>CM041024.1:8736195-13536195 GCA_022984855.1 Dimocarpus longan
TGTACCTTCTTTTTGGATAATGTGCACGTGACCAACGCTTAATAACCTACTTCAGTGATGAATATAACAGCTTCTGGATTCAAATTTGTCAATTGTTCCTGTTAGGACCAAGTCCTTCATGCTTAAGAATATATATAAATATCGATAAATACGTTAAATGTGAATGTATTTTAAAATATTCCACCATTGTGAGAAATTTATTATGTGATGAAAGTGAACAATTATGAGTCTAATTGAATGTTTATGAGGCTAATTTGATGAATTGATAAGTGTTGAATATTTTAGAAATATTATTGAGAGAAATAATGGTTAATATTATCGATATTACAATTGTTATGGAAATTGACGGATTTAACGTATTTATTTTTTATGGAATAATTTTTTTTATGAAAAATATAAGTGATGAGGATTAAAAGAGGCCATTAGGAAGTGTTAATTATAGATTAAAAATGAGTAGGGACATGATTGGAAATGGATAAGTGAAGTTCATAAAAAATAGTAATAAAAGAGAGTTTAAGTGCAACATTTAGATTGAAGTTTTAGCTGTCATAATTGAAGAAAATTGAGGGGTGTTTGGCAATATGTGAAGCATTATTATTGTGCTTCTTCCAGCTCAGATCGGAGACAGAACAATCCCGAAGACAGACCCGAAAACAGCCCAACAGAACCGAAGACCTCTCTCCACTCGGCGATCTCTCTCGGCCACCAAGTGCAGCAACAAGACCGATCAACTAAGGGGTTTCTTCACGGTCAGATGGAGGCTTGAAGAAGCAAGATCAGTATCCGATTTCAGCCCAGAAAAACCAGATCTGAAAGTGAAGAAGCTGACCAGAAAAACGGGAAGAGAAGCTGAAGTTGCGCGGATGTTGACGAAGCTGCTGACCGCGAGTGAAGGAAGGAGATTTCGAGTCAGCAGAGCAAGCAATGGCTGAGATGAAAGCAGCCACGTGAAGCCAATAGATGGAGGAAAAATGCTAGGGTAGGCGTGAGGAAGATGATGAACAGTAGGTAAGAGAAACAGCTGGAACTCTTGTGAGATGTTTCTTGAGTTGTGAGCTGTCCATTTGATGTTATTGTTGGGTTTTTGTTGTAGCTCAAGTTAGATTCAAAAAATGGAAGCTTTGGACTGCTGTGGGAGTTCATGACCAGCTACTAAACTCTTAGACAAGTGAGTTATGTTGGTTTTTTATTGATTTTGTCTTATGAAAAAGTTGAAATGGAATAAATTGTTGTGTAGAGTTTATGTGTGTATGCCGTGAGATGAAATGAACAAATATGGGTATATGTTCTGTTCGGCAGTATGTAATAGTGTGTGTATGGGTTGTAATTTATTTAAATAAATGGAGATTAATTGATTTTTAGGTGTATAAATGCATGATAGAATGTGATTATGCGTTGGAACCGAAAGAAAATCGCGTATTGAGTTATTCGTATGATTTTCGACTAAAGTAAAGACAGCTGCATATAAATTGAATTTGTGTGATTTTAAGTTGATTTTAAGGTCCTAAGAATGTTCTCGAATATGTATTTGAGGTGATTAAGTCCTAGATAACAAATTACATTGTATGGAATGCATGTAAAAAGATAGTTGTTTGAATAAATTACATACAAGCTGTCCTATTTACATTTTATGTTATTTTGGTGATTCCAAGTGTGTATTTAAATGTATTAGGACATAGAAATATCACGGAATTGAATGGTATTAAGATAAGGGCATGTAACGGAAAGAATATGGGTTAATTAGTTTGAGAGATTGTTAAGGAAAATTATATTGTCATTAGAGTTTGTGATTGAAGAGAATTTTAAATAACTTGGTGATTAAATTTTAGGTGAATTGGAAACTCATTGAACGGAAACGGAGACGTGCAGGAAGTAAAGGAGGTTCTTTGAATCTAAAGTTAACGGACGGAAATAAGTTGTGAGTGTAAAACTATATATATATGTTTTGTGTAAATCTATATATATGTTCTTTAAGAATATATTTGCATATGTATATTTGATATATGTTTATGACTTGAATATACTTGTTTTGATTATAGAAATGTTTTAAGTTTCGATATGAGGTTTAAGGAAAAAGAATCAAGTGTTAAGGTTTTGATTTTAAGAAAAATCTTGACAAATCAAATGTTTATGGAAAGTATAAAAGAAATGGTTTTGGTTTTTAAATGAAATGTGGTTTATAAAAGGATTTTTAGCCGATGGTTACCCTAAACCCTATCATGACTGGAATGACTGAAATGACTGGATAATCGGTCGAGATACTTTAGATGTGTAAAGGTATGGGTAAAGAAATAGGTTACTAACTAAGGGAAGGGATAGAAATTATAGGATTGCCTTTACACATTATAAAGTATTCTTATGACTGTTACCTTGCGCAAGACGTGATTTATCCGCAGCGTAGTGGTTTTATGACTGGAAATGGATCGTCCCACCACCGTCACTTTTAGGGCGGTTGGTGAATTATTCCCTGGGTTCTATTGGTAGTGACTGAAATGTTAAAAATTGTTTCAAATGTATGATTATGATTTATATGATTGATAAATGAAAAGAAATGAAATGCTTTAATTATTTATGTAAATATTATGATTTACTGAAAGATATTGAAAGGTATTTTGTTATTAAACTGCACACTCATTGAGCTATTTTAGCTCACTCTTTCAAAATGTTTTAATAAAATTTTCAGGAACTGAGACTAGGGAGCAGTCTGAGCATCCTCCAGGGCAGTCGTAGCGCGGCCTACTTGTAGACGACGACGACTTGAATATATGTATATAATTTTTGGCTGTAAATATGTCATATTATGCTTTTGATACTTGCATCATTATTTTTGTATTGTATATACGTAGATGCATAATTAAACTTTGAACTACGAGGGCTTTGATCCTCTGTAGATAATTGAGGTACGTAGGCGTTTGGGAGTGCCCAAACTCAAGCCCAAAATATTTAGAAAATATTTTGAATGTACATAATGCATATGTTTTGTTTTATGAATGAAAATGATTTCATTGAACGTTTTTAAATATTCTTGTGATTAAATTGTGATGGACCTGAGGTCCTGAAAATGGTAGTGGAGAAAATTGAATGAATTTTTGAAGTGTTTATGATTTTATTTGCAGGTTTTGTAAAATTGGGATGTTCAAAAAATAGAGGAAACTCTGTCCGTTTTTCTGTAAAATTTTTAATAGAAAAAAAAAATTCCCACCACATTTTCTGTTAGTTGAGGAAAAGAATAAATGTTTTAATCGGTTCGCTCCACGGATTCCTAAGTTAATTGTTTAAAGAAAAGGTTTTCGGAGTCCGTTGGAGTGCCGGGAGGGCTTCCCACGGATTCAAGAGGTTCAATCCGGGTTGGGTCCCTTCAGTTCCATCGAACGGGTGAATTGATTCACCCGATACACCTTAACTGCCTTCCAATAAACATCCTTTAAAGTCTTACTTTTTCCATATTTTGCAACCATATTTCGCTCTAAATGCACGGCGTAGACATCATGGAATGAATTTGGAAACGCATTTTCTACACCATGGTTGATGCTAGATTTTCTGTCAGAAACTATAACCAAATCCTCACATTCTCCAATGGCATGGCGCAACCTCATAAAAAACCACTCCCATGCAGCATTAGTTTCAGAATCACCTATACCAAAGGCTAGAGGGAAAATTTGATCATTACCATCCATACACACAGCAACAAATAAAACCCCATTGTGAGGACCTCTTAAAAAGGTGGCATCAATAGCAATGACTGGTCTAATGGAAGACAAAAACCCATCTATGCAAGCCTTCAAGCAAAAGAACATGTATATGAACCTATCATTGGAATCAGTCTGAAGGTCAGTAATACTTCCAGGATTGGCTTGCTCTAGCATGTATAAGTATGAAGGCAAAATCTTGTATGACTCAACAGGAGTTCCTCGAGCCTCCTCCAATGCAATATGTCTAGCTCGATATCCTTTGTGGTAGTTACATGAGATGCCAAACTCATTTTGTATGTCTCTGATAATTTTCTTGGGTCGGTATACACGATGGTCTTTAAATTTTTCCTTGATTTGTTCCCCTATAACACGAGCACTTGCTTGCCTTTGAAGTGGAAATCGCTATTCCATGGAGCATGTGTGTTCACTATCAAATCTTCTAATCTGAAAATAATTTGAATTTCCATCTCTAACTGCACGTAAGCGCCAATTGCAATCTGCAACGATGCATCGAACCTGCAATCTTGTTGTGTCCGATTTCATGACTCTTGTTTGGAATCTGTTTGCCAATGCATATCTACCTAGCTCTGATTGCAATTGTTCTTTGTTGTCAAACAATTCACCGACTTGAATACGCATAGGATTGCGTCTAGGAGCAACTTCATTGGAATTAACTTGGTATAATGCACATGGTGGTGGAACAAGCCTTTGAACATGCTCAAATTGCTGGTCATATCGATTCGAAACTCCACCTGATGCTGTTTCACCATAACTAGTGGGATAGGTATGTTGTTCTTGTTCATCACAATCCGCTGTATGTTGATCAATCGAGACCTCCTGAACATGCTTCATTCTTGAGGTACCCTCAAATCCATAATGAAGGGGGGAACAAGTATTAACATTATCACATGATGTAAATCCTTCCCTGATTTCATCCAAATGGACACCTGAGTTTGGTTGATATGTTGGACTAGTACTGGATGTCTTCATATCATTCACATTTGTTGTTTCCAAGATGGGATCAAAGTCAAATTCAGATGTATGGTTTGGTTTACAAGCAGTTTTCGGTGCACAAGTGTCATTCACATCTGTTGCATCACACTCAACCTCCTCTACAGTTATATAAACTATAGGGTCAACATTCTTACGGCTAAGCAATAATTCAACATCATCATCATCAATGATCTCAATAGGCATGCTTGGAGAAATGGTTTGAGCAACAGTAGTTAATATAGCTCGGTAACGAATTTAATCAATACCTGTGATGCGGTATACTTTATCCAATAGTTGCTCAAAATCTGCATCCCGTGGAATTCTAAAGGCCCTTGCTCTCTGACCTTCATACTAATAAACCTCACGCTCGCTTTTCCATTGTCCACCCCAATTGAAACTAATTGTACGGTAGATATTTTTAATCCTGAAAATTTAATAAAACAGAATCCTTACTATTAAACGGCTCAAAGGGTAATTTGATAACATATAATCAGCATTTTCGGATCTCAATCAACTTAATTTCTAATAAGTTGAGATTCTATTACCTATACGAAGATTTGAGAATTTTTCTCTTCGGATCAGAGTCTCTGACCCAATTTCGAGTTAGCCTCTGACCCGAAGAGGAAATTAAGAGGAAAATTCTTCTTCAGTTCAGAAAAATTCCTCATTGGGTTAGAGGTTGACCCGAAATCGGGTCAGCCTCTGATCCCGAGATCCTGACCCTATTTCGTCCATCTTTTTCCCCTAAACATATAAAATGAAATGAAATTAACTCAAACATATAATTATACTATACTAACCTTGATGCCGAAATTCCTTCAACTTTCTGCACATGATTTTCTATTCTAAACTAAAGTTAACAAAAAGGTGATTGTTTTGGAGAAAAATTGCGATGGAGGAAATGTGTTTATTTATTTGATAGTTTCATTTATTGATTTTGTTTGATGGTTTATTTGTTTGTAAACAAAAAATAGGTGATTGTTTTGGAGAAAATGATGGACGAAACGGTAGTTTTTATTTGATGCTTTGATTTGTTGATTTTATTAAAAGTTGATTGGTAAGTAATTAATGATGGACGAAATGAGTTAGTTTGAGTATTAATAAGTTAGTTTGTATATTAATGAAAGGGAGATACAATTATATATTTGCTCTTCGGGTCAGAGGTTGACCTGAATTCTGGTCAGTTTCTGACCCGAAGAGGTATTTACTCTTCGGGTCAGAGGTTGACCCGAATTCGGGTCAGCCTCTGACCCGAAGAGTAAATGTACTCTTCGGGTTACTGACCCGAAGAGGAAAATTTTCCTCTTCGGGTCAGAGGGTGACCCGATTTCAGCAGGGTCTAGGGTGTGTTTTAATGCAGCATGGAAAAGTCATAGCTTACGCATCCAGATAATTGAAGAAGCACGAGCAGAATTACCCTACTCATGATTTGGAGCTAGCTGCAGTTGTGTTTGCATTGAGGATCTGGAGACATTACCTGTATGGGGTTTCCTGCCAAATATTCACAGATCACAAAAGCCTCCAGTATTTATTCTCTCAGAAAGAATTGAATATGAGGTAAAAGAGATGGTTAGAGCTCATTAAAGACTATAACTGCACTATTCAGTATCATCCGGGGAAAGCTAATGTGGTGGCTGATGCTTTGAGTAGACAGCCCAGTAGTTCCGCAGCTCATTTGAGGGGTAGGGTACTTTCTGTTGTTGAGGGATATGAGATCCCTAAGTGTTCATTTGGAGACTACAGAGTCAGATGCACTATTAGCCTTATTTCAGGTCTGACCTGTACTTGCAGATCAGATCCGAAAGTTACAGGGTCAGGATCCTCAGTTGATCAGGATTCGTCAGGAGATTCAGTTAGGTGGAGGACAGGGCTTCTCTGTGAGGGAGGATGGTACTTTAATGATGGGTCAAAGATTATGTGTGTCAGACCTGCCAGATCTGCAGAAAGAGATTCTAGATGAAGTTCATTCTTCTGCATATGCAATGCATCCGGGGAGTACAAAGATGTATCATACCTTGAGAGAGCACTATTGGTGGAAAGGTATGAAGAGAGAGATAGCTGAGTATGTATCCAGATGTTTGATATGCCAGCAGTTTAAAGCAGAACATCAGAGGCCAGCAGGATTATCTCAGTCTCTCCTTATTCCAGAATGGAAATGGGAGCATATCACCATGGATTTCGTGGTCGGTTTTCCCCGTAATCGGATTGGATATAATAGTATTTGGGTGATTGTTGATCGGCTCACGAAGTCAGCTCATTTTCTACCGGTTCGTAATACTTACTCCCTAGACAAGTTGGCCAGTCTATATGTTGACGAGATTGTAAAGCTACATGGAGCTCCAGTTTCGATTGTATTTGACAGAGATCCTAGATTTACATCCAAATTCTGGTCTAGTTTACAGAAAGCTTTAGGCACTCGGTTACACTTCAGCACAGCATTTCATCCTCAGACGAACGGACAGTCCGAGCGTACTATTCAGACTCTTGAGGATATGTTGAGATCTTGTGTAGTTTGGAGGTAGTTGGTATTCTTATTTACCTTTGATCGAGTTTACCTATAATAATAATTATCAGGCCAATATCGGCATGGCACCTTATGAGGCTCTTTATGGGAGGCGGTGTAGGACGCCAGTGTGCTGGGATGAAGTGGGTGAAAGAAAACTTTTAGGTCCTGAACTGGTACAGATGACTACAGATAATATCAAGATTATTCGGGCAAGTAAAGATCGCCCAAGATCGTCAGAAAAGTTATACAGATAATAGAAGACGAGATTTAGAATTTCAGGTAGGGGACAAAGTATTTCTGAGGATATCACCCTAGAAGGGGGTGTTGAGGTTTGGAAAAAGAGGAAAATTGAGTCCCAGTTACATTAGACCTTATGAAATTATAGAAAGAATTGGAGCAGTGGCTTACAGATTGAAACTACCTACTGAATTGACCAGAATTCATGATGTTTTTCACGTGTCTATGCTTCGTAAATACATTCCAGATTCTTCGCATATTTTAAGGGATCAACCGATAGAATTGAAAGAGAACTTGACTTACGAGGAGAGACCGTTCAGATCTTAGACAGGAAAGAACAAGTTCTCCGCAATAAAAGAATTCCCTTGGTTAAGGTACTATGGATGAATCACGGAGTTGAAGAAGCTACATGGGAACGAGAGGACCAAATGCAGACTCAGTATCCACAGCTATTTACTTAAGGTATGCATATTTAAATTTCGAGGATGAAATTTTATTTTAAGGAGGGGAGAAATTGTTAGGACCAAGTTTCTTATGCTTAAGAATATATAAATATCGATAAATACGTCAAATGTGATTGTATTTTTTAGAATATTCCACCGTTGTGAGAAATTTTTTTTTATGTGATGCAAGTGAAAAATTATGAGTCTAATTGAATGTTTATGAGGTTAATTTGATGAATTGATAAGGATGAAATATTTTAGAAATATTATTGAGAGAAACAATGGTTAATATTATCGATATTAAAATCGTTATGGAAATTGACGGATTTAACGTATTTATTTTTTACGGAATAATATTTTTATGAAAAATATAAGTGATGAGGATTAAAATAAGTCATTAGGAAGTGTTAATTATAATTAAAAATGAGTATGGACATGATTGAAAATGGATAAGTGAAGTTCATTAAAATGTTAGTTTAAAGAGGGGTTGATATGTAAAACTTTGGTTGAAAGTTAAGCTGATATAATTAAGGAAAATTTAGGGGTGTTTGGGCAATATGTTAAGTAAATACTAGTGTCTTCTTCCAGCTTAGATCGGGCACAGAAAACAGACTCACCAGCAGACCGAAATCAGACCCGAAGTAGCTCAATCTCTCACTCGGTGATCTCTCTCTCTCGGCCACCAAGTGCAGCAACAAAACCGATCATCTAAGGGATTTCTTCACTGTCAGAAGGAGGCTTGAAGAAGCAAGATCAGTATCTGATTTCAGCCCAGAAAATCAGATCTGAAAGTGACGAAGACAGAAAAAAAAAACGAGAAGAGAAGCTGAGGTCGCGCGGGGGTTGAAGAGAGCTACAGACCGCGAGTGAAGAAAAGCAGACTCGGGTGAGTTGGGACCAGAAAAAGTGGAGCTGAAAGGAGCTAGATGAAGCAAAGAAATGGAGGAAAATGGCAGGGGTAGGCGTGAATGATGATGGTCAACAGTTGGTAAGAGAAATAACTTGAGTTTGTGAGTTGTTTTCTTGAATTGTTTGTTGTCAAAGTTCAAGAGTTATGGTTTATGTTGTTGTAGTTCAAGTTGACAAGCAGAAATGGAAGGATTTGGACAGCCATGAAGTCTCTGAACAGCTACTGATATCAAACACCAGTAAGTTAAATTGGGTTTAATTGATTTTATCTCATAAAAGCTGAAGTAGGAAGAAATGATTGTATAGAGTTCTTGTGATGTGTGTGTGCCGTGAATGAATGGAAAGAAGTGGGTATCTGTGGAATGCTCTGTTCGGCAGTGTGTATGTGTGTGTGTGTGGGTTGTATTTTGTTTAAATAAATGGAGATTAATTGTTTATTAAGTGTATAAATGCATGATGGAATATTGAAGATGCGTTGGAATCGAAAGAAAATCGCGTATTGTGTTATACGTATGCTTTTCGACTAAAGTAAAGGACAGCTGCATATAAGTTGAAATTATGGGATTTTAAGTTGATTTTAAGGTCTTAAGCATGTACTTGAATGTGTATTTGAGTGTGATTAAGTCATAGATGATAAATTGTATTGTATGGAATGCGGGTAACGCTCAAAGATAGTTATTTGAATAAATAACGTGCAAGCTGTCTTGTTTTTATTTTATGTTATTTTGGTGGTTCCAAGTGTGTGTTTAAATGTATTAGGACATGAAAACTTCATGGAAATGAATGGTATAACATAAGGGCTTGTGATGGGTTGATTTATGGCTTAATTAGTTTTAAAGAATTCCATTAGAGTTTATATTGGAATTAAGTAGTAAATAAGTTGGTGATTTAAACGTTAGGTGAATTAGAAGTTTCTCTAACGGACATCGAGACGTGTAAGAGGTGAAGAGAGTTCCTCGAATTGGAAGTTAGCGATCGGGAAACGCTTTGTGAGTAGAAATCTACTTTTCTCCAAGCTTAGTTATTTAAAGCTTATTTTAATGTTATATGCATTTACTTTATTATGTAATTGATTGATAGATTTTAATATAGTTGGATCCTATTATATGAATTGTTAAAGTAAATATATATTTATGTAAAGAAATTTTGAGACTTTAAAGTTTTTAGGCTTTTTGCCTTAAAAACTAGATTATTTGAAAATACCGAGAAAAAATATTTTTTTACAACGATGGTTTACCCTAGCCCCAGTTGAGTACCCAATAGAATGCCCTATGCGTATATGGTAGATGTGAGAGAGTTACTAACTGAGTGAAAAAGAGTCAGTTGAGCGACCATCTGCACGTATAGGGTAGTGTAGTTTAAACTGATTGTGTAGGGATAACGCGTGTCCAGAGTCGCACATCGGTAACTACACAGGGTAGATTCCCTAATTCCTAGTGGCTTAGCTAGAGATTTATGCGGCCACGATAGGAGTAGTTTCCCTGGGTTACCATCAAAACGAGAAATTCAAAATGAATTTCAGAAATAGTTTTGACTGAAAGGAATAAAAAGTATTTCAGAAAAATACTTTAGTTTATAAAGCGGTTTATTATTTATCTCACTGAGTTATACTCACCGTTTGTTTGCTATGTATTTCTTAAAATTTTCTATCAGGTGCAGGAGCGAGTCGTCCAGCTGACGAGGCTCAGACTGACGCGGGTTGACTGACGGATGACTACATTCCATAGTATAGCTCATCTTTTGTCACATGCATGTGTTGTATGGAAATTTTAGTATAAATATTTGTAAATATAAATACCAAATGTTGGATGCACGTTTTACGAAAGTGTTTTTGAAAAGAAAATCCTAGTTCTCTATTAAATTTTGCAAATATAATTATTGTGTTGGAGTTGATTTTGAGTAAGGGCCGGAAGCCCTTGGTAGTTAAGATTTATGTGCTATAGAAGTATTTTTTTAAAAAAAATTGCTTTTAAATCTGCAGGGTGGCATAGTCGAATATACAGTTGATATGCTGCCGGATTTTCATTAGAAATTTAATAAATAAGTTTTAAGTAAGTCACGGTGCTCCGATGGAGTTTTTTAAGTCAAAGTTAGGGTTCGTTGGAGTTCTGTCGGAGTGCTACGGGATACTTCACGGATCCAAAATAGAGATTCGGGAAGGGTCCCGTCAATTTGGTATCAGAGCTTTTGGTTCGAAAATGTTTATAAAGTTTTTGAAAATCCATGCATCCAAAGGTTATTTGCATTTTACTGCATTGATTTATAAACTTTGCATGACATTCATTGTTTTGCTTGTCATAGAGCTATGCGTAGAGTTGGTCGTCCTCGTACGCGCAGAGCCGCCGCTGTGACTCCACCTGAGGCTGAGGAGCCTATTCATGAGTCCGTAAATGAGCCTCACCTGGGGTGCAGCCAGAAGCCAGCAGTGGCAGGGCCAACGGTTGATCCTATTGAGAGACTGGCCTAGATTATGCAGGGTATGAGACCTCGCGCACCAGGTGCTACAGTAGAGAGAGCACGGAAGCTAGACGCCGAGGGTTTTGATGGATCAGGGGTCCTGAGGCAGCTTTAGAGTGGTTAGAGAGTACGGAGAGGGTTCTAGAGCAGATGGAGTGCGAGGACCAGCAGAGAGTATCTATTGCATCATTCCTCTTGCGAGCTTCTGCTAGAGACTGGTGGGATTCGGTAAGGAGGAGAGTGACCACTCCGCTATCATGGGATCAATTTAAAGAATATTTCAATGAGAGGTTTTACCCCAGAGCCTACAGAGATACAAAGATTGAGGAGTTCTACCGTCTGGTCCAGGGTAATATGAGGGTGGAAGAGTATGAAAAGAAATTCACAGAGTTATCCAGAGTAGCACCATTTATCGTCGACGACAAAGCCAACAAATACCATAAATTCCTTCAGGGCCTGAATTTTAAAATCAAAGCATATGTAGCTGCTACAGAGTACAGAGAGTATGGGAGACTGGTAGAGGCAGCGTTGAGGGTCGAGAGGATTGTTCAGGCAAAGAGAGGGCCACCGCAACAGAAGATGGGACCGAGTCAAGGATGGCAGGCAGGGGGGCCCAATAAAAACCCCAAGATTGGAAGCAAATCTGGAGGACCTTTGATGAGACCTCAGAGTCAGGGAGCAGGGAGCCACCTCCAGTCAGGGTTCGGTGAGGCAGCCATCGGGTTCTCAGGGCCGAGGTAGTAATTAGAGTAGGGTACCCTATTGTGCGACATGTGGGAGATTTCATCGAGGAGAGTGTCATTTTGGTCGTACTGGGTGCTATTATTGTGGTCAGGAGGGACATATGAAGAAGGATTGCCCGCAGAGGATTACTGTAGAGAGTACTGAGTCAAGACCAGCGACTCCGGTTCAGCCTAGTGGAGGGCAGTCAAGAGGCAGGGGAGGTCCACAGGAGAGAGGACCAGGGACCCCTAGTCAGCCGGTCAGAGGTTCAGGTCGAGGTGCCCCATTCAGAGGTCAGCGAGGGAGACCTCCAGTTCAAGCCAGGGTATTTACTGTCACGCAGCAGGAGGGCAGAGGCGACGCCCGAGGTCGTTACAGGTGCAATTTCACTCTTTGGTTTTAATATTCATGCATTAATTGACCCGGGAGCTACTCACTCCTTTATTTCTGAGGGTTTTGTTGATCGAGCTGGATTGTCGGTAGAGCCATTAGAGTGTGAGATGGTAGTGACTACTCCTACAGGGGGTGTACTAGTGGCAGAGAGAGTATACAGAGGTGGTGAGGTTATGGTGGGAGGTAGAGTATTCCCGGTCAGTCTAGTAGTGATGGATATTCATGATTTTGATGTGATTCTGGGGATGGATTGGTTAGCTACTCACCATGCCACAGTTGATTGTTTCCGAAAGGAAATCCGATTCAGTTGTACAGGGGAGCCAGATGTGGTTTTCAGGGGTGAGCGTCGGATGCTTTCTTCTTGTATTATAAGTTAAATCTGTCAATTTCCATAACGATTTTAATATCGATAATATTAACTATTATTTCTCTCAATAATATTTCTAAAATATTCCACCCTTATCAATTCATCAAATTAACCTCATAAACATTCAATTAGACTCATAATTGTTCACTTGCATCACATAAAAAAAAATTCTTACAACGGTGGAATATTCTAAAAATACAATCACATTTGACGTATTTATCGATATTTATATATTCTTAAGCATAAGAAACTTGGTCCGAACAATGAAAATGAAATTTATATAAAAGTTAATTCAAATATGTGCATGAAAATGAAATTTTCAGCATTAAAAATAAAAGTTATGCATGGTATGATATTAAAAAATAAAAAAAATACAAAAGATGAACAAGCAATTGAAATTAATAAAATGAAAATCAATAAAATTTATATAAAAGTTAATTTAGCTTATTATAAGGTACTTAACATGCAAAATTTTCACTTCGTTTCTTGCAACTAAATAAAATTAATATCTATAATTATAAGCATGTGTACAGTATATACAACCAAACCAATAAAATGTAGTGTGACGCCTAAAAAAACCATTCTCTTATGTTCTTCACTTTCTAATCATCCATATGGAACTTAAAAAATCCACATGAGAAACAATCTAGCAACAATCTAAGTAGAAAACTTAAAAAAAAAAAAAAAAAACAAGAAGAAGATTAGTTTTCTCACCATCAAAGCTATCAATTCAGATTGCAACCTGTTCAATCAATTAAAAAGCCAAAATCAGTAAAAAAGACCCAAGAAACTTTCACAAACACAAATTCTTGAACAACCTATACGAACTAAAACAACCAATAACTAAAGCAAAAGAATTGAAAAAAAAAAAAATAATAAAATTGAATTACATAATCATCAGAAGTATAATAAACTGATGAACTACGCAAGAATCAATTGACTAACTACCCTTAGTCGAGCTATCATCTTCTTCTACTTTTCTATCTGTTACTTTCTCATAGTCTGCACATAAGATAAAATAACAAATACATATTGATGACATACCGAGCTAAACTAATATTACCTACACTATAACTCCAACTCAGTGTACCTCTACATGTAAAACATCATTTAGCCTATTCTCCATCTCATGCAGTTTCTGATTTGCTGTTAGCAATTTGTTGCTCTAATTGCAAATTGAATCCTGCAATTCAGAAAAAAGGTTCTTCATTTCCTTTATCTCAACATCCTTACTTTTGAGTTTCTCCTGATAAAAAACAAAAATTGATATGAAAACAAGAATCACAACATAATAGAAAGTAAAAAATAACAAAGGTGAAGCTTCTTCTTTTTTCAATAATTTTACTACTGCTCTCCCTTGAAATCGATTTCTTTCAACATCATTTTTCAATTTATAGAAGATTAATACATCTATAAAGATGGCCTATTACTGAGAAAAAAAAAAAAACGAAACATCTATGACACCTTGCAACTAATGATAAAAACAAAACACCTATGACATCCTAGCATTTAATGGATAAAACTTAACATAAAAGGTGCAGAAGTACTATCGGGGACCGATAAGAGAAAATACATATAGTAAGTGCAGTAAATTGTGAGTGTAAAACAAGAACTGAAAACTTTCTGATTTTGTGTTGAGCACAAAATTTTCATAATATACAGCCAAACCTGTACCCAAGCTATTTTTCATGTTTCGTTTCACTTCAATATTTTAGATTGGATGCATAAGATTTTTTATCAAATGCTAATTTATAAGACAACTTACAATGTTATATAGCTAAGCCTAATGTCAAACTATAATTATGAGACAAAATGTCATCACAATGGGTACCAAGCTAACACCAGCAAGCAGAAAGTTCAGTGACTAGCCTCACCCATGCAATTCCACTATGCAAACAATCTAAACGATTATGTCATGTAATTAAGAAATTGAAATACATAGCATCAATTTGGTAAATGAATTTCAGATAATTATAACAGTTAGCCTACCTCAATCTGTTTAACTTCAGCTTTCAGACAGTCATAAATCTTCTACATCTATATTTTCACACCTTTGAAGTAATTTCATGAAATACCAATTGTTAGAAAGATGCAGTAAACAATTATATAGGATTGAAAGTAGTTCGACAATGCAATACCTCATAGAGCCTTTTTCCAGGTTTTCTTCTCCATCCTTTGCAATCAATCTCCTTCTTACACGCTTCAACCTCAAATTTGTTTATCCTTTAGTAGATCAAACATTATCACAATCAGCACTTGGCGTTGGGGTTATCTCATGCAATTTCTATAATCGGATCAAAATAAGAGTTCACTATGTAGGAACACAAACAAATCACTTTGATAATACAATCAATTGATTAATAATGAAAACAAATATTTAGTTTCTGAGGTCCTACCTAAGACATGCCTGACTTGTACTTGTTTTCCTCTTTGAGTTGCATGTTGCTTTCACGAAGCAAATTCATTTCCTTAACTTGCAAAGCATTTAACAATAGTCAAGAAAGATTGAAAAAACAAGAAAAAGAAAAAGAAAAGCAACAATAGATGAGTTATTAGCAACAAAGTGACCATAGTAAATTATCTCAGAGATCGCAAAAGACAGATTACTTAGCGTAAAACAATGACACAAAAAAAAAAGTGGAGCGCAATACATATAAAAGCATATGAGAATGACAATACGTTGTATTTCTATATTGTTATTACTACAAAAAATAGAATAGACCCGATCTGTGGCAATTTGATTAGTCAAAAATACTGCTCTTGAATTTGCACATTCAACATTAAGTGATGCTTGTGCCTTCTTTGCTGCCTTATGAGCACTCTCAAGCTATAGAGTCGAGATATATACACTTAGTAGATGCATCATTTGTAACATCTTACATGTCACAATTATATGAACATTAATACAACAACAAAAATGACTTCTGATTGCAATCTAAGCTTTTCTTATTTTAACAACGATATCTCTGATTCTGCACGTGGCAATATTAGAGAACATTAGGATGTCCATGCAGCAAGAGAGTGAAATTGATCGCTAAAACATACTTACAATTTCTTTCTATCTTTGAAGATAACTTATGGCACTTTGCAAACCAAATCACCAAGTGGATTGGAAATAGAGCTCCCACAAGAACCCATAACAGAGTTATGATCCTTCTCAAGGTACATGTTTACATACAACTAATCTACTTGGTTTATTGCTTCAAGTCAATTATTCTGATTGCAAGCAAAACCAATTCACCATGACCAAACTTGAGATGTAAAGAGTAGACACTACATTGATAAGAGTGAAGAAGGCAAGGATTTTAAATTCAATAATGAATAAAACCGGTAAGGACTAAGGAGGCATATGATTTTATTAGAATGTAGAAACAGAGAATACCAAGTGGAGTACAATATCAACCAATCCAAAATACCTGAACCGAGCTGCCTGCAGTAAGCGTTGCAACTCCACCACCAAAGACTTGGCCATCAGGACTAGAAAGTGAAGCACTTATACCACCAGTACGACTGCGCGGACCACCATCTTCAGCAACCAAGTAAGAACCTGACAGGCATAATATCTCAAAACGTCCCTACACAAGCTAAATAAGTCAGATAAGTACTCTATCATGTTCAAAACATTTTAACTGAAGGAGAAAGAGAAGGGAAAAAAACATGCAGAACAAGGGCAGAAATAGATGCTTTTCGAAAATAATAACTAATTTTAGTTTTAACATTTCTCTTAAGGAAAGCAAATACCCACTGTTGTAGCAGCAAAAAAGAGGGACTAGCTATTTTATATAGGTACCTCATATCTCAGGGTTTTAATGCAATCCAGGTTACGATTTTAACACATGATAATAAAAATATTCTAATGTATATATAAAAGATAGAGCTGTTTCACCATATTTAAAGATAAAACAGATTCAAAGTTCCCTGATAGAAAGCATATATAACTTTCAATACCACCTATAATACTAATGTCAAGCAGGTGTTTAATTTAGCCCATATGGTACAGGCCTACCTCCAAAAGTAGGCAAGAGATCTGAAGCATATGCTTAGCAAAAACTAATCTTCCATCAACCGCAGCAAAAACCAGATACCAAAATTTCAAACCATACAACCACAAAATGCACCAGGTATGCATTACTTACATGAATTAGCCTATTCTCAAACTTTCTTTCCCTTTATCTTCTTGGATTTATGTTTCTAACTTTGCTTTAAAATCATGCCATCTATTTGCTTGGTTTAATTGCACTAGTTGATAACAGTGACGACTGAAAAGAAAAGAAGACAAAAAGGATGACCAAAAAAAAAAAAGCGTAAAAACCTTAACATGCTCATCTTCAAATTTACTTTAACATTACTAGAATGCGCATAGATGTTGACTATAGAATACAAATGCAGCCACTAGAAGCACAAAGAATAACAATATAACAAAGATGATATGATACCAAAATCTAATAGTTTACAACATAAGAGTAAACAAGAAAATAACAATATTATAGAATGCTTCAACCTCATATGTCACAGTGGGCACAGAAGTTGCAGGCTGGCGTAGTGTTACCGAAGAAACTGTACCACTTCCAGACAAGATGCATAAAGCCCTTGGTCTCTGTTGCGAGAATGCCAACAGCTTTGCTACTATGTCCTATGAAAGAAAATAAAACAATTTAGCTTCTTATGGCATAACATTTCAAATTAAAAGCCATGAAACATTAATTACATTTTTAGTTTATAAATGTCTCAGTAGTACATTTACAAAACCAAGTGCACTGATTTTTTCTTTATTACATATGAAATATATTAAGAAAGAACAGAAAGATATACAAGATAAACTATTGGGTGAACAAGCTGACCATAGAACTAGAGAAAAACACAAAACCGGTAAGTGAACAGCCTATACAATAAAAGAGATCAGGAAAAACCACCTGTCCCCAAAAAGGCTGAAGAAACCAAAAAGAAACCAGATGTCTTTAAGTTCAGTTCTGAAGCAACTGAAGCCCAATGGGAATAGCAAAAAAGGATTGTCTCATAACTACATTCTCTCCTTTGAAATACAATGATAAGTTCTATCTGCCTATCCGGGGCCATTGTCTCAACAAAGACCTATCAACACACAGTGGATTAACTTCATTTCATGTATGTATTCAGTAAGCAGATTATCCCAATCCCTTTCTCATTGAGGAATAATACCTCTATAATGTGCAAAGGTATCAAGGGAACAAGACTTACGATCCCTGCCCTAGGAACTGAATAAAGAACAAACTGACACTCACATCTGGTAAACTTAGTGTGCAAGAGAACCTCATCAACCCAACAGCAGCTTTATACTAACACCACTGAACGAAAGGCATCTACCAAATTCTAGTAATTAACCATTCCAGGGGCAAGAAAGAATGTGCTGGGAATGAAAAAAAAATTGAGTTCAAGGCATTATTTAAAGCAACCAAGACACATCCAATACACATGTCAGTGTAATTATGCCACCTTGAACACAAACCACAAACCAATGAACGCAAAAGTGCTAATATTTCAAATGTATCATAAACTGATATGAATGTAATATACCTCTCCAACTCCAACGGAGATCACATGTGGTGCAAAAGCCAGTCCAGCTGAACTGTTCATCCATTCACCTAGCAAAAAATATAAAGATGGAAACTAAATAAATTTGAACACCCCCCAAGGTACAACATGTCTAAGAAGAAACACAAACAGAAACATCTAGTAATAATAATAACAACGCTACATTGCAAGAAAGAAGATCCTATGGGTTACCACCACCAATATAAAACTTTCCTATGATGAATAAATGATTTCAACTTAAACATATTAGCTACATTTTACTTGACACATCAAAATCCAATGAAGGACTAACCAAGATTTGCTAATTGCTGCTTCCTCCCAGTCCCAGGAGGCCGTCCTCTAGCCCGTTTGAGAGCCTGCGAATCTGAGGCCGGAGAAGGCTTAGGTTTAGCTGGCAAAGGTGACAGCCCCAAAGAAACCTGTCCATCAGGGGCATATTTCCGGGGCCTACCTCTCTTCTTCTTCACAGGCTCACTCATTGGCACGCCAGAGGGCACACCCATGTTGTGCCCATAATTGCCATGTTTAGGCTCAATAGAAAATGTTGATCCGACATTTGGCTGAGATGGAACCGTAACGCTCGAAAAGGGTCTTAGCCCAGGTGGGGCTTGTAATGCACCACCATGTGGTGTGGACTGCGACCCACCCACCAGACCTCTATGCTGTAAGTAATAGGGAGCTGAGCCACCAGATACAGCCATGGCATCTCTCCCATCCATGCATTTACTAACCAATTTATTAAACAAAATACAAAGCTTGAATTTTTCTGCCTAAAATTGAGTCTTTAAACCTCTCAAGCTAAAATTTTGAACCAAACAAAAGACCCTAATGTCACCACACACACACACAAAGTACAGTCTCAAAAGAAGAATCTGAAGAAGAGGGCTACACAAGGGCTATTCTCTGCACTGGGATCTTACCAACCACACCACTTACAGATTTCTAAATTTCTGGCCAAAACGTTTGACAAATATATAAAACAAAGGGAGAAAAAAGAAACCTTTTTTTAAACCCTAAAACTTGAAAACTCAGACTCAAGAATAATTTCACAACAAAGCAAGGGTTTTGCAAGGGTTTTTCTTAAAAATGAAGAAAATCCAAGAAATCAACAAACTTTAGAACTCAACCCCACAAAAATCAGTCATAAAATACTCTCAAAGTTGCACATTTCACTCACACAAACCCTAAAACTCGCTACGCAGAAAAATCCCAACAACAAATCAGCTTCCACCACGAACCAAGCACCAAGAAAAAAAAAAAAAAAAAGTAAAACCCTAGATTTCAAATCTAGGGTTTTGAAAAGAAATGCTGGAAAAAGAAAAAGAGAGGAAGAAAAGACAAAGAAGTGAGGAGGAGGAGGAGGAGGGGAGAAAAATAAAATAAAAATAAAAGAGATGAAAAATGAGAAGCTTTTGAATTAAAGTGGTGTGTGAACTTGAAGAGAGTGAAGACCTCTTTTTTGTTTCTTTATTGTTAAGTTGTCACTCTCTAGTACTACTGAGTAAGAGTGTAAGCAAGTAATATATATTTCTATGTATTTCTCTGACTAGAAAATATATTTTGAGAGAGAGAGAGAGATTGGTATTGGTAGGGGACAGAGGTGGGGCCTACAAAAAGAGCTAAAAAAAACCTAACAGTTAGAAATACACTGATACTTGTCCTCATCAGTTTTGCCAGTTCTTTGAGTGCAGAGGAGTTTCTTTTCTCTATATAACATGGTGTGTCATACATTTGCTGCTTGTGGTTTTACTACCTACTGTTCTTGTGTAAAACTAGACTCTTTATAGGGAGAGAGTTACCAGTCAGTGTCATATGAGGTTTAGTTACTACCAAGGTAAAGGGTAAAGTGGTTTAGAGTCAAGCGACAAGTAGTGGGCAACCACCCAACCCAACCAAACAGTGTTTTCAACGCAGGTGGGGTTGTGTTGTGTTGGTGGTGTTTTGGTTGAATTTTGACTTGGGAACAGCGGGTCACTTCTGGCGTTGAATTGAACCACATGGGGTTCTCAGGGCCACACATGTTTCGGACCACAGGTCTGGGTTGGGTCGGATGGGTTGTTTGTTTATTTTAATTAAATAATTATGAAAAACACCACCTTGAATTTATTTATACAGTTAACTAATACTATGATTATCACTTGTTTATTACCTTTTTTTTTCCATATAAAATAAATATAAGAAGTCATAAAAGCAAAAACTGATGTAACAATATAAAAGGTAATGAAGACGCATCGAACCTTACCAAGGCAACATGGTCTCCTCAACTCTGGTCTTACACGGAATTAGGCCCACATCGGCCTCTTAAAAGTATAGTTTAAGGTTTATAACCCAAGAGCCTTAGTATTGTCTATTTAAAAACGTCCGATATAATGTGGCCACTGCCTAAAAGATGACACACACAAATAAAATAAGAAAATTATCTAAATTTTTTCCTATTTCCTTTTTCAACATTCATGTTTATTAATTATACCCTCTGTGGTTGTATTCATTTCAGTTCATATTGATGTTCCATTTGCTGGAAATTTTAAGACATTCGCATTGTTTTATGGTGAGGTTTTGCTCATTTAAGTGACGGTTCATGATGATCTTGATATTTTTTCTAGACATCCAGCTACGTGATTTTGTTTTGTGATTATGACTGGAGGTTCATATGGAAGGTGAACGTTGTAAGTTAAAGATGTTAATTATCTGCTCTGCATTTTTACTTTCACTCTCACACAAATTTTAATGATACGAATTTGGGAACTCTTGAATCTAGCTAGCTACAAGTGAATGAACAAATGCTTTTCATGATTTACTCATCCGTTGTATATTAACTTGTTCAATTTGGGGAAACTTGAACATCACTTGCTATGATCTTGTAAACTTCTAACACACTTTTATCTAATTATTTCAAAAGCTTATTGATTTAGCTTTCATTATGACACCTTCTCGAATTCACATCACAGGTGGTGAAGTAAACGAGCCAAGTGCATCGGTGACATAGCCTCATCCTTATTTATTTTGGATACTAGCTTCTTAAATAACAACTCAACTAGGGTACTGTGCATTTGTTAGTCACGCGAACATCTTATATGAAACCTTTTCACCGAGCGATTGATTAACAAGACGGTAAATAAAAGGAAATTTTCAATAAAAAATGGAGATATAGGGTTAATACAACTGAGCTAAAACCCTAAAAAAAAATATTTGAATGATTGATCGCTATCTGTATTCCTATTTCTATTGCCTATGAATAAACGGAGAAAAATTTTCTAGCACAGTTCGTTTTCTAGCTGCTCTTCTAAAAGGCTTCCGATTTCGCCACCACAACCCATCAATCCCACTAGAATAATTAAATATCCTACTGCCGTTTGTAAACGCTAGCATCTTTTGTGTTAGACTTGGCACCACCTTTTTCTCTTTCTTCCTCAGTTTTGTATGTGTAGGCGAAGGTGTCTTCGGCTCCACA
The DNA here is from genome assembly GCA_022984855.1 of Dimocarpus longan. Lineage (NCBI taxonomy): Eukaryota > Viridiplantae > Streptophyta > Magnoliopsida > Sapindales > Sapindaceae > Dimocarpus > Dimocarpus longan. The sequence goes on from CM041024.1 coordinate 8,757,938, forward strand.
AATTTGGGGCTTGATCTGCCGAATTACAAGGAAAGTGAAGTCACAAATGGGTCAGGACGGGACAATGAGAGAGGAAAAGAAAAAACTAGATGATGGTGTCTGTCAAGTTGCTCTTCCCACATGTTTCAAGATCAGGGAATATAAACAATGAAAATTTGTGATGCATGTTATAAATGTGAGACTCCATCAGGAATCACATTGAAAACATTCCCAAGAACCACTTGAAAAACAGTATCAAGGGATCGTGTTAGCGCTATAACTTCCCTGTATGAACATTATTTGACTTACCTCCCATCATCCATCACGGTAGAAGTAGACAACAATTCCTCTGCTTCAGGCTTACATGCAGCACAGATGAAGATTTTTGGAGAAGAACGCAATCCAATGCAAGCCATGTGATACCACTCATCGCATTGATCACAAGCAATCATTGCTCTTCCATCGTAAGGCTTTCGACATATGCAGTAAAGCATACTTCGAGCTCTCAACAACTGCAATCACCATGCAAAATATTGATTAATGAGACACAGACGTTAAGCTATACAACAATAAAATAAGTTACCTTGAGTTCCTTCTCCATGGAAACAGGCAAAGTTTCTCCCTCTGCAATAAGTTCAAAGACTTTATCTAAGCTTGAGGACCCAGAATCTGTAGCAACCTGTGAAAAGGGAAATCAAAAGTGCCAAATCAATGAAACAACAAAACTAATAAAGAGACAGACTGAAATTAGGGAGCAAATGTCTCTCCACCTTCTTTGCCTGATCAGTCCATTGCAAGCAAATCTGATTCAGCTCCATAAGTTTCTGCCTGAAATAATCTTCAGGTGATATGTTCATAGCCAGTCCCTGCCAATCGTAACTGTATTTAGCACCTAGAATAAACTAAAAAAGATGGTGGCATTGCATGATGCCAAACTGACCAAAATAATGTCTCCGGCCTATAGAAGCAGTAAACAGGAGGTCAGGATGTGTTGGTACTGTATTTCTTTCTCACACCGGATACTTGTTCACCAACAAGAAGCAGAGAATGCAGCCAAAAAATAAAAAACTTATTTTTAAATAGAAAACAAAGAATTTTATTTCCACAAATCAATTATTCAGATGATCCCTATGCAAAAAGCAGACAATGCAGCAAAACAGCCCTATACAAGAGCAATCCGCCTAACCAAACAAATTATCCCTATAAAAAATGGAAACCACTTTTAAAGAAAATATTCATCTTGATAAATGCTTCTATAAGCCAAAGGCGAACATACCTCTGTCAAGTGATGTTGTATCTGTTGAATAGAGGGTTTTGCTGAACCCTCTAATAATTTATCAACTTTGAGTCTCCATGAATTTCTTGCCAATGCCAGGTCAAGTGTCCTATTACTTTGATGATCATAAACTCCAGCCACCTCTATTGCCTGTGCAATGAAACCACCTTGAATGAAGAAAATCATACGTAGTTTGTTGTTTTATCAAACACAATTATTTATGCTTGTTAAAAACCATCTCTAATCGTGAGAGGCCACTTATAAATTGAGAGGTAGTGAGAGATGGTAAATCAACAATACCATGAAAATGAGAATGAAAACCTGACCTGTACAATAAGAGTAAATGATACAAAGATTAAGCAGTACCTTCAAAGCAGTACTTAGTTTACTAGAGATGACACTGAGATCTTTATCCATATTAGAAAGAGCAACCTTTACTATGTCAGTCAAGAAGGTCTTGCAAGCAAGAGCTTCATCTACAATTGCTTGCAATACACCTCTTTCTTCAATCCTGAAAAAACCAGCAGCACTTATCATTAACTCATATGTTTAACCTTCACAAGAGAAGAATAGTTATGCATACACATATGCAGAAACATGGGAACATATTCTGAAAAGAACCAATAAATTTCAAACAATGCAAAATTTTAAATCATATAACTTTCTGTCAAATTAATTTCCCTAACTCAAGCTAAAAGACATGATACTCACAGTTGCAACAGTTTACTGAATCTGGATCACAATTTTGTTCCCAACCAGCACTTGGAGGGACAAAAGAGTAACATACATCATATTTGCTAACTGTCATCAGAAATTTTTTACCTTGTTCAAGATTTCTAGACTTTTTTCAAGTTAAACTTAAGCAAGGAAAAAAACAGTGTGGTCCGATATTCCTAAATTTCTAAGAAAATCTTCCATAAACCAGGAACCTATATATTTATCAATGCTTGTATATGGACAATACTACAAGAATCTACAGGCTGAGAAAGAAAAATGAACTAAAACATAAATTAAAAATAAACCACACATTTGATACAAAATGCTTCCTCTATACAAAGCATCAACAGAGCAGCTTACCCTACACAGAAATTTTCAGAACCTGATAGAAGTTCAATCAACTTTCTCAAGTCACAACACTTCCCTCCAAATTTCTGTACAAGCAAAGGAAAACATAAGCATACATGCAATTTTCAAGCCTTGAACTGTAACCGCCCCAAAAAGAGGGATGAGGAATGGGAGAAAGAAATTATCATACCAGAGGGCTGTCTCCATTCTTAGATATTGACCCACGCTTCAAAAGTTGGCAATAATGGCATTCATACAATTCTGGGCGATTTGTATCAACTGCTGGTCTAAGACACCGCAAGTGATAGCTGTTCACATGAAGAATATCAAAACAATTGTTTGCCGGCTCACATAGATATTAAAAAACAAAAAACAATGCAGCAATTGACAAAAGTATACAATGAAGACCAATACTTAAATGCGAGAAAGATCAATAACAGATGCTTCTACTAGGAATTACATTTACATGTTGGGCTTTTTGTTACTCTCATTTCTTCACAATAAGCTTAAATTATAACAAACCAATGGTGAGATCAAAATATTGGCTCATCAAGGAGAGGGAAAATTAGTAAAGATAATGACCAACATAGCAAGAAATACCTTACCAGTCATTGCACGTTGAACAAGTCAAAGACTCTTGTCCTTCAGAACCACTTGCACAGCACACACATGAATTTATTGGTGAAAAGCCCGTTGACTTGTCATATATGTTCAAAGATCTGTCCAAAGATTGTTTAAGCTGCGAATATAGAATGCTTCTCAATTCTCAGTCTAAATGGATTAAATAAATGATGATCATCTATGCTGTAGAAAATAGAAACAATAATCTGATATCAACCTTATGCAGAGCACCAAGCAATGGATGTACATCTCCAGCAGATGCTCCTACAATATCTATGCAACACTGCTTCCAGTTCTCAACCTTATCAACTTCAGATACAACCCTCTCTAGCTCTGAACACTGAAAAGCAGCAGCCTTCCCATGTTCCTGATTGTCATCAAAGCATTAATTAAGTACAAAAACTAAGAATACCACTGACATTAGCATAAAACAGGCATAGATGCAAAACTTTGCAAGATGTTCACGCAAATCTCCTGTTCAACAAAGAGAACCCTAGATTTTTTTAACACGTAATAAAAACTCTAGATTTAGAACCACGTAATCCAATAAATTAAGCAAGGCAGTATAGTCAGGCAGTGTTGTCAAGCTCATAACGATAAGATTAAAGATGTATTTTCATCCTTAACATGATAGTAATTAAAGAAAATAGAAACCCAAAGCCCAAACAGAATATTTCACTCTGCCCTTGTAGCATGTGATTTGCACGTGCCAGACAACCAGGATTACTACTCATCCACTGACATGGATACTGGTTATGACAAAACCCCTTCTAAAGGAGCTAGACGAAAACACTACATAGATATGGCATACGTCAGAGACATCCAGTCTTATAAGTTACCCAAGACATGAGGAAAATACGGATGCAATTAGCATGAGATATTCCTGCCTCTAGAGCCACGAAACCAAAAGAGGTGAAAAATAAATAAATAAAATAACAGCTAAGCATCTCCTGCTGTCATGCAGAATGAAAGACATGGCTGTGAGTCATCATATTCAACTCTAGAATTCCCTGAAAGTACCAAAAGACAAACACCATTTGCAAAGAAAAACCACTTGGCACAAACTTCAGGTTATAAAGATGAAGAAGCGATAAGCACTAGCCAGCACACAGTAGGATTATCTGTCTCTACTCTTCACTTAATAAGTCTTCACTAGTCAAAGAGATCTAAACATAAGAGCCCCCCCAATGTCAATGTAACACCTTACAACATTTAAAACCACAAATCAGTAATATAATAAGTAAATTTTTTAAATTGCCGCATCAAATTAGAAACTTTGCAAACCATTTTAATTGTTACACGAAAGAAGCTGTTGGGTGAGGTTTTAAAGAAGATTTAAGCAAAAATGATGAGAAAGAAAATAAAAAGCATATATAAATCAAATGTACCATGCACACACTTGCACCATACCTTGAGCTGTAACATGAGAGACCAAGATCGCTGCTCATCCTTGAGATTAAAAAACTGAAACACTTGTTCTTGCCACAGCCTACATAAACATTTATGTGTATATATGTATATATATATTAAAACATATCAAAGAAAATTCACACAAAAACACACAAATGTATAAATATATAGTCTAAGATGTATTGATTTTTATAATAACAGTTCCACGTTTGTGGACCATTGATTATATACAAATGATTAATAGTAAGCATTAATATGAAACAGTCAATGCATACAATGGCTCACAAACTTGGAACTGATATTATTAAAATCAGTTCGTTCTTATGGGATTATATATATATATATATATACACACACACACATATGCTGAAAGAAAAGCCCACAATCTAGTGTACTGAACAAGAAATCTGGCACTTGCAGGAAAATTTTTAAATAACTTAACATATTCTCCTAATGAAATCAACCAATATAATAGATCCTCTCTATAAGTACAAGACAAAATCCCGACACAAAAATAGAAACATTATAACCAATTAATATTAGTAAAGGCTAAAATTAAGCGAAAGACAGTGGAAACATAATAACTGATTAATAGTAGTAATGGCCAAATCAAGTGAAAGACACCAAATTGCTTGAATTTAGCCACATACGACCCATATCTTTTAGTGTGTGTAAGGCACCCTAATATAATCTACTAAACAATCAACTTTTGTGTTGTACTGTCGTTTCAAATAGAGGGAGAGTTTTATTACTTTCAACTTCTGCATAAGGCAGACTTGCAACTAAACAATCAGCTACATAAATGATTTTACTAGTTTTCAAACTTTATTGAGCTCAAAGCGTTCAATTACTACTACTGCACGTTGGAACAATGGCCATTTTTTATAAATATATCAAAAATAATCTTAAATTGGAGACTATAGAAATATCTTCTGTTACAAATCCAAGAGACAAATATTAGCACAGATGAGTAGCATAAATTACTAAGAGAAAATTATATTATGGTAAGACTCACTTATGTTCCTGAACAGCACTAGTTAGTTTATCCACCATTGTCGGGAAGGAAACACTAATATCCTGCAAGCAGAAAGGCCTTGGAAGTAAGTCCTGCAAAGCAATTTGATTGCTTTGACAAATTGAATAAATATATCTCCACTGTCTCTACTTTGCATTTTCTAAAACATACATAGAGGCAATGCAAAAGCATAAGCACATATAATTTCAATACCTGAGATCCAGCAAGAACTTCTTCAACATCACTCAACTTACATATTTTGAACTTGCTTGGGGCAGAAATTACTTCTGAGGCTGTCCTAAGCCATCTGACCCCACCATACAAGGAGTTCAGCAAAATACTAGAGGCACAACTTATAGGAAGGCTTTCTGCAACCTCCATCAAGCTCTTCACATCCTACAAATAGAACAGAGTAAGCCCTTCACTATAAAGGCCAAAGGAAAATACATTAAGCACTGCACAATGAATTGAAAACTCTCATCAGCAAGCTTTAAGAGGTCAGAAAAAAAAAAAAAAAAAAAAAATCTTGTGCATTTCACCATCACAAAATAGGGCTTCTGAGCAAGGATAGCGGATGGCTGAAACATATTATGGAAAACCACACAATACAAGTAATATCAAAAGCCCTCTTCAGATCATATGCCACCTATTACTTCTCGAGAGAAATCACCCACCAGCCATAAACTACAATCCATTATCGGACAATCTATTGACAACTAAGCAACTAATTCAAATATTCGTACTCCAGGATGACAGCAATATACAGATATAATGTCTATTTATAATCAACTTAATACACCATTGGTACAGAAGTGCAATGCTTTACAATTTAGATTAAAGGTTAAAGACAATAATAAGAAACTTGAAAGAAAAGACTTTAGCATCACATATAGCTAATACAAAATTGGAAAAATAAATGGTCACCTGAAATGAAGGAGCAAAAGAGCAGAAAGAAAGAGCCTTATTGCACCATCTCAGGGTAGAACAAGCATTTTCAAGTTCAGGAATCTCACAGAAATGAAAACCAAGAGATAAACCAACTTTTATAGCTGATTCCATAGACATAATCAGATGTTCAATTTTGGACATAAGGCCATTGCTCAATCTATCATCTGTACCAGTCGTATCAAGTAGGCACCAAACATCTTGCAGCAGAGAAGTGGCATTTAGTTGCCACTTGTCACAATTCTGTAGAATGTTTTCAAGAATTCCTTTTTCTTCCAATGATATCTTAAGAAACTTTGACTGAGATACTAACTCCTGCAAAATATGGAGCAATATGTCATGCTCATGCTCCATCAAATTCAAGCAAATAAACCATATGCAAGGGATAACATGAACCTTTAAAGTCTCAAGATTCAGCGAACCAAAGATTGGCTCCAAAGAAAATGCAGAAGCTAAAAATGGTTTAGAATCCTTTAACCAGGACTTAGCTGCTGATATTGCATCTTGGACATCAACTAGCGAAGGTAAAACCACAAGTATGTCTTCTGAAGTCCTAAAAAATTCCAACTCAAACCATTATAACCAGCGACAAACATTTTAAAGTCAAGTTCAAAAAGAAATATAAGCAAACAATTTAAAGATAAGGCAACAGTCAACCTAATAACATCCTCAAATTCAGACATCTGAGCCTTGCAAGCTAGGGTATGTCTTGCTCTTTCTTCCCAATGCATAGCAGTATCAACCACCTCAGACATATCAAGAAACAATTTTTCCTTATCAATCTGTAGTCTGATTTAAAAAAAAAATTGATGTGAGAAACTTAAACTAGTTGAAACAGAAGAGAAAACCTTCATTAATCTCAAATTCAGAGATCCATCATAGCTAGAAAGCTTACACGACAGCATCTGCCATCAGGTGCTGAATGAAGTCCAGTGACATTTTAGTATCACATGCCTGCAACAGCGTCACATGTTTTATAATTTAAACACCAAGTACTCATATGATGAGCAAGTGTCAAAACAGATGAAGAGGATGCTTCTTATTCAAAAGTATAAATAAATACTAGCCATAGTTTTGGCATCTGAAACCATCAAAATGAATGATGGTCAAGAAGCCAAAGCCAATGACTGCAAGAGCAGATAAATACCTATACGGTAACAAATTAAACCACCCAATACAAGCTACATGGAGCGGTCCATGATGAAATTACCTTAAAAGCCTTTGCTCTGCAATGAGCCTTTTTCAATTCAACCTCAACGACAGGCAACTCATCAACTGTTATAAGGAAAATAACCAAGATTTAAAAAAATTATAAATAGAAACAGAACAGTCACTAAGATAAGAATTTCTAGCTGCTTTGACAAAATAACTGTAACAAAGAATATTCCAAGAAAGAAACCTCGAATTCTCAGTGATGTTCCATCCTTCAAAATGCAATCTAATTCGTCAATTACATTATGTTGATCTCTCCGCTCATGAATGTTCACCATTATAATATTAAAGCGGGCAATCCATGAAATGGCATCACTATGATATTGCTTTAGAAGCATCAATTCAGGCACATTAATAGTAAAACCATCCAATTCTTGAAGCAGTGCCTCAACGTCCTGCAAGAGTAGAAAAGTCACAGATAAGCCCTATCCAAGCGAATACAGTGTAACACACAAAGGGAAGAGACCAAATAAAAGAACCACCAAGGATGCTAACCTTAAGATTTATAGAACCATTCAACATTTGACTACACTTAGCACGACAAGATTCTGCTCGCCTAATAAGACTCAAAAGAATTTCCGTTTCTGGGAGTTGTACTTGGAGATCCAATATCTATTCAACATGTTATAAAATATTAGAACCAAGATTCCAGAAAATACCCCCCAAAAAAAAGATGCATCAGTTGTATGAAAAGAAAGCAAAAAAGATTACCTCGGACTTTAACTTGTAGAGTATTTCAATCTGATTTCCTGCAGGACATTTACCTGAGATGCATTTCCTCACACTCTCTATCCAGACCTAACAAACCTCAAAAAATGAGAATGAATAAACCAACGCCAATAGAAGTCCCTTGAGTAGGCAAAGAATGAATTCATCCCTCAAAATAAATCCACTTTAAAACCAATCTTGCATTGCATTTTATTGAACAGCAATTATAATAAAGAAAGTGACTGTAAATAAATGACCATAATCTATTTATTCTGTTTCTTATCTAAAATAATAAGTATCACAATATCATTTAATTATAATGACTCTACAGGATTCATAAAAAAATTGTCTAACACAGTGAAATTATTTATATGATATTTCTAATAAATTATCTACAATTTCAAAAATAAATATGTAAATAAATAAATAAGTTATCTACAATGAGCTTCAAAGAATTCATTGCAGTTGTACCAAATATTTTAGTTTTAACTGGTCTTTTCCAGGCAAATGAAAAATATGATTAAAAATGGCATTGATATAACTAGGCCAACTTCAGAATTTTTTAGGGGCTTTTAGCTCATAAACATTCTATGTATATTTCATTAGCTTTCAACTTAGTCTTCTAAGACCACTGAAGGCACTATGAATTAGATTAGAGAGCCCCATGCTTGTTAGTAAAACAACCCTAAGCACATAAAGTTACACGTTTAAGAGAATATGGTTAGTCTACACTTCTAATTCTTGATTTGTCTTTCCCATATCCAACAACCTTTTAACTCTCCTTTGCAGTGCTCTTTAACTTTCACCTAAAAGTACAAGCACTTTCATTCCAAACTACTTTTTTCTTTTACAACAAACAAGGAAACTTGTCACTGATGAAAGGCAGATGTAAAACATTAAGAAAACTATCTGCTGCATATAAATAATGCAGGAAATTGTAACCACTGAAATTCTTGAAGCTAAAAAAAGTTGTAATGTTAATCTACCAAAGCCAATCAAAGGAATTAAAACATGTATAAAAAATTAAAAATTAAAAAGACCAGGAAAGAGAAGGGGCGGGGGGGGGGGGGGGGGGGGGGGGTGGGTGGGTGGGTGTGGTGTGAAAGATTACATAACAAGTACAAAATTTCAATACGCCAACTACAGGTACCTTTGCAGAAGAAATTCTTTGTGCTAACTTGTCACTTTCTTCAACATAGATTGGTAAGCCACAAGCTCTAGTATACAACAACTCCAACTCAGAGATCTAGTGCACCAATAATAACGAAATGCAACATCATAATCATATCAAACTATTAATTGCCAGGCAAGAAAATAGCTTTTCCAACACAAAAATATAAGTTATATGCAAAGTCAAGGATTTGAGTAGGTTGTGAGAATTAACATAAATACCTCTGAACACTTTGACAGAGCGGCATTAATTTCCTGAAGCAACAAGCTAGCCTCTTCTGCATAGTTCTATATGAAATAAATGAGAGAATTTAGCAAATGGCAAAATACACAGGAGCAGGAGTTCCAACAGAAATATATAAAAAGGTCCCAGTCAATTTTCATAACCAAGATCAAGTATTTTTCTTGCTAAAACTTCTGACCCTGCATCTGAAAGCGATAGTTGCAACATTAGCTGTTCACAAAAACTTAATCACCTTCAACTTAAGATGCCCAAGTACGCTGCAGGGCACAGGATCAAAACCCAGTAACTCCCTAAGATACCCCAACCGCACTTTCTCAACATTACAACCGTGATGATTTGACCAGTTCTCTATTTTAGAGAGGCAATTTCTTATGCCTTCTGCCCATCTCTGAGCTTCAAGCAAATTCCTAACCATATGCCTGACCTATGTTCAAAAAACAAAACAAATGTTTGGTTGGCACATCATTTTCATAAGCTGCAAATCCAAGAGCAAAAGAAAAGAATAAACAGATGAGGGCTCAAAACTCACTGGATCCATCTCAGAACCAGCCCAAAGGAATTGTTCAGCTTCCTTCAATAAAGTGACATATGCATCACTAGTAAATGGATTCTGAAAAATTTTACGAGAACGCTGAAGCCACTCTTCTGCCAGTCGAGACAGACTAACACAACCACCCTTGATCTACAACCATTTCATAGACAAAGAGTCTCCAAACTTCAGCGGATATGCCACATTTTAGGCAAATAAAATTCATACTCAGTGGGCAAACAACTCCTAATGTTGAGAAATTTAGGTTGCAACAAAGAAATCTTAAACAACTTAAAACCACACTATGAGAAGTTCATATCATGATCTAATACACAGCAAGAAGAAAATATCATGAGTAAACCTTTTTAGTCAAAGCACTTGGCTGATTGGAACATGATAGTTGTCTCCTCAAATTATTACTTTGAGATGTCTCCCCAGAACAATCTTTATCAATTGTAAGCAACATAGCATGCAATTCTGCCAGAGTATGACGGTAAAGAAGACGAAGTTTTCTAGACTTGCATTCACAAAGGTGTTGCCAGTGCTGCATAGAAGTCACGGATTATTAGTGATTGCAACGGAACTACTTCAACAGCATAAAAACAATTAGAAATTCTGAAGTGCAGACAAGTTAAACCAAGTCCAGAACAACTTCCAATCATGCTCTTATTTATTATTAACAGCAGAAATATATAAATATATGAATGAGTTATGCAAAAGTGAACAGGTAGTCCACAACAAAGCTTAAAGTACAACTATAGAGAACTGAAGACTCAAAATGCTAAAAAAGTACTTAAAACAATGATTACAACGATTGTTTACATCTCAGGAAAATAGAATGAACACCAGCACGGGAAACAAATTGTTGACAAAAAAACACACTCAGGAAAAAAATAATAATAATAATTAAACAGACTGGTTGATCTGAAAGGATAATTAAACACTTTTCATCTTTAAGAATTCAATACACCTATAATACGTTGGCTTTTGCATATTTTAAATGTCAAATTAATTAGTTTCCACGAAACTGCCAATAATCTGAACCAAATATTAAAAAGATTGTGAATATTTCAGAATAATTTTTCATGATACAAAAAACCCAAGAATCTATAGTAAAGCAGATGAACCCAAAAGTTCACATACCTCCAAGCATACAAAAGCGGATGGCCTACACCGGCAAATAACAGCACTAAGGTACAGATACTGCCGGCATATGATACACGTTGGATCCTACAGAAGTCATCAAAAGATATCAATCACAATCAAACATAAATGCATTGTGGCCACACCTCATAAAATACATCTATATTTACCTCTTCAGTACCCACGTACCCTGGACATTTCCGAGGGCACATGGGTCTTGATCTAATGATGCCTTTTTTCCAGAGCCGCTCTCGCCATGTTCTTTCTTTAGCAGATATTCTAAGCAATTCTTTCTTCAGATAAGGTGATGCTCTGCTATCACAATCACCCTGCAAAAAACAACAACAACAGTCAAACAGATGCTCACAAACGATTCAATAGACTAAACCAGATTTAACTTAAAAAGCAGAAAACATCACTTGATATTCATAAGCTTGCAACTATAATCATTTACTATGATCAAAGGTGGAACAGGGCAAAGTAGATATTCTACTAATTAGGTTGAAGTATACCATGAGTCCATGACTACATTCAGTTGACACATTAAAGTTCATTAATATTTCTTTTATCAAAATAAGAAAGTAAGGGGGAAAAATACAAAGACAAGAAGCTGTCCAAAAAGTCTGAACAAGCTAACAGCTAAACAGAGAGCCGCAGGTGTTGTTAGAAAGGACTTTAAAGCAGAGTCTCCCAGAAACAGATAACAGAAGAAGATACAAATTTAAACTCCCAATGTACATATTAAAGTTTCATTCATATGCATATCCTCAATTTGTACAAATAAAAGTTAACTACAGAAAAAGTAAGCTAGAGTTTATCCATACTGACAACAAAAGGATAACAGACCAAGTGATGTTGAGCTGGTAATATGCTCAGCACTGTTAACCTCTGCTAAATTAAACTCCACTTGGGCCAACCTTCCCCAACAAGATTACAGGGACCAGTTTAAACCTAATTCTGCAATTTGTAGGCTGGCATCACACTGTGCCTATTATTGCCCATGTGGTTTTGGGGCCCTATCATTCAATTTGGATTCCTCTGTTTGCAAAACCAAGAAAAAGTTGCCATTCTCCTTTTCAATTGTATTTTCCAATCAAAGCACATATGAAAAGTTAGAAAACTTATAACCTTGGCTACCACACAAAGGAGCTCCTCATGAGATAAAACAGCGGGTTTACGATATCGCTGATACAATTCTGCGCCAAAACCACCATGAGGTATCCAATCAGCAGGAGCGAAATTGACAGCCTCAGCACAATTCAAACCTGAACAGATCACACCGCCAAGAATGTTACTGCTGCTAATTAGACATTATAAGTTTATGAGACAAAATTCCTGCCAAACCCACCACCCCCTTCCCCAAAATGCTCTCCATTGACTGGAAAAATAGGCTGGCATACCAAAATTAAATCCCGCATGGTAAGATCTGGGGAATGTGATAACAAAATTTCCAGGCTCCTGGTCAAAAGCAAATACAAAGTATCACATCAATTTTAATCCAACAAATTACAGAAACAAACCATGCATTTGTAATAGTTAGAAGACATTCGATTAAAAAAGAAGCAACCACTAGAAAAATTTGCGCATGAACTTAACACTGAAAGCTAGACCCTAGCAACACATGGCGCTCTTACCAATACCCAAAAACCTCAACACTCTCCCCACAAATTATACCTTGTAACCACATATGAACATGAGTTTATTATAATTAGCAACACTCTGGGAGAATATTTGCAATTGTATATTTTCATTAGACCCCTGACATGTGATTCTCCTGTTTATCAGTTTGGGAAAAAAAAAAATATATCTACTCAATACCATAGGAGTTCATGCCCTTGCATATCAAACCTGCAGTACGCTGTAGACTGGAACACCATTCTCCTGCAAGACTGAAGGATTCAACATGGTGACAAGCTGGAAGAGCAAATCTGGTTGTGCATCAAAAAGATCGGGAAGACTATTCCGCATCACCTAATAAAATTGAGTAAATGTCTTAATGAGCAAGAATTCTTGATAGCAGAAACCAGTCAATCAATAAGGTGAAACACTGTGTATAACAATGAAAGCTTCAATTTAATATGCTCTTATAAGCACAGTGAAATACATTGAAAAACTATCATGGAAGCGGTAGAATGAATCAAGAAAACACAAGTACATAAACTCACATAAGATAGAAGATACTCCTTCACTAATCTCAACATAGATAAGCAAAATAATAATCACAATAATAATAACAATGAGTGAGAAAGAGTGAGGCAAAGAAGGAAGAAAAAAGTCAATTGAAAAAGATGTCAGGAAGTAAACCAACAAATGGCAGTTCTAACATAATTCCATACAATGCATAATAAACTAAAAAAGATGAGGAGCTACCTTCTCAAAAGCAGTCGCTTCGCTACCAGGGACACTGTACCAACATTTTGGCTCTCCCCTAAGAATGCAAGAGAAGCAATGCACATCAATCTATATTATAAAATTTATAATTTACTCAAAAATATCTCAGGAAGTACAAACAACCACCAGAACCATAAAAAAGAAACTTAGAGCCTAGTTATTTTGCCCTACAACAGTTTCTGATCTCTATTCAGAACTTGATAAAACGTATGCAGGAACCATTTCAACAAATTGTAGTGAGTAAACTTTAAGTTCCCACCGAAGTGTTAAATAGTCAAAAGACTTATGCAAGGCTGAGGCTTATCATATCAAGGCCAACAAATTGAAAATTCAAGAATTGCTCTCCACCAGATAGTAAACAACCAACAAGTTTATGAATAAAATGAGCGGGGCTGACCTATCTCTTTTTCAGTTTCTCCCCCGACAACGCAAATTTAGCTTAATTGCTCAATTTTTTCTAGTAAGATCAAGTAAATCGGTTAACGAAGGAAAGGGAAGAGACAGATTTTTGACTGCCAGAGCATGTGAACAAGGGAGGAAAGAGGTGCCTAAGCTTTTCTCCAATTCATTGGATTTTAACTATAAATGGTCATGCCAAAACTACATATATTTATAAATAACTACCAAATAAAGAACATGCAAACTAGACAAAGCGGAATCAAGAAAATGATACAGAAAGCAAACAATTGGGTTAGTAGGTTTTTGTTCTTTGAAACGCTTGGAACAGAATCAAACAGTTAGCAACTTTGGGCATAAGTAAACCAATAAATTTTGCAAAGAACGAAATATGAAGTGAATACAGGATTTTGGTGGCTGAATTGTAGTATTTTACAGTTAGCTCAACGATCAAAACATATAGGTTCATTCAACGATTAAATACAGAAAACTTGTATAATTTACAACAGTATACATACCAGTGGTGATAATTCATTGAGTAAAAACAGTGATCTTCAAAATGCCAGCAAAAAGCTGAGAATAGCATCCCAACATAAAGCCAGGGCACCATAACCCCTGTAATGTTATGATGAACAGTTTGAAGCATTGATCCTTTCAACTTTGGCAAGTTATTGAGATTCCATGGACTAGCACAATACTCATCCCACACATTGGCAGCAACAGATTCTGGTCTCTGGTCATTTACACGTGGAAAGCCACTCCCATAAACAGAAGTATCCAAGTCACTGCCATACATTACTTCAACCCTGCCTGCTGATCCCTCCACAATTTCCCAAAACTTCTTTTCCAAATGAACACGCGAAGCCGATCCTGACCCAAACCACCTCTTTTTGGCCCGATCAGCCACACGCCTGAAAGACTCTAATGAAAATTGCTTACCCGGCACAAAACCAAAACAATCCTTATCAGAGTTCAAACAATCTAAACAATACCAATTTCCAGGAGGAACCTGCTTCAATGGTGGTGACAAGCAATAGATGTGCCACCCTTTGTTACACCTGTCACATAAAAGCATGACTTCTCCATGCAACCCACTTCGGCATTGTTCACATATCTGATCAAGCTCCTCCTCCTTAACAACATTATCACAAACCTGAACTCTCCCACAATCACTATTACTCCTCCGCCTCCTCTTCGCACTCAAAATCTCAACGTTCTGTTCACTCTTTGCTTCCTCATTCAATCCCCTCTTACGGCCCTTCGAAACCCCCTTATTCAACTTATTATAATAATTCTCGTAATCATACAAATGATTCCGATACAACTGACACAAAACATGCTTAGCACACTCCGAAATCTTCCTATTTGACCTCACAAACCTAAACGCCTCCCCCCACCTCTTCTCCTTCACGACCTTATCATACCCTCCGAACCTCTTAACCGCATTAAACAACTTACACAAATCCAACTCCTCCCCCTCAAACAACACCTTCTTCTTTAGCTTCTTCCCACAATGTTCCTCCAAAAACCTCACATACTCCAACTCAAAAGTCTTTGAATCACATGCAGCAGGCCGCGCCTGCAACTGATGGATCGCCTGTGTTTTTGTAGGAAATGTAAAGGCATCTAAGTCCAACACAAACGGTGGCCTCCAACTCTTCGGCGGAACAATCTTACAAATCCCATAAGGCTCAGCCTCAGGCCTGATCTTATACACATACTCTAAAGGATCCCTAAATTCCTCCTCACTAGGATAATAAACAGGTGCAGATGGTATATTCAACAACCCAGACTTCACAGTCGATAAAACACCCAAATTCTGACCAGACACAACCCTAGTTCTTCCCTTCCCCATCAACAGCACCACCACCACCACATACACAAGAAATTAACTATCTCTATTGCATCGACATGTACATACATCTATAAATCCTCTATCAATTCAATTTTTTTAATAAAAAATAAACGAATTTGAATTCTAGGGTTTTAGGCGTACCTGTTGGGGATGTAGTTGTTAGTGAATAGTGAGTCCATTTCGAGGGAGAGTTTGTTATACAGCAAAGTGGCGGTTTATATATGGATATTTATTGTAGGAGGATATTTTGGGTCTGGGAATGGAAATAATTACGAAAATGGCACAACTCCTTTTTAGGTTTTCATGAAACGGATGCGGATCTGTCGTTTTCATATTTTTGTGTTGTGTTTCGCCGTGTTTATTGGCCCGACGAGATTGAGCAGATCTCACGCGGCGATTGGCTGGCGTTGTGGGCTGATGGATGGAGGGTTGAGATTTTGAGTTTGTTTCACGCAACAAGGGAAGCATGTGGGTGTGAATGTGATTGGAGATAGTCCGTGCGTTTCGTTAGATGTGTTGTAGACGTGGCAGCCAGTGAGAAGATGTCGAAATAAGTCGAATGTAGTAAGGATCATGGTTGGTTGACTTGTTAGATGACGGATGGTATCCATCGGTTAATTTTTACATCTGATTAGTATTTTTTAATTGAATTTCCAGATTAATTTATCGGGGTTATAATGTGTGATCCCAATATTCTAATTTCAAATATCCTTGTTCAGAGTTTTGATAATATAATCGTGTAAAAACTGTTATTTTAAAATTATAACATTAACTCTTAACTAAAATAATCAAAACTTTTTTTTTTATGACTTAGTGACACCACATTAGATAACTATCAAGACCAATTAAGATAAGATTTTGAAGTACAATTCGGATCTCTATTCTCAAAATGCGGGATAGAGCTATCCACACGAAGATAAAAAATTTCTCATTCATTAGTGGAACTTTATTGAGTTGGAACCCACCATTTGAGGGTAAATGATATATGAATTTGATTTATCATTAGACCAAATCACTTTCCTCTTAATAATCAAAACTCAACCCTACCAACTTAAAAGATTTTAATATATCTATTCTTACCTTTTCCTTAAGGCCTCGTTTGTTACGTGGGATAGGATTTGATTATTTATATGGGATTGGATTGGATGGGACTGAATTGGATTACTTTAATTGTTATCTCATGTTTGGTGACATTAGGATGGGATAGGATTTAAATAAAATTTACCAAAGATTAAAATGTAAATTTACAAATATTTGATTTTTTTTTTCATTTCCCCACCATTCTGGCTCCCCACCGCCACTCTCGTCTCTCTCTCATCCTCCCCATCTCAAATCCTTCCAGAACCCTTGTCGTTTTCAGCAGCGGGACGCGCGATGGAGACGACGGAGGCGCCGATGCCTTGGAACGGCAGCGAAGACGACGTGGAACCCAACTGCCAATCGATCGTATCTCGATCTCGTCAACTTGGAGAATCGCCGGTGGTGGAAGAGAAGAAGAATAATTGAGAAGAGAGAGACGACCGGAGAAGAAAGAGACGACCGGAGAAGAACCAGAAGAACGGCTATTCGATCGGAGTACGAAGAGAACGACGGATTAAACCTGATGACGGCGGCGAACGACGGAGCTGGTGAAGAAACAGTAAACAGGTAAGATGGGATAAAATTAACCCATCAATTGAGTGGATTTCAATTAACCCACTGGAAGGGGTTAAAAACACTGTTGGGAAAGCTTAGAATAAATTAGTAAGAGAGATCTGTTTGCACCAAACATGGGTTTAGACAAAAATTTTATCCAAACTCAGTCCCAACCCAGCAAACAAACAAGGCCTAAGAGTTTTCACTTCCATCTCAGTCAATCTAAGTTTAAGTCATCAATTCGGTATTCAAATTTCAAAGATCATTGTTTAAGTTTCAATATTAATACATCTTTTAACTAAGACAGACAAAACTCGACCAAATCAATATAGCAAACTTTTGATTATCCACATATATCTGTTTATTTCTTTTCCATTTTGCATTTGAGTTTTTACTTCGGTCTCGATTAATCTAGGTTTAAATCATCAATGTTAACTATCCAATTTTACGGATCATTTTGCAAGTTTCAATAATATATTTTTTTTTATTAAAATAATAAAAACTCACCTTACTAAACTTTGCAAACTTTTGATAATTCACTGTTTCTTTTTTCGGTTTTGGAGTTTTGTTCCCAATCTCAAGTAACGTAAGCTTAGATCGTCTATATTGAGTGTGCAAATTTCAATGATCATGGGTCAAATATTAATAATATGCATTTTCATATTAAAAACACAACTTAACTGATTTAACGAACTTTTAACTATTTACTTATTTTTTAAAATTTCCTTCTTAGTTTGGAGTTTTTGCTCCGATTAAGTTTAAATTATTATCATTAAGTTCAAATTTTAAATATCATTGTTCAAATTTCAATAATATACATTTTTCAAATAAAATAAAACTCGACTCAGACAACTTGTCATGTTTTCGATTACCTGCTTATTTTTGTATTTTTTTTTCTTTGTTTGGAGATTTCGCTACACCCTCAGTTAATCTAAGTTTAAATGATCAATATTAAGTATTCAAAATTTTCAGATGATCATTCAATTTTTGACTAAAATATTCTAACTTAACCAAATTTTGATTAAATATAAATCATCAGTATTGAGTATTTAAATTTCAAAAATGTTCACGTTTCAATATTATACACTTTCCAACCAAAATAGCACGTTTTTCCTTTTTAAGTTGATCGAAAATCAAATAATCAACATTAAGTAGTAAAGGTTTAAAGATCATCATTCAAGTCTTACTATCATGGAAATTGATTCAAATCCTTGTTTGAGCAGTACGCATTTCCACCTTAAAAGTGCATTTGGTACACTGAAAATGGGGTGAGATTGGAAAAATCTTGTTTTCATAAGAGTATACCCTGCATTTAAATTTGCGAAGGGAAGAGACATTTCCCTTATTAGGTCCACCTCCATTTTTAGCTTTGATAGAACCGTGACAGGGAATCAGTTTTTTTTGTTTCTCTCTCTCTTTCTCCCACAATCAATCACCGCCTCTCTCTTATTCCTACCACTAGTCAACGTCTTTACCTTCTTCTTCCTTCTACCCTCTCCCTCTATCTTCTTTTCTTTCTCTCACTGCAAATCTCCAATCTCTCTTATTCTCTCCGTTTTCTTTTTTTTGATGATGGTGTGATGTTAATATGGACAAACCCAACATCATCTGGGTTTCAATTGAACCTAAATGGACATCATGCGAGGTTTGATCAGGTTGGTTTGTGGTTTACGGTTTAACTGGACTGATAATGAATGAAGATGATGATTGATTTTTGTTTGGGTTAATGATGGATGTAGATGAATTGGGTGGTGATACAATATAGTCTATTCTCCATTTTTTTAAGATTCTATAAAGATTTGTTTAAAAAAATATAGTTTTGATTTAGGATATAAAATAAAATATTTAATTCAATTTTATTCCAATCAAATGTCAATTTATACTAAATATACTAAATATGAGGCAGTAATATTCAATATAATATAATCCCATCAAAATTCAATCATTTTCAATATCATTCTCATTTCCAAACCTTATCCCACATGCCAAATGTAACGGTGCACAAGTTAAAGTAATGGAAAGTAAATATAAACACTATTTTTTTCCCTTTTAAATGTAAAAATTAGATCAAAATCCAAACAACTAAACAAAAATGAATAACTACATAACATTCATTTTTTGTCCATTAATTGACTATGCCAGAGGAAAAATCAACATTTGAAAATATTTCTAGTTAATTTTCACACCAATATGAAAAAACATTGAATTTTTTATCAGTAAACTATACTCAAACGCTTCAAATTATAATGTTTGCTTATTTGGTTTGGGTTTTTATTTTCAACAAACAATGCTAAATTACAAAAGTGGACTGCTTAATTTGACCGAAACCATCAGGAAAAAATCGATGGCCTTGCGGTAAATGGGTCCAAAATTAAATTAAATTAAATTAATGGTTTATTTGATGATGTGCAAATCTACTATGTAATAAATAAACTATCAGAATTGACCCAATACAAGTTATTGTAGACAATGAACAAGGACACACAGCAAATGTAAATATTCTTGTCCCTTTCAATTATGGTGTCCTGAGCATGATCATTTATTCTACTATATAAAAGGTGAATAAAATAGTCGAAAAGTGATTTGAATAGTTGCTCTCTTTAGCTGTACACAAAAAAGCAAATTTCCATACCCAGCAAGCAAACCGCGTCGTGAATTTAATTTAAATAAAAAAATAATTTTCCTTTTTACTAGAAATCCAATCTAAATTCATGACTAATGTTAAACAACATAAAATTTCATCAAAATTTATTATCAAATTATGGGATAAGTTTAATGGTAATATCACATCATTAATACATATTTTTATAATTAAGTGATTGTTATAAATTATCTTATTATTTGAATAATAAATTGAAAAAGATTTTTAATAAGTATATCATTATTATAAACTTATATAATCATCAAATAACTTCTAAATTAAATACGCAATCACTAATAGTTCCACTTGATTATTATATCTTCCTTTTAATCCATCTGATAATATTTCATATATATATACATATTTACTAGCATCATATTTAGGGAGTTTTTAAGTATTACGAAACTTAATCTTTGGACCCTTTTTGGATTTTGGGGCGTACATGTGAATGTGATAATATATATATATATATATATTTTGACAATATAATATTTCTTATCTTCGACGTCATGAGACTAAATTTTTTAATCAATTTATTGGTATTATGAAATTAGATTTTTAAACTGTATATACCTTCTTTGATATGAATTTTTTTTTTTACAAAAAAGGGGTAAGAATTGAAAAAAGAAAAGCCATGTCGGTGGATAAAAGAAAACCACAGACAAAAGACAAACACAGACACACATGCGCATGGACAGGGAAACCTCTAACTCATTTTCATTTTTTTTTTAAAAATTTTAAATTTTAATAAATAACCTAATATTAAATTTCAAATCTCGAAAAGATTAAAAAATAAAAATTCTCTCTTCCCAAAAATCAAAAACTATCCTACTAGTAGTGGTAGTCCCTTGCTTTCTTGCTCGCTCTCCCAGCTCTCAGATTCACTATCCGTCTATTGTGTTCTAAAAATCACTTTTCAGAAAGCATTGCCATCATTTCAAAACCAACACAAACAAAAATAAGTCAGAAAAAAAAAAAGAAAAAAAAAAAAAAAACTCTCACCTTTTATCTTTCTTTTTTAGCCTTTTTTTTATTTGACTGAATCGACGTGGAATCGGTTTGGTTCATTCCAGGTTCAACTTTGTATATACTCTTCTCTATTTTTGTTTGTTTTGGTAGTTTAATTGGTTTGATTGAGTTGGGAGTAATTTTACTTGTAGTTATTGTTGCAGTTGCTTTTTTTTTTTGTTTGACTAGGTAGTGAGTTGACTCAGTTTTGAAATCAGTGTTTGAATCTTTGTTTTGTGATTTGTATGTATGAAATGGGAACTATAGTTGGAATGAAGTAGGTGTAGTTAGTTTTATAGTTGATTGAGTTCGGTTGATTTATGGGTTGTTGTTGTGGTGGTGGGTTTAGATTGGAATTTTGAATTGGTTTTTGTGTTGACAGGGCACCTGGGGTTGATTTAAATGGCATTTGGGAAGTGGGTTTGTGAATCTGTTTACAGTTGTTGGATTGGGAGTTGAGATTTTGACTTTGGGGTGTCATGTGTTTGTGTATGTGATTGAGGAGGGTGGTGGTGGGTGGTGCTTGGAGTTTTGAGGGTTATTGGTGAAGTTTTGGTGGTTGGGATGGGCTGTGGGTGTTCGAAGCTCTCGGCCTGTTGTTGGGGTTCCGAGTATGGTGGGGCGGTGCCTGAGGCGCAGAGTGTTGGTAAGTGAAGCGTGGGATTTTTGGTTTGATTGATTTTTTTTGTCAATGATTGTGATTTTTGAGTTTGATGGTGATTTTGCAGAAAATGAGGAGAAGGGTGAAGTTGATAATGTGCCTGTGTTCTCTGAATTCTCTATCGAGACACTCAGGATGGCCACGTCTGGATTTTCTATAGAGAATATAGTATCTGAACATGGAGAGAAGGCTCCAAACGTGGTTTACAAGGGGAAGTTGGAGAATCAAAGACGGATTGCTGTTAAACGGTTTAATCGATCGGCTTGGCCTGATGCTCGGCAGTTTTTGGTATTAATTTTTTGTTGTCTTGCAAATTTGACTACATTTACTTTTTGCTTAATGCGTAGTTTACAATGTAAATTTCACTCTAAAGAAATTTCTAGTTGGAAAAGCTGATGATTGATCTGGTTTTAGCATCTGCTATCATAATTATGGATTTGTTATATCATAATTGTATTCACCTAAAAATGAAAAATCAAACAATATTTTATCTTTTCGTAAAGTTTTGTTCTCAATTGACCTAATTATCATTCCCATCTCCATGGGTTTCCTTATAGATTCTTCTGTTTTATTGATGAACTTATATCCTGTGGCCTAACCAGTTGAATAAAATCCCTGATCAACTCCTGGTATATGATGGTCTAAGAGAAGCTTTTATTCTGTACCTTCAGAAAAGACACGGTCATTGGTGCTTTTCACCTTTTCCGGTTCTTGCTTTAGATAAATTCAATGTATACATGGTTGCTATTTTGATCTGTTTTACAGCAATATGAGTCTTAATAGCATTTTAACTTTGACTTTTTGATATGTTAGGATGAAGCAAGAGCTGTTGGTCAGCTTCGGAACCATAGGTTGGTAAATTTGCTTGGTTGTTGTTGTGAAGGTGAGGAACGATTACTTGTTGCGGAATATATGCCCAATGATACACTAGCAAAGCACCTATTTCATTGTAAGTTTGCTTTCGGTAGTCTTCCTTAAGAGTACTTTTGTTGACACACAATTTTTGGTTTGAGATTTTTCTTTTTCATTTTTTTTTTCTCTGGCTGTAGTATAAGCTATACTTACTGATTAAATTGTAGTTTGTTTCATTCTGTCAAGCAACTGACTCTAATATTTTCCACTTTTCTTGATAAGTTTTATTTATGTTACATACGAAGATGAAGGATTGATGTAAGCTGTTCTTTTTTTAATATTCATTTAATTTTCTTAGCATGGGATAATTTGAGAGGTCGTTCATGGAATTTTCTATGACAAGTCTGATTTTAGTAGAAGAAAGCTAATACCGGGGGGCATGACACTCTCTTTATTAACTCAGAGCTGTATGATGAAATCAGATTTAGCTTCTATATCAGCAGCTATTTGTTTTCTTTTCCTACCCAATTTGCTAAGTTTGATCATCATTGGAGACGCAATGTTTGACATTTACCATCGATGTTTTATTCATGTTTTCAGGGGAAGCACAACCAATGAAGTGGGCTATGCGACTAAGAGTGGCTTTACATCTTGCGCAAGCTCTAGAATATTGTACAAGTAAAGGGCGTGCCTTGTACCATGATCTTAATGCTTATAGGATTGTTTTTGACGATGTAAGTATGTTATTTTCGTGTAATTTGTTATCCTTGTAGTTAATCAGCATTTATCATATGTCATATTATGTCCCAGGATGGCAACCCTAGATTGTCATGTTTTGGTCTGATGAAGAACAGTAGAGATGGCAGAAGCTACAGCACAAACTTGGCTTTTACTCCTCCCGAGTATCTGCGAACTGGTGAGCTTAAAGTACTCACTGATCTTTGTTCAAATTTGGACTTTTGTTCGATACTTAGTATATGATCTGTTAATCACGTTTTAGAATATGTGTTTTGCCCTCAACGTATTTTGGCCATTTTGGGTATTGTAGTTGATTTATATATAAACTATATAACCTGAAAATAAACTATATCAAAATAACTTGTGTAATAATTCCAAATAATTGTATATATTTATTTTTCTTAGTACATGTTTTCTAGGATTTAAGCAAATTTTAAACAAAGATTGTCAGTAGTATTAGATTTTCACTTCTAAGCTGGTGAATTTTCTTCTAATTGAATTCATTCATGGTCAAGCTGAACCAGAGAGTTAATAAATATCCCTGCACAAAACAATTATATAATATATTTTTGTAAATATCCCTACACAAAACAATTATATAATATATTTTTATGTTTCAACTTTACTCACTGAAGTTCTGTGCAACCTTATTCTAATTGCTCTAATGATAGATTTTATTTCCAATCACTTCCCTTGTGTTTATTTGATGAAATTTGTGTTTAATTACATTGTTATTAGGGACAGATGACACAGTGTATATAGCAATGTTGATTTTTCCATCCAAATGATGGGAATATGCATATACTACCTCCTATTTTTGCTGCAGGTGGAAATGGTTTGAAGGGAATTCATCTCTCTTTTTGTTGGTCTGAAAGTTGTTGCTCTTCTATTTGAACCTTGTTGCTGATGCATTGATAGTTTTTGCTGTCTAGTCCACCAGTTTGTTGTAACAGTAGCTGCTTGAACAACTTTGGCAGAAAGAAACTGTTTTAGTTTGCTTTTTAATTCTTAAATGGACTTCATATACCATATGCCAATTGATACAACTGTGATATTATTACAATTTGCATTATTCCTGGGGTTCCTATCTATTATGCGCATTAATTGTTTACCCGTTTTAGTGTTGTCAATCCTTACCTTTAATGATTGTTTTGCCACAGTCAATTTGTTTGGTGATTTGCCTCTTTCCAGTTTCATTTTTTTATACATATATATTTGTGACCTGAAGACCCCTACATTTTGTTTTCTGTAGGAAGAGTAACACCAGAAAGTGTAATGTACAGTTTTGGTACCCTTTTGTTTGACCTTCTCAGTGGGAAGCATATTCCTCCCAGCCATGTAAGTTCTCGCCTTGATAAGATATGTAGACACAAATCCTTAAAGCCTCTTTTTTTATCATTTTATTGTATGTATATATTTTTAATGCCAATCAAAGATTGTTTACTTTTTATGTCACACTCTCGAAACTTTCTAAAACTGAGTGTATGTACACACTTATACAAGTATAAATATAGATACATACACATTTTCGTTTCTGGCTGGGACAAAGCACAGTTTACCATTATAAAACACACTAATCTGCTTTTATTTCTTTCAGGCATTGGACCTAATACGGGACAGGAATATTCAGACACTGACAGATTCTTGTTTGGAAGGCCAATTTTCTAATGATGATGGTACAGAGTTAGTGCGTTTAGCCTCTCGTTGTTTACAGTATGAGCCCCGAGAAAGGCCAAATCCAAGGTCACTAGTTGCTGCGTTGGTTCCTCTTCAAAAGGAAACTGAGGTTAGTTCTTTTGTGTGTTGTTAATCACTGCATATATTTTTCCAGGATTTCACATCTAAGTTCTACCGAATACAGTGACCAAGTTTTTTTTCTACCTTTTTTCTGGAGCATCCAGAGGACCTACTATGCTTTATGTTGTGTTCTTAAAGCCATTAGAATTATTAAGATGTGAAAATGACAGCAATTCATTACAAAACTATTATGATCAACTCCATAATACCATTCATTTATTTAGCTAGACATTTCCTCGTGGAGTCCTTGTTAATAAGCCTTGGAGGTAATAGAACATATTTTCCTTATCTCTAACAAATTTAGTTTGTAATTTTGCTTGCATGAGCATGGCTTTGATGAATCTTTATAGTTGTGTGATGCTTTACCATTTTTTTTGGAATGATCACTCTGCAGGTTCCTTCTCATATATTGATGGGTATACCACATGGTGGTACAACTTTACCTCTGTCACCACTTGCTGAAGCTTGCTTAAGAATGGATTTGACTGCCATTCATGCGATCTTGGAAAAGCTTGGCTATAAAGATGATGAGGGTGCTGCTACAGAGGTTTGTTTCGGATATTAGAGTCATATAATTCCTGAATGCTTGTAAATCTTAATATACCATTTTACCTGAGGATTTATTACGATATGAGGCATTTACTTATGTTAATCATGGTCAATGTGTAAATTTTCTTTGAAATCTCAAGTCTGGTATCTCTTTCTGCTAAATCAATTTTGCACATCCAATGCAAGATCTCAATACATTATTCTGTTTTGAGCATTTTGTTGTGTACTGTCTTTTGATGTTAGATTGATCCTTCACTTTGGGTTGTTGTTTTGTTTTGACTTTATACTTCTTTTGTGGGACTGGGCCAATGTGTTGAGATTTTGAGCAACATGCAATCGGCTCATGTTTAGTCTCTATAATCTTCATCTTACTTCTGCTCTATAACTCACTAGTAGAATCATTCTCAAGCTGTATCTCGTTTGCTTCATATTTGTCACTGGTTTCTGTTATCATGCAAACTTCTTTCTGCTTGTGTCTTGTGTTTACTGTTTGTTTCCTCTTTCAGCTTTCTTTCCAGATGTGGACCAACCAGATGCAGGAAACATTGAATTCAAAGAAAAAGGGAGATGTTGCTTTCAGGCATAAAGATTTCAGAGCTGCCATTGAATGCTATACCCAGGTTAGAGTTGTTTAACATGCATTTGATTATTCTACATGGAAGAAATAATAGCACCTTTCTAATTAATAAGGTCTGCAATCAATCAGTTCTTTTTGTTGGCTTATTTGAACTATGATTGACATCCAGGGTAAGGACTGGAATGTATGGAACTATATGAAGCTTCCATGGTTGCTCATGAGGTGGCCTGTATCTAGTTCATCGTTCTTCTTCATCCTTTTCTATTTTTTTGCGCCACTTGTTGAATTTAGATCTTCAGTTATGTGTCCTCATATTATTTAGGCGTTGAGGAAGGCCGGTGAACAGTCATTTGATTTCCCAAATTAAACTAGAATTAAGAGAAAATATCAGTTTCCTGAATAAAAGTTTTCATTATGCCATTATCTTTGTGCAGTGGATGTTGGATTATTTATTAAATCCATACAAGAGGCATATTTGTTTCTAAAAGTTAAGTAAAATGTTGATATTAGCTGATAGATTATTTTATATGCAGTTCATTGATGTTGGAACAATGGTTTCCCCAACGGTTTATGCACGTCGGAGTCTGAGTTATCTGATGAGTGAAATGCCACAGGAAGCCCACGATGATGCAGTGCAAGCCCAAGTAATATCTCCTGTATGGCATATTGCTACCTACTTACAAGCTGCCGCCCTTTTTGGACTGGGGAGGGAGAATGAGGCACAAGCAGCTCTGAGAGAGGGGTCTATCCATGAAAATAAAAGGAATGCAAATCCTTGAAAATAAATCTCCTGCAATTGCTTATTTCTTGAAGACTACGGTTGCAGCTTGGATGCTTTCCGATTTCAAAGCAGAGACCAAAGGTCTTCTGGACCTGAAGAAAACCATGGAGTTGAATGTGCACAAATCGTCCTCATGTATCGTGTGCATGACTGGTCGGTGGGTTGTAAACTTGAAGCATTCTTTTGCAACATTATTGGATGGGTAGGTTTTGGTTAGTTTGTCGGACACTGCCACTTGTTTTCCTTTTACTGACCATGTCAAATTATACAACAATGTCGGAGAATAATTAAGTCATTTTCGGAACAGATTATATTACTTGTAGAGGGTTTTGAGTTTCATTTTAAAGTTGCATTTGAAGGGGTGAATAGAAGATGTTATGCCTGTAATTTGTGTACAGCGCTATTGCTTATGATTGGGGTGAAATTGTCTGTTTTTTGTATGTGATGCCTTTTCTCTATTAATAAATTTTTATTGCTTTATGGTGGAGTCCCTTAATTTGCCCCTCATGACTTGGAGGAAGGCATGTATAATCCATGTTTTTTTTTTTTTTGAAATATGTATAATTCATGTTTTATTAAAACATAATGAGAAACCCATTTGGTTATGTGGTTCAAGTTATCATAATGTGATTTCTGTTGTTTTCAAGCTGCCTAATTTAATTTACCTTAATGGTATTTGTTGCTTAATTATACCAAGAAATAATGAACACATCAGCTGAAATCTTCTACTCTGTTGTCTAGTACCTCATCCCTCCCTGAGTGCGTATTATCTTAGGAAACAAGAAGATTGTGTTACATTAGCAAAAAATAGGCATTCTTGTCAATAAAGTAGTGTTATATTAGCAAATGGTATATTCTCTCTATTCAAAAAAATGAAAAGGTTGATTAAATTCTAAAGGGGGTTCTATTAATGCTCAATTTCCTTTATTCAAAAAGTCAAAAAGTGCTTTCATTGGCTAGTGCTCAATTTTCCATAACAGATCAAAAGTTTGATTAAAACAAAAAAGGGTTATAATCGGAAAAATGCAACATTAAAATCACAAAGGAAAATAACAGGAAACAACAGAAACAGGGCCCAACCGGGTTCGAACCAGTGACCTCTTGATCTGCAGTCAAATGCTCTACCACTGAGCTATGGACCCGTTTTGGCAGAATCTCCTTAAATCAATATAAATAAAGTAGCTAATTCAAGCTTCTCTGATTTCCCTACCTTGGTGGTTCAAATTAATTTGGGTTTTGAAGACAAAATTAAGTGTGTGTGAAGTCCTTTTGACTCAAATTACATTATAAGAGTATTTGAATTGTTTTCAAAACAACCATAAATCTAATTAAAAAAAAAAAAACAAATATATATCTCCATTATAAACATTTTGTTTTATAAGAACAATGATTTCATTTATGTTTAAGTATTTTAATCGTTTCAAGGTCAAAAAAAAAAAAAAATTGTTCCAATCCTTCTTATCTGGATTTGCAAATTTATTGAAATTTGAGTTTACAAAATTACATGTTGTTTCCAATGAAAAGCTTTGCTTATGTTGTTAGATTGTATTTTAGCGTATGTACATATTATATTGATATCCTTAATTTAGTGATTTGGTAGTATGAATACAAATTGATTAGGGTTGATTAAATCTCGAAATTAAGCATCTAATGCATGATATTGATCTCCATAACATTTAGTGTATTTCTATCACATATTTGTATTTTGACATGATGCCATCTTCAATGGAATCATGTATTTTAAAATATAAAGTTCAATATCACCGTATCAAAGTTCAACGTTATTTAATGTAAAGAATGTTTATGATATGAAAAGTAAATCGGTCTTAAAAAATTTTCTGACTACACCTTTCTGTGAGTACATGAGCCACGGGACATAGAGTCAATGGCTACCATCTACTACCCTAATGAACAATTGAATTAAAGAAATATTTCAAAAATCCAATTACGTTTCACAAAAATTGAGAGAGAATGTCAATGCATGACAAGCCAGATGGAGTAAACATGTATCTATCTACATACAAGGCAGCCAAGTAGGAGCGAAAACACAAAACCAGGAAAACAGTTACAATTTTGGTCCTCTAGCTGGACCATCCCAGAATACACTTGGTGTCAAAACCTTCCATCTCTGCATGTCCATAGACTTTAACTCTATTCTTAGAACACTAATCTCTGTAACTTCCAAAAGAGATGGAGCTTCCATCACGTGTCCTCACATACACCATCATCTCCACAAATTGATTTGATCCCTTTTCAACCTTCAATAATATAGAGGACATGTTTGTTATTGGTTTCCATTGAACTCCTCGTATGCACATATAGAGGGTAGAACTGCACCTGATCTCTCATATATTTGACAAGAAAATATGATATAAGAGAGAGATCAGATTTTTATTTTCTGTGTTGTGAATTTAAAAAAAAAAAAAAAAAACTAAATGGGGTTCACTGGGACACAAGAGAAATGCAAGGCCTGTGACAAGACTGTTCATTTCATTGAAATGGTGACTGCTGATGGAGTCTCATATCATAAGACTTGCTTCAAATGCAGTCACTGCAATGGCCTTCTTGTGGTACAAGTTCTCACATTTTTGCTCTTTTAATCTTCTCTTTTTCGCTTTTTAGTTTATCTGGGTAAGTTTTTCGAATGCTATAAGATTTATAGACAGAAGAAGATATCATTCGGTTAACTTGATAAGAGGTAAAAATTGTGTCACAGATGGGCAACTATTCATCAACGGATGGAGTTTTATACTGCAAGCCACACTTTGAGCAACTTTTCAGGGAGAGTGGCAGTTTCTCAAAGAAATTACAAGGTGATATTATTTAGGTAGTGTTAAAATATGTTAACAATCTATAACTTCAATAAACAATTCATATTTATTCTTGCAATATATCAATGTACAATTTTCTGTGTTTCGAGAAAATAAATGACATTTTTTACGTATTTTTTTAAGTATTGATATGTACACTAAGAATGTATGTTAACATTTTTCTATTTTTTATATAAATTTTTTTATTTATGTGTCATAATCAATCTAGTGTATTGTCCTCTCATTTTCAAATTTTGGGCTAATGTGTTGATGCTTTTGTTCAGGTGGAAGCCAAAAGCCTGCACTGGTATAACAAAATCTTCCCACTTAGCTCTCTTAAATTTATTTTGTTATATGTTGGAGATTAGTGTGTGACATTGATTAATGTTGTTTTCAATTTACAGAACAAGGTTCCGAGCAGGGTTTCCACCATGTTCAGTGGCACTCAAGACAAATGTTCATCATGTAAAAAAACTGTATACCCACTTGAGAAGGTTAGTTGGTGATTCAATTCTCCTTAATTCCTTCAACAATATGTTTGATACATATATATATAAAGTAGTTATGTTCATGAGCAAAAAAACATGTGACAGGTGACAGTGGAGGGAGAATTCTACCACAAGTCCTGCTTCAGGTGTGCACATGGTGGTTGCTCTATATCACCATCAAACTATGCTGCATTGGATGGTGTTCTTTACTGCAAGCACCACTTTGCGCAATTGTTCAAGGAGAGGGGCTCCTACAGCACTCTCAACAAGGCTGCTTCCATGAAGAAGAATGCAGTAAATGTGCCAGAGGCAAAACCTGAATCAGAAGTAGAATCAGCACAAGAAGAGCCAAAGCTGGAGGCCGAATCAGAAGAGAAGGCTGGTGAGGCCCTCCCACAATAGGAACAACCTTAGTTTACTGCTTGTTCATGGGACATGAGTGAGATGATGAAATGATGAGGCTATATCTATATTTGAATGTTTTTGAAAGCTTTTGATAGTGATATATACATACACAGTTTCTTGTTCAGACTTACACAAATGTACTGCAAAGATGGTCTGTTAATGTTAATTGTTCTATGAAATGCAAAAGTGCAACAATGTTTTAAAGTTTTGAGTCTTCTATAATATCTGTCATGTATTTTGTATATTTTCATTGCGTCAAAAGTGGTAAAGAAATTAAAACCGCAACAAATCAAATAGAATTTTGTTTATATGTACAATATTATTAAATTAACTAAAGTGCTTATAAAATTGATCGAATTAATCATCCTAATAAGATCAATTACTTGACTGTATTTAGAATTTGAAAATAGTTTTAATGTACTCAAAGTATTTACATACAATTAAAATTTTTGTGGTATTTCCGTCAAACAAGTAAACCAACAAAAGCATTTCTTGTGATTAACATTGAAGAAACTTCATTTATTTATAAAAAAAAAAAAAAAAAAAATCGAAGAAACTTGGCTAAAAGTGTATGTGGCTTCTTGTGGTGAAGACAATAGAGGCCCATCAACACAGGCCAAGCCAAACCCAAAAATACCCAACAGTTGATCTAAGAAACGGACCCAAATTTGTAACGGGTCGATTCATAAAATAAACAAATCAGAACCGTTAAAAATAAAGAGTCCACAGCCGTCAGATCTAGGTTAATAGGATTTAACCAGCTCTCTCGAAAACCAAAGCGAAACCTCTAGTTAGCGGTTGTTGTGGTGGTGGTGGCCAAGGAAGGAAGAAGATGGTTCAACGTCTGACGTACAGGAAGCGGCACAGCTATGCCACCAAGTCCAACCAGCACCGCGTCGTCAAGACACCTGGTACACCTAGATCTCGTTTTGCTTATGTCATGTTAGAAATTCCAACTTGATATTCAATTTTCGATTCACTGTTTATGGGAATGCTTAATTTGACGTTTCTGAATATGCATTGCCCTGAAATCGACACTCTGTAGAACATTTCAATTTCTAGGGTTTATATTTTTTGATAATATTAGTTCAAATGGGAGGTCTAATTTTTTTTCTCTTGACTTGTGTGTTGATGGTTTGGTTTTGATTATTGATTTTTGTTTTTTTGGTAATTTCAGGTGGGAAGCTTGTTTATCAGACCACCAAGAAGAGGGCTAGTGGGCCTAAGTGTCCTGTGACTGGCAAGAGGATCCAAGGGGTATGTTTTAGTGTTTTTTGTACTCTTTCTTTTTCTTTTTCTTTTTTTTTTTTTGAGTGTGTGATGATCTGATTTGGAAATTTATACCCCTTTCAATAGGTCCTAGCTGATCATATTTGTGTTTAGATGCAATGAAGTCTTTTGTGGCCAATTGGTTCTTTGTGTAATTGTATAAGTATCGTCATTTGAGGTTCTTGTTCTCTCGAGTGCACTGTTTAGGTGAAATTGATCTAAGATCATAAGAATAAGATTTAATTTGTGTTAGTTAATCATTTCTGGACGCTTGCATGCGCTGACCGACAGCCTTTGTATGTTTCTGGTAGGTTGTGGTTTGGTTAATAGTGTTTTTTGGTTAACTATTTTCAACAGATTTTAATGATTCATATTACATGAATGACTATTGTCCGGTTATGGTTTGTAATTGATATAACTTTTGGTTTAAACACAGAAATATTCTGGTACTGGTTGTTGTATTCAGTTTCAGTCCAATAGGTTATGTTGTTCTTAACGTGAACTAAAATTCCCTATCCTTCTTTTACTTTTACTTCGAGGTTTGGTTCAAATTTGATTCTTTAATAGTTTAATTATAATAGTATTTAGGTTTTTCTCTTTTCAATGAGGCTGTGTAATTGTTCCAGTGTTTATGTTTTCTGGTCTTGTGAACCTTTGAGGAAGATGTCTCGATTTGGTCAAGGTTATGGTGATGGTGTTTTGTTACTCCATCTTCCACATTACCTGTTGTCAAATTGGGTAACAAACTTTGTGTGTGCTTGCTTACCGTTATACAAATCTGTTGAATTTTGTGCTTTTCTTGTTCTATGATAGTTTAAACTTGTGGCATTTGTTATTTCTGGAAAGATTCATATATTACCCTCCCGGTAGTCCACGCTATTGTGCATGTGTGTTCATTTCTTTAAAATTAAGGTTGATGATGAAACTACTTGTATGTCCATTCCCAACATCTTTTGCTGGACGAATAGCTCAAAACTTACATCAATTTGTGAATTTACTCTTATGGAAATGTTGCTGTATCTGCAGATTCCTCACTTAAGACCTGCTGAATACAAGAGGTCTAGACTTTCTAGGAATAGGAGGACAGTTAACCGTGCCTATGGGGGTGTATTATCTGGAGGAGCTGTCAGGGAGAGGTTTGTTCTCTAACTTGTGCAACGCTCTTGTTATTATGTTCTCTTTACGTTGAACCCGATGCAATGTCATTACACACTTGTTGGTTGCTCTACTTATTGATGCAAGTTTTATCGAAAACTATATTGGGCCGTGTAGGATTGTACGTGCCTTTTTGGTGGAAGAGCAGAAGATTGTGAAGAAGGTTCTGAAGATTCAGAAGACCAAAGAAAAGCAGGCATCAAGGAGTTAAAATGAGACTACTACACCCATGTTCTTTCAGCTTTAATTTGTCGTTAAGAAATTTTGACTCGTATGCTTATGTGCAATGGTATTTTGAGCTTCTTTTCTAAACATGAATGAGCATTTGGTTAATTGGCATTATGTTTACACATTTGAAGACCCATTGCCCTCTTTTCAAAATAATTTTCTTATTGTCATACCCATGTGTCATGACTTTGTTTGAATTTGGTAAACAATAGAAATTTAGAAATGATGTATGCTAGATATTAATTGATATATCTCAACTATTGGCTTATACAGTAGCAAAAAACCATGATTGTTGTTCCGTAGTAATTCTATTTGAAATAAGGAGATTTTCAAAATTTACTTGTTAAATTCTTTAAAAAAAAAATACTTATTATATAGGGAAAAAATCATTTTAGTCCCTAACTTTTGGAAAAGTGTCAATTTTTTAACTATGTTTTTTAAAAAGACGAAATGAACATTAATTTTTCAGAAAAGTGTCAAATTAGTCCCTTCCATCGGTCAACTAACGGTCAAACTTAACTGATAGCATACTAAATGAGGGTAAATTTGGTATTTTCAATTATAATAGAGGAAGATGTAAAAGGAAGATAAAATAATGGAAAAAAATCATTTAAACAAATGAGGAAAAAAATTCAAAAAAAAAAAAAAATCTTGTTCGATAAAATTATTTTAAAAAAAAATCATTTTGTTAAATATGAATATCATCTCAAAGCATATACCAATTATACCATAAATATGTGGATCTCAAATATATAATATTATAGACTGAAAAAAATTAATAGATGCAACAAAAATATTAAACAGATAGAGCAAGAGCAGAAACTGTAAAAATATTAAAAGTTAGAGCAGAAATTTTGAAAAAAAAAAAACTCAAAAATTACAAGCTAAAATAGAAATTAAAAAAATAAAAATAAAAAAATCACACTCATGAATAAAGATTTAATGAAAATTTTTAATTGTAAGGGTAAAATGATAATTTTAAGATTAATAAATATACATAAGATCCTCAAACAAAGCTACGCCCAGTCAAAAATTTTTTAAGGATAAAACTGTAACTTTATAAAAATTATATGCAACTCATTAAGGGTATTTTGATAATAATATATTATTGTAATATTTTACTTTATTTGAAGTTATAATGATCTTTTTATCTGTTTTAATAGTGTCTAGGGTTAAATTAGTCTTTTCATGTATTTCATTAGGTTTGACCGTTAGTTGACTGATGAAAGAGATTAATTTGACACTTTTTCGAAAAGTTAAGGTTCATTTCGTCCTTTTAGAAAATATAGTTAAAAATTTGACACTTTCCCAAAAGTTAAGAACTAAAATGATTTTTCCCCTATTATATATTAATACCTGCTGATCCGGTCAAGCAGCCCATGGGCCTTAATACAAAGTCACACCCAACGTTAAACAAATGGGGTAAAAACAGGCACACTGCACGCACTGGTCCTTCGAAGTTAGAGCTGATCAAGAAGAAGGCTTGAGACCATTTTCTTTGACAAAATGAAGGGTAACAACCTTTTCATGAGGAGGAACAACCTCTTCCACTGCAGGCAGCTCATTCAACTGCTGAACCCATGAATACATCAGATCTGGATCCAGAATCTTTACACCAAACACCTCTTCATTGGCTTTGTGGGTTGCCAGCACTACACTCACCATAATGTCCAAAAGTCCTAGCTTCTGGCCATCAATTGTTGGACCCCCGTTTGGTAAAAACTCTTTCATTCCTTTTTCTATTACTTTTAATTTCTCATAGGCTTCCTCTATTGCTTTTTCTTGCTGTTCACCTGCGCTTGTCAACACTTCAAGCACAACCTCAAATAACCGCATCCTTAAAAATTATTAGTGTCAATCCATTTCCAACCTATTAGAAAATTTCTCTGGTTCAGTATAGTAACAAAGATATAAAAAGCTAAGGGAGTATATTCAATATAAACTTTTAATAATTTTTATAGAGTTTAAAAGTTTGTGTGTATTTAATACAAACTTTTAAAGACTCTATAGAAGTCATGTGGTATTTAATATAGTTTTTAACGATTTTTAAAAAATCTATAAAAGTTATAGTGTATTCAATCAAGACTTTTTAAGAGTTTATAATAATTATGCGGTATTTAAAATGTCAATGATTTTTATAGAATTTAAAATTTTAATGATTTTAATAGATTTTTATGTTAAATTTATAATAATCAAGCTCCATAAAATTTCTTCCACTCATCTTGAAAACTTTTGTAAACTTTTGTTATTGATTATAGAAACAAACTCACAATCATATTTACATTTAAATCTCCTATAAATAAAAATATTTCACTTATTTTAAATACATACACTCATATATATATATGTATATATATTTCACTCATTTTATTGTGAATTATAATGGTCAATATTTTTTTTCTATGTTCAAATTGTTAGTTTTTTAGTTTTTGAATGTTATTAGACCACTTCTTTTCTAAAAGACATCAATTTATTATTTTGTAAAAGATTTCAAGTTTGAATCAAAATTAAGGAGTTAAATCTCAACAAAATAAATTTAATAAAAAAAAATCTTATAATTTATATTTATATAATTATAATACCAAAAAGTAGATGGATATTGATAAAAATCATCTCATTATTTTTATGATAAACAATACAACTATTATTAATGATTATATTATAAACTAACAATTTAATATTTCTTCTGTACAAATAATAAAAATAGAATTCACAAATGTACAAACGAAATTAATCAATTGAATATTTGTTTTGTATATTAAAAAATAAGAGGAAAAAACTTTATTTCAAATAAAAAAGAAAAAAATTAAATTTTGGTGATTTTTTAACTAGTAGTTTATTAAAAAAATTAAAATTTTAAATTTGAATATTTAATTATATCTTTACATGTGATTTTTTTTTTTCAACTTTTATTCTTATCACATGCTTGTTGGAAAATTTTTTGAATTTTACTTTTGATTAGTTAATATTTGGGTTAGTAATCAATTTTGATATTTGTAAAATATCATAAAATTAATCAGCTTGAATTTTGTAGTTGTTTTCCATTTGTTTATTTACATTAAGTCAAAATAAAATATTTTCATTGAGGTGAGAAATATAACTTATAAAATATATAATTTGCACAAGTTTATTAAAGGAATATATTTTTATTTTAGAAGTAAATGAAAATCTATAAAAGTTTATTAATATCTATGAATCTTCATCATCTTGATTATTATTACTAATTAATGAAAACGACGATTTTAACTTATTTCTTGAGACTTAAGAACAACAAACAGAGCATACTAATGGATGAAGGGTTTTTGTAGTTGCTAACATATAGAACGATATTAGGATTATTGATAATAATTGATATTAGAGATTTTTTTTTTTCATAGAAGACATAAAATGAATAATGAAACACTTAAAATACGTTAGTGTTTTGGTTATCGGTATATGTAATTGATGTAACTTTACCTTTTTTTTTTTATGTGCCATGTTTTTTCATCATTATTGATATGATAAATATAGTTTTCATTAATTTATAAAGTGTTTATTATATTATAAACTGGTGAAAGTTTAGTTTATCAAAGTTTGTGGAAGTATATAAAAATCTATAAATTTTTTTAAAAAAAGAGCTTATAAAAGTCAATGAGAGTCTTTCATAAATCTGTAAAGTCATTATAAATCTATAAAATTCAATAAAAATTATTCACTTAAGAACATCTATGAAAGTATTTCAGAGTCATGATGAAATATATCCCTAAAAATAAAATGAAATAAAACTTAAAATAAAATAAAACTTCACATGAATTTTAAAAATATTTATAGTCTCATCCCGTCTGATCCGAACATAACTTTTCTCTATTGAATTTAAATATACAAATTTTAAGTAAACACGTAAATACTTATGTAGCTAATGTTTTAACGAACTCTCAATGTTAAAAGAAAGTGAAGGACAAATAGTCTCAATGTAATTAATAACGTAACTTGAGTTTGGACTATTTATCCTGTTGGATGACACTAGCCCAAAATCAAGTTTGAGCTTTTTGATAGGGATCTTCAGGCAAGAGTCGATGAGTGTATTTCCAGGTCTCATCAATGTATTCCAAGATGATCATTGATTCTGCTAAAGGTTTTGCATTGTGAACAAGTACTGGAATCTTCTTAAAAACAGGATTATATGAAAGAAGCAAAGGGCTCTTGTTGCTCAAATCTTGTTCTATGTGCTCATAGCTATGCCCTTCACTCTCAGGGCCAATTCAACCTCTTAGAGTGACTACTAACCCACACCCCATGTAATTTGACTTCCCTTTCTCCTTCCATTTCACTCTCTACTTGTTTAGTTTTGTCAAACCTTCATATAAAAGTTGTCCACATTTTTGCTGGTGTTTGCTGATCGGCCTCAAAATATTTATAATAATCAACCCTATCACATCAAATAGAAGATCTTGGTGCTCAAGAAAGTCATGGTCAAATATATCATTCCTCTACCATTATCTCTAAATTTATTGTCATTTATTATATATTGGATCATTTAGTCTGATTAATTGACCATGTAATGGATCAGTTATTAGTTTATTCCGACTGAACTGCACTGTCCCTTGTCAAAAACATTTATTATTTTCAAATAGGATAAGGAAAATCAACCTAACCCCAATTGTTAAATGATTCATGATCAAAAGTTCAGACTATAAAATTTTTGCAGCAATTGGAAAAGTATGAGATTAAGAATTGTTTATGCAGATTTAGATTTTAATCAAATTTCAACTCCAAATATAAGGGCAAAAGCAAGTAGTGAAGTGGAAGATTTAACAACAAATTACTTTTATTTTTTACAAGGCTTTTGTGCTGGTAATTAGTATGTAAAATTCATGTAGGCAAACAAACAGAGATACACAGAAAGAATAAAGTGAAGACATGTGAAAACACACGGAGGAAAAACAGAACTGCTTGAGAAGAGCAAACAATAAACAAGCCATTCACACAAAACTGATCAAGAAGGAGGCTTGAGAGCATTTTTTCTGATGAATTGAAGAAGAGCAAAGATCTTATCATGAGGAGGGGACACCTCTTTCACTACAGGCAGTTCGATACACTGTTGAACCCATGAAAACATCAAAGGAAACCTCTCTGGATCCAGAATCTTTACACTTTGTACTTGTTCATTGGCTTTTTGCGTACCCAACACTGCACCCACCATAATGTCTAGAAGTCCTAGATTCTTGCCATCAAGTTTTGGAGCTCCATCTGGGAAAAACTGTCTCATTCCCTTTTCTAGTATCTCCTGTTTCTTATAGGCTTCCACAACTGCTTTCTCTTGTGCTGCTTCTTCAGTTGTAAGCACTTTAGCCACAGCCTCAAACAATTCCACCCTTAGAAATGTTAGTGTCCAACCATGTTAGACCATATAAAATTCTCCAGTACGGACGTCTGTACTAGAGAGTGACTACTATATGGTATATAAATAAAACAACTAGTTAAACGACAGAATAACAACAAACATGACATGGTTTTGACCTGTTGGTGGATGAAACTTGCCCAGAATCGAACCAGAGCTCTTTGATAGGGATCTTCAGGGAGGAGTTGGGGCGCGTTCTTCCAGGTCTCATCAATATATTCCAGGATGATATTTGATTCAGCTACAGGTTTTCCGTTGTGAACAAGTACTGGGAACTTCTTATGAACAGGATTGTATTGAAGAAGCAAAGGGCTCTTGTTGCTCAAATCTTCTTCTATGTACTCATATGGTATGCCCTTCACGCTCAGGGCCATTTCCACCCTCTTAAGAGTAAGTACTAGCCCGCATCCCATGTAGGTTCACTTTGTTTAATTCTTCTTCCATTTCAATTTCTTTCGTTTGGTTTCTGCTTATTTTCTGACTTCCCGTTTTGTGAAACCATTATATAGAGTTGTCCCACATTTTGTCATTGCTTTTCAATCAAGTAATGATCTCAAGATCGTTAAAACAACAATGGTCATGAATTCTTATTCAAAGATAATGAATGGATCAATATAAAATTCGAGACCTTGGTACTCAATAAAGCCATGACTCAGGTATATTATATTATCTTTGATATTATGGTCAAATATAAGAATATTAAAAATCAAACATTACTCCATATTTAACGTCAGTGTAAGCATATTTGGAATCAAAGCTTGTTATTTATTATTGTTAATACAAAACAATCACTTTAAAGTCAAGCATAGAGCTTATTATAAAGTCATACTAATACAATTTATTTAATTATTTATTCATATGATATATTTTATGTGAGTACAGTATCAAAAATCTTTTACAACATCTGCCGCACAGTTACTTGACATCCTAAACAAATTTATTTATTTTCTTCATTAAATTATTTTTAAATAATGTATTTCACTAATATCTAAATTCTAAAGAGAGAATGATTTCAAAAATATTTGTAAGAACAAGAAGAACATGATATTGTACTATACATACAAAGATTTCTGATAATTTTGTAATTTAAAAAACAGTGTTTCTAAGGTTTTAATTAATGTTAATGATTTTTATTTATTTAAACAATTAAACCACCTAATTGGGAAATGTCTTTATGCGCTGAACCGGTCCTCTTCCAAATCGCCGAACGGTAACGAACCGGTTCCCGCGCTCATGAAAACACAAAAAAAGTGTTTTTTTTTTTTTTTTTTTTCATATGAAACCCAGATGAATAATCTCATCAAGCAAAACAGTTTGACCAAAATCTCACTACCTTTCACCAAATTAGTATCTTCACTAGCTGTTGCTGAGACTCCATCAGTTGTTAGTGTAAAAGCTGAAGAACATGCGGTTGCTTTTGACGCACTTCGTTTCTTCAATGATTACACTAAAACAAAGCACTACACCATCAAAAACGCCAAAGTTATACATACCCATCTGCTCAAATCGGATTTACTACGGTCCGATATCTTTTACGCGAACAATTTGCTCGACTGGTACTGTAAGTGTTCTTCTATGGAGAATGCAGTCAAGTTGTTAGTTAGAATTCCTCAACCAAACGTTGTTTCGTGGAATATTATGATTTCTGGCTACAATAATGTATTTTTGTTTGAGGAGTCTTGGAGGGTTTTTTGTAGGATGGTTTCTTTGGGTTTTGAAGCTAATGAGTTTACATATGGGAGTGTTGTTTCTGCTTGTACAGCATTGCAACGTACTATATTAGGAATGCAAGTTTATGCGTTGGTGATGAAAAATGGGCTCTTTTCGAATGGTTATGTTCGGGCTGGGATGATTGATTTGTTTATGAAGAATTGTGGGTTTGATGAGGCATTGAGGGTGTTTTGGGATGTTTCGTGTGAGAATGTGGTTTGTTGGAATGCGCTAATAAGTGGTGCGGTAAGGAATGGAGAGTATTGGGTTGCTTTGGATCTTTTTTGTCAAATGGGTTGTAGGTTTTTGGTACCGAATAATTTTACATTTTCTAGTGTTTTGTCTGCTTGTGCTGCAGTTGGGGAACTAGAGATGGGAAAAGGAGTTCAAGGGCGGGTGATCAAGGCAGGTGCAAAAGATGTCTTTTTGGGAACTGCTATTGTTGACTTATATGCTAAATGTGGCAAACTTGATGAGGCTGAGAAGGAATTCAATCGGATGCCAATTCGCAATGTGGTTTCTTGGACTGCAATAATCTCTGGTTTTGTTCAGAAGGGTGATTCTTTCTCTGCCCTTAACTTTTTCAAAAAAATGAAATATGCAAGGGTCGAAATTAACAGCTATACTTTGACTAGTGTGATTACTGCTTGTGCTAAACCAGATATGATCAAAGAGGCAATGGAAATGCATTCCTGGATTCTTAAAACAGGGTTTTATTTGGATCTGGTGGTTGGGGCTGCTTTGATCAATATGTATGCAAAAATAGGAGCCGTTGATTTATCTAAGAAGGTGTTTAGAGGCCTGGAAAATATCAAGAACCCAGGTGTATGGACCGTTATGATATCCGCTTTAGCTCAGAATGAAAAATCTATGGAGGCTGTTGCATTGTTACAGAGAATGTTATTGGAGGGTTTGAGACCTGATAAGTATTGTATTTCTAGTGTTTTAATTGTTATAGAGTGTTTAGATTTGGGGAGACAAATCCACTGCTTTGTTGTTAAAGCAGGACTGATAGCTTATCTTCCTGTTAGTAGTTCTCTACTCACATTATACTCCAAGTGTGGCAGTTTGAGGGAGTCCCATGAAGTGTTTGACCAGATGTCTATCAGGGACAATGTTTCATGGGCCTCCATGATTGTTGGATTTGCAGAACATGGCTTTGCATGTTTTGCTTTTCAACAATTTAGAGAGATGATTTCAGAAGGAACAAAACCTGACCAAATAAGTTTGGCTGCAATTCTTAATGCATGTTCTGCTCCACCTCTTTTGAGAAAAGGTAAAGAAATCCATGGGCATGCACTTCGTGCTGGAATTGATGAAGAAACAATTATTGGTGGTGCACTTGTAACCATGTACTCAAAATGCTGTGCACTAAAATTGGCCAGGAGGGTATTTGACGTGCTGCCTCTCAGAGATCAGGTTTCATGTGCTTCCTTAATTTCAAGTTATGCCCAAAATGGGTTGATTGAAGAGGCAATATTGTTGTTTCATGAATTATTGATGTCTGGCATGACAGTAGATTCCTTCGTTCTTTCATCTGTTCTTAGAGCTATTTCTCTTTTACGCAGACCAGGGATTGGGTCTCAACTACATGCCAGTATCATTAAATTGGGTTTGGACTCAGCTGCTTCGGTTGGCAGTTCCCTTGTTGTAATGTACTCAAAGTGGGGGAGTATCGAAGAATGCTATAAAGCATTTGAACAGATTGATAAACCTGATTTGATATCATGGACAGCTTTGATCGTGAGCTTTGCACAACATGGAAAAGCTGCAGAGGCTTTGAAAGCTTATGACCTTATGAGGAAAGAAGGAAACAAGCCCGATTCAGTGACTTTTGTTGGGGTTTTATCTGCATGTAGCCATAATGGTTTAGTTGAGGAGGGATATTTTCATTTTAATTCAATGTCCAAAGACTATGGAATTGAGCCTAATAACCGTCATTATGCCTGTATGGTTGATCTTCTTGGTCGTGCAGGAAGATTAAAGGAGGCTGAGAAGTTCATAACAAGCATGCCCATTGAACCTGATGCTTTGGTATGGGGAACATTGCTAGCTGCTTGTAAGGTACATGGTGACCTTGAGCTTGGTAGGCTTGCAGCTGAAAAAGTTATGGAATTGGAGCCAAGTGATTCTGGAGCTTATGTCTCCTTGTCAAACATCTATGCAGATGTTGGTCACTGGGAAGAAGTTCGAGAGGTAAGAAGTCAGATGCGGCGAACTGGAGTGAACAAGGAACCGGGCTGGAGTTTCATGTGAAATTCTTCTATGCAATGATAGGTAAACCTCCATAAATCTTTTTATTTGATTTCCATAAAAGATCCACAACATTTGGCTCCTTTCTCGCACATGCAGTTATTTGTGCATACAAAGTGATTAATACATAAACTTGAAAAGTGATTAATACATACCTAAACTTCCAATATTTTAATTTTCCTCGTTGTGCATTCTAATTGAAGGTGCCTGGCGACAAGATATGTAGTCTCACTCTTATTCCAATATTCCAAATTTCACACAACTGAACTATTTTCCTACTTTGGGTGCAGAACTGCTTACAGATGATCAGATACCCAACAGATTGAATGTTCTCTTGTTTACTAAGTGCTTATCAAAGAGAATCCAAATTTGCGCTGTGTAAACATGGTGAATGTTGGTGACTCTCAGAAACAGTTGTAGTTGGTAATTAACTATATTCTCATGCTTGTCTTCTATCTGCTTAGTCTTCATATATAAGTTTGCAAATTGCAATATGTGACTTTTGATATATGGGCATAGGCTTATGGTAACTGCATGCACCCAGTTACAGGTTGTTCCTTGATATTTAAATGCGAATGATTTTGAATTTTTTATTAGTACAGTAAAATTAGCTGTCTTCTGAGTTTTAACTAGTCTGTGGGTTTTTTTTTTTTTTTCTTTGCCAGATCTGTCAGTTCTCGCTTTCTAGTCAAGCAAAAGACAGATAGCTGGAAAAATGAGCTAAATCTGGATTGGAGTTTGAAAATAGTTAACAAACATGAATACAATAATGTCAATAGCTTTCATCTGGACATGATGAATCTACCATGCAAGACATTAACCGGATCACCTTAATGAATTGTATGATGTGGACTATTGTGGCAATCAAGACTATTTAAGGTTCATGAGAGCACAGCGTCAAGTTGGACAGAAGCTAGAGAAATCACAATTCCTCATCATTTTATTTAAGATCACTGAAGTGTATTTGTAAACATCTTCTATAAACTAGTATGAAGCGTATGATTCATGATAGTAATACAAAATCCATGGTTATGTGACATGGATCAGATTCTACTCAGTTATTACAACAATCTCCTTCAAGAAACTTATATTACAACAAGGCCGTGCATGCTCATTTTGACTGTCACATATAAGTGCCCAATTATAGTGGCATGTTGGGGAAAAGTCTCATGATATCAGACAGCACTGAGTCTAGCCCCAGACTTTTGTTGACCCGTGCGGCATTAATTGTAGACCCAATTTGAAATCTTCAACCTGAAAATACAAAAGGTAACCAGTTAACATCATGGGTTCTTCCATACAAGCACAATAAGTTTAGCAGAAGTGAAATGTCAGCATGAGCTGTTATAAGGTATCAACAATTTCCCTGGCTGATATCTTCAAATTTCATGGCTTATTTTAGTTTTAATTTTATGTACATTCAAAGATAACATGAGTAAAATGCATACAACATAAATGCATAACAAAAGACACATCTAATCGCATAAATGCATAACTGTCTCATGCTGTCAATAAAACAAATGGGTGG
Source organism: Dimocarpus longan (assembly GCA_022984855.1). Classification (NCBI taxonomy): domain Eukaryota; kingdom Viridiplantae; phylum Streptophyta; class Magnoliopsida; order Sapindales; family Sapindaceae; genus Dimocarpus; species Dimocarpus longan. The sequence goes on from CM041024.1 coordinate 8,802,362, forward strand.
GTTTGGGACAAAAACGTTCCTGTCACTCAAAGATAATAATACGTTGATGCAAGCCAGAAAGCAATAGCCAGCAGTTCTACCTTCCGCGCTGACCCTGCTTAACCCCGACAACTCCTGGAATGGATAAATTACTCAGAGTGAGAAATATATGGAGCAAACTAGAGATAAAAATTGAAAAGGTAGGATTAAACTACCGTATATTCTGCAGTCACTTCCTCCAAAATGCCACTACAGTTTGTTATTCAACTGCTCTGTAACAGAAACTTCAGAGGTCAGTGATATTAATCAGTGGATCAAAAGGTGTATTTTTTGTGGTTTCACCTTCCAACCAAAGACACCAATTTGTCAGCATAGCGTGAGATCTTTCTACAACTTCAAAATGACTACTTGAAGGCCTTTTTCTTTTGTAGCTTTTTATCTCTGATGCCATCGGACAGAAGTTCATATGCATAATAAGTTATGTTACTTTTCTTCAACAAGTCTTCCAAAACAATCTTAGGCGCTGCTACCTCCTTTTTATCAGCCTCAAAAATTGTGTTCACGACCTCAGGGACAATACCCTTGCGCACCATAAGGTGGATTATACCAACAGCTTCATGAACTCTGTGATCCATGCAAAGACAGTTTATGGCCCGACCAACAGTTGTCAGAGAAGGAATAAACCCTTTCTCAATACTTTCCAGGAGAAAACTATAACCAGAATCAATGCTTCCTGTTTTGCAGAAACCATCAATCATGATGCGGTATGTGTAATTGTCGGGGCAACAGCCATTGTCACCCATCTTATGAAAAAGTTTTTCTGCCATATTCATGTTTAGCTTTCCAGAAAATGCATTGATCATAATATTGTAGGTTGCTGTAGTGTGAGAAACCTTGTATTGTTTTTCCATTCTTCTAAATAGCTGGTAGGCACAATCCAAGTCCCCATTATTGCAGAAACCACTCATCAAAGTGCCAAAACTAACACTATCTGGAGTCAAACCTTTGTTTTTTATTTCCTCAAGCAAGTCTGAAGCTTCTGCAACTTTACGAGCTTTGCACAGGCTCTCTATAAGTATGTTGTAGGTTACTATGTTAGGAACACAGCCCTTCTCTATCATTGTTTTAAAAGTTTCCATCACATCATCAGATTTTGCAACCTTGCAGAGGCCATTCAACAAAGTATTGTACGTGATCACATCAGGAGTCACTCCATTGTTCGACATTGTATCTACAATCTCAATTGCGTTCTCCATTTTCAGTAGCTTGCAGTAACCATCAATCAATGTATTGAAGGTAAAAATATCAGGAATGTAGCCTTTGGCAATTGCATCATTCACAAGGTTATTAGCATCAGAGACGCAACCCATCTTACATAATCCATTTACAATGATATTGTAAGTCCATATGTTGGGGTTGCAACCACTTTCTGACATCTCATTCATCAACTGCAAGGCCTGCAGAATAAGTCCTTGCTGAGACAATGCTTTCACTAGTGTGTTATATAGTACGATATTAGGTTTCAAACCTTTCGACAAAGCTTTTTTAAATACAGCTATAGCTCGGTCTATATCACCGTCCTGGCATGACCCATTAATTAGGGAACAATACGTAAACACATCAGGAACAAACCCTTTGAAAATTGCATCATTGAGAATCTTATCCGCATGTTGAATCATACCAAGTTTGCAATATCCGTCGATGATAGCATTGTAAGTAAATCCATCAGGCTCCAACCCTTCATTCACCATTTTATGCAAATTGTGCTCAGCTTCAACAACCTTGGAATTCTTACACAATCCACAAATCACAGTGTTATAGGTGACAACATCAGGGGTTAAATCTTCCTTCGCCAGTCTATCCAACAAACTGATGGCCTCACTGACTGCACCTTGTCTGCAAAGCCCTTGGATAAAGATATTGTATGTAAACAAATTCGGAGACACTCCCCTCTTCAGAACCTTATTAAGCAGTTTTTCACTTTCTCGGACATTCCCTTTCTTACAAAGAATGTGTATAAGCTTATTAAATGTAGCAATGCTAGGACAAATACCCAACCTAAGCATCTCCTTAAACAATTCATATGCTTCAACATGATAACTCTCCACATAAAACCCACCTACCACCGTACAATATGCAACTTCATTGAACTCACACCCTTGAGATGGCAAGTTCTTCAGAAGCCTCAAAGCAGCATGAGGCCTCTTAGTTTTACAAAACAACTTTATCCGAATCGTGAATGTATACACATCAGGAACAATCCCTTTATCCCTCATCCTCATATACACCTTCTGCACTTGATTGAAATATCCATACTCAACCAACACATTCATGATTGTGTTGTAAGATAAAACCGTTTGTTCACAATCATAAAAATCCATCCTCTCAAACACATCAACAGCTTCTTGAACCTTCCCTTTACGACCATAATTCCTCATCACTCCTACATACACCCCCTCCAGCAAACCGTTATCGACATTCATTCTCATCTCCTCAAGCAAACCCTCCATTTCCTCAAACTTACCATGAAAACCAAGCTTATCAATCATGCATTTATAAGTCAACAATGTGTGCTTAAACCCCTCTTCTTTCTTTACAGAATTGAACATTTCAAGAGCCCTTAAAGGGTTCTTCTGATGCTTTACAACTTCAGCTACATGTTTAGGCAGCAATGAGGGACTCATCACCAAACAACAAAACCTAAAACCTAAAAAACTACATCAAACCCATCAACCCAGTTCAGTTTCCAACCCAAATAACCCTTCTTTCCACTTGCTTCAATCTTCCACAAACCACAACCTAAAAAACACCGTCACTCAACTCAACAACTTCAACAAAACTACATGACAAAAAAAAAAAAAAAACAAAAAAAGTGTTTTTTACGCAACCATACACACCATGAACAAAAAGAAGCGAACTTTAGTATAATAAGTACCTCAGAAATGCGTCACCGAAACGGCAGCGTGGACGGAGGTCGGCTCTCTAGGGTTTTCACTTTCACCGGAGGAAGTGAAATGGATTCCGTGTGGTCGAGTGTAGTATAATGTAGCCTACAAGCCAACTCCTATGTTTCCACGTCAGCAAAAACAAAAAGACAAAAAAAAGTTTCTTCTTCTAAATTCTAAAAATCGTTGTTTTTGTTAATCTTGGCTTATCGATCAGAGAAAAAAAATGGAGACAGCAGGAGAGTGGCTAGAGAAGGCGTTGGTGGATCTCTGCAAGAGAATTGAAACGGGTTTGGATTTGGATAGAGAGATAATATCGGGTTTGGTCTCGTATTGTCAGCTCGCTCAACCACTCGACGCCAAAGAGTATCTTGATGTAATTTTATTTGTTTATACACACACACACACACACACTTTTGATGTTTTGAGTGCTGATTTTTGGTTCTCGTGTGTTTTTGGTGGTTTTTATATGTATTGGCCTATTGGGTTTGTTTTTGTTTTTGGGTTTACCCAGTTAACATTTTTTGCACCTATTTGTGTTAGATACATGCAATACGATGTTGATGGTGAATTGGGTATCTGCTTCTTTTTGGTTGCATTGTGGATTTTAGCTGTAAACACACGCTTGTGTTGTGAAAGGGAAGTTTCATGTTTAACTTGTGTATTCAGTTTTTGTGTGAGTTACTTCATCTATGATGAGTCAGATTTTGTTGTTGTTTCAAGGTATAGACAGTTTGCTGCTTGTGAAAAGATTCTAGTTCTAGACGTTATGGTTTGTGATCAATTTGGAGATATGACATATCTGGATGTGCTGATAGTAACTTACGGTTTTGCCTGATTAATGTTGACTAGTTTTTTGTTTATATGCTCCCTTTAGGTTCCTTTGAAGATGGAGAGTTGTTTATTAGTTATCTGTTCTAGTTCCTATAGTTAGTGTGAAACAACAGAGACTCCACAAATGAAAATTGGAATCTTCTATGTCTTCTTCTGTGGCTTACTTGAATGTTTTGGTGTCACATGGAACTATGTTATCTATTTCCCGATAAGCTTTTGTCTTTAAAGTTTGAATGTGCTATTTGTAGCCCAATGTAAGCGTAAGTCCTATTGTTTTTGGTTTTAGAAGTTTACATGGACGCATGTTATAGTATATCAGAGGGAAGTGCATTTGTTGGGTAGGTAATAGCTCATGAGTGACAAGCAGAATCATTTGCTCAATGGAAGTTTTACAGCTTTGGGATTCCAAAAGCTTCTGCAGATAGTGGATATGACATTACTAGCATATTTTTAGGCAGTCTTATATATCTTGATTTTCATTTTCAGAATATTATCGGTCAAGAAGTGGGTAAAAGTGTGATTGATGAATATCTTCGACGGAGAGGTCACTCGGAACTCTGCAGCAGCACTCTCAATGTTCCAAATTCAAAATTCCAAGCTTATGTCAAACCATGCTCAGATGAAGTATCTGGAATTGGTACCAAGAAACCATCCAAAACTTCAAAAGACAGTGCAGGTCCCGGTTATCAGGCTGAATCTAAAAGGAGTGCCGTTTCAAGCCAGAGTGAGAGCACTGAAACAAGACCCATGAATAAAGCGAACCAAAATAATCAGAAAAAGAAGAAAGCTGGAAAAGTTATTTCACTTGCTGAGGCTGCTAAAGGATCAATCATATTCCAACAGGGTAAACCATGCTCTTGCCAAGCACGTCAGCACAGACTGATCAGCAATTGTTTATCCTGTGGCAAGATAGTTTGTGAACAAGAGGGAGAGGGACCTTGCCTTTTCTGTGGTGCCCTTGTGCTCAAGGAAGGTAGCACGTATGCTGGTCTCGAAGAAGGTGTAGCTCCCTTGTCAGATGCCGAAGCAGCAGCTGAGGCCTATGCAAAAAGGCTTGTTGAATATGACCGGAATGCTGCAGCACGTACTACCGTTATTGATGACCAAAGTGACTACTATGAGATTGAAGGAAACAGCTGGCTGTCGAAGGAGGTATGCAATTACAAAAATAAATGGTTACTCTAGCTGAATGCTTGTGCAGGAAATTAACATTGATCTTTTGCTTCCAGGAAAAGGAACTTCTGCAGAAGAAACGAGAGGAGGTCGAGGAAGCTGAACGAGCAAAACGAAATAGAGTGGTTGTAACGTTTGATCTGGTTGGCCGTAAGGTATCAATTTTTGCCAAATGACCACAAGTTTCTGCCTTTTCTCTTCTGTGCGTTAAACATAATACTTAGTCGTAAACACATGCAAAGAACCTTTATAACCCCAGTATCCATGATGAAGTTGTTTGCTCACTCTTTTCCTTTTCCGCTGTAATCATCATTATGCTTTTTCACCGTGGCATTTTGAACCCATCTGCTGAATTATGCTAGCCACTTGAATCACACAAACCCATCCTCCCAATACACACATGGAAAGAAACCTTCTATTTATCCTTATTTAGATCACCACGATACTCTATATGGCTTTATCCACTTGATTTTCTTGTTAAAACATACTTATACATATTACAGTTATCTTCCTAATTAGTTATATCTAAATTCTTTGTTTCTAATATACAGACTTGTGTGTTTTCAGGTCCTGTTGAATCAAGACGATGTTTCTGAACTAGAATCAGAGAGCAGAATTTTATTACGACCACAAGATGAAAGAGAAGTGAACCGAATCAAACCATATCCATTTCTTCAAGTACAACCAATCTTTATCGACCCAGGCCTCACCAAGAAGCCTGTAAAGGGGAAAGAACTGACAAATCGCTGCCTTCCCAGTGGCCTATGCTTGGAGATAACTGGAAGGGTGCAGCATGAAAACAATGAGTTGAAGCATTTTATGACTGACAACCAAGCAGAAACAGCATAGAATGCAAAGTTTTGGCAAGATCCATCAGTCAAAGGGGGAATGTGCATATGGAATATGCACATCAATGTCAAGAGTTAAAAAAGAATCTGTTGCTCTTTTGTTCTCTTATTTTGCTTTCTGTTGTCATGGGCAAAGACAAATTTACATTTGACATTATACAATTAGAACAACCTTGTTTTTGCCAATGTGATCATGCAAAACAAAGTAAACAGACATACATATATATTATAAAATACTTGCAGGATGTCTCTTGGCTCCATTAATTTAGCTTTCCTGAGACAGGTGGATTTAAAGTGGGTGTTTCGTTATTGTTTTTAGTTATTTAACTAATTATCAGCTTAAATATACCCAACAACGTGGAGATGGCCGAGTTGGTCTAAGGCGCCAGATTAAGGTTCTGGTCCGAAAGGGCGTGGGTTCAAATCCCACTCTCCACAATCGCACACGTTTTTATTTTTCGAAAAATTTAATTTAGATTTTGAATAATAATAAAAATTAAAATTAAAATGGAATCAGGGAGGCAATTATGAGCCAAACCCAACGAACTGCTGAAAAGTAGAATCTGAAGTGGCACTTTGATTCATCAACCAACCAACAGACACAACATCATCGTGGTACTTTCCATGGCAGTTGACGAATGAAAGTGTAGACCGTTTGTTTGATATGACTCTTCTTCTATCTTCACGTCTTTTGTCTTCTTCTTCTTCTTCTTCTTCACTCGTTTCCATTATTTGATTATAATTATTTTTCCACTTAATCACCCCTCTCCACGCGGACACGTACACGTACGTCTTTCTTCTATCTTCTTAGATCCATCTCCATCCCTATCTTCTTCAATATCCTGCTGACTTGTTCGCGTTTTGAACGTTTGCTTTGACTAGTTTCAATTCAACCTTCATTTTATTATTATTGGAATAGTATGTCTGTGTATATGTTTGTATGTATGCATCTATTGAATCAGATATTGAGATCTTAGATTGACTTCTGATTCTATACATGTGCCGATTTTTGAATTGATATATGTAAGCAGACCTGATATTGTTTTTGTATATGTTGTTTTAGTGTTTCTGATTGATTCTCATATACGAGTGTGGATAAGCTTCATAGATACAATAATAATTATTTGATGTTGCGGTGATGTTTTCAAGTTACTTAGACAAATTTTAACTCATTTTCGGTTAGATTAATGCTACAAGACTTGAAATTTTTAGATTTATGTTAAATTTTGAGTCAAATTAGAGAAATTGATTAAAAGAGTTCATTTGGATGAAGGATATGAGATTTTTCGGTTGATTGTCTTTATTATGATATTAGGTTGGTTGCCTGTCACATAAAGCTTGAAATTTTATATCTTTAATGTTTACTTTGTTATTGTAGATTGCCTGTCACATAAAGCTTGAAATTTTGTATCTTTAATGTTTACTTTGTTATTGTAGATATGTGCATGGTGCATATAGTTTGTTTTATGTACTAAAAGTTTTTAGATGGTAGTAAAAATTTCAGGTTCATTATGGCGAACAGAGGACACCCCGGAGAGAGAAGAACTAGGAGCTCGATAGCGTTGTTCATTGTTGTTGGTTTATGCTGTTTCTTTTATATTTTGGGTGCATGGCAGAGAAGTGGTTTTGGGAAGGGTGACAGCATAGCTTTAGAGGTCAGTAAACACGCCGACTGTGTGCTCAACAATCTGAATTACGAGACTCATCATGGTGGTGATGCTGAGAGAACTGATGATTCAGAAACAACAATCAAGGAGTTTAAGCCCTGTGAGGATCGTTTTATTGATTACACGCCCTGTCAAGATCAAATGAGGGCAATGACATTTCCCCGAGAAAATATGAACTACAGGGAACGGCACTGTCCTCCTCAAGCGGAGAAGCTGCGTTGTCTAATTCCTGCCCCTAAAGGATATTCAACCCCATTTCGTTGGCCAAAGAGTCGTGACTATGTACCCTTTGCTAATGCACCGTATAAGAGCTTGACAGTTGAGAAGGCTATTCAGAACTGGATTCAGTATGAAGGAGAAGTGTTTAGATTCCCTGGTGGTGGAACACAGTTTCCTCAGGGGGCTGATGCGTACATTAATGACCTTGCGTCGCAGATTCCAATGGACAATGGGATGGTTAGAACTGCACTGGATACTGGATGCGGGGTAAGTCCATTATATGAGAAGCTTTTCCACTTCTGTGTAATGTCTTCTTATTTTGAGTTCTTTGCACTTGTGCATGCATAGATGTATTTTTTGCTCTTTTGGGGTATTACAATTGTTCTATGTTAGTATTCTTTTTTTTCTAATGTTTTGCCTAGTGTTTACATATTTGAATCCTTGTCTATATATATATGGCTCTCTTCTTCTGATCATAGGATCTATCATTTTGCAGTTCACTGTTCTAGTCAATAAAGTTAAAATATGGATGGCAGCTTGTGCAAGATTTTATGTTTTTGTTAATTTTTGTCCTATTGGTGATGATCAGGTTGCAAGTTGGGGAGCATACCTGTTTAAAAAGAATGTTATAGCAATGTCATTTGCTCCAAGAGACTCGCATGAAGCACAAGTTCAATTTGCTTTGGAAAGAGGTGTGCCAGCAGTTATTGGGGTCCTTGGAACCGTGAAGCTCCCTTATCCTGCTAGATCTTTTGACATGGCTCACTGTTCTCGGTGCTTGATTCCATGGGGTGCGAATGGTGAGTGCATATAATTATATAGTTTGGATGTCTAACATGTAACACAATTCTAGGCAAGTTCAAGTTGACAAGTGGAATGCACAATCTGGTGGAGAATGAGAAATTTCTTTTGCACAGAACTACAAAAATTCCATTTTATTATTTTTTTTTGTTTTTTAGGCCTTAGGTTTATAGGTAGGTTTTGGATCGATTGAGGATGGATTTGAGGTGAACGGGTTTTATATTTGAGTAATCTGGGTGCTCGAATGATGGACCATGTCATGGAAACTTATAGAGTCGTAGATAAAAAGAAACAACAATAAACTTACTCAGCAGTCACACCTAGCAAAGAATTTTACTTTGAGGTATTTACATTTTAATTTCTAAGTACTTTTGTAACGTTTTGATTAGAATTTTTTATGCAGATGGAATGTACATGATGGAAGTGGATCGGGTTCTTAGACCAGGGGGTTACTGGGTGCTTTCTGGACCTCCCATTAATTGGAGGATTAATTTCAAATCTTGGCAGCGTCCTAGAAAGGAACTTGAGGATGAACAGAATATGATTGAAGAGATTGCCAAACGTCTCTGCTGGGAAAAGAAGCATGAGAAGGGTGAAACTGCAATCTGGCAGAAAAGAATTAATGATGATTCTTGTCGTGAGCGTGCTGCTCAAATTAACATGTGTCCTAAAAATGAAGATAGTGTCTGGTATACTAATTTATTTTCCTTGTTGATTATTTGCCGACCAAATTAATGAATCCTTTACTCGATAAATCACATGCACCTTACTTTTGCCACTTTCACTGCATTAAATCACATTATGTTGTGACTCTAAGAGGAAAATTTATACAAATATATACCAGTGGCTATCTTATTGCATACTGATTTTATCAATCAAAAAGTTTTAGTTTCTTGCAGCATTGGTTCCCTATACACTGCCTTTTCATTTTGGTTGCCCGCTATATTTTCTTGCCTTTTGATATAATTTTTTTGTTGGTATATCTTTTAAAAGGGAGATAAAATGATGTTTCTTTTTTAAATCCTTTTTCTACTACCTCTAAGAAGAAGACCGTTGAAGAGATATAATATTTGCTGTGAAAGCCTTACACCAACAAAACATAGAAATTGGTTTCAAAATACTAAAGGGTAGACTTGTAACTTTAAAATCTTTCAAGACCTTACTTGGGAGAAATCAACTCTGTAATGACTATATTTAGGGCTCAATGATGTTTGCAATTTTTCTGAACTAGACTTATATTAACCTCAAAGAGAACATATTTTTATATGATTTTGGATTTCAAATATTTCAGGAAGACCATTTTTAGAATCACTTAGATTTAACTTTGCCATTCCTTACGATGTTTGAAAGCAGTTCTTATTTTGTCATGTAAGTTATTTTTCTGCTGGTATGTAGGTATGCGAAGATGGAGGCATGCATAACTCCTTATCCTGAGACTTCTGCACCAGACGAAGCTGCTGGTGGAGCATGGAAACCATTTCCTGAAAGATTGAATGCTGTTCCTTTTAGAATATCTAGTGGATCCGTCCCGGGAGTATCTGAAGAAGCGTACTTGGAGGACAACAAGTTGTGGAAGAAGCATGTTAATGCTTATAGAAGGGTCATCAAAATACTTGACTCAGGGAGGTATCGTAACGTTATGGACATGAATGCAGGTTTGGGAGGTTTCGCTGCTGCCCTTGATTCTCCCAATTTATGGGTTATGAATGTTATGCCTACAATAGCTGAGAAAGACACCCTGGGCGTCGTTTACGAGCGTGGATTAATTGGAATTTATCATGATTGGTAACTTTAAAATTATTCTTTATCATGTGTTGCTGCCGTAAGATGCTAAATAGCATAGCTTGTTTTATTTATTAATAAGCTTAATTATTCTAACAAAGGCCACCTGTTTTATCAAATTATAAGCATACCCATCCTCACGACGCCCATTTGGTCTGTTGTGCCCCCTTGCGTCACTTTCAGCCCAAAATATTTAATCCCCAGCATCTGGGCTGGCCATTGTTATTATAGCACTTTGATCTGATCATTTGCTACACACTTGCAGAAATGTTTGATTTTGTCACTTTCTTTTCTTCTGATTGTCCATTATACACTGATTAAGTTCATTCCCTTGCCGGTAATTAGTCGCACTAGCATGTGCTATTCATCATCATAGAAACACCACAAAGAAAAAGAAAAGAGTTCACCTTCATGGTCATACCATATGCAATTTGCATTACTAGGATAACTTGGGCTGAATAATGTTTATTCCTAATTTAGCCTTTACTCCATGAACTAAGTGACCACTATTTTCTTTTGCACTTCACAAACCACTAATGGATCCTGGATGACTGTTGCATTAGCAATTGACTGTTGGATGGTTAATTATGTATATTATCATGCCAGAGGTTTTATATTTTTTTTTTTAAAAAAAAAGGGTGAAAACTGACGTGAAGAGCTACTTTTGTTTGTAATCACTTAAGTTTATGTGCCTTAAGCTTTTACATTTTCCTTTTCCGTCTCCATTGCTTTTGTTTGTTTGTCAATTCTCATTTTGCCTCAGGTGTGAAGCATTCTCCACATACCCCAGGACATATGATCTTATTCATGCAGATGGTGTTTTCAGCTTGTATGATAACAAGTAAGACTTGTTCACGCTTGTATATTTTACTTTCTGATAGAAATCAAGCTTATTAATACATAACAGTGAGTTTCAACCATACAAGGAAGTTGAATAATGAAGTAGTAAATCATTAAACATCTAATCCCTTGAATGGGATTTCAACTTTCAAGTTGAATAATGAACTTAACTGATCTTTGGGGTCTAAATTACTGTCAAAACTTCCTCTTCTTCTTTTTGTTGCTAGATAACTACTCTAAAATCTTTAATGTATTTTTATGTAACTAAAACAGGTGTGACGCTGTAGACATTCTCCTGGAAATGGATCGCATCTTGAGGCCTGAAGGAACAGTTATATTCCGTGACCAAGCAGATGTGCTAACTAAGGTGAATAAACTTGTGAGAGGAATGAGGTGGAACACAAAAATGGTTGATCATGAGGATGGTCCTCTTACCTCAGAAAAGATATTATTTGCTGTCAAGCGGTACTGGGTTGCTGGAGACAACAGTATTGAATCCCCACACTGAACTGGAAAGAAGATGGCAACTCCAGTATGATTCTGGAAACAACACTACTAATATTCCTACAGTTACACAAGTCTCAGCCGGTGGCAAAAACCGGAAATATTGCTTCTACTGTATTTAATGTTGATCAGGGCACGCTCATTGAGATAGATAGTCATTGGAATATATATAGGATATCTCCAATTTTCCATTCATCGAAATTAATGGTATTTTTGCCTTTTTTCTTACCTTTAATTTAACTATCCTGCTCTTTTTTATAAACAGGTTTTGAGACATTGTTAAATGTTACGTTTACTTAATTCTCAGTATCATTTTTTTTTTTCATGTTTCATTGAAAATTTTTCCAATGAACAATGTGTAGTTCATTATGTTCTTTTGAGCATTGTGATTTATCGGGGAGAACTTCTGGCTTTCCATACACTTTCTTCGTTACATAAATCTAACTGTTTGAATGTACATGTAAACCAACTAGAGTTATCTCATTCTTCAATAATATATGATAAATCAAGTTATAATCACCTAATTGAAATCATGATTTCTTGACAAAGGGGCACATGTTAAAAAACAACATTGATCATCCATGCCCGTTGATATGGACCCTTGTCCCCACCAAATGAAGGGCAGAGATCTCGCTAGCCATGTGTCACCCCTACGTCCATATAGCAAGTAGACCCTTTACTTCAAATAGTCATGACTCTCATGAGCATAATACTAGAAAAGCAAACAAGATAAATTTCCCTGTAATAAAAATTAGTTAGAACATGGAATCTACAAAAAGAAAAAAAAAATTAAAAAAAAAAAAGGGAAAAATGTCTTTCAATTAAACTCAAGCATGTAGGACCAAGTAATGAGGCTACTATTATATAGAATAGCTCTAAAGAAGCCTTCCTCAAACCTCAAATCAACAAACATTCTGCTCTATCACTTGCAACACAATCTTTCACCTTTTTAAGCTTGTACTGGCTAGCTTCCATATTTTCCAAAAGCTTTCCTATCATTCAAACATCTCTTGTCAAGTTTTTATTTTCCATCTTATAATTTCTTGCCTCTGAAGTTTCCCAACATCAAAATTTCTGTCCTCAGTTTATCTTTGTGTGTCAAACCATTGCCCCATCCTACAAGATTTGCCATAAGAGAGCTTGCTAGCCATGGACAGTGGAAAGAATGATACTGGTCCTGGTGAAGTCTCATTTTCTTGTTATCTTAAATCATCAGAAGAGAACTTCATTAACAAGCTTGGAGAGTCGTTTCGTTACCTAAATCATTCCATTACTTCAAGCCCAGAATTCCCCTCTTCAAGAAGCTTAGGAAGGCCAAAGACTGCAGAAGGTGAAATTGGCGTTTTCGGAGCTGAAAAGTACTACAATATGAAGTTAGAGGAAAGTCCAATAGTTATTGATACAGCAAGTAGTCTTGGATACAGCAAAAGAAATCAAGTTGATCTGCTCAGCGTAAAATCCAAAAGCAGGCCAGGAACTCCAAGTGTCGGTGGTTCTGAAGCAAGTTGGAATGGCCAAACCGTTTTATTACCAACTCATCAGAAGAACATCTCTCAAAGCAAGCAAAAGAAGGTACAAGGAAAGAGTTTTTTCGCTGGTCTTAGCTGCAATGGATCTTGTTTGGATAAGAAATCTGTTTGCATTAATCAGCAGGCTGAGCATGGAGTGGCAGCTCGCACAAAAGAGTGTAGAAAAGAAGCTGTTCAAGTTGCTCATTGTCCTGTTATGTTGGATGGAAGAAAGCTGCAACAATCAAGATTCAAGGTGGAAGATGAGTTTCATTTTCCCAGTTATGAAAAGTTGAGTATTCCATCAAATAAAGATGAGATTTTGGCAATACCGATTGCCAAATCTGTTGCGGTCCAAGCTGTGGCAGTTAAAAAGCAGATTGCAAAAGAGAAAATCATGGTGGAAGAGTCAAGGAAATCATTGGATGTGTTTGGTTCACATATGCTGAACAAGGAAGTCATAGAAGCAAATCTAGAGAGGAAACTGTCTATGCTAACTTGGGATGCAATTCCAAAAGCACCAAACCTCCCCACTACGTCCTTGAGAAGTCATGTGTATGAAGATATGGAGAGTGATGCTAGTTCTGATCTATTTGAAATAGATAACATATCAGGCAGTCATGGACAGCCGTTCTTCACAAGGCAAACTTCTGATGGCATGTCTAGTTGCATGACTCCTACCCCGTATGAGCCAAGCGAGACCAGCATTGAATGGAGTGTTGTCACTGCCAGTGCCGCTGATTTTTCAACTGTTTTGGATTATGATGAAAAGAAACTGACCAGGGAAAATATCGCAACTCCTCGTTTACCAACATCAGCCAATAAAATTGCCCTAACCAGATCCATAGTTGAGAAAGAGACACAAGGCAGCATTCCAAACAAGTTATTGGGTTGCAACAGCCACAAAGCAGTGAGAGTTGCTGAATCTGCCTACAGAACTAATGAGAAGGCAAAGTCTTATCACCCCCAACAGCCTAAAAGATCAGTTGCCCCCCTGCCAGTGAGGAAGTTAAAAGGTGATATTGATAAAAGTTTTTGAGTTCCAATTAGCTCAACGTGCTTTTGCCTCTAGAACAGTCTTGCTATTGCACTTCGTACATGAGTTGGTGGTCTGTCTGCATGAAGCAGCACATGTGTAACTCAGCTTAAAATTTTCTGTTTGATATGAATTTTCAGAGAACTGTGCAATTATTCTTGATATGAGATAAAATTTCAGTTTGTATTATCTTTTCTCTGTGTTCAACTGAAGTACCTACCTTTCTTTTAGTGGTGAAACTGAGATTATTGTCCATATCCTAGCCTTTATGTCACTGAAAAACAAAACATCCTGGAACATGAAATGAGAATCTGGAATTGTCTATGCAATTGGACCCAAAAGAGTACTTAAATGACCACATTTGCTGACCACCTTTGCCCAACTGAACTCATTCTCTTGTTAGTTCACAGCTTCAAATTTTATTCTTGTTCTCGCAATTTACAACTGGAGGGTCATTCATGTTTTGGATCTTTCTTTTGACTTTAAACTAAAGCTGCTTTTGTCAACCCTTATTTGCCTCACCTAAGTGGCTACAAATCTAGCGATTTTCGTTGCAATGTACTATTTAAATTCTGTAGATTAAGATCATTATTGCTACATAATGTAAAAACAGAAATTGGAATGTAAAAATTGTTGTTACAAAATAATAGCTGTGACATGGATGATACAATGAGGAAACTGGACATAGTCATCTAAAATATTTAGTGCTTGAAAGTCCTCCATGTCCAACAACAAGGTACCCATGTGAGTATGTGACCGCCGACAACAGGATGAGCTGGTGGCAGAAGTTGAATCATTTAAGAGTCTAGGTTTCTTCATTTTTTAGGGGATTTAATGAAGGATGGCAACTTTCAACGATGCTATAAATAAAATGATGGGGAACTGTTAAGGAATGTTGTCCACAATGACATGTTCAACTTATTACACTACATGTCCATGAGCAAGTTGGTTGGCTGCATTCAATTCCACAACTATCTTACAACCAAGGTGGATCCCATCTGCTTCTCTTCTCTCTTTTTCCTTCCACAGAAACCAAGTTTGGAAATTAAATAAACACCATGTCTATCTCTTCTGATTTAAGCATATCCATTTCACATTGTAAAACAAAATTATTGGGGGGGGGTTATGAAAGCAGACCTTTGTGAAATGTGGACCTATATCCAAACAGTACCAACAGTACCTTGTAGGACTCCCTGAAACAATGACTCCTCGAAATATGTTAGTTGAAGAGGCATTTTGAGCTGATATCAGATACATAATTGAAAAATACCACATTCACTAACACAACTGAAAAGTCTACTCATTAAATGAATATGTAAACTTTTACTCTTCATAATGCAAAAAAATCTGTTTCTTTTTGAAAGTTTTGAAAGATAGTAGAGGTAGGTTGTTGCCATGTGCTTGATGTGATGATGAAAGCAGAGAAAGTAGAAACAGCCATTCATGGGGTTGGACATCACATCCATGTCCTTAAGATGGTAACTAATCAATTATTATTGCTACAAAAATTCTCTATTTGGGGATTATCTAATAAATTAAGCCACAGATGCTCCAATGGAATGTTGTGCAGGGGACCAATAAGAGTCAATTCTCTGAACATCAATTACATGCAAAATAGTTGTCCATGGGCCATTTTCAGCACTGATGCTTCCCATATTGTGTCTGCAAGAAGCGATATATACATATTCCCATTAAACAAGACCAGGTGAAAAAAGGGTCACTTACTAAAAGGCAGATACATCACTTCAGAGATTCTACTGTTATCATCTTCTTTTAACATCATCATTAGTCTAAAAAGCACAACACTTATAACAATTTGTCAGTAAGATCACAGACCATGTTTAAGGAATGGTTTCATCGATGATGTATCTGACACTTGGGGACTTTTGTTGATGGCTAAATTTCTGGCATCCAGAACACTCAACAAAACCACAATACAGGATACTCACTATAAACTCATGCTATACTCGATTTACAACTAATATATGTTAAGTAGAAAAAGATAGTCTAAATTACAGACGTTAATTACCAAACCGATCAAGATTACATTTTATCCAAACTATCAAAAAGAATGAATTATGAAATAAAAATAAAAATAGAAATAAAACGAATAAAATAAGAAATCAAATAATTAAATTAGATCATAGTCAATGGAAATTAGAATGTAAATTTATAATTTCACTCTATTAATTTATCCAATCCAAATTTCTATCGTTAATAATTTATTCTCATCATATACTTATTCGAGCACTAAATTATCCATAAGCTTCTTTCGAATAGTCGGGTAAATTTACTTAAATCAATAAACTTTCTCATCAGATTTTAAATCAATTAATAGTTTAAAATATGCAACGTGTTTCTTTGATCATCTATAGAATACTATTTTTTGAGCCTTTATAGTTGAGATTCAGTTGAGGGTATAGCAAGACCCATATATGATGGACCAGGACCTAGTTTGGCCCAAACTCAACCAATTATAAAAATGCAACATCTATAATTTCAGGAAAAAAAAAAAAAAAAACCGTTACAAACCAATAAATATTCCTTGAAACTAGTAAGAACAAACATATATTGCTTGGAGTTGGAATAGTTGCATTGTAAGAACAAATATGTTTCATAGTGAAAGAACAAAAATGAATAAAAATGAGTGTAACCAAACAAATTTTTGTAAAAATTAGACCGTACAAAGGGTCAATTAGGGAAAAAAAAAAGGTGGAGGGTTTAACAGTAAATAGAAAAAGGCCAAAAAAAATTAAAATAAACCTTTGTTTGAAGATAACAAGAAAATATCTTATTGAGGACCTGATTAGCCTTCAATTATCAGATGCAATCAAGCCCAGATGATAAGAATAGCACAACCTATAAAAAGCCCAAACGCTGATGACCTCAGAAACCCAAAAATACCCTTAAATTTTAACGAAATGACAATCCTACTCTCAGTTTTGTATCCGTGTCAGGTGTTGACTGGTTTAAAATGTTGAGCCCCGCAAGACGTCCACGTAAGATAAAGAAACTCGCAAAACCCTAACCTGTTGTGTTTTACTACACAACGCACTCTCTCTGATTCCACCACGTACAAAAAGAGCGAGAGAGAGGAAAGTGAAGCAAATCACACTAGGGTTTTAGTCATAGAGATAGAGAGAGAGAGGCAAATTTAGGGTTAGGGTTTTGTGTCTGTTGCGAAGCTACCACAAAGAGAGAAAATGGTGGCGGACAAAGGGAAGAAGACCAAGGTAGAGGAAGAAAACTCAGAGCAAATCGACTCGGAACTCGTTTTGTCCATCGAGAAACTCCAGGAGATCCAAGATGAGCTTGAAAAGGTTCGATTATTGTCGACAAAATCTTATCTATTTCGTGTATAAGTTGTTGGTTTGTGGTTTGTTGTGTGTAATTTGATTTGCATTTTTATACTAACATCGTTGAATGTTTTGCGGGTGTAGGTTTTGTTGAAGTTGGGTTGATTGTTGTTTTGGGGAGATAGATAGAGAAATGTGAAATTGAGTTGCTGAGGATTGATTGACTCTATGTTTGTGTTGAGGGAAAAAAGTGTGGTTTTTTAAGAAAGTAATGATTACAAAGATTTGGTTTTTAAGTGTGGTTTTAAATTAGGTTTTAATTGGTTGTATCGAGGTTGTAGTGTTAACTTGTTGTCGGATTGACATGAGCTGGTTGTCTTTGGGTTGGGTTTGTGATTGATTATTATGAAATTTTGTTTCTTTTAGTGAAATTGTTATAATGAAGCGCGTGGGAATGTCAGAAGTGTAATTGGAGTAACGGTTTGTGGTAATTGGATGCGTGTGTAAGTGTGTAAGTCAAGTTGCAGTTTGTTTTTACTTCTTTTATGGAAGATCTTTGAACTAAAGATGGTTTTAAATATCAGAGTGCGCTGACTTGCAATTTTTTATTGAAGTTGCTACATGATTCAATGCAATTTGGTTTGCTTTTGGTTGTTGTGGGACACTAATAGTGTTCAAAGTTTGTTTTATGTGATCATTGTTGTAACGGATATGTCTGTTTGTGGATGTTCTGAGAGACATGTGGATATGTGATCATTGTTCTAACGAATATGTCTGTTTGTGGATGTTTTGGGATATATTGATAATGAACGAAGTTCTATTTATGCGATTATTGTTGTTGGTTATGTTGCAGTTGATTCTTATTGATTGCTCACATAATTTATGCTGTTAGCTAATTTGTTTTACTGCTTACAATTTGAGAGTATTGTTTGTGTCTTTTTCTTGGTATCAAGGATGTCTAATTAGTGATCTTTTTGAGTCATCAATTAAAAAACGAGCATCTTAACTATGCTATAGGCTTGAGTATGAGTACGAAGGTGTTCACTTGTGAACCTTGCTTGTTAAATTTGTAACCTAGTAACTCGTGGTTTTTCAAACAAGTTTTATTCTGGCATGTTCTAGATCAATGAAGAGGCAAGTGATAAAGTGTTAGAAGTGGAGCAGAAGTATAGTGAGATACGCAAGCCAGTCTATGATAAGCGAAATGAGATCATCAAATCCATTCCTGACTTTTGGTTGACTGCTGTAAGTAATCTGTTCTTATTTTTTTAACTTTTGAGTGTAGCTTATGAGCTGTCATGTTTTGAGTTCTTGGCATTGACAAGTTTCTGTTCTTTGCAGTTTATTAGTCATCCTGCTCTTGGTGAACTTTTGAGCGAAGAGGATCAAAAGGTTTTAATTTTGTTCTCTGATTAGTTCAAGTTAAATATTTGCAGTTTATTTACACCTTTGTTTTCTCACTATCTCTAAGATAAGCTTTACTTTTCTTTTAATTCAATTATTTAAATTCTAATTTGATGCCTCTTCATCGGTTGTTTATTTCGTGATTTGTCTGTTTCATTCTTTAATTACACATTTGTCTTCTTTTTTTCTCTGTAATAGATATTCAGGCATCTGAACTCTCTAGAAGTGGAAGACTTTAAAGATGTGAAATCAGGCTACTCCATAACATTTGTAAGTTCATTCTGTTGTCTTAGGATTGTAAACAACTGAAGGTTGATATTAGGAATGTCATGACATGTTCTTTTCTGATAGAAGAATGTACCGAGCGATTAACTTTTATGTTTCTTTTCATTTTCAGAACTTCAATCCCAATCCATATTTCGAGGATACCAAACTTACAAAGACTTTTACCTTCCTTGATGATGAAGGTTCAATGAAAATTACTGCCACATCAATCAAGTGGAAAGAGGGAATGGTAAAGCATTTATTCAACTTCTGGGAGATTCTAAACCTCATGTGTGGCTTTGCATTTATAAATAATTGTATTCTTAATATGTGTAGGGCCTGCCAAATGGAGTCAATCATGAAAAGAAAGGAAACAAGCGGCCATTTGCTGAAGAAAGGTTAGTGTTATGCTCTGTTAGCCATTCTTTTATTCTAATACTAGTGCCCGAAGCATTTTGTCACATGCAGACTACAATTCAAAGGAACTATAGCTAATAGCTTATGGTATCTCTCATCTCTCAAGATATTTTTCATGTTTTGTGGTTACTTGAATTTTAAAGTTGTGGGAAAAAATTAAATGTTTTCCTAGAGTCATCTATAAAAAAACTTCTCTGTTGTCCTTTGCAAAGATTCTGTGGTAAGCTGTGTATGCATTTGCAATATACTTATGTGAATGTCCACCATGCATCTGTCTGACCATAACTTTTGTTTTTGTAATAAAATGTTATTCAGTCGAAATTTCAAATAATTCACTTTTTTTTTAGCATCTGACTTTTGGTACTGCAACTATGAGTGCAGCTTCTTTACCTGGTTTAGTGATACTCAAGAGAAGGATACCATAGATGGCATCCATGATGAGGTGAGGTTTTATGTCTATGCTATTAGTGGTACATGGGCTTTCCCCCAAATGTTGGTAAATAGTTTTCTTTTCTCATGTGGGGGCTGTGATTCAAGTATTATCTTGAAAAATTGCAGGTTGCTGAGATTATCAAGGAGGATTTATGGCCCAATCCTCTCACTTATTTTAACAATGTACTTTCTTTCTTCCTTTGTGCCTTCACTCCTTGTTTGTTATTGTTGCTGATCATTCCTGGCATCCTTTTCTGCTTCTCTCTAATGAAAATCGATGACACTGTTATAGGAAGCTGATGAAGAAGAATTTGAAGGCGAGGAAGGTGATGAAGAGGTAAATGATGAAGGCTTTCTTTCTGTTCTCTCTACTAGATAATTCAATAATTTCATTCCCTTTTTGGGTTAAATTAATAATGTGGCTCTCAGCACTTTGCTGTAACAATTCTGTTTCAGTGTTCATGCTTGTTCACTTTGAGACTTGTCTATAGTTTTAGTGATGCCTTTTCAAGGTTTTTTTTCCTTAAATTGCAGTTACCTGATTAGTAGAAGATTTGAGGTATGTAGATAGATGTATCACTTAAGGAAGTTGCTTCATGAAGTTTCAGATCATGACTGTTAGAGCTTGCTAGTTATTTTTTATTATTATTATTTTTTTTAATTTGTTAATTGAAGGAGGTGTAGGAAAAGTTAAGAACTGAAAAATGAAAAGCGGAGTCGAAGCATCTCTTCACAAGAATGATCAAATGATAAGAAAGAAAATACCTTCTGCACCAATATCCATGTGAATGAGAGTTTATTTAAAATGCAATGTAATGGGGTTAGGCCTGGCTTTTTATAATCTGACAGTTAGATGTTAACCATGTAGTCAGTTAGTCTCAAGATCAGAGTTCCTCTGGTGAAATTTATTATTCAAGAACATGCATGTTATGGGCATTGTTATGTGTTTGTGACAGTATAAGCAATTATTCAATTTTATCACTGTGACGAGTTGTGTCATTCATCATCAGTCACACATTAATTGATACCATCAGACATAGGTGATTTATTTGGATGCTCTCTATTTGGTTTTTTCCTTATAAAATAACCAAATAAATAATATGGTCCAGCACCCTCTACTGATTTTGCTAGAAGACACTGTTTTTCTGTAACTGTGAACAAGAAATTTTGATTTTTGCAGGCAAGATCTATTTCTTATAGTGAATCACATTGAACTTGAACAAGATTTAGATCACAAAAATGAATGTTGTTGAACAAGATTTCAATCATAAAAATGAATGTTGTTTAAGTAGTTTTTACACTGTTTATGAGCTATGTAGATTGTGTTGTGAAGCTCTTTAATGTTGGATGATGCTTTGGAGTCGGTCTGTTTTGTAGATTGACTAATTAGGCATTACTATTTGAACTCAAATAATTTGCATTATGTCGCCCATGAATTTTCACGTGTGACGGCATAGATTGACTAATTAGGCATTACCGTTTGAACTCAAATCATTTGCATTATGTCACCCATGAATTTTCATGTGTGACTGCCTAGGAGATTTTTATTGATTGAGCCATTTGAATTGTGGACAAAAATCAATCTATCCCTGTTGTCTTGATTTCTGAATTTGGTGCATTGTCAGGGAAAAGAAGATGACGACTCGGATGAAGATGAGGATGATCAAGAAGAAGATGACGATGAAGATGGTGAGGAGGAAGGCAACTGAAGTCTTTTCTTCCAAATATTCTCTTATGTTAGCCTTCCCTGCTTTGGTAACAACTTGGTGTAAAGTTGTCTCTAGTGGTTGCTTTAGTAAGGTTATGGGGCGGGAGGGTGACCACCTTAACTCTTTCATGATAGCTTTCTCTAGTGTGTAAGCAACTGCTGCGGCTATAGTTCTGACTGTTATTTTGTTTTTACTTAAAAAGGCCCCTCTTTTTTTGTTTTCCTGTTCTTCTCTGGGTTTATTTTTGTAGGTTCCCTCCCTAATATTTGCTTTTTAGATGATAATGGTATGTGGCTGTTTATTTTATTTATGCTTTGAACTCTATCGTTGAGGAAAAGGCACAATTATACTATGGGGTGTAAAGTTGTTTGGACATCCAATATTATATACAGAACCCGTGAATCCATATGTGTCAGGTTCAATCATTGGCTCATTCTAACGTTAGTCAAATTATATCACTAATATCATGTTCGTGTTTGTGTTCCTGAGACATTTTGGGATGGACAAATTGCTTTGTTCAACCTGGTGAAGCTGTGTAGATCGTTTTCTACGGTTTTTGATGCTGAACCAACAATTTTAACAATCAAAACATGTTTTTCTTTCATGTTAATGGCAGAAGATATGCTCTGCAAGTTACTGTTGTAGTTGGCCTAGCTGAAAGGGTAATGTGGCGCACAATCATAAAATTGTAAACTATCTTGTTTATGATTACTTAATTGCTAAAAACAAATGGTGGAAAAATTACTCCCAACCATTTTCAAGAGAGATGAAGAGTAGCATGCATTCAACCATTGCTGATGGTTTTGCTTTCTCTGTATGTTCCAATTACAGAAAAAAGGGGCTGCGTACAACTACTTCCGTTAAAGATTCCCAAGTTTTAGATCTATGCACGAGTCCAAATCAGTAAAATCATGTGATGCAACCGAGTACTATAAGTCGGCAAATCATATTAGCAACTAGAAGCACCATATGCATCGTCACATGTCAGACAAAATTTAATAATGGTACTAAATGGAAAGCATCTAACTCTTAAGAGGGGAATAGATAATGCCAAGAAAAAAAATTAAAAAACACAAGTTTGAGTCAAATGGCCAACTCCATCGCCACTGTGGATCTCTCACCTTTCTTCAGAGAAGGCGATGAGGATGGCAAGAAGAAAGCAACGGAAGTCATTAACCAAGCTTGTTCTCAATATGGTTTTTTCCAAATTCTGAACCATGGGGTGCCTCCGAAGCTGTTGAATCGAGCCCTCGAGCTTTCGATGACATTTTTCGGGTACTCTGATGAGGAGAAACTCAAGTCCAGTCCCGGGAGTGGGGCACCCCTTCCTGCTGGTTACAACAAACAGCCTGAACACTCACTAGACAAGAACGAGTACGTGCTAATGTTTCCACCGGGGTCTGGCTTCAACGTCTACCCTGAAAACCCTCCTGAGTTCAGGTATGTTTGAGCCCTTTGCATTGTCATGATGGTATGTAACTTGTTATGATTGATAATGATCTTTTATTATTTCTGCCAGGGAAGTTGTGGAAGATGTTTTCTCCCACTTGACCAAACTAGGTTCTCTTATAGAGAGCATTGTAAATGAGTGTTTAGGCCTCCCACAAAACTTCCTCAAAGAATACAATCATGATAGGAGCTGGGATTTCTTGGCTGCTTTGCGCTACTTTCCCGCTACTGAGCGTGAAAACAATGGAATAACAGAACATGAAGATGGGAATTGTATCACTTTTGTCTTCCAAGATCAAGTTGGAGGCCTGGAAGTTAAGAAGAACGGGCAATGGATAACGGTAACTCCTGCTGAAGACTCAATAGTGGTTAATCTTGGCGATGTTATTCAGGTAGAGAGAAATGTACACTAACAAATTGTTCGTTGTATTGATTTAATTATGCTAGTATGTGAGAACATGACTTGTCCAATATTTTTTGGCCCTGGAAAATGTGGAGAAAGGTCTTGAGCAACAACCAATTCAGGAGTGCAACTCACAGAGTGGTAAGACCAAAAGGGAAGAGCCGACACTCGTATGCATTCTTTTATAACTTGCAGGGAGACAAGTGGGTAGAACCATTGCCAAGGTTCACTGAACAGATTGGAGAGGCACCCAAGTACAGAGGATTTCTATATAAGGAGTACCAGGCAATGAGAATGAGAAACAAGACTCATCCACCTGCCAAACCTGAAGATGTTATTCACATAACCCACTATGCAATCATTCGCTAGAGTGCAAAAGGTGACATTATTGAGATATGTATATTTCTATTATTTATCCAATTTTTGTTCAGTGACATTAAGGGAAGCTAATATTTATATTTATGATGCAAATTAAGTACATTTGATGCTCCATTTGAAATATAGACAAAATCACTGGTTTTCCTACAACAACAGCATTATCGTTTTACTTTATTCAATTTTGAGCAGACACACATATATTATTGAACACGGATGTCTCATGTTACACTTATGAATCCCAAGTCACACATTCATCATGCAAGTGTGCAGGCAACCTTGTTGTGGGAACAGCTTGTAACGGTGTCATCATGAAACAGACCAATCCAGGTCTCTCGGACATGTCAATGTCCTCTAGCCGGACCGATCCTGGTTGTGTCCATTTAAAATGATGCAACATGTGACCTAGCGTTAACATTACCAAATTTATAGCAAGCTGTGCAGCGGGGCATATCCTCCTGCCTGAACCAAATGGTAGCAACCGAAAATCATGACCCTTCATGTCTACGTCATTGTGCAAGAACCTTTCAGGCTTGAACTCTAATGGATCAGCCCAGATTGATGGGTCTCGACCTATGGCCCAGACATTGACATGAAGTATTGTTCCTTCAGGAATGTCATATCCACCAATTTTCGTGTTGGAACTGGCTCTATGGGGCAGCATCAATGGCGTTGGTGGGTGCAGCCTCATTGCCTCCTTGACTATGCAATGTAGGTAAGGGAGGTTCATGATGTCTGACTCGTCCATCAAACGATTTAGCCCGACAATACGGTCCAGCTCCTGCTGGGCTTTGTGTTGGGCCTTTGGGTTCTTGACAAGCTCAGCCATGGCCCATTCAACTGTGACAGCGGCTGTGTCCATACCTGCTGTGATCATGTTCCAAAGTACTCCCATGATGGTGTCCTCACTAAGCTCATATTTTTCTTGTAGACCAAGCAATGCATGCATTAGATGCTGCTTGGCACCACCACCGCCACCACTCTTGCTGCTTTTAGCCGTGTGCTCCTCCATGAGGGCTCGGGTTAATCGTTCTTTACGAGCCAAATGGTCCAAATGCGCCTCATCATTGGCAAGCCACGATATCCAACTTAGCCACCAAATGTGCTCCATCAAACCAACTGGTGCCCCTAGCATGTACTCATTTTTCATAATTGCCATGAATTCAATTCCTTGCTCGTCCTTTATACCCTGTTTGGTCTCAAACCTCTTCCCAAACACTAGTCTTGTAATGTTATTAAATGCAACCGAACCCAAATACTTCCTCAAAGCCATCCCATCACCAAAATTATATTCAGGACTCTTCAAGTCCTTGTAAATAGATGCAATCGTGATTCTGACCTCCTCTTCTCTGATGGGTCTAAGAGTTTCAATGCTTTTAGGTGAGAAAAGCTCAAGGGTACACACTTTTCTAACCTTAACATAGTGGGGGCCATAATCAGCCCAAATAAGTTCCTGACCACATTTGAAAGCTAGAGCTGATGCTTTGTTCCTGTGCCTATTAGCCAATTGATGGTCATTGTCTTTGAGCACTTGCTTTGCCAAGTCTGAGTTAGAGACTATAACATTTAATGTTGATCCAAACCAGACAGAGATGATTGGACCGTAAGTCTTTGACCACTCAGCAAACAACTGCCGTTTATCATCCGGGTTCAGTTTGTCAAGGTTTCCTATGATTGGCCACGGACGTGGACCGGGTGGGAGCTTGTATCTCAGCCGTTGGTACAATCTGTGAATCAAGAAGAACATGATCATCATGAAAATGATCGGCAAAAGTGGGGAGGCCATGATTAGTTGAAAAGCAGTGAAATTGAAGAGTAAATTATGTGATTAAGAACTATGCATATACATCATCATTAGGGAAATGAAGATGTTTTTAACTAACAAAAAATATTCTCTCGTGTCCTTTTTTTTTTAATATAGCATGCGGTGAGAGCAATTCGAATTTATATCACGATGATGGAGTACTATTTGTTACTAATTCACATGGACGTTCCCTCATATTTGTTTCACCCGAAAAAAAGTTCTCAAGAATGCACACATTAGCTGCCTTCAAATTTGTAGGCACAACTTGCGCACTTGATTCTTGTTGGCCCTAGTTTTGAGGAGATTAAGATTACATTTTGACAGAAAAAATCTTTCTCGTCAGAAGTGTGTGCAAGAACATGTCTAATGGCAGAAAACAACTCTGAGTACCATATATCACGGCATCACATCACTAAAAATGTACCTGTTGCAGCATACAAAAATGCTTATTGTTAGTTTCAAAATAAAAAAATGCATATTGTTGGTTTAGCATATATCCCAATAATCAGACTCATGAATTCAGATAACCTCCGCTGGTTTATAATTTTATATGATTACATTCAAAATTTATGTTCAACTGTAACAATAAGATATCACATAAAAAAATTACTAAATTCAAGCTAATTGTTGCGAATAAATTAAAGGGTCAAGGTTTAGTTTGTTTAGTTAAAAATGCATACGTATTAATATAATACTAAATTAAATTACTTTATATGTTAGTAATAGCTAATTCAATTAGTAGAAATCTCATATCCCACTCTTCCCTCAAATCTCCTATGAAAAAATTTCATTTTCGTCCCTATATTTTAGAAAGCCTTCACTTTTTAAAAACAAATGAACTCATTATCCCTAAAATTTTAAAAAATTCATCAATTTCATCCCTCTAACCAAATTTTTAACGGTCAAATTTAAATGAATTGATGATTTTACCCTTATTATTATTTAAAGACATTAAAATTACTATTTAAAATTTGACTTTAATATAAACCAATAGGGATATGACACATATCTTACAAATTTAAAATTAAAAAATTAACAACCAATCAAAATCCCAATGCCTTTGAGAGATTGCTTTATTATTGTGAATAACTATTTGATATCGAAAGTTGAGTATTGCTACGTTCCATAAATATATAAATATTACATTTATCGTGGAATTATACAATAAATTTTGCATATCTTCTGTTTACTTCAGTGTATATTTAATATCTATTTCTTTACCATTGTATACTCTAATTACATATTTTACATCAAATTTCAACTCTTTGGAGGTATAGTTGAATTTTAGGGATTTGAGGTACGATATTTGCATGTTCACAGATCTGCATACAGCGATAGTCTGCAGACAAATAAATGTTACTTTAATTGATATTATTAATTATCCGACTTTTTTACAGAGCCAGTGATGGGAGATTAAATATACGGAGAGGAGGGTGTTTGAGTAGGTGAAGTGGGCAGCTTTTAAGAGGCAAAAGAACAGAATGATAAAACGATAAAACGAACGAACATTATCATTTCAGTGCCAGCTTTGCACATGAGATGGCATTGGCATATGTACTTGGTGATGTGACCAGCTGTTTCTAATGTCACTGTACCCACACGTGTCGTCATTTGCTGCTGCTAAGTGCCAATGCAAAACAAACAAACCTGTCTATTATGTCTTTAAACAATGCCACGTGCTTTTCTTTTGGTTTTATTAATGGAAAAAGTTAAAGATTCCCAATCCAATTACACCTTGTCAAATTTTGCTTTTTTTGTAAAACAAGGAAAAATAAACATATTTGTGACTGTTGCTGACATGGGCATGGATTGAAATGGAATTTTCTTAGTTTTAGTTGTCTACATAATTTAGCCAATTTGTTTTGATTTTTTTAATACAAATTAATGATGGGTATATTCATTATTTTTAGCATTTACAAAAAAAAATCATTATTTTTAGCAGTTTCTTATTTGCAAGGTTTATGATTGCAATTAAAATTGATTAAATATAATTAAGTTTCGCAAATTTTGAATTATAATAATTATTATGGGAATAGTAATTTGGATGTTAAACATGAATTATAAACTCAACTGTTTTAGTCATACAAAGGATTGTAGTATCATAATTTTTAGAAAGTTAAAAGTTGGCAAGCTAACATACATAGTAATTTTTCAGTTTCTTTTCTATTCTTTCTAGTGTTTTTGAGTTTTGTGGGAAAAGGGAAAGCGGTAAAATGGGATTTGTTTTCTGAATTCTGGTTGTGAAAAGAAGTGGCATTTATAAAGGGATTGAAATTGGAAAAAGAAAAAGGTGAGATCATGACCAAGAAATGAGTTGTTAAAGTCTCTGTCTTGATTTCAAATCAAATGAATCAAATCCAAGAGCACTAGCATAGCAAAGCAAAGTACAATCAACGATAGGGATTTTATGATTCTCTTTATGGTGTCTCAGTTTTCTTTATCTGAAAAACACAAAAGCGGCTGACTTCAAACAATAACTCCGATGCTCTAAATTTTTTGGGTCCAAATTCAGATTTTGGCGAAAATAAAGTTGCCCGTTGGTCATTTGTTCCCATATGCTTCAATACGCATAAATTTGAGCCCTCTCGTTATAATATTCCTCTTTAAGAAAATCAAAAGTCCATTGACAAAAACCTTTGCTGTCCAATTCAGTCTAGTCTAGCTTTTAAGAGAATGCCATATTGCATAGATGGACGCTACTAAGATCACCTATAAAAATTCTCATGTGATTTAGATTTGTGGTCCAATTAATCTCATGTTGAGACATGCAAGTACTTTAGCTTATGTGTCATGGGAGATCGCTTTGTACATTGTACAGCCTTTTTATGCTTACTTGGACTACTTTCATTGGACTTAACTTATATTGTTTGGATAACGTTATATCCATGCATCCACAACTTGCACAACATGTAAACAAAGGTACTGGATGTATATAACTTTTGCCACATAGGTTACGGTCACATGTGAATTAAGGGCGACAATTCAACAGTAGTAACATGTGCGATTTGTCCCAATCTCGTGTCTAAATCCACCTTTAAATTCATTAAATTTGGTTTACATTCTTTCTAATTGTATTTATTATCCATTTAAGTAATTATGTCAAATTTTATATGCAACATGAATTTGTTCAAATCATTTTGTGTCTGTATTATTCTCTCAAGGTCATGTTAAGTAACTATCACTTTTACTTCATTCAATATCAAAACTCGCTTTCATATAATTAGTTTCCATCCCATGTATTGATTTAAACCTTAGGAGTGATGATTAAAGGCTTTATTGGCTTAATTAGTAAATTAGTATAAACTAATATATGACTTCTTTTTTTATCTTATCAATAGATAGAATCCAATCAATACCTATACCATTTATAAAGAATTAATCATGCATTTCATTTTTGTCACGTCATGCGCCTAACAATAGGAATGAAAAGAAGAAAGAATCAAAGTGGACTATTATGACCTTTCATTAAAAAGTAAGATATTTTTCTTCCTTTAATTTTTCTTATACAACCAACCAAAAAAAAATAGCAAATTTTAAAATGGCCTTATCAAATGCATTTTTAAGAATATGAATACACCACAAAGCCACCTTATCATAATTCATTGGACCCAATTATCATTTAGATACCCGACCATATCATAAAAGAGCCCTCCACGACATTGTATTATTTGGACACTCTTCTCTCATGATAGACTTTCCAAAAAAAATACAAAATAAAAATGATATTTTCTTTATAAAATAATTAAACCAAGGTAGTTGTAACAAAATTTAGTTTCTTATTATAATTGAGCTACTAATAAGATGAGAATTAAAATACAATACGTCCTTTTAATCGCCTCGAGTTAACTAATGTTTAAATACAAAAAATAAAAAATAAAAAAACCATGATAAATATTCAGGGAATTTTCTCTTACTTAATACAATGATATATATATATAAAAACAATAATAATATTATGAATTGCATGCAAGGCAAAACTATTGAAATTAGAGAGTCGGTCAACGACGTCGTTAGTCTGCCACTAACTTTTGTGCTTTCGTTGGCTCGCGTTCGACCCTCACTAGATAATTATAGTCTTTCTCTCATCATATAAAAAATATATAGTTTATTCATTCGTTTTATGTAGATTCTTTTCCTCATTTATTTATGAATTGTTCACTTTCATTTGAGAATTTTTTTTTGAACTATATCATAGAATAAAATCTCGTTTGATCCTATTGATTCATGGATTTGTCTTAGTCATAAAAATAAATAAATAAATAAATAAAATTAAGTGAAATTGAATGATTAAGCTTGGCTAATCATATCCAAAAATTTGGGAAGACAACAAATTAATCGTCTAACAAAATCAAATCACGTGTTGCACGACACACGAAACTCCGAAGTGACTAGAAGTCTCGAACAATAATAAGAATTTTTTTTCGAAAAAAAAAGGAGTGGTACGTGTTGAACACGGAAGACAGAAGCGCGTGGAAAGGATTGATTCCTGGTCCAGTTGGCAGGCAACAGCGTCAGGAGAAGTGATGTGACTCAGTAACCGGTCCGCATTATTCTTGTATGACGTCAGCCCTAAGTCATGAATTGAAAGACACCAACTGTCTACTTTGATGTTGCAGCCAGCAAATTATTCTCTTTTTTTTTTTCTCTTTATATTGTTTTTTTCTGTAGATGAATGTGTGTTTTACTGCTACTACATTTTTACTCGTAACCAACTAGCCATAAATATTAGAAATTTTGGTAATTTATGAATCACATTATATATGTTGGATAAATGATGTATTTATCTGCTAATTGTAAAGGTTGGTTTTTAAGCAGGCTTTAAATTATTAGTCACTAATCAACTTAATTAGTAGTTTAGTACTATATGTGTATTTTATATACGTTGTGTTAGCAAGGATACTACATCGAACACAACACACAAGCCCAGTGCAGGTTTGACTAATTTTGGTTTTTGGTTTGGTTTAGGGCTAAGATAGTGGTTGATTCAAACTCACATTCATGTTCGGTGGGCTTATAAGGTTGCGACAAACAATTATGTAGCCCATCTTAAGTGGTCCAATGTTGACATTGTTAGTATTATAGCTTAACTAATAATGTAAATGGAAGTGGGTTTATAGTGGTATAATGAGAGGAATATGACAAACGAACTAATTTAGCTGTAATATTGATGGAAGTGAACAGCAAGTAGTCTCTAATATTTATAGTTGAATCATTGTAATGAAGTTATTGCAAGGTAATGGAATAATTAAGACCAACCCCATTGTTAGCATTTTAACATAATTAATAGTCTAGATTGAAGCGGTTAATAGGGTCAATGGGTATAATAATGACAAAAAGGGTTTAAATAATTTATCAGCATTGATAAGCTTGCCTTCAAAATTCTTTAATAACAATCATTAGATTGGTTGTTAGATTCTTCAATCACTACTTTAGAATTGAAACCAATGTAATGATTATTATTAAAAATTTTGATTTAGATAAGTACCAAAATCAATAAGATTGTTAAACTCAGAAAAATATGATAAACTAATCAATTTACCAATACCCTCATCTGATTACCAATCAATTTACCAATACAGTAATATTATTAGAATAAGTGAACAACAAAATCGTTATGATTAAGTTATTGTAAAGTAATAAAATTGATTGATTAAATATATGTTTAAAATGTTGGGACGTGTAACTAGTAATTACAGGCACTCCAAATAGAAGAGAAGATTGGAGACAAATCATGAACAATCTTTTATCAACCAAAAATATATTAATCCACCATTGCATGTTTCTCCGATATAATGTAAGTTGGCCCTATGGAGAGACAGGGAACAGCTCAAATCCGACAGATATTAATAAGCTAGCTCTTAGCTAAAATGGAGGGTAAAGTGTCGTGTTCAAAGACATATATGTGTATCTATATATATAATTTTTATGTAAATAAGAGGGGCAAGGGATGTGGTCTCCGAAAAGGCAACATTGATAGGAGGCTTATGTTGTAATCCCCTGTCCATTACATCTCATTTTGGTCCACTCCATGCCCTCGTGTTTTGGACAACAAAACAGAAACTATTAGTCTCTCCTGCTGGCGCCATCCAACCCCATCCCACTTAACCACATCTTTCCAACATGGTTTCTGACTTGATATTTTGTGAACCCAGAGAATCAGACATTTTATGAATGATCAAATAGATATTTCAACAAGTCTAAGTCTAAGTTTATATAGAGAGAATCCGTGAAACCCATAATTTTAAATTATTAGGTAACGTCACTATACTAGATCATTTATGCCAGTCACTTCTTACATGGAGAAATATTGTGCTTATCTTATGCTTTGACAAAACTTTAAAATATCACGCTAGTAGCTGTCTTGATTCTAAATGATGAATTCTTATACGAAAATGAACGGTATTATATATGATAGATGATAAATCATTTCAATGGTTTAAAAAAAAAAAATTAACAAAATTTACTTGTGGCCGATGGAGGTATGATAGGGCCACATTAATTCCAACAATATTGACGAGAACTTTTCTTTCCTAATTTCTAGGTTTTCTACTTTTCCTTTCAAGGAAAAGCTTCAGAGAGGAACAGAATATCATGGTTGAAGAAGACTACAACTAGACGTTTGCCTGCCAACTTTGATGGATTACAAGCTAGCTTTGCGATTATATATGCACATGCAGCTCCAAGTCTTCTTTTTTTAAAAAAAAATAATTAATTAATTAATTAACGAAAATTTAGAAATGAGCTGAAGATTATTTATCTTAATTAATCTTCATATCTTTGCAGTAGATAGAAATTTGATTGAATTCAGCCTATCTCAAAGCCTATGATGAAATCCCTTTGGCTATTCCTTTATTTAATTTTCTTGTAAAAGGTCGTGTTAATAAAAAGACAAGCACTATAATCATTTAAAGGACTAGAGTTGGAAGAGGACTGTTAAGAATTAGCCATTTCGCATATGCTTTTTGCATCCAAAAATACTCCATAAAAAGTCAGATATTTTGTGACTGTCAAGTTTTATCCATTAAGTGTCAAGTTGGCATTATTAAATAGCAAATGGGATATTAAAAACTCTTCAACAGAATTAGTTGTCTTAATTTTGAATATTTAATCTTGAAACAGGTTGTTGTATTTTTATGATATAATTTTGACTGGTTTTGTTGAAATTCTATAATTGTTATTTCTCTTCTCTTTATTTTTAATTGACACCGAAATCAGATTTGTGGCCTTTCGAAATCAAACAATTCTAGCACAATTTTGATAGTTATTTTCACAATAAAATATATATAAAAAAAAGTCTAATCACACTTGTTTACAGACTAGTCTACGAGCCCAGAATAGCCAAATTTCCATCCTCATTTGGAGTAGATTTTAGGAATTTCTAAGAATCGGGGATGGCGATAAAAATTCATCCTCAAATCCAAAGGGGGATGGAGGTGGACCCCAATCCTGATTTTCCTATTTTTCATATTCATGATATAAAAATATAAAAATATTTATATTTAATAGTTATATTTGTTTTAACTATTTTTTCCACTTCTTCCATTTATAACTTTATCCTATGTAATAATTTTATATTGTTTAAATGTATATTTTATGTTATTATGACTTACGTAAGAGAATTGTAATACGGTATTGTAGATTTTATATATTGAAATATTATGAATTTAGTAAGTTAAAAGCTTTTGAAATTATATCATGAACCATTTTTTTATTTGTGTATATTTATATATCTATATATATATATTTCTATTTTGGGGAAAATGATGTGAAATGAGGACAGAAGGAAAAAAAATTGGAGAAACATGGGAAATAGGGGAATAGGGATGGGGGAACCCAATCCCAATTACCACCATCCCATTTTCCCTAAATGAGGAATCGATTAGGGATGAAGAAAATGTGGAGCAATAGAGATGGGAACAAATATTTAAACCCATCCCCACAGTTGCCCCCCTTGATATCTCTACACGTTTATTTAAAGATATTAACTTTAACGTTTAATGTACGCATAAAGAATCCATAAAATTAGTAATAATGAGTATTTCACACTGAATAAACATTATTTAGATTGGGTACTTAATTATACGATGATTTGAATACCTTTTTGTTCTAATTGTTATCTAACTAATGATATGATACATAGTTTGTATAAGAATCTATTTAGTATCGATTTTGAAAAGTTAAAATCTGATTATTGAATAATTTTGGTTGAAAAAATGTGGTTGGTAAAATTTTCACAAATGATTATTTAATAATTTGAGTAGTTTTAGTAGCAATTTCGAACTAGATGAAGGGTTACTTTTGTAAAGTAATTCTAAAATAATTTATCATGAAATTTAATGAATCTTTGAAATAGTTAAATCATATACATTAATATTTAAATTGGAATCTTAATTATATTGAATTATTTTTAAACCGGATATGAATCAATGTTTTTTTTTTTTTAAAGTTGACCATACATATACAATATTGCTTTTAACAATTTTAACAGAAGAATTAACCAAACACTAACCTAATTAACTTTACAACTAATTATTTCTCCAGCATAACTAACCATAATTATTTTAAAAGTTATAATAATACCAAACTAGCCGTAAATTGTCAAGATAGGAAATCAAAGTAAACTTCTATGTTTTTATTTCCAATTAGAGGTTAATCCATTTGAGATCTAAATAAAAAATACTGCAAAATTAATTATCATTATTAGAACAGACTGGTAAAAATCATGAATAGCGACTTCGACAGGGGAAAAAATGAAAAAGAAAAAAGAAAGTTCTTGATTCCAACTCCAATATTTTGACATGATCTTGATCAGTTTATTTAAACCATTTCTAAAATGTACTTTAGAAATGAACAAATTTCAAGTAATTATTAATCTACAATATAATTTGCAGGTACTTCAGATATGAAACTGCATGTACAAGTTATCCATAAAATCATATGTAAACCAAATTTAGAACAAAAAGTACAAAATCTAGTTAAAACATTTTAACTCCATTATCCATGAGAGCACTCTACAGACTGAAAGTCATTCATTGTGATAATAAATTCTGGTTCATATATATAGCTCTTCTGCCCTTTGTACGACTCATTTTTCTTAGGTGTGGAAACGCGATCTACTATCAGATCTTACGGCCTAACTATGAAGCGCTTGATCAGAAATTCTAGACTAAAAATAATCAATATTCAGATTAAAAATTATTTAAATTGTTCCCATTTGAAGCAAACTATTTTTGTATATAATGTTTTCATTTTTTTTCTTTTCACATTTTTTCGGAGGGGAAATCATGCATAAAAAGATAAGAGACAAAAGAAAGGAGGGAATTTGCACTCCTAGAAGCAAAAACACTTTCTCATTACGTCCTGTAAATTGGGTGAATTAGCTTTAATTATATCTAGAAAAGTTATAAAATATTTCTAAACTTTCCCATAAAATTTCAATTCTAAAATTGATGACCCCACTACAAGTTAAATGTATATGAAGCATGATTCCTGTAGCTAGATGGTTACTTAATTGTAGATGTTCAGTCCATTTAGTGTAACACGAGGTCAAATAATGTCACATTATTGCCCATCTATAATTTAAAAGCATATGCTATCTACCAAATTACATTAAATCGGGCAAACAATTGCCTAGCGAATCTTTTTACCTACACAGTGTACTTCTTACTACTTCAAGATAAAAGAAAATCTGTCCACTCAAAGATCGACACATGTTAGTATCTGTAACTACAAAATTCAATGATTCCCCTTCCATATTAATTATTTGTGACCAGGTATCAATAATTAGAATGAATTAATTGAAAATGATTTGATTTCACCTGCTCACCGAAGTCAATTTCCTATTAATGTATAGTAACAGTACTTTAAGATTATAGTTGTCTTATACTTCTCCATGGAAAATGTCTCTTTTTGGTGAAGAATTGGATCAATTTTTATTAACGTAGAAAATTATATCTTCAAAGCAGTTACTAGAGCACCAAAACCCTAAAATCAATGATATTTTATCTCCTTTACTTTCTTACCGGAAGAGTCACAACTTCAAACTTTTTACTTATTTGGGTAATGAAAGAATCCGAATTTTGAAAAGTTGAACTTGAAACACCTCCTGTAGCTTGCTATTTTGAAATTAAAGCAAAGTTTTTCATTTGGATATTCTTCTTGCATTTTGTTAACCCCAGCTTCAGAGTCAATTTGAAGACTGAAATAGTATTTTAATTCATCAAATTAATTAATCAAGCAAAGTTATAGTGCACTAATTAATCAAGTAAAGCAAAAATAGACCCATCACAAACGGATAATGGTTCCGTTGCTTTATGTTATGCCAAGAAATAATTTGATAGAAACATGAGCAACTGTACAAGGCTGGATAGTACGCAAGTCAAGGCATAAAGAGTTTAGCATAATTAAAGAGAAACCTGATATTTTTCATTCGCTCCATTTTTTTTTAGCCTTACTTTATAAGTACTTTAATTTTACACCAACTTTTTCATAATTCATGAATTAAGTTTCATCAATCTACCCCACTTCCCAAAATCCGGCTATCCATCACTTGAATCCAAATAATTTAGCCAAGGTATTGTATAGTAAAAATCTCATGCATAATTAGTAACTACAAAATTATGTCACTTTATTGCATAAGATTGATACTTTGTTTATTTATTACACAAATTAAAATCCCATTGAAAGAAATAAGTAATACAATTACGTGACTATATTTATTATCACGTATCAATATTAAGTTTTAAATACCATAGTTACGGTATTTCTTATCAACTTAAGTTTTTAGGTCTGATTATATCTAACATGATATCAGAATTTGGAGATCTCTCATTCCAATCATTTCTCCCATAATTTATCTTGAATTCTTATTACTCATTTTATAATGGTATGATACATTTAGCATGTGTGTGACATTTATGATTACATTTGTCATTTATTAATATTACGCATAAGGGAACGTATCTCGTGTCAATCTTAAGTCTTAAATACTATAGTTGAAGGCGTGTTACGTGTCAACCTTAAATCTTAAATACTATAGTTAGATAATTTCCTATCAACTTAAGTTTTTAAATCTAATGATAACTAATATTTATAATTTATTTCAAAAGTCTTACCTATAGGATTTGATGATAACTAATATTTATAATTTATTTCAAAAATCTTGCATATATAGGTTGAACTATTTATAGACAGCATGATCTAGAGGTATTAACATGTTATTTATCTAGTATTGAAACACATAGTCATGAAACATATTCTTGAACTAGTCATGAACTATTTATAGACAGCATGATCTAGCCGGCTATTGTGTAGAGAAAATTTAACTATAGTGATGAAACATATTCTTCGATTACAAAATTTTATAGAAAAGATAAAATTAGGTGCCTATACTTATAATTATGTCAGGAGTCTTCCATGAGTTGAACACCTAATTAATAAGTAGTTTATTTAATTAAATGAAAAAATAAATGTGCAAACTGTACCGACGTAAAACGAAATAGGAAGGTGTGATTAAGAAAGATGGATTGCATGAAAACAAAGAAATGATTGAGGGGGCTAACCTTAACCCTAGGGCTATAAGGCTGAGGAGGGCCAAAAAAACTAACTACAAATGGGGAGGAGAGGGTTGGGGGTAGTGGGGAGGAATCCCAAAGTTTCCCAGCAAAGGTGCAGAACAAAGGGCAAAGGGCAAAGGGCAAAGGCAAAACGAAATCATTACTTGAATGAGATGGGTCCCACTTGATTATCTTTCCTTTCTAAGTCTCTCAATTTTTTGACTTGGGATTGGGACCCACCTCGGCCACCATTGTCTTTATGGATTGAATGATAAAAAGAGCACCTCACGTGGAGTCTGAACCAAAGGGGCTGTCCAACCACAATAAAAAGGAAACCCCCAGATTCACATATATTTTTAATTTTTAAAAAATGAACAAATATATAATTATTTTTCTTTTTTAAAATAATAACAAAAAATTAAAATTAAAAAAAAAAAAGCCTCCAACACATCAACAAAGCAATTTCTTTTCCTAAAAAATTTGCTTTTTAAAGCTCACCCATATAATTCCCACTCATTATCTTTGTTTCTTAAAGCTTTCTCCCCTCCCCTCTTCCTCTCCCTCTTATCTCCCCTTCTCTCTCTTTCTCATTTTTCTTATACTTCTCTCTACATATACCACAACACAACACACATCAATTCAATTCTCCAAAAATCCCTCGAAAACTATTAAAAAAAAAAAAAAAAACCTGTAAACAGATTGTCTATGCCAAGTGAGAGACCCACAAAGAGATTAAATTAAAGCCCCCATTCACACTCTCTCATAAAAAAGCCATTACACACACACACACTCGCTCACTCACTTGCACAACAATTAAGAAACCTACTACTACTACTACCACTACCCTCTACTCTTATCTACTTTCATGCTATTATGGAAGCAGCAGGAGGAGGAGGCAGTGATGATCATCACCATCATCTCCACCACCAACACCATCACCACCACCACCAACAACAACAACAACGCCACAACTTCCCATTTCAGTTACTCGAAAAAAAGGAAGAAGACCAACCTTGCTCCTCCTCTTCTGCCTACCCTTCTCTTCCCATCTCCTCCTCCGACCATAACACATCACCGAACACAACCACCACTCCCTCCCCCACCATCGCCAACCGCCTCCAAATCTCCCCTGAACCCTCCAAGAAGCCTCCTCCCAAACGTACCTCCACCAAGGACAGGCACACCAAGGTCGACGGACGTGGCCGCAGAATTCGCATGCCTGCCCTTTGTGCAGCTAGGGTTTTTCAACTTACACGCGAGCTTGGACACAAGTCCGACGGCGAAACCATCGAGTGGCTGCTACAACAAGCCGAGCCAGCCGTGATCGCCGCCACCGGCACCGGCACCATCCCTGCCAACTTCACGTCTCTTAACATCTCTCTACGTAGCTCAGGTTCCAGCATGTCTGTCCCTTCACAGCTAAGATCTGTCAGCTACAACTCCAACTTCTCTATGCAACAACGTAGAAGTCTGTTTCCTGGGATTGGTCTCGACACGCAAACGACGCCGACATTTCTAAATTTCCAGTCGAGTAACCTCAACGCCATCCTGCAAGCGAAGCAAGAGTTGCGAGACAGCACCAATAGCAACAACAACAACAACAATAGCAACACTTCGTTGGAGCTATCAGAGACTGATCATCATCACCACCACCACCACCATCAAGACAGTCTAACAAGGAAGAGAAGGCCCGAGCAGGACCTGTCCTCGCAGCATCAAATGGGAAACTACTTGATGCAGTCTTCAACGGGGGCAGTTCCGGCAAGTCACGCCCAAATTCCGGCGAATTTCTGGATGGTAGCGAATTCAAACAATCCAGTCATGAGTGGTGACCCAGTCTGGACATTCCCATCTGTAAACAACAGTGCAGCTGCTTTGTATAGAGGGACCATGTCAAGTGGGTTGCATTTCATGAACTTTTCAACGCCTTTGGCCTTATTGCCTAGTCAACAATTGGGTTCAAGTCTAAGTAGCGGTGGTGGTGGTGGTGGGAGTAGTGGGATGAGTGAAGGCCACTTGAATATGTTAGCCGGATTGAATCCATATAGACCTATTACGGGTACCGGAGTATCGGAGTCGCAAGCTAGTGGATCCCACTCACACCAAGGCGGGGATGATCGCCACAACAATGATACAACAAGTCATCATTCATAGATTTTTATCATTCATCCCCTTAAAAAAGAAAAAAAACATTTTCATTTTTTTTTGTGTGTAGTTTGATGTGTAACACACGTGAGAGGGTTTGATGATTGGCATTAAATTTGAGTTCATGATCTTATTACTATTCCAATTTTTTTGGGTGTGATTAATATGGGGGGGTTGTTAGGGTTTGAAGGGGAAGAAGAAGAAGAGAAGAGAAGAGACTAGTACTACACTATTATTATCATCATCATCATTATTATTTTTTCAACATGGGTATTTGGCAGCTGGTTATGGTTTGGCTACTAAAAAAGTTCTCTCATTTGGTGTTTTTTTTTTTTTTTTTCTTTTTTTAATTTTTGATTTTACACAATATAGATCGCTCTATCTCTATTTCACTCTCTCTACGTCTATACTTACCATTGTTCGTGCAATTATAATTTTTTTGGCTCAGAAGCTGGTATAGTACTTTGTGTAATTTATGATACGTAATAGAGAAAAAAAAAAAAGACTTTATGATGGCATATGGTTAAGTCTCCTACCAAACTAGCAACTGGGTTTTTTTCTCATTTTCCTCATCTCTTCCTCTCTGTCACGAGTGTTTTTTTTTTAAAAAAGAAAGGACAACAAAGTTTGTGTAAGTTGAAAGTGATAAAACAGTGTGTATATATATTACAGCATTTATGATATCAAAATTCAAACTTTCGTCCCTATAAAAAATAAAATAGAAATTGTTTCATATTCATTCTGATTCTAATCTCTGCCATGAATCTCTCAAGGTTTACTGCATCAATGATTAAGTTTTTTCAGAGAAATAGAGAGGGAGAGAGGTTAATAGGACTGTGGGGTCCAAACCCTTATCAGTTCCAGGTGTTGGCTCAGGGAAATGGGTCCCAGCTGCTGCTAATTGCCTAAACCAATGTACAATGTCACTGACAAGCAGGTGGATCATTCCTCTCCTTCTCCCTTTTTTTTTATTTATTAACTTTTATTTGATTTCCAAATATATTATATACATATGTAAAAAATGAAAGAGTATTTCAGAGATCTGTGGTGGGTTTTGATGGGCCCCTACTGGGCCTGGCCCATCAGGCTCCTTAATCTGAACCGTTCATTTTTTGGTGGGCCACCCCTTTTGATGGGTACATTGAATGATTGGGTCTCAGTGAAAAAAATGTGGAATCTGGACTTTCTTGTTCCAACTTGTTCATGTCTCCCTTCCATCCTCTCTGCATTATTTATCAGGTTTTCACTGCTTTACTTGATTGTGTGTTTGCGCACACACACGCACATATGCTCTCTTGGATCCCACTTTTACACCCTTTGAAATTCTGAATTGATTTTTTTATGGGTTCACTTTGATATAAATAATCTATCACTGCCTGACATGCATCATCATGGTTTG
The DNA here is from genome assembly GCA_022984855.1 of Dimocarpus longan. Lineage (NCBI taxonomy): Eukaryota > Viridiplantae > Streptophyta > Magnoliopsida > Sapindales > Sapindaceae > Dimocarpus > Dimocarpus longan. The sequence goes on from CM041024.1 coordinate 8,843,150, forward strand.
GGATATCAACATCTTTTTTGTGAAAATATCATCAAACACAAATCAAAGAAATATTTTATTAACTAGTAAGACAGCATAAAATAATTCAATTTGTAAAAGTATTTTTTTTTATCCAAATTTGTATAACTCTTTGTAACTCCTTAGGAACATCACCGACATATGTCAGAAGTAAATATTGTATATATTGGTACATAAGTTGATATTTAATTAGCTTAAAATTTTGTATAGAAACTCATTTTAATTATCTGGTAGATGATTTATGAATCTTTTGTTTTTCAAATTTTTACTAATAATTTTTGAGGTTGTATATTCAAACTAGATATGTATTTTTAAATTTCAAAAATTGTAGTAGTAGTCTAGTAGATACAAGAATGGACAAAAAACTTGATAGCTAGAAAAGAAAGTGATATTAATGATAATGATAGTATCAAGTCAATTACTACGTCAATGGGCATATAGCCATATATTGACAAATAAAATGACAAAAATAATATTATTGTTGCTAGTCTAATTCAAGTCTTAAAATTTATTATAAAAAATTTGCATGAAATGACTGGAATCCATTTTCCACTTTATCGATTTTGTGGTATATTTTTTGACCTTTTTTAATTCTTAAAGATAATACCGAATGAACCCCAGGTCTACCAAAATCAAATAAATTACATGGTTCAGATATTTACTAACATGAAAAAGAAACAAAAATTGTAAAAAAAAGAAAAAAAAATATTGACAGAACCTGTAATATATGCTTAATGGAAGTTAAATCGTTCAACCTCCTGAAGAATGTGCTAAGAGGCAATGTGGTTTGGCTTGCTTTCTTTTGCTTATTGATGATCATTTGATTTTCTTACATTAATAACTATGTGTATGCATGCTCTCTAAACTGTCAAATTTAATATCACTACAATTCATTCTAGATGTATTATAGTCTTGTGGGTTGTGGCACAACAATGTCTATGTTGTTGTAATTTTTATGTAGATAAATTCTAGAGGCGTCCCTAAGTTGATTAATGTCCCAACTAATATCATATGTTTTGGGGGCATTTATTAGACTTTGGTAAGTGTTTGTGAGAACGAGTGTGACACAACATCATCACAGAATTGAAGAGTAAGCGAAGATGCACATGGCAAATGATACAACAAGGAAATGGTCCCCCAAAACAAAAATGTTGTTTGTGTCACTAAAATAGCATGATTAGACTGTCTAAGAAAAACATTTGGATGTTCAACAAACAAGTCGGTATCGGTTTGGAAATAAAGTGTTAGCTTATGAGATGATATGAAACCACCAAGTTTCTATTAATTTGGCCCAGGAAATCTCTTAATGCCTAGTTCGAACACTTAATTTGGGCCCAGAAAATCTATTAATCAACCATTTTGTGTTTTTTTTTTGCTTTTTTGATGATCGATATTGATCATGATAAATAATGATGGTGAAATTGGTACTACAAGCAAGTGCCCACCTACTGGCATTTTGCCTGCTAGTTGGTGGTTAGCATGGACAAGTAATTAGGTCAAGTAACTCCTGACCCACCACCCAAATGCTGTATTTATGTGACTGCTTCGAACCATCCTGACATTCCGGATATTTTTTCCCTCGTAGGTTTTCGTCTAATTCCGGACGTAGCATGATATATCTTGGAATTCGATTCTATAAAAATCTCTTGTTTCATTGTAAGTGATAATGTAACAATATATCGGTGCATATTTTTTCTCTTTAGTACTATCTTTCTCTCTATCTTTTTTACCTTATAAATGTCCAGCATAGGTAGAATATAGAATGTAAATTTTATAAAAGCTAGTGACAGCTCACATGATCTAAACAGTTTTGTGGAGTAAGGTTTTTGAAAAATAGCAATGCTTTTGTAAACTGGGCATGTGTAATGTCGGACGCCAATGAAGTACTGATGGAAGGTTGAAGAATTTTGGAACGAGCCAAACACGTTTTCACCATCTTTCACTTATACCATTTACATATAATATTTAATATCGATAAATTTATAAATTCTAATATATTTTTAATTAAAAACATTTTTAATTTTTAAATTCCTATCTTCGTATGGAAGGGATCTTTTTTGAAATTTGACTCTTTTTTATCTTTGTGTTTTCACATTTTAATTTTAAATGGATAAGTACTCCATCTCCATGCACAATAAGTCAAGAAGCTAGAAGACAAAACATGTAAGTTAATGTGAAGCAAAGGTTGAAGTTGAATATGGAAGGTGAAGTGATTGATTGATGAATCAATCTTATCGTTATCCTAACTCAACTCCCAACCACAATCATTTCATATAAATTAAGTTAATTTATAGATGGAATAACCAAAAGGCAAACCATTAGTCAAGAAATTTTAAAGCATATACGGTTGGACACATCAATATATATATATATATATAACTTTTATAATAAAATATACTTAATTTTAAAATATAAAAATTAATCAATTAAATTTATTTATTACGTTCTATTTTTTAAAATAAATTTTCTCTAATATTTAATTTAAATATAATAAATAAATTTGATTAATTAGATTTTATATTTTAAAATCAAATATATCTGATTATTAAAACATTAAATATATATGGTTATTTACCATACAATATACAAATGTTGGCCTTGTTCATGTCACGACCCTTTTATTAAAGGAGACAGGTCTTTTACAATCTCATAAATGATTTCTCTATGTGTTGTTGTCATTTTCTGGATTACTTTCAATGTTCTTTTCATTTTTCCAATCATGGCAAGGTAAAAAGATCCAGCGCAACGTTTCATATCAAGAGAAAGTGAATGTCCAAGTTTAGCCTTAAGTGCCTTTCAAAAAAGAAAAAGGTGTTAATTCAATTGATAGACTATTAAAAACAAGGAGAAGATTAAAAAAATTTTGATTCCCATCAAATGTATTTTGCAAACTTGTATGGATAGTTTTTTTTTTTTTTTTTTTTTATAATAATAATTATCTTTTAAATAAAAATGGATAAATCCCAATTGAGTTTTTTTTCTCATATTATGAGATTAATTCTTCAAATTATAAACTGGATAATCATAATTGATCTTAATAAGTCTTAATTAATCTTTCACCGAATTATATTAATAGATATTGAGAGGGGATAATACTCATCCATCTCAACCTTTCTCATTTAACGTTTCACCCATATAAAGAGAATATTTATAAAAAAGAAAAAAATCGAGGTAAATTTATGGAATTTACCCTAAAAAGAAAAGGGCCAAATCTATGTAGCTAGGAAGCCAAAGTAACAGTGCCCACTGACAAGAGCAAGCGGTTCCAAAGTGGACGTGTGGAAGTGGTGTCGTTGGTGTGACTTGTGACTTGTTAGGCCTTATTTGTTAACCGGATAGGACCGAGTTTAAACTCTTTTTTTTCCAAACTTATACTTGACTTCGCTCGTTCTTCCACTAATTTAACTTATTACTCATTTACCTCATTAATTTGAGATAAAATTAACTCATTCATCATATGAATTAAAATTATCTTATTGCTTGCTTCTTCTTCGACATCTCATCGTCACCTCCAATCACTTTTCCTCCTCTCTCACTTCCCTCTTCATTCACGCATTAGTACTGTTCATTCTCGCTCACCTTTCTCTCATTCTGTTTCTTATCCATCACGATTACGTCTCTACTCATGGATCTTCTTTTTCGTCTTCATCTCCATCAACAATTTCTAGCCTCGTTGATATGCTTCTTCGTCTTCTTCATCTTCATATCCGACTCTCTACAGCAGTTTCTGCACCCATCTTTATCTTTTTTTTTTTTAGAGATTTTTACTAATTTTTTAACATTATCAATCGCTGATCGTTGATCTCTTTTTGGATATTGTAAATTGCTGATGAGAATGATGATAATGGAGGAGGTCGTGATGGTTATGGAGGTTTGACCGGTCTTAATATGTAAAATTTGTGAAAATCTCTAAAAAATTACTTTAAAATTCAAATTTATACCTATTATTATTTTTATTAAATATAGAATAATATCTAATCTAATTTCATTCGATCTTATCTAATTCAATTCTACATAAATTATCTTACCTTATCCCGTGCACCAAACAAGGCCGTAGTGACCAATGCAGATCAAAGGTCGACGCGGGCCATTCTCATCCGCGTATTACATGGGTTGTTTTACTCTTCTCATGATCCCTGATTTGAGACGGTGAATGGTGGCATCATCATCGTCATCACTCAACATTAAAAAAAATAAAAACATGAAAACAGGGGAGGCAAGAGTTGTTGGAACCTGGTGGAGCCATTCAAAGACTGTGATTTTGATCTGGTTCATCTCTCTTGTCTTGTTCTTCTCTTTGTTCCACATGGCCCTCCACAACTCCCGCCAGAACCACCCTCCTACTTTTTCAGGTAATCTCTCTTTTCCATTGGTTTTTCATGGAAATTTTACTGCTTTATGAGCTTGTAAGATCTTGCACAGAAGGGTTGTGAGTTTTATTGTAAAGGATTATTTAGTTAGTGGGAAATTAGAAGTTGAACCCTTGTGTATTGTATCTGTGATTGAGAGGTTGCGTTGTTGAAGTTATATTTATTGTTAATTAATGATAAATTAATTAGACGTTGTTATGATTATTTTAAACTGCAGTTATTTACTCTAGTTTTTTTTAGAAGGATTTTGAATTTTTGTTATATAAAAAGTGTCTTATTTGTGAGTTAGACATAAATTTCTCCTGTTATGCTGGATCTCAAGAAAAACAAAAAAACAAAAACCGAAAATCAAAAAATCAGAAATAAAAAAAAAAAAAAAAATTAGAATTGAGGTTTGAACTGAGGGCAGTGAGTTGTTCAATTTTGTGTGTAATAGACTTGTTGAGTGGCGGTGGTAACTTTGGGGATTGATGGTTTGTTTTAGGTTCTCATATTTCAAATGAGGAGAGAAGGGCAAAGTTGTATGACAAGATGGCAAGGGATTTGGATGAGCATGGAGCGGTTTTTTTGAAGGGTGGGGAAACGTCTCAGTCGCTATCGCTTTCTGATATCTTCACACTCAATAATGGAGTTGTGACCCCTGTACTTAAGGTAACCTATCAGTGGATATGTTTGTAGGTTGAATTTGTTTATGGTTATATGTTGAAGTGTTAGAAGTGAGCGATTGCATGTCTTCTGGTTTTCAGGCTGCAAATCCTCCTGTACGAGCTAATGTTTTGTATATGAGCACAGAATACTCGGTGCACATCTCGTAAGCATTGTTTTGTTTCTCTCTGCATATGTTATGGCCTAATATTTGATGGGTCCTGTATGTGATATGGATGTGGAAAGAAAAATGTAGCTGGAAAAGTTGATTGATATTAAGGTTTTTACTCTCTAAAAGACTTAACGTTTTCGTTGTGATTGTTTTGAAATGAACTGATATGGGTCATACAGTGTGCAGTTTTTTAAGAACTTCTCAAGTATTAGCGTTTTGAAAACAATATCCAAGTCATATGTTTCAAACAGACACATCTCTTTCTTACAATTCACATGAATGACCAGGTGTCTTTAAATGTTTTATTTGGTGATTTTGAATATATCCTCAGTTCATAGTGAGAAGTCAATACTTGAATTTCATATCCATGCTTTTATGTTGCAGAGACGCTGTAAAACGTATATTCAGTTCACACTTTGATAAAGGTAAGCTGTTATATAGCCTACCTATTCATATTGAAATTGCTCCAGTATACAAGTTTTGGTAGTTTTTTTATCGTTGCTTTAGTAAAAAGTTATGTCAGATTGACAGTTTCCACCTTAACATGATTTACAAGTTCCCTCTTTTCCTTGTATTTGTTGCCATACTTTTTGCATGCTTATGTATATCTTTGTTAGCGATTTGGTTTCAGAATTCTAGTTTGTACCACTTTAGCATGTTTCATGCCTCTCATCATATTCAACCTGTCCCGGCCACCGAAGATGAGGTACATTGCCTCATAAGTACGAATTTAGATATCTCTTTAATTCTTCTTTTTACAGTGTGGAAATAAACTTTGAATGCTTTTCTATTTGATTAGATTCAAGCAGAAGCAACTGTAGTCGAAGCTGTGGCAGATGGTTTGTGTCCTTTAAGAATTGTGCTAGATAGAGTGGTTTTAACTTCAACTGGTGTGCTTCTGGGTTGCTGGCAGGTTATTTCTATATTTTATAATCTCCTTTATTCCTTTTTCATCTCCCCTCCCATTGAGTCTCTCTTTATATACCTTTCCACATCAAGAACTGGAACTACCATCTTGCCTTATGTTCTCTGTTATCCTTATGAAGATGCATTTTATGCACATCAATGTATATTTCCATCACCTCTATTAGCACAGCACTCTTTGTGTGACTCACATTTTAGACTAGCATTTATGCCAGATTACACAGGTAACCTTCGCACAAATACTGAATCATCAGTTCACATTAATGTTTTAATTTCTGTGTAGGTGATCTCTGGAACCGATCCTATAACTATTCGTGCTAAACTGAGAACTGCACTTCCACATGCACCTGAAAAGCAGCTAGTGAGAACCTGACAAGATCCTAATTTCTGTGTATATAGTGAGAGAAGCTGTATTTTTTTACGTTTGAAGACTTATCATGAAGAACAGTATGCTTTAATATTTTGCTTCACCTAGTTAACAGGATTGCTCTAAATCTGAACCATGTCTTTGATGATAGCTTTACATCTTTTTATAAGATTAAACAGACAATAATATATACCCTCATGTGTTGGTGTCATCAATGCGTTATATAATGTTGTTGGTATATCATCACTGATTTCTCGCCATTTAAGTGAATGCTTCTGTTTTAAAGCTTAAGAATCCGGTTTTGCTGCAGTATGATGCTGCTATTCTTCACACGAGTTTTGCAAGGCTTCTGGGTCACCCGAAAGATTCATCCATGGTAATATATCGTTTATTACATTGGATTTAACCATTTATTTTGTTGGATTTAATAATTTCTTCAGTTCTCAATTGACGTCATTCAAGATTTTAATAAATTTGCAATTGCAATAAACTGGGAGATTGTCTATGCTGTTGTCATGCAGTAGCACATGGTTGTAACTTTAGATGAAGCCTGTACCAATTCTTTCTAAATTTACTTCCTTTTCATGCGTAAGCAAGAATGCTTGCAGGGAAGCATGAGGGTATTGTTTTTAGACCATAAGGTCATTTATGAATTGGACTGAATTAAGTTAATCTGGAATAATGGTTGGAACAGTCCAATCAACTTTTGATGCACGCCTATTGATGTAATATTGTTCTCCAATCCAATATAGTATCTAATTCATTAGCATGCACCAAACACTGGACTGGATTGGATTTTTCCAACCAATAGTCCAATATAATTCAATCCTATCATTCCGGACCTGATTAAAATTTGGTTAAACATATGCAAAGGGTTAGGCTGTAAGTCCAGTGGTCGAGGGCTGTTATGTAGAACAGACTGTATGGCAAGAATTTGATCTTGTGGAAGAGAGAGACTAATCTGAGAGCAAGCCTGGTTGGTTGGCGGCAATTGTCTGGTACGTAACAACCAGGAAATCCAGCCCCCAGGAATGGGTATACCATAGCTGTTTATACCAATTACTGGTAGCATTTTGACAATAGGGAGACACTCATTAATGCTCTTACCAAGATTTCTTGTCCAGTGTTTGTGGAAATTTAGCATTTCATTGTCTTCAATTCATCTCAGGTTGCTATCAAACATGATAAATGTCTCAATTTTTTAGATGTGATGCATATTAGTATTCTTATATCTACCTAGTTTTATGATTTGCACTTATCTCTGTGTCATATGCAGGAGCTGCATAGTACTTCAGACCAACTCCAGTTCTTCCATAAGCTAGTTGCACGTCTAAACAGTCAAATTACTGGATTCGAGGTAAGTTACAATTGTGCCACGACTCCCCGACTTGCTGCTTGCACGAAAGATATAGCTGACTAAGATGACATTTCTAACGTGAATAGGCAGTGGTGTCCGAACTCTGGTATGTGGAAGAACATGATGTATTGGCTCTTGCCTTGGATGGAAGAATGAAGGTTCGCAGATTCCCCCTGGGATGCTCAAAATCCTGAGACTCTAGAGACCGCATATACAATTAAAATTACACGACAAAGGCAGACTCCAATACCATGCTGGACTCTCTTGTATTCACTAACCAGTTATTCTCTGCTTGCGTTATATTTATAATCTTGATATATTTCATGGGTTATACTAATAACAAAACTTAAACCAATTGCCCTTCTGCTTGAAAAAACCCTCAGTTTTGTGATGTTCATGCTCTTTAATGTTGATGTTTCTGGCTCTATGACTTAGAATTCGAATGAGGAAACCATCAAAGTCTGATAAGTTTAAGGTTAAAGGGTAGTAATGAAATAATCTTATTAGACTCCAAAGGCCAATTACTAAAACCTTTCTTGAGTTTAGGTTGATTATAGCCGGAGAGTAGGGACGCTTTTTTATTGAAATTGCACAAATTTGTTCAGTCATTAGTTGATTATGCCATTATTTACTTGCTTTATTTTATATTGCTTTTAGTTTTGTTGCTTTGTAAATCATTTTAATATTTTAATAAGTACTTAAAGTAGGATTGGGCACGGCCCAGTTAGGTCCGATTTCAATTAAAACCATATCAAATCAAAAATTTCAGTCATATAGAAAATATGTTCAATTTGGATAAATTTATTTTTCAGACCAAATCCGACGGAACCGATTCGGTTTAATGGTTCCTGAATTTTTTTTTTTTTTTTTAAAAAAAAGAAAAAAAAAAGAGATAAAGGTTCTTGGCTTGAAAATGGAAATTTCATAATATTTTAATATCAAATAAAATAACAAAAGAATTGTCTAACTAAAATAAAATAAAATAACTAAAGAATGAAATTCAAATGATGGAAGGCTATAAGATATAAGCTGTTGTAGTCTTTGGTAGATATTATCCACCCTTGTTGAAGCATAAAATTGGTGTTCTGATAGACATAAGGCAGCAATCAAATAAAAAGCTTACCCCAAAAAAAAAAAACTAAAAATCTTCAAGTCCGCTTATTGTAATTTAAAAAAATAAAAACAATGATAATTGATAAATCATACTAATCATTGTGAAGTCCTCCACTGCTCCACATGACATCTCCATTTCCACGTTTCCAAACTGTAAAATCTAAATTTATAAAAGAAACAAATGCAACAAATAATTAACTAATATAATAAATTACTAATTATTTTTTTGGTAAGGAAATCAAATAAAATAAGCTAAGGTAAAGTTTGGGTAAATTTTACATTTGCATTACACTAACATTCCCTATGTCCAGATTTCCAAGTTATCGTTATGGAGGTTTTCCATGTGGCACGAAAATGGCCCCTAATCTTAGCAGCTAAATTGAAGAAAATAGAAAGCTCTAATATTAATGTAAGTTTTGAACAATAAAAAATTCATTCGACCTTTCAACTAATACTAAAAGATCTAACTTAGAATGATCGAAGTTGACCAAGAATACACAAAAATTGTGATTTTTCTAGTTTTGTGTTGCATTTGTATAATTTGTTTTTAAATCCGATTTAGATTTTTTTTGCAAAAATCAAACTTCGATACTCAAGTAATTTTAAGCTGTAAAAATTTTATCTAACTCATCAATTGACATTAAAAAATGGTAACTGACATGGATTCAAATTGTGTGAGAAAAGTACGCGCGCGTGCGTATGTGTTTTTTTTTATATATATTTTATGATTAATATATATTGTCTATTTTTAAATTCAATTGATATCTTATTTTTTAAGATAAAATTTTAATATCAATGTAAGTTTTGAGCAATAAAAACTTCATTTGTCCTCTCAAGTAACAATGTCTGAAGTTGACTGAAATCATGTGAGAATAATAATTTTTCTAGTTTTACATTTGATAAGTGTTGTGCATTTTTAAATATAACTAAGATCCTATATTGTAAAAAAAAAAAAAAAAAACTCTAATACTAATACAAGTTTCAAAAGTTAAAAACTTAATTTGATACTACAACTAACACTAAATATGTTTATCGATGCTGACTGAAATCATATGTGAAATGTAAAGTTTATGCTCCTATGGTTGATTTAAGTTTTTTATATTTAAATATACCTAAGGTCATATTTTTAAGATAAAATTATAATATTTACACGTATTTCAAATGTTAAAAACTTAATTTGACTCTCAATTAACACTAAAAAAAACAGTTAGGGGTTGTTTGTTTTTTGCACTTAACATTTAATGATGCTAAATTTGGCTAATTAAGAGATTTTTGTTTGTTTTTTTAAGTGGTCAAACCACTTAAAACCACTCAAAAACCACTAAAAAAAAAAAGTAACATTTTTTTACTTTTCACTTAATACAAAATTACTTAATGATCTATAAATATATTATTCCAAATTTATCTTTTATAAAATAATATGTTTCCAAGTTTGTTTTAGTTTTATATTATAAAAATTTCTTTTAATGCTTTGATAAACAACATTGAAAAATAAAAACCCTAAACATCTCAACATCAATTTTTTTTTTTTTATAATTAGATTATTATATTTCTCTAATTAAATTCTGGTAAGAATCTTTATTGATAAAATATTTATGCAATAACTTAGATACCAAATTACAAATCAATTTGTTTAAGTATTTGATTATTCTTGTTTAATTATATCAGAAAATATATATTACTTTACAATTTCAATTTTCGTTGTAATAGTAATTTAATTTAAAATCATTTTATTTATTTTTATTTGAATATATAAATTTAATTGACTCTACTATTTTAATTAATCTTATTTTAATTATGAATAAAAATACTATATATATAAGTTATAATTTCAATTTTTGTTATAATAATAATTTAATTTAAGATGATTTTGTTTATTTTTATTTGAATATGTAAACTTAATTGATTTTACTGTAATAATTAATCTTATTTTAATTATGAATAAAAATATTATATATATATAAGTGTTTTAATATTTATTAAATAATTTATTACAATTGTTTGTATCATATTAAATAAAATTACATAACAACTACTCGTAAAAGGATATAAATGTCAAATTATTAGTAATCAGATAATTTTAACTTTAAAAAACAAACAAGATTATTATACATTCAGAGGTAAAAAAAGAAAAAACAAATATGTCAATCAGATTTCAGATTTCAGTTATTATTCAGCTTTCAGTCTTCAGCAGCACTGTTTAGTCTTCAGATAAAAAAATAAACGACCCCTTAATTATATTTGTTGGCACTATTTCACACCGTGTGAGAATTATTAAGTTTCATATTTAAAATTTTATATTATCTATTTTAAAATCCAACTTGTAATGATAAAATTTTATTGTTCATGTAAATTTCGAATGTAACAGACCTCATTCAACACTTGACTTAAAATTAAAAGATATTAACTTCTACTAACCGATGGATATGGGCTTTTTATTTTTGGAAAAGAGGGTCCTGGGCGGCGCAATGCATTAACGACTAAATTTCTTGAATGTAAACGATAAGTGAGATTAGTTTTGTAACGCGTGCGCATGTATGTGGGTGGCACGCCTCAAGCTTTGATTGAAAACAAGCCCAAACGCTTGCACACTTTTTCGTTCTCACATCACCCAGTTTTAATCATATGCCATGTTGTGGATGACACACGCTTTTTATTTTGATATTTTCTGTTTATCAGTTTATGTTTATGCTCCAAAAATACTGGTCAATCAAAGCCGTCATATTCACGTCACACACTTGCAATTTCTACATCCATATTTCGATTTTTGATGCTAGATTTTTCTTCAAAAATAATTTATCCATTACTTTTCATTAACTTGATTATTCTCAATGCCGACGTGTCATGCATGATAACAGAGAGAAGCAGATGCAAAAGCCAAGACGGAAAGGAAGACAGCCATCAGCACACAACAGAGAATAAATGAACAAAAATTTAATTAAATTATTTTTTAAAAAAAGAAAAAGAAAATAAAAAAGCACGTGTCGAGCTGACGTGTCGTGGTTCAACGAACAAAGCAGGTAGCTGGTCGACACGCGCCAACGTGTGTACAGCATTCTCCCGCCACACACATCTCAGAGGTGCTCTTCTCCAAAACCCCATTTTTTCTATTATTTCCTTCTCAATCTCTTATTTCCCTCACTTTCACTCCCAACCGCCTCTTCTTCTTTCTCCAAAAACAACAACCCCTTTTTGTCTCGATACTTTGATTTTTCCGTTTTGCTTTCCCGGATTTCATTAAAAGGTACTTTTCTTTTTCTAATTATATGCATAGTTTTTACTGTTTTAGGATAGCTGTGATCTAGGGTTGATGCGTATTGATTTGTTTTGGTAGGTAGAATATTCAAATCAGTTTCTACTATTGGACTTGAAATGTTGTGGTTGTTGATTGCTTTGTAGTTTTGGTTTGGTTGTTGAAGTTGTGTTGTTTTTGTTTGTTATACAGGATCTTGTGCTTATCTGAGGTGGGTATGGGTTCGGATGTTCCTGCTCCTTTGGTTGACAAGGTCAATGTGCCTGTGGATGCATCTTTAGATGGGTTAGTGATTAGATATATTACGTTTAAGATGGTTTTACTTGGTTGCTTTGTATTTAAGAGTTTGACTTTTTGTTTATAAGCTGATTTTTGTGTCAAATGGATCATGTTGACATGTATTCTGTTAATAGTATTTCATCAAATCTTGCGTTCTGGTTGATACATTTGGCTTTCAAGGGGTTGATTTGATATCTATATGAGATGGTGGAGTGCGTAAGACGTGAGAGTTTCTTGGCTTGTTTGTATAGGCAAAAAATATTCGCGATTTGTTGGGTGTCCTACTGTCTGGTTGTATTATCTGCTTCATGCTACTAAATGTGTTGACCTCAAATGTGTTCATGAGTCTCAAGTGGAACGTGTGAGAATAACGGCTTTGTTGTACAGTCAGAGTCTGAAGTATTTTTAGGTTTTAGGTTGTGTCCCCAAATAAATTAGATGCAGACGTCTGCATGCAGTTCAATTGAGGAGAACATCTGGTATATGGTGGTTCTATGGATGATGATAGTGTTACCTTAATGTTTATGTTGGTTTTCATTCGTGTTTTGGATTGTTCTCCAGGGATGTTCTGTTTGGGCTTCAAACATTATTGAGTTGTTGAGTTTATTAGGTTTTGGGAAGTTTTAAGGGGCTTTGGATGAACTGTAGATTTGAATGAAATTCAAAATTGTTCTATGGTGCAGGCAATGTCCAACCAAAAAGAATCAGGGTAAAGTTCCTAAAAGAATTCACAAGGCTGAGAGGGAGAAACTGAAGCGCGAACATTTGAACGAGCTCTTTCTTAATCTGGCCAATGTTCTTGGTAACTTTACCTCTTTAATGATTTTTTTTTTTAGCCATCCTATACTGCTCCTATCTAGATATCTTTTCAACCTTAACAGATTGTATCTCACTTGAGGACTTCTCTTTTACAGAATTAACTGAGCAGAACAATGGGAAGGCCTCTGTATTATGTGAAGCAACTCGACTTTTGAAGGACTTGTCTGGTCAAATTGAATCACTCAGAAAGGAGAATGCATCCCTGGTGTCGGAATCTCACTATGTAAGGCTCTTGGAACTTTTGCTATTGCTTCACAGCGAAATAGTATTTCACCAAATATGCAGCAATGCTGGCATTTCTCCTACTTGAATATGCCATATAGTTGTCTTTTGTTTGTTTAATGACATAAACATATCTTCAGCCACACCGCATTTACGTTGCTTGAAATGTTGGACAGGTGACTGTTGAGAAGAACGAATTGGTGGAGGAAAACTCTGCACTAGAATCTCAGATTGAGAAATTGCAAACGGAGATTGAAGCAAGGATAGCACAATGTAAAACCGACTTGAATGAACCTCCTCTTGGATTTCAGCAATCGGAACTGGCATCACATGTTTCAGTAGAGGGTTACAAATTGCCTTCTGTGGAAACATCGTTACAGCAAGCGCCTGCTGTCTTTGTGGTCCCCATTGGCCATGATATCCAAGCATATTCAACGTGTAATGCTTCTCAACTCACATCAAAACCTGCCTCAAATGTAAGCAAGCCGCAGGCTAGGTATCCAAAACCCTCCGATTCCTGGCCTTTCCAACTTATTGGGGAGAGTGTTAGCGGTACAACTGAACTAAACCCCAATAACAACATGCGAACATAGTTATGGCCAGTAATTCGTATTTGTTTAGTCAATTGGTAGGTTTGTATATCGCAAGATGGATTATGGTAGTTGAGTAATTTTGAAGTGCTTAATTTAATGTTTGGCCTGGACTTAGAAGCACCGAGTCCAGGGTAACATCAGCATATGAACAAAAGATTGTCGGTGAACAATTAAAACTGATTCATAAGCTCTGTAAATGAAGCACTTGCTGGCAGTAACTTGGTGAAACTTTTGTTTCGTAATGATGATTTTGATGTGAGTGCAACTGATTGTGAGTGTCTGACGAGACAATTCAAGTTAATTAAAAAGTGATTAACTATAATTAGTTCATTTATTTGGGGGTGTCTCAAAAATTCGAAACTGCAAAAACAATCCCTTCCCAAATAAAGGACATAATTTATTTTAGGACATTATACTTGCTAGGAATAATTTACTTAAAAAGTATTTATATTTTATTTCCTAAACCATAATTTATTTATTTAAAAATTGATGGAGACTTATATAATTCAAATTTATAATTTCATTTATGGAAAAATTTACCTTTAGATTATCCCATCCTAAAACAAGTTCCTCAAAAATTTATGTTTGGAACCTTTTTTCTAGGACCTACTATAAAGTATGGGGTACTATAATTACTAATTGCACAATCAATTCAGTGTAAAAACTAAAAAGAGATGGCCCCTTTTATAGATTCCCTAATAATTTCTTGAACCAACCCCACTTCACTTACTTAGTTCGTGAAGTAACCCCGAGTGCTGGTTGATGAATCTAAATGGTAGATAAACGGTGAGCGTTTTGTCACAAAACTTTGTCAAATCAGCTTCTGCCTTCTGTCCTGTCAACAAGGACTACAATATCACCCATGATGCACCCAATACTAACCCCGTAACCAGCTTTGGTTTCTTTTTATATTTCTGCTTTCCATGTACTCGTCTGCTTTGCTCTCTAACACATAAATACACCAAAGCAACACACACTCTCTCTCTCTCTCTCTCTGGAGAACAAAAGAGCACGTCTATTTGTCTCTCACTGCAAGAAAAACAAACAAATCTCAACACAGCCACGAATTAGGAAGAAGAGAGATCAGACATGGGATCTGGAGCTGGAAGCTTCTTGAAGGTTCTACTCAAGAACTTTGATGTTCTTGCTGGGTATGTTGCAGTTCTTTTCTCTTCCAACTTCACTCATTTTATTTTATATTATTTTATATCAATTTGGTTCACTGGTACTGGAAAAAAGAAAACAAATTTCATGTTTTTGTAGCAACTAGCAAGCAATTAAATTTAAATGCTGTGAAGTGTTTTTTTTTTTGGTCATATTACTCTGTATTTACTTTAACAAATTGCTTCAATAAACCTAAGCAAGTGATTAAATGTGTAAAGATCAGATTTTTAGCGTACATGTCTAGGCTTTGAAGTTAGTTGAACCATAAAGTTGAAATTTTGTTCACCTAATACAAGGTTTTGTTTGAACTACTTTGGTTTTTGGTACAATTGAAAACCATAATCAGTTCAAGAGTAGTAATTTCTTTTAAATTTGTGTTTGTTTGTTCAATGTTATGCATTTTTGAGTATTGCATTCTAATTTAATTTCTGTGTTTGATTTGCAGGCCTGTGGTTAGTCTTGTTTATCCTCTGTGAGTGTGCTTTTGCTACTTCTGTCCTTTTTAATTGCAATACTGATTATATTGAATTCAATTTAACATTTTAATATAAATGGGTATTTAGAATATATGATTTTGTTTGTGTGAGTTTGAGATTGGATTAATGTGATGGGTCTTTGGCTTGGATCTTTTTAAACAGATATGCATCTGTTAGAGCAATTGAGACCAAGTCTCCAATAGATGATCAGCAATGGCTTACGTATTGGGTTCTTTATTCTATGATTACTCTCTTTGAGCTTACCTTTGCTAAACTCATTGAATGGTAAGTTCCTTTTTGTGTGGGCATTTGGGCATGTCTGATTGTGTGGTTTGTCATTTTATTTATTTATTTATTTTATGGTAGGAATGTGCATTGAATCTGATATCGTGTTTCGTACATAATTTGAGGTTTAATTTGTCATAAATTTAAATTTGTTGTATAAGGTATTTTATTTTTGGAATTCATTGTTCGATATATATATATATATAAGTGCTTTGGAAATTATATATTCATGTGTGTGTGCAGATAAATGCTTGCGAGTTACTAGCTTACACAGAGCCATTGTGATTTATTTGGTGCAATTTGTAATTTTGAAAGTCACTTGTGACCAGCAACTATTTTGTTCTATGTTGAGATTGTTACCGAACCCTTACAATTGACACTAAAGATAATCTCAATTCCAAACTGGATCTCTTCCAGCATTGTCATTGGGGAAGACATATTCTTTAAATATACAAGTTTAAGTTCGTTATTTCACTATATTGATTAATATCCTTCACGAAGAGAAGCACTTTTTCCATATATGCATGTACCAGTGGGCATGCATTGATTGGATTCTATATGTAATTTTTCAACAAAGTATTTTTAAGGATAATATATGGAATCATCTGCAAATGCACATTCTATGGTTTGTCAGTATATAAAATTTTATGCTGTTGGTTTTACAGTTATTCTAAAGAAATTTATGTACTTTCAGACAATATTTATTTGTATGAATTAGACAAGAGTCTAATTAGCCCTGAATGGAATTTTGCAAAACTTGGTGGCAGGATCCCAATCTGGTCGTATGCAAAGCTAATCTTTACCTGCTGGTTGGTCATTCCATACTTCAGCGGTGCTGCATACGTTTATGAGCAGTACGTGAGGCCTTTCTTTGTCAACCCCAACACTAAGACTATTAACATCTGGTATGTCCCAAGGAAGAAAGACATATTTGGCAAGAAAGATGATATTCTAACTGCTGCAGAGAAATACATTGAAGAGAACGGGACAGAAGCATTCGAGAATCTCATTCACAGGGTATGCTATAGTTGCTTTTCATATACATGATCTTAATATCTTAGTTGGCGGATGACAAATTATTATACGACTCGACTCGGGAAAATCGTGCTGTCACATTACATATAGCTAATCAATATCTGAGATGCATGCAATTTGGAAAGAATGTTTTTCAAGCACTTGCTTAATGCGATTCTATTGTTTTGCAGGCCGATAGGTCCAGGATGCATAGTGATCATCATAATAATTACCCGATCTTCGATTAGGCCAAATAGTTGTTGAGCTTTCTAGAGCAGGTTGTGTTTAGCTGTAACAGTGTAACCTAGTTACTTGTCGATGAGGACAAAAATAAAGTATCTAGTGTTACTAGTGTTATCTTTGGTTGTTGATACTGTTCCTTTTACCTGCTGTACTATATAGTCTTTTGGTTTTTGTGCAGCCACTTACTAAGTGTTATAACATTCCGATACGTAATTATTATGGTTTGTTCATAGTCTTGTTTTTCACTTCTGATTCTTCGGAGATAAAGGTTACGAGAGGTGTTTGGAGTACAAAAACTGTGGAATGCAGCTTTTGACACTCTCAAAACTGCTCACTGCTTTCTCTTTTTATTTATGTTTGTTGAATTTATTAACTTAAATTGTTTGGTTAAGTTCTTATCAGATAATGTGGGATCAGACTTCACATATGTTTATGATTGGCAATTTATATTTCAATCTTGTTTAAACCATAATACGTTATGGATCTATTAGACATAATCGTACACAAAAAATTTAACTTAAAACACCAAATTATAGTTAAATCTACCTGAGAAGTATGTTCAGAATTATGCATTTGAACAATGACTCAAAATATTATACAATATTTGGTACAATTGACAGGTATTTCCTCATTCTTCTTGACTGTATGGTTTTTCCTCATTTATTAGAGCTGATATTGGGATTGCCCTCACACTATACGGTTTAAAATTTCAATTGAATTGAATAAAACAAATTTGTAAAAATGTTCATGGTATATGCTTTTGGGTGATTTCAATTGAATTGAATAAAACAAATTTGTAAAAATGTTCATGGTATATGCTTTTGGGTGATTTAGAGGGTAAAAATTGTTGTTAATAGTGTAAGATGCATAGTATCATGTGAATTAATTGATTTGATTCAACTACTGATATGTTACTGTTGAGCATTGACATGTGAAAATAAAAGTCTCAAACCTTAATCAAAGAAGAGTAGGAGGATTATAATAAACAAAGTATAAACAACTAGACTGGAGAGCAGGTTGATAGATAGGAGAAGAGAGTCCCACATCGATAGAAGAGCAAGCGTTTAGTGATGGGTAGGGCTATAAATAGAGAGGTAGAAGCAACTGAGAAACATACTTACCTGGACGGGGTCAATGGGTGATCACACAGGCCCATGGCCTAGGTTGGTGGCCTCCATTGCACTTCGGAGGTGCACCCGCCTAAGGTCTGCCCAAGTGGCAGAGCCTACGTCATAATTTGTGGCAGTGGGGGCCTGCGTTCGCGCGGCCCCTTCCAATCTCAATTTCAGACTTTCTAATTTAATCCGAATGACGGAGGGTCATTGAGTCTTAATGACCAAAGCGGGTTGGGTCTAAACTTGTTGGATTCATTTGTGGTCTGCCTTATAGGGGCTTAAGCTCACGGACTGTGACCTTGACCATGAGACATGGACACAGGGTTGCATTTGAATGTTATGGGTTAGGCTCGGGCGGCTAGGCCCATTTGACAATACGTTTGTCGTGTCAGTAAACTAATGGATAAAGAGATTCAGTTGCCGACGTCGCAAAAGGGAATCTGAATCTCGAAATTAAAAAATAAAAAAAAAGGAGAAACGGTTGTAAGTCGAGGAGGGAAAGAAAACAGGGGAGAGAGAGAAGCGCGCGCGTTAATTTGGAGACAAGAATCATGCGATTTACATCCATCCTTTGATTTCATCATGTACATTGCAACATCGAACTTTACATCATCAGCCACCTAATCTATCCAGATCTTTTTCGAAAATTCTCTTAATCTTTTTCATTTCTCTATTTTTCCATTTCGGTTTCTCAATCTGATTTTGGTCTCCGAAAATGGCCGTCTATTTACGGATTTCTATATGTCCACCGTAATTCAGGTAATTCATCTTCAACATTGCTTTGTTTCGTCAATTTCTCTCTTCAAAACAATAATTCTCTTGTTGTTTGGTTACGGAGAAAATTTGATGGAAGAAAGAAATGAAAAGCAGGAAAATTTCGGATAATCACTGTGAGAGTTTTGGCATTGTCATGTCAGCTTCAAGTCCTCAAATGTTGATCATTGCAAAGGTTGGACTTGATATTGCTGCCTGAATGGCTTTTTTGCAGCAGACTATCCTCACCGAGAGGGACACTGACCAGGTTCCAAATTCCTTTTCATTTGTAGAGATTTGAAAGAAGAACATGTCAATTTATAGTGTTGAAATGTTCAAGTTATGCTGTTTGTTTGCATATAACCTTTATCATTTGAATCTTCTTATTCCTCTTTCATATTTAATATTTCTTATTAAAGGAAATTCAGGTTCTTATATGGGATTTTTTTTTTTTTTTTAATAATATAAAACATAAATTTAATTTGTGCAGGCTATAAGAGCCCTAAAGAAAGGGACATATCTCCTCAAGTATGGGCGTTGGGGAAAGCCCAAATTCTGTCCATTTCGGCTTTCTAGTGTATGTTTCCTCGAATTCTTTGACTATAACTTAGTAGTTCTCTGATTGGCTTCAGTAGCTGATCTTATGTGGGTTTCCTTGATGGATGCCTTCAACAATAGTTAATATGGTAGTGCGCATTTTTATGAAAGTGTTCAGACACTTTTTATGTTTGAAGCTTATACTAAGCTGTGCTAGTTCATGAAAAATTATGTATCGTCATGTATTGTATTTCTATATGACCAAGTTGTTTTATTGATGTTTCAGGATGAGACATTGTTGATATGGTACTCTGGCAAAGAGGAGAAACAGCTTAAATTAAGCCATGTTTCAAGAGTTATACCTGGACAGCGCACTGTAAGTTTGTGTCTATAATCATTTGGGCATATGTATCTCTCTCTATTATTTCCTAGTTTCTTCCTTCATACATCAACCTGGACCTGAAACCTATTAATTGATCCTATACAAATGACCCATAATTCCATGCCCCGAATCTTCTGCTACAAAGCCATAATCTCACCTGAGCCGTTGTATTTTATATCACAGTGAGTGTGAACTTATCAACTGATAGAACTACCCAACATAAGATGTCAACATATCCTTTTAGTAAACTCCAACAGTTTTCAAAGGTGAAATATGAGAGAACTAATACATGCTATTCTATGTGGTTTTGCAGACAATATTTCAGCGCTACCCTCAGCCCAAGAAAGAATGCCAATCATTTTCACTTATATATAGTAACAGATCCCTTGATTTAGTACGTATTGGTTACAAAATTCTTGTGAAATACAGAGTGACGTTTGTGCCTTCAATTTTATGGCTGGTGTTTCGTGCATATCCATTATTATTTTGAAGACATTAGAAATCCTAGGATCATTTCGGGCCTTGATTTAAAATATGAATGTTTAGGTTTATCTCACTTCTGGGGATTATTATTATTTTTTTATTATTTGACTCTACAGTTTTGGCTCTTCTTTCTTTATGCTCCATTATGAATATTACTGTAACCAGAAGTTGCTCACCGTTGAATGGTTTATGCACAAAAATCTGGAAGACTTGGTAGAGAACTAGATGATAGGGATGTCATCACTTGGTTGCTGATGTGGTTCAAAAAATTTCTTGAACCCATTGCAGTTAGGATTTTTGAAGTGGTAGTCTAAATGCTAGCAAATTTATGTCTATACTTTTGTGTTTCTATGTATCTGTGAGAGAGTGGCTGTGGGTTTAGGGGGAAGGAGGGAGAGATATACTTGATAACTTGAAGAATGATGGAAGCATGTTCTGTTCGCAACGGCTTCTTGATTTAATTTCTTTTTAAATTAATTATCTTGGTTGAGGAAGATCTTAGGAGCTTTGGATATGCATTTGAATTTTACTTGGTAATTAAGTTATGGATGAACTCTGATCAGTAGTGTTTTTCTTTATTTCCTTTCGTTTTTTTAAAGGAGAATCCTGTCTCTTATTTCTTAAAAAATGACTTGCTTTTAAATTTTGAATACAAAAGATGCCCAAATGCTAATCAGATACATAACACCTTAGAACTTCCTCTAACAATCAAGTACTATGTTTAGATATGCAAGGACAGAGATGAAGCTGAGATTTGGTTTACAGCACTTAGAGCTTTAATTTCACAGGGAAATTATTGCAAATCAAGAAGTGATAGCATGTCATTATTATCAGATAGCCCTCGTAGCCATACTCAAAAGAATCCTCCGTCTGATGCATCATCTACAAGCAGTGATATAATATATAAGGTATATGTCAAGACATTTATGAAAATCATATTTTCTGCTACTTTCTCTAAATATAACTTCTCTGCATGTTTCACTTATCCCAGGACCCAGGAAACACGCAAACAATTCTGGTTCCTTATGAGAACTCTCCGCAGAATAGATTAGGAAAAGCCTTTTCTGAGGTTGTATCATATACTGCAGCAGCAAAAGCTTACACACGGGCTGAATCAGTTGCCAAGTCTATTAGTTTTGTATCTTCTGGGGGTTTAGATGATACGAATTATCGTAGATTTAGAGGTGATTCATCTAGATATAGCTCATCCAGTGCCGTGAGTTCATCCAGCCAGGGATCCAGAGAAGATTTGGATAGTTTGGGCGACGTTTTCATCTGGGGAGAAAGATTTGGTGGTGTGCATGGAGTTGGAGTATTCTCTGCTGCCAGGAGTGATGCACGTTTGCCTAAGACCATGGAATCTACAGTGGTGCTTGATGCCCACAATATTGCTTGTGGGAGTAAGCATGCCGTGGTAATCACCAAACAGGGGCAGATCTTTAGTTGGGGTGACGGATCTGGTGGTAGGCTTGGGCATGGAGATGAAGATGATGTCTCTTTTCCAAAGCTCATTGATGCTTTCAATGGATCAAACATTGATTCAGTGGCATGTGGGGAATTTCACACTTGTGCTGTAACACATTCAGGGGATCTTTATACCTGGGGTGATGGTATTCTCAATCTCGGTCTTCTTGGGCATGTGAATGAAGTCAGCCACTGGACCCCTAAAAGGGTAAGTGGTCAGATGGAGGGTATGCATGTATCATCTGTCTCTTGTGGACCTTGGCATACAGCTCTTGTTACATCAGCAGGGAATTTGTTTACATTTGGTGATGGAACTTTTGGAGCCTTGGGCCATGGAGATCGCAGTAGCACCAGTTTGCCTAGAGAGGTTGAAATGCTGATAGGACTAAGAACATTGATGGCATCTTGCGGTGTTTGGCACACTGCTGCAGTTGTAGCAGTTACTAATGAAAACTCTAGCTCCAGTAGCCTTTCATTTAAAAAGCTATTCACCTGGGGGGATGGGGCAAAAGGCCAGCTTGGACATGGTGACAAGGAATCTAAACTGGTTCCATGTTGTGTAGCAGCATCTGATGAAATTCGTCAAGTAGCCTGTGGTCAGAGCATCACTATTGCTTTAACAGTCTCAGGGAAGGTATATTCAATGGGAAGTGATGACTATGGACAACTTGGTAGCCCAGGAAGCATTGGCAAGGTCCCCACTCACATTAAAGGCAACATCAAGCATAGTCACATTGAAGAGGTAGCATGTGGTTCTAACCACATTGCAGTTCTAAGTTCAAAAGCTGAGGTTTTCACTTGGGGTAAGGGAGCAAATGGTCAGTTGGGCCACGGAGATTATGCAAACCGAAACACTCCTACTATTGTTGAAGCTTTGAAAGGCAAACAAGTAAAGAGTGTGGTTTGTGGTTCCAATTTTACTGCTGTCATTTGTGTTCATAAATCAGTATTCAATTTGGATCATTCCACATGTTCTGGTTGTCATAGTCCTTTTAATTTCAGAAGAAAGCGCCATAACTGCTATAACTGTGGGTTAACTTTCTGTAAAGCATGCAGTGGTAGGAAATCTCTGAAGGCTGCTTTGGCTCCTGAAACAGATAAGCCTTATCGTGTGTGTAATGATTGTTTCTCTAAATTGAAAGCCTTAGAATCTGTTGCATCTTTTCGGTTTCCAAGTTTACCTAAAAACGGTAATGAGATGGCTGAGAAAGAGAACTTAAGTTCTAGATCATTTGGTCGGCTTTCCAGAATTACCTCTTTTGATTCGATCAAACAGGCTTTGAGTGCACCACCACCTAAGCCCATGAGGAACAGTTGTCATGTCTCTTCTACTCAAAATGGAAGTTTTCAATGGGAATCAACCTCTGCATTTCGGCTTTCAGACAAAATGTCTGCTTCACCTCCCAGTTTAAGAATGTTTTCTCGACCACCATCTCCTATCACAAGGAAGTCAAGTCCAGCCCATTCCATGTCAATGAATTCGGCTCCTATGAATCCTGCCACTTCAGAAGTCAATCTTCACGACTCAAAACAAACAAATGATAGCCGCAACCAAGAAACAATTTTATTAAGGACACAGGTCAATCTAAACATAATCCTGAAAGTGACTTTGTATGTGCTTTCTAGTTTCATGCATAAAATCGTTTTCTTACAGATTGTTCCTCATTATTTTAAAGCCCTAGAAAGAACCAGCAGGATGCTATTTATGATAGGCATGAAACCCAGTATATGTATACTAGTCACATTGTCTGTATCTATAGAAGCTGACATCTAGATTATGAGCAATGGGAATATAGTTTTTCACTTCTTAATTCTCTCTGTGGATGCAAATAGTTATAGATCATCTTACTTGAGTATTTGTTCAGCCGAGCTTATCAAAAAATATTAATTATCAACCTTTAAATGACAGGAATCCAATACCCTTTGTTTCCTTTGATGAGAATTTTTAAGCCTCTTGATTGCTGCTGAGTAGTCATAGCAGTTTGGGTGATAATTAATGCTTTATTGTGCCTCCAAAGTAGATCAATTTACTCTGTTTGATGTCTTTACAAACTTATTCTCAAAATATTCCAGCTGCCTTGAAGCATTAAAACTAATGAACTGATAATGCTTCTCCAAGATGATGCTTTGATGTTCTGTTATTCAAATTGATCAAAGTCATTAAGTGATTCTTAAAGGTATACTTGGTAAATTCTAGATAACAGAAAACGTAGATATATGCTTTTTGGATTCATTTGTAAATTCACTAGGCCATTGTAAAAAACATTTATTGCATGTTAAGATCAGCGCCGGCAGAGAACCAATACTGCTGCACATGAGCCTATAATTTCAAACCAGCTGACTTAGTTATCAAGGATTAAAGTCTTATAGGTGATTCAATATATATGTATACACTCCATTGCAAATGGCAGGAAATTTGAGAATAATGTTAAGATGGAATGCAGGTGGAGGATCTTACTCGCAAATCCCAGTTCCTAGAAGCAGAACTTGGCAAGACATCAAAGCAATTGAAAGAAGCAGCTGCAATGGCACAGAAAGAAGCTGAAAAGAACAAGGCTGCACAGGGAGTAATTAGATCTCTAACCGCACAGGTAAAATATATTATTCTTAGTTCATTCTTGAATTATGGCATGAACTTGAAATTTTCCTGGGCTAATGTTAAGGTCCACATTGTGCATTTGAAATGTACTGCATATGTTTATCAACATGACAAATAGAAAAATGCAATGCCAATTCCAAGTTCTATAAGTCGTGTAGTGTGTCTTCACTTAATATTACAACAGTCAACAGATGACATCCCAGTGATCCAGTCATATTATTCCTTCAACACGATAAAAAAGAAACTATTGCCTTGAGAAGCGCAAAAATCTGTATTTACCAAAGATTGGGCATCACCTGTACAATGCCTGAAAGGATGACTGACAGGATTGCTCCATAATATTTCTGTATATTACCTACTCTTAATTTTGCGAGATCAGTGGTGTTGATGATGACTGCATGGTCAGTCGCTTCAAATGATAAAAAATGTGATTGTATTCCATCATTATAAAGTACAGCCAGTCAAAAATTCAAACAAATACAAAATTAAAGGAAATCCCGACAAACCAAATGAAGACAGAAAAGAGGACAAAACAAAGACACCTTGCCATTACCACAGCCCTACCAATAAACACAAGAAAATCATATATCCTTCATTCTACCAAATCTCAAGTCAATCATATTTCTAAAGAGTCTACATCTGACAACTTATTTTATTGATTATTTATTTATATGAAGAATGACAAAATATGTTATCGTTGAAAACTCCGTAGTACTATTTATTGCAGAAAAACTTTTTTTTCTGCAGAGCACATACATGTATTATGTATAGCTTCTTGAAATAAAAATTCCTCATACATACTTAGAACTGATACAAAAGAGATCTTAGAATAGAGATTTTTCTTGTAATAGTCAAATAAATCAAAAGGATGCACCTTTGCTGATCATGTGTTTCTTTACAGCTTATGAAAAGCTTCATGGAGACTTTGTATTATGGAGGCACAGATGATAGTTAGAATTTATTATCAAACATCCTAACACAGTTAAGGGAATATCAGTCGAAAAACTAGAATAGGAAAAAAAGAAATCAGAAATATGCTTTTGTTGTAAAATTTTGGATTATGTTTCGAAAATGTATCTAACTTTGGTCCCCTAGTTCAATTATTTGGCAGTTGAAGGACCTAGCTGAAAGTAAACATAAAGAGCCAACTGCAGACAGAAAATGACATCCACATAATGTTTATTAGGCCTTGTCCGATCTCTAATTATGACTGTTTAGTCATGCAAGCACAATTGAATGGATTGACCAGCCAAACTTATCCTGAGCTTGAGCTCAACAATGCAGTAGAACCGATTTTGTCCAACCTGAGTAGAGGAACAGCTAAAAAATTATTGTGCAGTAAAAGTTGTACCTGGAGGGAGTGCATATAATTCTTTCTTCTTTGTCAGGGGTGGCAACTGCCTTAGATCATTTAGGTAAGACATCCTATCTCTTTTAATTCGCTACTGGTATTGCTTTTAGTTTTGCAAGTGCCCACCTCAGCTAACGTGTCAAGTTATTGCATTTGCACTGTGCTTTTCTGCAGTCACTAATAGTTTAGAAAGGAACAATCAGAGAAATGCCCCGGCAGAGTATAAAGTCAAGGCAGTCAAGCGCAATAACATCTAGAGCCAAGACTTTTTCCATTGTCACAGAGGGAAGGGAGGAAGCTGATCTGACTGAATTTCTAGTTTGCACTAGCCCCACCCCCCACAAACTGTAAATCTCTTCTTTTGCTGTTGAAATTTAGAAAGTAGCTAGTACTAATAAGTGAAAATTAGACGGGAAGTACATAGTTCAACTGATGTAGATACACTGCCTTATAGATGAAGTTATTACTGTTATGCACTTTCTTATTTCCATATCAAATTCAGTGTAGTCATTGTTTGTCCCCCAGCAATGGTTCATGATTGCATTGAGCTTCTGACTTCCATGGCATTATACTACTTTACTACCCTGTAACTAAATCAAAAGTATATGAACAGAGAATGAGGCTCCCGAACTGTGCAGTAGTGTTCCTTTTCTAATCACTGATTTCAAGCATTTGATTAGTGCAAGCACAAGTGAAAACCATTTGACCAGCCAAGCTACTATTATTCCAATTTTATTAAACAGAAGGAACACCTGAAAACATTGAGTTGGTAATAAAAGATTAACCTATGTTCCGCTGCAAAACAAGCACTGAGGAAGTTTTTTGAAACAAGAAATTCGTCATGTTTTGTCGAGTGTTGTCTTAATAATCTTGTATATGTGACATTCCTGCAACTGAGTTCACCATATGATCTACATTTGTTGGGAATTCCAAGTACTACATCCATTCAAGAAATGTCTGACTTATTGTGGGTAGTTTATTCTGTGTGGTTATTTCATTGTGCTTACAAGTTTTTCGTAAGTAAACCATAATGTCCAAAAAATTTTCTAATTTGATTTCAATTCAATATCCTTACAGTTCTCTTGCAGGTAATTTTCCTAAAATCAGAACAGATTTTCAATGTTATCATAGAATTCTTAAATTCATAGCATCCAATCATATAATGGCAAACTCCGACAACTAAGCAATTTGCATTGATACCCACCATGACATTTATAAATAAAAGCAAGAACACTGTACAAGTTCTTACCAACAGCAATTCGGTCATTACTTCAATTCACAATTATTTATCCAGCAAGTTAAAGGAAAACAAAAAGTAAGAGAAAATAACACTACAATGTTTTCATCAAATGAAGTTTGGAAGTCCTGGACCTAGTTTTACGCATCTTCCCTAATCTTAATCCAAGTGAAGCCTTTGAGCTTGTCAAAGAAGGCACTGCAGCCTTTGTTTTAAGAGCGAGGGCCTCCGTTGTTAGTCAAAACTCAAGGCTTCAAATTCCACTTAATCCTCATTGGCATCTAAAGCTTCAGAAAGATACTCCTGCGCTTCTGCTAGAGCTGATTCCTTTGCATCGGCAGCATACAGTATCTTCTTGACTGCTACTGCCATCTGCATTAATATTATGTAAATAAGCAATTAGATTTACATCTTGAAGAGAATATAAGAAAGCCTGCCCACCAAGATCATATATTAATTAAAGATCACATATTATGCCGATATTAAAGTTGTCATGTATACATAACACAGGTGAAGGAAGAAAAAAGAAACTGATTTATTCAGACAAGATGACTTACTATGAAGCTCAGAATAGTCAGAATCCCCAAAATATTTCAGCTTTTTGCTTAAATGTATTGTACTATTTTTGGCAAATAATTTATGGCAAAACTTCAACTTTCGTGGCACTTGGGGATATAAGGGAGAGAAAGCAGAAATATTAAACGCCAACGAAAAATATGCAAAACCATAATCAAAATAACATTAAAAAAGAGAGGGAGAGAAGGAATCCAGAAACTCTTACAGGAAGATTCTCCGTCTCAGGAGTCTGGCAAAGTATTTCTATATCCCTTAATTTTGCAAAATAAAAATCTCTTTCTTTCTCCAAAAGGTCCACAGAGAGCTTGAGATCTGTAATCTGTGTCACAAAAGCATAAAATAAATATTTCAGGGCCCTGCACAAAACTTGTGACCAGCCAAACTGAACCAACAGAACTTTTTCCTTGCTGGATAAGAAAAAGAATAGCTTTCATTTGACAAGGCCTACAAAAAAAAGGAGATAGGAGAACTGGTACACAATTAAGGAGCTCTCCTGTTTAACTTCATGCAGTAAAATGTTTCAATGGCCTGGTGCAAATACAATCATGAGTAAAGCACACAAGCATAGGTGGTTGAACAGTGTCAGATTTCAAGTTGTAAAATGTCAAACATCTTTTAAATAAACGAAATGAAGAGCACCATTTCATAATTCCCAGACAAAGCTACACTGCCTGAAATACATGTGCCCACAAATGATCCGTTTATAAAGCAATTATTATCACTAAAGATGTGAGGAATCAAATCTAACTTCAAACAAGAGAAAACAAATTCCAACAAGAAACTAACATCAATACCTCCTTGGACAAAGCCTGAATCTCCTCTACAGCATTAGCTCCACTTGCATAGGTCTTTCCTTGCCTAGGCCCTACATGTATCACACAACAATGCTAAGAATTTAGATGAATATATAAAACTAGTAAGCAAAAGAATACAAGAAGTTAAGTGGATCAAGGTAACCAGAAGGTTTATTGTGGCCAACAGTGTCACCGGAACCAGCGTTATGCATATTATTTGATTGCAGTGATTTTGAAATCTTCTGAGAACCCTTAGAGCTTCGTTCCCTCCCTCCCTTATTCCTTCTTTCCACGGGATTGTAGTTTCTACAAGAAAGACACAATTGTAAATTGTAATGCTAAACAAACTGTATGCAAAGCATCAAAAACAACTGAGAGGGGAAAGAGAAAGAGAAGTTAGTATACTCATTCATAATGCCACCATTTATAGAATCACAGTAACGCTTCAGCCATTGTAAAAACTCCAAGTTGTCCAAAGGTCGACCTTTGACAAGCTTGTTGACTTCAATATGCTGCCATACAGCAAAAATATTACTGGAGTCAAAGCCAAAAAGCTACACGAATGAACATTAAACCCCTACACTGTTGTTTCAACTTGTAAGAACAAAAAGTCATTATAAGGTTGGTAAAACTACAGAATTAGATACACCACCAAACATCCACATACAGCATGTACAACAACCTATAACATTTGGTAATTTCTCTCAAGCTTAGACTTGCTACATTACTTCTTAAAGGAAACATGACACATAATTACACTATCAATAAATATGTGTCAATAGATGAATGCTTTCATTGTCTCAGTTAAGGGTAGGCCAAGCAACCAGAAACTTTATTATAAGCCTTAAAGAAATGAAATTCATTTTAAGCATGAGTACATGAAGAGAGTTTGAATGTTTGATATAATCAGCATAAAGCATTCTTTCATCAACTTGATTTTGCACATCATTATGTTTGTGGTTATCTATACCATAAAAGCGAACAATAAAATATTCTCATGTATGATGAATATCCATACTTACAATTATAATCAGAACTAAATTTCTTAAGTCAAAAACAATACAGCCTTTGCTCTCTAGCGGGTGATAGAAGGAGTGCTGTCCCATAATCTTAAATCAAATTACCTCAAAACAATAAATTGGCAAACAATGAATATGCAAGACAACCATTGGTCATTCTTATTATGCCTTGTTTATGTGATTTTGGGTAAGCGTTCAGAATCGATAAAAGTATTTACAGCAACATAAGATGTTAAAAAGTTTAGGAAAAAGATCATCCCAATTATAGAGAGAGAGAGTTTCCACTTCCAAATGCACCATTGCTAACCTAAAGATCTAGAAATCCTCCTAACTGTTCTGATTGGAAGGATGTTAACTTCCCCCATGTCTATTCGAAGAGCAAACAGCTCGTGGGAGACTAAGCAAAAATTGAGTTTTGTGCAAGCGTGCAGAATTGAAAGGCAATAACAGAAAGTCCTGATGCTGAAAAATACATCTTGCATAGTTCATCATATTGATATAGTGAGAATTAATAAACACACAAAAGAGAAAATGACAAACCTACTATCGATCCCAGTTAAAAACTACATCTTCCTTCAACTTACAAGATACTCCCTGGCATAGATCTTACCTAATAATAATTATAAAATCCAAATGCTTACTATGATACAAGAAGACAGTGAACACACAGGAAAAGACAAGAATTACCTTCTCAATCTTCAACTTGTTAAATACATCCTGCAGAATCTTGTAGTTTTGGATCATATCATATTCCGTCTTCGCATCAAAATTGACCTATAAGAAAAATTTACAAAAAACAGATTATACAATAAACGTATTCAATCGCAATAATTATTGATATAGAAAAAAATAAAATAAAATAAAAGTAGCAGCAGGATTCCCACCTTATGCATTGGAACAACTCCTGGGTAGGTCATGTCCATCATTTGACACTGCACGGCACCGGAAGCAGCCTGGCCATAACAATCCATACCAAAAAAACAAAGAAAACAATTCAAATATCATAGCAGGAAAAAAAAGAGACAACCACCCAAAAAATGACATCATTAACAACACATGCATTCACATAATTCATGATATACCCACTAAACATCTACAATCAAATAAAAGAAACAAAAGCAAAGCTTCTTCCTTTACACTCAAATTGATTCTTGATAACAACAAGCAAAAATCTTTCTCAATAAAAAAGCAAACTTCGGATTTATAACAAACAATGGCATTACAATTCTGACAAACAAACCTATTCAACCAACAATCTAAGAGAATGAAAAAGAAACATAAGAGAAAGACAAAAAGGCGAAAAGGGTATGTACCTCTTCGATGCGAGAGAGATTGAGCTGGAGCCTGTTATTGATCCACGTCAATATCTCATTCCTCCCCACGAAATACGCACTGTCCATCATCCCAATGTTCGACGCCATTTCCTTGTCCAAATTTCGAGTTTCGAAACTCAAAATGCTCACAGAGAGAGATGGTTTGGTGGGTTGATTCTTGATTTTGAGATGGAGAGAGAAAGAGAGAGAGAGAGTGTGTGTGTGTGTGTGTGTCAAGAGAAGAAGAAGAAACCAACGGGGAAAAAGGCTGGCACCGGCCCTCAGATTGTTGCGGTTTTATTTTTATATTTAAACGCTCATTATTTATTTATTTTTTAAATTCAAACAAAATAAAATAAGTTTTTTGTTTTTATTGTTTTTGTTTTCGTTTTCTTTTTAACTTTAATTAGTTCTTGTATTTTTTTAATAGTTTTTGCTGTAATTTTGAGGAGTGATTGAGACTTGAATACTGTTGACACTCGATTTCGGTCAACCCAGTCCTTTTAAGTCCAATACCTGCAATATGACAAACCACACACGAAACACACAATACTAAAGCCAAAACCAACAAGACAACCGGACTTTTACGTGGTTCGGCAAGAAACAATGGCCTACGTCCACGACAATTAACCCTTCTTACTCTCGGAGTAATTGTATTTTATTTTCACTCTGCCTTTTACATTGAATTCTATCTCCTATTTATATTGGAGATGTTACAGTCAGAATAGGCTTAAGAATCTTACAGATAAGACAAAAAATAATATACATTAATTAGGATAATCTTTTTCAAGATTATCTCTCCCGTGCATATAACAATTTCCAAGAGTGTTTGATTTGCATGAGAATATGCAAACTGTCACCTTTCCTATTTTGAATTAATTCCCCTTCCAGAAGGTCAATCGGTCAATTCTTATGAATAACTTATCCAACGATCAGACGTTCCCTTTAACGAGCAGACCGCTTCATTGGCCTAATGCCTCTTTTACAGACTTAGCTGTCCCTCAGTCAAGCGGACGAGCAGAATTCCTGGTCGTTATGACAATCAATCATCGATCAGGCCTTTGATTTCTAGCAGATTATATTTAGTCTTTATTCACCAGTCAAACCTTCAACACCGACCGAGCTTATGTATAATCAAGTGTCCTCGGGTACACAAGTTAATGGCTACCTCTCTTTGACTTCTGTCTATTTTGACCAGGCCTTTTCGGGCTTCCCCTCACAAGACGATTCAATGGGCCTTCGTTTCTGGGCTTTATTCATTTTACCAAAAATATCCACAACAAACACGGTCCTGTTTTGAAAGCATTTTTTTTAATTTATTTGATTTATTATTGTTTTGAAAGGTAAAGTAAATAGAAACCATGCTCTTTTTTTTTTTCATTTAATTTTTTTGGGGAAGAATTTAAGATTTTTAAAATGAATTTCTATATAGACAATAAAAGTCAATCATGTTTGTCTAGTGGACTTTTAGAAATTTATGTATATTAAAATATAGAACAAGTCTCAACATTTTTAAAAGAAAATAGAAGCATGGAGGTTGATGGGAGTTTGTGTGATAGTGATATTAAAATTAATGAGTTGGTTAAATGGGCATAATTTTTTTTTAGGGTTGTACTAAAATATCAGCATGTGTTGATGATTCTGATTGACTTGGACATAAGTCCTTTCGAGATTGTACTTGTTTGTGTTTTATGAAATTGAATTATGTGCTTATTTTTATAAAAAGAGGAGGTAATATATTGATTAAGAGTTAATCTGGTGAGGATTAAAGTAATTATGATGTTAATGTGATGACATGCTTATATTAAAATTAAACAACTTATTTAAAATTATTACAATAAAATGTAAAAAGTATAATGATACTTTATTTTTTTTCCAAAAAATAAGAACAAAACATTATCATGATTGGTAATTCAAATTTTCCAAAAAAAAAAAAATGAAAAAAGGATTGTTAATTCAAAATTTAAAATATGATGCCAAACTCAATAATCAAAATTTTCAAATTACTCATGATTTTTTTTGTAAAGATGGCAAATTATTCAAACTGGGATTTTGGTTATGAAACAAATTTTTTAACTTGGGAAGAGAGATGCAAATGAAACTGTTCCTATTTCAAAAAAAAAAACTGCTCCAATTATGCCAAATTTAATTTGAAAATTAAAGTTTGAAATAATAAATTCTCTCTATTTGTTATTAATGCAAATCAATAGCTTAGCTATATGTACAAATTTTAATGTAAAAATTTAAGTATTCAAATAAAAAAGTTCGATATTAGCATATATATATAATTAATATATGAAATATTATTTTATGAAATGTTCGTTTTCATTACCTATCCACATTGGATGATTATATATGTATGTATATATGGAAAGGATGTGTATTATTTTATAAAAATATGTAATAAATTTTGTTAATTTTTTGTTATGCGATCCATGTTCCTTAAACCCTTCTTCAAGCATCCAAACAAAAGCAAAAGGTCGAGCATCATTTACTCACGTGAATGAAGATATATTTTGTCGACTTCATGCACGCAAATCAATTACAACAACTGAAAATGAAAGCATCACAAATGGTTTACGTAGATGCTTTGCTTTGCTTCCAAAAGTGTCCTTTTTTTATTTTAA
Organism: Dimocarpus longan; assembly: GCA_022984855.1. Classification (NCBI taxonomy): domain Eukaryota; kingdom Viridiplantae; phylum Streptophyta; class Magnoliopsida; order Sapindales; family Sapindaceae; genus Dimocarpus; species Dimocarpus longan. The sequence goes on from CM041024.1 coordinate 8,876,714, forward strand.
TTATCGAAATTTTGAGAGTTCCATGATCACATATCGTATGGACTTCTATTGAAAACAAAATTGTATCCCCTAGCAATGCCGCAAGTTGATGGTATTATATTTGATTGGCATCAAAAGTGTAGCCAATTGGAGGCACCATAACTTATTAGCTTAATTACAAAACAAATAGATAGAGGTTGAAGCATCACCTCATGTTAATTTATATAAATAATATAAAAATCGAGTTGGTCATCATCAATTTCACGTCACTTAAATTTCACCAATTTTTGTGAGATGACTAATATCATATATCAATTTTATGATTTGAATATAATATTTACAAACCTTTAAAAAATTATTGTAATTAGTTTCAAATTTGAGTGAAAAATACGAAACCAACCAACAATTTAATGTCAAACTATGCAGTTTAATCTTTTGCGAGTTAAATTTAATTTATTGAATAATACCTCTAAAACATGTCACGGATACTGGAAATGGTGTCGGTGGAAGAAATTAGGATTGTGTTTATTTTTTTCTGGGTATTTAAAAGTTCAGGGCCTTAAAAATAAAAAGTGGGCCATGTTAAGATGGGCCGGGCTTGAACAGACATGTTTGGTAACAGGTCCAATGAAATTCCAGGATTAGGGTTTTAGGGTTTCGCTTATAAGCTCTCATTTTCATTATAGTACGTGAGAAGGTGAGGCAACGGACTGCGCCTGACGACAGAACGATGGTTCACGTCTCATTTTACCGCAACTGTAAGCTCGCTCGCTCGCTCACTCGCCTATCTCTTTGTGTCGATCTATGTTTGTAAAGATTCTAGGGTTTCATGTTTCGAGTTTTTTTATGATAATGATATTGTATTGAAAAGCGTGGTTTTGGATATGAAAAGTTTGTGACTTGATCTGTTGAATGGATGATCCGTGATGTGTACGGTATCGGGTGTAATTTTGTTTGTTCTGGGTTGAATTATTTTTTCGTTGTTGAGGTATTTGTCCATTTTCGTTGTTAAATTAGGGTTTGTAATGAGTGATTTTGATGTGATTTACAAGTTTAAGGTAAACTAGTTTGACGGACTGCTGAAAGTTTTTGCTTGATGGGTTTCTAATAATGGACGAATTTGGTGGGTTTGTATAAGTTGTGTATAGAAGAAACCTATTTGATTATGGTAACTAGAAATTGAAAAGATCGGCTTTGTTGAGTGAAACAAATAGCATAGCTCAATGTAGCATTAGATTCTTTTACTTTGATCTACTGTAGTTTGTTTTCTTTTTGTGTCCTTGGCTGTTACAAACTTGACTAAATTTAATTGATATTTGTTTTTTTACTATCAAATTGGTTCAGTGACTGATTTGTTGCTTTATCTTATGGTTTTTGATGTTGATTATGAATAAATGAAGATGGGAAGACATTTAAGAAGCCTCGCCGTCCCTATGAGAAGGAGCGTTTGGATGCTGAGCTGAGGCTTGTTGGAGAGTTTGGGCTAAGGTGCAAGAGGGAGTTGTGGAGGGTTCAGTATGCTCTGAGCCGCATTCGTAATGCTGCTAGGGAGCTTCTTACCCTTGATGAGAAGAATCCACGTCGTATCTTTGAGGGTGAGGCTCTTCTACGTAGGATGAACCGCTATGGGCTTTTGGATGAGACCAGGAACAAGCTTGATTATGTTTTGGCCGTGACTGTCGAGAATTTCCTCGAGCGTCGCCTGCAAACAATTGTGTTCAAGTCTGGTATGGCCAAGTCAATCCACCATGCTCGTGTGCTCATCAGGCAGAGGCATATCAGGTGAACTTAATTTATTATTTGAGAGGATAGATAATAGCAAGTTCTGATTGATTTCTTTGCCATTACACTAGCTACAACCTACAAGATAGTAATTCTCTTGTTACAGTTTATGTTACTAATATGAGAAATGCTGTCTTTAAGGTTTCTTTTCTGTTAAAAGGCAAGGTCTTGATTTTGCGTAGTCTGAGTGCAAGAGGTTGAGATGATTGATGGTGGTGGGTAGAACCATAGGTGTAAGTACTACTGAATGTGATGACAGCGGTAGCTACTGTGTTGTTGTAATGGTATGCTGTTAGACCCATGGAATCTCTTGCTTAGGGTGTGGTGTTATTATGTCTCTGCGATATTGACTTAAAAGTCATTGTTACTCATTCCCTTTGAAGACAAGCCTACTGGGATTAGAACCAAGAAATCTGGTTGTGCCACATTCAGTTCTGTTTTCAGCTTTGTATTCTCTATGTTTTCATTGAAAATTTTATTGTTTGCGACCAATTAGAAAGGAAAGCTGACAATCTTTTTATCTTTTAAGTTTAAGCTTTATAATATTCTAGTTTTATATCTGTTGTTCTGACAATGCTTCAATTTACTTTGGTTCGACAGGGTTGGTAGGCAGGTAGTGAACATCCCATCTTTCATGGTGAGGGTTGATTCACAAAAGCACATTGACTTCTCACTTACTAGTCCATTCGGTGGTGGTCGTCCTGGAAGGGTGAAGAGAAGGAACCAGAAGGCAGCTGCTAAGAAGGCTGCTGGTGGAGACGGAGATGAAGAAGATGAGGATTAGAGATTTTCTTTCTGATCGTTTGCGGGTAGTAGTAGAACTACTGCTTGATACCTGGTATCAGGCTAGTTTTGTTTTATCTTTGGGGTGTTTTGCTTTTAAAATGTTGAATGTTTGCTTTTAAGAAGTTGAGAAGCTTCTTGCAATATTGTCTTGAAAAATTTTATTGGATACAAAGTCATGGATTTTGTTACTAGTGAAGTTTCTGCTCCAGGCAAATAGTAAACAGACAATGGAGTAGCTCTATGTTGGCTGGCTGATCATGAAGTCATTTTGTTGATCTGTCTTATTAAGTGGACCAGGAGTTTTTATTATTTTACAAATTATTATGGATTTCAGTGATTTAAAATGAAATAAGATTAAAATGTTATTTTGTATTTAAAGTTAGACTTCGAGCTAAATCTGTTGGATATATAAGAAACAAATGTGAAACGTGATCATGCATTTTTGCTGGGGAATCGTGTATAATTCAGGTTTCTATGATCACTTTCTTTGTTAGCACTTGTGGTGTTTGGATTCCCAAGTGTTGCATGGTTTCTCGAACCTTTAAAGAGCAGTTGATTTGGAACTGGTAAAGATTTTGATCTTCATAATTAAGCTTGTAAAGCATGACACGACACCTAATCAGTAAATATTGTAAAACATAACATGGCACACCTAATCAAGAAAATTTTGTGACAACTTTGCAGTGTGTGTATTTATATATATATGCAGCGGCATTTAAGTTAAAAACACAAGCCGTTTAACATTTATAACGTATTTTTTAAAAAAAAAAAAAAATTGTTAAAAACTCTTAATATCTAGGGAGATTAGAAACAAATGCTACCTAATTAAGTTTATGTTTGATCCATCCATTCACTTCATTATTTGCCAACATGTTTTTGTAGTTATTTAATGTTTTAAAGCAGAATCTACAAAACCACTGGATCATTAATGCACTAACACAAGAATGAACTACATTTTCATTAAATAAATAAACTAACGTACATTTTTACTAAATAAATAAATAAACTACACCAATCAAAAATAGACTAGACCAAAACGAGTTCTCAATGTAACTTGTAATGGAGTTGAAGTTGATACCAGCTGCGGTTTTGATTGCTTCATGTGTGTGTGTGTATATATATATATATATTTGATATTTAAATTATATTTATAAAAAAATAACATTATCTTAGACATGAATGGTAATGGATGACACATCCAAATCCAATTAATGACTTGGTAAAACCAAAACCTGGTCATTTATAATGAAAAGTAAGCATTAATTAATTAATACTACCACAGGATTTTACTAATTCAAAGCTGTGTTATCTAAATAATATAGAGACTAGACAGATCTCAAATCGAAATCGCAAAATCAAGAATTGAAGATCATGGATTCCATCAACATCATCAAAGGCTACAACAAAGTAGATCACACCCATCAAAACCCATTTCCTCCTCCACCCCACAAATCCATCGCCACCCAGAAACGCCTCTCCACGGCAGCCACCGTCGCAGCCATTCTCTGCCTCACCTTCTTCATCGGTTTGATTCTGGCAGCACTCATTCACAACTCAACCACTGAGTCACCAAACTCGGCCGAGTCAATCAAAACAGTCTGCGGCGTCACTCAGTACCCCGACACCTGCTTCACTTCCATATCTTCTCTCAACCAAAACGGAAATCCAGACCCAGAATCCATCTTCAAGCTCTCTCTCCTCCTCACCATCGACTCCCTCAAAAACGCCACCTCTCTTTTCAACGACCGCCACTCCCAGGCTGCCCTCCAAGACTGCGCTACCCAGCTCGACGACGCGCTAGCTCGACTCAACGACTCCTTCTCCCAGATGGAGGCGGGCCCGTTGACCGACAGAAAAGTCAACGACATCCAGACGTGGATCAGCGCTGCCATGACCGATCAGGAGACGTGCTTGGATGGTTTGGAGGAGATGGGATCAACGGCTCTTGATCAAGTCAAAGCTAAATTCGAAAAGTCGAAGCAGTTTTTGAGTATCAGTTTGGCAATTATTGCTAAAATCAACTTGCTTCTTCACTAGTTTGGTCTCACAATGCATTGACTTCTTCTTCTTGTTTTTTAAATGTTTTGTGTTTAATTATATTTTGTCATTTTAATTTGTGATTAAATTACCATACTTTTGTTTGTAGCTTGATACTTAAAAGTTAAATGTAATATTTTGATTAATCTATAAATATCATCTGCTTCAATGGTGGCATTAAAAATTGACTTATTATAAAACTAGTGTTAAGTAATATTAATGTTCGCAACTAGCCACATTTATATCAAAAAAAAAAAAAAACTAACCACGTATATTTAGGGCTCGTTTGGGATAACTTTTACTTTTGGCTTTTGACACTAGAAGAAGAGAAGTAAAAGTTAAAACTTTTAAGTTGTTGTTTGGATTATATTTTTCAAAAGAGCTTTTAAATCCAGAAGAGCTTTTAGGATTGTTTGGTTGAAACATTTTAAAACTTTATAAATTATAATATGACAATTTTACCCTTTTTATTTTAAATCGATCTAGTTCATCTTCCTAGCACCATCCATCGTCATCATCAAATGAAGAAACCTGGGACAATCCATCACCTTCTTCATCAACCTTACCCAGGTTCAAGAAAACAATTGAAGATCATCCTTGGTTACAAAAAACAATTGAACAATTGAAAAAAAAAATTAATACAAAAAACATGGTTTGCAGAGGTTGAAGATCTGGGTTTTAAACCCAGATCTTCAATCTTCAAAAAATAAAAAGAAAAAAAGAAAAAACAGTCTTCACCCTTCTTCATCAACCTTACCCAATCCATCATCTTCTTCATCAACCTCACCATTCATCATCATCAATCAATCTTACTCAATCCATCACAAAAAAAACATCACAAAAACAAATCTATCAAAAATTAAAAAATCCATTATCAACCACATTACACGTTCTACAGACCCAAACGGGTCTAGATTCCCTGATGGAGACCAACTGGGTCTCCACTGTCGTCATTGTCGAACTGAACCAGGAGAAGCATTCCGATCGACGGCGGACGGGCGACTGTCTGGGTTGGAAACCCAGATCGACATCTGGATTTCCAGGCCCGGTACTAAGGAGACGCCTGGGTTTCGAGATCGAAACCCAGACGTCGATCTAGGTTTCGAGATCGAAACCCAGACGTCGATCTGGGTTTCCAAATGGAAACTCAGATCGACGTCTGGGTTTCGATCGAAACCCAGACGCCTGATACCCAGACGTCGATCTGGGTATCTGGGCAAGAGAAGGAGAAGATGAAGATGAAGAAAAAGAAGAGAAGAAGGAGAAGAGAGAGAGAGAGAGGGACGTCGATCGGTGAAGAAGATGAAGAAAAATAAGAGAAGAATGAGAAGAGAGAGGCACCGATGGAGATCCAATCTCTCCGGCTGGAGTTGAGAGAAAAATGTTTAAATGGGATATGGAAGACATTTTTGATTTGTTGTTCATTCCATTAAGGTTAAAATGGGAATGATGAAAAATTCATTTAAATGAAAACAGCTTCCCGTGTTACTCATGGAAGCCCTTTTCCACAAAGCTACTGGAGCCAACTTCCATTGAAAGAGCTTCCAGGTATCAAAAGCCATTTTTCAATTTTCACCCAAACAATTTACAAAGCCACTTTTGGGCTTTAGAAGAGCTTTTGGGCCCTCCAAAAGCTATGCCAAACAGGGCCTTAGTCTTGTGAAGTTCAATTAGACGCTTAACATGATTTATTATCAAGACTGTGGCTAAATAAAAACACTGCAAATGGAACACAAAATTGCTTTCTAATAGTAAAATCAACATAATTTGTTCATTGCTGGCAAGTCTCGAGTCGCAGCTAAATGTAAAATAAGGAACATATATGTGTATATATTATATATATAATAGAGGAAAATACAATTCTATATATATATATATGGAGAGAGAGAGAGATATCTTTCTCTGGTGCAGTTACAACAGAGAAAGGACTATTAATTATGATGCTGTAAATTTTTTATCAAAGCTCTAGAATGTCATCAACATTAGTGATGCCCACCGAATTCAGTAGTTGAGACAATTTTTCACTCAGGCCATCTACTTCACTGTGTAATCTCCTGATGTAACTGCATGTTTCCTTCAAGACTTTTGATGCTGATACCTGGCACAGAAGTTTTTCCAAGAAAATTAAAAACCAACCATGGTCATGAATTAGCATGCATTATTATTGTTATTATTATGTCACAATAAGCAACACTCAATCAACAAAGGGTATAATATAGCTAGCTGCATGCTTATAAGTTGTACCTTTCCGATGCGTCGTCCATTGAGCTGAGGTAGCAATTCTTGTAGCTTGGAGATGAGATGATTAATCTCATCTTCCGTTATCTTTGAACCAGAACTTGTGCTTTGGCTAGACATATTTGAAGCTGTGAGTGAGCTTGCTCTCTTTTTTTAACTCTCGTAGTGCTAGTAGTAGTAGTCCAACACTGCTACTATCAGTGTCTTTGTGGGGAAGTTGAAATGGGGCAACACAAGCAACTTAAAAAGAGAGTGAGTTAAGAGGGGGGCTGGCAAATTGACACAACATAAGTTAGTTGAAAAATAGCATTAACAGAGACATTGTGATATTTGGTAAGTTCAATTAAGAAGGGCATTCGTAATTTGTCCCACAAATTTGCATCACATGGGCCTATGATTTGGTGGGTTCTTGCTAATTAAATCCTTAAACATGCACCTATCAAATTTGTCAGTTTCTCACATGGGTTACAGAGCTTAGTGCAAACTTAAGACCCTACTCCGACACTTGTCCTCATTTATTTTCTAGTTTAGCATTTTTAATTAAGATGTTTACATGCCACCAAAATGATACTCATGTTCATGTTCCTTGTTTGTCGGACTCATAATGACACAGTCCCTTCATTGTCCATACCGCTGTCTCCTCCTGCCAAAAGCTGTTCACACTCTCACTACAATGGCCCATGAAATCCTAATCTATATTTTCCACACTATATAACAACGACAAAAATAAAATCCCATGTTCAACCTCTTGTTGTAGAAAATATCTCAGTAAATTTTGGTACTTGGTAGCGTTAAATCTATCAAAACTTTAGTCGTTTTCGGAGGGTGCATCGCAATGCAAATGCTAGAAAAGTTGATAGTGAAAGGTTGAATAAGTTGATGTGACTATGCATATATACACAGAAGAAGAAGATGAATGACTAAAACTGTAGGGACAATTTAATGTAAATGTAAGATGATAAATTGGCAGAGTGGAAGGTGGTGGTCGTGGTGACTAGTGAGTACTGATGTGTCTAAGAGCAAAAGACCAATAATACCGGTGTTTTGGCTTCATTTACCAACCTCTCAATTTGGACCCTATTTTTCTGGTAGATGATGGGCATGGATCCACATAAACGAAATTTTCTAGTGTGCCACGTGTCGAATTCAGAACTGGCAAATTGGTGTGGACACTTCATGCTTTGCCTTCTGATGTGTGCCTCTCAAAAACATGTTCTTAGGGTTCCCACTGGACTAGAAGGAATCGGCAGCGTCCTCGTCTTTGGACCCCCAAGTTGTTGCCTTTTTCCTCTGCAACTTTTCAGTACCGATTTTGACAGTTTAGCAGCCGTGATTTCTAAACCGTTTAACTGTAAAAAACTTTTCACGTCAATAGTTTAAGAAAATTTAGAAAGGATGTATGGTGTCATTTATATTACAATAATAATATACATATTTTTTATTATCAAGCATATTTTTAAGACTCAATTACTGCTACGACGAGATCACACAACTAGAATTACAATTTACACATACCGAAAGAAGACTCTCCACACAAATAGTAAGACTCTTGAAAATCGAACTTGTCACTTAAAGGGTAGGTTAAAAATGATTTACCACGCAGTCATCCAGTCATTCACTATTATACCAATATTTTTACTATAGATGTATTTATAATTAATCTAAAATCAAATGATAAGAGATACATGCACGGCGACACAGATGATTAATTAAGTTATTTAACTATTTTGTGTTTAAGTATTTCTTCAATCATAAAAGAGTCCAAAGCAACAGAGAAATAGGAAGATGATAAAGGAACAGAAGCCTCTGTATGTCAAAGGCTATATATTGTATGAGTCTGCTATAGAAAATCAACCTTTAATCGATGGTATGGCAACTTTTCAATGTCAATTGCATCTTTTTTAAAAAGCTTTTTCAATGCTATGAAAGTTTCAGTACATTACATTACAAATTTTCAACCCCTAATCTTATTAGTTAAGTTGAACCTGGTTGAAACCTAGTGGTAGAGATGGCCAATACTGAAAAGTGAAAGGTCCCCGCATTTGCAACGTACCTTGCGAAAACAAAGCCGTTTGCGGTCCCGCTTTTTAATTAATTTTGGCATTGTTAATAGTCATTTCATGTAATGTAACAGCAAGTAAGCCAAATGGGCTTATATTGAACATGTTGCTGTTGTTGCATCAAGTCTTATCGTTGTTGTAAGGATCCAGTTGAGGAGAGTTGAGTGGTCATATGACTTGTTACGTTGCCTTCAATCAATCCAAATGGAAGTTTTCCTGAAAATAACTTGTTCAAGGTGAATTGTAGCTTGAAAAATCAGGTCACCAAACAATGGTTTGTGCAGTTGAAGAGACTGCAATAAATGTTTCACTATGTCATTGAACAGTTATTATGGAATAATCAGTCATTAAAGAATCAAAACAATCATTAAAATATGGTATCTCTGAATACGTTTACGAGAAATAGAATAAGTCCCAACATTAATAAAACAATTTGATTCTTTGCTTATCATTTATTCTTTTGAAGAAACAAATGGTCAGTCCTGGAGAAAATACAGTCATGTACAAAAAACTATCCTAATATTTCATCAACAAACCTCCATGTTTTACATTCAAGTCTGCTGTGACTCTTCGGACAAGAATGATTTCGAAAAAAGTGACTTGAAATTTCAAAGATTTCAACTCTTGAATACACGATTTCTCACAATCTTTTCTACCTCAAACAAGCGCAAATGGCGCATCCCATTCTCTTTCATCCATGTCTCTCCTCCCACAACACTGCTCTGAAGCTGTCTTTCTTCCATTTTCAACAACTTCAGGCCCTCGTTCACTTTAGGGAAGAAGCCTTCAGGCCTTAGACACCAAGCCCCAAAAACCCCAAATATGACCTCCATATCACACCTTAACCTCTCAACACCATCATCATTAAATTTCACATTGCTCATAAGAATACCATTAAACAGAAGCCGATCCATTGCAGCCGCCAAGCTTCTCCAAACCCCAACAAAGTCCACACCATTCAAACTCTCTTGTATTACAGACATTTTCCCTTGCATATAGTCTAGAGCTCCAACTAGAGTTTTGGAGACAGTCCAGCCTTCTTCATTCCTCTCTTGCCACTGCCTCCTGTTTTTCATATAATCTCGACATCGTGCATCAAATCCCCGCAAAACAACAACTGATAATTTCTCAACCCACTCCGTCCTGAATTCCTCCAGTTTTTTTATCTCCTCATCAAAAATTGCACTTACAGATCCTTCCATCGGCCCCTCAGTAACAATATTTTCAACAGGAGATGCTCCAATTTGATTATCCTGACAGGATCCTATCTCAAGAAAAAAGACGTCCTCACACCATTCCTTTAAAACAGATTCAAAATAGTGTGCAGCATTAACAGAGTTTGCCACTTTTATTAGGGCATCATCATCCGTCAAGGCAGTCAATCCTTCAGCTTCTTGGCACCTAATAAGTAAGCAATCCAAAAACTTCTGAATGATAGGGGCAGCAGCTAACCTTAGAAACCTTGACCTTGAAGAAATGGTGGGCAATGATCGGCACCGCTCAACCACTGATGATAGTCGTCGAAGAAAGGCACTGGAAACAGCAGGAGATTTGTAATCTTCAGTACCAAACAGAAGAGCTGCACCCTGGACTTTCATTGTCCAATTTCTCTCATCATCTGTCTCATGTTTCAGCTTATCTAGTGCATCAGCAAGCTCTATTTCTGCCCATAAATTGAGCCAGTCAGGTCGATCACAAAAGACGGATAGGGATGAAATTTTCTGCGAGTTGCTATCTTCCTGAAGGGAAAGCAAGACTCCAGATTGTGCTACCAAAGACTTGATTCGCTTGTCAAAAGAAATCATCAAATCAACCAGGTGAAGCCATGATACTCTAGCCTGTGAGTGAATACCAGTGACACTCTCTTCATCCAACTGCCCAACATAAACAGGGAATACCTCTTTTGCCAAGTATGTAGATAATGCAGTCACCATAGCTGAAACCCACTCTTCCCTGCAACTGTACCCAACTAGCATGGCTTCATCCACCAGTGGTTGCAATAATTCATCCATAGAGTCAACATAATCTCTAGTAATCTTATATACAAGAGTGAAAATGAACTCAGGCTTGTCAACCCACTGTGAGAAATGTCGTTGGCATGCAACAGATATAGGATTAACAAGCTCTTCAATTGCCCAGAGTGGCAGATGAAGAGCAACTTCCCGATTGTGGCCTTCAAGTTGCCTAGATTTTCTTTGTCTCTGCAATTCCTGAAGACTGCACAATGCAATAAAACGTTCGCAATACTGGTGTTTGAGTTCCCCTTGCATTGTGAACAGAGGATTTGGGACTTCAGAGGTTGCCTTTGTATCTGGAGTAGAGGAAGTCAAAGTAGAAAGTGGAGGTGGCCATCTAAGGGAAGTAAGAAGGGCACGATGATCCACAATTGCCTGGGGTCTCAATATGGCTAGAGCTCGATCTACTCTGTGATCAACTGCTGCCACAAGGCGTGCCCACTGGGGGCGCGTCTTTGTAACTGATGTTAATACATCTTCTGCTTGTTTTAACCTTTTAATAGCAAGCAACTGCATATCCTGAAATACATAACAATTTAAGAAAATTATAAGGAACCATTCAGGCAAATTAAACTTACAACAGCATTTAGTTTTAAATAACAGGTGCTCACTTCTGATTTCTTTGTAGAAGCATGCTTCCTCATGGTTTTGTTCATAGTAGAAGATACAGCATCTTCAATATCACCAATTAAACTGTCAAGCTTTAGCGCTGTCTCTGGAAGACATAAACAAGTTTTAAATATTTCAATCACATAATACATACTTGGCAGACAAATTTGCAGTTGTAATTTCTAGGAAGGAGGTATGCGCGAAACTATGCAAAAAAGGCAGCATACATAGTGTAATATCAATAAATAGGGACTACTCGTTACAGAGAAAAAATCATTAACAACCAAAGAATGATCCAATATCATTGAACAACATAAGTACAGTCAATAACAACAGATTTATCAACAAGAAAGAAGTTGGTCTAGAATGAAAGCTAGACAATTTTGAGCAGACCCGGCCTCTCGCAGCCAGGTCTTTGTGGAATGGTTTTCTGCTTTTGCTAAAGAGCAAAGGGCCAAGGTATTGTGGAAGTGTGCTGTCCTAGTCTTGTCGTGGGTCATTTCGCAAGAACGAAATAGGAGAATTTTTTAAGGGCAGTTAGAGGAGAATGTAGATAGTTAGCGAGATAGTGCTCAACATTTAGCTTCTTTATGAGTCTCTGCTACAAAGGAATTTCAGAATATACCTCTTCTTTTCATTCAACTAAGGAGGGAGCTTAGAGATAACTGTTGTTTAGTTGAGAAACTTTTATTATGAGTTAGTTGTTGTAGTGAGGTATTCATTATGCTTTTGAGGGACAGTTGTTTGGTGGTTGATATTGGTTGGAGGCAGTTTTAGTTGTAAGTCTTTTGTAAAGAGTTTTGGTTTGTCCATATAACTTATGAAAAGTTAGAAATAGTTTGTGGAAGGCTTCACTCTTTCTTTTTGTGCTAATAAAGTTTTTCCAATTTCCTATCCCCCCACTCCCCCCTCCCCCCCCCCCAAAAAAACCAAAACAAAAAAAAAAAGTAAAACAATAAGAAGTTCAAATCCCCCAAAAGGTATATGCGAGTAAGGAATACTAATTAGTTGAGCACATCTATAAATTCAGATCCATCTAACAACTAATCCAAGGCACATAAATTACACTCCCAATTTAACTTAGTCAGCAGCTTGGTAGCACATCCATGAAAGGACATAGAAGCATAAGCTCCAACAAAGCAAAGGCAGGAGAAAACCACAAAAAATAGATCTAAATATTTACAGCTATCCTTGGAGAAGTGTAATATATCAACTGTTATGATTATGAATAAAAAAGATTGAATGGATGATAGTCCAATGTCATATCGAGGAAGATGAACAGAACATAGTTTATTTCATACCTTTTAACTTGCCCACTACCATCACCATGATTACCTAAAATTAGATATTCATCCTGACCAATAACATACATCAAGTCATCTACAACTTTTAGTTACACCTATATCAAATTTAAATAAAAAGACTCCAAAAATAAAACCACTCAAAAATCCATCCTATTCATAGGCTACATTACATGCAAACAAAAGAGATTCGCTATAAGAAAGTAATATAAGGTGAAGAACTCCACAACTACTTAAATCAATGAACATGGTGAAAATTCCATGCATAATTCTTGTCACACTTTTCATTTCTCCAGCAATAAACAACAAAAGTTGTCAACTTTAAAATTACAATTTCAAATCCTAACATACTGCATTATCATTCTCGGTACATTTCGACAAAAACAAAACCTACTATTTTCACTCGGTGAATACATTATCAAAGCAAGTAAAAGAGTTACAGAAAACAACTAACCAGCATAAGCTCGAACCGTCTCCAATCTGGCCACCTCCTTGGCAAGTGCAGGTAGCTCTTCCCCCAATATCTGCTCCTTGGCCGTACCACTTCCATCTATACACAAATTTCATATTCATACAAACATCACACATATATGAAAATTGGACAATAAAACACAAATCACTAATAGATAAACCACAAAACGTGTACACAAAAATAAATGAGAAATTAACTACACAAATTGCACACATTATTTGTTCTAATTAAACCAGAAGATACTCAACTTGACTAAAATTATTCGATTTAGTGCATTTACAGGCCTCTAAAACAAACACGATACACATACGTATACGTAGAGGAAGCTAAACGAACCGGCAACAAAGGTGGCGGAGCAAGTAGCGGAGGCGAGATCGGTCAACTTGACGCTGACGTGAGAGAAGAGAGTGTCGGCTCGATCGTAGAAGGAAGCGTAAGCGAGAAGCTTGGATTCGAGGCTGCGGTTGAGCTCAGACAAGCTGTGATCCAAATCGCGACAGTGAGAGTCGAGCTCGGCGGCGAGAGACGAGGCGCAAGTGAGAGCTTGCGCGTTGGCGAGGTTGTCGTTGAGAAAGGAAAGAGCGGAAGACGAGACCCTCGAAAGTGGAGGTAGAGTTTCGGTCGACTCCATGAGGTTTCAGGTCATTAGAGTCGAAATCGAAAGGAGATGATACGGTCGGATGATACAGTTGGTTAGTGTTTGTTCGCGTCTGCTTCCATGGAAGGGATGGACTCGGTTGAACTGGAAAATCGGCCCGATTTGTTTTGGGCTACTTATGGGTCAGCCCAAATCCAAATTCATGGACCTTTTTCGAATTCGATTGATAGGTGGGCTGGATCTGTAAACAATGTGGGCTCCACATTTGACTTGTTTCTTTTGCCCCCTTACATCTGGCCCACACCAAGACTACGGGATCAGGAATGTTGGCTTTAAATTTGGCCCACACCAAGATACCAAACCAGGAGCCATGATATGGTGTGTACAAAACCAATATAAATAAAAATTCCGATACAATAATATAATGAAATATCAATGAAAATTAATTATAAATACGACAATTTGATTAAAAACAATTTTTTTATAAAGCTTTAAAAGTTGTTTAAATATTTATAAAACTAACAAAGAACATTTTTTTTATATATAACATCTGACAAATATGTAATATAAATATGAATATAATGTACATACAAATTATTCTACTAAATTCATATCCTTAAAATAAAAAATATCAGTGAAAATTTTGAAGTTACTATGGATATTTTAATCAATGATAAGAATTTATTAAAATCGATTGAAAGAATTATAAATTTATAATCATAAATGAAGGAAGTATTTTCACAATGCCAAGAAGCGTCCCCACGTATTTATTTTTGTGACGAGTGGAGTGAAATCCGAACAGTGCAATAAAATATGATATGATAATTATGAGGAGAAGAAAACAACTGGAGAGTCTGGAGTGAGTCCCCCGAAGTCCCGAACCATTGCCAATGACAGAACTTTAGGCTTTACAGCGAGAACCATAATACAACAAGGACACAAACAAACATCTATGATTTAATATTTCTTTTTTCTTATTTTATTCCTTTAAACACACGTTATAAAGTACAAATCGATAAAAGATTATAATAATGTACAACATCAAGTCCAAAAAACACCAACATAAAATACCAGTGGTGCGATCTACACTGGGAAAACCCCCACTCCCAGTTTTTTAAGCTTCGTTCTTCTTAAACAAATACCCCACAAACCAATCATAATTTCTTAAATCTTGTGCATTGTGACAATTAGAAATTGATTTAGCAGTCATCTATCAAATGGGTAGATTATTGTTATCGAAATAAAAAGTGAAAAATAATGTTGACTTTGAAGGTGTCACTTGTCAGTGTTAGCTAGTAGTGACAGAGATTTTGTACATGGTGGTGGTGATTGGTTGAATGGAAGAGTAAATTCAAAGTGATATAAAAAGAAGAGCAAGTTTACTTAAGAGTCACAGCACAAGAAAACACAAGAGAGGCAAGCAAGACTAGAAAGACATGAGATAGATGTATTGGTGCACCAACCAAGTGAGTGAGCCAACCAAGCCTGTACTGGTCTGGTGGTGGTGTAATGGGGGTGTGGTCTCGCTGGCTAGACCCTGTCCACAAGTAATCTGATAAATCAGTCCCCTCTGTTTGCTTGTACATTTTGTAATTTACTTTTCTGGGGGATCCAAATTCAATGAGACTACCAAACTTTTCAGGTCAACCCCAGGAAAAAAGTACAAACTGTAAAGAATCAACACTGCTCATGCTTTTACCCCTCAAAGATAGAATTGAAATGAATCTTATCATCACAATGCATTTACAAAACGAACAAAAAATGGTTATATATCATGTTTTTATTGCAGTTAAGAGATACATATCATCTGCAACAGAGTACTTATATTTCATTGGGGGAATGAAAACACAAATTTAGGCATGGTCGTGTAATCAGATAAGGAACTTCAAAAGACAATAAAACAAGAAAAGGCAACAGCCTTTGTGACATTCTCTTACTAAAATCCATTCCCACAAGGATATATGCTAGCTTTCGACCGTCTGTTCTTGAATTCTGTGTGCACCTGGTGTTACAAACACAAAACGTAGAGAAATGAAAATGTTAAATGTGCAATTGATGATGATGATGTGTGAGCAGATTCACATAACAAAAAAAATCATCTGATAACATTATATGCATGCTTTTCAGCTTTCACAACTTTATGAAAAGATTCAAAGTGGAGAGAGTTACCAACCCCTCTTTTGAGGACACCTCCAGCATGCATTTGAATGATGATTTCACTTTTGAATTTCCTTCACCAACAACAGCAGATGTTTCACAGATCAAAATTGAATCTAAACCACATTAACCAGTCTTGCGTACCTGCAGTAATGTACCAATCTTCGGCAAAGATTTCTGTCTCGAAAATTAAAAAATAAATAAATCAGTGTTGTGTCTTTTTGCAGTCATTGTCCAATCCTCCACTTAGTATTTTGTCATGAACTCGTTAAATTAGTACACGATCCTGCTATCTCCTCAGTTATCTATCTCTGCAAGGCCTTTGAGGTAAAGCATTTATGATTTCACCAAATCAAGACAAACATTGATAATCAGCACCAGACATAATACAATGAAGTGGCATTTTCAGTCATTAAGTGAAAACCACAATTGTACCAAACTGTTATTTTCACATGAAGATGTGACACACCTTAAGAAACAAATATACAATAGCAAAGAATCGAAGTGACAAGCAAAGGGCAAAATCATACGCAACGAGTAAGAAAAATTAGATATTATAAATGTATACAAGTCAGTTGCTGCTTAAAAGCATATAAACGATTACTTCAAGCACCAAAATATAAATGTCTGCTTCAATCATAAAATAAAGTTTGTGACAAGATTTTATCTTATCTGGCTGCAAACCAAGTGTATCCTGACAAAATGTTAATGCAGAGACAAAAAAACAGGGATATTAGAAGATAAGTAAACAAATTATATAGGATCAGATACTTTGTTATGACGATAAAATTATAGTGGTCCTTATCCAACTTCAATTTATTCAAATGTTTTCAAGGCCAACAAAAACGATGGTTATCTCAGGCACATAAAATTTGTAGGCAATCTAGTTCAAAAAAAAATTGTAGGCAATCTTACCAACAAATAAGTCACTCAGTACTTCAATCAACAGCGGTAGGCCAAGAGAAAATCAATGAAAGAAACAGATTAATAGACAAAGCTTTGACATAAGCAGAAAATAAGAGGAAAACCGAATAAAAAACTTCGGTCTGACTTACCTTATTAGGTAGGGTAATTGCCTAATTGCCATGGTCACAATTTAGAAGATAATAACAGTTTTTGGCAACAAATTGGGAAAAACGAGGGAAAAAAAAAACTCTAAAATAGGACAAAATCTTTCATCTGCACCTGCTAAGCATGACCGCAAAGAAAACCAACCAGCACTGTTAAAAGAGCAAATCAGATCATTAGGCATAAAAGAAAAGATAACAAGAAACATGAACTTGACGGTGTAAATTAAGAAAGCATGGTATTAGAAAACTAAGCAAATTTAGAAACACCTTACGGCCCTATATGCAGCCCACGCACACTGTTATAGAAAGACAGATTCATAGCATAAGCAGCAAATAGGAGAAGGAATACCTGATGAAAAACTTACCTCTGGCATACCTTATTAGAAAGGGTAATTGCCTAATCGCCATACTTGCAATTTATAAGATGATAACAGTTTTTGGCAATAAATTCTAAACGAGGACATAATCTTTCGCCTACACCTGCTATGCATGACAGCAAAGAAATCCCACCAACGCTGTTAAAAAAGTAGATCAGGTCATTATGCACAGAAAAGAAAAGACAACAGAAACATGAACTTGATGGTGTAAATTAAGAAAGCATGTTAATAGAAAACTAAGCAAATTTAGAAACCCCTTATGCTAATATCCAGCCTAGGCACACTGTTATAGAAAGACAGGATAAAATATAAGTTTAAAGTTCCTAATATATAATTTCCATTTCTGATCAAGCCAAGTATTTAGCTAATCAGAAAGCGCTTCTGAGACAACTACAGATGCCCTTCAGACATCTTGTTACATTAGTTGAAACATCAAATTTCATTTCTTCAATCTTTGAAGTTAAACCAAGTATCATTTATAGTTTTTCTTATTCAGTAACATTGTAAGTATTCTAAATTTTTTTATCAGGAAAACTTCCTTAGTGTACATATTTGTAATTATCAAACCATGCACAGCCAAATTTAAAGTTTTGTTTTCTTCATCTTATCTACACCATATGCTCCTAACCTGCATCAAAGATGTTGGCTTATTTCAGTTCAGTTCGCATACACTTACTCTCTACTAACTATTTTGAACTATACTTTCAGACCTTCTCAAGTCAAGGAGAACAAAAGAAAGTCTGGCATTATAACATTGACGCCGACAACTGACACTACTCTACAGGATGTAAAAAGCCTTGTCTTAAACTTTTTATTTGAATTATTAAACCTTGACAAGCAACTATCTTTAAAACTTATGCCCTCAATAACATTCAACAAGAAAACAGAAGAAGATAAGATAGATATTAATCAGACAGTGTTCCAGTTCAAACAGAAAGGATTGTAGGAATAGGAATGAATGCCACAGCTTTAATTTGAACAAAGAGTGCATTAAGCTACAAATATTGTAATATAACAGTAAATTTAACAACCCAAAGGCAATAAACATATTAAATGAATCATACATTCAAGCGAGATACAGGCAATGGTGTATCGGAAAAGATAATATGAAGTTTTTCCCTTTCAGGAGGCAGAAATGAGCAGTTTGTTTTGATTTTCTTTTATTTTTTTTAATTAAAAAAAAAAAAAACACCTTAGTATCATGAGAATATATTACACATTTAAGATATGCTATAAGCTTTGCACATATTTCTTTCTTTCTCTTTTTGCATATATTTTAAAACAACTAAAATTTGTACGCAGCTTTCCTTATTCACCTGTGCCTGTACTACATGTTGCCAACCTTTGAAATGCTCCCAAGGTAGCTCACCCTCCCATCACCCAATATATATATATATATATATATAAAACCAGAAACTCTGATTGAGGAAAGAAAGAAACAAGGATGCAAGACCACAAAACAAAAGAAATTTAAAAAAGGAAGAAAAAAATGAAACCTCCAGACCCCCTTCTAGAACTGTATCTATGATTCTACATTAAACTTGAAACTTCCCCAGAAAGAAAGCAAGATTACCCGCTGTCCACAACCCTTCTCCTTGAAATTCCACAGTTGCAAATTCCAACCAGTCATATAGTGCCAACTAGTACCTCAGCATCCCATCACAGCACAATTGTACACAAAACTGCTATAGAACTGTCTTCCAAGCAAGTTCCACCCTGGGGGCCCTTGCGCTGGAATCCAAGCATTGATCTCGACCATGCCTCCACCATGCCTAGGTCCACCAATAACAATGATTCGGTCACCACACCCTCTGAATGCGAGCCCCCATCCATGAATTGAAGATGCCCCTTGTTCAGGCAAGCTCCCAACTGTGATCCAAGCATTATTCTGTTTATCATACTTACGCACCTCCATTAGTGCATAATCAGCTGCATAAAGCTCGTTATTGGCCACAGCCAGAAGAGGTGGTGCCTCAGCCGCAGCAGTTGTTTCAAAAGTCCGTGGCGGAGACATGTCAGGAATTTCAGTCCAAGTCTTGGTGTTCAAATCATACACCTCTGCAGATGTAAGTAACTTTGAACTGTCTTTCCCAACACCGCCAATGACATAAAATTTGCCATCCATAAATACTCCAGAACTCAATTTTCTTGCTGTATGCATGCTTGGAATAGTCTCCCATGTGCCCGTCAGTGAATTGTAAAGCTCTGCTGAGGTTAAAGTATTGCCATGTAGATCACACCCCCCAGCTAAGATTGCAATGTCCCCAAGACTGGCTGATCCAAACAAGCACCGAGGTGCATTCATATTCGCGCCAATAGTCCATGTGTTCGTCAAAATGCTATATTTATAAATCATAAAAGACATAATGTCTCGACCAAAAACAAGCAGTTCGATACCAACGCCCAATGACTCCTTGTCAGAACACATGAAACAGTCATTTTGAATCATTCGTGGCAGATGGAACCAATGCTGCCCAACCGGATCCAAGCCCTGCCATACCATCAGTTCGCAAGAGAAGTAAACCCAATATTCTGCAATACCCATTGCCTGCCTCAGCCTATAAATCTCACCACTCCGGACAACAGATCGGAATGCTGTATTCACTCCTGCAATTGCAGCATATTCAAACCTTGAGCAGTGAAGGAGACATTTCATTGTCGCGTCTCGCCCAATCTGGTAAATGAGTAAACTTACATCATACTCCCTGTTGCACTGGTCGTCTTCTCTCTCATCAGCTTCAGATGGTCTTGCAGCCCTTATTACAGGAAGCTCTTCTTCAACATTTGATGGAAGCATATTGTTTGTGACTTCCATTACCTGAGAGGCATGATATGTCCACTTACTTTCTCGCTTATATGGTTCTGGCAGCTCCCTCAAAATGACATACGATTTCCCCTCCAACATTTTCACAGAGATTATATTTTCTGAGCAGCACAGAAATTACCTTTCTTCCCACTACAACAAAATGCAAAACCGATCAGTCTCAAAAAATGAAAAACATTCATATTCCTCAATTACTCACAACCAAAACCACACAAAATTCAAGTTAATATGACTGCATTCAAGAATTAAAGAAACCATCAATTTCAATTTAGAAAGTAAACCAGTCACACTAAACTTATAGCAACATAAAAATCAGCACATATCTACCATATAATTATAACATTTAAAAAAAATCACAACTTTGATTATCACATGCAGCCGAAATTTCAAGGTTTCTGAGAACAAACAACGACAAAAACAACAAAAACGCATCCCCAAACCATCTCTGTCAATCAAAATTGTGCAAAATTCACAGAAACCAAAAAAAAAAAAAAAAAGAGCAAAACACACAAAAGAATGCCACCATCAAACGTTCAACCGATGATCAACCTCATCCACCAGCATTCAACTTCATGCAGCATCAAAACAATCAACTTTCCCGAACCAACAAAAAAGCTTGAAGATTTCTGACAAGGGTCATTTCCATTCCACCACCCCACAAAGAGACACGTCACAATTTTCCCATATCAGATCTCCATTGACACCAAAACACGACCAAAAATTCATCAAAACCGAACCACAAACCCACCAGAATGAAAATGACAACAGTTACACACACCCAATTCACTCACAAAATTTTCCCTCTGAACAAACACTAAAACCAAAAAAAAAAAAAAAAAAAACCGCCATTGAAACCAAAAATAACCAACTTTCAACACACCCTCCTCCGTTTCCCCTCTAGACACCCAACAAAAACATACATACACACACAACACAACACAAACTCAAACAACACCAAACCAGAAACAACACCAACAGCGATTAAACAATAAAAAGAAAGTACACGTGAACAGAAGCAGAAAAACAAACTCACAAGAGCAGTAGCAGTACAGAGAATCAAAGCTGGTTCTGGTGTTGTTCTTTTGAGATAGTAAAACAAACCCAGTTGGTGTTTCGCTCCCTAGCTTCAGTGTCTCTCCTCTGTCTCCCGCTCCCTCTCTCTCTCTCTCTCTCTCTCTCCCTTTCTCGTTATATTCTCAGAGTTTCTTTAAATTTTTTTGTGCGCTTACATGGCGTGGGCTCGGGTGGCATTTATAGGGAGAGAGAAAAAATTAAAATATTGAGAAAATGAAAATATTTTTTTAACTGAAAAAAGCAATGAGTGGGTCCATTTTGAAGGTTCATCTTGGTTGCGTGAGGGCTTCCGTCTCTGATTCACACCCACCTTGTCTCTTTCTCTCTCGGGATCAAGAGAGAACCCCGTTTTCCGCTGAAGAAAACCGTAACTGCCGTCTTTTTGCACGTGTTAGAAACCCCCTGTTAATCTGTTATGAATATTTTGTTACTGTGGTTTTGTTTTCTTCTACTTTTTATTGAATTTGATTCCTATTTAGCCAAAAGTAAATTCTATCTATTTAGACATGCAATGAATTTTTTCATCCCTTTAAAGGATATTATCCAAGAATTTAATGTTTTTGGGTTGAAATTTCTTTTGCCATTTCCCTTGACTGGAATACACATCTAAAATCGGCAATGGAATATTTAGTTAGTATTTAATAATTTTTTATATACCATCTCTTGTATTTTTAATTCATGACGTTACAATTTATTTTTATATTTTAAACATACTCTTAGTTCGGATGCAAATGCGATGTCAGAGATAAGGTATTTAGTATTATTATTATTTTCGAATATAATGTTTGATTTCTATATGAGCTTGTTTTGGAAATTTAGTTTATAATTTCATAATTTCGGTGATGTAGTGATTTTCTTGATTAAAATTTTGGGTAAATGAGATCAAAATTATAATATTCATAATTTGGTAAAAGAAAATTTTTGTTTTCATTCGTTAGATTACGCTTTGTCGATATCGTTTAAACAAAACATGTTATCGTCTATTTAGTAAATTTGATTACGTGTGATGTTCGTTTAAATTTTATTTGTTGATTTTATTGTAAACAAAACGTTTGTCGTTTATTTAATCAAGTTTATATTTGCGTTTGTCATTATCATTTTAAACAAAACAAACTATCATTTATTTAATAAAGTGGATAGTGTGTAAAGTTCTTTTGATTGTATTTATCGTGATCGTTACAAATAAAACGCGATGTCGTTTATTTAATAAAGTTGATGTTGTGTAAAGTATGCTTAGATTGCATTTATCATTATCGATGTAACCAAAACGTGTTGTCGTTTATTCAATAATATTGATTCAATGTAATACTCATCTAGATTGTCTTTGTCAATATCTTGTGACCAAAATATGTTGTTATATATTTAATCAAGTTGATACTGTGTAAGTTCATTTAGATTGCAATTTTTAATATCATTGTTGTAAACGAAATGTGCTGTCGTTTATTTAATAAGGCGGATTCCGCCTAATGTTCCTTTTAATGAACTAATAGCTCTAGCAGAAGTTATAAGTCAATTAGATAAATAATGAATTATTTTATCGAAATAAAAAGGTGTTATAATATTCAACGTGGATACGTTCAAAATAGGTTTTTCTTTCCTGTTACTATTGTTTTTGGTCCAAAATCTAAACAAGGATTTTTTTTTCATCCCATCTTTTAGTTGTATCGCCTCCAATCGTACATCTAAAATGAATTTAATTGATATTGCTTCTAACCCTAAATCTGAAACACTTTGAAAGCTAAAATAGTTTTTCCTTTAGTTATCATCAAACATTAGGTTACTTCCTTAGTTTGTAGTAATTTTATGATGATTGTTGAATTTAATTATTTATTAGACTCTTTAAGTGTGAATTGTGTTGAATGATCAATAATTGTTATATATGCATACAATAGTCATTTAATATCGATGCCGATAAATAAAATATCAAATAAGGTTTTATGTTTTAATAAAATCCAAAACGACAGTTTCCATTTTCTTCTTTCGGCTCCTTTTGGATATTGTAATTATAATATAATAAACATACATTAGAAGATTTTTAAATTTTTAGAACAATCTTTGATTTTGTATGAGTCTAATTTGGGTAGTTATTTTATTTAACCCAATCATTAATAAAACAATAATGTTAGACATCTCACATTTTGTGTCATTTCCCAATTAATGATGGTCAATTGGTGATTTGATATTCGTTAATAATAATTTAGCTCATTTGTAAAATGTAACTATTCATCAATTATCATATCATATGTTCGGATGTATATGAGATACAAAAATATAATATTTAAGGCATTTCATTTTTGAATTTGATTGTCTTAAATATTACATTTTGAGATTTAGTTCTCTTAAAATTTTGGATTTAGTTGCTATAAATATTATATTTAAGAAAATCCAAAAGGATAGTTTATATTTTCCTCTCCCAGATTTTGTAATTATAATATAATAAATATACATTAGAAAATTTTAACATTTTTAGAACAATAATTGATTGTGTATAAGCCTATTTTGGGTAGTTTATTTAATGCTGAGAAAATTGTAATGTGAGGTATCATACATCTTGCATTCCACTCATATCTCAACTAATAATGTATTAATTTATAAATTTATATACATTAATGATAATTTATTTTATCTGTAAAATATAAATATACATTAATTGATATATCATTTATCGGTCGGAATGCAGATGGGACAAGAAAAATATAATTTTTATGGCCATAATATACATGCCTTAACTAATATGTTTAAATAAAATCCAAAAGTATTTTTTATTTTCCTCCGCCAGATACTTCAATCATGATATATTGAATATACATTAGAAGATTTTTACATTTTTAGAACAATATTTGAATCAAAGTTAATTCTATGAGATAATTCCAATTAACTGGAAGTGTGTGAATTGAAGACATGTCACATTGTCTTTGAACAAATTATCTTATGTTAAGAAAAAAAAATAATCGACCCTATAATTCATAGCTGTAGAATCATGGATGTGTTGAGTTTTTTTTTTTTAAAAAGTCTTTATCTGTATAGTTATTATATTATAAATTTATACTCACAAAATCTGAAAAAAAAAAAAAAAGAAAAAAGAAACCGTCTGATTTTTTTAATGCAGTGTCATTAACACGTGCTTTTAATTTGTTCTTTTCCGCTTTCTCTCGCCTTCTTTTATATATATATATATATATATATTTCACCTGTGTGTTTATATATTTTTTATTCAATAAATGGCTCAATAATTTTTCGTCAAAACTTATTCCCTTTTTTTTGGTTGGTATTCTTATCCATTGCGTGATTTGCGTCTGCTTTTTATTAATCATGCTTATCATAATAAAAAAAAATCAGATTGTTAATACAAAATGTAATTGTCATATTAATAACTTTGAATCATCGTAAACAAAGAAATTACTCTACGTCTTAAGACTTTTGTTAATTCCTACTCATCAAGTTATTATTAATCTCCTTGTTTACCTTACAAATTACAATTTATATGGAAAAATGTATTATATTAAATAATATATCCAAATTAATTATTGTCTAATGTGATTAGTGGTTATAAGCACTTATTTAGTTTGTTGATGATCGATGGAGTCTCCCACCGCAACACAAATGGTATTTAATACATATATATATATATATATATATATATATCCAAGCCAACTCAATATTGTATTAAAAAAAAAAATTATAACCCTTATTAATTAACAAGTGAGTGGTAAATAATTAAACAAACTCAATTACAACAAATTTCTGTTATAGATTATTCAAAATCTTTAAATATTGTCGTAATTTACTTTTGATAACAATAGATTAATGTTTTCAAATGTTTGTAAATATAATTTAAGAACAAATTATAAATTAACGACCCATTTCAAATATTTTGTTACAGGGTAAACTTCATTAATTTATTATAATTTGATTATCCATTATTAATATAAATTAGTCAATAATTAGTCAATTTTAACAAATCTAGTGGTACTTTTATCTTATGAGTTTATTTTTATTGTTTCTTTTAAAATCAATTTCAAAAACTAAAATAAAAAATAAATTTATATAAAAAATTCAAAATTAAAAATAAAATAAAGAATTAGATATATACCGTACATAGTTGATGGTGTAGATTTAATCTAGATTGGATCCTACCTTCAACACCCATTCATCATTAATAACCAATCTAGCTAGATTATCATCACCTCTGCAGATCTCATCTCCATATCATCATTTCAAACTCAACCTAAAATCAAACATCATCAACCTTTTCAACCCAGAATCAAACTTAACGATTTCAAACATCATCAACCAAGCCAACATATTTTAATCTAGAATCAAACTCAACAATTCCAAACATCATTAGCCATTCCAAACTCAACCCAGAATCAAACATCATCAACCATTTCAACCCAGAATCAAACTCAACAATTTCAAACATCATCAACCAAGCCAACATATTTCAACCCAGAATCAAACATCATCAACCATTTCAAACTCATCCCAAAATAATCATCACGACCATTTCAAATAAACCAAAATAAAAAACGAAAGAGATTACATTAAAAAACCATAAAAGAAAAGAAAAAAAAAATCTGCAACTGGGTCTCTCATCTCCATCATCCATCTGCTGCATCTATAACATCTTCACCATCGGCCTCGACTGCTGTGCCCTCACCTTCTTCTATGTCAAGCTTCGCAGCGAGCACCGAGGAATTCTTAGCCTCGTCTTGTTGGTATCAAAGCTCCTAGCCGTCTGGCAAGCCACCAACTGCAAGATCGTTGACGCCATCCAGTTCCTCTTCATTAAAGGCGACAACTTTACCGTGCTCTCCTCCATCACCGTCCACTCCTCTTTATAGGTTTATCTGTTTTGGGTAAGAGATGAAATCGTTTGGTTGCTCGTATTGAATTTTGGTGTTTAGGATTTACTGTTTGGGTTGAGTTTGTGCAGCACAATGAGTGGGATCGGTGAGAGAGAGAGAGAGGAGAAACAAAAGAATCAGTAATGGTGATGGTGATGATGGTAGGTTTTGACGCGAATTAAGGGTGGCAATGGTGGGGGGTTCGGTTGGTCTTTTATCTGTCTTCATCTCTAGATGGAGATGGAGACGGAGATGAACAGGATTGGATCTCCCTTATTTTATTTTGTTTTAAATATTTTTGTTTTCATATTCACCATCTATTCTTGTGATTTGACAATGAAGGTGACATTATTTAAAAATATATTTTTTATATAAATTATTTTTATTTTATTTTTTTAAAAAATAATAATATATTTTTTATTATATTTGATCTCCATCGTTTGTCATGAACAATGAAGATATATAATTTTATTTTAATTTTTTATTTGATCAAACCTATCAAAACACTCAGTTTGTCAACCATCTGGAGCATTTTTGTCCTTGTCATTCTAGGACTTTGTTTATCGTTAAAGACAACAAATTTGAAATAACGACTGGCAGACAATTTATACTAAATGCGTCAAGTTTGCTTCTTTTGAGAGTAGGTTGGAATTAGGAAGTTAATTTATAATTTATTCGTAATTGTAAACGTTAAATAGATTAAAAAATTTTCTAGAAAAAGTTGAAAGTGTTCCAAACTATTAATTAAGGATAATGATTCTCTATTAATGTTGATATGGTATTAAGTTTTTTATGAAAATAATTTAAGTTTGAATGATATATGATAGAGAAAAAATATGAATCTTGATTATTCATTTTTTTAAATGTTGATATGTCATTAAATTATCAAAAGATTAATAAAAACAAATGATGGTGGAGAATCTTTACTCATAAATTAAGAGTAACATCTCTCTCATAAAATCATAAATTTAACTAAACAGAAGAAAAATAAAATTATTGTCTTAAAAAATCAAATATATTATATTAATAAAAATTTACTTGACAGTTGGTATTTATAAATCATGTATGAACTGATTTCTATTCCTTTTTTATATTTATAACTTATGACAGAATACAATAATTAAAATGTTTTGGTCTAAATTTTGTGATTTTAATATCTATCAATTTATTTGATCTACATCTGTGAACCATCCATTCTTCTTTTTCACCATTAGTTTGAAAAAGTTAAAAAAAGAAACATACTGAATATTGAGATTACAAATTTATGCAAGTTTTTAACTTGATTCAATCTAACATTGATCTTTACACATTGATATTATCTATATCTCTTTTGTTTATTTTTTTAAAATTTTTTATTTAACACCCAATATTGTAACGCTCCTAATTTATTACTTGCAAATTATCATACAAATATCTCATTTTGTATTTATAATCTATAATTAATTAAGAACAATATTGAACCCAAGTAATGCTTAAAACAAAAGAATGAAGAGAAAGTTAGGAAGAAAATAGAAAGAGACAAAGATGATGAGAAGTAGCAATGTCAACGTAAAAGACAAAAATGTACTCATATGCAAAAATCCAACATAAGAGTACAATTTTGCGTGTGTTCATTACATTAAATAAAAAGCACGACATGACAGTCTCTTTTTTTTTTTTTTCTTTTTTCCTTTTTTTTTTTAATCCTATAACTACAAAATAAATTAAAATAAAAGATATTTTCATTATTTTTCTGATTTTGCAGCTATGAGCCATGACATGAGGCAGTTTGCTTTTGTTGATATAACACAATTAAATTAAGAGTAAACAAAAATAGGATGAGAACAAATTAAGCTTTAATGTAACATTCCTGAATTGAGTGAAAACTCATCCCAATAAAAAAAATACAAAGTATATAAGACAGTGAGAGAAATTCATTAATCAAAATTCTTATATTAAATCAATATTACCTTCGATATTAGTTTTAATTTTTTTAAATAGAATAATTAATAAAAACAAAATAAAATTTTATTATTGCATACAATTAACAATTGAAAATGTAAACACCGACATATATTGACATCATAATGTAATATAAGTTTTTGAAAAAATAATATAAGAAAACTAAAAATTAATGTCAAAATATTCAAAATTTTAATTTTGTAAAAGAGTTAAAGAGAGTATTTTTAGTTAAAAACAAGTTTGAGCTTTGAAATCAGTACCAAAAATTCTAAATTGAGTTTTCTTAAGTATCAATAATTTATGTGTAATTTTGTTTATGTCAACTAACTAATAGTTGCTATAAAAAGAAAATAATTCACATACGAATTATTTCTAATTTTGATGTTAATTTTAAAATTTAAAATTTTTATTATTTCTACTATTTTTATTCTTTTAAAATAGGATGTTGTCATTGTGCTAACTCTGGCATGACTAATCATTCTGGCCAGTCTTGACAGGATGGAAACAGCTATACGTGGAAGTAGCCCAACACAGGCGTCAATTGACTTCCCTTTTTCATTTTTTATGACATTGACGCGCCAATGTCAACGAGAACGACAAAGATAATGAATATCAAAAAGTTGGAAAAAAAAGACAAAAGAAATTAAGAATAAAAGCATCTCTCTCTCTATTAAATGCTACCCAATCCACTGGAATCTTTGCTTGTATGGAAGTTTTAAATCAAGACACAATATTTTTTACTTTTTTTTTTAAAAAAAAAATAAGAACAATATCCAGTTTTCATGGCTATGAACTTGTATAAAAAGATCAAATTATCTCATTCGTGGGAAGGCATGACGCATCTCTTAGTAAAAGTTATTTTCTAGTTTGAGTAGGATACATTGTATAATGATCTTTGAACCAAATTGATAAGTTAGATATTAGTCAATGGAATATAATTAGTTGTAAAAGGAAATGAAAACTTATACATATGAAAGGAAATGTTGTTGGTTTTTTTTTTTTTTTTGAAGAAAAGGAAATATTGTTGATAACTGGGTTATTCAATGGAATATAATTAGTTCTTTGAACCGTATGAAGGGAAAATGAAAACTTATACATATGAAGGGAAAAGTTATTCCAACAAAAATGTATCTTCTCCTTCTGTAAGTGGAATTTTTATAGTGAAGAAGTTTTGAGATTTGTGACAATTAAATTCAACTACAAAACCAATTATTTTGTCAGTAGAAGCGTTATGACTTCTCTCATATTAATATCTAATGTAAAAGTTTTTACTCACTCAAGTAGGACATGCGGCTTGAATGTTTGATTGATATATTAACTTTATGGTGATATTATAATTATGGGAAAATGGTGACAGTTTAAAATTATCAATAATGATTGAAGATTAATAACACTATTTAAATAGTGTAATTATATATTTATGGTGGGGGCCCCTAGAAAACATGGTATTAAGAACTAGGCGCATGTAAAATAGACAAGAGTGGTGATCAAATTAGCTTTCAAGAAAAAGATTCATAAATTTGACTGGGTATATGATATATCACATATCCATTGAACCCCCACGTGGAGGCATCGTCAATTTAAGTTAAGAGTTTTGGACGTTTTGTTGTGGATTGCTACTACAGACACTAACAAGTCAAAGACCTGACGTAGAGACATGGCCAATAATGTCCTCCAAAGCCTAGTAAAGGCCAGGGCCTGCTTTTTAGGAGGGGTTGATTTTAGGGACAATGCCTGTCATATCGCAAAGATTATACTATCCTCTTAAGGCCACATCAGAATCTCTCCAGATGTAATTACTTCTAACTCTTGCATCTGATGCTATTTAAATATTAGTTTGCTTCCTGTTATATAATGCTTTTTTTTGAGTTGATGCTTACATTAACGTGCACCAACAATATTTTACTCAGAATATGCCTTATAGTTATGGAGCGCATGGGATGACAGTTCAGTAGTAAATTTACACCCCTCTTTCTTTCAATCATGAGTTTGATAAGCATACTTAATATTCTCATTAAAAATAAGATAAGATTTTTTTCTCTTTCTTATGTGGGGACAATCTCTCCACTTATGCGTGGATTATTTTCTACCATCTAAAAACCTCTTTTTTGAATCAAGTGTTCAATAATATGTAATTCGTTTGGTCTTGATTATTTACTAGATCAATCATAGTTAGATAAGGTAATATATTAAAAAAAAAAGGCAAAACTAAGCTATCAAGGAGAAAATAAAGTTTCAGATATCAATCTATTGTCATATCTCTTTGTAGCACACAATCTAATAGGTTGCTTTTCACATTCGTGTCAATTGATATGTACATAAAAGATATTTTGGTAAAAATTGGCTTGTTAAGAAAAATTAAATGCAATTAACTTTATTCTAATATTTTCAAAACTTTAGCCAATATGTTTTTTCTTTTTTCTTTCTTTTTTTTTTTTTTGGGGGTGTGCTGGACCATCATACATAAATTATGAATGGTAGTTGATGTACTATTCTGTGTTGAAAGGCAAATGAGAAAGAGCCTGCTACTTCATATGTTCTGCTTTAATTTTATTCACTTCCATTCAAGACTACAGTATTGGTCATTGTCTCACTTCCTTATATATGCATGCATTTTAATAGGTTTTCAGTGGACTGGCCAATTTAATTTGAAACTGAACTGAGCTTTCTGTCATTGTTTGAACAAAATCAGTTATCACATTTATTTATTTATTATTTTGTTGAGTGAGACAAAATTCAATGAATGTAGACGATAAGAACCACCACATTTTAAATTATTAGACATTTAGGTATCATGATGATGAGAGAAAAAACAAACACAAACAAATTGCACAGCGGAACTTTTTCTCCCCCTAAATGAATCTTATGAAAAACCACTAAGTAATGCACAAATCCACCACAATATAAATACCACCAACGATCAAATAATGAGCAAATAAAATCACCATCACATGCACCAATAACACAAGCCAATTTTTACGTGGAAAACCTCCCCAATACAAGGAGTAAAAATCACGAGACCGTAGTCCACCCAAAAAATCTCCACTAATAATCAAATGTGAGAGTAACAAACTGTTTTAATATCAAATAGGAATCAAAACCGAGCAACAATTATCTAGGTTCCCTAATAACACAATTTTAAGTTTAAATAACAAATGAAGATAAAAACACAAACTC
Source organism: Dimocarpus longan (assembly GCA_022984855.1). Lineage (NCBI taxonomy): Eukaryota > Viridiplantae > Streptophyta > Magnoliopsida > Sapindales > Sapindaceae > Dimocarpus > Dimocarpus longan. The sequence goes on from CM041024.1 coordinate 8,908,058, forward strand.
AGCAAAACGATCTGGACTGCGTCGCTCTTTACTGGAATCTCGAAATCCGATCTCCACCGTCAGAATTTAGAATCACGGGTGCTGAGTATACTGTCCAAACTTGAGCTCGATCCAACAGTGAACGAAAGAGATATCGGTCTTATAAAACTGCTGCGCTGACAGTGACCGCGAAAACCTGATAGCTTTATTACGGGCTTTATATCTCACAAACGACACCTCCGTTTCCGATCTCCACCGTTCAGAATCAAGATCCAGAAGAGATAAATATGCTGTCCAAATTTCAGCACGATCCAATGGTTAACAAAAAAGATATCTCAGTAACTCCGAAATCACGCGGGATGAATTTTTGTGCAGAAAATTAACTCTTTTCTTTCCTCCTCTTTTCCACACGATTTTCTCTCTTCACACTTAATTTTGTGTTGTTTTCCCTTCAAAAACCCTAAACTCTCACAGCCACCAAACCCTCTCTTCTCTTATATATATTGATCAAGGAAATTAGACTTAAATAGAGTTATGATTCCTAAATCCATTAAGGATTCCACATGGGCTCAATTTAACTTGTTGAGATTTATTGGGTCTCTACATAAGAGGGAACCCTACCCAACACATGATGCATATATTTTAACCAATACGTAATTCTACAAGATAGTTCGTAATTGTTTATCCTGTTCTACAATCATTAGTTCTATTGACTTATTCATTTCCAAATTAATAAATTTAGATTAATTTTTATGTAAATAACTATTGACCTTCCTACGTTATTTCTTCGTTCATAATAAAATATATATAGTACCTTTGCCAATGCTACCGTTATAAATCCTTAAAACTAAAACTAATCACCCTTTTTAAAAACCGATTTGTGAAGAGAAAGTGTTGGTGAAAAGCTCATATACATGGAATCGAAGTACAAGTGAATCTCAGATCAGATAAACCATCAGCAAACTTTTGCCCAAAAAAAAAAAAAAAAAAATCAGATTCATGACCACAAACAAGAATGCAACTGGTAGTGCAGTGGGCCACGAATTTATACATGTCGTTCCCAGGAATATCATGAATACAATCAAGCAGCTGCCACAACATGCATCTATATCATCCTCTAATCAAACCCACCAAATACATAATATTCGCGATCGAGACCTCGTAATCTCTGTCCTCTTCTTTTAATTATATATTAGTGGTATGTACTATCAAAACATATATCATAATATACAACTACATTGGACAAAACGAACATGTAGAAGTGCTTTATTGTTAGAAATTAGAAAACATTACCTCTTCTTATAAAATATAGACATTGGATTTTTTTATGGATACATTGAAAAACAGCCTTCAAGAGCTCTCAAATGGTGGTGGAGCCTAAATATAAATGGTTGGCGGTGAAAATAGGTATGCGGAAACTTGTCACAGCGTCGCAACAAGATGTAAAGCAAATATTTGTCAGCTCAAAAACTTCAAGTACATTTGAAAAAAAAAACTACCGTTGACTAATTAGGCAGTTGTTGTTAAAAATAGAAACTTGTTGTCCATCACCACGTTTGCATGCTTTGGTTTTGCTACATATACCCGCACGACCAGTTCTAAGGTTTAAAGGGGATTCATGTCTATATATGGATGTAAAATGGGGTACTAAAGGTTTGAAACACTTGCATATGATTTAGTAATTTTGAGAGAAATTTTCGGGTGAGAATGTCATGACATTAGTGATATTTGGATTTTAGTTAAATATCAGATGCATGTAACTGATGATTTATTTAAATTTTTTATTGTGATCTGTAAAATAACACATCAAAGTGAATAAATTTTATATGTTAGATATGTAAGTGGCGGTTGAAAATTTATCAAAATGCAGAATTTATTGGATCCAGAATATTTACACTGGAGAAGAATGGATGGTTTACTACCCTTTTGAGTGGACGTGAAGATTTTCTTTGATTTAAGGTCGAAAAGTAGTTCCGTAATTCCAACGATAATTAGCGAATGTCAAAGTAGAAACTATACAAAAAGTCTGTTTGTGTTCCATGGAGTTTTTAAATAATATTGTTAAGACCACTTTTTTAATCGAAATATCTCAATAAATATTTAAATAGTAAATAACCGCTTATCAAGTGATCATCTATAATTTTTTTTTATTTTAATAAAAAAATCTATAATCCACCTTTTCATACGGTCTAATGCCAGAGACTTCTCATTTGATCCGATAATAATATAGGTTTGAATAGTTACCCCTAAACAACCAACTCGGTAGTATTTAAAACATAATAATACAATGTGCCGATTGCAAATCATTGGTTTAGCTAATTTTATAATAAAGTCAGTTTTATAAAGTTAACTTTATCCATTAAAATAAGTTTATTATTTACATTTATATAATTCAATATAAAATAAATTTATTAATTATATTTATGTAATTCAATAATCTCTTAACACTTTTTCTTTACAAAAAAAAAAAAAAACTCTTAACACTTTAAATCGTAAAATCTTAATAAAAAGTATCATATTAATACTAACAATGTAGCTAAACGGTTAATTAAAGAACATCATGATTTGAACCGTAGAAGATAGTAATATATTTTGGCATAATTAACAAGGATTGATATCACATATTTTAGATATTTAATACCTAATTTGGAAACTTTTACAAATAAAAATTTGGTAATATCAATATTTTTTTGGCAAACCTCGACTCAACCATGTGAAAGAAGTCGATTAAATAATATTGCAATATTTTTTAAATTCTACTTGATAAATTATACTATTTACACTTAAACAAAGATAAAAATGGAATATATTTTGTTGCATGCGTAGGGATTTTATACTGAGAGTCGAATTACAAGTCACCTATCATGATGTGAACGTACGATTATTCTAATTAATAAGCAGATTTGAGTTTGTGGGGAGTTTCTGAATTTCCAATCAAGTATCACTTTAGGGAATAACGCTACAAAAGTTGGATATTATAGATCTACAAATCAATTTGGTTTGTCTAGAGAACTAGCAACCATAGATAAAGAATATATATATATATATACATATGTATATTAGAGTTTTTACGGTAAATGTGTTTTAGCTTTTGAAAAATCTCTCTCATTTTCTTCTAATTTTTTTTTTCTCGTTTAATACAGATGTAATGAATGATAAAAATAATTGATCATATTAGTTTAAAAATTTGAGCGTAATGACACTAAAACATATATATGTATATATATGATGTACGATTGCAAAAATAGGTTTTGTGATTTGCTATTTATTTTCTTTGGTTCTATGATATTCCCCGGCTAATGTGTTCTGGAACCATGCCTCTTTTTCCATGTAAGATTGGATTTAAATGTTCTCACATGATCATAAGAAATTTGTACTTTCTCAAAGTGCATGTATGGAAAGCCATTCCTATTGCCTTGCAAATACTACAAGGGTATCCATTTTCTGGAGGTGTCAAATGTGTTGTGTGGCATGCATCCACCAAATTAAGGGTACAAATCCGAACTCTATGGTTATTTTTTCAGAATTTAATTATCGAGTTCCATAGGTCCAAAGGGCCTTGCTTTTAGATTGAAAATTAATTATAATAAGCTTATCTGAAAATACAATGCCAAAGCTTAGCTGCATGTACAAGTTTACACAAAGCAGAGCAAGTTCGTTCTGGACAGGGCTCATGAGTAGGCTGGATTTCTTTTCTGCGTCAAGGCAATTGGGTTTAGGGTTTTTTGGAAAACTAACCTATTTTGGATGACCTACTTGACAAGTAACCCATTTTTCTTAAAGCTCTGCAGCATGACATTTTTTGGACAAAAATACCCTTGATTATTCTACCAATTGCCACTAAAACACCTCTGTTGTTTGTCATGTTCAGCAGATCACTCTCCCTACCAAACTTTTTTCTCTCATTCTCTCTCTAGGAATCCTACGCCACCGTCGCACCTCCTCACTGTCAGACCTCATCATCACACCTCCACCCACCACCGACCAAACCCACCGAAATACATTGAAAACCCGACCCACCCACCATTGTTCACTCTCTCTCTAGCTAACATTTTTTTTATCATTCTCTCTCTAAGAATCTATGACTGAGGTCTTCCTCGCTCATTGTTGATTCTCAACCATCAAAGATATGTCAATCTCTCTCCACCACAATGCTGTTGACAACGGTTTATCAGCAGGTGAGGTCTTCCTTTTCTCCTTTCTTCTTCCTCTTATTTTGTTCTTATACTTCCTTTATTCTCTCTCTTTTTTTTTTTTAGCTATTGCCATCAGATTCGCACGCCACCACATATCCTTTGTTTACACGTCGCGCCACCGTTGGACCATTGGTTCTTCACTCTCACACCGCTGACAGCAAACCCTTGCTTATCGTCAACCGATTTTGTGCCACCGATAATCCATCTGAGGGGCTATGAGTTTGGTATGATAAAGTGCTATTTTGATTGTTTGGTGTAATATGAGTTTTTTGGATTTGATTGATGATTTATGACATATAATTTATTTTAGTGGACATTTGCATTTGAACATGATTTGAGTTCAGATTTGGATAATGACTTGAGTTTTTTGCTTGAAAGTTGAGAATTTTTTTATTGATAAATTGAGTTGTTGTTCATGAACTTTGATAAACCTCCAGGTTGGGATTCCCAACCCCAATGGTGGGATTCCCAACCTTCAGGTTGGGATTACCAACCCCAGGTTGGGATTCCCAAAACTCAGGCTGGGATTCCCAACCTCTACAGTAACCTGGGTGATAACCCCAAGATTTGTTAGTACTGATGTGCATAGATGGATGACGGCTCTTTATATCCTTTGCACAGAAGATCCTACTTGGAAGTTGGTTGGTTTTATAGTAGATGATCCATCAGTTGATGTGATTACAATTAGGTAGTCTTTCATCTATGATAAATTAAAATGGATATGTATTTTGGTGGAAATTTTGTCATGAACTATAACTATTAGGATTCAAAGCATCGACTTATGTGATTACTTGATTAATTTGCTTCCCACTAGCGCAGCAAGAAAATATTCATTCATATTTTCTTACTGATGCCCAACTTCATTTGTACTTTGGACTCGAAATTTCTATTTAATTTGGTTTAAGAACCTTGTAAAGAATCTATATTGTAGGATTGTCGATTGCTAATGTCAAAGGTTAGGAAATATCAAGTTCAAAGGAATGGTTCTGTGATCATTTTTTTGTAATGTGAACTAAGAAATGGCCTCCTTGGTTTGTTTGAATGAGTATGTTAATAGCATGTTACAGTGGTGCAATTGCATCCTCTGTTTTTGTAATGAATATATCTTAGTTGAACTGAAGTTTTCATCCTTTTTGGTTGTATTATTGTCAAGGATGTCTTTTAATGCTCTGTATTGATATCTTTTTGGTGGGTCCACCATACATGGCATAAGAACATAGTAAAGAAATATTCAAAATCAGATATGCGTGCTGAGACGTTGAGTCAACTTGGACATGCAGTAGATGACATCTGCAAGGGACATAGGACAGTGGATCTGTTTAAGGAAATCATGGAAGCTTTCGTTGATAGCTCAGATTTTATGGATTATTTCAAGGCAGTTCGATATCCTAGATTAGGTAAGTTACAGCTTTCAAATGTCCTCTTAGAATAATCAATCACAATGGATTAATTAGGATGCTGTTTTTGTAATATATATTTTAAATTTCTATTTTGATTGATTATTGGATATTTTAACTGGATGGCTTTGATTTCTATTGCCATATGATATGTGGCGTAACATTTGCTATGAGAGAAGCTATGTGTGGGCAGATTAGTCTTTTGTTCTTTTAACAAATTTCTTGCTATATTTAGATATAAAAGCTTTATATAGTTATTACTTAACTATATACTAAACTTTGAAGATTGAATGATATCACTTGTGTTTTGTAGGATTCATTGGTGGAGACTGCAAAAAAACAAACTAATTCAATAAGTAATATAATTGCACAGACTACTGAGTAGGTATAACAGGTGCAATTGTGCAATATATTGCTCGACTTGAGAAAGCTATTTGTATTGATTGTGTTATTGCCTTTACTATCAATAGCGGAGAAAATGTATGGTAAAGATGTATTCTCTAGAGTTGTACTCTTGATTAGTATCTAATCATGTGACTTATTTAGCTAATACATCTGTACAGGTTATTGAAACCTTTGGCTGTAAAGACAAGACACAATAGCATTGGTATAATTGTTATTCTTTTTTCGGTTGATCAAATGTGAGTTAAATTTGTGTTTGAATGATTGTTTATTTGTGGTTGTTGATGATGGAAGAATGTCTATTACTAATATTTGTTACGATGTGAAACAATTGGAGTGCCAGGGTTGAAAACTTTGAAGTCTTCATACGAGCATCCTCATTACAATAGAAAAAGTGAAGAATCTTTATTATATAATTTACTATTGTTGTTATTTCAGAATCACATGATCCATGAATGATAAATAATAACTATATAAAGAACAATTATTGACTTAGATAAAAGTTTCCATATTAACAAATACAAAAAGTCTGATTTAATCAAAGTAAATAAATAAGCTAAATATCAACCTTCAGAAAATCTCCATATCAACTGAATTAATGAGCACAACATCGTCTTTCTAACTAACATCCCTGACTTTCAAATCTTTTCCAATTAAATTAAGAGGTGCACTGAATTAGTTGTTGCATTGAACTCTGAAACCAAGGGCCGCAGTAGCAGTTTTCCTAGTAATGAATTTTGGGCACTCAATTCTCAATCTTCGGATTGAAAATCTCAACCTGAATTTTGGCAATCCCAACCCAGTGGTTCCCAACCACTGAGTTGGGATTCCCAACCTCACGGTTGGGATTGTCAACCAGAATTTAAGATTCCAAAAAAGGAACGGGATTCTCATCCCTCGAGTTGGGAATCCTAACTTTTCGATTGGGATTCCCCGACCATTTTCGAGCTCCGACAAGATCCCGAGTTTGGATTCCCAACCGAAAAGTTGGGAATCCAAACCTAGGGATTGGGAATAGGTTGGAATCTTAATCTTGCGATTGAAATTCTCAACCTAAAGGTGGCGGGATTTAGGGTCAAAGGGTGGAAATCCCAACGTATAGGTTGGGACGCCCAACCTTTAGGTTGGGACTCCTAACTTATGGGTTGGGAATTTTAATTTGAATGTTCAATCAAGGTTGGGAATCCCAACCTCGAAGTTGGGAATCCCAACCTATAGGTTGGGATTGGTGGACAATCCCAATCTCGAGGTTAAAAATCCCAACTAATTTAAAAATTTGGATTCCCCATCTTCACATGAAGATTTCGCCTCCAAACTCCGATTGTCAGCCTCTATAATTACAAATCTCACTCTCAAAGTACAGATTCACCAATAACAATTGTCAATACAATATAACTTTCACATTATAATCATACCCACAAAAACACACACAAAATACGCCAAACAACCACAACCCACAAGCTAGATATTAGACCTATAAACCTTGCTTTTTCAACAGCACTAAAATGACTTTTCTTCGTTCGTCCACTAAGCTCCCCTCTATTTGCATGCCTTCCCAGAAAAGCCAAGCCGTCTAGTGGCACACGCCGACGAGGGCGGTACGGATGGTGGCAACTGCGACATGGAAGAGGAAGAAATGGAAGAGTTGGACATGGAAGAGGAAGAAATGGAAGAGTTAGACAACAAGAAGGACTATGACGTGGAGTACGAGGCGATGGGTAGTGGGTGGTCGAGATGAAGACGAAGATATAAGCATGGTGGATAACAAGAGATTCGTGTACACCCAGGGGTAACAGTTGGAGATGGTGGTGGATTATAGGATTGTGACTGTAGAGCTTTTGGGCAGGAGAGACAACAAAGGTTAGCTTTTAGGTGTTTTCATTAAGGGCAATTTTGTCCATTCACACACTTTTTTGTACCAACAAAAACTAAAAGGTTACTTTTCCAATCCAGCTGTTGAAAGGGGTCATTTTGTCCATTTTCTCTTGGGTTTAAAATTATGCCTCGATACGCCCCAGCCTTGACTAATTAATAGCTCTATTATTTCGTAACAAAAACTATTGCATAAGTTAGCGCAATGGAATTGACATATCCTTAAATTGAGATTTTATAACATAGATTTGAAACGAATGCGGACGGGACAGATTTTTGTCATCAGATACTAACGATAAACAACGGTCCGTTTTCCAACAAGGGTCGGTGTGCTTAGAAAGATGGATGTTTAAAACAGTTTCCAATAATGGGCTTTTTTGAAGCCTAATTTAGATAGCAACCCAATAATTTTGGTTACGCTCCAAAGTCCCGATTTTTATGTGGAGTTTCAGAGGCAGAACTGCAAATCATCATTATCTAATGATCCACATCAATTGATTAATTCGATTAACTTTTGTTCTGGTCAATGGACGGGTTTCAATTCTGGTACGAGACCGGATTGAGTCTACATATCCTAAACACACATTTTACCATGCCATCTAATAGAGCTACCAGGCCCAGTATATTATTTAGAACTATATATGTTTGTATTGTTTGTGTTTACATTCTCTATTACTTTATTATAATTTATATCCTAAGAAGTTTCTTATATTAGCAGCATGAGACTTGGAGGAGGTTGATATCACAGAAGTGAAGGACTAAGCATCGATCACAAGTGTTTTTGGTCCTCATTGTGTAAACATCAAATCTCTAGATAAGATGATATGTACAAATCTTCATTGTAAGCATCGCAAGTATTTGGAGTAAGATATGTAAGAAATTGGATTCAGTATTAGTACATGATGGTTTTTATTGGAATTAAGATGATAATGCGTATATATGGATCATGATGGATGCTGGGTGATTTGTGCTGATATGTACAGATCACGAAGTAAACATTCTAATAATTAAAAAAAATTATACAATAATTATATTGTTTAATTAATTATTTTTTTTATATAATGTATAAAGTATAAACCCATTTAAAACTATGTTACAGTCAATTTGTTATATATCAGAAGTACTAAGATTATTCCAGAAAAGTGTACTTAATAGATTTATAATATTATAAATTATTGGTTAAATAAAATGTTTGTCTTGATCATAGGAAGATTTAAGTCTCACATTTGATTTAGAATATAAAATTTGAGTAATTTTATTTGAATTTAATCCTTAAAAAGTCGAAGATAGATATGAAGAGCTAATGAGAATGCAAATGGATTTTTTAAAAGGACACGACGAGGGAGCTTAAACAGCCCATTCAAAGGGTGGGGGGCATGCAGCAACTGGTACTTTTAAATTTTTTATTTTGTTTACATTTAGGTGGGTTTTGAATTTAGGATCCCACTTACTGTAGAGAGGTTACCATGAGGTTAAACACTTAACAATTTGTGAGGGTTACATGTTAACAAAGGAGCATGTTGGTCATAAATAATTTATAAGGAATATGAGGAAACTTAAAGAGAATTAATGATCTTTCAATAGAATTGGCATTTAGCAGAAAAGAGAAACTTGAAAAATGTATTCGAAAGTTATGCTTTCTATTCAAGGCAATAGCAATACCATGCATTAATTTCTAGGAAAATATTTTTCTTTTTTTAGATAAAAGAATACTTTTATAAATCAAATATAAAAAAAAAAAAGATATATTTCATAGTGACATTGTGTTACCAAAGAATATAACATTAAGAAAAGTAAAATTATGAATTAAACGGTTCTCCTTTTTAGAAATGACCCAACACATATAAACACCAATTTCCTTACAAAGGCCTTAATATTATCGTCAAGAATGACAGCTTCGCCAAAAGATACACTACCTGAGTTAGTATCAGAACGTACATTGGAAACATCCACCTCAGCAAACTTAACTTGCAGGTCTCAGGAACGAGTCTAACATCAGATATCATATCTAAGTGTTAGTAACTCTCCAGTCTCAGGAGTGAAGCACCCTGCCCACTGCTTAGCAGTTGCTGCCACAACATTTCCTTCGTAGTCCCTGATTGCAGCACCCAAACCAGTAGCCGCAATGCCTGGACGAATCTAGGAAAATACTGTGTTGGGTCAGTTCCCAGATATTTTATGTGAACCCATAATTGAAATAATTGTTCTTGCTTAATTAGACGTTTAACATCTATACATAACTTTTAGACTGAAATTTAAGTTTACGTTTCTCCTCTTTACTTTATTTGTTTTGATCCCACCATTTACATAAACACAAAAATTAAATATGCACTTCAATTTTTAATAATTAAATATTAATTAATACATCGATCCACTTAGGAAAAAGCATGTCGTCTCTTGTTGGGAGACATGAATGTTTCAATGCACGAGTCATTCCAGTAAATTTCCCACAAACTCTCGAGTGACTAATTAAATACGAGATTTGACTTTGAGAGATCGAGCCAATCACATTGCAATATGGTCAACAGTACCATTAATTCCAACTTGCAATTAAATGTAATCACTGCTAAATTACTGCTAATCAGCCTCTACTCACAGTCGTGTCAAATTGGCTTTCTTTCATTCTTTTGTTTTTTCATATTTATAATTTTATATATATGACCGAAGCTATAATTCAACCCAGAAAGCCGGAAAATTAAATTAAACAAACGAGTGGCTGCAATCCCACCTAGGAAATTTGCCGTTCTGATTGAATGGTGTCTGAATATTTTTTATTTGATTTGTCAGCTGGATCAATTAATGGAATATCAATACCAGCCTTCTTTGTATATATGTCAATTTTTATTAATTAAAATCAATATTTTTCTCTTCTTTTAGTGCATGGAAGGAAGAGAAGATGGGGACTTTCAAGTTGTATGTGTCACACATGAATGACCCAGTTCCTTTTTTCCAACTCTTTAGCTTTTTAACCATCCTTTAAATTCGATTAACTGCCAAACTAACCTCTTCATAACCTACTGCATATCAATCTTATACTATAGGGTTAATTATGAATTTTGTTAACTTACCGATTTAGATACGATTACCGATTCCAGTTTCTTTGATAACTCGTCTAATAGTGGACTCAAAATATACCATTATTATATATTTACTTCAAATTTCTTAAATATTGTATATGATAATTATAATTAGCTAGTCACTACTACATTGATCATAGATTATGCTTTTTGCTGCTTTGCATGATACTTATCAACACCATGCATTATTTATATATAATTAAAACAGAAATTGACGGTAGCTAGCCAGGAGCCAAGAAGATGGTGTTTCTCATATCGATCTAGTATATACTATATATGGTTCTTTATATTTGAAATTAATGTCATTTTATTTTAATTTTTAGGTTAAAGTGTGTGAATATGAACCAATTAAAAATGTAAATATAAACAGTGTAGTCAAAAGTGAAAACTGGTGTATAAATTTTTTTTTTTTTTTTTAAATAAAATGATTCAATTCAAATATAAGATGAAATCCCTAAATTCTGATTAAACTTAAGATGAAATCCCTAAATTTTGATTAAACTTCTTCTGATTATATATCTTTTTATATGACTATAAGAGATCTTAACAATTTACTTAATATTGATTAACCACATTAATTTTCCTTTTTTTAAATTCTGACAATCGACAATAATTAAATAAATAATATGACTGACACAATTGAATACAAAAGTTATATTAAAAAACCAACTGATTTAATTAAGATTTACTTATACTGTAAAGTATCACTGATTAAATTCATCTCTACCTTGATAATATGAATCCATTCAATTGAAGACATAATTTTATTGAATAAATATACATATAGATGATCATATTCATATATTAACTCTCTCGTAAATACAAAAAATAATTCATCGATGCATATAATGCAAATTATCTGAAAGTTCCCTAGTCGTATACAACTCTAATTAGGATACATGAACATAACTTTTTGCAATTTTAAAACACAAATAGTAAATTGTTGCACAAATTTTTAAAAAAATATGGTCAACCGTTGACATCATGTGTTACGATAGTAGAGATGTTATCGATTGACCAAATCATACATAAAATGCGCATTAACCAAGTAAAATTATCCAAAAAACCATCAAATTTGGTCGGTGTTAATCGGTTAATTTTGACGGTTAGAACCAAAAAAATCTTCTTTTAAGGGTTAAAGCGCTCGACATTTAAGGTCTCCTTCACCGACATAGATAAAAGGGATCTTCCATTAGTGGGTCTGGACACTAATTCGAGGGCTAAAAATCATATCATAATACATGATATACAATTTTCTAATAAATTAATAGTACAAAGCAAATGCTAAGGAGATCAGTATGCATCTTTCTTGGAGTTTCAATAATTTGATAAATTCCGAGTAAGAAAACAAGACCACTGGATTTGAAAGAAATAAAGAAATTAGGGTTCCTCGTGGTCACGGTCATGTGCTCACCATAAATTACATGACTCTGAGCACGGTCCTCGCTGTCCAAGTGTCCATTGGATCAAGGTCATGTGCTCCGAGATGCACGCTGAGCCATTTCTGATTAAAATCTCCACCACCACCGTACTATTTTACAACTGCACCCATTTTAATCAGAGACTCTGCTGGTTTCTGTCCGCTGAAAGAATCTAGTTCCTGCGTCATCCACACCGCAAATTATATATATTGTGTTTTGTTATGAGTTAAAACTAATTAATTTAGATTTCGGATAGCGGTAATACTACCGTCGTTCTCTACCTTTATGAGGTAGTGGGTTCTATGTTCATCCTCATAAATTTATGGATATTTTTTCTTTATACATTATTATCTTTTATTTGATGTGAGTTGCTCTATCATGTTTCGTGAGAACTATTTCTCGAACCGTATCATCAAAATCATATTTCAATTAATCTTGATTGATTTGTGGGCTGGTATTAGTATTCAAAAGAAATTAATTAATTAATTAAAACTTGTGTTTGGAATTTGTGGGGTAATTTCTCTGCTACCATATATATATATATTTGCTACTCGGATTTCGAAAAGATGTTGCTTTGAATGTATAGTTGTTCGAGAAAGGAGAACCTTTTGAAAATTTGTTGGTAAACACATTTGATTTCTTTCTGCATCTAATGAATCAAAGTCTTTAAACCTTGATTTATTATAATTTATATGAGTGCATGTAATGAATAAATCAAAGAACCCTAGCATATATTAAACCAATGCACCCTCAAATAAACGATATAGCTTAATTTAGCAGTACTGTGATTTTATTAGTATAGATCAGTAATCAATGGTTTAGCTTGAAATCTCTTTGGAATTATTAATTAATATTATAATCCCAAGTACCAGTTGATCATATATTTGATTAATGGGATCTCAACGCTTTACAACGATTGGATGGATCACAAGCACGTGTTTTGGAAAATCATGTTCAGGGTGTTCAATAATTTAGTTGACTCAATGGCATAACAAGGTATCGGTTAATCAAGATTAGATCAATCGATCTCACGTGAAAATAATATTCTGCGTGGCATGTTAATATGCCAACTTGTTTGCTAGATTAGATTTCCAAGCAACCGATCACTGATAACACATCAGAATATTACAAATAAATTATCAAAGATCACAGAGTACTATCATGAATCCAATTTTAAATAAAGGGTTGGTTATATATTATTAGGTGGCATGTCAAGAATCCAATAAAATAAACTTGTAGATACCTTTGCTATGCCAGTTAATTTGAGTTACAATCTCTTTTTCGATCGAACTCATATTATTAAAAATACCTCGATTTTTCTAGTTCTCTAAGATATTAGATTGAATAACTGTAAGTAATATCAAGCATATATATATATATATATATATATATGGAAGCATAAGATAGTGTTTCTCGTTATATGTTTATAAATATACATTATTATAACTTCTTTTAAGTTCTCCTTTTATATATATATATATATATATATATATATGGAAGCATAATAGTATTTCACTACTTTTAGGTTCTATCACAATTTGGGATAATTTAAAATATGTGTGTGGATAGAAAATGCATGCAATCCCTCCCACACCCTTCTCTTCTTTACCATTCTATCCAACCTCTGCCTCACTTCTCCATCCCTCCACTTTTTGACACTGTGTTGTTATACTTCAATCATAATACATTACATGATTTTTTGTTACTATACAGATTCAATAAAATAAAAATTAATAAAAACAATATTGCGCCGGAACTGAGTCGGTGTAAACACTTGGCAGCCGAGATGCCACGTGTGACGGTGTGAACCTGGTTGGGGAAAGAACATAATGTGTTGTGAAGCGTTTGACTAGTCAACTGTGAAACCCTACTTGACCCTAGTTTTGCTGTTCACTAGTTAAACATATCTATATACACAGAGTGATCATAAGGAGTAAGGTGGGTGATGAGATTTTTCTTGTATAGATATAAAAAACTAAGAGGAGCTATTAATCAAATATGATTTGAAAGAAAACAATTTTACCGTTGTAATTAGAAACAATGAAAAAAACCATGGTATTGTGTGAAGGGACTGACAGACACTTGCTGGCTTCAAAACCAAGCACATATACATCTCAATCTTAGAGAAACAAACACACAAAGAAAGACAGTATGGCGTATCTCTAGACACTTGATTCTCTTGTTTTAATCTCTCTCTCTCTCTCTCTCTCTCTCTCTCGATTGAAAAAAACCCTATTTAAATACCAGCTGAGTTCACTGCTTCTTCCCATGCAATTGTCTTCTCCACCACCCAACAGTCCCACTGCTTGTTTTCTTGTGTCTGTGCTCTTTCTCTCCCCATAACTTGTCTCTTGCTCCTGCCTTTTCAATTATCTTCTCTCTTTCCCTTTAAAGCTTTTCGCCTCTTTCGTTTATTTTTGTTCACTGACAAGTTATCACTACACTTCCCTTTTGTCGACTCTTGGAGATAGCTAGCTACAAGTTGTTACATCTTTTGCTTGGTTTCTGACATACCAACAACTTGTAAAATCTAAAAATTTGTATAAAAAAGATGTCTAGCAGAAGGTCACGATCAAGGCAGTCAGGAGCTTCAAGGATCAGTGACGATCAGATCGCTGATCTTGTGTCCAAGTTGCAACAACTTCTTCCTGAGCTCGGTAATAGGCGCTCTGACAAGGTATGTAAATATACACGCACACGAACATATATATATATATTCCTCCACTTAGCTAGGTTTAGGAGTTTAGTACCTAATTTGAACCTAATTGATCATTGAGTGACACTTCATTAGCCCTATATATGTTTTACATATATACATGCCTATATATATATATATAGGTTATATATATATATATATATATATAACCTCTAACAATCTATCTCTTTCTCCCTACTATATTTTTCAACAGTAAACTTTCATCACATGAGCAGAGAAAAGAGAAAAGAGACAATTTGGAGAGTTCGGGACTTTTACTGTTGAAAAATATAGTACAGAGAGAAAGGGATAGATTGTTAGAGGTTATATATATATATTTACATCTTGAATGAAAAAGCAAAAAGTGAAAAGCAGTATACTTTGGAGAAAGAAATTATATTTATATAAAGGTGTATACTTAAAAAATTCTTGACAGATACTCTATACAAAGGTGCATAGGTAGGCTTGGAATTTGGAACAGTGTCCATTAATTGTCTCTAAGTTGGGGTTATATAATATTAAAATTGAACTAACAATTAATTAATAATTAAATATTGCAGGTTTCGGCAGCGAAGGTACTACAAGAGACATGCAACTACATCAGAAACTTGCACAGAGAGGTTGATGATCTTAGCGAGAGATTGTCAGAGCTATTGGAAACGACTGACACTGCCCAAGCTGCAATAATCCGGAGCTTGCTCATGCAATAGAGCTGTTGATGATCATGATCAGGATAAAATCAGTTAATTACTATTGTTATTAGGACTACTTCATTTACTTATGTGCAATATTAGGCGGTTGATGTCGATTTTTCACTCTTATGTACTTGTTTTTGATCCTGTCACTATTAGGTATCTTCCTGTCGCTAGACTTATGAAGAACGTACGTAGTTGCAGTACTTGAATGATCATTTAGAGAAATGATCTTTTTTGCAAGGCCATGTTTATGTATCCAAGTACAATAATAAGGACTTCGGTGCTAAAAAATGTCTCACTTATTATATATATGTGTAGAATACATATTGTCCAAAATATTTGCATTATAGGTCAGATAATAATTGACCTATGCTACACATAACCTTGATAATAATCAACAAAAGTGAAAAAGGGAATTGAGACAAAAAAGGAACTAAAACATACAATAATATGTATATATCTCAATTTGAAATGAATTCATATATATCTCAAAAATCAAATTTGATCTTCTCCAACAAAACCTTGAGAGATAATAATAATAAATGTTACTTCCTTTTTATTACTTCTTTAAATCAGAAATTAAAACAGTTTCTGATTTTTATTAGATTTTTCAAACTTATTTAAACTTTTTATTTAGATAAAATTTATGCAAATTATCAAGTTAAAATAAAGGCGGTATATCATCATGTCACTGATATGAAAATTGACCGGAGTGATACGCTTCTTGGTGAAAAAGTGGTTTTGTGGTGTATCTGCAAATGCAGAATCGATGTACGTTAAGTAGCTTGCTATGTAGCGAACCACTAAACTCTCACTCATGAACGGTGATCTGCCTTGAAAAGGAGAAGCAGAAGGTAGTGTTTGTTGGGACTTGGGAGTATGGGGTGTGCGTTTGTTTATTTGTTTGGAGGTATGGGTACTTCTGTGGCTGGCTTCACGCAAAAGCTGAGATTGGATAAGTTGCATTGACTTTGTCTTTGTCTTCCACTAACATTTATAATGCAAAACACCACGAGTAGTTTATATTTATATGTGTGTATATCATATACATATGCAGCGGTTCTGGCGTGAAGAGCGTTCCATATATATCACTACTCATTAGATATTATATAATTTATAGAAATCAAAATACATACAGGCTGATCACTTTGGTATTGACTTGTGAGTACACTTTACGTTATCAATGCATTCATACACATTGGGTTGCTGGGACTAGGAGGCAAGTAAGTTTCAATTGGACTGACGTAGTATATGTACCGTTTCATCCGTACCCCAACTGAATCAAATTTGGTTATGTATGTTTCTTTATTTGCTGAAAACTACCCGTAAACTATATATGATGATGGTTTTCAGTTTGAGTTCTGAGATATGGATTCATATATTATACTATTTAACCAGACCGGTGTATGGACAATAGTAGCTAGCTGTTACCAAGTTCCACAGCATTTTAACGCCCTATTTGTGACCTGTCTTAGTTGCTTTCTTTTCTGATTATTTTTCTTCTTTATATATAACATTAAAAATCAATACTTTAAAAGAAGAGTGAAATGATTTGGTGGTAAAGCTGCTCTCATCCGTTTCATCCCTCAAATGTCAGATTCAACTCTCATTTCTCACTATTTGTGTGGAAATAATAATAATAGTTTTATTGTGGGGGAATATGTTTTAATTCTAGTGAAAAGGGTGTTGTAAATATTTGCCGTGACAAAAATAATAATAATATTTTTATTGTGGAGAGAATATGTTATAATTCCAGTGAAAAAGAGTATTGTAAATATTTGCCGTGCCAGAAAATTTTACTATAATTTACAATCATCGTTAATTAGACCCTTTTTGGCGAGTTCATTTTGGTGGCAAAAAATAAAATAAAATAAACTTTTTTATACTTGCAAAATTATATAAGAGGTGAACAAGGTGCAAAAAAATATAACGATTTTAGTTGACTTGAAAATTGCCAACTTTCTTATAGTTTTTCTATTCAATCACAAACTTGCAACATTAATTGGAAGCTCAACTAGAGGTCAGAAGTGCTTCGTATATTTCAAGCACAAATAGATTTCTGCACGTTTACCAAAACGAACTACTAATGTACATAGTAGTAATGTAATGAAATTTTCTTCTCTTTTTTCATTTTATCCCTTGAAGTGGCTGTTTGATAAACCATCACTTGACATTCGAACGCCCAATCCAATCAATTTTTGCTCCTGTTAATTGGGCCTTGACATGGGATTGGTGGGTTCATTGCAGGGATTGAATTGGGTCCAAACAAATATCTCATTGTGGCCAAAAATTTGTTGTTGAGGAATGAGGGCAATAACTAAAATTTGTTATATGAGTAATTTTATCTCGAAAATTTGTAAGGTTAGATGTGCATATATTGGATGCATAAACTCCTTTGGACAACTAACCGTCGGCATGGATACATAAATGCATTCAAATTCCACAAAGGGGCCACCTTCAAATGTCCTTGTTGGAGTCCTTTTCGTGACAATAATGAGAAACAAACACTACTTTCATTTTCATAATAAAGGGTACGGCAATGTGTAGTTTGGGGTTGTTATCGAGATATATTAATCATCACTGGATAAATAAACAATTAAACAACGTATAAAGATTATATGTATCATTATATGATTGTTGTTTCGAAAATGACCTCTCTCTCTATTTCTTCTCGACTGTGCATTGCAAAATTGCAATTCGACCATGTCTGTTGTTTTTAAATGAGTGTCTTGGTAACAATTATGACCAATCACTTTCATTCAATCACATAAGTTATGTATTAATTACTGCTTAATTACCAACCTATATACGCGTCATGTGAGTTATTTAAACAAATATGTTTTAAACTCCCTATTATAATATACACACACGTTAAATAATTATGTACTGTTATATAACTAGTTATGTAATATTATATATTTAGCATTTTTTAAAAGAATTGAATCTGTACAATTTTATTTTTCAGTATCATACAACATTGCATAATATTCGGTTAACTTATACTTTTAAGTTTTATGTTAATACAGTCCTTATATAGTTACAGAATATCTTATTTATCAACTTCAATACTACAATCAAGTAACAAATAATTTAGTATTAATATTAATATAACTTTTATATAAATAAAAATTTATGACATAGTAATGTTATGATATATATAAAATACAAAACTAACTCCCAAATTGTTTGACATGATGGCCAAACACACCCAGCTTGCTCTTTATATGCAACAATAGGGTTATGGTACCCATATCCACACAGAGTGGACATTTACATCTGTTAAGAACCTCCGACAAAAGGTGTCGTCAGAAGGTAACAGTAGGTTAATTTAGAAATTGGTCTAATTTATGAATTAGTTTAATCAGAACTTATTTTTAATTATTTTCTATTTTATTACTTTTTATTAAATTAGAATTATTTTCGTCCAGGATTTGATATTCTTTTCTTTTTGGATTTGATATTATTTCCTTTTAGAATTTAATATTAATTCATTTTAGATATAGATATTATTTCCATTTAGGTTTCTTTTAATTGTTTGATACTATTTCCTTTATTGTTTGGTATTTTTCTCTATTAGTTATTATTTCCTTTTAGGAAATTTTGTTTATCAAGAAATTGTAACGTTGTAAATAGTTATAAGACTTTAGTGTTTAGCATGTTATTTTGTTTTGAAGAATTAATAAAATCTTGCATATTGTTAATTAATTATCTTCTTGATTTTTGGCTTTTCTAAGTAGAGATACCAGGGACTGAAGTTAGGTAAATTCTATTAGTCACTTGTGTATAGATAATTTATTAATAAATTTCTTTAGTTTGGGAGCAGTTTTTCAATTTAGTACAAGTGACTCTCTATCTATTATCAGAGAGTTAAGTAAAAATAATATTATATTTTGGATGGTTCCATATAATTTTATTGAGGTGATCCGATGGATGTAATTATATGTATAAAATAATAAAAACAAAATTGGTTCGAACCGGTATATGAAACTTTTAGTTTATAATAGTATCATCATTCAACTAATTATATTCGACAAACGAATATACCGACCTCGAAACGCGGAAAAAGGAGTCAAAGAATGAGCTTCAACTAATATTAATTAATAAACACTAAACATAATTTCAAAAGCCGCTCAAGATCAGTTTAGGCAAATCACATGATAAACCCAATGTTTTTTTTTGAAAAAAATAAAATAAAATTTCTTATCTCATGTACTGAAACGTGTAAACACCACTAACTTTTATTTCAAGTCTAGGCATTGCCTATTTTTTTTTAAAAAAAATGTCTACGCATTGCCGACTTTAACTTAATTAAGCTAGCAAGCACGATTAAATGTTCAGACTAAAATCATCTCATCATCTAAATTTTCCATTTCCTCTCAAATCAGTAATCAATAATAATTAATAAGAGAATCAATTCAAAGACAATTGATGATACCCATCCATGATTCAAAGAAAATTGATGTTTCCATCACAGTTTATTATAAAAATATATGAATGTTTTTCATTTCACAAAATTTCACATCGATCAAATTAAAAATTTATCGGAATCTATTAAGATCGAATACTATACATACGATTTGGATATCTATTATCATAATTCAAAAAGATTTTTACTTCCATAATACCTAAGTCTCTCATATCTATATATAATATTTGTATAGTTGGATTTAAATTCCTTACCATAAAAGAAAGGTGTGTTTGCATGCTAAAAAGTTAATTTGTAGGTTACAACTCAAATCATGCACTAATACCTAACATTTTAAATGCACGACCCCTAGCACAAATACAATAACATTAATGTGGATCCTGGACTGATTTGTGCTATATGGTTGCAATAGTTGAATTAGAAGTCCTGTATGTAATCATTACATAAGTGGACTTCAACTAAATGAGGCAAAAACACTTTACAGTCTCTAAAACGTCACTTTACCATCAGTGGAGGGACGCGTTCGTGCGTGTATGAGGTTTGCTTACGTTAGAAAAGGTAAAATTGAAAAAACTTTTAAAGATCATTTCAACAATTGAAGCACAAGTACATACATAGTACTAAAACTAGCCCCACTTTAACTACCTTTAATTTCTAGATTCTTTTTGTTTAACGCAACTCTCAAATTTTAGCATGAATTTAATCTTCTTACAATTGTAAGTTTGCATTCTTGTTGTAAAAACTATTGACAGTTCAAGTACGTATTATATTTTTTCTTTATATTTGTAATAAAAATTTAAATAATTTTAAATATATTTATAAGCATACGCGGTAATAAGAATGTTCATATTTGATTGCTAAATCATTAATATAACATGATAAATATATAACATTATATATTATTTGTACATAATAATATATTGAAAATTCTCTTCGAAATGCTAAATTGCAAAGTGTATGAATCCCGACTATGTTGTGTTTTTCTAAAGTTGTAGAAAAAAATCCAATATTCCAAGTTCAGTGAATGAAATTAATTTGGTTAATCATTAATTAAGGTAATTGGTCATTGTTTATTGCTAATCAACATGCTTTGTTATGGTTAATTTATCTTCTAATGGGTGTACGTACATGCTTTGTCCTGCTCGACTTGCTTATGCCTATCTGTTTTGATCACGTGCAGGTCAAAATAATCACTTTTATCTTAAGACTCACATTATATTTTTAAATTATATTATACTAACACTGACTAGTGTGTGTATAGTACGTGGCACTGCGTAATTGTCAAATGTGCTTTGGTGCAGTAGACGTAACTTGAACCTAACATCAATTAGCTTGATTAAGTAAAAAAACGTTAAAATTATAGTGGAAATACTTTTATTTTTCTTAATTTAAAGGATTATCTAGAACAATCGAAATCGATTATTGATAGTATAATTTAAGTAATTACTTTTATAATCGAAAGGTGGGTTTTTATAAAAGAATTTATATTTTAATAGAATAGAAGTGAGAAAGTAGCTACCCTCGTTGGGGGATGATTTTTTTAGAAATACTTTCAAGTTGAGTCAAAATGAGGTAAGAGCTGGCATCACATGGATTAATTTTAATTTAATTTTCCAATCTTACTAATCTCAAAAGTCTGTCATTGAATTTAGATTGACCGACCCTTGAAACGACTGGGCCCCAATTCATTCACATAGAATTTTCTTCTAAGGACGCTACCCTGCAGAGGTACCGAAATTCCAATTGATTTCCCATCGTTCTAATTGGCCTGTCACCTTTTATCTCAAACATTTTGGTGGGTTAACATTACCCCTTGCATTAGAGTACAATCACAATTTTCATCTTTCATGAAAGAAGTTCTAATAGGAAATCTATTAGTTTGAACGATTTAGATCAGATTTTAATACACAATTAAGATTCATAAAGATCCATAAATATTTTCTTGATTTCATGTGAAATTTGAAACATTCTGAAAATTAAATTAGGATTTAAACTGTACAATTCTTTATTATAGTTTTGAATTTAATATGCAGTGGTCAACATTGCCCTTCTTGAAACCCCTTGCATGTACACAACAGACACTCAACCAGGGGCATGATTGTCCCATAGCAAACTTTGAATTTACAATATTAGCCCTCACAATCCTACCTATTTACAATTTAATCCAGTAGTTAGAGTAAATTTTAAATATAACCTGATATTATTACTAATTTCAAGTCATTAACAATTTCACACCAACAAAGCATCTTCTAATGTCGATGCTAATAAGAAAGATCAGTAAAGTCAACTGTAATAGACAGAGAATTTTCGCTCTCAATTAAGACAAACTCCTTTAATTAACACCTGTTAATTATCAATCCCTCGTGAAAGAAAATTTGGTACAACAGTAGGGGCATTTCGGTCACTAAAAGTAACCAAATGATGATGCTTCAAACATCTGTCATTTGTCGTGTTAACATGGTTAAAAAAATAAAAAGGGGTTTTGTCACACAACAGCTCTCTCGATATCTCTCTTTGTTGTGTTGTGTCTACATTTTACAACATATGAATAAAAAAGAAGCCACGTTTTGCTCCTGCTCAATGTTCTTGTCTCTCGAGATGCACTGGAGGAAGAAGAACCAGAATATGAGAGGCTGTGTAGTGGTGGTTTGATCTTTCAAAACTTGTGTCAGTTTTTTTGTTGCGGAGATATTTTATAATCGTTTTTTTGTTTTTTTCCTGGTGTGGTTGACGTGAATTTGGTTTTTGAGTGGAGACTTTTGATGGGCAATTGTTGGACTAGTCGTCAGAAGAAAGTGGACGTAGCTCTCAGCTCTCAGGCAACTTCTGGTACCACTTTTTATGTCTTTTGTGTTCATTTTTTTACAGTGTATGCAATTGGGGTGTTGTGTTTTTCTCTTTTAAGGTTCATTTTGGTTTAAAAATGGGTCCTTTCGATGGATATATGTTTTTTTTTTATTGGGTGGTATTGGGAGTTGAAGCGAAATGGGAGTGTTCTGGTGAAGAGTTTGATGGGGTTTTTCTTTATGGGGATGGATGTTGTTTTTGTTTTTGATGGCTGATGACTTTTGCTTTTGTGTTTGTTTTTGTTGGCGTTATGTTGAAAAGGGTTGTTATTTTGTGGTCTTTTGAAAGTGATTGAGCTTACGAGCTGGAACCGTTGGTGGGGTGTGTTCGATTTGACTGTTGTTTGATTGTAGATTTCTGTGGTATGTTTAGGGTCTGAGAATCCATTCATTTGTTGCAGGCACCGTTTCCGGTAATGTGTCAATAATGCTCTGTGTCTGTAGAGCAAGACAATAGTTTTTCTGGTGTTGTAAATGGCTTCTAGTGTAAATCCCATGTAAATAATGCTTTGAAATGCTGTGGTTTCTTTCTAACACCTTTTTTTTTTCAAAAAAAGAAATTGTATGTACTACTTTATATTGATGACCTTGTCAAGTAAATGTAACAAATTTAGTATTTGATACATTTACGGATTGTATTATTATATTGGCAATTGGGACTTGATGGAAGTTCTATAGATATAGTAGGTAATCATATTATTCAAAATGGACTTCTTTTCTGTTTTTGAAAGATTTGGTTGTGGCTGGTCTATTATTTGTTATGCCTTTATGACATGTTAGAAAAAAATGAGCTAGCAATTATTTTACGTGAATTACTCAGGAATCAGGATTAATAATAATTGGAAAGCCTTGCATGTTAATTTATGACACTGTTTGAGAATTCTGGTAAATGTGCTTGTATACTAGTACTTATACTCTGCCATTTATCAGTGAACCTTAATGGTAATGAATCAAATTGTTCAATACACTGGAACTTTTCTCATATATGAAAATTTTGAAATTTCCATTGTCAAATCTTCTATAATTTACCATTTTCATCGGTGGAGTTATCCAAGGCTCATTTTCTTGAAGGAAATTTACTTTCAATTACTTGCAAATTTAAACATGACTAAACAAATTGTACCATATTTTTCAAACTTATTTATGCTGTTCTTATAAATGCTTTGCTAAAGAATTAAGGACTATCTTAGTTTATAAGGAAATGTGTGGCTGGTTTTGATTTGGTTGTCCAAAAGGAAATTTGATGATAGAAAGTTACCATCATTTCTATAGTTATCAGGGGTAAAAATCATATGAGCTAGAGCAAAAGATGGAAACATATAAAAGGTTACAATAGTGTAAGGGAAGTGATGTGAGTTGTCTGATGTTGGCGGTGGTAATTATCTTTTAATGTTGCACTGAAGTTACAAAGTTTAGTGATGCTAATGTGGTTTGAACCTTCATTAGTGCAATTGTTATGAAGTGGTGTGGAAATGATGGTTCGAAGAGATATTGGTGTTGTTGGAGGATCACAAGTGAAAAAGTGGTCAGTGTGATTGTGGTGACAATAATCATTAATGGAAACAATGTTTTATGAGATTTAACGGACACTACAAGCCTTGAGGCATGAATAGAAGTGCACTTGACATTTGTCCTCCGGGTGAGTTCTGGTTTCAAGTCTTTAAATTCAACTAAAAACACCCCCTACTCTTCACCAAAATATCTAAACCGAAGATTTTCTTTCCTTCTTATAATTACTACTAATTCACCAAGCTGATCTTCTAAACCTCAGTGCAATCAATAAATTTGTGTCTGTTTGATCCATTTGTTGTTTTGCCATCTTGATACTAGCGCAAGCACATGTTAGACAGTCACATCTGTCTCTTTTTTTCCTTATGATAGAGAATAATAATTAGTCTTACTTTCTTTGTCATTGTAGTGTCTCTACAAATTACGACTTGATTGTTGCAGCTTAGTGATTTTATAATATGATTTCAAAGTTGTGATGATCAGGAAAGAATTAAACTTAGAAATGAAAGCTACCAGGAATTATAATTTGTGGGTGTGGAAACCATTCCCCAATTACCTGTAGGCATAAAAGATAGTTGAGTTGAGATTGGTATGCAGTGACATTAGCAACTAAAGTTTTCATGTCATCAGTGAGTGAAGTCTTTGAGCAAATGTGTTGAATGTTAATGTAATTTTTATTTCTCATTGGATACAGAAGACAAAAACTAGTTAACCGTCTTAATTCATATGCTTTTTCATTTTTAGGATCTAACATTTAGTTGAGTCTGACAAGTATAATTGTGTGCATCATTATGGTGATTCCACCCTAATGAGTAATGTTGGATTCATTTCTTTTTTGGTTAATTTTAGCCAGTACAATTAATTTGGTTGGTTTAAAGAACTGCTATCTCATAGGCAGACTTTTGCATTCATGACCATCAACTATGGATCATTAGGTTTGAAAGCTTCCAAAATGTAGACTAGGTTTTGAAATGTGTTGCATCCTTTCCCATTCTTTTAGGGGAGGGAAGGGGGAATAAGATATTGTCATCTACTTTGTTGACTGTTATATAGGTTCTTGGTGTTTTGAGTTTGTTTGTTTGCGGAGGACTGTAATGAGTTCACAATGACCTAAAAAAGAGAACCTATATTTGTCCTTTGCACTGTAGAGGACAAAAATGTGAACTCTTGTGCAAATGTTCATATGGGCATCCACTTGGCCTACTAAAGTCCCAATCGTTCATAGGGAGAATTCTAGGGCCGTATAGCATGGGACCTATTATTACTTACAATTGGCACATTCATTTTGAATCCATGCTAACGGTCCTAAGTATTCAATCTCTCATTTACTGTAGGTGTGCATGTGGTTATCTTTTCATGAGCTTCCATTATTACATGGTGCTTAATGTTCAGTTACTGTCTGCTTCCCAAGATATGTATCATAAAAATTATATTTCTTCTTTTCATGAGGTACCAAAGTTCCCTATGGAAACAGCCATTCCTCAGCTGGTTTAACTCCGAAAATAAATAAAAGTGAAAAGCGTTCATTTGGAAGTCTCTCTTCTCCTAGAACTGAAGGTGATATTTTATCATCTCCAAATCTAAAAGCCTTCTTGTTTAGTGATCTTAAGAATGCGACTAAAAACTTTCGCCCTGATAGTCTTATTGGGGAAGGAGGATTTGGTTATGTTTACAAGGGATGGATTGATGAGCAAACCCTTGAGGCAGCAAGGCCAGGCTGTGGAATGGTTGTAGCAGTGAAGAAACTTAAACCTGAAGGGTTTCAGGGTCATAAGGAGTGGCTGGTAAGTTCATTTATTTTTTCAATCAGCTCATTACCCTTTCTACTTTCTTTTAGATAATTTGGCTTGCTTCATTTATTCATCTTTCATTTGCTGCAGTCTGAAGTTGATTATCTTGGCCAGCTTCACCATCCAAATCTGGTTAAACTTATTGGATTTTGCCTGGATAGAGAAAACAGGCTCTTGGTGTATGATTATATGCCTAAAGGCAGCCTGGAGAACCATCTATTTAGAAGTAAGTCAATCGTTCTGGCTGGCACAACGTATGTGTTTCCTATGTCATATTTTCCACCATTTTTACCTTTTGTCAGTTACTGAAATCAGTTTACGGTTTTTGAAGCAATTATTTGGACATCATTTGATTTCTGGTTTTAATCCAGCAAAAAGATGTCTTTGTTCGTGAAATCTAAGACTTTCTTATTTGCAGGGGGTGCCCGACCTCTTCCATGGTCACTGAGAATCAAAGTTGCCATAGGTGCTGCTCGAGGGCTATCTTTTCTGCATGACTCTGAGCAACAAGTTATATATCGGGATTTTAAAGCTTCAAATATCCTGCTAGATTCTGTATGTTAATTGATTACTCTTATTATGCATGTTAGTTAAATGGCAGTGGTTTTGTGTGGTGAATGTAAGTGTTCAAGCCCATTAAATTGGTAAATTTAAAGAAAAAAAATGAAGGCAATAAAGGTTGAAATTCATTTCCTATTGTTGTATCTTGTTTGAAGTTAATGTTTGTTGACAAACTCATCATCATTTCATAATAGTTTGCTTGAGCCCATGTAGCAATTAATGGTGGGTTTCACTGTTGGAAATTCGGTTGTTATTCAGCTAAATTTCTTAGTCCCATTTATGTTTTCTTACGAGTGCAGGAATTTAATGCAAAGCTGTCAGATTTTGGCTTGGCAAAAGCAGGCCCAACTGGTGATCGTACTCATGTTTCGACACAAGTTATGGGTACTCAAGGTTATGCTGCTCCTGAATATGTTGCTACAGGTTTGTTGTTTACCTTGGAATGGCATTTTATTTTCTACATTTTTGAATTATGCACTATCAGGGTAGCCCTGAGCTGCTAAAGGTGGTCTTTGTGTTTCTGCATGTATCTATTATTGTACGTTTTTCATCAGTAGAATTTCTCTGGTGGGATAAAAACCGTTCAGTTCAGTATGAGGTGGCATCTTAGTTTCAGTTCTTAATACTGAACCTGCAAGTGAAAATGATAATAGTAAGCAGCATGCATTTTGATCAAACAGGTAATAAAATTAGGAATGAGTAGAAATTTATTAGACTTGTTCCGGAATTAGCACATAGTTGAACTTGCAGGTACTGCACTGCAGTCACTGAGAGAAAGAGGGAAAGAGACTTTGATGTTATGCTACCAAACTTGTATCAAATCTTATAAAGCTGAAATTCTCTAGACTTAGCTATGTAAACCAAACAGTATTGTTGAGTGTTCGTTATTCGAAATTGTCAGATGTATATCAGTGAACCAATTCTAGAAGGGTGGGTGGGGTTCCAGATGATACTAGCCAGGAGCTTCTAGTCTGGCCAGACTGAGTTTTTTTCATAAGTTCGTATCAGAATCATGATCTTTAACCAAAATAACTTGATTTAGTTGGTTTATATATGAGATCATAGCCTTTTGTTTTGTATTTACAACATTACACTAAACAGATGCGTTCACTGTTGACAGGTAGACTTACTACGAAGTGTGACGTATACAGTTTTGGGGTTGTGTTGTTGGAACTGCTTTCTGGACGACGTGCTGTTGACAAAAATAAAGTTGGTGTGGAGCAGAATCTAGTGGATTGGGCGAAACCTTATTTGGGTGACAGACGCAAGTTGTTCAGGATTATGGATACCAAATTAGAAGGCCAGTACCCTCAGAGAGGAGCTTTTATGGTGGCCATCCTTGCATTCCAGTGTATCAGTGAGGCCAAGTCGCGGCCACCAATGTCCGATGTATTATCTGCTCTAGAAAAATTACCTGCTCCTAGAGATGCAAGCAGCCCCTCCAAACCCGAGATGCAAATGGCCTATAGCCCTTACCAAAAGTCCCCATTGAGAGGCAGTTATGCTTCTCCTGTGAATATGTCCCCCCGTCGCTCCCCTGTGCCACTTCACATGAAATCCCCTCGATTGAAATCCCCTCGAGGACGATAACTAGGACCTGATTTTCCATCCGTTCAGTGAGTAACCTCAATGTAAATCCCTCCTTTTTCACCTTTAGCCTGATTTATCAGGTACTAAAATCCTCTTCAGGAAAGTTTTATGGGGTTTTGTTTCGAACCCAGCTTGGTAGGGATAGTTTGCAAGTGTATCATCAGCTTCCACGACAACATTTTTGTGTTAATCAGCATGGTTTGTCATTATCTCAGACACTAATATTCCAGCATTATCTAGTATCGTTGAAATATGCTTCGTTTGAGATGATATATATGGAATACCATTTTAGTTATTTGCTTATAGAAACTGCCTTTTTGGCTTCTAGTGTTGATTATTGACCCATTAAGTATGTAACAAATCGTTTTGCTTAGCATAGCATTGGATGGTATTATTGAATTATTCATCCTCAGCGTTTAGCTGTAGAAATTGTCTTATGAGAGTTGGGTACTTTCGTTATAGAAGTTTTGACAGCTTTTATTAACTTTCAAAATTGACAAATAAGATTTTAATATAGAAGATTAAGACAAAAGTAATTTTTATTTAATGTGGACCAAAGGGAAAATAATTCGCATTATCTTTAGGTGATTGAAGATCCACTCTTTGTAAGTAATGGGGCCAAATTTTCTTTGCATTTTTTTTTTCCGTCACATTGCCTCTGTCCGTTCAATGGATCTCTTTTCTTTTTTTCCTTCTATATAAGAGAGTAAAATTTAAACTTCTTACGTATTATTCAATATCTATATATATATATATATATATACAAAAATTTTTTACATTACAAGTATAATTATAACAGTTGGATTAAGACTCTAAGACACAGTTTAAAACTTTATTCTTAACAGATAGAAAAGGGTAATTCATACAAAATATAAAAATTATTCACATATTAGTGAGATTTAGATATTGCTGTTGGGACCTGTCACTTAATTTTACAAAAAAAAAAAAAAAATAGTTTCCTCGTTTTTCCTTAAAAAATAAATAAATAAATAAATAAAATAGTATTTTTCAATAGTTAAATTCAAGTTTTTAATATTTTTAATTATTTATTTAGCCTCATTACTCCCATCACGATTAAGTTGATATTTCAATGATTGTAATTATACCCTTAATTTTATATACTAGTTAATAAATACACAATTCGATTGTATGTAGAGAATTTCCAAAATTAATTGATTTGCCGAAAGGTACCTAAAAAATATTTTTTTTTGAAAATTATTAATTAAAACTTTAAAATATCTTCAAACAAAATAATTAATTATTAAGCAATCAACCATTATTTTCACCAGAAGACTGGTGGCTAGAGTCCAATTAAAACGACACCGTTTAAAAAATGAAAACACGAATGAA
Organism: Dimocarpus longan; assembly: GCA_022984855.1. Classification (NCBI taxonomy): domain Eukaryota; kingdom Viridiplantae; phylum Streptophyta; class Magnoliopsida; order Sapindales; family Sapindaceae; genus Dimocarpus; species Dimocarpus longan. The sequence goes on from CM041024.1 coordinate 8,937,864, forward strand.
TTGAAGGAGAAGTAGCGTGATGGAGAGGCGTTTTTGATGGGCATGGTGTCAACTTGTTCAGACCAATAAAGTCTCGCTGGTATTGCAAATCAATCGCTTGGTTACTTTGTAATAATGAATCTTGAATCACGTTCTCGATTGTATTTTTGGCAGATAAAATCTTGATCGAAAGGTGGAAGAAGATGGTGTTGGTTTTAGCTTTGGGTGATTTACATGTACCTCATAGAGCGCCTGATTTGCCTGCCAAGTTCAAGTCCATGCTCGTTCCTGGCAAGATCCAACACATCGTTTGCACCGGCAATCTCTGCATCAAAGTTCGTTTTTTTATTTGACTTTTTTACTAAAATATCGGATAGAGGTTGTCTTCTTCATTGAATTTGCTATTTGATCGGTGGCTGGAATTTGCATGATTGAATTTTTCCAGTTTCTCTATAACTGAATTAAGTATGAACAAAGCTTGCTTCAATGGTTTTGGATGACTAGGTATTGGATTTAGATCTTATTTTTGAGAAAATATAAATAATTCTATGTCTATCAACTGTGCTGTAATGATTTTATTTTATATTAATTGTAAGAATCAGCATGACAATGTCTATTACTTAGTAGAAATTAAGATAGTGTCGATTTAGCAATTTCAAATCGAATGAATGTTTCAGGAAGTTCATGACTACTTGAAGACTATTTGTCCTGACTTGCATATCACTCGAGGCGAATATGATGAAGAGACGCGATATCCTGAGACTAAGATGCTCACCATTGGTCAATTCAAGTTAGGACTTTGCCATGGCCATCAGGTTTTTTCTATTTTCACGTACTGTGTTGTTTTGTTTGAACATGAAAATCTCTGTATTTGTATTTTTAGGTTAACAAGTTTCAAGAGGATGTTAAATTTGTGATTTCTCGTGCTAATATAAGTTCTGCCTTGTACGGAACAACGTCCTCTTGAAACTTCTTAAGCTGGCAAGTACAGATACAGATACAGAGATTTTTGTGAGCTATTTGCGTTATTGAGAAGCAAACATCTAGTGGAAAGTGGAATATGCTCGATGGCATAGGGGGGGTTTTGGCATTCGTAGAAAAAAGATTAAAGGATAAGAAAATCACTTTAGGTGATGAGGTCATGATTATAAGTTTGTACTTTAATGTTGATAATCCACTCTCTATTTGTGTTTTTGGATTTCACTTAAATAGTATTGATGTTTGCAAGGTTATTCCATGGGGGGACCTAGACTCGCTTGCCATGCTACAGAGACAGCTGGATGTGGACATACTTGTGACTGGTCACACTCATCAGTTTACAGCTTACAAACATGAGGGAGGCGTTGTCATAAATCCAGGCTCTGCCACGGGTGCGCACAGCAGCATCACCTTTGATGTCAACCCTAGTTTTGTCCTCATGGACATTGATGGCCTGCGAGTTGTGGTCTACGTTTATGAACTCATTGACGGAGAAGTTAAGGTGGACAAGATTGATTTTAAAAAGACAACCACCACGACTCACTAGGTTCATCAAACTTGAGAAGCTTAGGTTTTGTTTTGCATTGACATTAATATTATAACTATGTTTGGATTTTCATCAGCAAGCTTGATCAATTTATGATGCATTGGATACCATTATTGTTGTTTGTTTGAGGGATTGAGGCTTTTCTTGTGATTCAGGTTAGGGGCAAATTAAAGATGACTTCCCACTGGGGCTTTGGTAGAATTTGATGTATTTATCATGTAAATGATGTAATTGCTGTGTTGTGCATTGTGTGTCCGCAATTAGTAGAAGCTTCGCACTTGTATTCTGTGTCCCCTTTATCAAGCCTCTTAAGTGCTACGAGAGGTGTTGGGAACCATGTGAATTGAATAGATTGGGTCGCAGCAAACACAGTAGAAAATAGGCAGTGTCTAGAGTGATCAGTTTGGCATGCAAGGAACAGATTAATACAGAGGTCTGAGAATGCAATTGTTGATGCAAGACTGACTCTGAAATCTGAAGTAGAATGATATGAAATCTCTATGTTTTCCACATCAAAACATTGGAACATAAACCGCATTTTGGATTCCTGGATGGTGATTTGTTGATATAAGACAATTTTTTATGTCAGTTTGTGGGATAAATGATGTCAGATGTGAGCATATAATATGTTGTTTTGACCATCTCCAGAGACGAGCAAACATCATATATGATTTTGGTAATATGAGCAAAACTCATTGTGATCGTCTTTTCAGTATTTTATTATAAGATTAGTCTTAACTGGAGTGTTTCCATCGAGTTAGATGCCTCCAAGCACGAACCTATTCGACTTTAACATATTCAAATTGTCCATCATTAATCTGTCCTTGAAAAATGCAAAGACAAATAACAACTCAATAGAACTACAACCAGGATCCTGATTAATCTTAAGTTCTTTTACTTTTTATCTTCCTTAGTAAGCCCTGAACTCTCAATCAAGCATAAATTATTAAGCTATTTGAACTGCCTCCTGGGAAATAATAAAAGAAAGAATCTTTTATTTTAGTAAATATATGTATATCTGTTCATAACTTAAGTGATTAATATGTATATTCTTCACATCCATATCAGATATTCGAATCTCATTATATCTTTGTAAGCATATTGACTGTATTTTTAATTTTCATGTTTTTGTTATGAGTGGAAATTGTGAAATATACTAAGGTACTGTAAACCTCTTGGTCCTATCATTAATATTTACCAGTATCTGTTTTTCTCCACTATGTGTCTTTTGTTTTGTGTATTTGTGTCATAATTGCATTTCCGGATCATGTTATATGAAAAAATAATAAAATGTATCATTTTTATTTAAGTTGTTAAATATTTTTTGCAAATAAAAAAAAAATATATATATAATAGGAAAGCTTGAGAACTTTTAGAAAGATTACAATAATTTATTATTAATATTATAACTTAAATGGAAGAAAAGAAGAGGTCTCTATCGTAATCATAAATCATCCAACAAAAGAAGTCCTTACTACTCATCAAATTCAGAATCCTACATTCCTACTGAAATTTTTAATAATTATAATTATAATTATAATAAAAGAAAACCACACCAAATTGGGAACTACAGTACAATCTCGATACAATCTCCTTTTTTTATCTTCGAAGTTACTATCTTCCTAATCACCATAGGACATTACATGTCTCTCTCTCTATAAATATAACTCTACAACAGTGAACACCAACAAGGAAACCCCACCAAACGAACTCCATCACACAGTTTTCTCTCAAGAAATTCTCCTCCAAATCTTTGTCTCTTCTTTTCTATGCATATAACTCTGCAACAGTGAACACCTACAAAGAACCCCACCAACTCCATCACAGTTTTCGCTCAGGAAACTCTCCTCCCAATCTTTGTCTCTTCTTTTACTTTTTTAGTTTCTTTTACGTTCAACAAATATATATGGCCACCACTGGTTCATCACTCTATGGTTATCACTGTGAAGCGTACCAGCCTGAAGATTTTGTAAGCGGTAACGGTCTTGTTTCCTCAACAAAAGCTCTTTTATTCATCGAGTTCTACGTTTCTTGTAATGGTTTCATGAAGCACGACGACCTCACGCTGCCCACTGATGACCTCACCTCATGGTCTATTGTTATATCAAGCAAGCTCTCACAGTTGCATGTCCACATTGATTTCCACGTCAGTATGATCATGAGCATCACTAACTGCGCACGTTCAATCATTAATGAACAACGTAACATGAACTGCCATGCCATTCCTATGGTTGTCGTGATCACTGCTGTGAGTTACAACGAAGAAGAGGAGGAGGAGGAGGCGGTTGCTCGGGCTGCTACGTTGTCCATCAATGGACAGGCTCTTGATATGGTGCCTGCCAGTGGGTCTTCCATTCAGGCTTTGAAGAAAACTAGAGTTGAAGATTGTTCAAGACAGTGTGTTGTATGTTTGGAAGATATCTTTGTTGGGTCAGAAGCTACAAGCATGCCTTGTTCTCATGAGTACCATCAAGATTGCATTGTCAAGTGGTTGAATCAGAGTAATCTCTGTCCTCTGTGTCGGTTCCGAATGCCGGTGAAATCTTAGATTGTGATAGAAAGATTGTTGCGAATGTGCATAGTTTGATTATTTAAAATTTATGTAATGTATCGTTTTCTTTTCCAAGATCAAATTCTTGCTGATGGTAAAGAATCTTGTAAAATTTTCTTGAATCTTGTGACATTTTCTTGTTGTTTATCTTGTGCATTACTAGTCATTCTCTTCTCTTCCATGTAATTTGTATCTATTTGAATAAGCATCCTTCAAGCAGCAGCAATCCGTTTCACTTTTGAAATTTAATCATGATTTGTAACTGAACTAGTTGTTTGAATTTGGTGTCATCAAAGGTTTGGTCTACATAGCTATGAGTGTTGTAGCACCTAAAAGAAATAAATCTGGCACCTAACTTCCTGATAAGAAAGTGGACTTGGCCTCTGGGATCCATGTACATATAAATATATATATATATATACACTAAAATTAAGTAGTTAACTTTGATCATGTGCTTAAAACATAGAAAGTAAGCATGACTGAATTTTGGAATACTGATAATGAGAGCAAACATATCAAAGAAACTAGTATTAAGGGAAATTTTAAATTTCAATCAACACTTTTGAAACAGCACTAATATATAATTATTCATCTGCAATTTTTTCTTACTAAGCTAGCCTAACATGCTCATTGTACCTAACATTATCTTTTTGCTATTTAGCAGTGAACCTATAAACCATAACATTCTCATAAGTCTCTCCAGGATACAAAATCTGTGAAGGGAAATTAGGATGATTCACTGAATCCGGGAAGCCTTGAGTCTCCAAGGCGATTCCTGCAAAATTCGAGTAAACACATCCACCTTTCCCCTTGACATGGCCCAACATGTTACTTGAATAAAACTGCACTCCAGGTTGATTAGTCCACAGCTCCAGTTTTCTCCCTGATTTACTTTCCTCCACCACAGCTACCTTCTTCAAGTGTTTAGTGCTTGTGTCATCTAGCACATAGTTAATGTCATAACCATCAGGTAGCTCTTTGAACCTGCTGCCAATCTCGCGGGGTTGGAGGAAATCGTAGGGTGTTCCTTTTATAGGTTTGATTTCACCAGTTGGGATGAGTTCATCGTCAACAGGAGTGATTTTGGATCCGAATAGTTGTAACTTGTGTGAGAAGATATCTCCACTGTCATGCCCACCAAGGTTCCAGTAAGTATGCAAGGCTAAATTCACTGGAGTAGCCTTGTTAAGTGCCTTAGCTTCCATTTTTACACCCAACTCATTTTCCCCGATAAGCACGTATGTCACTTGGACATCAACTTCACCAGGAAAGCCTGTGACATTTTATAAAAATGTTAAGAGTCAAAAGACAACATATATTTCTGCTAGAGTTTCAAATACAAGTTGATCATAATATAGACCTTCTTCACCATCATAGCTGTGGTAGGTGAATGTGACATGGCTATCTTTTCTGTGACTTTCTAATTTCCATATAACATCACTAAAGCCTTTGTAGCCACCTGATGTGTACAACAAAACCGAATCAGAGTTAAACAACAATTTAGTTTTCATAATAGATATTGTGATTGAAACTTGACAGGAGAAAAAAGTTGATGAAACCAGTATCTCACCATGAAGCATGTTCTTTCCTTCGTTATTGGCCAATTGATAATATTTTCCATTTAAATGAAAACGAGCCCTTCCAATTCTGTTAGCTACACGTCCAACTATGGCTCCAAAATAAGTTGTATCATTCTGCAATAACAATAACCTTTGAGAAAATAAGGTCCATGATTTATGATCAAAAAATCCAGGTCATTATATATCACATAATACAAGGAAAAAAATACTGTTATAGACAAATTGCACCTTGTAACCATCGATTGAATTGAATCCGAGAACAACATCAGCTAATTTTCCTGATACATAATAAGAGAAGTGAAGTGATTTTATATAAAGTAATAATGAAAAGAAGATAACAAAAATACATTGTAAGCCGATTTGAAAATTTAATCAATGTTCATGATCATATACAAATGTTGTTACTAGAACAAACAATAAAAAAGGGATAAAAAAGAAACCAAAACAGACCATTTTTATCAGGTAGAATGGCAGAGAGCATAGTTGCACCATAGTTTGTGAACTTGAGTGATAAATTTCCTCTCTTTAGTTCATATACACCAACTTTCTCTGCTTCGCAACCTGCCAGAAAAATCACTAAAATAAAGCAACAAAACAAACCAATCTTAGCCATTATGGACTCAAATTATCTTTGGAGTATTTTCACGTGTAAATGAGCATATACTTATATATATACACACAACCAGATAAAGATATGAAATATTCAACTAAAATTTTGGAAAGAAAACAGGAGAAAATCTAGACGAGGATTTTAATAGATTAGAGATAAGACAGGGAAGAATTTTAGAGTAACTCTGACTTTTCTGTTATGATATGCATGCTGATGTGTTTGGTTTTATTTTTATCCTTCTAATTTTAAATTGTAAACACTATCCATTAATGTATATATTAAGCCCTTCAGATTATCATTTGACGTTTGTTTATATTTGAGCCATAAATTGTAATTATTAATGGATAAGACCTATTCCCTGATCCTGTTAACAAGATGGTTAAAAAAATATAATTTTGAAGAAAGATTTATCAATCAAACGGCTAATACTAATTTGATCAAGTTGAAGATTTGGCTGAAAAGGAATACTAACTGAATACAATTTGTTCTATTTGTTATAATTCTATATATACATAGAAGTAAAATTCCTTGAACTTGTGATGATTTGGTGCAGCAATAGTAGACCAAAACGATACAACTTGGTATCATTAATTTGCGAGACAGAAGTCCAAGTAGAAAACAAACAAGACTTCCGCATTGAGAACAGTCACTTTGAAAAGTATATATCGTCCAGCAGAATTGTCAATAATATTGTCCCTTTTGTACCTTTCATAAAATGACAACGCAATGCAGGCACCTTAGCAGCCAAGTATGTTGAAATTCCAGGAACAGGACCTTCAAAAATCTGAAAGGTATGATAGTTGAAGTTCTGTGGGCACAATATGACTGGTACAATTTTGGACATTCATTCACTTTTAACATTCCAATGAAACAGTTGTTTGGTTCTTTTTTCACATACTAGAAAACTAAATTTCCTTCAAGAGAAAGAAGAAACAAAACAATACAACTAACATGCCATACTCAAAGCCATTGATCAATTTAGCATTTATGTACTTCTTTCAATGGAATTTCACTTGCATCAAGATCAAGAGCTTGGTTACCATTTGAGAGATAGGACGAGGATGGCTAGCCAAAAGTGAAAAATAACAACCAAAATTACAAAATATAATTTTACTGTTTTTGGAGTTAAGAAAAAAAAAAACCAAAAAAGCTCGAATTACCATTGCCATTTGAATCCCAAAAATAAATAATTAAATAATGTATTATACATATACGCTTGCAACAATCCCAGTCACGTACACTGCTACTGTGGTCAAATTATGAACTATGTAAGAAGTGATGAAACATGATGAGCGTATATATGTCAACGATGAACACATATCTGAGAATCATGACAGCACGTTGAAAGCCTGAGCTCCTCGTGCAACCTTGATGAATACATCCTCCAGAGTGGTGTCAGCCAAACCCCATGCGAAAACCACAAACTTTCGCTTTGCATTGTCAACAGCTTGGAACACATCTGCAATTCTCACCTCATGTTTTGGGAGCTCAAACTTTTGGGTTCCTGATATTTGGTATATCTTATTAGCATTTGGGGAGAGATGGCGCACCATGTTCTCCACTTCTTCTTCGTGATCCGCAGATGTTGTCATCGTGAACACATAAGATCCTCCATATCTAGCCTTTAACTGTTAGACAAAGTATTTGAAGTAAGTGCTTCGCAGAAACCATCTATTCAGTAACATTGTCTAATTAGATCAGGTGCTATGCATTGCCGCTGTATTCAATGAAAATGCTTGAATGTAAGAACTGTAGTGAGAAGGGTCAGTGGGTCACTGTTGTTGTTTTACCTCTCACCACGCATCTAAATAATGATATAATTGAGTCATAGAATGAGCTGTAGCTATAAGATACAAATATGATAACATTCAAGCTACCTCTTTTGGATTTCCAATGCATTGCAAACTGCCATCTACAAAAATTCCTAACCGATCACACAGGACCTCTGCCTCCTCCATGGAATGGGCTAAAAACATATAAACAAGCTTAATTAGTAAAACATGAACTGACATAAACAAGAGATGAACACGAAAGTTATTGGTATCAATGAAAGTTGAGTGTGTATGGGAAGAGAGAGAGAGAGAGTACTTGTGAGAATAATTGCCCGGCCTTGTTTTGCACGCTTCACAACATTCCATAAATTATTTCTTGAAGCTGGATCTAAACCGGTACTGGGCTCATCCATATATACAACCTTGCAAAATTTACATGGTATTAGTCATAAGTAGCATTGCAGGATATGATTAGTGGAGACAGAGAGACATACTTTTGGATCCCCAATCAGTGAAATAGCAACACTCAGTCTCCTCTTCATGCCTCCACTGTATTTTCCAGCTTTTTTGTCAGCAACACCTCCATGAAACAGGTTGACACTCTTGAGGGATTCTTCTACAGCCTACAGTGACATAATAGGATAGAAAAGAGAGTAAATAAAGTTATATAGTAAATGTACCCAGCATACCAAGTATTCATTATTTTTTTCAATCTCACCCCACCAAACATAAGATTGAGCTGTGCATTAAATCTTAATGCAGCAGCCAGAGCAACATATGTACAATTCTCCGCCACAACTTTATGGATATATAATTATTTGTTTTTCAGATTCAGTTAAACTAGTTTCGATTCCATTTGCAAAATGAGAGAGAGAGAGTGGTCAAATGTTCAAGTACAAATCCTGCAATAAGCACCACTTGTCTTATAGACAAAGAAAAGATGATAGGACTTATCTGTTTTAAGGTAGAACCTTTTAGGTTCTTAAGTCTGCCATAAAATAGTAAGTGTTCCCGTCCTGTTAAACTTTCCCACAGCAGGCTGAAATTGGCCAATAAAAATGATGAAACATGAAAACATTTCAGATTTCATTTAGAGGAAAATAACATTTGGTTTGGGACAGAAGGAACAGAACTCTAGCTTACTCATGCTGAGGGCATACACCCATGCTGGTATATATGCTGTCCATACCAGTCTTTATGTCCCTACCCTGAACAAATGCTGTCCCAGAGGTTGGCTTTATAAGCCCGATCATCTGCCAACAGACAGTTTTTATCAGAAAGCAAGAAGTAGTATTCGACATTGTTTATTTCAAGGAACCAAAGACTATGATAAACTTACCATGCTAATAAAAGAGGTCTTCCCAGCACCATTAGGACCAAGCATGCCGAAGCACTCCCCTGGAGGCAAAGCAAGAGACAACCCTCTCACTGCTAACTTCTCAGGGTTACCATCCCTTCCTGGATATATCTTTTTAAGGTTATCACAGATGATAGCATGACTATTGCTTGGTTCAAGCAGCAACTGTTCAACCTTCTCTCTCTGGAGCAAAAAAAAAAAAAAATGAAGCACAAAATTACCAATATATATTAATTAACTCACACGGCAGTAAATACTGTCCAACAAAAGATATTTAAAAGATTTATTTAAGTTAAACTACAGAACTTCAATTCTGACAATAAGCTATGGTGGCACCACTTTATAAGAAGTGAATCATATGCATGAGCCTAAGAAACACACTTCTTTAATAACAAACAACACTGAAGCTTTTGAATATTCAAGATAGAGAAATATCTAACAAAATATCAAATCCAAAAGCTAAAAATGAGTTAATTTCATGGAATTGTTTCAATGGAAATGGAGGTATTTAAACTGTTTGATATGTTAACCAAAGAGACATCTCTAGCTTTCCATAAAACATATAATGGCTCATGGCTGCACAAGATAGGTCAGTGTGGTTTGATTGACCAACTTCCTAGTCTATGTATATTCATTAACAAACTTCAACAATATACAAGGAAATCAAGTAAAAAACTTTTAAAAAAAAATAAATAAATAAACAATAAATAAAAAATAAAGAAAGAAAGAAAAGAAAATGTTACCTCCTGAACAACATCAGGTTTCTCTATCTGAACAAACACCTTTGATCCCTGCCTTCTCAAACTGGGCCTCCGGAAAGATGAAAGAGGCTTCTTCTGAAATTTTTGCAAGAAGAACAGAGGACCTTTTGCACCTCCAGATGATAGAACTTGATCTACGTAATAAGCGAAAAAAAGTACTACCAACCACTCAACAAACATTATAATCAAGACCTCTTTCATACCGTTTCCACTGTCACTCAAATCTGCCCACCTCATCCCATCAATTCCCAAATAGTTACCCCTGAACGAATATTGCCCTAACTCATAAAGCCCACGATATAGAGCAAAACCAGGATATAACTCCATTACAGCAATCCAGCCTCCTACAAGAACAGAATTTCACTCATATTAAGTGATACTACCTAACGTGAAAACAACCAAAACAGAAGCTATGTTTACAACAAGAACTACTTCTTCTTCACTTTCAAACTTACTTGGAAATGATGAATCTTGAACAAAGAACTGAAAGAGAAAGCCTCCTAAGAGGCCAGTTCCGAAGACCAATACGTATGATATAACTGCACCATTCATAATTAGATCATTCCATGAGAGTCAGTTTACAGATCATTATGAGGAATTAGGGCATACTCCCTACTAGTAAATGCCTAGAAAAGCTAGCACCAAACCTGCAGCAGTCTTAACGCTTGAAAACAGTGCAGCTATTAGAAAGGCCAGAGATATTTGCAAGTTTATGTAGATAAAGTAAAACACAAATTGGATGCTGTAGGAATTGAGTGTGAAGATTTTCAGCCCTGTAACTCAACCACATCAAATCAAGTTGAAGCAAAGTAAAAACAAGAAATGCAATAACCAGTTGTTTGATTACCTATGACTGAGCCAAATACCACAAAACATAGTATGTAGATTAAAGAGATGGCAAGGAAATACAAATATGAAATCATCCAATAAGGTCCATCACCGAGTCCATGCATTTTCATCATGATTCTGAGTTTTTGTTGTTTCTCATATACTAAAGATGTCAAGACCACCTGCACGGAAATAAACATATCAAGAAAATAAAACTTGAGAAGAAATTAAATGCAACATTATTTAACACATATTAGATGAATAATGAGTTTAGCCCTATTATGTCTACCATATTACAACATTTACATACTAAAGATCGAGACTCTTGTATAGGTTAGGCCATATAAAACAAAAACGTGCAAATTGAATACCGCAATCATATATCACTCCCATTTGTAGAACAATTTTGAACTGTATAAACTCATCAAAGTCTCAGCTACTTATTTCAGAAGTATTGTTTAGCATTTACAATAATGATAATTGAGATGATGATGCATCAGTAAACAATAAGGACCACCAAATTACCTTGAGAATCATAAAAGAAGTGTGAGCACAAATTAAAATATTTACCTTGTTATGGCTCTTCACACAAATAGCCAAGATAACTATGATAGAGGGCAGAATACTTATTAATTTGAAACAACATGCAACCCTTAACTAACTTATCACTGTCACAAAGAAGCAATTTCAGTTCATATACTTACAGGGAATAGCTCTAGGACAACCCATGTAAAGAACAGTGCGCCAAGAAGAGATGACATATCAAATCTGAGCTCAGTGTAAGTTTTGGGCATTTCTTTGACAAACTCAAATAGCATTTGTGTGCCAGGCCCCAGCAGAAACTGAAGGTAGGAATTGGATGCCTATGAATGCACAAATTGTAAAGGTTAGTATTCATCATACTTTGTTGCTTTAAGCATATGAGCAGACAAAAATCAAGTATCAATCCTGAAAGTGGGAATACAAGTTATAAGTATAAGATCTATGTATATAGTTAAATATAAAAACAAGATTACATCAGATGAATTGAAAGCACATGAAGGCATAAAAAAAGAACATAACATCCAGTAACTTATCAAAATTTGTATGTTTTACACTTTTTTCTCTTCCATTTTCATATTTACTTCGCAACCTAATGGCGCATGCAACCAATGTCAGAAAGAGATTCCCAACTGCCTTAGTCTCAATGCCTCTCAATTCTCTAACTCAGCTCTTCAACAACTGTTTATTCTTAGGATTTTCAATTTTCCGTACCATCAAAATTTTTTAACTTTTCAAATCAATAAGGAACAACCGAAACCTTTACAATTCAATAAATTAGCGTGAAATGTCAATCATCTCCAGAGGGTATTGTCTCTCTGGAAGTTTGAATGATACACAACTATGCAATACAGCAATTCCCATGAGTCAGGCCCAAAAAATTAAGATGTTTAAAGGAAAACACGAGTAGAAAGAGAACTCAGTTAATAAAAATTCTATACATACCAGATTTACTGCACGTGGAACACGCAGCCATCCCATTGGAATATTCCCTGAGTCATTCTTGTAGGTTGAATTGTACCAGATGTTCACATTAAAATGACTTGCGTCGGAGTTTAGGAAATCATAGGCTGTGGAAAAATCAAACCACAGCATTATCTTATCAATTTGTCAGCCACATCAGATTTTTAAATTAGTTAAAGTATGATGCAGACCAACCTCCAACTATCTCGTTAATTTTTCCTTCTGAGTTGCCTTTTCTGTAACCTTTATATAACTCATCATTTATCTCAGCAGCACTATTGCGCCACAAATTCAAGCCTTGAACACATGTCACCTCTGGATCCAGGACAAAAAAAGAAAGTGGTCTGAGATTCAGAATATTCCATAATAACAAATTGGCAATGAGACAATGAGATAAGTTACTTATTAGGTTGACAATGAGTTACTAATAACAGAGCAATAGTCATGGAGCATAAACAAATATGTTCAGTCAATACTGAAATCTTCCATTAGGAAGCTCTACCACGAAAAATCACATTTCTTACATAATGAGTTCTCATTTCACATTCATTCTAAGTTGCTAAATGCCACGAAATCTCCTAGGAGCATGCAACAAGATGATTCAAGCAGCAAAGTTTTAGTTAAGGGACACAAAAATGCATCAAAAGCATGCTTCCCAAGTTCCCACACCAAAATTGAACAAGGCAAAACCATCTGCTGTAAGATGATATGTCCGAAGTCCACCACACAAAAGCTCAAATATTAGCATGGAAGATACCATGGCCATATTGAATACGCACCATTTCCAGCATCCATTTGACACAAATCCAAGAAGTAATTGTCCAGATGAATGAACTATTTTTTAAAACATATCACAAATTCAATGAGAAAGAGAATCACCACAGAATGAGACAGAAGGCCACTAGTGCACCCCCCCTCTCCGATCACAGATTGATTATTAAATATTCTGATGCAACTGATTGGTCGAATTTGCTTATGAACCTAATTACCTAATCATAAACTGCTTCATCTCTATTAATAAATCAAAATGGCACAATTTACAGCAAGTATCTTACTGTAGTAAATTAAAAGTATGAAACCACTAATAACCGCCTCTAGAGAAGACCTCACTAGAAGGCCTTCTATTTTATTGAAGAAATATACTCAATAGAAGTCAAATTTAACAAAGATCAGAAAGTAAGAAAATTTTTTACCTTGAGTGACATTATTGCGAGGCAACTGAATTGGAACGAAAGTAGTAGTGTTTGCTGCACACTGACTTTGAACTATATAGAGTGGAAGACCTGAAAAAAAAGCAGGATCCAGAAAGTTGCTGAATTCTGTCGGTGATTCTGACCCCTGAAATTTTTTGAAAGATCACATTAGCCACTAAACTGATATAATTAAAAGGAAAAAACATGAGCATGAGAACAACAATAAATAAAATGTTCTCAACTAGGATGAAAGTGAATATTTAACTGAAAACAAGTAAAGCAAAAAGAAGAGGAAAAGCAACTTACTATCACATTGCTGGCCAAACTACCTGGAATATCGGATGAATTGAAACTGAAAGAGCCCGTGAACATATTCCGACTTAAAACTATCAAAAGGTACACATAGAGGTTAATGTTAACACAGTTAACCATTATGGAACAGCACTGGGAGAAACAATAGAAATTAAAATCTTTCCAACAAGTAAAAGATAAAGAAAGAGAGGCTCACTTTCGCCAAAGGAACGATTGTTCCCTGTAAGAAGGATGGTCGCAGGACAGGACCCAGTCCTCCTGCATGACTCATTTGGCAAGTCGGAAAATGAAATGAAATCTGTTCTCACAGCACGGTATTCAGGAGCCGGTATTTGTAACATGGGAGGCCATTCTAGAGTGCTATTAATGGCACAACTATCTGCCTGACCCAAGTCAGAGAACTCTATCCCACATCTCTTCTCCTCACATCCACCATTTGCATTTCTTCTGATACAAGAACAGCCACACTTATTATCTGAATTATTGAGGGCGCGGTTGACAACAGTTTGGATTATCACAAGTAGAAGGCAGAGAACAAATGGGAAGGAAACAAGCCGAATATTTGTCTTCACATTTCGTTTCTGCAAAAGGGAGCAGACACTAAATATTATCATATATAACTTTCATGAAATATCTTCCAAACTCGCTCATGTCAAACATTGATTCAACTTCAACCCTATTCATATCAAATATTGTTATGACACTAACACTAGTTCTGTTTTTGCTTCTATATGTAAATTTAACAACTCAAAAATATAAAGTTAATGAAATATCATTCTGACTTGAAATAGGACCAATTCTATTCTACCAAACTAGGAAATAAAATTAAAATTAACAATCTCCTTTTTTTGAAAGTAGCAACATATTTAATCAAACTAGAAGGAACACCATAACATCAGAAAAAAAAAAATTTCCTATCTTGCAGCATGAACGAGCTCACAGAAACCAAAAAACAGATGATCAACATGGAATAAAGAATCCAAGAACACAACAGACAAAAGGATTCGTATATGCCCACGTTAATAAATCTAAAAAATCATCTACTTTGAAAATTGAAATCGACCAACAAAGCAAAACAACTTAAAAAAGCTGAGCCTTGATCAACAAGCAAGCAAGAAGCAATCAGAAACAAAAACATGAACATGAACAGAAGAGGGGACCTGCAAAGTTAAGTTCTTTCTGAGTAAAGCATTGGCCTGAGTCCAGGAGCTGGCAGGACCATCCGCCATGAATGTGACCGTTGAAACACCCTCCTGAGTGGTTCAAATTTGGCGCCAAATATTGGAGGGTTGTTGAGAATCAGCAGAGACTCTCTCTATCTTTTTTTTAAAAAAAAAAAAAAAAATTGTCTTTCTTGTGATTACCAAATGAAGACACGCACACAAACACAGAGCTCCGCCATTTTATGGGCTCATGAAACCGAAAATAAAATGGAACAGAAAAGTAAATGCCACTGAATTTGGATGAAACTACGAGGTTGTCCCTCAAATTTGGATTGACTTTTAAAATTGTCAGACCTTTGTTTTTCGTCCCTCTTCTCTGTGTACGGATTCCACTTCCATCGTTGCCCTTCCCGAAATGACTATAGTGCCCTGCACGCTTTTTTGACTTTTTAGATTCTGAGGAAAAATAAATAAATAATTTTTAAAAAGGGAGAGGTACAAAATTAATATATTAAATTAATAATTTAATATTTATATCATTTTTTAAAAAATATAATAATTGAGTCATAAATTATATATCAAAATATCAAAATATTCTTATAATAATTATAACAATTGAATCATTTTTAAAAAAATATAGTATTTTTATCAATTTTATGAAGGGTATTTATGTAAAAAAAAAAAATCAACTGTTAACTTTATTGAAATTAGATAAAATTATCGATTCAATATTTAAAAGTGCTATCTACTGATATTTTCTCTTTAACAAAAATTTCGTTAGTGAAAATCCCGTAAGCTACCATTAAAACTTGGATAAATTTTGAAAAAATTCACCCAAAAAATAAAATGAGTTTATTTACCACCTCAATTATCACAAACTATAATTTACGAATAAAAGTAATAGTTTGCAATAAATCGTATCCTATATTATTTACGAACTATTTTCTTTATACGCAACCTACAACTTGCATTAATAGAATATGTTAAAACAATCCATTTCAGTTTTTTTCAAAACTCTGCTTCTTTTATGTCTCAGAAAAATCTTGTTTCAATGATTTCAAAAAATATAATATTATGTAATTAATTAAGCATGAGAAACTGTAGTGGGTTTCATTCATTTAACATTCTCTTCTTCATTTATTTTCAAAAGAAAAAAAATATATATCTCCTTGATTTAATTTTACAAGAACAAAAACTAAAGAAAGGTCAAAATTAAATGTGTTTTAGCTTGATTAGTTATTGTACATAAATATCATGATTAAATGAAAATTTAAGATAAAAGTATAATCACAATCCAAATATAATTTAACAGTGAAAAATGTTAATCCGATATATGATAATATTTAAATTTTTTGCACTGCTTAGTATTTAAATATATGTATATATAAACCACATAATATATGATTGTTATAGAAGCATAGTGAGTTAAGTAGTATGAAAATGGAGCGATGAGATAAGAGTAAAATTTCGTTGTCTATTGACCAAATCAGTACTGATGATGTTTCCTTGTAAACAATATCTAGTATATATGATTAGAATATGATGTCTTGTTTGTTTGATTAAAGTGACTGACACGATGATTTGATTTTCAGAATTTTGTTATAGGAAAAAATTCAAGGGAAAGGTTTCTTAGAGTCGAAGGTATCGAGGATTCAACGGCTAAATTTGCATCAATATATTAGTGTGTCGTCGTCATGTTAATATGTGCTTGAAACTTGAAAGGTACAGTTAAGGAAATTACTTGCCATCGTGAGCCTAATTAAAAATAACTTTTATATTTTGAATATGCTTTATACAATTTTATGTGAGTAATGCAACACATTTTATTTTATACCTTAATTTTGACTTCAATAGATTATATGCTAATTGATAGATGAATGTTTGTTGATAATTATTTATTTTATTTAAAACATTTATCCATCAATAAATTGATATATCATAAATTGAGATTAAATTAGAATACAAAAGATGGTATGTTTAACATAATTGATTTTGAATTAGCTAGAGAGTGGCTTCATACAAAAATTTATATTATCTTAACATGTTTAAAAAAAACCATGTAACGGAAAATTCTCATTAATTGGAGCTTTATAAAAAATATAATAATAATTTTTATGTTTTGAAATAATTATATATCGTCACAATCATCATCAGTTAGAAGATTCAATTGTCTATTTGATGGCTTCATCAAAATTTAATTATGATTTTCTTCGTTGACAGCGTTATTAATTTTGTAATGCGCGGACTTTAATATAATTTCAAAATGCAGATTTTTATGATGATTCAAGACTAAGTCTTGAAAAGTTGAAACTACCATTTAGATAAAGGATTTTACAACCATGCATGATAGTTGTGGATTTCACAAATTAGTATTTGTTTAGTCATAGTGTAGTTAATTGAGAGATTACAAATTTTCCAATATTTTGTTTACAATAATGCAACGGACACCAACTGTATGCACAGTTAATTTGAAGTTTGAAGAGGAGATTACTAGACTTACGTCATTTTATCTATTGACAACATAATTGTAAAAGGGAATAATAATATAAACTAAATTCAATATAATAATAACGTAGTAGTCGTGTCCTATTCTATCTGTAAGAAGATAACAAGAAACTTCCTTCCAAATTGACTAGTACAAAACAATGCAAGGGTATGACACGAACATGGGTTGCAGAGTCTTCAACTTTTAATTAAAGATTTGTGGACGAGCTTCAAAACTGCTGACATTTAAAAACTGAAAAAAATAAAAAATGACGGGGTTGGCTGTGACTGGTGAATGATTTCAGATGCATGCAAGAGTGAAGGAGGCCGGTGGCTAGTTTATTGAAAAGAACAGGTTGCAAGAAGCCGTGTGTAATTGGCCGACGCTTGCTGATATTTCTAAGGACGATTTCATAACTTTTTCCAAGAACGATTCTCGCTTGAAACTTAAAGTGTATTTAATTAACCAAGAGCTACTTCAAGTTATTGCTAATTTTTAATTCAAGTCAGCTAGCTAGTTACTTCTATCATTATACAATCAGAATTACACAGAAAATGCATCAAATATATAAAGTCATGTTACGTCACTGGGAACAATATAATATATTAATATTCATTTTAGAATACATCGAGTAAATTTGATATAATATTTGTTTGAATGATGCTTTTCTTTAAAAAAAATAAAAGTTTTAATAAAAGGTAAAAGTCTTATCCATTAAATTAATTAGGAGTACATAAGAAATATTATTTTAATGATTTTTGAATAATTGATAAAATATAATTGATTAAAGCGAGTAATGGTGAGAGAGATTGAATTGACCAGAAACTTAATATAACATGACTTCCCATTTTTTTTTTTTTTGTTTTTGGAAAGGTATATAACTTGGCTTTGATAGATTTTAATATATACAATGGCACATTCTCTGTTATATTTAGATATCGATATATAAGATAACTAAAAATTATTAATTATATATTTATTATATCAATTCAATTAAATAAATATGATCATAATTACAATAATTAATAATATTTAATTATAATCAAATATATTTATTTATAATTATAAATAATAAACGATAATTAATAATTTTATAATACTATCAGTTTAAATATATCTATACTTAAATATATTTTATATATAAGTCAAAATGGATATATATATAGAGAGAGAGCCGTCAAAATGGGCGGGGATTTCAGCTGGTGGTTTGATGGCAGTCGCCGAGGACCAGTGACTTAAGAAAAATGCAAGTGAAGATTCTGAGATGTTTCACATCCCAGCGTGTCAAAATCCATGCATGAAAAGTAGTATTGTTTTTAGTTTCTCAGGGATGGTCCCTGGATAATCCAGGTTAGACTTGAATATTTTTATACTTCTCATCATTTTTTTTCTTTTAATTAAAATGAATGTATATGTACAGAGAACAACATTCTTGACCTATAAGTAACGGGCAATTAATTAACATGGGCGCTTCCGCGAAACATAACTTGGTGACTACAATAAACCTAATTATTTGGTCAAAGATATATTCATACGTTTAGCAGTTTTGACATTTGACTAAAAACTTCAATTTGTTGTGTAAAATCAAAAGTAGATAATACAAAAAGTATTACTCAATCTGTTGTATTAGCACAGCAACTAATTAAACCATAATATTATATATCCTCATGCCACCAACATTTTTCCATTCTTTTTAGTATGACTTTTGACTTTTTTTATAAATGCAATAAATACGAATAAGAATTTTTTTTTTTTAAAAAAATAATGTGAATAAGAAATTGGCAAAAGAAGAAAAGTAAGAGGTCGTTTATTTTTTTATCTTAAGATTGAACAATGCTATTGAAAACTGAAAATTGAATAGTAATTAAAATCTAAAATTTGAATAACATATTTGTTTTTTTTATTCTTTATATCCGAATATATTATAAAATTATTTATTTTTTAAAATTAAAATTATCTGAAAACTAATAATTTGATATTCATATCATTTTTACTATTTATTGTTATATAATTTTAAGTAATTTAATAAATTATAAAATATTTTATGTATACATTAATAATATTTTATTCATAATTAAAATATGATTAAAAAATATAGTAGTATTAATCATATTTATATATTTTAGAAAACAACTAGAAAAATGAATATTTAAATTGTAAACTAAAATATATTAGTTTAATTCTAAGATAATTCGAGATGATATATATTTAATTTTTTCTTTTAAAATATATTTTTTATAAGTATTAAAAAAAATTGAGTAATATAAAATTAGGATAAATTTAAAATTATGTTATTTTAGAGATGATAGATTTGAAATAAAAACTTTTAAATATCATTAAATGATTTGTAATTAAGTAAAAAATTAAAAATTCTTACTTAATTTTTTAGTTTTTTTTTTTATTAGTTTTAAGTGGTCTAACCACTTAAAAAAACAAACGAAAACAATTTAATAAATGCAATTCAATACTATTAAGTTTTAAGTAAAAAGAAAAAACAAACGATATTTAACAAAAAATAAGTCCTTACTATAAAAACATTTCTAAATATGAATTCATTGCAATGATAATCACCGTATGAGCATTTACAGACAGTTGAATTGGTTATGTACATAATTTTCATTTATAATTATAAAGCGAGAAAAGGGGGAGCCTCAAATTTACAAAATGTATAGATTTTTATAGGAAAACTGAAGCAATCAAGAATATTAAAGCTAAAGAAATGACACTAAAATCTAGAAATTATTTAATTAGGATATATGCAAATACTTTTATGAATACTTGTGATAATATAGTTAGCGTTCACTTGCAAAGTTATTGTTAATAATTTACAATCTAAGAGATTTCAAGACGATTTTCGAAAATAATTCTTTAAAAATGAAAACAATTATTGAAGATATGTCTGAGATTTGAAACTGTGAAAACTTAAATGAAAATAAAAACTATAAAAAACTGAATCTATTTATAGTAATAAATAAATTATAATCACATTCTCTCCACTAACATCACTCACTTCCATCTTACACCTTCTTAAATTTGTTGTATTATTCAATTTTATGCCAAACCTATGCCAGACATTTCAATTCTAGCTTCTTTTATTCGAAGTTTCAGGTGGATTGTATCAAACATAACCTAGATCTATAAATTTCTATTTCCAAAGCTAGACTGAACCAATCCTCCTATCTCCACTCCAGGCGTAGTTAATAAATCCCATTAAAACGTTATTTCGATGTCAACTTTTAAAATAGTGTCTCATCCACTGAAGTTCAAAAGAAAATATATATATAAAAAAAAAGTTTATCGATTGGAATTTCGCAAAAGAAATTGTAAGCTTAGCGTACAAGCAACCCCAAAATCTTAGTCGTATAATCAGATTGTTTTACATATACAAATTTGCAAGGACGTTTCTCGATTTTTCTTTCATTTGACTAGAGGTGGATGATCCAAGCACAAACAATAATTTCTGTTCAATTTGAGCCCACTTATAGAATGACCATTTTGCCCTTTACCCATCACAACTAAATTGTCTAAAAAACCCTCTCCAAAGATATGAAAGCAACGTCCCCACCAAAAGTAAAATTCCATTCTTGCAATCATAGCATACAATCACATCCAACCATGAACAGGAAATGCCTTGGTGAAGTAGTTGCTATTGTTTGCTGACACAGAACGCGCATACTTTTGAAATATGAAAAACATTTTCACATTTACGCTTGCAAATCATATTTCATCAACGGAACTTCCAATGAAAATTTCCACCTACCACCAAAAAAAAATATATATATTGACATTTCTAGCGTCAGTGGTCAATTAAAAAAATAAAAAATAAATAAAAACAAAAACAAAAACAAAGACAGTGGCAAACTCGTTAATAAATAAAAAACCAACACCAATTTCTTGACAATCACCGTTAACGTAGAAAAAAGTCAGTTAAAAACGACCCAAACCCCGCGCTTTTTTTACTGCTCTAAAAGAGAACAGGGAGAAAACAAAAAGCTGAAAAACCAGAAACCCATCTCTCATTTAAATCCAATCCAATTTAACAAGAAACCAAACGAAGAAGACGAGAAAGAGGAGCCAAGATGGAGTTGCAGGGGGGTTTTGGGCTGTTGTGGCAACAGTACAAAGCATTGTTGAAGAAGAACTTGGTGCTTTCATGGAAGAACAAGAGAGCAACTTTCTTGCAGCTGTTCTCGTCGTTGTTGTTTATATTTCTGATATACTGCATCCAGGAGGCCATCAAGGCTCGCTTCTCTACCTCCACTGACTTCACCATCGTCCATGACCCTCAAGCCTTGGTTTCCCCTCCTATTCCCCCTTGTGAAGACAAGTTTTATACTAAGTTGCCTTGTTTTGACTTCGTTTGGAGTGGAAATGAGAGCGCCAGAGTCCGGAAGATTGTTGGCTCCATTATGCGCAACAACCCCGGTAGAGTTATTCCTTCACACAAGGTAACAACAAGTCCTTTTCATTGATTATTTGTTGGTGGTTTTGTAGTTTGTCTTTTGATTAATTGGGTTGTTTCGTTTGTGTTTGTTATTGTTAGTGATGAGTTCTAATGATTTAGTCAATTGTTTTTTTTGTCCCGTCATAGAGTTTGAATTGCATTTAATGTGATTGAAATCTATTTTTCTAGTCTTTTGCACGTGAGTGTTGGTAAATTGTGTAGAGAAATGATGGGATATGGAAGATGATTGAAGTGATTTCTTTGTATGTTTGTGTAGGTTATGTCATTTAGAACATCAGCTGAAGTAGATGAGTGGCTTTTCAATAATCTTATGAGGTGTCCTGGAGCGCTGCATTTCGCAGAAAGAAATGCTACTGTGATAAGTTATGGCATACAGACTAATTCTACTCCAGTTGAAACACGCGGGCGATTTGAAGATCCTACATTCAAGTTTCAAATCCCACTTCAGATTGCTGCGGAGCGTGAGATTGCTAGGTCTTTGATTGGAGGTACGTTATTTGTGGTTATGTGCTTTTTAGTCTTCGATATGAATTTTACTGGAATGGGATGTCTGTCTGTTTTTCTGTTTGACAAAATGCTAGCTACTTTTGTGATTGCCGACATTATATTGCAGATCCAAACTTTGGTTGGAATGTGGGGCTCAAGGAATTCGCACACCCTGCAGGACAGACTTTCTCTGCAGTGGCTACAGTAGGACCGACTTTTTTCCTTGCAATCGCCATGTTTGGTTTTGTGTTCCAAATTAGTTCTTTGCTAACGGAGAAAGAGCTCAAACTTCGCCAGGTAGTCAAGTTCTACTTTCTGAAGTTTGATTTGGGTTACAATATCTGGTTGCTCGCAAACTAACTTGCATTTTTTTTTTAATGTAATAACTGTTCTCCGGCAGGCAATGACTATGATGGGTCTATATGATTCTGCGTATTGGTTATCTTGGCTAACATGGGAGGGAACATTGGCACTTCTTTCATCAATCTTTATAGTTCTCTTTGGAATGATGTTCCAATTTGACTTTTTCTTGAACAATAGTTTTGCAGTTCTGTTGCTTGTTTTCTTTCTCTTTGAGCTCAATATGGTAAGCACATTCCTAGGCAATCATTACAATTTCTTTTCACTGTGCTGTCTTTTTCTTGTTTAATGCAATATAGTCTTAATACTTTAAAAGCCTTACTGGTTTCTTGTGATTCTTGGTGCTAGACTGGCTTTGCATTCATGTTGTCAGCCTTCATTAGCAAGTCATCGTCATCTACATCTGTGGGTTTCTCCATATTTATAGTTGGCTTTATGACTCAGGCAAGATTACCCAACTAAATTTCTCAAGAAGAGTAGTAGGTTCGATAATGTTTATAGATCTTTATTTGTTATTGCAGCTTGTCACAGGATTTGGATTCCCCTATGCGGACAATTACTCCAGCACACTGCGAAACATATGGTCATTGTTCCCACCAAATCTTCTTGCCCAAGCCCTACAGCTGCTTGCAGATGCAACTTCAACACCTGAAGATATCGGTGTAAGCTGGAGTAGACGGACAGAATGTGCGCCAAATGATACAGAGTGTGTGATAACAATTGTATGTAAACTCTAAAGTTCAAATATTAAAATTTATGATAGTTCAGTCTACATTTGCCAAGAAGTTATTTGCTTTCTTTTGTCTACTTTCTTAATCTCTTTTTGATCTATTGTCCTTTGTTGATTTATTTTTAACTTTACTTTTTCTGTCAAACCTAAGCCGATTAACTGCCATTACCTCTATACTGATTTTATTTTTCCATTTTCTTGACAGAATGATATCTACATATGGCTTCTGGCCACATTCTTCATATGGTTTGTTTTGGCCATCTACTTTGATAACATATTTCCAAATGCGTCTGGTGTGCGAAAGTCAATGTTTTACATTTTGAAACCCGGATATTGGACAGGGAGAGGTGGAAGCAAGGTGGAAGGTACTGAGTTTGAAATTCATTATATACTCATCGGTTCTTCCTTGATGTTCATTTTGGGTAAAATTGACTAATACTTACTATCAACTTTTTTTTTTTTTTTGTTCGGTGCTTCCTTTTCACAGAGGGTGGCATTTGTAGTTGTGTAGGTTCTGTCCCCCCGCTGGAGCATGTCACTCCGGATGATGATGTGGCTGAAGAGGAAAACATTGTTAAACAACAAACTCAGGAGGGTATGCTTGATCCAAACATGGCAGTTCAGATACGCGGTCTTGTAAAAACATATCCTGGCTCTTGGAAAATCGGCTACCGCAAATGCCAGAAGAGTTCACCTTACCATGCTGTTAAGGTAAGAATAAATTTTCAGTGGTAATTGCTCTTGTTGGTGCCCTGGTGGGTTGCAAATGCCTCCTGTTGCATGACTCGAACGGAGTACATTCTTCTGACAATGGCATGATCAAAATAATCTATGTAGTAGCAATAACATTCTTTCACCTGTTATATTTCCTTAAATGCTTTGTTTGTGGTGATCATGGCTGTATTTAGGCCGAACATTTCTGTTTGTTTGAGTCTATATAATGTATACTAGCTGAACGGAAGGATACTTCTTCCCAACTAGTAATTTTTGCTCTTCCTTGATTTGCTCATGGTCAAATTCCCTTTTCCTTTGGTTATAAATTGTAATTGAATGTTATACGGCAGAAAAAAGGCCAACTTGATAATGTTGTAGGTGCACAAATTCCATGAAATCAAAAGTATTGTTTATTTCAAATTGTTTTTCAGGGATTATGGGTGAACATTGCAAAAGATCAGCTATTCTGTCTTCTTGGACCCAATGGAGCTGGAAAAACTACAACAATCAGTTGCTTGACTGGCATAACACCGATGACTGGTGGAGATGGTACGATTATCCTTTTGAGTGTCCTTTGTGTATTTCGATTGATAACAGTTTCATTGGTGTTGGAAGTTGTCAAGTAAATTGTTACCGTTATAAACTGCCCATTTTTCAGCACTGATTTATGGACATTCAAGTCGAAGTTCTGTCGGCATGTCAAACATTCAAAAAATCATAGGAGTTTGTCCCCAGGTGACTCTCTGCCTCTTTGACTCTGCATTCTTTCATCAATAAGTGAGCATGATTTATTCTGTTTGCAACTTCTCATATGGATTGTGTGAAATTAACCTCCTTTTTTTTTTTTTTTTTCTAAAAATAATTTTGAATCTCTTTGTAGTTTGATATTCTTTGGGATGCATTATCTGGTGAACAGCACCTCCATCTCTTTGCCAGTATTAAAGGCTTACCTCCAAAATCTATAAAGTTGGTATGTGCTATGCAATCCTGGAAATCCGGTTTCTTAGTTACTTTTATGTGAAAACTCTGACCAAACTTTGCATTTCTGGATTAACTGTCAATCAGCATTCATCGTTGAAGAGTTCAAATTATATTACGCCCCTACATGATGAGCTTACTTGAACGTAAATGACTCTTTGCACTATCTATTTTGTTAAAACAATGGTTTATGCTCAAATGCAGGTCGCTGAAAAGTCATTAGCAGAAGTGAGACTGACCGAGTCAGCCAAAATGAGAGCCGGGAGTTACAGTGGAGGAATGAAACGTCGCCTCAGTGTTGCAATAGCTCTTATCGGTGATCCAAAGCTAGTCATTCTGGATGAACCGGTAAGCAGATTCGAATACTTTTTTAAAACATAAGTTTACTGGATCCCTTTATGTGAAGTGCTTTCATATCTCTGGATCTGCAGACTACTGGAATGGATCCGATAACAAGGAGGCATGTGTGGGACATAATAGAGGATGCTAAGAAAGGACGTGCCATAATTTTGACAACACATTCCATGGAAGAAGCTGATATTTTAAGTGATCGCATTGGAATCATGGCAAAGGGTAGGCTCCGCTGTATTGGAACCTCAATCAGATTGAAGTCACGGTTTGGTACTGGCTTTGTTGCTAATGTTAGCTTCACTGGAAGCAATAATGGATGTAGTCCAGCCAACGGGGATGCAGTTGCAACTCCTAGTCATGATGCAGTGAAGGACTTCTTCAAATATGTATGTTGAATGAGTAAAATTATCTTCAACTTGGAAAAAGGTTGTTCCTGACAGTGGGTATGTATTGCAGCATTTGAATGTTGAACCGAAAGAGGAAAATAAAGCGTTCCTGACTTACGTCATTCCACATGATAGGGAGGAGCTTCTTACGGTTAGCTTTTCTCACAAATTTACATTTTTTCCCCCTTTATTGTGGATTGTAGCTCTAGTAATAGCAATATTTATAACTATTTCATGGACGTGAATGCAATTGCAATAACAATTAATTGTCCCTACAAACTGTTCTTATGCAACAGCATATTTTGCATCTAGCTGTTTTACTTACATTATGATCGTAATCTGTCACATTTTGTTTCCTCATCTTATTTTCTTGGCATTTATGATATGAGCAGAAATTTTTCGCGGAGCTCCAAGATAGAGAAACCGAATTTGGTATATCAGACATTCAACTAAGTCTCACAACACTTGAAGAAGTTTTCTTGAACATCGCAAAACAGGCAGAGCTAGAAACCGCTGCAGCTGAGGGGAGGTTGGTCACTCTAAACTTGCCTTCCGGGGTCTCAGTTCGGGTGAGCACAATGTTCTTTCATTTTTTTGTACATCATATGATGGAGGATAAGTATTAGAGTCATAATATCCCAATCTTTTCCTTTCCACTCTTAAATTGCGATGCAGATACCCGTTGGAGCAAGGTTCGTGGGCATTCCAGGAACTGAATCCACGGTGCATCCGAGAGGCGTTATGGTTGAAGTGTACTGGGAGCAAGATGACTCTGGTGCCCTCTGCATTGCTGGTCAATCTCCTGAAATGCCAGTGCCTCCAAATGCACAGCCAATGGCTTCTTCAGCACCGACTTCAGGAAGAAGTTTCCTAGGGCGGACAGGACCTGCTCATGGTATTGTGTTTGATCTCAGTCAGACCAGTACTATAGAGTCTCGCTGATGTGATTACATATGAATCCAAAACGAGGCATATACATAGTCTTTATTACATGATTATCAACACCACCAGTTTGTAGCTTATTACATGCTATTTAATTTTGACATTTCATTAGAATAGTAAGTTGTTCTTATTATTTTTTGTGATTTTATTGAGTGTGTTATATAGCAAAGAAACATTTTGTTATTCTTTCTCTGATATACCAATAAGACAATTAGATTTCCATGCAAGATTAGCCACATTTGGAGGGATTATATCGTGATGTTAAACCTATACTTTCTCGTGTATGACCTATCTTATAAAAAATAAAAAAAGTTGAATACAATGATTGATTCACTCGGGAGAGTTCCTATGGGAAAGGCACAATACACATAGAGACTCACAAGATTAATTAAACCTTGTCCTTGTCCAATTGAGTTGGGCACACTCAATTTCTTTCAATATTATAAGTATTAAGTCTTTTATAACATAAAGTCACACAGGTGATCGTTTTGGTAAATAGAATTATCTTGTTATAATTATCATATCAAGAAGATTTTATTTTCAATTCAATGTATTGATTCTTTTGGTAATAATAATAATCAAAATCTCATGAGTTGGCAGTTTTTTCAACAAGTGATAGGTTCAAGGTATTTGCTTGCTTGTGTTGCGTTTATCTTGCTTAATGACGGATCTCAATAATCCATAATTATAAAGCGTACGTATACCTATTAAATACCCATTAATTGTATTTTCGTCCTCATTTACCCTAATGGAACTTCCTTGAATATGATCAAATTCTTACATTATAAACTATTCTTCCAAAAGGGTAGACGAAGGATAACAAACTAATGGACTGTCGATTATTTGACGCTTGTTAATATTGGCCTAATATAATATAAAATAGGAAGAATAGCATAAAAGCATCTACTTAGAAAATTCATGAACATAGTATGAGAAGCCTTAATTACTCTCACAAAACTAAGAAAATTTCACTTTGAAAAAATAAATTAAACTTTCCCTTTTCGATTCTCTCCTACTAATTACAGGTTTAATATTGAATTAACTTAAATAAAGTTCCACGTATTGGAAATCTCATTCATAATATTAACCAAATTTCAATGGCAGTCCCTGTAATTTCAACCACTCTCCACTTTTCAAAATACGCAGAAAACCGTGTTTTTTTAAAAATGTAATGAGTAAATCATTGTTTTCTCTTAATAGAATTATCTTTCTTCCTTTCAAAAAAAGAAAAAAAAATTATCTTCTCCAAATTGCCGTATCAATAAGATTTTATTTCTAATTCAATATATTAATTTTTGGTAATATATAATAATTATAATGTGTTTTGCGAACATATCTTATGTTTAAGGTATTTGCTTGCTCATGTTATCTTTGTCATTTTGTTTAGGACTCATTTGCTTGCTTAATTTGAAGGATCTCGTTTGCCACCATCATAATCATAAAGCATTGCCTATTAGATACCCGTATTTAGTTCCCCACTTGACCCTAATGAAACTTCCTTGATTAAGCTGTTTAGTTCTTGCATTGTGAACTATTCTTCCGAAAAGATAATATGATTTGAAAGGATATAACCTAACAAATTATCAATTAGATGGTGTATGTCATAATTTGATATAAATTTTTTAAAAAAAGAATAGCATACAAGTATTTTCTTAGAAGATGCAAAGAAAATTCATTTGACACAATTTGCAATGCCCATATGTCTTCACATAACTAATTACATATTAAAATTCAATTATCTTAAAATAAAATTTCCCCATATCGAAAATCTCACGCGTAAAATTAAATTCTTAAAAGTGAAAATTACATAAAAAATTACAAAAAATCAGTGGCAATCCCGGTAATTCAGTCCAAAACCAAATACCAAATTAAACCACTGTACACTTACCAAAAATACAAACGCGCGAAATCGTGTTTTGTCCTTTTCGTCACCACCACCACCTTCTATAAAACGCAAAATACAACAAGACACAGAACTCACTTCTGAGTTGTTCCTCGTAACATCAAAAAATAAGTTGATTAAAACCATCCATGGATTTGCAGAGAGGATTGGCGTTGCTTCTGCAGCAATACAAGGCGTTGTTGATGAAGAACTTTCGACTCTCATGCAGGAACAAGCGATCCGTGCTTCTCCAAATCTTCCCTTGTTTTTTCTTTATTCTTCTCATGTTTAGTATCGACAAGGGCCTCAACTATGGCGCCAACGCTGACTCTGCCAGGACTGTCGACAAAGTCACTGACCCGAAACCTCTACTCTCTCCGCCCATCCCTCCTTGTGAAGATAAAGTCTTTGCCAAGAAACCATGCTATGACTTCCTGTGGACTGGAGTTGGCAACCTCAAAATCCAAAACATTGTTGATGGGATCATGCAAAACAATCCTGGAAGAAAGATTCCTCCACATAAGGTCTCTTTTGATGTTTTAGTCTTTATGATCTATATGTTTTGTTGGTTGGTCTTTTATATATTTTTTCTTTTTTGGGTGCAATGTGGCAGTAATTATATATCAAACCCCCACCTAGCATGAGCGGGATTTGATGACCCTCTCATATTCTTCTCTTGATTCAAAGAAGACCTTGTGATATTCCGACAAACTGTATTGAAAGATTTTTAAATGATTTTCTATCGGAAAGTTTAGAATCATCTAGGTTGCTCAGAATATCACATGGTCTTCTTGGATTCAAGAGAGGAATATGAGAGGTTTCCATTAGATAATGTTAGAGAGCCTTATATAATTAATTAGCCCTGACAGATTAAGCTTTTTGGTCGTAGTATCAGAACTTGATTTGTTGCATATCTGTTTCTGTATTTATTCTATAATCTGGACTTGGACTAGAAACATGTGCCAGGGTTACAGTGTTAACTTATAACATCTGTGGGTTTGTGTAGGTTAAATCATTCAAAACAAAAGGTGAAGTGGACAATTGGTTTCTGAAAAATCCATTGTCGTGCCCGGGAGCTTTGCATTTTGAAGAGAGAAATGCTAGTGTGATAAGTTATGGCATACAGACTAGTACTACTCAAACTCAGTTGGGGACTAAGCGTGACCTCGGTGAAGATCCTACATTTGATTTCCAAATCCCACTTCAGATTGCTGCCGAGCGTGAAATTGCAAGATCTCTCATTGGAGGTACTGAATATTGCTCATGTTTGGTAGTCTCAAAAACTTTTTTTTTTTTCTTTTAACAATAAGAGGATGACTTGTCAAGAGCGGTTCGGATAACTACTCCCACAATTGGGAGATAACTACTCCTCCTAAAAAACTCACGCCTACACCTTATGTCTTAATAGAACAACCTGTTAAGATTTGCCCTCTTAGAGTCAATAGGGGTACTTAACCACTTCTACTAAATGGTGGTGTGTCTCAAAAACATGCTTTTGTAAAGCAATTTTTATGTTATATGTGGTACTTACCCAATTATGACATTTAACAGATCCAAACTTTAGCTGGGATGTGGGGTTGAAGGAATTTGCACACCCAGCATGGGAAATTAAACAAACTGGCGAGGTACTCAAAATTTCGGCTGCTAATATGGGAATGGAGCCAATATTTTTCCTTGCAATGGTTATGTTTGGTTTTGTGTTTCAAATCTCATCTTTAGTCACAGAAAAAGAACTCAAATTGCGGCAGGTACTGACTTTCTTTCAATCTGAAGTTGAATTATAAATTTTTGCTAATTAATTATTGTTTCTGATTTTACATATTTGGTTTCTTACAGGCAATGACCATGATGGGTTTGTATGATACTGCTTATTGGTTGTCATGGCTTACATGGGAGGGAATTATGACACTTCTATCATCACTCTCTATAGTTATCTTTGGCATGATATTCCGTTATAATTTTTTCTTGAAAAACAGTATTGTTATTGTGTTCCTTGTCTTCTTTCTTTTCCAACTCAATATGGTAAGAATATAGACGGACCGTTTTACCTTGCATTCTCTTGTGTTCTCATTTGTACCTAATTTCAATACAAATTCTTTGATCTGTGTTTCATTTGACTCTCTTATTGTAGACTGGCTATGCATTCATGTTGTCTACCTTCTTTAGCAAGTCATCTTCATCCTCAAGAGTTGCTTTTTCAATATTCATAATTGGATTCTTAACTCAGGCAAGGTTCCCTTGACAAACTTTTGAACACATATATGAATTCTCTGGTATAATAGATGTTTTGTTAATATCATCGTTATTTGATTACTTTTTGCTGCTACAGGTTGTTACTCAAATTGGATTCCCTTACAACCCAAAAAGTTTTAAAAAATATGGGATCATTTGGTCCTTATTCCCACCTAATCTTCTTGCTCAAGCTCTACGGCTGCTCCATACTGAAGCAGGGGTTGCATGGAGTGGACGCACAAAATGTCCACCAGAAAATGCAGCTTGTGTGTTGACTATTGTATGTAGAACACTTTGAAAATGAACAATATATATATTTGTTCATAGTTGTTCATTCTCTTTTTACTACAAAGTAAGCTGAATAAATGTTGTATTGAAGCTTTTATGTTTTTATGCAGAATGATGTCTACTACTGGCTCATGGCTACATTTGTTTTATGGTTCATGTTGGCTAGCTACTTCGACAATATATTTCCAAATGCATTGGGTGTCAGGAAACCGATCTTTTACTTTTTAATGCCAGGGTATTGGACAGGGAAAGGTGGAAACAAGATGGAAGGTAATTTAATTTGAAATATAATGTGCCTTTCAGTTCTTGTTAGGCGTACATTTGCAAGTAATGTTTTTTTTTTTTTTCGGTCCATTCTCTTAACAGAAGGAAGTTGCTGCTGCACTGATTCAGTCCCAGTATTTGAGCATGTTACTCCAGATGATGAAGATGTCCTTGAAGAGGAAAGCAATGTTAAAGAACAAACCAGGAAAGGTATGGTAGAATCCAATGTTGCAGTTCAGATTCGAGGCCTCCTGAAGACATATCCTGGAAAAATGAAGATGGGTTGTTGCTGTAAATGCGAAAAAACTTCACCTTTTCATGCAGTTAAGGTAATAAAAGCATTTCAATTTGCTGAACTTCTTTTGACAGATGCAGAGTGATGCATGTAGTATTAGTCCATATCATTATAATTGCACAACTAGAACCATCCAATTTATTTAATTCTCGGCCTATAAGGATTGATTTCTGTAATAAGAATCAAACAACTAATGTTATATTCTTTTCAGGTGCATACATGATTATAAACTTGAGCATTGGTCTAAATTTTTTAAATAAGAAAGCAGGAAAAAAAAAGGCTTATGACTACCTTTCAGGGCCTATGGATGAATGTTGACAAGGATCAGTTGTTTTGTCTCCTTGGACCAAATGGAGCTGGAAAAACTACAGTAATAAGTTGTTTAACTGGCATAGCGCCTGTGACTGCTGGAGATGGTAAATTAATCATTCCTCTGTATCTGAGAGTATGTTTTCATTTATCACAATTTCATAGGAATTGGACTTTGAATGTAGGCAAGACGAGTGTAGTAACATCTATATTGTCATGTCAACAGCATTCATCTATGGAAATTCCATTCGAAGCTCCACTGGCTTGTCAAATATCCGAAGAATTGTAGGAGTTTGTCCCCAGGTTGCTCTCCACTCAGACATTTGTGTTTGCACAATTTTGGCCATGGATACTAACCATTTTGAATTTTTGTATTTCTTCAAGTTTGATATCCTTTGGGATGAATTGACTGCTCAAGAGCACCTCCACCTCTTTGCTTCTATTAAAGGCCTGCCCCCAGCTTCAATCAAATCAGTATGTTCAATGTGTACCTGATAAGCTTGCTTGAAGATAGATGACTCTTTTGGTTTATCCATTTTGTCAAGGCATTTGTTCATTTGTTTCTGCTGAAATGCAGGTTGCTGAGAACTCATTAGCAGAGGTGAGACTCACTGGATCAGCCAAAGTGAGAGCCGGGAGTTACAGTGGAGGAATGAAACGCCGCCTCAGTGTTGCTATAGCTCTCATTGGTGATCCTAAGTTGATCATTCTTGATGAACCGGTATGCATATTGAAGTACTTCCTGTCAGATATATATACACTCATTTTTCAAGGGTTCTTTTATTTTGAGTCTTTTGTTGTTCCACAGACAACTGGTATGGATCCAATATCAAGAAGGCACGTATGGGACATAATAGAGAATGCAAAGAGAGGACGTGCCATAATTCTAACGACACACTCTATGGAAGAGGCTGATATTTTAGGTGACCGCATAGGAATCATGGCAAAGGGTAGGCTCTGTTGCATTGGAAGCTCGATCAGATTGAAGTCACGATTTGGTACTGGTTTCGTTGCGAATATCCGTTTCACTGGAAGCAATAATGGAGAAAACCTCTTTGATGAAGATGCAATTGGTGCCGTAAATCATGAAGTTGTGAAGCAATTCTTCAAATACGTATGTTGAATAAACAACTGTGATTTAATAAGTATCATTAATTTTCGAAGAGTTGACTTCTGACTTGAGGAATGTTTGGCAGCACTTGAATATATTTCCAAAAGAGGAGAGCAAAGACTACCTGAGTTTTATCATTCCTCGCAATAGAGAGCCGCTTTTAACAGTAAGCACATCTTACATTCTATTTCATTTTTACTTCTTTGGAACTATTAGCTTGGTGAACTTATTAGATAACTGGATATTGACTAGTGAATGAAGCCATTCTGCAGTGCCAAAGTTTTAAAATGGCACACAATTATTAGCATCCTTGGTTATTTTTTCTTTCTTTATTTGGCACTTGATAGGAATTTTTTGCCCAACTCCAATATAGAGAAAGAGAATTTGGTATAGCAGATATTCAACTTGGTCTCACAACTCTAGAAGAAGTTTTCTTGAACATTGCTAGGCAAGCAGAGCTAGAAAATTCGCAGGCTGAGGGAAAATTGGTCACCTTGATCTTGACATCAGGAGTCTCAGTTGAGGTAATTGCAATATATTTCACATTAACGTTGTTTAATGTCAAGTTACATACAATTTAGGGGTATCATTTTTCGTCTCCGTATATGTATATATTCTTTCAATCGTTTTACAATGATGATGCAGATACCTTTCGGAGCAAGATTCGTTGGGATTCCAGGAACAGAGACAGCAGAAAATCCTAGGGGCTTTATGGTTGAGGTGTACTGGGAGACAGATGATTCCGGTTCTCTACAAATTGCTGGACATTCTCTTGAAACTCCAGTTCCTCCTGGTGTTGGAATGAGTTCTCATTCAGTATCAACTTCTCTTGGTCGAAATAAAAAGGTGCGTGGTGTCGTGATTGAACTCAGTCAACTTGGCACTTCCAACGTCTAATTTTATGCGCATTTGTTAGACATACATATGTTAGTTTATTGGTAGTTTTCTTTTAAATGTAAGTATGGTATATTGGTAGACATATATATAGTTATCTTTTAAATGTAAGTGTGGTATATTAAAATATTATCCTACATATGCTAGCACAGATTTGAACAGTCCTTTTTCCTCTCTTTAATAGAAGATGCAATTCTTTTTTCTTTTTTTTTTTATTTACTAGAAGATGCAATTCTCATCAGAGATTATTAGGCACATAAGAGAAGAGAAAACAAATTGAAAAGAAGAAGTGTGCTTCAGACCAAGGAGAACATGAATAAAGTTGAAATTAGAAATGGAAGTACTATACAACACACACTAAACAAAAAACAACCGGAAATCAAAGTGACAACCAACGGCAGTTTAAAAATCAATGTAGTCACGGCAGAACAAAACTTAAAATCCTATGATGTACATTCACTCGAACACCCAAATGCAGAAAATTTGAAAAGGCTCTTCGACCGCACACGCAACTCCAAATTATAGACCTGGCTTCAGTTTTTCCACATAATCTTACACCACATTCCACATAATCTTACACCACATATATGTAGTAAAGGAAAGTGCAGAGAACTTTTAACCTCCTTATGCTAACCAGAAATTTCCACAATCACCTTCTCCACTCTACTTGGGTTACTTTGCCTGCAAAATCAATTCATAGAACATTTAAACGTAAATCAAAAGAAAATGAATTAATAATATTTAGATTAGATAAAATACAACTTCTTATACAAAAAATGACATCAAGAATTCAAGCAGTACTTCAAAAATAAGAACTAGTAATTCAGGAAAGCAATTTTTCATACCATTTCCATCTCTGGATTTATCGCTTTTATTGCTGCCTTTGCTACCTGCGTGAACAAGTCTCTGTGTCCTTGGAGACTGTGAACTAATTTTGCTGTTAGTTGAAGATGGTAATGAATGGCGTCGGGTGGCACTGTTCTTATCAGCTGACTCTTGGCCAGATCTTGGAGAGCCTTGTAGTCTCAGTTTTGCCTTTGCAGATTCAGTTGCAGCCATATAGCTTGGAAGTGCTGGACTGCTTTCTAGCCCATTATCTGCACGTTCTTGCTTTGCTGGAGTAGAAGCTTTCCTGCCAGATTTTGCATTCTCGTTGTTTGTTGCATCTTCCTTTGGGTTGAACTCCCCATTTGTTGTGGGAACAGGCTTATCTTTACCAATACTCTCTGTCAAAGGCTTTGACTCTACCACAGCTTGATCAGCAGGTGGTAAATCAAATGTTCCATTCGTTTGCAATGGCTCTGAAGTAGTTTCTACATCAGGAGGTTTGGACAACATGAAAGTTGTCTCTTTCTTCAGCTTCTCGCTTGAATTGCTCACATCAGGAGGTTTGGACAGCATCAAAGTTGTCTCTTTCTTCAGCTTCTCGCTTGAATTGCTCACATCAGGAGGTTTGGACAGCATCAACGTTGTCTCTTTCTTCAGCTTCTCGTTTGAATTGCTCAGTCTTGGTTCTGGAACTTCATGATCTAAAGTGCTTGATACCTTTTCCAAATTGAGCTTCGGCTTCTCAAATTCAACCTCTGACTGGACAGGAACAAAATTTTCTACTACGGGGTTATGAACCTTTCTTAAGCTACGTTTAACCTTCTCAAGTTCACTTTGTGGATTCTCCTGCACTGGATCTACTGGATGGCTTGAAATTTTCCTGAAAGTACGTTTGGATTTCTCAAATTCAGGGGCAGGGTGTGACGATGTACCGTCAATATTTGCAGCAGGCACCCTCCGGAAGCTGCGTTTCTGTCGGCCTGTTTCAGCTTCTATAGTTTGAGCATTAATGTGCTTCTTCTGAGATTTTGATTCAGATACTTTCTTTGGTTGGGATACTGGTTTCCAGAAGCAGGATGCTGACCAGCGTTTTAACCAGTTAGAGACCGAGTTTGGCTCCCCAGAATCATATTGGAGGCGCAAAGGCATCACAGTTGGTGATGAAGCAAGAAGCTAGAGAAACAAATTCAGCAGTCATTTGCCCAACATAATAATAATTATAAACCAGGAATAACGATTAATTAAAAAACTGCTTTCCAATTTCTTGCTAACAGATTATTATTTCTTCAAAGGGAACAGTCCTCTGACCCAACACAGTAAATGCCACTTTAAAACTAGAAGGTGGTTAGTCTTTATTTAACTTTTATACTACAGGCTCTCCATGTACATTACATGCCAAAGATACATTTACTTAGTCTTAAATGATAGGGCATACAATCATGGTACTCAAACTATTGATTATTTGAAAGAAAGAAATATCAAAATTGACACACAAAAATGATATGGTGTTGAGCATACCTTACGAACAAAAGCATTTCCTGTCATCTTTTTTATTCGTATGGATGAAGTCAGTCCAACAGAATCCACAGTCTTGTTATCCTGGAGAACAAAGTATACAAAAATAGAACATGATGTGATCAACCAGGAGGACATGTTGAAAATCAGGCAGTACCCAAACTCATTACGATACTAGTGGAGAAAAACAACCACAGAGCCAAAGATCCAATCTAAGACATTTCGGGGTAAATTAGTCAGGTGATACTGAACCAAAGGACTTCTTCAATGAAAAAGATTCCTTAAAGGTTCTAGTAAGCAACAACTTTAAGTCACTCAATTAGACTGATCACCAGCATATTCAAGTTCATATACATGTAGAACGGTTCAAACTCTTCCAAATTTGGCACAATCCTAATCAATGTTCAATAATACAACAGAGCATATACGCTTTGAAGGAGAAAAAAAAAAAAACAATTATACTGTCAAAAACATCTATTAACATATACTTAGAAGGGCTTTCATTAAAAGAATCTATTCTATGATAAAAAGCTGCCACTCACTC
Organism: Dimocarpus longan; assembly: GCA_022984855.1. Classification (NCBI taxonomy): domain Eukaryota; kingdom Viridiplantae; phylum Streptophyta; class Magnoliopsida; order Sapindales; family Sapindaceae; genus Dimocarpus; species Dimocarpus longan. Next base: position 8,975,057 of record CM041024.1, read on the forward strand.
GAGTTCAAGAAATTACCAAAAACTTCTCTATAAAGCACTTTTTGTGCACTTCAAGACCAATATCAGATTGCCTGACCATTCTACCACGAACAAGCGCTTGTAATTTGACAATTCCCAGCACAGAGAACAAAGTAGCAACAGCTTGTCTCCTCACCAAGTGTCCACGAATAAGAGCCTGGAGCCTTATTATACCTTTGAGAGCCCTGAATGCTCGACGAGCCTTCACAGTACAAGCTTGTATGTGTCAGTTTAGGTATAATATCATATACCATGCATCAAACAAAACAATCAAAATGCACAAGGTCAGGCAATCTATTTTCAAGAGTCTGTCAAACATATAGAGGCAGCTTCAATGTACTCTCACATAAAGCAATCAACTATCCACCAAAATGGTGTTATTTTGACAACAAAGGAGAAGATTACCAAGTAACCCCTGAAAGCAGCTTGTGCTTTTGTCGCAGCTTCTTCTTTCTTGATTCTCTCAGGATCATCTGGTGCATCTTCTGGCAAGAAATTTTGTGAATCTGCAACCTGAATTCCTTGCAATGACATTGCCCCACTTTCTGATCCATCTACAGCCTCCTTATTCTCCAATTCTAACTTCCTTTCATTACTATGAGTGGTTTTGGGGGTCAGATGTGAAGTCAAGGGAGGTTCCAAAGTAGCATCAGCTTCCGATGCCTTGACAGACACTAATACCTCTCTCTCATTTGCAACTTTCTACGAAATGAAAAGAGACAAAAACTATTGAAGTGCACTCATGATAACAATGATAGAAACAACAATTGCATATCAATCATTTAAAGACCATACAAGTAAGTCAACATCAATTACATTGGTTCACTAAAACAGTAACTCCAAAGGAGATGAAGAATACTGATTATTTGATAATCGAAGAAACATGAAGTTTGCTTATATCAAAATAGGCAACAATTTTGGATATAGATCCGGTCACAAGATGTAGCGTTTATTTCTAAACTCCGAAAAAGCAATTATACAATTCAAGCTATATTTACTGCTAAGCCTCTCAAAAAACATAGGCAATTATACGCAGCATTGCTGCATTAAGGCACATCCAAAATTCGAACATACATGACTCGGGAGCATCATCAATTTCCTGATCATCAAGCATGATACTTTAGTCTTAACACCAACAAACAACTAGCTTTATGCAATATAAAATCCTTAGGAGCAACCTCACTATCCAGTATTGCCTTGGATATCAGTAGTCTAATGGCACTCCTCTACCAATTTGAAACTTAAAATAAATAAAGACTAAACTAGAGATACTTGTGGAAAAAACCCCACTAAAAGCTGAGAATTAGAAAAAATTCTTTCATAAATAATTTAGAATACTGTTCAAGAATGCATCAAGTATTATTTGCAGCTTGATATTACCTCCCTCCCTTTTGCAGCATTAGATTTAGAAGACTTTTTCCCAAAGAGTACAGTCTTGATCCACTTTCCCGGAGATTTGCCCATGCCTGGAAGACTGGATCCCGTATATCAAAGACTGAAACCCGCTTCCTGCACAATTTTGTATGACCACAGCATGAATATACATCAAATGCACCTTAAATCATTACGCAACTATAACATTTCCTTAGCATACAAATTCTCGCTATTAATGACAGTATGATGCCAAGCTAGGCAACATCAACTATAATCTAAAAGCAACGAAACGTATATAATCTTGACCGTAAATATGACTGAGTTATGCTAGGTTAAATAACATATAAATCAAAAGACATTGAAATGCCAATCCTTATATTTCAAGTTTAGTCTTCGAAAAGTTTATTCAATGGCAACCGCGCATTTCTAGATTTGACAAGCAATTGCGCAAACACGTTGATCTAATCACTCAAAATAAACAAGCAACAAAAAATAAAACAATTCCAATAACTGATTAGACATTCTCGAAATCCTAACTTCATGATCTGTTATAAACCACAAAATCGCAAAAATGCTCTACGCATAGAGCTTATAAGCACAAACGCAACACGCATGAGTTCGATTTGACCTAGATCTGATAGTTACCTGACAAATGTGGCTCTTCAGACCTCCAAATCTACCATTCCTGCACTCAGAAATTCAAAACCGTCAGAACATGAACAGAAAATTTTGACACAAAAAAGAAAAAGGCAAAAAATTTTGGTTTCTGCGATTGAAGAACAGACTGGAAAAGATTTTATAGAGCAGAAGGCAAGAAGATATGTACCCTGAGTGAGTGTCTGAGGGAATGAGCTTGCAAATCAAGAAAATGTTAAATAAAGTCGCATCAATTTTTTCTGCTATGCTTTGCTTGCTCTCTGAACTCGTGTAGTGATAGAGCAAAAAAATTCCAGAAATTGAAAAATTTTTAGATAAAATAAACGGTTGTGTTGTGGTGTGTTCGGGTCCATGGTAAGAAACGTCGGTTTTTGCTGTTGGCCATAGCATCTGTTGACGGTAACGATTCAAGTGATTGACGGACGTGGGAAAAGGTTTGCGGTGAGAAGGAGTGCAGTGGATAATAGCAGTGGAATTAAAGAGGGTGGTGTTGGGTGTCCCCATTGCAGTTACTTCGGGTACAAGTGTCCAGGTCCTTTATTTTAAGCGAAAGGCACGGGGTGAAATTACCTTGTCGCCCTCCCACCAGACACTGTAGGAAAACTCGCGAGTGGGGGCGTGGTAAGGGTGTGGACGTTGATATTGGCGGTAGAGTCAGAGCGGTTTGGAGAAGCGCGTGGATGGGAGGGGAGTGGAGAGAGGATGGTAGGTGTTGGGAGAGTGCCACGCTGGAGTAAGTAAGTACTGCCGTGAGACCAAAAAGAGTAAAAAGACCGCTGTCTAACAGCCCCACGAGCCACGGGGCTGTAACTGGTCATCATCATCGTATCGCTATGGTCACTTCCTTATGCTACTTCCTCTTCTCCTCCTCAGTTTTTGTTTTTATCTTAAATTAAAACTTTTTTGCTTAAAAAAACAAATAAATAGACAAACCTTTTTTCATTTAAATTTAAGTTCTTAATTATTCAATTATTATTATCTTCTTACTGATTGTTTTATGATTGGCTGTTCGAGTAATTATTGCCAACCTTTCAAATAAAAAAATAATCACTTCCACACGAAATAGAAGTTTTCACACGTATGATTAAGTTAAGAGTAGATGAAATCTAATTCATTTTGCTCTAAGTACTCTCCCTTAACATAAAGCTGCTTGTAGACTCCCTATAAATTCAATTGAATGTTGACACGCATTACTATCTATTCTTAAAATATCGAAAACATACTTTTTTCACGCTTTGACTTTAAACCCTGCGCCATAATAAAGCAAAATAAGGCGTATATTGGTCGGGACTCGGGAGGAAACTAGAAGTACTTGCTTTTTATAACTATAGTTGTTGATGCACCATTTGTCCTAGCTCTTCAATGGGAGAACTTACAAGACAAACAAACTCATTAGGGTGCCTTCAATGACTTACATCGGATACACCCTTCGATGTTTAATTCAATTCTTTGGTGATAAGAAGAGAAACAAGTAAGTGTTTAGGTTTAAAATTGCTTACCCATTGAGTGTATTGGTGGCTTATTTATAGACATCTTTTTTATCTTTATTGTTGTCATGCATGCATTGAGACTCCTATGTCACTAATCATGTATTTTTTACGACGTATTTGACATGTTCTGTCGTTAAAACAGTCGATATGATCTGTTGACGGAATGATTTATGTTTTAAGATAAATGTTTCATGGATATTCTATAAACATTTTTTTGCTTATGAGCCCGATTAAAAACCTTTTGATCGGTTGTATCTAATCAAACATGTCACATGTAGATATTTTATTAGATAGAAACTAATGGTGTGTTTACTTCATGGATTAAACAAAGGAAATAGGAAATAAGATTGATTGATGTTGTTTACTTGCTTAAAATCCATTCCGTAATGGGAATGAAAATGTGGGTCCCACATCAATTTGGGGTTGTGGAATGGGAATTCCATTCCCCCCAACCCACTTGGGAATCCCATTCTCATTCCCTTTATCAAAATAAAATGTCCTTTATACCCCTTTTTAAAAAAATAAAGAAAAATCTATTTATTTAATGTTAAAAAAAAAAAAACTACATGTTGTAATAAAAAATTGCGCACTATTAATTTTTCATTACCAATTTCTTAATTATCATGATGGACTAATAAAATAATATGTAATTTTTTATTTTTTATTATATTTAGTTTTTTATTTAATATTAAAAAAAATTATATATTATAATAAAAAACTACACACCAAGTTAGTAAACTATTAAAATAATATTAAGTTTTTTTTATTATAATATGTAGTTTTTTATTTGATATTAAAAAAAAGAGCATATTATAATAAAAAACTACACATTATTATAATTAATCCATAATTTTACTTAAGGGTATTTTTGTAACTTATAATTAATTTATTCCGATTCCAAAGTAAAGTAAACAGTTAATGGAAATAATATTGATTCCAATTCCGATTCCTGTAGTTGAAGTAAACAATTTATATGATTCCGATACTTCATTCCGATTCCAAGTCATTTCGATTCCAGATCATTCCGATTTCTTCAAGTGAAGTAAACGCACCATAATGCTCTTCACATAAACTCTTAGCTAATCATCTTGACAACCTTTGGCTTTTTTTCTAGATATTCAAAATCAATTCGATTAACTTTGACTAATGAGAATTTATTGTAAACTCCAACCACCCACAAACCCAATTTTCAAAATCATTCATTTATTTGGCTTCCTTCGGAGTAATTATCGATTGCATCGACTATTGTGGGGGCGTGCGATTTACTTATTGTGTCCGAAGTGTGCAGTCAGCTGAAGAAAATACAACTCACAAACTATTTCAAAAATACTCATATAATATGGTAAATGGATCATAATTGCCCTATAGATTAAGAAATGATGCCATGAATTATCTGTACTAAAAACATTTAAGATGTACGGTATTCATCCAAAAGAGTGACAACACAACTACTGGTGTGTCGATAGTGGCATTATATGTACTAAAAAAATTCTACATTATCATTGTCAATTAACAATTGTTGGAAGTATCTAACATGATAAAATAATCCCACCTCACTTATTCACTGCAAGCTCAAGGCAACACAGAATTCACCTATCAAATGATACAAAAGTACAAGACATTTTAAATGTCCGCATCATGAGCTACTCAAAGTTGTTTCACTGAAGTTTACTCGTCACCAACCCAACACTATATTGTGATTTGTGAATCAATTATTCTTTTTATAAATTTCTCATGAGAATGGAGAAAACTGCATTGGACAATAGACTTTATTTCATTTTCTCCTCTAAGTATCATCAAGTTATAAAATATTTATTTATTTCAAAAACTAACAGTATCAATATACTATGGGTAACTTTAGAGACTGCATAATCGTAAAACAATAACCAAAATGGGGGGAAAAAAATGCAATTTGTTTAGGTAGGAGGGTGAATAGAATAGGTGTTGCCTCCACAACCACAAGCACTGACGGAGACATTTTTATTTTTTTATTTTCGTAAAGTTAGATAGAGACAATTGTACTCTCTCCCAGCTATCAAAATTAAAATCCTGGTAAACGTAAGACGATGAAACACATTTTTTTTTCACTTTCTTAAAACAATAGTTTATCATGTTTTGTAACTCAGATACTTTTCGCTTATATTAACCATAAATTAATTAAACATATCATATATATTACATAAAACGATATCAATTATTCAAGCATGCACCCTCCGATACTGCATCATAACTATGACTTTGTAATAAAATGAGGTAGGAATTGCAATTTTTGTATTGGTTGAACACAATTGCAAAAAAAATTCAATTATGACAGAAATAATGTCTTATGTGAATTTTAGTGGCTATACTGCATTACATAAGTTCAAATTTTAGTTCACAAAATTCGTTGTATCAATAATTTTTTTCATCTGCACTAGTCTTTCTACAATGTGTGTCCCATCTCAAAGAAAAAATGGATGAGGCCGGACAAGTCCAACTCAGCTGCTAAACATTACGGGCCTGTACTAAACAACATTTAATGATCTGGCCCAAGGGCCAGAAAAGCACGTGTTTGGTGCACGCAAACAAGCAGGCTAAAAAAACAAAAAAACCCATGGCAAGTCAACAGAGTTGATCTAAACAGGGGATTATAAGTCCACAATCTCTGTCCCATCTTAACCGTAAAGTAGTTTTAACGGCTCACGATTTGAATTTCGAATTTTAAACGAGAGAGCGTCTTATCAAGTGCCATGCGGGTCACTGTGTGGGTCCTATCAAGCGCTCAGCCGTTGAAGATCGACTGGGTAATTCATCATCCACCGTTCTTCATTCCATCTGCCGAACTCCTAATCCCACTCTATAACCAGCCACTCACCAATCGTAATACAACACGTCAGCACACGATCCACAAATCAGAACGTGTCAGCAAAAGAAAGCGAGTATCGATATTTTGAAAACACGCAGGAGAGTGGATGAATTCTGTGTTTTTGAGTTTTGATGTAGGATGAGGTGGTTCCCAAATTTTCCCGCTCAATTGAAAACGGCAAAAGAATAACAGTAAAACATCAACGTTTTATTTTTTCTCGTGCAGGGTATTATAAAATCAGAGTCTCTCTTCAAGTTCTCCAAAAATATCTAAACGTTCCAGTTCCTGAGAGAAAATTTCAAGATTATATCAATAAACAAAACCATGGAAGAGCCTGTCATAGAAGAATCTGCTGCTGTTTCCGGTAACCATCATCGTTTTGAAATTTATTTTATTTTATTTTTTTCTAGATTTTGTGTTTATTTTTTGATTTCTTTAATTTCTTTTTTTGGTGTAATTGAAATGTGACAGCGAATTCAACGAAGTCGAAGCTGAGATATCCGCTTCGATCGGCGACCAAATCGAAGGAAGAGAAGCCTGCGGCGGTTGAATCCACCAACTCCTCTGCTTCTAGGAGGTACCTTTCCTTTAATTATCTGTTCACAGCAATTGGTGTCAAATTTCATGTCAAAATTCTGATAGTTGTTGGATTGTTGAAATTGATTCCAATTCATGGTTTCACTACATTTAAATTGAATAATTCTCTTAATTGGTTGAATTTTGTCGATGAAAATTTTATGTGGAGATATGATGATGTACCGACGATAGTGATTAGAGGAATTAACTAGCGCGGAAAAAGACACTCTGAGTATGAAAATTCATTGTTTTCTTTTAATGTTGGAAAAATTCGTGAAAGACAGGTGGTTACGATGTTTTTGTTGAAATTTCTTTGTCAGAGGGAGAGGTGCATCGAGTGTAAGTAAAAGCGTGAGTGTTCTGGATGTATCTGCCAAGGAAAAATCTGCTAAGCCTCCAAGAAGGCTTTCCATTCCTGCCAAGTCAACTGTCAATTCTGTTCCCAAATCCGTAGGAAACATCACTCCCATTTCTGAGATCAGAGCGAAGAGATCAGCTAGTACCCAAGGGAAGAGTGAAACCCCTCTTTCCGATGTGTCCAGAGCCTCAAGCCGGAAGAAGTTCAGTGTCCTGTCTTCAGCATCTTATTGGTTATCTCAAATCAAGCTCTCTGAATCTGCTGCCAAGCACTCCATTTCGCTTGGGTTTTTCAAGCTTGCCTTGGAGGCTGGATGTGAGGTATATAATCTATTTTTGAATACATTCCTGATTGTGTTGATTGTTTTTATTCCACGTGAACTGCATATCAAGATGTGTGCTTCTTGTGTCCAGCCTCTTCAGCGAATGAGGGATGAGCTCAAATCATATGCTCGTCGTCATAACCTTGGTGAACTTGGGGAACCCGTTAAAGATTTATTCGACTTGTACAACATATCAGAAGCCACTGAGCAGTTGCAGGTTTCTGAAACCTGTTCTCAGGTGCCTGAAGAGGGAATTCGCTCATCTGATGAGGAGGTTCATAGCTCTTCTTCTACAATGGGAACTAGGAAGCTGAAGCCCAAGTCCTTGAACACCTACGCTGCTCAAGTTTCCTCGGTCTCAGAATCAGTCAAGAAGGAGACTGCTCCAAAGATCAGTCCTTCGAACAGGACAAGGGCATCTAAAAATACCGCAAATGCAAAACCTGTTTCAGATGTTGGCAATCGTAAGATAGAGAAAAAACCCCAGAAGCCAACTAAACTAGAGGCCAATAAAAAGGACAGGAATATCAAGCCAGGAAAGAAATCTGCCAGTCAAGAAGGCAAGCATACAAATCTTTTTTCTTGAGCAATATATGTAATTTACTCTTGGAGAAGTAAAATTTGAAAATTTGCATTAATTTACAGGTGCAGTCAGTCCTTCACTTGTTACAGTTACAGGGATTCAAGTTGAAGAGAACAAAGAGAACATGGTAAACATTCCTATTCTTCATTAACTGATATTTGAGCTGCATTTTAAAACTTTTTTGATTGTTTTGATATTTTGAGTTCTTTCTCTGTAGGATGCGTCCTCTTCACCAATGGAAGAGACTGAAGTGATGTAAAAGCATAGATTCTGATTCAGAAACGCCGAAGCATGCCATTCTGATATTGTTTTTAGGTTTTATTCAGTGTTTGGTTGGTTGTCGGTGGTTTTCTTTTGTATAGGAAGTGTTTAGTCTGGTGTGAAAGATACTTTTTTTGTTGTCTGTGGTTGATTGATGGATGTTGGTTCAAAACTGGAATTGTTTGTCTAGTGTTAAAGCTATAAAGTAATACAATTGTTTTTTTTTTTTAACCAGTTCATCTGAAATTGGTAATTTTGAACTTTTGATATGGTTTGGCATGCAGGGGGGGTGTCAAAGCATGGTTTTTATTTCAGTACTAGATAAACCAAGCAGGTTTTACATGAAGAAATTGGTATTCCTGAAAATCAGAGAGATCTTAACCAACTCAAAATACCATAAATACATGTCTTACCATTTCCAAAGGAACCAAAGTTGCACCTCTTTTCCATATCCATCCAGGCCCTAAGATGACCTTTAGCCTATATTTGTTACGTAGGTTAGAACTGAGATTGAATAACTTGTTGATTCAAACTCATGTTTGGTGCTTTCATCTCATCCTTCACTAATTTAACCAATCACTAATTTATCTCATTAATTTGAGATAAATCTAACCCACTCGATCATATGAGTTGAAATAATTTTATCGCGTCTGCTCCTCCGACACCTCGCCTTTGCCTTTACCTTTGCTCACTTCTCCTCCTCTCTCTCCCTCACGCTCCACATGCCGATACTAGTCCTTCTCGCTCACCTCTCTCCTTCCGTTTCATCTCCGTTGCAATTCTGCGCTCGCTGTTCTTCTTCGTCTTTGTTTGCTTTATCTTCCTCTCCATCGTGGTTTCTACATTCACTCATCCTCGTCTTCGTGTGTAAGCAATTTCTGTGTCATAGCCAATCATCAATCTTCGGCATCGTAGATTGCTGATGAAGGAGGATGGTAATGAAGGACGTGAGCGACGATGACGGTTGTGAAGTCAAGTTTGATTGGTTAGATTGCAAAATTTCTAAAAAATCTCTGAAAAATTACTTTAAATCCAAGTTTTTTCTCACTATTTTCAATCATATCCTATATTTATCAAGCATGGAATACATCCAGTTCAATCTCATCTTATCCAAATCAATTTAATTAAATCTAATCTCATGCACTAAACAAGGCCTTAAGTTACAGTTGAAAAGTGCTCAAATATTTGGAGGTTACGTAACTGAACAAGATTGGAGTTTGAAACTAATTGAAATGGCAAAGATCTCAACCTAAAAACATCCAATTTAACTGATTTTACTTGTCCTTTGTTTTCTCATTGAAAACATGCGAGAGACTTGATTTGCTTAAGTCTTACAGCAAAAGAAAAGGAAGAGGAGCCATTAACTTCAATATTATTACAAATGGACTGATATTCCACAAAAGTTAAGATTTAAAGTAGGATACAAGTTTGCCCCATTTATCAATGACCGCCTACCTTGCTGACATCATATTCTACCCTAAATGACAGTAAAATTCACTTAGTTTGCAATCAAATCAGACAAACTTTTATATTGAAGCAAACGAGTTCATAAATAATCGACGAGTACTGGTTCATAAAATTCTATATTACAAAAGCTTGAAGACACACAATGCCAAACGTAGTACCATAATATGGATTGAATAGTTCATACATTCTTATGAAATGGTACTTGACAAATTCAACAACTAAGCACATGATTCTTAAAGTGGGGCAATGTTAATTTAAACATGCCCTGAGACCATGAGGCTGAGAGTGCCCCAACAGCACACACTGGTGGTGAAGTTAGTCAGCTGTCCAGCTCTGCTCCACTATTTCCCTAACTCTTCTGTTGTACTCTCTCTTGTTCTCGCTAAACATCCTAGCAGCTTCTGAATTTGCAGGAGAGTTGGGATTGGGATCACAGAGCAATGACTACAATAAGAAAATTCCAGCTAAATCAGATCACTTACACAATGAGAACATTTTTAACTAAAAACATATTTCAATGGTATATATAGTTTTCTGCAACAGGATGAACATGGTTTATTCTCCACAAAATTGATTGTAATGAGCATTATCACAGGACTTAATTTTTCTTGTATTATGTGATACCTTGATCAATAAATCAGAATGATTCAATTCTTTCCAAAGTTTCCATACTCCACAAATTCATTTAATTTATCTTGAACTAAGAAGGTGAAGTTCTAGCAGTGGTTCAAACTTTGTAAGGTTAAATATGTTTTACCAAAGGATGTGTTTGGTATGCAAGATTAGATGGGACCATTAAACGGCATTTGATATGGATGGATGAGATAGTACTAGAGTAGACTGATCTTATTATACTTCTTAATCATTATGGTAGATGTAAATAAATACCTCTATATCTAGCAAAATATACTACAATTCTTTCAACCAAATCTACTGCCAAAATCATAGAAGGTAGCATTAGTATTTTTGATTCTATTAGTATTAGATTAGTATTAGTTAGTAATCCTGGCTCAGTGAGTCCTTTCTTCCGCTATTAACTGTTGCCACCAGTCCTACATTTTGTCTTTATGGACTGAGGAGAAAGGGGGCTTGGCGGGAAGAGGACTGTACCATGAGAGAAGCAATGGTTAAGGTGGGGAGGGGCAATGAAGGTGTCACATAGACTAAAAGAAACTTATATTTGAAAAGGCACTGCTCTATTTAGTCTATCTAGAACCAAATTCTAAAACCTGTCACAATGATACTCAATAAAAGTGAAATGTACAGCATCTGGGGCTTTGCCAGTTTCAAACAATTGACAAAAAGCAATGCTTCCCAGACAAAGCAAATACAGATGAAAAACAGAAAGCGTTTGAGCTCAGATAATGATTATATATTCCACATACCTGGATAGATGTGAGTATAGCTGCTACATCATATATAGGACTCCACTGATTTTGTAAAATATCCAAACAAATGCTTCCATCCGCATAGACTGACCAAATTCACAGGTTAGTCACACTGGATTAGTAGATAGATTTTTTAAAAGATGCAAACACTAATGGTAAGATGGTTTCCAAATAAACTTACTATTTGGATGAAACATTCGAGAAACAAATCGTACAGTTGGAGGCTTGTTTGGATAATCCTCTGTAAACTGAAGAGTCAACTTGAACGTGCCTGAAGAACTCGAAATGATAAATTTTTTATTTCTAATGTACATCTAGACATTCCTAAAGCATAAACTAGGTTGAAGAAACATATATTTTATTAAAACAAAATTAAAATTTCTTTTTTAAAGCAAAATAATGACTATCTATATTAATTCAAAGTCATGTTGGTACCAAATGGCTAACACACAGAATGCAACGACCCAAAGTATATATTCACATATGATCCAGCATAAAATCAGATATTAAATTTCAGGTCAGCCAAGCTTTGTGGATTAACATTTAAAGATTTCTCAAGAACACTAAAGGCAAGGCTTATTATAAATTGTACAAGAGATCTGGGGATTAAGTGCTGCTGACACCAGGTGGAGAGATGATTAGTTTATATTTACAATAATATTTTTTTTGTTCCCAAGGGGGAAGCCTAGTTGCTCAATGCTCTAGTAGTGGAAACAAAAGGCCTAGTGATCAATCCTCCTTAACCGACCTTTGGAGGGAAATTTACATAGTAATTTGTAGTTTTTCCACTCTGTTGCCCCCCACTTTTTTTTAAAGAATTATACAACAATCTTGTTAACTATAGCATTACAACGAAAGTGAACTGGCTGTTCAAAATACATAATAGAACTCGAGCACAGCCATGTGCAGAACAATGCTCAAAGTAGTCAACAACAAGTCTCAAGAAAATAACTCTGAAATGCCTAGAGCATTCTCCATACGCTACTTTTTGCCATCCATAGGATTGAATTTGTAGGTGACAAAACCAATTTCATAAATAATAAACAGGAAACTGTGTATCCCTTCCATTTCGAATGCAGATGCAGAGTACACAGCGCCAAACTGCACAGAGCAATAGATACTCTATGTAGCTGAAAACTTCAATACTTAAAAAGTTTGTATATATTGAAACAACAATATCAATACACTAAAGGTAAAAAGGATTAGGTTATTCCATCATGCATTCTTATAGGTTTTGTAATTGCAATACATTAGCACATCAAGGCATTACATCAATCATACAGTAACAGAGGAACCAATGCTTAAAACACCATGCCTAGAGCTTAAATCACAATTCAAGCGCAACACATTTTTCAAAAAGAATATGCAAACAACATGAAGCCTCTAACCTTTATAATAATAGTACGAGCACACACATACAAGCAAATTAAAAAAAAAAAAATCAACAATTCAACAAAATTCCCTTCCAGCAAAAGCTTCGGTAACAGGATTACTGACCTCCATCCCATGGCGTATCATCTGGACTGCAATCCAAATCAGAAAAGAAACCAGAAACGGCTTATCCAACCATAGACAAATATACTGATAAACGAAAAGGGAATGAAAATAAATAACATAAATTGAACAACAAAAATGAAAGATATCTTCCAAGACACTGACCAAAAACTCACCCAAATATGACAGCATTCCAAAGCATAATATTATTGTCTTGGGGTGCCCCACTGATCCCTGCAGGAGGGTCTTGCTGCAACCTCTTAAAATCCCTCATCAGTCTCTTCCTTGCAGGAGTTGTCATCTTTTTCGTCACCTACACACTTCAAACAGTCAACCAACATTCAAAAACAAACCAACCCATTTCATAATTTAACATTATCTTCTCATACAATAGCCCTAAAATCACAAACCAATTACATATACAGGGATCATAAAATTTAGCTCAATTAAACAAAGTTTACACCTTTATACACAAAACAATAAAAAAACTATTAACTTTCTCCTCCACTTCAAACCCCATCAAAACTAGGGATTCAAAACATCCAAACAGTCCATAAAAATTACGTCTTTAATAATCTAAACAAGCAGAAATTAGATCTTTGATTTTCGAAACCGATCTAACCCACCAAATATTCAACAAATTCAAAATCCGAAACAAAGCTGCACACAAATTGAAAACTGCAAACCAAGAGGAAAAATCAATAACAAATCTCAAACCTGGTGGGGGAAACCGCAGAGAGAAAACTAGGGTTTCAAGTTTCAAATTTGAGGGATCGAGTCAATTTATACAAAAAGATTAAAAAAAAAAGGGGGGGGGGGGGGGGGGGGGGGGGGTGTTGATGGGAATGGCGAGTATGAGTGGAGAGGAAAAAAAGAAGAGAGAATCTACAGACAGAGAGAGAGGAGAAGAAGAATTGAAAGTTTTGGTTTTTGTTTATTAAATTAGATTATGTTTATATTGTTGTGATGTGGTTGGCTTGTTGCGGTGCGAGACACCGTCCCCACTTGTCCCTCTCTATTTGTATCTGTATTTGTATTTCGTTCTCTAGATCTGCGTGTGGTCTGAGTCTCTCTCTGCAAGTATTTTTATTGGTCTTTGTCTCCGTCTGTCACTCGCGTCGTTTGAGTCCACGCTGTACATTACTTGTAATAGTACTATACCTGTCATCTATGTCTCGTCAGGAACCATAATTTTGTCATGCCACATACGGAAACGTCAATATCAATTCACATTGGTATAAAACATGTTATAGATGTAAATTAGTTGGCCCAGTCATAGATAAATCTCGTTTGGTACCTCCGATCGGATCAAATTGAATAAATTAATATTTTGATTATAGTATGAGATTTGACAAACTAATATTATGATGTATTTAATAAAATATGAAATTCAATAAAATTAATTTTGAATAATTAAATTATTTTTGAAAATAAATACAACCGAAGATTCCTACCTCCAACTGACATCTGTAAAAAGAAAAAATGTAAAAAAAAAAAAAAACAATAATTCACCGTACTTGTGATAGTTTCTATTGTAATACCAAGGCGGTAGAAACCAATGGAGAAGAAGCTTCTCCGATAGGCTTCCGTATAACAACAACAATAAAGATAGTCACTTCGTCACCAATGATTCATACCTTTGCTCTAGCCTCAGATTCTGTCAAGGAAATTAGTAGAGCCAAACACCTCCTCCACCTTATCAACAGTTTAGGCAACTTTCATTGTACAACAACAACAATTTGTTGTCGTTTGTCCAAAGTCGAGTGGTGTTGCGTCCAACTCCGAAGCCATTGGATTGGAAGAATTGAGAGCAGGCAAAGACCGTTCTGCCTCTTGACTCTAGTAAACTCCATGAAAATGCAAGCGACAAGGGACAAGTCCTTCCCTTACTTTTTATCCCGCCGCATGTGGTGGGTTTAACCACCACAGCAACATAAAAAAAAAAAAAAAAGGTAAGAGTGGTTTTTCTAATATCATGCTCTCACTAAATATAGGTTTGAATTGAAAATTATCAAATCCTAGTTCATACTCATACAACGAACAAGGCTTAAGTGTGTAAAGTACTACACCACATGCCACTTTTTTGGTGTTGGGTAAATTATGTAACGATACATCTGCTGTATCAAAATTTTTTGGTAGTTTTGACGAGACCATGATTAATTTGTTGTCTTTCCTATTTGTGTTACTTTTCTTTTTAAAGTTATTATCATTATTTGGTCATATTAGATATTATTAAAATTTTGAATGAATCAATTTAAGTGTATTACTTCAACGTCTATCTATTTATTTTTATTTAATTTGAGAGTGAAAAATAACAACTCTTTAATTTAACGGAAATGATAGATGTTAAAGTTGTAAATTTAAATAAGAAATTTTGATTGATAAAACCTAATCCTATTATTAAGCACATCTTAGAGTGTATTAGAACAAAATATGATAAACACAACAAAATATGGTAACTGCGCATTTATAATTACAGCTAAGAGTCAACGAAACTATGGCATATAAAGATGACATTCACGTGTTGTCAGATGTGTATATTTATAATAATAACATATTCCGTAACAATAACAAAAATATTAAGAAAATAGATTGAACATAATGACAAAGATTCTCCGCCAACGTTTACATTATGCTAATATTTTTATAAGAATAATTTAAGTTTAAGTGATGTAAGAGAGAGAAAAAATCTATCAATCTTGATAATTTATTTTTTCAAACGCTGATGTGTCACTATATTATCAAAAGATTAACAAAAGAAAAATAATGATAGAGAATCTTTACTTTTAAACATAAAATGAATGATTTTTTTTTTGACAACTTCATTTTAGTCTCTAAGATTTTCAAAAATATCATGTTTTTAAAATTATTTTGAAAATAATTTTTTGTATCCCTAATTTTTTTGAAATTCTTCAAAAAAGTCCTAATCGTAAGTCAATTTATGGCCAACATAGACATAATTCATAAAAAAGACATTTATGTTCTTCATGGTTGTTAGTGACACTTAAATTATTGGATTACCCTCATAAAACAATAAATTTACAAGTTAAATTATAATTTAATTCAAACAATTTTATTATGAGTTTTTTTTTAGCATATTTTTTAATCACATGGGTTTGATAGGTGTATAAATTGTTGAGATTATTTATTGACCAAATAACCCTTTTATCAATAAAAATTTAATTAAAAATTCAAAACAAAACCGAAAAAAACTTCCCCGTATAATTCTTAAACTAAAGAAATAAAAATCCAAACTTTAAAAATAAATCTCAAAACAAAGTTACTTTGTTTGCTAGGTTCACCATTTGTGTTTGCTGGGCTCTATCAATTTGAGTAAAAAAACCAACTACGAAGAGCTAAGAGCAACATCACCTCTTTGCCTTTTTAGTCCTCACCGGAGACCATCAAACCACAAGTGTAGTAGTAAGAAAGATGAATAACCTGACCGGCTTGGACCACTACCATAACCATCATCCCAAACTGGCCAACATCCCGACCTCTCGCTTCTTTCATTTCCCTGTCGCAGGTGGGTATGTGGTGTGGTGAGGGTGGTGGGTGTGTGGCGGTGGTGAATATGTGGTGTAATAGGGGTTGTGGGTGTGTGACGGTGGTAACTATATGGTATGATATGGGTTATAGGTGCGTGAGTGTGATTTGGTTACTCTAGTGTGAGTGTGGTGATCACTTTTTATTTTTTGGTTTTAGAGATAAGATTTGGGTTCAAAAAACCCAAATCTTCACCTAAATTTCCGATTGAATATTTTAGGATTTGATTTTATATATATATATATTTATTTTGGAGATAAAGAAATTCATATCTTCATCTTTTGAAGATATGGGTTCGAAAACTTAAATCTTCAAAAATTGAACACCAACCCAGTTTTTTTATTTTGTTAAATTTGTAAAAATTTTAAATTTTAATATGTTTTTTAATTTATTTATACCTAATCTCTACCGTTCATAATTATAATGGCCAATAGAAATTTAAACTTTTTTGTCTTGATTAATTTTAATTTTTTAAATTAAAATTTTAAAAATTAATTATTAAATTTAATTTTTTAATTTGATGAAAATAAAAATAAAATAATTGATGACATTTTTATCTTTTTAAGTCAAACGAATCTATTTTTTTTATTCTTTCAAAAAAAAAATCTATTCTTTTAAGATCTCAGCCTCTTTTACAAAAAGATCATATTACCTTTTTTGTCCAAACTATCTGTCATCATCGTTGATCGTTAGTTGACTGAAGATTTTGACATTTTTTAAAGAGTTTTAAAAAAGTTAGTGTTGAAAAAACTGTTTTCAAAAGAATTTTAAAAATTTAATATTTTTCAAAACCTTAGAGATTAAAACGATTTTTTTTTTTTTAAGCATATGAAATGGGTGATTCGAAGAATATAGAAAGTGGAAATTTTGACTCACTATCAGAGAATATAGATTGTTCAAAAAATACACATATTTTTCTTTAAAATAATGGAAAAGAAAAGAAAAGGAGAAGAAAATATGCTGAAAATAAGGCGGATGTGGCATGGTGTGATTAACAGTAGTTTGTCTAAGCCACTCGTATTTTTTGAAAAAAAAAAAGAAAGAATATCCCAGAAATAGAATAATGAATAATGATTGCACTGACGGGGAGCTAAAATGTTGTGTAATGGCATTTAATAAAAAAGGGACTGTGGACTGTGCTGGATAATTGCAAAAAGAAGAAAATAAAATGAATGAATCCACTTTAAATTATTCCTTCTCATCCATTCTCTTCCACAAGTTTAAAAACTTTTATTTTCATCAGTGTGTACATGGTGAAGGAATATAATGTGAAATTTGACAAGGAAGAACCGATGTTGACCGTTTGATCCATATGTACATTCAATTGATCAAATCTGTGTGTGTACATGATGAAGGAATATAAGTAGAAATTGACGTATATATATGGGAAAAATAGATCAAGTCGAAAGGTGCAGGAGATGCAGGGGATCGAACCCGTACTTCTCGCATGCAACGCGAACGCTCTACCGTTTGAGGGAATGCACGTTGGCTTTACGTATTAATTATATAATTATATTCTCTCTAATCATAAATTGTCATCAATCAGATGGTTAGGTGGCAACTCAAAATAATTTGTACAAAATTTAGCAAGTGATATGATTTGTTACTGTTGTAATGTTAATTACCAAATCAATCGTGTTCATATTAACATTGACAAATTACTTACACCACATTGTTAGATTTGAACTTTAAATAAATTTATGATTATATAGTGTTGTTAATTGTATGTATGGTAACTGGTAAGCTCATGATGACTGTTAAATCCGAGGGTGACATTGCTATATTCATTATACATACATTTATACATGCAATTATAATTTAACAATTTTTGTGATTGCATTTTATAATATTTATATACATTTTACTTCAATATATACAATTATGATACATATATATACATGAGATAATTACAGTGTATATTTTCATTTGATATGTCTCCAAATAGATCCTACACAGATGGAAGTTTACGCAAACTCCTTCACATATGCCAAGCTTAATTATCTGCAAGGCCGGCTTGCTTATTAATTTGACCCAATCAAACAGTTAATTTATATACCTAAAAGTTAAATGATTAATCTTTCGACAAATAAAATTTCCGTAAGTGTGGTAAAAAAGTTATAGATCATGTCATAATACTTACAGTCCCGCGCGATATTGGAAGAAAAAGAACTAAGTATAAACTTGTCAAAATAATAATGGTTCATGGTATCGTTACTCTATTCTGAATTTCTGATGTATGTTAATCAAGATAAAAATTTGATCATTGGTTGTATGAATTAGTGTATAGTCTTCGTATATAGTTCGTTGTAACTTTCAATAACAATTTCGATCGGCTGTGTAATTATATAGGTATCTATTTTTTCCTGCATTATCAAGTAGTTCATGACATGCATGCTAATCAACAATACTACTGGAAAATTCAACTATCTATGAATTAAAAAATGTTAGTATATATTTGACCGTACAGAGACACCTTAATTATCAACGGCACCTAATGAAAATTAGAGAAGAACAGACCAGCACGTCTAATCTAATAAAAAAGTAGTAGCACAGCCACTTAACTTCCGAAGCTTATGTTAATTTCTTGACTTTGGCTTCAATTATCTCACATGATGTATATACTAAGTATACAAGATCAGCAATCAAATCATATTTAACACGAAAACTTTATATAAAAAAGAAATATAATAAAACAAAACAAAAGTGCCAAATGTGGCTGGCTGTCTGTCACCATTTGCATGCACAATTTCTTTATACATCATTGAAACGAAAGTAACTCATAGACTAATCATCATATGCAAGGAAAAATCTTTCTGATATACGACTAAATATATTTACGTCCTATATAACAAAATCATGACATATATATATTTTTTTATATAAATGACATGATTTTATTAGACGTAAATACATCAAATATACTGTAAACTTAATTAATTATTCTCTACGTATGATGAAAGTGTTTAAATCCTTCACCGGCTATGCTCCTTATCTCCGGGAGACGAGGAAGTACTCCTAGAGTTGGTAAATGGTAACGATGCAGGTTGCAGAAAAATCACACTTCCTGGCTGAGAATTATTCGTTGTGGTAGATGATTTGTTCAAGAAGCTTGAAGCACAACCGTTAGCGTTACCTTTCAATACAGCTTGTGATGAGTATCCAGAAGATAGCGGAAATTGCTCAACCCACTTAAGTTTCTGTCCAAAACTATCTGCCCCGCCAGCTTGATGTGCACCACTGCTACCACCACCACCAACACTGCCACCGCCAATGATTGATGAGAGCGCTGCGGCCAATGCAGATTGGAAACTTGGGTCAGCGGTTATTGCTTTGGTGGCGGCAGCTATAGGGTCCGGTAAAGGAGGCTGCTGTTGTGGAGGAGTCGGGTTGTTCTTTTGGATGTAGGACTGATAGATAATGTTGTCCATCAATGTTTGTTGTCTTCCTAGGTTTACAGTTCCAATTTGGTTTTTAATGTAGGGTTGACTAGTACTACCACCATAGCTTAGCAAACCACTACTTCCCCATGACATTGAGTTATTGGATTCTGAGGAACCAAAGTTGAGACTTGTTGTGGAGGAGTTGTATCTTGGATTTGGTGGATAATTGGCAGTAGTAAACCTACCAAA
The DNA here is from genome assembly GCA_022984855.1 of Dimocarpus longan. Lineage (NCBI taxonomy): Eukaryota > Viridiplantae > Streptophyta > Magnoliopsida > Sapindales > Sapindaceae > Dimocarpus > Dimocarpus longan. The sequence continues at coordinate 8,995,065 of CM041024.1, forward strand.
ATGTGATGATGATGAGGAAGAAGATGGTGCAGTGGTGAGGTCAAGAGTGATTGTTGGGTGTGAAGGAGTTGATAACGATGAATTTGGCAGATAGAATTGCCTTGATTTCGAGCTATCGGAGAGATAGAAGTTCAGTCCATGGAGATTAGCGGTAGATGATGCACTTGCACCGAGGTGTGAGCTTGATGACGACGAGCCAGACAATAGCATGGAAGCAGCTGCAGAAGTGGTGGAAGCCATAGCAGTGGCTGAGACAGGAAGTGGGTGGTTATGGTTTCCTTCATAGGTTGTGATCAAAATGGACATGTCCTCGGAACATCTTTGCACCTAAAATTATATATTCCAAAGAAACACATTAAACAAGAATCGAAAAAATTGGAGGAATAACAATTAAGAGATCACTTTTTTACGGATTAATTTTTTCGACACCTGTTGGATGTAATTTTCCTTTTAATTACTATAAATCGTCTTCTACGTACAGTCGAGTTTGCTGAGTATATATTAATAATACCTGTTTTCTCACTGGACATGAAGGAGCAACAGTGCAACGATAGTAAGCTCGAGGGCACGGGTTTCCTTTGGCAATTTTTTGTCCATATTTCCTCCATTGGCAACCATCATTCATCTGCATCAAAATTTATTTTGTTTTTTATTTTAATGAATTAATGATGGTATATATAGGATGTTTCACTAATAAGTACGGTTCTTCTTTATTTATTTATTTTTTTTCAGAACCACTAATTCTTATTATACTCATTATGTAAACATACCTATGTTCATTAAAATTCAACGTTAATAAAGTGCATATCAAACTAACAATGTTGAAACCCTGGATCAAATAACTATATGCATTTGATCATTAGTGTGAAGGGATAATTCCACTCCCATCCTTGTAGTTTAATATAAGCACTAATTACCCTTCTATAGTTTCGAAGAATCTCAATTTACCCCCATCGTTACTACTAATATTACTGAAATGATCGAAATGATCAAAGTGCCTCTATAGTTTTACCCTTTCATACTAAAGGTCAAATTTTGATTTTTAAAGTCAACTTTGACGGCAAAAGATCTTTTGGACATTTTCATAAACTATAGGAGTTGTTTAATCAACAATGAGATTTCAGCAATTTTAAAAAATATCAAAGGATTTTGGCACTATGTCAAACTATAAGGAGGAAAATAGAATTATCCTTTGGTTTGAAATATGCAATGATAGATGAATAATATGTACGAATTACCGTTGGAGTATCACATCTAGCTCTCACAGAAACTCTAGCTTTCTTGATCGAGTTTTGTTGCAAAATTTCATCTTCTCCATTCCTCATCACCTTGAGAACTTTACTAGGTGGCCAAGTCTCCCCAGCTTCTTCCTTTGGCTGATCATGATCTTCTGAACTGTTCTCCGGGCTTGGATTCGGCAAAGGTTCAGTTGCATCTGATTTAGATGCTTCGAATTTGCAGTCTAGTCCAAGAGACAACCCTTTATCTTGCTCGATATCTTTTCCTTGATGACAAGGGGTTTTGCTCTTTTCTTCCTTTTTTGAATCACTTGAAGATCTTCCAAGGCTCAGAGAAACAAGATCATCAGATGGTTCTTCTATTTCTTGGTGATCATTAGATGAGTCTGTTGGTGGTTTCTTTGCTTCTTGTTGAACAATGTCATAGAATTGCATTTGAAGAATCTTGTAATCCTTCATTATTCTATCCAGGCACATCTTCAGCCTTTGATTTTCTTCTCTCACTTCACCCATTTCGGCTCTAGCGGATTCTAGCTGATCATCCTATATCAACAAAGAATAAGTAAACTAATTTTATTAAATATGTCTAATAACCACGATTAATGATTTTTTTTTAGTTACTATATTAATATTTATTTTATGACAAAAATCAAATCAAGATTTTGTCACATGCTTCATATCATGGCAATTTATAGTGTAGTTTTGTCATTCGTCACAGATTAATTATTGATAATAATTCATTAATCTAAAATGAAATATATGAAAAGAACAGAAAAACAGGTCCGGATTACAAACTAATTTATTTTTAGATAAATGTATATGTTGTTAAAAGAAACATTTAAAAATGAAAAAAAAAAAATTCTAGCCTTATGTAGAAGAGGATAATTCTCATGCAATATGCAATCTAGTTAAATTACTAAAAGATAAAGAAGTCCTAACCTGATCATTCTTTTGGCTTGAAGAAGAGGCTCTTGTGTGATCAGGTCCCATGGTGGATTTTTCAAGAACAGGTTCCTGCATCATAGTTTAAATTAAAATCAACCACCCAAAAACAGCTAAGATGCTGACATTAATTAGTGGGAGAAACTGTGAAAACCAAGTTTGATAAATACCATCAATAATCAAACAAATAAAACCTTTTACCTGTAGCACTAATTTGTGGAGACAAAGCCCTAGTTTTGAATTGTCATGGTTGTTAGCTTTCGATTCTTAATTGTCTTGTAATTGTTGTCAAAATCTTAAGTCTATTGCAATGACTTGGACCAGTACTACATTCTCGAATACAAGTTTATAAAGGTCCTACCAATTTTTTTTGTCTCTTTTCTTTGTTGGTACGTACAGTGCAAGTTGCAACAAGTCCTTCTCTTGTAAACCTATTTCAGATGCTGATTGATGCATGTTCGTGTGATCTTCATTTTAGGAACTACTGTGTTCAAATCGGAAAATATCTTTTCATGATAATCCTTCCTAGTTATCAGATTTTTTTTTTTTGAAAGATCCTAGTTATCAGATTTATTCTTTATATTGAATAACGAATTCATAATTTTGATACAAACGTATATATAAGTAAAAAGCTAGCTACTTATGTATATACATATTCTTACTCATGGAGTTTCGATCTCTTTACCGACCTGCTTGGTGGAGCTTAGATGCTTTTGTTTAGGTGAAGATGGATTCTCATCATTGTATGGTCTTTTGTTTCCAATCTGAATTATAAGAAAAGGAAAATCTTATATTATTAATAAAAAAAAAAATGAAAAACACATGTTCGCATTCAAGTTGTGAAAAGAAGCAATGAATACATATGGTAGGTGTAAATTTCGGCAAAAAAAATATAGTCATACAAAACAAGATCTATTACATAGAAGGGATCCTTTGAAAAGAAAACTATATACAACAAATCTCCAAGTACTAGTTCATGTTTCATGTTCGTTTATCGGCATGCCATACAACCTCTCTAAACTGGAAACTTTATAGTTATTATATCAATTTTTGAGAGTATATCTTTCTTTTGATATGCAAGATGAAACCAAGCATGCAATCAATAAAGGAAAAAATATACGTTGTAGTGAATAGATTAACATATATTTTTCATGAATTCATAACTAGCAGTTATTCCAAGAATTAACAAGCAGATATATATGTATTCATATATATATAAAAAGATCCCAAGAAAAACAAAGAGCTCCACCTTAACAACAGAACTCTCTTCCTTATCAGGATGAGCAGAATCAAGTCTATTCTCTTCGTTGATTTCACGACTTCTGTGTGGATCAGATCTTCTCAAAACATCCTCCATAGCTCGTTTCTCCATTTTTTTTTCTTCTTTTTCAAGCCAGGACCGTCTCAAAAATATATTGTACTATGCTTTCATAGATGAGAGCCAACAGTATTTGACTCATTTTTAAAAAACATTCAATGCACACATAACCACAATGTCAACCGCGCCCAATCCAATTGCACTAAACGAATTACTATATTACAACTCTCTCTCTATAATAACTTTATAATATTCCTAGTAGACAAGCCTAGAAGAATTCAACTTCAACTCTTTAGATAACATGTCACATAAGATTACAAAGAAAGAGAAAAGAAGAGAGCTTCAAGCCGCAATGCACGGACCCCACCTAATACTAACAAGCATCGTTGAAGTTTCTTGTATGACAAAAGTCACATGGGCATTTTGGTTCTGGTCAAAGCTTTTTGTCACCCTTTCGTGTAACCCTGGGTGACCGGAGTTTCTTAGCAAGGGCAGCGCTGAGCTTGGGTTTTTGGATCAAGTTTTATTGTACATAAATTCGAAGTCAAGCATGGGATTTGAAGATGGCTTTTCATTGGTCCATGTATTTGACCTTATTAATTAACGTAGTATACTACTATATAAGATTGATGATGACAAAGTGTATAAAATCTATCAACCCTAGCACTCTATTATATTCATATGCAAACACCTTTTATTAATATATATTTTTAAGTATTCTATTATTTTATTATTAATTAATTCATTTAAGAAGAAAATCGTTTTTTTGTCTTCTCTTCCTTAAGAAGAAAAAAGAGGTCAAGGCCTAGGGGGCCCTCCTCCTATTCAGCATTTGTCCTACAATTCAGAATTTCTACTTTTTATTTAGTTTTTTTTTAAAAAAAAAAAAAAAAAAAAAACTAATTTCATGGTTAATTAGAGTTTGGTATAAAAGGTTTTTGTAAATAAAAAGAAGAGAAATCTATTGATTTTGTTGTTTATTCACGTTGGGCGTTCTGGTTTAGATGGAGCCAAAGTTTGTATAGAATTAATCTCCAGTGAGAAAAGGGTTTCCAAACGAAAAGGGTCTGAAACTAACAATAAATTATTTTCCATTATTTATTAGAGAGATTCTTATTGGACAGGAGTGCTACACGTTTACTTAAAATAACATAAATAAATAATGGTGGAAATTTTGTAATATGTATATCTGTTTCACATAACCACAACTAGCTTTTGGCTTCTGATCCATCAATTAATAATGATTTAATTACCTCAGCAGGGAGTTTGATTTTTTTCAAACGAAAAATTTAATAAAGCAAGACAATATTATGACAAACAACAATAAATAGTATTTCAAAATAAATAAATAAATAAATAGCGGTACATCGTTATTTGAATAATTAATCCCTCGTACTCATTTATTTTGATCTAATTTTGAAAGAGAAAACGTATAGAAATAATCTTTATTTTTTTTATTTTTTTTTATTTTGAACTAAATCTTCTTTTTCCATTATAATTACATCATATTAACTGTTCCCATGTTGCAATAAATAATATCTCGTCAATAGTAAAAAGAATTATCCAACGCTAGCTGTAATTCAAAGTAACCAAATTTGCACAATTTCCCTGCAATATTAGTGATACAATTAAATCTTCTCTTTGTGTTTAAGAATAATAATAATAATAATTAACATGGTTGAGAACTGGATGATGAACTGGTAAATTAATTCATTAAAATACTGAAAATGGATTGTAATTAAAACACTTTATTATAAATAACTATGAAACTTTATGCACCAGAACCCTAGAAGAAAATAATTTAAAGTATTGTTTGTTATTAATTATAAAGTATAAAAACACCAACTGGGAGTGATCGTTCGGACCGTACCATTCGTGTCCTATCTCGATTGGTCCCGATCAACTCTGAGTCCTTCCTAGTTATAGTTAATGTACTAAAAAAAATAAAAAAATAAATGGTAGTCTGTGATGCCTGTACCTGTATTAAAGTTATGCAATTAATCCACTTAATAAGCACAAGACTCGGTTGTTGCAGCTCCAGTATCAAACAGCCTCGGGATCAAGTCCGTTGACGTCTAATAATTGATTTTGATTCATTTTGATTTCTGGGTTTATTTATTTTTATTTAATTTTCATCGAAGGGTGGGAATTTTCATATGTAAGATTGGTTGACCTCATCTTGAAACAATAAGTGACCTAGTCTCGAACACAGGAGTTTGATATAATTAACCAGTATACGTGAGAATCACGTGGGGGTTATAATATTAATGCAATCAGTGTAGGTTAAGCCATTGATTTCGATTGAGTTTAATGAATGTGTATATGATCTATTACTCTCATCTTAAAATTAGGAGAGAAATGGGAGATATTGAGTTCATATGATACGTGGATGTTAGTATGACTTTTCAATAAGAATATGATGCATAACATAATATTTCTCATAAAAATTAATATGTAACATTCCAATAACAATGTCACGGGTGATATAACTTTTTAAATGAAAATTTTATTATAAAGGATAAAATAAAATAATATTAATTTTTATAAAAAAAACTATATCATATTTCATATTGTTATTAAAATATCACATCAATATCAATATATCATGTAAACTTAACGTCTAATAGATTTTTTTTTTATTTAATTAAGCTATAATTAATGCATATTTATTAATTAGGAATCTTAATGACTGTAAGAGACTATTAATTCATGATTTGTGATTACTAATTCATAAAACTAAAATTTGATTATCCTTAATTTTCATTTTTAATAATTGCATTTTCTTAATTAAAAAATTTAGATACTACCTTCTATGGTAGGATTTGGATTTAGGATATTATTCAACCTGAATCTGCATTCGACTTATTTAATTTAGAAAAGTTAATTTTATATTAAATAAAGCATTTTCTTCTGGACCTGTACATGTACGTATCCCACTATTTACATACTCTCTAATAAGTTCTCTATCATGTATAAATTTATGTTTTAATTTAACCGTCCTCATTGTTTTTTTGTTTTTTTTTCCGTATATATTCTAACCATCGTACTTTCTTTTTCAAATAAGATATATAGAAAATCATCATCTAATACGGTTTGATGTCAATAGAGCACTGATTTAATATGATAATTATTTTATTTCGAGTTGTTATCATTGCATATGGTTTTTGAAAAAAAAAGGATTGTATACATATATAGTTGTGTGTTTTATGAGTAAAATTTAGATTAAATTTTAAATTTATTTCTATGTAATTTAAAACAAAAACAAAAACTAAAGATGCATAGACTTTGTTTGAAAAACTGATATGATGCCTGTACACTATGATCATCATCTGAAATTATTATACATATCAAAAAAACATCTTCAACTAACTTTGCTTGTCATCATAATCATGCAATCAATTAGTATAATTAAATAGTTAATACTGATAAGAATCCGTAAGACTAAAACTATTCAAAGTCGCTAAGGCTATATATAGCTACTTGATTGTCATGTGTTTGGTGGGAAAATAAAATAATTTTGACGGTAGAAAAAATTGCCTATAACAAGATTTTTCTAGTTTCCAAAAAAAAAAAAAAAAAAGAAAGATTTTTCTATCAGATTTCAATCTCATTGTTAGCTATCTATGTAGTCACAGTTATTGTATTATTAAGAGATCAAATAACAGAGATGAGGTACGCAATTGATAAGAGTGATAATGGCAGAAATAACAAAAAAAATATATTATTCCAATTAACTTTTTACACGCAATATGTATATTGAGGCACCAATTGAGCCACCGCGCTTATAGAATGGAGCCATCATTGTGTATGACGATAAAACTATGGGATTGACTTTATCGTCCAAATTCAATAAATAATTATGCACATCAAATGAAATAGTCTCCTCTCGCTTTCATTCGAGGGTCCGTTTCCATCAATATTCTCATTATGTATTTACTTCACTTAAAGAATCGAAATAGGAATCAAAATAATCTAAAATCGGAATGAAGTATCGGAATCAGAATCAGAATAAATTGTTTACTTTAACTGTAGGAATCGGAATCGGAATCAATAATATTTTCATTGAGTTGTTTACTTTACTTTGGAATTTGAATGATTAATTATAAATTACAAAAATAACTTTAATTAAACGGATTAATTATAATAGTGTGCAGTTTTTTATTATAATATGTAGTTTTTTTTTTTTAATATCAAATAAAAAACTGTACATTACAATTAAAAAAAATCTGCATATTATATTAATAGTCCATTGTGATAATTAAGAAATTGGTGATGAAAAACAAATGGTGTACAATTTTTAATTTTAATATGCAGTTTTTTTTTTTTTTTTGAATATCAAATAAAAAACTGTACATTACAATTAAAAAAAAAAACTATATATTATTTTAATTGTCCACTATGATAATTAAGAAATTGGTAGTGAAAAACAAACTGTGTACACTTTTTAATTTTAATATGCATTTTTTTTTTGATATAAAATAAAATTGGTTTTTCTTTATTTTTTAAAGAATGGTAGAGACTTTTCATTTTGGCAAAGGGAATGAGAATGAGATTCTCAAGTAGATTAGGGGGAATGAGATTCTCATTCCTTAACCCAAAATTGATGCGGGACTCACACTTTCATTCTCATCACGAAATGAATTTTAAACAAGTAAACACTATCAATCAATCTCATTCTCTATTTCTATTCCTCAATCCATGAAATAAAAACACCATCAATACCTTGGCTAGAAAATATCACATGCTTTCCATTAATTTTTACTATGTAAATTTATTATCACTTCAAAAAGAACACGTGGGTACAAGAAAAGGCATAATAACTTACCATTTATGATTTAATTTCCTTAATCAATCATAAAGGTAGAAAAAAAAAAACGAGGAGAGGGTGAGCAAAAGCCGTGGGTAAGTCAACAAATGGCTAGTTTTCGCAGTAAAGATTTTGTATATATATATTTGGTTAAAAAAATAGTGATTGATTATGATTATTATATTTTTTTCTCTTTTATATATCATTTAAATTTAAATTTTTTTCATAAAAAGTTAGTAAAAACAAATATTTGACAGAAATTCTTATTTATTCAGTAATTATGTGATGTGAAAAAGAGCTTGCATGTTTTTTCAACATTTTCGTCAAATTCAAAGCAATGTTGCTGGTTGCCAGTCGCCACTGCGAAGCCACTTGGTAATTAAATGGGAAACATGTGCATGTACAAGAATTGTGAAACCTTTGACCGAGATATTTTTCTTTATATATGTATTCAAAGATTTTAACATTCAAGCCTTCTATGATACTAATTGTTCTGTTCTTAGTTTGTTTGGTTTCGAACTAAGGACTTTAACTGTTCTAGTTGAATATGTTTCTCATGGTTTTCATTTTTCCGTTTATTATCATTTTTCAGATGAAGCGTGCATGACATGAGACAGGTCATAGTTCTTTGTATGGGGTCTCTTGATAAAATTTATAGGTGTACATGATAGCTAGCCCATGTTCTCTAATGATACCAAGACCTTGATAAAAAATACTAACAACTAAATTTGTGCTTTCGTTGAATTCTAATTAACCATCTATATCTAAATATATGTCTTTGATGTATGCAACTTTTATATTTATTAAGTTTATGTTTGAGACTTTGAGTCAATTAAGGCTTAGCCAATTGCTTCATGAATAAATATAATCCATATGCATGATTACATTGCTCAAAGGTCATGTATAATTGATCATATTAATACTTATAAATAGTTTATGTTCATATTAACTAATATTTTGGAGAGACCTAACTATGCAAGTTATAAATATGACCTTGATTTAGTTGAAGTCTTATGCAACTTAACATCATAACTATGACAATGCTCTGTACTTAGTTTAATTTTTATTACTTGTGATGGTTTATAACCATTATCTTAGTCTTTACTTGTTGATACTTTAATATATAGAATTTTAGATTCCTTAGTTTATTCTAAAATATGATCCAAGGAAATTATTCTTAAATAAGTAGACATTTAAATTAATTGGAACTTGGTTTCCAAGCAGTCATACAAATTACATTATAATATGAACCAATTGGAAAATAAACAGATTTTAAAATTTGAAAGTCTTTATACATCTGATGATCGATTGACGATGGATTGATTCACAAATTAAAAATTCTCCATGGCCTTGAGACTTTTGCTGGCTTCATGATTAAATAAGCTAACTTGTGGTTATTAATCTATTAATGAAACGTCAACGGTTTCAATGCAACCATTGGATCAATTGGCATTTATAATCATGGTTTGGTTTATTTTTCTTTGTTTTTTAGGTGAATATCAAGTTGGATTGTGTGAGCTATATATGTTTACCACTCAAAAACGTTTTAAGATTTTGCTTTCAAGTGGGTGCCACAGTCCGTGTATATGTTGAAAATCAGGAAGCCACTATCTCCAAACTTGCTGGGATTGTTGTCTAACTTTTGTCTGTACTAGCCCACTCGACTTTCAATATCTTACATCCAATCCCATTTTTATTCTATTTTAGGAGGACTTAAACGCCCTAAATTTAATTCTATTTAGATCTAATTAGCTACATGGTTATTTAGGTTATGATTTCAAGAAAAAATCATCTGGACGGTTTCATGGTCATTCACTCATTTATTCGAATGCATGTCAGCAGCTGGGACTATCTAGCAATTAAATCGATTTGTTGGCCCTAGTCAGCTCTTAGGGTATGAATTGTTTTTTTTGACAAGTAAATATTACAAGCATAAATATAACTGTAAGGACTTCAAAGTGTATACTGTACATTAAAACACAATCCGAAATAAACTCTTAAAAATTGGAAAAAGAGTCCCGCATATAAATAGAAAATTATCTCAAATTTAACCCATATAAATGGGAGGTGCAGTTCCAACTTTATCTCTCAAAGAAGAGATAGAGAGAGAGATGCCAATTGCACCGTCCACTAGCTGTCTAGGGGTATGAATTTGGAGGTACGGTGTAGTGTTTCTGGGAAATCAATAATGAGATTAAAAAAATTAATTAAAAACAAAACGGTATGCTCTTATACATCATCACCACGTACAATTTCTGTAGTATTGAATTAATTTTCAACTTATTCTGCATTGTATGGTAAACCCAATTGTTCTCTCTGCCTCTTTCTACCAACTTGCATGTTGTCTTGGTTGACTGTGATAATGCAAAGTCATCACCTGTAATCTAAATTATCAAAAAAAGCAAATAAATGTATAGAATTAGCTAGTAAGATTATATCAACTCTTTGGATCCTATACGACTCTTACAATTCAACACCTTTAAAGTTTATGATTAATTATTAAAATTAAAGTGAATAAATCAAAAATTGAATTTTAATGATATGTATTGGTGAGGATGACGGGACATGTTACGTAATTCTTAAAGAGTCTTTTTAAAAATAATTCTGATTGAGATAAAAATTATGAGAAAACAAAGATCAAAGTTGTAATTTATTTATTCTATATAAAATCCAGTTTTGAGTCTAGGTGCTTCTAACTTTGTTCGTGAGTTAACTTCAAATTTTATGATCTCGAAGCTTGCAGACATTTTATTTGTTCATATTAGTTCATATTTAGTCACTTTATTTTATCTTCAATCATTGGCATGACTTCCAAAACATACACCAACTATAAGCATGTTATTTATTTTGCACTTGTAAACCAATTGCCAAATTGTACTTGACAGAGTCGTAGAGTAATTTAGGTAATCGAAATTAAAAAATTGACTTATGGTGCAGAGAAGAACCTACTTTCTACGATGAAATATCTTTGTATACAATGACTCATATAAAAAATACCCTAAAAAAGAACAACTTGCAATCACATACCGGTATGGCAATATCAAAGACAAAGTAATTAATTACCACAAAAATAAATATGTCCCAACGCGATTATTAGATCATGCATGGCATTGCATGCACATGAATGCGAACGACACAATGACTGGATGCGTGTTCTCTTTCTTTTCTATTTCTTCTTCCATTAAAAAATAAAATTTTCCAGGAATAAGTCAAGTTTCTAAAGGCATATACAGCCCCCAACTAGATATTGTTTTATTGTGTTGAAAATGGATAATAATTGATGAGGCAAGCCATATCAAATGTCAGTGGGTGCGTCCCTTTTAATTTCTAATAAGTTGTAGACTTCATAAAATAAATATATAAGAAATACCATTTGGTAAATGATTTTGTGAACATATTCGTATAAAATACTCATTTTCTTTCAAATGACGTTGTAATGTCCATGGAGCAAGTACATGTACATCAATATTTTGATAAGTCTTCTTCCAATGCAAAAAATTACCTAACAATAATTTCATTTCAAATTTGGCTACCATTCAGAACAACATTATTATTAATGAGTAGTTATATATAAGCAAATTATTTCTTCAAAACATTTAATTTTATTAAACTGTTAACTGCTTATATTATCGGTCATATACATATTATGAATCGTTATTTGCAATAAACAGCTACATAAATGTATGTTTCATTATATGCAATAAACAGCTACATAAATGTTATCGTCTGATTAATTATTGCATTCTGCGCTCGATAGTCATTATATTCATCAACATTATTCTTATTATTCTTATATGTATATTTTTTAAAATCAATATTATTCTTATTATTATGTCATAAGATACGACAATATCTTTTTGGGTGTTATGGCCCTGAAAGCCCAATAGAGTAAATATCTGGGTCTCAATTAATTGGGCTGGGCCCGAAACTTGCCAGTTGAAACGGGCTCACAAGGCATCAAAATTGGAAACTAGTACACGTAAATATACTCTTGGCATTAGTTTTGTCTCTTTTCTTATCTTGCTTTTAAGTGAGTGACTCATTATCCACTCAGAATCAGACCTTGTCAAATGACACTATGTAACTCAGGACCATCATGGTCCATAGACAGCAAGTAATTAAACTGGTTTTGATTGGTCATCAATCTCTGATATGTTCACACGACAACACGAAGTTGGACAACACAACAGTGTACATGCTCTTCCAGAGTCCCAATCAGTACTTTAACATATCTAAGTTTTTAGGATGTGATAAGTTTTGTGAAATGGCAGCAAAATCTGACAAGGCTGAGTTCAAACACATTATAGATATTGATAGTGACAATCGTTATAAGGTAAGCCCAGCTGTCTACATTCAACGGTGCAATCATGACATTAACAACACTGTGAGAGAGCGAGAAAATCTCCCATGCACTCTCAGTCGACGTGTATGCTAATATTAGGGTAATTTATGTTGGCGTGACTTTCCAATGGATGATCCTTTCAAATGAAAATTTTATCAATATATAAGTTTTACATAAAAAATTTTCATAAAAAACAATTACATATTAATTTTTATTTAAAAAACTAATATAACATATTATTATCGAAAAATTATATCAACTCATTTCTTATGAGAGACCTATATATATAGGAAAAAAAATATAAAAATAGGAATTAATATTGTTATATAATTATTACCCTCAGACGCTTGAGTCCTTTTTGTTAATAATAAAAAGATAATTATTTACTTTTGTTTTTATATATATTTTTTGGTAATAATCTTTTTAATACTTTTTTTATTCCCTTTAAAAAAGTTTTATATATATATATATATATATATCTCCCATCAATCTAGCTTCTACTGGGTTTTTTTGGTGTGCCAGCAGTAGTTACGACGATGTTTAGAGTTTTAGCTTGCAGAGAGTTCAGAACCAGGGCTCAGCAGACCGCTCTAGGTTGGCTCGTTTCATTCAATCTCTCAAGGTATCTTTTCTTTTTTGGTGGGATATTACTAGAATCCTGTTTCTGGGGTTTGGGATATTGGTGTTATCTATGTGGGTCTGTGTTGGTTTGTGATATGATAATCGAAGTTTAAATCTTTTTCAGAATTAGGAACCAAAGACTTGAAACAGATTTGAAATGATTGGGATGGGGGTAGTATTAAGGATGATTGGTTGGTTTTCTTTGGATTTGAGTTGCATTGTGTTTGTATATATTGGTTTTTGTGATCATTAGGGTTTTATTTTTATTTTTAGAATCAATCTAAGTGTCATTTTGCTGATGCAATTAGTTGAATGTGTTATCATTCCTTAATTTTTTTTTTCAAGAGTTTGTATTAAAGCTAGTTCATGTGATGTTACTTATTCTCTAATGTGATTTTTATCTGCTTCAATACATCACTTATTTATTTAATTTTACATGAGATTAGTTTCTATGGTGGTTTTGATGTGGCTTATAATTGTGGTGATTGCCTGAAGTTTGGATTATTAAAATCCATTTTGTTCTTCTTCTAGAGTTTTTTTTTTTTTGGTGTTTTACAATAGTTTATTCAAAAGCCTCATTTATTTATTTGTCTTCTGATTTCTGAAAAATTTTATATTACAGATCTGCTCATTCTTTACCTTTTGCAACATTAGAAGTTGAAGAAGTATCAGGTTCTCAACCTGCTGAAGTGTACAACTTGGGTGGGTACTGCTACTATTGCATCATTTGTTTTTGATAAGGTCCCAAACATTGTGTCCTGCACCTGTGGAAGTGGTTTATCAGCATATTTGCACACAATACAATAATTGACTTGGTGCAGTGCACTGCATTTACCCTTCTGTAGTAAGGAACACAGGCTGCAGTTACCCTTAAGTTATGTTAATTTGGTTCTTGTTTCTGTTTCGTACCGAGTTAGTACATTTTGTGGACTGCTGATTTAGCATATCATAGGAGATATTTGCATTGAGCTGACTGTTAATTGGAAGCTGAAGTCGGTTCTTCTTGAAATTTTAATTATCTTTTATGACTTATCTAAGTTCCTGGACTCCAGTTTACATGTTGTTCATAAAGCCATACAACAAGTAAATGTTTTGAAAGTAAAATGTCTTTGGTTATAGTGCAGGGTAAATGGATAGGATCGTCAAATTGGCATACACTTGTTGATCCTTTAAATGGGGAGCCATTTATTAAAATTGCTGAAGTAAATGAAAAAGAAATCCAGGTATTTCCTTTGTTATGTAAAATGATCTTGTTGCGTTTTTGGCCGCCCGACTTCTTGCTGTAGGTATTAGAGCATCTTGTAGCTAACCTAACTAGGCTTTAAGTCCATTTATCTCTTTGTCATGTCCTTAAATATATATTTTAGTAGGATTAATGTCACTTTTAATTGGTTTATGTTACTGTACTTGCATATATACTAAACTTCTCTTACTGTTGAACTGCTTTTTCAGCCATTTGTAGAGAGCTTGTCGAAGTGCCCTAAACATGGTCTACACAATCCCTTCAAATCACCGGAGAGGTTTGTTGGCCTTTTCCTTTATCTCTGCTTCTGCTCTGTGCATGTCTAAATTGGTTTGTCAAATGGTAAAAGAAATCAGTAATAGTGAGCTAATTATGATTTTCTGGCTTTTAACTGTAAATAATGTTAATTTATGATGTTTGGCAGGTACCTTTTATACGGAGACATATCTGCAAAGGCAGCTCACATGCTCTCTCTGCCAAAGGTAGCGTGTTTGAGGATGCATGATCTTAGATCATCCTTCAGTCATTGACTTTGGAATTCTGTTGTTTAACTTGGTTTGTATAGGCCTCTGTGTAACACTAAATCTTATATGATTTTCAGGTCTCTGATTTCTTTACTAGGTTAATACAAAGGGTTGCACCTAAGAGTTATGCGCAGGCGCTTGGTGAAGTTCATGTTACACAAAAATTCCTAGCAAATTTCTGTGGTGATCAGGTGCATAAAATCAGCCCACTTAAGCAATTTTGGTTAGAAAAATAAAAAAGAAAGAGGTGCTGCAAGATGGCACACATTGGTTTCAGTCATGATATGTTATTATTCATATTTAATTGATTTTGTTGATTTCATTAATGCATTAGTGGTGATTCTCTTTATCTCAATGTGATTCATTTATTGTATGTTTCTCCATGATAGGAAGAGTATGTACTCAAGCTAAACATGCTAGAATTCTGATGGAAAAATTTCAGCTATGATTTCTCTAATTATTAATTTTATCTCTCTCCATATATCCGGCAGGTCCGTTTTCTGGCAAGGTCTTTTGGAGTACCTGGAAATCATCTTGGACAGCAAAGCCATGGTTTTCGTTGGCCTTATGGTCCTGTAAGGCATTCTCTTTGAAGATATTTGATAGTTAGTGCATGTTTTAAAACATAAATTTTAAGAACTTCATGTATGCAGTCTCAGATGTTGAGTAACTATAAGGAACTTTAAATATAAAAGATATTCTACACTGACAGGAGATAGAAGGATATTTTATAGATTTGAAATGCTTAAGTCTAACCCTTACTCTACAACAACTTTCTGTGTGGAGCAGTTAATTTCAGGCAGTACAGTACCGAATTGTACTGCATTACTCCATACACACGTTGAGAAGTCTAATAACATCAGAAGATTAGAGCATAAAAAATTTCTTTTGTCTATCAATTAATAATGGTTTAATAATAGACATTTTAAGACCATTCCATTGAGGAGGAAAGGAAAAAGACAGCTTAGAAAATGTTTTGGCTTGCACTCTAAGACCTATGATTGTAGTAGGTGGATATGGGGAGTACAAATTGGAACATTTAATATCTGTTGAGCTTCATCAAATATCCGTAGTGAGTTGGTCAATTATCCAGATCATAGATGAAGTTTTATGCATACTTGATTGAAGGAAAGCTCACTTGAGCTAGATTCAGCCTTAACGGTGTACCCCAATCTTCAAAAGGCCCCTTTCTTTATCTTTTTATTCTCAACAATGTCGTTCTAATGTGGCATTGGTTTCATATTATGGAATATATTATCACAATGTCAGGATTTATGCATATATGTCTTTTCAGCTCTGTCAAATTGAGCACGTTAAAGCTGTAGACTTTCTTATTATTTACAATTGTATGTAGTTTCCAAGGTATATTTATGTTATTTTTTATAACATTTTCATGATATATAATTTATGAATCTAAAAATGTATGTGCAGGTTGCAATTATTACTCCCTTTAATTTCCCACTAGAGATTCCTGTACTTCAATTAATGGGTGCACTCTATATGGGTAACAAACCTGTTCTTAAAGTTGATAGCAAGGTATGTCAGTAGTTGAATACTATTGGTATGAAACCATACTTTCTTGACATCAAATCAATCATTTCCATATGATATTAGTTGTTTTGCTATTACATAAATTTATATTTAATAATTTTTTAACGCACATTAGTTAGTTATCTACAGCTCCATAAGGAATGCTTTTTACAGTGTGTTTGTAGAGAAAGGTTCATGGGTGTTCAATGGAGTTCATTGGTGAGGGAGAGTAAAGGATGGTGTAGATGATTAGTAGTCAATCTAATGAAGAAATGTTCATTACATTCTACTGTGATTTTGCATAATTCTTAAGATTTGCTCATATTGAGAAAATCTAGTTTGGTTTGTTGGCACCATTTAAGGTTCTTCCATGCAGATTATGACTTCATAAATGTTCTTTTGCAGGTGAGCATTGTTATGGAGCAGATGATGCGTTTACTTCATTATTGTGGGTTACCTGAGGAAGATGTTGACTTCATAAATTCTGATGGGAAAACAATGAACAGACTGTTGATGGAGGTTTGTTATCTAATAACATAACTCTAGTATTTTAGTTGTCTATACTTGTAGTGTATTCTTTATAAGTCATTATTGCTTGATGTTTGTTAACTTTTGATGACCCCTCTTTCTTCCATTCCTTTTCCTCCAACTAACATGATGCTAACCTGACTTAAGTTGTTTTTCTTCTTCATCCTATAAGTTTTATTTTTTATTTTATTTTTTGGGGTTTTGGGACAGTGAAATTTTATTAACAAGGAAGCAAACAAATACAAAATTTGCACTAGTAGTCAAGTAGAATGACAAATACTGAAATAAGATTCAATAAGAAAACAAAACTACAAGAAATACAATCTTTGACAAAGAACCATCTTAACCTTTGTCTTATTGTTTGTTATGACTGTTTGTTTCATAGTACTGACCATCAGTTTTTGCCATGATGAAGAGTGTTTACATTGCATGTTGATTTGCATATAAAATTACATTTTATTCTTATGTTGTTTTCTCAGGCAAATCCACGAATGACTCTCTTTACTGGTAGCTCACGAGTTGCTGATAAACTGGCTGTTGACCTGAAGGGTCGCATTAAATTGGAAGATGCAGGATTTGACTGGAAAGTCTTAGGACCTGATGTTCAGGAGGTTTCTTCCAGAAAATTTATTACTTCTGATCATGCAATTTATTCGTATATATTTAGGATCCTAGTTGACTTCTTGTGGACTTTTGAATGGTAGGAGGACTATGTCGCATGGGTTTGTGATCAGGATGCTTTTGCATGTAGCGGTCAGAAGTGTTCTGCACAATCAATATTATTCATGCATGAGGTTAGTTGCTTCACTCTTGAGTTTAAAATACTTGTAGAATACATGTATGATTGTGTAAATGTTGACACAATTAAATACAATTTATGAGATGTATAATTATGTTCTAGGTAATGTGTATATTTTTAATTTTAATGTTTATAGAGAATTTGTTATTTGTTGACTGTATGTAGTATTCATTTTTGGATATTCCATTGTGTTTACATCGTTTCATTTTAAACTTTTCTTTTTGTTGTTAATATCTGAATCCTTGCGCAGAATTGGTCGTCAACTTCACTTTTGTCCAAAATGAAAGATCTTGCTGAGAGACGAAAGTTGGAAGATTTAACTATTGGTCCAGTTCTTACTGTAAGTTGGTGATTCTTAGTAGGCCATGGTTCAGTAGAAATCAATATTCTTGGATTTTGGATCTCAGTGTTGGAGCAAATTATCAATTCTTAAAATAAAATCCCTGATGAGCTTTATATAATGGTATCTCTTTCGATGTTCATATTATGAGTCGCGTTTGTGAGGCTTGTGGATTTAATTTCCTGATATGACTGGTTGGCTAGACTAGTTGAGTGGAAAAAATTTAGATTTTAGCCTCTTCGTGGATTAGACCACATGATAAACCTAGGCTATTAGGGATAGGCTCAGTCCAAAATAACTATGGTGGTTGAATTTGACCGGTAAGCTTTTAAGTGGCATGTTGGAAATGAATTTTATCCATCTGTTGAATCTATAAGATATACAAGAAATTAGTACTACTCTGACAAGAAAATGCTTGTAATTCCCAGTATGACCAATGACTCCATATTTTGGGGTATCTATATTGTTAAATGCAAATTCTTACCATATCTGATCTTTGGTTTCCATATGACTGATGCAGTTTACAACTGAAGCAATGCTTGAGCACATGAATAAGTTGCTTCAGATATCGGGTTCAGAATTACTCTTTGGTGGTGAAGCTTTAAAGAACCATTCTATTCCATCCATTTATGGTGCTATAAAACCGACAGCTATATATGTTCCCCTTGAAGAAATTGTGAAAGAGAATAACTATGAGCTCGTTACAAGAGAAATTTTCGGACCGTTTCAGGTAAATGGAAAATTGAAAAATCCATAATTTTCATTGTTTTATATTCAGAAGAGTATTACCAAACATCGTATCTCATTTTACGTCTTAGTTTTAGTTTGTTTGTTAAGGGCACTAAGTTGACTGGAGCAGAACCATAAACTCGAGCATATAAATATTATATCAAGTTAGTATTGTTTTGAAAAGCGCCTAACTAGAAGTCTGAGTCAGAATTTGATGATACGTAAATTTAGGAAGGTTTCTGATACTAATATGTTTGCAAGCTCAATAAGTGAAAGAAAAGAGGTGGCGCCGGTTCAAAATGAACAGGCCTGCTTTCTAAACACAGGTTAAAATTTTGTGGAATTCTTCTAGTATTATCTATATCCACAAAACCAAAATGCAAGTTTTCCAGATTTTGTTCAATTTATCCTCCATTCCTGATATTTACTGTCAAGAGAGATGAATTCTGTTTTACTAATTATTATTGGATAAAGATATTCTTCAATGCTTGAACAATGCTAACAAGATAAACTTATAGAGAAACATTTTCATCAATTGACTATTAATGGCACTGACAGGGGTAAACGTATTTTTTTTTAGATTGTTACCGAATATAAGCAAGATCAGCTTCCGTTGGCATTGGACGCTCTGGAGAGGATGCATGCACATTTAACTGCTGCAGTGGTCTCAAACGACCCACTGTTTTTGCAGGCAAGATTCGAAAACTCTCGTGTTTCAGACTCATAGAATTGGATTATATTACCTTGTTATGTTTCTTGTTATACCGGGCTGGGACAAGGCTATAGGAACGTCATGGGGATTTTTTATTTTTTATTTTTTGAGGGGGAATCAACAGTGTCTGTTGAATAGCTATGCATTATAAGAGTATAGCTCCCTTAATATGAGCACTCAACCTGAATCCGTTCCCAGTCTGTGTAGCCAATTTAGTAGATGATGAAATTAAATTTATTATCCACACGCCATTTTGCAGGAAGTTATTGGTAACACAGTAAATGGGACTACATATGCTGGATTAAGAGCGCGAACAACTGGAGCTCCACAGAATCACTGGTGGGTAGAAAATTGAAACTTCTTTTTTTTTCCCCTCATTTCTGAATTCATGTTTCATGACAAGCTTATTAACAATCATGTCCTATATACCATAGGTTTGGACCAGCTGGAGACCCAAGAGGCGCAGGAATTGGTACCCCAGAAGCAATAAAGCTTGTTTGGTCATGCCATAGAGAAATCATATACGACTATGGTCCCGTAGACAAGCATTGGAGAACTCCAGTTTCCACCTGAGGAATCAGATCAATTCAAGGATGATTAAATTTAATTGCGGAGAGGAAGTTTTCGAAAGAGAGAGTTTTTAGGTGAATAATACATTCACTAGCACAGCTTAGTATCTCTCCCTACCTTGTTATCTTTGTTAATTTTAGGAATAAAATGAAGAAAATCTTGTGTTGTCAAACTTATTTAAGCAAGTTTTCTTCAATAAATGAGACAGTCACATGTTTTTCGAAAATGGAGGCACCAGAAGCACCTGTACTGTGCTTTTAATGAGATTCAAAGATAGTCATCTGATGGGAGGCCACAACAATGTAGCAAAATTAGCTTATTTGGTTTCAACATCTACTTACCATCAAGAAATAAATGATCAAACAATGATCGAAATTCGTCACCCCTGAAAGTTTTTGAGTGATTTAAAAGAACTGTTTTATGTCTATAAACAAAGATTAAATATTGAATTTTTTAAACAAACAGTGTTTTTCAAATTACTTCATGACATTACATTTATTTCATGCCACCATTTCCAACGTAAGGTCTCTATCAAATTTTCTCACTAATTTAGCAATACCAAAATCACTACCACCATACGATAAGGTTTAGTGGTAAGCGTATCATTCTGGCAATGCCATCTGTCATGATATTTGAAAAAAAGATTATTAGAATTTGAATTACTTTTACCCACAAAAATCACAAAAATAAATGGGCCTTTATTTAAAAATATACCATAAAAAAAAAAAACAAAAATGGGGTTACAAAAACCTATTCTGAAGGCCCAATTAGGGTTCGTGGTAGGGATGCCAAAATGGACAGGGTCTGCAGACCGTGTCCATACCCATAATGGACAGGGGTCCATACCCATAATATACCCGAACCGTTTTTTAAAAAAATCCTTAAAAGAACCGGATCCGAAAACCCGTATAATTACGGGTAGGATATGGTCTATCCGCGGGTCTGATAAATACCCGTTCCTTATATACCGCCTACCCGGTTCAGTTTTAAAAAAAAAACCCTAATAATCCTCTCTCTCAACTCGCTCGACTCTTTCTCTCTCTCTACTCCGTCGCCGCCGTTCGACAACGCCTCTCTCTCTTTATAATCTCCATCACCGCCGTTCCTCTGCTCGACTGCGCCTCACTCTCTCTTTATCGCCGCCGTGTCATCTGCTGTGTGACCAAGAACCTCTCCGTCTCTCTCCATCGCCGCTGTGTCATCTCCGTCTCTCTCAGGTACTTTGACTTTTGATTGATTATTTTTAGTTTGTTGTTACTGGGTATTTGTTATTGCTTAGTTTCAATCTTCTAGTGGATTTGTTTGATGGTGGATTGTGTTCGGAGAATGAGTCATTCCCTCTTAAATTGCTGTTCTGTTTCACATATGAATGTTGAAAGCTATGCTACTATCACTTGTACAGTATATGCACTTTGTTTGAGCTTGTACTGTTGTTGGGTTTGTGAGTTATGTTGTTTGAAAGCTATGCTACTATCACCCTGTAATGCCCTTCTTTTCATTTTCGTTTTCCCGCAAGAAAGAATATTACAAGAAAGTTATGTTGTATTCTTTTTTACGTTTTTGATGTATTTTTGGTGTTTGTTGTAGCTGTGTGAAATACTGTAGAAGTGTGTTTTAGTGGTTAACCGGCATGCTTTGTTCTTGGAAATTAGAGCCATTTGGTGTAGTGTAGATTTTGGACAATGTTGTTTGACGTTGGCATCTTTGTTTGTTCTCTTAGTGCTGGGGGAAGGGAAGTATTTCGCTGAAATTGTGTGTGGGGTTAGTAAGTATTTGGAAAATGATTTAAAATTAATGGTAGTTCATCACTCGGAACATTTGAATGGGCATTTTTGGCTGGTGTGATTGGCCTTCTTATTTGGGGGATTGGGTGATTGGATTTGAAAGTATCCATTTTGATAACTCGAGTTACTTCTGCTATGAGTTTAGAGAAATTTACTATTATGGGTATTGTTACTATTCTTATACCATTCACTGCTGGTTACTTGAGTATAGTTGAATTAGTCACACTAATTTAGGCTACATCATCTAGAATCTAGTGTTCAAATTTGTCATAGTTGGTCACAAGAATCACCATGTAGTTAGCATGCTATAAGCCTAGATGCCATGATACACCGTTTCATGAAGACATAATCTCAGTGCACAATATGGCTGTTACTCAACATCTAGGCCATATCATGGACATTTGAAACAGTAATAAATGATGCCACAAAGAGAAACCAACTTCTAGTTCTGGTTTTAAGGAATCAAAGAAGGCTTGTCATACTTATCATGAATAACCAGAAGCCATTTGGATGTTTAATTTTTGATTTCGTGAACCAATATTCTACTAAATACCAGAAATGTGACATTAATTAATATATTACATATGAGCATTTTTACAGCTTTGTCATTCATTGCTAAAGAAATATCATGTGGACCAACATTGACCATCTTGTTGCAGGCAGATATGATCACTTGTTTATCTGTGTTTTTTAAAGTTAATGTACGTGAATAGTATATAGCTAGAAACCAGTAACACGAACTTCGTGGCGCATTATTTTAAAACCTTAAAAACGGTGCCACTTGCGTCGCCTCTCCTCCTGTTTTCACAACTCGGGCGCCAAACTTCCAACTCTCCTAGGGTTACGATTTGGGCCGCCGGTCTCGCAGGTTGGTTCTCCTTCTCATTTACTGACCTTATCACAATTTTAAATTCAAGCTAAGCTGTACTGCTCCAATCTGATTTCTTTTCTTTTCTTTCTTTTTTTTTGGAACAAAGTAGGAATTTTTATTTATTTATTTATTTGTGTAGCTGACTACATAATTCATTTGTTGTTCATTAAACAGACTTTGTTTTCTTGTCTACTATTTTCTATCATGACGTTGTTGGAAGTGATAACGAAGGCCGCGGCCAATCTTGAACCTGTGAGTGCCCAAGTAGACCACCCTATTATATTAACAGCAGATAATATTTTTCTCAACTTGAAGCCGAAACTCGAAAACCCGAGTGCCACTTCGCTTGTGAATTCTATTGCAGGTTGGGAAATCTCTCAAACTGATACCCAACTCATTGACTCTTGCAAGAATTTTTATGTGAAGTTGAAGAGGAAGCTCAAAGATACTAATAAGTTTGATAGGGATGAGTTTATTGGGATCTTGAATCCGTTTCTTGAGAAAATTAGCGAAAATGTTTTGATGTCAGTTGGGGTTGATAAGTCTGATAATGGGTATACGCGGGTTTTGATTGAGAAGATTGGTTTCTTGATGGGTAGGGATGTGGCGGGGTTGGTTTTGGAAGCATGTGTTAGTTTGAGGATTTGGGAGTTGGTGGAGGCTATGATAGTTTACCGGCTTGTTGATCATTCCGGATATTCAGATTTGGTTATGAAACTTATTGCGGAGAAGAGAGTGGATTTGGTTTGCCTTTGTATTAAGCATTCCCTGGATCTTGGGTCGTCTGAGTTGCTTTGTGTTTTGAAGTTTTTACTTTGTCCACATAGAGATGCATATGCTAGCTTGGTGGGTGTGAGGAAGGAATGGGAGAGTCAAGCGTTGTTAGCTATTGAGAAGGCGAGAGATGACAAACTCTCTAGGAAGAAATTGCGTGTGGCGAAGGAGGCTTCGATGTTGCTGATGGTTGCACATGATGGATTTTCTGCTTCTGAACTCTGTTTGCATTATTTGTTAGCATCATCGAATGTTGATGAAATGATACTGTCATCTTCTATTAGAAAGTTGAATGTTAAAGAGATGATGAGTTTGATTCGGTACTTGGGGAAATGGTTGAAGAAGTTTGAGAAGTTTCCTCAAGCAGGTCCTTGTCCTGAAGCTTCATATATGTTGGGTCTGGAGGCTTGTGATTGGGTTCCTAGACTTCAAGTTGTT
The DNA here is from genome assembly GCA_022984855.1 of Dimocarpus longan. Classification (NCBI taxonomy): domain Eukaryota; kingdom Viridiplantae; phylum Streptophyta; class Magnoliopsida; order Sapindales; family Sapindaceae; genus Dimocarpus; species Dimocarpus longan. The sequence continues at coordinate 9,019,175 of CM041024.1, forward strand.
GCAAAATGTCTTGGGGTAGTGCTGGATGAGAATTTTTCTTCATTGGTTTTGCACCCGGAGTTTCATGAGGAGCTGAGATCAATTGAGGTAGTGGCTGGTACCCTAGCCATTGAATCAAGGCTTTGTTGTTCCGTGGCAACAGTAGTTAAGCATTTGGGAGTTGATGATGAGAGTGTGAAGAAATAGGAGATATAGGATTGGCTTTCTTGTATTGCCACTTCAAATTTTTGCCTACTTTACATTGTGAGGGTGATCTAAAGTTACTTTTGAACTAATTGAATCCAATTTTATATTTCTATTGTGAATGGCTTGATTTGATAAATTTTTTCTTAAAGTGCTTGTCTTTTAAATCTCTTAATTATACTGTGCATGTATAGAGATTTAAAGCTTATTTGTAGAGAATCTGATAGAAGGTGATTATTCTGGATTGGATTCACTTACTTCTTGTATTCAACTAGCCTGTGTGACTTTGAATTACTAAGGGAAACCTTTTGCTGCCACTGCACGATAAAAGGAAAAACTGGTTTAAGAAACAGCTATGAGCTACCTGCCAGACACGATTTTTGAGCTTGAGATGTGTTTATGAATTATGATTGAGAGCTTCAATGAATAAATTTCCAAGAGGCTGAGTCATACGACTTGAAACTTTTGTTATTTCAATTTAAATTTCTATTTGTATTCATTCAATTACTCTAAATCTTATAAATTGGTACAATGCCATTTTATACTGTGCTTGATCCACAGTGAGCCTACCCTACTAAAACCTATGCTACCTGTTATGCCAGCACCATGTTACTGATTATTCATATCAAGCGAGAGAAGACATTATTGTTACAATGCCTATAATATGAAAAAAATTCCTTAAATACTAGTTAGTTCAAGAATCAAAAGGCATTGAGTGGCGGCACAAGGGGCACATGTGACTGGTCTCCAGCCACTTGACAATACAATCCGGATGATAAAAATGCGAGCATGGCAATCGGGTGACTTCCAATCCAACCTGAAACTCCATCAAGCAAATGCTACACCTACATTGTTGTTTCACTTCGTCCATTCCTCCTATTCTCACCATCTCCAGCGCTTCAATGCAGCTCCTACTCGCGGGTATACTGTTAACCGTCTGGTCCTGCATTGCTTCGCTAGCTGTCCTGGCAATCTCATCCGCCACCTCTTGATCATAATAAACACACTCAGTTGTTATCCCACCAATCTTTATGTCCAGATTGACATTGACCGATTTGGTATTGTCCGTGGTTGTTGCCTGTTTTTGTCTAGCAGCCTGTGAAATACGTTCTATGATATCTTCATGGCTGTTCTCTGGGATTTTCAAGCTTGAAAGTGTCAAGGACATGTCCCTGGAAGCTCTTTCGTCAGAGTTTCCTAGGAGAAGAACACTGGTCTCTATCTCCTTAACTGAGGTTATGATTTCGGTGAGTCTAGGATGATCAAAATCGTAAGAACGTCCATTCTCCACGGGAATGCAATGTCTTAACAAGTGGTAGATTTGAAACTGGAGGACTGACAGGTCCCGACTGTCTTCTGATGAGGTTTGAGGGGGCGTAGTGGGCATGTACTCACATGGTTGGATGTGAAGAATTATGTAGTTTGGAGGGGGGTTTGTCATCGTGACAAACGACAGAGAAAAACAAGTAGCGGGGGAATTTTGTTATTGTTGGAAGAGGGTGAATTTATAGGAGTTGTGAGCTTGATTTGATGCCAAAGTTGTATAGGAGATGGAGATTGATGATTACTAGTAGGAATTGGAAACGAGTAAGGAGAAATTTTCACTTGCTTTTTGAGCTTTTGGATTTCTTATAGAAGAAGGAAATGCGACCTTGATGATTGTTTTGTTATTTATGTTATTTTTATTTATTTTTTTTAAAAAATAATTATTAAATAGGATAAAAAATATAATTATGAAATTTATAGCTTAATCTATATGTTTATTTAGTTTTTATTTATTTTAAGGTTTTTCTATTTATACAGAAGTTTATAGAATAAAATAATAGTCTTACAAGTATCCAATTATCGGATAATTGATTTTTAAAAAATTAGAAAATTATTTAATTTCATAAAAATAATGTTATATGATCTACTATCTAAGGTGATTTAAATGAATGATACTCTATGTTGGATGTGTTAACCTTCTTTTTTTAAAAATACAAAGTCGACAATTTAGAGGATACATGCTGCATGATACACATACAATATGAATGATGAACATGCAAGCATGACAAGCGAAACTCCTTCTAGGCTTCTAGCACAAGCTACGTATGGATGACAAGACTAAAATTGAACATATCGTCTCCCACTAATAGAAACTGTTTAATCTAATGGCGAAAAACATGATCAAATTAACCATATTTGAATTTTCATAATTGTCATTATAATTTTTAATCAATTTTAATTATTAGAATGGATATATTTAATAATAAAAAATATTTATTCAATTTAAAAATATTTGACGTTTGAATCCTCCAATTATAATAGTTTAAAAGAAAATTTGATCCTTTCCAAAAAAAAAAAAAAAATTGATCACATATTCTAAATTACAAGTCGATACTGTGTAAGACTTATTGTAATGTTTTTTAAAAAATTATTAATTAAATAAATATTGATTATATTTGTTCGATAACTTGTCGGCTTGTTCAATTAAATAAAGGGGCCTCGTCTTCAATTTCATTAAAAACATACATAAACAGTAAAAAAAAGAAAAAATTTGTCCAACTATTTTATAAAAAATATTTACACTTGGATCTCTCGGTGAGGGAAGATACCAGAAATCTCTGAATCTGCGAGTGATGGATCATCCTCAATGGCACCTCAGACAACCGCCGCCACCAGCACCACAAGTCAGCAACATCTGCCCAACCTGTTCAATTTCACACTTCCCATTTTGCCCTCCGCCGCATCCCTACGCCCACCAAAACCCTAGATTTCCGTTCCCGCCTGGAATGGACACAAGGCGTTGGCATGTTCCAGTTCCAAATCCTAGTTTCGATACTTATAATCCGGTGCAGCCGGTGTACGATTACCATGGTGGAGGCAATGGCAATGGCTTTGCCAGCGAAGTTGATTGGAGTTATAGCAAGAGAATGAAGGTCGACGAGAACAGTTATCTAGGCTCGTCTGACAATGAGCGCCGATTGAAACTGATCCGCGATCACGGCGGCGCGTTGAGTCAAGGCGGCGCGTTTGGTCATTTTCATTCGGCCGAGAGTCACGGAGCTGGTAATCCGGTTTACGTGAATGATTGGCAGAGTCACGCTTCAAACAATACGCCACCGCCACTGCCACCGCCTCCGCCGCCGCCGACGGCAGTGCAGCATGGATGGCAGCAACATGGTTATTACATGTCACAGAGTGGTAATGAGAAAATGAACGTACATGGAAGTATGGGTCAGCCTCCACTTCCTACTTCTCCGCCGCTTCCGCCGCCACCACAGACTAAACCGGCTTTGTTTCCTGTTACTGTTGGTGTGGCTTGTTCATATCCATCGATTCCACATGCTTCTACCGGATTTGTCTCGGAGGTATATTTGCATTGTCATGTGCTTGGTTTGTGTTATTGTGTTTGTTTTGATATAAAGGTTGTTTTTTTTTTGTGGGTGTTTTGAAGGAATCGCGGACTTTGCCTTCTACACAGTACCTGGGAGAGAGCCAGTCTTTTCCTTTGAAGCAGTTGTCGCCAGAGAAGCCCAAAGTTGTGAATGCTTTGCACTTGTTCAATAAGCCTCTTCGGGCTTCTCGCCCTGATCATATTGTGATAATTCTTCGTGGGCTTCCCGGTAACCTGTTTTTACTGTCATTAAGGACTCTTGATTACATAATGTCACATGCTATTGAGGAATTTGGTTCATGTTATATGATTTTGTTTATCGTTTGATAGTGTCATGATCACCCGTTGACCAACTTGTGAAGCTTTTTGTCAGTTAGCTGATGTATATACAGATAGGATTTGTAATTTCAGTTGCTTTACACTTTTAGATTTTTGCTTCATACAACTTTATGGAGAAAGGGAAATGTGCATGAAACTTTGTTGTATAATTTTGTGTCAAAGATGTAATTGTTGGTTCTGGAATCATGGTTGGGTTATTTCTTGTATTTTTTATAATTATAGGTAGTGGAAAGAGCTACATAGCGAAGATGCTGCGTGACCTTGAGGTTGAAAATGGAGGTGATGCTCCAAGAATTCATTCTATGGATGATTATTTTATGACAGAGGTTGAAAAGGTTTGCACTGAACTTGGTTTCTGTTTGATATTATTCTAGATCATTGCTTGCCTCTTTTATTTTATTTTTTCTGTTTTGCTTTTATATAGTCTTGATTTTTGTTTTATTTTTCTGCCATATACTTGTTTATGCACACATGTTCATACAAACCAATTTCAAGATATTCTCAGTTGGCTTCTAGGATTGTATGTGTGAAACAATCTTTTCTCTTTTGAAGGTAGAGGAAGGTGAAGGTACACAGTCGTCAATGTCACTTAGAAGCAAGAAAGCTATAACAAAGAAAGTGATGGAATATTGTTATGAACCGGAGATGGAAGAGGTAATTATGTCTATTTCTTCAGTTTTCATGTATATATCCTGGATGCTTTGTAAACACTTTCAGGTTCTCAGATCGCCTTGATAAACTAGGAAGTTTTAGTGCTTGATTGTCCTGGATATGTGCTATGTTGTTATTTCTTAAACATTGACACAAGTTTATCTTCACAACAGGCTTATCGGTCAAGCATGTTGAAAGCATTTAAAAGGACCCTTGAGGAAGGGGTTTTTACTTTTGTAATTGGTATGATATTTTTCTTTCGATATCCCATGTCAAACATACACTTTTAATTATTCTTTTGTCTTACTTTCATTATAGACTTTACAATGAGATATTTCAATGGTGTTGGCAATTTTGAGATCTTCGTTTCTTAAAAGTGGAATCACGGTGAAGTTTCTAGGAGTAGCAGTAAGTTGGAGACATTAGTCTCCTTTAGAATGCCAGTCAAGTAACCTGCCTGACCTATGGTCTAGTTTAGGAAATTGAAGATAGTTTATTTCTGCTGTTTCATTTTTTTAAAAAATTTTGAAATCTAGGCTTAAGAATTGGAAAAAGTGCTTAGCTACACTTGCTACTTGCAACATTCAACAACTTAAATGATTTAATTAGATTATAGATTAAGGGTAATGCAGTGCCCTTGCACTGGTTGCATGTTCGCTAACAACAGATGCAGTTTTGTTCGGCAATTGACCCTTTTGTTGCTGGTATTTGTGCTTCGTCTTAGTGGATGACCGCAATCTGCGGGTAGCCGATTTTGCTCAGTTTTGGGCATTTGCAAAGGTATACCCTTAATTCTTTTTGCTCTACAACCTCTGTGAGTAATTCTGTTTCAATTTTCTGCTTCCTGGGAATAGTTAAAAGTCTGCAGGTGCATGTAAGCAACTAAGCATAAGTATTGAAGTTTGAAATTAATACTACTGATGTCCTGTGTTTAGTTGTTTTTCTCTTATGGGTTTCTACTTCCTTGCACTTTGCTTGGGTGCATATAGTTGTCCTATTTTTCATTAGCTCTTGATCTATTTGTACTCCTTTTAGGCATATCTATATTAGTAGCCTTTGCACTATATTTTGAAGCTTTGCTTTCTCCAATGAAGCTAGAGTGTTTATTGCTGTGTATAATTGCAAAGTTAATATTTCTATCTGAAATGTGAGAACATAATGTCATTATTAGGTTGAAATTAAGAAGTCATATGGAAGTCCTTTGCTCCATTCCTTTTTACTTCCATTTTGCAGTTCTCAAACTTTTAATCTAATTACAGTAAGGCTGTAGGTAGGAGATTACATCATCCTTATAGGACAAGATGATCATAATTTTTTCTCTCTCTTCTTGGGACCACAGATGATTAATGCTTGTTGTATATGTAATTGGGTACAACTTGGTACATTGACACACCTGTTTAACAGCAATATATTATGTTTGATTTTCTAAAATGAAAGTAAATTTTGTTGCATCTACTGGCATGTTTTGTATTCTTTGTACCTTTTCTCTCTTATACTACCAATTAACTACTTGATTTTATGTTGCTGATAAGCTGGAAACCTGTTATAAAGCATCAGTAAATGTCTTTCAGATGAAATAATTGCCATGCAATCTTATTCCTAAAAGCTGGCATGATGTATTCTTCGTACCTTTTCTCTCTCTCACTACTGATTGACTATTTAATTTTAAGCTTCTGATAAGCTGGAAACCAAGCATCAGTAAACTGTCTTTCAGATGAAATGAATTCCATGCAATTTTATTTCATAAGAGCTGACTTGATGTAGTATAGTTATGCATCTACAGTTTAATCTTCTGGATTTTGGAAAAGGAAAATTATATAAAATTCTAATATGTAAGCTTCGCTGTGTTGTGCTATTTTTTTTTTCCCTTCAATCTTTTTAGTTCCTATCATGAAGTACACTGGTTTAATTTTTACTTGAAGGTCTTTGTGATTTTTTTTATTTTTCTATCTGGAATGTTTAATTTTAACCAGATGGGTGGCACATATGATCTATTCAGATAGCCCAGTGCTACAATTTTTGTAGTTTATTGCATCTATTTTTCCATTCTCGATTTTTTTTTTTTTTTTTGGTGTTTATTCAAAAATGTACCTTGTTATTGATTTTTCTTTGATGGATTAATTTTTAATGGTATTGTTTTCATTTAACTGAATAATGAGCTTCTTGAAAGTGATTCTCAATAGTCACATTCAAAGTTGTGTAACGGAGTAAAGCACCTAACTGGTGGGTGTGTTCTTTGATTACTGTTACATATTACATATAATTTTATTTTATTTGGCAGGGTTTGAATTTTTTTTTTCTTTATGTATTTTATCATGCATCATATTTCTCTTATTGCCATAAGGTATGGAAAATTGGAAAGTAAAATTATGAAATGGTGAACCTTTTGTATTAAATCAACTTATGAATCTGGCCTCATTATTTGGTAGATTTATTAGTGTGTTTTTGAGCACACACTTTGAGTTCTAATTTGTGTGATCCTTTCCATGCAATTGTCTAATTTAGAGACTGCCAAATGGGCGCATTTGGTTAGTTGTTGAATGGTCAGGCTTGTTCACTTGCCTCTTTTTTGGTAGCCTTGGTAGACTTCTTGTTCACTTCTGTATGTCTTTATATACTGTTTCTTTTGTTATTAAATTTTGGTGGTTTCCTATCAAAAAAGAGAAGTTCGATGGTCAGGCAGTGAACCTTGTTTAGGTAATATATTACAGATAATCCATTACACGGTTTCTAATTAATGCATCTGTTTGTAAACTAACATTATTCTCTGATATCAGTAGAATTGCCAATAATGTTATGCGTTTCACAATGATGAATGTAGTGGAAAGACTTTTTTGGTTTCTTGTCTCTTATTTGCTTTGCTCATTGTTTCTTGTTTTTTGGTCAGAGGTCGGGTTATGAAGTGTACATACTAGAAGCGACATATAAGGATCCAGCGGTTAGTTAATATGTAGTTGTTAGTCTGTTTGGATTCTTCTTTTTCACTGATTGTCATTGATGGTTCTACATCCTAAAAAAAGTGTAAATTTATCATAAATTGGGCAAAAGTCACTCAGATGCAGTGGTATGTAAATAATTTGGTGAAATTTCAGGGCTGTGCTGCTAGGAACGTGCATGGTTTTACACTCGATGAGATTGAAAAGATGGCTGAACAATGGGAAGAATCTCCTTCTCTCTACTTGCAGTTGGATATCAAGGTTATTAAGAATTTTATATATATATATATATATATCTTACTGTGGTTGAAATGCTGGAAGGTCAAAGGAAATTATTGTCCATAGTTACTAGATAGAAAGACCTCAAATATGATTATGGGCCAAACTATAATCAGAAAACACAAATTAGGGATATCTGATGAGATGCATTGACATGTGAAAATTTTGAAAATTGTTGCCTGCATTGACTTATAATCATAATAACTTCCTTGCCTGCATCTAAATGTTGTACATTTGCTGGTTGACAGTCTTTATTCCATGGAGATGATTTGAAGGAAAGTGGGATTGAAGAGGTAATGATTTCTTTTTTATAAAGAATAGAATAATATTTGATGCTGATTCATTTTTATTAAGATTACCACATTGATGCTGCTTTTTGCCTGATAATTTGTTGATTATGATATTGGCGAAGTCCTTCAAGTGCACAGAAAACTGTGCAGCCTTTTCTCAGTGTTTAGTTATTGTTATTTGTTTTGACAAATATTTTATTCAGCGATTGCCTATTGAGGAGGGAATCTTGAAATTGGTGTGCATTTAGCTCATAATAAACCATGTCAAATCAACCAGGTGGACATGGATATGGAAGATGACGATTTTGACGAAAGTCAATCTGTGCCGCAAGGAAGAGACCCTGACAAGATCAGAGTACCTACTACTAAAGAGGATGCATCTGCTGGTATATTTCAAGTCTTTTTCTTTCAGTTTTTTTGTATCAATGTTTACTTTTAATATGGTTTTTGTTATTCCAGTTTACTTATGTGATTGTAATTATAGATGTATTTATTTATGCAAGATGGATGGATGGATAAATGTGTGTTTTTATTAGTCAGATATGGTGCTGATATATTATGTGTTTTGAATATATTCAAATAGATTTTTCTCCATTCATGGGATTGTTTTGTTGTTTGATTTCTAGATGATTTGCGTAAGGATGGAAAGAGATGGGATCTTGAAGGGGACCATTCAACTGAAGTAGTTAAAGATTTAGGACAGTCCAAGTGGTCAGAGGACTTGGATGAAGATGTTGCTGAAAGATCTAAACTTGTTAAGGGTAATTCAAATGCTCTTTCTGGGTTATTCCAAGCTTATGGTAAAGAAGGCAAATCTGTACACTGGGGTGACCAGGTATCTACTATGTCTGAGCCATTATTTTTCCTTTCACACCATATCCAAGCGTTAGTCTAATTAGTACATTTATTGTGACTGCTTGACTAAATTGTTCTGCTGGTTGTCGTTTTCTTTTTATCAAAGCGAAAAGAATTCTAGACTAATGTTATCAAAATTTTCTTCCAGGTTGGTGATACTGGTTTTTCAATAGGTGCTGCAAAGAAGGCAAAGATGTTGTCGCTAGTAATTGGACCGGGTGCGGGATACAATTTGGTTAGTCATGCAGTGATCTTGACTTGCTATAATTTAAATCATTAAATTACTCTATGATCTGTAATGACGATAAAGTTTTCGTTATTGTTATCCTCAGACTCGTTTTAAAATCCATGTAATTGTTATCTGCTTATAGTTCTTAAACTATTTTCTTTTTTTTTTTTCTCTTTTTCTGGGAGGCCACAGGGATGGCATAGCAGCCTTCTTTGTTTATGGTTCTTGTGTCTTTTCTTCATGATGAGTTGAAAGTTGAAACTTTCCTTTTATGTTCACTTGACAAGAGCCAAGCTTATAATACATTGACAACTCTTGCAGAAATCCAACCCACTACCTAAAGAAGAAACCCCAACATTAACCCATAGCGCTGGGAAGTCAAAGAACCGGACCGTATTCCAAGAGCAACTACGCGCGGAGCATGAGTCCTTCAAAGCTGTGTTTGATAGGAGGCGCCAACGAATTGGTGGACTTGATTTGGATGAGGAATAATAATAAAACAGAAGCCAAGGACGATTTTCCCTCATAGCATGTTCAATGCCTCTACTGTCATTTGTTTGTAGTATTCTAGTTAAGGCATCAAAGGGGGTTCACTTTGACTGGGGCACGTCTAATAATCTGCCCCAGAGGTTAATCCCTTTACAACCTGGGCAATCCCGTAGTAATACCCCTGTTTTCTAGAAGGGGTAAAATGCCATTTGGCCAAGCGAAAATCATTTGACTTTTGCGTAACAAACTGTTGCGGTAGAAAAATCAGAAGGGTTTTTCTACTTAATTGATCTCCTCATATGAAGGTGGTTGTACAACATTAATTTTTGTAATAAAATGTCTTTGTTTTTTGGTACGGCCGAATGTATACATTTTGAAGCTCATGATATGTATATCAACATTTCTTTGTATCATTTCTTCCCCAAACAAAAACTCGTCGTTTTATCACCCTACATTTTGCAGATGATGAGAAAAACCAAAACATAACACTGATACTGGTTTGCGAACAGAGATTGGAATGTAGGGCTGTGAGCACTTTACCGGTACCAGCTAAGCTTCTTTGAATTCCTGCAATGTTTCAATCTGGAAATTCAAGGCATTCAAATAATTAATGCGCCTGGTTTCAGTCATCTTCAAGCCAGCGGTAGTGGATAGTATAAAGGTACCCTGTGTCTTTCTTGAATTAGCTCATATGGTGTATCTAGGAAAGGTTGTCTCTCACGTAGCTGAGTTAGCTTCACTAAGCGTAATATCCAGAAAAGGGTTGTATTAATTTAAATATATTTACTATTACAATCAGAAATTTCAGTATGTTTAATTTTAATTTACCATTGAAACAACTTATCTCATTAATTTCATTGCAGTTAAATGTATATCTTTAAATATGATGATGTGATTGTTTTTTCTTTTTAACACTTGATTTTTTTTTTTTTTTTAGGTAAAAAAAATTGTTACATATTGATATCTAAATTTAATTTTAAAATTATTCAGCAATCCGAAACTAAAATACCAAATGATCTATATAATTAAAATTACTGCTATTAATTTCTAAAAATGATCTCTCACTTGTCACATAATTAGATTATCACTTGTTACATAAATCCAAAAATTCTTGACTTCATTTTGATTAAGTGAATCTGTAAAGTTTGTTATAGTAAACTTTCAACTTTACAAATGTACTGAAGACAAAAACATACCAATGTATTATTACGAGGATGGTGGGTGTTAAGTGACAAGGTCCCTATATAAACCTCCATAGACCATGAAGCTTGGACACCATTTGGCTTATCGTTTCCGGTTATTAGCGCCCACTCTCGGCAATTCTCAATTATTCACTAATGGCGGGCGCTGCAAGGCACTGGCTTGCACGCTTCACTGATCCAGAACCCATTAAAAGCATTACCATCTCTTGTCATGCAGTTTCCGTCAAACAATCCTATCACATTTCTCACCATGTAAGTATATGCTTGTTTAAGTTGATGTTTCCTTCTTCTTTTAATATATATATTTGACCAAAGTTTGACATGGAAAACACAACAACATATTATGCATGGCAACAGAGATATCGGTACTTGTGTTGTCTGTCGATGAATGGTTGCCGAGGAGACCCACGACTCCCCATCGGCACGGTGGAGAGTCGCACGTTTCCTGCAGCTGCGTCTCCTGCATTGGCAATGGACAGCCTCAAGTCAGCCATTTTAGAGTTGAAATCGAGTCCTCCATGTTCGAGCTCTGGAATTATTAGGCTCCAGGTAAAATTTTTCGGCTGTTCGTTTTCATTTTCCCTTCCACTTTTTTCATGTTTGGTGGGATGTCTTTCTTATCTCCAATGTACAAATTAGTCAGAGAGAAATGGGCTTTTGCCACGTGGTTTATTGTTACTGGTTGGAGTGATCTTCACTCCTTATCCTGCTTTAGGCTCATAGAACCATTACCGATAAATTCAATAAAGAATCAGATCTTCCGGTCAATTTTATTGTTTAATTCTTCAACTATCCAAACAACAGCACTAACCAGATAAGTTTAATATAGGGAAAAAAAATCTTCTTTGTGTATTTTATGGTTTTTTGAGCTCTCAAATATAATAATAATAATGAGATAATTTATTTTAAGAGAAAAACTTTAATAAGTTAAAAAAATTAATACTGTGTTATATTATAAAACTAATGATATAATATGATTTTTTTTTTAAAAAAAAAAATTATATACTAGGGTGTTTGGTGTCTTAAAATATTTCCTTTTTAAGTATCCTATTTATTGTTATTGTATTTCTTTACACATTTATTTAATTACCCATAGTAAACTTTCATAGTTTAGAATATTATTTTATTTATTTATTTATAACTTATTGCACTAAATAAGGCATATGCGTTTCTTTTTTACATATAACATTCGCTAGAATGATGAGTGATATAGGCAAAGCAACTATATTACATTGTAGGTGATTGGATTATAAACCTAATTCGACGAATACGAGGGCAATTTATAAATGCCAAACAAATAAGAGGTCAATTTATAAATGCCTAAAATTTGGGTGCCTCAAATAAAAATTCCTAGAAAAGTTTCCTTTCCCGCTTTCAGTACCAACCGTATCAAACTACTTTTTCAAAAATTACGTCGTAAAATGATGGAAGGTGCCAATAGAAGAACAAATGGAAGCGATCGAGTGGCTGCATGCTCAAAGCCAACTTCTTCCACGCTGTTTCTTCTCTGGTCGAAGACAATTAAACGTCTCCGACGCTTTCATCGACTTCACTAACGGCAACGGTCACTCCTCTTTCACCCCCAATTTGCTCAGCGTCGCCGGTGTCGGCGCCGCCGTCTTCTTCCGTCATCTCCGCCCCTTCTCTTACTTCGATTGGCGCTCCATTAAAAGGTAAACCGCAAATCATGCTTCGCATTTTCAATTGCAACTTGAACTCATTTTTAATGCCATTTTTGTGTTGATTTTAGGTTTCTGTCTAGAGAGTGTCCGTTTATTCGTGCCTACGGTGCCATACGATTCGATCCAAGGGCTGATATATCATCCGAGTGGAAAGATTTTGGTTCGTTTTACTTCATGGTTCCTCAGGTAGAGTAATTAATGTTAATTGTGTTATTAATTGAATATATATATATTTTTCTGTTTTGTTATTATTTATACAAACTTGCTACTAGATACAAATTGACAGGTTGAGTTTGATGAACTTGAAGAGAGTTCAATGCTTGCTGTAACTCTTGCGTGGGACAATTCCCTTTCTTGGACATGGAAAAATGCAGTTGACGCCCTTGAATCCACCTTGCGCCAGGTTCGATTGATTCAAGTCAGATTCTTGACTATTGACTGCAATGAGAAGGCTTTTTATATGTATCCTTAACGGTGTAGGTCTCTTCGAATGTCGTCAAGTTACGAAAAGAAGTTTCGAGAACGTTTATTATTAGTAATAATCATGTTCCCACTAAGAGAGATTGGTATCGTGCTGTTGAGAGAGCTTTGCAGATTATAAACAGAAGCACTACACTGCTCACTAAGGTTTGTTTGTATTACTTTCGTGTGATTATTAAGCGGATTTATTGTTAGTCATAACTTGCAATTTTGTTTATTGTCACCCTCCTGCCTCTCCTGTCTCAGTTTTTGATGAATCTATTTTGACCTGGAAATGTAGGTTGTCCTAGCACGTAGCAGCAGAGTTGTAACTGCCACTGATATTGATCCTATTACATGGTTAGCTTGTCTAAAGGTATTCTTTTCTTATCCTTGCTTGTGCTGTGATGGAAATGTATTCGTATTGTGTCCAATTACAAGCTAAGTGAGTTATGTCCAGCATGTTGAAGGGGAAGATGCTTACCAGTTTTGTCTTCAGCCACCTGATGCACCAGCATTCATTGGAAACACGGTAAGTGAGTTTACAAGTTTGTAGTAGAATCTTATCCATTCTATTGACTAATATTATTTTGTGTTTCTTTGTAATCATCTCTACTTTTATTCCATGTTGCACATTTATGAAATAATTTATAACGAAATGGATCTTGCTTGGAATTTACTAACCAAAATTGCATGAATGAAGGTTTAGTTAAGATGCAGTTAGGCAAAATTTATTCAAGATTTATCTTTTAAGTTTTCCCTTTTCCTTTTTGCTTACTTTCCATCAGATGGGATAACTATCATTTATTCTCAATGCCCTTCTTTTTCCGAGTCAGAAGTATTCCATGACTGGGTCACTAGTGCCCATTAGAAAGTGGTATGCATGGTCATTTTCACTGCCTAAGATTTTGGACTTAATGCTTCTGCTGTTTTTTATTTCTTTCCTTGGGTGACATGTTAGTTGCTTCATTTCTTTCCTTGATTCGGTAATGTGAAGTTTACTGCTGCCACAGGTAGCTAAGTGGCAACATACTCATTCTTTTGTTGCTAAATATTTGGGTGCAAGTTGCTCCAAGCACCTAGTCTTGCAGCTAACCATGCAACTATGTTAAATCTTGTCCAGCAGTACACTTATTTATTTTGTTCTTTGATATGCTTCTTCGCATGACTAATGTTGAGATTAAGTGATTCTATCTTACTTTGACTTATACAAACTTTATGAATAGCCAGAGCAACTATTTCATAGAAAATGGCTCAGCATCAGTAGTGAGGCTTTGGCTGGAACCCGGGCTAGAGGTGGCACGACTGCTCTGGACCTCCAAATAGAACATGATCTACTTTCCAGGTTCATTTTTATTGCTCCAAAGCAATGGAAATTTGATGTTGTATATCCTCTTATGCTTATTTTATAAACTCTGTCAGCTTTTTGTGACCAACTAACAAATAGTTTGTATCATGTAATTCATCCTTGTACGTCCTGCAGTCCGAAGGACCACCTTGAGTTTACTATAGTCCGTGAGAGTATAAGAAGCAAATTAGAGGCAAGTTTACTTTCGCTAGTTCATCATTCAAATCTGTAGCTTTTCTTCTTTGCAAAGCAATGCTTTAAACAATAATTTGGTCTCTGTTTTTAGTTAAAACTATTGTTCTAGCACTTTTCCAAATCATCCGCCCTCTGCAGGTGATGTTAGGTCATTGCCAGAGGGAGAGGGGAAGAGAGAGAGAGAGAGAGAGAAAGCCCTTTTATGAGTTTTACAGGGTTAGAATAGGCTAAAGCAAAAATTTCAAGTGTCAAAATTCGTGAAGGTATCAAGACTGGTTCACTGTTTCTCTAAGAGAGCATTTCTCTTCTCTTTCTACTTCAGTAAAATCAAACAAAATTAATCCGAAGCCAATACTAACGTGAACCTGAACTGATCCAGGTACTACTTAGATATTTGAAGTCTGAAAAAAGAGAACATGTAAGTGTTTGTGCCTTTGTTTTTGAAAAAGGATAACAATGGATCAGTGTAACTTGCGTACCTTTTAGTATTCTCTTTAGCTTGTTTTGTTTTGAATATTATTCTGGTGATATTCAATGCCAGCAGTGCATGGTCTCATTATGAGACAATTGTTCATCCAATGTAGTTCGCTGTTGATGCCAACACTAATACATCCTTTTAAAAGGCTAACAATATGATATGACATGCAACTGATGCTAGGAATCCTGTTACAGGCAATTAGAGTCAAATCATTTTAATGAAATGAGGAAGCAAAAAATTCAAATCAGAAAAGAAAGTAATTCTTTTACTCTGCTGTTTCAGGCTGTATGTGACAGGGTAGAGGTTAAACCCCAGAAGACAATACGAAAACTCCCAAGAGTTCAGCATTTGTATGCTCAATTGACAGGCAGACTAAGAAGTGAAGATGATGAGGTAAGATGATACATTCTGTGTTTTAAATAACATGTTCTGCCAGCAAGACATATAAGATTGATAACTTTCTCTGACTGAATCTCTTTTTTTCCTTTTCTTTCTTTTTACAGTTCGACATTTTGTCTTCTCTTCACCCGAGTCCAGCAGTATGTGGATTTCCTACTGAAGAGGCACGGCTTTTAATTGCTGAAACTGGTATGTGCTTGTATCTTTGTACATTTTCTGTTTTATTTCCATGGAACTACCTGTTATGTAAGATTTGCCCAATTATATATTATAAGGAGATGATTTTGTACTAACGAAGAGAGATTATGAAATTGGTAATATCTTCTGTAAAAGACTCTGTTGTATGTTAGAGCCGAAAATGCATAATTCCGTTTTGCTCAGCTTGTCAAACCTGATACTTAAGCAGTTTCCTCTGAGTCAATGAATATGATGTACAAATAGCCACGGAGATCCATTTGGTTTCATACTTTAGAAACTACCTTGCATTTTGATGAGTGAACAGTTTTGTTAAATGTGCTTATAAATTTCATTATTGAATCCAAGTAACGAATTGTTTGACTTGTAGTCTCTGACCTGTTTGCGAAACTTATGTATTTACAAATATGTTGTTCAGAAGTATTTGACCGAGGAATGTATGCTGGGCCTGTTGGTTGGTTTGGAGGAGGAGAGAGTGAGTTTGCTGTTGGCATTAGGTCAGCATTGGTGGAAAAGGTGAGCTAATACTCTCATTGACTGCTACCTCTCGTTTGAGTAGTATTTAATATGTTATTCAAATATGTGATATTGTAATTAAATTTGCGAGTAGCAGCTCGAGTTTACGGATTCTCAAGTCTGATAAAATACATGTTAATGTTATGATTGATATTATTCTATCGAAAAATGGTGGTTCTGATCAGTTTACAACCTAGGGCCTTGGTGCATTGTTCTATGCTGGGACAGGGATAGTAAAAGGAAGCAATCCATCTTTGGAGTGGGATGAACTCGAACTCAAGACATCTCAGGTGAGTGTGTGTGTGCACTTGTAAATGTTTTTTTCATGCATCCCTTATTTCTTAATTCATAGATATTAATGAGTAATCACTCGAATGTTTGCATCATGTATGAGCCTTCTGCATACATGTGCCAGATGCGATGTTTATGTGCCTTAATCCTATCTGCAGTTCACCAAGTTGCTTAAACTTGAAGCGCCTTTGGAATCAAATATTGAAAATGTGGGGACTGAACTTAAAAGGTTAGTGTTTGTAAGGATGATTCTCTGAATTGTTTGTACTCAATAAGATATATGATAAATACAATAACTTACTGTAGAATTTACTAATGAGTTGATTCCATGGCTACACTCAGTTAGTTATTGGAGCACTAAGATGAAGAAACAAAGTGGAACTGAATAATATTTGCACATGGTCAGAGGTGAGGAGATATGAATATTATGCCCTATGGCAGCTATACGAGAGTGGTCGATTCAATACCATTTTTGTCCCTCTGGATCATGATCCTTATACATGGTTGTCTCCAGTATCAGATTTAAGGTTTAATGACAGAAGTAATAACAACTATTAGCCAATTGTATAAAGCAGGAATATTGATTTGTTTCTGGTATCTTAATAGATAGGTGAGATGTGTTAATATGAATTACCAATAAATACAACATTCACCTCATGCAGAAATGATAGATTTGAACATTTCCTACCATTGATTTATTGAGTGAAAATTGAAAATATATCATTCTTTCTATAGATTCCTAGCCTTCCCATACCTTTGCATTAATTTCCTACATTGTTATATGTATCCCTCTGTAATCAATATATCTATTCTATAAGATTGTTGTCTCTGGATCTCCACTCTTTTTAGATAGACTATACTCTCTTTTCATGCCAAAAAAATGAAATGTCTTCTCACATACAATAGAGTATATACTATTATATAAATATATAATATCATAATAAGTATCACTGGTCAATACAATTAATAGATTAAAGAGTATTTTATTACGTTTTCTTGTTGTTTCGAATGATTTATCTCTCTCTCTCAAGAATTCCTAAACAGTGGAAATTGTACTTTGGTTTCTATGATTGAGAGATGACAAATGATTTGCCTGACATACCTAGATGTCTATCTGAACCTCTGTTCAAACCTCAGGGTTTGTATTCTAATTGATGAGCTCTCTACAACTGTCTATATGATTATCAAAGCGCCATTAATCATGGACTGATTATAAGTACATAATTATTAAGAGATTGGTTAACATGGCCTGTTGACATGGCAGTTAAGAGCACCTGCGCGTCTTGTGAGCCGACCCACACGGTTTCCATGCCGAGCATTTATCACATTCTTCATGTGCCCAGTTCTAATTGGGCTTCCAGATTGAACAAAGTACGCCCCATTCAACATCAAATCTTTCTCTGATCTCCAATTCCATGACTTCCATACACTCTCAGGTGCATAATCCCTTTTAGTTACCTGATCATATTTGTCCCACAAAGAGAAAACATGATTTACATTAATTAACTGATCAAACTTGTATGTATATTTACAATTTTATATATGCAATTTGTGTGTGTCTTTGGATATTTTTGGTGTTATTGAATGTTACCTCTTTACAAGCTGCGTGAGGAGGAGCAATGAAGCGGTTGCCCTGGCTAAGGATGGTGGGATGTTGGCTACCACCGATGGCATACATGAGCCAGTGAGTGTAGTCATTGTTGACAACATGCACGAACCCCCATCGGCATCTGGGCATTCTCTGCACCAATCCCTTCCCAAAGTGGTTGAATGCAACCGTTACTTGCATGATTTGATCTTGCGAGTAGCTGTCGCTTGCACCAAACAACATCACCTGCAACCATGCACACATGCACATATTTTCAACAATTAATTCTCGAAGAAACTAAATATTAACAATCCATTATCGATAATTAGGATGTGTTGCAAAATGTTTTAATTCCACAATCAATGCTTACCTCATTGTGGTTGGTGAAGTGGCAATTGGAGATGGTAACAGCAGTGGAACCCTGGACAACATCAATGAGTCCATCCATGCAATTGGACATGGAAACATGATCGATCCAAATATTAGACGATCCAAAGATGGAGATTCCATCACCATCACTGCTTGTACGCTGGCCAAAGTGACTAACCGAGTCCCTAATCATGCCACCATTGCCTGCTTTACTATCACGAATATGGAGACCATGGATGATAACATTTTTCACAAACTGTAGACTAATCTGAGCTCCCCCATAAATCTGAATGTTAAAACCACGAGCGTCGATGGTCTTGTCACACGTCACAAGTAGCTCTTCGCTGAGCCTAATCACCATGTGACGTGCAAATATGATCCAAAGAGGCCTCTCCTGGATAACAGCATGCCTCAAAGTTCCTGGCTTAGGGTTGACAAGGTCATCGTCAGCTGGGTTTGTTACCACGTAGAATTCTCCATTCTTGCCTCCAGTAGTGCCACGGCCGAACCCTAGAGCACAACCAGCTAGCCTCTTGCGGTTCTTAGCCCAGTTGGGGTCGCACCTCCAGCACCGGTCAATAGGGTTTGTGGCTTGGCATGGTCCGTTGTATCTCTTTAAGTACCTCCTTGTGTTATTGCTGCCTTCAACTGCCCTGTATACATAGCCATTAATATTCTTACAAAAATAATTATAAGAACACACAAGGAAACTTAATTATATCTCTTTACAATATATCTTTATAACAATATTAACCAGCACCAACCATGACGCGGTTGGTGGTGAAAAATATTTACTTAACCTGATAATATCTAGGTTTAAATTGATGTTCTATAGTTGATTTTTAAGGGGATTAGGTGCTTACAATTTAACATGGTAATTCAAATGATGGACGACTTCATCAGGATTAGGCTTGTACGCATTGCGGGCAGCATCCCTAGAGTCTGCCTCTCGCTTCTGCCAAAACTCATCGAAAACTCCAACATGAGCTTTCAGGACAGGAAATATCACGGCCAAAGCACAAAAAAACAACAATGTAGTCTTTTCCATAACCAGTTTTTGATATGTTTTTCTTCTTAATCTCTTCTAATTTGCGCTTCTTTCTGGGATGTGATGTAAGGTAGGTGTTTAATTGTCCAGCTTTTTGCCATGCACGTTTGTGCAAGCTTGAAAGTGATGATGATGAGAAAGAGAATTATAAAGAAAGAATTATTTGTGGATTGGTTTAAATACTAAATTGAAAGAATCTAAATGAAGAAAAGAAACAAAAAATAAGAGGTTGAGAGGGAGGCAAGGGAGGGGAGCCATTACCATGCAACAGTACACTGTTAGTCTGTTCTTTTTTTTAGTCCAGATTTGGTATCATCAACATCTTTGTTTTAGTTATGTATATATGTTGTGTACTTGATATTTTAATGCATGTTAAAATACTTATTTACATTAACTACACAAATCATTTTTTGTTACATGGTCTAAATTAATGTATCATATATAACCAATTATATAGGATTGATACTTTTGAGCGTTTTTTAGGTGTAATATTATAATAAACTTTCTCATTGAGGAATTTTTCGGTGATATCATCAATACTTTGTTGTGGTGAACATTTTCACATTTTATAAATTAATATTTATTAATTTATAGATAATTAATAAATAAAGCAAAAAAACTGGTATCATATTTAACTAGCGCAAAAAAACTAAAATGAGTTTTATTAACGTCCAGTTGAATGAAAATATTCTAATATCCTTATTTTTTTAAAATAATAATAATAAAATTTAGTCTTTCATTTCTCTTTACCCTACCATTTTCTTCTCTCTCTTACTCCTCCATTTCTCTCTTTCTATTGCTCCTTCTTTATCTCTCTTTTTCTCTTTCTCTCTCTTGCGTCCTTCTCCATCATTCGCGACCAACCAACGCCCTTCATCTCCTTCATTTTTTTTTTTTTAAAAAATCTGGTTTTGGGTTTGATTTGAATCTAAAACCAAATGATTCTTGGTCTGGGTTCTATGAACCCAGCCCCCTGTTTTGATTTTATTATATTATTTTTTTTGGATATTTGTTGATAGATATGTGATAATTAGGATTTGATTCGAAGATGCAATTCACATTCAAATAATGTCATTTGAGTCGCATTTGAAAATAGGATGCGATAATCTTCCCTATTCTGTTATGATTTATTATTATTATTATTATTATTATTATTATTTGATGTTGTTGAGGGATTATTGATGATGTTGAAGATATTTTATTTATTTTTGCTTTTGAGATGTTGTTGAGGGATGATTGATGTTGTTGCTGATGTTGTTGTGGAAGAATAGGTGAAATTGATGGTTGATAATGTTGAAAACAAAGGTACCTTAACATTTTAAAATCCAAAGCCAAACATCATATATTAAGTTAAAGATCATGGGTAGGTTTTTGAAATTTTGAAACAAAGATATTTTTATCATTAAAAAAATTGAACAATATAAAAGTAATAGAAAATATTAGTTAAGTTGTTTGCTACTAGTAAAACATGCCTTTGATTATTTAGTGTTAAATTAAAAAAAAAAAAAAAAACTAACTAATATGTCCACTTTTATATTATTCTAATATTATTAATAGAGGTTGTATGTACGTACCACACGCACGCGAAACATGATGCAACATTTGTCTTTCTCACAAAAGAAAAGAATAAACCATTTCCTTGTCTTGGAATTTTACACTTGTAATTAAGGTTAAAATACTCTATCAAGAGCGCAAGTTTGGAATATAATAAGCTTTTATAACGACATCAACCAACACAAATAACATCCATAAGTAAATTAATCTCCAAATCATTTTATAAATAAGTAGTAAATAAAATTTGAAAGAAGTTCATCAGTAGTTTGCTTCATAATCATCAATGGCAAATGTTAGGGAAACAAAAGGGCTTGGAGAAAGAACAATTTCTCATAATCCTGAAGTTCAAGAAATTGTTCCTGGATCCTACTGCTGGCTGGACTGAGGACATAATCTATTAATTTAATCCCTCCCTAAAAAAAAAAAGAAAAAAAAAAAAGGGGTCAAATCAACATTATACTAAAAATTTGTTATAACACAATAACCATCTCATTACTTGTCTACTGTTTTTTAACAAATAATTTTTATTTTTGGAAATGTAATTTCTTTTGTTCAAAATTAGAACTGAATATGGTCCTTATTTATCAACACATCCAGAGATAAACAAAATTAAAAGTATATCATTCTCAAAAATATATATATTTACATTATTCTCGGCCATCACATACAGCTGCTGAGATTTGTATAGAACAAGCCATATGCATGCGTGGCAGTGCTCGATGTTTCGGATTCTGTTGTTATATTTAATCAACGGAGTTCAAAACGGAGGAGGGAATTTTGAGGTAGACAACTCCGGCCATTTTATAACGGTAAGCGGAGAGAGGATGGAGACGGCGGGGACCGGTGACAAATTCAAAATCTTCGTGTTGGAGCAGAGACCTTTAAATTGCCTCAGAATATAGACATCTTCCTGATCTCGGCCGGGTAAAGTCAAGGATGACATTCTCCGCATAACTGTGCCAAAGCGACCACCAGAAGACCGAAGAAGATTATGGGCAAGAAACTACTTTAGACTATGTTGAAAATAAACAAGGGGCCTTGAGATGGAGAAGAAGAGCCAAAGAAGTCCCAGATGGATAGTTTCCCTAGAAAGGTGAATGTGATTGTTGTTCTCTCCCTGTCAGCTCTTTTACTGGCAATAGTATATCGTCTGTTTGGATCTGCCGGACGCGACGGAGCTGTTTAAATTCCATTATTGTTGTTGGATCAAATATTTAATTAGGCTTGTGCTTGTTTGTAAATATGTTACTGTTTGATTTGTGATTACTAATATTATTTCTTTCAATAAAAAAAAAAAAAAAGATTACTAACATAATTTATCTTATGGTGTTATTATTCAAGTAGTAATTCTATTGGAGAGGAAAATTTGGGATTTTATTTTAGTATAGTTTGGTGCAAACAATTTTTATCTAGTTAGAGTGTATTGATCATTTTAACAAAAATTTGTAAAATTTTGAGATAGTTTTTCTTTGATTAAAACATATTAATGATGTCTTTAAAAATTACCTGGCAGTACGGTTTTAATTTTAAAAGAATTAATATTGTCTTTGATCAATGATGTGAGGTTACTATCATTCAGAGCTTCCATATAGGTTTGATTGGTCTTTATCAATTTTCAAGGCCTTGGCATCATTGGTCAGGAAAATTTAATTATTTTCATGCTTCGACTCATGATGACGCAGGTACCTATATATGGATATGTACAGAACAATAATTTTTTTAAGGGATTTTCTAATAGTGATAGTTCCCAATCCAACATGTGTACACATAATCAATCCAACATGTGATGGTTTGTAATCAAATCAAATCAATAAAAATGGGTTTGTTTTAATTTACTTTGGTGGTTTGGGATTAAGCTCGAAAAAGTTTATATTGTTATTTTAGTTTATGCATATTTTAAATTTTTTCAAAGTGTTCTATCAATCAAATACAATATGGTAGATTAAAGTTTTAATAACTTTTTTTCAATCTAACATCAATCGAGTTAAAGTTTTATCAATAATTAGGAAGATCAATAGTTATAATTACGATTTGAAATATAATTTTTATTGTGATGAGGATCCCTTTTAATTATCCGATTGAACTTTGAAAATTTGTTTATAAGCTTTAACAAATAAAATAAGTTGGATAATCATCTGAATTTATAATTAAATTATATAATAGAAGACATCATATATAAGTTTACCTTTATTAAAATTGTTATGGGTGTTTTGGTGATAATGGAAAGAGGTGGGAAAAGCTCAAGGATGAAGCCCAATGTATTGTTTTACGAGAGGAAGCCCAAGAAATTGGTCAAAACTAGTCAACAGTCAAATGAGGGAATATATGGTTGTCTTTCAGCCTATGTACCCGAGCACACATGATTATATGACTGATCGTTTTAATTACTGAGTAATCAATTGGATGCATGAAAGTTTGACCGTATGATAGAGCGTAAGACAATCTGGTCGTGTTCAAAAAACTGTTCGATAAGTATCCTTTAAAGGCTATTAGAGCGATCAGAAGGTCTTCGTATCTGTTCGATAGTTGAAGGGGCAGATCCCTTAGTCGAATCTGCTCGTTAGAGGTAACATCTGATCGCTCAGGTAATCTGTTCGTTCTGGACGTTTGTTAAAATTGACCAGTTGACCTTCTAGAAGGTCGAATCAATTCAATTCAGAAAAAGAGTCAACTTACCTATTTTCATGCAAATTAAATCACGATATTCTTGACAATTATTGTAGATACGGTAGAGATAATCTTGAGAGATATTATCTTAATTAATGTAAATTATTTTTTACCTTATCTGTAAGATTCTTAAATCTATTCAAATTGTAACATCTCCACTATAAATAGGGGATGAAATTCATTGTAAAAGATAGAGTGAAAAATGTATATTGTTACTCTTAGAGAAGATAAGTGATAGTCGTGGATGTAAGTTATTATTTTGCCGAACCACGTAAAAATCATTGTGTTCTATTTGTTTTAGTCTTGATCATACTTGTTTTGTCGGTATTGGACTTAAAGAATCGGGTTGAGCAAAATTAAGTGTCAACAAAAATCATGTGAAAAGTTGTCTTTTGCTTGATTTCCTCTTTCCTGGCTATATATAAAAGCCATAGCCTTGTGCTCGAAGCATTATATAATCCTGATACGTGCAATTTTTGGAAGTATATTGCTGACCCAAATATTTTGCAACGCACGACAAGAAAAGAATAGTCCCCTTTACCTCCTGCTCGAATTGTATACTTATATAGGCCATCTAATATAATACCATAAAATCGCTTCCAACACAAGAAGTTTGGAATAACAATCTCCGATGTCACCACGAAACTCTTAAAAAAGCTGCGTCTACACTATCATTTAACACATGATATTGAACACAAATCAGAAATAGCACGCATATATCCATCATCACAATCAGACTTCACCTCTATAAATATTAAGGTACCATATTTACCTTCTCTATAGATAAAGCATTGTTATTTTTCGAACAGTATTTTACCTGACACTGTGAAGGAATAATCCATCAGTTTGCAGCTCAATCTTCATCAATGGCAAATGTTAGAGGAGCAAGAGGGTCTGAAGAGACACCACTCTTCAGTAGCCCTATTGTTCAAGAATTTGTACCTTCTTCTTGTTGGACGGAGGACTCCAATGGCCATTACCTCCTTGTTGATCTCCCTGGTATATATATATTCAATCAACATCATTTACATCCCCCATATTTGTACCTTTTTTTTTTTTTCTTCTCAACATTACTATTTTTAGATATGATATCTATTGTAGAGATTAATACATGCAATAGTTCTAAAGAGTTTTCTTTTTCTTCTTTTTTAATCGAGGATGGGTAAACTTTATTGCTAATCAAGGCAGTACTATTATTGTCATTTTTGATGTTTAATTTTTAGAGTTCAAAAAGGACGAAGTGAAGCTTCAGGTCGACACCTCAGGCATTCTAACATTTAGTGGAGAACGGCAGACAAGTGATAAGAGATACAAAATTCGGTTTCAGCAGACTTCTACACTGCCATCGGATTCCGATATCAACAGGATCACAGGAAAGTTTGACAGCGGGATTCTCTACGTAACCGTGCCAAAGCTTATTGTACAAGAAGAAGAAGCAGAAATACAGAAAAAAGAAAACGAAGATACCAACGGCATTGTAGAAGAGCACAAACAAGATGATCAAACTCCTAAAGATGATGAAAATGATAGCGATGATGGTAGCCACGTTGGCAAGGAAGAAAGGGAAGTGAAAAAATCGCGGATAGATGATTTTCCTGAAGAGATTTTAGGGGAATGGCAAAAGGAGCCAAGTCAATTGGATAGAGCGGTGAGGATGCTTATTCGAAACAAGCAGATTGTTTTCACAGCTTTGTTGGCGTTTGCACTGGGGGTGTGGGTGACTCGTAAAATTGGATCTGGAGGACATGTTGAAGGGGCAGATATTTAATGTTAGTTGTTCGTCCCATAATTTATGCTTTGTTTGCAATAGGTTGGTAAATGTTGGTGACTTGGTGTAACTATGTATAAAATAAGAGATCTCTGTAAAAATTTCAAATAATAATGAATCCTATACATATAGTAATTATTCCTTCTTAATTAAGCCTTTCTATGATGGTACAAATGAAGAAGATTACAGTGCTGACATGTTAATGAAGCTCAAGTTTCCAATTAATATTTTTCCTGTAGCACTCTAAATATGTTAATTAATGGCCAATGGAGACAAACATTCAAGGCGTGATTCTTGGATCTAGTATTTGATCAATGTTGTTAATGGTAGGGATAATTACTTCCTTACTTTACAAGTCCTCCCTCCAGCCCTCCAACTTCAAGATTGACAGAGAGCCAAGTGAAAGAAGTGAACCCCAGGACAAACTACAGAATCTATGTATTAGATTGCAATTTCGGTTATAACTAAACCGAACAAAAGGGAAATGTAAAAAGCCCTTAAAAATGAACTCACCTTCTTAAAAACAAATGCAAGACCATTCAAAATAACGAGAGTGAAACAAATTAAAGAGATACCGCTAAATATGATTTGATGGTGATTAAAGTACATTTATTCGGTCTGATAATATTTTAAGTAATTGCATCATAAATAGCATGTAGAAAAAAGAAGAGAACAGAATAAAGAGAAAAACTAAAGTAGATAATAAGGAACTCAACTAATTGAGACGTCACCAGTAGTTATATCTATGTTGAGCAATGTGTCAAAATACATGTTACCATCTAATAATAGATTATGTAAGTAGATGTGGGTAATTATAAATTTATAAAAAATATTAGGGCATAATATACATAGTATTTGCATCTAATTATCCGAACATAGATGAATTAAAAAAACAAAAAACAAAAGCCAATTTTAATAGATTAAAATCAATATAAGCACTACGTTCTTTATATAAAAATTATATAGAATCTGCTGTATATATTTTTGAGCTATGTCAAATGAGCTGATAAAAGTCCAAAAGCCCACTAAAATTGGCCCAATGGATAAGGGTCCAACGTCAATATCAACTAACTGAAGCAACCTAGCAGACTGAATAAACAGCTCGCATGCATCCTACTTGCAGTAGCGAGCTCACGTAGGACAAGCAGTCCATTATTGTACGCTCCAGCTTACTAACGACCAGCTCACTGATATAAAAGACTTCAGCTCAGCTTGCTCATCAGGTCGCATCGGTGACCAGCAAAGAACTATCAGGTCGCTAACTACTTAGCACCTAACGAGCTCTAGGTCACTTAGAACAGAGCCAGCTCGTGCAGTGACGTGACGTGCACGACCAACTTTTCTAGTCTGTGACAGCTTGACTTTATCAACCACTAAGCATTGGTCGGTGTCAGAAACCCATACTTTTAGCATAAGACTTTGACAAATTATAATTAGCATTAAATGTTTTCCTATTACTGTAACATTTCATCCTCTCTATATATAAAGGACTTTTGGCTGGTCTCTTCTCCCTCTCTCTCCAGCCGTAACCACAAAATATATAATAATAGTGACTGCCGCCCTTCACCAGAGCAGACACCGTGGATGTAGTCAATTCTCAAAGCCAAACCACGTAAAACCTGTCTCTTTTTCTTCCTCTCTGTCTCTCCTCTCTTCCATCTGCTTTATTGTGTTTGAACCGCAGGCTTGGGCCAAGACGAACCTTGGTCGACCATTATTTTACGTCGACAGAATCTCTACAAACTCCATCGGTGTTTGCAACTCAAAATGTCACTTGAAAAGAACTTTAAATTGATCATTATTTTATTAGTCATCATGTTGGATAAAAATGTGAATTAATCATCGGTGGAGTTCAAGATTGAAATAAATTGGCACAACATAAATGGAGTTTTGGAAAACCAAAATAAATGCTGATCCCTTTTCTGAATTATAATAATCATCCTGATAAACTATATAATTGTTTCACTCATCATACAATTTTTGAACTTAAACCCTCATTGAATGATCACGAGCCATACATGAGACTCAGTGAACCAAGTTGGTGATGGTTTCACCTTTTCAAGCCCACTTTAACATAGGAGATCGGGTGAAATTTGACTGGGTGCTATTCCAAAACAAAAGCATGGCATTCCTGTTAGGTTAATATTCTTGGGTGTACACATGAAGCTTTTTAGTGATATGA
Source organism: Dimocarpus longan (assembly GCA_022984855.1). Classification (NCBI taxonomy): domain Eukaryota; kingdom Viridiplantae; phylum Streptophyta; class Magnoliopsida; order Sapindales; family Sapindaceae; genus Dimocarpus; species Dimocarpus longan. The sequence goes on from CM041024.1 coordinate 9,046,743, forward strand.
TCTCATCTACTCCACCAAAATCTCTTGCAAAAATATGCCCAGAAAAAACAAAGCTACCTAGCATCTGATCAAAAATTACTTTATCCTGTAGGAATAGATTCGATGACTAGTAGTCCACTAATACAAAAAAGGGGCACAAAAACAACCTAAGTATGACACAGGCAGGATGAAGAAGCTTCTTTGTCATTCGTGCCAAAAGCTTAATGGTCCCAATTAAGAAATGTTTAGTATGTGTTAGACTCTTCCAATTTTAGCATGATTTTATATATTGTAAATGCCATTACCAGATTCTTAATTCATTGAGTCTGCTGAGTCATATATATACCCATTTAAATGTGGATTAAGTCAGCTTTATGTGACCATCAAAATCACTACATTATATATATATATATTCTTATTGTGAATTCTCTTTCAAAAAATGTTAAAGAGATCGCATAAGAAAAACTTCATATTGACAAAATCTAAGGCATAAAGACGATTTAGAGGAAACAAGATAAAGTGGGCTTGGAGAATACAATTGTATAGAGTAGAAAAGGTAATTAAGGAGACTTGGATATTTGAGTGGTGTTGACAAGGGAAACAGAGAGAAGAATAAGAAGCACAAACAAGAAAATAAAGGTGATGCTTTTGTGGGTTGAACTTTATTCAAAATGTGGGTGCTTTTGACAAAAAGGAGAGGCCCATGTTTTGGAGGCGGAATAATGTGCCATGCATAGGCATCTCAACCCCTATATGCTCTTGTTAATGTCTGAACACTGCCCCATACACACTAGTGTCACTTTTTAGACGCAATTGTGGGCTATGCCCACATATGACCAGTTCATTCCAAGTCCCGTATAGAAAATCAAACACAATTCATAACTCTCCTTATGTGTACACGTCATGATTTTACTTTAGTTATTAATTTCACAATCAAAATTATTAAAAACAAAAACAAACGTGCATAGTTATTCTTCTTGGAAAACCTTTGTCAAATCTCACCGCCAAGAAAAGTTTTAAATTTAAAATACATGGTCAACAAGAATGCATGAGAAAATTTAGAAATGCAGAAGGATATGAAATTGAATAGGATCGTAATCTGAGTCAGCTTGAATATTGCATTTGCGTGAGAGATGATCAGAGTTAAGTAGAAGATTAATTAACAATTATTAAAAAAATAAAATATTAAAAAAAAAATGAAAAGAAGCTGAGGTGGATAACGAACCCGTAAAGTAGGGAAGCCGAAAAGTTACGTGCAAAAAACTTGACGGGAGAGACTGGAATCTGATTTTCCATGACCAACCCCACAAAAACATTCTCTCTCCTTCTCTCAATCTACACATACACAACAAAAAATAATAATAATAATAGAGATATCAAAAACATATTATATCAAATAATAAAAACAATTTCAAAAAGGCAAGACCTCAAAAACCCACCCTCTCCGCTATCAACGCTTCTCTCTCTCTCTCTCTCTCTCTCTCTCTCACTGTCCAATTTTCTTCCTCACACAACCCAACAAAAAGTAGAAAAACCCCCTTCCAACATTTCTTCAAAATAAAGGAAAGAATGAGACTATGACGACGCCGACTTCGCCACCAGCACCACCACAACAAAACACCGTTCAGAGGCTAATAGTGGAAGTAGTGGATGCGCGTGACCTGCTCCCCAAGGATGGGCAGGGAAGCTCCAGCCCTTACGTCATCGCGGATTTTGACGGCCAGAGAAAGCGAACCTCCACCAGGTATAGAGAACTGAACCCGGTATGGAACGAGACTCTCGAGTTCATTGTGTCCGACCCCAAGAATATGGACTACGAGGAGCTGGAAATCGAGGTGTTTAACGACAAGAGGTATGGGAATGGCAGTGGACGTAAAAACCACTTCCTAGGGAGGGTAAAGTTGTACGGCAGCCAGTTTAATAGGAGAGGAGATGAGGGTTTGGTGTATTATCAGTTGGAGAAGAAGAGTGTTTTTAGCTGGATAAGAGGTGAGATTGGGCTCAGGATTTTTTACTACGACGAGTTGGTCGAGGAGGAGCAGCAGCAGCCGCCGCCCGACAATCAGCCTCCTCCGGAGGAGCCGTCGCAGGGCCAGCCGCCGGTTGTCGTGGTTGAAGAAGGACGGGTATTGGAGGTTCCGGCTGGACACGTGGAGGTTTGTCATCCGGTTCCGGAGAATGTCGTTCACTATCCACCGCCTCAGGTTGGTATCGTCCAGGAATCTCCTCCGCACGTAGTGCATGTGCATCCGGATCCGCCTCATGGTCCGCCACATGGTCCGGTGTCCGACGAGATGGTTCAGCCGCCGATGGCGGAGGTGAGGAAGATGCAGAGAGGAGCTGCTGATAGAATTAGGGTTTTGAAGAAACCGAACGGTGAATTCTCGCCGAAAGTGATTAACAAAAGTAAGTTTCCCGGTGAAACGACGGAGAGGATCCGTCCGTACGATCTGGTGGAACCGATGTTGTATTTATTCATCAAAATCGTGAAAGCACGAGGTTTGGCTCCCAACCATATTCCGTACGTGATTATCAGGACGTCTACACTCGAGAGGAGATCCAAACCGGCAATGTACCGACCTTGTGACCCAATCGATTCGCCCGAGTGGAACCAAGTGTTCGCGCTCTGTCACAACAAGAATGACTCAGTGAATGCGACATTGGAGATCTCCGTGTGGGACGCTCCGACGGATAATTTTCTCGGTGGCGTTTGCTTCGATCTCTCTGACGTCCCCGTGCGGGACCCACCGGACAGCCCCCTGGCCCCACTGTGGTACCGACTCGAGTCCGGAGCTTCTGATCAGAACAAGAGAGTATCCGGCGACATTCAGCTCGCAGTCTGGATCGGGACTCAAGCCGACGATGCGTTCCCTGAAGCGTGGAGCTCAGAAGCCCCGCACGTAGCGCACACGCGCTCTAAGGTTTATCAGTCGCCGAAGCTGTGGTATCTGAGAGTCACTGTGCTCGAAGCTCAGGACCTTCACATTGATCCTAACTTGCCGCCGTTGATAGCGCCGGAGATCAGACTGAAAGCGCAGCTTGGGTTTCAGTCTGTACGGACGAGGCGTGCTTCTATGAACAATCACAGCGGGACATTTCATTGGAACGAGGACCTGATCTTCGTCGCCGGAGAGCCGTTTGAGGAGTCGCTGATTCTGTTGGTCGAAGACCGTACGAACAAGGAAGCCGTACTGCTCGGGCACATTATGATTCCGGTGAGCTCGATTGAGCAGCGAATTGACGAGCGCCACGTGGCGAGTAAATGGTTCGGCTTGGAGTGTAGAGGTGACCGTGACGGTTGCACTACTCCCTACTGCGGCAGAATCAATCTAAGGCTGTGTCTGGAAGGTGGATATCACGTGCTTGACGAAGCGGCGCACGTGTGTAGCGACTTTAGACCGACGGCTAAGCAGCTGTGGAAGCCGGCTGTTGGGATTTTGGAGCTGGGCATTTTAGGCGCGCGCGGCTTGTTGCCAATGAAAACCAAAAACGGCGGGAAAGGATCCACCGATGCTTATTGTGTGGCCAAGTATGGTAAAAAGTGGGTCCGCACTAGAACCATCACTGACAGCTTTGATCCACGCTGGAACGAGCAGTACACGTGGCAGGTTTATGATCCCTGTACGGTTCTGACCGTTGGTGTGTTTGACAACTGGCGTATGTTTGCTGACATGTCGGAGGAAAGGCCCGATTACCGCATTGGAAAAATTCGGATCCGGGTATCTACTCTGGAAAACAACAAGGTCTACACCACTTCATATCCATTGTTGGTCCTGTTACGGACCGGGTTGAAGAAAATGGGCGAGATTGAGTTGGCTGTTCGGTTCGCCTGCCCATCAATGTTACCGGATACTTGTGCGCTTTACGGGCAGCCATTGCTTCCAAGAATGCATTATTTACGTCCACTTGGGGTGGCCCAACAGGAGACATTACGTGGAGCCGCCACGAAGATGGTGGCTGCGTGGCTGACCAGGTCGGAGCCTCCATTGGGGCCGGAGGTTGTGAGGTACATGTTGGATGCGGACTCTCATACATGGAGCATGAGGAAGAGTAAAGCTAATTGGTTCCGGATCGTTGCGGTTCTTGCATGGGCTGTCGGGTTGGCGAAATGGTTGGATAGTATAAGAAGGTGGAGGAACCCGGTCACTACTGTTTTAGTCCACGTGTTGTATTTGGTTCTTGTGTGGTACCCGGATTTGACAGTACCAACCGGGTTTCTGTACGTTGTCTTGATTGGAATATGGTATTACCGGTTTAGGCCCAAGATACCATCGGGTATGGATACAAAATTATCGCAAGCAGAAGCGGTTGACCCGGATGAATTGGATGAGGAATTTGATACAATACCCAGTTCCAAACCAGCCGAAATAATTAGGATGCGGTATGATCGGTTACGGTTGCTGGCTGGGAGGGTCCAAACCGTCTTGGGTGATTTTGCGACGCAAGGAGAGAGGCTACAAGCTCTAGTGAGTTGGAGGGATCCGAGGGCCACTAAGCTGTTCATTGGGGTTTGTTTAGCAATAACTTTGGTACTGTATGCGGTACCCGCCAAAATGGTAGCAGTGGCACTGGGATTTTATTACTTGAGACACCCCATGTTCAGAAACACAATGCCACCGGCTAGCTTGAACTTTTTCCGGCGGCTTCCAAGCTTATCTGATCGGTTGATGTAGAGTTGGAAGAGTTAGAGTGTGATTTGATTAGAGGTAGTAATTTCTAGGCACCAGTATGTTTTGATGCGGTCCGGTGGGACTGGGAACACATTTTACTGTTTTGTTTTGAAAAGTTGTTCCCCAATAACATGCTGAGAAGTGAAAAAAAAAGGGAAAGTGGTGAGTTGGCATTATTATCTTTTTTAATTTTTCTATTTTTTTTCTTAATTTTGAATTCGATTGACTGACTATGAAAACTTGAAATAAGAGAAAAGGAAGTGAAGTGGGCAGGGAGGGCTTGGAGAGGAAGAAAATTTTAGTGTTCAGATTAAACGGGGATTTTAAGTGACCCAGAGATATATGTAAGGATGTCACGAAAAGTATAAACATTGGATTTCTTTTCAACAATATTTAATGGATCAAATCTTTTCTACCTTTGTGTCCATGTTATGCTTTAATAGATTTTATGAGTTGTAGACATGAGATTGGTTGTTTTTTGAGTTTCTTTTTATCGTGTTTTATGGTTCATGACTTCATCATGTACCATATTTACACTACCTTCAGGAGTCAACATGTATGGCTGGCAGTTAACAGCTTTAAGACCTTTTTCCAGAAAACTTTGACTTAAAAGAGTGGTTAATTGATCACAAACCCAAAAATATTTGTCCTGAAAAAAGTCCGGAGAATTTTAACCCTAAAGAAAGTTAGGGGGCTGACTGGCTAACCGTGAAAAATGGGTGCTAGGAACTGAAAATAATAAATAAGAAACACACATAATATAATATGTGGGTATTCACAATTCTCGCTGATAGAATAACTATTGGAGTGCCATAACAGTAGGATTAGATGCGGGTAGGGCGTAAAATGGCAAAAGATTATTGAGAGTATAAAACAGGTTCCTTCCATTACATTTTGTAGAACAAAAATATTAATCACCAGTTGAAAAACGTTATCCCTACTCTACATCACGACAATTGAGATTCCAGGTTTGTAATTCCATATATAATTTTTTCTCTCCCTTTATTTCCATGCATGTTTCTATTTCATTACTTGTTTAATATTTTCTCTCCCTTTATTTCCATGTTTCTATTTCATTACTTGTTTAATTTTTTTTCTCTCCCTTTATTTCCATGTTTCTATTTCGTTACTTGTTTTCTTTAACTCGATCTGTTGTTCAATCACAAAATTTACTATGATTGAAAATAATGATATATAGACAGGAAATAGCAGATAATGCATTTTAATTATAATAGCATATTGATATTCTCACTATTTGAACATAAAATTAAATTAAAAGATAGAGTTCATCAACCTTTTACATTTATCGTTTTTTTAATATTGGGTTGGGCTGGACCATCGCATCATGCCTTTCCTTGAGAATTAATGTCAATGGGGCAGAAAATTCGACATAAATGCAAACGGCAAAAATGGTTAAAGAAGAGCAGATATCTAATTACATTTCATAGCACATAGACATTAATTTTCTTATCATCATTATAACTATACTGCAGAGGAAGCTCAATAAGCCAGGATTTGCTGAATAAAGAACAAATATGGGTGAGACAGCTGAAGAAAAACATGACGAGGGAAAAGTTGAAGAGAAGGATCACAAGGCCGAAAAGAAAGAGAAGCTGGAGGAAGGCGATGGAGATCATAAAAAAGAAGAGAAAACAAAAGACAAGAAGAAGAAGAAGGACAAGGACAAAGAATGTAAAGATAAGGAGGATAAAGAAGATGATGGAAAGGAGAAGAAGAAAAAGAACCCTGAAGACAAGAAAAATCCTGAGAAACTTAAGTCTAAGCTCGAAAAGATCGAAACCAAAATGAAAGACCTTGCCATCAAGAAAGAAGAAATTCTCAATCTCCTTAACCAAGTTGAACAAACTCCTCCTGCACTAGCAAGCCCACCAATCAAAAATTGATCAACCAGCTGCTTGCCTTCCACCACCTCTCAATATGGTAGGTTCCTCCAAATTTTTGACATTAAAAAATGTTGGTATGTTTTACAAATTAATGTAAAAATAAAGTTGTGTGTCTCTCTTATGCTTAGAAGAACTTTGCATAAGAAATCATCCTCAGGAAAATTATTCTAGCGCTACATCGTTGTATGTAACTCGAAAAAAATAAACGTGAAAATAAAGTTGTATCTTGGTGCAGAATTTAATTTGTACTGAAAATGTAAATGAATGATAAAAGTTGTTGTTTGTGAAATATAATATACAAGCTAGACACTGATCGATCATGTATGAAACATGCATATGCATGGCTGCTGATAATTGGATAACTTATGTGGGGAATGAAGCCTGGTCCGGAAGCAATGCAAATAGCAGCTGATGTAGAATTGCAATGATCTTCTGAACCAATCTTCATTCCAGACATTACAGTTATCATCTCACTTTCTAAGTACTACTAGAAGTACTGTTTGACACAAGAGCTTGCTGAGAATAAAATTCTACGGGTACGTATAAGCCTCTCATCCATTCTATTTAAATGGTGTTGAGCACTAACATAATAATTGTTCCACTCACGTACCTTCATGGTTTTTGCAAGCTGATTATCAACCAATCATCAATTTATTTCATGTTACATGCATAACCCACTAATGTCACCTTGATTAGAAATTCAGAATTTAATCTAATAACGAAAGTTTTTCGGAATTCATGCGATCTGAAATCTGATTATGCATATAATCTAACTTTCACTTCCAAAAGTTTGATTATACAGTGGGAAATTTATTATTAAAAAGACAAAGCAAAAGAATGAATCGATTTTCACGTTTTATCCTAACATGTAGCTAAGGAGACATGAAAATGTTTTATCACACCTAAAAAGCACCATTAACAAAATAACAATAATACACAACCAAATTTCTAATATTATATATATATATATATGATAAATTTATGATATCTTTTCATAATGTATCTTTACAGAAAAATGGCCTTAGTACTTACAATTATTTTAAAGATTTTCTCATTAAGTGTTCAGGAATGAAAAAAATAAACAATTAAATTTTCTTCTTTTTTTTTTTACAATTTTATGTGCAATTTAATATGTTTTTATATAATAAATATAGTTTTATTTTTCCTTGTGAATTTATGAGAAAATTTTTATATTTTTCAATTGCTGCATTAGATTTAAAATTCGCGTTGACGTCATAGAAGTTGTTAATAAATGGTATTGCAATAAAATGCTCTCACAGGTTCGGCTTAAAAGTTTTCATCATCCGAGAGAGAAATATAAAATGAAAGCAGGGTGGCTATTTAGGGATAAACGACAACTCGTACAACATTGATAAAGCTCCTCCCAAAATTTTTGTGGCTGTATTGAGCCACCATCTGTCTATCATTTGCTGCTATTGTTACTGCATTAAAGGTCTCCACTATATTTTATTTAATAGTGCTAAATATTCCACCTTTTATGTTTTACTCATATATCAAATAATTATGTACTAATTGGTCGAAGGATACACATAATAACATTTTATTTCACTTTTAATACATATCTATTCACCAATTATCACATTATTAATTATAATACAAGTAATATAAAAAAGATATAACATTATTGTATTTTCTTTATATTTTAAGTTTCATTTAGGTTCGATATTCAAACTCTTATGCCCTATTTATATCTCAACGAATAATGTGACAATTAGTAAGTAAATACACATTAATGAAGTTTCACCTTTACAATATATCTACTTATAAATTGTCGCATTATTGATTATAAATTATCATATTATTGGTTGAAATATAAGTGAAATATAAGAAGTGAGATATCTAACATTATTATCTAATTTATGTTTAAATATTGTTCTCTTAGTTTCCCACAAATATAACCATATTTATTTTCATAAAAAAAAAAATCCATTTATTTTTTAATATATACGTATATATATAATGCCACATATAAATTTTTTATACAAATTATCAAACATATACTATATAACATATTACATACCTATTCATATATATAATGATGTCCTCGTGATGTCACTTGCCCCTACAATGATGTCACTCACAAAGCTTTATGTTACCAATCCATACATTTCCCATAGCTTGGCAACTAAATAGGCTATGTGGTACTTATTTAGCTCAGTTGGCAGTGCAAGGTCCATGTGGTTCTAGCTGGAGGAGGTTGACAACATAGAAAATAGACAGAATTGGGATGTATGACGGCAGATGAACTCAAATTTTCAGTGAGGACAGGTTAATTAGATATACTACGATGCAGACAATGAACCGTGGATGCTAATATTGTAAAACATTAAGGTAATCAACATGGATGAAAATGATGTAAATTCAATATCAACATGGATGAAAATGACTTAAATTCATGAAGCGAAATTGAGGAAAAAAAAAAAAAAAGAGTACTATTATATAACTGCTGAGAAACCAAGTCTAGTGTAAATTAGCTTTCTGTTGCTTTTAACCATCTTCAAATTCCATTTTTGAGCAGTGATCAAATTACATAAACTTCGATGTGGAAAGCTCAGAGTTTGTCTTCAACCTCAAGGGGCCACCATTTTAAAGTTGATTACATTTTGGAAACTTCGTTTTATCATACATGTGTACTGCAGTTGTAAATACATAAGGAAACTTCCTCTTCAGCTTTTTCTATTTTTTCTCAATAAATCTTCTTGCCCACCACCAAATGTATTAGGTTAAAATGAAATTTTGAACTACTACTGTTTATAAGCTAAAATATCAAATGAGCAAGAGTCCGGGTTTATTCATTGATATTGGCAAAAAAGCCAGAGGTTGTATCATCTTTTGTTACTTTAATCTCTGCATTTTTGTACTATTTCTCATTGTTGAATCACATTTCGTTTATGATGCTTACTAATGCAAATTCGTTTACATTGTTGTTAGATCTTCTCCACCAGGACTATGCTCAACAACTGCCGTCTCATTTTCGCTTCCCAAATTTTGACAGCAATTTTGCTCTTGCATGTCAAAGTAAGTAATCTCCTATCCAAATATGGTTCAACTTGCAACCAAAGAGTCAATTGCATAACATGAACAGTGCAATGGAATTACACTGTTGAGACTGTGGACATGGTTAGGATTAAAAGATCCTATATATTGTGGCTGCTGTCATACAAGTACTGCTAGAATTTTCACGTTTGAATTTTGAGAGCTACTAGTAATGAGGCAGGAAGACAAATAGCTGACTAAAGCAATGAATTTTGATAATATATTAATGCCATCACTGCTTTTTGTGTCATGATTTGTTTACTGTCACTGATTGAGTTTTCAATCTAATAGTTCTTAATCATGTGAACTTCTACAGTTGAAGAGATTTTGCCTGGACTGCATATGGCTTTTAGATTTGTCCTTCCTGATTCTGGCAAGGTAAGAAAATTATTGACTTCTATCGGACTATATTGTTCAATCATTTTCCTTAGTACTTTTCGGACAAAATGGTGAAGTGTGATGCATTCTCATGAACCTACTAATTGTTGCACACATATGCACAATGCTTGATTCTTAGAACAATGGTGATTGGAATCACAGGTGGAACTTCGATATCTGCATGACTATGTTGGGATTACATCAGGCGTTAGTTTGAAAGCAACCCGCAGTGACTCTATAGGACTTGACCCCAAGTTAAGGGCCAACCCATCAGACTCCAGTCTTGACCCCACTGTAAACGTTTCAGGTGTCATAGGAAGCAATGTTTTCTCCCTTGGTGGTGAAGTTGCCTTTGACATATCAGAGGGGGAATTCACCTACAATGCTGGTCTGAGCATCAACAGTGCCTTCCTTATTGCTTCCTTGACCGTGTGAGCTATCCGATGAGAAATCAGAGAAAAAAATTAGAAAAAGAAATCGGAAAATGAGATAATTCTACCTCATTTCTTATTTGTTATTATTGATACCAACTCTAATTGCAAATATAATGATGCCAAACCTTTATTCGTAACAATGCAGGAAAGATCTTAGCACTTTAAAGGGTTCCTATCACCTAGCAGTGAACCCCCTGACCAGGACTGCAGTTGCAGCAGAGTTGAAGCATGATTTTGTTAATAACGGGAAGACCACATTCAGAGTTGGTGGCCAGCATTCATTGTTTCCTTCTACACTAGTGAAGGCTCGTATGGACTCTGATGGCAAGGTTGGTGCTCTTATTCAACAAGACATCTTGAAAAAGTTGTACTTAACTATTGCTGGAGAGGTTGATTTTAGGGACCTAAACAAGTTTCCCAAGATTGGATGTTCTATGGCTATCAGGCCCTAGAGCAGACCAGTTAGAAAATGCTTTTATCTTCACTAGATAAAATAACATCATTTTGTGGTTATAGGTTATCAGTGACTATAATATGTGCCATCCACAGCTGTCTTCCTAAAGCAATCTATTATATAGAAATATATAATGGAGCAAATGCTACGGATGTGAGTCAAGGGTTTAACCTCTAGAGTTTGTTAAGGCAAAATATTAAGGAAAGTGAGCACAGTGTGTATACAGCCTTTCAAAAACTTTGATAAATAATAATGAATAAAACTTCATACATTGGGGGTATTTATGCGCCACTTGTAAGGACTTTGATGATATGGATTTCACAACTTTTAAATGTTTAGGTTCGATAGAGTTATTATGATTTCAAGTATGTAACTGTAGTTACATGTAAGACTGTAAATTATGTACACGAAGGTGCAACTGCTAATGATTTGTGTTAACAGAGAAGTGAAAGCATTCCGTACATGTCAAAATGAAAATATATGTCTGGAGACAATGATCATGATTATGATAAACATTGCCTAGATCGAAACATCTATATAGCTAATGCATCAGACCACCACACAACTCCTTTAACATCGTATGCACATTAATAGTCACTCGACTAATGTCGATAACCAAAAACCAAGTATGCGACACACAGAAGTTTAACCAACAAGCAACAAGAGTGCAGTGCTTGTCTGAACATAAACAGATATAAGCATAAAAATGTAACAAATTACTGACTAGCAGACCCCTGAAGAAGTCCATCACGAATCTGGGTAGCAACATCACGAACAGCACCAGGTCCATGGGGAATGAACACAGCAGAGGATTTAGAAGCAGCACCAATTTCCTTCATGGTGTCAAAGTACTGGGTGACCAGGACCATGTCCATGACATCCTTTGCAGTGGTTCCTGGCACATTGACAGAGAATCCCAGCACACTGTCTCTCAGACCATCAACAATTGCTTGTCGCTGGCGAGCAATACCAAGCCCTGACAGATATTTCGACTCCGCTTCACCTTCAGCTCGTTTGATTTGTAAAATTTTTTCTGCCTCTGCCTTCTCGTTGGCCGCCACCCTCAGTCTTGCAGCTGAAAGATTATAAAACGGTTAAAAGATTTTATTCAAAAAAAGCTTTTGAAGAAAAATCCAGTTTCTCTCCAACAAATTGCAGTGTTGTGCTACAAATATAAACACAATACAGAAACTACATGAACAACTAATTAATCCACTTCTAAGACTTTTCTTTATCATATGAATCTACATTATACACGAGAGCCAGCTCATCAATGCTATATGGTATATTAAAGAGACCCAGTTTAAAAGAATTTCCCAAAAAATTAATGCAAATTCTGTATGTGCCAAATCCAACTCAGCTAGCTGCTACACTACACAACCACCTGCCCATCCTAAGCAATAGGAAATTTCCAAAAAGTCAAAAAGTTAGTCATCAACTTAATGGAAAAATACTAAATACATTACCAGCATTAATCTCATTCATGGCCCGCTTCACATGCTCATCTGGTTCTATGTCAACAATGAGTGTTTGGACTATCTCATACCCATAAGCAGACATAGCCTGAAAGAAACATTGAAGGCAACCGCTTTAAAAAGACACTCTTCCAAAGCTTCACAATTTAACAGAAACTAACAATAATTTACCCAACTAAAGATGGATGGTTTTCACAATATAACATAAAAAGGACAAACTTGATTACCTTCTCAAGCTCATCTTCCACAGCTTTGGCAATTTCATTTTTCTGCTCAAAAGCATCATCCAGGTTTAGCTTTGGAACGCTTGCCCTAATCACTGTACAAGAATGGAAGACGATATATATCTTAAATTGTGCATCCATGCGCAAATCTCTGTGTGTGCAGGTGATTTAGAAAGAGCTAAACATATGCCATGACATCAAGCAAAACTTCAAATAGTACCATCAAAAACATAGGCCTGTATTTGGGTCCTTGTGTTGCTGAGCTTGTAAAAAGCATCACCTGCCTTATCTGCCAGGGCACGATATTGAATAGATGCAACAACATTGACAAATACATTGTCCTAGCAAATTTCCACAAAGATCAGTTAGTCTCAGTTGAAACCTTACCCCGGCTTACGTAACATTTAATTGCCAACAATCTCTCACATAAATATAATTGAACCAATGTATGTTTTTTGGCATTTGGAGAACGAGACAGGATTGTAAATTTTTATATAATTTGATATGAAATATGCTACAAAGGCAAATCTAAAACAATTTTCATACTTCACAGTTAACTTATTGAGTTTAGACAAACCTTTGTCTTGGTCTCACAACGCACATCTAATTGTTGCAGCCTCAGTGACAGGTGGCCAGCAAGCTGATGCCCTAAGAACCATGGTAGACAATGGCATCCAGGCTCAAGGACATCATCAAACTTGCCAAATTTCTCCTTAATAGCTACTGTCGACTGGTCAACTTGAATGCAGCAAAACAGATTACCCATCTTCCTCACTCTAATATGTTAAAAATAACATAAACAAGTCAGATGGATAGCACCAAACAAGAAAGCAAATAATTGTTACTACAGAACTTTGATTCAATATTTATTACCCCTTAGACCAAGTTAACTGTCTTTAGAAATTTAAAAAGAAAAATCAACAAGAAGAACAAGAATATCAACAAGAAAAACAACTTACTAAACTTGAAATTAGCTATTAGAAACTTATTTTCTAAGTATAAAATTTAGAAAACAACAAAATAATGAAAGTTTGATTTCTTCAAGGAGATGTGTTGTATCTATATTCATGTCCATTTAAAAGACAACGAGCCAAATCAAATCAAATAATTAAGAAGAAAACAAAACATATCATTAGCTGGCAACCAAATTAACAAATAAGAGAAAAGGACTTAAAAATCACCAAACAAACAAAAATACTAGAGAGCAAAAAACTAAGTAGTAGAAAGATAAGAACAATAACTCACAACAAGAGATTTAAATAGACTCAACCACTCCACAATTACATAGAAATTCTCTCAAAAATTATCATATTTCCTGTTTGATAAGGAAATATTGAAGAAAATTGGTGGAAATTGTAGTATGGATTAGTGTACCAGTTATCAACAAAGGGAAAAGTTAATATGAGAAATTGTCACGCACATTTACCATATTAAAATCAAAATTTAATCTGTGCAGGCTCCATGAAACTACACCTTGAAGAAAAAAATATTAATTACAATACCCATCAAGTTTAATAGCAATCAATGTTGTATGAACTAACATGTTGACATCAAAAAAACCCTTAAAAATCAAAACTTTAATACTAAATAATCTTGTGTTAACATCAAATGAACCCTTTAAAATAACAATTTTAATAGAAAACAATCTTGTTTGGACAAACATATTGAAATCACCACCTCCCTTAAAAATCCACGGCCTTAGTTGTACTTCAAAATAGATATTAGAGAATAATACAGAGTCAAAGGAACACATTGTCTGTGTCAAACTCAACATACGAGGAATGATAGGATGATTAAGAAATTTTAAAATAACAGTACAAAAACAAGAAACAATACATTGACAAAAAAAATTATAAAATTGCCGTGAAACAATCAAAGTGTATTGTTTGCCGTCTCAAGTAAGATAAACAACAAAGGGGTTGTATTGTTTTTGTTGTGTTATTTTCGATTTCATTACACAACGACAAATTGTACATAATTTGAGTAAACACCAAGTAACTTAACACACACACACACACACACACAGAGATATATGTATATTTCACGGTTGAAACTATAAAGAATGTGTAAACGAAGTGAAATTTCAGCAGAAATTCGAAAACAAGACGAGATATGAAAAGAAAGTAGAGAAAAACTTAACCTTTCGAATAATGGAATTGTGCAAAAAGCGTGCTTTCGTGAGAAGCATCCACTGAAAAACGATGAAAACAAAGACTCAAAACTAGGGGCTGCATCTCTATCAAAAACAAAAAGCGCTGGGCTGCGTATGGAAAGTAGAGGGAATAATCTTATTTTGCGCTTGTAATTTGATGTAATATCAAAATCGATCGGTATTTTTTAAAATTATTAATATTTTCTTATTAATTTATAAAATAGATCAAATTATCTTCCTAATTTATAAAAACATCACAAAAACTCTTTGCTATCAAAGTTAATTTTAAAAATCAAAATTTGATTATCAATGTGAAAGGAAAAGACCATAAAGATATTTAATCATTTCGGTCACTTTAATAACGATAATAACGATAGAAGATAAAATGAGATTATTTGATTTTATAAAAAAATAATTAGTAATTATGTCAAACTACAAAAGAAAAATGTCCTGAAGTATAAACAATTACGTGGATCATGGCCTATTCGTGAAGTCAAAGTCAAGTCTTGTAAATTATTATTATATTTTTTTGAAAAGCAACTCATTATATTGTTCGAAAAAGATATAATATAAATATTTTTATTTTTACTTTTGAAAAGTAAACCTATTATTGTGAAATCTATTTCAATTATTAAATAATTATTTTTTGTAAATTTAATTAAATAAATATTATATAATAAAATTTTAACTTTTTGAAAACATAAAAGAATGTGTTTTACCCCGCCACTATAGTGAAATGTGTAGGAGGTAATGTGCTTTCTAAGTATTCTTTAATTGGCCCGAAGTGGATCTTGAAAGTAACCTATTAAGTTCTTTGATAATTAATTGCATCGGATTATACTATAATGGTTGTTTTTACATTGATTGATTTCACAAGCATGTTCCTTACTTTATTTTATTTGTACCACAATGATGTTACATTTTAATTTTCATGTAAATGAGTAGTTTAAAATCAAAGATGTCTCCACTACAGCATCTCGCCACGGCCCCCCAGGACAAAGACGAAGTACACTTAGACAGCCAACCAAACAGGAATGTAAATCATGCTTGCATGTTACTTACTGGGCCGCCAATCTGGCCCTTAATAAAGATTCATCTGGATCTCATCAATCCAAATATTGTTTTGGGCTGGTATCAACATTCTTGGGCCGTTTGGTTGACCTATTAGTTAACTTTTTTTTTTTGAAAGATATTAGTCAATTATTATTGGATTTTTTTCATAATATTACAATTTAATTGGGATTTGAAAAAGTAACTTAACTCAAACTTACAATATCGAATATCCTCATTGTTAAAGCCTAAAAATTGATTCGGAGCGGAGAGTCTTGATTAGTAATATAGTTCATGCGTTTGATATGATAAGAGAGATTAATAGATTGATCTTTTTATTATCATGAAATTTAAGTGATTCATTTACATTATTTTGATAAACCTGATTTAATTAAAAAAAAAATTGTAGAGAAAAATGTGTTCTTGATAATGCAACGTATGCTTGACGACGATGCAAGTGCAACTATAATAATCTTAATGATAACTATTAAAAATAAATAAATAACACTAGGTGTTCTTATTTAATGACTAATTTTTATTTTAATTTATGACATGTTAACTAATGAATACATATACATTAATTATATTTAAAATTATAATAAAATATTGAATTTAAATTGAAATGTTTAAATATATAATAACAAAATAATACTTTAAAAATAGAAATTTATCTAGACTTATTAAAAATAAAATTTATTTATTCGGCTCATGAAGTTAGAGAAAACAAATTGCATTAACCAGTGGATGTCCAAAATGCTTTTTATTATTTATAAGTAATAATTAATTGATATGAATTATAACAAAGTGAGCATTATTAGTTAACAATGAAATATACATATATACATACATATACATATATGATTATCGGAGATAACAATGAAATATACATATATATACATACAAATCCGTATATATATATTGGATTTGAGAATTTTCACATTTGTAATGATAAAATATGATTACCGGAGATAAAGATGTCAACAATATGATTGGTGGACATGTAGATTACAAACAATCCTACGTGGCACCTGATCTCACCAAGAAAAAATCCACACCCCGAAAATATCATCAATAGTTTTTCTCTGCAATAATCACAGGCCACCCATGGCGGTCTCCGCACCCACCGCAGTCTCCCATCTCCGAAGCAGCTTCCTCTCCTCCAAAGGCCACCTCAGCCGCCCCTTTTCTGCCAAAAATGTCTCCAGAACAATCGTAGCCATGGCCCCCAAGAAGAAGGTACACTCCATTTTCATTTCCATTTTCTCACCAACCAAACAACAGACGTTAACCCAGGTGCAATGACAGGTCAACAAGTACGACGAGAGCTGGGAGAAGCAGTGGTTCGGGGCGGGTATCTTCTACGAAGGGAGCGAGGAAGTCGAGGTGGACGTCTTCAAGAAGCTGGAGCAGCGAAAAGTCCTGAGCAACGTCGAGAAGGCGGGTCTTTTGTCGAAAGCAGAGGAGCTGGGCGTCACTCTGTCGTCTCTGGAGAAGCTGGGTTTGCTCTCCAAAGCGGAGGACCTTGGTCTCCTCAGTTTGCTCGAGAACGTGGCGGCTACCTCCCCCTCCGCCCTCGCCTCCGCGGCTATCCCCATATTACTGGCGGCGGTGGTGGCCGTAGTCGTCATTCCGGATGACTCGGTGGGGCTGGTGGCGCTGCAGGCTGTGGTGGCTGGTGCTCTTGGTGTTGGTGCCGCTGGTTTGTTTGTTGGGTCCGTCGTGTTGGGTGGCTTACAAGAAGCTGATTGATTTTTACTTTTTACTTCTTTTTTTTTGGAATAAAATGTTATATATGTAAATTATTATTATTTTTTTTAATCACAATTGCATGTTGAGTTGAACAGTAGTAACAATGATTTTGATGTTTGTTTAATAAAAATTATACATTTCTGATCAATTTGTTGAATTGTAGCAAGAAATTTTTAGCGATGTTTATGTACTTTGATGGTTTGGTTCAACCAACCAAAAAAAAAAAAATGCAAAGTCTTGCGGTGTTAAACATTTAAAGGATTCTAGGGATTTGCAAAAGGGCACCTGAAAGTTGCACTACAATTAAGTGGAGTTATCCTCCATTTCAAGGTCGGTATTTATTCTGGGAATTCAAAGGCTAAAACGGGTGTTTCATTTTTGTCATTTCTCGTTTTCTTCACTTTTGATAATCAAGCAGCCTACCAACATAAAAGTTAATGAATAAGTATAATTATTATATTTTTTCTTTTTCTAGCTCAAATTTAAATCCCTTTTATTAAAAATATAGTAAAAACAAAACTTAGCATGTAATCCTTTTTAGTTTTTCTTTTTTTTTTTAAATGATGTGCTTAAATACTTTCTTCTTGTTAATTATTCTATAGGTTGTAGTTTTGTGGTACATTTTTGTAATTATTATTTGAGGAATATTTAAGAAAAAAAAATTAATTTAGTCTCTAATGTTTAGTAAAATATTACTTTTTTTATTAGCATTTACATTTTAATTCTCGTCATCCTTAACATTTTGAAAATATATCAATTTAGTCATTTTGACCAAAAAATTGACGGTCAAACGTGATAGAAAATACAAAAAAACATATTTAACTTTGATATCATTTGAGATAGTTGCAATAATATAATTATCCTTTTAAAAACCGACAATTGTAAAATAATCATCTCCATTATTATAAAATTGTTATTGACCACTTTCCAATCAAAATTGTGAATCAATTTTTTTTTTAATTGAAAAAAAATGGAGTGCTACTGTTGACAGGTTTGATGTGTGTTTACTCATATTATTTCATTTTTGTACAATTATTTGAGTGTCATTACATCCATAAAACTTGATTTTTGAAACCAACTAGGTTCTCCATCTTCAACTCAATCCAAAAAAACAAATATCAGTCGTCTTCAACTTGTAAAATCAACCCAAAAATAACTAGTAAAAAAATTGAAAAAATATCATCAACCCCAAAAAAACCATCAACCATCCATCTTCAACTTGAAATAATTAAAAAAAAAAAATCCCTAAATAATCTTCAACTAAATTCCCTAAGTCATCATCCATCCATCATCATCGACATCAAGCTATTATAATCATCATCATCATCAACATCGCCAATAGAATTTGGGTTTCCAGTGAAAACTAGAAGTATGTTTCCAGGTTGCCTGGAAACCCAGGTCGACAACATTATGATCACCAATGGAATCTGGGTTTTCAGTGGAAACACATAAGTGTGTTTCCAGGTTGCCTAGAAACCCAAGTCGACAACATCATCATCACCATCATCAGCATTACTAATGGAATCTGGGTTTCCAACCATATTTGTATTTTCAGGTTACCTAGAAACTCAAGTCCATAACATCACCACCTCTATTATCATCCATAATATCACCACCCCATCACCACCGACAACCATTCACCAGTCCTTTTCAACTCCTTTGATTTGTTAACAACCATTCACCAAACCCAACCCCCCTTTCGAACCCAATCAAATCTAAAGCCAAACCATCAAACCCATAACCTAATTTGCCTCTTCAGACCCCTCTCTTTTTCATTTGCGAGGGAGATCGAGGGACAGTGGACTTTGTAGATGCTCGTCGATGCTCCCGTTGATTCGATTCAGTCGCTCCAACTCACTGAAATGGATGGGTTGGTGAGGCTGCATCGTTGCTGCCACTATAGAGAAGGAGGGAGTTGGGTGGACAATTTGTTGAAAAATAGGAATTTGGCAAAGAAAAAGAAGAAGAAGAGTAATTCGGTATTGGGGAGGAAGAAGAAGAAAGGTCCAAATGCTTGTTTAATTTAGGCAAGAGAATTTTGTTTTTGTTTTTTGTTTATTTTTTAAAATTTATTTTAAAAATTTTATTTTTTAATTTTTTTTAAATTAATCTTCATCGTCCATAATAAGACGGTGGAGATCTGATAACTTTTTTTAAATTAATCTCCACCATCTATTTTAATATCGACGATGAAGATTTGATTAATTTTTTATTTAATTTATTTTAAAGTTTTAAAATTTATTTTAAAAGAAAAATTAAAAAATAAGTAAAGAAGGTCAAAAGACACATTTGGCCTCAATCAGTTAACTTTAATAGTCATGGGCTAATGGTAGGGACTAAATTGATACATTTTCGAAATGTTAAGGATGACGAAAATTCGAATACAAATGTTAATAAAATATAATATTTTACTAAACGTTAGGGACTAACTTAAAATTTTTCCATATTTAAGTGTATAGTTTGTTTCTGTTTGGATGCTGAGAATTTAAGGTAGGAATTTTTTTTTTTTTTTCTATATTAGGGTCCTTAGGGAAAAGATTAGCGAATAGATTATATTAACTTTTTGTTGTTCTCCCTTTTCTTTTCTTGCTTTTGTGAGGAGATTTAATTATAAATATCTTTATTACAAGTGCCATAAGAATTGAAACTCGTACTTGGTTTTCTTGGATGTGTATTTATCTGATAACGTTGTTGAAGCAGGTAGTGAAATGATTTTGACATGTTGGAACTCCAGATGATGAAGTGGTATGGTTGTAGTTTTAGAATTGACACTATTGCATTACATGCGAGAATTTGATTCTAATGCATACTAGTTCAAGATAAGATTAGGAGCAATTAAGATATCCTAATCTAGAATCACACTAACATAGTCAGTAGACACATCTTTTCTCTTTGTTTACTAGTCTAACTGACATGGTGAACAACAGCTGATGAATCTAGCTGGTGGTTATCAAGGTCCTGTTGACCTGTACTTGTAGCGGTTGGCCCAGAACAGATAATGGAGGAAGTTTAAGCTGCTGAGGATGCACATCAGCCAGTAAAACCTTTCAAGGTGATAGTGATTCAAGTTGCTGCCAAAGAGCCATGGCGTTTGGCGATAAGCACTGGTGACATCATTCACAATTGATACAAGCACTGAGCTGAAGTAATAGCCCATGGCCAGTGATGCCCAGGAGAGTGATGTGGCCAAAGACCTCATACTTAAAGGGGCCTCTGTGAAGAAGAATTCCATCATGCCTGCTAGTGTGAAAAGATCAGCTGATCCAAGGAACAAGTACTGCAAGGCAATCCAAAGGAATGTGATGGGTAGCGGTTGTGTAGAATTAACTAGTCCTGAATCTATTGCCACTCGCTTTCGCTTGATTTCCACCGTAGCTGCCACAGCCATAGCCACAATAGAGAGTACTAGTCCTGTCCCAATTCGTTGTAAATGAGAAATCCCCATCTCTTTTTTGGTTGCTTTTCTGGCAAGTGGAGTAATAAGATGGTTATATAGTGGTGCAAGGGTCATTATGAAGATGACAGGGAAGACTGGGAGAGAAGCTGGTGGGACTTTTAGTGAGCCAAGCGTGGTGTTCATAGTTGCAGCTTGTTGGACTGAAAAGGTTGAGAGTTGAGCAAGGCAGCAGTTCAACATTATGGTGGACATGAAGATGGGGAAAATCTTTACAACTATTTTGACCTCTTCTACTTCCTTCACCGTGCATTCTAAGATGGGGTGGGCAGGGTTGTTACTTATTGCTCTATTTAGAAACCTGAGACCTTCTGTTGGAATTTGATTTTTCACCTTTTGTTTAGAATCATTACATTCCTCCTCAGTGGTATCAGCTGTTTGGGATGGACTTGATTGCATTCCCGTGACAGCGTTGCTAGGATTCCTACGTTTGCAGGAGTTGTAACTCGCTGCAGTCAGCACCTGTAAGACATGAATGGAAGGTTGTTACTTAGCTGACAAGGCAGCACATCTGCCAATTCTGATATTGTTTTTAGTATCCAGTTTATCCGAATTCTACCTTGAACATGGTGGTGATGGGGCTTCCGTCAGGAATTTTATTCCTGTAGAAAGGAGAGCCAAGGAGGAAAACTGGGACAGAGAGCAGTATTGTGGCAGTGGAGATCCCGAAACCCCATTGCCAGCCTTTATTGTCTTCAATCCAGACCACAAAAGTGACTGCAATCAGTGCCCCACAAGAAAGGCAGAACACGTAGTAGTTGAAGAATGCAGATCTCTGCTTCCTTCCCTGTGGGGTGGTCTCAGCAAATTGTTCAGCTCCATGAGGAGGAAGTGAACCTTTGATCCCTCCAACACCCAGTGCCACAAGATAGAGGCCAGCAAACAACATCACTGCCTTCCCACCGCTGACTTCCTGACACGGACTGTTTGTGTCCACTAAAACACACGTTGGAGGTTTCAATGAAGGCATTTGTGCTTGGATTGTTAGTAATAACAGACCCTATTTTCATTGTTTGAATGTTAGTTAAGACATCTCAAAGACAAAACTGCAGTTTGATCTCTAAATTGTGAACATAAACGGAAAATAGAAAGGAAGGTTCCAGCATTCCATTGTGCATGTATCTAATAAAATGAAGAAACCAGAGTGTGCCAGAGTATCAGCTCTTTTCTGATCACTAGCCTCAGTTATGCTTGTAATTAGATAAAGTGAAAAGCGAGGGTTTGAACAAAGACCTTTAAGCTCTCATATCATGCTAGTTATTATTAGACTCAAAAGTTTAAATTGATGGAAAACGATTCAACTATAATATTTAAGACTTAAATTATAATACGTTAACGTATCGCATATGTATTCACAAAATCATCTACTGTCATTTTGAATGCACTATACTGCAAATTTAGGAAATGTCCCTCCACCTACTTAATTTCATTAAAAGAAACAATGAGAGCGTAACCTGCGGGACCTAGCCAGCTCACCATGAAGTCTGACTGATCAATGTATAGTACAAAGGCAAATAAACACTTTCTAATCTATTTTTTTTTTTTTATTTATATATCATTGGTGGTTGGTTTTCTACATTTCTATTGGTCACGAAGTAGTGTTTCTGAAGACATTGACATTATGTTTTTATTACATGGTAGCCATAGAATTGTGGCACGTGTCATCAAATTGATTAGCCATTTTATGATTCATTCTCTGGAAAGGACCCGATAGACGTTATGGTAGTGAGCCCTGCTCACCTCTGGTCTTTGTCTAGTGCCTTCAACAAGGACCTAACAGAATCAACTTGCGCTTTCTTTCCCACCTTGTGGGCTAGTCGGTGATGGCTACTAAAATTTAATTATTAAATGTCCTTCCTAGCATTTATGGTTCCCAGTCTCTAGACAATATTGTGTCCTAGCAAGTTGCTCGTCTGTATGATGCACAAGGATTTGATTGTAGATGGAAAACCTTACCTTATCATGTGAAACAAAGATACATAAACAGAATTAGGTAGCTTAAGAATCTTACCATGAATTCTATTGCAGCGCTCATCACATAGATGCGGTAGGTGGTGAAAAAAGCATCTGCTAAGAAGCCACCTAGGAGAGCAAGGAGGAAGGCTGTGCCCATGAAATTTGTAACAATGTTTGCAGAGCTGGATGGCGAAAAATGCATGGACTTGGAGAGATACAGCACAAGGTTGCTTGCATTAGCCAGGTATGCTAGATTCTCCAGTATTTCCACAACTGAGTTTTGCAATAATCATAACACATAAACATAGTATTCTTGTGTGGTGAAAGTTTCTTATCACTAATTCTACAATATTGAAGCATTGAAGTCGATACAATAATGGAAAATGTGCTTTAGCGATCATGCTATGTATATATACTGACCTAAGACGAACGAGGCAGGAAGCATGCCACCATGACGACCCATCAAGGCAGGTTTGTTCCTCCAGTCTACATATCCTTCCCATGTGTTTAACTGTGTCACTTCATCCTACAACAATGATACCGAGAATTCACAAAACACGCAAATGAGAATTAAGTTGCAAAAACGAGAGACAAAAAGGATCAAATTGACAATATGATGACAGAACTTTCACCATTGTAATATAGTTTATAAAACTTGTATTCTAATCACAGGTTACAGACTAGTTGATAAGGATTTTATTGAACCAGTGAGGTAGTATTATGTGATGTACGTAATATATAGACTGAGGAAAAATGGTGGTCCAACGCAGAGAAAGGTCTAGACTCGATGAAAATGACTACTCATTTTCCCTTAAATTTTCAAGCTTGGACAGTTTGTACGCGTGAGAGAGAAAGGTTGAGAGGTGTTATTGTCTAGGATTACCTGGCCATTATGAAACAGACCTGAAACGGAAAGAGAGAATTTAAGTAACACAAGCAAGCAAATTCTCCTTCACACGTATGAGTTTATATGTTCTCGTTTGTTCTGCTAGTCCTAAACATTTGCTTTTCCATCTTGATTACAAATTTTAGTGGTATTACATGAAATCGCATTGCTAATGATTATAATGAAAATGACACTGTTGAAAACAGTAACTTTTGAAGCTCAGTTTACAGGTGTAGGAAGGTGATCTGTGAACTAACGTAGAGAAATAAATTGTGGTGCTAAATGCTTAATTTCCTGGACAAACCGAGCACAGTGTGTAATTAAAAGATTGGATATATATATTTAAAGAAGCCAGTGGACGATATTAAATGAGATCATCATGGTCTGCTCTTGTGCTTGAAGGAAAGTTTCTACTAGCTTTATAGACATTCCCCACAGCCACACAATCACTCATGCCCTTGGTAGTGGGAAGACCACTGGGACATTAAAGTTAATCTTGAGAGATCAATGCTTTGTCTACTTGCACTATGTTTGCATTATCATATTCTGACTTTTAGCTTACAAAACTTCTTGCCTTTCTAATAGAATCTTACAGTTGAATTACACCTAATTGTATAGATTCACTTGCAATCATTCTATTGGCACAGTATTCTGTGAAAGTCAAGGACAATAGGAGTTTCATCATTTTGTTTTTCAGGTTCTTGATATGCATTGATCTTGTACTGTATTTGCTTCTAATTAGCAGAATCATGTGGTAAAAATCGTATATGAATGTTATGGTTGTTTCCTGGTGAAGTCGGTTTCTTTCCTGGGCCACCTGTAATTCCTTTTCGGCAAAGTACGTGGATATGATACTCCAGATAGATTTGGAGCCATGAAATTTCCAACTTGAGTGGCTAAGAGCCTTGAATTATGGGACCTACTAACTGTGCATGCATTTACTTCCATGTATTGCTACTCTAGAGTAGTTTCCCTCTTATCCAGGGTATATAAGATGAATCCATGCCTACATTTTCTCATATAGAAGAAGCCAAAAGATAGAAAAACAGTGACTTTAAAAAATCATAGTTTTGTCTGATTAGACTTTCATGATAGGCAAGGGAATAACTATTGGTCATTTTTCAAGGCGTCTGACATGGGAACATTATATTCTTTTAATACTAAACAGTTACATGCATTATATGAATGGTGGAATATTATGGGATCTTTTTTATATTGGTTGTTATATGATGCTAATGGAATTATGGAATGGTTCTTTTTCAGGTTTCCTGTAGCCAGCATTTCCTATTCTGTAAGCTTCTTAAAAGCTGCTTGTGTGATTTTCAGACTTCTCCACTGAAAGAGAGTTAAGATTCTGATGCTCCTTTCTTGTTCATTGTAGTATCTCTTGGAAGAAATGAATTATTGGATGGAAGCATGTGAATATTAGAGTGGCTGTATATGGATATATGTAACTCACTAGCAAAGGAATATTGTATTCCTGAGGCTGGTCCTCTTCCTGTAGTTGGCGTAACTAGTACAATTTTATTTCCTTTTTGATCGATTTCTGTCCGCTTATTGTGAAGTCAATTTGTTATTTGCCCAGAGCAAAGGATTTTTATTTTTATTTTTTTTAATACCATTTATTATGGGATGCCAGATTGAATGAACACACTTTAGCACATAACAAAATTGAGTAGGTATTAACAATGGATATTTTTTATATAAACCACGTAAGCTTAATATATTTGAGTAATACTAGGACTATCCCCCTTCGTAATCCAGTTTTTTTTTTTTTTTTTTTTATTGATTATTACAATTTGAGAATTAATCTTATAAATCCATAATATCATTAATTTATGGATACAAGGAGCTTAACATTATGTTAAACTACATTTTTCGTAATCTAGTTTATTATCACGAAGAAAAGTTACGCAAAAAATCATTGGTCTTTCTTTTCAATAATCATGTTGTTGGGCTTGGAAATTTACCCGTATCTGATATTTCTTTTAGATACTATCTATGGCTATGGTAGAAGTAATTTGAATCAAATTTATAATATTGGTAAGTTAAATAAAGACTCTTTATCACTAAAGCATAATAGACAGTGATGCTAGTAGCCATTTCCGTAACAAGTATATTAATATTTGAGACTCTGTCCAGTTAGAAAAATTGTTTATTGTTTGCATATTACAGAGTATAACAACTGCGTTGTTGATTGTGTTAGCAACTAATGCTAATGTAAGTATAAAGCCACATACAGTGAATTTTACTAATCGATAAAAGGTGTTTGGCGAAAATCAGTTCTTCCTCATAAGTGCTAACCGTGGCTCCTCGGACCAGAGACTTTACCCCTGCAATGTGTAGTTACAGATTTTTCTAGTGAGTGGTCAACTTCAAAAATAACATGTGTGGCGGTCCATTGGAAGAAAAGTTCATGATGCCTTCCCCGTCAACTTCATATATAAAACAACTGATGTGCTTATTTGTAGGTCCTCATGATGATCACATTTTCGGTTGGTTAGGACCAATGTGCAATATGAGAACATTAACAAAAGCAAATGATATAGGTCACGTTCAGGTAGTTTTATTCAGTTAGTTTTCAGTGACAGATCCATAAATTCTTTTTTTTTTTCAATTATAGAACTAATGAACAACACAAACAAACAAACAAGAGGAAAGTAAATCAGGGCAAATATCCTGCCACACCGCATCTCTTAAGGAAGAGATGGCCTAAGAGGCGAGGTTATGCGTCAAGCTGTTGCAATTCCTAGCAATAGTTTGGCATTTCTTAACCCTTACCTCTACACACAAGGCCTTAATATCTTAGCCAATCGGAGGCCCTCCCTCCAGGTTAGCAAATCACCCGACTTATCAGAGAAGAAACCTCTAATGGATTTTCAAAAGACTGCAACAACCCAACCACTCAGAACTTTTGATTGCTCCTCCTGAATCAATGAAACTTGAGTCAGTTTCGATAGCTATATCCGTGTTTAGTTACAAAATTCGTATGAGAATGAACACTTCTAATGACAGCATTAAAAAATAATAATAATATTAATTTCATTTTGGTTAGCTTCTGCCCATTCTAAACATAATAAGGGCAGAACTAAAAAATGAAAATAAATAACAAACCTATTTAAGGATATACATATCTACTTACACCTGAAAAATTTATAATTAAAATAATAATGTATTTATCACTTGGTAATCTATACGAGGGAAAGTGAATTTAATTTTTTATTTGTGATTATAATATTTGCTAAAACCTTTGACAATTAAATAATCCCTATAAATCAAAAATTAAATTCTTGTTAAAAAGGAAATTTGAAAAAATATAATATAAATATCTGTTGGGTCATGAAGTGACGCGTCCCCCGTCATGGACTGGGTGCGCCAGTGGGTAGTTCAAGTTCTTTCACGAACATAAAAGTTTGCAAATGGCTTAAAATCCAGTCGAAGGTTGGCCGAATTGAAAAGTCAAAGGTACAGGCCGTCTTCTCCATTGAATGTGCTCATCTTACTGCAGAAGTGCTTCCCCTTCAGTTTCAATTAAAACATGACCATTTTCAGGCATCTTGGAACAATAAAGTTGAGAAGTTAATGGGTCACTTGGACATGGAGCAGTTGCAAATTTTGGAAATTTAAACTACCCAATAGCTAGTACTTGACCATTTTTGCATACAGCAGGGAGAAGTAAGTCAAGTAAGTGATGGTCCACTGATTAGGTCCATTTTTCAAAAGCCGAGGTCTTTTTCTGTTGTGCATCTGCTAAGTTGTTATTGGGGCTTGTCTTCACCAGAAAGTCCCCTTAGCCTAGGCTTTCTGAGTTTTGACCCAACAAAAGCCCACTGTAATGTTGCATACAGCTCACAAAGCAAAATTAATGGTGGGCTTCATTGGCTCTTGCAAAAGAGTGGCAATTACCGAGATACAAGCACGACACGACATTAATAGTTATAGATTAATCTTTATTGGATTCGATTTACAAACGAGTCAATATATTAAACCCATTAAGTTAGTGGATCGTGTTGATTGAACATCTCCCAAATTTCCAATCCATCAATCCATGCAACATGATTAAATATTAAAGATAAATATAATTTTTTTTTTTTTGAAGTAGATAAATATAACATTTTAAAATACATAGAGATAAATTCTTTTTAAAGCTAAATCAAAGTCCTGAATTTTAGGTATTTAATTTTTTTGAACTTTAATAAATAAACCTTGAAACTTTAAGTTCATTTTTTTTTTTCACATAATAAAAATTTAACTCATTTGTTGAAAGCATTTTACTTTTCAAAGAGTCCAAACTTCAAACCTTTAAGATCAAATGTCCAAAGAAAAGGTGATCACCCTTCTCTAGTATTGTAGTTTTGTTATTTATCTATTCTCTTCCATTTATATAGTATTGTTATCGAGAAAATATTTAAATTTGAAATATTATAAAAAAAATCTCCTAAAAAGAAAGATAAATAGGAATTACACCTCCTTTTTTTCTTTTTTTATGAGGTGAACCCTGCCCCCCTTCCCAAAACTATTAACTTTCTATCCAAAATATTAATATTTTCTGTCCAAAATTGTGAAATGACCAAAATACCCTTATTATGATCCTATAAAATTTCTCTTACACCATTAACCTTACGAAATGACTAAAATATCCTTTAAATTATTAATTGATTATAATATTAAATAAAAAATAACACATTTTTTTTAAATAAAAAAAAAAACAAACAACATCCTAAACCTAATTAACACAAAAATCGTTTATCCATCTCCACTCTATTTTCTTCTTCTTCTTCTTCATTTATGAATTCGAATGAACCCAGTTTCTTGGTTCGATTTGAACCCCAATTGAGTTTTTTTTTTTTTATTGGATTTTGATGCTTTTTGATTGATTTTTTTGATATTTTGGGATTGATGTTTGCTATATGTTTGTGATGTTAGTTACATCAGTTTTGGGTGATGTTTGTGATATGTTTGTGATGTTGTTTTCATTAGTTTTGGGTGATTTTAGATTTAGGGGATGATGAGTTTACCATTTTTGGGTTTCCAAACAGGTTTTCACTAGAAGCCCAAAATTTTCAATTACTTGTTTCTGGGTTTCTAGTTCGAAAGAAGCCCAAAAAATGAGTTTTTTTTTTTTTTTAAAGAAATTAAGAAAAAAATATTTATTTTTTAAATTTCTAGTCTCCAAATGGTGGATTTTTTTAATTTATTTTTTAAATTGTTTACAAATTTTTAAACAATTTTTTCTCATTTTAAAATTTAATTATTTTATTATATTACCCTTTTTCCCTCAAATGTTAACATCGATTGGTTTTTTTAGACAGTAGGAGGCAGTTCAACTAATAAAAAAAAACAAAATTAAGGGTTATTCACTATTATTTTGCTTTTCATGGGGTTTTTTCATAATATCCCTTTAACTTTTGATTTCTCTTGCAAGGCTTTTATTTAGATAATTTAATAATTTAAAGATAAAACTGAAATTTTCACACAATTTTCTAGCATTAAAAACCTCATTTGATCATTCTACTAACACTAAAAAAATATTAACTTATACACGCTGACACCTACCAAAAATATGTGAAAACTGAAAGTTTTTTAGTTATGCTTAATTTTTGTTATCTGTTTCCATAATGCAACTGAAAATAATTAGAGATGTTAATAAGTACAAATTGGGGAGGGTTCCTGTATCACAATTCTCGTTCCTCTACTGTTCCTCCATCTCCACCCAAATTTCCATCTAGGGGAATTGGGGTTGAGGATATTTAGGGGTGGGTTTCCCCATCCCTGTGCCCATTCCTTCATTTTATCCATTTCCCCCATTTTTCACATCCTTGTTTCACTCTATCTGACACAAAATTAAAAATATATATAATTGAAATATTATTCACAAAATAATTTCATAAATTTTCAACATACTAAATCCACGACATTTCTACATATGAATTCTACAACATTGGATTGCAATTATAATACTCTTACGTAAATCATAATACATGACAAAAACTCAAATAATTTGAAACTATTACATATGACAAACTCATTAATAAGGAAACAAAAAAAATTATTAGAATTAATTTAATTATTTTAATATAAATATTTTTATATTTTTATATTATAAATTGAGGAAATGAAGACCACCATCCCCTGGATTTCCAACCCTATCTCCATTCTCAATCCCTAAAAATCTCGAAAAGCTGTCTCCAAGTGGAGGTGTAGATTTGAGGATTTGGGTCCCGTTAACTTTTAAGTCTTTCTCAATAATTTTAAGAGTCTATTTGAAAACTAACCTTTTTTTTTTAGGTTGAAAAAATCTCAACCCTGAAGTTGAGATTGATTTGAATTAATATTATGACTCACAACCTGAAAGTTGAGATTCCGAACCTAGAGATTGAGATTCTCTACCTTGAGGTTAGGATTTAAAAAAAAAAAGTTATTTTTCAAATGGATTATCAAAAAAATGTTAGATTTCAATAAAACCCTAATTTTAAATGTAATGTAAAGAAAGTGAGGCATCCTTTAAGTCAATAGTTGTATGCCAATAGGACCGCTCAATAGATTCCGGTCCATGAATCCGCATGAATCCCGTGTTATATTAACAACTATGGGCCTAAAATCGTAGACATAACAAGGCACAACCAAAACGAAGCCCAATAAAACGACTGAGGACCATTTGGACCACCAAAAGTTAAAGGGCAACAAACAGAAGTTTGGATTGTTACACCATAGGCCATTCTACTGCCTAGCATGAAGAGGACATTGGAAACTGATATCGGCAGCTTGTCACTACGTTATCCAGTCCTAGCTCAACTCAAGTCCTAATCGAAATTTGACTCAACCTTCATTTTTGGTCTCCTTCAGGCAACTTGCCGATTTCCGAATAAAATGTTCAAAGTTATAATACTTATCGGGTGGTCACGGTTTTTATAGTGTATGTGCATCCAAAATACTTTAAGATACGTGCCCACTTCATCATTTATGTCCAAGAGGAACAGGAATTGGATATTTAGAGAGTCTCGAGGAATAAAATGAAGTCCAAGTTCGTTGAATTGAAGAAAAGTGCTTGGTGGTTTTATTGGCTTTAACACAAAGGATCAGACATGAATTTTAGAAGTTGTGTAGTCACTTCAAAACTCTGCACAATGTCATTCATGAGCAAAACACTTGCAATAAGCAAAACGACTAACACAATGGTGCTTACAGTTTCTCATTCTATCAAATGACGCTTCTAACAATGACCTCAATATGTTTGAGCCTGACCCTTAGCTTGAGGAGCTCTCTATTTGTGGCTCAATTGTACATTGTCACGCAAAAACTCTACTCTCGGTTTAAGGGAGCTCAACATTTCACTTATGTCCACGAATCAGGTTCGAGCACCACTAGTTGATCTAGTGGGTGTGCTCTAATTCAAATCCACTTTTTAATAAATTTCACTTTGTCACACTTGCCACGGATTCAAAAAAATTAGCCTTTTAAGTGACAATCCGACTTCGCCTCATGAACTCAAGATCGTATTACAACAGATTTTGACAATAGAGAAATGTGCAATAACTACTTGAGTGCCTTTTAAAATTTTACTAAAACCCAATGACAAAGAATTAAGGATCTAAACATAGAGAAGACGAAAATGACAACTCTCTGATGAACACATGCATCTTCCTAGAGTGGTCCAGCGACCTCCAGTTGCTATGGTTTTGTACTAACTTTATTCTCTATAGACACTGCAGTGCTTTGTCCATGATCAACTTAAATCAAGTAATGTTTAATTTGGAATAAAGCTGACTAGGCTTAGAAAGAGCTGGCTTATGCAAATGCTCAAATCATCATCATGACTACTATAGATTGAATGTAACATAATATATGAATATGATTTTTGATCTTCATTTTCTTTTAATTAAATGAAAAAAGAAAAAAGAAAAAAGAAATCACTCATTTGAGGTTTGAGCATAGTTGATACAATTAGGGATGATAAAAATATCTTATTCGATTTAAACCAATCTATTCAGAGTGGGTTTGAAGTGGAATGTAGCGATCCATTAAAATATACATTAGGTTTGGGGCAATCCTCAAGAATTTCGAATCGGATTTGAGAAAAAATTTTTTGCTCGATCTGACTTGGTAATCTGGTCTATATATAAACATAAAAAAGTCTTAAATTTGCAACCGTGTATTAAAAAAACTTATTATATAATATTCAAGTCTTGCATTCTTAATTGTTAGAATTTTTATGAATTTGGAATTCGTTTATAAAGATTTTAGATATTATAGTCAATTTATCTTCTTTTTTTTTATACATTAATTTTTTTATATTAATTATATCATTAATTAAAAACTAAATTAGGTCAACGAATCAAATTCGGGGTAAGTGCCTTAAATCAAGTTTAGATTTTAGGTGAAAATAACAATTCGTTTAAGATATGGGTCCGTTTGAAATACCTTTCAAAATTTCGAATCAGATGTGTAAGGATCAAATTTGATCTAAACTATTACCATCCCTAAATACAAGAAGAGAACTTGAAGCATTACAACTCTCAAGTTTTAACGACTATTCTAGCTATGTTTCTCTCATTGCAGGTGGTAGATGTATGTAATTATCACTTAAAAGAAAGAAGTTTCAGTACTTGCATGCATTGCATATTTCTGCTTACCTGATGGAGGATGAACTAATGGTGCACACTCGACGATAAGCATTTGTTCTTTAAAAAATGACCCAATCAAAAGAGAAAGAAAATGATCTGGAATTTCTGGGTATGGAGTCATGGAGTATCTTATTATCATGATTACTATTCGTCATAATCACAGTAAGACAGGTGTTTACAAACTGATAAGGCATCATCTTGATTTTAGGAAATTGTTAATTAGATAAGTGGGCTTTAGAGCATCATGGTGCCCAATCTTTTTCAATGCTGTTGACATTGCAGCAAATATTGGAAAATATGATAATTAACTTGGATAAACTAATGGATTAATACATACATTCTAGATAGATTGATTTTGTTAACTCATTTTCGAATGTACACGTAACTTCAATAAATTTTATC
The DNA here is from genome assembly GCA_022984855.1 of Dimocarpus longan. NCBI lineage: Eukaryota > Viridiplantae > Streptophyta > Magnoliopsida > Sapindales > Sapindaceae > Dimocarpus > Dimocarpus longan. The sequence goes on from CM041024.1 coordinate 9,079,591, forward strand.
TTTCAACGCTTCATTATTAATTGAATTAATTCTTCCTGAAAACAAAAGAATCAAATTCTATATACAAAATATTCCTTAAAAGCCAAAGCCAATGCCTAAGGATTTTTAATGATGGTATTATTGCATAATCACTCATTTAACCTCCCAAACTAAGTTGTAATTTCAAAGTGGGCATGTCTTGACTATTTAATTTATTTTTTGATTAAATTTTCAGAAGGGATTTTTGTTAATCTGAAGATGATGTGAGTTTGAAGCAAATGCTAAAATGTGTAGACAACAGACCCAATGGACAGAGAATCCAAGAGAGATAGTACACAAATTATAAAAAATAAACAAAAAAATCAAATGACGACAGACGATGGGGCCCAGTTCACGTTGACGTGGGCCAATGAGGTACACACGTGTGGGAAACCGAGACGCGTGAGAGGTGGGGACTGACCAGGTCCAAGCGAAGAGACGCGGATGAGTCATCCGTGTGAGTAGTGACTGGCCCTTAAATTTCGAGCTCGCTTACCCCAAGAAAGCGATTGATTGGACATGATTTTTTCTTATTTTTCGCCTCCTGGCCTCGTTGTCAACTTCACTCATTCTTCAATTACCAAATTACCCTCTCTCTCTCTCTCCCTCTCACTCTTGATTTTTCTTGGCATACTTATGTGTTGTCTACGTACCCCTCATCTCATAATCGTAAGATTACTTGAGAGGCTGGTGTTCAATGTTTAAATTATGTTAATTATCAATTTATCTATCCCTGATTTCATTTTCTTTTTCTTGTGTATAACCATGGACAAGTATGAACTAGAATTTATAGATAGTCAACCTTCTAATCATAGAAATCATACCAAATTTGGGATGTCTCATCAAATTTGAAATTAATATTTTTTTAATTCATTATTCAACTATTAAAACTCCTCACTAATTTAATTGAGAACAAAATCAATCATTCTTCCTCTTAACCATAATTATAAATCTGTGATTTTTTTTCCAATATCATAGACAAATAACATATATATTACCTTCTTTAAATTTGATCATTTTTCATGCTTAGTTTTCTATTTTAAAATTTACATATCAACTAGAGTGTTTATTTCATTATACTACATGCGACTAAAAATCAATATAAATATTAACTTTTAACAGTAATTTTTACATTCATATCCCATCTTAATCGTAACATTACAATCACTATAACAACTACATACACCGTCTGCAAGAATTAATCTTCAAATTACAGTCTGTGACTTTGACAAATCTAATACACACTATTGTCCAGAATGAGTCTGAAAAAATAAATATATTAATATTACTATATAATAATATATAGAAGAGGGGCATTAAAGTAAAGAAACAAAACTATTGAGCTTACGTGCACATTATGCTGCACTTATTATAACCCAACAGGGTGACACCCCTGAAGGGAAAGAGAAGTCCCTCTTCTTCTACTTCTCCGTCTCGGTCTTCATATTCACATCGTCCCTTGTCACTTGTTTACTTCTTCTGAACAAAATTCAACGGAAGCCCCCATCAAATCTCTCCTTCTGAGTGATGGGTATCAGCTGCCGGTGTTCCCACACTTCTTACATAACCGAGATCATCATCACCAGCTTCTTTCGTCATAAGTACTCCATGTCCTCTTAGATTGATACCTTGGTATTGGATCAGTATCAACTGACTGCTTCTTATGGCAGCTTGAGCGACTGATCTTCTAGTTGTTTTCACTCAAAAAATGGCGGGTGGGGGAAGGTATACTACTAGTACTAGTTGTGGTGGTGTTCGTGCTGCCGATGATGCTTCCAGTTTGTCTGTTTTCATTCAAAGCCAAAAGGGTTCTTGCTCTTCTCACTCTCTTGATGCCTCCTTCCTTTCTTCAGGCCCTTCTCCTTCTCCTTTTCTTGGTATATATTTTCTCTCTCTCTCTCTATGCTATGTAGATCATCTGATATGTTTAAATTTCTTGTTACAGAGTTTATTTTTCTATCTTTCGATGAAAATTTTGTTTCTTGATGAGTTCTGTTGAAAGTCAAAGTTTTGATATTAATTTCTGGAACCAAAGTTTTGCTTCTTCACATCTGATCATTACATAAGTCTTGTTTACTATTTTTTTTTAAAAAATAAAATAAAATAATTTGTCTCAATGGACGATGATGTCCCATCGTTTGTACTCGCATCGCTGATTGGTAGTGGTGTTTCACTATTTTTCATTCTTCTTCGTATAATTGTGTCTTGCTGGTTTGTTGTATGTTTGATGATTGGGAGATTATAGTCAGTTGTACGGTCATGTGTAATTGAAGCTTGGTTTAAGATATAAAACGTGTCTTAGTTGTTACATGACAATCAATGTGGGTATATCTGGAAACAAAATTAATTGTAAGGGTAATTGAAAAAATTAACATGACAGATACAAGATATTGAAATATTAATTAGTAGTAAAAGGTGAGTATCATGGGTTCAGGTTCAAGATCAATGGTGAGTTTCGAAGATGTTCATCGCGCGAGTGGATCCAACAGGCCATTTTTCCGCCCATTTGATCACGATGAGAATGGTGATGACGACTTGGACGAGTATTTTCACCAACCCGAAAAGAAGCGACGCCTCACAGTTGACCAAGTCCAGTTCCTGGAGAAAAGTTTCGAAGTAGAAAACAAGCTTGAACCCGAAAGGAAAATCCAGCTCGCAAAGGACCTAGGCTTGCAGCCTAGACAGGTGGCAATCTGGTTCCAAAACCGCCGCGCACGGTGGAAGACAAAACAACTTGAGAAGGACTATGTTGTCTTGCAAACCAGCTATAATACCCTCAAAACCGACTACGAAAACCTTTTCAAAGAGAAAGATAAACTAAAATCCGAGGTAAATGCTATTCCATAGCACAGCATGCAGTGCTGTTGTGAAATCCTGATTCTGTAACATTTTAAATTTATTTAAAAAAAAAAAAAAAAAAAACACTAAATTTTGAAATTTTTTGAAGGTCCTTGTTCTCACAGACAAGTTGAAAGCAAAAGAGAAAGAGAATACAGGAAACAACAACACAGAATCATTATGTGCAGTGAACGAAACTGAATTATCATCAGAGGAACCACCACCACCACCACCACCACAAAAGCCAATCAATGCTGAGTCTGTTTCTGAGGGCGAAGTATCAAAGGTGTCAACGGTGGCAGGAGGGAAACAAGAAGATATCAGTTCGGCGAAAAGTGACATTTTTGACTCAGACAGCCCACATTACACTGATGGGGTTCATTCTTCGCTGTTAGAGACAGGTGATTCATCCTACGTTTTCGAACCGGACCAATCTGATTTGTCTCAAGATGAAGATGACAATTTGAGCAAGACCCTCTTGCATCCATACATCTTCCCCAAGCATGAAGTTGAAGAAGTTGACTACTCAGACCCGCCTACAACTTCATGTAACTTTGGATTCTCTGCTGAAGATCATGCCTTTTGGTCCTGGACTTACTGAGAATATATATCTATATCTATATTATATATTACGTACAGTATATTACTTTGGTAATAGATGCCTTTAAAATTCCCAGTGTTTTTGTTGTTCTTGTTCAAAAGCATTTTATAGTGGCAACGACTATATAATAAGATAATAAATTATCAATCAGTGACACCCCAATGCAAATTTGGTGGTGGATTTCTGATTGTGGTTGGAACTGGAAATGGTGGTTTTGCCCCGTTTGTAATTTTTGTTCCTTGTAGGTTTCGGATTGTAATTAAATAATAACTTGTTTTAGCCGAAAAAAACAATGGAAATTGTTTCTAGTGTTGTCTCTGTTTTTTTTTTTTTTTTATTATTTTCCTAAAGAAACTGGCTCAAAATTGTATGGAGAATATTACATTTATATTTCTTGCTTAATTAATTTTAATTTGTTCAGGTGAATAAATTGAATGCAAATTAGTCACAAGATAGTCAAAATTAGCGGCTGTTTTATGTAATCATGTATTTTTCCAACCAGAAATGACTTCCAAGTTCCATAGATAGGCTGGAATATTAGTTGATTTTTATGCAAAAAATTAGAAGTTAAAAATTTTTCAAATTGTATTTTTGACGAATATAATGAAAATCTCAGTGGCTTATCCCTGGAGAATCGATAAACGGGGAAGCACTGTAGACTGTAGACTGGTAGCGTTTACGTGTGACCAAATACTTCATTGCAAAATTCCCTACCAAATAATGATTGATTTAAGCACATCAGTTTGATTTCTATTCATGAATGGTCCCAGTCAACAACATTAGCAAGACAACCTCATCTGGTGGATGGTCCGCATTGATTGTAACGTTGTTGTCTCCTGGAGAGCTTTGATCTTAGCCATATTCGTGCCAATAACTTATATAAAATATTTTAGAAAAATGGAAGCCAAGTTCTTCAAGGAATGTAAGAGTAATTTTAGATTACTTGATATGTGGCATGTGATATGTGATAAGGTTATCATTTCTTCCAACAAAGTTTTCAAGCATTTATTAGTTTGTGGCCTTAAAAAGATGTGTTTTAAAGTACTAATAGTTGTGTATAAGTGCTTTCTTTGAATGGTGTCGCTTCTTAGATTCACATAAGTTGTTTTCAGAAATATCAAAAAAACCTGTCCAAAACTTTGTTATCATACTTTAGTCTATGATAAAACTATATAAGAAGATGGACCATTCCTTGTCCGACCAAGCCATCTCCTCATTAGGGCAACCATGTTCAATGGCAGCTCACCCCTCAAATTGTTTGGGCAAGTCAAAATGGATGTCATTGCATTCATTTAGTTTCTTGTACAATACATGATTAATTTTGTCTTGTTATATCAACTTACCATAAAAAAGATTACTACTTACCAAGTATATGTAATTATATAATACCATATTCTATATGGTAAAAAGGCAACACATAAAAAAAAAAAAAAAGCATATCACATCAATCTTTAAATTATGAATTCAAAATCAAAATGTCTCCATAACATGTGATATAAATTCATCATTAAACTTTGATTATGGTATAGAAGGATAATATTCCACATTCATATCAAGAAAATTATAAATTCGAGTTATTTTCAACCCTGATTTTTAATGTAGTTTTACCCAAGTTGAAAAAAAAATAATAAAAGAGCTGCATCTTTTTGTAACTGACCCTCTACGGCAATTCGGGATGGGGCCAGTGATACAGTGCCAAGTGTCCATTCTTCTCGAAGCACGAGGCTCCTTTTAAGATTTCCTACCGGCCGTCTAAATCCCACGTTGATGGGTTTCGATAGATGCCGTCCACGTGTAGGGAAGAGATGTCCTCTCAGATGCTATTTTCGTCAACACAAGCATCACCATCAAGACAGTGAGCAACCCCTCCCCATGGAATCCCGACTACTGTGGGCCCCACCTACGTCGACCGTTTAGCGCAACGTGGCGCCTGATCTGTGATCTTGTAGGACGATGATCAGGTCAAAAAAAGAGAGTAGGACCCACCACTATATTATTTTATTAATATATGTTTTTATAATAAAAAGAGGTTTTGTTCTCTTGCTAGATGGAGAGATACAGATAAGCACGGGATGGAAACTGGGGCCCACTCTAGGCGTCCTTGAAAATGACAGCACGGATATTTCCATGTTTTCTAATGGAGCTGATGTGCGCTTTCTCTGGGCCCACGCTACAAGTGCCCAGCAGGTGTCCATGTCGTGACTTTTTATTTTTATATATGGGTCTGATTTTTATTTAAAAAAAAAAAGGTCAAAATCATTGGCTGTATATAAAGGGCAAAATTAAAAGAAATAGAATCAATTTTGTTAAAGTAATAATAATTAAAATTTCAATTACATGGTAATTGGGATTTGGTGTTGTTGGTGGTGGTGTATTTCATGCAGAGGGGAGTTGTTAGAATATGAGTTTTGGTATTAATGGTCCACTCACCATGTGTGATGTCTCTATCAAAATTTTGACATTCACATGATTTCTCAACACGTTTATGATTCAGGATGAGAGGGGCAAACTTGAGAAAATTAATTATAAAATCAATAAATTTGATTTGCGAATCATGTAACACCTACCACGATCAAAGTGTAGATATATTGTAAATTCATTATGTTAATGCAAAAACATATGTAATGAAAGCTTTATAAAGTTTAGAGCATTAGTAAAGCTATGAGAGTAACCCCATATTTGTGCCATTAAAATAGCATTACACATGTTCTAAACATGCATACATTATCATAGGAAAAAAAAAAAAAAGGCTTACATTTAAGACAACTTAAATTATATTCAACTATTTGGAGCCCATAGTAGTGAAATTAATGCTCATTGTTTTCAAGATAAACGAATGAAGTGTCAATGTGAACATTTGGTTGTGTAACGAGTGAATTACTGGAGAGCCTCTGGATATTTATTTTATTATAATTGAAAATCATTTTTACATTTTGTAATAATGATTTTCTTTGTATAATGATTTGATCATAATTAATCGTTTGAGATAACTAAAAAATAATAAAATAGAGCAAAAAAAATGATGATACTCCTAACAAATTAATTTTATAATTTTTAAATTATAAAATAATTAAAATTTAGAAAAAAATAAAATAATGAAATGAGATCTGTACCGTCCATCATGTTGATAGATGGTGGTGGTTAATTTTTAAATACAAAAATTAAAAAAAAAATCTTTAATATTTAAAAATTAAAAAAAAAATGAAAATCCAATCTCCAAATTGGATCTTCACAGTCCATCTAATGAGATGGACGGTGGAGATCCAATCCGAAGATATCGAGTCCCTATTTATAAAATCCACCAACCCCCTTGTCTCTCTCCTCCCTCGGTCTCTTTCTCTTTTCTCCTTCTTCTCTTATTTTTCTTCATCTTCTTCACTAGTTGATATCCTTCTCCCTCTCCCTCTCTTCTCATTCTTCTCTTCATTTTCATCTTCTCCTTTTCTTGTCTGGATATCCAGATCGACGTTTGGGTATTGGGTTTCTGGGTTCTCATACGGAAACTCAGACGTCGATTTGGGTTTCCAAATCGAAAACCCAGATCGATTTGAGTTTCTGTTCTGGAGACCCAAATCGAGTTGGATTTTTAATCTGAAAATCCAGCTCGATCTGGGTTTCTGGGTTTCCAAATCGAAAACCTAGCTCGATCTGAAAACTTAGAAACCCAGATCGATCTGTAGATGATATTGCTAATGATATTCTTGGGTCTGTTTGATGATGATAGTAGTTGTTTTTGTTTAAACATGGTGATGGTTTTCGTTTGTGTAGATCATTGATGATGTTGGATTATTCTTGATGAACTCAGATGAACCCAAAAACTCATCTATGAATGAAATGTTGATTAACAAAACCGTTATCAATTTTTTTTTTTTATCATTTTTCTTTTTTTTTTGAAATATTATTTTTTTTTTTAAATTGATCTAGGTTGTCCATCTTTGAGATGGACGGTTTAGATCCATTTGAAAATTTTTTAAATTATTTTTTAAAGTTTAAATTTAATTTTTTTAAATTTTAAAATTACTTAATTTCTAAATATTTTTAAGTTTTAAAATTTTAAATTATTTATTAATTAATATATTTTTTTTTTTAAAATAAAAATAAAAGAAATTGATCAAAATTCCTCTTACTACAGTTAACTCTCACAATTAACTATGATCAAACCGTTAGTATAAGGAAGATTATTGTTACAAAACGTAAAAATAATTTTCGATTGTAATAAGACAAATATCTGAAAATTGTTGAGTAATTTGCTCGTTGTGTAACTCTAACTAAATCAAGTCCAACACTAATTATGTCACAACTCAAAAGTAAATTTTAATCCAAAACTTATTAATTAACTATAATTAATTAGTTGAACCAATTGATACCCACATATTAAAACTTAAATGGCAATATAAGCATTTAATTTATTTTTATTTTATTTTTCATATTTCCAATGAATGCAGTAAATCAGTGTCATATCATCATTTCTCCAGCACATGTTCATATTACTGATGGTGGATTGAATTAATCTTCGACTGTGTTACTTGGAGATACCTCGTTTTTCTTCTTTTGAATGACACTATGACAAGTATTCATTAACTTGAAAGAAAAAGTTATCTCCTTTTGTTTAATTATCTAAAGATAAAAAATACCACAAATAAATTACTCTCAAATGATGTCAACTCAAACTTTCTTGATAGATCAAAGATTCTGTATCTTCATACATCTTGATGAAAAAAAAAAAAAAAAAATTGTTGGTGTCGGTGCCAATTTTCCTTTTCCATCTGATTCTCTGTGCACCATAAAAAAAATACAAATAAAAGAACTGTGTACGAGGGTTGGAGAGTGAAATGTTGTTAATTTAGAGAAGGTACCTTTTTCCCCTCCGATTGAACTTTTAGATAACAAGCACAGACAATTTTAAAAGATAGTTTGTTTTCTTATTTAAAGATTAAATAGTATTATTAAAAATTAAAATTTAAAAATTTAAAAATTTAAAATCTAAATAATATATTTATTTTTTATTTTTAAATATATTATAAACTTATTTATTTTTTAAGTTAAAATTATTTAAAAACTAATAATTTGATATTTATATTATTTTAAATATTTGTTGTTATGTAATTTTAATTAATTTAATATAAATTTTTAATAAATTTTAAAATGTTTTTATGTACATATTAATATATTTTATTTATAATTAAAATATGATTAAAAAATATAGTGGTATTAGACATATATATTTAAATATATTAATATATTTAAGAAAACAACTAAAAAAATAAATATTTAAATTATAAATTAAAAGATATTCGTTTAATTTCAAGGGATGAGATATATTTAGGTTTTTCTTTTTAAATATAATTTTTGTAAGTATCAACAAAAAAAAAAAAAAGAGTAATATAAAATTAGGATTAATCTAAAATTATATTATTTTGAGAGGATAGATTTGGAATAAAAAATTTTAAATGTCATTAAATGATTTGTAATTAAGTGTTAAGTAAAAAATTATTGCTTAATTTTTTTCAATTATTTATAGGTAGTTTTAAGTGGTTTGATCATTTAATAAAATAAACGAAAATAATTTAATAAGTGTAATTTCACGCTATTAAATTTTAAGTGGAAAAATACAAACAGACTCATGAGAATAGACTTTACATGATGCAATTCTTGCTTTAATCTTCAAAACTTGACGTTGTCCTTCAGGTAACATACAATCTCTTGCTGCACCAGATCAAGCAAAAAAGAGAGCAATTTTAGTTGTTATCAATACAAAAATATGAAATGAAATGGAAGAAAGCATGAATCGTTCAATTTATTGAGACCATCATGAATCTTTCAATTTAGTGAATATTGTTTGGAAGAAAGCATGTCGAAAAGTAAAGTAATACTTAGTGCACTATAACACACTGAATTTTATTACGTTTTTAATATGGGATTATTACTATAAATGTAAGATTGAAATTTGTTTTTATATTGTACACTTTAATACGGGAAAAGCTTAACAAGGCCATTGAACTGTCGAACACTTCCCTAATATGTACATGCTGTCTTCTTAGAATCAATCATCACTCAAATTTAATTGATAATGACATTCTTACAGATTATTAGAACTGAGAGAGACACGAAAAAGAAAGCCGAGAAAAAACCAAAGCAATTGTTGTAAGGTTTGGTTCCTTTGCAATTGAATTGAAATTCTGTTTGAAGAGAAAGCAAAGGAACTTACAATTAAACAAAGGATGACGCAACCGGCAGCACCAGGAAATAATGCGTACCAAAAATTTAAAGGATGTAACTTAACCCCATCTATGAACAGAAGTGGCAAGCTTGCAGCTGCAATATGATCAATTTCACTTTCACATGTGATTTAATACATGATATATGAAAATTCTCAAGTCAAGTGAAATGGTTACTAATGAAAATGAGTATATATGACCTGGAGGATGAGCAGCACGGGCGTAGATCATGAACGCGATGGAAGCAGCAAGGGCAGTGCTTCTGGCTATCCAACCAGGTCCAAGTATTGAGAACGCCAGAACACCAATGGCTGCACAACCAATTTGAGCCATGAACATATTGTATTTCTGCAAAATTTTCAGGTCGGTTGATTTAGATTATATATTGTGTGTGTAATGATCAGTACACGAAATTGTACCGTTAACAGGCTACCATAGAAGCATGAAATACCAAATTAACTTGGCTCAAAAGCAAAAAACATTGATCTTTTACTGTGTCCAAAAACAGACATTAAGAGAACCCTTTATGCTTTATTTTTCTGTTGACTTCCAACTAATAATATAGTATCTATGTAAATTAATAAAAATCTAAGTACTGCGATTAATGTTTATTTGCGAAAACTTTGAAACGCTAATTCTCGTAGAAGACATGAAGCCAAACAAGCTTTCATCAATTCAATTTCTAATTACTAATACACTTGTTAAACCAAATTTCATTTACTGTGCAGTTCAATGATGTTCTAACGTCATCAACAGTTTGTGCCTAACAATTTGTTGGGCAAGGTGCACAGATGATTACTTGATTCCATTCTGTAAACACCCCATAACCAATTATAACTTTCCAATCATAAGCTACATTCTCAATCAATATATTTCAAAATGTACAACAAAATTATCTAAAGATCTTGTTCGATATGATTGCGTAACCGAAACTTGGAAGTAGAGCTCATATTAATGAAGGTTTTACAACTTGAGTTGTTTGAAAGTGTTTCAAGCATTTCAAATGTTCATAAAGTAGACGGATTACCCTCTTATACTAGTTACGTACCCACATGAGCTTCTCAAAATAAGTATAAAAAGGACACCATTTCAAGTATACTCAAATGACAAATGAATCGACAAAGAAGATTCTTGCTTTGTAAAAAATCTCTTTTGATCATTTTAAAAGTTATCATATCAAACAGTCATCACTTTCCTACATATGGACCTAAACCCATAATTTCAAACTTGCTTATTTTAAGGAGAAAAGTATCATTACTCTTTGGGTTAAAGAATACCAATATCATTCATTTCTTTCACACTATGCGAAATTCTTTAAAAAGAAAATTGCCCTTCTGCCACTTGTGGTAGACACAGGGCCCAAAACTATGGGCCACCATGCATGGTTCGACGATTTAACTTGGGCTATTATCTGACTCAAGCAAATGGTGGATTGACTATGACAATATAAAATTGACCCATTAGGAGACAGAGTGGGGGAAAACTACCCGAGCAGCAGGGGCGGAGGGAGTGGCAAAAAGCACAGCACAAACAGCTCCTAATGGCGCAATTGTCATTGAAACTCCTTTTGGTGCCAATATTTGATCGATCTTTCCCAATATTGCCATTGCAGCAAATGCACCTGTCCACAAACACATTGATTAGCATCATAATTCTAGTCTTTCAATTCTTGCTATTTATATTTTCACCAAATTCAACATTCTCATCACTAACTCTTCGACGTAATTTTGTACTAAGCGAAACCTATCCTATTTCTTTCTTCACGACTCAACAATGTAATAGAATAAGAGAAAATCAACAACATAAATGTATCAATATTCGTCAAAAAAGCTTCTGCATTGAGATATCAAGTAAATTTTCGAAGACGCTTCCTTAACGAATTTCAATCATTCATGGTAGCCTCTTTCAATAAAGGTCTAACTACAATGTATAAGAAACTAAATTTGCCAAAACACACACATCAAGAAGTCAAATTAAGGATAGCTTACTTTTGCAATTCATTGGTCAAAAACAGTTTGATAAACAAAAGAATTGCAATCACATAACTTTAGGCGAGTTAGTGTCTATCTAACCTGCAGAGGGCCAAAGGATGTCACTGATAGAAGGATCCGAAGAACCCTTCTGTGGTTTCCAACTATCCCAGATTGGAGCAGCCACGTTGCTTGATGCCACAATTCCATTTCCAAAACTTCTTCCTCCTTCTCTGCCTCTGATTACACTTCTCTCTTTCAAACTCAGACCAATCACGGATTTCTCTAAGACTAATATTCCCTTTTGTCTTCCATTCAAATTGTTAGTTGATAAACATGAATGCAATGATGCTGCTGGCGTTGACAATGTTGGAACCGTTGAAAAACCATTAATATGATGACAGTAACTACTGGCCCTCGGTTGTGTTCTCATTTCTTGGATCCTCTAATTTAGTCGCCTCCGGATTTTTAGTTTGATATTTGGTTTTTATTTTTTGCTACTATACTAGATTTCATGCCAGGTTTCGATATATACTTGCATAGAGAAGTCACAGAGAGGAAAAAACAAAAACCCAAGAATAAACAGTAGAAGAGGGTCTTTTGGAGGCGTGAAGGGGCATTGGGTAAGGACATCCAGCTCGGACACTACCCTCCGCTCATTTTCTTTTGACTAGTCTCAACAGCAGAACTAAAAACTGCCCTTATTTTGTCTTCACATGCCTCCATGCACACAGTACACCACATTCATTGATTTTACCAATTGTTTTCTTCTCTTTTTTTAAATCTGGAACTATTATAGGAACAATCGGACCAGCAACGATAGATTTTAAAATATGATTTAAGGATTAATTTTCAGTAACAGGAAGAAGCAGCCTATACTTTGAGTGGAGAAACAACCTCTATGTGTGAAAATTAAACCCATATAAAGTGGGAGGGTGTCAAACCCACAGTCACTAAAGGAGAGAGTGGAGTATCACTGCACGGCTCTAGTCCTCTTTTCAAGGCAGGTTATAACCTTAACAGCCCTCTGATGGGTCAAATGGCTGCTTTAGGACCTTGAAGAACAATTTAAATTCTTTGCTTTCATTCATTGTTATTCAAAAGGAACTTGAAACCACAAATTTATTTATTCAAGTCTTTTTCGTTGACGGGGGCTTTTGATCTGTTTCCATACGATAAATTTGTGAGCCTAGTTTGTGGGTTCTATATGTACATATGTGGCTCAAATGGGTTGTGCAAAACGGTCCGCTGCTTAACGAAAATCAAGAGATTGATGAAATTTTGAATTTTGATTATTCTGAATTCATTGGAAATTGATGGACATGCATGACCTTTGGTACATATTTAATTGTAGATGGTAGGGGTCATCTATATATGTACTCAAAATAGGTTGTTGCTTCACGAAAATTCCATGGTCTAGTTGAAAAAGTCATATGCACTCCAATAAGTTAATTAAAGCCAACGGAAGGATAAGAAGAAGAGTAATATTATATAGTAATGCTTTAATAGCCACAAAGATCCAATCAAATAATTCATAGGATCAGAGTACTAGCTATTGATTAATTGACATTGCTTTGAAAATGTGTCAGTGTATAAATATGATCTAACAAACGAGATCAAGAATAAATCAACACATGAAAATTTTATGTGATTAATTTATCCACGTTTACACAAGGTCTAAAAGGACAGTTCAATAAAATAAAAAAGTTTAGTTTAAATAGCAGTAAGATAAGTTTTTATACAGTATTATAGGGTTTGATGATAGTGATATCTAGATTTCCATAAATTAAGCCATCAAAAGATTAGAATCTTTTCTAATATGAATGATTTAGAAAAATTCACATTAACTAGTTGATGGTATGGTACATTGACACTTACCCTTTGGTATGGTTTCTTTTGAGTTTCTAGTCAATGGCTTAAATTATATTATTTTCATTTAGTTTGTAGTGACCTTCTCACTTCTCTTTTCCGTTTTTAAAAGTCTTAATATTAAAAAAAAAAAAATCACATTAAAGTTATAAAACAAAATTTACATAGATATTAATATCAAAATTTTAAATTTCAACTCCATAATATTATAATCACAGTTGCATGTAATTTTTTTTTTGGTGAAAGTGTTGTCCAATCTAATAATATTCCATATTTAAGTCCCTCATATCATAATATCTCAGAAAAAAACTTCGCAAATTATAACTTGTAATTCAATGGTACGTATTTCATTAAAATTAACTAAATATTTTTATTGGAGTATTTTCAAAAGGTTAGAAATGGTGAATAACAGCATCTTTTATTGCATATGCAACTATCATATTTAGTGGACGGCTCTTTGGATTCATAAATGGTTATGGCGGAGCAAGTTGCAGCAATTATCATGAACTCCTAGGGAAATGTAATAGGCGTCCAATTTTCCAAAAATAGAATTGTAGACACATGTATCATATTCCAATAGGGATTATATATATAAATATATATATAGTAAATCTACTACTAACACCTTTTAATTTTAAAAAATAAGAACTAATTAATCAAATTAATTAATTATATTCTTTCTAATAAAACAAATTATCTGTTATAATTAATTCAAATACTCTCATAATTAATTCAAATAGAACGAATAAATTTGTTTAATTCATCCTAATTTTAAAATATTATGAGGTATTAATAATAGAATTAATATATATATATATATAAAACTTTGCTCAAATTTAAGGCCTTCTGTTCAATTACATGTATTCGATAGCAAGTACTTCCCGGATATCAACCAACCAATCATCCTTTCCTTTAAGTATTTTTGTATTTGTATTGTCACTTTATTCAAGAGAGATAAATTAAATTAAACAAAAAGGGATGGTGACCTTCGGAGATTCTTCGCATATTCTGTCACTACTGCTTAATTAAATCATTTATACATTAATTAACATCTATTTGATTGTCCAACACCAACAAACATGTACAAATAGTCAAATACAACGGCATGCAATAATTGGGAGTCTGCTTGCATTTGTTTGTCCCGAAGAGACCGTATTAAGCCAATACAGACCGCAAGCCCAAAATCCCAAACGTCAACATGCTCAAAAGCCCACAACTATCAAGTCTTCTAGTGGAACTTAATTGCTGCACATGTTTGCTTTTTCATCCGCATTTAGAACCGATTATTTATGTACAAAGGACTCGAAAATGTTATATTTAAAGCCATTTGTTAAACTATACAACTAACGATTAATACATAATTGTTAGGTCTTAATTATTAATCTTATATAATTTAACAATTTAAAGATTTAATTGTCGATAGATAGTTGCGTAGAGTTACTGAATAAATTAATAGATGCTTTCGAATTTTTATACTTAATTATACACCACTGGATCGCAATCCAATGGTTCTTACTGATTCCTATATTTATACTGAATTAGAGAAGTAACATGACCCAAAAGCATCTATTATCAGGTCTAGGTGTGTACTATGTTTTTTCGTTTGCGTTTGGATCCACTGTATATGCAAAAAGGTCTGGAATATATCTTTTGAAGCTATTTATCAAACTCAACATATAATCAACCTTAACATATTTGTTTCTTTATGTATCTCAATTTTTTTTTTTATAAAAAAAAAATAAAAATCACCGTTTAGTATGTATGATATTGTTAACGTCGGAAAATGGTTTTTCTTAGTCAACGAGATTGTTTTCGGGCCCAAGCTACAGTTTCGAACGGATAACTGCAAAGCAATGAGAATCAGAAGAGGAGGTTAGAGGCGAGGAGGAGGAAATACAAAGGATTTTTAGAGTGGTTCGGTCAAAAAAGATGTCTACATCCACTGTTCACTCTCTCACTATTTTGGTAGAGTAACGACACTCAGAAAATTAGATCATTTTTACAGTAAAAATTGCCCCTTATTTATAGAGGAATGAGACATGCTAAAGTAAAATATAATAAGACAAAAGCAAATAGTTAACTACAGTTACACTGACAGACATTATTTAATGCGCCGGAATCTCAATTAATGCGGCTGTCAGTGCACTAAATGCGGCCGAAAACACATTAAATGCAATCGAATCCGTCGCATCCGAGGTCTGCCCAAGGGAGATTTCTGCTGATCGGGTCGGATACGCAATGATGGGTTGTCGAGGTTGAGATCACAGCTTCTGGCGGATGTAGCGTGCATGGTAAGTCTTGGAACTGTACTCTGCATGGCGCTGTTGACTTCTGCTGACTTGAGGCTTTCAGAAGTGCGACAGAGATTGATATTCCAACAGGCTGAGAATCGAGTTGGTTGGGAGAACAAGAGAATCTCTGATAAGTCTGGCTACCTGGAGAGTCGATGAGGCGGATGGTGAGTCGGCGTGTCCGCAGCTGGTCATGGCGATGAGGTGGACAATATCATGAGTGAAAGAGTCGGTAAGCGGCCACGCTCAGAGGTTAGCGGTCAGCGGTCAGCTCAGTCACATTATCTTGGACGAGAAGGACTTGTTGGACATCTCTGATGGGTGGCTCCTCTTGGCGGATATCTCAATCGGACAGGAATGACGGACAGGTAGGCGGTCAATCATGGCGGATAATCTTGCGA
The DNA here is from genome assembly GCA_022984855.1 of Dimocarpus longan. NCBI lineage: Eukaryota > Viridiplantae > Streptophyta > Magnoliopsida > Sapindales > Sapindaceae > Dimocarpus > Dimocarpus longan. Next base: position 9,095,797 of record CM041024.1, read on the forward strand.
GCAGGCTTAATAGTCATGGATGGCGGCCAGCGGCCAGCGGCAAGTCTGAGGGATGAGAACCAACGGTCAGCGACAAGGACCAATGGTCAAACTCAACAAATAAAGCTGATGGAGAACACAGCGATCTGAATGACGGAGAATATAGCGGTCACAACGAGCTTTCAGAACAGGCGGTCTGCGGTTAGAATGAACGGTTAGGCTGGGCGATAGCGATCAGCGGTCACAACAAGCGCCCACTAATGAGCCCCTTCCCCAGGAGAATGGACTGGAGCGATGACGGATAATTGGGCTTCCAGACCATTGGGCCCGCATCGTAGATTCGTCTGGGCTCGAATATTCTGATCGCTAATTTATCCATAACAGATATATTGATTTAAAAAAAGCCCCCTTAGTCTTATAAACGGTATTAAAAAAATCCTTATTTGATTGTTCATGGTCAACTGTACACATCTACCAATTTTTAAATATGTATATTTAGATTTCCTTAAATTCCAAATCAACCGATCAAACTTCTTTTTTTTTTACTACCTGATACTGATAACTGTTGGAATCTAATTGATATAATTTTTTTTAGCCTATAGCTTGAAATGCTTCTCTGCAAATTGGGATAGTCAACCCACGTTTGAGTGGAAAAATTACTATAGTTTTTTTTGGTTCTTTGAGCTTGAGCCGTACCTGTGCTTCTCAAGAAGGAGGGTAAATGCGGTTGCGCTACCACTCCAACCTACAAAGCTCTATATCAAACTATTTAGTCATGCAAACCAACAGAAAAGACAAATCAACAATCAGTTACTACATTCATGGATGTAAGAATTCTCCTAAACCTCACCGACCGATTACTTATACGTGGGCCAGTGCTCGGAGCTGATAACCGATCGAGTCAGCTGGAAGCCGCCGTCTACAATCAGGTCATGCCTGTTGATAAACTCAGACTCACTACTGGCAAGAAACAACACAGCATCCGCCACATGGTTTGCTCTCAACGTTACTCCCTCCAACAGCATATTAGGCTCAAAAGGCTTCTCCACCTCCTCCATGCCCACCCCGTTTAGCCGGCAAGTCGCAGCCGTGGCCACCACGTACGGTGAGACGCAGTTCACTCTAATACCATGCACCCCCAGCTGCACACTCGCTGATCTCATGAGTCCCAGCACTGCATGCTTCGACATGTAATAGTCAGTGCATTTTTGGCCTCCATGATTGGCTGCTACACTGGCCATGCACACTATACTCCCTCTCACGCCACCCTCAACCATAGCGCCAGCCGCGTGCTTCACAGACGCCGCCATGCCAAGGACGTTGACCGCTTACAGGCGGTCAAAGGCTGACATGTCAAAGTGGAGGACGGTCTGATAAGAAGTAGGGTTTCCTATAGCGCCGGCATTGCTAAACATGATATCTAGTTGACCGTGATTTCGGACAGTTGACTCGACTAAAGCTTTGACTTGGTCTTCGTCGGTGACGTCACAATGAATGTAGTTGCATCTATGTGCACCGATTGATACGGCTACTTGTTGTCCCAGTTCATCTTGGATATCTGCAATGATGATCATGCGGGTGCCGTGATCCGCGAAAGGACGGGCGGTGGCTTCTCCAATGCCGCTTGCTCCGCCTGTGATTATGGCTACCTTCCCTTGAAGTTTGCTCTTGCACATGGAGGATTCTGCCATTGAAACTAAAATGTCCAATTTATGATGTATACTTCTCATTTTGATAATGTGGTCCATATATACACAATAATACAAACTCTAGGCTTATCCCCTATGTCACGTTTCACGAAAATATTATTGGTGCATTGGATTCCCATATTGTGGGACAGAAATAAATAGTACGAGTTACTCATGATTGATTGAAACACGTGAATTTCATTGGACTATATGGTTAAAAAACATCCTATACTTAAGCTGTGACCTCACAATGTGGTTACAGTGTCTTCGTACATGCGGTTTAGTTAAGAAGAACCCATGACGATGTATTCTACAAGAATCTTAATTTAATTTTATTTTCACAGTGAATGATAGCCCCGCCACTCAGCACGACTTTTTTCTCTTCAAAATTTGAGTTTGTTTTTGTTCCTCTCCTGTTTCTGGCAACTTTTTATTTTTGAAATTCTAAGTTTTCTACTCCTAATTAATCTTCCCTTTGATCGGTCCGTTCAAGTCATTTGCACTTTTAGACTGACTAGGTCTACCACCATTTCCATATTATTATTTATCAATTGTCTTTCAACGATATTTCTGTTTGGGGCCTCTTTTTTCGGCCCTTTCTTTTCCAAACGATTTTAGCAAAATTGTTCGTTCCTTGAATTAAAATTGCACAATTGTTCCCATAATGAAAAAGTTGAAAACTTACTCAAACTTCTCAAAATAGCCCCAATTAACACTCAATGGTCATCACATTGAAGTTTCATCAATTAAAATCTAAAACATAATAAAACAGTAAGAGTTTTTTTTCAATTTTTTTTTCCCTGGCAATTGAACAATCTCATTTTTCTCCTTATTGATTCAAAATATATCTTTTTACCCCTTCTTTTAATTTAAGTTAAATATAATTCAAGGAAATTTTTGATATTTTTTAAATTATTAGAAGAAAAAATGATGATTTACTAACTGTTAAAAAGGGAAAATAAAAATAATCAATGTTTTTCGGTTTTAGTGATGAGTCGGTACATGTTTTGTTCATAATTTCGGAACCCAATAAAATTCAGTTTGTGTTTGGTGATTCACTCCAAGATAGAATCAAACCCAAATGCAGGGCTATAGGGGACACCCACTAAATATTATTATTATTATTATACAAAATGTACTTGTATAGTTACCTATTGACCCCAATTTTATATGAAATATATTTTATTACTGTTTTTATTATTATATATTTATTCATCGGCCCAACTAATAAGTACTCCTAATTAAGTGTTTTTAGTCTAACCCTAATCGAACCCTATATATATATATATATACAAAATTTCTTGCACTCTCTCATCAGTTTGTCTTCGTATTCTCACCAGCCATATCCTCGTCTCCCTTCAGTTTTTCTCTCCTTCGTCTTTTCATCTCTTCCTTTAATCCTTTCTCAAGCTCAGCTTTCTCTTGGACTTGTTGATTTCGAGTTTCCAATTCTTTTTTTTTTTTTTCGATGGCCACCAACATGCTTCTTACGATTATTCTCGATTTTTCTCACCATCAGCCTCTCTTCCTTTTATGCCTCTTCCTTTTATTTTGTATCTTAATTTTGCAAAACTTCTTTTAGATAGAGAATCACACGTACATGATCGAGAATTAGTTCTGAAAGATTTGTGTGTTGTACAAAAGTAAAATGAAAATCAATTGAATGCCTACTTTTTTCTTTGTTTAATTTAAATAAGGGAACTTTTTTTTTTTTCCCGACAATCATATTTTCTTTTGTTCTTGGAAAATCTTGGTGCTTGACTACTTGCTGTTGAGTGTTGTGGCTAGTGTACAAAGCCTTGCTGTTAAGTGCTGTTAAGTGTTGATGATGTCGTTTATTGCGTGCATGTTTACAATGCCCAGAATCGAGGAAGCTAACTCAAACCCATCCGAAGTAAACATGTTCGGTTTTAGTTGGTTTCCTCAATTAAAAGCAACATACTCAGTTTCTAAATTGAAAATCAAACAGTAACCAAAGTGAACCGAGAATTGCCCACCCTTATGTTAGATTAACTGATTTGGTAAATCATTCAAGTCTAAATACAAACATATAATAAATTTAATCATCAAATTCAACTATAATCAGCCTAGGGGAATCGAAAGCTTAAAGTAACGGAAAATAATCAAACTAATGATATATCTAGCAGTACTATACATTAATATAGACGCAATGTCACATTAAAATTTGTATGGGATAGATTTATCTGCATTATATAAATTTGTGTTGGACGGATCACTGTCCAACATAGCGAACATAAACTCACCGCGTTAATTTATTCTCGGAATTGTGTTGACTCTTCACATTGATTTGTTTATTCGAAAAGTAGAACAAAAATTGTGAAATAGTGGACCAAGTCAAAGTGAAAGCGACAGAGAAGCATAATAAAGAGGAGATACAGTATTTGCTTCCTCCACATCATAAAGTTCTTCTAGAAATGTGGATGAAATGCGGTTGACAACGAATGTAAGTTTGTTTACCGGAAGGGCTTTACCGTGTTAAAACCCCACGTTTAAAAGACAGAAACTTCATAAAGAGAGTTAGCATTGAAGCTTTTACACAATCATTGTCGGCGTAATTAGTTGGACGAAATTATGTGCTAACAAATAATTTGTAATATCTCAAATTCGTTACAAAAATACAACAAAACAGACAGAATTGCCAAACTTACTGATATGTTATTTTTCCAGCTAAATTAAAATCTTGCATGTTAATTGTCCTCACGCAATTAAACTTCATGAGGATAACCGCAGCCGAAAGTCACCACTAAAAGCTTAAAAGCTTGAAGCGAACGTTACAACACAAAACTGCTAGTACACACATTAGCTAGCGGGTTTGCCCACTGGAAGATGGTTACTGGTGAGCAAATAGCCGCCGTCCACAACCAAATCATGGCCAGAGATAAACTCAGACTCGCTACAAGCAAGAAACACGACAGCATCCGCCACGTGTCGGGCTCTCAACACCCCACCTTTCAAGCTCGTGTAGGGCTCGTAAAGCTTCTCCACGTCTTCCATGCCAAGCTCGTACAACTTGCACGTGGCGGGCGTCGCGACACCGTACGGTGAGACGCAGTTCACTCTAATACCATGCACCCCCAGCTGCAGGCTCGCCGACCTCATCAGCCCCACCACAGCGTGCTTCGACATGTGGTAGTCCGTCCGCCTCTTGCCACCCTGGCTCGCCGCCACGCTGGCAGTGCACACTATGCTCCCTCGCACGCCCCCTTCCACCATAGCACGTGCCGCATGCTTCACGCAAGCAGCCATACCACGCACGTTGACTGCCACTAGCCGGTCAAAGGCCGACAAGTCGAGGTCGAGGACGGTCTGGTCGGAGCTTGTTATGATCCCGGCATTGCTGAACATGATGTCGAGACGGCCGTGGTCTCTGACCGTCGACTTGACCAGAGCCTTGACTTGCTCTTCGTCGGCAACATCGCAGTGAACGTAGCTGCACCGGTGCAAACCGATGGAATTGGCGACTTGTTGGCCCAGTTCGTCCTGGATGTCAGCGATGACGAGCATGCGGACGCCGTTGTCGGCGAAGAGACGGGCGGTGGCTTCCCCGATGCCGCTGGCGCCGCCGGTGATAATGGCTACTTTACCTTGAAGTCTTTTGGTGGTAGTGTTGTGGTTGGAGATGGAGGCGTCGGCCATTGTAATTTTGAATCAGCCGAAAAGTAATCGACAGAAAAGATGAGATAGAAAAAGATACACAGGATCTTAGTCATATGGTCATTATATAAAACACTTTTGATAAGTGGGGACCACCCCTGTTGGGCCTAGATTTGGGCCCATTTTACCTAACCACAAATCGGTAATGTATTAAACTATGTGAAAAATGCTAAAGTTTTTGCATCGCAGACATACCTGTATCCTCCTTTTTATATCTAAATTAATCATTAATGTAGTTGGTAAAAAATTCATTTGGCTTGCTTTTAATAAGATTTGAATAAAAAAAACTAACTATTCAGATTAATTCTAGCAATTTTTCAGATTTTTTAATCAAATTCTGAAAATTATCTTAAACATCCATTGTAAATGGCAAACAGATTCACTAAAATTTTAATCAATTTATCAAAATATTCTCTTTCGAATTAAATTATGTGTCTAAGCACATTTTGAGCTATGTAAATTAAAGGTAAATTATGATTGAAAAAAAAAAACACAGGAGAGGTCATTTAAATTCAGCACGTATATATGGATTGTATTGCCAAACTACTTATTAATTGTTTTTTGGACATAACTTATTTCTATTGATATTATTGGTAAATCATGTAATTAAATTAACTTTTACAATATGAAACACATGATAACATGATTTAGTGATTGTTATGAGTATTTTTTGGATAACCCAAATTGGCTGGTAAAAATCCAATAAGCTAACCCAATAGATCAGACATAATCTTCCAGCTCGCAGAAGTAAGGTCCCTGGACACTAGATTCTTAGCTCGGGTATATCGCAATTTAGTGACGTCAAGCTCGCTACATGCTACTGCCAAGCTGAGAGCGTCAGTTATCTTCCCCAGCCTTAGCTCGCCCAGAGGGAGGTCAGACCCAGTTTATAATGTGCCGTACACGAAATCTGTTTCAGACTAATTTCAGCGTGATTTAAGGAGATCCCACCTAAATAGCATGAGTTTAACGTCTAAACTCATGCTTTGACAGAGTTAATCTGACAGATGTTAGTCTCATTAAATATAATCATCATTTTATTTTAATTTATTATGTAACTGTAACATCTCCCATTCTCTATAAATAGAGGGGAGATTTTCATTGTAAATCAAAAGAGAAAAATTGAGTGTAAAAACTGCTGTTACTCTACCCAAATAGTAAAATGAGAACAATGGACGTAGGCATAATTTGGACGAACCACTCTAAAACCTTATTGTCTTTTGTTATTCTTTTACTTTCTTCTTTATATTTCAGCTGTTTCTTGTACTGTTTTGACTATTTTGCAGTATTGGACTTTAAAGAACCTGCTTGACTGATTGTTGACGTCAACGGTGATGCTTTTATCTTCTTCTCCTTTTTTTTTTTTTTTTTTTAATACATTTTTATCTAAAATTTTGATATGAAAATCAACGATGAGATATGTTAAACGTACTTAAGGTTTAATCCATCATATTCATAAAAGGAAAAAAGCAAATAATCTTAGAAGTTGAACATAAGAAATATACTAATCAAAATATCTAAATGTAAATATGTAAGATAGTAAGGGTTACGTATTTCATTTGTAATATACAATATTTAAAGAAATTACAAAATTGTAAGTGAAAGGAGTTGTAGTATCAGAATCAAATCCGACCTATTAGAATATTACAATTTCGAACCCTATGGGAAAACAGGTACTCAACCATAAATGTGGCTTACCACAAAAGAAACCATACGAATCTCTCTTTGAACAGAATTTCTTGATCTTTATGTACATTTCAAGACGTCAAATACTGTGTGAAGTACAGATCACTGATTAATGGAAGCTATGGAGAAAAAAAATAAATAATTCAAAGGAGGTGTGTAGACATCCTCGAGTTCTTGATGGAATGTGCACAAATTGTGGTCAGTTTATGGATCCTTGCTACGGTGTTGCATTTGACTATGTTCAAGAAGGCTTGAGGCTTAGTCGTGACGAAATCACACTATTGAAGGACACAAACAGTGAGAAACTGTTTGCCAAGAAAAACCTTCAATCGGTTCTTGATCTAGACAACACGTTGCTTCATTCAAAATTAGTCATAGAACTGACTCCTGAAGAGAAATATCTTGAGAATCAAGCCGATTCTTGCCGGGATGTATCCAATGGTAACCTTTTTAAGCTGAAAAAACCTGAAATAATGATAAGTTGAGGCCATTCGTCCGGAAATTCTCGAAAGAAGCAGGTACCATGTTTGAGATGTTCATATTCACAATGGGTTCTAGACTTTATGCGAAACGGATGGTTCGGTTACTTGATCCTGAAGGAAAATACTTCAAAAATAGAGTGATATCAAAAGACGATTTGATTGATAAGGGAAAAAAGAGCTTGGATTTGGTGTTGGGGCACGAAAGCGGAGTTATTATTATTGATGACAATCCAAGTGTCTGGCCTGATCATAAGGAGAACTTGATATCAATAATTTACTCATATTTTTCCAAAAATGGGAAAAATACGGAGGAAGATGAAAGTGAGAGTTATGGAGCATTAGCTTATATTATTACAATTCTTAAAGCAATTCATGGCCTGTATTTCAGTGAAGTAATATACAGCCTTCCATGCAGGGACGTTAGGATGTTAATGGAAATGCTTCGAAGTAAGGTTGTAAAGGGTTGTGTTATATTCTTCAGTGGTGTTGAAGGGTATAATCATTCCAATTTCATTGGCAAGGCAAAGGAGTTGGGAGGAATGCATCGATATACTTGACTCTTCTATCACACATGTGGTGTCTATGACGAAGATGACGGCAAAGGCAATGGAGGCCAGATATTCGTTGGGCCGAGAAGGAGAAGAAATTTTTGGTGAATCTAAACTGGATATATTATAGTTATTTTCTTTGGCATAGACAATAAGAAGACAGGTTCCTTGTATCAAAGTAACTATTGCTACCAGAGTACTAGTTGTACATTTATCTTGACATGTAAAAGGAACGGTAGAATCTTAAAGTGTTCCACTAACCCCTTTGTAGAGGGATTAATTAGATTTTTTTAATTGAAATCAAGTCAGAAATTTGGGTTCTTGTTTTGAAGTACTTACAAATTTCTCTATCTAGTTCTTGTTTTATTTTCTCGAATGTTAGGATCTCAAATTGTCAAAAATTTGCTTTAATATTACTAACACGGATTTTACTACAGCTTTTGTAACTGTATGGAAACATTTACAAGAGAATAATTTTTTTGGCTTTTTTAAAATTTTTGAATATTTAATTTTTATAAACCCATGATTAAAATTTAAAGGCAATTAATCAATCCAGTAATTATATAATACTGTATAATAGCAAGACCTTATTAATATATTGTGTGCATAGATTAATCTATTAATTGGTTGTTGCTTGGAAGTTACACCTGTAGATGGATGTTTGAACTCTTAAAAAGAAAAAAATAATAAAAAAAAACCTACTGTTTTATTATAAATTTTAAATACAGTTACACTGTATTCAATTATATGAATGTAATTAAATTATTACTAATTATTGTGTTGTGTTAATAAGTAACCTAATTCAGTGAAATTGCATAATTTAAAACTTAAAATTTTATGAAGAATTTTGAATCTTTAGCTTATTAATGGCTGTGTATTAACGGTATGTATGGGGACTATCTCAATTAATTCGTGGAATTTATTAATAATTAGTTGAGAGGTTTATAGTAAACACTTAAATATATCTTTAGTTGTCGTTTAATTAATGAAATAATATATGTTAAAATAGTTGTTAAAAAGAGACAAATCAAATTAGTTGAAAGTCTTTTTATGGGAACTTAAATTATTTTTAAATAAAAGAAAATAATATAAAATTATTTTTAGATAAGTATCAGTATTAAAATAAAAATTAATTGTAATAATACTTTTTTTTAAACGTTCTTTATAATATATATAAAATTTTAATTATATTTTATTTTAATATTTAATAAAAATTAATAAAATCTAAGGTGTTATATACCCAAACAAAATAGGAAATAAAAATGGACATACCGTGTAATATTAAATTGACCCAAACCGAGGAGGATTAGGATATCTGGCTATGCCATCTATTTCTTTGTAAACAATTTAGACTAGAAGACTTTTACACTAAACACAATGGTTGCAGCGATCGCTACCAAGACTACCAGTCCACTCAGAGCCGTCGTCCATGGCGGAATCCGTCCCAGATCAGCAGCTCCCTCGCAAATTGGGGTTGAGGCCATGTCCTTCAAAAAGGTTCTACCTCTTCGTTATAAAGTAGCGGGTAAGCCGATTTCTCTTGCTTTCGGTTGTAAGCATCCTACAGCGCTCGCATTGTAATAAGCTAATACCTGAAGATTACGGCGTCGCTTTCAATTATATATTGGAGGGTTTGAGGATGACCCCTGATGAGATTACCCGTTTGAAACGGATCAACTCGGAGAAGGTTTTCGGCTAGAAGAAGCTTCACTGGGTTCTTGACTTGGACCACACGCTTCTTCACTCGAAAGCGATCGAGAAGCTGACACCCGACGAGTCGTATTTGTTGGAGCAGACGGATTCTGACGCGTCAAACGGGAGCTTTTTCATTTTCGAGGATCAGTACTTGGTGAAGTTGAGGCCTTTTGTCAGGTCTTTCTTGGAAGAAGCAAGCACTATGTTCGAGATTTATGTTTGTTCCAAGGGGAGCAGATGCTACGTGAAGAAGGTTGCGGAGTTTTTTGACCGGGAAGGCAAGTACTTTGGCACTCGGCTTATTGCACTTGAAGATTTGGGGCAGCGAGAGGAAAAGAACCTGAATTTGGTTCTTGGGCTAGAACGTGGCACTGTTATTGTTGATGATACCGAAAATGTTTGGAGCAATCACTTTGATAATTTGATTACCATTGATAGATACAACTATTTTACTGTTCGTGATTTTGATGGTGAATCGTATGCTGAGAAGAAGACGGATAAGAGTGAGAGCGAGGGGGAGCTAGCAAGTGTTCATTGTTCTTTGACAACACAATTGATGTCAAAGATATTATGTTTTCACACCTTAGATGAAATCATTCTGATAATTAATGTAATGAAAATGTATCAAAAGTTATTTTTGGTAGTTTAATGTATCACAAAGTTGATTGATATATATATATATGGAATGTATGCAAAACAGATTCTTTTATCCTCTTGATGCACTTACTCATTAATTATCATCATCATCATTATTATTTGAACGCTTAATGAATGAATAATTTTGTTCATAATTTTAAGGGATAAAGTGGTCACTTAAATAATCAAAGTGTCTCTAACAAAAAATTAATCTTCCCTCAGATCAGATCCGTCCATAATAATTGTTAGTTCAAAACATTGTCTAGCTAGAGATATACAAGATACAAGTATAGTTAAAACTTAATGTAAACTACGACAAAATTTGCAAATGCTGAAGAACAGCCTTATATTAAAATTTTTTTTCTCAGACCAAAATTTAGCTAAACCATATGAAAAAGCATAAAAATTCATGCATTAAAGTGGTCAAATTTTGTTACAACATACATAGGGAAACATTTATGCAAGCGATGGAGGGACAGATCAATAGTTCGAAGAAGGTATATATATAAGTAGACATCGTACACTTCTTCAAGGAATGTGCTAGAGTATAGTTGTGGTCAATTTATGGATTTAATTATTGGAAAGTTGTAGCATTTGATTGTGTGCCGCGACGGCTTGAAACTCTGAAGTGACCAAATCACACTATTAAAGATCACAGAGTCTTAACAGAGCACCTAGAAGAAATTATGAAACTCGAACCGTCGAAAATGTGCACAATCATAAAAGTTACGGAACTATTCGCAAAGAATTTTGATTTTTGATGCTCCATGACAAATGTGATCATAGTGGTTGGATGCGCTATTATCTTAGTTTTGTGTTTTGTTTGTAGAGCTAAACTTACAGTACTCTCTCCTGTATTTCAAGCAGTACAATACTCGAAGGACCATCTGTATTCCATTATTACTTCTACGTAAATTTTAGAGACAGTCGACTACTTGACTTTAAACTTAAAATAGTAAAAACAAACATAACAAACAAAATGTCACCCTATCATACTGATTTTTTAAGACTTATATCCACCGTCGACTACCAAATCATGACCAGTAATGAACTCAGATTCATCACTAGCAAGAAAAACCACGGCATCCGCCACATGCTTCGCTTTCAACACCCCATCCAAACAGTAAGTCTTCTCAAATGTCTTCTCCACCTCCTCCGCTCCCATCCCCAACAATCCACAAACCATCGGTGTTCCCACCGCCCACGGTGACACGCTGTTCACGCGTATCCCGTACCCTCCCAACTGCTTGCTCGCACACCTCATCAGCCCCAACACCGCGTGCTTCGACATCGTGTAGTCCGTATTCATCGGAGTCCCCATACTCGCCACCACGCTCGCGGTGCATATAATGCTGCCCTTCACCTTCTCCTCCACCATCGCCCGCGCCGCGTGCTTCACAGTCGCCGCAGTCCCTCGTACGTTGACCGAGAAGACCTTCTCGTATTCGGACAAGTCGAAGTCTAGGATGTTCTGTTCGCGTTCAGTTTTGTAGAGGATGCCGGCACTACAGAACATGACGTGTACTTGACCGTATGTTTTGACGGTGGTTTCGACGAGGGTTTTGATCTGGTCCTCGTCGGACACGTCACAGTGCATGTAGACGCAGCGTTTGGGGCCGAGGGATTGGGCGAGTTCTTGGCCCTTATCATCTTGGACGTCGGCGATGACGACGGCGCGTGCAGAGTGGTTGATGAAGTGGCGAGCTGTTGCTTCGCCGATGCCACTGGCTCCTCCTGTGATGATGGCCACCTTCCCTTCTAGCTTCTTTGAAGTCTCTGCCATTTTTGGAGAGATTGCGGTAATTGAGTTAACGTTTTTTTTTTTTTTTTTGAAAGAGGTAATTGAGTTAACGTGAACGGTCAGACATAAGAGATGAATCAGATGATACATTATAAAGCAATCAATCATTTGCACCGTTGTTGGGCCGAATAATTGGTCTTTGACAGCAGCTTCTGATGTGACACGTATTATATCATGTGTCTATTTAATTTTCGTTGGTTTTGGACGCTTATTGGCTGTCTTTAACTCTTAAGTTGACCAATAATGCTACTAGTTAGACTATTATTATACGCAACAATGAGTACAGTTCTCATATTCATAATGACTTATCCATTTCAAGCCTGAGAAAAACTTCAATTTACCTTGCCATAGAGGTCCATTTATTCATAGAGGGCCAGTTTTTCAAGAGATTAATAGTAAGTTACCCAAAAATTTCCTTTAAATTTATATTTAAATGATGTGTAATATGTGAGTTGTTAATTAATATTATGTAATCTTATAAGTAGTCAAGTATGATACCAATTCACTTTGGCATAAGCTTAGATAAAATTTGTAGGTAACATATCACAACTCAATTTAACATAATGCGTGTGATATAAATTTCTTATATGATTACATAATATTTTTCATATAATTAATAGTTTATATCACATATTGTAATGTACCCGTTAGATATATAAAAAATTTTGTCATTTAATTTAACTATTATTTTGAATATATTGAACATTTGTAATTTTTATTCTTGGTTTTTGGTTGGAAAAAAACGATTAAAGTTTATCAATATTTTAAAATAGGGATATTATCAAAATACCTTATAAAAATAAAAATTAATGTGGAACAACTCATTTTTTATGTTAAAAAATGAGGTTTAATGATATTATTTTTTATTTTAGGAGATTTTTTTAGATTTTTTCCTTAAAAATATTTGATCTGACATCAAATAAAATTTAAATTGGCAATTCTAAAGAAGTCTAAAATCAATAATTTAACCGACATGTTTTACATTATGTAATGTGTGGGGGAAAATCATATAGATTGTATGATAATTCACCATTAATAAATTAATCGAGATGGAGAAGATGATAATATTAGTTCAATGGTATACCCTCATATCTATACTATAAGTATTGTAAATTCTTATTGTGTTCTATCATTCCCTTAAAACTCTAAATTTATTATAAAACTTAAAAAAAAAAAAATCAATTGCATAATAAATGGCAAATTTTTATGCATCAATTAATTTTAATTGTACATGATATAATTAACAATAGAAATTTTGAACAGTAGAGATGGCTATAAGAATAATGATAGCATCTTTAACGGTTCTATTAATTATCTTTGGAAGCAACAAATTATAGTCGGTTATTGTTTACACAAATTACACATGTACACATGGATGTTTGAATCCTAAAGGAAAAAAAAAAAAAAACCCTATTGTTTCATTATAAATATTAAAACCTTAAATATAATTTGATTGCATTCAATTATTTCAATGCAATCAGTGTCATGTAAGTAAACTAAATCAGTAATTACGTAACTTACAATTTAAATTTGTATAAACCATTTATTCGACATGATTTTGAATCTTAAGCTTATTAAAGGTTATATTAATTTTGTTAATATATCATAACCTCAAAACTTAAATACTATAATTTGATATTTTTTATTAGTTTAAATTTTTTAGTTTGATGGTAACTAACGTGATGTTAGAGTTTAGAGGTCCCTAATTTAAATCATCTCTCCTCTCTTTATCTAAAAATTTTCTCGTTACATATATTATACGGTATAGGGCGTTTAATATGTATCCATCATCTGTTACTTGTTCACATTACACATAAAGGGATGTGTTAACGTATTATAACTTCAAGTTTTAAATATTATGGTTGAGCTCTTCCTATCAACTTAAACTTTTGAGTCTGATGATAACTAACAAATTTTATATATGAACCATCTCAACTAAATCATGGAATTTTATTATAATTTTGTTGAGAGTTTTCGTAACCACTAAATGTATCTTTAGTGGTCATTCAAATGAATATATATATATACACATGTTAAATTAGTTTTTAAAAGTAAATAAAACTAATTGAAAGTTTTTTATGGGCATTTAAATTATTTTTAAATAAAAGTTAATAATGAATAACTATTTTTTGATAAAATACAAGTATTTAAAATCAAATCGAAACATTTTAAAATAATATTGTTATTGTAAATATTCTTTATAATATACACAAAATTTGAGTGATATTTTATTTTTTCTTTTCTCTCAATATTATTTTTCTTTGGAAACATAATTTTGTAGGAAACAAAAACACTATAGTATCACTATTGATGTATCAAAGTTGATTGATATATATGAGAAAAGTCAAGAACATTATTCTCTTTTAGATTTTTATTACGCCAATAGTTTTTATGTTCATCTCCGGCATATCAGTAGTGTTGATATGGATACGGCTGACTCATCGTGATCAACCATCTGGTTTGTATTTTTGTCAATAACCCACAAAATTTGACGTACTTGCACTTGTCTGCACCGCTTGATGAGGCTACTTGTTAGCCTAGACTTGGAGCTATCACAACCACTCGTGCACTGTGATCGGCGAAAACTTGTGCTGTGGCCTCGCCGATTCCACTAGAGCCGCCTGTGACTCTGGCAACTTTGCCTTGCAATTTAACAATACCGTCGTCGTTAGTTTTGGCAATAAACATTGTAACAATTGGAGGAAAACGGGATTGAGTTTTGTCTGTTGAGAGCAGGACAGTTGAGAAGATTTAAAAACAAAGTCGACTTCATTTGGGGACGAACTTGCAATTTAGAAATTTCCCCCTTCTTGAAAATTTAAAGGGATAATCCCAAAAAACCGATTCTAATTTACAAAAATGTCCATTTTAGTACTTAGGTTTCATTTTTGTCCAAATTATCCATTCTGTCAGTAAATTAACAGAAAACTTGATAAAATTACGAAATGACAATTTTAACCCTGATAAAACATTTTTATTTAAAAAATAAAATAATTACAATTAAAAAAAAATTGATTAAAAAACGGGAGATTCATCGACCATTTTCATCTTCAACCACTTCAACCTCCATCTCCATCATCATCAATCTTCATCACCAACCTCCAACATACCAACCACAGACCAGATGAAAAATTTAAAATAAAAATTTTTCAAAAATAAAAAAAATGGAGATCCAGATTTTGGATCTTTACAGCCACTACATCATCCAGACCCACAACCATGATCATACCAACAACCATCACAATAAATCGGTACACCCACAACCATCAACAACAAATCAGTAAAGCCACATTGAACAATAATCAATCAACAAATCCACAAAGATTGAAAAATAAAATCATCAAACATCATCAAGCACTGGGTTTGAACACAGTAACCCAGTTGAAGGTTCAACTGAACCCAGATGAACCCTCATCTGGGTTCAAACTCACAGGAGGGTTCGTCTGGAACCCTCATCTGGGTTCGAAGCCAGATGAGGGTTCGTCTCATCTGGGTTCGAACCCAAACGAGACAAACCCAGTCGTCTGGGTTCGAACCCAGATAAGGTTCGTCTCCTCCTCTGGGTTCAAACCCAGATGGAACCCAGACGACTGGGTTCGTCTCCTTTGGGTTCGAACCCAGAGGAGACAAACCCAGTCGTCTGGGTTCCATCTGGGTTCGAACCCAGACGACTGGGTTCCAACCCAGACGAACCCTCATCTGGGTTCGAACCCAGTCGTCTAGGTTCGATCCTGATCTGAAAAGAAAGAGGAGAGGAGAAGAGAGAAGGAGGCGACGGCGGCACCAGAGAGAGAGAGATGAAGATGAGTCAGCGAGGGAGAGGTTGGTGGTGGATGTCTAGCGGAGGCGACGGCGAGCGACGGAACTTGAGCGGTGAGGTTAGAGAGAAAAAGAGACTGGTGAAGTTAGGGAGAGAGAGAACGGTGAGGTTAAAGAGAAGGCAGCGAGTGACTGAAAAAAAAAATATTTTTATTTAAATTTTTTATTTTTTAAATAAAAATATCTTTATTTTTTATATTTTTATATTTAAATTATTTATTTATTTTAATTTTTCATATTTTAATTAATTAATATATAGATTTTTAACTTTCTTTCGCATTTTCGCTTTTACTCCCGAAGTCAAATGATCAACCTTATTCATTTAACGGAATCTGTTACTGCCAAGGGTATTACCGTCTTTTCATACGCCTTTAGGGGGTATTTTGGGTGTTAAATTGAAAGTTAGGCGGTAATTTGGATAAAAATAAAATCATATGGGGGAGAATGGATAATATATCAAAAGTGAGGGGTTTTTTGAAATTATCCCAAATTTAAAATGAAGCAGTCACAACGATCGCCTTGAATGTGGAAATATATATTTTCCAACTATACAGCCTAAAAAGCTACAAAGGTCAAAAAGAAAACGTGAAGTTGAAATGATTGGTGTTACTATTGTTTTTGTTTTCTTTTAAAAAAGTAACACCAATAATTTAAAATAAAAAAATAACACCAATAATTTAAACTTCACTATTTTGTCGGTTTTTAATAATTTAATTATTTATCCCACTTTGAATTTCTTTTTCCTAAAAATAAACTCTTAACGGAAAAAATGATACAGTAAAATAAATTGATAGAACGTTAAAATTATCTTAAATTATCAATTTTTACTGTATAAAAAAAATAATAATAACAGTGACTGTTAACGAACGTTTTATTTTTGGAGGGTCTGTTGCGCGGTCAACTTAGAAAATCAGTTTTTCTCAATAATATCCCTCTCATTCTGGCTTTATTTACCGTTCTCTCTATCCCTCCCTCCTGTTCCACCATCACGACGTCCTTACAATTTTAAAAGCTCCGATATTTCGCCATTGTAGTTCAATTCTTTTCTGAGAGTAAAGAATTTGATTATTAGGTCCCAACATTTAAATCATTCAAATCTCTACCCAGAAGCTTGAACACAGAAATCAAATTTGATGTTTCAGCTCTAGGTTTTGATCAAAACCATTAAAGTTCAAAGTTTTGCTTTGAAAATTCAAAATTGTGTGATCAGAGTTATGCAATTATGTCTGTTGTTGACGTCGCTTTGAGTCCTATTCGACATTCTCTGACTAGGTACTTGTTGACGTGAGAAACCAGTCAACGAGATTCTTTGAGCCCAATGCTGCAACGTAAGAAGATCACAAACTAGAAATAGAAATAAAGAGCAAAAAGAAGAAGTCAAGGAAGAACAAAGCAACACAGATTTTTAAAGTGGTTCAACCTTTTTATTTTACCTACGTCCACTGTCTCTTTATTTTTGCAGAAAGGTGGCAATATTTTCTCTCTAGTGTGTCTCTCTGTTTTTTACAATGAAAGTCCTCCTCTATTTATAGAGAAGGAAGAGCTACAGAAGATAACAATAAGACAAAATGACATAATGAACTACAATTAATACTTCTGGATCTCATTTAATGCTTCTGACTTTTGTCAAGTCAACTCTGTCAACACGTGGGGCTGGATGCTAACTCATGCTGGTTAGGTGAGGTTTCCCGAAATTAGGCTGTCATTAGGTGAAATAACCCTTCTTATCGTGCAAGATACGTTAACTTACTGTCCTGAATTGGCACTCGGCGAACAGGGACAAAAAAGGGCTGAAGCTGCTGAGTGAGCGGGCTGGTCCTGTAAACGGACTAACTCAGCGAACTCGACATCGTTACAGAAGGAGACTTTGTCAAACGATCTTGACGACGCGAAAGCAGGCCCAGATTGCTCCATCAGTCTTTCTGTAAGCTTCTATATGGGACTTTGCTTATTGGTCCCAGTGGCTTGGGTTACCAATCTCATGGGCTTTTTTCAGCCCATTCAGATAATCCGGAAAACACCCATAACAGTACTGCAACAGTAGCACAATGAGAACAGGCAAGCGTTTCAGGTTCTCTGATGCCTATACTTGTATTGGAGATGGATCCAATTGAGTCAGTGAAGTTGCGGATCCAGACGTGTAAAGGGTTTGTTGTGAAGAAGCAAAAGCTGGTGTATGAAGGGATAAAATAAAGTGCTATCTCTACAGTACCTTTCTTTAATAGTGGTAATGAGAGTGTAGAGGATGGTGTGGTGTGGATACTGTGGAAGCAGAAGAGAATCGAACAACACATAGGATATGAGTTTGAAGGTCCTACAAAAGACCCACATTTCACAGATTTTTGGCTGGAGCCTGTTGTGGTTAAAATAAAAAAAAAAGAAGTCATATTTCTGGTGATGAGAGAAGATATAAGTGATGAGACAATCAGAGCCTGTGTTCTTGTCAAGTAACATGGAGAGCTAGTGCATGCTTCGCTGTTTTGGTATTTGAAAGAAGAAAAAATTGTTTATTTCAAATACAGGATAACGCGTTTTAAATTGATTCTCTATTAAATTATATTTATATCGTATAGAAATCAATTTTTTTTTTTAACGTTGGTAATGTAGCACTTTTTTTAAAAAGATAATTCTCATCTACGCTGGAGATGCTCTAATTTTGGACAACTCCTTAACAGTGGAACAACAAATCAGTGATGGATGATCCCCATTCCCAAGAGTGTGATTCGCACTCGTTGAGGGGGAGTGTGACTCATGGTCCCCTAGGGTAATATGACTCGTGCTAATTTATGACACTCTTAAGTCCTGCTCTTTAAATGTAGTCTATACTAAATTTGATTCAATCAAGATCCGACGTGATTCAGCGTTCTTGCGGTGAGTGCTCTAGTGAATCCGGTGAAATCCAATGAGTGGAAGATGAGATGGTTTTTCATTTCTTTTTTAAAAAAAAAATGGAAAAAATTCATAAATAGCCTTTTGAGAGCTCTAATTAAATTTTCTCATCCTTTATACATTCTATGTTCTTACTCACAGATATCTTTCAATGAACACTCATGCCAATTTCATATTCTAATTACTTCTATTTCATGATTATTCTTGCATTTTCACCACAATTTCAGAGACAATTAACTTGAATTTAATATACACAATTTATTTCCACACACCACAGTCAAAATAAACAAAACGTGAATGTTTTCTAGAGACACTGAAGTCCACCGTCTACAGCCAAATCATGACCAGTAATGAACTCAGACTCATCACTTGCAAGAAACGCCACTGCATCCGCAACATGCTTGGCTTTCAACACCCCATCCAAACAAGATGTCTTCTCAAAACTCCTCTCCGCCTCCTCCGCTTCCATCCCAAAGAGTTTGCACGTCAACGGCGTCGCCACCGGCCCCGGCGACACGCTGTTCACGCGTATCCCGTACCCTCCCAACTGCTTGCTGGCGCACCTCATCAACCCCACCACCGCGTGCTTCGACATCGTGTAGTCCGTACCTATCGGAGTCCCCATACTCCCCACCACGCTCGCCGTGCAAATAATGCAGCCCTTCACCTTTCCTTCCACCATCGCCCGCGCCGCGTGCTTAACAGTCGCCGCTGTCCCGCGTACGTTCACTGAGAAGAGCTTCTCGTACACGGACATGTCGAAATCTAAGATGATCTGATCGTGTTCGGTTTTGTAGAAGACACCGGCGTTACAAAACATGACGTCGAGTTGACCGTAAATTTTGACGGTTGTTTCGACGAGGGCTTTGACCTGGTCCTCGTCGGCCACATCGCAGCGCATATAGACGCAGCGATCGTGGCCGAGGGATTGAGCGAGTTCTTGACCCTTGTCATCTTGGACGTCGGCGATGACGACGGCGCGTGCTGCGTGGTTAATGAAGTTACGAGCTGTTGCTTCACCAATGCCACTGGCGCCTCCGGTGATGATGGCCACCTTTCCTTGAAGCTTTTTCGTGCTCGCTGCCATTTTTGGTGAACTTGCAGTGACTGAGTTCATTGTTTTAGTACCTGCTTGGCACAGCTTTTGAAAGGGGAAAAGCCTCTTTTATTAGAGCTGATTGGATGACCCACCAGGAGCTTTTGTATTTTCAAAGCTATCCATGGGCAGCCATAAAGAGTTCAATGAAATTTTTATAATTCTAATTTTACCCTTGTTGCAATAAATAGCAAAATAAAATTACCACATGTGTCCTCGAATGTGTTTCCAACTCAATTGCTCCCCTTTCTTTCACTTCTCACCGTCACACTCACGTACGAACCCTAACTTTTGTTAAATCGTTCTCAGTTTTGGCAAGATTTGAGTCATTTGACCAAGTTTTGGTGCTCTCGAAAATCCATCTTTGAAGCGATGTGGACATAGTTACACAGAGCAATTTGTTAAGGCAAAAATCCCATCTTTTCACTCACATAAATCTTGTTAAAAAAAAGAGAAGATTTTACAATGTCTAGTTTTACAAAACTGGACATTGGTTGTGAGTGTTTTACCTGAAAAACTGTTCTCATCGTCAAAATTCAAACCACCATCACATCACACGTAATCTGGTATTAAAAAAAAAATAGGATTATTATTATTTACCCCATAGTTTTAAAAATAATGTCAAACCACCCTTGGTTTTAAAAATATTAGTTAAAAAAATCCAGCCGTTAATGGGTTGATAATTTCCGTCCATAAGTTTACAAATCCGTTAGGTATAAGGGTAAAATCGTCAATGTATTGGGATTTTAAATAGAAAAAAAAAAAACCTAATCCCACCCCAATCTCTCTCCACCGTAATCTCTATCTCTCTGTCTTCTACTTCCCTCTCTTCCTTCACACCGTCCCTCCTCTTTCTTGCCAGATCTGAGGTTCTCTCTTGCCAGATCTCAATTGATGGAACGATGGTCCACTTCGACCACCTACCAGACTCCTTCTCTTCGTCTTTAATGTAGACATCAAAGCCTCGGGTCGGTGCTGCGTCTTCTACCGTTGATTCCAGTCGTATGTCGTCCAGGTGGAAAACATCCTCGTACGTGTCGACTGCGTGATCCCACAAATCCCACTCCAATCCCTCTCTACCGTAATCTCCATCTCTCTGTTTTCAACTTCCCTCTTTTCTTTCTCACCGCCCCTCCTCTCTCTTGCCAAATCTGAGCTTGAGAATCTTCCTCCTCGTCTTTGTCTTCAACAAGATCGCCGACGTCCTCTCAGTTGATGGAATGAATGGACCACTTCGACCACCTACCAGACTCCTTCTCCTCGTTTTCAACGAGATCGTCGACTTCAAAGCCTCGGGCCGGTGCTGCGTCATCTGCCGTTGATTCCAGTCGCATGTCGGCCAGGTGGAGAACATTCTCGTACGCGTCGACTGCGTGATACCATAGGATGAGTCCTCCTCGTCAACGTCGGAGAAGTCACGCCCCCCTTTTTCCAGCCTCTTCCCCTTCTTCGTGTTTGCTTGAAATTGTTTTTGTTTGTGTTTATGTTTGATTTTTTTTTTCTTTTTTCATTTGATTCTGGTGGAGCTTGAATTTGTTTGAAGATTCTGGTGAACAATGTTGATGGTTTTGGTTTTGGTTGTGTTGATGTTTTAGTTTGATTGATGAATGTTGGCAATGTTAGTTTGTAGGCAATGATAGTGATGAATTCCATTTTTTTTTTTTTAAATGTGGAGATACCAGTTGTGATCTCCACCGTCCATCAATCTTGATGGATGGTGGAGATCACAACTGGTATCTCATTTCTATTTTTTTAATAATTATAAATGTAATTAATTATTATTATTTTTTTTATATTTTTATTAATTAATAAATATAACAAGTAAATATTATTATAATCAATGGCATTTTGGTCTTTTCATGGTTTTGTCATAAAACCACCAATAAATTGGATGGAAACACTTTTGGATTAATGATTAGGGTTTTTTGACTGATATTTTTAAAAATTGGGATAAACTGACATTATTTTTCATTTTAGGAGGTTTTTTAGATTTTTCCCAAAAAAATAATACCAAAAAAAAAACAAAATCATCATCAGACCTTTATCATCACACCCCATAAAAATATAATCAAACCAACATCAACCATCCATCGACAATCTAGAAAACTTGAAAAACTCTATCAACAAACCGAGATCAAACCTAAAACCTATGTCTAGTCAGATCTCATATCATCCCAAAAGTGGAGTTTTTCATGTTTTCTAGGTTATTGATGAATGGTTGATGTTGCCTTGATGATGTTTTTTTGGGGTGTGATGGTGGTTTGATGATGAAGGTCTAATGATGATTTTTTTTTTTTTTTGATACCAAGGTCTGATGATATTGATTAGGTGTGATGTGATGGTGGTTTGAATTTTGACGATGAGAACAGCGGTGATGGTGATTTTTTGATGAATCGTGGTGATGTAATTCTGATTGCGATGAATGGGGGGATGAAGCCAATCCAGATGACAAGAAAATCACATATTTTGTTTTTTTTTTTTAAAAAAAAATTAAAAATATATATGTTAAAAAATAGAAGGGTAAATGGTAATTAATTCATTAATTAATTTAATTTTTTTTAATATAATTTGATTTTTAATTTATTTTTTCTTTTTATTTTAGTAATGGAAGAAAAGTTTGATAATTGATTAATTTTTTATTTTTTATTTTTTAATTTTTTTAATATAGCAAGAGTGTTCTTGTTTTTTATTATTTTTGTCACAAAAACCGTCAAAGATTTGGATGGAAAACACTTTTAGCTTTCGGTAGGGGTTTTTTAGTTAATATTTTGAAAAATTGAGGTATATTGATATTATTTATCATTTTAGAAGTTTTTAGATTTTTTTTTATTTTTAATATTAAGAATGATTTGATATTATTTGTAATTTAGGGTTAAAATAATAATAACTCTAAATTAAATAAAGTTGATAAAATGATATTGTTGAATCATATAATTTTTTTTTCCTAAAAAGTCTAAATTTATTGTAATAGCTAGTTAGAATAATAAAATTACAAAATCATTTTTCAGTTGCAACTTTTTCACCAATCATTAAACCGGTCCAAGCAGAACATGCTTTGACATTAGTAGTAAGTGCTCTTGGCAGTGTCAGGCTGGCGCCGTGCACATTTTGCTTTCCAATTTTAACAATTCAGTCAATTTAGTATTGGCAAAAATTAAAAATAATAAGATGAAGATCCATATTAGCTGATTTTAACTACCAATTTCGACTTTAGAAGATATATAATATTTTTCAACCATAACAGCACATGAACAACTCAATTTACGGGGTTATATATCCAATTTCTTCATTACTGGCATTTTGATTATTTAATAGTCAATTTCCTAAGGGAAATCCATTTAGGAAGAATGATCAAGATAAGGCTGTTGGTACATAATTTCCTGAAAGAAGAGTGTGTTCCATGGACAAGATGTATATTCATTGGGTTCTCGAGTTTACGCAAAGCGTATAACTAAACATAATTGATGAGAAACAAATTGCGGCATAGAGCTTTTCAATAGACTAAGCTAGGAAAATAATTTTCCTCAGGTGGCTTGTGACAAAATTCGTTAGCTTAGCATCGTCGATCCATCTTGGATGGACCAAAAATTTCTTCTGTCGCAGCGCCCATTGACAATGACAAGCTTAGGTTCCTGTGGTCGTCGAGACAACATGTGTGATTGATGGGTCAAGTGTGTCCCTGCATTTAGCTCCCGAAGTCTCAGCCCAAACCAAAGGAATATAATCAATTTGGCTGTAGAGCACAGCACACCTTAAGAGAACAATTCTACGTAGCATATTCAAAAGAACCCTAACATCTCTAGGAGCACAAAAAAACAATGCATGGATTCAGTCGAAAACTTGAAGAACGTTCACTAATGCCCCATGATCGGACTCATGACTTTCTTCTTCTATCTTCGTCGTCTCTGACTGCGATGTGTTTTCTTTGAAATAATTGTATTTTCCAACCACGATCAAGTTCTTCCGGTCACTAGACTCCCACGCTGATTTAGTGTCATCAAGAATGATGACATTGTGTTTCTCTCCCAACGCCAAATCAAACCTCTTCTTTTGTTTTCCCTATCGTCCTCTTTGTTTCATGTCTTCGCGTGCAATGATACGAGAGTTGAAGTAGTTGCCTTCCGGGTCAAGAAACTTCGTGCCCTCCTCCGCGTAGAGTCTACTGCCAGAGTATATATACATCTCGAACATGGTGCTTGCTTCTTTCAAAAAAGTGCGAACAAAAGGTCTCAACTTCATCAAATGTCCAAAATCATCCAAACTATATAGACTACCAGTGTATACATCTTCATCGGTATGCCTCATTAAATCCCGTTCTTCCGATGTTAGCTTCTCAAACGTTTGTGTATGAAGCAACGTCTTGTCCAAATCGAGAACCAGTTGAAGCTTTTTCTCACCTACAAGTTCCTTAGAGTTTTGCTTTTTCAAACGATCGTTGCTATATACACCTCAAACCCCTTTGTATATAATTGAAAGCAACACCATAATTATCATCCATACGTAGCCCACAATCAACCCAGAATGTTTGCAAGTTTTTTTATGCGACAATGACTGACGGGGTTGCAGTAGCAAGCCATTGATACCGTCACATAGCATTGTTTTACAATCAACATGATTACTAGCATATGCACTCGTTAATTCTCGATCAATAATAATAGATCACATAAGGTTGAACAAGGGTTTGTGAAGAAGGAATAGTATGTAGAGTGGACGTGTCCATGTCCGATTCCTAGTTGTACTCATCTAGTAGTAATCCAATTACGTTAAGATGACTAAAGTTTACCTTCCGATCCGGATGATTATCATATGCATCAGAACATCAACTTTTGACGCATATCCTTAAGATTTAACTGATTAGAATAATAAGGATTTGAAATTAGAATTTTATTTATTTATTTACTTGGGGCAAGGGATTTGAATTTCGCTTGGAGACTTAATTTACCAACCATGTTATATGGAGTTAGGACTGTCGATTTTTTATGAAAAGAATTTAAATTTAAATAATGTACGTGAAACAAAACATATAACAATCTTAATTATCTATTATTTTTATACTAATATCACTAGTTGAGTGCATATAACTAATAATTTCATTCACCGAGCCTCTAATCCTTATAAGTAATTTGCATAACGAGCAAATAAGAAAAATTATTTTCGTTGAAAAATGTTGTGGAGAGTAGTACTTTTTTGGGTGGCTTTATCTTAAATTGTTTTTTCGAAGTCAAAACCTGGCAATAATTCCAGCACATTTTCCATTAATACAGGATTTCTGTATTGGTTTCAAAGGAGGAGAAATTCAGAAGAGAGAGCTCAAAACAGCTTCAGCATACGATGCAGATACAGAAAAAAAACAATATACAGGCCCTAAAGAGTGGGGCAACACACTTGCAGAATATGGTGAAGCCGTCAGTCATCATCACACACATTCTAAGACGAATTGTGTGTTATAGGATGGGGCAGGTGTTGAAGGCCATTTTTTTGAGCATCAGTTTAACAATAATCTGAATGAGACTCGTAGAATTCACTCGGGCAAGGAGACATGACCTCTTGCTCTAGCAGCTGTAATATCTGATTCATCAAAGGCCTATCATCAGGGTTTGCATCCGTGCACCTTGCAGCTATTTCAAGAATTGCTTCAACTGTTTCCAGATCAGCGTCAGTGCATTGTTTATCTACTACATCTTCCAATCTGTTCTCTCTCAATAAGGTGTTCATCTGACACAAGTACATGCAGAAAGTGTTTATTTATGAAAATACATGTTCACTGATTGAGTTCTGTCTCTCTAACAAAAGAAAAACAGGGCGCTTACCCAGCCAACAACATTTAAGCCTCTCTTTACAAAAGTTGGGTCAGTTGGTCTTTTACCGGTTACAAGCTCTAGCAAAAGAACTCCAAAGCTATAAACATCTGACTTCTCTGTAGCTCTCCCACTTTGCAGATATTCTGTTTTGAAGTAGAACATAAGAAAGCCAAAAAGATAGTTAGATCGCTTGGGATTCAAGTATGAGGTCACAAAGTTGTAGTTCTATTATTAGATTATTATGAGCCGCAAAACCATATAATTGTATAAATAAGACTGATGAGGATAAAATTTCTTAGTCAATTAAATTTACGAGCTATTTATCCTTCACAATTTCTCATATTTGCCTCTGTTATTGTTTACTATGGAGTTGAATTCCAAGGTCACCAGTGTTGGGAAATTAATGCCATTGTCAATGTCATCCGACAAAGAACAATTCACCTCAGTCATCAGTACAAGGACATCCCAAGCTCACCTAAAGCAGCTCTTTAGGTTTTGATTAAATAGAGATGAAAATGTTTGTTCAGGTACAAGAGAACCATTTAAGCCCCAATAGCCAGAACATATTATCTAGATGGAAAATCTAACATAGCAAATTTTTTAGAGCAACATACTTTCCTAATCCCAAGACCTGCTCACATTTCAATCCTGGATAGAAACTTGCTTAAGAAAATTAGGTCTCATATAATAAAAAAATGTGAGTGTTAACTAAATGAAAAATTAACACTCACCTGGCGCTAAATAGCCAAAGGTGCCAGCAACCACAGTTGTGACATGGGCATCCTCATCTACCAAGAGTTTGGCAAGACCAAAATCAGAGACATGAGGCTCCAAGTTTTCATCTAGGAGAATGTTGCTGGATTTTATATCACGATGAACAATCTTTGGAGAGCAGTCATGGTGCAAGTATGCCAACCCCCTGGCAGAACCAAGGGCTATTCTCAAGCGATCACCCCACTTCAACACTCTCTCTCCTTGGCCATGTTCTGAATAGTTGAAGAAACACATTTAAAAAAGCAAAATCAGAAAAATCAATGAGCCTGCAGAGAACATGCTTCAAAACAATGTCAAGAAGTAGTTTGTGATTGTTTCACTACATATGCACATCCTGCCTTCAATCTGCATTTATTATCACAGCTTTCTTCTACAATTTACAAATGCCGGAAACTAAACCACCCTACGAATAGTTATACTGCCAAAAAGAAAGAAAATGAAATATTGGTCTAGAGTCTTGACTTCTACAAGATTATCGTCTCTCACTCTGATCTCACACTCAAAAATGTTATGCTTAAAAAATCATTTGGTTCCAGCATTTAGGTAAGAACCAATATTCTTTAATTCAAATCAATAATACTCACCATGTAAAAAGTCATCTAAGCTGCCCATTGACAGATAGTCATAGATAAGAAGCTTTGTGGCAGGGAGCCGGCAGTAACCTCGCAGATTAACCAAATTTATGTGCTTGATGCTACCCAATATTTCTAACTCCCTCTCAAACACTTGATCAGATCCTTCACGACTGCGATCAATTCTTTTAACAGCAAATGTTCCACAATCATTCATGACCATCCGATATACTGTACCAAAGCCTCCTGATCCAACAACATCCTCCTCATCAAGAGACTCCAACTTTTCGATGATCTCACTTGAGGGGTATGGCATATCACCGTGAAATGTAATAAGCTTTGTCCCTATTGAAAATTTTACAAATCATTAGAAATGGAAAACAATATTGGAGGTAAAAAAGGCAACATTTTGATGACTATCCAACTTACTTGCATCTCGATCAACTTGCTTATGAACTTCAGTGTATTTCTTTGCAGCTCTTTCCTTCTTTGAGAGTAAACAAACCCAGAGGAATGCAAGGAGCACAACAAGTGCAAGGCCCATTGTGGACATTGCACCAATCAGCACTCCTTTCATGTAGTGTGAGGATCGTTTGGTAGGGACTGCAGAAACCCAATTTTCAGAAGCGAATTTGGTCAATTAGATTAAAGTAGTGACCAATGCATTCTTAAATACCAAGGAGAGTAGAAACATAACACTTGCCTGCAGCTTCATCACTTGCTGCATGAGGTAAAACTGCAGGAAATCCCATTGAGGTTCGGCATGGCTTGTGCACTTGTCGGCCACATAGATCTAGATTTCCAATAAACCTAAGCATAATCAAAGGGCTTTTTCTAATTAGTAATCTTAAGAAGGCGGTTGATCAATACCATTGTAGCGCAACATTATCTCACTCAAGTGCTCTTGAAGTCTAATCAGAGTCCCATGAATAACTAAAATTTACCACAGTGTTGAAATTTGGCCTATAATATTTGAAAGCATAGAAATTAAATATGAAAAAAAACAATGATAACATGAGTACTCACGACTTGTTTCCAAAAGCGCTCAGGGCTCCAAAATCTGGAATTTCACCAGAGAAAAAGTTGGTGGACAAATTTCTGCATGAAATAGGCACCAAATAAACAATCAAGGCACGTTTTTCAAATTGCTACACAGTGGAATTCAAACCGAATTCAAACTTACAGGTAATGCAAATGTGTCAGACGGCCAAGAGAAGAAGGTATAGCACCCTTCAGTGAATTGCTTGACAAATCCCTGGCACCGATACGAAATCACATTCTCAATATAAGAACGGCAGTAAGGAACTTAATCTTAGATTGACCCACTAGTAAGACATTGATCACAGTTTGCTAACAGACATATATAATCAGGATTCAAATTAGGAAACAACCGTGGAAGAACAATCAGAGATCTTACAATATAGTGAGCAAAGAAAGGTTCCCAATATTTGCCGGTATGCCTCCTTGGAGATAATTAGCCCTCAAGTACCTATACATCACAGCATGTTTTCTTAGGAGCATTAAGAAAAAAAAACAAATAAGTAAAAAATGAAAAAATGCAAAAATATTGGATATCTATATAACCAAGAAATTCTTGTTACGTTCATACAAGTATATTATGTTCACTTACAAGGCTTTAAGCTCAGTACAATTGGTAATCTCATTGGGAATAAAACCATGCAAGCTATTTTGGTGAAGTGCCCTATCTCAAGTTAAACCAAAAATAACAATCGGAGATGTATTAGTAGTACATATTCAAGAGGCTTCTAGGGAGAGAAACAGTACAAGAACATTCAACTTACAGTCTTTGCAATCTACTGAGTTTACCAATGCTGGGAGATATGATTCCTCCTAATTGCATGTATGGTAGGTTTCTGAAGATGCCAAAACTATAAATTAATTGTCTTTTGAATATATAAAAGCTTAGAATAGTTGGACATACATAGTAATAATAGAAGGGAACAAGAGTAGAATGGAAATTGACATACATAGAGCGGACTCGTTTGTCATGGTGATGGCAAGAAATGCCTGTCCATTTGCAAGGAGACTCATCTGTAGCTTGCCAGTTCCCCAGATAGTTTTTACTGTCATTCAAAGTGCTTTTCATTTCTAGCAATGTAAAACCTGTAAGAAAACACATTAAGCCAGTAACCTCTCTATTTGACTCCATTTGGTTCTACAAAAGCCATAACCTTCAAGATATAGTAAACAGAACAAGAAACATCAAGTTTGAAACTTTACTCTTTTCCATTTTCTCAGTAGCCAACCAGGCCCCCCCCAAAAAAAGAGAAAATCTCAAAACAGAACGTGAAAAAAAAAAGGACCTTTACCATCTTCAGTGAGAGCGAAGGAGCAAGAGCTGAAAAGGGTAGCTACACAAATCACAGAGAAGGCCAAAACCAACACACCCATTTTCAATCGACCTTCTTACAAATGGGGGTTTTGTAAAAGAGCTTGTAGCTCGCCAAGCTCCTTGTTTGTTAACAAATGTGTGTGCGTGAGAGGGAGAGACAGACAGAGAGAGGGAGAAGAGAGAGAGAGAGAGAGAGAGAGAGACGTGAAGCTGTGATGCAATGATAATAGACACCAGTATAGTGGGTAGAGTGAGAGTGTGAGAAGTGATGATGTAGCGAACGACCATTGATTAAACTAAATTAATAATTTTTTGAAACACTATAGAGAGAGAGAGAGAGTGCAGTGTTATTTTCTTGCTATATTTTTATGAGGAGAGTAAAGGACAGACTTTTGAAAATGTTTATGGAAAGTTGTGCGTAAAAGAAGTAGCCGTTGTCCGATGAAATTCAAACAGATTGCCCAAATCATACTCTCACTGCCACTCAAAATGCCACTACTCTCTTTACATGTAAAAACAAAAACATTTTCATATTTTTTCACGGCAGCTTCTGGTATAGGGCACATTTGAAAGATCTTGTAGCGAGTAGACTTGTTATATGTACTCTCGAAGTGGCCTTTTGAAGTACTGTTTACTCTTTAAAATGACAAGAGTCTGAAACTGCATTGAAACATGTCTGACTCCCCTTGGTTTTCAAGATATTATTGGATATCTTACTGGTGTCGTACATTGAATAAAAACAGGCCTGAGTTTCAGCCACCGTAACAAGCCATGGCCCATTTTGGTCCGTTTCGTTACCATGTTACAATCATCACTATGTGAAACATGAATTACTAAGATCGGGGTGTGGTCCATTTATTAGGTAAAGGAATTTGGAGGTAACTTTGTTCAAAGTTTGAGTTCAAAAACTAGGGTCTAGACATGGTTTACACTAAAATATATAGTGAAAACTTGTTTAATAATTTTTCTTTTTGGGTGCTAATGAAGCATTGACACACCAATGTGAGAAGAATTTGTGCCTGTCCAATGTCAAGAAAAAAGTGATTATGCATAACTACTTCTATCAATTTCATGCTTTTGGGTCAAATTTGAAGGTTATATTCTTTCATTAGCATTGATTTCAATTTAGACCCAAATGAAAAAGGGCCTTTTGCCTTTGCTATATGTACACTCAATGCATGAAAGCCTTTTTTCTACACCAGAATCATTACTTGCTTTCTTGTATGCTAGCTTAAATTACAAGCGAAAAATGGTGGTTGCACTTTTTGGCCTGCCCTGTGTAGTCTCAAACATATTGATTAGATGGCTCTTTTTTCATTTTTTTTTTTAGAGGTTAAGATGAATAAATTGAATGACATGTATAAGTAAATGTTCAGATGTGATGGTAAAAACATAATAAAAAAGTAGCAAACGGTCTACGGAAAGCAAAATATTGCGATGAACTATTATTAATACCCACCTCACAAATCACGATTAGTAGGCAATCAGATGTTTTAGACACAGATTGATTGGCTTGTTATTTCTTTCTGTTGTTATTTTTTACACCTTTGAGACTCTAACCTTTATCTTGAACTTAAAGAGGGGATATACACTGACTATTTAAATCATGAGTGAATGTATAAAATTTAATATATCTTTATAACCCTGTACAACTACAACTCATATATAGTAATATTTCATTTGCATAATTGTGATTTTTTTGGCAACATATAGTGATACCCACCTTCTTGATAGTAATGCTAGAAGTCATCATTCACACTCCGACTTATGCTGTGAATTAAATAATTATCCATTTTATTAATTATTATATTACCAATTATGATATAAAATCCAAACATGGATAAGTTGGGATTTTAACATTACTCATCCCTTATTTTACATTTTCTCTATTTTCATTTAAATTGCTTTGATATTACATCCTATATATTAGGATTATAGAACTTAGTAGAGAGTTTCGAAATATTTGGGAGTTCATCAATCAACACTCCAGCCAACATTATAGACGTAAAAATACAATAGGAGACGAAAATTGCACTTAAAACAGATTTTTATTATGCATATCATGAAATTCTTTGAAATGGGACCACAGTACACACATTATTTAGAAACATGATCTATTTAGACTGCCACTATATTTTGCTGAATTTGACTTCAACCCCGTCAACTGGCTTTGGATGTGAAAGATAAATAACATCTGCATCCGGATTGACCAGTTCCCACCTGAAAGTCAATAACATAATAAAAACAGAAGTAATTGCATTAATACAAAGTTCTAAACTTGAGCATTATTAACCGAAATTCATTGAAATTCCTACCTGCAACCATCCAATTTTTGTTCAAATCAAACAAAATTCGACTTTCTTAGTTGATAGATTAGTTTGACAGATAAAATTACTTTATTTCTTTTCGTTTGTTCCATATTGACAAGAAAAAAGAAACACAAATCTCACCTATCAGATGTATTTAATAACTGAAATTTAATATTTAAATTTGACCTAAAATCTAAATATTTAGAACAAAGAAGAATCAATGAAATGAGTAGGTAGTGCTTTACTTGTATCCAACAGACAAATGGTGAAGTAACAGCGCAATTTGCAACCGAGCCAACGTGTTTCCAGGACACATTCTATTTCCTCCACCAAAAACCCGATATGTGTCTGGCTTTGCTGGTTCCTGCATAAGACAGTAACACCAAACACATTAGTTATACAAGTTGATCACTACTTAATTTGCATATTATATATTGAGGTAAGGGCTTACATTCCATCTATCAGGATTAAAGCACATAGGATCATCAAAGTTTTCAGGATTTGTGTGTAGGTATCGAATCCACACAACCACTTTCCAATTCTTAGGTATCTTATAACCTGCATAATTTTAAATTTAAAACAACAAATATACTTGCATTGTCAGTGTCACTAACAATAACTTTGGTATCAACATTTCTTGGATCATAAACTAGCTCTGTACCTTTGTATTCTACTTCCCTAGTAGCGAACCTGAAATTGAGTGCTGCAATATTTGCCATTCTTATTGTTTCTTCCACCACCTGTGTTAGTTAAAAACAAAACAAAAACAGTTTCAAAGAAAAAGAGAAACAAAAAAAAAAAAACCAAAACAGTAAGTTCCTAGTGTCACCAATGGTGCTTGTAACCCAGCCAAAGAGTAGCATATTAATTGATCTTTCCACACAAAATCTAAGTTCCAATTTACATCATCTATTCGATTTAAGATCAATTTGCCTCTTCATCATGCGAACTCTGCTTTCTTGATTTATCGCATCTATTGTGAGTGTAATGGCAATAGTAGATGAGAATCATACTAGGCTGCCAAACAACTTGCCATCAAGCCCAAAGATTAGCATAGTAGGTGTGGTGACACTCACAAGTCACAACCTCTCCTAAGAACCAGATATGGATAGCTATCTGATATTGGATTGTAACACTGATAACCCTGAATAGACAATACCAATTTAAATCATATACCTTGCTGGTGTATTTCATTTGGGAAATATCTTCAGTTGTAATGAAATCTCCTTTCTTGTTCTTGTGTGCTCTCATGTTCTCTTCCTGCAATTTGTACAGGGAACAGTCAAAATTAGTCACAGGAAGAGAGCCTCATGTCTTTGCTAACTTTCTTTATAAAATGATCATCAACTGGTCATACTCGTAGTTTCTCAAGCACGTTGGGGTATTTGGCAAGAAAATAAAGTGCCCAAGTTGACGCCAGTGCAGTTGTTTCATATCCAGCCACCACAAAGCCGACCATGTTGTCCAGAATTTCTTGATCACTTAACTTATTTCCTTCTTCGTCTTCAATTTGCATCATCCCATCCATTAGATCATTCATTGTCTCAACTCCATTTTGATGGTTCTTCTTCTTCTTCTCTAGCTCTATCCTGAAAATTGACTCAAGCTTCTTCCTACACTGACATTTACACATGCACATTGTACAATGTCATTATACCATTTTAAATAAAATTTTATACCTTCTTCTGCCTTTAATTTCAAGTAAACTATGTCAACCAATAACCTTTTCTTTCATTGTCTATATCAATTTAAAATATTAGACAAAATCTCAAAACTAGTTAGGGATTCCAAATGATAAGACATCCTACATGTAATTGTATGGTAAATCACAAGTAATATGGATGTAAAAATATGACACATCATTAGAAGTTTCAAATTTAGATTTTTTTTTTCCCACTACATCTGGCATTATCGATATTAATCTTGATGTTGAATAGTGCATTGTTAAGAAATAAGTTTCATCTGAACAATTAGTAGTCAAGAAAAAGTGAAAAATCCCAATAACATAAAAACTCAACACATCAGGACTGTAAACAAACCTGATATGCATGATGATATGCAGTTCCAGGAAAATTGAGTGGCTGAGCTCTAACTCCTTTAAGCACACCCACGAACAATTCATCCAAGGTGTCTAGAAGATGACCTGGCTCAAAGCTCGCAAATAATTTTCCAATACTCTCGAATATCACCTGCAAGCATTTCACTTAAATTTACTCTCTACATAAGTCATTCATGAACTTTGCTGCATAGCTTAGTTGAATTTCCTTTTTCCTAGAAATCAAGACGTCTAATTCCTTCAAGAAACTCAAGCCATCTCATCATCTAAATTTAAAAGATCCAGTGATATATAGTCATAGTAGAATTTAATATTGTTTATATTCACTAACTTATTAAACATCAATCAAAAGCTTTAGAAAAACCAGGTAATGATAATGAGATACATGAAAGTAAAAATACAAATTGATATGTTTTGATGAATTAACCTTCTTGATTTCAACATGACCTTCAATTTGACCTCTCTGGGCCCATGATTCTAGTGCAGATACCATACTGGGTTGTACAGAAGCTGCAATACGCCTGAGTGCCTCAGGACGGTTGATTGCATTCATTACAAAGCTTCTGAGCCTAGCATGGGCTTTTCCATGAACTGCCACTATAGAATTGTGGCCAACAAGATCAACATTGGGCCATTTAAGTATGAAGGCATCATCTGATCGATATACAAATTTGCTGACCGCCGGGAAACAAGCTATGATGGTCGGTGATCCAAACAGGTGGGTTCTGTATAGTCCTTCTCCATCACCATACCTGATCATCAGCATTTGTTAATAAAGATTTCCTATATAACAAAATCAGGTGCCTCAAATGCACCTGGTTTGATACTTATAGCAAAACATACTATGTAACAAAATCAAGTGCCTTATTCTTTTTATATACATAGGACAAATTTCAATCAAAGCATTAAACTGACTTTCCCAAAAATATGTTAAAAATAGTTTTAGTTACATACAACTAACCTCTAATACATATGTTAAAACATTTTTCATTATTCAGACACAAAACTCACCCTTAGCCACATTTTTAACACTCAAGATGTATTTTATAATTGGATTATATATAATATCACACATTAAAATTAAAAGACTTCAAAGAGTTGAACTATCACCAAGCCAAACATAATAAAACAAAACTTATCTCGATCCTATGAATGCAAATTCAATACTAAAATTCATATACTTGTTCTCTCAAAAAAAAAAAAAAATCATATACTTGTACTTGATAATTTTAATATAGATTTAAATAAATATAGCAAAAAGTGGTCAAAGGTACATATAAATACATATATACACACATATATATATATATATATCTTACTTGCGTCGTTTCGAGTTGATGAATTCATCTGGCCGGCGAACAACTTTGAAGTACCAAAGAAAGTTGATCATTTCTCCTAAGAAAGGGAGCCCCATGTGGCCGGGAGGCAGCCTGGCTCCGGAGCCGGAGTATCGGAGCTTGAGAGGAATTGCATACCAAAGATCGTTCCACCACCATAGTAGCCAACCCACTATCGGCACGAGTCCTAAAAGACAAGCCAACCACACTCCTCCCATAGAACTTGAACTAGTTTCCATCCTCTCCTAGATTTTCCGCCTCTTCTTTTTTGATTTCCTAATGCTAAGTATAAGCAAACTTGTTTGTAAGATAGAGGCTGTAAATTAAACAGCCAGATGGAATGTATAATATTTTATGGAGGAAGATTTTGGTACTTTGGTTCATATTCTTCTGCTCTAATTAATGCTAAAGACAAAAGCTGTTCTAGTTTTACCTTATTAGGAAGGATTTTGTTAAATGTATACAGAGGTGTTTCCATTTGTAGTGGTAACTATAAAATACCAAGTAAAAATCATTAAAGAAAATTTTTTATTTAGGAGTTACAACTTATATTCCATGTTATTTGAGTAAACAATTTGAATAACTTTAATAATGTTAATTTTCTTTTAAAATAATGATAGCGAAAACTAAGTTGTCCAAATTATTTGCCAAAAGTTGACCAGCAATGCTATGCACAAATTCAATGTTCAAATTATATGTCAAGTTTATTTATAATAATATATCATCAATACATTATCTTATAATTAATATGGTTGTTACAAATCATTTTATCACATTATTGTAACAATAAATTTAGATAAATTTTTGAAAAGTTTAACATTATTTCAAATTTATATCCAAATTATGTGTATACTGTTGTAACTTGAATTATTTTCCTTTTTTATTTTGAAATACCACCTACAATGTGATGTTATGTTAAATGAGAGCATTTTACCTAGGCCATATCCCTCGCACTTACATTGATTTTATTTTATTTTTGAATTATTATTTATTTATGATTGCAAATTTTAAAGAAAGAGAATGACTGAACTCATAATCTTTAAGTATAAGTGTAAGAGATATATCACTAAACCATTTGACGTTAATAGCTTATAATTTTTCAAATATTAGTACATTTGATTTATACTAACTTACAAATGAATCTTTCTTTTAGCCCTCACAATAAAAATTCTGACTTCAGAATGACACGTATTGATATCAACCTTCAATTCATTAATAATTTTTTACGTTTTGTCTATCTCCATTTAAAATAGTTTTAGGACTTAACATCAACATTACAAAATGTAAACAACTTTAAACTTGTCCCAAATCTTGGCTATAGAATTCAAAATATTTTCAATTTTTTAAAGAAAATATGTGAGACATCTAACATAAACTTGTAAAATTTTAGGAAGAATATAAACAAATTCTTAATTTGTTCAAAACTATATTATTTTTTTTAATTGATGTAATATCTTAAATTTTGTGTAACTTTTGGTTTCCAAAGTTTATTCATTTATTTTTTAAAATCCTTGAATTGAAATTTTTTAACAATTAGAAATTATCTCTTAATATAGATGATTGTGTATCTTCTTATCATTCAAATAATTAGGGATTTAATTCTCAATAACAAATGTATGTTATAGTTTGTATGAATAATTATTTTACTTTTTGTAAGAGTAGTTGTTTTCATTTTAGAAAAGTGCATTCGAACTATGTAAGTAATATTTGATCATCAGCCCTTTTTATATCAATTTTCATTAATAAATAAATAATAACTATTCACTAATGCTTTTGAAAGTAGTACAGCACACTAAATAATTTTTTTCTTAAAAAAAAAAAAATCGCTTCAGGTTTCTTGTAGTAAATCGGATTTATTAGTAAGTTGCATCATCTTGGAAGGATATGGGTAATAATTAGAGGGGAATACAAGTTATACAACTAGCCCTGAACTTTTAAAATTTTATAAATTTGACTCTATATCAATATTATTATTTTCTATAAATTTTGTAGTTTTTATAATGTTGTTTCTCATTTTTTTTCTATATTACATTTACATTAACCAAAATTTATTCCCTCACTTGAAATATACTGTCTCTTAATTTTAGTTTTTAACTCTAATTCTCTATCATACTTTTAATTTATTATTCATTTAAAAAAATAATATTTTATTATGTATAATTAAAGTCATTATTTATTAACATTTTAGATAAGAATTACAATGTAATCAATACTAAAAATTAATAATGTTTTTAAGAAATATGTAAACCTATATTTATATTTAATTGATAAGATATTCTATTAAACATAAACATTTTAAATTTTTAAATAGTATCGTATTTTTCAATATTTTATTAAAAATATTTTTAAATATTAAAATATTATGAAAAATACAACTTAAATTAGTAAATTTTGTAACTTTGAAAACTATTTTTCCAATAACAAAACCTGATACTATTTTTATTAGTTTATCATCAATAAAATTTATAATAAATGCATATGTTAATAAAAGTTATTATTTTTTATGCATTAATACCCAATTTTTCATTTTTTTTTTTCAAACATTATATCATTATCACATGACATTCCAATCAATAAATACTTGACGACTCCACTACTTGGATGCCATGCGTTTGACCTTAAATGGACTGGCAAACCAAGAGATTAGGGAATCATTTTCTTTATAAACTTCCATTACAATCATCACTAAACTCCGATTCTTCAAAACAATCACCATCATTTGTAGTCTCTTTCAGTTGATTTCTTGGTATTATATCACGTACTAATTCAACTTTTAAACCAAATTTTATAACGATAAAATTTCATTATAAAATTAATGTAGTTATTGAAGTTGGACACCGTAGCTCGTTCCATTCTAGTAGTGTATACAATAACCTAAATATTAATTGATTGTTTTTTTAGCCTTTTCCAGTCTCAAAAATATCAATTACAGGTGGCCTTTTCATTTTAAAAAGCAACTGGCAAGGATGAATAAATTTAATGGGTTTAATGTGTAAATGTGAATATATATATATATATATATATTTTTCATGTCTCCTCTTCATGTCTCAACTTAATATTAACTTAGAATAGATCTATTGTTGAATAAATACCTTTTTAAGTAAAATAAATAATCATAAATAACTAAAAATAATAATATATTTCTACAATAGAATAAACTAAATATATGATAAAAAAATATTAATAATGAATAATATCGACCCTATGGTTTTAGAGAAGAGTGAGTCATTCTCGCACTTGGATTTAATTAACGCCCACCTCACCATTAGCAAGTAATCAAATAATTTATGCACTGATTGATTGGCTTTTTATTTTATTTTTTCCTTCTTTAATCTTTTAACAACTTTGCTGCTGTAATCAGTGATAAGGATTCTATAGTGGTTGACCCATAACCATACTAGAAAGAGAACAAATGTTCGAAATGCATTAACTAACATAGCAGTCAATGTTATATCTGTAAAATAGAATATGAGACTTAAATTGCAATTAGAGTAGATTTATCTTAGACATATCATAACATAGAGGGAGATTAAATTACAGTAGACGTATATTACATCTACTCATATTTCAGCACCATTAAGGATGGTCTGTCATTATATTTTGCTGAACTTGACTTCAACTCCGTCGACTGGTGTTGGATGTGAAAGATAGATAATTGCTGCATCAGGATTGATTAATTCCCACCTGAATTCAATAAAACCGATACTACAAAAATGATTGGATGCATTGATGCAAATTAAGATTTAAACCTCAATGGAGGTGATACATATTTGGAATGTTCAAATTTTGATCAATTAACCAATAAAAGTCTGGTTTTTTTTAACTACTAGATGAGTTTAACAAATGAAATTTTTTATGTTACTACTAGATGAGTTTTTTTTTACTCTCTTTCTTTTATGTTACTCTATATCGAACCAAAAACAAAAGAGCAAATTACAATTTAACTACCCGATTTAAACGCTTTCACAGGCGGAGCAAATGTTTCCATGTTATTACAATTTACCCCCCTCCTGTTAGTAAGATTCGTTATATTTGACGGTAAACGGTGAAAAGACGAAATTATCCTTTGACTAAAGTTGATCAGTTGACCAAATATATATCTGGTCAACTCCTCATTCACTCACTCACTCAGCTGTTCTCTCTCTCTTCCTTTCATCCTTCTTCTTCCGCTTCTCATCTTCTTCTGCTTCTTCTTCTTCCGCTTCTTCTTCTTCTTTCCTTCTTCTTCTTCTTCTTCTTCTGTTGTTCTTCTTCCTCGGATCGTCTGGGTTCTCTGCGATCTGGGTTCGCTAACGAACCCAGCTGGGTTTGTCAGCGAACCCAGATCGGAGACCCAGATACTCCGATCTGGGTTCGCTGACGAACCCCACTGGGTTCATCAGGAACCCAGATCTGGGTTCCTGACGAACCCAGCTGGGTTCGCTGCCCAGATGGGTTCGTCAGGAACCTAGTCTGGGTTCCTGACGAACCCAGCTGGGTTCGTCACGAACCCAGCTGGGTTCGCTGACGAACCCAGATGGGTTCGCTGACGAACCCAGATGGGTTCTCAGGAACCCAGATCTGGGTTCCTGACGAACCCAGAACCTGGGTTCGTCAGGAACCCAGTCTGGGTTCGTCCGATGAACCCAGTCTGGGTTCGTCCGATGAACCCAGAATCTGGGTTCATCGTATGTATTTTTTTCAGTTTGATGATTTTGATTTCAGATGATATTAGGTTTGATGCTTTTGAGATTGATAATGTTGGGTTTGATGGATACATTTGAGGTCATTTTTTGGGTTTTCAGAAGTTGTGACGTTGGCTAGTTGATTGAAGATGTTTGGAATCATTTTATGGTTGCTAGTTGACAATGGTTGCTGGTGATGATTTGCTGGGTGATGTTGCTGGTTGACAATGGTTGCTGGTGATGATTTGCTGGGTGATGAACTTTGAATTGATGATAGATTGCATATTTTGGGATAAAATTTAAAATTAAAAAAAAAAAATTAATATGAAAAGATAATTTTACCCTTGGGTTAGTTAAATGTAACTGAATTCATTAACGGTAGGGGGGTAAATTGTAATAAAATGGAAACATTTGCTCCGCCTGTGAAAGCGTTTAAACCGGGTAGCTAAATTGTAATTTGCTTAAAAACAAAAATATAAATATAAATATAAATTTTCATTTGTTATATATGTTCAACGGTTGAGATTTAACATCTAGATTTGGTTAAAATATAATATTTGTATCGAATAATGATTGAACAGTTAATACGTTTACTTACTTGTATCCGACGGATAAATGATGAAGAAAAAGTGCAATTTGCAATCGAGCCAGCATGTTTCCAGGGCAAATTCTAGATCCTCCACCAAAAACTTGGTATGTGCCCGACCGTGCTGGTTCCTGTATAAGCCATAAGTAACAGCAGAGGTATAGTTTAACCATTCTTTAAATTAGCATGCATTATTTATTGAAATCAGCACTTACATTCCACCTATCAGGATTAAAGCACATAGGATCATCAAAATTTTCAGGATTTGTGTGCAGGTATCGAATCCACAAAATCACTTTCCAGTCCTTGGGTATTTTATAACCTGCAAAATTTTATTTTTAAGATAATATAAGAGCCATTGACACTAACTTTGATCTCAAATTTTTTTGAACCGTAAGCTTGCTGTGTACCTTTGTATTCTACTTCCCTGGTAGTCAACCTGAAAATGATTGCTGAAATGTTTGCCATTCTTATTGTTTCTTCCACCACCTATTTTTTTTTTTTTTGAAATAACAAAATAAAATGAGGTCCTGGTGTCACAATGGGTGCTTGTAACCAAGCCAAAAAACTAACATATCAATTGATATTCCCTTATAAAATCCAAGTTACATTTCGTTCAATCCGGTGCACGATGAATGGCTTCCACAACCAATTAGCCCAATGGGCTCTGCTGGTGGCCCAAATGTTTTCCTTGATGGATTTCGTCTAATGTGGATGGGGCCATAATTAATAAGAGTCTAGTAGGCTTTTGATACCATTTGTGCAGGCCCAACAGTTGCAATTTAGCCGAAAAATGAAAGATTTTAACTTGGAACTTATTTGATGTGAAATTATGATATGGATAGCCCTATAAACTTGCCAATCTAAAACATGCTTTTTTTTTTCTTTTTTAATTATTATTATTTTATAATTGGAGGGGAGGAATAGACTATCTCTGCGGACACTGAAACATGTATGTTTTGGTGGTGTATTTCATAGTAAAATTATGATATGATAACCCCATAGATGTGCCAATCTAATCATACATACTTTGGTGGTGTATTTCATACTAGAAATATCTTCACTTGTAACGAAATCTCCTTTCTTCTTTTTGAGCATAGCCATATTTTCTTCCTGCAATTTGCACAAAAAATAGTCAAGATTAGTCACGAAAAGGGATCATCATCACATAATGACTTCCTTAACCTGGTTGCATCATATGGTCATACTCTGAGTTTCTCAAGGACATTAGGGTATTTGGCAAGGAAATAAAGTGCCCAAGTTGACGCCAACGCAGTACTTTCATATCCAGCAACAGCCAGGCTGACCATGTTTTCAACAATTTCTTGATCACTTAATTTTTTTCCTTCATCATCTTCGATTTGCATCAGCCCATCCATTACATCACTTGTCATCTCAATTCCATTGAGATTCTCTTTCATCTTCTTCTTCTCTAGCTCCATCCTGAAAATTGCATCAAGCTTCTTTCTACACTGCCATTTACAACAGTAAGTTGATTAAGACCACGAATAGAAAATCATTCTTTGATTTTGAACGAATCATAAAATTTTATAGTAAAATATGCGATTAATTACATTTATTGAATTTGAGAAAAACTAAGAAGAATAATGTAACAATTTTAAATAACATATCACATTTTCTTTTGTAATGTACAAGATGATTGATATTCATGAAAATAGTACATTAATAGAATAGTTTGAACCAAAAAATATAACGAATTAGAATAGTTATGAAAACAGAGAAAAATTCAATATAACAAGACTGCAATCTAACCTGAATGGCATGGTGAAAAGCAGATCCAGGAAAATTGAATGGCTGAGCTCTAATTCCTTTAACCAAACCATGGAACAATTTATTTGTGCTTTCTAAAAGAGGCCCTGGCTCAAAGCTTACAAATAATTTTCCAATGTTCTCGAATGTGACCTACATGTAATTCACATAAATATAAGTCACTGATCAACTTTTGTTGCACATGTACTTAGGGGGAAAATAAAATGTCGGTCTCAATTCTTAAGGCGCACTTCCATAAATTTGAGATATAAAAATAAATAAATAATAGATTTTGTTGATTTACCATCTTGACCTCATCATAGCCTTTAAAGTGACCCTTCTGGGCCCATGATTGGAGTGCAGATACCATACGGGGTTGTACAAGAGCTGCGATACGCCTGAGTGCATCAGGATGGTTGACAGCATTGGTTACAAAGTTTCTGAGCCTCGCATGGGCTTTTCCATGAACTGCTACGAGAGAAGTTTTGCCCACAAGATCAACGTTGGGCCATTGAGGTATGAAGATATCATCTGATCGATGTATAAATTTGCTGACTGATGGGAAACAGGCTATGATGGACGGTGATCCGAAGAGGTGGGTCCTGTACATTCCTTCTCCATCACCATATCTGATTTTCGATTTTTTTTTTTTGGTCAAGAAGGATGTTCCATATAACAAAGTCAGGTTTCTATATATTACAAGTATGAACATATTGATTGAGAGCTCTAGATGTATATATTAAGATGCATTTTGGAACGAGCTTTCAAAAACTATGAGAAAAATTATTTCAAACTTAACCCACATAAATGAGAGGTGTAGTTTGAACTCGACCTCTCAAATGAGAAATAGAGAGGGTGGTGTTAACTACACCACTCATCATCTAACAATCTAATAAAATTTTGATTTGAGAGAAATTAGAAGAAAAGTTTGTATTTTAATATGTGCTCTAAAATCATACATTTTATGAAATTCATGACTCTGGAAAAATATTAAATTATAAGCTATTTTTATTTTCCATTCATAGTTCAGAAAAAGAAAATATAAAAGGGACCGGAGGGATATATATATCTTTTACGGTGAGTATATCAAAACTTTTAAATTGTTAATATTAAAGTACAAATTGTTTATACTTTCAATTTACAATTTATAAAAAGTAAAT
Source organism: Dimocarpus longan (assembly GCA_022984855.1). Lineage (NCBI taxonomy): Eukaryota > Viridiplantae > Streptophyta > Magnoliopsida > Sapindales > Sapindaceae > Dimocarpus > Dimocarpus longan. Next base: position 9,139,173 of record CM041024.1, read on the forward strand.
TAAAAGTATAAACAATTTGTAATTTAATATTAACAATTTAAAAGTTAGAATATATCAACTGTAAAAGCTATAGAAACTACGTATATATATTCTACGGTTAGTATATCCTGTATTTGCTTATTTATTTATATATATTTTACTGTTAATATATCCTAATTGTTAAATTGATATGATCAACTATTTCATTCATTTGTTACGTTTACATTAAATGAGAGAGAAAAACTTTTTTAATATATATATATATCTTACTTGCGTCGTTTAGAATTGATGAATTCATCTGGGCGGTGGAGAATTTTGAAGTACCAAAGAAATGTGATCATCTCTCCTAAAAAAGGAAACCCCATATGGCCGGGTGGTAGCATGGCTCCGGTGCCAGAATATCGGAACTTGAGAGGAGTTGCATACCACAGCTCATTCCACCACCAAAGCAACCACCCCAGTATCGGCAATACTACTAAAACCCAAGCCATCCACGCTCCCATTGAAGTTTCCATTCTCAAAATTTACTGCCGCGTCTGCTTTGTCTAACGCTATGCAAGACTGCTTTGTAAAATTTAAGCTATACATTGCCCTATGAATGCTATAAAATTTATTGTAAAGCATGATTCCCAGTAAATTATTCTTCTACTCCAAACAATACTAAGTGACAAGTTACTTTTACCCACCTGGGACGGGTTTATTAAATATATCTAATGATGTTGCCATTACACAACAATTGTAAATAATTATTTTTTTGTATTTATTCTAATAGTCGGGTTAAAATATAGTGTATCTCAACAATATTTATAAGTTTCAAAAAAATAAATAAATAAAATCATATTGCTACGCACTTTAATCCAAACGTTTTATAATTTGTCTATTTTTATTTTATTTATGAGTTAACATGAAGACTACAATCCATTGTATTTTGGGTAAAATATGTACAATTTAGTCCTAAATCTTTAATACAGCAGGAAACATTTCTATTTTTACTAGAGATATCTAATATAAATTTTTAGGAAGATTCTTAATAAATTCTTAATTAGTTCAACTCTATCATGAATTTTAATTGATGTTAAATCTCTTAAAATTTGTTTGACTAGCTTAATAAACATTAACTGTTCTATAATTAATGTTTTTCAAGTAGTGCAGCACATTGAATTAAATTCACCTGTATTGGGTGATTTTGTTGGCCTTTGAAGTTCGAACTGCTGTGGGAGTGGTTCGCATTCGCAGCATGCACTATAGTGTAGATTATGTGAAGTGCCATAATCTTTTTGTCATCCCCACTCTTATTATAGTATTGCATTTTGCTATAACTAATGTAGTGATTGCATATTATATACTTTCTTTCTTCCTTTGCTGATATATATACATATATATTTTTTCTTTTTATATTACAAATACGAATTACAACTACTGGACTTTCTAAATACTATATTTTATGGAACAGTCTGGAACGCAACATTTTATAAAACTCTACTCCCTATAGTAGTAAGGAGAGAGATACCTCACACTGAATGGTGAAAACAAACTCTCTAACTAGAGTGATCATTGTGAAATTTGTTTTCTTATAAGAGCACTTATACCTAAATTGTCCACTTTTGATGAATGATATTCAAACCTCAATACGTTGTGAAAATAAGCTGTGCAGGTGGTTAACATGCCACAACTTGTGGGTGATATGTTTGTTTTTTAATTAGCAAAGAAGTTACAGGAATCACTGTTTATTTAAATATGCTTCGTATACAAATTGTAGCCCACCTTAATTTTGTCCGTTCGATTGTAATTGCAGATACTGATCAGGAATATTATTTAGCGTCGTTTTCAAAAAATAAAAATAAAAACTAAAACACGGATATTTTAGATTCACTTGTTCAGCTAATATACGTGTCTTGTAGTATGGTTTGTAAGTTTCCTCTTAGACTTGACGTCAAATGCATCAAGATAAGTTTCCATTTTGCAGCCCACAAAGCACTGTTTGTGGCCAGCAAACAGGTCTGGGAATCATTCTCTCGAGAGAATTTCATGGCAATCATCAACTAAACTCCAGTTCGTCAAGATAATCCCTATAATAATCGTATACATGCTGTTCGGAGAATTTTTATACTATTTGGTATTTCATCAGTTAACATATGGTGTGTCTTTCAAATATATTTTCTAATAATTAAATTAATTTGATAGATTAATTACAAGTATTTAGTAACGTAAAGATAGCTAGGGTCATATCCTCAACAAACTACGTGACATTTCACTTGATCATAAGTGCTCTGGCCTTGACTAAATTTTCAAAACACATTGCATGCATCTGGACCGTCCGGACCTGACACAATATGGTTTGTTCCTCAAACACATTACACGTCTTACTTGAGAATTTTTGTCAGAAGTCCGGGTAATCAGCGTACTACTAGCTAGCAAATTAGTAGTCATCATTCCAAAAATCCCTTTTATATAATTTAAACCCTGTTATATGAAATGTAATTAAAATTTTAGTACGAAGTCATACAAAGAGAAAAAATTAACATAAAAAATGGCATATCCGGTCTGTTCTTCTTCTTTGTTTTCCTCAGTTGATCGAGACCCTCCTCCAGATCCTTCTACTAGGAAGCCAGGAGGATGGAGAGCTTTTCAGTACATTCTTGGTAATGATATTGATGTGTATAGGTATTGAATAATTTATATCGAGTTTTTGCTTTATTGTGTAATTTTTGTTTTTCTTACTTTATGTCGAAGGGAATAAGTCGTTTGAGAAATTGTCTTCAGTGAGTTTGGTAGGCTATCTAATACTCTATTTGCCAAGCAAATACAACATAGGAGGTGTGCTTGTGGTTAATATAGTCAGCATTTGGTCACCGTTGTTGTCAACATCTAGACCAATGTCAGCTGGGTTCTAGGCTTTGCCATCCCCACAGCTTGTTTTGTCATCTCCGTAACCATTTTCTTGATAGGCTGCCACACTTACATCTATGTCAAGCCTCAAGGAAGAATGTTTTCAGACATGGTCAGAGTGATCATCCCAGCTGCCTTCAGGAAGCGGAGATTAAGTGTTGGACCTGGTTGTGAGTGTGAGTTTTACGATCCTCATTCGAGAGCATTTGACCAATCACATCTGACAAAGCTAATGCGCACAAATAGGTTCAAATGCCTTGACTGGGCTGCTATAATTACTGACCCAAGTGAGTTACACAACCAAGAGAAGCCCAAAAATGGTTGGAGACTATGTAGTGTGCAACAAGTTGAAAATTTAGAATGCTATGTAGCAATTTTCCCAGTTTGGGAAGCAGGAGTCTTTTGTTTCATACATGGACCAACACAATACATTTGGGGTCCTCCAAGCACTACAAATGGACAGATCAATCGGATCACATGTTAAGATCCCACCAGGTTGGTTGAACCTTGTAACGATGATTTCAGTTTCAATATGGATATTTATTTACGAGAAGATTCATGTTCCATTGGCCAAAAAAATTGCCAAAACGGAGAAAAAAATGACAATACAACAAAGAATGAAGACAGGAATGACTATGTCAATCCTGTGCATGTTAGTATCCGGGATAGTTGAGAAAATTCGCCGCAGCTGGGCTTTGAAACATGGTTCTTTTGTCTCACCAATTAGTGTAGCATTCCTCGTGCCACAATTGATCTTTCGAGGTCTGACGGAAGCTTTTGCAGCTGTTTCTGTTATAGAGTTTTTCACCATGAGAATGCTTGAGAGCATGAGGACTGTTGCAGGGGCAGTCTTCTTTCTAAGCTTGTCTATACAAAGTTACCTGAGCGCCTTAATTGTCAATATCATCCACACTGCAACTAAAAACAATAATGCGCCGTGGTAGGGAGGTCATGAGCTTAATAAAAACAGGTTTGAATACTATTACTTCACCATTGCCGCTCTGGGAACTGTAAACCTACTGTATTTCATTTTTTTCCTAGCAAGTGTGTGGAAAATAGTTAAACAGATGGAGTTCAACAAATCAATTGCTTTCAATTCAGGAAACCTGTCCAAGTATGATTCCATGGACGAAGAGAAGGGGTTGGAGAGGCATGACAGTAACTGATGTATTAACAACGTAACATCAAAACAAATTAAGAATTTGTTACACATCATTTTCAAATGTAATTGTACATACATCTTTATTTATTTATTTTTGGTTTGTTTTCCAATATTTTCAGAAAAGTAGATACTTCATACATCTTTGATGTTCCTATATTTAGAAGCAGTAAATAATTTTGTATGGAGACAAAAACAATTATAAAACACAAAATCAAGTCCATATAAAAAAATAGCGTTATTTGGTAATCAATATGATTTAAATATGTATGAAGTGCATCAGTACTCAATTCACTATTAAACGAATATTTAAAATAATTATTATCATTTTTTCTCGTGACGATTAATAAATCCTTCCATTAATTCAAGAAACATAATTTTATTTTTTCTTTTGACTTAAATTAATTCAGAGAGTGTGGTTCTATGACATTTTCAAAATCATCAAGAGAACAATAATGATTTATCAATCGTCAGGGAGAAAATAATAATAACTCTATTTAAAATTTTAATTGTTAATCCTAAACAAATAAAAAAGTTAAAATTTCTTATTCAAAATTGGAAGCAAATTTTCTAAAATAAAAATTGGTTCTGGGGCACCACCCCTGCCCCTTGTAAGCTTGATCTTCATGAGCTCAATGAGAAGGTTGACTCTATATTATTTTAATTATACTATTATGTTACTAATTCAAGTTTCATAATTCAATAAAAATGTAATATTTTAATTAATATTGGACTAATGGTTCAAAATTCTGAGAGTGGGTAGAATAGTTAACTACTTATTCAGGTAAAAAGAAGGGTGCTATTTGTCATCATCATAAATTCAGAATATAACCTAATCTTGGAATGAGCCACTACCTGCTGATAATGTTGTTTGCTGTTAATTATTTGATATAAAGTTTGAACCACTTCAAGATATTGGCAGCGTAATAATAGGCCGAATCAGAAAATTATATTTAGAGATCCAAATTATCCAATGTATTAAAATATCATATTTAAGGGTCAAAATAAGAATGATATAAGATTAAAGAATAATATATATATTTCTATTATTGGGACAGGGACTGTGAAAATCATACGAGATAAGATATTTATACAGTACGACCTACAAAATAACTCATATATAGAAAAACAAAGACTTGCACAGAGGTTGGAGAATAACCTCTGCAAAATGGGAGAAGGTAGCCTCCATCAGGGCTGCAGGGTGTCAAATCCAAGTTCAATTGTGAACTTGGGTGCTGCCAAATCACTGTGATAAAACAACAATGACATAAAAATATAATTTTTTATTGTACCTTAAGGGCAAATTCAGTCTCCAATCTAATTGGTAGCACGTGCAATTTAGCACAGCCAATAGTATGTGGGCTGGCACCCACACAATCTCTAGAAAAATTATATTAATCTATTTTAATTAAAAAAACTCATATTTCAAGCCAAACAAACGAAAGGAAAAAAACAAAAAAAAAAAAAAAACATTTATATTTACTTTATTACACATAAGAAAATATTATACTATTAGAAGACTTAATAAGGATCTAAAGTTTGTGTACGTAACTTTACGTTTTTTATTATCTCAAGTATGATGGCCAGTAAATGTCGTAGATGGTTGTTGGCTCTATTGGCAAAAAGCCACGGTCTCCATGCTCAAGCTATGGCGTGCGTCATTCACTCTCATACGAGAGCTGTTATTCGGATCTTGTTATTAATATTCGATTTCATTTGATTTCGATTATTTATTGGATCTATTCGTATATATTATAATAAAAATACATATAATAATAAATATCTGAATCATACATATAGTCATTATTCGTAAATACGGTCGTGTACGATCGTATATACATCAATATGGACGTATCGACAGTGAGACGTGCCAATTTGTCGGTATTGGGTCCAGAAAGTGTCAAGACGTGCTAATTCATTGGTATTGGGTCTAGAAAATGTAAGACGTGCCGATTCGTCAGTATTATGTCCAGAAAGTGCCAAAGCCCATCTCATGTGTATAAGACAATTGTATATGGTCATTTCATACCGATATGGCCACGTATGGATATATATCGTCAGTCGGGTATAAATAAATAAATATTTAAACAAAAAAAAACTCTAATATCCTTCAAACTAGAATCGATTGACATGCTCTCTCTCAAATTAACACTCTCATCTTCACACCGGTGACTTTAGCTTTCATTTTCGGTGACTTCTCACATGGGCAGAAGTTTTTCGGTGACTTCTCTCATATGTATAAGCTTTTCCACGACTTTTCTCATGTATGATTGGAGAGAAATAGAAAGCAAAGGAGAAATGAAGAAGAAGACGAGGAAATGGGTGAGAGACAAGAGTAATCGGAGAAGGAGAAGAGGAAATGGGTGAGAGAGAAAAGTAATTGGAGATGAAGAAGAGAAAATGGTGATGACTAATAAAGCATTTGGCTTTAGATTTCATTGTTTGTGTGTTAATAAATTAATTTTTTTAACACCAGATGCTCATACCAGGCATTGTGTAGCAAACACTTTAACTTTTTTTTTTTTTTAGTTGAGAAAAGCAAACACTTAAAGGTTGGTTTTTTTTTTTTTTTTTTTGAAAACTGAACAGTATTGCTAAATACTAAATATTAAATAGTGACTGAAATCTGAAATCTGAATAACATGTTTGTTTTTTTGTTCTCTTACCTTTGAATATACTATAAATTTGTTTGTTATTTAAATTTAAAATTATCTGAAAACTAGTAAGTTGACATTTATACCATTTTTACTATTTGTTGTTATGTAATTTTAATTAATATAATATAAACATCTAAAAATAAATAATTTAATAAATCTTAAAACTTTTTTTATGTACATATTAATAATATTTTATTCATAATTAATATATGATTAAAATATATTAGTGTTAACTATATTTATATATTTAAACATATTAATATATTTAAGAAAACAACTAAAAAAATAAATGTTTATATTGTAAATTAAAATATATTAGTTTAATTATAAGATAATTTGGGATGAAATATATTTAGATTTTACTTTTCAAATATGTTTTTTGTGAGTGTCAAGGAAAAAAAATAAATAAATTTGAGTAATATAAAATTAAGATAAATTTGAAATTATATTATTTTGGGGATGATAGATTTAGAATAAAAGCTTTTAAATATCATTAAATGATTTTCAATTAAGTGAAAAATTAAAAATTTTTACTTAATTTTTGTAGTTATTTTTTAATGATTTTAAGTGGTTTGACCACTTTAAAAAATAAACAGAAATCTCTTAATTGATATAATTCAGCACCATTAAATGTTAAGTGCAAAAAACAAACAACCTCTTAACTTACTGAAGGATAAAAGGTTGGTTATGTGACATAAATATTTATTTAAGTAAAATAAATAATGGATATTAAAAATAAATATTTATTTAATACAAAATAAATATTAAAAAAAATTAAAAATGTAAATAAGTAATATTTTTGAAAAATAAATATTAAAAAATTATATATATTTTTTAAAACCATTTTTGACCTATACATCCATATCAACTGTATCTGACGTACCATATAATATCACGATGGGTTGCTCATATTGTATCATATATTTATGAACATTGCATATAGTTAAAAAAAATATATGATACTATATATAGTGATTCATCATGGATGTTGCAGACATTTAACTTGGGAAGTAGTTGTCCTGATTGTATATGTAATGGTTAATTGACATTTAACTTGGGGAAGTAGTTGCCTCATTTAAATATGTAATGATTAATTTTGATAAATTCTAATATTTTACTAAAGCTCTGAACCATGAGTTTAAAATAAATGAATAATGACCTGTAATGTGAGCAATGAAAGTTCCGTCATATAAACGGAGACATTAAAGAGAAGCATCATTGACACAGGGTGAGGACAAGCGATGACAACCAAATACTTAGAATGCTTGGAATGTGATTTCCCACAAGGTGGAATCGTTGACCCAGTTTCCACAATAGTGAGACGCAGCAATCAAACAGATAAACCACTAAAAAAATTGTAATTTATTGGAAACCATTGATATTGGAAGGAAAAAGACACGGAGCCGCCACAAACATAATTAACAATATCGACCACTAAATTTCAAATTCCATTTGTTTCCAATCTAGCATATGTTGAAAAATAAGATGTGGCCAGATATCTGACCATTCTTCAGTTCTGTGATTGTAATAATTTGCAGCAGGACCACTTATTCAATAGTCGACATTTGAAAAACTCTGGGCAAGAGCCAGAGACTATTATCGACTACTTAGAAGCTATTACAAGATTCTTAATAATGGATACTTGTTCATGTAGCCACACCCTATCATTCTCTACAAAGCTGACATAGCAAGAGTGTGGGCAGTTCTAGTGCCATCTGTTAGGACATATTAATTGACACCTAATCACATCATACAAGGCAAAGAAAGTAATGGTTATCGCTTATCAATAATTATCAACCAATAGAGTGATAAACTGAAAAGGGTCCATACACAAATGTTTTTAAGAATCTATTTCTACTTGATCAAAATGATTGTTTATCTTCTTTTACATTGAATTGGCATTTAATCCACATCTTTAATTGAGGGTAAAGTACGAAATCTTGTCCTTATCATTCAATGTTGAGATGGGGATGCAAATTTTTCTAGCCTTTGAAACTTATAAATATCCAATTGATGAAGTTCAAGTTTCAACAATTTGGGCTAGAATATTGATGTCTAAGGACGGTTGGTCCATAAAAGTAATTTATTAATAATAATAGCTTGAACGATCCTGTACCTGGTGCTGCTTTGACCTTTCAAAAGATGTCATCAGTAGTCAGCTCAAATCTTGACCAAGAAGATCCCAATTAAGAAATTTTTATGAGACAAAGGTGATTTATTAATCATCATAGCATCAACAAGTGTATGATTTTTTAGTGTACTAAACAACGTAAACCAGAGATTATGATTACACTTTCAAATTCCAAGTGTGAAAAAGGTTTTCGCTTGTCAGATTCTTGACCCCGGCCACATGACGCATGACAAAAATAATATAATAACTCAAGTGTGCAGTTTCACGACGAACTTCTTGCTATCAGACGAATACATCCAAAATAATATGTACTATCAGACGAATGCATCCAAAATAATATGTGCTTATAGTCACACAAAGTGCAATGCCTTAAGGAGTCCGTTGCCTAACCTTTTTCTATGTTGAAGAAATTAATGCCACCCTGTGCAATCAGTAAGGAAAGCCTATAAAAGATGTCCAGTGGATTCATCACAAGTCCTCTCTCACTTTTAAAGCAAACATAAACCTGTTTAAAACCTGTGGATCTTATCAAGACCACAGTTACATTATTATCATGCTAGAGACTTGAAACTTTGAAGTGCACCAGTAAGACTTCCTTTGTCTTTGTCCATTTCTTAAGAAGTGAGAAAAGCAACAAAGAGGTAGACTTTACTTCAAAAAAGAGAGAGAGAGAGAGAGAGAGCTAGACTTGTTTTCCAGAAACCATGGAGAAGAAAGACAAGGCCTTTTCAACTGATGATGAGCCTAAGCTCAACTACAGAGGATGGAAAGCTATGCCTTATGTTATTGGTATGCAACAGTCATTTTTGTATATACTGTTCATGTCTTGCTTTTTTCTTTTCTTTTTGTTTTTATGCTCAAGTGTTTGAATACATGTTAAAAATACAGGAAATGAAACTTTTGAGAAGCTGGGGACAACTGGTGCCATATCAAACCTGTTGGTGTATTTCACTACTGTCTTCAACATGAAAAGCATCACAGCCACAACTCTTGTCAACGTCTTCAATGGCACCACCAATTTTGCTACCTTGCCAGGAGCATTCTGCTCTGATACTTACTTTGGCCGATATAAGACGCTGGGATTCTCTTCTGTTGCCTCTTTTCTGGTATAAAACAATAACTCACAACCCTTGATGTGCATTAGCAGATACGTAGTTACGAATCTTTGCTTTTTTTTTTCGTTAATTAAACTTTCTGGTACAGGGACTGCTTGTGCTTACTCTGACAGCAGGAGTATCAAAACTGCACCCACCCCATTGTGCATCACAAGACACTGACACCTGTCCAGGAGCAACACCATGGCAAATGATGTTCCTGTTAAGCGGACTAGGATTGCTTGTATTAGGGGCTGCAGGCATTAGACCATGTAACTTGGCATTTGGTGCTGACCAATTCAATCCTGAAACTGAATCTGGCAAGAGAGGAATCAACAGCTTCTTCAACTGGTACTACTTCACCTTCACTTTTGCCATGATGATATCTCTAACCATCATCGTGTACGTTCAATCAGATGTGAGCTGGGCTTGGGGGCTGGCAATTCCTGCAATCATGATGTTCTTTTCATGTGCAACCTTCTTCTGGGGAACAAAACTTTATGTGATTGTGAAACCAAATGGTAGTCCTTTCACAAGTATGTTTCAGGTCGTAGCTGCTGCGATCAAGAAAAGGAAACTAAGAATACCTGAGCAACCTTGGCTTTCTCTCTATAACCATATTCCAAAAGAGTCCATCAACTCCAAGCTACCATATACAGGCCAGTTCAGGTATTAGTCACTTCTTGACTTCTCAGTTCTCATCTAGTTTCCATTCAGTGTAAAAATTTGTTCATAAGCTAATTTTCTTTTTGTCTTTCTTTTTTTAATGTCTAAGAATCCAGAGAAAGGAGGCTAAAAAGATAAATTATTAATTAAGTAGAAAAGAAAAAGGAGCCATTAAAAAGGAGACAATTAATAGTTTACCTGTTAGGCACGCCACTATTATTTTTGTTAATTAATATATATAATTTCATAGTTAGATGTCATCTGATAATCTGATAATATATTTTAAATTTTATTATTTTTTTCACGTTACATTTTTTTAAAGTCAGAAGTTGAGACAATTGGGTGTCTAACATCATAATCCAATTTGCTGACTAGAACGTAGAAAAGTTTAACACTCAAAATCAACCTTTTATCATGTTTCGTTTTAAAATATCTATGTAATCTCAAATCATCAAATAAAGAAATTTTGTTTTAAAAGTGTTAAATAGTCCCATATTGATGAAAGGAATGAATTTGTATTGGTTTACAAGGTGAGGATAAACCTTTACTTATGAGTTAGTTTTTGTGATAGAGTTAGGTCCATAACTCTTTTCTAACATGGTATTAGAGCTCGAGTTGAGCTCTATCTGACTATATATGGCCCGGATTCATTTGCATAGATGTATGTGCTGTTAAGTGGATACGTTGTATGTAAGAAAAAGTGTTAAACAATTTCACATTGATAAAATATTTAAATTTGTATTGATTAATAAAGTACTGGTAAACCTCTACTCATAAACTAGTTTTTGAAAGAAAATGTTAGATAGTCTCACATTAGTAGAATAAGTGAATTTGTATTACATTGATAGAAGAAATGAATTTGTATTGATTTATAAGGTGAGGGTAAACCTCTATTCATGAGTTAGTTTTTGAGGGAGAGTGTTAGATAATTTTACATTTGTAGAAGAAATGAATTTGTATTGATTTATAAGGTTAAGGTAAACATCCACTCGTCAACTAGCTTTAGCTTTCATGATAATGATGATAGAGTTTTTGATTTTTTTATTATTTTTTTTGAGCTGTTTGTTTTGTTGGGTGAACAATAATGACTTGTAGAAAGTAGGCAACTTGTGTGTTTTTTTTTGTGTCGGTTCATCATTGATAAACGTAAAAGGGTAGATTTATCCAACTGAGAAGTGAGAAATTTAATGATAATCTACAATTATATAGTAATGAAACTAATAAACACCTTTATAGGGAGAGATATTGTGTTGTTATTTATTATTTTTTTTTTTGAAACAAAATATACCGCATTGTTATTGAATAATAACACTTTACACTAGGAAAACCACTAATTCACAAGAAGAAAATAACCATTTTTTTTATCAAAACAAATAATTGTACCACGTCAATCATGTTGTCAGGTTTCTTAGCAAAGCTTCAATCATAACATCAGAAGACCAAATGAACTCGGATGGATCACCTGTCGATCCATGGAGACTTTGTAGTATGCAGAAAGTGGAGGAATTAAAATGCTTGATAAGAGTGATGCCTCTATGGATGGCACTAGTTGTATTCTATGTTACGATAATCCAACAGCAGACCTATGTGGTGTTCCAAGCCCTCCAATCCGATAGACGCCTTGGCAATAACAGTTTCAGGATCCCAGCTGCATCTTATACAATCTTTACCATGATTGGCCTCACTATTTGGATACCTATCTATGATAGAATCCTTGTTCCATGGCTCCAAAAGCTGACAAAAAAGGAAGGTGGGATCACAGTCCTTCAAAGGATGGGTTTGGGGTTGGTACTTTCTGTGATCACTATGCTTCTATCTGCTGTAGTTGAACAGAGGAGAAGAGCATTGGCAATCACCAATCCAATCGGTGTAGATGAGAAAAGACGTGCTATATCTTCTCTGTCAGGATCCTGGCTAATACCTCAGCTGACACTAATAGGACTTGTCGAGGCATTTACTGTTATTGGCCAAATTGAATTTTACTACAAGCAATTTCCTGAGAACCTGAGAAGTCTAGCAGGATCTTTGACATTTGTTGGTTTTGCAGCATCAAATTACTTGAGCACTTTGTTAATATCAATTGTTCATAAAATGACGGAAGGGGCTGGTACAAAACAGTGGTTGCCTGAAGATCTTAACAAAGGGAGATTGGACTACTTCTATTACTTAGTTGCTGCTTTGGAGATCGTTAATTTTGGTTATTTTCTGGTGTGTGCAAAGTGGTACAAGTATAAAGGAACTGGGGATAATGCCCCTGAAGTTGGCATGGAGAGAATGCAGTCTGGAAAGCATCCAGTATAAAACATAAAATAGTACAAAAACTGTTTGTGCATCTAATAATTTGCGTGCGTGAGTCAAGGACAAGCTAGTGGAGGGTAAAATAATGAATCCCTTGCCGGCTTTTTTACGATTCTCTTTGCTTTTGTATGCAACCTTTCAATTCATGAACAAAAACAGAAGCGATTAATCAAACTTTGAACAATTGTTATGGGCAAATTCTGTGTATATTAAAAATTTGATCACGTAATAATTTGCTAATAGACAATTGCTACTCTTATCTCCACTAGCTCCAGTTAAATATCAGCTTTCAAGAGACGAAACTGAGTATATGTAGCTTGCAGACAAAACATCAAGGTCTTAAAACGCATCATAACGCACAAATTTCAAACTAATAGAATCCTATACCTTTTTACCGTCTTAGAAAAATCAATCAACATATCCAACCACCAGTCTTGATGATGACTTTTGCAGCAAGAGTTTTGGCACCTAATGGTGTGGTTCACCACTGAATGTGTTGATTATTGGTACTTCAAAACCTACCATTATAGATGAGTAGGGCGTTGATTCTTCTTCTTGTTTTTTTTATTTCCCCATTTTTTTGATAATGGAATAAATTTCAGTCAACAAAATACAGTTACAGAATATATTAAGCAGAATATACCTGGCAAGCAATATAAAATGGAATCTCTTCTATCCAACCTAACTCTTCCGTGGGAGCAAAGAGCTCATTTACTATGAGTCATTAAAAAACCAAAAAAAAAAGTGACTCCAAATTTGAGAAGTCTATCGAAATGGGGAGAAATTAATCATTGTTTAGATTGTGTTAAGAGGTGATATGTTACAATAAAACACCTCATGTGCTACGGTAAGCCACTTGATTTGCCAACAGTCAACAGAGGAAGCAATTGTATTAAATGGAAGCAGATATAGTTGGGCGCAGAGTCTGGATATAGATAGTTTATTTATTTCTTCTGTGTTACCAATTCAAATTTTACAAATATTTTGCTTTGAAAATGGTCAAAGAATCCCAAGACTTGCTGAGAAGATTCAGCTATTGCCGAAATTACGGACCGAGACCGGATAATCAAACCAAAATATCTATTTCCATGGGCACAAACTTACAAGAAGCACAACCCAACAAAGAAACAAAAAATGTATCAATCAAAGAGTCCATAATTTCCTTCCTACGGCCTAGGCACAAACTTACAAGAAGCACAACCCAACAAAGAAACAAAAAATTCTATCAATCAAAAAGAGTCCATAATTTCCTTCCTACGGCCTAGGCACAAACTTACAAGAAGCACAACAAAAAAGAAGAAAACATTACAATTATCATCAACCAAAGGGTTGCAATTATCAGCAAAAGTAAAGTTATTATTAATACTGGTAACAGCCTGCAATGAATCACTCTCCAAAAGAGGCACAGAATAACAAGTTTTTACAACTCTTTAAAACAGAATATTAGCATATATGTATATAACTCTATAGCCGACATATTCTTCGAGCATCTAAACCAGAATCTGTGTATATATTAAAGGGGAGTATTTAACTGTCTTGTCCTCGAAAGAGAATAATCTGTGTATATTGTTTATTTTGTTTATTTATTTATTTTTATTGGTTGTCTTGTTTTGATGTTAGGTGTATGTATATTGATACTAATTTGATACCCATAAAAGTCGTTTTCAAATCCGGTTTTTTATTAGGATAAGACATAATTAAAAAATTAGAATACCTTTTGCAAATTAACATGAGAAGCCTAACAACAAACATTTTTTTTTTTAACATTAAACACACAAAAAAAAAATTAATAAAAGAGCATAAAACTAGAAATTTAATAAATGGATGGTTACTTCATTTGTCATTATTACCTATTTCACAATAAATAACAAAGAAGAAACAAAAGAAAAAACAAAGCTCAAAAGAATGATGAAGAAGGAGCCTCACCTACATATATATATACACACACAATATTTGACAATGTTAACACTAAACATACTTAGATTTAGAGATTGTAAGTTTTAATCAAGGGCGCAGATATGCAGGTGCCGATGGGACCACAATCTTCAATTTTATATAAAATATATTTTGTCCCTCTTTAAATAAAATTTTTCCCCTAAATATTACATATTTGTACATTAACCCATCTAAATATCACTAACTAGATTTTCTTGGCTTCGCCCTTGGTTTCGGCCATCTCTTCCTCTCCAATATCTCAAAATTTTTTTTTTTTTAATAGTTAAAAAAAAATTCTCGACCCTCTACCTTAGAAAAAGAATTTAATTAAATCACAAGAAATGTAATGAAAAAAATAAATAAAGTTTATTTTTAAGATTATTTTTGGTTTTGTCTGAGGTATTTTTAGCAATATATAAAATTTTAAAATGATGATGGTATTTACTAATTAGATATGAAATAAATTTTATGGGTAATCAAAACATCATGTTTTATGTTGATCTTAAAAAAAAAATCATGTTTTAGTGTTACATTATAAGATAATACTACACATCATTCGTTAGTTGTTACAATTATAGTTAAGATTATGTTAGGATGAAAAAAATAGAAGGTTTAACATTATTGTATATAATAATGCTATATGCTAATGTAGATGTGGACATTAATATTTAATCATCGTGCAACATTCACAAACGATCACTCCTTTCTGGGTTCACATGTACTTAGCCTTGACTAACATTTCGATAATAAAGTAGCTTCATAATACTTTCCAGGTTTACTTCTCAATTTATACTTTCAAATTTTCAAGTTGTTTTCATATCAAAAATTTCATGAGTTAAAATTAAAACAGTATAATTTATATTATTACTTTTTACTTAAACATATATAATAAGATAAATACGAGTAGTTAAACCCAATAAATAGTAGTATTAAAATCAAATCAACGTAACTGCTAACACCTAAAAAATTATGAAGTAAAATTAATTTGTTCAATTAGTTAAATGAAACAAAAGTAATTAATTTAAATTTGCGTAGAAGGGAGAGGTTGAAACCTGGAAAGCGACAAGTTTATGGTAAGAGAAAAGACACATAATTTAAAATTAGGTTAAATTCAGTTTATTTATTTTTTCTTCTTATTTGATAGATTAATTAGTGATATAATTTTTTTTTATGTACATAATGGTTTTATTTTAGTTATTCAGTTCAGAAAAATATATCTCACAAATCAACCCAAACCAGTTTGGTTTGAGTCATTCAGTTTAGAAAAATATATCTCACAAATCGGTTGATCGTGCCTTGTGGAATTGTAATGTGGCTGCTGCAAAATGAGATTTGTGGACTTTCTGGATAGAGTTGCTTATGTGTTCTCAGCTGTGGATGTTAATTTGGTTCCCAATTTATTGTGGCTGCTTGGTTTGTGTGGTTCAATAGAAATGCTCTTGTCCATGCTAGCAAATCTCAATTCATTTCCTGTGTCCCTGGAAATATCCCTGCTCAAGTATCCTGGTCCCCCCTTCCCTCTGGCTCCCTCAAAATTAGTTGTGATGCAGCTGTGAATAAGGTCAGAAGGAATGCAGGTTTGGGTGTGATTATTCGTGATCATGTTGGGGCTGTCATACTTACAACAGGTTTCTCTATCTGGTATGTTTCTGAGGTAGATGTTGCTGAAGGTTTTGCAGTTCTGAAGGGGATACAAATTGCAATCCAACATCATCTTTTACCTGCTTGTTTGGAGACAGACGCCTTAAAATGTGGCATATCTTTGCAATGGGGCAAGTTCTACTTTTTTAGATATTGCTAATATTGCGCATGATATACAAACTCTTATGAATGTAAATAACTTAGGCCCCATATCTTTGGTGCATATGAAGTGTAATAGAGCAAGTGGGCTCTAGGTTTCAATAACTACTATTTGGAGGCTTTCCTTTCCACCTTGGCTGCTGAAAATAGCTGAACTGGATGTGTCTTGTATTCCCACCTCTAGAGGTGTTTTTTCTGTTCTTTAATACATCTTTATTTAAAAAAATAAAAATAAAAAAAAATGAACCCAAACCACTCTGATTTCTTTTAAACAACCCAATGAAATTAGACTATTTAACGAACCAAATAAAATCATTTAAATGCTAATTTGAATGGATTGACGGGTTTAATTTGGTTGTCTACTCTAACTTACAAGTGATAAGATGGGGCTATAAAGATTAAAATTGGCAGAAGAAAAGACATGGAGGACCTCACGCACTAGGACCTCCAAAATCTATTGTTTCATCTAGCGTGAGCTGAAAATATGAGGTAGCCATAATATCTAACCAGTCTCTGATAGTAATTTTCAGTTCCATCTTCTCGTGCAGACAAAGCTTGAACAGTAATGTGTTCACACACGGGACCGAATTTGCTCTACAAGTTTAGTAAAAGGGTGAGGTCGAGCGTAACTCATAGCTAAATCGAGCTACGACATATTCACAAGATAAATTCAGAAGTTTATACCATTCAAACATTTTAATTTCTCTTGCACGAATTTGAAATTTCAACAATTGAGCTACAATACCAAAATTCAAGTACACTTTTGACAGAACATCACTTTCTGATTAAACTACCTTCATGTGAAAGCCCAAAATCTATTGTACAAAGAATAGGAAATCTTACCTGCTATGCTACTATTTGGTACCCATCTCGATATCATTGCCCAAAATCTATTGTACAAAGAATGGGAAATCTTACCTGCTATGCTATTACTTGTTACTCATCTCAGTATCATTGCCTAACCTTTTAGTACCTTAAGGCCTCGTTTGTTACGTGGGATAGGATTAGATTGGATTGAATTGGATGTGATAGGATTGGATTAATTTAAATATAATCCCATGTTTGGTGACATTAGGATAGGATAGGATTTAAATAAAATTATTTAAGGACTGAAATGAAAATTTTCATATATTTTTCCATTTCCTCCATTTCCAGCCCCTCCCCGCCCCCCATTTCCTCCATCTTCACAGTTTTCAGCCCCTCCCCGGCGCCCCCCCCAACCATCGTCCCTCTCGCATCACCCCCCATACCCTTCCAAAACGACGCCATTACCAACGGCGAGAGAGATGGTGGAAACGATGGAGGCATCGGTGCCCTGAAACAACGGCGAAGACGACGAAAAACAATGGCGGAGATGACACAGATCTCAGCTTCGACGTGAAAAGAACGGAGAGTCAGCAGACGGTGGAAGGTAAGTTGTTCGATCGGATAAGACATAGAAGAACGGAGAAGAGAAAAAGAATGACGACTTGGCACGAATCAGCGTAAGGACGAGGGAGAAGTGAACGACGGCGATGACAACGGTGGAGGAGCTGGAGAAGAAGGCCAGAGAGAATCAGCGACAGAGATGGGATAAAATTAACCCACAATCTCAATGTGTTAGAATTAACTCAATCTAATGGGATAAAATAGATGATGGGATAATTTAATGAATCCTACTTTATGGCACCAAACATGGGTTTGGATAAAAAACTTATCCAAACTCAATCCCATCCTAGCAAACAAACATGGCCTAAGAGTGTGTTTGGTATACAAGAAATTTGATGAATTGGATTAAAAATTTTCAATCCTACCTTGACCTATGTGTTGAAGGGGCTTGATAGGGATTCAAAACCCACTCCCAACATTTTTTTTTTCCTGCTGTCTTGGGAATTCACATTCTCGACTAATATAGTGTCTTCTTCTTCTTCTTTTTTCGTTCCCTCCTGTTCTTTCGCTTCTCGCTCCTGTCTTCTTATTCTTTTGTTGCGCTCTTCTTCTTCGTCCACTTGTCTCTTCTTTTTCCTCTATTAGTCGCATCAAATGAATCTGGTTTCGTTGAAAACTAGATCAAATCAATCTACTTTTCCCTAGAAATTAGTTCAGTTCAAAGTCTAATTTGTATTGAAACCAAATTTCGATCTAGTTCCTTTGAAAATTAGACATCAATATGGTTTCAATGGGATTGTTGCCTTGGATGATTTGAACGGGTTATTGTTGATGTTGATTTGGGCATTATTGATTGTTTGATTGGGATGTTTGAGCGACAAGCATTGATTATTGTTGATGTTTATGCGATAAGCCATGAATAATGGAGAGTGAAGATGGCAGTGGAGATTCATATTGATAAGATGGACAGTAAAGATTCAATCTGAATCACCACTATCATCTTCACTTAAAAAAAAAAAGATTTTTTTATATTAATTATATGATTTATTTTATTTAAAACATTATTAACTTTATGTATAATATAATTTGAGTAATATAATGAAAATTTTAAATTAATTTTATTTCAATTAAATATCTACCTACACTAAATATAATATAGTATAATTTGACTCCAATCCCAAGTTATATCAAATACAGGACAATAATTTTTTAATTCAGTTCAATCTCATCATATTTCAATTCTTTTCAATTCCATTCTCATTTACTTTTCTATTCTGTATGCTAAACGAGGCCTAAATATGTTAAATGTGTTCGACATCTTATGATAAATGCAACCCATTCCCAGTATAGAGAGGAGGAGCCGAGGAGGGGAAATATACTTTATTTGAATTAGGGATGTAGCTCTTTGCCCACCCTAGCATATGAAATTTTTTTTATAATATTACTAATTTACCATTTTAGTATAATTACTATAACAGCTTGTTATTCTCTGTTAAATTATTAGCCCATCTCTATTGCTTTGGGCCTTTGGCTGCGACACGTCGCTTCTGTTTGCTTTTACTTTTATGCAACACCTGTCTCTTTGTTATTCTCACTTCCACTATCAATTTTTAACTTAGGTCATCTCTCACTTACAATACCAAATTTTACACCATTTTAATATCAATATCAGATTTTTTTACACTAATTATTATTTTTTATACTAATATATATGACATCAAATTGGTATAAATAATATTTTCAAAGAATATTCTATACATAATTCTTTAACTAATATATATTAAAGATTTAAAAATATATTAAAATATATTTAATATTATACTCATATTAAAGATCTCAATAAAATATTTTAGATGATTTAATTTTTTTATAATAATTTAACATATATTTTTAATTAAATTAATTTATTATTGAATACCAAATTTGGTGCTATGAACAGTGCAACAGCAAATTTGATGTTGTGCTGTTCATTGACACAAAAAAATTGTCCTAAGACAATAAATTTGTTGTCTTCATTGGAGCATGCAACAACACTATTTTGGTGAATTCAATGGTGATGCCCTAAAAGCAACTCCAACATTACACTAAAATGGTGTAAAACACCAATTTAGTGCATTTTCGCTCTCTAACGAAGACATCAAAGTTGCAGTCTCCAGATAAGTTTTTGGTGTCAATAAACAGTGAAACATCAAATTTGGTGTTGTACTATTCATAACACCAAAAATGATGTTTAACAATAGATTAATTTAATTAAAAATATATATTAAATTATTATAAAAAACTATACATCTGAAATATTTTGTTGATATCTTTAAAATAAGTATAATATTGAATATATTTTAATATATTTTTAAAATTTTAATATAAATTAGTTAAAGAATTATATATAAAATATTCTTTAAAGATATCATTTATATCAATTTGGTATAAAACACATTGGAGTGTAAAAAAATTTAGTGTAAAAAAAATAATGTAAAATTTGATGTCATACATTAGAGATGGTCTAAGCATATCAAAGTGGAAATCAACGAAAGACAGCTCTGATTGACTCTTATAAAATATGTATTTTAAGGGTTTTACATATTTGATTGTTTAATTTAATTTTGATTTATTAACTTAGATTATTAAATTTAACTAAGTTTTGTTATCAATACCGACAATTGATCTAGCGTATATTATTGTGAAATATGTGAATTTAAATGGTTATTTTGTGTAAAAATTTAGGATTATTATAATTTTTAATTAAGAAAAATTTAGAGATATTGTAATTATTGGTTTATCTTATTATGAATTTGAATAACTTATAAATTGAGTAGTTTATATTGATTACAAATTTTAGAGTAAAAGTAATTTTTAGTTATATAAATTTTAGGGATAAACAAATTAATTTAATCTTGTTCATCTAATTAGTTTATAGACAATTAAACTATCTGTGGGTCTTATAATTGTTTAATTAGAATGAAAATGATGGTGTTACTGTGCTTAAAAAATGCTCAAATATTAAATAAAAAAAGTACATTATTTTTGTTATTATCTTGATTTTAACTTATTTTTGTGCATACTATAACTTATTTTGAAAATGATAACTTTTATTGGTCACAATGCAAATAAGAAACATATTTCATTATATTAATAAAAAAGTTTATTCATCCAAAATTCATAATCGATAAGTTCAATATTTAAAAAAAAAAAAAAAAAATCATGAAATGCATCTTAGTTAGTAGCTTTTTATGTTTGCATTCCGTGTTTATTTTGTACTAAGTACAATCTCCAATGTATATGTATCTTATATTATATTTTTTATATCTGAAATGTTATATAATCGTTTTGTAAAGCAACATAATCTCTATTTGTGAAGTATATTATTTGTGGATTTAAATGTTATTAATATTATAGTTGCATTGAATATTCGGAAAGCTATAAAAACAAAGGAAACTCTGTTAAATTTCTAGCTCACCCTAATGTTAATTCCTGGCTTGGTCCCGGACTTTGAATTATATATCAAGGCGGTCAGGCTACAGACATGTAAAACTGGATGTGCATGCAGGACTCGAAGTACGTGTCCCTTCTTGTAACGAAGTGAGAAAACCAAGACAGAGCTTGAGTTGCATATATCACACAAACCATGACGAGGAACGAGAATGCTGTTACAACTGATGAGACTAAGCCAAACTACAGAGGATAGAAATCTATGCCTTTTATTATTGGTATAAAAGAATCGGATCTTGTTCATTTTTTTTTTTTTCTGTAATTTTAATATCTGGACCACATGAACCTCAATCTATGTGTGCAGGGCATAAAACTTTTGAGAACTTAGGGACGACTGACGCCTCATCAAACCTCTAGGTTTATTTCATTGCTGTCTTCAACATGAAAAGCATCGCAGACACAACTCTTGTTAACGTCGTCTTCAATGGCACTGCCAATATTGCTACCTTGATAGGAGGATTCCTCACTGATACTAACTTTGGCGGATATAAGATTTTGGTATTTTCTTCTTTTTTCCTTTTCTGGTACTGAGACTATAGAACAACCCCTAATTATATGTGTTAATAAATTATGAATCCCATTAAAGTCACTTTTAATTACTTTAATTAAACTCTTTTCAATCAACTTAAACTTTTAGATCTTTTGGTTTCTAACTTAATTGTATCAAAATTTGGAGAAATTGGGTTCAAATCCCCTCTAGGCCCTTTATCTGGAAATCTTATTGCATGCATATGTTATATCGTAATGGATGTATAACATGCATCCAACGTTTATCATCCATCGACGTCCTCTTTAGACCCCTTATATGGAAATCTTACACAATCTTCACCATGATTGACATCACTATCTGGATACCTATCTATGATAGGCTCATAGTTCCAATGCTCCAAAAATTGACAAAGAAAGACGGTGGGATTTCAAACCTTGAAAGGGTGGCGTGGGTATGGTTCTTTCCGTAGTCACCATGCTTATATCTGCCATAATTGAAGAGAGGAGAAGAACCTTTGTTATCATGATGCTGATGCCCAAGTGTATGATCCAAGCAATTCCAGCTCTAGCCCAAAATTTGTTGAAGAGTCCAACCCAATGACTGTTGATGATATTTTGGCCAAAACCCAAGCCCACATGGCTGCTCTAACTTGGTTCAACATTTCCATCATCAATTAATTATCTAGAAAGTTAATTTTCTTCGAAAAAATAATTAGTTAATAAGTTACAGATTATGATGTATTTAATATTTGTTATTTTCTCGCTTTTGATATGTGTGTTTGTTGACTCGTAATCAATGGAGAGGTGTTTTTCCAAGAGGGGAAGTTAGTTGAATGACTATCAACTTTAATTTTCCTTGGAATTATGTATTTTAGAGTCTTTAAATATAAAATATGATCGCTATACGAAAAATTATGAATTTGAATGAAATAAGCCTTTGTGCTCTCCAAAATTTTGTCTCTCTTATTGTATTCACCTTTTAAATTTATGGTGATGATATCTGTATTCTTAATAATCTATTTTATTCTGTTTATTAATTCTTAGAGTGGTAAAATCTGTATCCTCGTGTATTGTTGAACTTATTTCATTTATTAATTATCTATTCTTTTGAACTTCAATTCATTTTTCCCTTTCATAAACATGATAGTTCCTTTCTAGGTTAGATTAGAGTGATAAACCATTTCCATTCATTTGGAACGGCATCATATCACCAAGCCAATAGCTGTAGAACAAAGAAGAGGTGCTATATCTTCTTTGTTAGGATTGTGGCCAATACCTGCTAACAATTGTACGAGTCTCTGAGGCATTTAATTATACTGGAAAACTTCTGATATTTTAAACTGTATCTTGTCTTAACTGCAGTTTCTCCGTGCCAAATTCAGGGTGACTACCTCCACCATTGCCTTTGTACTTGTACCACTTTGCACAGACCAAAATATAGCCAAAATTGATGACACCTAAAGCAGCAACTAAGTAATAGCAGTAGTCCAATCTCCCCTTGTTAAGATTTTCGGGCAACCAATCCCCAGTGGTAGCCACATTTGTCATTTTGTGAACAACAGATATCAAAACACCGATCACATAATTTGAAACTGCAATACCAACAAATATTAAAGATTCACCGATGGTTCTCATGTTCTCTGGAAACTGCTTGTAGTATAATTCTAAACATAACTTGATGAGCAACTCATAAATTTATGACAACGAATAGAATATATATTTTGTCTATACTTAACCTTACAACATCATCAAAATTTTATATACATGAAAAGAATATATTCTTTTCAAATTTTTTTCATGTATGTAATAAATAAATCTGTTCTGATACAAATTTCTTATATACCAATAAAAAATCTTACTAGTTAAACTAGTGTGTACTCACATATATATAGTAAAAGTTTGATCATTTAATCTTTTGCCTGTAGTTGCTCTCATTTCCACATTGTTTTAGTTTTCCTAAGGCTAATATTCACCCTGACCTGGTTCGTGTCTTTATTTGTTTAGTTGTGGCTGTACGTGCTGTGCCTCGCCAGGCTGGCTTGCTCATGTTATCTGCAAGTCTTGTGTCCTGCTGAGTGCAAAAGTGCTGCTGAAAAGGAAAGGTCCACTGACTACAGAAGAGCTGTTGAATTAATGCTATATTGCTGGCACATGTAGCAGATTAACAAAAATAAAGATCCAACAAGAACAAGTATTTACTGGACCCATCTGAATTCAGAAGTTTCAAATAGAGAGTCCAAAACCATTTTGGTCCTTGCAAACTCAATCACCGTTACTATGTACCGATCATCATGAGCCTTCGATGGGTGCTCACCTAATGTTGTTGTTGGTGGGGCACCACCAATTATTGATACCAAACACCTACCGTTCTGATTCTAGATATACATGTTTTTTCTCCTGTCTGACCATTAAAATGTCTTTGACCCATTGCTGAACATAATAAGAAATATAACTATTCACATATTTCAAGTTCCTAAAATCAGAAGCAGTGTGTATCATAACGGGGAATATTTAACTATCTATTCTATCCTCCTTTAATTATTTGATAAGATTTGATCGGGGATAATGTAGCTAAATACAAAAGCAACCCACTCCATACATAAACGAACACCACACATTGATCACGCATGCTACGTATATTCAAAATTTTATAAATCACAAAAATATTTTCAAGCTAACTTTTACTACTAAGATGTGGCAAGCCAAGGTTATCTATGTCCACTGGAAACAAACAGAAGCGCATGTGACTGTTGCAGTGTCAATTTCATGTGTGTGAAAATGTTGATGTAGCTTGAGTAAGTGGATTATTCGCATGCAAAAACATCAACATCAATATCCAATATCGAAAACCTTCCATCATAAACCACACGATTAAGCGACCTGTTGAAATAAAAAAATATTCATTGAATCTGTATGTATTACACAATTTGATCTTTGATAGTGCACCCCACACTTCCACTAGTGTGGTGTAAAAAGTAATATCTTTTCAACTTTAATGTTTGGTTTTCGTATAACTTTAATTGAAAATCATTTTTCTCATTGAGAAAAGTGACGACTTCCAATTTCCAACCACACATTGAATTTGTCTTTTGCTAGTGGACTTGATAATGCATGGTCCAACAAAACATCTGACCCCTCCTTGTACCTCAGACCAAAAATCTTCCAACACAACTTATATAAATAAATGGTTTAATGGACATTTTCTGTCATCCTATCATGATTTAAATGGTTGAATATATACATCAAAATGTACTCAATATATTTTTTATTGGACGAGGACTTAAAAATACTGTATACCAAATTAGATGCTGGTTATCTCCAAAAAAGAAACAAAAAAGTTTAATTTAATTAGATGGTTTTTTTTTTTTTTTTAATATCTTAAAAGGTTTTAATTTAATTAAAATTTTAATAAGTTCTAATGTTCAAAACTTCTTCACGCCTTTTTTTTTTTTTAAATTTAAGCATTACTTAATGGCAACATGGTATTAGTTTCTGTTTAAGTTTATAACCTTCTAGCTCCATTGATATTTAATTAAGTATATTTTCATAAATATTTTAAAGATTTTATTATTTGAATTAATTAAAATAAAATTAAGTTTGAATTATTTTCAACAAAAACATTTGTTAGATCTCCATGTTTAATTCTTTTTTTTTTTTTTGGAATAATTTTAATAAAGTATAAAATAAGATATTTCAAAACTTTAAAAGTCGAATAAAAGAAGCTGCGGCAAAGAAGGCCAACAATTACAAAAAAACAGGAGGTCGTTAACGGTCTCCACACTGTGATTAGGTTGCAACCTCCTCTCCTAAATCGAATACGAGGAAATCCAGTCTCCTCCCATCAAACGACAAGAGATTGACTAACCTTCTCTCAACGAAGTAGGAAGGAGATCACCCAACCTCCTCTGATTATTCATTGGGTGATTGTTGGCAATGGTCATCACTATTATGGAAGTTAGTTAGGTATTATGATTAGATTTTATTCAAGATTGGAGATATTTTATTTGGCAATAACATAATAGTAAAAGGTTAATTTAGAAAATTAATATTAATTTATTAATGAAGGATATTTTCATTGAATAAGAAATTAGAAATTTTAACCTTTCAAGTTAGCTATTTTTAATACCTTTTGTGTAGCTTGCATCCTTCCAGATGTTAGAGATTCAATTTCGATCAAGTACTGTACGTTACATCTAGTGTGGATTTTTCCTTTTATTATGGAATCAGTTGTCTTTGACTCATAGAATTATATATTCCAACCCAACAAGTTTTGCAAAACCTTTTACCTCATCTTTAAAAAATATATATATTTTTTTAATTTAATATAAGACAAAAGTGAGAAAAAAAATTAAAAAAACTCTACAATAAATTTAATTCTCTATAATTAGCATAAAAATTAAAATGTGTACAGGTAAGGTAGATTTGGAGGCCATGGATTCTTCCTACCATTCATAGAGACTTTTAGGGGTATATCTAATCTATAATTCATTGGAATTTAAAATATATTAAAAATTTGGATGTATTCAATTCATATTTGAATGAATTTTCTAGTAGCATTCAATACAAATTGGTATGGAATCCAAAAAAATCTGGGTGTATACAAGAATTCATTGACTTCATAAATTTTATTTAAGTGTTGGATTTGTATGAATTTGAATGGATTATACAGTGATTTCTATAAAGAAAAATATAAATGACCAAACTTACCATTCTCCTTAAGATTTCAATGGATTTTTTAAAAAATTCTACCAAAATCAATATAGAGTCCATACAATCTGTTAATTATACTAAAATCTATCATTAAAAAAAAAATCATCATATCCAAATGGACGCCTTTAATTACTTTATATTCTAACTTTATATGAGTTTTTAATGGTTATATTAGTAAGACAATAATGTGAAAGAAAGTGTGAGTGAGAGTGTAATGGAAAATTTTTTAATATGAGCAATCCTACATTACTGAAAATTATCTAAATGATATAGCAATCTTATGTATAACTACCACATCATCAATACAACAACCCAAAATGAATGTGGTAGCTATAAATCAACTTATCATATCATTTGGATAATTTTTTGGGTAAATTTTTAGGAAGTGTAGTATTATTTTTTCAAAATTTTCCATTAATCAAATAAAAGTAATGTTACACTTCTCAAAAGTTTGTCCAAAAATTTTATTCAAATGATGTGATATGTTGATTTGTAACTATCTTATTAATTTTAGGATGATGTATTGACGATATGATAATTACATATAAACTTGCTACATTATTTGGGCAATGAATTTGGATAAATTTTTGGGTAGTGTAGCATTACTCATCAAATAAATAAATTTTGAGTTGCAAAAAAAGGAGTAATTGATGAGAGAAAATTTGTCAAAAAAAGAAAAAGAAAATATATCCTAATCACTACAATTAGGCTTTATATGATTGTTTTTCTCTATTCATAGTAGCCAACTCTCATACATTATTCAAAATTCACATTTTCGTTATCAAAATTAAACTCCTAATCATAACAAGATTGAAGATCAAGATTGATTGTGACAGTGTTTGGGAATCAAGTAAGCTTTCTTTCCTTCTTTCATATATTTATATATATATATATATATATTATTTAATATTAGGAGTTTATAGTATCATATTGTTTATATTTGGAGTCAATTCAAAATAAGATTAAAATTCTATAGATTTCTTATGGAAGAAATAGACGCTACTGTAAATTTGCTTCCTAGTAGATCTATTTGTTTTGTTTAATTTTTTGAATAGGCAAATGAAAGTGTAAAATTATGAAATTTGATATGAATGATCCTTGGGATGTTAGGTTATATTCTGGAAAAATTTATGGTCATATGATAATTATACAATTAATTTGGAACTTCTCTTTATCTCTGACTCAGTGAAATAAAAATCTAAACAATATTAAACTAGGTTAAATCTCGAATTTTTTGGACATACATTTGATGTTATTTGGTCTCATTAAATTTTTGTAGGAACCATTATAAATCTTCTTTAAACTCTTAAAATTTTAAGGATTTTATGGAGCAGTTTAATCTTAAAAATTAGAATATCATGGGTTGTTCAATTTCAAAACTGATATCGGTACAGCCTTGGTTTGGATTCGAAGATTTAAATTGATAGGTTAACAGAGGTATTTAATATAAATGATATTTATACTGGGTCTTTAGAACATATATATGCATTTTCAAGATAATTGGTTTATATACAATTTATTAAAAATGAAGAAAATGGACTACATCAATAGAGACAGTATTGATAGCAATGAATTTTAATGGTAGTTGGAATTTGATTAATTTAGTAAGTGTGGTTTGTGTTAAGCTAATGCTAGTATAACATTTATAAGATGATATGTGGAAATTCAATATACTTTGACTAGTCTAGATTAATTTATGAAGTTACGATTTCCTATAAATTTATATGAATGAGTTTCGTCATGTGATTTTTGGTTAATAAATGAAATTATTTTGTAAAATTATTTTCTTTATTAAGATAAGCAGAAGAGATAAATAAACTTTATACGTTACCTTAATATAGTATGCGTTCAACATTAAAAAAATATTTTGATTGGCTCTTTTAAATAATTAAATGAAATCAAATGAAACCATTATTTTTTCAACGTTACTTTTCATTATATTTTATCTAAATAATTTTGCATCCTAAAATATATGTATTTTGTATAATTGTTCGAATTGTATAAAAAGTATTGACTTTCTTTTTGAAAAATGTGAAAGTATTCCTACACATTTGAAAAGTATGATATATATTGTAATCGTAATTGTTAAAAAAATAAAACGTTTTGGTTTATCTAATTGTGTTTTAGTTTTGGAGATTTAAATGGTTAATTGAATAATTCATTATATTGGTTTTTACGTCAAATTGGGGTGTTACAGAGAGGCAGAACATGGACAAGAAAGAAAATGGAAGCATAGAGAGCCATAATGAGAATGAAACGAATGAGATTGAGAAAGCTGATGAGAAATATAAGCCTGAGATTAACTACAGAGGATGGAAAGCCATGCCCTATATCATAGGTGAATTGGAAAATGACTTTTTGTTTGTTTTGTTTCAGGTCATGCTTTTTTTTGTTTTCTTTCAGGTCATGCTTTTTTCCCTTTCTCTAGTTTTAATGTCTTCAGAGTTAAGGAGTAACAAAAATTTGGATTGAATTTTTCAGGTAATGAAACTTTTGAGAAGCTTGGAGCTATAGGCACTCTAGCCAATCTCTTGATCTATCTCACTTCTGTCTTCAACATGAAGAGAATTACAGCTGCAAACATTATCAATGTCTTCAATGGCACTGCCAACTTTGGTACCGTGGTTGGAGCTTATCTTTGCGACACCTACTTTGGTAGATATAAGACACTGGGATTTGCTACTGTCACGTCTTTCTGGGTACTTCTACTACTATATAAAGTTAGTTTCAGTCATGAAAATTTGACACTACTTAGTACCCATAAAAGGAAAATGATACTATGATATATGGACAAAACTTGACAATCTATACAGTTAGGTGAGCTAAGATTTGTTGTATTTCTGATAGACACTGGTAAGAATTATTTAGTCAAAAAGAGATCCAGTCTTGAGCAAGCTAACAATTCAAGTTAAAGACCATCAAAATTGAATTCTATAAATTAAGTAGTGTTTATTGAATATCTACCTTAAGCAATTCAACATTAAAAATCTAATTCTTTTGACTTATATCATTTTGTGAAGGGATTACTAGTAATACAACTAACAGCAGCTATCCCAAAATTTCATCCTCGATACTGTGGAACAGAGAGTTTAACATGCGAAGGGCCAACAGCAGGGCAAACGGCATTTTTGTTTGCCGGGCTCGGACTGATGGTAATAGGAGCTGGCGGGGTTCGGCCATGTAACTTGGCATTTGGAGCAGACCAATTCAATCCTGAAACAGAATCAGGGAAAAAGGGTATCAATAGCTTCTTCAATTGGTACTTCTTCACCTTAACTTTCGCCCAAATGATGTCCGTGACCCTCATTGTCTATGTGCAATCCAACGTGAGTTGGTCTATTGGTTTAGCCATTCCAGCACTGCTGATGTTGATAGCATGTGCTCTTTTTTTCGCGGGTTCAAAAATTTATGTTAAGGTCAAAGCCACTGGTAGTCCGATGGCCAGTGTAGCACAGGTCATAGTGGTTGCAATTAAGAAAAGGCGTTTGAAGCAACCAGACCAACCTAGGCACTCTCTCTTTAACTATATTCCACCATGTTCTATCAACTCCAAGCTCCCATACACAGATCAATTCAGGTGATTGACAATTATCTCTATACATTTTGTAGTCTTACCAAATTGATCTTGGATTGGACACCAACCAAACTAACAAATTATTATTGTGTTATCAGATGTATTGATAAAGCAGCAATTATAACCCCTGAAGACCAAATAAACGAGGATGGCTCCCCTGTTAATCCCTGGAGACTTTGTAGCATGCAGCAAGTGGAAGAAGTGAAGTGCCTTTTGCGAGTTATGCCTATATGGTCTACAGCTCTTATCTACCATATTGTTGTCGTTCAACAGCAAACATATGTTGTCTTCCAAGCGCAACAATCTGACAGACGTCTAGGAAACAGCAACTTTAAAGTCCCAGCCGCAACCTACACCGTGTTTTTGATGCTTAGCATGACCCTTTGGATACCTATATATGACAGAATCATAGTCCCTTCTCTCCGGAAACTTACAGGAAGAGAAAGCGGTATCACATTGCTTCAGAGAATTTGCGTTGGCATAGTTGTCTCCATTTTAACAATGCTTGTATCAGCCTTTGTTGAAGAGCGCCGGAGGACTATAGCTCTTACCAGGCCAACTCTGGGGATTGAACCTAGAAGAGGAGCCATTTCATCAATGTCTGGCATGTTTTTGGTTCCTCAGCTTGCATTGGCAGGGTTTGCCGAGGCATTCTCTGCCATTGGACAAACGGAATTCTACTACAAGCAATTCCCTGAGAACATGAGAAGCATTGCAGGGTCTCTATACTACTGTGGTTTAGCTGGTTCAAGCTATTTGAGTAGTCTATTGATAACTGTAGCCCACAAAACAACAGAAGGATCAGCGACCGGGAATTGGTTAAATGAGGATCTTAACAAGGGAAGACTGGATTACTTCTATTACATGATTGCTGCATTAGGAGTTCTGAATTTGATTTACTTTTTAGCCTGTGCTAGGTGGTACCAGTACAAGGGGACTGCGTGCGTGGAAGCCATCGGGGATACAAAACAATCTGACAAAACTTTAGTTTGATAGCAAAAATTCAAGTTAGGCAATTAGCAGCACTTTAAAATTTCCTTTCATGGAAATTGACAGGAGGCAGCAGTTTAATGCACATTCAGCTCACTCCATAAATAAATGGTAAACATTTATCATGCATGCTATAGATTTTCGAGATTTTATTAGCCACCAGGGACCTAGCTAGGAACAACCTCCAAGGTGAACTAATACTTTTATGAAAGTTTCAACAGAGTATCCTCTATTTTTATAGCTTCCCAAAAATTCAATACATATACATTAACAACATTTAAATAAAAAAATAATATCCATAAAGAGACTTTGTCTATTCACAAAATTATTATATAACACTTTAAATATCACAAATATAATATAAAGTGCATTAGATATTATACTTGGTGTAAAAAAAAAAAAACGCAAATAAGTCATAGAATGCATGAAAATAAGTTAAAATCAATGTAATAATAAAAATGATATAATATTCTTTATTTAATATTAGAGCACTTTTCAAGCATAGTAGCACCATCAATTTTATTCTAACTAAACAATTATAGGATCCACAATATATTTGATAATTTAATCAATTGCCTATAAATTAATCAAATAAACTAGATTAAATAAATTAGTTTATCCCTAAAATTTTAAATCAATATAAAGTACCCAATATATAAACTATTCAAATTCATAATAAGATGAATTATTAAGTAATAAATACAGTATCTCTAAATTTTTCTAGATTAAAAATTATAATAAGCCTAAATTTTAAACAAAATAAATAAAAAATCAATTAACCATTCAAATTTATGAATTTCATAAAATAACATACCCAACTTGGAGATCAATTGTTGATGTTGACAAAAAGAGGGAACAACCGGTGATATTGACAAAAAAATTGAGCCAAATCTAATAATATAAATCAATAAATCAAAATTAGAGATATAAATTTTAAAATTAAATAGAACAATTAAATGGGTAAAACTCTTAAAATACATACCTAATTGAAAGAATATGGTGAATGAAATCAATAAAAGTTGTGTTTTGTTTGTTTCTACTTGATGGCCTAAGTAGAAAAAAAATAAAAATAAAAATAAAAATAAAAAAATCAGGAGAGGTTAGTAATATATTTCAAAGGAACTGGAAGTCACTGTACACAAACCAAGAGAAGAAGCTAACAAAAGAAGGACATAACATGTGGGAACCGGTCTGTGTAAACAATGATGATTGAAGCTGGATAAAAGACAAAAGAGAAACATGTGGGTTGACACAAACATAGAAACCAAGAAGTGGAGTGCAGGGCTGTGTGAAATAGAAGGTAACAGAGCAGAAAAGTAAGAAATACTGACTTGGTTAAAAACAATAAGAGATATTATTGTAATTTAATTGAAATGATAATATTGTAATATTTTTTTAAAAAAAATAAATGCTCTACCCCAGCCCACAAAGAGCTACGTCCCTGTAGCCACCCAAGAATTTTCAATATGATTGTACTACAAAATGTGGCAAACTAAGGTTGCCTATGTCGATTGGAAACAGGCCAGAAGGGATATGATTAGAAAATCATGTTTCTAATCAAAAGCATATGACCAATTCCTATTTCGAAGATCCTGCCACTCATGTATCTGTCTTCTGGCAGCGCACTTGAGATCAGGAATGAAGTGGTCCAGAAAAACCCATGGACCTTCCAATATTTCAGATAAGTATTGGTTGTATTCAATAACATCATACTATATGACATATTTAACTAATTTTATACCTTCATATATCACATAACATAACTTAAATTATCAAATACATTCAAGGGGTGCATTAAATATCTCCTACTTACGTGTGGACTCAAGTAGTGTGTACAGGTAGCAAGAAAAATGTGTACAGGTAGGGTTGAAAGGACATGAGACTTTTCCTGCCAATAATGGAAGCCTTACTTCTTATATTCATACAAGTTAAAATGGTTACATTAGCAAACCACCAATTTGAAAGAAAGTGAGAGTTTGAGAAATCACGGAGAAGAAAGAAAATGGAAATATGGAGAAGAATATTGAGAATGGAACCGTGAAGATTGAGAAAGCTGTCTTAATTGCTACCCAAATTTAATTAATTGATTTATTTTTTTTTTTAGAAAAAAAAAAATCCATTACAATAACCTTCTAAAACCATTCATATTTAATCAAATATATTTTCATAAACATTTTAAATTTTTTATTATTTGAATCAATCAAAATAAAATTAAGTTTGAATTATTTTTAGAGCAAAATACACAAAACCCCCTCAGGTAAGACCTAAATACAGTTATAGTCAAAGATTGAGTTTAATAACATAATAACTCCAGTTTAACGGTCAAAATGTGTTAAAATTGACGGTCAACTTTAATTTAAAGTGTAAAGACGTAAATACCCTCCATTTTTAAAATTAATTTTTTTTCTTTTAAAATTTAAAACTCTCTGCAACAACCATCTTCATCTTCATCCAGTTCATCTTCATCCAGAAGGTTATGAAGGTTTCTACTCATCCAGAAACCTTCATCTCCCAAACATCAATCTGCATCCAGATATAAATGGCCACTACATACAAAAACCCACATCAATATGTAAAAACCCAAACATATTATTAATCATCTGCAAAAATCCAAACACATTATCAATCATCTTCTTCAAACCCAGATAAACCCATCCAGATATCATCTTCAAACACATCCAGACATCATCTTCAAACAGATCTGGGTTCGAACCCAGACGAACCCAAATCTGGGTTCGGGGAACCACGATGGGTTCGACGAACCCAGATCTGGGTTCGACGAACCACGCCGAACCCAGGTCTGGGTTCGTCGAACCACGACGGGTTCGACGAACCCAGATCTGGGTTCGACGAACCACATCGAACCCAGATCAATCTGGGTTGACGAACCCAGATCGATCTGGGTTCGTCATTAGGAACCCAGACGTCTGGGTTCGTCGTCGCGAACCCACGACGACGCGAACCCAGATCTGATCTGGGTTCGCGACGATGCGAACCCAGATCTGATCTGGGTTCGCGACGATGCGAACCCAGATCGAACCCAAATCAGGAAGAAGAAGAAGAAGAAGAAGGCGGTGGAGATCAAGTAGAGGCAGAGAAGAAAAAGAGAAGAAGAAGAAGAAGAAGAAGGTGGTGGAGATCAGTGGAGAGAGGTGAGGATATGGGAGTGACAGAGAGAGAGTTTTGGGGAAAAGAGGAGAAGAAGAAGAAGGTGGTGGAGATCAGTGGAGAGAGGTGAGGATGTGGGAGTGACAGAGAGAGAGTTTTGGAAAAATGATTTTAATAATTTTTATTATTAGTAAATGACGAAATTACCCTTGATCAATCCAGAGTTGCCTAACAGATACTGTTAACTCGGGGGTATTGTGTCATTAAACCTAATCTTTAACTATAGCTGATTTAGGTCTTACCTGAGAGAGGTTTTGTGTATTTTGCTCTTATTTTTAACAAAAATATTTGTTAAATCTCTATATTTAATTTTTTTTGGAATAATTTTAATAAAATATAAAATAAGATATTTCAAAACTTTAAAAATTGAATGGAAGAAGCTATGACTCAGAAGATCGACAAGTGCAAAAGGATGGAGGTCGTCAACGGTCTCCATATAGTGATTAGGTTGCAATCTTCTCTCCTAAATCGAATAAAAAGAAATGCAGTCTCCCTCACCTAAGGGTGAGCACGGTTCAATTTTGCCCAAAACCAAACCGAACAAAATAAAATCAGTTTTTTAAATAGCAAATCGAACTGAACCAAATGTAATGCATAAACCAAATAGATGCAATTTAGTTTGGTTTGGTTCAGACCATTCGATTTGAGCCTTGAAAAAAACTAGTAGATATTAAGAGAACTAAACTAATACAAGTTGAATTTTTGGTGGTTAATTTTTGACAAATACAAGTAGAGATTAAGAGAACTTGAACATCAGCTTTTATAAAATCATTTAGCTTTTTATAAACCAAATTTTTCAAATTAGCTTTACGTAAAATCAACTTTTATAAACCAAATTTTTGGAGGTTAATTCTTAGTTTTTATAAAATCAACCTTTATAAACCAAATTTTTAAGAATAGAAATCACCAAAAAATTACCTTCTAAGCTACTTTCTTTCTTTGCTATTATAATCAAAATAAGTTCTTTAAATCTTAAAAACGAAATTCCAAATATTTCAAGTAAATCTATGTACCTAGGAATAATATTTTAGGACTCCAATATGTTGCATACTAAATGTTATTGATGCAACTTCTTAACAGCAGTCATTTGCAACATTAATCACACCTGCCATATATAATATTCATCTTGTACATAAGCTATTGAAAGCAAAAGTAATCACACACCATTTTTATACTTTTTTTTAAAAAAAAAAAAAAATCAGTTCAGTTTCGTTTTTCAAAGCCAAAACCAAACCGAACCCAAAAAAATACGATTTTTTACTCAAAAAACCAAACCGAACCGAATAAATGGATAACCGATATTTTCGATTTGATTAGTTTGGTTTGGTTTCGGTTTTTATGCTCACCCCTACTCCCACCAAATGACAAGAGATTGGTTGACCTCCTCCTAACGAAGTAGAAAGAAGACAGCCAGCCTCCTTTGATTATTCATTGAGTCATTGTGGCAATGGTCACCGTTATCATTGAAGTTAATTAGGTATTATAGATTTTATTCAAGATTGGAGATTTTTTATTAGCCAATAACATAATAATAAAAGGTTAATTTAGAAAATTAATATTAATTTATTAATGAAGGATATTTTCATTAAATACAAAGTGAGAAATTTTAACCTTCTAAGTCAACTACTTTTAATACCTCTTTCACACATGTGGTTATGTAACTTGCATCCTTCAAGATGTTAGAGATTCAATTTCGACCAAATATATGTAACAAGTAGTGTGGGTTTTTCCCTTTATTATGAAACCAGATGTCTTTTATTCATAGAATTATGCATTCGGACTCAACAAATTCTGAAAAACCTCTTACCTCATTTTTGAAAAAAAATAGATATTTTTTACTTAATACAAGACATAAGTGGAACAAAAAAATCTACACTAAATTTACTTCTCCATAATTAGCATAAAGCAATTAAAATTTATACATGTAAGGTGGATTTCGAGGTCATGTGATTCTTCCTACCATTTATGGAGACTTTTAGGGGGTATATTCGATCTAAAATTTATTAGAATTTAAAACATTTTAAAAATTTAGGTGTATTCAATATATATTTGAATAAATTTTATTAAAATTTAGGTATATTCAATCCAATAAAATTTGGGTGTATTAAAATTGTTATTGATTTTATAAATTTCATTTAAGTAAAAGTATCTCCAATGCTCCAATAAATTATCTTTTTAAAAAAAAAAAAAAATCATGTCATCTATCTTAAGCTATTTGCTTCTTACGTGACATTGATAGACAATCAAACTAAAAACTCATATTCAATGCTTCCGTTTAAAATCTTTCAACAGCAACTACCACAATCAAAAAACATGTTTACACTGAAAACAAGTAAAAAATGACTAACTGGGGAAAAAAAAAAACAAAAACAAAAAGCGGCATTTTATCTTTCGGTGTCAATTAATTAATATTAAAACAAGAAAACTCATCCTATACTAGCCTCTACAGCGTCCCCATTGTTGTACACTTGCATCCAGCACCCCCCTTGGTCGTCTTTTCCACCTTCGGGGGCAACCCGATCGACCAAAATACGGGTAGAGGAGGCCTCGTCGTTGCTGTACATGTAACACCCCAATTTGCTATTAAAAAACAATATAATAAAATGTTCAATCAACCACTTAATTCTTCAAAACTAAAACACAATTAAAGAATAATTTCATAAAGCAATTAATTCAATAACATAAATTTATCTCAACACCTCAGTAAAAATCTTATACAACTCAAATTCATGATCCTTCAAAATCAATTCTTATATTTAAGTCCTAACAAATTAAACAAACTTAAATACTTTCTTAAATGATAGCAAGAGAAATAACCACAACAGTAGAAATGAAATCATCCATTAAGCGACACCAATAACTCGAAGTCATCCGTCAAGATAAATAAAACCTATTAATTTGTAAAAATAGTAGAGATGAAGAGTGAGCTGTCAACTCAATAAATAAACATTGTACACTACTATATAGCATAAAATAGGAAGGAAAAATCAGAACTTTACAATAAAAATAAAGTCATAATTCCATGGTAATTGAAATAATTGTGAAATAAAATGTTTAACGATGCGATATGGAAAACGTTCAGTATACAAAGTAATAGAAATAATTGTAAATATAATAAAACCAACAAAACGTCTAACAATATGATATGGAAAATGTTCTATATTTAAGGTAATTGAAATAATTTTGAATATAATAAAATCAATAAAACATACTATCAGTATTTAAAGTAATTGAAATAATTGTGAATATAATAAAGCCAATAAAACATTTAACAATACAATATTGAAAATATTCAATATTTAAAATAATTGAAATAATTGTGAATATAATAAAGTTAATAAAACGTTTAACAATATAATATGAAAAATGTTTAGTATTTAAAGTAATTAAAATAATTGTAAATATAATAAAACCAATTAAACCTTTAACAATATGATAAGGAAAACGTTCAATTTTGAAAACCGAAGTAAAAAAATAATGAACAACATTATGTATACAAGTTTAAATAAAAATAGAAGTGGCTCGTATCACATAGTATCATTCACAATTCTGATGATCCGAAAAATATGATAAAATCATGATATTTGTAACCTTGGTGCCTGAACCAATACAATTAATATTGTGCAACAATAAATATTCTAGTTGAACCAATACGATATAATTATGACACCTGTAATCCAGGTGCCTAGGCTAATACAATTAAATAAACTATAGACAAATAAGCCAAAATGTTTTCACTATAATCATGATTACAATGCATATTATACTTTTCAAATACGAAAAAATATTTTTAATAAAACATAACACGCTTTTTAAATAGGAATGCGATACTTTTAATACTATCAAACAGTGTACCAAAGACATATATGAGGATACCAAGTCATTTCAAAAATGGACAATGAAAAGTAAGGTTGAAAAATCTAAGGTTTCATTTGATTATTTAAAAGAACCAATCAATATATTTTTTAAAGTTGAACACATAATATATTAAGGTAATGTATAAGTTTTACTTATCTGAAACAATCTGAATCAATTTATTTCTACTTATTTGAAATAATCTGAACCAATTTATTTCTATCTCCCAAAAGTCAATTGTTGACCCTTTGAACTTCAAGAATAGAGTGTATTTTATTATTATTTTTTTCTATTCTAAAATAGTATCCTCATTTATAACATACAAGGCTTAGGAATTTTTAAATCTCCATATAACTCCTATTTAATCTAAATACTTATGACAATTAATAACATTTGTGACAGTAGAAATTTTAATCACCCTAATCAATACATACAAGATTATAATGGTAGGAATTTTAATCACCTTATTTATAACTATTATGGATATTTTTCGAATTATCCAAGTGGGCTGGTAAAAAGCCCATTGGCCTAGTAAATTGACCCAAGCAAACAGGCCCAATGTAAGCAGCCCAGTGTACCAGCTCACAGTTCGTAGAAGCTCTGAAACATTAACCTTTGCGATGTCAAGATCGCGTCCTTGAATCGACGTCAAGCTCGCGTACTGAGTCCGTTTGACCATTGAGACCGCCGTTTATTTTCAGCAATTCCAGCTTGCCAGAATGAAACCAGTCCTCAATTCGCAATGTGTGAGGTCGAATTCAGCTGATAACATGTCTTGTACGTCAAGAAATCTGCTTCAAGTTAATTGCAGCGTGATTTAGGGAAATCTCACATAACCAGCATGGGTTTAGCATCTAAATCCATACTTTAACAGAGTTGACTTGACAAATGTCAAGTGCATTAAATGTAATTCAGATGCATTAAATGTAAACTATCATGCTATTTTGTCTTATTATATTCTACTGTAACACCTCCCTCTCTATAAATAGGGGAGAATTTTCATTGTAAAATTAAGAGAAAAACATCGAGAAAAAACATTATCGTTACTCTGTAGAAATATAGAGAGAATAGTGGACGTAAGAACCACTTTAAAAATATGTGTTTTCCTATTCTTCCTTTACCTTTTTCTTTTACTTTTAATATGTTTCTTGCTTATAATCTGGACAAACTACAGCATTGAGCTCAGAAGAATCTCGTCGACTAGTTTTCCATGTCAACAATAACATACAAAGCTATAATGATAGTAATTTTAATCCCTGTATAATTCTCCTTTAATGTAAATACTTACGACCATTAATGACATACAAAACTTATAACGTTAGGAAATTTAATCACCCTAATTATAACCTACAGAACTTGTAACAGTAGGAATTTTAGTTCATATGTAACTCCTATTTAATCAAAATATTTAATATATCCATTAATATGTCAAAACAATAAAACTCTATTATTAATTAAATTATTGTTTTCTTCTTAAAGAAATCACTATGTTACAGTACACCTACACACAGCACCCTCTTTCGTCATATTTTTCACCTTTAGCCGCGACCCAATCAACCAAAATACGGGTAGAGGAGGCCTCGCTATTGTTGTACACCTAAACTCGGCACCCCTCCCTTCATCTTTTCCACCTTAGAATCGACGGCAGACGAGGGACAACCGAATCGACCACACCAAGAACAACTGAATCAACAGTAGAGATAGCAATGGAAACCACGGAAGATGGACTTTTAAACAACGCACGTGCCGGAAACAACAGAGGAGACAGAAAATGATGGACTTTGCAGCGACGCAGACTGAAAATAGGGACTAAGTGGTAGCCGAAGATAAGAGATGGGTTGAGTTAGAGAGGACAGGAGGTCAGTTGGGAGAAAAAGAAGAGGAGGTGTGTTGGTGATTTGTTGAGTCAGTCATTGGAGACGTGTCTAACAAACCCTCTAAAAATTAGAGGGCATCTTCACGTGTTTTTTTAACAAACACTCCAAAAATAGAGGATCATCTTCGCCGTGTGTTTTTTTTTTCTTCCCAACATAGCTTGACGGTGGAAATTGAAAAAGTGTATTTTAATATAATCCTAGATGGCATGTGATTTTTTGATGATCTATGAGAGTATTGGAGACGCTCTCATATATTTGAATGAATTTTAAATTGATTTTTATGAAGAAAAATATTTATAACAAATCTTACCATTCTCCTTAAAATTTGTATGTATTAAATTTAGAATTGTATAAAATCCAACAAAATCTTGGTGTATCCAAAAAGTCTTTGACTTCACAAATTTCATTTAAATAATAGATTTGGATAAATTTAAACGGATTTTAAAATAATTTTTATGGAAAAATATATCTA
The DNA here is from genome assembly GCA_022984855.1 of Dimocarpus longan. Taxonomy (NCBI): domain Eukaryota; kingdom Viridiplantae; phylum Streptophyta; class Magnoliopsida; order Sapindales; family Sapindaceae; genus Dimocarpus; species Dimocarpus longan. The sequence goes on from CM041024.1 coordinate 9,179,773, forward strand.
TAACAAATCTTATCATTCTCCTCAAATCTAATAGTGTGTTTACTTATACATAATCTGAATTATTCGAAATCAAAATAATCTAAAATAGGAATGATTATAAATCGAATTGGCTTATAATTGGATTGATGTATCGGAATAAGAATAAATTATTTACTTCAATTGCAAAAATCATAATCGAAATTAACAATATTCTTATTAAGATGTTTATTTTGACTTGAAATTGGAATAAATTAATTATAAGTTACAAAAATGCCCTTGATTAAAATTATATATATATATATTTATATGTAACCATTTGAGCAAAATAGGCTTTTTTTCACAATTTTTTTGATTTCCATTTTTATTATTATTAGTTTTTATAAGTGGCATAATGACTTTTTAAATTGTAAAATATAATGAAAATAAGAATTTTAAGTGGGGTGAGGGAATGGAAATTCCATTCCATAACCTCAAATTCGTATGAGACCCACAATTTCATTCATAATACGAATTTATTTTAAAATAAGTAAACACCAACAATCATTCTCATTTCTCATTTTAATTCTCTAATCCTACAAGTTAACGGCTATGTTTACAACATAGAAATTGAGATGAGTTTGAAAATCAAAATATTTCAAACTCTCAAATCTCATGTTTGGAGAGCAATATATAGATGGGATTTCAAACCTAATCCTAGACTCCTTCAGTTCCTCTTCTCATGGAAATGCTTATTCCTAACCAAAATGGAAAAATAGTATGAGTTTGAGAATGAGTAATCCATCTCCACTTTTTTTTTTAAAAAAAATTAAAAATTAAAAATTAATTTTAAGTATATTATAAAATATGTAAATTTATTTTATTTCAATTTAATCTCAACCTACACTAAATATAATATGATATAATTTTACTTCAATCTCAACTTCTACTAAACATGGGATAATAATTTTTCAATTTAATCCAATCAAATTCATTTCAATCCAATCCATTTCATTCCAATATCAGGTGCCAAACGTATGCGGTATGTGTTTTTAATTTAGATTTGTATTAAAAAATCATTGATTTTACAAATTTCAATATGGAATCCAATAAAATTTGAATGTATTCAAGAAGTCATTGACAACACAGATTTCAATCCATAATCCAATAAAATCTCAATATATTCAAAAAGTTATTGACTTTACGTAATAAATTTGGATGAATGGGGATGGATTTTAAAATCATTTTTATGATGAAAAAAGATAATAACTAATATTAGCATTCTTCTTGAGATTTCATTGGATCTCTTAAATGATTCTAACAAAATCAATATAGAATCTATAGATCCCGTAGAGTACATCAAAATCTATCATTAAAAATAATAATAATAAAAATCATCAAGCTCCGATAAACTATATTGAATACATCCACCCTCCAACCCCCGCCCACCCCCCCTCCCCAATTACTTTATATTCTAATTTTATTAGGAGAGAAAATGGTTATATTAGTAAGACAATAACTTGAAAGAACGTGTGAGTGGGAAAGAGAGAAAGAGAGATCATGGACAAGAAAGAAAATGGAAGCATAGAGAACGATACTGAGTATGAAAGCATGGAGATTCAGAAAGCTGTTGAGAAAAATAAGCCCGAGATTAACTACAGAGGATGGAAAGCCATGCCCTACGTCATCGGTGAATTGCAAAATGACTTTTTGTTTGTTTCGTTTCATGTCATGCTTTTTCTCATTCTCTGGTTTTAATGTCTTCAGTGTTGACGGGTAACAAAATTTTGATTGAATTTTTCAGGCAATGAAACTTTTGAGAAGCTTGGAACTATAGGCACTCTAGCCAATCTCTTGATCTATCTTACTTCTGTATTCAACATGGAGAGAATTACAGCTGCAAACATTATCAATGTCTTCAATGGCACTGCCAACATTGGTACCATGGTAGGAGCTTATCTTTTGCGACACCTACTTTGGTAGATATAAGACATTGGGATTTGCTACTGTCACGTATTTCTTGGTACTTCAGCTACTATATAAAGTTAGTTTCAGTCATATAAATTTGACACTAGTTAGCACCCATAAAAGGAAAATGATACCATTATATATGGACAAAACTTGACAGTCTATATATAGTTAGGTGAGCTAAGATTTGTTGTATTTCTTATAGACACTGGTAACAATTATTTAGTCAAAAAGATATTCAATCTTGAGAAGGTTAACAATTCAAGTAAAGACCATCAAAATTGAATTCTATAAATTAAGGAGTGTTTATTAAATATCTACCTTAAGCAATTCAACGTTAAACATCTAGTTCTTTTGACTTTATATCATTTTGTGAAGGGATTACTAGTAATACAACTAACAGCAGCTATCCCAAAATTGCATCCTCGCCACTGTGGAACAGAGAGTTTAACATGCGAAGGGCCAACAACAGGGCAAATGGCGTTTTTATTTGTTGGGTTCGGACTGATGGTAATAGGATCTGGTGGGATCCGGTGGGATCCGGCCATGTAACTTGGCATTTGGGGCAGACCAATTCAATCCTGAAACAGAATCGGGGAAAACGGGTATCAATAGCTTCTTCAATTGGTACTTCTTTACCTTAACTTTCGCCCTAATGGTGTCCGTGACCCTCATTGTCTATGTGCAATCCAACGTGAGTTGGTCTATTGGTTTAGCCATTCCAGCACTGCTGATGTTGATAGCATGTGCTCTTTTTTTCGCGGGTTCAAAAATTTATGTTTAGGTCAAAGCCACTGGTAGTCCAATGGCCAGTGTAGCACAGGTCATAGTGGTTGCAACCAAGAAAAGGCGTTTGAAGCAACCAGACCAACCTAGGCACTCTCTCTTTAACTATATTTCACCATGCTCTATCAACTCCAAGCTTCCATACACAGATCAATTCAGGTGATTGACAATTAGCTCTATACATTTTGTACTGTTACCAAAAAATTTGATCTTGGATCGGACACGAACCAAAGCAACAAATAATTATTGTGTTATCAGATGTATTGATAAAGCAGAAATTATAACGCCTGAAGACCAAATAAACGAGGATGGGTCCCCGGCTAATCCCTGGAGACTTTGTAGCATGCAGCAGCAAGTGGAAGAAGTGAAGTGCATTTTGCGAGTTATACCTATGTGGTCTGCAGCTCTTATCTACCATGTTGTTATGGGTCAACAGCATACGTATGTTGTCTTCCAAGCACAACAATCTGACAGACGTCTAGGAAACAGCAACTTTCAAGTCCCAGCTGCATCCTACTTCGTGTTTTCGATGCTTAGCATGACCCTTTGGATACCTATATTTGACGGAATCATAGTCCCTTCTCTCCGGAAAGTCACGGGAAGAGAAAGCGGTATCACATTGCTTCAGACAATTGGCGTTGGCGTAGTTGTCTCCGTTTTAACAATGCTTGTACCAGCTGTTGTTGAAGAGCGCCGGAGGACTATAGCTCTTACCAGGCCAGCTCTTGGGATTGAACCTAGAAGAGGAGCCATTTCATCATACCTCAGCTTGCATTGGGAGGATTTGGCGAGGCATTCTCTGCCGTTGGAGAAATGGAATTCTACTACAAGCAATTCCCTGAGAACATGAGAACCATTGCAGCGGCTCTATCCCACTGTGGTTCAGCTGTTTCAGGCTATCTGAGTAGTGCACTAATAACTGTAGTTCACCATACAACAGAAAAATCAGCTACTGGGAATTGGTTACCTGAGGATCTTAACAAGGGAAGACTGGATTACTTCTATTACAAGATTGCTGCATTAGGCGTTCTGAATTTGATCTACTTTTTAGCCTGTGCTAGGTGGTACCAGTACAAAGGGACTGCTTGCGACGCCGTGGAAGCCATCGGAGATACAAAGCATTCTAATAAATCTTTAGTTTGATTATAATAATTCATAAGAGAAACAATTCATATTAGGCAATTAACAGCACCTAAAATTTTTTAAGTAGTCAAATGACTTAAAATTGTTAAAAAATAATTTAAAATAAAAAGTAAAATATTCTAGCTTATCACTTGACACTTAATCACTTAATTATAATTAAAATATTTTATGTCATATCTATCCTTTTAAAATATATATATTTCCAATTTTATCTGCATTAATATCCTATAAATTAAATTATCATTTTTCATATTGTTACTTGTAACTTGAATCTTTATATTTGTACAGTAATTTTCACCACATATATTTTATAATTTAAAAAGGATGTAAACTTAATATTTTTTAAACTATTATTGTTTAAAATTATATATATTTATTCTTGTCAATAAAAATTATATTTATGTAAAATTAGAAATATATATTTATTAAATAATTTGTTTTTCGCTATATATATAATTTGAAACAAAAGTACATAACAATTATTAGATAAGGATATAAACATAAAAGTATTTGTTTTCAGATTTTTTTCCTCTTAAAAAAACAAATGATCAACATATATATTCAGACTTAAAAAAAAAATGTCCTTTAAGTTTCATATTTCAATCATTGTTTAGTTTTTCATAATATTCAAAACTATTTAATTTTCTGATAATGAGACAAATAATCCATAAGGTTATCTATGTCAATGGGAAACAACTCAAAAGGGATATGATTTTTGCAATGTCAATTCTTGTGTGCAAAAAATGTTGAAAAAACAAAAATCTTGATTTCGATTGACTAAATTGATTGTCACATGCAAGCAAGGATGCAAAACGTAAACATCAAACATAGAAGACCTTCCATAATAATTTGTATGTCAGTGCAAAAACTTTATACTATGCAACTAATTATGATAGTGCATTCCACATTCCCACTAGCTGATGTAAAAGGAATCGCTTTTCAACATCAAGGTTTTTATCTTTTATTTTGTTTACTTTAATTTGCGATGGAAAATCATGTTTCTATCAAAAAACATATGGCAAATACCTACTTCTAAGATCCTGCCACTTATGTATCTGTCTTCTGGTAGTGCACTTGGGATCAGGAATGACGTGGTCCAGAAAAACTCCTGAACCTTCCAATATTTCAGATAAGTATTGGTTGTATTCAATAACATCGTACTATATGACAAATTTAACTAATTTTATACCTTCATATATCGCATAACATAATTTAAATGATTAACTCGAAAAAAAAAAAAACATAATAATTTAAATAATCAAGAGATAAGGGGATTGTCTAAGTGGAGGAACCCCCACTTGCCACGCCTCATCTTTAGTGTGCCGAGTTTGACGGCTCACAATCCCCTTGATGCAAGGGGCAATTTTTCCATACGATGTGGGCTTGTTCTTCTATTTTTAGGAGCTCCAGTTTTGAATCATACCTCAGAAACCCTAATCAAGAGTATTCATATGAGTCTGTTCTCCTACTTTTAAGAGCTCCAGTTTCGGATGATGTCTCAGAAATCCTGATCAAGAGTGTTTGGTAATATATACAATACCTAATATCTATGATCTATGGATAATTATTTAAACACCAAAAGAAAAAACCTAAATGATCAAATACACTCAACACGGTTGCATTAAATATCTCCTACTTGCGTGTGGACTCAAGTAGTGTGACACAGCCCCAGACAGAAAGCGAGAAAAATGTGTACAGGTAGGAACATGAGACTTTTCCTGCTAATAATACAGCCTTACTTCTCAGATTCATACAAACTAAAATGGTTATATTGGCAAACCACCAATTTGAAAGAAAGTGAGAGTTTGACAAATCATGGACAAGAAAGAAAATGGAAACATAGAGAGGAACACTGAAAATGGAACCATGGAGATTGAGAAAGCTGTTGAGAAAGTTGAGCCTAAGATTAACTACAGAGGATGGAAGGCTATGCCCTTGATCATAGGTGAATTGGAAAATCACCTTTTTTGTTGCTTCATGTCATACAAGCTTCTATTTCTTTCATATTTTTAATTTCTTCAGTGTTGGTGTATAACAAAGCTGGATTGAATTTTTCAGGTAATGAAACTTTTGAGAAGCTTGGAGCTATAGGCACTCTAGCCAATCTCTTGATCTATCTTACTTCTGTCTTCAACTTGAAGAGAATTACAGCTGCAAACATCATCAATGTCTTCAGTGGCACTGCCAACTTTGGTACCATGGTTGGAGCTTATCTTTGTGACACCTACTTTGGTAGATATAAGACACTGGGATTTGCTACTGTCACTTCTTTCTTGGTACTTCTACTACTATAAAGCTTGTTATATTAATAAAATGTGACATTAATTAGCACTCATAAAGCTAAATGATACCATACATGTAAAAAAAAAAAAACTTGAAATCTATGTAGGTTGGTAATTTAAGATCTGTTGTATGATTTATAGAAACTTGTAAGACCAAATTGGTGTTTGTTAATTTCTGCTTTCTGCAATTTTACAATAAAGTTTATTATTTTCTTCTTTTTTCCTTTTTGTGAAGGGCTTACAAGCAATACAACTAACAGCAGCCATCTCAAAACTGCATCCTCAACACTGTGGAGATGAGAGTTCAACATGTAAAGGGCCAACATCAGGGCAAATGACAGTTCTGTTCCTGGGGCTCGGACTGATGATAATAGGAGCTGGTGGGGTTCGGCCATGTAACTTGGCATTTGGAGCAGACCAATTCAATCCTGAAACAGAATCAGGAAAGAGGGGTATCAATAGCTTCTTCAATTGGTACTTCTTCACCTTCACTTTTGCCCAGATGGTATCCTTGACCCTCATCGTCTACATACAATCCAACGTGAGTTGGACTATTGGTTTAGCCATTCCAGCACTGCTGATGTTGATAGCATGTGCTGTTTTTTTCGCGGGTTCAAAAATATATGTTAAGGTGAAAGCCACTGGTAGTCCAATGACCAGTGTGGCACAGGTCATAGTGGTTGCAATTAAGAAAAGGAGATTGAAACAACCAGACCAACCTCATCTCTCTCTCTTTAAGTATATGCCACCAAGTTCTATCAACTCCAAGCTCCCTTACACAGATCAATTCAGGTGATTGATAATTAGCTCTATACATTTTCTAGTCTCATCAAAAAATTTGATCTTGGATTGGACACTAACCAAATTGACAAATAATTGTTGTGTTATCAGATGTATTGATAAAGCAGCAATTATAACCCCTGAAGACCAAATATACGAGGATGGATCCCCAGCTAATCCCTGGAGACTTTGCAGCTTGCAGCAAGTGGAAGAAGTGAAATGCATTTTGAGAGTGATGCCTATATGGGCTGCTGCTGTTATCTACCATGTTGTTATTGTTCAGCAACAAACTTATGCTGTCTTCCAAGCACAACAAACTGACAGACGTCTTGGAAACAGCAACTTTAAAGTGCCAGCTGCATCCTACACTGTGTTTTTGATGCTTAGCTTGACCCTCTGGATAGCTATTTATGACAGAATCATAGTCCCTTCTCTTCAAAGACTCACAGGAAGAGAAGGCGGTATCACATTGCTTCAGAGAATAAGCATTGGTTTTTTTGTGTCCATTATAACAATGCTCGTATCAGGATTTGTTGAAGATCGCCGGAGGACTATAGCTCTTACCAGGCCAACTATTGGGATTGAACCAAGAAGAGGGGCTATTTCATCGATGTCTGGCATGTTCTTGGTTCCTCAGCTTGCCCTGGCAGGGCTCTGCGAGGCATTCTCTGCCATTGGACAAGTTGAATTCTACTACAAGCAATTTCCTGAGAACATGAGAAGCATTGCAGGGTCTCTATTCTACTGTGGTTTAGCTGGTTCAAGCTATTTGAGTAGTGTACTGATAACTATAGTTCACCACACAACAGAAAAATCAGCTACCGGGAATTGGTTACCCGAGGATCTTAACAAGGGAAGACTGGCTTACTTCTATTACATGATTGCTGCATTGGAGGCTTTAAACTTGATCTACTTTTTAGTATGTGCTAGGTGGTACCACTACAAAGGGACTGGTTGTGACGCCGTGGAAGCCAATGTAGATACAAAACTATTTGATAAAACTCTAGTTTGATGATTATAATTCATAGGTGAAAAATGTTAGTGTCAGGTTAATGTACAAGTAAACTATGTAGTACTGATTCTAGTCACTTCGTTGTTGTATTAGAATAAAACAAGATGGAATGAAAATAATTAATATAATATATATATATCCATATTTGTTTTCTTATTCTGTACATAGATATTTTCTTATTCTGTTGAAAATGTAGTCCAGAACAGTCAATCCACCCTAGCAAAGGATGAAGAAATATTAACATTAATTGCTGACTCTTGATAAATTATTAGTTCGTCTAATTGGACAACACAAGGACAACTTTCGTCAACCTTCACGGCCACAAGTCAATCATTACGAACTCTAATGATTGACTTTTAGATAAGCTCTTGATGGCTCCGCTTGGAAAGTGCCTACTTGGGTTTACTCATTATGTTTCTAGACTAGTAAATCAAAACAAACGTCATTGATCATGTCATGCTTTGCACTGAGATCGTCTGTCTGTCTTCACAGCTTTCATTGTAGGTCCCAATATTATTCCCAACATGACACTACGGTACAAATATGCCATTAAAGCCGAATTTTATGTTTCACACTAGAACAAGGTCTTGCTTAATGAACAAACCATTCATCATCTGCTTAAAGCGAGTGCGACACATCACCTATACGTCTGACTACTCAAAACACGTCATGTAACAAAACAGGCATAACAGGTACACACATTAGTATTGTCATGTGCCATAATTTGAGTGAGCAACCAACGTTTTTCACTCCATCGTGCTTGTACTGGCTGGAAAATCAAGTATGGAAAGCTCGCAATTGAACAACTGGAAAGACCACTTAAGAAAATGTATTGACATCCAAAACAGCATCTATACATATGCATACATATATACATACTAATTTGCTCTTTGGATTCAATTTTAAAAATGATTTTACATTTTTAAAAATAAAAAATGGATGGAAAGTGTTTAACTAACTATTTTGTGAAAAATATTTTCGAAGATTAAAAACATATTTTTAAAAATATGTTTTTAATTTTTTTTCCTTTGAACTGATATTTTACTCATTTTCTAAAATTCATTTACATCATTTTTTGTTTTTGAAAATAAGTTTTAAGAAATATTACTAAATACATTGTATTTTTAGAACATGTTTTTCGTTTTAAAAATAGTTTTCAAAGACATTATTTTAAAAACGGTTACAAACCCACCCTAAGAGTTCCTAAAGCTCTTATAGTCCAATTATCAACAACCAAAGTAACTACCTAACTATTGCAAGTTTGTCACTGGTACAGCAGCAAAATGAGCAATACGATTTAAACCTTACTATATAAACAAAGCCGTAACACAATAAGCCTATGTTGAAGGCATTTGTGACGGTTGCTAGAGCATGGAGAAAAGCAAACATATTAAACGCTAATGACTGCACTCTGAAGTGCTGGAATGGCATTATAACCAGAAACTAATACTGTTGTTTGATGGGCAACGCACTTTAACATGCTGATTACATGTCTTTTAGTCTCAGCACCGGTAAATGTATCTTAATCTATGAGTGTGTGAACAGATGAACTGCTTAGACTGTGTAAGCTTGCTGGATTGTGTCTATGTCAAGGTTCTTCAATCTCACAACCGATTCTACATGACCTTTCAGAGTATGGAGTTCCCTCAGCCTGCAAGAAAGCATTAAAAGATAACAAAATTAACTTTAAAACATAAAGAGAAGAACTAAGCTTTAAAGGACCAACACAACAATATTCTAACTACAGTACGATAGAAGAGACAAAATGTAACATTACTTATCCAAAAGAGAACAATTCATATATTGCATGTTGAAGATAGTATATCAGCTACAATACTACTAGGGACCATGTTACCATAGCAAACGGAATCTATCCTGACTGGTATGATTAACAAAGCCAACCAACATAAATTCTTATAGGAATCACGATAATAGACTTGCTAAGAGTATTTGTTACCTGGCAATTTCGGCTCTCCTTTTAGCTTCTTCAGCCATCTGATTGAGCTCCGTGACATGGGTTCGCTCAGTGAACATCTTGGTATCAGGTGCCTGCAACCCATGCAATGTTCTTTGTGCATGCGCCCATTGAAGTTCCCGCTGTTCCTTACCAAAATCTTTTTGCCTTGTGAAGGCAATCTATATTACACAATGAGATCCATCAAAATGAGGTAAATTATGAAAGCCATGCTAGACAACTATTGGCAATCCATTGCAATTCATACCCTCTGCTCAATGACAAGATCCCAGGCCCTCCCACTAAGAGCATAGCGGATGAAGAACTTAATAAAATCAAGTGGAATATAGAAGATGATGTTATACAGCCAGATCACACCAGCCCAACCCCATCCAATCCCTTCAATCGCTGCAAAGCTCCAATTTGCATAGACGGCAATCAAAGTAGCAATCTGTCCAAAATAAAGATGAATATTAGTGCTTTTAGTCTTCCAGACCTAATGGTTACAACTTATATTAAGTGTACAGCAATTAACTCACCAGCTGAGCAACCACAAAGGCCACTACAAGCAAAAAACCAGGTCGCTCCACATAAGACCAACTTCGAGATCGAGTCACAAAAATAAGAGCCTGGCTGATAATGCTCACTTGCAGGTAGACTGCTGAGGCAAGCTTTCGAATATCATCATGAGCTGTCTTCTCAAGGGTTGGCACCCCAAATATCCGCTGGCAAAGTAAATCAGAAGGAATTTATCACAAATCCAACAAGGTTCTTTACAAGAGCACTAGCTAGGCATACTGAATTACATCATATATAGGATGTTAGTCATCTTTCAGGGAAACCAAAAACTGATCACAGATTTCTCGTAATAAAAGAAAACTGGAAAATCCATAAGATATCCCGCTGTGACCAATGATTCGTGAGTCTTTTACTAACATGTAAACGAATCTTCAAGGATCAGAACAACAACTTCATCAGCAAATTACAGAATGCAAGTCATCTTACCGGGAAGAAGTCTGTTTTGTAGGCTGCCCAAAAGAAAATAACCGTCATCATTGCCAAGTAACTACCAAGGACAATGCCAGTTGTAAAAATCTCAGCTAGCTTCCAGCTGTCCGGCAGAGGAGATGGCTTTACCCTATCTTTTGATATTGTCATGATGGTACCTGAAATTCAATTCAGTTACTACCTAGAAAAGAGAAATCATGATAAGGATTTAATAAGCATTAAAAATAGAAACAACATAATCAGCCGATGCAAAAAGGAACATGAAGATTTACAGACGATTAGTTGGAAGTGCAGAAAAGATCTCCTGAAGGTGATATTATGCAACAGTCCAAGCATAGAAACTTAGCAGCATAAATGTATACATGGACAAAGTCTTGCCTATGATGAATATAATTTTTCCAACAGTAGGAACCAATATTTGCACATTCTCAGTAATTAGTATGAAAAAGAGAATGAACAGTTTGAGGGAAAACAACAAACCATCATTGAGGATGGCGATGATAAGGACCATAAATGGTGGAAAGTCAAACTTCCATATGAGTGCCAGCAACATGAAACCAAGCTGTCAACATAACAAACAAGTAAAATAAGCCTTACTGACTGTTCCTCATTAAGTGACACAGAAGCAGGAGATACAGAAACATTATCGTATCTACCATCCAACAAGAAGATGAATACTTACCACAATACGAATTGTAATGGAAACTGCATAAATCTGACAAATAAGAAAAAATCAATGTAAGTAAACTAACACAAAGTACACGTACTGCTGCTATATGTTCATATCCTACATCTATACTCATACCACAGAGTAAATAAGGCCCAAAAAGTAACAACACAAATAAAGAATAAAACACTTGACACAACTTTTCATTTCAAGTAAGAAAATTATTCACAGCTAAAATAAATGCTTACTGTGTAATTTTTCATCCGCTGGAAGATGGCTCGACTAGTTAAGACAGCACTGATGATGACACTAAGGCCAGGTTCAGTAAGGACGATGTCAGAAGCACTACGAGCTGCATCAGTTGCATCAGCAACTGCTATCCCAATGTCAGCCTTCTTCAGGGCAGGAGCATCATTGACTCCATCACCAGTCATCCCACAGATATGTTTCCTAGCTTGCAAGCGTTTTACTATCTCATATTTGTGTTCTGAACCAATACATATATCAACTCCATCAATGTATAGAATAACTTCAACTATGTCATGGCTACTCAAGAATAGCAAGCACAAATTTTATGTCAAGCATATATCAAATGAACAGAAAAGAGTGCAAAAAATCAATTACACAAACAAAAAATGAAAAACAAAATACCAGGGAAGACACCAGCAAAACCATCAGCTTTCTCTATAAGTTCATCAATCGGTAGAGAAGCAATAGACTCATCCTTGTCTTGTCCTAGCAAAGCTGATGCAGGATACATGTTGGTTCCCATTCCCAAACGACGTCCAGTTTCCTTCCCTATAGCCAGCTGATCACCTGAATTACATATAAGGTTTAGTGACGTAATACCTGAAAATGATGTTTACCATTATTCTGAAAGAGGACAGTAAAAAACTTGTCAAAGTAATGAATACAAGTTTTGAAAAAGAAAAAATTGTCAAAGGTTATGGATGCAGATCATTAATTTAAGTAGGCATGGGTTGGATAGTTGCTATAAATTTACCTAGGTTTTCATAATCATTTCACACAAACAATGAACTCTAAGAAGATCCATATGCAAAAAATTAATATCATTCAAGATACATAAATAAACCAAGTAAAACATGGCCCTTCATGCAGTAATTAACACGGTTAATTATAGGAAATAAAGAGGAAAAAAAAATAACTCATCATTCTGTAGAAGTATTATAAGCACAATGAGCACAAGAAACCCAATAATTTTGAACAACATCTTATGACACTTATGAAACTTCAAATTGCTATAAATTTCGATAACCTGCAATATCTTAGAGTTATTACTATATTTTGGTTTCGTCAGGCAGTGACGTAGCAGCAATTTAACAATCACAAACCAAGCACAAACCAAGCCGATGCCTGAACTCCAACTGCCAAAAAGAACCCACCTGTAATCATTTTAACATTTACTCCAAGATTCAAGGCCCTCCTTATGGTCTCTGCACTATCATGCCTAGGCGGATCAAAGAGAGGCATGAGACCAATAAATTGCCATGGGCTTCCAGAACTTTCTTTTCTTCCTTCTGGAACTTCCTATATTCATAAAGGACAGGATAATTAGTAATGGCAATAAAATAATAAAGAACAGGAAATGCAATATAAAAGAATTTCAATTTACCTGGTAGGCCACAGCAAGAGACCGTAAGCCTCTCTCTGCAAACTTATCAATCACAGCATGAACTCTTCGCTCGAGTTCTGATTTGTTGTGCGCAAGATTTAGAATCTAAAGATCATATTATCCGGGAATAAGAATAATGCTTTAAAAAACAAAGGACTCAATCACAAATAAGTTAGAGAGGACACTAACCTGCTCCGGTGCTCCCTTACTGACTCTGCGCATTTTGCCATCACTGTCAAGGTAGGTCAGAGCTGTCCGTTTATCCGTTGGATTAAATGGAAGAAAGTGAACCTCCTGAATGCCAGCACGAGCCTTTTGGCAGCAAAAAGGAAAAGTAAACCATGTTAGCAGATGAAGTGGCATTCAAATGGCAAAGTTGCTTTCCAGATAATGTAGCAACATCAATCACGTACCTCCTTTGGATCAGCCAGTGTCCCTACAACGGCAGAATCTATAGCATCTTGGTTCTCAGTTCTAGAGGCCTGAGCTGCCATTAGAATAACAGTATCTGCATCTACACCTTTTGCAAAAACCTGAAATTTGTAATTCAGGCACACACTAAGATATTGTCTTATAATCCAATAGTAGGAAAAACTGCCTAACAATTGGCAAGCAACAGGACAACCACCACCAACCTCAACAAGATTTTTGTCAATGGTTAATCTGTTCAGCGTAAGTGTCCCAGTCTTGTCACTACAAAGTACATCCATGCCAGCCATCTCTTCAATCGCAGTCATTCTCTTTGTGATAGCTCCCTGCATGCATCATTAACATATTCCATAACTGCATCTGAAGCTGCTCAACGTTATAAGTAATCAGAACATATCCGAATATTTAGCCAACCTGTTGAGATAACCTATGAGAACCAATAGCCATTGTGACAGACAGCACTGTCGGCATGGCAATCGGAATACCACCAATGAGAAGTACAAGAAGGTTGTCAATTCCAGGGCGATACTTCCTGTCTTGAATAGGGTACATGACAATAATCTCTATTATCATTCCTACAGCAATTGAGCAAATGCAGAAATTCCCAATTGCGGTCAAGACCTACATCACATGTGATGTTGGACAAATGGAATCAGTATCATGAGAAGCCACTGTAGTAATAAGTGTTAAACAAGGATAATAAATCCATCTTCCTACCTTTTGGAAGTGACCAACTTGGTTAGTGGTATCGACTAGGTGAGCAGCCTTCCCAAAGAAGGTATGGACACCGGTGGCAATGACCACTGCTTCAATCTCTCCCTGCTTGCAGGTGGAACCCGAGTACACACCATCTCCAGGACCTTTGGTTACTGGAAGAGACTCACCTGTAAGTGCAGACTGGAAAACACATAACAAAAAGTAAGTCATACAACAAAATTTGACCAATCCAATGAACATACGACATACGAAACATGATTTTCGCAGACATACCTGGTCTATCTTCAATGGATCACCCTCAAGCAGACGAGCATCAGCTGGAATGATATCTCCTAGTTTTACACTAACAATGTCTCCAGGAACTAAATCAGCAGCATCTAGCTCATTCCACCTTCCATCTCGAAGAACCTTTTTCAACAATATCATCAGAATCGACACAAACGCTTCTCTTAATGGAAATATAATTATGCAGATAATATGCTTATGCCTAAAGATCACTGAACTTTTTCCAAGTCAAGAACATGTTGCTCAGAACCTGGTTACCTTGGCTTTTGGAGCAAGACGGGCCATGAGAGCAGCTGCAGCATTACCAGCATTGTTCTCCTCTATAAAACTGATGGTGGAGTTGATGAGAAGAAGAGTAATAATACCAACAAAGTCTTGCCAATCTGGAGGCTTCCCCTGAAAAAAAAAATTAAGAGGAGAAAATTAAATGGAAAAAAAAAAAAAAAAAAAAAAACTACAATTTTAACCAAAAAAAAAAATCAGCGCTTACTCCTCCATTTGCCAGAGCAATAGCCATAATTGCCGCAGCTTCCATAACCCACGAGAGAGGATTCCACATAAACCCCAAATACTTCAAAAATTTGCTCTCCTGAAAAACGCCCAACAAGAGAAAAACGTTAAAAAAAAAAAAAAAAAAGAGAGTAAATAGAAGGCATATAATCCAAGTTAACAAACATGGTACTTTTTTCTCTTCAAGCTTGTTGTGACCAAAAATCTGCAGTCTCTCTGCAGCACTAGCACTGGTGAGACCTTCTCTGCTACATCTCAGATTTTCAAACACTTCTTCAATGGGTATGTTTTCCTGCACTCAACAGATTAAAAAAAGCTCAAAAAGCAAAGCTTTAACCAACAAAACACAACCCCAACACATCACACAACAAAGTTACAAGGAAAATCAATAAAAAGCTTCAAACTTTATTCAGATCTGTTACCAAATCCACAGTTTCCTTCAAAACACCCTCCAAAGCTTCGTCTTTGTTCTCCATATTCTCTCTCAAGCATTCAAAGTTTCAAACTTTTTCTCACTACAATAACAAACCAAAACACACATTAACCAACCACCCTTAAAACCAATGAAACTAGACAAACGAAGAGAAATCAAGCAATACCCCAGTTACGAAACACTTGAGTAGTTTCGAACACAAATGAAGCTCTTAGGCCAAAATGAGAACAACCCACCAACACCAAATCTGTGAAGAGGAGAAAGGGGACCGCTGAGAGTAGTGGGTCGCAGAGTATGCCAGTAAGTTAAACAGTTAACAACTCGCTCTATGGTAACAAAATAACCGACGAGACCCGTTACAAACTCCTATTTCCAAAAATGGCCCTTCTTCATTAAAAATTTTCCCTTGACCCAGAATACCTTGAGGAAGGCTACATATCAATTCAATGAAAGGGTTATTTATACTATTTCTTTTTCTAATCCTAACTGTAATGATATGGATTTACTAAATTATAAATGAATAAAACACTAATACTAAATGTAATATAAATCCAAATTAAACTAGAATTTAAAATTGATGTAATAATATTACTAAATTATAAACGAAATAAAACACTAATACTAAATGAAATATAAATCCTAATCAAACTAAATTATAAATTATAAAAAAAAACAATCATAGCATTTTTTTTCTTATGAATATATTTGACACACTGGATTAAATAAAATTGAATGAATTGAATTGGATTGGATTGGATTGGAATGATAAATTATTGTCCCATATTAAATAGAATTTAGGATTAGATTAAAATTATACTATATTATATTGAATATAGGTCGGGATTAGATTGGAATAAAATTAATTAAATTTTTTATTATATAAAATTAATTTTATAAAAAATCTGAAAAAAAAAATAATAATAACTCAATTTATCAACAACCCACTGTTTTCAACATTATCAACCCACAATTCATCAACATCATTAATCCAGTTCATCGACATCATCATCTCTTATAACAACAACATCAATAACAATAACATTCATCAACATAACACATGAACTTAAAAAATAAAAACAAAAAAGAAAAAGAAAATGGGGTTTTTGTTTGTCGATGAACGTAGAACCACGTTTTGCTTCATCAATCAACCCAAAACCAGTCGTTCTGAGTTGGATTCACCATATGGTTCTAAGTTAACAAACTTTAAAATGTATATATGTAGATGAGATGAGATGAAAAAAAAAATGATTTGTATTACTATTGTTGGTTCGTCTAGATGGAGGATGAAGTAAGAGAAATGAAGAGTGGTTTGTGATGGTGGTAGCTGAGTATCGTGGAGATGAGAGAGAGACGAAGAGTTGTGTGAAAAAATAAAATAATTGATGGTTGTCTAATGGGAGAGGAAGAATTTTTTTAAAAAAAAAAAAAAATTCCAATAAAATTGGGAAATGAGAAATTCAAGGTTGAGCTTGGGTTTTTATTTTCCAAGTTGAGTGAGAATGAATGTGAGCTCAGAAATGAAAAATCCATTCTCATCCTTTACCCAAGCATGATCCAAATGTGAGATGTAGGAAGATGAGAAAAAAACAAATCTAAATCTCACCCTATTTCTCATGTGCCAAACATTGTCTAAGGGACTAAGTCTTCTAGCTTAATTTTCTTGTCCTTTGTGACTCCGTGGGTCAAAATCACCTACAACAATTCACACTCTCTTAAAAGAATTTAACCTCGGAATTAAACTTTTGCGTAGGATGTGAATCTCTTCCTCGATACTTGAATATATCTTTCATATGAAAAGTCTTCAATCTTCTTGTGCATGTTTGTAATGGCCTTGCATTTCAAATTTCTTATTGACCTTTTTAGTTCTCAAAAATCCAAGAACAAAATTTGAAGAGAATCCAATTATTGAAAATCGAGTAAACAAACTAAGTATACTCTCTATTCACTATGTAATACATGTACAAATTATAAATTTTGAATATAAAATTTATAGTAAATTATACAATTTACATAGATGTGATATATTAAGTGAAGTGTATTAATATAGTAATAGGAAATTACAAAAGGTTGTTGACTTTATTGCATTTTGTGCTGGGAGGGTTGTACTTTGTGGATCATTTTGATATTATTTATATATTTATGCACTGGTTATAAATTTTAAAACTAAGCCTATTCGCAACAACATGGTCGCCAACACATGGCCCCTTTTTTATAATTTATTTTGATAAAATAATAATAATAATAATTTCAAGGATGAGGACACCAACCACAGCTATGAATAATAAATCCCATATGCACCCACATTTCTTCTCTTGAAGGAACTTTGCTCACATTACTAAAAATATATTATTTTTTTCTCCCAGATTTTTTGCTTTGTGAAAAAAATAAAAGCAGAGATCATATATTAAATATTAGAATATGAATGCTTTGCAGTTATTCATTTATAATTGACATTTGAACATGAACCAATTTAAATAACTCGATATGAATCGAATTTCGAGTGTTCAGTTTGGTTCATGTAACATCAGGAAGGGTGTTCGGTTCTAGGTTTGAAAAACCAACTCATATTCTGTTTTTATTCGGTTTTGGATCTTCAAATTCACAAGTTAAACCATATTCAGCTTTTGTTTAATTCTAGATCTCTACCCGTGAATTAAATCAAACCTGAACCTTTTATATATATATATATATCCATACCTAACCCTCAACTCACACCTTTGACCGTCCAAACACCCATTTCATTTTCTCTTCCCTCTTTTCTTCTTTGCTTCAAGAAATCCTAAAACACATAGTAAACCTAAATCAACAAAATCAACCGATCAATTTATTATTTCTTTTCCTTTTTTATATATATATGTGTATAATTTGTCAATTTTCATCAAAATCAATTTGTGATTTTAAACATAAAATAATTCACAGAAAACTAAATTGAATTGAGAAGATAATCGAATTATATATATTCATACAATGATATTGAAAAAAAAAAAAGAGTTAATAAAATCAAGCATGCACTGTGCTTATTGTTACAAGTTATATTATTGAATTCATCAAGGATATGAAGAAGACGATAAGTGACAAAAATTGCAGAGAATAATAAGCAAAAGAGAATGATATAATACATATATATATAATGAATGTATTCAATTTAGGGTCTTATTAGATATTCAATTATTTTAAAATTTGAGTGTATTCAATTCAGATTTGTATGAAATCCATTAAAATTTATACATATTCAATTCAGATTTGTATGAAATCTAATAAAATTTAGATATATGGAATTTAAATTTATATGAAATTCAATAAAATTTGAGTGTATTAAAAAAGTCACTAACTTCACATATTTTATTTAAGCGGTGAATTTAGATGAAATTTAAAGTTGTTTTTATGAAGAAAAATATTTATAACAAATATTCTAATTCTCCTCAAAATTTTATTGGATTATTTAAAAATAATTCTAATAAAATCAATATGGAATCTATAGAATTCGTGAATTCCACATTAATATATCATTAAATATATATATCAAATCTTAATAAACTCTAGAATGAATCAACATTTTTGGAATTATCAAATCAGATTATAAATTCTATTTTCTTCTCTAGATTTCTAATTAGTAAACATATCACGAGAATCAAAGATTATGGTGAGATTGTTATGGGGATAGAGAATAATGAATATATTGACACATAAATGCATAACGGGATTTATGATAACTGATTAGCGAAAAAAAAGGAAAAAAAAAATCATATTTGCATGAATTTAATACCCCAATTTAATCAAGACATCTTTTGCATTGATTTCACTAAAAAAAATATAGATTGAGCAAAAGAAATAAAAATTAAGACAACTGTTGATAAATATTAATTATATTAGTTTCATTTAAAAATATAATCAAATAATATATAAACAAAGTACAGTACAACTCCCTTTTATTTGAGGGATTAATTAATTAAAAGTTGTCTCATGAGGATAACATAATTTTATCAATGAATTGGATATCCTCTAACTGCTAGTCACAATCAACATTTTCTTGAGTTATCAACGCCGACGCCAATTATATCACAAAGAGAACAGGGAATTGGATCCAAATCAGAGTTTTCCTGGAAGTAAATTGCTACTCATCGTCTGTATATAACTCGGCATCACTGACAATAATATACAAGACAAAAACAAGAATAAATAAAAAAAATAGTAACGGGCAATAGAGCAATTAAAGAAGAATTAAAGGAGATACGTGCATTGGTGAAAAATGAATACAAAGACTTTGAAGAAAGACGCCATCTTTGTCTTGGGCAAGCAAGGATGATTTTTCAGGCCTAAAGCAAGCCTTTTTAGATATTTTATTTAAATTCATATCAAAATAATATAATACGTGAATTATTAAGATCTTATTAATTATCATATTATTTTATAATTTTTAACATATTGATAATTTATATGTCACATCATTTAAATAAAATATTTGAGATATATAATACCAATCTTGTTTCAAACTATTTCAACAAATCAAAAGTCATAAGAGTGAGTGAGTGAGACCCTCGTTCAATCTCATTTTGGGCTTTCCCTTATTCTTGCCTTGTCTTCCGCCTACACTTTTTCTCTCTGCTTTTGTCATTTTGTTGGCACTTTGTTTAATTGCTTGCTCATTGATAGTCTCTTGATGCTAGCTAGAGTTGTGGCTCTATCATTTTCTAAATTAAGATAAGCCTCATGCATTTAACATGATCTGAACCATGCTTATGTTTATATCATAAGATATAATACAAATACGAAACATATTGCATATGAAACATATTAGACATAAAATCGGATAAGTTAAGATTCTAAATTTGAAAGAAAATTGTTTCAAAAAAATGCTGAAATTTTTTCGATGGTGTAGATTCATATGAAATCTAAAGAAACAACACATAATACATTTTATTCAAAATAAAAACACATTAAAAATGACAGAACTATGTAGAAAAGTTAGTCAATAGCAAATATAGAACCAATTCGTAGATCTCGTTGATCCTATTCTATAGCTTATTCATATAATTTGACAAATTATATCGAGCCAATATTACTAACTTGATTGTATTATATGAATCTACCAATTGAAATTAATGAATGGGTATTTATGTTAGTTCTAATCCCATTCATACTAAAATTTAAGTAAAACAGTCACTAAAACTAGAAAGAAAATAAATCAAAATTATAAACTAAAATTAAATTAATGGGGTTTTTTCATAAATGACATTTTTTTTTAGTCAAAGTTAAACCCTAAACTTTTTTTTTTTAAAATCTTAGAAAAATAACTGTTTTTAGATAAAAATACACTTAATAAAAATAAAGAATTTCAATAAATTATTACTTTTCAACCTCAACATCAAAAAATGGGTATTTTCGTAATTTTCTCTGAATTAAATTCTAAAATGTTTGTCCTCTTATCCTATCCCCTGAATAGATATTTATTTCTTTTTTTTTTTAATTTACTATCACATTTACTAATTAATTTGCTTTTGATCCAAACACTAGCACAAATGCCAACTTAACATCTTTAAATCAAAAACAAATTAATGGTAAGATAGAAACGTTTAAAACTTTAAGTCACGTAAATATGCCTCTAACCGAAAAGAAAATAAGAAAAATTAAATAATAATATGGTAACAGTAAGAGTAATGGATTTGATTTTGTCCTGCATTGAAAAAGTTCAAAGTTCACGCGACCACAAGTGCATGTGATGACCAATCTTATGTCTGGTTTGACTGATTTTGGCACTTCGTATTGGCTAATGTCACTCCCAGCGACAGAATCACGTGAATATCCGAGTCCAATCGTAAAATTAATGAAAATATAAATAAAATACTTTCAATTTTCAACGATTGTTCACTTCTCATTGACGCGTGTCGCGTTGGCTTTTCGTTGGTCACCAAGCCACCAAAAGCTACTGCTCTTTCTATTTTAATCCGATTTTGGACATTATTTTAATTTATATTAATCTCGGGACAAAGTTAAATTTCATTAATTAATAACCAATACTTGATCAATTCTAAAGTTGCGTTCAATTCTTACCTGTTATAGGTGCGGTGTCAACTTCCAACTTACATTTTCTACACCAAATACCTGCACCTTGACCCATTTTGATTTCTATGTGTATTTTAATTTGTCATGTTTACGATTTCTCCTATTTAAACATTGAAAAAAAAAAATATCGAGACAGTAACGTGTTTGATGTAATTTTTTTAAATGTACATTTTCATATATGCCTCAGATAGAATTACTATTATTTGAGTAGATTTAATTTGATTCAAATATTTGTATTTTTTCTTTTATTTGAACTTCAAATTTGAATCTTCAGCAATGTGAAATAATCTTAAAAATGTAATTATGTTTGGCCCTTTATATTATAAAATTGACTTTATAATGAAAACTTTAAAAAAATAATGAATCCACTACGCTGATAAGTAAAAAGAAAAGTGTCACATAGATTCGAGTCTTGTAAACTATTATCATATTTTCGTATTACATATTTTTAATGTTAATATATTTTTTCATAGTAAAAGCTTGGTTAAAAAGTAATAAATATTAATTTATATTGTTTATAGGTTTTTTTTTTTTTCGATTAAATTTGTTTGTAGATTTATTATTTAGTGAGAATTCAACCATTTAAGGTGCGTTTAAAATCATTTCAAGTTAAAACATTAAAAGTGTGGTGATTGGAAAATGAAGAAACATTTTAGGGTTTGATAGAAAATGGAGTTTCAAGTAACCTTGATTTCGATGAAATGAAAGATTTTTTTTTTTTTTTAGTTTCTATTGATAGGTGTGTAATGCAAACCGGTGTTTAAAAACTCAACGAATTTTGTTAAGATCTCGCTGGGTTCTCACGAATCAGCACTCCATCAATCCAAGAACCCTAGATCGGAGGTCCTACTCGCCGAAGGTGGATAATCAACTCAACTCTGCCCAACTCGATCCAACTCTACTGACTCGGTGAGTCCAACCATCACAAGACTAGTCGAAAATCATCCCAAACACCATTAAAAGATCGATCAAAACTCAATACTCCCAACAAGACAAACAACACATCACGTACCAAGGAAAAATTAGAGAAACAATCACGCTTATAGTTCGCCGTCGGTGACGAGTTGAAGGGAAAAAACAAAGGCAATAGCTTGAAGGAAGGTGTTGACGACACGAAAAGAGAGAATGAGACTTGAACCGGCGGAGAAGGACAATAACCAGGTACATAGAGGAGAGAGAGAATCGACAATGATGAAAAGCAGTGGCTTTAGCTTCAACAATGACAGTAATTCATGATCTCAAAACGATGATGGCAACGGTGACGGTGATAGCTTACTTGAACGACGAAGACGACAACGAGAGAAGTGAGACAAAGAAAAGGGATGAGAGAGGAGAAGGGAGAGAAAGAGAATGTGAGGGTTTTGAGAGAGTGGTTCATTTGATCGTCAGACGAATGACTCGGTGAATGGTGATTGGTGAGCTTTAAATAAGGTAAAGATAATTTAGTCATGACCCCTGACGTTTATAAAAAATATCAAATTAGGCTTTCAGACTTAAAAAATTATAACCCAACACCACCCCCCCCCCCCCCCCCAAAGAGTATTTTTCTAGTATTCGCCGATTACTTATCGAATTATTGATTACTCATCAAGTTATTGATTACTCGTTACTCGCTGGATCATCGGTCGACTAGCGAGTAGTGAGTTTTAAAATAATGACCCAAAACCTAAGGCTTCTTTTCATCTATCTCTATCGATCTTATTTTTTTTACCCAAAAAAAAAAATGAAAAAAAAAACTTATTGTTATCAAGTTATATTTGACTAAACTAGTCTTAAGTAAATAAAAATGATGTTTTTTCCACATGACAAATACAGTAGGGATTAATCAAAGCGAACAACAGAAAAAAAAAAAAAAAAAAGAATGGTTTGATTTCCATGAAATTTTAAATCATTTTTTTGGTTAAGTTAATGAGTAGTTTCTTCAATAACAATATTTTAATTTATTATAAGAATAATTATTAAAATATCTTACTACTAATCTAAATGTGGTTAATGAATATTCCTATTGAACCAAATTTAACCGTTTTAATTCTCACTAATATGTTTTATGTTTTTTAAGGATTTAAGTATCACCGTTATTCTAAAATATATAAGTTAAGGTAAATTTTTTTTGAATTTAATCATTTATAAACAAAAAAAATTAAATAAAGATAATTACTGCACAATTAACACTGTACTAAAAATATCCGATAATCAATATCCTAATCAATTATTGGCGCCTGTAGTGGGTGGGTCCATTTGCCAACGGACGGCCGTTTTATAAAATTTATCAATTAAAAAAAGAAAACAAAGAGTGTGTGGGTCCGAGAGTTGCAATTGCGTGCATGCATGCAAAGGGAAGAGTATGGGGCCCACAGCACATGTGGCAGAGGTGTGATTGGCTGGATATGTAAAACAAAATAAAACAAAAACGCGAATCAAAATCACAGCGAGATTTGTCTCCTCCGCCTAACAAAAGTACATTCCGTACCGACCGTAATAACATGCCACCTCATCACTCTGTTCCTTTTTTTCCTTTCTTTCAAAAAGCCAGAATTATTTGAGGTAACATCTAATTTTTCTCTCTTAATCAATCTCAATCACATACCGTTGAAGTTTTTGCCCAATCTGCGCCGTTCGATGCCCATGAAATCCTACACGACATCGCTTTTGTTTTGATTTTGACTTACGCACAGGTTCCGTAACATTGTACGGGGCTGAGACAACTGCTAACGTGAGGTGCATGTATATATCATTGTCATTTTGTAGTAAAGCTTTTACTTTTGTCGTCGATTTTTATTTTTTCTTCAAAATTTCATTGTAGAAAAAAGATATTGCTCTATGTTCATTCAATTTGTAAATGATAATAAGTTTCAGACAAAAAAAAAAAAGTGTAAATGATAATAAGATATAATTTTAAAAATCAACAAGTCCTTTTCATGCTTTAAACAGAAGTAAAATTTTAGATTTCATCTTTAGGTATGTCCATGACATGCTTATAACCTCAAATTCTTATTCTATTATTAAGATGATTTAAATTTATGATTCCAATATATATTATTCCATTTCCATGTGATATTTTCATTTACTTCTACTCAATATTTGATTATGTGAAATTAAATGTATCAACGTATCATAATCTCAAATCTTAAATATTATAGTTGAATCATTTTTTATCAGCTTAACTTTTTGGATCTGATAGTAACTAATATAGTATCAGAACCTTAAGTGGGTCTGTTATTTGTTAGTTCGGTAGAAGTCACTTAATGTATGTCCATTCATATGAAATTTTGGTTAAAAGTCATTTATTAGGTAGAGAGTGTTTAATATATGTCTATCATTCATTAGTTGTTATACATTAGCGGGTGTCTAGCATGTGTATGTCATATATTATTGGATAATTTCCTATCAACTTAACTGTTTAAGTTTGATAATAAGTAACGTAACAAACAGATGAAGAAAATTACAAGACAAATATGTTGCATTTGTATATCATTTTAAAAATAATATATATGTTGTATTTATATCCTACTAGCCTTATTATTTATATTTTGTGGACATCCAAATAATATAATGTCAAATATTTTAGTAATATGACTTTGACTAGCGTAACCCTCATGTAAATATGAGATTAACCCATTAGGTTTTAGATCTTTTAAAATATTATGGATAGAATGAATTCTTACTTCTTTTTCTTCTCTCTTTTTTAATTACATGATAGATCTGGTGATCATTACAATTTACAAAACACAAGGTCTGATCCTGGCTCCGGTTATTCCTCCAGCCAACCGTGGACCGTGGTCTTCCTTTTCATTCAGTTCCAAGTTAGTTTCATTCTTTCCACGATAGTGCTCTAAGCCTTTATATGCACAATGCATATCTTGATGAACTAGCAAGGATCTTCATATGAAAAATATATGATATGTTTTCAACAATACGGTGATTAGTAACAGCAATGAACAGTAACAAAATCCCCATGAATGTGTGGGTGGTGGAGAAGGACTATCCATTGATATACACAAATGAGAGGGGCACAATATTGAGCAGAAGCCAGCTCAATGACATTGCTTCCCAACTCCAACTAATGTGGACCAACCACTTCAAAACATTTTGTTCTTAATTCATACACGCGTTACCGTAAATCAAACAACATATAAGTACTCCATTTTCATAAGCACGAAGAATTTTTAATATATTTAAAAGGGTCTAAAATCATACATCATGAACTACGTATATCAATTAAATTCAAACTAACTCATCTTAGTAATTTAGGCTTTACAGGGCCCGTAACTTTTAAATCCCTGTTCACCTTTTATTATCTATTGTTTATATCAATTTTTTCAGACAAATATATTTAAATGAAGATGATTAAAGTTACAAATGTGATATGTAGAAATGAACAATAATTGAGCTGCATTGTACGTTGTTGATTTTAGGGATCATGAAAGTGGGATTCTAGGGCTTCAAATTGTCGCTTCGCTGTTGAAGTCGACGCCCACAGTGGGCGGAGAATGGCACACTTTGACTAGATATGGTCCCCATCTATTGACTCTTCCAATGCTAGAAATTAATGCTACCCCATCACCACCACATGTTTCCCTTACAATAATGTAGATTTTCTTACTTCAAAGATATCACCACTTATCATTCTACCGAAAGAAACGTCTTTTTCAGATTAAAAAGTATATATAACAATATGATATGCTGAGTATTTGTATTGATATGATTTGGTGGTAGAGAATATTTATTCGGTTTGAAAATAGTTCAGATTTGAATTTTCATCATCCTAACTCGTATTCGAGGAGAAAAAAAAAAAACAATGCATTGATTTCTTAAATACTTATCAATTAATTCAATTTGTAGGATATCTTACAATTAACAATCTTAATCACTTATATCAAGTTCTCTGGGTTTGATTTATCTAATAAATCATTTATAATACTAATAAAGTTTACAGTACTAATAGATATGGAAATCCATTACTTAAATTCATTAACTTGAATGATCTGTCAAAGTGAAATAATCTAATTATGTGTAATGTGTATAAAGTTGTCTCTTAGCATGCAATTAATCATACATTCTCCTATATAAATGATTTATAATTACATGCTACCATGAAAACCTTCCAGCTGGCCCACTATCAAATAATTTAATCGTATGTTATAAGATCATAAATCAATCATGTGATTTTGTTGTTGTAATCTTCTTAAATATATAATACTTCTAACCAAGACAGAATCTTTAAATTTTTTAAAACATAATTATAATTTTTTTTTTTAAAAGAATAAAGGTCCATTAGGGATTAGTCAGCAATCAATAAAGAAATGGCCTATGATAGACACAAAACAAAAGCACCAACTGTTTGGTAGGACTTTTGGTTGATTCAAGGTGGGCAGCAAGTGGATTTCTGATATGTACACAAAAAAATTGGACCCTTCTTGCATGCTTTCAATATTTTTTCCCCAACTTTTATAGTACTTACATATTAATCTTTTCTTCTACTTCAAATAAAAAAGGTAAGGTGACCAGAATCCTTAAAAAGCAGGCAGAAGAAGAAATTTAGAAACCCGTTGCTTTCTTGATGTCAAATAAAGGGCTAAAATGCTTTATCCACGCACCACTTTCATACGTGTCTTTCAAACAGTACAAGAAAGCAAACATCAAAAGAAAAGGAAAGCAAAAAAATAAAAATAAAAATAAAGATAAGACCTTTTAATATGATAAGAAGTCTTTGTCAAAAAAAAAAAATGCTAAGAACTCATAGAATTAATTGATGGGGAAAAAAATTGTATTATCATTACATATAATTCGCAATAGATGCTTTTCAAAAATAAAATTATAATATATGTACTGGGATTATATGTAATTTGACAAAAAATATCAATCTGATTCCCTTTTTGTTTTAGCTGTCTAATAACTAATGGCTTTTAGTAGATTAAATTTGGAGACTTGGAGATGTTTTTATATTATGGTGATAAAATATAATAAAGAAGGTATCAATGAAAGCTCAAAGACAAAAGAAACCAGCTTTTCTTTGTCTAAAAGACTTAATGTTGCAGTGGTCGTGGGCATGTGCAAATTTCTGTTTCTGTTTTATCTCTCACAGCTTTTATAAAGAACCTCGATTTAAATGTAAGTTTGAGTTATTCAGGGGTTTGAGATTGATAATTTTGTTTGTATATCTGTAGAATTAGAGTAGGCAACAAATACTCTTGCATGGCAATGTTACCTTTCAAGCTAGACCTTTTGTCGTTTGTGTTAGCTATCCCTTTGTTTTCAAGGGTCAATATGAAGCCAAAATTTAACAACTCCACTACTACAAATTCAAAAACAAAAATGAAGAAAGAAGAAAAACCCAGAAGCACAAACGAGCGAACAAGAAGAAATCAAATTCAAAAGAACAGAAAAATTGGCAAGAGAGAAAGAAAAAGGACCACTTATGTTGTGATGGGGATTAGATTTTGTGCAACTTTTGAGTGATGAGAATATTCTCATGCTGTTTCTCTAACGCAGCCACAGCCAGTGGTGTTTATTGCTTATTTAGAAGTGCATATTGGATCTGAATACAAGCCCGACTTCATCTATATGGGTTGGGCCCATGTAATATGAAGAGAGTCCACTGAATCGAGTGGTCATATTTCAACCCCTCTAAAATTGTATAATTACTTTTAAAATCCCAATATTACCCTTGACAACATTATTGAAAAACTGTAATTTCAAAACTTTCAAGCAAAATTGGCAGCTAAGTGCTTCCTATTTCACTTGAAGCGGGCGGTTGAACCCGGCTTGTGACAATAAATGCCCCACCGCAGCAAGGTCTCTGCAGAATATGCCCCGATAAACATTTGCATTTGAACAATTTGTTTCCAATATCTAATTCTAAAACTGTTGCATTTGAAGAATTTGTATTGGAATTCGCGGGGAACAATCACAGTTTAGAATATGCTTTGTACAGTTCCAATAGCTAGGTCTCTGCAGAATATGCTCATGTTTGCCTGAGCCCATAGCCATTTATCCCGGCAAACTCACACCTGTCAATTAAACAAATAGCTTGGTCCGGTTTGTGTCTCAAAGATAACTACAATGGAAGAAGATGAAGAGGTTGCACAGTTTGTGATAACAAACGTGAAACAGTTTGTGGTGTTATGGGTTTGTCTTGATGAAGATTTTTTTTTTTTTTTCAAATAATAATTTTGCTGTAGAGCATAATGATGATGATAGTGGAGGTTAACAAGAAGAAAATAATATATTAGTAATTTGTAAGGTATGATTACAAACTTTTAATATTTAAGAAAAAAAAAAAATTAATGGGATGAACATGGAAAAATGGGTGCACATACAGTATTTTAGGGTGTCGATGTCGCCACTCCAGTGTATCTTATATGAGATCCGTGTGGGGGTAGACCTAATTCTTGGCCCAAGAATTCAGTATGCATCTCCCACCCAATTGTTATAATTACCAGAATGGGCAGTCAAGATCCTGGGTGCAGGTTAATATTGAAGCGGAGATGCCCCCAAGTCAATGGAGACCAGACGTTACATACATGAATCCAGGTTCCAAAAACCACCACTCTCTCAGTAAAAGTACTTCAACCCTTGTTTCACCTCCATTTTCCTCCCCTTTTTCACTTGGTATCGGGTGAAAATTTGGTGTCAAACAGAATAATCATGAACAACTAATGATTACTAAAACTTGTCACCGTAATTAGATAAAAATACATGTTCAGTAAGATTTGCAGGTCCCTCCATCCTCCAAAAGGACCAAAATCCTCGTTCCTTTAACCTCTAATTTTACCTAAAAGTTATCGGCTAGCCTATCCGGCAAAGTATAATTGTATAGTTTATTTACTATTTTGCGTGGCCAACGCTTAGAGCAGTACTATCCTGCTACTCTCAGAGGGTCATGAGTCAAGGGACATACATACCAAATGTGGGCTTCCAAGTCTAAGTTACCAAAATGATTTGTTGTGGAGAGTCTGGTGACAGACTGCACAACTCCACACTTTTCTAATGACCACACAACATATAAGATTTCTGTTCCCTGCTCTAGCATCTGGAAATTAGACAATCAAGAAATCTATAAATTTTTGCCTTTGAAAATGACCAAAATGAGAGTGGGAATTTAAACAAGAAAAGCACAGAAACATTTCCACACAATATCCTACCACTTCAATAGCACAGAGAGATATCTTTATCTTAATAAGCTGTTTGGAAGCTGCACAGAGAAGTTATTTATGGCGCTCCTAATGAAGCAAATTAAGAGAAGGAATCTTTTGAAAACCAATAAATTCAATATCTTATGCTTCATGGAAAAATGTGACCAGGTTACTCCACTAAACGTTTTGAGTCCAAGGAACCATCATTCCCTATAGCTATATATAGCACCCAAATCACACAAAAAAGAATTGTAAGGAAAAAATGACAGAAGCTCAGGTAAAAAATTACCTACCTATTTCTTCCTGTTAGACAGAAGCCCAGCCCGTAGTTACACCCGATCTCTCCATATCCACCCACAAAAACTGCCTAGCATTCACATTCTACAACAGCATACACACTATTTACATTTAAAAAAAAAAATCGTAACATCTATTAGTGTTGATTAGTAGTAAACCCTATATTTGAATCGAATGATCATCATGAAACTCCTCCCAAAACCCTTCTCAACTCAGATTTCTGTTCAGATGTGAGCCTTGAAGGATACTTGACATTGATTTTAATTCTCAAATTACCCTTTCTCCCAGGTTCTTTAGAGATTGGCATTCCTTCATTTGGCACAACCACCTCAGCACCAGGTTTGACAATATCTGTCAGTGGGATCATTATATTCCTTCCATCAAGAGTCGTCACGTCAAGGGTCTTACCTGTGAGGGCCTCCAGCAGTGTTATCTCCTGGTTTACTACTAGATCATTCCCATCTCTTTTATACAGAACCTGAGGTTTTTCATCTATGATGAAGATAAGATCCGCTGGCAAAAACCCAAGCTCCTGGTTACCCTTCTCAGGAAATGTTATTTTCGTGCCCTTCTTCCAACCAGGTTTTATCTCAATGGTCAGTATCTCCTCCACAGGCCTTAGCTTACTGCAAAAGAAGCTCATATATTTAGTCCAAGTCATTAAATAAGGCCATTGACGCACAACATTCAAAAGCGTGTGTCATTTTTGCGACATTTCTGGTAATCTACATCACAGGTTTAAGATGATTTAAAATTTTTTAAGTTGCCTACAGTAATGTACATTATTTTAAAACCTATACAAAGGGAAAGCAGATGCTTCTATGCTAAAAAAATGTAAGGCCCAATTGGCTGCAGAACAAACTCAGAGAATAATTCAATGAGATTATATATATATATATAGCTAATTAATAGAAATTCTTAATCTTCTATACATTTACCTCAAAACATGAAAGCTACCACAATTACTCATAGCAATTTTGCACTTTTTATGGTAAACGAAGCAAGATTGATTTAACCAACTATAACCATTGAAAAAATTTGTCATTTAAGCTAAAATCACAACAGTAAAAGCATAACTAGAAAGAATAACAAATGATATTAAATTTAAAATTAAAACTTATAACTTTGATTCCTGATCTTTGCCATACAATTATTTCCACAGAAATAAAATTGAAAATGATAAAAAACCTTATAACCAATAAAAGAATTCAACATGACAAAGTGTCCTTTTCGTAATCGCCTTAAAGGAATAAGTAGCATTGAGTTCTTAATCAATTGTACTGCTTCTTAATACAAGTAGAGCAATTCCATCATGATTCCAATGGCAACATCTTCTAGTAAAACCGTATTGTTTAAGCCTAAAGGCCAGGGAGTGCATTAGTATTAAGTAAAATTGTAGAAAATTCAATCATAAATTACCCCAACATAAACATCATCAGCATGTGAACTTATCGCAGCAAATACATGGTTATATTCATAAGTAAAGACATTTTCATTGATTCACTAACACAAGTGGCAACACCCAGTCTAACTATGCCTTAATGAATCAGTGAGAAATATTTTGGCAGGAACAAAGCAAGCCTACATTCCATGGCTCATCAAAGAAACAAAGTCATGGTTTCATGTGGCAGTTTGAAAGTGGTTGCTTGACCTCTCACTTTAATATTGCTCAATACGAGACGAACAGTGCAGCTGGGACTGAGAACTCATTGATCCAACCTAGTCCAGACTGAAACATGCAGATGCAACCCAAGGCAGATGATAAACCCAACACATAATCTAGGCCAATCTAGAAAAGGAGACAAAAAAAAAAACAAAAACCGAGCAAGGGCGTTGCATGGTGCTTAAAATAGTTGAACTGTTCTGATCAACCTCAATATTGCTCAAAAACAAAGTTTACCAGGACAACTCATAAACATTATGCTTGGTTCTTCTCATCGTCTCTTCTTTTACCCTCTTGCATTATCCTCCTACATACTCTCCTCGGTATCACTTCCTAGGGCCTAGAGATAATCAATAACCTGCAGTATTATGCCAAGAAAGTGGGTATCATGGTAGAAGATTTCTCACTCACTCATCCACTATTACAAAACTAGTGCACTTCTCCAAATTTAGCCACAAATCAAATCTCTTAATCTCAAGCAAACCCTCAAAAATTTCATCTTCAGTACAATGTCCCCCCCAATTTCCTAACAATAACAACCCTAGTAATTTCATTCATATAGCCTACAAAAACAAATCCAAATACTACATAAATCTCTAATAGGATAATCCAAATGCTATACAACTGTATAACAGGATCAACACGTAGCATCTAATCACAAAGACCATTGAAAGCTTTTTCTACTCAAGACTATATATTTATATGATAATAAAACGAATGAAACAAACAGCATACCCAGAAGAGTCGTAGACGTTTCGCGAAATCTTCATCTTCTTCTTGGCTCCTTTATAGAGCTCCTCCAAGCTACAAGGTAGGAAATTCTCCACAGGCATAGCTTTCTTCAGCTCAGTCCCACCACTTGTAGCCCAATTCCTAAAAGCCCCCTCCCTATGTCTATAATTCCCTCTTTGCCCTCCACTCGTACTACTCCCACCACCACCATTCTCAGATCCGAATAACTCCTCGTAGATATCCTCCGCGTCCCTCGGGTTGAACCGGAACGACGGGTTCGGGTGCTGGCGCTGGTAGTAATGCGGCTGGCCACGCGCTGTTGACGCGGAGGCGGAGAAATGCGGTGGCGGCGGCGGCGGAACCTGGCCGGTCTTGAGAGCCTCCTCCCCGTATAGGTCGTAGATCTGGCGCTTCTGCGGGTCGCTGAGGACGTCGTAGGCCTCGGAGATCTGCTTGAACTTTGCCTCCGCCTCGCTCCGCCGGTACGACGGGTTCTTGTCAGGGTGCCATATCATCGCCAGCCTCTTGTACGCCTTCTTCAGGTCCTCCTCGTTTGCGTTTCGATTCACTTTTAGTATGTTATAGTAATCCACACCCATTTTTTGCTTTCGATAAATATTTTTTATCTTTTTTGGGTCTGTTTGTTTTTGTTTTTTGATGTTGTTGCTGTGGTGGTCGTGGCCGGACAGAGGGAAGGGTGCGGGGGCGGGAATGGTAACCGTTGGATGAGTAACGGAAAACGAGCTGGAGGTGAGGATCCGACGGTTAATCTGGCGCCTAATAAAGCAAGACGACGCCGTGATAGTAGGAGAGGAAACGAAGAAAGAAAGTGGGTCCCCATAAACAATACGTGCTCAAAACTACCAGATGTAAAATGGGCCCGGCCCCATTGATTCTGGGTTTTGATGGGCTTGCATTATTGGACTTGGTCATCAAGTGTGTTGATTATCTTGCATGATATACGTCGCTTTCAAGTTTCAATATCATGATTAATGAGTCAATGAATTATAACTAATTCAAAGATCAAAGCTTTGCAAGAAAATCACAAACCTATTGAAAATTTTGTTAAATTGGTTTATGCAAAAGTACAAAAAAATAATGAATTATAACTAATTCAAAGATCAAAGCTTTGCAAGAAAATCACAAACCTATTGAAAATTTTGTTAAGTTGGTTTATACACAAGTACAAAAAAAGAAAAATAATACTTAGTGAATCAACAATCAACAACGATATATATCTGTATATATACATGAAGAAACGGGGCATGAGTTTAAGAACCGAACTTTTCTGATCTCCGATGGGTGACAAGTCTAGCCAATATGCAGTTCTGTGTCATGCAGCCACGGTTGTAAACAAAAAAAATCTTTGTTATGCCTCTCACACAACTCATTTCCTGAACCTAAGACTCACATTTTTTTGGAACACCCCAAATGGCATGCTTTCACAAATAGAATGTATCAACGTAAAAGGAATGGAATACACAGAAGCGCACAAGCGAAAAGTGCAAAACAATCTAAGTTAGACGGCAATAGCTTGACCAGTGGCTGCATCATGGAGCTGCAGTGAGCCATCTTTCATAAGATTAAGGCTCAAGCTCTTGAATCTCTCCCTTGAATACTGCCGTGATGCCTTTCTCCAATCGGTTCCAGCTTTCATCATGGCAACAAACTCTTCGTAACTAATACACCCGTCCTGGAAAAACATACACAAAATTAAGCATATGAGGAGACATTGAAAGTACAAGAACATTGCAACAAAGACGCGGAAGTAAGAGGTGAAATTTTTTGAATTTTCAACATGCTTGGTTCAAACCTTGTCAGTGTCGACTTCACGCATTATGTCATTCAGTACATCAGCATCAGTTTCACCCGACTCATCGGCTAACGCCTCCCGGAGCTCATCTAACTCAATATAGCCACTTCCATCTTTATCGAAGAACATAAATGCTCTACGGAAATGCTCATCATTCTCCATCTTCTGTAAATGAATTGTTACAGCAACAAACTCTCCGTAGTCCAATACTCCATTTCCATCAACATCAGCCTAAACGAAGAGCACAAGGTAATATTAAAAGAAGTATCAGACCAGGCTTCCATTAGATGTTTAATTACTAATCCTATTCCAAATAATGAAAGAGGATTAAAAGATTTTGTAAATTTAGTATCTAATGAACTATACAGTTTAGCACGTAAAATACTGAAAAGCAGAAATAATAATGGCAATATCAATTAAGTTTCCCAGGATGAAAAATAATAGGCAATAAATAGTGTGTGCACACCACATATCATCAATCTGTAAAGCATTTTCACTTCGTCTGAAACAAAAATGGAGCAAGAAAAATGAGAGGCCAAACTCGTTATATCTCAATAATTAAAGCACTGGAAGCATCTTCCAGGGAGGAATGGGATCATGTCTGGAGTTTGATTCTTGGTAGACTGGGAACACAGGATGATGGACCTTTAATGTGAATGACCAAAAACAATATTGTGATTTACACCATAGTGGCAAATAATTAATAATACAGGCTTTCCTTGATATGTATGGAATCCAGAATGATTTTAACTCATGCAGATGTGAATGTAGCAGTAGAGCATTGGATTGGTGACCAAATAGTAAGCAACTTTTAGCCTTCGTCTGAATTTAAGTGAGTACAATAATAAGTTAATAACGTACCACTTCCATCAACATTTTTATCTCTGGTTCAGCCAGCTGTGAACCAACCTTCCGAAGCCCTGCTTTCAATTCCTCGTACGTTATTTTCCCATCATTGTCTGTGTCCATCAACGTAAACATATCTCTAATTATTTCTACCTCAGCAACAGATAAGTGCTCTGCAATGACCTGTAGCATTTAATTGAAACAAAGCCAAATCACCAACAGATATTGATGATTTGCACAACATTACAATTGAATTTATTAGTTGAGCTGAAAATTTACACATAAACCAATCTTACACGTAGGGCTTTCTTTTTAAATCTGTTCATCACAGAGAACTGCTTGAGCCTTGTCCTCACGATGTCCCCTAATGGGACATTTGGAGCTTTCTTTGCATTTTGTAACCAGGGGTGTACTGGCAGAAAAGAAATGAAAATAAAAAATCAATACAAGCAATTCAACCTAGCTGTTTATGTTGCCGGAGAAATCATGTCTCCTAGATGTCCAACAGATTTGTTCATCCAATAGCTACATGTACTCACACAAGTCACAAAAAGTGTGATAGACCCAGGCAGCAGTTAAGATAATCACAGTCAGATTGCACATCAAATCAGCACAGATATCATTATCAGAGATACTCGTTGTGAAAAAGAGTAAATAAACTTCAATTTGAAAAACAAGAAACTGAAAGTAGAGGAAAGAGGTAGACAGAGTAAGAAAAACAAAGCCTTGTCTTCCACCTGCATATAATCTTCTTGTTACGTCCTAAGCACAAGTGGTAAGTGGTAACCACCTAATTTTGTGGAACCAAACTATGTACAAGTAATAATATCAGCTTTCAACCAGTGTAGACTCAAGGGAGCTTCCAACTCCACTTTATTGGCTTAGCACATGCCAGGAGGCATGGGGAATGGCAAAATTCAACTGTTTTCCATCAAAATTGAGCCAAAGCTTATAAAGTCAAGGTGGCCAAGACAACTCAGAAAGTATGCAAATTAAGCAGTGTACTAAACCACCGCTATCAATCTCCAAGTTAGGATAAAAATATTTAAATTCAATAAATATCTT
Source organism: Dimocarpus longan (assembly GCA_022984855.1). Taxonomy (NCBI): domain Eukaryota; kingdom Viridiplantae; phylum Streptophyta; class Magnoliopsida; order Sapindales; family Sapindaceae; genus Dimocarpus; species Dimocarpus longan. Next base: position 9,215,949 of record CM041024.1, read on the forward strand.
TGTCGTTCTAACCTTGTAAAGATGTGTCTGTTCATTACTTATTGCTTGAACAAGTATTCTAACACCAATGCAGACGATATAATCTATTATGGAAAGCTAACTATTTAAAAGTGTATTAATTGGAATCCAGCACTAAGTTTAAAAATTTCGACATCAAGACGGACTTGTAAAGGCCTTACCAAGCACCTGTTGAGCAGTCAACCGCTTTTTGGTATCCTGTTCCAACATCTGCCGAACAAGACTCTTAGCACTCTCAGAAACCTGAGGCCACGGGTCCCTCTTAAAATCAATGTTCCCCCGCAAAATCGCAAGAGCAACACCCTGCTCAGTCTCTGCCACAAAAGATGCAACATACACAACTTCACATTTCAGTCCAATCAAAATTCCTCAGCATTATCACCAGAAACTCAACAAATAAACACCAATCAATACAATACCTGCCCAAAATGGAGGAACACCACATAGCAAAATGTATAGAATCACTCCAGCACTCCATACATCAACCTCCGGTCCATAATTCCGCTTCAACACCTCCGGTGCCATATAGTACGGACTCCCTACAATCTCCGAAAACCTCTCCCCTGTAACACAAACTCAAAACTAACTCAGACAATCAGCCAAAGATCTACACATCAATAAACCAAATTCCCAAGCAATCAAGTATAGAACATACACATTTTACACACTCCAAACCGTAACAAAATTCAAAATTTTCAAAAATGAAGAAGGAAAAACATCGGTTTTCAATTCCAAACGTTACCAAAACTCCACCAACCAAATGAAACCATACCAGGCTTGAAAAACACAGAGAGGCCAAAATCAATAGCCTTGAGGGGAGAACTCTCCTTCTTGTTAGCAAACAAGAAGTTCTCAGGCTTCAAGTCTCTATGCATGACACCGTTCTCATGACACATCCTCACGACCTCCATTATCGTTCTTGCAACCCCAGCAGCCGCTCTCTCCGTGTAGTGTCCTCTGGCGACGATCCTATCGAAAAGCTCTCCACCCTCGCAGAGCTCCATGACCAAGTGAACATTCTCGGAGTCCTCGTAGGTAGCTCTTAGCTTGATCACGTTGGGGTGGTCCGGCAGCGTCGACATTATCATCACCTCACGTCGCACGTCCTCTATGTCCACCGCCGTCCTCAGCTTCCGCTTCGTTATCGACTTGCATGCCAGGTCCTCCTTTGTCTCCCGGTCCGTGCAGAGGTACGTGATCCCGAACTCGCCCCGACCCAGTTCCCGACCCAGTATGTACTTGTCAGTGATGCGTGTGTGGTGGCTTAGAGGGATGATGTCTTTCAGCACCCGGATCGGCGCCGCCCCGTGAATCGGGTCGTTCGGGCTCGCCGAGTACGGGTTCGGCTTCCGCTCCTTCGCTTTCTTCTTCCGCTGCCGCTGGTTGTGGTGGCGGTGGTGGGTTCTGGATTCTGCGTTTTTCGAGTCCTCCGATGGTCTCACGCACGCGTTGCAGTTCCCCATGAAACTGTTGTTGTGACTGCTGATTGCTTTGCTTTGTTAACTGTTAAACGGCGCGTTTTCTTCAGTGGTTGGTGGCGGTGGCGGTGGCGGCGGTGGTGAAGGACTGGCGGTGGCGGGTGGAGTGGAATAGAGAAAACGCGGGTCAGTTTGAAGAAAATGAAGATTTTGAAAATTCCAACTTACCTTTTCAGTCTTTTACTTTAAAAACAATTTTTTTAAGGGCCAATGGCACAAATACCCATGAGGTTTGGCGAAATTGCTCAAATATGACGAAGTTTGGGTAACTCACACTGACCTCCCTTAAGATTTCAAAAACTCAGCACCAACCTCCCTACTGTTAGTCAACCCTGATTGAATTCACACGATCAATGGTTAAAAATACAAAAAGACTAAAACACCCTCAAAATCAAATTTAAACTCAAACTTTTTATTTTTTATAAATTTAAAATTAATATTTTATATTTTAAATTTAATTAATTAAATAATTAAAAAATAGAGCAAATTACAATTTAACTACCCGGTTTAAACGCTTTCACAGGCGGAGCAAATGTTTCCATGTTATTACAATTTACCCCCCTCCCGTTAGTAAAATTCGTTATATTTGACGGTAAACGATGAAAAGACGAAATTATCCTTTGACTAAAGTTGACCAGTTGACCCAATATATATCTGGTCAACTCCTCACTCACTCACTCAGCTGTTCTCTCTCTCTTCCTTTCATCCTTCTTCTTCCGCTTCTCATCTTCTTCCGCTTCTTCTTCTTCCGCTTCTTCTTCTTCTTTCCTTCTTCTTCTTCTTCTTCTTCTTCTTCTTCTTCTTTTCTTCTTCTTCTTCTTCTTCTTCTGTTGTTCTTCTTCCTCGGATCGTCTGGGTTCTCTCCGATCTGGGTTCGCTGACGAACCCAGCTGGGTTCGCTGTCGAACCCAGATCGGAGACCCAGACACTCCGATCTGGGTTCGCTGACGAACCCCGCTGGGTTCGTCACGAACCCAGATCTGGGTTCTCAGGAACCCAGATCTGGGTTCCTGACGAACCCAGCGGGGTTCGTCACGAACCCAGCTGGGTTCGTCACGAACCCAGCTGGGTTCGCTGCCCAGATGGGTTCGTCAGGAACCTAGTCTGGGTTCCTGACGAACCCATCTGGGTTCGTCAGGAACCTAGTCTGGGTTCCTGACGAACCCATCTGGGTTCGTCACGAACCCAGCTGGGTTCGCTGACGAACCCAGATGGGTTCCTCAGCGAACCCAGCTGGGTTCTCAGGAACCCAGATCTGGGTTCCTGACGAACCCAGAACCTGGGTTCATCAGTGAACCCAGTCAGGGTTCACGAACGAACCCAGCTGGGTTCGTTCGTGAACCCTGACTGGGTTCACTGACGAACCCAGATTCTGGGTTCGTCAGTGAACCTAGACTGGGTTCACTGACGAACCCAGCTCTGGGTTCGTCAGTGAACCCAGTCTGGGTTCGTCCGATGAACCCAGAAATGTATTTTTTTCAGTTTGATGGTTTTGATTTCAGATGATATTGGGTTTGATGCTTTTGAGATTGATAATGTTGGGTTTGATGGATACATTTGAGGTCATTTTTTGGATTTTCAGAAGTTGTGATGTTGGCTAGTTGATTGAAGATGTTTGGAATCATTTTATGGTTGCTGGTTGACAATGGTTGCTGGTGATGATTTGCTGGGTGATGTTGCTGGTTGACAATGGTTGCTGGTGATGATTTGCTGGTGATGAACTTTGAATTGATGATAGATCGTATATTTTGGGATAAAATTTAAAATTAAAAAAAAAATTAATATGAAAAGACGATTTTACCCCTGGCTTAGTTAAATGTAACTGAATTCATTAACGGTAGGGGGGTAAATTGTAATAAAATGGAAACATTTGCTCCGCCTGAGAAAGCGTTTAAACCGGGTAGCTAAATTGTAATTTGCTCTAAAAAATAAAAAAATAAAAACATTGGAGACCAAAGGTCTCCTATGTCTCCATCGCTGGAGACTGTCTCTAACGATGGAGATGGTCTCCAGCGTCTTCATCGCTGGAGATGCACCTGGAGACCAATGGTCTCCGGTGGTCTCCATCGCCGAAGACCACTGGTCTCCAGGTGGTGACCAGGAGACCAGATTTGGTCTCCTTCGACCGACGACCAAATCTGATTTTTGGAGGGTCTTTTTTTTTTAATTTTTAATTTCATGTTTGGTTTGATGATGATGATTTATTTGCATGATATTGATTTGATGAAAATAATGGAGATTATAATTTTGATGAATAAAAATTATGAAATTGAGAAGAAGATGATGATCATGGAGAGGTGGAAGATGTAAAAGATGATGATGGATGGTTAATATAATTATTAATTAAAAATAATATTTTTTAATTAATTAATTATTATTTAATATATATTAAATTAAATTTTTTATAAGGTGTATATTGACCATTTTGCTCTTGATAATTTTGACATGATGAAGGTTGACTAATGGTTGACTATCAGCAAGGGAGGTTGATGCTGAGTTTTTGAAATATTAAGGGAGGTCAATGTGAGTTACCCAAACTTCGTCATATTTGTGTAATTTCGTCAAATCTTTGGGGAGTTTGTGCAATTTACCCTTTTTTTAAAAGATAATGATTCGTAATTTAATTGGTTAATTAATCTGTGCAGAGTTGGTGACTAGTGTGTGTGAGCTTTATTAAACGTTAATCCAGCTGAGATTATGAAATTACTCAAATACCCTTCAAGTCTTTAAGAGGATCATTAGGTGAAATGATTCAATTCTTCAACTAAAATTTTATTATAATAAATTTTGTTTATTTGTTTAATGATTGTTTGATGTTATAATTAAATTGATTAGGTAGCAATCTTCTTTCATTTAGATATATAGATTCTGTAATACCAACTCAAATGGGTCATTCTAAAACTGGGATATCATTTGAACGAAATTTACATAATATGCACAAAATATTTTATTCTGATTTTTTTTTGTTCGTATGGGCCCAATGAAAGATGCAATGATTTGTGGGCCCACCAGACTCTGGTGGACAGCATCATAGCCGTTGATATTGCATTTTATAATGGGGATAGTGATGGGAAGGGTTGAGATCTTTTTTGACACAAGTTGTTGAAGTAGTTTACCGTAATAGTCTTGACTTCACATTAGGTATGCTGTGTGTACAAGCCAACAAACCGATTTTGTTTATAAATTCCATGATTTGGTCTGACCTATTGGTAAGAATTAACGAGCTTAATTATGGATAATTTACATCTAATTTTAAAATTATTAGGGACAGTAAAATATTTTTTAAAAATTGTTCTAATAGAAATAACGATACATGTTTTTTCCTATAAATTTAATAAAGATTTTATATTTTTAACATCATCTATTTATTATATATGCTTGAATTGTAGTATGATCATTAAATATAAAAATTGAAGTTCATATGATTATAAGTTGTATACAGACAAAACTAGTGATCTAGTTTCTTTACTAATGACCTTTTCCGATGCTATAACATAGTTTTGACTAGTCTTCGTGTTGAAATCTGATGAACCAATATGTAGCTTAACTACATATTAATCCAAAGCTACATAGTTAATATCATAATTATTTGATATATTTGTTGAATCAGTATTTAAAAGGTGATTATTTTAATGAAGAAGTTCACACAATTTGTGCAACAACGCGTAAACATAGTTTCACACTTTAGGAAGCTTTCGATGAAAATTAAATGGCCCCATTCTTAACTAATCAAGCTTTTGACGTTTGGGATTGCAGTTGAAGAAAAATCAAACCCAACGACCTAAAAAAGTATACTCTAAATTATTGTACAAAATTTTAAATACTTGTATATTTAACGCTGATTAGGAATGTCCAGGAAATAGTGTGGATTAGGAAGGTCCGTAGAAATTTGAAGTGGGGAGACAGCCAACATTGATGGAAAATTAGGTAGAGAAGTAGTCAAAAAAACAATGGAGAGGCGTAAGTCCTGAAAGCAGTTACAAGCAATTAACATCTGATAACATCGTAATCGACTTTGATCTTAGCGGAGAAAATTCAAGATTCCACAATCAAAGTCAACATAATTATGAAACATCATCTTCTTTTTTACTAAAAAGCTAACAATACCATGATCATTTGGGTAAGTCATCCATCTTCCTTACAAACTTTACCCACGAGTCATAGGCACTTCCGCTTTGAAATCCCTCGAAAAGCCAATAAAGGCACTTTTGGTACCCTTGATCTCTATAAGTTTGTTGAATTCAATTATTAAAAGATTGGTTGCATCGAATTATAGTGTATCTAGGATAACCTTTCCTCTAATATAAGAATTTGATTATCTAACTAGTCGGATAAGGTTACTCATTAATAATAGTTCATTAAATATTTTTTAATAACCACTGTTATTTTAGATATTCTTTAATAACCATCATTTGAATAAAAAAATTGTTATTGATGAATTACTTTATCCAATCAGTAAAATAATCAAACTTTTAGTATAATAAGATATGATTTAATATAGAAATTTATTTAATCTTATATCGATTATATATTATAATTTGTATGATTTAATAAACTGTCATTTTTTTAAATGCTTCTATCAGAGAATATTTTTGAAGAAATGATTTATAATTCATAGGTAAGACAATAATGTTACCTTTAAAAAAATAAATAAAATCTCCAAGTTTCTGGGCCTGAAGAGCAGCTGTTCTTATTATTAGATGAAATGCTTTATATATTGAAGTTGATAAAAAAGTTCATTGATTCTGCACTATATATCTCCATGCGTTGGTGTGATGGTCATGGTCACGATATGACCGCCGCCACCTAACTCTTCCTAGCAACTGATCAGTTTCATTACCCGACACATGCAGAGTCGAGGCAAAATATCTTCAGTTTCGAAACCAATATCCCTCACCTTATACTTGTAATATCATCTCTGTTCAAACGTTCTTCACTTAACAATATATCAGCTCGATTAATGAAATACTTGTATGTTATTTAGAACTTCATTCTATCCTAACACAAGATATGAAATTTTTTATGGTACTTTAATTGAGACCATATTGGTTGGTTCATAATTACACATTCAAGTCTTAAATTTAAGTTTCATTCTATGATTTATGACCCATTTTTCATCTAAAGAGTGTAAATGTATTAGATAAAGATATGGATATTTAACCGTAATTCCTATTAATTAAGTAATGTAAGTTAAAATGTCTGTGTAGTGATAGATAAACACGCAAATGTTTAATCATTTTGTGGATTAATACTTGTTAGTCAAATAATGTACTGATTAATATTAATGATTAGGTCACGTTTGGGTGGTGTACTGGTGTTGTAATGGCATTGACAGTAAGAATCTCTCTATCCTCATAAGTCATAAATCCTCCGCTTTCTCATAGTGTGACATTAATTTTACTTTCATCATCCAAAAATTTTGCAGTCGTCATTCACACCTCAAATTAAAGCAATAATTAATTTGTCTGATTGTCTCTGTATAGGATATATAAAAATATAACATGATTAATTCTTTTGATGAGGCCATAACATTATTATACCGATGAGTTAACTATACAAAGAGTTAAATTTTGTCGAATCTTCTATATTAAAGCCTATTCAAGTTATCCTTGACAATAATAAAAGGTTATTTTAGAAGCCATAATTGATTGGATTCATGTACTCGAAATGGGTACATTTAGTGAAAGTATAACCTGATTGAGCTTAACCAAACTGAAATTAAGCAAAGGGCAATGATGGTGGTGCTTCATGTAGGCTAACTTTATAGTCTGGCATGAATAGTAGGCCATAGTCGAAGAAGACGATCAAGCAATGAAAGAAAAAGTAAAAAAAAAAAAAATTGCCATGCTGTTGAGGTACGTGACCAGCATGATGATGTTTGATGATGGGTTTACAAAAAAGCATGTGTTTACTCCTCCCACAGCTGACCTCCCCACCACGCCTCTTCAATAAAGCAGCACAACATATTCACAACTTTACATGAATTCCGCCTTTTCTCATTTCAAAAAGTGCACCAGTGTGACAAGCCTACGATGGGGCACATTCTCTTCCTTAGAAACAGTGATTCCTTCTCATAATTCCATTAATCTAATCAAGCTTGATCATGTTATTAGATGTTTAATTTATTTGAATAATTCTGAGATTAGTCACAAACCTCTGTATACGATTAGTTTTCAGTAGATCTCTTGATGATTTTTTTGTGCATATAAAAAGGTCATGGATATCAGTGTTAATAGTCATTGAAATTGATTTTCTCTGATGGTGGCTTGGATAGTTGATATAACCATATAAATTGATTAAAATGAACATGTTGTATATAATTGTCTCCCACCCTAATGTGAGTGGCTCTCAGTCGTTGAGGGCCACTGATCTGGACCGTGTCATTAGGGTCCGACCATTTTGGTCTCCAATTACCTTATCGATTCGTTTCAGTACTTTAAAAAAAAAAGTTATATATAAATTATATTTAAGGTTGCTGTTTCTTTTTCATGAATTTAAAAAAAAAAAAAAAAATGGCAAGGTGAACCCCACTCAACTAATTTCTGTTAGGACTTATAATCAACAACAGTTTAATGTATAAATATTCACGTTAACACTTAAAAGACCATTCACCGTAATCATTCCTTATCGTTTTCTGGGTGCTTTCGGTTTTCGGATCCACAAATTTGCACGCCTGGTATATGAAACTTGGTTGGGCCTACCCTAGAGAGCCCAATCTTTGTCAGAAGTTGTTGCTCAACGTAAGCCCACAAGTGATGATCCGGGTAGTGCGGTGGACCAGCTCTTTTTGTTTCATCTTTCGAAGGTGGATCACATCAAATTTTTCAAGATTTGAGTCCAATTTACTTTTACATACGTTACTTTCTTAAATCATCCTTAATTTTTAAAATTAGAATAAAATTTAGAAACAAAAAATTATGAAAATAACCTTTTTTTATACTGAAATTGAAAAATGCTTTATTGAAATTCCTTATTTTTACTAATTATATTTTTATTAAAAAACAGTTATTCTTTTTAGATTTTGAAAAAAGGGTTAGTGTTTAATTTTAACCTAAAAATATAATTTATTATGAAAAATACCTTAAAATTTATGAGTTTTTAATTTTTTTTAAAGAAATAACTAAATTTATGAATTACTAACTATACAAAAGTAGATATATTTGACAACAGGTAATTAAAGAACTTTAAATATTATAGTTTGGGGTTTTAGGGGGATAATACTCAATTGAACAATTAAGACTAGTGAGTCACTAATTATAAGAGAATACACTGTTGCCCAATGTGACTAAGTGACAACGAGCGTTGACTGAGTCGGATAATATCTCGGTTTGAGTCACCCTAAATCACATGTCACAAAAAAATATGAAAGTATAAATATTTAATAATGATTTTTTTTTTTCTCAAAAACAACTATTATGATTTAAGATTTTAAGGAGATCAAAACGCTAATATATGAACTCAACTATTATAATTTAGTATTTTAGGGAAATAATACTCCGTTTGAATTTAAAATTTTATTGATATAGATATATGATATATCTTCATCTGATCAAATTTTATCTGGTAGTTTGAATGTTTTATTTTAGCTTCTTTTTTTTTTTAAGTTATTCGTTATTTTGTATTACCTTCATTGTCGTGTCTAACAATAATTTAAATTCGAGTCACTACTTAGATATTTCAATTAACATCAGCATTCTTCAAAAATTTTCTAATAATTTAAATTTGTAGCATAGTTCTCCATAGGTGACAGTTTTTTTCAAAAGTAAATTTTAGTCAAGAAATAGGTTATATTAATTAAAAACCATAATTTAAATTTATGAATTTAATCATAATCATTTGTTTATGGGAAATATATATAACATACCTTTCACAATCCAACAACAATTTTCAATTTTCTTTTTTTAGATATTGAGACAAACACAGAAGATAACCAATATCAAATTGATAGAACCTTAGTGGCACGTCTCGGATTAATAACTCTCATATGAATGGAAGCTATATATATCAGGGTGGGAAATAATACACATATATGAGAGTAAATTTTACCTTTATTTGATGAGATGACGTGTCAAACATTAATTATAAACTAATGTTGCCTCTGTGTGCTTTCAAAGGTAAAAGGAAAAATTGATTGGATTGCTGTACATCATTGGTATGCTTGGAATGTGGGATTTGATGTGAGATTATGACTCATTTTCTCTTATTCTCCTAAATCTCATGTTTAGAGCCAACGTTTCTATTCTCAACCCCCTTTTCATTCCCATTTAACATGGAAAATAGTATGTCATTTCAAAATGTAACGTCCTAAAATTTTTTAGGATATTTTGTTAAGGAATATATATATATATATAGTAGAATATTGAATTTTATTTTCAAGTGGGATTAAAATAAAATTCAATGAGTGGCATAACGGTAATAAAATAATTAGTTTTGGGCCTTAGATGGAATAAAAAGTGAGAGAAAATATCATGTTATGAATATTTATTGTCTGAGAGGTTTAAATGATATTTTAAAAAAATTTAGGGGTCGAATTAGAATTTTAAATTTTTGAGAGATCAAATTGTAATTTAACATAATAAAAATATATAAAAAGAAGAGAATAGTGACCGCCACTATTCATTATCTTCTTTATTCGGCCGAATCACCCCCTGTTACCAGACTTTTTATTTTTTTATTTTATTTCTTTATTTCTATATTTATTTAACCTTTAACCACTCTTTTTAATCCATTTCCTAACCAAAACATCTAGATCTAACCTTATTCAAGCTATTGAGTGTTTAAATCTAGACTTTGAAAGTTGACAGTGAAGTGTAATTCGGGTAAGTCAAATTTTTTTGTCCATTTGAGAGTCCAAATTGTGTGGAAATTAATGTAGAAGCATGTTAGAATATTTAGGAAGCATCAATATCATTATATGATAGCTTAATCTCCTCTCAAAAGCATGATTTTCTTTAATTTTTCAAACCCTAGGCGGAGAAGTACGTGATTCTGATCCCAGAAATTCCAATTAAAGATTGTAGGGATCATTTAGGAGCTGATAGAGACTAGTGGAAAGTCCAAATGTTGGTGTACTCGTATTTATAAAAATTAGGCTTATTAATTCCGAATTTTGATATATATATATATATATTACTTTGACAGTGGTTAAATTGTTGGGTTGAGATATTGAATAGTTGTGAGTATTAATTATATGTTATTTGATGAATTTATTTAAAGAAAAATGATTTCGAAACAATTTTCGAAATTAAAATCCCCTATAGTCGAAATTGTTGTATAAAACATTATAGGGGTATTTCCGTCATTCCATTTTTCTTGATGTGTTAATTATGTGATGGGTTGGTGGTATGTTTGATGAACTTGAAAATTTGGAATGAAAAATTTGAGAATATCGATAATAATTTATGTAAGATGTGATAACGAAACTAGGGACAAAATGGTCATTTGAAATGACTACGAGTGGTACCCCGAAGAATCTAGAATAATAAATTTAAATATGAAATAAAAAGTTTATAAGATTAAAGTTGTGTTAAAAAATTAAATATTTTGTACTTTTAAAAACTTTAAAGGGTCCTAGTAAAACTAATCACCGGTAGGTGGAGATTGGCAATTGGCTAGCCAATAGGGTAATTATTAGCAGTACTGCACCGTTACGATTGATCACAGACGTTGTATGATGGACCCTAAGAGGCACTGAGTGTCCGATCCTGAAACGGAAACAGATTGAGATATGTGACCCGATGGATAATCACCGAGCGGCCGATGTCAAGGTCACTGTTTATTCTGGCGGGTAGCCATCGAGTGGCCAATACCAGGAGACCCGTTGCCGATCCATGGTATCGTGATAGACTTTACGAAGGGTTTTAATAAATTGAATAAAGAAAGCCTTGTAAAATTTTTGATAATTGATTTTGTAATTATTAGATTGTAATTATGTTTGCAACAAAATGTATTGGAAAGTCATATGATAATGTTTTATTCTCTGAAATTGTTTACTGTATGTATTAATTGATAAAAATATTGTGATCGTACATATTGTTTTAATTTATGTTTTTATTTTGAAAATAAATATGATTTCAATATTATATGAGTACACCCACTAAGTCGAAAAGACTTAGCGCGTTGGATTTACCGCGCGCAGGTAGTTGAGTAGGGCTTGAAGTAAAGACGAAGACAAAATAGCTGCAGCTTCCCTCAAGTCACATCCGCCCTCTTCATTTTGGTAATCATCATTTTTGTGCTGCAGGAATATCATATTTTGATCACAATCATGTCGTGTGCATTTTGTTAGTGCTATAAATATCGTAAACAAAATTTGTATTTAAAGTTTATCACTTGTAATAACTTCTGTAAATTATCCGCTGAAAAGGTTTTATATCGTGTTAATTTTGTAAAACGTTTGAATGTTAATCGAAATATTTATTATCAAATGTTTGTGGGTGGAAGTGGGTTGGAAACGGATGAGAGGTCCGAAAATAGAAAGTTGAGAAATAAATTGATTTAGAAGTGTGTTTTCTCTACAGGTTTAAATATTGGATTTTCAGAAAAACAGAGGAAACTCTGTCGGAATTTCGTTAAAATATAATAAGAGTTTTTGAAAACGTAATTTTTATAAAAGAAATTTTGAAAAAAGAAAAAGAGTAACATCTCATGCCTCGATTCTCGTACGAACGGGAATAATGGGGTAAGGGTGTTACACAAAATCTCAAGTTTATGGGATTTTTTGAAAATTTTTTTAATATTTTCATTGTATCCTCTCCATTTATTTTTCTCTTCACATAGTTACAAAATTGTTTTCTCTCATATCTCCATCATGATGATCCACCACTGCCACAAACAACTATTCATATCTCTTATCTTCTCCTCAATATAGATCAACCGGTTATATATATATATATTTTTAGTTGGGTGACAAACCCAAAACCAGGTAGTTTTGGATTCAACGGACCTAGAATCACCTGGTTCTGGGTTCGACGGACTTAAAACCACCCGATTTTGAATTTGTCGAGTCTAGAACTAGATGGCCCCAAGTCCAAAACTAGGTGATGAACCCAAAACCTAATTATGGGTCTATAAGAATCATCTGTAATAGGGGTTTGAATGAACCCAGAACCCAATTATGGGTTTATAAGAATCATATGTAATAGGGGTTCGAATCCCTATTGTGATTTTTTTTTATTAATATTATGATATTTTGATATTGTTAATTATGTCGTTGTTGTAGAATATGATAATGTTAATAAATTGGATGTATAATATCGATAAACTGTGGGTTGATAATGTTAAATCGTGAGAGATGATGACATTGATTAATTGTAAGATTTGATATTGATGAATTGTGGGAGATGATGTTTGGTTATTTTTTTCATATTTTTTATAAAATTAATTTTATATAGTAAAAAATTAAAATTAATTTTATTTTAATTTAATCTCAATCAAAATCAAATATGATATGATATAATTTTTAATATAATCTTAAGTTTAATAAAATATGAGATAGTAATTTTTTATTATAATTTAATCTAATCAAATTTATTTTATTTTAATCTAATTTATCTTATTCTAATCCAATCCTGTGTATCATTGGAGCTCGAATGTTTTTATGCTTTCAAAGCGGTACAAAAAATTATCTAAAATTTAATCATCAAACTCCTTAGACACGTGTCAGTTTATAGATGCTGCTCTGTTATCTATGATCACTGAAACTAACATCAGTGACGAAATTAAATGTAGACTGTAGAGAGATCTTGCTTGAAGGACAAGAAACACCGACACTTGACGTCCACATCATGCTGCAAACGGCTCTGTCATGCACTGGGTCCGCGGTCTGCCACGTAGCAGATCCTCCACGAGATCTCCGTTTCCGTTTCATCATCACTCACGACCGTTGGATCATGTTTCACCGTACGCAACGAGTGGACTTTGAAGTTTTTTTTTTTAAGATAAATGAATAAATAAACGGGAAACGCGTGGGCGCTGCTTAAACTTATTCCATTCATAAAAGTAAATAATTGACCGACCAAGAAAGGAAATATAATTTTAAAATTTGCATGTGCAAAACAATTGAATTTTTATTTGTAAAATATGGTATCACGCATTTTTACTCCCATTTTACACGGTGCAGATTATTATTTACAATTTTAGATAATTTTTATCTACCATCTAAAATCTTCTTTAAATAGATTATTGCATAGGTTAATTCATATCATAATACAAAATTTTTAATTTTTATAATTAATTTGAAAATAATAGAGAAAATATGATTCAATTTACGTGTCATAAATTTATAGCATGAATACTAAAGATATTTTTTTGGTAGTGATTAGCTATCCTTTATTAAAAACAAGGAGTTCCTTTATATAATCATTACTATAATTGATATCTATTATATTTATGTGATAGTAAATTAAAAAAAAATTATTAATTTATACTTTATCATTTTATTTTTAGGGATTATTTATTTTTTCCATATAAGATTTAATAGTACTGAATTACATATATTAAATTGTTTTCATTTAGATTTTTTTTTAAGTGATCAAATTATTTAAAATTATCTAAAAATAATTAAAAAAAATTAAGTAAGAATTTTTAACTTTTCACTTGATTACAAATTACTTGATAATATTTAAAATTTTTATTCCAAATTTATTCTCAATAAAATAATATAATTTAAAATTTATTCTTATTTTATATTACATTTTTTTTATGATGTTTATAAAAAAAATATTTGAAAAGAAAAATCTAAATACGTATAATCTCTAATTGTCTTGAGATTAAACTAATATATTTTAATTTACAATTTAACCTTTCATTTCCAAGTTGTTTTCTTAAATATATGATTGATAGTATTATATTTTTTAATTATAAATAAAATATTATTAACATATACATAAAAAATATTTTAAAATTTATTAAATTATTTATTTATAGATATTTATATTAAATTAATTAAATTATATAATAATAAATAATTAAAATAATATAAATATTAAATTTTTAATTTTTAAATAATTTTAATTTTAAAAATAAATAAATGTACAATTTATTTAAAAATAAAAATAACATATATTATTCAAATTTGAGCTTTTTATCACTATTTAATATTCCATTTTTAACAACACTATCCAATCTTAAAATAAAAAAATAAACTACCTTTTAATTTGAGATTTTGTTTAATTAAGAGTTGACTTCAGTTTGAGGTGGAAGGTGAAACACGTCCGGTTGAATACCGTACCACTCGATGGAGCCGGCGGTAGAGAATCATAACCGAAAAATCAGTTTTCTCATAGCAAAGTCAAAAACAAAAAATGAAAAAAATCTAATAAAATCATCTGGCTGTCACGTGTGAGACTCTAGATCAAGCCACGTGTCAAGAGAATCACAGTGGAGCGAAGACAACTATGAGAGGGTAGGTTAAATAAAAAGGTCAAAAAATAAAAAGAAGTGAAACTAAAAAAGCTGTGAATAGTTGAATATCAAAGCCAAACCTGAAAAGCCTCGAGCCACCCCAACTTGCTTGGAAATAAACGAGTTGACGGTAGAAGGGAGCCGCCTCCCTCCCTCCCGCCTCTCTCTTAAGACATTTTTTCTTTTTTCTTCTCTTGAGCAGACTTAGAAGACTATTTCTTAGTTTCAGGTACTCTTCATGTCGTGATCTTCTTTCTTGTGGTATTTTTGGTCTCATTGCTGTTGGGGTAATTTTGTTTTGTTGGTTTTGTGATGTTATTAGTACCATTTGTTTGTTTTTTGACACGTAGGTAATTTTTTTGTTGTGTAATTTTGTTGATTTGAGAAGATGGTTCTGTTTGTTGTTTACTATATGTGGTGAATGTAATGCTTATTTTTGAGTATTTTTGAGATTAGTTGGATGGAAGAAGAAGGTTTCTTGAAGGTTTGTGATATTTTTGATGTTTTGTGTGTAAAAGATAGATTAGTTGGAGGAAAGATGGCATTTTGAGGGTTAAAATTGTGATATGTTTGATGTTTTGTGTGTAGAAGAGAGATTAGATGGATGAAAGAAGGTGCTTTGAAGGTTAAAGTTGTGATCTTATTGATGTTTTGTGTGGAAAAGAGAGATTAGGGGGATGAAAGATGGTATTTTGAAGGTTTAACTTGTGATCTCTTTGGTGTTTTGTGTGTAAAATAGAGATTAGGTGGAAGAAAGATGGTATTTTGAAGGTTAGAGTTGTGATATTTTTTTATGTTTTGTGTGTAAAAGAGAGAACTTTGATGATTTATTGAAGGTTTGGATATTAATTGGGTTATTAACTGTGTTTGATGGTGGGGATATTGTTTTCGTGGCTGTTTGGAATTAATCTTTATGCATTTCAACTAAAAATTATGTGGTTGTTGCTTTTGGAAGCAATAATTGTAGTCTGGACTATTCAATTAATGTTTTGATGGTTCAGGTTGATTGAAAAGGTTTAAACAGCGATGTAATCGTGAAAGGAGATTGAAAAAATAAACACCAGACAAAGCTTCTAGCAGCAAGGAGATCCCAAAAATAAACCAGTCAGAATTTCTAGCTGCAGGTGCGTAAGCACCTAGTTAAAACTCAGTCTCACACTGCTTTTCCTTGCTGTGGACAGCTGGTTCACCACATTTGTGCATTTTGCTTTTATTCCAATACAAATCTTTAGTTTCTGTTTGGTAAAAAAAAAAACCAATTTTTCAATGTCTGGGGTAGCATCTTGAATGTTAAATTTAAAATAACTCTTCGAATTTGGTGGGTAGAAAAATAAGTGCCCTAAGTTTATTGTGCAGCTTAACACTGCCTGCATGGAAAAATTATATATTTTATGCTTTTGACGTGGAAATAAGAAGATTGTGTTTTCAATGAACTGCTATCTTCCCAGCACCAATAAAGAGCTGCTATATACACCATTTCACTTACTTTATACTCTGCTCTGTCATCCCAATGAAAGTTTGAACAAAAACTTTTTCCTTCTTGCTGTGACTTATATGTACCACTGGCAGCTTCAATACATTTGTTATTCATTTCCACTGCCACCAGCTTATCACCTATACTGGTTCTACTGCATACTGCATCCTCTTTAGAGTTTTTCCATCTCTGACTTGCATGCCTTATAGTCTGTGAAAAAAGGGGATTTTGCCGGAAAAATTGTAAGGCAATGGGGAGACCAAGTGACCAAGAGGGAGAAGGTGAGAGATGATACTTTCGTAGTTATGGGGATGAGGTGCTGATAAGAGAGAGAGATGGAGGGAGCTCTCTTTAATGAGACATTAAGCTTTCTAGAATGGAATGATTGGTGTTTTAGTTATTCTCTTAATCTTCAAAGTTTTGTGGAGGTCTCATCACCTTTTTTCTCCAGACTCTTTATCTGGCACTGATATAGATTCAAGACACTCATTTGTGCTCTTTGTAAAAAAAATCCATGGTCCACACTGGTAGATCTTATCTACTTAGAAGTTAAAGTGTCAAGACAATAAACGTCTATTGGGATTTGTATAGAGATTATATAAACTCTTGTTTGCTATTTCGAAAAGTTGGTTGGGTAAGTATGTCTACCCGAGAACGGAAGGATCCTTCAATTCTTTTCCCTTTGTGAATGATTGGAAGTTCTTGATTGGTTGGGGAGCGAGGAGGAATTGGAATCATTGTTTAATCTCCAGAGGTTATATGCTATATTCCCATAATCTGGTACTCCTGGTATGATTCCCTTAGTAGCTGATGGTTACTTACAGCTTCTGTTGGGTTTTCTGGGCTGTTCTTTTCTATAATTCCTTTATGTGGCATGAGATTCTTATCCAAGCTTATAGCGATGCAATCAAACTGATTCGAATTGTTTCACCCATATGCCCTGGTATTGGTTTGGTAGAGTTGCAAAGGCCTGTTAAAAGGATTCTATATGGTTTATTCGCTCACTTATTTTCGTTGCATAACTTAATTGATTGTATGTGCCATAAGAATTTTAAGTATTTGCCCGGTACAATATAGAGTATTCATCAATTTATGCTTGATGCAGAATAGAGACAAATCCGCCTCTGTTTGGTGCATTTCTATTTGATTTGGCACAATATTGTGCTTGCACTCTTTAAGTATTTGCGTGCTTTATGTGGGGCTTTCATAGTCATTGAATAGTGAGCAAATGTGTCAGTTTATAGTTTATACATCCATGTTAAAATTCAAACAAAAACTGACGTGTGAACAAGAAATGACAAAATCATAAAACTTTGTTATGTAATTTCCTAGTGATTGGTTTGGTCCTTGTCTTCCTGGATACTTCCAAATAACAGCAAGTTGTTAACCTTATTTCTTACAGATCAGTTGTGACTATGTAAGAACAGACAGTGGGCATTGGATTTTGCTTAATTCGGTGTAATTAGTGATCCTTTTCTGCTGCAAGCATTTTGCGTATCTTATAAAGTTAATGATTAGCTCCAGAAACTATTTATTCTGACATTTAACTATAAAACAAATCTTCTGGGTGCTTAGTCTGGGATTTTTTTTTTGACCGGCTGCTGTATTGATTGGAAATTGTGCAATGTGTCAATGTTCTTATGACTTTTAACTGTACTGTTCATTTATTGGATAGAACATTTAGTTGCTACGGTAGTCTTTTCTTGTGACAAGGACAGGGTTTATGATCCGTGAATAGAGTTTAGGATGATGGCCTTGTATTCATGATGTAACAGACAAGCTCATTCTCTTGCTCGAGATTTGATCTGACAATGGATGGTTTATTTTTGTTAGCGAGGTATCGTGAATGTTTTTATTTTTATCTGTGTGATGTTAACTTCCAATGGTGTTTGCAGAATATGCTGAGAGCAAAGCAGTTAACCAACCTTTCGAGCGCTGCCCGGTCATTTTTTCTTAATGGTTCACGATGTAGTGCATCAGATGGAAGCTCATGTACATGCTGTGAGGATGAATCTTGTGTTTCACGAAGGCAGCATAATGCTCAAATCCAATCTACCTCAGCCAGATTAGGTGCTGTGATTACGGGGGATACGGTAAAAGTAGTGGGTTCTCACAAAGCTGAGAGAGTATCTGCCCCTGGTTCTTTAGGAAAATCCGATTGCGTCAATTATGCTAGTGACGTTGATACTAGTCCAAAAGACATGCTCACTTCACCTCCTATTTCTGACCAGTTTGTCAAGGCCGGTATTGCAGCCGTGAGTTATTTGTCCGATTTGGTCAATTATAAGATTCCCATATTAGATGGGAGTGGAATAGGGAACACCTCTAAAAACTGTATAATAGAAGCTACCGGGCCTATTTCAAGTGTAAAACCAACAAATGCAAAGACCATCAGAAGAGAAACCTATTCAAAAGTTAACCCAAAATCTTCTGCCAAAACAACAGCAGGGTCAAATCCTTCAAATTATAATCGCGGTGCAAAGGATAAGGGTGATAAATTAAATGTCACAAAGAGTTTCAAGCGGGTTTCAAATGCTGCAACTGGGAATCCACTTGAAACTCAGGGCGTATCTTCAGATACTTATGATAGAAGGACCATACCACAAAGACCCAAAACTTGTTCAAATCGCTTCACATCTGATTTTAATTCCAATGTGACGACTACAGAAGCAAAGGTTGTGGAGTCAGTTGTATCTGAAGGTTGTAGCAGACCTTCAAAAGACATGAGAATGCCGGTGGGAATCGTTCCAAGGCCCAGGCAGCTTGCAAGCTATGGGAACGTTGTGGAGAGTGTTTCTTACATATTACGACAGATGAGGTGGGGCCCTGCTGCAGAAAAGGCTCTTGGAAATATCAATTATCCTCTGGATGCATATCAAGCAAACCAAGTTCTAAAGCAGGTTCAAGATCATACAGTTGCTCTCGGCTTTTTCTATTGGTTGAAACAGCGGGCTGGTTTCAAGCATGATGAACATACTTATACAACCATGGTGGGTATCCTTGGCCGTGCTAAGCAGTTTGGTGCTATAAACCACTTACTTAGTCAGATGGTAATTGATGGATGCCAGCCAAATGTTGTGACATATAACCGCCTTATCCACAGTTATGGACGTGCAAACTACCTGAACAAAGCTTTGTCTGTGTTTAACCAAATGCAAGCAGCAGGTTGCAAACCTGATCGTGTCACCTACTGTACACTCATTGACATTCATGCAAAAGCTGGGTTTCTTGATGTTGCCATGGATATGTATAAGAAAATGCAAGCGGCTGGCCTTTCTCCCGATACATTCACTTACAGTGTTATAATCAACTGCCTTGGAAAAGCCGGCCATTTATCTGCTGCCCACAAACTTTTTTGTGAGATGGTTGATCAGGGTTGTGTTCCCAATATAGTGACCTACAATATCATGATTGCTTTGCAAGCCAAGGCTAGGAATTATGAGTGTGCATTAAAGCTTTACCGGGACATGCAAAATGCAGGATTTGAACCAGACAAAGTGACTTACAGCATAGTGATGGAGGTTCTTGGACATTGTGGATGTCTTGATGAAGCAGAAGCAGTTTTTGCTGAGATGAAAAGAAAAAACTGGGTGCCTGATGAACCAGTTTATGGCCTGTTAGTTGATTTGTGGGGAAAGGCTGGTAATGCTAATAAGGCTTGGGAGTGGTATCAGGCCATGCTTCATGCAGGTTTGCGTCCTAATGTGCCTACTTGCAATTCCCTGCTCAGTGCCTTCCTTAGGGTGCACTGCCTATCAGATGCATATAACTTATTGCACGGGATGTTGACTTTGGGTCTACAGCCTTCTTTGCAAACGTACACTTTGCTCCTAAGCTGTTGTACAGAAGCACAGTCACCATATGAAATGGGGTTCTGTCGTGAGCTTATGGCTGTCTCTGCCCACCCTGCACATATGTTCCTACTATCCATGCCCTCAGCAGGACCTGATGGTCAAAATGTGCGAGATCATGTTAGCAAGTTCCTGGATATGATGCACAGTGAGGATAGAGAGAGCAAGAGGGGACTCGTTGATGCAGTGGTGGATTTTCTTCACAAGTCAGGGCTGAAGGAAGAAGCAGGCTCAGTTTGGGAGGTTGCAGCACAGAAGAATGTTTATCCCGATGCTGTTAAAGAGAAAAGCTCATGTTATTGGCTTATAAACCTGCATGTCATGTCAGATGGTACTGCTGTGATAGCGCTCTCTAGGACACTAGCCTGGTTTCGCAAGAACATGCTGATGTCAGGGGTTACTCCCAGTCGTATAGATATAGTGACTGGTTGGGGCCGGCGTAGCAGGGTGACAGGATCCTCTCTTGTTAGACAAGCAGTGCAGGAACTGCTTCATATTTTTAGCTTCCCTTTCTTCACTGAAAATGGCAATTCGGGTTGTTTTGTAGGGTGTGGGGAGGCTCTCAATCGATGGTTGCTCCAATCATATGTGGAGCGCATGCATTTACTATAGTTGAGATTGATTGTGGCCTGGTTCTGCCACTGTAGGATGAACAAAATTTTGTTGTGGAAGGTGTTCTATTCTAATCTTTGTTGCATTGGTATGTATTTATGTCCAACTATCGCCGAATTGAATTTGAGAGATGTAAATGAAATACTGATGCTAGATTTTTAATGGTGTTAATTTTTCTTCATAGCCAGCCTTATTTTTCAACCTCTATCTAGAAATCTTTGATGTCCATGGCAATTGACAACTGCCCTTCGCTCTTCTATGGTATAGGATCTGCCTGATACATAATCACAAATTGTGATAGACCACATTAGACAACACTGATATGTAAAGAGCTATGACAATTGTGAGTGTTTGGTGAGAGAATTAAAAACACATGCGCGTGACTAATAGTCTTCAAAGCTAGGTGCCACAACTTTGCTGTCACTAGTTTTCATTGCAATATTTTGTAGAGAATTTACTTGAACAGATGCTATGATTTGCATGAATTCTAAAGTTGAAAAGTGGTTGTTGCATTGTTGTTGGTGTGCCATGCCATGCTCTTTCAAAATGCATGCATGCATGCATGCATGCTAAACATTGGCAAATTTCAACCCCAGGTTGGTCATAAGATGTCATGAATGATGAAACATGTAAAATTGACAAAACTCTTATTCACAAAGTCACAATCATTCCCTTGACCAAGAATAGAATTGACTAGTAAAAAATAATGAGATGACAGAATTGCGACCAAGTTGTGGTGTTTGGTAGGTGGAAAAATCTCATTTCCCCAATCAAGTACTGCCGTAGAAGTTACAGAATTGTTGGTTCTAAATATTTAATTTATTGCACTTGAAGCTTTTATAGTGAGATTTCTCACTGTGAAATAAAATAAAATAAAATGGCATGCCTCTTTCCTTCACAGTTGCAAGTATACATCAACCATTATTCAAGATCTCAGGGGCTTTGGTATGACACCCACATTTAATTTAATCTCATCTATACCTATATAAAATCAATTAATCATAGAAATTAAGACTTCAATGAAATTCCAACACATGTTGATTTGTATAAACAAATCAATTTGCAAAAGCATTTGTATATATTCATCCCCCTTACTCTTATTAAATGGAAAACGGGTAATGATGGGTATATTTTGTATCATTGCGCCAGTAAAAGCCAAACTGATTTTTCTCTTGCATTAACATTGATTACTTGTCTTTTATCACATAATTACAATTTGCAATTATGAGAACTTTTTTAATTATAAAAAAAATAAAAATTAAAACCTATCTAGACCGCCACAGTCAAAGACTATTCACTATCAGTAATTTAATGAGTAAAATTAAATATAAGAAAATTATTGGGGGATTAATAGATAATTAAATATAAATACCATTATTAATCCATGTTTTTATTTCTTATCAAACCTCACCCTTTTCCATGGGCTAGGTGCCTTCTCTCATTCTCTTTTCTGTGTCTGTCACACTTTCCGTCTGTCACTTCCCCTTAAACTCCTATCAGTCTCTTCTTAGATTTCACCGCCGATCCATCTCCGTCACAGTTAAAGTCTCCAATCCCCACTTTGCCCTCACCATTTCCTCCTATTTACAAGTAAGTGCCCCTCCTCCTCGCTTCCCTCGTGTATCGTTTTTTCTTTTTCTTTTGTAATTTTATAATTATAAATCTATATGCATGTAAATAACGTAAATGAAAAAAAGCGATTTAATTGATTGATGGGGCACAAAAAGAAAAACACTCCATCTCGGTCAAAACAACCGCCGCCGCCGCCGCCGCCGCCCACGCCGCCGTCGTCGGCTGCTGTGTCTGATACTGCTATGGCCCCAGCAGAAGTCGAGCCGGCTGCTTTTGTTTCCGATACGCCGCCGTCTGCTCAAGCCAAGATGGAGCCGTCGGAAATGGACGGAGGAGTAGTCGGCGACGGCGGTGGTTCGAGTTACGCGGCAATCAAAGTGGAGTGCGAGCGGGCGCTGACGGCCCTCCGGCGGGGGAATCATACAAAAGCGCTGCGGCTGATGAAGGAGCTGTGTTCCCGCCACGAGAGCTCGTCGCACGTGGCGCTGATTCACCGCGTGCACGGCACGGTGTGCGTGAAGGTTGCCTCGATCATAGACGATTTGAACTCGAAGCAGCGGCATTTGAAGCACGCAATTGAATCGGCGAGGAGAGCGGTTGAGCTGTCGCCGAATTCGGTCGAATTCGCTCATTTCTATGCGAATCTGTTATACGAAGCGGCCAACGACGGCAAGGAATACGAGGAGGTAGTTCAAGAGTGCGAGCGGGCATTAGCTATAGAGAACCCTATAGATCCCGCCAAAGAGAGCTTGCAGGACGAGAGCCAGCAGAAGATTTCGACTGCGGAAGCACGGATTGGTCACGTGCAGAGTGAGCTTAGGAGCTTGATACAGAAATCCAACATTGCTTCGATTTCAACTTGGATGAAGAACTTAGGGACTGGTGAGGAGAAGTTTAGGTTAATTCCTATTAGGAGAGTCACTGAGGATCCTATGGAGGTTAAGTTAGTTCAAGCTAGGAGACCTAATGAGATTAAAAAGGCCACCAAAACACCTGAAGAGAGACGCAAAGAGATTGAGGTTAGAGTTGCTGCTGCTAGGTTGATGCAACAGAAGTCTGAGAGTGGTCAGTTGCTGCAGAGTAATGATGGGGAGAGGGGTGTGGATTCAGGTTTGGGTGGGAGTGAGAAGAGGGAAAGGGAGAGGAGGAAGTTTGGGAGTAATGTGAGGAAGAATGGGTCCAAGGAAGAAAGGAGGGATTTTGTTCGGTCGTATTGGAATTCGATGAGTGGGGAGATGAAGAGGGAGTTGCTTAGAGTTAGGGTTTGTGATGTTAAGGCACATTTCGGGTCATTGAAGGATGGTTTGGCGAGCGAGGTTTTAGGGGAGGCATTGGGGTTTGCAGAGGAGAATAAGAGTTGGAGGTTCTGGGTCTGTTGTAGGTGTAGTGAGAAGTTTGCTGATTCGGAGTCGCATATGCATCATGTTGTGCAGGAGCATATGGGGAATTTGTTGCCTAAGATGCAGGCGGTTTTGCCTCAGAGTGTTGATAATGAGTGGATTGATATGATTCTTAATTGTTCTTGGCAGCCATTGGATATTTTAGGAGCTGTTAAAATGATTGGGCGGAATGAATCGAAGTCCCGAGATTCTGAGATTGGTGAGGATTTTTACTCTGGGAACCATAATGATGACTGTGATGATTGCTTTAAAGATGCATGGGATTCTTCACCTGAGAAGGAAAATTTGGGGGATGGCTATAATTGCAGTGCCGTTGAAGGCAATGAGTGTGACAAAATGGGAAGCATCCAGTGTAAAGAATGTGATGGTAACCAGAGTAAGGTTATATATCCTGTTATTGATAGTTGGCCTGTGTCTGATGACACTGAGCGTGCAAAGCTACTTGAAAGAATTCATGCTTTGTTTGAGATGCTTATTAAACATAAATATCTTGCTGGAAGCCATCTTAGCAAAGTCATACAATACACAATGGATGAATTGCAGAGTTTGACTTCTGGTTCCCAGCTTTTGAATCATGGTATGGACCAAACACCAATGTGCATATGCTTTTTAGGTGCTTCGCAACTTAAAAAAATCGTCAAGTTCTTGCAGGAACTATCTCATTCTTGTGGTTTGGGTAGATATTCTGAGAAAGCTAATTCCTTGGATGAAGGAAAAAGTGGCAGTCAGGGTTTTGAGGCCAAAGAGAAGATTGTTCTTAATGGAGATGCATCATATCTGCTTCTGGATGAATGGTTACTGTCAGCTGAACATATTTCTGGTGATGCTGTTGATTTAACTTGTGGCAATGAAAATGGGGGTGTGTCAGATGCAGATGGTTTACTGTCTTGGATCTTTGGAGGCCCATCAAGTGGGGAACATCTGACGTCGTGGATGCATACGAAAGAAGAGAAAACACAGCAGGGAATGGAAATTCTCCAGACTCTTGAGAAGGAGTTTTATCACTTACAGAGCCTTTGTGAGAGAAAATGTGAGCATTTAAGCTATGAGGAAGCATTGCAGGCAGTGGAGGATCTGTGTCTTGAAGAGGGCAAGAAGCGGGAGACTGTCACTGAATTTGGTCATCGTAGCTATGAGTCTGTCCTTAGGAAGAGAAGAGAAGAGCTTCTTGAGGGTGAAAATGATGTTACATTTGTTGGCAGTCGGTTCGAATCAGATGCTATATCTAATGTTCTGAAAGAAGCTGAAACTCTGAATGTCAATCAATTTGGTTACGAGGATAATTATGCTGGAATGACTTCTCATTTGTGTGATCTGGAATCTGGTGAAGATGATGAATGGAGAACTAAGGACTATTTGCATCAAGTAGACACATGCATAGAAGTCGCAATCCAGAGGCAGAAAGAACATTTATCAGTAGAGGTCAGTTCATTGGTTCTAGATGCACATTTTTATTAATATAAATTTTCATATTGATCCTTACTGTGCTAACTCTCTTGTTTGCTTATGCAGCTCAGCAAAATAGATGCTCGAATCATGAGAAATGTCACTGGGATGCAGCAGTTGGAACTAAAACTTGAGCCTGTTTCAGCCCATGACTATCGGTCAATATTATTGCCTCTAGTGAAGTCATACTTAAGGGTAGATATTGAACAGCTTGATCTCATTGTGGAGTTTCTTGCATTTTTTGGGCCTAATTTTAATTTCAATATTTCATTCCAGGCACATTTGGAGGATCTGGCTGAGAAAGATGCCACGGAGAAGTCTGATGCTGCAAGAGAAGCATTTTTGGCAGAACTTGCACTTGATTCTAAGAAGGGTGCCCGGGGAGGAAGTGATAATTCGAAACATATGCATGATAAGACGAAGGATAAAAGAAAGCACAAAGAGTTCAGGAAAACCAAGGATTCAAAGGTTTTAATTTTGCGGTTTTGGTTTCTTTTTTGTTGTCAGTAGGAAGTTGCTTAAACATCCAAAATCCATTGTTCAATTATAATATTTTCTTACTTTTTCAGGCTGTTGGAGGGAATGACCAACATATGGTTCATGATGAGGCTTCTGAGCGAGTGTATGTCTTCCTCTCCCTCTTGCATCCCGTTTCTACACACACTGTCACTCTTTAAGTCTTTATGTGACATGATACCCTCTTTAAAATAGATGCTATACTGGTTAGAGTCTATTGTGTAACATACTTTTTATGCATGACTTGCTGCAGTTCTCTTCCAGTTGAATCTGATGGTGATCACCCAGAGTCGGAGACTGTTGTTTCTATGAATGGTGATGACTTGAGACTGCAGGAAGAGGAATTTAGACGTAAAATTGAGCTTGAAGCAGAGGAAAGAAAGCTTGAAGAAACCTTGGAGTATCAAAGACGAATTGAGAATGAGGCTAAACTTAAACACCTGGCTGAGCAACATAGAAAATCTGTTCAAACATTTTCAGGAAAGGTGGGAGAGGTAGCTCATAATGATTACAGGGACCACAGTGCCAATGATTTATATGTGCATGAGTTGAGTAAACCTTCAACACCAGTAAGCATCCCAATCTTTGACGTTGTTATATGAAATAAGATAGAACTTGGTGCAACCGGTTCCAGAGTACGTTTTCTTGGACAATTGGGTTGTTTAATTGAATACTGGAGATATGCTTAGAGGAAACTCTCTGACTATTCTAGAATATACATATAGTTAAATCCTTATGAACTAGCACTTATCTACTTGCACTTTTCTGGAATAGTTGTCGCTGATGAATGAATTTCCGAGCAATACAGCAGGCATGCCTGTGAATGGTGCAAACAGTGCTGCAGTAATTCAATCTTCTTCTTCTTCTACTGGTTTACAAAGCACCAATGCTACACATCATGCAAATATTAAACAAGGTTCTAAATCTTATAGTAAGATTCCTGTATCCTGTAACATGTGCAATCATGTTTATCAGCTATTTCTGTTTTGCAGGGATGTCTAATGGAGGAATTTTGGGGGATGGTTTTGTGCCCTCTGATAGACGGCCAGGAAGGAGGAATAGACGGCAGAGGAGTTCTACCAGGTCTCAAGATGGGAAGAATCAGGCCGTTTCATCAGAAAAGGAAACTAATAATGTTAGATCTCATGACAGTCTTCATACTGTTGGTGGTAAGCTTTATGTTTTTTATTAGGTTTTTGTGCTTTAGTATTATGCTATCTAATGCAGTTTACTTGTATTTAAAAGGGCCATTTGATTTGTTCACAAAAATGCTGTAATAGGTGCTTAAATCAGTGTACTTCGGTAGACTTTAATGCTTCTGAGGTGATTCGATGAAAATATATTGGAATTGAGATCACCTGGCCGCTGGTGATTGGGGAAACATGTCAAAGATAGTTGCTTGTCATTCTAGATATGTATTATAATACCAAATTGGTTTTCTCAACTCTGGTGGGTAAGAGTCAGAAACATGAACCTTGATCTGCCTACTCTTCATGTTGCTATAAAACCACCAACTCCCAAATTTTTGTTAACATCTTTTGCAAGTTGCAGAAAGCTTTATACAAAATTGTTCTTTTTTTTTTTTTTTTGTATAAAAAATTAATCATGTTAAATATGTCATTTATTAAATAATCCTTAAAACTTGCTTCTTGTGGAAGTGAATGCCTCTAACATTACTTCTATGATCTGGGCAATATTGCTTTACCGTTGGTCTGTAGACTTTAACAGTAGGAGTGAACCATTAAAATCAGATCCTTGATAGACATCTTTGTATTGTGTCTATGACACACATCATAAGGAAGATTCAGAGGTCATTCCATGTGGTGTCATAAATTAATTTCAGATTTTATATTAGAATGGAATATATGAATAAGAGTTTTGGAAATACTAGACTGAGTTATTATTCATATGGGAACAGTTAACCTTCTGCTGTGTTAATGCCGTAATGTGAATTATACATATTACAAGTTTCGTTGATCTTTCTGCTTATCCAAATTGTCTTATGACACCTACATATTAGATCAATTTAAACTCCGGAAGTATTGTGTTATGTTTTTGTTGGTTACTTGGTTTCACTTGTGCCTTATTATTTGACACATTTTCTCCATAACTTGTGACTGCCTGCCTGCCTGAAAATTATAACCTTTTGCCGTTCTCGAACCATGGCCCACCTATCTAATCTGGCATTAATGTTATCATGAATGTCCTTACATGGAATCAGCTGTTCCTTTGTTGGGAGATGGTGGAACGAAGACGTTGAGACAATTACAAGCTGAGGAGGATGACGAGGAAAGGTTCCAGGCTGACCTTAAACAAGCTGTACGGCAAAGCCTTGGTAAATTCTATATTCTTAATTTTTATTTTTTTTTAATTATCATCATTTTGGCTTTTTTTGTTATGTTATGGTGCTTCAATAATAAAGTGTTTCGAATCTATTCCATAACTGGATGCTCTGTCAGATAACTTTATTAATTAATTATCTTATTAGGAGTTACCTCAAAATGTTATCTAAAGCTACCAGTGAATTCTCTAACTTTGTATTATGTTGTTTCTTAGACACATTCCAAGCACGTCAGAAAATGCCTGTGGTTTCAAGTTCGAGGGTACCACAAAAGTTGCCTCAGGAAGTAAATACCTTTGGCATTTCATCAGATGAAATCATCAGTGAGAATGTGAATGGAACTGACATATATGGTACAGGACTGAAGAATGAAGTTGGTGAATACAATTGCTTTTTGAATGTTATTATACAGGTGGGAGTGACACAAAGTTAATTTACTTTGTTTCTCTGTACTTATTTTTCCTGACCTGTATTTTGTGTTTTTTTCTGTATAAATTCAGTCCTTATGGCATTTGAAACGGTTCCGAGAGGAATTCTTGAGGAGGTCACCATCAGAACATGCTCATGTGGGAGATCCTTGTGTGGTCTGTGCCTTGTATGAGATCTTTACTGCACTGAGCATTGCGTCAACAGATATGCGGAAAGAACCAGTTGCCCCTACATCACTAAGAATAGCTCTCAGCAATTTGTACCCAGATAGTAATTTTTTCCAGGAGGTAAATTGACATAGCTGTTTTTGCACTTGTTGCTTTTAATCTTTTACAATCTATTTATTGGCCAATCCCCTGAAATTGTCATGGTTCTTCTATAATCAGTTTAGATAGATTGGTTCCTACCCTATCAAAAAAAATTTCTTTAAGTGAGAAGTTATGATTGATATACCACCAAATGACAGGCTCAGATGAATGATGCTTCTGAAGTACTGGCAGTGATTTTTGATTGCCTTCATCAGTCATTTACTCCTGGTTCAAGTGTTTCTGATGCTGAATCAGTGGAAAGCAATTGCACAGGGGCTTGGGATTGTACAAACAATCGCTGCATAGTCCATTCCCTATTTGGAATGGACATTTTTGAACAAATGTACTGCCAGCATTGTGGCTTGGAGTCCAGACATTTGAAGTATACCTCATTTTTTCATAACATAAACGCTAGTGCCCTCCGAACTATGAAGGTATCCATTTCAGAAAGATAACTTTTGTACAGTTGCGTATCTTTTCTGATGCTGGATATAGTCTCTGGAAGTTGTCATGTTTTCATTGGTACATGAAATAATTCCGCTGCTTCTCTTTTTGTTTTCTTTTTTCTTTCAGGTTATGTGCCCTGAAAGTTCCTTGGATGAGCTTTTGAATCTTGTAGAGATGAATCATCAGTTAGCTTGTGATTCAGAGGCCGGTGGATGTGGGAAACTCAATTACATCCATCACATTCTTTCAACCCAATCACATGTTTTTACAACAGGTATTTCAAAGTTGTGCAGTGATTCTTGCTATATTAGTGGTGAATGCTATTAAAACTGGTGTTGATACGTATGTTTGGTCTTGCAGTTTTGGGTTGGCAGAATACATGTGAGAGTGCTCAAGATATAACAGCAACACTGGCGGCCCTAAGTACGGAGATTGATATCAGTGTCCTTTACCGTGGGCTGGATCCAAAGAGCAAACATAGCTTAGTATCAGTGGTACGTTTTGTTGGATGGACCTTGACATTGGATATTTATATGCAGTTTGATATGGTGACCTTTTCTTGTCTAAATTTTGAACGATGGGTTTGGTTTGTTAATATTTCTGGATGTGAAGTCATCATTGTGTTAGCATGGAATGTAGTGGCAGAAATGGACCAATATGCTTAAAATTAGAAACTTTTAAGCACCCACTTCTATGTAGACCAAGGGGATATCAGTTAAACAGCTAGAATTGGAAAAGGTGGCAGAGCTTTGAATTTACCTTATGTTATTTTCTTGGGTTTACTTGCCAATAAGATCCATAAAACAAAAGAGAGAGAAAATCCTAAAAGAGTAACATATGTATGCCAGAGCCTGAAACTTTTGATACAAGCTTAAGAAAAATGTTCCTTGTTCTGCTCTGAAGCTACCTATTGGAGAAGATTCCGAGTAACTGCTATTTCTATTATCTGTGCTTGCTGAATGATATATATTTATTCCCTTTTGTTATAGTCTCACCCTTTATTTTGAATTTCAGATGTTTGATAGATCCATCAATAAGTCAGTTGCAGAGATTGAATTTAGACATTGATATAAACTGTCACTGTTGGAACTTTCAGGTTTGTTACTACGGACAACATTACCATTGCTTTGCATACAGTCATGACCACGAACGGTGGATCATGTATGATGACAAAACTGTCAAGGTAAATTTACCGTTGTTTTTCAAAACTCTTTTCTAAACACTGCATTTAATAGATGGCAGTATCACATGGCTTGAAGGTGGGTCTCTTGTAGTCACATAAAAGAGGTCTTGTGATTGAATTCCATGCATTCTGGGATCTGGTTTATATTTGAGTTATATTTTCTTATACTCTGAAAAACTATGCCCATACATGTGGCTGTTCCCATGTTACAATGATCTGTGCTTTATGTTTAGGTGATTGGTAGCTGGTCCGATGTTCTTACCATGTGTGAAAGGGGGCACTTGCAGCCTCAGGTTCTTTTCTTTGAAGCTGTAAATTAGATACAGATAATGGTATTTATCTCAACTACTTGCTGCAATGGGAAGCATCAAGGTTGTCATGAGTCATGGCCTGGCATTGAATCACTGGACGTTGTTTATAGAAATGCTTTGCGTCCTACATCCATCCCTGCAGTCGAGACAGAAATACTTGCAACATTGATTCTAAAGGGAGTAGAGAAGTTTTGGTACAAAATTCAGAATTGTGATTTGAATCAAGAATTTTGTGATATAATTCAAAGATTTTGTCAGAGAAAGTGGCTTTTTCTGGGAAGAACAAGGTGTTGAAAAGGAGGCTTTCTTTTAAGTTGAAGAATCGTAGTATAGAGTGGCCTGAAAACATAGTTTTGGTACTATTGCCTTGGAAAACTGTCTGCATGGATGGGCATTAATCAATCCATGAAATTTTCACCTTTTTTTTGGGATGTTTACAATAAGATGGTTTGGTAAAGAAAAAGAGAAGTAATCACCAGGTCTCCGAGTCCATTGCAAGGACTTAATTGCTGTGCAATTATTGCCAGTTGTTGCCAGGAGCATACATGTAAGTGGGGAATTTAGTTAGGATAAAAATTTCCTGTAGATGTTATCTTTTTCAGGAATATTTTCCCCCCAATCAAAAGAAAGGTTTATGTATAGATATGATCATGGTCCCTTTGTGTCCTCAACTCTTTTCACCTAAATTTATCATCACCATAATGCTGATCGGCATGAAATTTTTTTGCGTATAATTCAGCTTCAGTTTCAAAATATGTGCAACGTAACATACATGAATTTTTGGGTAGTTAGGAATAAAACAGATTGATGTTCTTTGGCCATCTTTTTGACCATATTCTAAGTCTATTTTATTGGTGTACTTATTGCTGCAGTTGGCAACTGACGCTTGTTCAATATTCCAATTTTGGATATGATCACAATTTCGTGCTGGTTAAAACGAAAAGTAAGCATTAGTCTGAACTTCTGTTAGTTGTAATATTTCCTTTCTAGGACAAAGCAGTTATGCTAATAAATGATTAAATCAAACTCCGAAGTTAATCAAAAAAGTAATTTACTTGTAGGATTCAAATTGGTTGTTATTTCTGTTTTAAATGGATTGACAACCCAGATTTTTTTTCTTTTTGAATTTCAACCCAGATTTAATTCGAAGCAGTCGATTCATGTGCAAAATTCTGCTGCTGCCACAAAAATGTGGACTGTAAATTAATTTGTAGAGCCTGTGTAACACCTCAAATTTATATATATGAGTGGAGATGAATTATGGACAACTATCCAAACAACCTTATCATGCCAAAATTCAATTTCCAAAGCCACGTTAGAAAAGTAAAAATGCTAGGTATGACCAAAGGTGGCCTAAAAATTAGGACTCTTAATAGTTTTAGAACATTTGTCCCTAACGGTCAGTCCCTCATAGAGAACTCAAAAAGAAACATCCCTATTATTTCGGTTCTCTCTTCTATCTTTTGTTTTACTAAGTCTCCTCATACCACTTAATTCGCTGATATCAGACCTGTTCAGATCAATTATGTTACCCATTTCAGTTTCAACAATCTCCTCTCTCCTTCTTCTACTAACTATATCTTCAGATTCCTTTTCTTCTTCCTTGTTCATTCGCATTTTCACTTTCTCCTCACCCTTATGAAACATCACTCTATCTTATTCTTCCTCTACTTGGCAATATTAACCAACTCATATTGTAATTATCATTGGTTTGATTCGAATGCCATAGATATGACCCTTAAGGGTGGCACCAGCCAAGCCTGCGCTGCGTGCAAGTACCGAAGAAGAAGGTGCAATGCAGAGTGTCCTTTGGCACCTTACTTCCCTCCTGATCAACCGAAAATGTTTCAGAATGCTCATAAGTTATTTGGTGTCAGCAACATTTTGAAGATACTAGAGAACTTGGATGCTGATCAGAAAACTGAAGCAATGCGGTCTATTATTCATCAAGCAAATATTCGCGACAAGTATCCTGTTCATGGATGTTGGGGTGTTATTTGTCAGTTAAGGTATCAGATTTGGCAAGTGGAGGAAGAGTTGCATGCGGTTCTTGGACAGCTGGACATGTATAGGCAGCGTTATCGGCAACAGGTTACAACCATTCCTGATGATGTGCCTTCACAACTTGAGTTGGGCATGGCGCCACCCAATAATGGACTTTCCCTTTTCAATAATACTCCACAGCCTTACAATGCTGTGGCTGCCTTGCCTATCGCACAACAGCATTCTTTAACTAATAACAGCTACAGCTCTACTTGCTTTAATTCCAAGGACAATGTCCCTAATTCAATGTGGATTCAACAAGCATATGCTACAAACGGCGACAATAACAATTCCATGGCAATACAATCTCAACTGGTTTCAGGGGTACAGCAGGAAGTTGATCATGATTATGATGAGATGCATCCATTTTTTGATACCATTGATGACAGACAATCCTACATAGACACCAAAGATGCTTATGATTCAAGGTACGTGAAACATATTCAGCATTCCTTATAAGTTTTTTTGACTTTGCATGGTTGTAGTTCATTATTGTGTTTGATCTGACGTTAACAGTGTGATTTTCAGTAGCTCGGAGGAATCGCTGAAAGATGCAACAGAATCCATTGAGCACGTTGCAGAAAATGAATTGAAGAGTGCTGCTGCATGCTTCAGTCTTACTAGTGTCAACTGATTGATGAGCCAGAGAAGATTAGCATGCTCTTTTCTCTTTTCTTTCTTTATTATCACTTCTTTTATAGTGTAGATTCCACAATTTTGAGCCCTGTTTATCTTTGTGTTACCTTTTAGGCAAATTATAAACATCCATAGCCAAAAACATTTGTAGTTTAAATGTTTAATAATTAAATTCAGATTACAATTTATAGTTTTTCAATAAATGTCATTTCTTGATTTGAAGTTATGCAGATTGATGTATAATGCAGTCACTAATGTTTCTTTCTGTGTTGAAAGTCATATCCTTTTAAAATAATCTTTGCACCTGTTTGATGTTGAACTCACATCCTTGTTCTAGTTCATTATAAACACTTATAAATGGCTGCAGTACCTACCATTACATCGCATACATATTTGTTACTATGTTTAGGAAGACAACTGGGATAACGAATTGATAGATGAAAAACCCTTTTTTTTTTTCAGATTGATAGATGAAAACCTATTCCCTCTTTTTTTCTGTTATTATCTCCTCCCTACTAATTCCAATTCTCCCTCCTAGTTGTGTTTTCTTTCTCTCCTAAGTCTATTGTGCTCCTCCCTCTTACTTTCTTCTATTTTTCACATCACTTTCCCTCGATTTTGCATTGATTACAAATGAGGGTACCAGATTCAGAATTTGGGAGCATTATATCCAACGTTCTATGGTTTTTCTAACATTGGATAACAGAGGGGTACAATTTGATATTCTAATTATAATTGAAAAAAATATGATCACCACGTTAGCATCTGTGTTTCAGATATATAAATCTCAAGCAAGGGAAAAAAGAGGATGGTAGATATCATAATGGATGTAAGGATTAGCAACACACTGTTTTCACTCAACCACAAGTAGACAAGGTATTATTCATACAGAACTTCATCTTTCCCTATGAAGCAGTTTGAGTAAAGAAATTATTCACTCACTGTTGATTACATTCAAAGAAGCCGGGTGTTGTATGACCCGCAATATGAGCATTTGTGATAAAGCCAATGGAAGAGAGCAGCGCCTCTCTTCTCGCAATCATTACATAATATGACCTGTGTTTCCTTTAATAGTCAGTCAACAGATATATTTGGTGACAGTTTACAGAATAGAGGTAATTGAATTGATATAAATAATGATTGATGGAGTGGGTGGCAAACCTGAGTTCGACCAGAATATTCCTGTGGAAATTTTTCCTCAGACAACAATGCATCCAACATCCTAAAGTATACCTGCAAACATTTTCAGGAGTAAAAAGCTTTGAAATTTCCTTCACAACCTAAACAGAAGGAAATGTTGGAAATAGTAGCTAACCTGCATGTCCCCAAGTGACTTGCTACAGATAGGGCAGGTATAATGAGTACAAGTGTAATTCTAGCAGCAGCATCAGAAGTGTTAGTAGAGCTGTCCAAATATTTACATTCTCAATGGAAGAAAAGGAGAGAATTACAAGAGCCCAGTACCTGAAAACAAGCCGAGTGCATTGAATGGCCACATGGAAGGGCCTTCACTGGATCATTAGACGTGAAGATGTCCTCGTGGCAGATTGGGCAGTTGTCCATAAAGCTTTTCTCTCTGCATATATGCACTGAAAGAGACCTCGACATACAAGCATTGCAATTCATGCAATGAAAGTAGTCAATGCCCAATCCCTTCCCTACGCGACACAAGTTACAATAAGGGCAGTGGTAGATTTCCCTGTTGGAAGTATTTTTTTTTTTTTTTTTAAAGAAACTCCACAAATTAGAGTTAATAAGTCTAGTATAAGCGTCATTAAACAAGGTACGCTGAACTTTTCATAAATCATTGCAGTGCACTAAAAGGGGGAAAAAAAAAAAACATAATCAGAATAACTATTGACATTAGAAATATTTTGAAGGGTATGTTATATAAGTGATTATCAGAAGACTACTGCTTGAAATTTAGCAAGTTTAGTCCTTGAAGAGGGTTATTTAATAAGCCAATTATTGCAAAATGACAAGAAGGCTTGGAAACTAAAAAGGTTAATAAGGCTACATCACCTGTCGTCATCAAATAATTTGCAGATCCTGCAATAATATCTTCCCATGGAGAAATTTTTGCAGGAGATAGTTGAGCATGCGGAGCCAATTGGCTGAATTAGTAAGCATTTCATGCACATCATTTTTGTTACAGATTTCCTACGGGGCATATTGAAAGGGCAGAAAAGTTTGAGAAAAAAATAAAAATCTAAAATTTCTGAAGATGAAGGCTGGGAATATAACCAATGCAGTTGTTACCTATCTAATGGATGATCAGCTACCTCATCATGGCAGCGAATGCATGTATAAAGCTGGTTGCAGCAGGGGGCAACCAGCTTACAGTTCCTCCTGTAGTGTTTGCAACCAAATATTAGTTTGACAGGGTCCCTAGAAGATGGATGTTGAGCCGGAATTTCTTCCCCATTATCTGAGGGGGTTACTTCTGAATTGTTTGTTTGTTGACCGGCAATCCAGCGGCTGAAACAGTTGACAGCAAGTATCAAGTTTAATATGCTTGTAATATCGAACATACAGCCCTATTTTCATCAGAAATGAATTAGAAGGGAAAAACATTCCAAAAAATTTAGATGGAAAGAGGTGCTTACTACCAACCTCATTAGCAGGTTCTGGATTATATATGATTTTCTCTGAGGATCCAAAGAAGTGTCACGGCATACCTTCCTTATTGCAGCCACCAGATTTTCTTGACTTATTGAGCAAAGGCTCTCCTGATTTCTACACTTTTGACTGTCCGTGAAAATTTGACCCGGTTCATCAATCCAATCCTTGATATCAGCCATTTCATTGCACGTCTTCTCTTCATCCCGATTGCAATGTCTTTTACATTCTGAACACTCACAATTATTACGTTCCTCATTGAAACCTTTTGTTTTGTAACCCATGCTACACTTCTCTAATGACTCCATATTAGTCCAGTTGCAATTTCTTTGAGGAAAGTCACTGTCTTTTTTGCAAAAGAATTCTCCTTTTTGTTCATTGGGAACATCATTAGACAGATAAGTTGAAATAATCTCCAAAGGATCTGCAGTAGTCATCTTAGGAGCAACATTTGATTTCTCCGACACCTTGGCTACAGCATACCCCTCCCACCATTCTCCTAGCCATTCTTCAAACATTGTATATTTTGTGGCATTTAGCCACAAAGACATCATTGAACCTTGTTCTTCTGGTGTTAATGATGCCATTAGCCATGGTATCATATCTTGCAAGGTTTCAGCTCTCATTCTTCCAAGAATGGACTTTATGATCTTCTCTTGCTCCTCAATAGAGAAGCATTCTCTAAATAAGGGCCAGAGTT
The DNA here is from genome assembly GCA_022984855.1 of Dimocarpus longan. NCBI lineage: Eukaryota > Viridiplantae > Streptophyta > Magnoliopsida > Sapindales > Sapindaceae > Dimocarpus > Dimocarpus longan. The sequence goes on from CM041024.1 coordinate 9,252,737, forward strand.
CAGTTTCTTCACGATGAACATGTTCTGACAACAATTTATGCACTGATTTGCATATTTCATGGAGCCTGATGCACAATCGATGATACTTGAACGTTGTCTGATCCTGTGTACTTGAACCACTACCAGAAACTGAAACTTGCAATTCAACCAGCTCATTTAAAGTATGGGATATCTTTCTAAACTTTTCAGATTCTAATCGGTGGTCAATGGAGTACGAGTGGCTAATGTTTTGGAGTTTCCCCTTTGCCTCCAGAGCAGGGAAGGCAATTTCATCCTCTGCATCACTATGACTTTGATACAGAAACCGTATCAGGTGGAATCGTCGATGAAAATCCATGAGAAGCAGAGGATTGTCAGCCAGCTGAGCTGAGCCAGAAACAAGGTATTCCAAATCTTTTTTCAATGCCTTATGGAAGAAGAATATGAGGTCTATTGGGATTGGTGCTTTGACAGTGGAAGTGATACAACCTTTCTCAACAGAAACTGTCAGAGCTGGATGTACAGTTCTAATAGTTGGACGGGACAATATATTCAGATTGATTCCACTGGTAAACGATGTCTCATACTTCGTAGCAATGCGGAAGTCAGAAGATGAAGAATAAGACAAACATTTGTCGTCATTGTTGGTAAAGATCAGTTCCAATGGCGTTTGGCTTGTTCTTTTACAAGGTCGCGTATCTGAGTGCAAGGAAGAAGATTCAACAGCTTCCTTGACTTGCTCAGATAGGAAAGAGCATCTGTTCTTGAACATTTTCTTCAAGTCCATTCTGAAATTTTCAACAGAGATTTTACCTGAATAACCAATGCGGAACCACTCATGTAAGAGGGACGCAAATGATTTATCAAATAAAGAACCTTCCTGATTTATGCCATGAAGAATGGACCTGGATTCATTCTCAGATAAGTGAGCTGAAAACCAAGTGATCAGACTCCTTAGCAAACCCAGTGGCATCATGTAGAAGGTCATGTATAGTAGCTGCTGCTGCTGCATCTCATTGCCGCCGTTCTGGCTAAAGATTGTTAATACCTGATAATAACAAGACAAAAAGAAAATAGTCTTACTAAAAACTGAAATTAATTCAAAATTTAAGAAGTTGATAATGGAAGCACAGGCAGCACAGCTAATTACAAAGGGATCATGGCTGCTACTAACTGCTTACTGCTAGTTTTACCTTAATTTAGTAAATGGTATTCTCTCCTAGTCATGCACTACAAGAACATTTATAAAATCGATGGTATACCTCTGTTTCTTGAAAAGAGAACTGTTTGCCGATATATATCACAAAGAACTCTAGTTCACGAATAAGTGTGTCCACAAAATTGCGAAGAGGTGCACCGTCTTGAGAAAAATGGTTTAGTAAATGCTGTAACCCTTCAATGTGAAATTCTTCATTGGGAGGAGATGTACAGCCGCTTGGAAGTTCATTTAATACAGAGTAACAAAATTTATCCATTGTAGATCTGTAAACCACAATATATATATATATATATTGGTTATTGCTAATAGCAACAGCAGTAAACTGTGAAATGAAACAGGTGGATAATTTGGAAACTTGATTAAGTATAACTGAGTATACTAATTACCTGTAGAACATGATGATATCAATGAGGAATTTCAGCTGGACAACTATTGAATCTAGATCCAGAAAACCATTTGAAGACTTTAATCGATATAGTTTGTCCAGAATTCCTTCCAAATCCTTCCTTATAGCTCTATGCCAAAGTAGAAGACCATCAGTTGGACCGTGTGCAATAGTTGTTTGGAGACTAATTGCATTTTTCCAGGGCCTGTTTTTTCCAAATGACTTCCCAGCCAAAAGCAATATTAGTATACTTTCCAGATTTAAAGATCCATCAACTCTTGATCCAGTCTTGAAATTTGCCCAAAAAAAGGGTTGGCCATCTTTACTGAGCCAAGAAATAACCACCTACAAAAGTTATTTAATCTAATCACTCTACAAAAGATCATGTTAAACAGGCTGCAAAATTAATTTTTTGATCTACCTCTTGCAGTGATATTTCTTCAGGTACAATTTCTCTTATACAAAGTGTGATGTCTCTTTTCTCATCCTGAGAGAAAAAGGACATCAACCATGGCAAAAAAACCTCTAGCAGTATTACAGGGACACTGCATAGAAATTCAAACACAAGTGAAGCTTGTTCTGTACAAGTGAACTGCTTCATCAGCAAGGGAAAAACCTGCAAGCCCCATACATAGAATATTTAAACCAGACACCACAGTTGGATTACATAAAGGGCAATTTAACATAATGAATACTAAAACAAATCTAAAAAATGAATAATAAAATTGATATTATTCCAATCAGATCAGCAGACATGCCGTTAGGATATTAAAGTAAACAATCTTAGTCACTCGAAACATATAAAAGTCTGCAACTTTTGAGCGTTGGAAACTTTTGTCTGTGGTCCCCTTGTCAACAGATACAAACTAATAGAAAATAAACCTCTTGTACATGACTTTAATATGATTAAAATTAACTTATTAGCTGTACCAGAGGCAGACAAAGAGAAAGAGCTAGCAATGAGATTGCTTCTGGCTCCTTCATATTTCTTTTAAGTTAATTTATTTTACTTCTGTTGTTTAAACATCAGTAGGAGAGTCTTTTAATACATTCTCAACTTTAACCAAAATTGATACCATCAGCAGTGTCTCTGCTTGAACATTATGAGATTCTCCAAAGCTAAAACGTTTTTATTAATATTGAATTAGTTCACGTTTCTCATTTGTTCTATTTGTTCATACTACACGCTAGCAGTGCGAAAGATTTCCAGTTATAAATAGTTCAAAAAACTTTTCTCAACACTGAACTTATTCAATTTTCTCGTCAATATTTCTTTCTACTGCATGGTAGCTAGTCAAAGGTCTCCTACCATAACTAATTTAAGGCTCTTCATTTGGAAATTGTCAGTGTAATCTCTGTGATTTCACAATCCAACTACCAAACCACAATCAAACTCTCTTCAGTGAAATGAAACAGAGGTTCCAGAATTGATCATTCCTCTAACCCAAATTATTTCATATAAAAGAAACACTAATCATGTCTAAATGACTTGAAAGAATTTACCAACTAAATATGTCCTTCACACAACTAAGTGAGAGATCAAACCTTCTTGTAATTTGGTGAGAATCAAAAGTCGCTTGACTACTGCTAATAGTGCACTGAAGTAACTTAATTCAATAGAAAACCATATTACACAACTATATGGTCAACAACAATATAAATGGCAACCTGCTCTTCTTCTTTCAGCATATGCTGGCCAATGAAGGTCTGAAGGGTGCCGACGCAAAAGACAAGTTCTTGAAATGGCTTGGACATAATTTGATCTCCCTCCAGTAGTAACACATTCAAGCGCTCAAAAACAGAATCAAAAACATCATCTATGCTTTTATGCTCAAGCGAATATGTACAGGCCACATTTTGCACATGTACATCAAGTGCTAAAAAGATCACCTGCCAAAATAAATTTGAAGTTTCACTCTTAAAAGGTTTCAAATGATTGGAAACATCGAACCTTAATTAAATAGTAATTACGTCAATTCCTACTTAAGTTCTGCAAACTCTACGAGGCTTGTTCGATCATCACTGAAAAAATGTATATATTAATTGAAGCTAGTTAGCATTTAACAAAAGTCAACTTTGATGTTGTGGTTGCAACAAAATCATGAACTCATGCATTGGCACTTTTGATATTAATTAAAAAAAGGAGAAAAATGCGAAAAATCAATATTGCATATTTGTTTGTGTCTAATGTGATGCATCGTCAGTTGTTCTTTTGTCTAACCACTCCCTCGTAAAATAATCCTAGAATTAAACGAAAGAAAATTAGTTTTCTCCGTCAGATTCAATAAGCTTTTGTTTTTTTTTTTTAAAATGAATAAGTTTTGTTTTTGTAACTGGAAAATTATTATGATCTAAAAACTCACATTAATACTGATATTTAATTTAAATAATTCCTAGAATTGTTAAGAAATTGATATATAAAAGTTTTTTTTACTTTTCTTTGTTTCCATTTTCTCGGGAACCAAACAGAAAAGCGGGCCTAAAAAAAAAAGTGTAAAAAGCAAGCATACCTCGTCTTCGGTGGCACAGTGATACTTATAAACAAGTTTCAGGAACTGGAATCTCCGGTGGAGCTCGAGTATAAGCTGGCGGTCGTAGGACCGGAGCTCCGAAGCAGCAACTGCCGTGCGGTGGAGTTGAGCCAGGTCGGTGCGGAGAGCCTTGTGGAAGTAGACGAGCAAGAGAATGGGAGCATCGGCCAGGCGGACGCCGGAGAAGGAGTCGGAAAGCGGCGGCGCCTCGTCCTCATCCTTGTCAGCCGCGCTTTCTGGAGAATCTGAGCTGTCCATTTGCAGGTACGGATAGCATCAACGGGGAGAGAGCGGTGAGGAGGGGAAGAGCTCGCATGCTGGAGTTGGTGGTGGATTTTAACTGTCTCTGTGTGTTGTTGTCTAGTTTTTTTTTAAAAAAAATAGATTCTAGTTAGTGTTGTTTATTTGAGTTTGGTTTTTGATTAATGTAATTTGCCACGGAGGGTGATGGAGACGCAGCACCTAACGGCCAACGGTTATGGGATCAGATTAGTTTTACGGTTGTATCACGCGCCTCCCGTTACTTGTAATTTGGGTTGATTGCCGGTGGGATACATATCATATCCCAACCCGCCTGTTAGTCTTTGTTAACAAAGTTAAGTCTGATGTATCTCTGCCATGCAGAGAACGCCAGATGATATCTTTACTCCTGCTATATGAATCCCTTTATTAAATATGGCAACTATAAAAATAAAATATACAATATCAAAATTTAAAAACAATAAAAAATTAAGAAATATTTTTATTTTTAAAAAAATAATTAATATAAAAGATATCTAATTCACCATTCATCTGAATGGGCAGTGAAGATTAAATTAGAAAATTAATATTGGGGACTAATTTATGTATCTTAAGCTAAACTATCGTGTATTGTTTTAAAAGGTTAAGCTGTACTGTTGTTGAATTGCATAATGCCGGCTTCTTGATCGGGGTCAAATTGCAGCATGACAAATGTCCAAGGGATAACTTGAAGATTGTGTGTGCAAGTGACGCGCTAGATAAGAGTGTGGAGTAACAATACATTAATAGGATTATTTAAATTTCCCGCCGTGTCACCATGTGATTACGGTGAGATTATCTTAATCGCTTGAAACGCACTGTCTGTTTTTTGTAGGGTCCGGTTTAGGAAGAAGTGGGGACTGTAGGCGAGGGGCTCAATCCACGCCGTCCGTATCTTGTCACCACGTGAGGTCCGTATCTTGGGTCAACCGTTGAAGATCTTCGTTTAGCGTAAACATTTTCGTGTCGTTACTTGCGCGTGTTCGAATTGGGACCCTCACGTGCCCTCTTCGTGTCACCACGTTCCCCTTAATATGTCTTGTCCACGTGGAACTTCCTCATCATCAGGTGATCGGGCTTTTACTATAGAAGGAAATTATTCGCCTTCCAGAAATATCAACAATTGAACGCTGATTTTTGGGAAACAGTGTTGCGCTATCATGGTTGGTCCGAATATTCTTTGTCCTTTTTGAATTTTCTAGCTTTGACAGGTACTTTCATCTCCCCCTGCACTTTTTTTATCTACACCGAGACCCCGTGGATGAAAGTAAATTTGATGTGTCGAAATTGATCACTCATTACGCAGTTTATATGAATATTTTCATGATCCGAGAATGATAACTTCAATTAAAAATGATACTCATATCCATATTTAATATTTTAATTGATTAAAAATAAGATTCGAACTTTGACTTCCTATTCAGGAGTGGTGTGTTTTGTACTTTTATTTTAATTATTGAGTAATTATGATAAAAATTGAATCTTGTATGCTTATTATAGAAATTTTCATTCTACATGAAAATAGATTTATAAAATTACATATTTAGTATTTCATCTCAATAATTTCTGATAGATCACTTACTATTAATATTAAGAATAATACTAGATTTTTTAAATTTTTGTCTAAATTCATATCTAGTGATGCGACATTTGAGATGTTAAAATCTTATTAATAATGAAATGATGTGATGATTTGTATGATATCAATAATTCATGTATCACATTATTTGAATACAAATTTTTGTAAAAAATTCCGGCGCCTAACATTACTCTTATATTAATAAATTTGGATTAGCATATAAATTTTATAATTACAACAAATATATTTCATTTCATTATTTTATACTTCTATTAATTCATTTTGCTAATCATATGACGTATATTTGATTATGGTTATTTGATTACAGTTTAAGTAATTATATGCTTTCTTCCTATTTATATATGATGAAATAAAAGTGAATTTTTGAAGCTCGTATGCATTTAAAGTAAATTTCTAAAAAAAGGTGAATGTAGCATTTAGCTTCTACAGCCAAATTTTGAAATAATAATAATAATAACACTTAAAAATATAAACATCAATAGCACAGCATCACGTTATATTATACATTTGGATATAATTTCAGAAGAAATTAGTGAACCAACTACTGCCCTATTGGGCGACGCTAATTATAACCGGCACTTTAAGTACCAGAAACAAAAAGGCAGCCCCCGGCTAGAGAAAGAACATTTTCCACTCACTTGGTATGTTTGGCTTTTAGCTATTGTACACTAGTTATATATTTTTAGGATGATTATTTTAATATTAATTATACTATAATTTTATTTACTAATTCCTGTGACACCAGATAGAGTAAGATATAAATTAATGAAATGTTAGACGCTCAATATTATTCATGAAAATGATGTAGTAGAGAAGTTATAAATTAAAACTATCACATAATTTACCTTGTCATCTCATAATTCATATATGTATATAATATGTAATTTTAGATAAATATTATACAGTATAATATTATTTTAAATATTATAATATAAGTTAGAATAGCTAAAAATACTGTATGAGAAATTAGTAAAAATGTGCTACACATATGTTAGCAGGCCTAAGACCTTATTGATTGAGTAAAATTAAATCGGAATAATATCTGCATTTCAAATCACATAAAAAAAGAGACAAACCCTAGTTTAGAGAAGAGACCTTTTTCACTCTCATTGTATTTTCTTGTTTAGTTAACACTTATTACACAAGATCTATTATAGGATATTTATGGAAAATCCATTTATCATTGTGTACATATATATATAAATTTTTGTATTTTTATCCTTAAAATTCTAATTTGTTTGAATCATTAAATTAAAATTCGAGTTTACATTAATCTCCGTAGATAATTACTTATCATATACATATCAACATAGCATAACCTTATATTTTGTAGACAATTTCTCTTTGCATAAAATTAGAAGTGTTTAGTTACCTCAAAGAGTCAATTAAATCAAATGATAGTATTAAGATTAAAATTAAAAAAATAGTTAAATGTTAAAATTATAAACTTAATTTTTTAAGAAACAAGGTTAAGTTAATATAATGCTCTATTTATAAGATGCATGACTAATATTCTATTAAAACTATGTTAGTTTTCATTTTTTTTTTTTAAAAAAAAAAAAAAAAGGAAGAAAAAAATTATATCTATGACATCATAGAAGAAAAAAATTATAAACTTGCGTCATTCATATACACCTTCACCGATTTTGACTAATTATTCATCAGCTCGAACAAATTTTAGTTGAGTAATGCTTAACATCATAGAAGATAAAGCTCATCTTATAAATGATGCAATGAGAAATTAGACTATTACATTTAATTTATACCTTACTTTTGTTTTATAATAAAAAGTTTATTGTTATAAATGTTTTGTGGTGAGATGCACAAGTCAGTTACTAATTCATATAATTCACATAAGTGTTTTAGGTAAATAAGGTATGAATTGCTAAACTCAGAATCCAATCAACTAATTAGCTAAGACTAAACTCATACCTTAAATACTATAAAAGTTGAAAAACCAATAGACAAAAGTGTTGAAATCAGATCAATACAATAAGATGCTAGCTATATATGGGAAGTGATTAACTAAAGTAATGAGAAATATACAAGATAATATACAATATATGATTTTGGGAGATGAGTTATAAGTATTGACTTCGGATATTGATATAAATTATGGGATTGAAAAAGACTGAGTATTGACTTAAAGATTGACGGAGATTTTGAGAGATCGATGACGATTGAGTATTGACTTGAGAGATTGATGAAGATTAATGAAAATTGAGTGTTGACTCGAGAGATTAATGTAAATTAGGATTGAGAGATTGGTGAAGATCGTTTCCTAGTAATTACCTAAAGTGATGGCTTTATATGTAGGAGCTTGTACATGTTGATGTTGTGTGTTGTCTTCTCTGCGCTTTTTTTGTTATGAAATTTGTTTTATATACTCGTTCTGAAATACTATTTATAATGTAATAATTTGAATTTGAAATATTATTAGTTATATATATATTTTTGTTAAAATATTTAAAACTCAATTCCACAGACTTAACAGATTTTGTATTTTTCACCAATTTTTTTACACCTTCTTTCTCCCTTTTCCATTTTTTCTTATATCACAATCAATCTTAAAGATATCTGATCAAGACATCAGAGTTTTCTTTGTGTTTATTTATTTTTAATCAAACAATCAATATTATGTACAAAAATATTAAAGACATCTGTTCAAGTATCGATGCTGTGCATTTTTCGGTCAGAATATGTAAAACTGAATTCAGCAAACCTAACAAATTTTATATCTGTCATCTCTTTTTATGTAAAATTGTATGTTGATGTTGTCCGCTGTCTCAGCTGTGCTTTGGTCGCCTGTGACATTTGTTGCGTCTGCTTGTCTTGAAGTGTTAGCTGTGGTGTAATCATTGAGTCTAAATAATAATTACACTGAATCAATAACGTCTAGTTTAGTTGACATTTCTGTATAGTTCCTCTTAAGCATGGCAATTACCCATCCAATGTCTAATCATTCTAGAAAGCAGTCCATCTGTAAGGTGGTACGTGTCAGCAGTATAAATATTTTTATTCACAATAAGTGGCAAATTAATTAAATAGTTGCCGATGTATGCCAACGATAAATTGTGTGTGCGTAGCAATGTATGTGGCTGTTTTCCTGGCTACATACATATACAGTCTATTTGAGCCCATTCACAGTTTCACATAATTTAGTTTCGTTGAACTTTAGAGGGCAGAGAAACGTTTTGATTTGACATTCTCGATTAATTTATCCACACGGACCACACCTTTTGGTCGAGGTCTGTGAAGATATGAAAGGCCGGGTCATGTTGTTTTATTATTATTATTTTTGTCTATGAATTTAAAATTGTGTATGAAATTGGTAGCAGACGTCGTCCTTTGTGACTCCAAGGCCCAATGGACAAGGCGCTGGTCTACAGAACCAGAGACTCGATCCCCAGTGGAGTAGCTGCTATTTTTTTTAATCTACCATAAGACCAATAATTATTTTTTTACATTTTTTAGTTTAAATAAAAATCGAAAATAAAGCTAATAATGGTTAAATAAATAAAACTAATAATGGTTCGAAGAATGCTATGGTGAATGCGATTATATGCATCTGTATCATGTGTGTAATCAATAGTGATATAGTCTTAATAAAATATATTGACGTTTCTTGGCGGAAGAGGATATAAAAGATGACAAACAATCATGTGAAACAAATATGAAGTAAGAAAATAAAAATTCGCAACACTGAGCTGTTTTTATGGACTATTGCTTTATTCAATAATATAGTATAATAATACAAAAATAGCTCGTTTCAATCATAGCATCATATAACATAAATTGCATTGAAATTAAGGAAACTTAATTCATAAATTCTAGGTTTTTATTTTTATTTTTTTACTACCTGGAAAACTCAAATTTATAATAATTAAAATAGAAAAAATGTTGTAAGATTAATAAATCAGTTCCATTATAATCACAAACCGCCGAACAGCTGTGTTAGGTAAAGCTAGTCCACTAGTCCGCTACGCCACAAGAATATTCGTGCACTTGACACGATCAAATTATAAACCAGTTGAGCGCGTAAAAGTTGAAAAAAATAAAAAGGCAAAGAGCGAAACTGATAAAAGGCACCGAAACGAGAAGCAGAATTGAGAAATCTGGGAGACATGGAGAGGTTGAACACGAAATGGATAGCTACGGTGGCCAGCATATGGATCCAGTGCACCAGCGGTTCTTCCTACACCTTCGGCATCTACTCTCCGACTCTCAAGTCCACCCAATTCTACGACCAATCCACTCTCGACACCATCTCTGTCTTCAAGGACATCGGCGCCAACGTCGGCGTCCCTTCCGGCCTCCTCTACTCCTACCTCACTCTCCATCACAGCCGTCCCCGCTTTCTAGGCGGGCCGTGGGCGGTCCACCTCACGGGTGCTATCCTCTGCTTCGCAGGCTACTTCTTGATGTGGGCGTCCGTCGTGGGGCTGATTGACCGGCCTCCTGTGGCCTTGATGTGCTTGTTCATGTTCATGGCTGCTCAAGCGCAGACGTTTTTTAATACGGCAAATGTTGTCACTGGTGTCAGGAACTTCCGTGGTTATGGTGGGACCATTGTGGGCATATTGAAGGTCAGTTTTGTTCTTTTATTTATTTGCTTTTCTTTGATTCTTATTTTGCTTCTATTTTCTTTGTTTGTTTGTTTGGTTGACATTGTTTTTTTTTTTTTAATATATTAATTAATTAATTATTTAAAATGATTGCTTCAATATAAATTACACTTCTAAAGTCCCATTATTTAGGAGCGAAATAGAATTAGCTGGCAAGGTTGGCGGGATTGGTCTGCTGTTATAACTTGGGGGCCAGTTATAACAGCTATGTTTATCTAACCAGTTGGGCCAGTGACTCTAAAAGAAGTTTTTGGAGGTCACGGCTCTTCCAGTTTTCTGGAGGTCAAGTCTATTACGTGTAGTAGTGATATTTTGGATTATATAATGAAACTTTATGGTGAATGTAGTGAGTATTTTGATATTTGCAACGTAGTAAGTATATTTTGTATTTGTATTTAAAAATTTTGTTTATTTTATTAATTTTATATTAATAATTATATATTTGTGATGTTATATTTTACTTAAAATTAAATTATTAAAAGTTTAAATATGTAATTTTTTTTCATATATTTGTTTTTTGATTTTTTAGGGAGTTTTTTTAAATATCATTAATTAAAAACTAAATGGAGTAATGTGTCGAATTCAGATTAAGTCACTCCAATCGGGGTTCAGGTTTGAGACGGGAAGTATCGACCCACTTGGAGCATCCTTTAAAAAAATTCTTGCTTGGGCCTTGGGAGAGTCGATCTAGTTTGATCTAATCTGTTGTCATCCCTAATTATATCCGCAAATTTGTCCTCTGTTTTTATGCACCGACAAATTTTTGAAAATTCTGTCTCTTATTGGATTTACAAGCTAAGAGAAGGAGGCAGATTACATTGCAAGGACTTGAATTTTCTTGATACCCATGTGATCCTCTTTTTCCATGTACTGAAAATTTTTTGAAAATCCAGTATCTTGGATTTACAAGCAAGAGAAAGCGGCAGATTACAATACAAGCACTTGAATTTTCTAGATACCCATGTGATGTGGAAAATAGTTTTGTGTTTGCTTGATAGGGGATGACTAGGAACTTGTGAATATTTGTACTACCCCTAAAAAATGATGGATTATAAAAGGAATTGAAAGGGGAAAGTTTAGGACGTCAATTTTATGGTACCAAAACGTCATCACTGTATTTCAGTCTGTGATTTCTCTTGACTATGAGTGCCTTCATGCGGTGAGTTTATAGGCAAAAGTGGGGACCAGATTTTGCTATTTATAACACTTTCAGATAATGTGTTGTGTCATTTGTAAATTTTCAGAAAAAGGAAACACCTACAATTCCAATGCTTGGTGATGACACATTCTTTGTAATGACTTTCCTTTCACTCTAAGGGACAACTATTATTTGCTATTGAAATGAAATGATTCTGTGTCGATGACATTTAGAGTGCTACTTGATGAATAGTAGGATTTGATACGTGAAAGATTGATTTTTTCCCATAACTTCAGTAAAATGTGTTTGTTTTGTCTATGTTCTTACTTGAAGTGGGCTACACATATATAATTGTGTGTAACACGACATTACACCTTCTTCCTGATCAGGGCTATCTTGGTCTAAGTGGAGCAGTGCTAATCCAAGTTTATGACACTATCTTCAAGGGCAATCCAAGCACTTACCTTTTGCTTCTCGCATTGTTGCCAACTTTTGTGTCCCTTCTGCTCATGTTTTTGGTGAGAATTTGTGAAACAGACTCAGTTGATGACAAGAAGCACTTGAACGCTTTCTCTGCTGTGGCTTTGACCATGGCTGCCTATCTCATGGTCATTATAATTTTGGAGAATGTCTTCACTTTGGCATCTTGGGCACGCATCACAACATTCATATTTTTACTGCTTATACTTGCCTCGCCTCTTGGAATTGCATTCAAAGCCGAGAGAGAGGAGGCAGAGAGATTATCGCGCACAGCTTCCGCCGAGAGGACTTCATTAGTTTACAACCCTGAAGAGATCACCTCCCCTAAGTTTGCTACAGCAGGAGATCCCACTGCATATCAAGAGCTGCCAGGTGATGCCTGTCAAGTGAAGGCCACTTCTGATGACCTTCTACCACGAAACGAAGAAGACATGAATCTCAGGCAGGCAATGTGCACTGCAAACTTTTGGTTGCTTTTTATTGCCATGATGTGTGGAATGGGCTCGGGGCTGGCCACAATAAACAATATCAGTCAAGTAGGAGAATCTCTTGGTTACACAACTACCGAAAAAAGTTCTCTGGTCTCATTATGGAGTATATGGAACTTTTTGGGTCGTTTCGGAGCAGGGTATGTGTCAGATATATTCCTGCATAGAAGAGGCTGGGCAAGGCCATTGTTCATTGCCATTACTCAAGCAGCATTATCAGTTGGCCACATAATAATTGCTTCAGGTTTTCCTGGAAACTTGTATGTGGGCTCAGTTTTAGTAGGTGTTTGTTATGGTTCGCAGTGGTCTTTAATGCCTACCATTGCTTCTGAGATATTTGGTGTTGGGCACATGGGAACTATTTTCAACACCATTGCCATAGCAAGTCCTGTGGGATCTTACATTTTCTCTGTAAGAGTCATTGGGTACATTTACGACGAAGTAGCAAAAGGAGGTCAGGATAACTCCTGCTATGGCACTCATTGCTTCATGTTATCCTTTTTTATCATGGCAGCTGTTGCTCTCTTTGGATGTCTTGTTGCGTTTTTGTTGTTCTTTCGGACAAGGAGGTTCTATAATCAGGTTGTTCTCAGAGGGCTACGGCATTTTTCCAGTAGATGAGACATGAGAACATGACCAATGGAGCTTCAATCTTCATGTGCATACAAAATTTAAAAGCCAATGCAGTTTTTCATATCCAACTGTGATATGATGGCCGGTTTTCTTTTGCCTGGTTATCATTGAGTGACAGTTTTTTTTTAGTTCCTCTCATGAGAGAATTATTGGAGTGATAATCTTACATTTAATGTGAGAATTATTGGAGTGATCTGACATTAATGTACTTTTTACAAGTGTATGAGTGGTTTATGTTATGTTTTATGTGATCACAACAATCGTATATTTTGTAAATAAATCAACAGTTTACTGACTAAATTAGAAAACGATTAGCACAATAAAATTGTTTTTGACAGAAGATCAACATTTCTTACTGGATTCTAAATGAAAATGGTAGTTGCCGCTAGTGGTAAAGTACTTTTCGACAGATGATCAACAAAATGATGCCAACGTTCAGTCTGCAGTCAGAGTGTGGGATTTACATTGTAGTATTACTAGGAATCATTAGTTGTGCTCATTCAATCGTCAACTACGCGGATACATCATAGATATTTAAAAGTTATCAAGTTATTATTTGTTTAATGATTATATGAACGCATAGTAGTTTGAGTTTTAGTCAAAAGTTATTCGGGCGTAGTGGATAAGTACCAGTTATATATCTATCTTTCTCATAAAAAATGGGTTCGACATTCAATCACAACTTATGTTTTTTTCTTTTTATGTGAGGGCAATCTTCATAAGATCTTGCAATGAGCGTTGAATTTATTGATTATTTCATAAGCCAGTCCTAGTAACATAGTATAATAAAAAAAAATTGTTAGAGTTTTAAAATTATATATCATCTATTAACATAAATGATTATATAATTCCTCGTCCTCCAAGAGATCAGGAAGTTTAATATTACAATTTGTATAGGTAGTTATGTCATCTTATTTTTAGAGTAGTTGTGTCATATTTATGAGGGTATATATTCGCAATGCATAAGTGGTGTTTGATATTAACAGATTATGAAAATTTTCAGACTTGTTCGGTATCAATTGAAAAGGAGTTTCAAAATTCTAAATGTAAGTTTATAATTTTTTTTATTATTAATATGTGTTTCAAATACAACATAATTAATATAAATGATATTAATATTGCATATGTAGCATTCAACGAACCAGCCTGAAATAACAGGATATTAGAAAAGTTTAGTATTAAACCTCTCACGTCCAAATCAATGATAATGATATTTATTAAATTATTATCGACAAATTTATTTAAACTTATATGGACAAATTGTTAAATAAGATAAAAACACCAGATAATGTGGTGGGCCGGAAGTTGACAAAATATATAAGAAAAAAATAAACAAAATAATAATAATAACATTAGTTTATCACACAAAGATTGGATCAACGTGGCTAAGATCACCAGAGTCCCAACTCCCTTATTATTTTTTTAATATTAAAACGATATTATGACGTCAACACAGTTGCACAGAAAGAGAGCACCAAGTTGCCGACTATGGCACTTCAATAAACGTCCATGTATAACACATTTTGGATCCAAACGTGCAATAATTTCTGTCCACACAAAAAAAATAATAAATAAACATACAATAAAACGTGGGTAAAAAAACTACTTGCTTTTGCCAGTTCAGCAGAGACAACATAAAAAAACAAGTCCAAGATTACAAACCAACCAGTGGCAGAACATGGAGAGCTTGAACTCGAAATGGATAGCTACGGTGGCCGGGATATGGATCCAGTGGAGCAGCGGTGAAACCTACACCTTCGGCATCTACTCTCCGATCCTCAAGTCAACTCAAAACTACGACCAATCCACGCTCGACACCGTGTCTGTCTTCAAAGAAATTGGTGGCAACGCAGGCGTTCTCTCAGGCCTTTTATACTCGTTTGTCACACTCAATCATAGCAACAATAAGCGTCCAGCTCTTTTTGTGGGCCGTGGGTGGTCCACTTGACCGATGCTCCCCTCTGCTTTGTTGGGTATTTCTTTATGTAGAAAGCTGTTGTGGGGCTGATTGAGAGGCCGTCGGCGGCCTTGATGTATGTACATGGCGGCTCAGGCACAGACTTTTTTTAATACGGCCAATGTTGTCACTGGTGTCAACAACTTTGGTGATTATGGTGGGACCATTGTGGGCTCAATGAAGGTAATTAATTTCACTAACTATATATCTATAATGTGTATTGAATAATTGTATCTGATTAATGTGACATTTGTATACATGTTCTTGTTGATCAGGGGTATCTTGGTCTAAGTGGAGCAGTGCTAATACAAGTGTTGAGAGTATGTTCCGAAGACCTCAACACTCGACTCGACGATTTGTATGGAGCATACTGTAGTGCGAGCTGCTATTTTTATAAAGCTCGCAACCGTTAAACCCCTCTTGATCTCGTAGGGTCATGTTCGGAGTCGAACCGTTATCTTATAGGATTTTTGGACGTAAAAATTCTACCAACAACCTAGTCAACTTGGTGGTAGGAGTTATGCATTAAAAAAAACCTATAAGGTTCAAGTTGTATTCCGAACGCGATTCTACGGGATCAAAATATGTTCAATGGTAGCATGCTTTGCAAGAATCGCAGCTCGCATGTCAATCGACCCCGTACAAATCGTTCATCGACCCTTTGAGACCGTCAACAGCAAGTTTATGACACAATGTTCAAGGGCAATCCTAGTACTTTTCTTTTGATTCTCACTTTGTTGCCAACTTTTGTGTCCCTTTTGCTAATGTTTTTGGTAAAAATCTATGACACCAACTCGGTTAGTGACAAGAAACACTTAAATGTTTTCTCTGCAATTGCTTTGACCATGGCTGCATATCTCACAATTCTTGTAGTTTTGGAAAACATTTTCAATTTGGCAACATGGGCACGAATCATTACATTCATATTTCTGCTGCTTCTACTTGCCTCTCCTCTTGGAATTGCATTCAAAGCTAAGAGAGAGGATAGAGACGGATTATATAAACACCTCTTGGAATCAGTAACAAATTCCACTGACAAGAATTCATCAATGTGCAATCATGAGCCAACCACGTCCTTTAAGGTCTCTACAACAGCGCATGATCCCTTGGCTTATTATGAGCTGTCTGTTGATGACAAAACAAAATATGAAGAAGACATGAAGATTCAACAAGCAATGCACCGCAAACTTCTGGCCGTTGTTTGTTGCCATGATATGTGGAATGGGCTCGGGACTGGCCACAATAAACAATATAATTAGTCAAGTAGGAGAATCTCTTGGTTACACAACCATTGAAAAAAATTCTCTGGTCGCATTGTTGAGTATATGGAATTTTCTAGACCATTTTGGAGCAGGGGACGTGTCAGATATATTTTTTCACAAAAGAGGCTGGGTTGCTATGACTCAAGCAGGATTGTCTGTTCGCCACATAATTGTTGCTTCAGGTTTTCCTGGAAATTTGTACGTGGGTTCGATCATAGTGGGTATTTGTCACTAATGGCTACCGTAACTTCAGAGATATTTGGTGTTGGTCACATGAGTACTATCTACAACACCGCTGGTATAGCAAGTCCTGTTGGATCATATATTTTCTCTGTAAGAATTATTGGGTATATTTATGACCCAATAGCTAGTGGTGAAGATCATTCTTGTTCTGGCACTGACTGCTTCATGCAATCTTTTCTGATCATGGCATGTTTTGCTCTCTTTGGATGTCTTGTTGCTATGCTGTTGTACTGTCGGACAAGGAGGTTCGATGACCAGGTTGTTCTCAAAAGGTTGCGTCATGAGAAATGATCAAATTGGAAGTTCATGTGCTGGCAATAATTACAGCGCAAGACAATTTTCGGCTTCCAATTATATTATAAATATTTTTCAGAAATTTAGATGGTGAGAATTCACTCAAACTCAATAAGAAACAAATATTATGTTATGAATTTGTTTCAATATTATATGTAATACAACGATTTTACTACTAAGATGTACAATAAGTTCAATTCAATATTTAAGTTATATATATTTCGTAGCTTGTATCTAATTATTTTAGATACTATTTGTAATGAAGTAATTTAAATTTAAATTTATTAACTGACTGAATCAGCATTTTCTATGTATCACCAAGATATATTATACGTTGACTTCACCTGATTTAATGTTATATTTTTTTTGTCGGAATACTTTCTTAAATGTAAAGGAACAAAATTATGTATTTGTATTCACATCAATATGAATATTTATTGGAACATGAAATGGATGATAAGAAGACGGAGATCTCTACACGGTGGAAGAAGAGTAGAAGACATAAAATATGGGAAAAAAAATCGTATGAAATGATATGATAGCAATACTTTATGGTCAAATAGTCCATACAAAACTTACATTTGCGCCATTACTACATCAATGAGAATAAAATAATTAATACATAGCCAGAACTTCGACCACATGGTTTCTTGATTCGATTAACAGATTACATCAGAAACAGAGTTGTAAAATTAATCAATTAATTACAAGATGCAACTCAAAGATTAGTGTTCAGACACGTAATCTGATTAAACAACACAGGACGTGACACATTTAATAATTATGCATGCATGATGCACGTGCAGACCTGATAATTTAAAGATTCTCAAATCTTATTGTCTTATAATCTGATAAACACTAGCTAATTCAACCGTATACCTTTTCACCTCTTCTATATATATATTTTAATTAAATCAAGCATGAAATTCTTTTAAAGTGAAATTCCATTATTATTAAATTTAGTACGAGCGGCCACGAAGGTGCAAGGGCAACGACAAAGCGAAAAAAAAACAAAAGAAAAACGTGCAGCACAGTACATTTGATTTTGATGCGTCATGACACCTGGTAATTGTTACATTAACGTAACAACCACTCAAAAAACAACCACAAAAAAAACGTAGAGGTTGATCCATGGAGAGGTTGAACTCCAAATGGGTAGCTACACTAGCCAGTATATGGATCCAATGTAGCATCGGTGGATGTTACGCCTTCGGCATCTACTCTCCAACACTCAAGTCCACTCAAAACTACGACCAGTCCACGCTCGACACCGTCTCTGTCTTCAAGGACATCGGCGCCAACGCTGGTGTTCTAGCTGGCCTTCTCTACTCCTGCGTCACATCCAGTCATTACAACAGTGGCCGTTCTCGATCTCTTTGTGGACCCTGGGTGGTACACTTGACGGGTGCCGTCCTATGCTTCGTGGGGTACTTTTTGATATGGGGGGCTGTTGTCGGGGTGATCGAGAGGCCGCCGGTGGCCTTGATGTGCTTGTTCATGTTCGTGGCGGCTCATGCGCAGACGTTTTTTAACACGGCCAACATTGTGACTGGAGTCAGGAATTTTGGTGATTATGGTGGCACCATTGTGGGAATTTTGAAGGTATGTTTGTTGTTCACTAAGTTCTTGCGCTTTTTTCAACTGTGATTAGTATGTTTTGGTGTTCATGGTTTGATCTCTGAGTTTAATTATGATGGGCTACCACTTGGGATGCAACATGGAGATGTGAACAAATACGCTGCCGTTTCTAATTAACTGAATTAAATGACCCAATTGATATGTGCTATGAATATTTCCTTCAAGGAGTTCCAGTTATTTTATTATTGACAAAACTTTACCTCTTTTTTTTTTTTTTTTGAAATAAAAACTTTAACTTCTTGCTTTATAATGTTGGGTCTAGTTTTATTTTCACAAATTGGAAAGGAGACATGCATGTGAGTGTGTGTGTGTGTGTGTGTGTATAATGTAATTTTGTGAAATCTTGTTATTGAGAAAAAAAAAAGGTGTTTCTAGCAATAAGGTTTTGGGAAGAAAGAGATGGAGGAGAGACTTTAAAAGTTTGATTGAATTGTCTTGCTAGTACAAAATGTCTAGGATTCACACTTTATAGGCCTCTATGAAGCCTTCCATTTACTCCCAACTAATTCATTCCGTCACTTCTCCGAGTAACTTAGTTTAGTCGTAGCTTCCAACTAACACCAACTGTCTTGTAAGATATTCTAGTTTTTATACACAATAACCCTGAGGACTGACATTAAATTGTACCTACTTGTTTGACAGGGATATCTTGGTCTAAGTGGAGCAATACTAGTTCAAGTTTATGACACTATATTCAAGGGCAATCCTAGCAATTACATTCTGTTTCTTGCTTTCTTGCCAACATTTGTGTCCCTTCTCGTCATGTTTTTGGTAAGAATCTATGACAGGACTTCGGTTGACGATAAGAAGTACTTGAATTTTTTCTCTGCAGTTGCTTTGATCATGGCTGCATATCTCATGATTCTCTTAATTTTGGAGAACAGTTTCACTGTGGCATCATGGGCACACATCATTACATTCATATTTCTTCTTCTTCTGCTTGTCTCACCTCTTGGAATTGCATATAAGGCCATAAGAGAGGATACAGACACATTATTATCACAACCATTAGTGTACAATCCTGAGCCAACCACATACCCTGATGATATATCTGGAAGTACAGCACATGATCCCATGACATATCATGAGCTGCCTAGTGATGATGCATATCAACAAAGGGCCACTTTGAATGGCAATATTGCAATAGAGAACCAAAAACACCTGAATCTTCAGCAAGCAATGTGCACGGCAAACTTCTGGTTGTTGTTCGTTGCCATGATTTGTGGGATGGGTTCCGGGACGGCCACAATAAATAATATAAGTCAAGTAGGAGAATCTCTTGGTTACACAACTACTGAGATAAACTCTCTGGTGTCATTGCTGAGTATATGGAATTTTCTTGGCCGTTTTGGGGCAGGGTATGTGTCAGATATATTCTTGCACAGAAGAGGCTGGCCAAGGCCGTTGTTCATTGCTATCACTCAAGCAACATTGTGTGTTGGCCACACAATTGTTGCTTCCGGTTTTTCTAAGAACTTGTACTTGGGTTCGATCTTAGTAGGTGTTTGTTATGGTTCTCAAGTGTCATTAGTTCCTACCATTAGTTCTGAGATATTTGGTGTTGGGCACATGGGAACTATATTCAACGCTATAAACATAGCTAGTCCTATTGGATCTTACATCTTCTCTGTTAGAATCATTGGGTATATTTACGACAAGGCGGCAACTGGTCAGCATAATACCTGTTATGGCACTCATTGCTTCATGTTATCATTCCTGATCATGGCCTGTTTCGCTCTCTTTGGTTGTCTTGTTGCTCTGATGTTGTACTTTCGAACAAGGAGGTTCTATCACCACGTTGTCCTCAAAAGGTTGCGCTGTTCTTCCAACACGTGAGAATGAAATAAACAAGGGATCGTTGTGTCATTACTGGTATACTCTTTGAATAAGATGAGAGAATAAACAAAATAGTTTGTCATATGAGTTATGTACAATGATCATTCAAATCTATATAATAATTCTATTGTTTTTAATTAGTGTATATCAATTTCAAAACTATGATACTTCATTGATGTATAAAATTCTTGTAATACATTCTCGTTGTTAATCATATGATAATAAGAAGTATGAGTTCGAATTTTTATAATTACAATTAGATTAAAAGTCAAGAATGTAATACGACTTTAAATAGAGAGAAAATATTTTGAAATTTTAAAATATGTTCGTGACTATATGAAATTGGTGACAGTCTAGTACTTATTCTGCATCTACTCTCCCTGATTCTCAACGCCATCCAACACCAGTTACACCACGACAAATCAACGTTAGACAGTGCGCATCAATGGTGGTTTTGGTTTATATATAATGACTGTCCTTTGCGGTTGTTTGCTTTTCTTATAATACAAGAAAGAGAGTGAGTGAATAATACATTTTACATCAGTCACGGAGATAAATTTGATTTGATTTAGGAAACAACATAGAAGAATCCAACATGAAAGCAATAGCTTATATATATTCTACAAATCAGGTTTTTCTTTTTAAAAAGTAGTATAAATTAAGTTGATTTTTGTCGCTGTTCAATATTATTTAATGATAAATAATACTCATTCAGTATGATAATATCATATGTTCGAGTCCACTCTACTGCAAATAATATCTCACAAAAAAAAATCAAATCGATCTCTAATTATTTCATAAAATAGAATACGATCCTTAGATTATCACAATCAGAATTTAATTTCAACATCTCATAAGAAATTGCTGCCAGTTTAGTTTAATGATCATTTAGATTAATAATGTTTTATGTTGGAATTACATATTAAAAAAAAAATTGTTATGGTCTACCTTTTTTGTTGTTGAGTTGGGCAAATTACAATTGTGCAGATGATTCAGGCTAATGGCCCACCTCTTGCTGAAGTACGGTTCGTGCTTTTGTGTTACTTATTAATGGGGATAGATAGGTTTCGATTTAGAAGATCAACTTAATTTAGCCGTAGGAAAGTTTAATTAAGAGAGATGTATCCAATTTAAATTTTTAATGATTTTTATAGAATTTAAAAGTTTATGTGTATTTAATACAGATTTTTAAAGATTCTGTAAAAGTCATCTGATATTCAATATAGACTTTTAAAGATTTTTACAAAGTCTATAAAAGTTAAGGTGTATTGAATCAAAACTTTTTAAGAGTTTATAAAAGTTATGAGGTATTTAAAATGTTAATGACTTTTATAAAATTTAAAATTTTAATGACTTTTGTAGATTTTTATGTTAAATTTATAATAATCAAACTCCACAAATTCTTCTCCGCTCCTCTTCAAAACTTTTGTAGACTTTTGTTTTTGACTATAGAAGTAAACCTCACAATTACTTTTATATTTGAATCTCTCATAAATAAAACTATTTCACTTATTTTAAAAATACACACACACATATATATTTCACTCCTATTTTATTGTGAATTATAATGGTCAATATTTTCTTTCTATGTTCAAATTGTTAGCTTTTTAACTTTTTAAATCTTATTAAACTCATTCTTTTTCAAAGGACATCAATTTATTATTTTGTAAAAAATTTAAAGTTTGGATCAAAATTGAGGCTTTAGATCTTAGTAAAATAAATTAAAAAATATTATAATTTATATTTATATAAATACAATACAAAAAAAAAATATTTAGATGAATATTGATCTAAATCATCTTATTATTCTTATAATAAACAATACAACTATTATTAATAATTATATTGTAAACTAACAGTTTAGTATTTCTTGTGTATAAATGATGAAAATAGAATTCATAATGTATAAATAAAAAATCTTATTACTTTATTGATAAAATTAATCAATGAAATCTTTATTTTTTATATTACAAAATAAAAAGAAAAACCTCTATTTCAATTAAAAGAGGAAAAAAAAATTAATATTTGATGATTTTTTACCTAATGGTTAATTAAGAAAATTAAAATTTTAAATTTAATTATATTTATACTTGTGATTTTTTTTTCAATTTTTATGCATATTACTTTTAATTATTTAATACTTGGGGTAGGATAATCAATTTTAATATTTATAAAATATTATAAAATTAATCAGTTTGAATTTTGTAAAACATTAGTTTTGATAGTTGTTTTTCACCTATTTATTTACATTATGTCAAAAGAAAAACATTTTCATTGAGATGAAAAATATAACTTATAAAGTGTATAATTTGTACAAGTTTGTTAAATGAATATATTTTTATTTTAGAAGTAAATGAAAATCTATAAAAGTTTATTAATATATGTGAATCTTCTTAATCTTAATCATCATTACTAGTTAATGTAGACAACGATTTTAACTTATTTTTTGAGACTTAAGAACAAAAAATAGAGTATGCTAATGAATGAAAGACTATTATAACTGCTGATATGTGGAACAATGTTGAGATTATTAACAATAACAGACATTAAAGATTTTATTTTTTATAAAAGATATAAATTGAATCATAAAATACTTGAAATATTTGATATTTTGGTTATCTATTTATGTAGTTGAGGTGACTATATTTTTCTTATTATTATTATTTTGAAATAGATTATACTTATATTTTATGTATCATATTTTTTAATCAATTATCGACATGATAAATATAATTTTACTAACTTATAAAGTAAATATTATATTAATTAATGAAAGTTTATTAATATCTATGAAAGTCTATTGAAAGTCTATAAAATTTTTGATATTAGTTTTTTTAAAAGTCTATAACAATTCATATAAGTTAATGAAAATTTTTTAAAAAGAATTTATAAAAATTTCTAAAATTTTTTTATAAATTTATAAATTCATTAAAAATGTATGAAATTCTATAAAAGTTATTAACTCAACAAAATGTATAAAAAATTTTCTACAGTCATGATTATATTCTTTGAGTTTGGAGAGGTGGGCTAGTTTTGCATTTACTTTACCTCTCGGGGCCAGTTTCTTGGGAGGAGGGTCCTCCACGTATTGATCATGTCCAGTCTCTTTTGTTTTGTTTTGTTTTTGGGTTGGAATCATGTTTCCTTTTCAAAGTCAAAAAGTATCAAAATATCTACTGTTGATTAAATATATATATTTATATTGTTTCTTTATTCACCAACACAATGACGCTTATTCCAATATATTATTAATATGGACTAATACATTGTTATACATATAAAAATATTTGAAAGATTAAAAATTTCCTATAAATTAAAAAAAAAAAATTGTAAAATTACTAAAAATACTCTTTAAAATTTACTTGAATTATAAGTACCAAAAAACTTTTATATAACACAAAAATTTAGCAAAAAAAAAGTTTGTAGAAATTATTTTAATTAAATTTTAAAAAATACATATTTTATAATTGAATTATTATTCAAACTATTATTCTGACAGTGAAATTATCTAAAAGTGATTAATAAAAATATATTACCACTAAATATCTTTTGGTAAGCTTGACAATATTACAGGTTATCCAATGTGTACCGCATATGGCATTTACAAAAATGAAAACAAATTAATTAATTCAAGTAGCTTAATCATGCATGTAGAACAAATAGCACTTACAAGTTGAAACAAATCTTTTTGACGATTCTCAAATCCTAAAAGAATAAATAAAATACAGATTTGTAGCGATTCTCAAATCTTAAAGGACAAATAAAAAACAAACCAATATCGACGTGAAAGGTTTAAAATTTGAAGGCGCCCCTTTAATATATGTGCATGATTTAGCTGAAAACAAACCAACGCACGACTTGAAGAGAACCAGATGGAGAGCTTGAATTGAACTCCAAATGGACAGCTACAGCGGCCTGCATATGGATCCGGTGCACCATTTTGTGTTAACAAAAAAATTAAAATCTTCATTTGGCTCCCTTCAAGCTGAGATTGTAGGGTACTCAATTTTTAATGTGGACGTCTGTTGTGGGGCTGACTGAGAGCCCCCCGTGGCGTTGATGTGCTTGTTTTTATGTTTACACCGGCTCATTGGCCGACGTTTTCTATCACGGCGACTATTGTGACTGGGGTGAGAAACTTTGGTGGTCATGTTGGGACCATTGTTGGTATATTATGGAGGTAAGTTTAAGTTCATATATATGTTTGTTATGATTTATATTTTTGAAGTATGCTATGTCTATATGTGATGTTTTACTTGGTTAGGGGTACCTTGGTCTAAACGGAGCAATACTATTACAAGTTTATGACACGGTATTCAAGAGCAATCCGAGCAATTAACTTCTGTTTCTTGCTCTGTTGCCAACTTGTTTGTCTCTTTTGCTCATGTGTTCTGTAAGGATTTATGATATGAGCTACGTCGATGACTAGAAGCACTTGGATGCTTAATTTGTCTGTTGTTGCTTTGATCATGGTTGCCTATTTATGATTTTTAATACTATTGTGGAGAACATTTTTCACTTCTGACATAATGGGCACGCATCATTACTTTCATATTTCTACTGCTTCTACTTAGCCACACCTCTTGGAATTGCATTCCAAGCCCAGAGGGATGATACAAACAAATTGTTGCCGCTACTAAAGTTTCTAGAACAGCACATGACCCCATGGCATATAATCAGTTGCCTGGTGACACTGATACATGTCAAGAAAATGACACTTCTGATAACATTTTGATACACAATGAAGACGACATGAATCTTCAGCAAGCGATATGCACTGAGCACTTCTGGTCGCTGTTCATTCATTCCCATGATATGTGGACCAGGGTCGGGCATGGCCACAATTAATAAAATAAGTCAAGTAGGAGAATCACTTGGTTATTAGAAAGTTGCGGTAATCTTACGAAACATGGTAGACTCGGAATTTGGTTAAGGATAGGGATTCTATTTCTCTTTTTCATTGTTCCAATTGTAATATGATACCGTATGCTTTTTTGGATTTTCATGATTGACTGGTTGGTTTGATTTTTTAAAGGAGTGGACACTAGGAGAAAGGGAAAAATATATATATTTCTACTTGTTTTAAAAATATTTAAATATTAATGATGCATTAATTGAGGATGATTTTGATTTATAGTTAACTATCGTCCTTTTCTTACATTAACATATAATTCCATTGTACACGGATCTGTTTATGATTATAAAATGAATTTCCTTTAATTTAATTTAGGACATAACATGCCTCTCTGAAGTAATATGAAAGCAATAGTATTGGTATATATATTGCGAAAATTGTTGCTTAATTATTGCCTCGAGAGGAATAAGATGGTCTTCAACCATAGCTGCCCAATTGACTTCTAAATTTAAATAAGAGATTTCTTTTTTAGGTGAAATTTAAATAAGAGATTAGGTTAGAAAATCAATAAACTAATAATTAAGGAATAGTTTGACTATATTGCAAGAGTGTTGTAAGTAAGTCTAATGAGTAAAATGGTGCATTTTCATATATTAAATTTTTTTAATTAATAATATTTTATTTAAAATAACTATAATTATATCTATTATTTAAAAATTATTGTTGTTATAGATAGCTAACAACTGATACATACATTATTAAAAAAAACAACCTGATACGGACATCCATTTCTTATTGTTGCAACCTGATTAGACAACAATAATCATTTTTAATTGAATAAAACATTATCCTTGCCGTACTTGGATATATTCTCTGCCAATATCAACAGAAGAAGAAAGTCGACTCCAGAGACATGGAGGTCCTGGATTCCAAATGGTTGGCCACAGTGGCCAGCATATGGATCCAGTGCAGCGTCGGAGGAACTTACACGTTCGGCATCTACTCTTCAACTCTCAAGTCTTCCCAGAACTACGACCAATCCACGCTCGACACGGTCTCTGTCTTCAAGGACATCGGTGGCAACGCCGGTATTTTCGCTGGCCTCCTTTACTCCTCTGTCACGCTCAACAACCCAAACGGCCGTCTCAGCTCGTTTCGTGGGCCGTGGGTGGTCCTCTTCACGGGTGCCATCCTCTGCTTTGCAGGCTACTTCTTAATGTGGGCCTCTGTCGTGGGCCTGATTCACAAGCCAGCTGTTGCGTTGATGTGCTTGTTTATGCTCATGGCAGCTCAATCTCAGACGTTTTCCGTATCGGCTAGTGTTGTTACGGGCGTCAGGAACTTTGGTGGGTATGTTGGCACCATTGTTGGCATATTGGAGGTAATTAATTTGATGTGATTACTATTTTTGGTTTACTTTTTAGTTATATTGCTGATATAGTAGCTACCCATTTCTAGTTATAAGCAAATAAAGATCATAACTCGATTATTATGTGTTGGCAGTTTGTGGTTTTTAAGTACATGTGTTATGTTGTTTGTTCTTACTTGAAGTATGTAGGGTATGGCTAATTGTATGTAATGAGAAATTATACGATCTTGTTTGGTCAGGGGTATCTTGGTCTAAGTGGAGCAATACTCATCCAAGTTTATGACACTATATTCGATGGCAATCCTAGCACTTACCTTTTGTTTCTCGCTCTATTGCCAACGTCTTTGTCTCTTTTGCTCATGTTCTTTGTAAGAATTTATAAAACCAACTCGGTTGATGACAAGAAGCACTTGAATGGTTTGTCAGTTGTTGCTTTGGTCGTGGTAGCGTATCTCACGGTTCTTATAATTTTGAAGAACGTTTTCAATTTGGCATCATGGGCACGCATCGTTACATTTATAATTCTGCTGATTCTACTTGCTTCACCTCTTGGAATTGCAATCAAAGCACAGGAGGAGGAAACCAAGAGATTAGTATTATTATTACGAACAGTTTCCAATGAGAGGGATTCACTGGTGTACAATCCTGAGATCATCACATCCCCTAATATCTCTGAAGTAGTAGCACATGATCCCACGGAATATCATGAGCTGCCTGGTGATACATGTCAAGTATTAAAGGCCACTTTGGACGACAATACGATGCAACATGAAGAAGACATGAATCTTCGGCAAGCAATCTGCACTGGGAACTTCTGGTTGCTGTTTATTGCCATGGTGTGTGGACTAGGATCAGGTATAGCGACAATAAATAATATAAGTCAAGTAGGAGAATCACTTGGTTACTCAACCATTGAAATAAATTCTCTAGTCTCTTTGATAAGTATATGGAATTTTCTTGGCCGTTTTGTAGTAGGTTATGTGTCAGATATATTCCTACACAAAAGAGGCTGGCCAAGGCCATTGTTCATTGCTATTACACAAGCAGCATTATGTGTTGGACACATTGTAATTGCTTTAGGATTTCCTAAAAACTTGTATGTGGGCTCAGTCGTAGTAGGTGTATGTTATGGTTCTCAGGTGCCATTAATACACACGATTACTGCTGAGCTATTTGGCGTTGGGCACATGGCAACTATAGCCAACACCATTGGCATAGCCAGTCCGGTTGGATCTTACATATTCTCTGTTAGAGTCATTGGGTATATATACGATAAGGCAGCAAGTCATGATAATAATTCTTGTTCTGGGACTCACTGCTTCATGTTGTCTTTTCTAATCATGGCATTTTTTGCTTTATGTGGTTGTTTTGTTGCCCTCTTGTTGTTCTTTCGAACAAGAAGGTTCTATGACCAGGTTATTCTCAAAAGGTTGCGACGTTCTTTCAAAACATAAGAAATAAACAAGGGAGCTGCTTCGTGTATTGGCAGAAAAGTGGTTGAGAATTCATAACTTCTCATTCCAATTGTAATAAAATTATGATTAAGTGATTGATTTGGTTTTCTTAGCAGAGGAAATGATGTATTTGTTGATAGATTCAGTTAACTGCAATGTAATTATTGTAATATTTATTCAAAGATATTTACATGATTGGAAAATCTAAATTTCCATACTAGTTGTAATCTTGGTGTACATACCTCGTTTCATCAATAAATTGTGTGACAAACTTATATTAAAATATAAATCTATTATGACATTAGAGCTAAATATATCATAGTTTTGGAACCCTAATGGCCAAGGGCTTTCCATTAGCCTTACGAAAATTTTAATCGAATTGTTAAACCTGCCAGTGTCCGCATTTCTTGACCTTTACATCAACTTGATGGCAATAATTAATCGATTTCATAAAGTAAATCATTTAATTGATGTGAAATTATTTTATAGTAATTATTGTTATAAAAAATTATGGATATTTATTTATTTATAAAAATATATTTTATATATGCCCCTGAATACCCCTGGCATATCCATATTGTAATAGTGTAACAAAATGGAGCCCTTAGTGTGGATGATATTCTAAAATCCCTAGCCAAAGCAAGCCCAAGCCCAGCAGCCATTTTTTAATAATTGGGATTAAGGTTTATGGGCCTAGTAGTCTTGTTCAGTTGAGGCGGTAACATGATCCAATACAAGGAGGGTGATCCGAAAAGCGTATGATATCTACTCGTCTTGCGCCATCGTATGCGTATCGCTTCGAAGCCTCAGTTTGGTACTCCTGCGATTCAATTTCAAATCAAAATCAAAACAAGACGACGACGACGACATAAAGAAGGTTGTTTATTGTATTTGAAAGAGAAGAGAAGATGAAGACGACAAAAGGAGGCAAAGTCATGAACCCTACCGACGCCTATCGCAAGGAGCTTCGTAAAAAGGAATTAAAAAGGGTAATTCTTCCTTTTTATGTTTTTTTCCAATCTTGATTTTTACTTTTTACACCATTGAAAAGGATTTTATATTGCTAAAGATAGAATTTTTTTGTTTTTGTTTTTGTTTTTACTAAGTTCAAGCTGTAGCATTTAATAGAAAATTATGTGGGTGGTTTTGATTGTTAGGGTTGATAAATAATTGGGTAACTGTTTCTTGGTTGCTTGCAAGTTGCATTTATACAGTCTAAGAAACTAGATTAATATGGTGATTAGAGGAAATAAAGACATGATTTTGGTGGGAACTGTCAGGGTTGTTTGCTTTTATGAATGTAGTGGTATGGTATTCACTGGTTGGTTTGGTGTTAGTAGCTGCTGTTCTTGCTTGGAGATGTTTGGACTTTGTGATGCTTCCTAGTTTAAGATTTTAAGCATTTTTAATTACTTTTTTGGGTTTCACAGAACAAGAAAGAAAGGAAGAAGGTGCGCGAGGTAGGCATTTTGAAGAAGGATCCTGATGCAATTAAGGAGCAGATTGAGAAGTTGGAAATGATGAGTAAGTAATGATCTTTTTCGACATTTTTGATTATCCGACCGGTAATTTTTATTTTTATTTTTTTTGTTTACTTAAAAACCAAACTATTCTTATTTTTTTATTAACTCTGACAATGTTATTATAAATTTGATTTTTCCAGTGGAAATGTTCTACTTGATGAATGTTTGAAAAACAAAAGGGTGCTTAGAAAGCTTTAATACCGTTATTGCATGTTTTTTTGGCAGATATTTTATTATTTTATGTGTTCCTTTTCTGTTATCGTTCTCTTTATTCTATTTTACATTTCTTCTTGAATTCTGTCTGGTTGTCATTGTTGTTTAAACAGCTTAATCATTGGTTGTAATAAGAGATCAATATGTCACTACTAGTTTATTGTTATTGGAAATTAGGTACATGATGTGGTGCACAAAGCAATCCGACGTATCGCTCGTAGAATTATATACAGTATGTGGATAATTTTTGTCGTAGAAAGGAGTTCAGATCTTTTGATTTTTCAATATAGTTTGAAAAAAATTTGCTGCATATGCATTTTAATGTCCCTGAAAGGCACTTTGTGGATCATAGATTGATCTTTGAAACAATGAGTGACATTTCATGTACCAAGCTCTTTCAGATGTTGCCTTTTTCTTTAATATTGACAGTTGTTGCTTTACATTCGCCTTCTCATTCATTTAGATGTGTAATTGTCCAGCTAATGTTAGTATAAATTCAGTTTGAACCGTCAACTTTTTCTCATTCAATTTACCATAGCATGTGATGCATTGTTTCAGAGGCTGATGGTGCTCTAGATAAAGCAAGGAAACATAAGAAGAGACAACTTGAGGACACGCTTAATCTTGTTTTGAAGAAAAGGAAGGTAATTATCACAAACACTTAAGTCTTTCACCATAGATGATCTGGAGTAGGGTAAAGTTTTACTTGCAAGTAATATGGGTAGAAGCTGATAGAAATTAATTTATATTAGTTTATCTAGTTTTCAGCTGCTGTATATTAACTTCATTCAGTAATTATTGGTATGATTCTAAAAAATTCCTGGGGCTTTATATATTTTTCTGTATTTTTTTAGCATTTTATATCGGTTGTTTACCTACTCTATAAACAGGAACTCCATGAGAAAATGAAGGAGAAGGGTGAGACCCCAGTTATGTTCAGGTAAATAAGCTTCATCCTGATCTATTTTTGTTTGTGCAGTTGAACTTTTTAGATTTAACATTACAATCTGTAGTTTGTCTTCTGATGCAGTCATCTGGGACCTCCTCGAAGGAGGACAAGTGCTGAAGAAGAAGAGAGGGCGAAGCACCCAAAGCCAGAAGTAATATCTGACTGACTTTTAATGCTAGTTAATGCTTTTCTACTTATGAACCAGGATTTAGCATTTATATATACTAATTATGTTTATCTGCCAGGACTCTGCTTACTATCACCCTACTCTGAATCCTACTGGGGCTCCACCACCTGGAAAGCCTCCAATGTATCTATCCTCAATAGGTCTGCTTCTTTTCCTTCCTTTCAATGTTAAGTCATGTTGTAGTTTTACTGGCTTAAAGTTTTAACCTTCCTTACCTCTCATATTCTCTCTGTTATTGAAGTTGCCTTGATTTTGGCTTGTAGGACCCAGAATTCCCTTATCATCAACTGATGCGGCATCATCCTCTAAAACAGAATCAGACGATGTTGCTTTAGCTGTACCACCTCCACCTCCACCGCCTCCTTTGCCTGATACTGCTGGAGTGGTTTCTGGGGATGGCTCTGTCATACCCGTATCTTTGCCTCTACCACCTCCACCTCCACCTCCAATGCCCCCAAACTCTGATGCAACAAACTTGGCAATGTCCTTGCCTCCACCACCTTTACCACCACCACCGCCTGGCCCCCCTCCCAGAGAACAAGGTGCTATTCATTCACCGCATCCTCCACCCCCACCCCTCCACCAATTAGCGCAGCTACCTCCTCCTGGCATTAGTGGAGGTGAAAGTGAGAGAAATCCATCTGCATTTCAGGATGACTCAACCACTAAGGTAGCAGTTCAGATAAGCTCATTCTTGTTCACTTATTTTATTATGCATCTTAAGAGGTGTAAAAGCTGAACACATAGGGGCATCTTGGTCCTTACTTTAAAACAAAAAGAAATTTGCAGTTCTATAACATACTTCAGTAAGTGTGAAAGTGATAATCCTTCCATTTTTTCATGTTTAGGTATCTCCTATGCTCCCACCTCCTCCTCCTCCCCCACCTGGGATGCCACCAAAGCTAGCAAGTAATGAGTCTGAAAGTGCTACATCTGAAGCTGATGGCAATAATCTTACAGCTACTAAGGATCTTTCTAATATGGTGCCACCGCCACCACCTCCAAGGCAACAGCCTTCAGTTCCTGGTCCCACCCCTATCCCAACCATACAGCCTGATGTATTACCTCCAGGCATATCACGTTTTCCTCCACCACCACCTCCACCTCCACTAGATATGCATCCACCATTATCTGCTCCTGGACTGCCTGGTGGTGCCCCTCATCCTGGAATGATGGTTCCACTAGTTCCGAGGCCACCATTTGGTCCCCCACCTGGACCACCCCCAATGATGAGACCACCGCTTCCGCCTGGTCCTCCTCCTAGCTTACAAGATGGTGAGTATCCTCCAAATAGGCCGTCTTTGCCTCAGAAACCATCTTACGTGAAATCTGCTGCTTCAACTGTTGTTAAGAGGCCACTAGCCCAACACACACCAGAACTTACTGCTATGGTTAGTAATTTTCCTCTATTTTATATATTGGAATTTAATTTACTTCCAACATTTTACGGATCTCACTTCTGCTTGTTATATGTAAATGTTCAGTTTATATAGGTTATCATTAATTTTTCCTTTTTGATGAGTACATGAGAGGTGAAACTGTAATGGTGTTTTTGTTCTGCTTTTTATTTTTTTACCTATTTATTTTTGTTAGTGTTTCAAGTTTTGTGCATTTGAGGGACCAGAATGAGGGGGCAGGCAAGTTGTTGAATGTTAAATATTAGTGTCTAATAAGTTTTACACCAGTGTAAACATGGGAAAATGTTCATATTGTAAATGTCTTGGTAAATCTGAATTAGTATCAATAATTGTGAAATCTTTTAGAATTTCTGGTTACTGAAATTTAAAATGTTTGGTAGGGTTCGTAATACAAAGTTTGTTATAGTTATATGGTATCACATGTTGCATATGTGGTGGGAGTTTTGCATTGATAAATTTGTGGGACCTAGTTCTATAAGTTGGAAACTTGCTACATCCACCCGTTTTATCAATTTCTGTGTTATAGCTCAATAAAATCAGCCTTTAAAGATAATAGTTGTTACTTAGAAGAGCTATTTGTATGGTTTTTCTACTATACTTGGATGCTTATATTCCATATGATTAGCCTAAAATTTTGTATGGATCTAGGTTCCTGCCTCCGTGAGAGTCAGGAGAGAAAATGCTCTCCCAAAAGCAAAATCCAAGCCGTCAATGTCGACAACCGTGACGACAATTCAACCAGCAGCTCCAACTGTCATGAAGCAAGAATCAATTAATACTTCTTCAGTTCCAAAACCACAGAGCATCGATGATTCATATATGGCATTTTTGGAAGACATGAAAGCTCTTGGTGCACTTGATAGTTGATTTATTAGAGGAGGTGAGTGAGCAAAGCAAAGAAGAGCCATCAACGCCATTTGAAGGGAGCAAATAAAGTAGGGTTATCCATGAGCGGAAATATTAATATATTTTCATGTTGCTGGCCTTCATTTTCTTTGTTTCTGCTACACCCTTCTCATAGTTATTTGTTACATTATCATTGCTCAAGGTCCTCAATGAATTCTTGAGACTGGGTGTAACTAAGGGCAATACCCTTAATGAATGACAGATATGTTAGCCTCGGGCAAGTTGAAAAGTGTATTAGATTTAAACTCTCACAAAAAGTTCATATATTTTCTTCTATTGGCCTCAGTTTTGAGTTGTGACTCTGCCTGATGCTCATGATGTTAAAGATGGCTGCTACTGTTATTCTGTGAACTGAGTAATTGTTCAAGCTAAAACTGTTAACAAGTAACTGTTTGATGAAATCAGTTGTGGTACACATTAGTTGAATGTTTTATTTTCCTTTGAAACTACATTGGTTAAATGTTATACACAAGCTTTATGAATAATTTGGATGAACTGTAATTTTGCATTTTAAGATAAACAAGATCACAATCTGGGCACATTTAAAAAAAAAAAAAAGAAACAAGAGAGGGATTACAATCTGGACACGTTAAACAAGAGACCACATTCTCTCACACTTGCGTGCGCACACAGAGATGCGATATAAAATTATCTATGGAAACGCTGGCTTCAAGATCCCAAGTATCTGCTTCACTAAAATATGCCCTTTTTTTGGTCAATCGTCATCACTCGTGTACTATTCTCCTTTATGTAGCTGCATATTGCAATCATTTTTTTAATTTGATGTTGTACTTGTATCAGTTTGATGTTTGTGAAACTCCATAAAATAAATTGATCTTGCTTGGAAAAACCAAAACTTGGTTTCTTGGAAATCAGTGGACAGAGGTAAGAGACAGGAACTTACTTGGCTACCAAGCCTACTTTCAGTTGAATTACAATAGAATACTAGTGAGATGAAGGTCTTTAGTGCTCTTTTCCTGTTCTCTTCACTGGTTCTTTTTCATTTTTGCAATATTTCAAGGGGGGCTCTCCCTTCTCTATCTCTCAATATATGTAATTTATGTGTTTATTTTGACCACTTTAATGGAAGTGAAGTAGCCTCTGAAGTAGAGAGCCCACTGAAACTCTGTTCTCAAAATGGAAGTGCATGCTGTGACTCTGCTAAAGATGTGCATTTGCTACAGCAATTCCAAGCATTGAACATCTCCAATCCAGAATGTGCTTCTCTGTTAAAGTCACTCTTATTTGAAGTAAGAATCTTCGACACTACAATAATAACTCTTCTATGATGATGTACATTTGAACATTGTATCATTGACAACTTCTATTATTTTACTAAAACTTTAGAATAATCCATCGGTGTTAAATGCAACATCATGTATATTTTCAAAGCCTACCTCAACGTATTATGTCCACATAAAGCTCGCAGTAGCTGATAATTGCGAAAATGCTCTCCAGGATAGGCAGGTCATAAAACTTTTAATTGCTTAGATATTGAAATTTACTCCTCAATGATGGGGTTTCAACAGTTGATTCTTCGTTTTTCTTCAGGGATTAGTTTACTTGTTTTTTTTATCATGGATGTGAAGTAACAAATCGTAAATATTTCTTTGTTGAAATGATTTTTCTCTGAGCTAATCTCTGTGCATTGACATGCAGATATGTGATCGATTTTCTGCTAAGCTATTTGGAAGAGAACCAGGCCTTACAAATGTGTCTCCTCTATGCAGCTCCACGTTTTTGTTGACATCAAGTCTGTCCCAGGTTAATGCTTCAATTGAATTTTGTACTAAAGTTTGGGAAACATGTGGAATTATATCCGTAGAGAACCCCTCTCCTTTCGAATTGGTACAATGGCAATCAAGAAGAGGCTTCTCTGAAGGGTTTGGTGGATCCTTAGACAATGGAGCTTTGTGTTTTAATTGTGAAAATATTTCTTATTCTGAGATGGAAACTCCTCATCCTCCAGATGGTCTGTGCCTTGAGAAAATTGGAAATGGTGCATATATTAATATGGTTCCTCATCCTGATGGCTCCAACCTTGTTTTTGTGTCTAACCAACAAGGTAAAATATGGTTGGCTACTGTTCCTGATGAGGGATCGAATGAGATTTTGGGGATTGTTGAGTCCCAACCGTTTCTAGACTTGACTGATGAAGTGTCATATGACATGGGGCACGGTTTAATGGGCATTGCATTTCATCCAAATTTTGTGCAGAATGGCCGCTTCTTTTTGTCATTCAACTGTGATAAGATGAAACAGCCAGGATGTGTTGGCAGATGCTCATGCAACACAGATGTTGATTGTGATCCTTCAAAGCTTGTTACTGATAATGGCATCACACCGTGCCAGTACCATACCATCATTGCAGAATATACCGTCAATGATACAGCATCAAAACCTTCCTTGGTAAACATCCACATCTTCTTATAGCATGTTTTCATATAAATTCTGATCAGATTCTTACAAAATCAGTTGATGTTTTTTTTTTTTTTCCAGTCAACAACTGCAAATGCAGCAGAAGTGAGAAGGATACTCTCAATTGGCCTTCCATATAGCGGAGGTCATGCAGGTCAAATCCTTTTTGGACCTGCAGATGGGTATCTGTACCTTATGATAGCAGATGGTGCACATAGAGATGATCCTTACAATTTTGCTCAAAACAAGAAATCCTTCCTTGGAAAGATCCTGAGAATTGATATAGATCACATACCAAGTAAGTTCTGTGACCCCATAAGTGGTAATATTTTTAGTGTTGATATGCCAATACCTCTTGTTGA
The DNA here is from genome assembly GCA_022984855.1 of Dimocarpus longan. Taxonomy (NCBI): domain Eukaryota; kingdom Viridiplantae; phylum Streptophyta; class Magnoliopsida; order Sapindales; family Sapindaceae; genus Dimocarpus; species Dimocarpus longan. The sequence goes on from CM041024.1 coordinate 9,288,978, forward strand.
TATTTACTCCCTACTCCTATTTTAATAGTTATTTTAAATGATCTCTTATTGCTTAGACTCTACTGCATTTGTAAGGGAATTTTGGTTAGGGTGCATTAAGATGCCATAAACAATGGCATTACATAAACCGTATAAGTCATTATAAATGATTTATCTTTTATTTGGTTTATTTTAACTTCACAACATTTCTAGGTGCTATGGAAATAAAGGAGCTTGGTCTATGGGGAAATTATTCCATTCCCAAGGATAATCCCTATGTAGACGACAAAGAGCTGGAGCCAGAGATCTGGGCCTTGGGTTTTAAAAATCCCTGGCGATGCAGCTTTGATTCAAAGAGACCATCCTACTTCATTTGTGGGGACTCAGGACAGGTTTGGATGTTCTCTTTCCTTCAATTGTCACTGGCGTTTTTTGCATTCTCCTTATTGTTTTCTCTATCTATTCTTGTTGCAACTAACAACATCAGACTTCGATTTTCTATACTATTTTCCCCTTCACTGTACTGTACTCTCATATGTCATATAGATTAGTCCAACTATATATGTGCTTTATTGGTAGCCCCAAATTTGGTTGGTCTTTAGGGCTATATGCTTGTGATTTCCACATTTGGGAAAGTTGGTAATAAAGTTTAAAAAAAAAAAAAAAAGATTAATCCAACTATTCTAATAGACATCTTTAAAAAAAAAAAAAAAATCTGATAAATAGTTTTAATATTTTAGTTATTAATTTTTTGTACAATATCCATTTAAAAGTCTTCCAATCACTTTCTCATGATAAAAGGCTCCCATGTGACTTTGAACATACTTTTTTAATATAGAACAATACAACTAAAATATAAACCAAACAAATTTTCCAAATCCTATTTGTGAGTGGATTTCAGTATCTAGACTTCTTAATATAATTGCAAGGTGATACCTACAATTTATACAGTAAACTGGATTTTTTTTCTTTGAACAGAACTACTACATATCTCTATCTCTTTTTTTTTTTCCTTGAAACATCATTCTTGTTTCCAGTGTCATATTTAACTTATTAAGGATGGAACACACAGCCAGTCAACCTACTTGCATATTAATGGTCTTCATTGAGCAGCATGTGTTTTCAGAGTCTGCCCCATCAAGAATGCACATGTTCTTCCCACCTAGTATATCCTTTCTAAAAATTTAAGAAATTAATTTACTTTGTGTTGTTCTATTTTAAAGCTTAACTTATCTTTTTCTTTGACAAAGATGTTTATGCCTCCTGATTTGACATGTTGTGAGGTAGGATCGATATGAAGAGGTTGACATAGTCACTAAAGGTGGCAACTATGGATGGAGAGTTTATGAGGGTCCATTACTCTTCCATTCAGCAAAATCTCCTGGAGGAAATACTTCTGCTACTTCAATCAGTCCCATTTTTCCAGTAATGGGTTATTATCACTCTGACTTAGATGTTGGATCAGCCTCAATAGCAGGTGGTTATTTCTATAGGTCTATGACTGATCCATGCATGTATGGAAGGTCAGTATATGCTCATAAAATCCCATTATCATTAAACCTCTATCATTTTTTTTTTTTTTTTTTTTAAGTTTCGTTTTAACAACTTTACTTGCCAATGATATTTCAGGTACTTGTACATGGACTTGTATGCAGGAGCTTTATGGGCAGGCAGTGAAAATCCTGAGAACAGTAAGAATTTCACCACCACCAAAATCCCATTCAGATGTGCTTATACCTCTCCAATCCAATGCAGCTTTCCAGCAGGAAGTCCTGTGCCTGACCTTGGCTACGTCTTCTCATTTGCAGAGGACAATAAAAAGGATGTTCATATTCTGACAAGCACAGGTGTATACAGAATAACAAGGCCAAGTCACTGTAACTTTACATGTCCTAAAGAAAAGTATGCCAATACCAGCCCAACACCACATTCTTCTTCCTCCATATCAAAAAATCTACATGTGGGTGTAGTAAAAGTCGAATTATTTGTATTCTTCTCTTCCTTTATGTTGCTTATCCTGGATATTTACTTGTAAAATACTACTTATCATATTGTCTTTATAGACATAATAAAATGTGCTGTTATCAATCATATTAGTGGCTTGTGTTTAAGTTTATTTCTCTCTTCATGTTGTAAAAGTTATTGTTGAGCAACCAGTAACCTAGAAGGTCAAAATAATTACATTATTTTGCAATCAACTTGATAATCTTGCAACTTCTACTTTAAATGCCCTGATAACAACGATTTGTATATTCTTAACTTGCAAATAATTTATAAATTTTTTTTTTGAAATAATATAAACACTGATTTTATTTAGGTGGTTTGGTGTCCAAACTTTGGTCAATCATTTGTTTATAGATGTCAATGCCTTGATGAATAGGCAAAAGCCAATCAAGAAAACATGTCAATTGCACCCAAAATATACAACAAAAAAGGGGGAACAAGTCAAACCTCAAAAACGCGCTTGCAGTGTCACTTGGTGGTAAACTTGCCACCCTTTTTTTTTTTTTTTTTTTTTCGTCATATATTCTACCAGCGCACCGATCTTTCTATTAAAAATAAGGTGAGATTTTCTCTCTCTCTTTCATATGAGATCAGTCTCTCCACCTATATATGAATCGTTTTCTTTCATCTAAAAACTTTTTTTCAGATTGCATGTTTAATATATAATCTCATTTTATTATGATTATTTTTTACATCAACCTAAATTATATAATGGAATTAGGAAAAAAAAAAAAGGTGAAAACTCAAAACCACGGAAAGATCTAAAAGGACAACAACATGGATGTCCTTCTCAGAAACTGTTGTCTTTCTATATCCACATTGATAAATATAAGATTTTTAGATTTATTTATCAATGTACTCAAAAAAAATATATACATAAGAGTTTTAGAAAGGTTGCTCACATCAGCCATGACTTCACAAAGACATGCATCACACACGGTCAAATCCTATTAAAAAAGAAAAAAAAAGCCATCCAAAATCCTATTAAAAAAGAAAAAACATAGCCATCCAAAATCCTTCCTTAATCAGTATTAATAGGTGATTATTACTTTCCGAACCCTAAAAGCAGGTGAAGCCGTGAAGGTGGGTTTCCGGTCAATAATGGCAACTGATTAAAGAAATGGCGACCAAAAAAAAAGGTACTTGCATAAAGTCAAAAATAAAGATATCATATAATATTTTTAAATATATAATATTTTAATAAAATTAATAATTAAATCACAAATTTTATTTTTTAACATAAATATCCTTAATAAAATTAATGAAAGAATTATATTTTTTTAAAAAATAACTCAATTATTATATTTATTATAAAAATATTTTTATATTTTTATATATGATTTATGATTTAATAATTATATTTTTAAAAAAATATATAAATATTAAATTATTAATTTAATATATTATTTTTATACTCCCTAACATTGTAACGTAATAAAAAAAAGCTAAAAATAACGTTATTAACTTGGTTGAAAAAAGACAAAAAAAAGAAGGGACTTTTTTCTGAAGTCTCTGGCATTACTTTCATGCACGGTTTTTATACAGTCAAAAAACAGATCAGCAGAAACACGGAGTCAACTCAGACGTCTTCATCCAAAAAGTCTCTCACCAGGCAAACTCCTCTTGCTGCTTCTTCTTCTTCTTCATTTACTGGCTTTTGTGGTAAATTTCACATGCACCAATAATGGTAAATCCATATGGGAATTGCAAAAGGCACAGTTTTTTTAAATGTCGTTGTTTTAGTTTATTTTAAAAGAAGAATTGTTGCAGACAAGCACGTCAAGCCAAAGAAGCTTCTTCTCCCATTTATTGTCCTTGTCTTAATTTTAAACGCTTTAACAGCTACTTCCTCACTTAATAATTGTGAAGGCAGAGTTTGACCTTTTTATTATTATTATTATTATTTTTGCAACCGATAATGTTGTCTGCATTGATGATAGCCATGTGATGTTTGCTTTTGTTTATCTGGAATCACTATATTTAGATACAGCAAAGTCGTGTTACCTATCATATCTTTGTCTGTTTCTTCAGTGTTTGTTGTCATCACTACCATTAAACTTCTTTATTTTAAGCACTTCTTTTATGATAAATACTGAATTCAAGTGGGCGAGAAAAGCGTTGGCTTTTTGGCTTCTCTTTTGGTGCTGAACCTAAGGTTGCTATCATGGTCATTAAAATTCACCAAGGTCTTGCCCATCCAAGTTGGTTTTATGAGCATTCAAGTGGGGTGGATTTCATCTCAACCAACCACCCCTTTATTTTAAATGAAAAATCCCTTATTAAAGTCAACTGTGTGACTGCCAACATTTTGTCAGTCTTTGGTTTAAAGCCACTAGGGACCTTTTTATGTTAGAGTCTGAAAAGAAAATGTCAAAAGGTTGTAAGTAGAGCGGGGGTTGTCAACAAGACTTAGAGGCACTGATGTGAAGGGGGAGAGAAATAGAGAGTTGAATATAATAGTTGGAAGTATAGTGGATTAATATTCAAAAGCTAGCAACTGAGGGATATGAAAATGGTGTCACTTCTGGAAGCTGAGCTGATAAATTTTTTATTTGCACACACCGTAGAGAGAGAAAGAAATAGGAGATACTGAAAGATTTAGCAGATAGGTAGTGGGCAAAATGTTTTAAAACAAGGAAAGTTTAGTCTTTAAATAATCTTTTTTCCTTTTTATGTAATTTGGAGTCAATTCAATACCTGCTTCTGAGGATGATCCTTCATAGATAGATAAAAGGAGGGAGTATTGTATCTGTTTTTCTCTGCTCATTTGTGGTGAGATGAGAGGTGTTCTTGCCCTTATCTTCCTTTTTAGCAACTTGCTGTCGCTTCCCGATCCTTTATTTTCCCTCCCTTTATGCACTGATTCAAGTGAGTCTTTTAATTAATACCAATTTTTTATTTAGTTTATAGTTTTTGTTGAGTGAATTTTGTGTTATTATCTAGCTGAATTCTTGTTTGATCTCTTTATTTCTTGAATGAATTGGTATAGGGGCTCCATTTACTCTGAACACAACACTGAGTTTCTGTCCTTATGATGGGAAGACATGCTGCAACTCCACAGAAGATGTAAACTTGCAGAAGCAATTACAATCTATGAATGTCTCTGATCCTGGCTGTACTTCTCATCTGAAATCAATCCTTTGTGCAGTAAGATTTTGTTTCTGCCATAAGATATTTTGAATTGGCCTATTCTGTGGTCAAATTTAATTTTTTATCCACTTAGTGCTTGATGCCCTGATAGCATGATGTATGTGAATCTGTAAGCTTTTTCATATCTTTTACTGATTAAGTTCTGCAACTATGAAACCTAGTTCATGAATCTATGCATTTTCATATCTTTCTTTGACCTGATGATGTTCCGCTGGAGGACTGAAACCCGAGGCTCTGGGAGCTTTTCTCCTTGCAAATGTGATCTTGGCTTCAGGCATCTGTTGTATGTATGCCTGTGCCATTATTATTCAGTTCAACTTGCATCAGACTTGAAAAATTTATGTTGTAGTTTTGTAGTTGAATACTAGATAGGTTGCTGAATTTATACCTTCACCAAATACATCACTGACCTCGATAATTTTTAATTTGTATTGATACATGCTATTTCATTCCTACCAGGGTACCAAATCCTGTAATATCATTTAGAAATAACAGGTATTGAAAAAAGAAAGCTAAGATATATCATATCTCACAAGTCATAGCCAAACAGTGAACAAAAATCTACAAATAGATTTATGTTTGTATTTACACTTTTTGCGATTAGCAATTAGTATTCTCTTCTCCAGGTTTTTTATTTTTTGATTCTCTTTGTGATGAAATCTCTTTTCTCAGAAATTTGTGACTAAAACTTTTGAATAGCAAGGGAATCCTATTCATTTTAGCATGCCTATTTGAAGCTTCTTACAAAGTAGGAGTGACTTGATTTAACACGTTAGCTTAAACAATAAGCAACAAAGTATTATGAATGGAGCTCTTGCATAGCTTCCCTTCAGTACATGGTGTTAGTTTTTTACTACATTTGCTTTGAAAATTTTTTTATCACACAACTTATTTCTTCATTATAATTGTTACAGAAATGCGATCCATTTTCAGCAGAGCTGTTTACAGTTAACTCTGTACCTCGACCAGTTCCGCTACTATGCAACTCCACTGTTTCAGATTCATCTCAGTCTAGAGAAGCAATTACTGACTTCTGCACTGAAGTATGGGATACATGTCAAAATGTGTCTATTTTGAATTCCCCTTTCTCCCCTTCATTGCAAGGTCAAGCTGGTGGAACAGTCAATTCTAATTTCACCAAACTGACAGATTTCTGGCAGTCAAAAGCTGATTTCTGCAGTGCATTTGGTGGAAAACCTACAAATGAATCAGTGTGCTTTGATGGTGAACCTGTTAGACTGAATGACACTGGAAATCCTAGTCCGCCAAAAGGACTATGCCTTGAGAAAACTGCAAATGGTTCTTTCCTCAATATGGTTGCTCACCCTGATGGCTCCAACCGTGCATTCTTCTCTAACCAAGCAGGAAAGGTTTATTTGGCAACTATTCCCGACCAGGGGTCAGGAGAAACAATGGTGCTTGATGAATCCAATCCCTTTGTTGATCTGACTGATCAAGTTCACTTTGATACAGCATTTGGGATGATGGGAATGGCATTTCATCCAGACTTTGCAAAAAATGGCAGATTCTTTGCTTCATTTAATTGTGATAAGGTTAAGTGGCCAGGATGTGCTGGAAGATGCTCATGTAATTCAGATGTGAATTGTGATCCTTCTAAACTAAAAGTTGATAATGGTGTCCAGCCATGCCAGTACCAAACTGTTATCGCAGAGTATACTGCCAATGGTACTGCATCAGAGCCTTCCTTGGTACGCGTCTGTATGCAGAAAGTTTCTAATCAGTTTCTCATATTACTATTCTTATTCAACGATTCTAGCTAAATCTTGGGTCTCTTTTCAGGCAAAAAGTGCCAAACCATCAGAAGTAAGAAGGATTTTTACCATGGGCCTTCCTTTTACGGGTCAGCACGGTGGACAAATACTCTTTGGACCAGCAGATGGGTATTTGTACTTCATGATGGGAGATGGTGGGGGTACAGGTGATCCCTACAACTTCTCCCAGAATAAGAAATCCTTGCTTGGAAAGATCATGAGGCTCGATGTTGATAATATACCAAGTAAGTTTACTAGCATGGAATAATAATTGTATGGTCTTTTTTTTTCTTTTCTTTTCGTTGTACTATCTGCTGGCTATTGCATAATTTTCTTGCTGTGGAAGTGATTTCCAGTCCAGTATTTCCATCTTTATCTATACCTTGAAATGTTTTATGCTCCATGCACTTAAAGTTTTCATGCCTCCTCCTAAGAAACAAAGAGGTTGAAGAAATCAATGAACCATTTTCAAAGTTGATCCATTGATAAATTAGAGCCTGAGGTATCTTATATGTTTACTGGATCATGTGAATGGCAAAGATTGAAGATGGGAGATAGAAACTTGGTGTGTCTTAAAGCAGATTTTGAAGTGAGATCATGAGCAGTAGACTTTTCTTATCTCCATGTCTGATTAAGCTTGATAATTAATGGACTAAATTATTATTCAAACTGTTCAGTTAGTTCCAATAATTTCTCACTGCTTACTTGTCTATCATATTATATCCAGGCGCTTCAGAAATTGAGAACCTTGGGTACTGGGGGAACTACTCTATCCCCAAAGACAATCCTTCCAGCAAAGATGAAGAATTGCAACCTGAAATATGGGCTCTAGGATTACGAAATCCTTGGCGCTGCAGTTTTGATTCAGAGAGGTCTTCCTACTTTATGTGTGGTGATACTGGGGAGGTTTGGTTTTCAAATAACTTTCGACTGATAGTTATTGTACAATTATTATTCAATCAAACTAATTTTTTAGGTCATACATGGAGACTTCTGAACAGAAAAAAAAAAAAAACATAATAGTTTTCGCATTTACTGCAATGATTTTCAGGATCCTTTTTCGCTCAAGTGTACATGGTGCACAAATTACTTGTCAACTAGTCTTCTGAGCAGGATACAAATATGTAGTGTTGTAATATGCATCACTAAGAGCTCACAAAGAAGCAGTTGAAATTTTACAATTAACATCATATTATGAAGATGTTTCTAACGCTGACTGTGAAATAAAGACATCGAAAATTTTCACTAATGGCTTTAATTCTGTTCTGCTATGGTCGTCATGTGTCGTCATTGAGTCACCAATAAGTATTTAAAGCTGATGCAATTTGAATCCTAAATATGTACCATCAGTTTTCAACTAAGAGCATGTTTGACACTGTTTTTATTAATGTTATCCGACAGAATCTATATGAAGAGGTAGATGTCATCACCAAAGGTGGAAATTATGGCTGGCGTCTTTATGAGGGACCATATCCTTATACTCCTCTCGCCACATCACCTGGAGGATCTACACCTTTAAATTCAGTTACACTTATACCCCCAGTTCTGGGATACAACCACTCCGAAGTAAACAAAAATGAAGGATCAGCTGCCATCATGGGAGGCTACTTTTATCGGTCCACAACTGATCCATGCATGTATGGAAGGTGAGTATTTTTTTGTATTGGTCTTATTCAGGTTGTTGTATAAGATAAGTTCCTAGTGCTAGTCAATAGTATACGTATATGACAACTCAAGAGTACACATTTCAATATGATTTTTTCATGACAAAGATGCATCTGAAGTGTGAGGCTTTTTATTTTAACAATGCTACTCTGGTGTTTTCATGGGATATTCAGGTACTTGTATGCAGATTTGTATGCTAATGCTTTGTGGACAGGCTACGAAAATCCAGAAAATAGCGGCAACTTTACTGCTGACAAAATCACCTTCGGCTGTGCACATGACTCGCCTACAAAGTGCAACTCCTTGCAAGGAAGTGCCCTTCCATCTTTGGGTTACATTTTCTCATTTGGGGAGGACAACCACAAGGATATCTTTATCCTTGCCAGTGAAGGAGTTTACAGAGTTGTTCGCCCCAGTCGCTGCAATTACACTTGCTCAAAAGAAACTGCCACGGCTGCAAGCCCAACTCCTTCAACCCTTCCCAGTAGTAATGCAAACCATTTGAATCACACGTATAACAATCTGGTGCTCTTTTTTATCTCTTCTTTGTTGTTTCTTCTTCTGGGTCTAGTTTAGTATGTCACCAGGCGAATTTTAGACTCAGAAAACTAGCGTTTTCATTTGGTGGATGAGTTTGTTGTACCGTAAATCATAACTTCCTCTTCTTGTATATCACTTATGACTGATAAAAGAGAGATCAGAGATGTAATAATTGCTTTGCAATCTTTTATGATTATCTTATCAGTTTAGTTAAACTCCTTATCATGTGTAGCAGTTGCAAAAGCTAAATTTGTATCTATCATTAATCAACAAGAACAATTAAGTGGACAAGTTATTTAAAAAAATGAAAATGAAATCATTCCAGTAATACTCACATAGTTTTGGAATGTATTTGATTCGCTTCTGTTTGCTTAATAATCTGATTTATGGTTCATAGTGTGGAATTTATATAAACATCTGCAATAGTTTTGGATCTCCGCTCAATGATGCCATCATTAAATCTATCTTTAAATAAAACAATCTAATGAAACGAGTTTTTTTCATCAACACCATGGACACAAAACGGGATGCGGCATTCTCCTCACAATTTTTCCTACATTTAATTAGCATTCAATAGGTCAACCTTTACATTAAATTGGTTGGGTTTGACCGGACGTTACAATTGGTCCTGGGCTTTGGCTTCAATTGAATCGGATTGGACAGTGACCTAATACTTAGACTGTTATATTGGACCCTCCTTTACAACCCATCTATTGGCCCATACTTGCTGATTTTGACTATTACATCATACTATTAGTAATTAATAATCTCATCATACCTATGTGAAGCTTCTTCTAAGATAGACCAATCTGTGAAAAATAATCATGCCTGCCTACAGTCACAATGATGGACATCTGTGAGACCACGGAAACTGAACTTTTGATATGGCACTTATCTATACAGACAACCTCATTTTAGTCTTTGAAATTTTAGAAAATATCAAGATTTTAAAACTATTTTGAAAATAGTCCTCTTCATTCCTAACTTTTTTAAAACTTAAAAAAAAAAAAAAAAAAAATCCAAACCATCAGTTAACTGACGGTCAATGATCACTTTAAGCAATTTAATTTGTAATTTAATAATTTAAATTCAAAAATATTTTAGATAATTTAATTTATAAATTTATTATTTTATGAAGATAATCTAATAATATATGTATCATTCACAATCATCAAAGATAAAAATATTTTAACGCATTCTATTAATATTGATAGTTAGTTGACTGACAGTTTAGACTTTTTGAAGAGTTTTGAAAAAGTTAGAAATAAAAGTAGTTGTTTCCAAACTAGTTTTAAAATTTGATGTTTTCTATAACTTTAGGGGCTAAAATAAAGTTTTCCCTTATCCATCATGTGTAAGGAATTTTTTCGTAGTAATTAACATATATGCATACATAATCAGACATAACAAATTAACCAATACAATTAATTTATCTATAACTATTTTTTTAAGGACCCCATTATTGTTTAGGGGGAACACACTCCTCACGTGGACTCTGGTACAATACAACCTTAATCTTTCTAAGAGTACGATAATGTATCTCTGTTGCACCAGGAACTATCACACAATCTCCTTTAACCAATATGATATAAAACCAAGTACTCATTAGGCTGACCAGGATGATAAAAAAGTGAGTTGCATTATCATTCAATATTCATATATATAAACTATGAAAACACAGCACCTTAAGGAATAAGGATTATATATGGTGTTATATAGCATGGCATGTTCTATATAATATAACACATAAAATGACCTTGCGTTGTGTATAAAGCACTAGTGGTTGGAGGCGATGACAACTAATGGTAGTAGTGATAAAAGCTGCATATTCCACCAGTGGCAGAATATGTTTCTAATATCAGGATATGTAAGCTGACTACTACTACTGAATATATAATAATAGTGTCTAGATAATTAGAGAGAGGTATGTTGGATTATTTGGTATTTTGCTAAAATATATATAAATAATAAATAGAAACCATTTAAAAAAGAAAAATAATAATGTATATACACCTTATATATAATGATGTGTTTAATTTACTTAGAGAAATCGAAATGATATGAAATCGGAATGAGTTAGAATTAGAATGAAGTATCAGAATCAAAATAAGTTGTTTACTTCAAGTACAAAAATCGAAATCGAAATCAGCAGTATTTTTATTGAGCTGTTTACTTTACTTTAGAATCAAAATGAATTAATTATAAATTACAAAAATGTATTTAATTAAAATTATGATTTAATTATAATAGTGTATAATTTTTTTATTATAATATGCGTTTTTTTTAATATTAAATAAAAAACTGCATATTATAATAAAAAAAAATTGTATATTATTTTATTAATTTATTATGATAATTAAAAAATTGATGATAAAAAATCAATAGTGTACAATTTTTTATTATAATATACGATTTTTTTTTTTTTTTAACATCAAAAAAATAGGTTTTTCTTTATTTTTTAAAGAAGAGTATAAAGAACTTTTTATTTTGACAATGAGAATGAAAATGAGATTCTCAAATAGGTTGGGGGGAATGAGATTCTCATTCCACAACCCAAAATTGATGTAGGACTCACACTTTCATTCTCATTACATAATGAATTTTAAGCAAGTGAATACTATCTATCAATTAATCTCATTCCCCATTTTCATTTCTCAATTTATGAAGTAAACACATCATAAATATTCTGTCAATGGTAATTGACACCGCTACTCCCATGCTCCCAAATGCATGTGTCGGCACCCTGTGATGCCAAATAATAAATGTTCTCTCATCTTCTGCGTGGATTGTCTTCCCACCCTTATATGGACCTTTTTTCCATTTTTTGTGAGTGAATTTCTCTCATTTAAGAGTAATTTTTTGGACCGTACTTCTAGTATTCTTATCCCAACAGGTTTTAGTTATCTTCTGGATTAGTTTGAGTTATAAAAAAATATATATATCCAAATGATTTATATTATATGATTTGAATGACCAACTACGTAAAAGACTATTGTAATATAACGTATGGATGAATGATTTATTTAAGTATTTTTTTTAAGCTGTAAGAGAAATAATAATGTCGGTCAAAATGGTTATTATGGCTGGGAATTGCAGACAGCAGAAAGATTTATAAGTGGGGTTGAAAGAAAACGTGGGAGCCAGATTGAGTGAGACAGTCCACGCCATGCAATTTAATGGAATTGAAAGTTTGACCAGATATAAAATAAAAATAACCGTTTGCTTTTCTTTTCTTTCTTTTTTTTAATAAAATTAATTAAACTTTGATGATTACTTATTTCTTTGATATATATAAAGGGCAACAGTGAATATAAATCATCAAAAGGCTAGAAATAAACATGCATCGTGATTAAATCGTTTTATGTTTTTGTGATATAATTTATTACAGTAATATATTCATAATAAAACGTGAGCCCGTTATACATACCATTGATGAATCTTGAAACAACAGTACTGTTTATTTTTTTTTATCGTCTACAATCAACAATACTATTTGGGACAAAAAGTATGTATCATTATTTTGAATCAATAATAAATTATCACGTAATAAACATGTCGTGATATCTGTTTAAGTTTGTATTAAATCATAAAAAGAAATTAATTCTTTAATAAAAAATTTTATATTGCATTTTGATAGCACATGATATGAACTGAATAAAATATATACAAATCAATATATTTATTCACGAAGCATATAATATAAACTGAATAGAAGATACATGTACATAAGATTTTGCATCATAACTCAATTGTATAAATTCGAAAATTGAAATGAATTCAGGTATTCAATCAAACTTGCTAGTTATATATACAAAACAATGAAATGCATCATTTTATTTATTTATTTTTGAAAGGGAATTACCCTCATATTAAGATAATGGTTGTTTGTTTCAAGAATTATTTGTCTTGTGAATAAGTTTATAAAGTTTGATATGTTCTATGATAAGAAAATAATATACCAGTTGTATCACTAAATAATTATTGTGTATACACATTTTTTTTTAGTGTTCAATCATGAAATTTGTTATAATATATCCCAAAGAAAACAACGAAGATTCACATGATTATTTAGTTTATACGAAAATAGAACTATAACTTTAAATTACATAAATCTCTTAATTAGGATTTTTGTTTTGTTTTTTTTTTTTTTTTGAACTTAAGAAGGAACATTTGTATATTAAGCCATAATATTAATTGAGATATGTAATTACTAATTTTTTATATTTGTAACCACAGTTGAACCCTTTTTTCTTTTTTTGTCTTACTAGTATATTTTATAAGTAAAATAATATAGCCGGAATCTTTTGATATAAATTTATACGACGTGGTTTGAAACAGGCCCCTGAAAATAGAACGAGAGACTCACGCACAAGTGAAAATTGCTTCAAATTTAACTCACACAGATGTGAGAGTGAGACTTTTGACACTCAAATGAAAGTCAGAACTGTATCATCTATCAGTTATACAATAAAATATTATTTGACATATCGAGAAATATAACTATTTGATGGTTTTTAAATGCAAAGAGAGAATTAGTATTTTTGCATGTTACCTTAAAAACAAAAAGGTAGTATGTGATTTTTGTGATTAAATAATGGAATAAAATCATATTAGAATAAAATAGGGTTCATATATGCCTATCAAAAACTAAGTTTCGAGTAGGAAAGAAAAAGTAGGCAAGCATTGAATGGGAGATAAACTATATATATATATATATATTTGAAGTAGAATGGAAGATAAACTTTGATAATAGGAAACCCGAAAACTTAATGCAAAGAATTGAAAAGTTTTCCTACAATCTTTCCTTGACAAGACATACTTCTTCTTGAACACTTCTAAATTCTAACTACAAGTCTACCACCACTTCCACGACTTCACCTATGTGTTCCGCATTGAATTTCTGTTTTACCAAAGCTAACAACAAATTTATAAACATAGATAATTCTACTGTACAGTAGAAATATATCAAGGGAGCATAATCAATCCCTCACAAAGCACCAAGAAATACAAAACCAAATAAAACCAGTGAACAGAGCAAACAAATTCACACCCAAAAATCAAGCAAAAAAGGGAAAAATATTATATGTATTTAATCGATGGGCAAATACCAAAAAATAATTTAATTGACCACAAATCAAAATGTACAGAATGAAAATAATTATTTAAATTATAAAGACACTAATAATTTGAAACTGTGCATTTTCTTCCTCAACGTGGTAAAATTGAAGGCTAAGGTATTATAGGGTCCATTAATTACAATTATTCATTTTCAATCGACTCAATCATTGTGATAAGATCTATTATAAATGAATAGCTGTAATTAAAAGTCACTAAAAAGGAATTTAGATGTGTATTTTTTAAAAAAATTATACATATAATATATATACATATATAATTTTGTTCAATTTTATTATATTTATACTAGATTTTAATAAAATTTACATGTTTCATTCACCGTCTACTTCAGCTTCTGAAAATTAAAGGAGTCTAAACATTCTCTCCTTCAATCAACCCATGTGATACGTATTACTTTTTCCATTATGGGGCATGATTCTATTTGGAAGTAAAACAAATAATAAACCAAATTTTCCTAAATCAAACGAAATTTTCCCAAAACCCAAAAACATTTAGAATCAATTATAAGACACTTAAAATCAATTTATAATTTATACATTTTCTTCCCTTATAATGATTAAAACTGAAATTAAAGGTAAAAATACTTCATATATGTTTATATATATAAAATTCATTCACATTTGAAATATTTTCGTACTTTGATCTTTATTACAAATTACGTGTTGGATTTAGGATTATTTTAAAGTATTTGAAATTATTTTTTTAATTATGTTGTAAACTTCTGTTTGAAATATAAAATTGAGAGCATTATGCAACCACCATTTAAAAAAAAAAAAAAATCCAAGTTAAAATATGATTTCTTTTAGGGCTGACAATAATTAACAATAGGTCATGCCTGAAAAACCCAGGTTAAAATCAACAAAAGTACTCATTAAAACCGTTAAAAAAAATACAAAATTAACAAACGAATGTAAACCAAAGTAATTTTTTTAATAAAAAATATATTTTGAAAAAACAATTCTCTTAAATACTAGTTATATTAAAATTAATAAAACTATTTTGTGTTGTATTTGTCTCCCTGTTCTCTTCCCTTCTAAAGTCCAGTACCCTGCCCTTTCTCTTTCTCCTCTTTCCTCTCCCTGTCTCCTATTTTCATTCACATAAACCAAAAAAAAAAAAAAAAAAAAATCAATCTTCCCACAGAGAAAAAAAGAAAAAACAACATAGTATTGATAGTGGTATGTGAATGATGGTTTCGGACCTTTGGTCCTAATCCATCTTCTCTGTCTCTCTCTCTCTGTGTCTTTGGTTTCTATCAAGTGGTGGTTCACAACAAAAAGCAGAGAAGAGAACACAAATTAGAACAACATTTAATCAGGTAGAGTTAGGTTTGTATATTGTCTATGTAATGTCAAAACCCATGATCCTCTACACGTAATTCCACCGCAACTACCCTAAACCCTCTCGATCTCTTCCACTATGTCTCGCGAATCGTCTCCGATCCCTTCTCATCCTCCCTCCAACAATACCCTAAACGACACCACCACCACCACCACTCCCCCAATCCACAGAAGCAACCGCCCTTCCCGCGCGTGCACTCTACGCACCGCCCAGCGCCTCTACGCGGCCGCTCAGGCTCAGGCCCAGGCCGTCAAGCTCAAGAAGAAGGAGCCGCGAGAGCGATTGGATGAGTCGCCGCAGCACCAGCAGCAATGCAGCGCCACTAGTAAGATAGTCACCCCTCTGGTCGGCGACCCACCTCCGTCACAGCTCCCTCGCTGGAGCCTCCGTGCCATGTGGGAGTTGGCTTCGGTCCTCAATTTCTTGCATGTGGGTGCTTTTGGTTTTGTAAAGTTTTGATTTTTATTGTTTTCTTTTGTGCATTTTGTTTCTTTTAAGTTGGTGAAAAGTTTTGTGCTTTTTGTTGTTGTGGGTTGTGTAGGTGTTTAGGCCATTGTTGAATATATCTGCTGAGTTTTCGGCTGAGGAATTCGAGACTGCTCTGATCACTCCAAATGATACTTTGAGTGATATACACATACCTATATTAAAGGTTGGTGTTTTATCTTTGGTTTTGAACTTTTACAGTTTCAGTTCTCTTGAGTTTGTACATGTTAGTCAATAGTTCAGTTGCAATTGTGGCAATGCGTGTACTTTCTAAACCAATGTTTTCTTTTTCCCTTTTCATTTTTCTGTATGTTTCGAGTAAATGTGAATGATTTTACATGCAAAGTTTAGTGCTTTAGCTGGGAAGGGAAGCAGTCGTAGTTTTCATGAGCTTACATAGATTGAGATAGTATCTTTTTAGGGTTCTAAGTGTGTTGTGTAGTGAAAAGTGGATTAATGTATTTAGGAGAAATCAGCATTCCAGAATTTTCAGAGTTAGACAATTAGCTGTTGATGTGATTTTAGGACTTGAAAAGTGCTAAATCGGATGCATATACCGTATGGTGAACTAGAAACTGTCTGATGCAAACTGAGTTATTTTCTTTCGAATATGAAGATTTCAAAGGATAATGTTCTTAAATTTAATAGTAGGAGTTAGGGTTGGTACACCTGTACGTATTTTTTAACTTGTATTGGAAATGTTTACTAAAGCTTGAATAGGGTTTGATGGTGTTGTAAAAGCAATGAGATGTTTTTGTTTGATTTATAATTATAGAAACATGTAATATATTGCACATATGCATTGCTAGCAGTTCCGAGGTTTGCCCTAGATGGCATATTCTATTCATGCCTGTAAATTGAAGGAAAATTATATGAATTAATCCTTTTGTGCCGTAAAGTGCACATTAATCAAGCTAGATTGTTGGCAATGTGTAGAGAAAATTTTATGGAGGAGAGCAATTTTTTTTGTTAGTTTTGCCCCACAGCCCTGACCCAATGTATATGTACGAGCCAAGTGGAATACCTCTTTAAGGTTGTTGTGATAGGGACTTGATCCCTACACCTCAATGCTATCCTTGTTGCATGATTTCAATTCAATTACATTTCTGATGGTTGTAGGCAGATGTTTTAATGTCAAAGGGAATGATGAAGACTGATTTTACAGGAAGCTTCATAAATGTTGAAGTGTGCATGTTTTAGACATTTTAAAAATGGGAAATGAAGATTAAAAGTTTCTTGCAGTGCTGGACAAAGCGGAAAAAACAAGGGATAATAAGATGATGTAAATTTGTTTTTTTTTTTTTTTTAACATGCGTTTGGTGCAACTTTTTACTTTTTACTTAGTTATTGTTGGGACTCATGTGTCTTTCATTGTAGGCTGATTTGATACTGATATCAGTGCTGGTCACCACAAACAGCTTTATCTGTTGATATTTGAATCTCAGAGTGTGCGCAAAAATGATTGTTTTTATGCAATTTTAGAATTTCTATTAGGCATTGGTGTTTTCTTCCATGTATATGTCATGTATCCTTTCTTTCCTCATTTTTTTGGGGAGGTGCCTGTATAGTTAGAATATTGTGTTGTATCTTAGAATTTTTGTATCCTGCATCGTGTTACTTCAGAACTCCTGTTTTTCATTCACTGCCCATGTAAGTTGACTTCCTTGTTTCTTGAAGGATTTGCTTCAGAATGGAAATAACATGTTTGATTGACTTATCTTGAGTAATTTAAATTTATTTCAAGTGGTACTGTCTGGCTAGTGCAAGTAAAGATAAAGCTTCCTTAGTTTTGGGATGTAATGTGCATTTTGTACTTTCCTTTTTTTCCTCACACGTACCAGTATTCCTTTACTGTATTGTTGGGGATGGTTTAGATGAATTAGTCAGCCCAAGGTCCTCTTTACCTTGGGGTTACTGGTTTTTCCACATGGACCCAATTCTTGAAAAATTGTTGGTTCTCAGTATAGATATGGATGGTTTAGTATTATCTGACTTGTTTATAAAATGTTGTAGGATATTTAAATATATTGTTAATAGTATTTTCACATGCTAATGATCCATTGCTTATTGGTTTTAGTGTTTTTTTTTTTTTTTTTTTTTTTGTTATAGGCAATCCCTCCTATTACACGAATGGCCCTTACACGTGATACCTGGATCACCGTTTTATGCAGAAAATTAAGAGACTGGTGGCATTGGGTAACTTGATCATTGTGCTCCTTTAAGCTGATGTTGGACAATTGTGGCATTCATGGTCATGTAATGCTAACATTAGCTCGGTCTGTTATTGCAGGTTGCAGAAGGGGATCTTCCAATTGTTGCTTCACATGGGTGAGTAATTGTGCATCTAGGGAACATATGGTATATACTGCTTTTGTGGTTGCTAATGTGTCATGTGATGCCAATATGTTAGGACGGAGATTGAAGTATATAAAACTCTTGATCCTGGGGTTCGCGTGGTGATCTTGAAAGCGTTGTGTGATATTCGTGTTGAGGTATTCTTATCGTCAATGAAGCATGTTTTACAGCTCTTGCATTAAATACTTACTGCTTGGACCATGATGATCTAGACTCTTTAATATCCATCAACCACACCGTGAAACTCACTCCAGACTTTAAATCTCAGTATCGAGCTCAATCATCCAATCCAAAAGAACATAAAGGTTTTGAGCTCATTCATGTATCATCAGTTTATCATGAATTTATGGGATCGGTGTAAAGCCCAGCTCATCTAAGGAAGCCTTATATCCTGACTGCTTAAAGTTCGATTGTACCTTTTCTGACGCGATATAACTCTATCTAGGACCTTATCCCTTGTTAATTACTCGCAATGCTATTTTTTTTCCATGGTGTAAATGCATAGTGGCCTTCCATTTACCTTTTTGGTTTCTTCAGCTTGAATGAAATAGGTTCTTTTTACCAATATTTGCATTGTTTCTGCTGCTCATGATTGAGAAGCATTCTTATTGCTTCAACTTGACCCAACATCAACATTTATACAGCTGAAATTTGTTTCGATATATTCTCTATATTTCCCTTGTTTACTTGTTGTAGGGTCTATTACTGGAAAGTGGTTCATTTTTTTTTTTCTTTGTTAATAAATATTTTGTTTTTTATTGAAAAATAAGTGTTCAATTTTTCGTAATACAAGACTCATATTGGTTGCACTCATATATCAAAGATTGTACATTCTTTATAAGATCAACTTTTTTTTTTTTAATCAATATGCACAGTTATTCGTATTTGTTACACATTTTCCCTTTAGTTGGTATTCTAGACAAAACTTCAGAAGCAGTTATGGGAAGGAAATCCTCACACCACTTCCAAAGCAGTTCTCAGATTCATTTATGTTGTTGAATACTAATTAGTAAAAAAAGTTAGATGCTTAAAGCTCATTCATGAAGTCTGTTCTGAAATCTGCTTTTATATGCTTGTACATTGGCAGTGATTTGCAAATCAATTTCATTTCTTCATCTAAAATATTTCTGTTGATTACCTAAGCAAGTAACACTCTTATGGATCATCTTTGCTGTTTTAATTTGTTTACTCTTGTAACATTTGTGGGAGAAATTTTGCTGAGATTGTTCTTGTTGGATAAATGGTTGATTGATCTATTTCTCATGTTTTATGTCAATTCATTGGGATGGTACATCTATATCTATGCCATTTAATTCTGCATGATCATAAATTGAGTTTTTTCGTTTAATCTTTTTTTTCAACAAAATTATGTTTAGAGCTGTTGAATAGATGTAGCATATGGTATTTTATTATTGTTCACATTGTGAGAGGAATTGAATCTAGTGATATTCTGCAGCAAGAAGATATTCGGAACTACATTGATAACTCGGTGAAACATGGTGTACAACTTTCAGCATTTCGTAAAGAACGTGTTGGGGGTGATTCTTATGGGATTAATTATTGGTAATGTAGTTAAGCTTCTCATAAAGTTGTCTTCTTTCTATGTGATCAATGTTGATTTATCAAATTTTGGCT
Organism: Dimocarpus longan; assembly: GCA_022984855.1. Classification (NCBI taxonomy): domain Eukaryota; kingdom Viridiplantae; phylum Streptophyta; class Magnoliopsida; order Sapindales; family Sapindaceae; genus Dimocarpus; species Dimocarpus longan. The sequence continues at coordinate 9,309,041 of CM041024.1, forward strand.
TTCATTTAATATTCTGCATTGTTACGTTAAATTCTTATATAGGCTATCCACATGTTACTGCAGGTATGAAGATGATCCGGTAATTGGTCATCGGTTGTACAGGGAAATAAGAAAAGCTGATGTGAAGGTTGAAGGGAAGAAAACAAAAATGAAGGGTTCCAAAGTCCTTCCCAATACATCATATCAGTGGGAAACAGTTGCTACTAATTTAGAAGAATTTCAAGATGTTTCTGTAAGTTTCTAAACAATCTTTCCTTCTGATTCTGATGCACCCTTTTCTAGTTTCCATCAGAAATGCTGACTGGTTTTTAACATTTATTTTGTTTTTCATTTTCAATGACATACTGTGACACAGTTATTAAAAGAGAGTTCAATTGTTCCTACATGAGATTACCTTTTGGATTTCTGATTGTTTTTCGCTTGTATAAAATTAACTCTAACTAAAAATAGGGAATGCAGCTATAGAACAAGTGCATGTATCTAGTAGCTGTTTTTTGTAATGTGAAATTCTTACCTTAATTTCATTTTGTGTAAGGGCCAGACATCTTTTATTTATTCTCGCAATGGAAGTCTAAACTTAAATATGTATGGGTGTATTGAAGTATTGTGAGATGTGCATTCCTCCTGGTAAGATTGAAATCTTAAGGGTACTAAATGTGAAATATCAAAGGGTCTGATTTTTTGTCAGAGATGGTTTGCCATGCAATGCCACCAAGTCATGATGTGGGAATTTGGCGACTTTGCTTTGGCTATGTATCACCTTGTATGTCCATTTAGATGGCTCCTTCTATATAATGCATTTACTGTTTTTATTGATAAGTCCCAGTGCATTGTGGAGAAGACTTGGAACTTTTGAGCATACAAGGGCTTCAAATGCAATTTTTGTGACAAGTGAACTGGAATGTTTAGGGCTCTTCTGTGCAGTGAAAATACTTAGAATTTGAAATTTGTCAAATTTGTAACCAGTTACTAGATATTCAGAGGGGATGTGAACGGTGCTTCCCCTTATGATTTTTATTTGTATCTTTTCCTTGTGTTTGCAGGAGAAGCTTTTCTCAAGTAAAAATAGAACCGAGGCTTCTCTTGGGAAGAAGTTAAAGAATGACATGCTTCCTGAAATTGAGAAGGAACATAAGGTACCTAAAAGCCTGCCTGTTGAAGAATTCCTAACCTATGTAATCATGTTTTATTTGCTGCCTGGAAAAGAGCTTTCTCTGTTTTTAATTTTGGAAAATTTCCTCAATTACTGTTTGCATTTTTATTTTTATTTTACTTTATTTTTTGGGTGGTTGCTTAGAGGAAGGAGAAATTGCTGAAAAAGCAACATAGACAAGCTTTACTTCTTGATAACTTCCTGAATGTGGATGGGCTTGCTCCAGGACGATCCCTTCGTGATAGAAAACCAGTCACTTACACTTTCGGTGAGAGCAACAAAAATCTATTTTGTAGTATATATTCCCAATGGTTACATCTGCTTCTAATTACTAGATATCACAAGTTTTTGGTCGCTATGTTAATTGTGTAATTCAAATTAGTGTATCAAAGAAATGGAAAGACTGGCAGAACAGTGATAAGTATTCTGTTAAATCTGTCAGCTTTTAATTGTTTTTTTTCTGAAGAGATGCCAACTGAACCTCAGTTGTGTCTTCCAAGTAAGACTGTTACCTTTGGAACCTGATATGTGGTGCAAGGTGTCTTTTGCATGTGATGGTTGTTAAAAGTTTTAGCGATCTCACGATTCCATTTGTCTGACTTTGCCTTTCTGAATGACTGGGTGAAGATCAACCCATTGAGCAGATAGTGTAACCATGACATCTCTTCGATCCAGTTCTTATCTCATAGTAGCAAGTTCCTAGGTTAATCGTTTCTGGTTTGGGATTATCATAGGATTGAATTGTCTTCCATACCTTGTTTTGGTGCTAATCACCGTCCACGATATACCCTTTCTAGGCACTGTGTGGATCCAAACCTAGTTGTTGGATATTGCAGTATATAACTGATGTCGATTACACTTTAATGCTACTAAATGGTTCAGCTATGTGAATTGGCATTTACATTCATCTCTAAATCCCTGGTAATTATTTATCTTTCTCAGTGCTGAGCCATTATGGCAAGTGTAAACATTTACGTCTTAAATTTTTAATCTGTGTTTATTCATGAATATGTTCTGGAGGGAGTGTGAAAAAATTTCAATTTATTTATCTCTCTCTCTCTCTCTCTCTCTCTCTATATATATATATATATTTACTATTAATTTGGGCTGTGGATCCATCAAATACCATATCTTAGTGTGGAATTGTTTCAACTGCTCTGATAATGGACTCAAGGCAGTCTTATATGTCAAATGTTTTTGCAGATGATTATGATCGTTCGATCAACGAGGCTATCAAGATAACCAAGTATGGAATTATCGCTGAATGCACTTCTTTTTTGGTTTTGCATTACATAGAGCATCTTACAGGAACTCTTATTTATCTTTGTGTGGTAATTTAGTTTTTCTTTACTGTTGTTTCAGGCGGAAACCACCATCTCCTGAGCCAAATCAAAGAACAGAAGGTGATTCCAAGCCTGAAGCTTCTATGAATGGTAAATGGAGTGATCCTTTACATGCCTCTGAACACACTTTCAATGCTGTGTCTCCTGATTTGCATGATTACGATGAGGATGATGAAGAGCATAAACCGGAAGAGTTAGACCGGAGGTATGGTTATCTCTGTATAATTTGTTACCTTAATAGTTTACATGATTAAAAGTAATTAATAGATAAATTTTCACACAAACGATATGCAGTAATCGGCGAAGACAGAGGCCTCAAAGATATTCAATTAAAGACTTTGTTGAGGCTGTATCAGATAATGAGGCAGATTTTGACAGTGATGATGATATAGTTGGGGAAGTTGTTTATGATGAGGAATATCTGAGGAAACGTAAACAGAGGAGAAAGCATTCCAGTAGCTCTGAAGGGGATGAGGAGTACCGTTGGGATGAAGAAAATCCTGAAGATGAGGAGGAAGAAGAAGAAGAAGATTCTTTGAGTATCTCTGAGGATAGTGATGAGCCTCAAAAACCTAAGAAATTGCCAGGTCGTACTCGGAGAGAAACTAAATTAAGGTCAGTTGATGAGCTCCAGTCAGGACTAAGACGCAGTAAGAGGGCAACCAGAAACCGAATTAATTACCGACAGTATGAGCTTTCAGATTCAGATGCAGAATCAACGAAACCTGAGAAGTCAAATGCATCTGAAGAGCATTCTGTTCCCAGCGAAAATGGGGAGTATTCATCGGGTACTCAAGATTCTGATGGCAATGAAAATGATGAGGAGATAAAAGCTGATCAACCCGTTGAAGGTTATGCTGAGACAGTTGAGAAAGAGCAAAGTCAGCCACCTGAGAAATCTAGTAGTCCTGGCCAAGCTGAAATAGATGGTGTAAAAAAGAGAAGATTCCTCGACCTAAATGAGCTCGCTCCAGTTTCTGGCTTCGATGATGGTCCAAATTCTATAAAAGATGAAGATAGAGATGGTTTTTGAAGCTTCTTTCTGCTGGCAAGCAAAGAGTCAAAGTTTTTCTCTCAGCGAAGGACAGTGTATGATAGTAAGGAGGACGATAAATTTTGTGTTAAGCTCATGGGATGAAGTAGAGCCCTTTCCGTGGCTTAACTGAAGGAACTACCTTGATGCAAATTCCATTATCAAATCTGCAGCAGGGGAGCAACAACAATGTCGAGAGCTATGTAGAATAGGTAGTCATTTTTTAGTATGTCTACATTCAAAGAAACCTACAGCAAGTGAATGAGAAATCGTTGAGAGTTCATTAGCTTATCAAAATTAATGTACAATAACCATTAACTAATATTGTAACTGAAAAATTTGGCTTCTAGATGTGCCAGCGCAGTAGTCTATATTTTTGAGTATTTGGGTTGGTTGGCTCTGTTGATAATATGTTCCAAGTCACGTGTTATTCTCTTGTGTAAAATGGAACCATCCTCCTTCAATCGGTAGACCTATAATTTATTTATGATTTCTAGTAGTTGGTTAAGTTTAATCAGATGCAGATAGGAAGTGGCAAAGTGTTTTGTTTGTATGTTTGTATTTTTTTGCTTTTGTATTTTTAATTTATTGGTATCAAGTCAAAATATTGTTAGAACCAGTTGAGATGAAACTTTACAGCACAATTCGGATTCTAACTCCTAACAGGAGAGAGAGCTATGTGCGTAGAGTGTGAAAACTATCTATGTTATTTTGGGAAATATGGATCAAAACCTCATATTTGAGCAAGGTTGGTGTCTTAAACCAGAGCAACAACCCCACCTACTGCATGTTTGTCTGTATTTTGTTTTAAATGAAAACATGTGAAAAACTTACTCTTATTATTTATAACTGCTAACCATTTCAGAAAAGAGCAAAAAAGGTTGGGAAGCCTTTTGGTTCGGTTGGGAACCATAGAAAACAATGGGCCTCTCTTTCTCATCGGTTTTTCTTCTCTTTTTATTTTCGGACTAATATAATTTATTAATGTAGATATGTAACTATATAGAAGGCTTACCAAATATTATGTGCCAATTCAATTTCATATTTCCAAATTTGATCTTTACTTAAGGTGCTATATAAGTGTAGCATGCATGTCAACATCTGTCGTTTTGCACCCCAAAATAATATATGCAAGTCAAACTTTAATTCTTCTATTGAAGACAAAATAAACTATAATGAAAACTGAATAATATACGATAAACTTAAAAACTGAATCAATTATATTTTACTGAAATTTTACCAGTTTAAAATTCTTCTATTCTCAGGCATTATTGTTTAAATTTTTCCAGTGCTGTAATTGGATTTGGATTGCTCTAATTTCATGTCGTGGTTGTTGTCCCGTTAGACTGTTCTTAAACGTGGTACTTACAATGCATTCTCAGGGCTTAATGTGCTTTCTGCAAATTAAAACAAGTGTTATTTACTAATGATGATAAGTAATATGAAAATCTCCATTTAGCATACACATGCATGTAAAATTTATAGAAAACTTATTCTCAAGAGATTGTAGAACTCGGTACTTCACAATATTTCTTCTGTTTCTTTGTTTCCTTTTGGATCAACACCATTTTCCTTGATCAGCAGTTCATCCTCCTCCACCAAATCGTCAGCTTTCTTCTTTGCTGCTTCTTCTTTGGTTTCCTCAAGTGCTTGAATCAAGCTTGAAAGACATTTTTCTACATCATCAGATGGAGACTTAGGCATGAGATTCTCAGCAACATCAGCAGGTGTAATATTAACCTCCCCCATCAGGTTTTGAATTGTATAAAACAAAGGATGATTTTCCACTTTCAAAAAATTCCTTGCAAGCACTTTGAACCCTTTGAAGCTACAATAAGAAAGCTCTATATGCTTGTCCATCCTGCCTCTTCTAATCAAAGCTGGATCAAGCTTCTCCACATAATTGGTTGTGAACACAATCAGCTTCTCCCCACCACAAGCAGACCACAGCCCATCAATGAAATTCAACAATCCTGACAGTGTAACCTTGCTGTTACCATTGTTACTCTCTTCCTTTGCTTCTTTCCTCTCCTGTTCCAACTTGTCCTTCTTATCATCTGAAGACTTGTCGTCCACCTTCTTCATCCTCTGCCCTGTAAGATCAAGTGAACAGTCTATATCTTCAATCACAATGATTGATTTACTAGTTGTCTCGATCAACAGTTTCCTCAGCTCAGTGTTGTCCTTCACTGCAGTGAGTTCAAGATCATATACATCATAGTTCAAGAAATTGGCCATTGCAGCAATCATAGTAGACTTGCCAGTCCCTGGAGGACCATAAAGAAGATACCCTCTTTTCCAAGCTTTGCCAATCCTGGAATAGAATTCTTTACTCTTGCTGAATGTCAATAGATCCTCAATGATCTCCTGCTTCATCTCTGGCTCCAACGCCATTGTCTCAAACGTTGCAGGATGCTCAAACACAATGTGACTCCACATGGTTTGCTTGAAACTGGGCCACTTGTAACCAGGACTATTAGTGTAAAGCTTCCTCTGCCTATTCCTCACTTTGATTTCCCTCCCTTCCTTCACTACATGCTCCAAATAAGTCTCGGTTATCATCTCCCTGTGCCGCTTGTGAAATGTGAGCCTGTAGTATCTCTTCTCCTGCTCAGGATAATATGACATGGGCCGTGTAGGTGACACCACCTTGCTTGATACCCACCAGATTTTGGCTCCATGAAACTCATCGGTCACCATTTCATACTCATCCATGCTAAGCACCAAGTGGTTGCTGTCTCTTCCCATCTCAGCTTTGAGTCTTTTAGCACTTTTTGAGGAGTTGACACTCAAATAGGCCTCAACAGCAGCATATGCTTCACTCCGCTTGAGGCGATCCCCACTGAATTCATGGATTGAAATCTTGATGTATGGATAAAAGAACCCCTTGATTCTGTGTGTGTATTTTTCGAAGTAGCGCCTGACCTCATATGGGCAATACTGGCGTATTATAGCCGAAATAAACATTAAACTAGCTAGTGTTGAGCCCATTGTTGTCCACATCTCTGTCATTGTTGCTGGCACCATCTTGCTGCTTTGCTTCTATCTGGGTTTGTGAATCTTTTGCTTCCTTGTTCCTTCTTCAAATCAAGGCTACTATGCAAAGCTTTTTGGGGTTCTTTCTCTTGGTTTTACAGTCTTAGTATTTTTTTTTTTTTCGATTTTTGGGTCCACTGCAGCATAGCTTTTTTCGCTGTCTAGGCTTGGTGCTAGGGTTTTGGTTAGAATGACATTGCAATCACTAAATAAAGTTGAGAAAAAATAGTAGGTAGAGAATGACAAATGACAAATGACCCGATGCTTCATTGTTTATTAAGAAACATTGGAAAGTTGTTTTCTTCTAAGCTTGATCATGGATTGAATTTGGATTGGTGGGTCCACGTGGAGGGTGAACCGAAAGGACAAATTATGCAGATTACTAGTCCACAAAAGTGCAAGGTCCATGCGCACCAGAAAGGCCAAGTGGGGGGACTTTGTGAAGTTGAGCTTTCATATATATATATATATATATATATATATATTTAAATATATATTTCATACTTGGTGAAATTGATTGTCCTCAACCAAAAATGACAAAATTTTGGACAGGTCGTGGGGTCATTTCAAATTTTCAATGGCTGGTTTTCTGTTTATATTGTATAATAATATGCCTAGTCATTCTCCACGAACTCAGTTCAAAAAGCTTTACCACCAGTCATGTAAAGCCTGACATTTTTGAAATGTGAATTGGACTCAAATGTTTAGACTTATGCTTCCCTGAAAGCTACATGGAAATTAGGATTTGTTGAAATTAATTATCAGTGACTTGTACATAGAAGTGAGTTAAAAACAATATCAATAGTCATTCTGCAAGCAAGCCCCACAATTGAGTTTGATCTGGAAATTAGGATACTTCAGTGAAAGCCACAATTGAGTATGAAGTTGCATCTGGAAACCAGGCCATATCCTTCTGTCACTTATCAATAAAGACAATTTGAGTATGAAGCTATGGCCTGCAAACTTCATAGCTTGCAAGGCCCTTGTCAATAAAGATTTGGCCTTTTCAAGCTGAATAAGGCCACAATTACTAATTTGTATTTTTGTTTGTTACCCTGCGATGCACCCAAAGGGTACCCTACAAATGAAAAGCTTACCTAGATAGAAACCAGTTTTGGTTTCTAATAAAATGTGGCATTAGGATGCCATCAAATAAAAATGTAGCATTAGGATGTTGATTGTTGGGTTTGTGTAATGGTGGTCCAGTGAGGTGACTCACTCAGGCTCTAATCTAAAACTACATCGCTATAAACATGGGTTGGCAAGTACATGGCTACCGAACAGAAGCCATCATCCATGGGACCGGACCATGAGTTAGTCATATTTGGTCACTCTCATCTTGTAAAAGAAGACAAATGGTCCAGTCATGTCACTGACGTGGCTCCAAGTACATCAAAATTATTGAACCTTTCTTTTAGAAGTTGATTTCCCCACCTTTCCTCAAATTCATCCGTGTCCACTGTCCAGTCCCTCTCTCTTTCCTTGCATGGATCAGGAAGCACGACAGAAATTACTGGAGAAGATACCAACCACAAAATCTTCAATGTTCACAAAATCTTTTACAGTTATAAAGTTTAGTACCAATTTGGGTTCACTTTATTTTGTGCTTAAGCATATGATAATGATTGCAAACTTTATACAGATTAGAGCCACCATTATCTTGTTCTTCTATTCTAAAGCCTCTCTTATTTGTATATATCCTTTTTCACAATATATTAAGCAGGCGACCTGAATGGATTAGGCACCCACTTCCCTTAATCAATTTGAGAAATGGAGAAACACTGGCTTGACTTAAAGTGAAGTGACAATTTCTGTGATTTCATTGAAAAATGTCTACTTTTTTGGTTATAAGATAGACACAAGTAAAGAAAAGACCATGATATTTCACTAGTGACTGCACCAAAGGATTGATGCTAACATTACTCAATTTGGATCAAGCAAAGATAAAATGTCTCCAATTGTGCGGTCCATATTGTAACTAAATAAACAAATAAACAAATAAAAAACCATTAAAGCTAGCTTCCTCAGCAACTTCCCTTTGCTCTCATGTGCTAACTAAGCTGTGCTAGCTTGTGTTTTCAGTAAAACCAAAAGGGAGGAATAAAAGGCTATTTTATTTACACAAGGGTGCAAGTACTTGAACTTCTCAGGCCTAAGGAAGAACCAAGCACTGCAATTTATAATAACAATCACCTTTGAGCATTTTCAGAGCCGCAGATTCTTGATATCTTCCTCGTTGGCAAACCAGTCGGGTATGATTCGAGATAAATGAGGGTGAAGATCCTTGTAGGAATTCTTGATGGTCCCTTCTGCCACCCTAGTAACAACGGAAATATCTACAACCACGAGAGCATGAGTATTAAAGTAAAGTAATCACAAATTTCAAAAGAGTTCATGGTTTTTCAAACCTTTAAGAGGTTTTGTCTCATTTGATAATTGAGTTATGATGTATATAACAGCTGCTGCCACAGAGATTGGACTCCTCCTGGGCAAGTAAGAGAGAATTTGCTTAGTTAAAAACAACTAAAAGGCACCATCTCCTGATTGGTATGAATCATTAAAGATTAATTGAGGAGTCGGCCACAAAGATTCAATAAGAATATATAATAAAAGTAGCCACTCAATTTGCCGCAGATTGGATTCAAGGACTAAGGTCCTAAAGCTTCTAATTCCATGATCAAATTAAAAAGCCAAAAGATAATTCATAGTTTCATTGATTATCTGCTATTTCGCTTCTATTCTTAAGAAATAAAAGGGCTCATTAAAAGTCTGCAATTATGATTTAAATGCCACTAGAACATCTAGACCAATGAAGAGAGGACCTCAAACGTAAAGACACCACAAGAAAGAAAAATTATATCTCCTTTTTCAACAGGAAGAAAAAGAAACTCTTCTTAATACCCCTGTTAGTTAAAAGTGTCCAATGTATCCCCACCCCGCCCCGCTCTTTCTCTTCCCTAAGAGCTAAGAATGTGTATGAGGTCAGAAACTTAGCATATACACATACAAATCAACATATTCCAGGATGTCCAATTTCTCCTAATGGCCTTTACAAGTACATAACACAAAAAAGAAGAAACACAAAACTATTGATTAGGACTTGAGGTTCTGCAAGCAAGCCAATAACAATATCAGAAGTAACCTTATGTCAAGCTCTTCAGATTTCTGCACAGCTTCTTGGGCTGCCTTAACAGCTTGATTGGTCATTCCAAGATTGGAACAGAAACGTCTCTACAGATTGAAGATAGAAATTATATAAATAGGAAGAACAAAATTTAATAGATCCATGGACTGTGAAAAATTAAAGACAAATAGGAAGAACAAAATTTATAATGTCTTCAACACAAACTCACCAGATAGTCTGAAGCATGTATAGTTCCCATTTCCACAGAATGGCCCATCTCTACCTCTAGGTGTTTCACAATAAGCTCTTTCGCACGTCCTATCTCTTTCTTTGTTGTCCCATTGACAACAGAACAAAATTCTAGTTGAGATCTACGCTGTTAGAGTAGGGACTCAATTACACAAAAAAGAGATCAAGGAAATTGTTAAAAAAAATATGCCCTTCACCTTTCACAGTTCGAGGTTTGTTTTCTTGTCGACAAGCAATGTAGAGGCAAGCAGCCACAATTGCTTCTTGATTTCGTCCTCTTAGAGGTTTTTGATCTTCCACCTTCTTATAGATTTCATTAGCTCGATCCTTACAATCAAAATTATAAATCCATCACAGATGAGCATTTTAAATCAAAGGGCTTGACAAATCAAGATTGTGAGAAAGTAGAAACAATTGCAGTGTATTTTCATGAATCAGCAGAATAGCATACATATATGAGTGTATAAAGATCGTAAACAGAAATTAAATACTAATTTATAATATGCAATAGGGTCTAGGAACACAGACAAAATCACTACTTGAATAAATCAATTGACAATTAGTGTTAGCACTGTGCCAATGACGACACTACTTAGGAATTTACATTCTTACCCCAAAATCACAACTGATTACTATTATTTGCCCTAGTTACATTAGTAAAAAGCAATGTGCCTCGGCCGGAGCAAATTTCATCATACTAATAAAGCTAGATCGCCTTAAGATGCATTGAACTCGTCTAGATTACATCAATTTCGAATGTGAATCTTAAAATACATACTACTTAAGATATCATCAAAAGTGATATCTTATTCTCAACCTCATCCTCATGCATTAAGGTATCTCTAAAGACCTTTCTTTTTATTACAACTATTGTAGTTACATGTCCACATAATCCAAGATGCCACACCTAAAGAAAAGCCTTTTAGCTTTGCCAGAGAAGGAATTTTCTGTTTTCCACTTTCATGGTTGAGCCTTTCTCATTCTAAACATAATTACCAAGGATGTGAGCTCAATGGAACATCTCATCATCCTACCTTTTAACTCTTTCCTAAACTTCATCTTTATCCTAAGCGAATCCAGTTTAAGACTATTCGTGCAACTCTCCCTAACCTCAATTCTCAATTTTTAAACTACTTAAATTCACATCAACATTCAATACCATCTACCATAATTTGAGAATGCTAAAACAAAGAACCCTTATAAGCATGTGGCATCAGTTTCCATTCACAAATCATGTGAAACTGGAAACACGTGCGTAATCACACAGTTATAGCAGTTACAATACAGTGAGCAATATAGGAGTGGTAAATGACATATTCACAGAAATTTTATTACATGCAGAAGTCTATATAGATAAGTAAAATACCTTTATCGTTGTAACCAGTCCCAACCTGAAACACCCATTAATTATATTAGTTATCTTTGATAACAGTTAATAACCAGTATTTTAATAGAACCAACATAATGAAATCATTTTTTGCAGACCTCTTAAAACGTGATAGTTTCCTTCTCTTTATCAACAACATGGTTTTTAAAAGATTTAACATAAGAAAAAAATATATATAAATTTTAATACACTAAGATTGTAAACAAAAACGAAAAGCTGAGGAAATTTTAAGAATGATCTTGGAAACAACACCATATCAGCAAATTTCTGCTCATAATATGTACATATAAACACAAACAAAATGCTTGATTAGAGAATCCAGACACATATTTTCAACTCAAAAGCATACATTCCAACAAAGATCTCAACATTCATTCACTACAAAAGAAATGCCATTTTGTGTCTGTCTTGTATTTCTTTCTTCAATTAGAGTCTACAGTAACCATTAGAATACAAAATATCTAATCAAAAAGAGAAAAAAACCACCATCAACGTGCATTCTCGTAGATAACTCTTAACTGCCCTGACTGAAACCCAACATAAAAACCACACAAAACGTACACATATATGTTAATGAATAATGAGCAGGTAGAAGAACATGGTGGTTCAAAAACCAAAATTCAAAGCCTGTCCCACATGATATTCTCATAAATGTGCTGTGTACACAAGGGTCTTCACTCTGTACTCCACCTAACCCAAGCAACCCCACCAAAAGACCACTTTTTTGCAGTCAAAATTGAAAATCCTTTTCACAACACCAAAATTAAACAACAATAATAACAATAAAAAGAAAAAAAAAACATTTTTTTTCCTCCGATCATTATCAATCACAAATCACAAAATCACTACAACATATTTTAAAATAAAAAAATTTTTTTAAAAAAAAAGAAAAAGAAAAAGAGAGAGATATTGATTTGAGATACCTTTCGGCCATTGCAGAGATGGAAGAGAAGGCCCGGATGAGATTCTTGTCAGGATTGGAGCCGCGGCTCTGCCACCTGGCAAGGGAGCCAGAGAGGAGCTCAGTGGAGGTGCCATTGGCTTTGGAGATGACGGTGGAGAGGCCACCGTGTGTGAGGAGAGGGTTGTAGGGGCCGCCGACGCGGACGGGGTCATTGTCGGCCGATTGGTCGGCGAATGTCCGCCACTCGGAGTTCTCGTCGACGGAGTGGGCCTCCAGGACGAGTCCGCACTCCGAGCATATGGTGTCACCTGCTGAGTGGTCGAACACCACCTCCGCCTGCCGCTTGCAGTCCGGACAGTACGTGTCCGCCATTGATTGGGTCGTTTTTATTTTCACTTTCACCGAATTCTCACACACACACACACAGGCAGAGTTAGTTACCATGGTGGTGTGGCTTTATAGGGCTCGTTTCAAGAGTTACAAGTCCGTCTTTCGTTTTTGGAAAATTCTTTGTGGGGTCCACTGCTAGGAAGGCTTATCCAGCTCATATTTTTTTTACCTATTTTATATTTTTTATCAATTATTTTTTAATTTTTTCCGTTATGGCAATGACCGATGAAAATGGTAGCAGTACACCGGTACATAAGCATTTCTCGTCCTCTTAAAAAGTCAAAAGTTTAAGTAATATCTTTATTTAAAAAAATAAGATATGGATAATTTTTTTTTTTTTAAATTTAATCTCTTCTTTCATCATAATAAAACTTAAATAAAATCAAAATCACAGTAATTAATTAATAACATGATTTGAAAATTTCCCTTTTACTTTGTATAAATATTTGTTAATTTATGTAAATTGGCAACAAAACCATTTTTAGGTAGGTAGACCTAATACTTTTCATACAAATGGGATGACTCATGTGCTTTACATGAAAGTTTTTCGTTTCTAGTTTAGATATTAGAAGAGGGGGAAAAATAGAAATTAATGTTGGTTTGGAAATTTTAATTTTTAAAGAAAATTATTGAATTATTTGTTGACCAATCTGATTTTTAACCATTTAAGGAATGTTTTAAAACACTAGTACCATCACCAACAAAAACATCAAATTCCGAAATGGTATCTTGGTTCTGAACATGTGTGGAAGGTGCAACCACCTCGAACCCCTAATTTGGAGACCCCAAATTTTATAAATTTTCATTTTTTTTTATAATAAATTGGTAAAATAAATATATTATTAATGTTTCGAATAATGTACGAACCTGGATGCTTATAGAACACACTTTGGCCACTTGGTTACAAAGTGTGGTGTTTATTTTTGTTGATATAATTTATTTCAATCAATATTTTATAAGATATAAAGGCCTCAAAATTGATAAATTGATGTTTTATAAGTTCTTTAGTATGTATAGATCATAAATTGATGTTTTTTAAGTTCTTCGGTATGTATAAATAAATTGTGTTAATAAGTTTCAATGATTTTTATTATTATTATTATTATATGAATGTATTTGTCTTATATGAATATATTTGTCTTATGACATCAATTTTTTTTTTCTTCATTTTTTCTTAATGAAATTACTCTATACACACTAGGTTTTTTATTTATATGAATAAAAAAATAATTTTTCGTATCAAGTCTCTAAAATGTCAAGGCTAGCCCTACTTCCATTGTTTGATACTTTGATATATGTTATCAATTTGATATTAATACTATTTACAACTTGTTAATTTAATTTAGTTTCATTAATTTTTAGAGATTTTTTAGTATTTATATTTTGGAATTTTGTAAAAAAAATTATTAGACCAATTCTTATCTCTTAATAATAATTTAAAAAACATCATCATTAGCAATACTAATATCCTATATAATTAATTTATGGGATAGTTTCATGTGAGTAATTAATTTGATTTTTAAGGCCAACTTTAAATAATACGTTCAACCTAATTACGTATTGTAAGGTAAAATCTTCGAGCATTATTTGAACTTTGTAGCATCCCATCGTTGGGTATGATCGGTTGTTTAGTAAAATAATATTTTTGGACAGTTTACAGGTTCTATCTTATCAATACTAGAAAAGTTTGGTGTTCGTCAGAGGTGATATAATATATTTGGGCAATCATGAGGATGATCCATGAGATACCCTAATTAAACATCAATATGTCATTATATTTTGCATCAACTATGGAATGTGGTTTCTGTACTAGGCACACCAACTTTTGATCAGTAATTGAATTACTTGTGCACCTCGGTTTCTCTCACGGTGGGGGAAGTCAGAGTCGTCCCACCGTCATTAAAAGTACTAGTATGGGAAGATTTTTCTTCTATCAGGAAAGTAACTATTCATCTTACATTATAACAGACCAAAAAGAATTCATCTCCCTCGGTTGAGAATTTGAAGACCAACAATGTTGCAAGTGAATTCCTCTTCAGAAGTTGTTGTGTTAGTAAACTTCCTAAAGATAATCTTGTTAATATATATTTTCTCATGATTAACTGTTAAAAAAAGCTGCAAGACACCTTAAGCGATACCCAGTGGATCCATTAAATTCCATCACCTTTAGGTGTTGATGAGAAAATACTGGAAATTGGTGTATCCTTCTTCTTTGGCTCCAACAATGGTTTATGACAATGATAAATACATTAATATATATATATATATATCATGCACACACACAAACTGCATCATTCTTATTAGAGCTCTAGATTTCGTTTCTTCTGACTTTCACTAAGGTTGTTAGTTCTTAGATTTAATATAAACAAATTGTGAGCAGTGTGAGGTTGACATTATTGCACTCACATTCAAGGATAAGAATGAGTGGGTGGTGGAAATTTATTTTGCTTCGGTTAGACTAAGTGAGGACCAACATGTGAAGCTAAGATAATTATGCCTTCTCAAAACATACCAGCATGGAAAAAATGGATACAACTTTTAGCTAATTAGTTTTGACGCCTGGAGTTCAACCATTAATAAAACAATAATCTCATGTGATTGAGACATGTTAAAAATAGGGCACAAGTATTCACCGTCCCAGGCAAGTTTTCTCATATATTGCCCTAGACTCAGAAGAATAAATAAAACATTGCTTTGAATCAAGCATTCTAATGATCAGTCTTCTGATTTGCATAAGAGGATGCATGTGTATTCATGAAAATGTTCCTGCATCCAATCTAATTAAGCCTAAGCTGGACTATGAAGAATGAAAGAGTTTGAAAGGATGTTTAAAAGGCCTACAAAACAAGCCACCACAGAATATACAAATAAATGATATGATGCTAGCCAGCTCTCTCTCTCTCTCTCTATATATATATATATGACTGCAAAATTTGTTACCAAGTGATCTATCCACACACCACCACAATCAATTAATCATCTCATGTTGGAACGCCTAGGCTTCCCTTGCCTCTGCAGTTCTTTCCACATGCACCTCACCAGCTGTTTTAGCTAGAGACTGGACTGAGTTTATAGTAATCTTCTCTACACCCAAACTCATAATGTCATATGATTTTATTTAAAAAAAGTCAGCAAAGTAAGTTACGTAATTGCATTTTTTGATTCTACACGAACCCCTAAATATCACGATACCACAAAAAATAAAAGAAACATGAGATAATATTTGGTGTTTCTAATTTGATATTACTAAATATTAAAGCCTGAAATCTACAATGAAGATAAGAACACTTGTGAGGAAGTTTAAAAAATAAGAAGTTCAACCCCATGAGGTAATCTTCTCTTTAGTTGCTCGGCACCTTTTCTACTGATCTCTTTGTACACACGATCCTCAGAATCCAAAGAGGTTCGCAGCAACGATGGTTCAGCAGGATTAACAAAGACTTTCTCAAGCACGCTGGCATTGTCACTTAAGTGCCATGCAAATTGAATTATAACTGAATTCCAAATGAATCCCTAAAATTCTACCACCCTAAGGTGTCGATGAGAAAATCCTGGAAACCGGTGTATAATTAATTGGCTTTGGTTTGTGGGACAATTCATTAACTGCATCAATGACAAAAACATTAGTATATCATGCACAAAAAACATCATGCTCATTAGAGAAGAAGTAAAATAAGTAATCGTATAAAATTTCAATATTTTCTTTGCCAACAAAGAGTTGATGTCTGGAAATTAAATCATCGATAGCCCATCCAAACTAAGAAAGAGAGCTACCTTTCATTCTTTATAAAACTAGAAAACTGGGCTGTTAAAAAAGCTATTGCAACAATAATTAGCTCGAAATAGTTTAGGCAAGTAATAAACCAGACTAAAATCTGTTCAAAGATGCAATTAATTTTACAAAATTAATTGAGACATATATATATAATATAAGCAAGCTTCTTATTCTATGCATTAATAGATTCAACTTCAGTGTAAACTTGTTCAAGGAGGGGCATGCTTTTATCATTTGAATTAAATCACTCAGATTTCCATCACGTTTCACAAAAACACTAATAGTTAAATGCCTGAATTCGGGTAGTTCAAATGGTAGAGATTGTGTAACATCCTGAAATATATATATATATATAATAGATTTGTGAAGTTATATAGTAAAACAAAGGACAATGGAATTTAAAATTCTAACCTTTTTTGAGCAATAAGGTTAACTTAAAAATCTCCAATTGAGGAAGCAAAGAAATAACCGGGTCAAGATAATTTCTTATTGGAACACCGTAAATCCGAAGGGATAAATCAAGAAGTAAAGGAACATTCTCAGCTTGTAACTTGATTAGTTCTCCTTTATATTTAAACGACACGAGACTTGATGTTGAAATTATAATTTCTCTTAACTTCTAGTAGAAGCAAATTTCGAGGTGCTTTAATTAGTTCTCCGGAAGATGATCGATCATCACTCTTAGTATCCCTACCAGGCTGGTGAAAAACAATGAAATCATTCATTTGCATAAATATAATAATTTATGCTATAAAATTCTAAATTTATTCCAATTACTGATCAAATATCAATGGGAGCAACAAAGTATTATTACGGTGAGTATAAAAAATAAGAAACTTGCGTTTGGAATTGTGAGAAAGTAGCCGCCGTATCTTTATCTGTAATCTGAAATCGTTTTCACATGTAGGTATAGTATAATTACATGTCAACCTATAAAAGACAAAGGGTCATTGACATTAAAGAATTGTAACCCTAGCTACAACAATTAAGTCTTATATTAAGATCAAAGAATTGAAGCCCTAGCCAGCCAGCTGCTACCTGATGTTATAACTTGTCTTATCGGCCTCTCTTCTTTTGATTGCGAGTCTATAACATATGGATTCCACTGCCTTTGAATATATATGAAACCCTAGCTAGCTACATGATGCAATAACTCGTTTTATGGACGTCTCTTCTCTTGTTTTAGTTAATTATAAAATACATGTGTGTGTATATATATAAATAAGTGGGTTAAATTTTTAATATAATAATAACATTTAAAAGAGTTTTCTAATGCCCATAAGAACTCTCATTTTTTTTTTTTTTTTTTATTTTGAAAAGAACTCTCATTATCTTTATTCCAATAAAAAAAAGAGTACTAAAATCAAACAAATCATTTAGATTTCCTAATATTCAGATCTCATGATGAAGAAAAGATGACTGATCTCTATGTCTTATGACGGACGAGATTTATTTATTTTTATGATATTTACTCGTTACTTAAGAGTTTTTTTTCTCACAATTATTGTCACTGTGATTGTGATTGCTAGTTTTTTTTTAATAATTTATTTTTTATTTTTTATTGTGATTGCTGTTGTCACCTGTTTCTGGTTCTGATTTTCCTCTTTTTGAGAGAATGAACTGTTTTGATTTGGGTGGTTATCATTAAATTAAGTGACATTACTGATTGGATTCACACAGTATTTGAGGAGGGAGTTCAAAGTTTGAGTTAAATTTTGCTGGGTTTATGCCAATTCTTGGGGATCCAGGTATATAACACCTTCAGAGGTCCCCATGGTTTATCCAATATCAAATATCTAAAATCTGTTTGTTTAAGATTTGTGAAAGTACCATACAAAATTTTAGAGTTCTTCTAAATACATATTCTATGATGATCATCTTGAATGATACAAAGCGTGATATATTCATCAATTTATTAAATTTATAGTCTTTGTTAAAAAAAAATTATTACACTTAAAGTTTTCATGATTTATCCAATCCAATTTATCGAGTACCTTACACGTTGAGAATATTTTTCAACTTGTTGATATATCCATGAGTGGGAAGCACGTCGATTCATGAAGCATCTCACTGATCAGATAATTTTTTTCCTCAACTGGGAACTTTTCAATTGCAACTCCACTCAGAAGAGTTTAGTATTTTCAATTTATTGTGTGTATTTTCCACTACAAGTGTTATATCTATTTATCTAATCATTTTCTCTTTTTACATGATTCTTACAATTTTCACTTTATGAATTACCGAAATTAAGGCTCAACATTTTAGGTTGCTGCGATCTCTCTAATAATTTGATTTGATTGATAAATGAATGTCCCTTCTTATGTAGCTTTACAGTGAGGGTATATAATTCATAAACATGCGTAGAATGAAAAGAACCTTGTTGTGTTTTCCACTTCTTATACTATTAATTGTAGGTCAAGTGACGTGACAACTTTAGCTTCATTAAAATTAGTTTCTTAGCCGGTGTTGGTATTGTAAATTTTTTTAGAATAATTTTTTCCTTGTAGCAAAATCACTCTTGTTTTTTTTTCCTTTTACTGGCTAGTTGTGATTTTGACCTGTGGCAAGCTCCCTCAAAATATTGTCAGTTTTGGAGTTTAATTCGTACAATAAGTTATCTTGTTCATTTTCATGTGCACGATGTGTAGTTTATATGTGATATACGGTATATTCTTGCCATTACTGGAGTTCTATACGATGAAAATCACCATAATCAAAGAAGAAAAGTGTGTTCATTTCTTGAATGTTCTCATTAACTCAAGTTAATTACTAGGGTATAACTAGTAAGAAATACTACAAATGAAGTGAGTTTTTTTTTTTTTTTTAAATGAGTACCTCAAAATGCAAATGGTAAGAAATACAAATTATGTGAAAATAGAGAAATTGTGAACCATGCATAAATTGTATATGAAAGGAGTGCATATGTAATTTACTCTTGAATGAAAACAAGCTCATAGGAGTTTTAGTTCAGGCAAGCATGAGCAATTGAGAGGAGACAATGGTTGTGGGCTAAAATTTTCCCTTCATAAGCATCTAGAGCCAAATCATCATCTAAGTATCATCAATTTCGCAATAGAGATGGTGATAACAATGAATTAGCTGAATCGAAAAATAATGATTCAGGGAATGAGGATGAGGAAGAAGAAGGATAAGAATGAGGGAGAAAAGAAGGATGAGAAGGAAGAAAAAAATAAGGATGAGGGGAAATAAGAAGATGCTGATGATGAAGATGAGGAGAGGTGTGATTTTTCCTTATCGCTCTCCTCATTTTTATTATCTAAATCTTCTTGTTCCTCCCCATCTATATTTTTTTTTCCTCCTTCTCGTCCTTCTTTTCTTTCCTCATTCTTATCGTCTTCCTCCTCATTCTCATCCCTTGAATCATCATGTTCCGATTCAGCTAATTCATTATCAACACCATCTCTTTTTGCATGATAGTTTGCAAGTGATTTGCCCCTATATACTTATTTAAACGACCCGAGATGATGAGAGTGAAGGTAATGAGAATGAGGACGATGATTAGATTGAGACATTATAATATCTTAAATAATTTTAATTATGTTTTAATCTTATATTTTCAATATTAATTTAGGTTTTTAAGATCATTAGTTTAAAAGTTTTTATCCTAATCTAGATTTGTTATTGGATTGAATTGGAATTTCAAATCTATATAATAAATCATAGCTTTTAGTGCCAATACTTAACTATCTTACACGTAACCATTTTAATTGCTCTCTTTTTCATTTTCATTTACTTACCCATTTATTTACTCTCAATTAGAATTTTCAAAGCCAAAACCCAATCATACTTGCGATTTATTTGAATCAAGGATTTAACTATTATAATTATTAGATAAGATTACTCATCAACAACCACCTTTGGATTGATTATAAGAATAGTTGTTTAAGTCAATTCGATGATTGTTATTAATAGATAATCTTACCCAACCACTAAGGTAGCAAAGCCCTTGAATCAAAGTAAACCAACTAAAAATTGTCCAATATTTATAACATTTTATCATATATTAAATTATATTAATCTTATAATTAATTCTTGAAATGGGATATTAATCAATCAATTTGTTACTCTTTTTCTTTTTATTTACTTGAATGTTTCTTTTTAGGTAACAAACATTTTCTTTAGTTGGGCATAATCTCATTAAGCAAGAATTTTTTGTTAATCTTTTATTTGTGTTAAATGATAGAGAAAAAATTGAAACAAGATCCATTATTTTTATGTTGATGTGTCATTAGATTATTAAAATATTAACAAAAAAAAAAAAAAAAAAAGACGGTAAATCCTTGCTCAATTTGATTATATGGGGAATTAAAAATGGGAAGGCATAATTTCATATGTTTTATCTGGAAATTTATTGGTCTTAATTCATTCCTCATCAACACTCCAATCGTCTGTTTTTGATATACATCTAATTACAAAAATAACTTCTTTTCAATAATACCTATGAATTTTCTTTGAAATAACATCTTGTTAGATTCCAACGGTTGAAGAACTGCAATTTTCTTCTAAATCATGACCATGGATTATTATTGCTAATTAGGGTCTCGCAACATGAACTATTTCACCAATTAAAATTCTGATAAATTTCCAATATTGATAGTTGTTTATATCCATATTAGAAGTTTGAAATATCTTATTTTGTAAACATTGCTAATACCGACAAATTATGTAGTACTTATTATTATGGTTTTGATTTAGGATGTACTGTGATATTTCATATATAATAATTTGAGAATTAACATTTTAATAATTATTGTGAGACTTGTTCTAAATTTGTGTACTTCTTCATTTGAATTTAATTATGTGTAAAAATCAAGCATGTAATAATCTTCTTTTCAGTTAAGTCAGGTGCACCTAACAATATCATACAAATGGAATGACTTTTATGTGATTTTACCAACATAATTTAAAAATGCAGTTGTAATTTAGAATTTGTATGTTAGAATTGTAAACATTAAAACTTTTTGAACATTGGTGTAAATAAAAAGATATATTCGACCAGCACATATGCCCCCAACATCTACATACACATTCAAGTCATCTATCTCTCCCTACTTCTAATTTACAACGATAATATAATTCAATATTAAAGTCATCTATCTCTCTCTATTTATGGAATTTGCAATGATAATATGGATAATCTTTTGAGTTTTGAGATGTAGACTTTTTATAGTTTCAAAATGTGGCAGTTAATTATACTTTTTTTTTTTTTTCCTGTGTTTGACTACTTTATTGGTGGAATAATCTTACTAATCAATTGTAACTATTGGATTGATTTCAATAATCACTCATACAATTAATTTACTGATTATAAATTATGAATAAGGTTATTTACCCAATAAGATAGAGAGAGCCGGTACAATATACCACTTGACTATATCGGGTTGGTTTGACTATAGAAACAGAAGTATGGTTGGTAGTTTACACAACCAAATCCATTTTTCGGTTTTCTCGGATTTTATAGTAACCCGGTCAATTGGACCGTACGCATATTATTCACAGTATATAAACCAAATTAAAACCCGACTGGTCCTTTTCTCTCTTCTAACTTCACCCTGCCTCTCCATCTTATCTTCTTTTTTCAATCAAATTCAGTTAATTTTCAGAGTTGATGATGAGGAGAAAACGCCTAAACTCTCCATATACCAAAGACGAGGTTTTCATTCTCATTCCGTCCCTTTTTTTTTTATCTACTCTATTAAAACCATCAGCTATTAGAATTGCATTCTGCGTTTCGGCTGATATTGTTGTTATGAATTTATCATCATCATTTTCTTGATTCATACAATTGTTTATTTATTTATTTTTTGCAGCAGGTTTCGAATACTCTACCTTCCGAGTGTTGTGTTAGTCGACTTCCGGACCATATAATTGTTAATATTTTTTCAAGATTAACTCTTACAGAGGCTGCAAGGACTAGTGTTGTTTCTCGTAGATGGAGATATATGTGGACTTTAACTTGTAATCTTGTTTTCGATGCTCCAAATATAATGTGGAGTATCAATGCAAAAGTTGGAGTGATTCTAACCTGTGGGGGATTGAAGGGAAAAGGTCCAAGTACATTAGCCGGGTTGACTGTCTTAGCATTGCGATATATTGATGAGTTTAGCATAAGAGACCTTAATCGCTTAATACTAGATATTTTTGCCAAAGATTGATTCTCTTGGACTTGTTCTAGTCTGTGAGCTGAAAAGTAATAAAATGCATTTTCTTGTTCGTTTGGGATACTCGAGTGTCCAGGTTGACTGATTTTTCGTTGTTGTTCTTTGAAAGGGAGGAACTAATCTATTTATGCGATGTCCAGCTACCTAAATTTGATTAGAAACAGTTGCTTTTGCCTTATTGACAATAGTATGTGTCTCTTTTTTTTTTTTTTTACCAGAACAGAACACTATCGAAACCAATTAAAATATATCTCTGGTTTGTAGATTATGTATGTGTGTGTGTTATTTATTAATTTCCTATGTTTTAGCTTTGTATGTGTCGCTGCTTGCGTTTTTTACTATCAGACACATAAATGTTTGTGGAAGAATTTTCAGTTGATTGCCACAAGCTGAAATTTCAATCGCTTATGATGAAATTTGGCTATTAAGTTAGACGCTTAAGATGTCACTGCTCATTTTAATTCATTAGATCCCTACAGTTTTGTGCGCGTTTTTTAATGTGGCTGACAAATATCAGTATTTGGCCGCAATTTTAATTGTGGCTTGTTACATATATAAATCAGGTTTAACATGTTAATGGGGAAGACAACAAGGTTATCTTATGCTTTATTGTTGATGGGAAGCTTATCACTTCCTTCCCTCATCGCATTGCCGGTAGTATCCGACCAATCATTGATCCTGTAATGACTGTTAATAATTATCATACAATTTGTTCTAATTTTCAGTTTTATCAATTTAACCGTAACAATGGTTCTTTCAACATATGTGTCTAAACTATTATCTTAACTGATTTTATTTTACTTTCTAGTAATATGTTTCAACTTCATCAAATTCACTCGTCCATAATCACAACTCAAAAGTCAAAAGAACAAATGGAGGCAAGTTTTTGCAGATTTCAGTGAAAGTTAGAAAGAAAGCAAGAGGTCTTCGAAATTCATGGGAAGGCAAGGCAGGTGACATAAAAAGACAAAAAACTTGTGAATTCGACGGGAGTCAAATATTCATCTACTGCTATTCTTATGCTGTAAATTACAGAACTATGAGGGGTGTGGAAATGTTTCCTGACCATTATCCAATCTCAGCCCGAAAAAGGACCCAACAAAAAAAAAAGAGAGAGCAAGAAATAATGAAAGAATTAGAAAAGAGATTTGAAGAGCCTAGATACAGCGGAGCACAGAATATACATATAAATAATGCTAGCTATGACTGCAAAAATTTGTTACCAAATTATTCAAGCGTCAAAAGTATCATCTCATGTTGCAACATACAGGCTTTCCCTGCCTTTGCAATTTGTCCCACATGCACATCATCTGCCTTGGAGACTGATAATGAGCTGTATAATAATCTTGGATACACCCAAATTGGCAAAACTTTAAGCTGTGCAGATACTCCACTGGTTTTGAGCTGTTGAACTTCTCCACCCACATTCCCATACTCACATCTTCCATCTTGAACAACTGCACAGAGAAAATATGTATTTCAACATTCAGTCAGGGTTATGCCAACCACTAATACCTACACACTTTGGCGCACACAGAAACAGGTATATGTGCATGCCTGCCCATCACCCACACAACCCCTACAGATGAGTAAAGCCATCACTTACTCTTAATTTATGGTTTTCGAACTCATTCATGATAGAATGTGCAATGTCCGATGACAAAATGTAGCCCGGCCCATTTGCATAGGGAGGATAATCTTCCTCTGGCCACTCCTGAAACCCCCACAAAATAAGGAAGAAATGGTTAGGGGATATCACACAGATCCAAACACTAAGCAGAAGGAAAAAGTATGTACAACATTGATACTGCATTTGAAGGGGCATTTTGAAAACTTTAATTAATTACAAAAGTTTAATAAGCGAAACCATATCACATCTAAGACATTCTAGAGAAATAAGAACCATATTTCATTCAGATGAACTGGCAATCTGAAGACTGCATAAGCATAGAAACAACAAAACAAGAAGTCTATCTATACCTCATACGTCACTGCCCATTTACCATAGCGCAGGGGCTTATGGTAGTAGTTAATGTTCCCAATGTACAAGCTCCTGTCCTCAGGAACTTTCTTTGCTTCATCAATTACTGCATTGACCCTTACAAATGTATCATCATCACACTTCATAATATACTTGGCAGACACTTTTCGAGCCTGTAAACAACCAAAACCTTAGAATGTCATCTCAAAAAGGCATTGACACATATTACCTAATTAAGTTTGTGATTGTAATTATTCCACTACTCACCCCATATTCGCATATTGCAACAGTTTTCAACACAACAAGATCATAATTATCCAAGTAAGGAACAATCACAATGTCACCAAAAAATTCTGCTTCTTTCTTTAATTCCACATTCACTTCCTTCCTTGCGCTCTGTTCACATATTGAATCGGAAAGGAAAGGTATTTAGATCCTCTGCATAAAATTTACATACCAACTGAATAACATGTTTAAATGCCCATGCCAAGATGGTTTTTGCTTACCAATGCTACAAAGAAGCGAGCTACTACATTTGAAGATTTAATAAGATCATGCTGCATCCATGATTTCCTCACAGCCATGCGCTCTGCAAAATGGTTGCCTGCTGAAAGGATACCAATAAAAAGCTCCACAGGCCCTTCAGGAAGAGGTAGAGCCCGCCATCTGTTTGACATCTCTAGATGTCTCTGCGGAGCAAAACTAGGGTGTGATGTAGGCAAAGAAGCAGCAAATATCGAGTGTATATCAATGTCCCCGCTCAGAGTTAGTCCAGTGGCATCCTCGAGGGTAAATCCCTGTCAACATTATCAAACAAACTTAAGAGCTGCCAACATTCATCACAAAATCAATAAATTACGGGATGTTGCTCACAGTGCGATAAGGGAAGGAGGTGATATGCTTCCCATCAACAGTAATATGATAACCCTCCAAACCAGCACTAAGAGTCAGAACAAAAAGCTTGTCCTCGGCAAACGGGAACGGCCAGTCAACAGTCACTTTCTTTGTTCGGCCTATTAGTCGCTTCAACCACCATGTAGCTTTAGACTGCTCTGATTGCTCGTCATCATCGCGGATCCATTTTTCACACTTCACCTGCCCGTCAACTGTAGGCAGTTTGGAAGAATCACCCAATTTAGTGATAAATAATAAAAATAAATGTACTTACGGAGTAAAGGGCAATTAATTACTCTAAAAGAAAACTCTCTTAACAAAAACGAAATGCAACTGCAAAAATATTATGGGCTTTGCTTTAAGCCACAAGCAAATTAAGATGTTTCATGTTCATAAAACAAGGAATTACATACACACATGAAGTATTCTAATGAAGCATAAGATAAACTTATAGTATTATCTATAAGCATGTTAAACCTGACCTACCTATTATAAAGAGCACAATCAAACAAAAAACCAAAATCAACATACGTCAATCCATTAGTCCAGGCACACAGATGCATTTCAACACGCAATCATCAAGACACATAAAAATAACAGATTTTATGAGAAACACTGACCAGTCTCCTCATCAGCCCTGGACTTCCAGCCCTCACAGCGCAAGGCGGAGCCCCACTGCATCCTATAACAGGTGTTCTGCTCAATCACCGGCTTGCCGCTCCAATCGCCTTTCAACCTCGGATTCAAATGCAGAATCCGGGGCGGGTCCTCCCCTTCTACAGTCTTCAAACCCTGCAACTCAACCTTGAACTGAGAAACAATAGTTTCCTCCCCATCCTTCATCAGACCAATATCAGAATCACCCTCCAAGTGGGCCGCTCGAGGCTTCCCAACCACCGTGATATGCGATCCCAGCGTCAGCCCACACGGCAATAACATCACACTCCCATTACCCAAAAAGTCCGTCCCGGATAGCGCAATCGAGTCTACACACGATTCCGATATGTTTTCGGGTCTTCTCAGACCCGGTTCAAGCTTCCCTGATACAAGTTCTCGCCACAGCTTCTTGCCCACTGTGTAGGCGGTCTTGGCAGTCTTGTGGAGCTCCACGATCCGGGATTCATCACCCGACTCGAAACTCTTGGAGTCAAAGGACAGACCCGAAAGTAGTGTTTTTTTCCCGTTTGACTCGGGGTTGGTGGTGGACTCGACGAGTCGAGTGGGGGAGTCCGAGTCGGAGTCCTGAGAAACCCAGTTCTTCAAAGGCCGAGACGGTGCTCTCTTGATTTGAAAATCCTCCTTCGAGTCAAGTTTTTCAACTGGACGAGTCAGAGTCTCTTGCGAGACAGAACTGAAACCAGTCCTGAAAACGAAGGGAATCTCTAAACCCACCAAACACAAGTAGACAACACCGACGATTAAGATCGCAACTTGAATGGATCTTTTCCTGCTCAGAGACACAAACATCTCCAATTTGTCTGTCCTGTATGATTTCGACAACAACTTCGGCTTCTTCATATTTCAGAATAATCGATTCCCAGAAAAACAAAGAAACTTACAGGTTGTGGAGAAGAAGAGAGACTTGAATCAGGATTCCAACTTAGAGATGAAGAAACAGAGATTTATTGGGATTTTAAGAGACAGAGGCTGGCGATCAAGAACCGAACACGCACAACACAACAACAAATGAGCCTGTGGAGAGGAAGAAGGAGAGAGGAAAGAGAGCTTCTTTGTTGTTGTCGGTCCTTGATTATTTTATTTTGTATTCTCTTTCTTATTATTATTATTATTTCCTTTCAAACGGTACACTTTTTGTTATTTGAATAGTTCAACTGGAAAATAATTTAAATCTGAGGAACTAAAAACGAGTGTTGTAAAAACTGGTTATTACATTTTCAAAAAAAAAAAAAATCTGGGTTATTACGTGTCAGGGTTAAATTTCAGGCGCGAGAAATTAGGTGAGGTGTCATCTGGATTCTTTTATATGATTACTCGTTTTTTACCACGACCCTTTACATGTGTTTTTATTTTTTATGATCAATATTCTCCTCGTTCTTTAACATCTTTATTTACATCTAAATATTTAATAAAAATAATATCATACTTTTTTTAAAAAAAAAATTAATATTTTATTCAAATAATGTGACAAGACGATTTATAGCTACTACATCATTTATTTATAAAAAAATTAGTCACATCTACAATTGATACATTAAATCAAAAAATAAATACAATATAAAGAATTGAGAGTTCGAATTCTTATCCCCTTAAACATTCGAGTCTCCTTTGGAGAAGGGAATGCCTGCTTATGTATGAAACTTTTCTCCTCTTAGCTACTTATCAATCAAAGAAAAAGAGATTAGGGATCATCAATGATTCATCGACAAAAACTCCTTAATACTCAAGTTAGTGAGATTTTTATGGGAAAGTTCATTTATAAGAAACAAAATGATAGAAAAAGGGGAAGAAACTCATGTTACTTAACTAGAAAGACCCAAGAACAATACCTAATACTTGTGAGAGCCTTTCCATATAGAGTTCTTTCGCATACTAGTTTGTTTTCAAGCTAGAGATAATGACTTATCTTATTTTAAACAGTGAACCTTTTTATATACTCTTTCCAACCTTTTTATATATTCTTTCCCACCTTTTAAGATTTCTTCATCCCTTCTTTGCTAATACTCAAGTCTTCTTTTATGTCCCTTCGCTTTCACACTTGCTTCCTCTCGTCAAGCTCCCCTTAGTTTTGTCACTTTCACATTTTCCTTGTCTCTCGCTCTTTGTTTAGTTAATTATAGTTTCGAGGACATATGACACCTTCTCCTTTGTCTTTCTTGTCGTAGGGCTACATGACAAGTTGTTGGCCCTTCCTTTTCTCTTACAATCTGACATCTATGGCCTCTAGCTGCTTGCCAACCTTAGGCCTGTTGCTAGGTCTAATCTCTCCGTCCTTCTGACGAGACAAAAGACTTGCAGGTATAATGAATCTCATTTTGAATTTTTGAGTTGAGTTTCAATTTGGTTTGCTTTCCAGCCCTTGACCAAGGGCATCTTTATCCTTTTCATGTCCAATTGCCCTTGAGCAAGGGCAATTGGACTATTAAGCTTAAACCATGGTTTCCTTTTGGACTTACCTTTAGGATTTAATTTTGGCCCTATTCCTTATGTTGATTTCCAATTAATAATTGTGGGGTTCAATTAGATTTTCAGGAGTTAATTTCCCTCCATCATCATCAATACATAGTTGTCATAAATCATTTTGTGGTAATATTTGGATAAAAAATTTAAGTAAAACTTTAGGTAGTGTAAATTATTTATTTAATAAACAATTTTTTTTTTATTGATTGGATTAGGAGTTGGAGTGATTTAAATTGTTAATTCTATTAAATTAGAGAAAAGTTTCTGTATAACAAGAGACAGTCTCTAGTTTATATAGTTTTGTAACATGACAAGTTGTTGGCCCTTCTCCTTTGTCTTTCTTGTCGTAGGGCTACATGACAAGTTGTTGGTCATTCCTTTTCTCTTACAATCTGACATCTATGGCCTCTAGCTGCTTGCCAACCTTAGGCCTGTTGCTAGGTCTAATCTCTCCGTCCTTCTGATGAGACAAAAGACTTGCAGGTATAATGAATCTCATTTTGAATTTTCGAGTTGAGTTTCAATTTGGTTTGCTTTCCAGCCCTTGAGCAAGGGCATCCTTATCCTTTTCATATTTAATTGCCCTTGAGCAAGGGCAATTGGACTATTAAGCTTAAACCATGGTTTCCTTTTGGACTTGCCTTTAGGATTTAATTTTGGCCCTATTCCTTATGTTGATTTCCAATTAATAATTGTGGGGTTCAATTAGATTTTCAGGAGTTAATTTCCCTCCATCATCATCAATACATAGTTGTCATAAATCATTTTGCGGTAATATTTGGATAAAAAATTTAAGTAAAACTTTAGGTAGTGTAAATTATTTATTTAATAAACAATTTTTTTTTTATTGATTGGATTAGGAGTTGGAGTGATTTAAATTGTTAATTCTATTAAATTAGAGAAAAGTTTCCGTATAACAAGAGACAGTCTCTAGTTTATATAGTTTTGTAATATTCTTAGAGATTTATTTGCTGTTTTGATAGACTTAGAAGAAATTTATAAAAATGAATGGGTTTTTTTTTTTTTTTTTTTAAGTTAATATCAAATAAGTTAAAAATCTATTATATCTTATGAATATTAATTACTATATAAGTACATTCGAATGTTTTTATAATAAAAAATAATTATTTTCATAAGACTAGGAAAATATACACATAAAATCTATAGAATAAATGGGATTTGGTTGTGTTTAAATAATATAGAATTTTCTTTGAATAATTTCACTAGGACACTCTAGAACAATGCAGAGGTGGATCAAGTCAGAAACAGTAATGATAATAAAATAACTTGACCAAATAATAGTAAAATAGCTTGACTTTGACTTGGAAAATCTTGGATATGAAAGATGACGATTATGAATAATGATGTGGTCCACTTCAATTTAGTTAATGATTTATGTTTAAATGTGGTTAATGGCGGATTTCGACAATTGAATGGTGTACTTGAATTTTACAAACCGTTTGTGACCCACATGTGACTTTGACTATCAAATGCCCGAAACACGGTTTTGGATTATTTTGGAATTTCGGGACCCAAAAGTTGATGTGAAACGGGAAGAAATCTTTTTCAAGCAAAATGAACCACTACCTTAGACAAAAGTTAACATCAACTTTATAATTTATAATTAAACGGGGTCTTAATCAAACTTTATAGAATCCTCTAACGTTTGTGTAACTGTTCCGAGTTTTAAATTGATTCGATCGATTACAATTGGAATTTTAAAGTTTATAAAATCATACGAAAGTAGCTACAATAAAAAGAGAAGTTGATGTAATTGTGAATTTGTTAAGTTAAGAAATATAAATCAATTTTGTTACTACCTTGAAATTAAATAATATGCTTCATATGTGACGCAACCAAGCTCGATGATGTCAATGACTCATCTCCATCAGAAAATTTACAAAATTGTATTTTAGAGCAATACCGATGTTACCAAATCTGTTGTAAACCATATATATTAATTAATCAAGTGAATCAAATTTAATAATAAACTTAATAGTTTGTGTTTGAGGACTTGTGGAATGTATCATTAGAAGTGACGGAAAATTGAAGTGCGAGCGGCTATATCTGTCTCTTAGTCTGGAAAGTATGTACCAAGCTTGAATTAGCTGTGTGCCAGACGTGGTATGGTCCTTAAATAAAATGACAAATTCTGTAATTAAATAATTGTAAGAATGATTCTTTCTCCTAGCTTTTATCTCCAAATTTATCATATATTCTTCTATGTTGGAATATTAATGACCCTGAATGGTTCCTCTAGTTGGCATTTGTCATCAGCCACTTAGCATAGGTTGGAATTGGAAAATCTGTGTTGGTCACTGTCACTAAATGGCAGTCTGTAATGGACAACTTGGACCTATTTTTTTTAACCTTTTTTGGGTTTTTAATTTGATTTGCTGAAGATATGGAATCTGACGGCAGCTTGTGACCAATATTATAGTATCTGCAGGCTAAGTTGATGCTTTTCTTGTATGGCTCTATACTTTTCAGATTTGATTTTTTCCCTGTAACCAAACTGATCTTAAATGGAATTCAAATTGTGGTTGGATTAAGGCATACGTTTTTTTATTCAAACTGAGACTTTCTAACTCTAACTTGCCTTGGAATTAATAATTTCTTCAACAAGAAATTTGATTTGGTATTCTGAGGATTTCGATATGACTTACAAGACAAGCCACTTGATGTCAAAAAATATGCTATATATTGAGGTCGGTTTCCAACAATTTAGAAGAAACAAAAGAAGGGAAATTTTGGAATTCCATGGATGCAAAGAGAGTTATGTCCAGTCCTTCTTGAGATATGTATGCATGAACTTTAGGATATAGAAGTACATTACACATAGTAACTTCAAAAAAAATAGTGGGCCATAATAACCACATTGCAGCATGGGGTTGCACATCAGCAATGTCATAGCAATTTATCTTTCTGATAAGCCTTTTAACAATGATTAAATCTTCATGAGTATTCTGTATGACTGTACGTTCCTCTTGTTCCACAAATCCGTCACCAATTTTATGCATCCTACGACTTGAAGCATCTGATATGTGTATGCAATGAACAAAAAAACTGATTGATGCAGCATCACACATTCTGTCTCTAAGATACCTTTTGCCCCTATCAATTTCAGCATTGTATATTGTTAGATAGCGTCACATTGGTTGAAGAAGTAAATTTGCATTGGTTTATAAGGTAAGAGAAAAACTCCACTGATAAACTAGTTTTTGTGGTAACGTTATACCTAAGACCCTTTGTTAACATAATATCATAGCTTGAGTTGGACTCTATCTAAGTTGTATGGCCCAAACTAGGTTATATTGGTTTATAAGGTGATAGTAAACTTTCACTCACGCTGCGCATAAGGGATGATGTTAGATAATCTCGTATTGATCGAAGAAGTGACATATATATGTAGGGTCCTACTGTTCTCAGCCTTGAGACTTTCCTGAAAGAGGGGCATTTAATTTCGTACACCGTTAACAATGTCTGCCAAACCAAAATTTCAGGCCATTATAAATTTATATTTTCTTCTGTTAAGTCCATAGCATCCCATTTTGATTTGCTTTGCTTTCAGAGTTACTTACTAACATAATGATACATTTGCCACGAATTCTGATACAGTATATTTGTTTCTGTCTCTTTGTTAGTTTGTATCATCTCAAAACTAAGAAGAAAAGGTGCATTACACTTTTCACAGCTAGATATCAATATCATGCATAAATGGTGATTGCAGCTGGCAAGTGTACCACACAAGTGTTGTATACTATTTCTTCAATTATTAACTCATATTTCATGTTTAAAATAGTTGTTCTCATCTAACTTGTGATTTCAGGAACGTAAACTGAAGTCATTTTCTTTTGCAGAAGCAACTAATTAATCAATCTAATCAATTGTTTATGCTAATTCACTTAGTTTTTTTCTAAGTTTAACCAAGAAATTCACCAGATTTGAACCTGACTCAAATGCCTTTGGAGCCAAAGTGTATGAGTATGCTGTGGTAGAGAGAGAACAATCTGCTAATGAAAAAAATCATCTCAAAACATGAATATGCCATTCATCATGCAAATATAATTTAAATGGGAGCAAGTCCCCATGCTTTTCGTGCCTCCACACTTGTTATACCTTTAACTCACCTTCTTCCTCCTCCCTCTCAAAGAGCATTAATTGCCAAACAAGATTCAATTTTTCCTTAACTATTATATCTCTTTTATCATAATCTTGTTTCTCTTTTTTGTTTTCTGTTTTCAATTTATATTCTTAGTAAATCTTGATCAAAAGGATAAGATGGTGAGACCTCCATGTTGTGACAAGCTGAATGTGAAAAGGGGAAGTTGGTCTGCAGAGGAAGATGCAAAGATACTTGCATACGTATCAAAACATGGAGCTGGTAACTGGACTGCTGTTCCGAAAAAAGCAGGTTAATTGGGAAGTTTTGTGATGTTGATTTGGGTAGTGTTATATTCTACACTTCTGATTCTGCAATTGTCAAACTAACTAATTTGGTTTCGTCTATGAAATTCAATGCCGTTTGCGAGCATGTTTTCCAGGACTTAGGAGATGTGGGAAGAGTTGCAGACTTAGGTGGACTAATTACCTGAGGCCAGATCTTAAGCATGACAGCTTCACACCCCAAGAAGAGGAAATGATTATCAGGCTTCATGCAGCCATTGGCAGCAGGTCAGTTTTGTTTTTGTAAAATGCCATCTCTATGCAGAGAAGCCTTATATTCTAATCTATTATGTTGCTAATTTCAATCTGAGTCATTGTAATTTCTATACATCACCAATTCACCATAGTGATATCATATTATGTTTTTCACATTTTGGAGCCCAGTCCCGTTATTCATGCGTTTCCTGAATTCATACCTTGAACTGTTTGGCATGTTATCATTTAGAATTTCAAATATATCCCCTAATTTGCTAACTCTTGGTGATTAATTCAAAGTATAATCTGACCAATTCTTGCTAGATAAATTTGACGTATTTAAGAGGATATTTAAATTTTATTCATGTTTGGTTGCTTCTTCTGATGAAGCCTGCTTGAGTCGGTTTGGTTTTTGTACCATGTGAAACGTCGAAACATACCAATATTAACTGTTTTAACAGCCCGTTTCTGTTACTATTGGAAGAGGAATGGATCCTCACACACACATTCCATGAATTGTGTCGTTCAGGTGGGCTATGATAGCCCAACAACTTCCTGGGAGGACCGACAATGATGTGAAAAATTACTGGAACACTAGGCTAAGAAAGAAGCTTTCTGAAATGGGAATAGATCCTGTCACACACAAGCCTTTCTCACAAATCCTAGTTGATTATGGCAACATTGGTGGACTCTCCAAACCTGGATGCAGAATAGGATCTCTTAACAGGGACATGAAGAATGCATTCATGTCGAAATCAGAACACTTGTACCAACCATCTCCTCCAGGATATTCGAACATCAACAGTAATATGATAACGAAAACAATGGCTTCATCTCAAGTAGAGCCAACCCCAGATGGCCTCTTGAACAATAACCTCATTGGCAACATGAACAATTATGGTAATAACAACAATTCTGTTGATCTTCTTGCTCAGCTTCAAGCCATAAAACTGGTGACAGAAGCCTCCAACCGTACCAATAACCATGAAATCATGTCATCCCAGTTCTATAACGAAGGCTCATTTTCATCATCATCTTCTTCTTCATCATCTTCAACATGTTCCACAGCAGGACAAGAGAAGTCACCACTAAGTTTTAGTTGGCAAGATTTTCTTCTCGATGAAGATGCCCTCTTATCAACTGATCCACAAAACCAAAACAACATATTAGAGTATTCGGCACAGGACTTCACAAACCACTCTCAAAGTGTGATACTACCAAATCAGAATAACAATGAGAGTAACACGCAGACAAACAACACAGTTCAAAGAATGGATTGTGGAGCAGTTCCAAGCTATGACCTTCCTGCTACATCATCCAGTGCAAGTTCATTTGTAGAAGCCATGATAGACCAAGAAAATGAGATGTTCCCGCTATTTCCTGACCTTTCGGAGGATCCATGCTGCTACAATTGAGTCTTTTCTCAAAGCCAAAATTGAATAACAAATCAAATAATTTAGACTTCCATCAACACTTTTCGCTGGCATTTGTCCTAAAAAAACATTGTCATGCTTTTCTTGATTTGTACTAGCAGACTATGTTACCTATTTCAGGTTAGTATGCGGTAGTGTCTACAGTTGACTGATTTATGCATAGTTTCTAATCTTTAATTATTGTTATCATACATGAATTATTATTCACAAAAATTTAATATTAAATTAATTAAAAGTTTATTAAATATATTAAGATTAATCACTATATACTCGAACTTGAGAACAATATTAATAAATAAATGTCTCAGTTGAGATTTAATTAACGATAACTATAGATTATAATAATTAAATATCCCATAAATTTTGTTACGTTTCCATTTATAACGAGAAACAACCACAAAAGCCAGCAGTTCGCGTAGAGCCGAAGACCGAAATACGACGTCGTAACACAAGGAATCACAAATAACCGGAGTATCTGTAGAGAAGAAACCAGAAAACTTAGAGGGACAGTCTGGAAAGATGGTGGCTATATCTCTGTACAGGGGGAACCTACACAGGGTCCCAGACGTACCACGTCGATGGCTGATGCCGACCCCCAAAATTTCTCTCAAAGACTTCAAAACCCTTTTACTCCGCCGTAACCGTGCCCTCTTCCGCGTCCGCTGCACCTCCCCCCACAACATTTCCCTAAACTCTAACCCTACCCCAAAACCAGAACCTGAACCAGAGAAACCCAGCGAGCCTCCTCCTCAGCCCCAATCGGAGGACTTCAAGAAAGCTGTTGATGTTAAAGAAGAGAAAGACGGCGACACTCTAACCGAAGATCCCAATTGCTCGGTCAAACCAGTCGATAAAGATGAGAAATTGCAGGCTGTGGAGAAAAAGATTGGCTTGGTTAATCCCCAGCAGGTATTCGAAATTCTTCAGGCTGTTTATTTCCTGTTAAGTTGCACAAATGTGTGTATAGATACTAGATATCTTCTTTAAATTGGGTCATTTGATGAATGTGAATCGAATTGTAATGTGAAAATGCGAATTGGGTTGATGGGGAATTGTCTGATTGTCCAAGTGTTTTTGAAATTGGAGCTGGTTGAATTAAAGGTTGTTAAGATATCGGTTTGATGTGAGGCAGTATTATAATTGATCTTGAATTTGTTGTAAGTGGGGTATGAATAGACTAAATTTGAAGTATCGAGTTTTTTATTTTGGAGAAGTTTTGTTATTTGCTTGTGTTTGTCTTTGGTTTACTTGCTAGACAAGTGAGAAAGTGGAGGGGTTAGAGGCAAAAGAGAAGAGGAAAAGTGAAGTTGAGGACAAGCTTCAAAATTTGACTGCAAAAAAGCATAATCTAGTGCAAGCTTTGAAGCAGGTAAGCTTTGATTTGTCATTTTATTTTGGCTCAGACAATAGGTTTTTAGATATTATGACCGAGTTTATTGTTGTTGAGAGAAGTTAAAAGCTCAAGGAATTAATTGGTGGTTCTTGACAGATATTGAAAGCTGAGGAGGAATTGAAGAGACGGAGTGTGCAAGGAATGACGACTCGCCCACCTGGTCCACTTCAAGTGGATATGACAAATGACTTTGGATTGATGACTAGACATGCTACTACCCCTAGGAATGGCTCAGAGGCAAATCTCGGTGGGGATGTGGAAGGGGCAGAAACGGAAGATGCTTCGAACCAAAATACTCAGTCTCGCCATATGCTTAGAATGAGCAGCATGTCACCATCTTCAGAGTCTCCTCTTAGAAGGCCTGCCTATTGTCAACACAATGTGGTAATGTATATCAATTACTAATGCTTAACCCAATTAGTCAAGTGTTCAAGCATGTTGCGGCTTTATCTTTGTGAATTTTCTTTTGTTTCTTCAAAATTATATGATGGGATCATGGTTTTACGTTAACATTCTGAATGATTTTTCCTCTTCAATTTTTCAAATTTTTAGAGAACTGACATCTTATGATTGAGAAAAAGTGTACTCAGAATTATACATTTGTTCAAATGTTCACATTTTGTTTACAATGAAAAGCCTGCTTACTAGGAAGCATAAATCATTTGATACTTGTTGTTTAAAAGAAACGAAAATCATTTGATATTTGTATTGCATAAACTAAACTGCTCAATTTAGTTCCAGTAAGAGTAAGCATTTTCAGTTTAGTTGGTTGGAGGCTCTTGGTGTTTAATTGAACCATACAGTGGCTATTTGACTCCTGGCTTTTTGATGCAAAAGACTTTAAAAGGTTATCATGCTCAAGTCTGTAGTTGTGTCGTTATCTTTATATCTTACTGCCCTTTCTTTGCCAATTCATAGCAAGGCCAGTAGTGCTGAGCTCAGCTAGAGTCACAAATATGTAGCTTTTGTGTTTTCCTTTGGTAGGATGTATTCTTGTGTCTATAAAATAGGGACTCTGTTAGAGAAGATTCTCAACATTAGTTTCCTAGATATAGCCTTTCCAGTTAGTTAGATGTTGGGCTAGGTGCTATTTAGTAATATTCTTTTTTCTCAGTCGAGTTGGTAGAAATGTAAATTATTTAGCTCAAAGACTAGATGCACATCTCAATCAGTCACAGAACTTTCAATTCTAGCCCTTAAGACTGTATGTTTTATTACACACATGTAGTATCTCAGTGCAGATTTGCTTAATGTGAAGCTGTTTTTATTAAATGACTCATTGGATGAATCTGATAATTTACATTGACTCCATCACTCCAAGTTTGGATAGTATTTGTTGCTTGTATCTATTGATATGTAAGATCTGTTATTCATTTTCAGTTATTCCTCTTGCATTTAGGTTTCACACCCTTCTAGAGCAATTTTGGGGGCCACTGGCAGTCCATCTCGCTTTGCTCCTACAATCCATCATGCGCATCCTGGAAATCCACCAGCAGTATCTGTATCAGGGACAAATTATATTGCATCCTCTCCTTCCCCTGCAGCATCAGGTGGCACATCTGTATTTAGAGAAGCTCGGCAGCCCAGCCCATGGAATTAGAAACATAAGGGCATCTGCCATCATGAAGTAACATCCTCTTCTATTCTCTGTATCAGAGGCTAATGTCTGATCCTGCAATTGTCCTGCTATGCATGTCAAATGTAAGGTGGTATCAGTCCCATGTTTCACTGCCATTTGTATAATCATCGTGTGAAGGAATGAGAATGGCCTGCTTCCAATTGCATGTCGGTTCATCAGGTCAAGAACAACTGGAAACCTGTCTCTAGTGTACCTTGTACCTACTAAACAGCGCAACATCAAGATATTATTGATTCAGTCTCCAGAACTGTGACGTTGTAGATTCATGTTTGTCAAAATCATTATATAGATTTAAGACTTTCATAGTTGTATCCTAGCAAAAGTTAACATGCTGTCAAAATTTGAACCATGAGAAGAGAATCCATTAGAGCGTTAATCAATCAACTTAGTGATTCTTTAATTGAGAGCAGCTAACTGGAGGACCATTAACCTAGACTGAGCAGTAGTAGTGAAGTATTTAATTGCAAATTTGAACTGCATCCAGAATATCTCTGCAATCACTGAAATCTGATTATTAATGTATTTTGGATGCTGCGCAAGCATGTGCCTGTGTACTTTCAACATATTGGAACAATAAATATTGGTTGTATGTCCCTTTCTTTTCATGTGATTTTTGTTTATTTTTGCTCAATGTATGTATGCAATCTCACAGAGCATAAACCAAATTTGAGTGAAATTGGGAAAAACAATACAATTAAAAAGAGGTAAGAGGAAATGAGACGGGCCCTCCTTTAAATGAAATGTTCGGTTATGGTCATTTAACATGGAATCTTAGCACATCCAACAATAGGAATAAATTCCACCACATTTACTTTGACACTGTCTTTCCTTTTGCATCATCATCAGTTTATGCAACTTTAACTTAGCTGTTTTAGGTCCCAATTATATACTTAAGAAAATTTAAAGTTTTGTGTACCTCTGAGCTCTCAGAAATACATGTGACGTTGTGATAATAACATTCAAATTACTTGTGATATCACATTTCCTAGTATAAAGTAAAAGAAGGTTGAACTCGGAATTTCTTAACAAATGAAAAGAGTTGGTTGTGTCCAAACGGCTTTTCCCTCTTTTTGACCATTTTTGTCTTCTGGTCTGCCTAGATTGCTAGGCCGGTGTAATGTATCTTCCATAAGATTTAGAGTACAACCTAAACTATCTGATTATTTCTCCAAACAGATCAAGTCAACGGTCAAAGCAGATCACAGACCTCCATCACCTTCTAACTGCTGTGTGTGCACGTTAGAACAAAACAGCCCTAGAGCTCACCACACAAGTCCCCATCCATTGAACCCCACACGAAGAAAATAAACGCTAGCCTAAAACCAAAACAACGAACACAAACACAAAAAACAACAATTTCCTCCTTCATTTCCTTTTCTTGTTCTCTCCACCCCACCCCCCAACACCCTCAATAACAAGGAACACCACACCACTCACACTCACAGGTGCACCATAGCAGCCCCAGAGCCTAACCCACCATCCGCCACCACCATGGATCCCACCCTCAATAACCGTCCCTTTAAACCTCAAACCAGCCATCCTACACCACAAACAAACCCAGATTCCTCAAAATCAACTTCAAAACCATTTTATTACATGACCAACAACCATTTGTCACGACTGAGTCTTTATCACAACAGCAGAATCCGTTCTTCCCAGAAACACATCACCAACCCACCTAGTGTAGACATCCATTTGCAAGCCAAAGCTATGACACTCTCTGCTGATGCTGATTCCTCCAAGTTCTCTCTCGTCAAACCAAGTAAACAACCACCCCAGAAAAGAGCTGCTAATAAGGAAACCGAAACAACAAAGGAAGCAGCATCTAAAGATGTGGTCAAGAAGTCCCCAAAAGGAGGGTCCTTTAAGAGTAAAAAGAAGGAGGCTCATGGAGAGGAAGTTGATAGTAAAAAAATACTCTTTGTGAAAGACAAAGATGTGAAGGATCTATTACATGTAGGACATGAAGTTAAAAGAGTCTCCGTTTCATTAGGCAGAAGAAGATCCTTCTGTGGAGCACAAGTGGAGTTGGCAGATGTTCTTGCAAATTGTGGAGTGAAAGTAGTTTCAGTTGATATGCCACCGTTTATGCAGATCCATGCTGTTGATTGTGCAAGAAAGACTTTTGATAGCTTAGAGAAATTCACCGCCAAGTCCCTTGCACTCTCTCTCAAGAAGGTTAATATTGTTAAGTACTACTTCCAAAGTCATCATTTTATTGATTGATTTAATTTTTGTTTCTTGTTTTGTTTGTTTAATTGCGTTCATTGTTCTATCTGGGTAATGAAGTTGATGTTGATTACTAATCAGGTTGTGGGGTTGTGATTCGTTTGCAGGAGTTTGATGGGGTCTATGGACCTGCCTGGCACTGTATTGTAGGGACAAGTTTTGGCTCTTTTGTCACACATTCAGTTGGTGGGTTTCTTTATTTTTCAATGGATCAGAAGCTGTATATCCTCTTGTTTAAGACCACTGTACAAAAAGCAGATTGAAGTTGATTAATGATTACTTCAAGTTAAAAGCATTTTCTGCGTTCTAGTTTAGTATGTAAAGGTTTTAGAAAGCTCAAAGCGGTGTTGTTGTATTGTCTCATCTGTAGCTTGTACATTGGCTTGGCTCAGGAAACAATAGGATATGTGAAGAATTCTCCCTACTTTTGTTCAGTCTACATGGATTTTGCAGATTGGCCCTTTGTTAAAAGTGGTCTAATCTATGAGACATTACTTCGATGATTGTTAAAGTTAGAAATAGAGAAGCCCATTTATTAGTCAGCATATGTATGGATTTCCTATATGTGCTTTTTCTTTTTCTTTTTTCTTGTTTCTTCTGTTTTAGTAGAACCATAATGTTGTCTTAGAATCAAGTTGCTTAGTAGCGTGTTAGTGATTGTGAAGTTCAATTATTTTTGTTGATTAAAAAAGGCAGAGAAGTGTATAAATTAAACAACGTTGCTTTGAGTTTGCCAGCCATTGTAATGGGGATGTAGTGTGTTGTGGTTGAAGAGATGACCATGACTGGGAGGACCCCCACCCCAATACCCTCGAATAACATATGAAATGGGGCCATGTTCTCATCACAAGTCAATAATTTCACGTTTCACTTCTGAGAGTAACGGGTCATGTCCTGCAGAGGCATTTGTTTTGGAACTACGAACACATGATAACTCTGTGTTTATAACAGGTCCATTGCCTGCATTTTTTATGTTACATCAAGATTTTTCACATCATTTTTAAAATTTTTTATATCTAATTTATAACAACTTCATTTTTTTTTTTTTATGTGATATCTAATTTGTAACATTAGTTTACTTTGATTTTGGGTTACGCTAATTTGTGTGGTACCATCTAGTCTAATGGCCATCTCAGGTTCTCACATCTGCCAAAAAGATTTAAAAAAATAATAATAATAAAAATAAAAAAACAAAAACAAGTTGGCTCCTTGTTTGTGAAAATGATTCTAGTTCTAGACATTATGCATTTTTTATTGGCATCTGTTCTAGTTCCAATAGTTCATGTGAAATCACAGAGACTACACAAATAAAAAGTTGCAATGCACAATCACATTGTCTTCTTCTATAGCCTACTCCAATAGTTTAGTGTGTGACTTGGGGAAATACATTATCTACTTGTAGATAAGTTCTTGGCTTTAAATTTTGAATGTGGTATCCAAAGCCCAACAACGCAAGCATACATTGTGATTTTCTTGCGCTTTTAGAAGTTTAGGTGGATACATGTTAGCATGTCAGAGGGAAGTGCCTTTGTTGGGTAGGTAATGGTGGAAGAATCGTGTTGCTTGATGGAAGTTTTGCAGCTGTGGGATTCCAAAAGCTCCTCGTCCTGCAGATAGTGGATATGATATTTGTTCCATTTTCTTTTATTCTCCTTGATGCGTATACAGTATACTAATAGATTTTTAGGCAGTCTTACATGTCTTGATTTCATTTCTGGTATATTATCAGCCTAGAAGTGGATAAAAGTGTGATTGATGAATATCTTCAATGGGGAGAGGTCACTTAGCAGCACTTGAAAAGGAACAGATAGACGTTGATAGGCCCAGTTGTTATTTTGGGCCTCCAGCCAACGCCGATTATGCAATACTAGATGTGAAGACGATTTTCAATTGTTTGCTGCCTGTGATTTGTCACCATATGATTTTTTTTGTTACGTTTTTAATATTTTTATTTTAAAATAATATTAATAAATATGAGGCCATTGTGTTTGGTTTTATGTAAACTATGAGAGTGCTATAGACATTTCATAAATTTTCGAACAAATTCTCTCATGATTACATTTGAAAAACAACAGATGACCAATTTCTTAAATTTAGAATATAAGATAAACAAATTATGAAACATGTAGATTTTTGAAAATTTTACCAAACGATTTTTTTTTTAATACCAATTTTTTTACAATAGGTAATCAGTGTTTTCGAAAGTATACATATATTTTTAATTTTCTTTTCTAAACATAGCTGGGCACTTGGGCTAGGACTTGGGTCATAACGCACTTGTTCAGCCCAATAGCATAAACTAGCCCAATTAATTTTACAATTTGAATTGAATTGCAAACCACCCTTAAAGATGGTTGAAAACTCGAACAAATGTAAGTTTGATAGCACGTGAATGAGAGTGGATATATTTATTTTTAGGATTATTTGAAGGTAAATTCTCTTAGGTAAAATAATTGATTCCTACAGAACAAATTTGTGTTATTCAATTCTCTTATTCTAACAAATAAATGAATATAGAATTAAACTAAAAAGTAAACACAGAAATATAATGCAAAGGGAGGAAAAAAAAAAGTGAGAGAAATATCAAATTCTAATGAAGTAAAAAAAAAAAAAAAAAGTTCACGGTCATTCTGGAATCCTTACAAGTTTTGGGGAAACTGGTTGAGAAATTTCAATCATATTTGTGAAACCTTTTAAGTAAAGATGGGACCTTTCAAAGGAAAAAATTATTAGGTATACAAAGTGCTTGTAAGTTGTAAGTTATTTATATGTGAGACAATCTTACTTGGCATCACACCATTCTTATCTGTGTCTGACAAATTTTTATCACTAAAGAACTAGGCCCATCTAATTAAAGACACTTTTAATTTTGGGCTACGTCTGACCACTTTCATCCAATGTCACCACTTTTTCTACTTCAAAGCACTAAAACTGGAAAATCAATAATACTGTAAACTAATAAATGAGCCGGTAACTAAATTGGGTTTCTTTTACAAGTAAATTCTACATTTAAATCCCCCACAAATTATGATGATTTGTTTATGTCATGAAATGTATTGTTTTGGTGAAAATAATGAACCTCATTTTCACATACCTAACGATTTGTGCCTACTAAATTTCAATACTTAACCCACTTTAATACATATAGATTTGTTTGCACAAAACATTCCAATTTTTAATTTATTATCATCACTTAATTGAGTTGCCCTTATGAATTTTTTTTTTTTTTTGGCACTAATCTCTACTAGACGTAGCCATTGACGTAAACACACGTCACTTTTGTTATTACGCAAAAAGCATGTGCCAAAAATTAATGAGGTGCACTGGATATTACACGATTCTATAGGAGGGAAAATTTCACAGTCCAAATACCAAAATTGAATTTCATTTTTGAGATCACGTTTTGAAAAAACCCAACTAAGACAGCAGAGTTTGGGTTTTGAGTTTGAGACGCATCTCAATTGGGCATATCGAAAAGAGGCTTTTGGTTGATTAATTGGAGTTGCTTAGCTAAGTGTAAGTTAGGCACCAAGAGTGGCACGAGACAAGCGGCTCTCGATTCATGTTGATTTAATATTTCTTTTTCGTGTGACGAGGAAAAATTTTAAGAAATGAAATGAAAACGTTAGGCAGTGTGATGGTGATGGGATGATTTGATGGTGCTTGAATCGAAAGCTTCATACAACTGTGATGTAAAAACTTTGCAAAATAAGGGGGTGTTTGTGTTTGTCATTGGTACCAACTCTTTTGTCTACATTCTTCTATTGCCCTTCTTCGAAGCATCTCTCTCTCTCCGTGGAAAGAATACAACGGAAGATTTGAAAATTATTTTTCCAATTACTTAAATTAGAAAATTCCCTTGTACTAACATCAATAATTCACATAAATAATGCATCACTT
This sequence comes from Dimocarpus longan, assembly GCA_022984855.1. Lineage (NCBI taxonomy): Eukaryota > Viridiplantae > Streptophyta > Magnoliopsida > Sapindales > Sapindaceae > Dimocarpus > Dimocarpus longan. The sequence goes on from CM041024.1 coordinate 9,352,865, forward strand.
TTTATTGGAAATGAAGTTGCTAATCAACACAATAATTCACATTAGTACATTGAAACACATCACTAAATCTGCACTTAATCTTCTTGTAATGACAAAAATAAAATAAAATAATAATAATAATAAAGGACAAGCTGAACTGGGTCTGGGCGTGTCTCCCACGGCGCGTGATCCCATGACTCCCACAAGCCAGCTATTATACTCATACGAGTACGTGACACGCCTACTCGCTGCAGTTCGAGTCTACAAGCTGTAAGCGAGTACAATAAATCTCCTGTTGTGTACGTGTTCTCCTTTCGTAGCGAGTATAGATGTTTAAGTACTTCAGTAAGTGTATCTAATCTAAGTCCAGTAGATCCTCCGAGAAAACTCACTCTATTACACTGCTTTGAGGCCTCCCATGCCTTGAATCTCTTTGCAAGCCATGCATGTCTCTGGTTGAAAGTACAGTGTGCGCATTGCGCACCCCTATTCTCTCTTTTCATCAAATATAAATAACCTCATATTAATTTTTATTTTTTTCAATTTACTTAATACGTACACTTATAAATTAAAGTGATTATATTTAATCTTATTTATATCTTAAAATATAAAGTATAAATATTTTTTTTTTAATTTAATCTCCCTCCTCCACTATAAAAATTCATCTATATTACTCAAAAAATAATCTATAAATTCCAATGATAGACCATTTCAAATGTTTTAAGCAAAGGAATAAATTTTAAATTCTATTAATATTATTTTTCTAAATATTCACGAAGACAATGAGAAACACAATAGTGAGAAAATGCTAACTAAAAAGCGCCAGGGTGCACAGTGCGCACACACCTCCAGCCCAAAAAGATCACAGTCAGCTTGCTTCTGAGTGTGTTGTTTGTGTGCTTTGAACTTGATTTTCTCTCTCAATCAAGCTTGTTAAATAATCTATCAACTCACTCTCGACTCTACAACAGCAATTTCCAACTCACCTCTTCAACATTTTTTTGGGATCCGAATCCAGCACTGGGTTATCACCCATTTCATGAGCGCGGGTGGTTACAATGGATCCTCCACTGGTAAATGAGTCCTCTTTCTCCGCAGCAAACCCGTCCTCCTACAGTCTGGCGGAGATTTGGCCCTACCCCATCAACAGTGGTAGTGGTGCAGCTGAGGTGGGGCTCCGAATGGGGAACATAAGTCATGGGTTTGGAGAGAGTTCGGGTCACCGAGACGGCTCGGCTGAGGATTCAACAGTGACAGAGCAAAGTGGTGGTGGTGGAAGAAAGAGAAGGGATTTGAGCTCAGAAGATGAGTCTTCCAAGATTGTTTCTACTACCAGCAGTGCCAATGACTTGGTGGGTATAATTTGTCTTCTGCATTTATGTATTTGATTGATGAAAAAAATGGTAGAACAGAAGACAAGTTTGGGTGACATATTTTTTGTTGATTTGGTTGCTTTAAGCTTAATTTACTGTAAAGATTCAACACTACCTCCTAAGAACGCTGTAAATTTTATTTTTATTTTTATTTTTTTTAATTTTCCCTTTAGCTCATTTGACAAGATTTAGTGCTATAAACTAAATGAGAGGAAAAAGAGAGACTTCTTTTGGTGATAATTGTTTTGTCTTGATAATGTTTTGATTTAATTGAAGGGTAAACCAGCTCTGGTTTAGTTGGATGATTTTTATCTATGATAATCTGAGGTTTACATGGTTGAACTTTTAAGATTTGATATTTTTTAGTTATCCTGCTCTTTGGTTTACAGCTTCAAATTTTATTTATTTATTTTTGTTACAAAGAAACTTGGTTATCTGTATATTATAGTCGTGAATGTAACGAGGATTTCTTTGATTTGGGTTGTTTTATATTGTGAAACTCTTGATACACGAAGGGAACAAATGAAGTTTGTTCATCTCCAAGCTTTGATTTAGTTCATTTTGCCTCTATTTGTTAGTACAGAACTGAGTATTTTGTTGGATTCACGTTAGATGTCAGCTTAGTTACACAAAAATTTGGGTTCTGTTATATCCCAATTGAGCATTATCATATGGTGTAAGAGTTTGGATGACATTGGCAAAATAAAATCACTTGTTTGGATTTCTTAGAAAAAGTGGTTGAGGTTAACTTTGTGAACATATTAATTTGTTCTGCGGTTCTGTGTTTTGATTGTGATGGTTGATCTTTTATTTTGTGACAGCATAATTCAAATGGTAAGCGGATGAAAGTATCGGGATCTAAAAATGAAAATGGTGGTTGTAAAGCTGAAGTTGAGGCAAGTTCTGCAGCCGGTAGCAAGCCTACTGAACAAAGCAGTAAACCTGAGCCGCCTAAAGACTATATTCATGTGAGAGCAAGAAGGGGCCAAGCTACTGATAGCCACAGTCTAGCAGAGAGAGTAATTCTCGTCAATCCTATTGGGCTTCCAGTTTCTGATAATTTCTTAACTCGTAGTATAATGTATAAGGCTTCCTTGTGGTTAATAAACCATTGATCCTAAATTATATAAAATAATTATCTCATTCTTTTTTTCACCATTTGGAACATGGACAGTATAGCTTTATAACATTGCTGGGTTTTGAAACACACTGGTTAATGGACTTATTTTTTTGGCAGGCAAGGAGAGAAAAAATAAGCGAGAGGATGAAAATTCTCCAGGATCTGGTGCCAGGATGTAATAAGGTATCTGATGTTAACTTCTTCTATTTAGAATGTTTTATCCGTGCTGTTAATTTTAGGTTATTCAGCCTTGAGAAGAAATTATTATGAATCTAATGTTCATATATGTTTAGTTTAATTCCCATTTTCCAATCTCCTTTGATTAAGTAACCATCTGTTGTAATTTGTGTACTTCTCCACCACCAGGTTATTGGTAAAGCGCTTGTACTTGACGAAATAATTAACTACATACAGTCACTGCAGCAGCAAGTTGAGGTATTCTCTACCATCTTATATGTTTATTACCACATCAGAACATTAAATCTTGACTTTTGCCACTCAATTTTACTTCTGTAGTTCTTGTCTATGAAATTAGAAGCTGTCAATTCAAGGATGAGCATGAACCCTACAATTGAAGGCTTTCATTCAAAAGACGTAAGTCTGTTGATGCCAATGGCTTAAGCATTTTTCCATCACTACATAGCTATCAACTGAAATAGTATGAAAGTGTTTTCAAATTACGATCTTCAGCATCACAATGAGGATTGATCGTTTAGGAAAAAGAGAGAAAAAAAAAGTTTTTCATAAAATTATCACGTGGGCTCGATATGATTGTACATGTTTTAGTGTACATATTTTTGGAAGTATTAAAACGCTTTAATTTTTTCCATATTGCCTCTTTGTACGGTAGGACTAGTCCATGATAAGTTGTTTAGGTTGTGAAGTGTGATCTTTAGATATTTTTCTGTTCGAAGCCCCATTTCCCAAAATTGTACCGTGTCTAGATGTTACTGTCCCACTTCAACTCTTAACCAATAATGCAAATATTGAGGTCAATTGTACTCCTTTCCTAAGCCCTTCCAAGCAAAAATGTGAAAATATGATCTTGAATTATGCTTCAACACGTTAGATAATGTACAGAACGAAAATGAAGACCGTTACAGTTGTCTTTTTCCTAATCTTAACTCCCCCCTTTCTCTCTCTCTTTCTCTTTGAGTTGTTTCGTTAGAGTTTAAGGACAAAACACAAGAAAATAACAATGCTTAGTGGTAATCTGTTCATGAGTCTGCAAAATCATCCTTTCAACCATCTAACATTATATTGCTGTATTAACCATTACTGACAATGCAGTTTTTCACTACTTACTATAACATTGGATTTGCTATTCTCATTCTTAGATCACGTACTCTTTTCCTTTTCAAATTAAACTATCAATCTTTATCAATTTATATTCTCATGCAGAGAATATACATGCATACATACATACATACATATATATATAACCTACATTCAAAACATTCTTGCAAGAGCAGATTCTATTGAATGTACTGGAATAAAAGTTAGTTTCTGCTGTATTTTTAACTATTTGTTGTGTTTAGCTTGGTGCACAGCCATATGATGCCGGAATGATATTTGGCCCACAAGCAGCAAGGGAATTTGCTCAAGGATCACAATCTGAATGGCTGCATATGCAGATTGGTGGAAGTTTAGACCGAGCAACATAATTTTAGATTACCCTTTGGTTTTAGTGGTCAGTTCTGTTTGTGATCTTCACTCTTTAAGAGAAAATTTGCATTGGTTTCATCATTTAGTTCAGGAGGTATTTCCTATATGTAAGACCGCCATTAAATTTGTATGATTGTATCATTTGTAGAATATGTGTCTCATCGTTAATATGTATCATTTGATTGAATATGTTATTATACGTTATTCTATTTATCAGTTTCTAAACAAAATTGTCTAGAATTGAATTCGTTTCTTAAAGAAATAGTGCAGTGTTGAGAATCGAAATTTGAACAATATACCTGTAAACAACATGTCTCATCTCCGCAACAAACCAGGAAGAATTAAATTACGTCACCTGCCCACTTAAACTTTCACATCCGAAATGTAGGAAAGTTGCTTTCTACATGAGATTTGCGAGCATGCAAGTCAAACATTTTTTCTGTTATTAAATATTTTAAACTGAACGTGTGTATTATTTTTGAGTTACATATGATGAAACTGAATGGAATTCACGAGTACTTTAATTCGATCAAAAGAAATGATCTTTTGAAAAATGATATAAATCTGTCCATAATTTACAAATTACGGCACAATCATAAATATAAATTTGATAAACAGCTCAAGAACCAAGCTTGGACTTGATGGTATTGATCACAGCATCATCTACTTGGAAGGCCTTGGTGAGCACTCCATTAGGAATTGATGGTGTTGAAGCAAAGAGAGTGAGGGAGGAAACCACGGCTCCAGGTAAGTGACTGTTGAAAGCAGTGATGGCAAGAGCCTTTCCTTTTCCAACATTAAGTTGGAAGTGAACAAGTCCTCTGGGAATCACAAACATCTCCCCAGCGGTCAGAACTTTTGAGTAATACACATTGTCTGTTGATACAAATCCTACAAGCAGCTTCCCTTTAATTACAATACCAGACTCACTAGCACGAGGGTGTGAGTGAGGTGCGTTGAGTCCGCCAGGAGCAAAGTCTACGCGGTTCATTGAAATTCCAAGGGTATTCAGCCCTGGAAACGCAAGAACATTGGCTGGAGTCACTATAGCTCCGAAGGCATTTGTTGTGTTTCCCTCTTTGCTCAGCCCACTGAAGAAAAAATCATTCGACGATACATCTGCAGCAGGTTTGCAAGGGAATCCATTAACGGATATAGACGAATTCAAGTTCGCAACACAGAAGTCCTGTAAGGGGTCAGGATCAGACGAGAGGGAAGAGAAAGGGAGAATCAACAGAACCAGGCAACATAGCAGGTTAAAGGGAGAGCCTGATGAAGAAATCATGGCTGGTAGCCTGGTAGTTCAGGAAAGTATCAAATGTGTTTTTGATGGTGCTTGATCATGGATCCTTTATCCTTATATATTATTATTTCTTGCAGTCCACAGGCATGAAATGTCTTGCTTTGTGTTTAGTATAATAATCTCAGAGCAGGAAAAACTCGTTAAGGTTGGTTGGAAATAACACCTCAGCTGCGCAGAGCGCGCCAGAATGGACTAAATTTGTGGTACTGGAAGATGACTGGGTAAAGAAAATGACCCAGCACTTATTTCTTTGTAGTTGACATGGTCAAGAACAATTCGATAACTTAAAATTAGACTGTTCCTAACCAGATATTGATATTAATGCTGAGAGTTTTAGAAACTCAAAGCCGCGTTTTTCAAAGTCAATGGAAGATGGTGATTCTGGTGGTTGTTGCAAACCCTCAGTTATACGTTGGAAAAATACAACCATTGACTTTCCATTTAATCCAGATACAATTATTTTGAGTAATTAAGAAGCAACATCGCGGAGAGGACTTAAATGACCGAGTCCAGTAATTGTCAGCAACTGGACCCTGCACGAACTCGGTGCAAATGGCCAAAAGTCATGGTTTAGCTAACCACTATAAAGAAATCAGCGTACCAGTTTCAGACCCTAAATAGGTATGAATGCTTCTGTTCAGGAATTCCAGAATTACAATTGAATACTTCAGTAAATGACGTATGACCAGACAGCATCCATAAGACCAAAAAATAGAAAAGATGGAAGGAAAATGCTGCAGCTAGTTGCAAACAAGGGGAACTATTGAAAAGTTGCAAGTATAACATTGTTTAGGAAACAGTTTGAAATCAAATCCTCCTCATTTCAATTGTTATTCTAATATCTCAAGCATATTGATCTCACTCAACTAAACACAAGTATCTGGAACCAATTCAACAATGACACAAATCCTGATCCGTGGACAGCCAGCTAGGTCTCTCAATAATGATATGCCAAAGCTCCTGTTCGCCAAAGCTGCTTTTCCGTTCCTTCAACATCACAAGCCTCTTTCATATCAAACATTCAACATCATTTTTTTTTTTTTGTGACAGCTGAAATACCATGCAGTTAATGATTTTTGTGGATTCAGTTGAAAATAGCATTTACCTTCAATTTCTAAGTCCAGTATCAAGTTTTCATTCTGCAGATGTCAAATTGCTTATATGAGGGAATGAAATGAAAAATTATCCAGAGAACACAAAAGAGAGAAACTTAGGGAGACCTGTCTAAGGCAGCTGCGTTAATAGGGATTATGCCAGATGCAGATACGAGAGCATCCACTGGTACATCATTTGGAGTGAGTGGAATAATTTCTTCATCCATGATCTGCAGAGAATATGACAGAGCAACTGCAAAACCAAAGCACGGGCCAGATAGAGAAAATATATAATCAAGTTAGCTGACCTCTAAGGCATAGAGCTTGCTTTTCATATAATGAGGGGAAAAGAAACAGAAGTGTTCAGTACCAAAGAGTGGTTGCCTCCAATTCCTCTTGTTTGCAAGCTCTATGTATTTCCTCAGGAAGGCATCGTAGTAACTTTAGAGAAAGTGAAACTTATGTTAAAGGCAAATGCGGACAGATTAAAGCAAGATATGATTGTCAAAACTAATGTTGTAGCTTCAGAAAGAATAGTACAGTCCAGGAGTGTGCCTCAGGCATACAAACCATTGACATAGAGAGGGAGTTTGAATAATCTGTTCTGGTAGGTACTGTTGGAATTATAATGCAATATCAAACTTAAGATACAAACAAATCAAGGAAAGAAGAAAAATAAGATCACTAAAATGTGGTTTGGCCAATATACCTACATCTATGGTAAAAACAAGCTCAAACCTTCCCTATGATTAACAATATAAATTAACAACGAAAATCTTCCCTAGTTTACACCAAATTTGAGCTTTACAAAGAGAACCTATCTTCAAGCAACCACAAATAATAAACCATCACTACTAAAAAATTATTGCTACCCCAAGGCTCCTCAAAGCTTACCAACAACAGCAATGCAACAACTAAGTGAAGAATCAATATCTGTACTGTATAGAAGATTTAAAAATGACAGCTTCTGTACATTATCAAATTAAGCAATCTCAGTGATATCTCAACCACAGATTCAGCAATCCATGTTACTAACCTTATTGTTGGAATTTACTGAACAAGAAGCTATAAAGAGGTGAAAGGCAACCTAGGCAGTGGACTAAATCTTGTCTCAAAGGTTAAAAAATTCACATTTGCATGTTTATGTCGTATGTTGCGTGTGCACTATACTTCTGTACGCATCAAATTACAAGACTGCAGAGGCTAACTAGTTTTTTAAGAAAGCGAGAGAATCAGGAACCTTACCCTCCTCCACGGCCCAAGCGCCTTCCAGATCTATCAAATGCAAGACCTGGTAAGATAATAAAAAGAGATAATTGACTACAGTTTTATTTCTAGACTCTCCAAATGGTAACAACAAATGATAAAAACAAGAAAACAGACTTGAAAAAAAAAAAGGAAAAAGAAAATTTACCAGGTAAGAGGAATAAATCAACTGGTTCATTTGCCTGCATCACTGAAGCAAGAGAGAACTTTAAATTTCACTAGGACAAAAAGGAAAAGAAGAAAAATAAAATAGCACGTTGAATTATATGATCAGAGCAGATTAGAACATGAAGTCTATCCCAGCAAAGAGATATGTACAAGATAAAGACAAGCTTGGGTAAGTGGACATTGTAAAATTTCTAAGTTTTCTTGTAATGAAGAGCAAATACGACAAAATTGATATGCAAATCTGTTACCTGTTCGGCCTCTCTTTTTTTTGAGTTTGCGCATGTATAATAATACAGATAAACAGCTCACGTAACATTTTGAAATAACAACTTACCATCTTCACGTGCATTTCCATTGGCATCTACTGGAGCTGGTTCTAAAATATCCATTGAGTTGGCAATGAGATCATCAATACTCGATATGTGGAACATTCGCATATGACTATTCTTGTCCTCCACACGTGGAACATAAAGCTTCTTCACCATATTCGAATCACCACCTAAACAAAGTTGCAACTATTCTGTTCAATATCCAGAAAGCAACTCCTTGAAAACCACCATAAGGAAAACAAACTCTCAAACACAACACACATTGATCACCAGAAGGAAAAATATAAGATCAATAACTAACATCCAAATGTTGAATCCATAAAATAAACATTGATCAAGGTGACCCCACTTAGCAAAAATTAAACTTTCAACTTTATATTCCACCACATCTAAAAAACACAAGCATCTGAGGCAAAAAAAAAAAACAGAACATACCATTGGCAGGAGTTCGCAGAATTTCAGACAACAACTTTGATGTGTCAACTTCTCTCAAAGCACTACAGCTAATATAGGCACACAATCTCTGACAAGATTTAAACCATGGAGCTTCCAAAACATTATTCTGAATTGCAATATCTGAAAAATGAAACAAACAAACACTATAAAACAAATAAAAATGCAACACTTTTATTCCATGCAAAAGCTTTTACTGTTATCAATCTTTTGACAAATCATCTATGCTACACACATACATCAAGCAACAAATATATAATCAAAATTGAGACCTTCATGGGATCTAAGGAAGGGGTCCATGGACTTGAGGGTCTTCCGGAGTTTGGATCGAACAATCTTTTTCTGCTTGAAAATGGAGTCCAGAAGTTGTTCTTCTTCCGGGGTGGTGTTGATGTTGCTCATGGTGTGCACGCACGGTCAGTCCACCACTCTCACCTCTTGCCCACTTTCTTGTGTACCCCTTTTTTATTGTCGGGAAAATTACATTATAGACCTGGACCTATCACATTATTACAACAATATGTCAGTTTAGACTAAATTACATAAAATATCCTTGACTGAGTTTGACTAACAACTCAGTAAGGCAACATCAATATCTCATGGGTAAATTGATCTTTTTATATGTCAAAATTTTTTTACTCAATAAAAAACCGTCACATTTCACATAAATTTATAATAGTTTAAATAGTATTTGATGTTATAAATATATGGTCATAACACAACTTCCTTTTTGATAATATTCTTTACCTTATTTGTTGATATTCAATTATGGAAATGATTCTCCCATTTGCCTATAAATAGGCCTATATTGTAACCATTGAAAATACACATCAATAGAATTATTTCCTCTCTTTCTCTCCTACTTTTTTGTTGTTTCTCTTATTCGATTATTGTTCTATATTCATTGCTTTTAGGCCATGTTTCATAACATTTGAGATATTATAAAAAAATAAAAACAAAATAACAAAATAAACATGTTTCAAAACCTAAACCTTAAATTTTCCAATAGTTCAACCTTTTCCTCCGTCTCCACCATGTCGTTTGCCTCCCCAAGAACCACTTTCACTCCGAGGCCTTCTCCTGCTAGACCAATATCCTCAATCTTGTCGAATTTATACTCTTCACCGTCTGATAAACCATCTAGCTGTCCTTAATCCTTTATTTGATGCATCTAATCGAAGGTCTCCTTACCAAATCTTGCTTCTTTGAAGGGAGTTTGTTGTTGATGATATATATATAATAATTTGCTTTTGGATTGATATCGATGATGAATTTTTTGATGGAGCTAGTTGATTAGGAGAGTTGGTTAGGCGTGGTTGAGAGAGAAGAGAGTTGTGTTCAACGTGGTTAAGGGAGGGGAGAGGTTTGTTCAATGGTGACCTTACACTGGGTTTTCAGATAATAAATCTTTTTTGGGTTTTAAATTAATGTTGATCCGTGAATAGAGATAAGGAATCTGGTTATGATAATTCACTAATGCTGGGTATGATATATATATAGTTCTTTTGAGTTTTAGATTGATTTAATGTTTATTTATAAAATTGAAATAGGGAATAAATTTTTTAAAAAGAATGTACAAAGATTAAGAACCGAGTTATTGAATGACTAGGTTAATTAATCAACAATGACTAGGTTAATTAATGTTGATGGTGATGCTTTGGGCTTAAAATATTGATGTTGATATCGATGATATTTGAGTGTTAAGTTCTTTCTTTTAATTTTTTATTTAAGTAACAATAATTAATTAATTAATTAAATTATTTTGTATTAAAAAATAAGTAATTAAAATTTTTTAAACTTTAGTGTGACATGGTAGTTTCTAATTTGAGTATAACTATTTTTTATTTTTTAATATATTTAATATATAAAAAAATTTATCCTTCAAACTTTAACTTTTTTGTTATATTAATGTCTGTCGAGCCGGGTCAAGGGTATTTATATACAATTGAGTTTAAGCTCACATCATTATTATAATAATGCGATAGGTTCAGGTCTCTTGTGTAATTTTCCTTCCCTAACTTTTTGTTCATAATAAGCACCACTCAAGTCTTTTGTTTTGTGTTTTGCCTCAAGAAAAAGCAAGAATTATTTATTTGGCAACAATTTCTTTTATTTGAGTAATATTTTAAATTAAAGAGTATTTCATACCAATAGTTTAAAAGACGAAAGTAAGATGAATCGGTCGTCTCGAGGCAGTCGCCTCAATTGTAAATGAAAAAAAAAAATTAAAACAAGTAAAAGAAAAAAAATAAACATAACTTATAAAATTAGTTTCAATCGTTAAATTTACATCTATTCGAATTGAAGCCTTTATTTAAAAAAGAAAGTAAAACTAATGAATAGAGTTAAATAGGATTTATAATATTCTTAAGTGGCATTAAAACGTGTCACAGATTCTGCAAAATCAAGGGCATTAACAACTAGATGACATTGCAAAGGGGTTTTGGGTTTTTAAGTACTTGATTTGGTTTTGGGTAACTAAAAGAGGGAGCCCAATTGATCAGAGCTCCTGCCGGGGAAACAAGACCCTTAGGATCCCTCAACCAAACCTTAGAGGGCGGATTTACTTAAATTTGCGTGAATGCTTGGGTTGGTTTGGTTGTAAGGTATGTGCTAAAGCGAAAATTAAAGCCTATAAAAGGGCAATGCTGAAAATGTTTCGAGGAGAACTAGAGTTATTGAGACAATGTTTAAACATTTTTGGGCCCACGCCAATTCTCTAGGTCATTATCCCGTCTCATTCAGAACTGACATTACTTTTCCAATTTGATTAATTTTTTGTTGGCTGTATGTTATAAATTTTTAAACATCATGAAGACTTGTACCTTTGTGCACCTTTCTTTTTCAGACATTGCCATTGATTTGTAGTGTTCTTATTATATGCAGATCGTGGGTACTACTCGTTAGAGACTGTCACTCTTTTACTTGCTCTGAAAGTTGGTTATAAAGATAGAATAACAATTCTAAGGGGCAACCATGAGAGTCGTCAGATAACCCAAGTGTAAGAATATTTCTTCTGGATTTTAACCATTTAAGTGCTGCAATTACTGTATCATTGATAATCAACGAATAAAAATTTTATTTCTGCTCTTTTAATGGCCAGTGCTGTATTTATTAACTTGTGGTTTAAACTATGATGGGGTGTTGTGACAGCACACAAATCTGGTTTGATATAATTTCTAGTGGTTTGGGTTTTAGTATCCGTTTCATGAGTCTGCCAAGGTCTTCCTTCTAACCATCTTACATTTTATTGCTCTATTCTATTGACCATTACTGACAATGCAATTCTTCATTGTATTTACTATAACGATGGATTTGCTAGTCTCATTCTTAGACCATGCACTCTTTTCCTTTTCAAATTAAATTATCAGTCTTTTTCAATAAGGTCAAATGGATGAGCGAAACAATTAAGAGAGGATCCACAACTTATATTCTCATGCAGAGAAGATATATGTATTAAAGCTTGTATGGTAAGTGCATCTAAATTTTTAAATTGTTAAGGCCACTAATCTTAATAATTTATTATATTATCTTTTCTATTTAATTTAAATATAATTTTCTAACAATTTAAAAATTAAGATACACCGACTATAGAAATTTTATATATATATAAATTAATCATATAACCTATATTCAACACAATCTTGCAATAGCGGATTCTATTGAATGTACGTGAACAAAAGGTATTTTCTGCTGTATAAGTAACTACTCTTTGTTGTGTTTTAGCTTGGTGCACAGCCATATGATGCCGGAATGATATTTGGCCCACAAGCAGAAAGGGAATTTGCCCAAGGATCACAGTCTGAATCGTTGCGTATGCAGATTGGTGGAAGTTTAGATAGAGCAACATAATTTTAGTGACCCTTTGGTTTTAGTGGTCAGTCCTGTTTGTGATCTTCACTGAAAGAGAAAATTTGCATTGGTTTCATCATTTATTTCAGGAAGCACTTCCTATATATGTAAGACTGCCATTAAATTTGTATGATTATATCATTTGTAGAAAATGCATTTCGTCGTTAGTATGTATCATCTGATTGAATATGTTACATGTTACTCTATTTATCAGTTTCTAAACAAAATTGTCTAGAGTTGAATTCTGTTCTCAAAACTTTATTTCTTAAAGAAATAGTGTAGTGTTGAGATTCGAAATTCGAACAATATACCCTGTAAACAACATTTCTCATCTCTGCAATAAACCAAGAAAATGTTAAATTAAGTCATCCACCCACTTCAACTTTCATACCTGAATTGTTGAAAAATTGAATTCCACATGAGATATTGGGATCATGTAAGTCAAGCATTTTTTTTTTTTTTTTTGGTTAAATATTTTAAACTGAATGTATGAAACTGAATAAAATTCAGATGTACTTTTATTTCTTTAAGAGAAACATTCTTTTGAAAAATACTATAAATTTATCCATAACTTGTAATGTCGTACAAATTATGGCACAGTCATGAATATACATGTGATAAACAGCTTAAGAACCAAACTTGGACTTGATGGCATTGATCACAGCATCATCTACTTGGAAGGCCTTGGTGAGCACTCCATTAGGAATTGATGGTTTTGAAGCAAAGAGAGTGAGGGGGGAAGACAGAGTGCCGGCAAAGTGACTGTTGAAACCAGAGATGGTAAGAGCCTTTCCTTCTCCAACATTAAATTGGAAGTGAACAAGTCCTCTTGGAATCACAAACATTTCCCCAGCAGTCAAAACGTTTGAGTAAAACACATTGTCTGTTGATACAAATCCTATAAGTAGCTTCCCTGTAATCACAACACCAGACTCACTAGCTCGAGGGTGTGAGTGAGGCGGGTTGATTCCGCCAGGAGCAAAGTCTACGCGGTTCATTGAAATTCCGAGAGTATTCAGCCCTGGAAACGCAAGAACATTGGCTGCAGTCACTGCAGCTCCGAAGGCATTTGTTGTGTTTCCCTCTTTGCTCAGCCCACTGAAGAAAAAATCATTCGACGATACCTCTGCAGCAGGTTTGCAAGGGAATCCATTAACGGATATAGAAGAATTCAAGTTCGCAACACAGAAGTCCTGTAAGGGGTCAGGATCGAACGAGAGGGAAGAGAAAGGGAGAATCAACAGAACCAGGCAACATAGCAGGTTAAGGGGTGAGCCTGATGAAGAAATCATGGCTGGTAGCCTGGTAGTTCCAAGAAAGTATCAAATGTGTTTTTGATGGTGCATGATCATGGATCCTTTATCCTTATATATTATTATTTCTTGCAGGCTGTTCTTGCTTTGTGTTTAGTATAATAATCTCAAAGCAGGAAAACTGGTTGAGGTCAGATTCTGACAATGAATTATATGAAAATAACATCTTAGCTGCGCAGAAAAGGACTAAATTTGTAGTACTAAAAGATAACTGGGCAAAGAAAATGACCCAGAAGTTATACTTCTGTAGTTGACATGGTCAAGAACAATTCAAAAACTTAAAATAGACTATTCCTAACCTAATATTGATGTTAATGCTGAAATTTAGAAACTCAAAGCCGCAGTTTTCGACGACATTTTAAATATGTCTATCTGCAATATATTCAGACAGTAAGCCAATGGAGCATGGTGATTCAGTGGTAGTTGCAAACCCTCAGTTATAAAATGAAAAAAATACAAGCTCTGACTTTCCAATTAATCCAGATATAATTATTTTGAGTAATTAAGAAGCAACATGGTGGAGAGGACTTAAATGACCGTCCAGCAATCGTCAGCAACTGGACACTAAGCCAATGGAGCACGGTGATTCTGGTGGTAGTTGCAAACCCCCAGTTATAAACTGAAAAAAAAAATACAACCTTTGACTTTCCGATTAATCCAGATATAATTATTTTGTCAGCAACTGAACACTAAGCCAATGGAGCATGGTGATATTGGTGGTAGTTGCAAACCCTCAGTTATGAACTGGAAAAATACAACCTTTGACTTTCCCATTAAGCTTGATATATATGTTGTGAATTTTGTGGATGATCCACCGTTATAATAATTTAATCATATCAAATTTGAAGCCCTAAGCTTTATATATATATATATATATGTATATATTTGATTGATTCATCCTAACTGTTTAATGTTAGGATTAACTGATCATAAAATGTATATATATAAATATAATAATTTTATCATCAATAAAGTTATATTAAACTAATCAAATTCATTTATTGTATTCTCTATTATAAAACAAATTCTTTTTCCTATTTAATTCAAATACAATGAATGAATTTAATTGATTTATCCTAACTTTTTAAAGTTAGAAGACACAGATGATAGAATTATTATATATATATAGGATAGGATCGAAGAACATAAATTTAGACGACGTTTATTGACTATTGGATGATGAAGATATTAATATCTTAGATTCATTCACACCTTTACATACAATTTAATTTTATATTCTACATAAATGTATTGTTCTTTCTCATCTTTCTACGTACTTACATCATTACCTCTCTCCAATTAATATTAAAACCCACCAATCGAAACAATTAATGCTTGCATTTTTATTTTATTTTTTCTCTCATGTACTTAATCAATAACATAAAAGGTTACATAATCAAAATTTATTGTTATTTATTTTCTTTCATGAACTTAATAACTTTATTTCAATTATATGTTAACTTTGATATAATTTAGATCAAAATTGGATCCATACTACATGTTAACAAGTGTGGAACCTATTGTCATCTAAAATTTATTTAAACTTGCAAGAATGACAACAACGTTAATAACTGGTGGTTTTTAAAGCCAGTCATGAAATAATAAAAATAATAATATAAGACTTTGACTGAAATATTCAAAATAAAATATATGGATAACAGTATTGATCTATAGAAATACTAAAACAAATAAACAAATTTTATTAAATATCAACAAAAAGCAATGACATATCTAAAGACATGGATAGGATGTCAACTTTGCAAAGCAAAAATGAAAACAAATAAACAAATTTTATTAAATATCAATAAAAAGCAGTGACATATCTAAAGACATGGATAGGATGTCAACTTTGCAAAGCAAAAATGAGAGAGATAGAGAAGGGTAACAGTGGAATTTTGGAAAATAGTGAAATAAATTGGTAGGTTTTTTATTGGTGAGTGTTTAATATTAAATAAAAAAATTAAATAAAAATGTCAGTATTAATTACTTATAATCGAGAGGCTTTTAATATTAATGGAAGAGAAAAGAAATTATGTAATTATGAAGAAATATGAGAGAAAACAATACATGTATATAGAGTGTAAAATTAAAATAAATACAAAGATGTGGTTAGATCTAAATTATTGAAGTCTTCATCATCCAATAATCAATATATTATATCTAAATTTGTATCTCTCATTCATCCCCCTATATATATATATATATATATATGACTATACTTATATTATCATTATTATGTTTATATATACGACCTTGTCTACTTTATTATTTTAATTAAACCTCATCTTTTAATATTTTAATAAAGTTATTTCAAAGTACCATCTGTGTTTCATAAATCCAAAATCCTGTCACTTGACAGATTTAAATCATAAAAGATTGTCATACATCTCTTGTAGGATGAATCAAATATTATAATATTTTCTTGTTTCGATATCCATAAAATATTTAGGGATAATCCCAAAAAATCCCTTAACTTTTAACAGATTATCAATTTTCCTCCATATAGTTTTATTTTTATTCAAAACACCCCATTCCGTCATTTTAATAACAGAAAAATTTAACTTAAGTAAAAAGACCAAACTACCCCTATTACAATTTTTTAAAAATAAAAAAATTAAAAATTAAAAAAATTAAAAAAAAATGGTCCATCCAATTGGATCTCCATAACTATAATTTTTAAAAAATAAATAAATAAATAAATAATAAAAGAAATTAAAAAAAATGGAGATCCAGATTGGATCTCCACAACTATAATTTTTTAAAAATAAATAAATAAATAAATAAAAGAATTTTTTTAAAAAAATGGAAATCCAGATTAGATCTCTACCATCGCAGAGATCCAATCTGGATCTCCACAGCCATGAGCCATCATCATCTTCATCCTTCTTCACTCCTGGAACCTCTCTCTCTTCCCCTATTTCTTCTCTCCCCATTTTTGGGTTTCCAGATCAATCTTCCACAATCACCAAACATCAATCTCCCACAATCATCAACCAACATCATAAAACAAAAAAATAAAAAAATAAAACCAGTCAATAGAACAACAGAAGAAAGAAAAAGAAAAAAAAACCATATGATCTTCATCGGTTAGGACTTAGGACCTAGTTCGGGGTGGAGACCTGGAGACCCTTCTAGGTCTCTCCTCTCCGACCGTGGAGACCCAGTGACTCGGAAGGATCTCCACGATCGGAGACCCATCTGGGTCTCCACGATGGGTCTCCACGTCTCCGATGTCTCCATGTCGCCGCAATCAAACCCTCTACAAAACCGATCGGAGATGGATAGAGAGAAAAAAAGAGAAGAGAGAGGGAGAGATCGGAGACCTAGATTGTAGAGATCCTTCTAGGTCTCCACGATTGGAGACCCGAGATCTCCACGATCAGAGACCCGAACTGGGTCTCTGGTGTCTCCACCACGCTGCCGCCATCAATCCCCCTATAAAACCAGTCGGAGATGGAGAGAGAGAGAGAGAGAGGGGAAATGGGCAGAGAGAGAGAGGGAGAGAGAGAGGATGTGAGAGGAAAAAAAATAAGAATAATGAATATATTTTTTTATTTTTTATTTTTAAATAAAAATCTTATTTAATATTATTTTTTATTTAATATTTTTATTAATATTTTTATTGAATTGACTTTTTTACTCCTAGAATCAAACGGTCAATTATAACACCCTAACGGAATCCGTTAACGTGAGGGGCATTATTGTCCTTTTACCTGCTTTCAAGAGGCATTTTGAGTGTTTAATTTAAAGTTAGGCGGTGTTTTGGATAAAAACGAAACTGCATGAAGGAAAATGGGTAATCTGTTAAAAGTTAAGGGATTTTTTGGGATTATCCCAAATATTTATGATGCCTAATACCTCAAAATTGAATTGTACGGCAAATGGGGGGAATCAATTAAAGATATATTTCAGAAATCTCCTTATATTGGCCCTCTGAGTATGATCTGGAAGAAGCATATCGAAAATTTGATAATTGAGCAAATATAATATCTTCTAAAATAACGAATATAGTTTCTCAGGAGTGGAATATCTTTTAAAGCTGAAATGGAGAGTTGGAAGAGGCCCGCAATTGTATCAAATCTTTCTAAAAATAAATATGCATTATAAGTGAGACATACAATTTGAAAATTTATTATAAGAAAATATATTTCTAAAAATAAATATGCATTATAAGAATCCTCAAATGATTGAAATTACTTAAGACATATAATTTGAAAATTAATTATTTGTGTTCTCAATAAGACTACCATGAATTAAAGCAATCTAGATAAATATAATATAACCTAGTATGATAGAATAGTGACATGTTAATATGAAGAATAATAGATGTTGGTAAATAAAAGAGAGAGAAAAGTATCGTTTCGGTTTGGTAATCGAGTATAATATCTATTAAATACTTTTCTATCCTCAAACAAATATTGCAAGAACGTAGAAATGTTTAAACATCAATTTCCATATCTCTATATTTTATCATTATTGATTGTTCTCCTTTTTCAAGAAATGTCACTCCCGAGGTGAAGTAATATTTTGGAAGTTATTTATTTTATGAAGTACTGTATCTTATTGCATTAATATATAGGCAACACGTTGCTAGCAATTGGATATTACACTTGGAAGATCTAATTCTCCCCCGCATTACACTACTAAATTAGGTTATATATTATTATGGATATTTTTCGACGACCTGAGAGGGCTGACAAGGCTCAATGATTCAGCTTATGGGTGAAAGCCCACCAAATCTAGGAAGTTAAGAGATCATTGTATGAGCTCAGGTCCTTGTGTTCAAGCTCGTAGCCTATGGATGGAGAAGCTCCCAATGTAGTTCTCAACTCGTTTATCATATTCAGCTTATGACCTGGATCAAACTTAGCTCAGACAAGGTTGCCTAACGTACTTTCTAGAAGCCCGAAACAACTTAGTTCAAGAAAAAGTCAACTTATCTGTTTTGAAGCTCATCAAACCTCGAGAATCTTGAATCTATTCTTGATTTGGTAGAAACTGTTCAGGAAGTGCAATTAATGTAATCTTCTGTTTCTTATTTTAATGTAATTCAAAATGTAAACCTCTCACTATAAATACGGGGAGAAATCGTTTGTAAAACACACAATAGAAATCTTATTCTGTCAAATTCAAGAGTTACAATCGTTTCTAACCGAACCATATAAAAAAGCTTTGTGTATTGTTCTTCTTCTTTACCTTCTCTATTTTTTCCTTTTGTTTTGTATTATTTATAGGTATTGGACTTCAAGAACTTGATCGACTGATTTCCAACATCGACATATATATTTTTCATTATTTTCATTAAATAGTGAATTTTGTGTTATTTTATTTAAAATTAAGTTTTGTTTAAAGTATAATTAGTTATCCAAATAACAAAGTGTTCATTTGATCTACACTGAGTCCCTTTTTTCTTTTTTATTTTATTTTTTGAAGCAAACTAAACATTTTTTTTTTTATATTTCTCACTCATAACAATTTCCTGGTTCTCCAAGAAGTAAGTTTTTTGTTGAGACAACTTTTGGTGACTTTCAAGGTAAGCATAGTTAGAATTAAAATATATTATCTATCATAATTAAGGTACACGCATGTTTCTCCTACTTGTATCATTCAAGTTAAAGATTTTTAGAACAACATTATTATGAAAAGTATTCCATCGGAAGAGAGCACTACAACAAAGGGAGCAATCTTTCAAGGGAGTATATGAAGAGTATCCCATCTGAAGAACACTACAACAATGGGACAATCTTTCAAGAGAATATATTAAATCAATATGAATATATATATTGCACTCTTTTTTCTTTTGATTATGTTTTATCTTATTGGGTTTTGTTGTCAATCTCTTTAATGAAATAGTTCATTTTAGTACATCCAATCAGTATTAGATCAAGAAAATGATAGTATATTTTTCGTAATTGATTCAATAGATCATAAAATATCTTTTACTTAGTTTTTATTCCATTGGGTTTTTACTAGCAAAGTTTTAAATATAATATAATGATGTCATCCAATGATGAATGTTGTAAATCTTGTGGATGATCCACCGTTATAATAATTTAATAATATGAAATTTGAAGTCGATTAATAACCGGCCCCAGTTTTGTGTGTGTGTGTGTATGTTTACCCGAGTGATAATAAAGACATGCTTTGCTATTGTTTCTCGTACTCGTCTTTCTCTATGTTTGCTTTGTTTCTCGTCTCTTTCTCTGGACTCCCTTTTCGCATCTTACTTTATAATTTATTTCTTCATTTTACGACAAGATATAAATTGTAAAGAAGGGGGAACCATTGAAAAGTTGCAAGTATAACAATAACGTTCGTCAATTATGGAATGGTATAATACAAAAACCTTACGGTAGTTTGTTAAAATGTCCATTCCACCATATTAGTTTTACTTCTATCCAAAATCTTTTCTAATGGTAATAAATTAACAGAAAATTATATAAAAGATAAAAAGCTTATTTTAACCTTAAGATTTTTATTTAATATATAAAATAATATTTTAAATTGCCCCTCAATTAAAATAAAAAAAGATATTAATAATTAAAAATTAAAATTTTTTTATAAAAAAAATTTAAAAAAAATATAAACATATCCACTGTCCATAAAAAATTGATGGATTGCAGAGATCCATCTAGTCCTATTCTTCTTTAATGAAGAATATCAAAAAACAATGTTCTTATTTTAGATCAACAAACCAAATCAACAACAACAAATAAGATTCGAAGACCATATTGCATTTGAAAAAAATTGAAAAAAAAAAAAATTGAAGAACATCCACTGCCCTTCAGTTTAAAATAACCCAAATTTATCACTCTCAATCCACCATATCAACCGACCATCATCAGCCCATTCATCACCATCATCATCAACATCAATATCAACCTATCATTAACCTACCATCAACAACATCAACACACAATTCATCATCATCAACCATCTAAAAAAAAAATTGAAAAAAATGAAAAAAAGGGACAACATAAGATCTCATTCGTCGCAGACCAACCCAATGCTCTCCATGCCGCCAATGCCGCTCTTGAAAATGGAAGAAGAAGAAGAAGAAGATAGTCTCCATGTCAACCTGTGGTTTCCGAAAAAAGAAAGAAGAAGATGGAAGATGAAGATTGAATTGTTAACAAAAAATATTTTTATTTGTTTATATTTTTATATTTGATATTATTTATTTTGATTTTTATATTTTAATTAATTTTTTATTGCATTTCCTATTTTGGCCCCGACTCTAATGGTCAATTAAGTCAACTTAACGGAATCTGTGCCTATCAAAAATATTATCATCTTTTCACACGTCTTCAGAATTCGTATTTTCAGTGTTTTTATTAATGTTAAAGAGAATTTTGGACAAAAATGAAAATTGACATTTTTGCAAACTACAATGAGTTTTTTGAGATTACCCCTTATGAAACAGTTTGAAGTCAAATCCTCCTCATTTCAATTGTTATTCTAATATCTCAAGCATATTGATCTCACCAACTAAACACAAGTATCTGGTATGACAGTTCCTGATCTGTGGACAGCTAGCTAGGTCTCTCAACGATGATATGCCAGCTAGGTCTCTCAACAATGATATGCCAAAGCCTCCGTTCTGTTCCTTCAACATCACAAGCCTCTTTCATATCAAGCATTCAACATCATATTATTGTTCCAACAGCGTAAATGCCAAGCAGTTAATGATTTTTGTGGGTTCAGCTGAAAATAGCATTTACCATCAATTTCTAAGTCCAATATCAAAGTTTCATTCCGCAGACATCAAATTGCTTGTATGAGAGAATGAAATGAAAACTTATCCAAAGATCACAAAAGAGAGAGACTCAGGGAGACCTGTCTAAGGCAACTAGGGTAATAGGGGTTATGCCAGATGCAGATACGAGAGCATCTACTGGCACATCATTTGGAGTGAGTGGTACAATTTCTTCATCCATGATCTGCAGAGAATATGACAGAGCAACTGCAAAACCAAAGCACAGGCCAGATAGAGAAAAAATATAATCAAGTTAGCTGGCCTCTAAGGCATTGAGCTTGCTTTTCATATTATGAGGGGAAAAGAAACAGAAGTGATCCATACCAAAGAGTGGTTGCCTCCAATTCCTCTCATTTGCAAGCTCTATGTATTTCCTCAGGAAGGTATCATAGTAACTTCAGAGAACGTGAAACTTACGTTAAAGATAAATGCAGACAGATTAAAGCAAGATATGATCATCAAAACAAATGTTGTAGCTTCAGACAGAAAAGCAGAGTCCAGAAGGAGTGTGCCTCAGGCATACAGACCATTGATGCAGAGAGGGAGTTCGAATAATCTGCTCTGGTAATTACTGTTGAAGAATAAAAATACGATCACTAACATGTGGTTTGGCCAATATACCTACATCTATGGTAAAAACAAGCCCAAACCTTCACTATGATTAACAATATAAATTTACAACGAGAAGCTTCCCAAGTTTACACCAAATTTGAGTTTTACAAAGAGAACCTATCTTGAAGCAACCACAAATAATAAACCATCACTACCAAAAAATTATTGCTACCCCAAGGCTCCTCAACGCCTACCAACAACAGCAATACAACAACTAAGTTCAAGAATCAATATCTGTACGGTATAGAAGATTTAGAAATGACAGCTTCTGTCCATCATCAAATTGAGCAACCCCAGTGATATCTCAACCACATATCCAGCAATCCATGGTACTAGCCTTATTGTTGGAATTTACTGAACAGGAAGCTATAAAGAGGTGAAAGGCAACCTAGCCTGTGGCCTAAATCTTGTCTCAAAGTTTAATAAATTCATATTTGCCTGTTTATGTCGTATATTGTGTGCGCACTATGCTTCTATACGCATTGAATTACAAGGCTGCAGAGGCTAACTAGTTTCGTAAGAGAGTGAGAGAATCATGAACCTTACCCTCCTCCACGGCCCAAGCGCCTTCCAGATCTGTCAAATGCAAGACCCGGTAAAATAATAAAAAGAAGGTAATTGACTACAATTTTATTTCTAAACTCCAAATGGTAACAACAAATGAGAAAAACAAGAGAACTGACGAGGAAAAATTAAAAAAAAAAAAGAACAAAATGAGAATTTACCAGGTAAGAGGAATAAATCAACCGGTTCATTTGCCGGAATCATTGAAGCAAGAGAGAACTTTAAAATTCACAACACTAGGACAAAAAGGAAAAGAAGAAAAATGTAATTGCATGTTGAATTATATGATCAGTGCAGATTAGAACATGAAGTCTATATGAACAACATAAAGACAAGCTTGGGTAAGTGGACCTCGTAAAATTTCTAAGTTTTCTTGTAATGAAGAGCAAATATGACAAAATTGATATGCAAATCTGTTAACTGTTCAGCCTCTCTGTTGTTTGTGAATTTGCACATGTATAATACAGATAAACAGCCCATGCAACATTTTGAAATAACAACTCACCATCTTCACTTTCATTTCCATTGGCATCTACAAGCAGCTGGTTCCAAAATATCCATGGAGTTGGCAATGAGATCATCAATACTCGATATGTGGAACATTCGCATATGACTATTCTTGTCCTCCACATGCGGAACATAAAGCTTCTACACCATATTCGAATCACCACCTAAACACAGTTGCAACTATTGTGTTCAATATCTAGAAGCTACTCCTCGAAAACCACCATGAGTAAACAAACTCCCAAACATAACACACATTGATCACTAGAAGGAAAAAATTAAGATCAATAACTAACATCCAAATGTTGAATCCATAAAATAAACATTGATCAAGGTGACCCCACTTAGCAAAAATTAAACTTTCAACTTTATATTCCACCACATCTGAAAAACACAAGCACCTGAGACAAAAAACAGAACATACCATTGGCAGGAGTTTGCAGAATTTGAGACAACGACTTTGATGTGTCAACTTCTCTCAAAGCACTACGGCTAATATAGGCACACAATCTCTGACAAGATTTAAACCAGAGAGCTTCCAAAACATTATTCTGAATTGCAATATCTGAAAAATGAAACAAACAAACACTATAAAACAAATAAAAATGCAACATTTTTATTCCATGCAAAAACTTCAACTGTTATCAATCTTTTGACAGATCATCTATACTACACTCATACATCAAGCAACAAATATATAATACAAAAATTGAGACCTTCATGGGATCTAAGGGAGGGGTCCATGAACTTGAGGGTCTTGCGGAGTTTGGATCGAAGAATCTTTTTCCGCTTGAAAACGGAGTCCAGAAGTTGTTGTTCTTCTGGGGTGGTGTTGATGTTGCTCATGGCGGTGAGAGGAGAGAGAGTGAGGTTCGTACGTGATGCGCACGCTCGGTCAGTCCACCACTTTCACCTCTTGCCATAGCCCACTTGTCATTACAACTTTTTTTTTTTTTTTTTTAATTAACTTTTTGTTCATAGGTACCACTCAAGTCTTTCGTTTTGTGTTTTGACCCAAGAAAAAGCAAGAATAATTTATTTGGTCATGAATAAACATGATTTTCAGTTCCATTTCCTAGTAGAATTACAATTTAAAAATTAAGAAAGAAAATCGATTTTTTTTAGAATCGAAGCAAAAACAAACACTTAATTTACTTATAATTTTAAGTATAAAATCAAAACAAAGATTTTTTTATTTAAGTAATAATCTAAATTTGTTATGGATAAAATAGCGATCAGAATAATCTGGTCCAGACGGATCTACAGTACAGGTCTAGTGGTCCAGAAGCCCAATTATCCGTCATCCCTCCGGTCCATTCTCCTGTCAAAGGGGCCCGTTAGTAAGCACTTGTCGTGACCGTTGATCGCTGTCGTTCAGCCTGACCGTTGATTCTGACCGCAGGCGCCTATTCTGAAAGCTGGCTTTGACCGTTATCTTCTCCACCGTTCAGATCGCCGATTTCTCCGTCAGCTTTGTTCGCTTGGTTTGACCGCTGTTCCCGATCGCTAACCGTTGGTTCTCATCGCTCATTCTAACCGCTGTCCGCCAGTCGGGACTGTTAAGCCTGCTCGCCAGATTATCAGCCATGATTGACCGCCTGTCTGTCCGCCAGTCCTGTCCGATTGAGATATCCGTCAAGAGGAGCCATCCGTCAGAAATGTTCGACAAGTCCTTCTCGCCCAAGATGATCTGACTGAGCTGATCGCTAATCTCTGAGCGTGGCCGCGTACCGACTCCTTCACTCATGATATTACTCGTCTCATCGCCATGATCAGATGCGGACATCCTGACTCATAGTCCTCCTCCTCGACTCTCCAGATAGCCAGATTTATCAGAAATTCACTTGTTCTTCCAGCTGACTTGGTACTCGGTCTGCTGAAAGATCCGTCTCCGTCTTGCTTCCGAGAATCCCGAGTCAACAGAAGTCAACAGCGCTATGCAGAGTACAGTTCCAAGGCGTGTCATGCACGCTACATCCACCAAAAGCTGTGATCGTGATCTCAACAGTCCATCATGGTGTATCCGACCCCATCATCAGAAATCTCCCTTTGACAGACCTCAGATGCGACGGATTCGACCGCATTTAATATATTTTCGACCACATTTAATGCACTGTCAACCGCATTAATTGAGATTCCGGCGCATTAAATACTGTCTGTCATTGTAACTGTAGTTAACTGTTTGCTTTTGTCTTATTCTGCTTTACTGTAACATGTCCCCTCCCTCTATAAATAGGGGATGATTTGCACTGTAAAAGGGATCCAATTTCTGAGTGTCGTTAATCTGCCAAAATAGTGAAAGAGTGAACAATGGACGTAGGCATCTTTTTGGGTCGAACCACTCTAAAAATCTTCTGTGTCTTCTCCTCCTCGCCTCTAACCTCTCTTCCTCATCCTTATTGTTTTGCATGCTTTCCATTGACCGTTCGAAACTACAGCTTGGGCCCGAAAACAACCTCGTTGGCTAAGGAAACCATTTTCCGACGTTAACAAAATTTTTAAAAAAAAATACTTGATATTAATGTTTTAAAAGACAAAAAGTAAGACGATATGGTGGAGTCTTGATGAGGTGAGGCGATCGCCTTAACGCCATCGAGGTAAACGCCTCTATTCCAATTAAAAAATAGTAAAAAAAAGTAACTTATAAAATCATCCATAACATTGAAAAATATAGTAAAAACCAATATTATAAACGTATATATCAAATAAAATAGAACAAAACCGACAAAAAATGTCAATTATCCTTTTTATTCTGGGTTTTCTAGGGTTTAGGGTTGAAGATGAAAAAAGAGAATAGAGTGAAAAGGTAGTCAACCTTATAGATGATAAGTTATAAGGAAATAAATATGTATAAATCATAATTGTTACAACATATTTCATTATTGATAATCCCTAAACTTTCTCTTGATTAATTGTCTATATATAAAAGTGTACAATAAGTTCTAACAAAAATGGTATATACAAATCACAATCTCTATAATATAGGAATAATATCAACTATTTCATTATTGATAATTCTTAAACTTTCTCTTAATTAATTGTCTATATATAAAATATTACAACAAATTTTAAGGAAAAAAATATGTATAAATAATAATATCTATAACATAAAAACATGGTCAATTATTTCATTGTTGATAATTTTTTGTGTATAAAAATGTACAATAAGTTTTAAGGAAAGAGATATGTACAAATTATAATCCCTATAACATTGAAATAAGGTCAACTACTTTATTATTGATAATTTATAAACTTTCTCCTAATTAATTATATTAAAATCAATTTAAATTTGTTAGTATAATTAAAAAAAAAAAAAAAACTGTTTTAGCTAAAACAAACATAATGACCACCTCAGCATTACCTTAACCTATTTCGCCTTGAGGCAACCGCCAATTTATTGAGGTTTGAGGCATTCACCTAGAGTACCTTCAGTACTGAGACGACATCTTGAATATCTTTTTAAACAATATTCGTATTTCATTTTTTACATGAAAAGTATTAATATATATTTATAAAAAAAAAATCAAAATATTTTATTATAATATTCAGGCTAATTAAAGATAATTTTTTTTTAAAAAAAATTGATTGATTCATAATAAACTTATTTCATGTCAACACATTTTATTAATCATATCAAAATCTATTTTTATAAAGTGAATAGATTATAAAATATGTTAAATGGACGTGATAAGCATAAAATCCAAAAAGTAAAAGGAAAGATTGAAAATACAGAAAAGTCGAGGAAGCAGAATGAAAATTGTGTATTATGATGACAAAAATAATGCTCAACTGTAACCAACAACAGTAGAACTGAGCTCGAGGACCAAATCCAACTTTCTCCCTCTTTCTCCGAACCCTAACCCTAGAATATGACCTGAGACCTTGCACAACCTCCTTGTACGGATCACGCTCGCACATCGTCGTTGCAATCGAAGCCACCCGGAAGAGAAGGTAGAATCGAGTCTCCAAACACGATGCCGTCGCAGGCCGATCTGGACCATCAGATCGAGCACTTGATGCAGTGCAAGCCGCTGTCGGAGGCGGAGGTCAAGAGCCTCTGCGAGCAAGCCAGGGCGATTCTCGTGGAGGAGTGGAACGTCCAGCCGGTCAAGTGTCCGGTCACCGTCTGCGGCGACATTCACGGCCAGTTCCACGATCTCGTCGAGCTCTTCCGCATTGGCGGCCAAGCTCCCGACACCAATTACCTTTTCATGGGAGACTACGTCGGTCAGTTGCTATACATTGCTTTGCATTGCGTTTGAGTATCGTTTTTTAGTCTGCGTGTGTGTGGAATTTTAACTGATTCTTATTTAGTCGATGAAGATTTTTGTGGATTAGTTATTGATATTGAGTTTGTTTGTGGTGAGTGATGCGGGTAGTTGGATTGTTAAATGTGATAGTGCAATGAAATGTATATTGTCGATAGATTTGATTGATTGGAGAGATTGGAGGGGATAGCTTTCGTCTATGAAGTTGTATGTTAATGTAACGGGATACACGTGTGAATTTGTTTTATGTGAAGCGAATTTAGTTTTTTTTCTAAGAAAGGGAAGGATTTGGTATGATGGAAGGACATTGGGGAGTAAAATAGAAGTTTGCTTCAAGGTGATGGGTTAGTAGTAGATGGAAGGTTTTGTTTGAGTATGTAATTGATGGAAGTGGAGTGGGGCGATGTTGATATATGTTGTTTAATGATTATAAGTTGATGCATACTTGTTTAAAGTAAAGAGATGATATTGTTCAATGCCACAATTAATTCGTAATTTATAGCTTGTAAGAGGTGTTCATAAAGGTCATATTCCTCCTCTATTAAATTTACGACTATTCAATATATCACTCAAAAACCTCTGTATAGTTTGCTTTTATTTTAACTCAAGGTTGTTAGTTAGTGTGGGTTCAAGTAGATTAGACCAAGGTTGTCTTTGTTTGTAATTGTAGTATATGATTAAGAGTACTTGTTTTAATGTAAACCTAGATGTTTGATGGATGCTTCTTTTAGTTGGTTATCCAAAGGCCTATAGATAAGGAATTTCTAAATTCAGTAAATTCTAAAAATAATGTACCCCTAAGAGGATAGCCCAATTGATTAGAGCTCCTGCAGGGGAAACAAGACTTTGAGGGGTTGATATCCCTTAACCAACCTTTAGAGGGCGGATATATTTAAATTTGTATTAATGCTTGGGTTGGTTTGGATGTAAGGTATATGCTAAAGCAAAAACATAAAACCTATGAAAGGGAAATGCTGGAAATGTTACGAGGAGAACTAGAGTTGTTGAGACAATGTTTAAACATTTTTGGGCTTAAGTCAATTCTCTAAGTCATTATCCTGTCTCATGCAGAGCTGACATTACTTTTCCAATTGGATTAATTTTTTGTTGGCTTTATGTTATAAATTTTTAACCATCATGAAGACATGTACTTTTATGCATCCTTCTTTTTCAGATGTTGCCATTGATCTATAGTGTTCTTATTATATGCAGATCGTGGGTACTACTCAGTAGAGACTGTCACTCTTTTAGTTGCTCTGAAAGTTCGTTATAGAGATAGAATAACAATTCTAAGGGGAAACCATGAGAGTCGTCAGATAACTCAAGTGTAAGAATATTTCTTCTGGATTTTACCCATTTAAGTACTGCAATTACTGTATCATTGATAATCAACAGAAATTTTATTTTTGCACTTTTAATATCCAGCAACTGCTCCTCTAGATATTAACTTGTGGTTTAAACTAAAAGGGCGTGGTCTGAAAGCACATAAATCTGGTTTGATATAATTTCTAATGGTTTGGGTTTTAGTATTTGTTTCATTTCTACGTATTGCTAGATGCTTACTACATTCTTACAATAAAAGTAATTTGTGAGAATCAGGTTTTTGGCAATCGCATAAAGGTGGTATTGCAACTATTTTGGAAAATCTGCTGAGGCCTTTGAGGGGGCCCTCACCTAAATTTTTGTACCTTGTACATCATTCCAACAAATGTTATTGGCTTGTAAAACTATTTCTCATATAGGAGATTCGCAAATGACACTGGTAATCAAGGATTCATATATCTGCTACATAATTGTGAAAATTACAAAATTTGGTGCCATTTTGGTGTTTTACATTCGGTCATTTTGTGAGATTGGTTGTATATTAATAAAAACAATATGATTATTCCTTTCAGGTATGGGTTTTATGATGAATGCTTGAGAAAATATGGAAATGCTAATGTCTGGAAGCATTTTACCGACCTTTTTGATTATCTGCCTCTTACAGCTCTAATTGAGAGTCAGGTTTGAATCTTTCATTTATCCTTTCAATGATTATTGCTGTGCATCTTGGCTGACATTTGTCACTACCTTGCAGGTTTTCTGCTTGCATGGTGGACTCTCCCCATCGTTGGATACATTAGATAATATTCGTGCCCTGGACCGTATACAGGAGGTACACCTACTATCACTGATAATTTTGTGTCAGATATATGTAGACATGTTGTTTGTCATGTTTGAAAGGTAGCTTGAAAAAATCGCTTCCTGTCATGTCAGTATTTCCATGATATGCATTACTTTTAGAAGGTTATATATTTTTTCCTTCTATAGGATTGCATGAGCAACCAGATGATGTTAGTTTGTTGCTGGAGATTATTTGCTTCTGGAAATTTGTTCATAGTAAAAACACAAATGGTTTTGATGTCTCAGTGCTTTTCAATCTAAGATATAAGATGGTAATGAGCTTATATATCAATTTTCTTATTACTCAACATACACACTTCTTGTATTGCATTATCATTTATTTCTGGAATCTCTAAACTGTACCAGCTTTGGTATTCTAGGTATGTTATTGTACAGTTTAGTATAAACATATTTTGAATACTCCTTACCAAATGAAAGACTGAAAGGAAAAAGGGAAGGAAGAAAATGCTGATGACAACACTAAATACTCATGGGGCACTGGATTATACTAAAAGGATAATTAAAGTGAATAATCTCTGTGCTGCTTAACTAATGAATTAAAAGAAGCAGCTTGTGAACTTACTCAATCCATGTCACCTTGTGCTGTATGATAGGAAAATGAAAACATGCTAATCCTATCTCATTTTATTGCATTTTCCAACATCATTAAGTTCCTTATGGTTCCTTCACTGTTTACATGAGAGTAGGTTCCTCATGAGGGCCCAATGTGTGATCTCTTGTGGTCTGATCCGGATGACCGCTGTGGATGGGGAATATCTCCTCGGGGTGCTGGGTACACATTCGGACAGGATATTGCTGCACAGTTCAACCACACTAATGGGCTTACTCTTATTTCTAGAGCTCACCAACTTGTTATGGAAGGGTACAATTGGTGCCAGGTATGATAATTTCAAAATGACATGAAATTGGTTTAGGATTTGTTTTTTCCCCAAGTTTTTCACTTTGTTTATTTACTATTCATTGCAGGACAAAAATGTGGTGACAGTTTTCAGTGCACCGAATTACTGCTACCGCTGTGGAAATATGGCAGCAATACTTGAAATTGGGGAGAATATGGAGCAAAACTTTCTTCAATTTGATCCTGCACCTCGTCAGATTGAACCTGATACTACACGGAGGACCCCTGATTATTTTTTGTAATTCTCATAGCTTACATTGAACTGGGAAATTTTCATATTTACTGTTGTGTTTTTGTAGATGTGTCTTTCAAAATCGAGTTCTGGTTTTGGTGGAGGGACAGACAAAAGAAACCATCATTGTTATCATTCATTCTTTTGGTTGGAGTTATTCTGGGACTGTTCATGTGAGTTAATAGATTTGATGTGTAGAAGATTTTTGTTATGTATTCTAAAATGGGAAGAAAATAGCAATAACAGAGTATCTTTTGCCTTGTGAGTCTACATTAAGCCCATAGGTGAAGCACTTGAATTTGAACATCCTAATTTTGATTTTAATTATGTAAAAGCTGCAGCTTACAGCATTTTCTTTCATTATTTTGTGAGCATACAATATTTTTTGAGTTGATGGGCTATTTGGATTTTGGAGACCCAACATTACATACAACTTAATGACCTTTATGAGCTTCTGCCTGAATGAATTATTGAATCGATACCATTGAAGTAAAATTTCCAAGATCAATTAATGTGATCAGAGATTTATATACCCTTGATGTCACTTGTTTTCATATGTTAAGGTAATAACGTAAATAAACAAAAGTGATTAAAATTCATTACAACTTTCAAATGGATAAATTAGCTCTTCAAATTTAATGGGTTCATATGTTGAACTGAGGAATGATTACCATTGACACTTACCATTGTCTGCACAAGGACAAAAACAATGGAAGACACTAGAAGCATAGATGCGCTTTTTTAAACTTTCAAATAACTTGCAACTTGTGAAGGAAGGGACTATTTAAAACTTGATAACAACTTATGAAGGAAGGGGACATTTGTAGAAATTCTCCTACAACTTGGAAAGGAAGCAGCAGAAGGCTATTGGACAACACAAATTAGTTGAAATTTGCAAGAAAGTTGACTTTACCAGAGTGAGGCATCATGAATCAGCAAAAACCCAAAACATGGTGGGGTCTTGGCGACTTACAAAGCAAGTTCTTAACCAAAATTTGACACATCATTCCCATCAAATTGAACTCAAACTTATAAATTAACAGTTCCACGACCATTTACAAACCAATCAAATCATGGAATTTTAGAGAACGCGGTTTTGGATTCTGATGTGGGTGTGGTTCTACTTTGTACTTGACCAACGTCGTAGTGGGGTTGCAAAGGAGCCAAAGACCTTGACTCAAAAGATGCCTACACGGCTGTACGTGAGTTACAGACTTACATTTATATGTCTTATAACCCACTCACATCTCTTCAGTGTTTGCAAAGCAAAAATCTCCCATTCATATGGACGGAGTTGTGGGATATGGGTTCCATCCAACAAACGCAGAACTTATTGGTTATCTGAGGAAGAAGAGACTTGATCCTGACTTCACTAGCAAGAAAATTGGAGAGATCGATCTCTACAATCACGAGCCACCGGAGTTACCTGGTAAGTTATTGGTATCAGTCCCACTTTGTAAAAAGTTGCAAAATTTGTAGCATTTTTTTTTTTCTTTGGTTGGTGCAGGGCTTGCACTGGTGCAATCAGATGCATCAGTTTGCTACTTTTATGTTGCACTTGATTATAAGCATGCCAACCGTAAACGCGCATGTGCCAATCGGAGAACTAGAGGTGGAACCTGGAAAGTCACTGGTAAAGAACTTGACATTAAGGATAGTCGCAACGAGAAAGTTATTGGCACTAAAAGGACACTGGTTTTCTATAATGGTCACACTACTTCAAAGGATGCCAGGACCAACTGGGTCATGCATGAGTACCGATGCAAGCCTGATCCTCTTTTTAAGGTATCTGCTTCTCATCTCTACATCTGCCTTTGATTGATTGCATTGTCTTAGTTTACTGATTTAGAAACCATTATTGTTGTGAGTAGGGGAATTCAGTTTGTGTATTAGTTATTTTGATGAATGAGAATCTGTTATTTTGAAGTTATTAGATGCGTAAATTTACTTGCACTATGATGGAAATTTGGAGCGAGGTCATTTTTGTTACTTGTTTTTACCTTTTGTGTAGGGCGACTTTGTGGTAGTTCGCATAAAAATAAAACCAAATTATAAGTCTGATGCTTTGACACCTATTGAAAGTAAAGCGAGTCATCATCTGACTTCTGATTCTGGAGATCGAAGTGCAGTGGTTTCACAGGTACAAAAGATCATATGTTCTTATGGGGCAGTGTTAACTAATGACTGTTATGTATGTATGTATATACATATATATATGTATTGCTTGAGGATTGCATTACTGAAATGATGTTTGCTGGTTCGTGATTCTGACACCAGGTAGAATCTCTGCCTCTACAAAATAACCTCGTATCTTGTAACAGCGAAGATCATACTGCAAACATCATGTTTTCTAAGGTGAGAAAAAACTTACCTCGTGAAGAAGTTTCAATATCAGCTTGTACATGGGGTTTAAGAGAGAGCGATCTAAAACTAATGCATGTTCTTTTATCATTCTTACTTCACCATGAATCTCCGTTACTGCAACGTCATTCAATCTCTCACATCAGAGATCATGTCACAAAAGATCATGTTTTGGAGGTTAAATATACCATTCTTCATGAACAATTTATGATATAAGCTTTTTCACCGGTTAGGAAGATAAATATCCAAGATTGAGGGTCACTTTGGTATTGCTATACCTTTTAAAATAATTACTCTTAGTTGTGTTGAAGAAATAATATGCTCTAAAGTTAATTAGACAATTGTGTAACTTATAAGACTCAATTATAATAGGATGTTAAGCTAATGTGTGTATATGTTTATGATTTTTATTTCATCAGAAATTTCAGTCACCATCAAATCATAGTATCCATCTCGATAAAGTATCTCAGCAACTACCATATGATGGTATCTTTATTAGTAGAGGATGTCCGCTACTACCAAATCATTACCAAGGATTACAGCTAGAGTTACTATCAAGTCATGATATCTCTATTGATAGAGAATCTTGTGCATTATCAAATCACAATATCTCTATAAATAGAGAATCTCAGGTGCTATTAAATCACAGTGAACTACTACCTGAGTTGCTTTCTAATGATGATATCTTTAGTAATAGAAAATCTCAACAGGATATCTCGATTAATAGAGAATCTCAGCTACTACCAAATCACGGTGAAGTGATAGACAATAGGAGGGATTCACAATGGACTGCCCAAGATGAGTTCTATCATGAAGAAAGTGTTCTGTCTCAGATTCCTCCCAAGTTCCACTATTCAAGTCAAGTCACGGGAGCTTTTGTCTGTGATGAGTTACCACCAAATCATGGCATCTCTATTAATAGAGAATCTCAGCAAAATATTTCTATTAATGGAGAATTTCAGCTACTACCAAATTATGGTGAAGTGGAAGGTTATGGGAGTAATAGTTCTCAGTGGTCTGCCCAGGACGAATTCTATGTTAAAGAAACTGGTCTGTTTCTTCCTCCCAATTTCTACTATTCAAATCCAGTCACAGGAGCTTCTGTCTGTGATGACACTGACGCAGAGGCCGAAGCCCTTGCTACATTGCTAGATGGATTTTCTTCAGTGGCTAACGGAGAATATGACTTCAATCGCAAGTTTCAACCTCAATCATATCCCGCAGTAACTGAAGATGTTTTACTTGTACAAACGGGTAGTGTTGTTTAAATTGTAATCTAAATTTCTAATTTATGATCAAACTGTTCTCAGTTGAGGATGTGGTTTGTTTATTTACTTCATTACATTGTTTATTCTCTGATGCAGGAGGTCATTTAATTTTAGTATTTGACAGTTAAAATTAATCACTTTTTTCCAAGCCATGTTATCATACAAGTCAGTTATGTATACAACATTTGAATTGAAATTTGATTAGTCAACATGATAAAACTCCAATTATTATTATACTGGTTATGTATAGAAAATCTTATGCTAACACTTTTTAACTTTAATCACTATGCTTTCTTTACGGTTGTATTGTAAGAAAATGGCTGAAAAATAAACACCCTATTGAATATAATAAATTTAAATTTTTCCTAGATTAATTAATGCGTCTTTTACACAATCAACATAACCAATTGTGACTTGTGAGAGCTGAGAAATGCCAACACTTGTGAGGTTGGCCTTATCCTAAGATTTTTACTTGCTATCCACGCTATGATCATTGATATTTTTATATTTTGTAGGAAAATGATTTTCGAAACTAATAGCAACTTTTAGAATATGAAAATGAGGAATGATAAATGATGTCAGAAAGCACAAAAGAAGATACCAGAAGCAGGACAGCGAAGAGAGAGAGGTTACTTTTGTATACACTTCTAATCGACTTCTGATTGGAGAACAAAAACCCGCTGCGAAGGAGTTGCATGCTATTGGACAAAGTCATTTTCAGATAGACGCGGTATTGGATTCTAGGTCCACGTTCTACTTGGTGGGGTCAGAAAGGAGACAACACCACTTGACATGTAGATAGGGAAGAATATAATTGACTTTAAAATGCTTAACCTTTATTTGTGTGTGTATATATATGTTTATATAAATAATAAGTCACTCACAACTCCATTCTCCATACCAATATTTTCTCATCAAACCAGGAATAGCTATAGCTCGTTTCTCTTTGCTCGTTTTGCGCTGCTCTGTGTTGTGTTGAATGAGATATGGGCTCATCAATTGTGGGATACAGGTTCCATCCGACTCCTGAGGAACTCATCAGTCATTATCTGAGAAAGAAAAGACTTGACCCTGATTTCTCTGTCCAGAAAATCAAAGAGATTAATCTCTACGACTACGAGCCATCTGAGTTACCTGGTAAGTATTTGTTTCGTTAGTAGATGATGTTTTGGTTAGTTGATTTATTCTGCAAATAGAAAATTGGTTGATATTTTTTTTTCCGTTTTGGGTTTGATGTAGGGCTTTTACCATTTGAGGCAGATGAACCGGAGTGGCACTTTTTCTGTGAGCCTGAGTATAAATATGGCAATAGTAAGCGGGTCAATAGAAGAACCAGGGGAGGTAACTGGAAAGTCACTGGTAAAAAACGTGACGTCAAGGACAAACGCAAGAGAGTGATTGGCTGGAAGATTACTCTAGTTTTCTATGAAGGCAGTGGTAATTCCAAAGAAGCCAGGACTAACTGGGTCATGCATGAGTACCATATCAAGGATGACTCTGGTTTTAAGGTATTTGCTTGTGCTCTCATCTTTTTTTTTTATAATCTTGTATTTCTGCCTTTGTTTGGTTTTTTGCTAGTTTTGGGGTTGTCTTTCATTTCCTGGCTGTTCGTGATCATATAAATTGTTGTATTCTTGTGCTAATTTTCAATTTTATGTACTCTGTAAAATTTAGTAAAAGGGTTCATATTTTAGAATGATTTAGTCCTGTTGATTGATTGTGTTTGAAGATTGGAGTTATTGGTGTGGGGCTAAAATTTTGATTTAAACAGAGATATGGTTTCATTAGGCAGTACACTACAAGTGCACCCGTGTTCTCACTTTTGATATCGATATGAGATCAACTAGGACATATCTTGTTTATCTACTGGAATTTGTTGCAATATGTTTCTACTGTCTACTTGAATTGACCTTGTACTTATCTTTGGAAATTATGTAAGAACGTAATAAGCTTATCTCACTTGACCTTTTAATTTTTGTAGAAGGAGTTTGTGGTAGTTCGCATAAAAATAAATCCAAATGTCAAAGATAAAGCTCCCTTGACACCTAATGGAGGTATACCAAGTCCTAATATGGCTTCTAATTCTGGAAATCATAACCCAGAAAAAAATGCTTTGCAGGTAAGAAAGATTTTTTGTAATTGTAGACTCACTATCAACCATGTGTTGGTTGCTTGTTGAACATATTATAACTAATGTTTATTTCTTTGTGGTCCAGGCTGAATGGCAACTTCAACAGGAGCCTCAGCCACTAGCTAATCATGAGATATGTTGTGATAGGATATCTCAGCTACTACCAAATCAAAGTTGCTCTGACAATAGACACACTCAACAAGTAACTGATCGAGTTCTCCATGGGAATTCTCAGCTACTACCAAATTACAGTGACCAAGAAGGCCAGAGGAGATCACAATTGGCTTTCCAGAATGAATTCTGTGGTCAAGAAACTGGACACTCTCATTCTCTCAGCGAACATGAAAATGGGAGGAAATCACAATCGGCTGTCCGAAATGAATTCTACGATCAAGAAACTGGACATGCTCATTCTCAGAGCGGGCAGGAAGATGCTGGGAGGAATTCACATCTGGCTGTCCAAAATGAATCCTCCTACGGTCAGGAAACTGGACACTCTTATCCTCTCATTGAGCTGGAACATGGAGGTAGGAATTCACTTCCGGCTATTCATAATGAATTCTTTGGTCAAGGAATTGGAGACTCTCGTCCCTCCGATTTCTCATCAAAGCCTACCACAGGCAATTCTGTCTACTATGACAGGGATGAAACCATTGCTGCCTTGCTAAATGATAGCAGTACGGTAACCATTGATGACTTGCTAAATGAATTCTCTTCAGTGGCTAATGGAGATTGTGACTTCAATAGCCTGCTGCATCAATCACCAGTCACAATTTTATCCCCCAGAGGATAATATTCTACCTGTGCGAATGGGTAGCGTTGTTTATGTTGTAACCTACTTTATGATGTTACGAACCCTATCAAACTATTTTCAGTTCAGGCTGTGATGGCTCTACTTCATTGCCACCTGTTTTTGTGTTTGTAATAATTTTCTTTTGAGAAAATGTATCAAAATGAATTCTTTTTGACTGGTTATTGTTTTTCTCCTCTATCAATATTTTTATTGTTTTTTATCATAAAACTGTCAGTATATTTTGGAATCAAATTGCCCTCTACTATACTAAAAATCAACACATCTCCTCACCTGCCACCCCGTCTTCGATTGTCAACTTCCGTGTCGCTCTGTTTTTGGGCATCATCTCTTATCTTCTTCGACTTTTCTCGCTCTCTTACGGTTCCTCTCTCTCCATGCAATCTCTCTCCATCCCATCTATGATGAGGAAGACGACCCCAACACTGCAGAGCGTGAATTATTGGTGAAAGAAACTAGGACAAGTATGAGTTTCTTATAATTAGTTTAGGAAAGATAATGAACCCCTCCAGGAGCGCAAGTCACATTCCTTGTAGAAGAGTATCTGTTGCACAATCACATGTTGGGTATACAATCAAGAATATATGTTCACAATCTAAGGATTTACAGCAACTACTTTGTAGCGACAAAATTACAATATCAATTGGAATACAAAACATCAATGTATATGGAATCCTAGTTAACACTTTTAATGACAGAAAACGGGGAGATAAACAAGAAAATGAAATTAACAATAAAATATTGACTTGATTAGATGGGAGGCTTATACCAAAAAACGGTGATTTCATCCTTTTTTATGCTTGAAGTTTGTAGGTGACTACCTCTCAGGATTCAAGTTTCCGTATTCAAAATTTTAGCACTGGAATTCTGAATTTTATGAACGAGTATTATTTCCTTTCAGACTCAAATGTATAGATGTGCAACATGATTTTTTTTTTTTTTATAAATTTTAAGATAGTGCAGTACGAAAATTTTGTGTATTTCTCATGCCTTTCCCAAAGGAAATGTCTTTTTTTTTTTTTTTTTTATAGCTATTGCATATCTATACCTACACACATGTTTGAATACTTGTAATTGTTTAGAATAATTTCAAATATTTTAAAAGACAAAATAAAAATAAAAATATCATGGATTTAATTTAAGGGTTTACATACCTTATCAATCATTAACTTTATTCCTCAATTTGAGTAATTGGATTGACTTTAATATTCATCCCTACAATCAATCCAATGACTCTAATTGAATGGTAAAATTAATGGTTAAATAAAGTAATCAAACTATTAATTTAAACTATTAAAGTAGTAGCATGGCGGTTTCCTTGAAGCATGTGCTCCACCTCTCTCAAAGGGGAGCGTTTACTCATCATAGGACGGGCATATATGGCAAGGGGCGATATGCTTCCTATAGAAGGAGCACATGCTCTTCCACGTTGATTTCCTTTTAAGTTTTTTTTTGTTTTCGGAAGTATTTTAATTTTTTGGGTAAATTGCATAAACCTCCTGAGGTTTGTCGAAATTGCACAAAAATGATGATATTTGAATAACCCACATTAACCTCCCTTAAGATTTTAAAAACTCAGCACGAATCTCCCCTACTGTTAATCAACCATTAGTCAACCTTCATCAAGTCAAATTGTCAAGGGCAAAATGATCAATACACACCTTATAAAAATTTTAATTTAATATATATTAAATTAATAAATAATTAATTAAAAAATATATTTTTTTAATTAATAAAATAATAATATAATATTTAAACCCTGAAAAAAAAAAAAATCTTCATCTTCTACCTCTCCATCATCATCATCTTCTTATTCATTTTATAATTTTTATCATTCATATCTTATATTCATCAAAATCATCATCTCCATCATTTTCATTAAACCAGCAGAACTCAAATTAATCATCATCATCAAACTAAATATGAAATTAAAAAAAAAAAAAAAAAATTCACCCTTTAGATACCAGATTTGGTCTTCGGTCGTCGGAGACCAAATCTAGTCTCCTGGTCTCCAAGCGCATCTCCAGCGATGGAGACGCGTGACGAAGTCGTCTCTATCGCTGGAGACAAATGCTTTATCGCTGGAGACCGTCTCCAGCTATGGAGACTTTTGGGCTCCAGTGTTTTTTAAAATTATTTAATTATTTAATTAATTAAATTTAAAATATATAAAATTAATTTTAAATTTATAAAAAAATAAAAAATTTGACTTGAGGGTGTTTTAATTTTTTTATGTCTTTAACCATTGACCGTGTGAATTCAACCAAGGTTGACTAACAACATGGGAGGTTTGTGCTGAGTTTTTGAAATCTTAAGGGAGGTCAGTATGAGTTACCCAAAGATCGTCATGTTTTGTATAATTTCGTCCAACCTCAGAGGAATTTGTGCAATTTACCCAATTTTTTAAAAAGATGATATATAGGTAATTTTTGGGTTCTAAGAAACAATTTCTCTAAAAGGGACAAAAATAATAAAAATCGATAAATGTAACAGAAGGTCCACTTTTGCTCGCAACCATTTTTATTATTTTTATTTTTATATATGATTGTTTAAGTGGTGTTTGGATGTAGTATTAAGAACTTTTTTTTATTATTAATATAAAAAACAATTAAAAGTTGTTTGGGTATCTCTTTTCAAAATGCTAGTTTTAAAAATGAAAAACAACTTTTTTTTTAACATTGTAACTAAAAAATTGAATCTTTCCAAAAAAAAAAAAAAAAAAGAAGGAAAGAAAGAAAAAATAAACAAACAAGAAAGTTGAAAATGGAAAAATTGTCTTCCACAATTTTTAAAATAAATTACAACTTTTTCATTCAAATATTTATATTACGGGTTTGGCTACCTTAATGATTAGTTAAGATTATCCATCAATAACAATCCTCAAATTGATTGTAAAAGTGATTATTAAAAAAATTCAAAATATTGTAACTGGTAATCTTATCAAATCAATAAAGTTGTTAAACTCTTACACAACCATTTAAAAAAAATAAAAAACCCTTAAAAAAAATCAAACACATTTACATTATCTTTTCTTTTATTTTTAAAAACAACTTTTAATAAAAAAAAAAAAAAAACGTTTTAAAAACATGAATTTCAATTTAAAAAAAAAAAAAATTTAAAAACGTCATTTGCAAAATGATATCAAATGTGCAGATTTTGCTTTTTACTCTTCTTTATTTTATTCTTTTGTTTCCCTTAATTGAATATTTTTTAGTCTTTCTTATAGGGTGGTATTAAATCTAGATTTCATTGAAGTTTGTTGAAATATTTTTTAATGATATATTTTGATGGATTTCATAGATTCTATGGATTTTCTTAATTTTGATGGAATTTTAAACTTTTAAGTACAATCTTTCAAAGGTAATTTTCTTATTATTAGAATAAAATTTACAATTATTTATATAAACATTTTAGTCCATTAACTCTTTCATCAAGATTAAACTAAATTTGTAAATAATTATTTGGTATCTTTTTAAACCTAATTAATCTTTAATAGGGATAAATAGTACTTTCACTCATTCCATTAGGTTTCTCTGATAAAGCATTGTAATAATATATTATAAGAACTAAAAACATTAGAACAGAAAAACGTGGAAAAAAGGTGAAATTTGACTATATGTTTAATACTAAAATTGCAAACCCATTTAACAAATAATAACATTTGGATTGTGAAGCAGCTGCAAAAGCTATGCCTCAATCGAGTTATTTGATAATTCAAGTATTAAAAAAAAATAAAGAAAATAAATAACAGAAATTATTATTGAGCTGTCCAATTTTAATATATTGATCATGAACAGAGACTTTACGGTTGGATTATAGGGCAAAATTAATAACCAAAAATCCTCCTAAGCATAACTCAAGGTCAAATTAGCATTTACATTTTAGGAACACACAAAAACTCATCTGACATTTATAATATGTAATAAACTTCTGCTGTTAGTTTAAGGTAACACCGTTAGTGTATTCATTGAGGTGGTAAGTTATAGACAAATAAATATTTATTTTACCT
This sequence comes from Dimocarpus longan, assembly GCA_022984855.1. NCBI lineage: Eukaryota > Viridiplantae > Streptophyta > Magnoliopsida > Sapindales > Sapindaceae > Dimocarpus > Dimocarpus longan. The sequence continues at coordinate 9,394,378 of CM041024.1, forward strand.
TTGTTTTATTTTTATTGATAAAAACCTGTTTGTAACCACCTTTTATAATTGTTTAAGGGTTATTTTGTCATTAATATTCTAATGTAACTTTGTTATAAATAAATATAACATTTTTATTAATGGAAAAATAAACTCGACTTTTTTATATGTATGACTATTTTTATGTAAAAATGTTTTTTAGTATAAAAAATAAACAAAACTTTTTTATTTATTTCACTATTTATTTACTTTGATTCATAAAAAAATAAGTTTTTAACAACTTTTTAAAATTATTTTTTTGGACTATTTTATCATTAAAGATTATAACAATTGTGAAAAAAGGAAAAAAGACAATGTTTGGGCACATCAATAGGTATAACTTTATTCTATACAATATAACATTTTTGAAAGATATATTTTACATCATTTTTCCATAAAATTGTTCTCACTAATGTTTTTGTTTTCATAAAAATTTGCTTTGCGATTTATTTTCTTTTTGCATTAAGGCTCCTAAGAATTACAAAAAGAAATTTCAGCCTATCTAATAAAAAGTTTTATTATGGATATAATTAATACCATTTTTCCATAAAAATTTATGCCTTACTGCTAATTTTTTCCATTAAAAAAGTCCCTCAGTTAAAGTTAATTGAGGTAAAGGCAAAATTATTTTTTATCTTATTTTTAATTTTCTTTAAAATAAATTATAAAAACTTTAAAATAAATTAAATAAAAATTTTATTTTTCTTTATCTTCTTCTTTTGTTCTTCTTTTCTCATTCTCTTATCCGCTTCTTCTCTTCTCTTTTCTTCTTCTTCTTCTTCTTTTTTCTTGTTCTTTTCCTTTCAGTCTAGGTTCAAATCAAACTTAGATCGAAACGAACCCACATGGATCTGGGTTCATTTTGAACGCACCTAAATTTCACCTGAGTTCATTCAAAACAAACCCAAATTTCGATTCATCTGAGTTCAAATCGAACCCAAATGAAATTTAGGTTTTTTTTTCACGACCCACAATCTGGGTTCTTTTAACTCAAATTTCATTTTGATTTGATTCCAAACTCAGATGAATCTGGATTCGCTCAAAACGAATCCAAATTTCATCTGGATCGATTTGATGTTGATTGGTTTATTTTTTTGATTGGTTTGACTTTCATATGGGTTAATGATGGTTGGTTTGATCATCTAGTTTCATTTTTTTTTATTTTTTTGTTACGTTGGTTGGTTTGATTTTGAGGAAATTTTTGGTGATTGATTGTTGATGATTTTTATTGTTGATGATGATGTTTGTTGTTAACAGTGATTTATTGATGATTTTTTGAATGGGGAAGAAGAATTGGATTATTGATGATGATTTGTTGATATGATTGATGATGTTGGTGATTGATTGTTTAATCGGCAATGTTGAAACTTTTTATTTTTAGTGGTTATAGAGATCCAATTCGAAAATTGGATTTTTTTTTTTTATTTTTTAATTAATTACGATCTATGAATTTTCTTAATTTTATTTTATTTTTATTTAATTTTTTAATGAGATCAATCGGGTCAACTAAATATATAAGGGTATTTAGATCTTTTTGACATAACGATACTATTTACAATTGGAATCTTGTATTAGCGATAGACTAAATTGTAATAAAATATAAAAAGTGATTCCATCTGTAATAAATTTTTAATTAGTAAATTAAATTATAATTTGTACTTATAAAAAATTAAAAACTTGTTTTTCATCAATAAACCAAATCAACGATAAAATAAATATTTACTAATTTATAATTAATCATCTCAACAACCACACTGACGATGTCAACTTAAAACTAAACTGTTGAAAATTTGGTATATTATTAGTTTATTACGTGAAATAAAAACTTATACAAGATTTCTTTCAAAAATTTAGAAAAATATTTTAAAATAAACAAATGCATGTGTTAAATAAATAATGTAGCCATATGTGATTCTTGTCGATTATTCATATAAGTATCAATATTTACATTTTATATCTTTTAAATGAAAATGATTTTTATATTCATGGTGACTTTTATAAAAGAAATTTTTTAATTAGTTTTCCCATTTTAAAATCATTAGAATTTTTTTTAATTTTAGAAACGTGAGATGACGTCACATAAAAGAAGATGCTAGAAGCGGGGTCCAGGACAGCAAAACAGATAGGTTACTTTTGAAAACTTTTGTTAAAGACAACTTGTGCTCGAAGGTGGACAGCACAAGTTGAATTTTCTGACAAACTCAAGGAGAAGGAGTTGCATGCTATTGGTCCGTCTCGTTTTCAGACAGACAAGGTTCATAGTTCTGGGGTCCACTTGTTACTGTACTTTACAAGTGGGTGGGGTCCTAAAGGTCACAACTCACAATGCACCATCGAATTCGAATATGTGGACTCAAATTACTTTACAGGTTTACCTTCAAGTTTTGTTTATAAGTGGCAACCACGCCTCTACCAACCAAAATTTTCCTGTCAAACAAGAGATAACTAGTCTCTCTCTCTAACTCGCATCCAGGTGCTGTGTGTTGTGATGTGTTGTTTTGGATGAAATATGGGTAGAACTGTGGGACACTGGTTCCACCTCTATCACGAAGAATTCTTCGGCCATCGTCTGAGGAAGAAGAGATCTGACCCTGATTTCTCTGTCCAAAAAATTGGTGATGGTAATATACACGGTTGCGAACCAACCGAGTTTCCTGGTAAGTTGTTGTGTTAGTTGATCTTTTGTTTTGGATTGCAAATAAAATTTGTAGAAGTTTAGTAAATAGTTTTTGTTCTGTGTTTGCTGTAGGGATTTTTCCGGATGAAGAAGTCTGGCGACTTCTTTCTTTTGTTACAGAAAATAATATTCTAAAGGTGAGAACAGTGTGTTGTGGACAGTACTCTATATCATATATGGTTGAGGAAGATGTATATTTGGAGCTAATAATATTTTTGGGGTTTGTGATTCTTGAATTTAGGAGGAATCTCAGCTACTACCAAATCACTATATAGGGCATAGCACAAGATGCGGCATCCCAGAGGTGAGTAGTTATATATTGTGGACATTTTCTGTTATCAATATGTAGGTTTCGCACTGGGGAAGTATTTTAGCTGAATCTAGTGGTTGTCTTTCTTGTGATTCTTATTTCAGCTGGAATCTCAGCTACTACCAAAGGATAGCTTACGGGATGGTGTAAGATATGATTGGGAGGAGGTGAGAACAAACTTGTCCTGAGAAGTTTTTTCAATCTTGTACATGTGATAGGGAGTCATACATACCTAGAGCTAATGAATTTTTTTCTTTGTGATTTTTATTTCAGCTGGAATCTCAGCTACTACCAAATCGCCATATAGTGAATGTGGCTATATATTTTACTTCAGAGGTGAGAGCAACATGCTTGTTTATGATTATTGATGTCAGCTAGCTAGTACATCTAGTTCAAGAGAAGCATACCTACAGGTAATATGTTTGTTTTTGTGATTTTTATTTCAGCTGGAATCTCAGCTACTACCAAATGGTGGTACGAAGTATACTTCTTGCAATATGTTTTCCTTACCAGAGGTGAGAAAGAACATGTTTAAGTATTGTTCAATATCATTTGGTACATGTGGTTCAAGGGAACTAATGTTTGATTTCTGTTGTGATTCTTTGTTCAGTCCGAATCTCAGCTACTACCAAACATCTTCTCGTAGAGAAACTCTCTTAAGAGGTGGGAAAGGGCTCTGTCTTATGGCAATTTTCAACATATCATCTCTTACATGTTGCATGAGAAACATATAGAAAACTAATGATTGTTTGTCTTTGATTACTGCTTCAGGGGGAATCTTCGCTACTACCAAATCTCTCATCAGAGGTGCACCTCTGATAAAATGAACAATTGGGATAATGTCCAATTTCACGGGAATCTCGCTACTACCAAATCTCTTATCAGAGGTGAGATGGCACCTCCGATAAAATCAATTGTTGGGATTATGCTCCATCTCAATTGGAATCTCGCAACTACCAAATCGAATCTCAATTGGAATCTCGCCACTACCAAATTGAATCTTAGTTGGAATCTCGCTACTACCAAATCGAATCTTAGTTACTATCAAATCTTAGGTGTGATGGCACCTCAATTGTAGTCCATTTTTTGGGACTATGTCCCTTGTCAGCTTGACTCTGTATGTGTTGAATTTTGGCATTAGATGAACTCTGGTATATGACTTGGGGACTTCTCAGAGGACTGTCCTTGAGGAATTATTTGTTAAAGAAACCGGACGCTCTTCTTCCCAACTTCAAATCATGAGGCCAACTGCGGTGATACCGACTCTGAAGCACCATTACTGCATTGCTGAATGAACTTTCTCCAATTGCAAACGGAGTTTGTTACTTGGAATAGCATGTGTCAACCACATTTCCATTCTGTTTGGGTAGAGTTTGTTTGAGTTGTAGACTATTTTGTTACATAAATGTGGAACAAAAAGTTTATTTCCGTTAATTAAGACTCTGATTTCAGTGCTTCGTTCGACCTTCTTTGTTTCTGTTTTTGTGTGTGATGCGCAAGGTCGTTTGATTTGACGGTTACATGTAGTTAACGCTGTTTTGCAGAATCTAAAGATTAAGATGATCTAATATGTGAATGAAATGCTATAGTCCCCTCGAAAGCCTCTCTTGCCAACCCCAGATAATTGTCATGATCAATCAATTATGCATACGAATGTTGGAATAAATAGAAAAACTAAGGTTATTGAAGGTGAATGACTTGGTGAAAAAGCAAACAATATAACAACCGGTGCTCTTGATTGAGTATTTGATTAATTAAGTGACACTCGGCAGAAGGTAAGATTATTGTGCTTTCGAAGAAATATCTCACTGAAAATTTCAAACTGTTGTCATTTATGAACTACTAGCGGGTTACATGATAACTTGTTGGGGAAAATTGTTAAGCCAAGATTTCACTTGAACACAGCCAGATGCACCATGTGTTTTATTGCAGTGTGTGGCTAAAAGAGAGTTAAAATTTGTTTTGAAGTAGAGCGCTGTAGAAGTTAAAACAGAATTCCCATTGGATTCTAAGGAGTAGGTGTTAAACCTTATTTTATTAGTAAGAAAAAGTGACTTAAAGGAGGGGTTTACAGGATTAGCTTTTCTTGAGAGAAAAAAATCGCTTTGTTCTTCGTGAGAGATTATCAAAATATTTGGGGTGTGTAAAAGCCAGAGGTAGAGAAAGCAGAGTGGTTGAGGTAGAAACTCTACGTCAATTTCTATTTGCAATTCTAGGTAGAAGCTTTATATCAACTTCTATTTGCAATACCTGTAAAATCCATTGTCTTAGAGGACATAGCCAAATTGATAAACCACATAAAAGTTTTTTGCTTATCTTTGGTGGTGGTGTTTGCTATTATTTTTCCATCTTTACTTGCTGGATAACTTTGTTTTGCTTTAATAGATCATAAATAAGATCTTGATTATGTTTATTGACTGATATTGATAAACACATCATTGGGATTATTTACACATGCTTCCATTCTCATACTTGGCTGCATGATGATGAGGTTGTCCCTTGGTTGTGTTCTTACCTGGAGGATTTTCCTGTTGCTAGTTTATAACTTCCAAGTGTTCGAAGGCCAGCAGATTCATGCATTGGATACCTCATATTTCTAGCCTCTTCTACAAAATTAATACAGATGCTGTATTGGATGTAGCTCATAGTTGTGTTGACCTTGGTGCAATTATTAGGGACTCTGAAGGAAGAGTTTTCTGTCAGGTGTTGGTAAAATTAATGCTACTGATTCTAAAAGTGTTGCAGAAGCTAAAGCTATTCTTTTTGGACTCAAAAACTTGCCCATGCTGCTACTGTTATCCAACTTCTGTCTGTTGATATTTTGCCTCTTTCGGATATTGGTTTCATGAATGAATTTGAGGAGGTTCTTGCACTCTTAACTAGGAATTTTTCTTGAGCAAATATTTCTTCCGTTCCAAGATTAGCTAATAAGGTAGCTAGTAGCCTTGCTACATTGGCTCCTTCTAGAGACCATCTTTCAGTTTGGGTTGAGGATTATCCTCACAATATTGAGAGTCTTCTTTTTGATGACCTTTCACCCAGATTGTAATCGTTTTCTTTTATTAATATTTTTCTTTTCAAAAGAAAAAACCAAAAAACAATATATAACATACGTTTAGAATAGTACCGGTTTTTGTAACAAGGAAAAACAAAATGGTAGTAGAACGATAACGTTTAGTGAAAATCACAAACATTCACTTGACTTCAAGTTCGACTGAAAATTAATTTGAAGAACCTGAAAACATACATACTATTGTTTTAAATTGCAAATTTGTCGAAACCTCTCCTTTAATGGTGAAATGCTAATGAGTTGAGAGAGTAAATATTAGTAAAATTATTTGTGTATTACATGAGTCGATTTTAATGAAATGATTTATTGTAGGCAATTATCAAATAAGTTCCCATAACTATTCATTTAATTCCAACTTTTTTGTTTAAAAAACAACAATTCTAATTTTTCAAAAATTTCCGGTACTAGACTTTTAAAAACTTTCTAATTACTCTCTATAGTAATAGTCATTTGTTTGTAGATGACTACCCCTGTCGTTGGTTAAAAAGTCACAACCCTTATGCTTATGGCATGGATCCATAAGTACCAATTCCCCCACTAATTTGTGAGAGTAGCTCTTCCACCTTCATGTAGTCAATCTCTTTCGTATAGGAGCAAGCTCCTCAGACCGCATCACTAGTGTTCCATCCCGATTGATTCTGGTAATTCTCTAAGTAAGTCTCAGTAAAAAAAAAAAAGAAAATTGTTTGATTGTAATTTAAATAAATATTATAATAATAACTAAAAACTAGAACCTTATATGAGAGAGAGAAAAGGTTATCTGCACTCCTCCTGCTTTTGGCAATTTGTAATCTCCTCCCACCAAAAAAAGATCAATTTCCATTCTCCTATCAATTAGCAGACATAGATGGATCTCTTATATCTTTTTTTTTTTTTTTTTGGATATAAAATAGTTCAGTTTTTCCATTCAATATTTTCATGATTTTAAAATTTTTCTAATATTTATTTAAATAAAATATATTTTTTAAGTGTTTACTATCAAAATACACCTCTTTTTATTTATTAGCTTGTAAACGTTGATTTACATCAACAAAATTGTTTAACTCCGCCATTTTTTATAGAAAAAAAATCAAGAGACACATTGGCTGTTAGGATTGAGTAGCAGAAGTTTGGTTCAGGGACAAAGTTGATACAATTGAAAATAGGGTGATCAATTTGGTTATTTCTATAAATGTCCACCAAAAAAAAAAAAAAAAACTAAACACATATGATAATTGCCCTTTTACAAATAAAGCATTTGTGGAAATATGAAGGTATACACTTGACCAATTGTAAACTTTGTATTTAAAAATCTCTAGTAATTGAAAAGGCAGAAAGAAGATACTAGAACCATTACAACTTGTGAAGGAAGAGGTACCTGTTCTGCTTGGAGCTTGAGACGCAAGGACAGAGAAGCCAGAGGAGAATAAAGAGCAGTTGAGGCCTTAAAGGTAATTTTAGCAGAGTGACTAAATTGAAAGGAATCTTGATAGTGGACTTCAAACCAACTTGAGGAGCAAGTTCTTAATTAGTTTATTTTTTATGAAGAGATAAGTACTCTTAACACTTCATCAAATCTATGCCACACATTGACAGAAGTGGACGAGTATCAACTTTTATCCTAAAAGATTAAGAGTTTTAGTCCAACTTTTATTCTATTAAAACATAATATGTATGAAGTGTTATTCTTTTTATTGGAATTTTTGTCTACCGATTATGGGAATAATCATATGAGTCATAATATCAATGATCCATTGCGATATATTCTTATAGGAGTAATCATCCTTATTACACTATTAATGATCATGTCAAATCTCAAGAGTCCCCTGATCCCATAAAGTGTAAGCATTAAAAAATAAAAAATCATCAAACAACTTACATATCGAAATTAGTAATGTTTCCAAAAAAAAAAAACTCAAAAATTGATCCAAATAGTTTAAAGGATAAATCATGTGCTACATCATTTGGTTAATTTTTAGATTATTTTTTCCGCCATATGGTATCACTCTACCCAAATATATGTTTATCAAATGATTCTTGTATTTCAAAAGGACGGGAAGAAATATGACATACTTTTCAATTTTATAATTTTATAGGATTAGGTCTATTTCAATTCATGTGATAATCCAACAAAATGAATAATAGTATTTTTCTTTTAAGACATTATTAAAATTTTCTTAAAAATGATACTGAATAGGTCAGATATTTATCATGACCTGCTGAAATTAATCAGTACATATATGGTCTTAAAAGCTTCTCTTATTGTTGCAAGACATTTATTCTTATAATCAAAGAGAACACTCTCCACACATTTACGAGGGGTATTGATATATTATCGTAATAGAGAAGAAAACTCCTTGCACATGTTTGTATATGTTAAAAAATGTGTCTGAGCTTACCAAAACCAATCACTTATACAATCTCATCCGGTTTAGTTGGTGTAGATATTCACTTCTATAATCAAAAAAAATTTATTCACGTAATAAGAGAGAGGGAAAAAAAAAATCCTAAACATGTAAAATGCTTATAGTAAACTTAAAACACTAATACCTTGGTAAATAGGAATGTATACAACCACCGGAACAACAAGAGAATATATTTAAATTATGAACTTCATGTTACAACTTTATAATCTTATAAAATGTAGATATGTGAAGCTTATTACTAACTAATCATCGATTGAATAATAATAGTTGGATAAAATCTTGATTGTAGTTGCTAATTAAGATTACATCATAAATAGAAGCATTACTTATCATAGTTTGTGATACTCGGTATTCTACTGGACACACTCCAGTAGAAGATATTCAGCGTATTGACCCGGTTATACACTGTTCGGATAATTACAGACAAGACATGTTGTGATTCTCGAATGTTCTCAGTACAGAGCTAACTCACAGATAGTGTGTCGAAACCTGGTCAAGAGACTCAAAGAGAAAATCTTGAGGAAATGTCTTCTATAAATGGTCACAACTCCTCTTCTTTTTGCCAAGCAAAATTTACTCATCAAACCAGAGACATCTAGCGATTTTTTTTTTCTCTCGTCTTCTGCTGCACTATGGACAGTCTTGTGGGTTACAGGTTCCATCCAACTCCTGAAGAATTGGTTAGTCATTTCCTGAAGAAGAAGAGGCTGGACCCTGCTTTTACTGACCACACTATCAAGGAGGTTAACATTTACGAGCATCATCCTTGTGAATTGCCTGGTATGTTATTTGCATCAATCAATCAGACACTACCATCAAAATCAGTCGAATTCCAGCTTGTCAAAAATCTAATTGTTGTTTTGTTCTTGTGTTTGATGCAGGGCGTTCGTTTCAGTCCAATGAACAATTTTGGTATTTTTTCTGCATACTTGATCAGAAGTATGCCAATAGTGATCGTGCCAGAAGAACAGCCAAGGGAGGGTCTTGGAAGAAAACCGGTAAAGATCTCATAGTGAAGACCAAAGGCACCAACAAACACATCGGTTTTAGAAAGACTTTGGTGTTCTACAAGGGCTCCAATTTTAAAAAACAGAACAAGACTAATTGGGTCATGCATGAGTACCATGCGTACCATGAGGACCACCGCAACAAAGGATCTGTTTTCAAAGTATGTGCTCTGAATCATCTATTATTGCTTTTGCCCCTTCATTTTTTGAATTGTTGTGCATTTGGTTTTGGTTTGAGTTTCGTTAAAGAATGTTTGATTTAGTGATTTTGTTCTTGTTGATTATGTCAGGAATAAGTTATTGAAAACTAGAAGTGCTCTTGTGTATTGTTTTTTATGTGGAAGAGTATCCTGATATATTTCAGTTATTATATCTCTGCAAATTATGTAAGAAATTAAGAGCTTTGTTTTAACATGAACCACAGCAGGTCAAAACCATTTAGTTTAACTTGGAGAACTTTATTTATATGAATATGTTGTTTTCTTTTTCATGGAAGATTGATTAGTAGTATTGTTGTACTTTAAATGAAAATTTACTTTTTCCTCACAAGCTGATGGTATAAATTCAAGATAGAAAGCTTATTTCTTTTTTTTTTTTTTTTTTTTTTTTTTTCTGTGTGTAGCGTGAAGTTGTTGTCTGTCGCATAGAAAGAAAACCGGATAAGAATCGTGAGCCTTCTTCAACCCTTGATGAAGGGCAACCAAGTGACAATCTGGTTTATGATTCTGGAAGTAATGTTACAGAAGATATTGTTCTAAAGGTGGAAAGGATCACTTCCTAAGAGGGAAAAATTTTCATTAGTACCTTTTACATGCATTCATTTGATGATGTTGCTTAAGAACATACATAAAACTATTGTTTGTTTATTTGATTCCTAATCCAGGAAGAACCTGATCAGCTACTTCAAAATCACCGTGAGAATACTAGTCTCATGGAGGTGAGAAAGAGCATGTCACATTGACAGTCTTCAATATCAGCTTCTTCGTTTGATACATACGAAAAAAGGGTTTCAAAGAACTAATACTTGTTTGTCTATGATTTCTACGTAGGTGCAATCTCACCCACTACCAATGCACCATTTATCACACGTCACCAAAAATCAGGTTAGAAACAGACATGGTTCAAGGAAAACATGTCTTAAACTGAAAATTGATTATTCTTTTTTACTCCTCAGCTGGAGTCTCAGCCACTACCAAAACAACATAGATCTTTGAATGGAGAAGATCTTGTTGCAAAAAAAATTTCTTCAGAGGTGAGATTTTACGTGTCTTGTAGACAATTTTCAATACCAGCTCTTGTGATGCGTCACAATGTATATAATACTAATGATTGTTTATCTTTGATTAATGGTTCAGATAGAGTCTCAGCTATATTCAATTTTAACATGCCTTACATGCTATTTTCAATTTCAACCTGTACACATAACGTGCGAGAAACATCTATGAACTAATTTTTTTTTTTAATGATTTCTTTTCATTTTTTTTTTTTTTTTCAGTTACAACCTCTGGATCCTGCGGGGTGGTATGATCCACTTGGTGATTGCAATTGGCTCAATCACAACTCTACTGGCCTTAGTGATGACCCGAAAGTGTGGAATACGCCCTTAGACACTCCTGACTTACACTCATCGAAGACAATATTCACTGAAACTTATTGCTATAATCGCAGTGATGAAGGAGCAGAAACCATTGCTGCACTGTTAAATGAATTTTCTTCAATGGCTAATGGAGAATATTAGCTCAATAGCATGTGTCAACTGCGATTATATCCCACAGTAGATGAAATAATTGTTCTACCAGTACAAATGGTGGAATTGTTTTAGTTGTATGTGATGATGATGTAAAAAGACTAATTTTAAAACTATGATTTCTATGCTTCATTCTATCTTTCTTTCATTTTCCATCTGTAATTAATGCACAAGGTTGTCTTAATTTGGCAGTTAAAGATTTTTTAGAAACACGAAATTATCATGATTAATTGGAAAGAAGAAGCCGATCCTGGAAAGTCCTCACGTTACACCTTTTTAAAGGACGGTTTTGGAACTCTTTGGACATGATTAATTGGGAATGCAAATATTAGAGACATAAAAACCGTAGTTCCTGAAAACGAAAGCCAAGTGAAACTTACAGACAAATAACAAAAGGTGATGAATACTAACAAAATTAATTTTTAAAGAAGTATCTTTGACTGAAATTTAATTTGAATATATGAAAACTAATCGAAAAATTTATATATAGAGAAAGAGAGAAAGGGATGAGATTGGGAATTTGGGATACAAATGTGGGATGTACATCATTAGTCTCTCTCTTCCCAATGTGATTTAGCCATAAAAAATATTCATTCAATTTATGTGTTTGCATCATATGTGGTATTTTGAAAACTAAATTAATTAAAAGTTTGATTTAAAAAAGTGATTTCAACAACAATATATTAATTTCCACTGTTTAACAATTATCATTTACCTTGAATCAATATATATATATTTAACTATTAGGTTAATTAAAAATGAATGGATAAATACTGAAATCAATTTTTTAAATCAAATTGTTAAATTCTTAGAATCTTAAGTGCTTTTTCCATATATAAAAATATCCAGGAATTCAAAAGGCACAAAGAAGATAATAGAACCATAACAACTTGTGAAGGAAGGAGTAAATCAGGAAGGTTGAGGGAAGGAGGAAATGAGGAATCTGTTTAACCTCTTTTGAACTTTGTGTGAATGGACCAGGAGACCAATGGAGATTGGAGAATAATATAGCAGTCAAGGACCTGGTTACAATTAGTAACAGAATTGTTTAAAATTAAATTTTAGGAAAAGGAAGAAAATATAACAACAAAATATAAGTAGTAAAATTTCATTGTTGTGCTTACCAGCTTTTTAGATTAAAAATGAAAAAAAAAATGTTTACAAGGGTAGAATTAAGTCCACTTTATGCTAGTAATTTAAATTTTAATTTAAGCATAAATTTAATATTATGATAACTTCTAAAAATTTAAGTCTTAAAAAAAACCGAAAAAAAAATCTAAAAATTTAGTAAATGTGGTGATCATTTAATATATATATATATATAATTGTTCTTATCAACGCGTAAAAGGGGTCAACTTAATGCAACCTCATGATGGGGCTAGGGCCTTAAACTAACTTACGAAACAAGTTTCTTGATTTTGAAATTTGTTAAAAGTAATTTTATTTGATTTTAATGAAGTGATAGATATTTTAACACTTCATCAATCATCAATCAAAAAATTACATACCCAAATATACATTTGTCAAATCATCTTTACATTTCAAAATATCAAAAAATATAGAAATTCATTATAATTTGTATGATTAATAAATTAAATAAATAATTTTTTTTTTTTTGGCTATGATTTAGTTAAGAAGTGAGGAGAGGATGAAGAATATAATTATAGATACAGATATTGCCATCATAAATGTGATATCCACACCCAAATTATTAACACACCCATTGATTAAATTTAAAATCTACAAATTAGTATAGATATCCAAAAATATGTCAATAATTAACCTATATAAATAAAATTATATTATATTTCCTTTAAACAAGACTTTTTTTTTTTTGTAAAAATTAGAACAAACTTTCTTCTTGTAACAAAATTTTACTATATTCCTTTAAAACGAATTTTCTTATTCTAACTCTTGGGATCTCTACCCAATTTCTTGTCATTTGTTCTCATAGGGTTTTGGTCTTTTTATGTCGTAGGACGGGTAACGTCTTTAAGGTTTGAAGCATGGACCTTAAATGTCTTTTGGTTGCAAATCTCCTACCATTGATGTTTTGTGTTGGGACCTCAACCCAATCTCTTATAATTTATCTTCGTAAGATTTTGACTTCTTTTATCCTGTAAAATAAGTAGCGTCTTTAAGGTTTGTGGCCAAAAGACATTTAAATTTTATATATGTAAATATCCATATACTTTTCAAATGAATGAAAAATAAAAGTTTGATAAAAACAATGTTTTGCATTTAAAAATATTTAGAAAGTCATTTAATATATGTAAATATCCATAAATTTTTTTTCCGTAGATTTTCTTTAGGAATATTTATGAAAATTTGTTTTTTTTTTAACCTAGAAAAAAAAATTGTTTCAAGTTGTAAAACCAAAAAAAAAAAAAAAAAAAGACGAAGAAGAAGAAAGGTGCTTTGCTAATTTGTTATTTGTTCTTTTTTGTAACTCTATTTAAGGAGAATTTTGTTATATAAATATTTTCAGAAAAATTGATAATAATTATCATTTTCATGGGTGGTAGTAATCCCACCCTATAATTAGAAGTTAAAATCTCATTTATGAGTGATGGATCAATATTAAATAAAAGTTGAAAAATGGAGAGTTCTTTTCTTTTTTTTTCCAAATCAAGAGCAGAGTAATGTTATCACATCATAACTAGAAGTAGGGGGGGAGTATTACGTGTCATAAATCGTCAGAGTCTGTGTTCCATTTAACGCGCACCAATCGAAGCACGTCATAGTTTGGAAAATTTCGGACAGACGCGTTCCGCGGTCGGAATTCTGGAATCTTTTCAGTACTCAGCTCACTCAACAGTGGAGTAGACTTTGATCAAAGGAGAGAGAATCTTGGAGTCAAGTTATGCTTTATAAAAGCACGACGCATCCCTCACTTTCCTCCACGTACATCTTAGCATACCAGAATTTTCCAATCAAAATTTTTCTCTCTTTCTTGTCTTCTGCTGCAAAATGGTCAGCCGTGAATGGTTCAGGTTTCAGCCAACTGATGAACAATTGATTAGTTTCCTTGAGATGAAGAGGCTTCATCCTACTTTTACTTACTCCATGATTAAGGAGTGTAATATTTACAGGTGTCATCCTCGTGAATTGCTCGGTATGTTATCACCATCATCATAATCAGTTTAGAATTCTATCTTGGTCATAATGTACGACCAATAAAAGGTTGCTTTGTTTTTGTGTTTGATGCAGGGCTTCCATCGATGTCTGATGAACAAGTTTGTTATATTTTCTGTACACTTGATCCAAAGTATGACAAAGGTAAACTTCACAATAGAAAAGCCAAGGGAGGATCTTGGAAAATCACCTGTAAAGATAGGGACATCATGGCCAAAGACAGCAACAAAAAGATTGGTGTCAGAAGGACTTTGTCTTTCTACAAGGGCTCCGCTACTAAAACGGAGAACTGGACTGACTATAAAATGTATGAGTACCATGAGTACCCCCGCAAGGATTACTCTTCGTGTCAGGTATATGCTTCCACCATTTGTTTCTTGATTTAGTGATTTAGTCGTTCTTGTTTGATTGAGTTAGTGCTTCAAGATTAAAATAATTGTCGAATAGCAGAATCTCGGTCCGAGTGAAGATGAAGTATTGAAAGCTATAAGTGCTCTAATGTATTCCTTTTATGTGGGAGAGTGTCTAATTTTGATATATCTCACTCATCTACTGGTTTGTTTGCAATGCAAATTATGTAAGAAACTAACAACCATTTTTTTTGAAAAAAAAAAAAAAAAAAAAACCACAAACATTAGGTTAACTATGTTAGTAATTTGAATAGGAGAATTTATTTTTTCTATGAGTTATCGTGATGTTATGACATGAATATGCTGTTTTCTTTTATCGTGAAAGTCTGATTACTAGTATAGTTTGCACTATTGGTGAGAATTTTCTTTTGATTCACAAGTTAATAGTATAAATTCTAGATATGGAGCTCATTTTATTTACTTTTTCATTTGGTAGGGTGAAGCTGTTGTCTGTCGCATAGAAAAGAAACCCAATAAGAAGCGTAAGTCTTATTCAGCCCTTGATGAAGGGCAAACAAGTGACAGTTTTGCTTATGATTCTGGAAATAATGTTTCAGAAGATACTCTGCAGGTGAAAAAATCATATTTTATGAGGCAATTTTCGATATCAACCTTTGTATGCGTTCATGTGATGATGTTGTGTTGTGCGCAGCGGAAATTAAACAAATACACAACTACTAATACTAGCTATTAAATATAAATAACAAATACTAATAAAGCAGAAAAGCAGAAAAATAAATGCAAAGCGAAAAAGGAAAGAACACACCAGAATTTACGTGGTTCGGTATAAAACCTACGTCCACGGGCGCTGCTGAAAACTTCCACTAGCTCCAAAGCAAAATATTACAAAATCTGGGTAAGATCCAAAAACCCAGAAACATATGGGGAGAAAACAAGAATAATACAAATGTATGGATATTTTACAATTCTTGTTTATTTTTGGGGTACAAAATCAATTAGCTAAAGGACTTATTTATAGTCCACTAAACATCCCACCATGTTGTATTCTTTAGATGTGGGATAGCTAATTAAGCCAAAAACTAACAAATCTCCACCTTGGCGTATTAGCATTCAGCAATGCCTTCATATATGTCTTTTTAGACTTTCAAAATGTTGATCAAGTCCAAACAATGGTTGAACTTGATTGCTGTCACCACTTTGGTCATCATATCCGCAGGATTATCAGCAGTCCCAATTTTCTGTAAGAGAATCAACCCTTCACTCAGAATTTCCCGCACAAAGTGATATCGGACATCAATATGCTTGGTGCGAACATGGAATACCGGATTCTTTGCTAAATGAATGGCACTTTGACTATCCGAGTAAATAGCAATATTCTTCTGTCCCACTCCCAACTCTACCAGTAATCCTTGTAACCAAATTGCTTCCTTCACAGCCTCTGTCAATGCCATATATTCTGCTTCTGTCGTAGATAAAGCAACTGTTGACTGTAAAGTAGACTTCCAACTTACAGGAGCTCTCGCAAGAGTGAATACATATCCAGTAGTTGACCGTCGTTTATCCAAATCACCAGCATAATCTGAATCAACATATCCGATTGCAAACTGACCAAGTGAATCTTCCCTCTGAAATACCAAACCAAAATCTACGGTTTTTAACAAGTACCGTAGAATCCATTTCACATCTTGCCAATGTCCTTTACCAGGATCATGCATATACCTGCTCACAACTCCAACTGTTTGCGAAATGTCAGGTCTTGTACACACCATAGCATACATCAGGCTACCAACCGCATTAGAATACGGAACACGAGACATGTACTCTCGTTCTTCATCAATACTCGGAGATAATGATGCACTCAACTTGAAATGAGGAGCAAGTGGCGTACTTACAGGTTTTGACTGTTCAGATACACCAAAACGCTGTAATACCTTCATCAGATATTGCTTCTGAGTCAAACAAACCTTGCCTTTTCCTCTATCTCTGTTAATCTCCATACCGAGAATCTTCTTAGCTTCACCCAAATCCTTCATTTCAAACTCTGAACTCAACTGAGTCTTCAGCTTCTCAATCTCCACTTTGCTCTTAGAAGCTATCAGCATATCATCAACATATAAGAGCAAGTAGATGAAGGAACCATCTTGTAGCCTTCGAAAGTATACGCAATTATCAAATTTGCTTCTGGTGTACTCTTGACCTATCATAAATTGATCAAATCGCTTATACCATTGTCTCGGAGACTGTTTCAAACCATAAAGCGATTTATTCAATTTACAAGCCCACTTTTCTTTACCAGCAACCTTGAATCCATCTGGCTGAGTCATATAGATTTCCTCTTCCAAATCACCATGTAAAAATGCAGTTTTTACATCCATTTGAACTAGTTCCAAATCCAATTGAGCTACAAGGGCCAATAGAATTCTAATGGAAGAGTGTTTCACAACTGGAGAAAATACCTCATTGTAGTCAATCCCTTCCTTCTGAGCGTAGCCTTTCGCCACCAACCTTGCCTTGTAGCGAACATCTTCTTTGTTTGGAAATCCCTCTTTCTTAGTAAATACCCATTTGCACCCAATTGCCTTCTTATTCTTCGGTAGTTGAGCTAGCTCCCAAGTTTCATTCTTCCGAAGAGACTGCATTTCTTCATCCATAACTTTCTTCCACTTATCAACTTCAGAACATTGGACTGCTTCTCTGTAAGTGGAAGGAACATCATCATCTACAATTGGAAGTGCATAGGCCACCATATCAGCAAAACGAGCAGGTCTGCGAATCTCACGTCTTGGCCTATTTATTGTAATTGATTCTTGTTGCTGCAAAGGTTCTTGGGTAGGAACCTCTTCTTCTCCTTCTTCTTCAGTAACCTCCTCGATCATAGGAGTGTCATCATCTGCATCAACAATTCTAGCTGGATTATTTGTTGACTCTATCTGTTTCTGAAAAAACTCCATCTGCTTCCGAATAGACTCCACCTGTTGCGGATTACCCTCAGCAATATCTTCTATTTTCTTTTTCAGCATCGAAGACTCATCAAAAGTAACATCCCTGCTGAAGATTATCTTCTTCGAATTAGGATATAAAAGACGATACCCTTTCACCCCTGAAGACATCCCCACAAATATAGTTTTCTTTGCTCTCGGATCCAATTTAGATTCCTTTACATGATAATAAGCAAAACAACCAAAGACATGTAAAGAATCATAATCAGTAACAGGCTTTCCAGACCATACCTCCAATGGAATTCTACCACCGATCGCTGTTGACAGTAAGCGATTAATGAGATGACATGCATAAGTCACTGCCTCAGCCCAAAACTCCTTGCCCAACCCAGCATTGGACAACATACACCGAACTTTCTCCAACAACGTTCGGTTCATGCGTTCTGCCACCCCATTCTGTTGTGGTGTGTGTCTAACTGTAAAATGACGTACAATACCCGCATCTTGACAGACCTCTCGAAAAGATTTACTGCAATATTCACCTCCATTATCTGTTCTGAGGTACTTAATCTTTCTCCCAGTCTGAGTCTCAATCATCTTTTTCCAATTAAGGAAAATCCCAAGTACATCATCTTTTTTCTTCATTGTGTATACCCAAACTCTTCTGGAAAAGTCATCAACAAATGTAACAAAATAGTGTTTACCACCTACGGAGGCTGTCCTAGTGGGTCCCCACACATCAGAGTGAACATAATTCAAAATACCTTTAGTATCATGAACTGCAGTTGCAAACTTCACTCTCGTTTGCTTTCCCAGAACACAATGTTCACAAAAATCTAACTTGCAGGTTTTTACTCCTTTCAACAAGCCTTGATCCACCAAACTGTTTAAAGCTTTCTCACCTGCATGCCCCAGACGCATATGCCATAACCTGATCATATCTGAATCAACATCCTTCTCTGATACTACTGCTGCTGATTCAATAACTGTACTACCATTGTAGTAGTACAAGTTGTTCTTCCTTGTACCTTTCATTATCACCAAAGCCCCAGATACCACTCTCATAACTCCATCTCTGATAGATACCGTGTAGCCTTTAGATTCTAAGGCTCCCAATGATATGAGATTCTTCTTCAAATCTGGAACATACCGAACTTCTGTCAAAACTCTGGTTGATCCATCGTGATTCTTCAATCGGATTGAACCTATCCCCTTAGTTTTGCATGAGTTATCATTACCCATGAGCACAATTCCACCATCTAGCTCTTCGAAGTTGAAGAACCATTTCTTATGTGGACACATGTGATAAGTACAACCCGAATCTAAAATCCACTCACCAGATCCAGATGTTGATGATAGACTAACCAACACAAAATCTTCTTCCTCATGTTCGGCTACATATACATCGGAAGTAGCTTTACCCTTGCCCTTATCTTTCTTCTGCAGCTTCGGACAATCTTTCTTCCAATGCCCTTTCTCATGACAAAAGGCACATTCATCTTTATCAGGTCTTTTCCTTGACTGTGATCTGCCCCTTCTTTCCTGTTTCCAACTCTTACTTCTTCCCCTAACTGTAAGCGCCTCTGCTGATTCATCCCTATTCTCTTTCTGATCTTTCTTGCGAATTTCATAATTAAGCAAAGCTGCACACACTTCTTCAAATGACAATTTTTCTTTCCCATGAATAAGTGTAATGCACAAATGATCTAACTCATCAGGAAGAGATCCTATCAACAGCATGGCCTTCTGCTCATCTTTGAACGTTTCATCCAAATTCAACAAATCAGCTAACAAACGGTTGAAATTATCAATATGGTCATTGATATTCAAACCTGGTTTCAACTGAAGACGGTACAACCTCTTCAACAAATATAGCCGATTCTCATTGCTTTTCTTCATATATTTGTTCTCTAGCGCCTTCCACAATTTACTAGCAGAGGTTTCCTTCATGAACGGATACTTCTGCTCTCTACAGAGACATGAGCGAATTAAACCACATGCCTTCGCATTTTGCCTCTCCCAATCTCTCTCCTCAATATTCTCTGGTCTTGTTTCTTCCAGAACAATATCCAAATCTTGTTGATACAAGACGTCCGTAACTTCGCTTTGCCATAGGCCAAAATTATTTCGACCATCAAATTTCTCTACTTCAATTTTTACATGTGAAGATGAAGACATTTCTGCTTTACACCAAAAATTTTTATGCCAATAGCTTGGTGATCAAATGAATAGTACTCAAAAGGTAAGCTCCCAGGAAAGGCTGGAGGGGTCACAAACGGTCCCACTTAAAATCCAGTCTCCTTAGACAATTATAGTCTTTTTGACAGAGCTTCCCTAAATTGTAACTATTCCAAAATAACACCGAAGCTCTACAAACAAATATTTAATAGCTAGCTAATGCCCTAGACAATTTCCTAGATCAATCGAAACCTAGGGCTCTGATACCACTTGTTGTGCGCAGCGAAAATTAAACAAATACACAACTACTAATGCTAGCTATTAAATATAAATAACAAATACTAATAAAGCAGAAAAGCAGAAAAATAAATGCAAAGCGAAAAAGGAAAGAACACACCAGAATTTACGTGGTTCGGTATAAAACCTACGTCCACGGGCGCTGCTGAAAACTTCCACTAGCTCCAAAGCAAAATATTACAAAATCTGGGTAAGATCCAAAAACCCAGAAACATATGGGGAGAAAACAAGAATAATACAAATGTATGGATCTTTTACAATTCTTGTTTATTTTTGGGATACAAAATCAATTAGCTAAAGGACTTATTTATAGTCCACTAAACATCCCACCATGTTGTATTCTTTAGATGTGGGATAGCTAATTAAGCCAAAAACCAACATGTTGCACAAGAACGACTATAAAATTATTGTTTAATAATTTGTGATTCCAAATCCAGGTTGAACCTCAGCTACCACAAAATCTCCATATGCCTTCTAGCTACAATAATGATGTTGCAAACAGCAATCTCGTGGAGGTGAGAAAGAACATGTGTTATATTGACAGTTTTAAAATATCCGCTCGTGCATTTGAAATGGAAGGAAAATTGTAAAGAACTAATACTTGTTTGTCTATGATCCCTACTTAGGTGGAAACTCACCCACCACCAAATCAGCAAATATCTCATCTCACAACAGATATGTTTCAAGAGGTGAGAAAGAGCAAATATTCTTTCCGTGCATTTTTTAATTTGACTTGGTACATATGGTTCAATACAAACATTCCTAAAGGAGATGTTAGATTTATATTTAATTTTATGATATTCTTACTTCAGCTGGAAGCTCAGCTACCATCAAATCAATATATATCTTCTAATGGAGAAGATGATACTGCAAAATATGTTGTTCCAGAGGTGAGAAAGTTCCAATATCAGCTTGTATAGATGGTGCACAAATAACATACCCATAATTAACGGCTGTTTTTCTATGATTTTCAACTAATACATTCTTCTTCTTTTATGATTTTACTTCAGATGGAATCTCAACTACTACCAAATCAGTACATGTCTCCTATTATTGGAGATGATGTTGCAAAATACATTTTTCCTGAGGTGAGAAAGAGCACATCTTGAACACTTTCTGATAGTAGCTTGTTTATATGGTGCACAAGAAACATATCTAACACTAGTTCTTGTTTTTCTGTGGTTCTCAACCAATATATTCTTCTCTTATGATGATTGTACAATTCAGTTGGAATCTCAACTACTACCAAAGCAACATGTGTGTCCTTTTATTGAAGATCATGTTGGAAAACCTATCATAACACAGGTGAGAAAGAGCACAACTTGAAACTTATCCAGAACCAATGCTTGTTCTTTTATGATTTCTATTAATGCTAATTCCTTTATGATTATCAGTTGGAATCTCAGCTGCTACAACTGCCAAATTTCCATGGGTCTTCTACCATTGAAGATCCTCTGACAAACAACAGTTTTTCAGAGGTGAGAAAGAGCCTGCCTTATGAATAGTTTACCAAACTAGCTTGTTCAGATAGTGCAGGAAAAGCAACTCTGGTCGTATTAATTGTTTGTTTATGATTCTAACATAATACTTGTTCTTTACAGATGGAAACTCATCTACTACCAAATCAACATACGTCTTCCAATTTTGAAGATTATGTTGCCAAAAGTGCGTCTTCTGAGGTGAGAAAGAGCATTCCTTTTGAACAACTTTCAATATGTAGTACATATGATGCAGAAGTTTATTAATGGTTTTTCTCTGTGATTATTACTTCAAATTGAATCTCAGCTCTTAGCAAATCACCAGTTGTCTTCACATGTTGAAGATAATGCTGCAAAAGTCTTCTTTCAGAGGTGAGAAGGAGCAAGCCTTACCATCCATTTGAGCTTGTACAATGTTGCACGATAAACATATACGGAACTAACGTTATTTATCTACCTATTATTCATTCTTCAGGTACGATCTCTGGTTCCTGCACAGCAAGATGAACTGGTTGTTTGTAACAGTCTGGATCACAACTCTTTCGCGACTTTGCAGTCGCCACTTTATATTACGCCAGGATCCTCCTACTCTAGCACCTTTAGTAATGACTTGGACCCTTTGCTGAACCAAAATTCTCTCTCCGCCCAGCAATCACCATTTCATCTACCGCCAGGATGTTTATACTATGGCAGCTCTAGTAATAACTCGATCAATGGGCCGCATCCCAACTTTTTCTCGACTCTGCAGGCAGAACTCTCAGACCCTAGTGGATTTAGTAATTACTCAACCAATGGGCTTGATCACAACTCTTTCTCCGCTCTGCAGTTCCCAATCCGTCCGTTGCCAGAATTCTCATACTCGGTCAATTGGCTCGATCACATCTCTGCTGGGCAGTCGCCAGTTTATACACCTCCTGGATCCGCATACTCTTGCTGGTTTAGTAATGACTCGAATGTGTGGACTCCCCAGTTTGCTGCTGAGCTGGAAGATGACTTAGCAAATTCACATTGGCTTGCCCAGGAAGATTTTCATTAGTTATATTGAACTGGAAAACTTTCTTATTTATTGTTGTGTATCTCTAGATGTGTCTTTCACAATCGAGTTCTAGTTTTTGGTGGAGGGATCCATCACTGTTATCGCTTTTGGTTGTAGTTCTTCTGGGACAGTCTTCATGAGAAATAATAGATTTGATGCGAAGCAGTTTTTTGTTATGTATTCTACAATGGGAAGAAAATGGCAATAAAAACCTTGTGAGTATAAATTAATGATTAAACCCAGAGGTGAAGCACTTGAATTTTATTTTATTTTTTTCATGATTGAGATCAGTTTAGGGTATAATTGAATCAACAGCGATAGACATTATGGCGCGGTCCTGATCAGTTCTTAAGATTGAGAGAGGCCAAGCCACAGAGAGTAGGGGCATCTCACAAACAGTGGAGGAAAAACTGCCACTGCATTGAGTGGCCTCGGTGAGCGTTGAACTTGTCACACAAGCATGCCCAAATTTCTCAAATGGAGTTGCCTCACACCGTGCTTATGAAGCACTTGAATTCGAACATCCCAATTTTGATTTTAAATATGTAAAAAGCTGCGGCTTACAGCATTTTCTTTCATTATTTAGTGAGCATACAACATTTTTTGGGTTCCAAGATTATTGGGATTTGGAGACCCAATATTACATATAACTTGCTGTGCTTTATGAGCACCTGCCTGAATGAATATAGAATCGAGATCAATGAAGTAAAATCTTCCAAGATCAATGAATGTGACTCCCTTTATTGTCTCATACAATGTTAATCCTATCATAGATAAATTAATAGTTGACGATGGCATCATTGGTTCGTTATCTGATAAAAACATAAATAAGCAAAAGTGATTTTAAAACTCATTACAACTCTCAAACGGGTAAATTCTATAACTCTATAAATTTACTGTATTGAAATGATGTGGAAGGTTACCGTGTCGCCTACCAATTACCATTGCTCTGCACAACGACAAAAGCAATAGAAGATACTAGAAGCATAGATGCACTTTTTAGAACTTTTCTAACAAACTTGTGAAACAAGAAAATTGTTTAAAACTTGAAAACAACTTGTGGAAGAAGGGGACATTTGTAGAAATTCTCAGGCAACTTGGAAAGGAAGGAGTTAAAGGCTATTGGACAACACAAAATTATTGCAATTTGGAAAAAGGGAACTTTACCATAGCAAGGAATAGAGATAACAAAAATCCTCAATTCGATTCAAACAAGCGGGTTTCTTATTTGTTTGGGACAATTTTGAAGCATTAAAATTAAATTTCGATTCAAACGATTCATAATCGTATTGGATTTGAATGAAATATATTTTACCTACTTGTACTAGTTTTATTATTATTATTATTATGTTATAAACATTACTATTTTTTTATTTAATTTTATTTTTACAAGTATATATCTAAAACAAATGATTCTTATAGATAATTGAAATGCTAATATGAAATTTTGAATGATTGTTTTAATAGAATTAATGTTATTATATTAAACTTAATGAATTTTACATTCTTTAAGTTATTTTAATATTAATACTTTATATTTAAATGTAAGATTTATTAATTTTAGATGATGTTCAATTTTTTTAAAGAGTAGATGATATTCAATGGAATTCAAGTTTTTATGTGAATTTAAATAGATGTTAAATTTTAAACCTATATTTGAACTTAAATATATGTCTAAATTTAAGAAATTTTTTACTTTAAGCGTAAATTTACATTTCAATGTACCTTAATTTTTTTTTTTTTAGAATCTTAAAGTTCATATTTAATTGTATATTAAGATATGTTTTAATATATAAACATATTTTAATAGTTGTAACTTTTTGACCCGGAATTTGTTAGGGATGCCCCACATCGGACCTGTGCCACTTTTTCACCCCAAATTCATCTCAAATAGGCTTGAGTTTTTCTAGATTCAGATCAAATTAGGCACTTTTGTCACTCTTATTCTTGGTCCCACGCAAGTGATGCAACATGAGTCAGCACAAACCCAAAACATGGTGGGGTCTTGACAACTTAGGGAGCAAGTTCTTAAATTGTTAATTAAATCTTGACACAGCATCCCCTTCACGTTGAACCCAATAAAGTTATTAATTAACACTACAATGGCCGTTTACACGTGTCAAATCACATTAGAATTATCAAATGAAACGGCGGTTGGTCTACTTTCTACTTCTACTCTTTGTTTGGGCTGGCAGGGAGCCCACGTCCTTGACGCGAAAGATGCGTTTACGTGAGTTGCATTATATAAGTCTATCGCCCGATCGCACCGCTTAAGTCTTCACTTTGCAAGGCAAGCGTTTTCCATCAAGCTTGAGGTGTTTCTGTTTCACACTTGGTGCTGTGTTGAATGAGATATGGACGGAGTTGTGGGATTAGGGTTCCATTATCTGAGGAAGATGAGACTTGACGCTGAAGATCAATCGCTACGATCACGAGCCACCGGAGTTACCTTGTGTAAGCATTCGGTGTCAGTCCATCTTTTAATTAGCATGTACAAATTGCTTGTCTAGAATTCCAAAATTTACAGTTGTGTTTGTGTTTTTGGTTGTAGGGCTTGCATTGGTTCAATCAGATGCACCAGTTTGGCACTTTTATGTTGTCTAAAGAATTGATTGGTGGGAGAGAATAAAGGGGATAGACGTGTAAATATGTTCTACGTGAAGCTAATTTAGATTTTTTTGGAAGAAAGGGAAGATTTTGGTGTAATTAATGGAAGAACATAGGGGAGTGAAAGTTTGCTTGAAAATAATGGGTTACTAAATGGAAGGTGTTGTTGAGTATGTACAATATATATGCACGTTTTACTTGATTTAGCAATGAATTAATTGTATACTACCTTAGTGAAGCTGCTTTCATTAGCATGTTGTTCAAAGGTTATAAATTGATGCAATCTTATTTAAAGTAAAGAGAGGATGTTGTAAGAATATTCTTAAAGAAAGAATTCGCGTATGTTATAGCTTATAGAAGGCATTCATAAATCATAAAGGTCGTATATATTCTACTTCTACCAAACTTAATTATAGTTATTGCTATTTATTATATCACTCAAAACCTTTCATAGAATTTGCTTTTGTCTTAACCCAAGGTTATTTTAATGTAAATCTAGATGTTTAGTGGATGAGTTCTTTTATTTGGTTATACAAAAAGCCCATAAATAAATTAAGGTTTGGTGCATTTATAACCATGCTTTCAAATATGGTAAATTTAAAAATGAATGTCAGTCGTTAATTTTGTATCTATCCAAGTTGAAATCCTTGTTTAAAAGAGATGTTAGGAAAAATGGAGTTGAATTGGGTTCAAAATATTTTTAAGTGGTATTAAAATGATTGAGAGCTTATATTAATCCAAAGAACTCTTTATGTTACAGGTTCTGCAAAATCAAGGGCATTAACAACTAGATGATATTGCAAAGGTTTCAACTTTTTTAACTACTTCGTTTTGGTTTGGATATAATCTGAAAGAGAGCCCCCAAGACGATAGCCCAATTGATTAGAGCTCTTGCAAGGGAAGCAGAAGGGATCGACTTCCATTAACCAACTATTAGAGCGGGGATTTATTAAAATTTGTGTTGACGCTTGGGTTCTATGATGAAGAAACTGATCTGTCTCTTCCTTATAATTTCTACTATTCAAATCCAGTTGCAAGAGCTTTTGTATTTGATGGCACTGACGCAGAGGTCGAAGCCCTTGTTGCATTGCTGGTTGGATTTTCTTCGATGGCAAATTGGTAGTGTTGTTTACAAATGTAACATAAGCATCCAAAATATGATCAAATTGTTTTTAGTTTAGGTTGTGTTTTCTTTATTTCATTACACCATCTTTTTATTTTCTTACCTGTTTATTTTTTCTTTGGTGCAGGAGGTCATTTTAATTTTAGTATTTGACATTTATAAAAATAATTAGTTTTTTCAAGCCATGTTATCATATAAGCTAGTAATGTACTGAACATTTGGATTGAGAATTGATGATTCAACGTTACAAAATTTACTTACGAAATTAAATAACAGAAATTATAGTTTGACTCTTCAATTATTATGCTGGTCACGTAAAATAAAAATAAAAAATTGTTTGTCACTATGCATGTCATGATGGCTGAAAAATAAACGACCCTACTAGACAATAAATGGAAATTTTCCCAGATTATTTAATGCTCCTTTAACATAATCAACCTAGCCAAATTTTTTTTGAGATATTTCTACATTTGAGAAGAAAATGATTCTCAAACAACTTGCAGGATTTGCAACGAGGAATGATCATTCGTGTCAGAAAGCCGAAAAGAAGATACTAGAAGGATGACAGCAAAGAGAGATGATTCTTTTGTTCGGACAACGTCTGATTTAAGGAGTCATAAGCCCGAAATGAAGGAATTGCATGCTATTGGACAATGTCTTCTGTAGAAGAACGCGATATTTGATTGTGGGTCCCACTTTCTACTTTGGTGGGTTCAGAAAGGAGGCTGAGGTCCAGGAAGGAATTGCATGCTATTGGACAATTTCTTCTTTAGACAGACGCGGTGTCGATTGTGGGTCCACTTTCTACTTGGTGGGGTCCGAAAGAAGACAAAACCACTTGAGATCAAGATAGGGAAGAATTTGTTTGAACTTTTTTGTATATATAAGATACCATTTACCCCTTCCTTCTTAACACATCCAAATTTTCTCATCAGAGCAGTGATAGCTGTAGCTCGTTTCCCTTACTCTCGCTTTGTGGTGCTTGGTGCTGTGTTGAATGAGACATGGGCTCGATTGTGGGATACAGGTTCCATCCAACTCCTGAGGAACTCATCAATCATTATCTGAGGAAGAAGAGACTTAACCCTGATTTCTCTGTCAAAAAAATCAAAGAGGTTGATCTCTACAAGTACGAACCATCCGAGTTACCTGGTAAGCATTTCTTTTTTGTTAGTCGATGATGTTTTGATTAGTTGATTTTATTTTGCAAATAGATAATTGGTTGATAGTTGTTTTTGCGTTTGGGTTTGATGTAGGGCTATTACCAGTTCAGGCAGATGATCAGGATTGGCACTTTTTCTGTGAACCCGATTACAAATATAGCAAAAGCAAGCGGGTCAATAGAAAAACCAGGGGAGGTAACTGGAAAGTCACGGGTAAAAAACGTGACGTCAAGGACAAACGCAAGAGAGTGATTGGTTGGAAAATTACTCTGGTTTTCTATGAAGGCAGTAATAATTCCAAAGAAGCCAGGACTAATTGGGTCATGCATGAGTACCATGTCAATGATGACTCTGGTTTTAAGGTATATGCTTGCACTTCAATCTATTTTTGTGTATATATATATATGTATCATGTTCTCAATTTTTATCTCCGCATCTAATCAATTAGAACATATCTTGATTTTTTACTAGAATTTATTGCAGTATATTACTGTTCTCTACTTGAATTTACCTTGTACTTACCTTTGAAAATTATGTAAGAAGTCATATGAGCTTCTTTCTTATAATTTATCAAAGATATAATTAAATATATATTATTGGTTTGTTGAATGAGAATCTGCTGCTTTGTTTTCACTTCCCATTGAAGTTAGGTCAGTATATACTTTCAATTTGAATGAAAACTTACAATTGCTGGAAAATAATTGATGATAAAACAATTTGTATACTGCGCTTATCTCATTTAACCTTTAATTTGTGTAGAGGGAGTTCGTTGTGGTTCGCATAAGAAGAAACCCAAATACCAAATATAACGCTCCTTTGACGCCTAATGGAGGTGTACCAAGTATTGATATGGCTTCTAATTCTGGACATCATGATCCAGAAATTACTGCTTTTCAGGCAAGATTTATGTTGTAATGGTAGACTCATTGCCAACTATGGGTAATTGTTGCTTGATAAACATATCAAAACTAATCTTTGTTTGCGCTACAGGTTGAATCGCAGCTTCCACAGGAGCCTCGGCTACTGGCTAATGATGAGATCTCTTTTGTTAGGACATCTCAGCTACTACCAAATCATGATTTCTCTCGTAATAGAGAAACTCAATCAGTACCTGTTCTAGTTCTCTATGGGAATTCTCAGGTACCACCAAATTATAATGAGCAAGACTGGAGGAATTCACAATCAGCTTTTGAAAATGAATTCTACAGTCAAGAAACTGGACACACTCATCCTCATATTAGTGTGCCAGAAGATAGAGGGACGAATTCACAATCAACTGTCGAGAGTGAATTGTGTGGCCCAGAAATTGGACACTCTCATCCGCTTCGTGAGCGGGAAGATGACAACAGGAATTCTCAGTCGGCTGTCCAGAATGAATTCTATGATCTAGAAGAAGTTGGACACTCTCATCCTACGGATTTCAATCTATCAATGTCTGTCACAGGAGATTCGTTCTACCATGGCAGTGATGAAGCCATTCCTGCGCTAAATGATGGAAGTGCCGAAACCATTGCCGCTCTGCTGTATGGATTTTCTTCAATGGCTTATGATCAATATGACTTCAATAGCATGTGTCAATCACAAGTTTATCCCCCAGATGAAAACATTCCACCTGTATCAATGGGTAGAGTTGTTTAAGTTGTAACCGACTTTATGTTATTATGTACACACTATGAAAATTATGTACCCCATCCAACTGTTTTAGTATAGACTGTGATGTCTCTACTTCATTACACCTTTTCTTCTTTTGTGTTTTTTTTTCCCTGTTCTTTTGTTCTCTGTAATGGTCTAATATTGAGATCATCTTACTTAGTATTGGAGTATTGGAAGTTAAAATTATTTACTTCTTTATTTTTCTTCTGGATGTTAAGATTTGTTTAATTTTAAATTTTTAATAACGTATGAATATAGTGATTAGTGAGACAACCAACCATGCTATAACAAATTTGGAAATAGAATGATCATAAGATTTTCATTTTCAAATATGTGATCATAGAAGTACGTAATGTTATTGAACAAAGTTCTCAAAAGATTTGACAGATTAATGAATAAATAGATGATAGATTCCAATGGTGATCGGCTGATCAACTCACTCCACACTGGGGTTTTTTAATTATTTTTAGTTATTCTTTATCATTTATATATGATTTTTAAGTTTTTCTTCTTCAGCTTTTTCTTTTTTAAATTTGTTCTATTATCTTTATTAGTTGTTTTCATATTTTTTCTCATTTTTTCGAGATATTTCTTAACCTTTTTATTTTTCAACCTTCTAAGTATTATTTTTCGAAGGTGTTTTCGTATTATCAAAAAATAGTTTATGATAAGGAACTATTTATATGAGCATCTTTTTTTTTTTTCAGGATTTTTTATTATAACTTTTTTGTCAAGATCAAAGCGTAAATACAAAGGGACCATTTGATATATGTTCAAGGACTAAGAAAACTAACACACGGACAACATCATAAAAAAATAATAAAATAATAAAAAGTGAAATTTGACAAAAGGGACTGAGAACCCAAAATCATGAGAAAAAGTGAAATTTGATAATAATTTATACTCAATTGTAATATCCCCTTGAACATATAACATTGGAATTGAATTTGATAATTCTTTTTTTTTTTTAAAAAAAAAGAAGAATTTGATACAATAATGCAAGATACTACAATGAACATGGAAGAAGAGGAAGAATATACAATAATGAACAAATGAACATGAAAAAAAAAATATATATATATATATATATGATTAAGAAACGGTGACGAAGAGGAAGAATATGCAATAATGCAATATATATTTATATTTATATATACATATATAAATATATAGAGAGAATTACTCACAAGTCTTCAAACATATCACTTATTATAATCGGAAACCACTTTTACATTTTATAACAATGACCTCCCCTGGACTAACGGTTTGACCATAGTTGACTGTGAGAGTTAACTGTAGTAAAGGTATTTTGATCAATTTCTTCGATTTTTATTTTTCTTTAAAAAATTATATTAATTAATAAAAAATAATTTAAAAATTTATCAAATTGATCTAAATTATTCATATCAAAGATGGACGGTCTAGATCAATTTAAAAAAAATAATATTTCCAAAAAATAAAAAGATAAAACAAAAATTCAACATCTCATCACCTAACAACATGTAGTTCATCACTCAACCACTGTCTCACACAAAGTCAAAAATCAACACAAATCAAAATCAACCTTATCATCTTCAGCCCCTCATCTTCAACCAACTCCAATCAAAATCAAAACCCACAAAATCAATACAAATATTTCATAAAATCGACTCAAATCAAAACCCACAAAACTCATATCATCTTTTGGTATGAACCCATATGGGTTCATCATCAAACCAACCCGAATGAGTTTGTCATTGTCGAATGAAGTCAGTAGAAGGGTTTTAGGTTTCCACCAGAGTCCGATCCGGGTTTCCATCCCTAAATCGGTGCTTGGGTTTTCAAGTGGAAACTCAAACACCGATCTGGGTTTGCAAACCCAGATCTAAACCCATATCGACGTTTGGGTTTCCAGGTGAAAACCCAAACACCAGTCTGGGTTTGGAAATTTAGATCAACGTATGGGTTTCGAAACCTATATCGGTCTTTGGGTTTCGAAACCCATATCGGTCTCTGGGTTTTCATCTAGAAACCTAGACGTCGGTCTGGGTTTCGAAACCCAGACGTCATTTGGGATATGGAAACCCAGACGCGCCGTCTGGGTTTCAAAACCCAGAAGGACGCTAGTCTAGGTTTTGAAACCCAGATCGGGGTCTGGGTTTCCGGTTGAAAACCCAAACGACGATCTGGGTTTCAAAACCCAGACCGACTGGTAAAGAAGACAAAGAGAAAAATGAGAAGAAGAAGAAGAAGAGAGAGAGACCGAGCATCTGGGTTTTCAGACGACGATCTGGATCCGGAGAAAAAGCAAAGAAGAAGGAG
Source organism: Dimocarpus longan (assembly GCA_022984855.1). Classification (NCBI taxonomy): domain Eukaryota; kingdom Viridiplantae; phylum Streptophyta; class Magnoliopsida; order Sapindales; family Sapindaceae; genus Dimocarpus; species Dimocarpus longan. The sequence goes on from CM041024.1 coordinate 9,425,893, forward strand.
AAGAAAAAGAAGGGTGAGAGTGAGAAGGTAAGATTGGATTTTATAATTAGAGGGATATTTTCGTCTTTTTACTTTATTTTATCATTTTTCAATTATATTAAACATTCAGCGTAGTCAAACCATGAATACATGGGAGATCATTATTATAAAATATGAAAGTAATTTCTGATTATAATAAAGTATATGTTCAGAGGCTCATGAGTAATTCTCTCTAAATATATATATATGTGTGTGTGTGTATTTGATGAATTTTTTAAAAGAAGCATTGACTGGATGCGGAATAAAACCATTAGTAATTGGAATGTACGTGCTTTTTTTTTTTAAGCATGACACTTATATATAATTTTTGAATATATTGATTGTTGTTATAAATCAAGAAAGGAAATATAATATATGTTACATGTCAACATCAAATCTTAAAATAATATGGTTAGGACATTTTCTATTTTTTGGATATGATGGTAATTAATATAGTATCAGAGCTTAGAGGTTCCTAGTTCAAACAATCTCTCATCTTTTTATCTTGAATTCTTATTACATATTTATTCTTTCTTTATATTGAATTCTTATTACACATATTATAATGGTAGGGGATGTTTAACATATATCCTACATCTGTTCACGTTACATGTGAAAGTTCTTGGATCTGATGATAACTGACAATAGAGATAGAAATTAGAGTTGAAGAAATCAAGTGAAATTGAAGGAGATTAAACATATAGGTAACAAAAACGAAAGAAAGTGAGAGTAAGAGCACTATATTAAAAAAAAAAAAAAGGGAAAGAAAGAAAAAGGAAAAAAGAATCAAGGGGAAGCATGTTTTTCATAGGCAATAATAATGCAAGATATATATATATATATATATATATATATGATTTTTTTAAAAAGAAACATTGGCGACTGGATGTGGAATAAAGCCATTAATATTTGTAATGTGCATGCTAAATTTGTGTTTTTTTTTTTTTTTTTTTTTTAAAGCATGAAACTTATATATAATTTTTTACTATATTAATTGTTGTTATAAACTAAGAAAGGAAATATAATATATATCTCGCGTCAACCTCAAGTCTTAAAAAATTATAATTTGATCATTTCTATCAACTTAAACTTTTAGATCTGATGATAATTAACATAGTATCAAAGTTTGGAAGTTCCTAATTCAAATCTTCTCTCCCCCTTTATCTTGAATTCTTGTTACACATGTTATAATGGTATGGAGTATTAAGCATTTATTTTAAATTCTTATTACACATATTATAATGATAAAGAGACATTTAGCATGTAAACGATATATGTCCACGTTATATATAAAGACTTTTAGATTTAATAATAAATGAAAATAGATATACAAATTAGAGTAAAAGAAATCAAGTAAAATTGAAGGAGATTAAATATATACATATGTAACAAAAACAAAGAAAGTGAGAGTAAAAGAACTATATTACTTTTGCTTCGAAAGAGGGAAAAAAAAAGAGAACTAGAGAAAGCATGTTTTTCATAGCTTACAATCGAGCGAACATATACATATATATTTATAAAAGTTTCTTTTTTTGGACATGACATATCAGCATTTTAGTTCGGATCTATTATATTAAACTTTATAATTATTTGGATATACAAATAATGGGATGTAGAAAGTAAAATTAAATTTATAAATATAGAATTATGTATTTTAAAAATAAATGCAAATAGCAGGAAATGACTAAAAAAAACATAGCGTGGATTAAAACTTTCATTGAGGACTCAAAAGATTTTCATGCTTTTCTTAGGCCATTTTTGTCTTTACTCCTCTCTAATTAATTGTAAAGGCGTTAATACTTAACGTTAAAATTTTTAATTGTAATGTGAATGACAGAATGAGGTTGAAATTTAAGAAAAAAACTTATGTTAGGAGAGATTCCACTTTCGACGAACCAAAGCAGGACAGCAAACCAAATAAAGTAACTTTTGAAAACTTGAAGATAACTTGTCCGCCAAGGTTGATGTAACTTTGGAATTTCCGACAAACCCCTGGGGAAGGAGTTGCATGCTATTGGTCAGTTTCGTTTTCAGACTGCAGTGGGTTTCGGTTCGGGCTCCACCTGCGACTTTACTTTCCAGTTGTGGGGTCCGGAATAAAACAAAGCGCTCTAGATCGGATATATGTACATAAAATGCTGTACCAGTTGACCGTTTAATTTTTGCGTATAAAAAGACTAACCAATTACCTTTTCTCCACAAGCCAAACATTTCCCATCAAACCAGAGATTTTACATTACTAAGTGGTCTCTCTCTCTCGCTTGCTCGTTTCGTGGTGCCCTGGGTTCCTATGTTTGTTGTTGGATGAGACATGGGCAGAAGTGTGGGACACCGGTTCCACCTAAACCATCAAGTATTCATCCGTCATCGTCTGAGGAAGAAGAGATCTGATCCTGATTTCTCTGTCCAAAACCTCAGTGATGGTAATAGCTACGGTTGCGAACCAACCGAATTACCTGGTAAGTGGTTATGTTCGTCGATTGATTTCGACTCCAAATAACTTGTGAAAATTTAGTAAATAGTTTTTGTTTTGGGTTTGGTGTAGGGATTTTTCCGGATGAAAAGGTCTGGCTACTTCTTTCTATCATCGCAGAAAATGATTTTCTAAAGGTAAGAAAGAAGAGTGTGCTGTGAACAATTTTCAATATCACTTTCTGCCCCGTGGTTACAGGAAACGTATCTAGGGCTAATACTTTGTGTTTTGATAATTTAGGGGGAATCTCAACTACTACCAAATCACCATATAGTGCTTGTCTCAAGTTACGTCATCCCAGAGGTGATAAGTCAATATCTTGTGGACTTTTTTTCTATTATAAATTTGTAGATGTTGCACTGCGGAATATATTCGCTAAGATTAATGGTTGTCTTTCTTGTGATTTTTATTTCAGCTGGAATCTCAGCTACTACCAAATGGTAGCAGACGGGATGGTGTAGGAGATAGATGGGTAGAGGTGAGAACAAACATGCCCTTGAAAAGTTTTTTCAATCTACTTGTATATGTCGTAGGGAATCATACCTAGAGCTAATGATTTTTATCTTTTGTGATTTTACTTCAGCTGGAATCTCAGCTACTACCAAATCGCCATATAAAGTATATGGCGAAAGATAGTACTTTAAAGGTGAGAAGAACATGCCTGTTAATGATTCTCAATATCAGCTCGTTACAGCTAGTTCGAAAGAAACGTACCTAAAACTAATACATTTTTTCTTTTTGTAATTTATATTTCAGCTAGAATCTCAGCTACCATCAAATGGTAGCATAAGGGATGGTTTAGGAAATAGATGGGTAGAGGTGAGAACAAACAAGCCTTTGAAAAGTTCTGTCAATCAACTTGTATGTGTTAGGGAATGATACCTAGAGCTAATGATTTTTTGTTTTGTGATTTTACTTCAGCTGGAATCTCAGCTACTACCAAATCGCCATATAGTGTTTATGGCACAAGATAGTATTTCAAAGGTGAGAATGACATGCCTGTAAATGATTATCAATATCAGCTTGTTACACCTGGTGCGAAAGAAACATACCTAAAGCCAATAGGTTTTTTCTTTGGTAATTTTTATTTCAGCTGGAATCTCAGCTACTACCAAAACATCTTCTAACAGGGAAGATGATGTTGAAAAAAAATCTCGATTCAAAGGTGAGAAAGAGCTTTGCCTTATGACAATTTTCTGACATATATCAACTCTTACATCTGTTGCATGAGAAATATATAGAAAACTAATGACTGTTTGTGTTTTACTACTGCTTTAGGGGGAAATCTCAGCTACTATCAAATCAACTTGCAATAAAGAACACTATGTTGCAAGAAACCTATATTCAGAGGTGAGTAGACACATGCTATTTTCAATTTTAATCTGTGCATATAATGTGCTGGAAACATGTACAGAACTGATATGTTTGTTTATATGTGATTTGTTTTTCAGGTAGGACCTCTGGTTCCTGCAGGGTGGTTGCATTTATTGGCTTCAATGGGATGGATCACAACACTTTTCTGCACTGCATGCTAATTTGTAGCAGCTTGACTCTGAATGTGTTGGATTTGCCATTCGACAGTGAATTAGAAGATGACTTGAGGAATTCACAAAGAGCTGTCTCTTTGTTAAGGAAACTGGACACCATTCTTCAAGAATTCCAACTCATGAAGCCAATGGTAGGGGCTTGTATGTGTGATCTGATGGCAATGACGCTATCTTCGAAGTGCCCATTGCTGCTCTGCTAAAATGTAATTTCTCTAATGACTAATGAAGATCTTTAATTGGAATGTCATGTATCAAATTTTTATCTGTTACTGCTGTAATTTCTTTGCCTCATTCAACCTTCGTTTTTGTTTTTCTACGTGATGTGCAAGGTAATTAAATTTGACAGTCATATGATGTCCCTGTTTTCAGAATCTTATGCTCAAGATTATCTAATATGGATGAAATGCTCTAATACGAGTTCAAAATTATCTAATTTGAGTGGCAGAATCTGGGCTTAAATTAAAATATGTTTTTGAGAAAACCAGAAGAGCTTTTGTGTTGTATAATTGACAACTAAGAGCTTTGTTATAACTTAAACCATAAACATTAAGTTTTATATTCTGACTTGAAGAATTTAATTTGTGTGTAAGTTATCTTGACGTTATCAATACGTTGTTTTCTTTTTCATGAAAGTTTGATTACCAATATAATTGGATTTTAATAAAAATTTCCTATTGCCTCATAAGTTTATAGAGTAAATTCTAGAGAAACAGCTTATTGCAGTTTTTCTTGGAAGTTGTTGTTCTGTCGCATTGAAAGAAAACCGGACAGGAATAATGAGAGTTCTTCAACCTTTGAAGAAGGGCAACCGAGTTATAACTTTTGGTTTATGATTTTGGAATTAATGTTGCAGAAGATAGTGTTCTAAATGTGAACATGATCACATTCTAGTGGAAAATATTTTCATTAGTACCTTTTACATGCATTCATGTGATACTAGAGCATAAGAACATACATAAAACTATTGTTTGTTTATTTGCAAATCCCAATCCAGGTAGAAACTGATCAGCTACTTCAAAATCACCATTTTGCCTTCTAGTTCCAGTAATTATATTAGAATACCAATCTCATGGAGGTGAGATAGAGCATGTCACTTTGACAGTTCTGTATATCAGCTTGTACATTTGATATATATGATGAAAGGGTTTCAAAGAAGTATACTCGTTTGTCTATGATTTCGACTTTGGTTGAATCTCAGCCACTACCAGTACACCATATATCACATGTCAGTGGTGTCACCAAAAATAATTTTCAGGTGCGAAATAGCATTCCTTGTGGTCATTTTGATATCACCTGGTACACGTGGTTCAAGGAAAACATATCTTAAAATGAAAATTGAATGTTCTTTTTCATTCTTCAGCTGGAAACTCAGCTACTACCAAAACAACATAAATCCTCCATCGGAGAAGATTTATAGAGAGGAAATTCCCTTGTCAACAATTTTTAATATCGGCCACTGCCTGTGGTGCATAAAAATACATATAATACTAATGATTATTTGTATTTTATTACCGCTTCAAAAAGAATCTCATGAGCAACAACTAAATCAGCAATTGTCTTCTACTATGGAAGGCCATATTGCTAAAGACAATTTTTCAGAGGTGAGAAGGCAGATGCCTTACATGCACATGCTAATTTAAATTTCAACCTGTACATATAATGTTCAAGAAACGTATATGGAACTGATATGTATTTTTATGATTTTTTTTCTTCAGTTAGAAGCTCTGGATCCTGCAGGATGATATCCACTCAATGGGGTTGCAAGTGGCTCAATCACACCCGAAAGTGCGGAATGCACCCTCATTCAAACATGAGACACTCTTCCACCGAACTTTTAACTAATTAAAGACAATCACAGAAGCTTATTTCTGACATCGTGGTGATGAAGTGCCAAAACCATTTCTGCACTGTTAAATAATTTTCTTCCACGACTAATGGAGAATATTAGCTCAATAGCATGTGTTAACCGCAATTATATCCCACAGTAGATGAATTAACTCTGCTACCAGTACAAATAGGTGATTTTTTTTAGTTGTAATCTAATTTATGTGCTGATGATGTGATAGAACACTAACCTGTGCTCTGTTAAAACTGTGATTTCTTTGCTACATTCTACCTTTCTTTCATTTTCACGTTGCATTGCACAAGGTTGTTTTAATTTGTCAGTCAAGAGACTTTTTAGAAAAGAGAAGATTTTCGTGATTAATTGGGAATGCACATATTAGAGACATAAAAACTGAACGATAATTAAGTGAAATTCATGTACAAAAAACAACAGGTGATGGACATTAACTTCTAAGAAAAAAAATCTTTGACTGAATCAAGACTTGAAAACATGCAGATTTTTGTTTCAATTTTCAAATCCTGGAAACATGTAAAAATGAACCACCCCTGAGTTCCATACAACTAGACATACGAAAAATTGCCACTTATAAAGTTAATTAGTTAACATATAAAACCTTCACATTTTGATCTATTATCAAGATTTATATACATAAATTTGATTGTCACTTTCTCATATGATTTAGTGATAAAAAAGATATATTTAATTTGCAATAGTCGTTTTTAACAAAAGAAATGTGACTTTAACATCAATATAAATATTTTTTGAAATTAACATCAATGTATTTATTTTCACTATCCACAGTTATTATTTATTTTGAATTCATATATTTTTTTAACTATTAAATTACGTAAAAATGTATGGATAGATGTTGAATATTTTTTTAAAAAAATTAAACTAGTAAATTTATGTAGTCTAAGTGCTTTTCGCATATATAAAAATATGTAGGAATTTAGAAAGCACAAAGAAGATACTAGAACCATATCAACTTGCGAAGGAAGGAAGAAAAGAGGAAAGTTGAAGGAAGAAGAAAATGAGGAATATGTTTGAACTCTCTTTTGAACATTGTGGGAATGGACAAAACGACCACTAAAGAATAATATAGCAGTCAAGGGCTTGTTTACGAGTGGTCATTTAGTTGTATAAAATTAAACCTAAAAAATATATATAACAACAGAACATAAGTTATAAAAATTCATTGTAATAAAGAAAAACAAAAGTTATAAAAATTTATTGTTGTGTTTACTAGCTTTTTAGGATTAAAAATGAAAATAAATTCAATTAGGAAAGCAGTTATATTTATACAATATATGTAATTATTAACTGAAAATATTTTAGGTAACATATAGTAATTACATTTTACGTGAAGGGGAAAAAAAATCGATGCCTACACTAGAAGGGTTGGAATTTAAAGTAGTTATCTAATTTTCTATTTGCACGCTTGTAAGTGATACAGTGACACCATTCTCCTATCTTTGTCTTAGAGAGATGAGTTTGAGCATCTTTTCCACATCTATGTTTGTGAAAATTTTTTCATTTATGTGTAGATCATTTCTTTTAGTTTTTGAAAACTATATTCCAGATCATATTTCGGAGTATATATTAAAAGATCCCGACTGTAATAAGTGTACTTATATTTGTATTATGTCAGAAAAAATCTAATTTTCTATTTATGCATAGAGTTAATGTTACATTATTATAATTTCTAAAAATTAAGTAAAGATGCTCATTATTATTATTATTTTTAAAAAAATCCCTTTCCTTTTAATTATTCTTACCAATAAATGAAACGAGTCACTGAATGGAACCTCATGATGGGACTATGGCCTTAAACTAACTTAGGGATCAAGTTTCTTAATTTTGAATTTACTTAGAAGTAATTTTAATTAATTTTTATGAATGATCAACCACAAAAATTATATATCCAAATATACATTTATCAAATTATTTTTACCTTTCAAAATATCAAAAAATCTATAGTTTTTGATTTACATATCTGTTTTAATTTATATGATTGTTAATTAATTAAATAATAAATTTAATTAAGAAGTGTGGATGGGGAATATAATTAAAAGTTAAAATCCAATATTAAATAAAAGTTGAAATAATAATAATAATAAAAGTGAGAAGTATTACGTGTCATAAATCGTCATACCCTGCGTTCCATTTAACGCGCACCAATCGAAGCACGTCATAGTTTGGAAAATTTCGGACAGACGCGTTCCGCGGTCGGAATTCTGGAATCTTTTCAGTACTCAGCTCACTCAACAGTGGAGTAGACTTTGATCGAAGGAGAGAGAATCTTGGAGTCAAGTTATGCTTTATAAAAGCGCGACTCATCCCTCACTTTCCTCCACGTACATCTTAGCATACCAGAATTTTCCAATCAAAATTTTTCTCTCTTTCTTGTCTTCTGCTGCAAAATGGTCAGCCGTGAATGGTTCAGGTTTCAGCCAACTGATGAACAATTGATTAGTTTCCTTGAGATGAAGAGGCTTCATCCTACTTTTACTTACTCCATGATTAAGGAGTGTAATATTTACAGGTGTCATCCTCGTGAATTGCTCGGTATGTTATTTGTTTTATCACCATCATCATAATCAGTTTAGAATTGTATCTTGGTCATAATGTACGACCAATAAAAGGTTGCTTTGTTTTTGTGTTTGATGCAGGGCTTCCATCGATGTCTGATGAACAAGTTTGTTATATTTTCTGTACACAGTATGACAAAGGTAAACTTCACAATAGAAAAGCCAAGGGAGGATCTTGGAAAATCACCTGTAAAGATAGGGACATCATGGCCAAAGACAGCAACAAAAAGATTGGTGTCAGAAGGACTTTGTCTTTCTACAAGGGCTCCGCTACTAAAACGGAGAACTGGACTGACTATAAAATGTATGAGTACCATGAGTACCCCCGCAAGGATTACTCTTCGTGTCAGGTATATGCTTCCACCATTTGTTTCTTGATTTAGTGATTTAGTCGTTCTTGTTTGATTGAGTTAGTGCTTCAAGATTAAAATAATTGTCGAATAGCAGAATCTCGGTCTGAATGAAGATGAAGTATTGAAAGCTATAAGTGCTCTAATCTATTCCTTTTATGTGGGAGAGTGTCTAATTTTGATATATCTCACTCATCTACTGGTTTGTTTGCAATGCAAATTATGTAAGAAACTAACAACCATTTTTTTTTAAAAAAAAAAAAAACCACAAACATTAGGTTAACTATGTTAGTAATTTGAATAGGAGAATTTATTTTTTCTATGAGTTATCGTGATGTTATGACATGAATATGCTGTTTTCTTTTATCGTGAAAGTCTGATTACTAGTATAGTTTGCACTATTGGTGAGAATTTTCTTTTGATTCACAAGTTAATAGTATAAATTCTAGATATGGAGCTCATTTTATTTACTTTTTCATTTGGTAGGGTGAAGCTGTTGTCTGTCGCATAGAAAAGAAACCCAATAAGAAGCGTAAGTCTTATTCAGCCCTTGATGAAGGGCAAACAAGTGACAGTTTTGCTTATGATTCTGGAAATAATGTTTCAGAAGATACTCTGCAGGTGAAAAAATCATATTTTATGAGGCAATTTTCAATATCAACCTTTATATGCGTTCATGTGATGATGTTGCACAAGAACGACTATAAAATTGTTGTTTAATAATTTGTGATTCCAAATCCAGGTTGAACCTCAGCTACCACAAAATCTCCATATGCCTTCTAGCCACAATAATGATGTTACAAACAGCAATCTCATGGAGGTGAGAAAGAACATGTGTTATATTGACAGTTTTAAAATATCCGCTCGTACATTTGAAGTGGAAGGAAAATTGTAAAGAACTAATACTTGTTTTTCTATGATTCCTACTTAGGTGGAAACTCACCCACCACCAAATCAGCATATATCTCATCTCACGACAGATATGTTTCAAGAGGTGAGAAAAGCCGTTTTTTCTATACAAATTTTAATCTGGCGTGGTAGACGTGGTTCATGACAATCATCATAGAACTTATGTTTGATTTTTTTTTTTTTTCCCCTTCTATTTTACTCTTAATTAACATATATCTTCAAATGAAGAAGATCATGTTGTAAAATACATTTTTACAGAGGTAAGAAAAAGCATGTCATATGAACTATTTCCAATATTAGCTTGTACCTATGGTGCACAAGTAACATACCTATAATTAATGCCTGTTTTGCTTTGCTGCTCAACTAATATATTCTTCTTCTCTTATGATTCTCCTTCAGTTGGAATCTCAACTACTACCAACTCAACTTGTGTCTCCTATTATTGGAGATCCTGTTGCAAAATATATTTTTGAGGTGAGAAAGTGCACGTCTTATGAACACTTTCCAATATCAGCTTGTATATATGGTGCAGAAGAAACATATCTAGAACAAATTCTTATTTTTCTATGATTCTCAAGTAATATGTTGTTCTCTTACTATGATTGTAATTTCAGTTGGAATCTCAACTACTACCAAAGCAACATGTGTCTCCTATTATTCGAGATCATGTTGCAAAAGCTACCGTGTCACAGGTGAGAAAGAGCACAACTTGCAACTTATCCAGAACCGGTGCTTCTTCTTTTTTACGATTCCTAATTAATGCTTATCCCTTTTATGATTTTCACTTCAGTTGGAATCTCAGCTGCTACAACTACCAAATTTCCATTGGTCTTCTACCATTGAAGATCATCTGAGAAACAACAGTTTCTCAGAGGTGAGGGAGCATGCCTTATGAATAGTTTACCATGGTAGCTTGTACATATAGTTCATGAGCAACATCTGTCCTAATTATTGTTCTTTAATGAGTCTCATCTAATGCTTGTTCTTTACAGATGGAAGAACCTCAGCTACTACCAAATCAGCATGCGTCTTCTAATTTTGAAGATTATGTTGCTAAAAGTACTTTTTTTGAGGTGAGAAAGAATATTTCTTATGAACAACTTTCAGAATCTAATACACATGATGTGGGAAAAACATATGCAGAAGTTTATTAATGCTTATTTCCTGTGATTCTTGTTTCAGATAGATTCTCAGCTCCTAGCAAATCACCAGTTGTCTTCTGATATAAAAAATAATGCTGCGAAAAGTTTTCCTTCAGAGGTGAGAACACGCAAGCCTTACTATTTGTTTGAGCTTGTACAAATGGTGCACGATAAACATTTACAGAAGTAATGTTGTTTGTCTTTTTATTTATTCATTCTTCAGGTACGACTTCTGCTTCCTGCACAGCAAGATGAACCGGTTGATTTTAATGGGCTGGATCACAACTCTTTCTCCACTTTGCAGTCGCCACTTTATCCAATGCTAGGATCTTTCTACTCTAACAGCTTTGATCACGACTTGGTCCATTGGCTGAACCAAAACTCTTTCTCTGCCCTGCAGTCACGAGTGCATCAATCGCCAGGATGTTTATACTCTAGCAGCTTTAGTTATAACTCGACCAATGGGCTGGATCTCGACTCTTTCTCCACGTTGCAGTTACCAAGTCATCCACAGCTAGGATCCTCATACTCTAGCGGATTTAGCAGTGACTCGAACGATGGGATTAATTACAATTGTTTCTCTACCCTGCAGTTCCCGATCCATCCATTGCCAGAACACTCATACTCTAATGGCTTTGGTAATGACTCGACCAATGGGCTTGAGCACAACTCTCTCTCTGCCCTGCAGACACCAATATATCCACCGCCAGGATCCTCATACTTTAGCGACTCTAGTAGTGACTTAAATACAATGACTCCTCAGTTTGCTGCTGTCCAGGAAGACAACTTAGCTAATTCACATTGGTCTGTCCAGGATGATTTCTGTTCTCCTGAAACTGGACACATTTCTCCCGACTTCAACTCATTAACGGCAGTGGTAGGAGGTTATGTTGGTGGTGATGGCAGTGACTCAGTCATTGAGACATTCTCTGCATGGCCAAAGCATGTTCCAATGGCTAGTGGAGACTGTCGTTTCTAGCACATTTGTGAAACGCAGCTGGAATGAAATAATTCTGCCAGTACAAATGTCTTGGAGTTTTTATGTCTCTCGATGGGTTGTAAATTAATAATGTGAATGTGATATTGTAGACAGTCGAACTGTTTTCATTTATGGCTATTTTGTAACATTGCTATCTTGCTGTTTTCCTCCTCACTTTCGTCTGCTGCATGTCATCTTAATTGGACAGTTAATTTCTGAAACCTTTCTCAAACCCTTTTGACTGTTTATTTGAGCATCAATAATCTTTTTTAGATTTTAGTAAGCATCGATAACTGTTTTCAGATTTGAATAAGCACCAGGTTGAATGTTTCATACTTAAAACAAAGGTTGAATGTTATATCAATATATCGTCTTTGAGTTTAAGTGATTGTGTAATTCCTGGCTGGGATTGAGGGTTTTAATATCCATCAAATACATATTATAGTTTAAGCAGATAGTTTTTTATCCTTATTGAATGAGTAGTTATTCTCCATTTATGAGGTAAATATCTGAGTCGCCTAAATAATGTTTAATGTCAATGGCTTGGTATCAATTAAAAAAAAAAATCATTAGATATTTCTGATATTGTGCTCTGTCTAGCATAAAAAGAAATTCGTTATGATTTATGAATCTGACGTATTAGGTCCATGAATTATTTTTTGACATTACTAGGCCCCAGAATTGATTGGACCAAATTGAACAAACTAGTCCAATTCGGATGGCTTCCATTCAGTACACTTTCAAGAAGAATGACAGCATTTCCACCCTTCAAAAATCATATGTACACCCCAAATTAACATTTTTTCAAATATGCAATATTATTTGTGAATAAAATTATTAAAAGGTAAATATTTTTTTATAAATATATAATCAAAAAAATATTTTGTAAGTACAATTTATGGGGTTTCACCATTCCTCCACCGTGATCCTTTCTTCTATGAGATATAAATGATGATTTATGTTATATAATATGGAGACTGAGAAAGTTTCATGCACACAACCAGGTGTTTGCGAAACGAACCTGAATCTTAGTAAAGTGATGGATTATATATTATAAATTCGTCAAAATGGATTAAATAAATAAATGGCCAAATATTGTGTAAGTAAAGGAATAAATATTCAATGCAATACCTTCACTTTTCGAATTTTCTTTTCCCTCTGCTCTTCTACAGATGGTATTTTAGAGGATGCCGCTTCACCCTGAAAGAATGATGGATCCGTGTAACACTTTAAACATGCTCCAGCGCCGCCGCATTAAATCTGATTAGTTTCAGAAATAACCTTAATATATAAAATTAAATAAATAATACAAAAATATATATAATAAAATTTAAAGAAAAGAGAAAACTGTAGTATTGCTATTAAGTGGAGTTTAAAAACAAATTTATACAATTATATATATATATTTTTAGTGTAAAAAATAATTAAAAAAAAGGTGTACATACTAAGTGAAAATATCGTTACTCTTTTAAGAATTTTATTTGATTGATGAATTTTTTAAAATTAGTGTAGTAACTTAAGGCCATTAATCTGACCTAATAGGCCCATGAATTTTTTTTTTGAGATTATTAGGCCCAAGAATCGAATGGACAAAATTGAACAGACCAGTCCAATTCGGTTGCTTCGATTCAGTACACCTAACAAGAATTTTAGTTTCACTGTGGTTGATGAATATATTAATATTTGTTAAAATACTCAAAATACGGCCTATTATATTATTGTTACAGATTGAAAATATTTAAGATTACTTTAATTATTTTTCAATAATGTTATTAAAGTTTTATGTTGAAATTTTGAAAATAATTATGAATTGGGCTGTACATATAATTTTAGAAAGGTGCAAATTCCGTCACTCTTGATTAATTTTTTCTCAAAAACCAATCTAATAAGGTTTTGGTATATATTAGATCCAATACATACCCACCATGAGATTGTATGGAAAAAAATTATGCTAAAAAAAAAAGTAGAAAGCAAGTTCTAAAATTTCATTGTTATATTTACTAGTTTTTTTGGAAATTAAAAATGAAAATAAATTTGATTGGGAAAAGCTTTTACAATTATACAATATGTGAACTTAACAATTCAAAATCTTTTAGGTATAACAAATGATTGAGCCACGAAAAAAAAAAAAAAACTCCTAATTCCCTAGATACTAATAATCATTTTAATCATTTATTTCTCCCTAAACTCATTTTATTTGGTTAGTGACACCCATCCAAATTTAAAAAATGTAAAAGCAACCTAACTCAATGTAAATTATCATCATAGTTTTCTTCTACTTCCACTCATTCCATGCCAAAAGTAAACTGCGGTTAAAAGAGATACATATTCTTCCTTTTTTTTTTTTTTTTCAAATACATATTCTTCACTTTTGCTGCTGTATTTTGATGTCTAAATATTACTTTCTACGATGCTTTTGATAGTACATGCATGCAGTTTGCAAAGGTGCAAATTGCGTCTCCCTTGATCCTTGCATTGAAGATACAAACAGTATGCTTCAAAACATGCGATTTCATATGTTGATGGCATTGGGCTGGTGGTTTGTTTCTCCAATCATTACATATATGTCGAGCCTCGAGGTAATATTCAATAATGATAAAATTGGCTTTGATTTTTAACAATATATTAAAGTGTGTAATATGGTGTTTTTTTTTTCATTTTTTAAATACAAAGATCTGTCGAGATTTACCGAAATCGATTATTGATAATACAATACGAATGCCTACTTCTACAACCGTGAGATGATCACTCCTATAAGAGGAGATTTACACTCACATTCTATGTGCGAGACTCGGAACTTTTAGCTTCTTAGAGTTAAGGGAGATATTGAATCATTCGTACTATAAAATTATATATATTTGTAATTGAGTGTTATGTAAGGCATTTGGGTGTAAAAAGTAATCTTGATTATCTTAATTAAAGTCATTTAGAATTGGAATATTTGACAGCAACAAGAAATTTATCAAATTAAAATTGTGAGAAGATTTATGAGGCAATGGAGCCATCTGCTTTTTCAATCAAAATAAAAGAGAAACTTAATATAAAGTTCAAAAAAACAAAAAAGAGGAACTTAATACATATAATGGATGAATGAACTTAAGGGATGTATATCCAATTTAAGATTTTATTAAAATTTAAAAGATTTTAAAAGAAGTTCATTTTATATTAGCAATTTTATTTTTAATTTATGTGCAGAGTTATATATATACACATATATTACAAGTACATGACAGTTAAAACAAACTAGAATATGACTCCAGAGACACGGCCATTGAAACTGCTCTCAAGAAGCGGAAGGGAGTAATCCACATCAAATATAGGCACAACCTACAATAGAAGGGAAATCCACAATTTATTGGAGAATAGGTGTAGAACTCACTACGTCAGAAGGTAGAAGGTAACAGTTGTCTTATCATCAGACCACTCTCGAACCACAAAGTTTTTTTTTTTTTTAGAACAAATATATTGAGAAAGACTTAAATTTAAAATATTACTAAATTCGGATTTGTTTTTTATACAAAAAGGGGCATATGCCCAAAGGAGAGGAGAATCTACGCCCTTTGACTTTCAAAATTGTGAAGATATTCTAATGCTAAGGGTGCATTCGACAAAGAAATATCCTCCTCATATATTCTAAGAGTTCTTTTTGCCAACTAATCAACAACATTATTAGCATCCCGAGGCACAAAAAAGATTTTAATATGTCAATAATTTCTCATAACATTTCATATGTACAATATTAAAGATTCGTAGTAAATAGGAGCAGGATCCGAATGAAAAATTAAATCAACAATCTCCTTACCATCCAATTCCACTAATACAGCAGGACAATGTAAATCCCAAACAAGAATAATATCTCTCCAAATGGCCCTCAACTCAGCTTTCAAAATTGTGCATACACCAAGAGAGTACATAAAACCTCCTTTAAAAATCCCTCGATCATCATGGATTAGACCCCTAATTGCAGCTCTACCAGTAGCTTCATCTATATTCAATTTGATAAAACCAGTAAGAGAAAGATTCCAACTGTAAGAAAAATCAGGACATATAGAGGTATGAAACTTATTATAGCAATCTCTTTAAGCAACACAAATAAATGAAGTCTACTTGTTAATAAAATAGACTCCATTCAAATATCTTATAAAGTCTAGATCATATACGCCTTGGATCCTTCAAAACCATAGGAAACAGCAAGTGATCGTAAAAGTAAAAGGCAAACACATTTTCTAGTAAGGTTATTCAGAATTCATTCATCCTTATTGACTCTAAAAAACCAATACTTCCATCTGTGAGGTATAAGTTTCATCCATATTTCAAAGATAAATAAATAATTTCTTAAAATATACATATAATTCTCCAAAATGTGACCAAAAAAAAAAACAAACAAAACAAAACAAAAGCTATAAATAATAAGACCTATTTGAGCTTTTCTACCATTAATAAGAAGTTTCTGTCACCCAAATTAAATAAATATTTTTGGTAACCATGCTACATCTAACGATGATGTATAAAGTTAATATTACGAAATCATAATTGGTAAAATACTAAGTGTTAGTAAGTATTGCAATTATTACCGGTAAAATACTAATTGGTAAAATACTAAGTGTTATTAAGTATTGTAATTATTATCTGAAGAAAAAAAAATAGTAAATTACAATTTAACTACCTAATTGAAACACATTTACAGATTGAGCAACTGTTTCAATGTTATTATAATTTACCTCTCTACCGTCAGTAAAATTCAGTTACATTTAACAGTAAACAGTACAAAAACAGCAAAAAGACGAAATTACCCTTTGATTGAAGTTGACCGGTTGCCCAAATATAAAATCTGATCAACTCATCAGTCTCTCTTGTTCTTCCCTTCTCTCTCTTCCTGTCATTCTTCTGCTTTTTTCTCTCTTCTTTTGCTTCTTTTTATTTTCTTCCACTTCTTCTTCTTCTGTTATTCTTCTTTCTCGAACTCGATCTGGGTTCATGTTCTTCTGCTATTCTTCTTCCTTGAATTGAGATCTGGGTTCATTCTCAGATTTTTTTTTTTTTCAATTTTTTCCTTCAATTTTGCTTCTGAATATTTGAGTTGAACTGTTGATTATCATTTTGTTGTTAATTGGGTTAAACTGGTGACTATTTGGGTTGATGATTTTTTTAACTGGTGACTCTGAGTGATTTTTTTATGGTGAACCGGTGAAGAAGATGACAAAGATGACGAATTGAAGTTGGATTTTTTTATTAATATTTAACATTTTATTTAATTTTTTTTTATTTTTTAAATTAATCTCTACCGTCTATCTTTGAGATGGACTGTGGAGATGTGGTTAAATTTTTTTTATTTAAGTTATTTAAAAATTTTTAAAATTTATTTTAAAAACTTAAAAGTAAGGTTAAAAGATAATTTTACCCCTTACACAGTTAATTTTAATTGAAAATATTAACAATAAAGGTGTAAATTATAATAATATTGAAACAGTTATTTTATCTATAAATACGTTTCAACTTAATAATTAAATTATAATTCGTTAAAAAAAAAAAAAAAAAACTCCCCCTCCTTTTGTTGTTTTTATTTTTAGTACCAACCTTTTTTTTGTTCTTATCAACAATTGAAAAAGAATTGATAGAACGGCACCTCATGGTGGGGCCTTAAAGTGTCTTGGGGGGCAAGTTTTTTTATTTTATTTTTTTGACTTTTGTTTTTGGCAAAACTAAAGTTCATTGATTGAGAAATAAAAAAATAATAATAATTTTATTTATTTTTCATTAAATTATAAAAAATTAAACGCATAATCAACCTCAAGTCCTCAACAATGGTCCATAAGAATTATAATCCCAAATATACATTTATCAAATTATTATGACAATCCAAAAAAATTATAAAAAGCATGACATACGTCTCAAATTTTAAAACTTTATTTCACTCCATATTATAACCAAATTAAATAAACAACAAAATATATTTTTCAGTACGACTCATTTGAGAATTGAAAATAAGAACATAATTGGAACTTTAAAAAAAAAAAAAAAAAACCCTTATCGCAAGGACTCAATATTGGAAAATGGAAAATATATCAATTACACTATTATTATTATTTTGAGTTACAATTAGACTATTATTACAACATCATAAATGGAAGTACTACATTGGATGTGATGGTTTGGAAAATTTCAGACAGACGCGTACCAGTGTCGGAATTCTGGAATGTTCTGAGCTCAAAGGGCTGATCTCACTCAACAGTACTTGTGCGTCAAAACAAAGCGAACACTTTGATGAAAGGGGAGGGAATATTGGACTCAAGTCGTGCTATTATAAAAAGCACAACCCATCTCTCACTTTCCTCTACATCTCGCACACCCAAAATTTCTCTGGTTTTCTCGTCTTCTGGTATGAAATGGTGAGTCTTGTAGGGTACAGGTTCACGCCAACTCATGAAGAATTAGTTAGTTATTTCCTCAAGATGAAGAGGGTTGATCCCGCTTTTGATCACCCCACAATTAAGGAGGTTGATATTTACAAGTATCATCCATGTGAATTGCCTGGTATGTTATTTGTATATGTTACTGTCATCAAATTCAGTTTTAGAATTCCATCTTGTCAAAAATCTAATACAATTAAATGGTAATCTGTGTTTGATGCAGGGCTTTCATCAATTCAGTCTGATGAACAAGTTTGGTATTTTTACTGCATACTTGATCGAAAGTATGCCAAAAGCGAACGTCCCAGTAGGACAGCCAAGGGAGGATCTTGGAAAAAAACTGGTATAGATCGCCTAGTCAAGGCCAAAGACGGCAACAAACAGATTGGTATAAAAAAGACTTTGGTTTTCTATAACGGCTCCAATACTAGAAAGGAGAACAAGACTAGCTGGACCATGCATGAGTACCATGAGTACCCTTGCAAGAAAAACTCTCGTTTTAAGGTATATGATTTTATCATTTATTCTTGCTTTGGCGCTCCTATTTTTTGGACTTTTGGCTTTGTTTGAGTTTTATCAAAGAATGATGGCTTTAGTGATTTAGTCTTTCTTGTTTGACCGTGTTTGTGTTCCAAGATTGAAATTGTTGTTGAGTAGCAGAATTTGGGTTTGAATGAATATATGTTGTCTAGGTAGACAGGATAAGGTATTGATTGTAAACTTGAAGAGCTCTTGTGTGCTATTTGATGTGAACGGGTGTGTCGAATTTTGATATATCTCACTTACCAAATTGTTTGTTTATAATATATGTTTAATTGCTTGATTGCAATATATGTGTGCAAAATATGTTGGAAATTATCTTAACTTGAACCAAAAACAGTAGGTTAAAATCATTATTGATTTAAGTAAGAGAATTTAATGCTTGTTGTAAGTTACATATATTATATAAATCTGTTTTTTTCTTTCATGAAAGGTTATGAACTAGTATAGTTGTACTTTTGATGAAAATTTTTTTATTGTTCACAAATTGATGGTATAAATTCAAGATGAGAGTTCAATTCATTTTCTTCCTTTTTTATTCGAGTAGGGTGAAGTAGTTATTTGTCGAATAGAAAGAAAACCGGATAAGAAGTGTGAGTCTTCTTCAGCTGTGGATGAAGTGCAACCAAGCGGCAGTTTGACTTATGATTCTGGAAGTAATGTTGCAGAAGATATTCCACAGGTGAAAAGGGCATATGCTATGAGGGCAGTTTTCAATATGAACTTTTATATACATTCATGTGATGATGTTGCTAACACATATAAAATTATTGTTTGTTAATTTGTGATTCCTAATCCAGGTAGAACCTCAGCTACCGCAAAATCTCCATTTGTTTTCTAATCACGATAATGATGTCACATACAGGAATCTCATGGAGGTGAGAAAGCATGTATCATATTGTCAATTTTCAATATCAGCTTGTACATTTGAAATGTAAGGAAAAATTTAAAGACTGGTACCTGTTTGACTATGATTTCTACTTAGGTGGAATCTCATCCACTATCAAATTACCATGTATCACATGTCACAGAAGATATTACTGAGGAGGTGAGAAAGAGGATTCCTTCTTTACTTTGTTTAATATAACTTGGTACATGAGGTTCGAGAGAAACATACCAAGAACTGATGTTTGATTTTTTATTTTTTATTTTCTTACTTTCAGCTGGAATCTCAGCCACTAGCAAAACAACATATATCTTCTAGTGGAGAAGATCATGTTGCAAAATACATTTTTCAAGAGGTGAGAAGGAGCATGTCTAAATCAGCTTGTATATATATGGCTCACAAAAAACATATCTAGAACTAATGCTTACTTTTCTATGCTAATATATTCTGCTCTTTATATGGTTGTTTTTCAGTCGGAATCTCAACTACTACCAAATCAACATGTGTCTCCTATTATTGGAGATCATGTTGAAAAAGCTACCATGTTACAGGTGAGAAAGAGCGCAATTTTAGATATGTTGTAGGAAGAACTTGTCCAGGGTCAGTGCTTGTTCTTTTAGAATTCCTAATTAATAATTATACTTTACGATTATCACTTCAGTTGGAATCTCAGTCTCTGCTACCAAATTTCCATGCGTCTTCTACCACTGAAGATCCTCTGACAAATAACAATTTTTCAGAGGTGAAAAAGAGCCTGCCTTACAAATAGTTTACCTTACTAGCTTGTACAGATAGTACTGGAGAAATGTACCGGGTGCTGATTATTGTTTGTTATGATTCTGATATAATGCTTGTTCTTTACAGATGGAACCTCGGCTACTACCAAATCAGCATGAGTCTTCAAATTTTGAAGATTATGTTGCTAAAAGCATGTCTTTTGAGGTGAGAAAGAGCATTCCTTATGAGCTTTCAATATCTAGTACATATGATGCAGGGAGAAACATATGCCGAAGTCTATTCATGCCTTTTTTTTTTCCATGTGTTTCTCACTTCAGAATGAATCTCAGCTCCCGGCAACCGACCATGTGTCTTCTAATAGTGAAAATCATTCTGCACAAAGTTTTCCTTCAGAGGTGAGAAGGATCAATCCTTACTATCTGTTTGAGCTTGTACCAGTGGTTCTTGATAAACATTTACAGAACTAATGTTGTTTTTCTGTATATCAGGTACTACCTCTAGTTACTGCACAGCAAGACGAACTCGTTACAGTTAACGGGCTGGATCGCAACACTTTCTCCACCTTGCAGTTGCCAGTTTGTCCAACACCAGGATCCTCATACTCTAGCAGCTTTAATAATGACTTGGTGCATTGGCTGGATCACAACTCTTCCTCTGCCCTGCAGTCACCATTTCATCCACCGCCAGGATGCTTATACTATAACAGCTGTGGTAATAATTTGCCCAATGTGCTGGATGTCGACTCCTTTGCTGCCTTGCAGTTCCCAATCCATCCATTGCCAGAATCCTTGTACTCTTACAGCTTTAGTAATGACTCGACCAATGGGCTTTGTCACATCTCTGCACTGCAGTCGCCAGTTTATCCACAGCCTGGATCCACATCCTCTAGCTGCTTTAGTAATAACTTGAATGTGTGGACTCCTCAGGTTGTTGCTGAGCATGAAGAGGACTTAGCAAATTCACATTGGTCTCTCCAGGATGATTTCTTCTTTGGATACACTCCTCCTGTCTTCGACTCATCAAAGGCAGTGGAAGGAGGTTATACTGGT
Organism: Dimocarpus longan; assembly: GCA_022984855.1. Lineage (NCBI taxonomy): Eukaryota > Viridiplantae > Streptophyta > Magnoliopsida > Sapindales > Sapindaceae > Dimocarpus > Dimocarpus longan. The sequence continues at coordinate 9,447,368 of CM041024.1, forward strand.
GGTGATGGCAGTGAAGCAGTCATTGAGACTGTCTGAACGGCCAAATGAATATTTTCCAATGGCTAATGGAGAATATCATTTGGATACCACGTTTGTGAAACATAGCTAGATTCTGTGCCAGAATGAAAAAATTATGCCAATGCCACTCTCAGTTGAGTTGTAATTTAATAAAGTGAATGTGATGTTGTAGACAATCGAGATGTTTTCATTTAAGGTTACGGCTACTTTGCTACATTGCTACTTTTTTTTGTTCCCTTTGATGCATATGTTCATTTTAATCTGGCATTGGATAGCTAACTGTTCGTACTTTCTCGGACCCTTTTATCCAAGGTTTTTTAATCATAGTTCAGATGAAAACCATCTGTTCATATTGATTAATTAATTGTTACGAAGACCAATATAATTTAAGAATTAATCTTTCCTAAAACTAAAACAGAATTCATTAACTCTAAACATTCAGATTTTATAGATTTAGAAAACTTAATTCGACTTGGACAAGGAAACAAATTAAAATAATTTATTAAAAAGGAAATGGGAACAACTATAAGTCAAATAGTTACTAACAGGAAATGAGAAAAATAGGAGAGGTTACTATCACCTAATGAGTTGTAAAGCCAAATTAACATATATGTTGGATAAATCTTAACATGAGTGATTTTGGTGGACAAAGAATAACTGCAGCGCTCAATATGGAAAAAATTAAGCATACTTTACTAAAACTATCATTCAGTATACTTTTTTTTTTTTTTGGCGTCTCAACTGGAAATTAAGATGATTGTTTTTTACAATGAAGACGATCACTGATCAAAGATTTTAAACAAAAAATTACGATAAAAAATGTTTGGGACAAATATTATGCATTGTAAGCCTCCTATGATGCTTCGCTATACCATGATGTGGTGTCTGAGAACAATGCTTCAAAAATTCATTATCTGCTTCAAAGGTCTTCACCCCTCATGAAAATTAGACGATTCTCTCACTACGAAAGCTCTTCTTCCTTACTGCATACATGAATTTATGCATAAATCTAATGAATTAGAATACAATAGTTTCACGTATTAAGCTACTATGCATGTGTTGTACCTGTCTTCTTCGTCAACATTTTCGGAGTCAGATTGTAAGGAAGGAACGGCATCATTTGGTGAGAAGTGAACCTTCCTGGATGGTATTTTCAAATGATCATGCAGAAGTTCAGATACCTGTGATTTGTCTTCAGGTTCTTCCCCGGGATTGTCCTGCAATGATTCATCACTATCACTTTTTACACTATTATCATCATTTGACACTTTAGTACCGCTATTAAATAAGTGTCCAGTGTTGGGTGAGCAACCCTCTGATTTGAACTCTTGGTAATCTTCATCAGCCAGCGCTCTACGCGGTTGAATCTCATCTTCATCTAAGCATCCATATCTTTCTCTATAAACCTCAATTTCAGCCTCTAAATCCTTAATTTCCTCCTCTCTCTTGGCAAGCAAATGCTTTGTTGCTTGCAAGGCTTCCTGATCATATTCTGCCTGCTCTTCCATCATCCTTTGATACTGTAAGGCCTCCATTTGTACAGCTGCCTTCTCTGCTTGTAAGCGTGTGATCATGGCCATTGCATTGTTAGCTGCCACAGCTGAAGCACTTCTTTCTTCATCCAATTCCATGTACAAGTCCAGCAGTGATTTTCGATCCAAACGTACCTGCCTCTTCAAATTGTTCAAAATGGAGTCACCATCAGCCTCATTTTGCCCCTGCCCCTCGATAAACTCCCTAGCATCATCTACTTTCTCAAGTGTCAATTTCTTCGGAAGCCTAGTAGTCCACCTTGGACTAGCTTGAGCCGAATCTGTAAGTGGGATTCCAAAAAATTTGTTTCCTCTAACAAAATTAGGGGTCTTATTTTCATCATTCAACTCTTCAGCATCCATAAACAATGGCACTTTCACATCTTCCCTAGCTGGTATAAAAGATTCACAAACTGCATTACTTAGACATCAAACTAAAATCGACACAGTTATCAGCACTAGTAAACTTTTCATCAGGGGACATTGAAAGTTATGGAAGCCCGTCAAGCATATATAAGTACTTATAACAACCTGAAGTGCATGTAAGAAAGCAATGCAAACAATATCAAAAAACAAGTGTCATCAACCAAGACTGGTGGAAAATTTAAGACAAAACAAAAGAAACTAGAAATATTCTCAATGATATAAATACATGAACCTCGGCAGACTGATATTTAAACCTTATAAATTAGATTGTATAAACCTAACAAACGCCTTGTATGATCAAAAACCTCTAAAAAAAATTCTAATTTTTTTAAGGAAATATGACGCATTAGAACTAAAAGGTTACAAAACTCACATTGCTTGGGGAGACTCAATCTGTTTGAGCCATATTCCTCCTCCGGAACCTCTGTCTCATTAGCTGACATAAACTTGAGTTCTGTGTATCGTTCCAAATTGCGGGTCTCATCATTCCTCGAGCCTAGAAATGAGACCCGTGGGGAAGGAGCCGGAGCTAGTGAAGTTAGATTAGCATTTTTGGCCTTTGCATGGGATTTTACCTTCAATGGCTTTCCACAGCAAGAGCAGCTATTCATACTACTCTTTTCCGTGTGCATCATCTCATCTTTCTTACCCAAAGGCAAAGTCAACTGAACTTCGTAATCATCGTCGACAAGCAACTCAAGATCTTTGTGTAAAATCCCCACAAGAGACTTGTAGGTATCACAATCAGATGATTTCTCCGTAGCAAAAGAAAGGAGACAAGCCTCACACATTTGCCTTATATCAGATACCTTCTTGTGGACATGACAATATGCAAGGGAGGAAACATCCTTCTTGTGACAATCACAAATGGAATCATTATAATAAAAATCAGGATCTCTTTGAACAAGAACGTGATCGATTCGTGTACAAAGCAAGCAAGGGATTTTCAAGTCAAAGAATTTGGCAAACTCATTGGCAGCAAAGGCAATGAATCCATCAATGAATAGCATAATTATAAGCATCCATTCAAGGGTAGCATAGAGCAAGAAATGTGGGAACTTTCCCAGTTCTTGTTCCACAAAACTCCTAATACTTCTGTTTGATTTGTTTGTCATCGCCATATCTTTTGGGACTCTAAAAAACAAGACACAGAAGGGAAATAAAAAAATAAAAAAATCATAAGAAGTTGGTTGAATTTCAAGTGGTTGTTGGCAGAAATGCTCAACAGATTGGGAGAAGAAAGATCATGGCCTGTGGAGGATAAACCAGACCAAGATCATGACCTTCCTCTCTGTGTGAGTGATTCGTGTGAAGAAGAAAGGGACACAAGTGGTAATGTTTCAAGTTTAGGTTTCAAAATTTGGATGGTGAACTTGAATTGGCCATAAATAGTGATGTTTGAGTAAAAGGTTTGAGGTTTATTAGGGAGACCATGTACCTGAAATAACGGTCTATCATGTACTTATCTAACCAATAACGCCAAAGACAAAAACACCATCATTTTGTATGGCTATTAAGTGGGTGATTTGTTGCTGGCACAAGACCTAGGTAAACTAACATTTTATTTATTGATTAGTAGCAGCAAATGATGACTGAGATTATCGTCGAAGGAGACAAGAAGCAATACAAATCTTTCACTGTAAAAGAAATAATTAAAATGCTCATTACTCTCATCTAATAAAAAAATAACAATAATCGGTTTGCCAAAGAAAATAGTTCGATAAATTTCGCTCCACCTTCCTTAAGAATTTGACTTATTATAAAGAAATCCTTGTGGTTTGTAGAATAGACAGGTGAAATTGAAACCATAGATATTTTCAAAAGCACTTATTAATTATAACAGTTGATAAAATTTGAACGAAGATTTCTGACTAATTCATATAAAGAATCTATAATATGTACCCTGGACAAGAATGCCAGTATTACCACCTAAGATCTTACTTACGCGCACAATATGGAAATTACCACCCAAAAATCTTACCTTTCACACAATTTATACATGTACATAAGCAATCAACTTTTATTCTAATCACCCAATCCAATGATGATAACAACATTATGAAACTTTATTACCTGACTCACTTGCATAGATTATTACCACATCAATTTTTATGTTTGAATAACTCTTTATTAGAGACCCCCTCTGTATTATTTTCTTGTCCTGGCGTTTAACTGACAAATCTAATATTAAACTCAATTCTTTTTTTCAAGAGCAATTTGTAGACACTGAAACACAACAATTTGTTTCACAAGATTCATTTACTCATTGATTAATATTTAAAATGTAGGCGTAGAAATCAGACTCTTAGGTGGCAATATGATATTCACTCGCAATGTCCCGACTCTTCATTTCTTTCATATCTAGTCCGGATATTGTCAGATTTATTAACAACAGTAATCCGGATACTGTCAGATTTATTAACAACTAATTATTTTGATCCAACAACAGTAATTATTTTGATCCTGCAAGGCTGCACACATGATGCTTTTCTGGAAGTCCAAGCCAAGATTTGAAAATAGGCTTCACTGCAACACCCTCCAGCTCTTATACTTACCAGGTAGTTACAAAACTTAGCTCTTTCATCCAACAGAGTCATTCACCAAATTTCAACCACAACATACGCACAAGTAGAAACACAAAGAACTATTGGAATTACTTCAAGCAGCATCCAAGTTGTTGCTACATGCTATCTGAGAATATGGTTGGACCATTTGTTGACAAGTAATATGGAAATAGCCCCTCCAATTCACCATCCCTCAACATAGGCTCAGCCAAACATAATTTTAAAATTGCACAGTAAAATTGCTGTGTTATGTTCTGTACATATTAACTTTTGAATTCACCAGGTCCAAAGCGGCTAATATTTGAGTACATGAATATTTGCCTGCCTTGATATATTTTGCAAATTTAAGTTGAGTGTAAGAGAAATGTTTCGCATAAAGCTCCCTATTCAAAACCAGATTCAGGCGACAATTTTTTGTATCTATTCTATTAGAACGAGGTGCTACCCCGAACCAAAATGCCACTAGCTTGTGGTATGAACTCAATAGAACACCTATGACATAGACTGGATAAAATTAGTTATCAAGTATCAGTAACTCTCTCTACTAGCTTGTCGGCAAAACATTTGCAGACATGTATGGAGACATGCATCCCTGCACCTGGAGAGGATAAGAATTAAAAAAAAAAAAAAAAAAAACAATTTTATAAAATAAATTTTGACTTAGCAGTCTTACTTGAGGTGATTTGACTTAAAAAAAAAATCAGCACATTTTGTTTTCAAAACCAATTACTTCTGTTGGCGGAATCACTTACCTGCAACAAGCTGGTAGGAATTTGGATGAAACCCTGCAGAAAAAGATCAACCTTTTCCAGAATGCTCGGTTGGACAGGTGTGATCACATAGAGTAAATTTTTCAATGTGTCAATTCCTCTCACAATCCCTGTATTATAAGAGAATTAAGCAATTTAGGTTAATTATCATGTATTTTTTAAGTCATAACACTGAAAATAAACAGATACGAACAATAATAAGCAAAGTAAGCTGCACATAGCATGACTAAATTACGACTAATTCAAACACAAGATGGGTACATCGTAAAGAAATAGCAAGTAGTAATCATGGTAAAACAGTGAAGAGTGACCTACCAAGGCCAACACACCAAGGTAAGTTTTCAGATGAATCAGAGTTAATTGCCAAGCCAATAATGGTTGCATTCAAGCTGTAGAAGATTTCAGAACTAGGTACCTAGCAGAAAACATATAAACCATGTATAAGGTTTTTTCTGGCACATAAATATAAAGCGAAGAAGTATGAAGCAAGCTGTCATCACCAGTATTTTCTTTAAAATTTTACAAATATCCCATATTGAACAGGAATAAGACAGGGAAATCGAATTGGCAACGGAGCAAACAGCACTAGACCAGAACACCTACAGCAATTAATTGTTAAAAACCAACCTGGCAATAGAGATGCCTTATCGTGATGCTTGATATCAGAATTTCGTAAGGAGGATGAGAAGTCAGTGCATGTGCAAGTTCTTTAATTGTAGTCAGATTTTGGTTACTGGGGAAACATTGCCTAAAATAAGCCATTATTCGCAAATCCCGCAAAAGCCGTGCATCCTTTTGTATTAGCACTCTGTAAAATATGTTGGTGATATGATGTATTGTGTAAAAGCCATATCTCCTCAAAACTTCATTTTTTCAGAAATAAATACATCTACTTGAAACATGATTCAATAAACATTCAATAACTTGAAATTGTAAAAGAGACACTATTAGAAGAATCAGGTAATTGACACATTCTAAATTCAAATTCAAAGAGAAGTGAGTACTGTAGCTAAGCAACCATGTTATTATAATCTTCAAGCATTCATTTTGTGTCTAATCTCTTCATACTATGCTTAGTAAAAAATGTCACCTGCACTGAAACGGTTCCATTACTAATATTACTTTGGCATGACACATAAGCCTTTTCTAAGTAATTTAAACTGAACATATGGAGACAAAAGAATAGTACCATAGACAAAACAATCCCCACAACCCACATATTGGTACCCCAAACATGTCAAAGCAACACATCTTCATCGGTCCTATAATTCTAAAGAGGACAAAACAAAATAAAGAAAAACCATAAAGGAGCTAGTACAATCTATAGACATTAGAATTTAGAAGTGTGATATGACAAGTGCAGGGTCACCTCAACAAAAGCTAAGAACTTACGATCTATTAAAAGCATCTTGGCGAGCTGAATTGATTTCTATAAGGTTAACATCCCCATTACAGTTACCATCTAGCCAGAATGCTCCAGATGGCAGATTCTTCTTCTCGAAGGATATGTTAATTTTAACTACATGGGTAGGCATAATATACTTTAACATGTCCACCAATATATCATAGCCAATGCCTGGAATATAAGAAGAAGATAAGGATCATAGAATCACAATTTATGTTCACATAAGACATGAAAATGTAACACAACAAAATCTGTAATCCATAAAAAATGGAAAATTAATTCACTTTGCGAAATAGAGAAATGAAAATGTAATTACAGAAATTAAGAAGCCCACCTTTTACCCAACCAGGTGTATTAACAACTAGAGGCAATTCAATCTTGCCAGGGCTTTCACTCTTGTTAAGTATGCAATACTCCTTTCGATAGTAGTCACATAGGATGAAGATATATTTCAAATATGCTGTTGGATCCCTTTTTGAAGAAACATCACCAAAGTAAAAGCTTCTACAGAATATAAATATCAAACTGTAAGTGACCACTGACCACAGGTAAATCAACAAATCTGGCTCGGGAATGAAAAGGTGAACTGCACTGGATATTCAGTTCCACCCACAGTAAAATCTCAAAGACTAGTGGCATTAAAGAAGCCCGAGATCATGAAGTCCCCCTAAAGGATCTTGTCCATTTAAACACAAGTAATGCTAAAGCTCCTGAAAACATATTAGGCAGAATTCACAACAATTCACTGAATTATCTATGTCCAGCTCTAAAAGTATATAAATTCCATTGTCTTAAACGACAGGAAAGAGACAACACAAAAATAAATCCAGAGGTATAATATGGATAACAATAACAAACGACTAACTGTTGATTAAAGCCAGAAAATCAATCAACAAAACCATGAAAAAACCAACATTTAAATGATCGACTTCTTCTACTAGGGGGCAAAAAAAAAAAAAAAAAAAAAAGAACCTATAGAAACATTTAATCAGACAATATGTTTTAGATAGATAAATAATACATTCTCAGAGCAACAATGAAATTCTCAATAAATATAATGAAAATTATCAGAGGCCAGACAGGCTCAACAATGTGTACCTCTCTGGTGTCTTCAGGCACGGAATTGCCAAATCTATATTCAAATAAAACGAGACAAAAAGACAACACCATATATCACTAACCAGAAAATAAAGTCTAAAACCGCAAAGGAGAAAACTACATAGAAAAATTAAAAAAAAAAAAAGGCTTGAGCAGATGTGCAGAGAGAACAATGATACCTGAAGTCAGTTTGTCTACCACAGTGAGTGATAAAAAACCAGGAGGAGTAAACTCGGGCTGTCCAACATCTGTATCCAAATAAGCAACTTTTCTGTACCTGAAAACACAAAGACACAAATAGGAAGTTTAAAATGCCAAATTAAAAGAATCAAATTCATGAAGCAAAGGAGTTCACCTCTGAAGGAGAATGTTGACAAGGTGGCGAGAGAAAGTTGTTTTGCCGCAGTTTTTCGCTCCACAAACCAAAGCAATAGGAGGAGGTGACGTGTTCGAATCATAAACGATGGAGTCTGCAGCCTCGGACCATTCTTGCGGTATGTATATGTCCTGAGATGGGTTCTCTGCTGCAGTGGCCATTGATACTTTCTTTATGTCTGTGTTGTTAGTCTGAAGCTGGTAAACAAAGCAGCACCAACGGTAAATTGATGATACTCGCAATGTTGATTTCGTGAAATTCGCATCAACTAACTCTATTCGCGCGATTCCTACTACTAGTCTTGGATGTTCTTTATTGCCCTAGTAGAAAGCTCGATTTAGGCCGGTCCGAGTCTGTTTGGGCCTTGGAAATGGGCCTTCAATGGCACCTAAAAAAAAAAACAAACAAAACCAAATGATGGTCCACCACCACCACGTCACCTCCCCTCTTCTCTCTCCGCCCCCAACCTCCCTCTTTCTCCCTCTACGCCCAGCCCCACCACTGTCTCTTCTTCAGGATCCTTTCCCACTACAAACCCCCCCATGAACATCCTCAACAAGCTCGGCTTCGGCTTCAAGTCCACGCCTGACCCCTACATGGAAAACTCCTCCATCGCTCAGGGCCCAGATAACGACGTCCCCGCCCCGGGTCAACAATTCGCCCAATTCGAGAGCGACCGGCGACGAGGACGGAGCTAGGTCAGCCAGCGACTGGGTTGGCGAAGGGCCGGGTCCGCGTATGTGGGGCTGGGAGGATGGGTAGACACTCGAGAGACTAGGTTTGACCGTCTGAGTGTGTGGGAGCGTTCAGGGATTTTAGGATATATATGTGTGTGTGTATTAAATCGATTTTCAGGCGGACTTCGATTTTATGCGATCCAAAGCTGCCCCGTAAAACCGATTTTCGGATGAAAACGGATCCGACCCCAGATCAGATCAAGAAGCAACATTTTCAATTCGAGCCGGTTCAGTTACAGTCGGTTTCGATTTTTTTTTTTTTTTTACCCACCCCTATTCATGGTTTCTGTATCGCGTTAATTGGACTAAGTTTCATTTGAGTTCGTTAATTTTTTTTTATTATCATAGTGAATAGCTCAAGAGACTATCAAAAGAGATACTTTCGTAAAGGAGAAATCGATACATATAAAGATGGAATAGGAGAAATTGATTCAAATAAAGATGAAAGAGTAATCTATAAGAGGACCGGGGTTTGTCCGCGTAAATTAATAGGTTGAATATTTTTATTAGACTTAGAATTCACACCACCAAATATAAGGGGTTGTGGAGTTTACCATCTGCGCCACTAGCCCAGCCCTGAGTCAGTTGGGTTTGTAACTGACTTTGTATGATAATTTTTGACCTCTAGGATGTGAGTAAGCGAGTAATTTGTTGATGGTTTCGTTTTTACAAAATGTGGCCCCATTTACCCATGTTTTTTATGACTATATGAGAAATAAGAAAATGATTAACATATTTTTAAAATAGTATAAATCATGTCACTGTTCAATATAACTGTGTGATAAAAATAACTTATTTAGCTTGATGATATCTTAAAGTTCGAGTTGTAAAACTTGTAATCATCACAGTGCATTTGGTATCTTTAAAAAGTTTGTAGAAATTATTTACAAACGTCCCATAAACCAATGCCCTTTTTTTGTCAAAAAAGGTTAATCATTTTTTTTGTTATAAACGAAATTTCAATTGTTTTCAACCTATATATGTTTGTGCAATATTTAATGTATGCGAACTGTTGTGTAGAATCCAAACATATCAACAAATTTTTATTTTTTTATTTTTATGTATTATAAATACATTTATTATTACTGGATTCTCCTGATTATAACACTAAGGCTCAACCTAAAATTAAAACTCAAACCGAAACTAAGACTCTTAAAAACGGGAGGAACAACTCACACAAAATAAGAAAATCGTCTACGAGTTAGATGGGAATACTATAATTTGAACTTTGGACTAGAAACTGAAGATGAGTCATACCAAAATGATAGATATCACTGTGTCGCACCACCAACGATAGGACTAAAAATGATTAAAGTTTCATTTTGTGATACAATAAATAACGCTTTGTTATGGGCTAACAACAATTTTAACTTTTTATTTTGGCAAAAAATCCTATTTTGATATTGTGATTAAAGAATGAAATTTGAAAAATACATTTTAATTAAGAGTTTTATGGTGTGTTTACTTTATGAGTTAGAAAATGAGAATAATTAATAAGATTAATTGATAGTGTTTACTTGTTTAAAATTTATTTCGTAATTTGAATGAAAGTATGAGTCTCACATAAATTTGAGGTTGTGGAATTATAATCTCATTCTTGTTACCCCACTTGAGAATCTCATATTTATTACCAAATTCAATATAAAAAGTCTTTTATACTCTTCTTTAATATTGTTAAGAAAAATAACGACACGATATATAATATAAATATATAATATGTTGCTTCAAAAGATAAAAAATAGATATTTGATATACTTGTGATAATATTGTTAAGAAAATTCACTTATTATGACGAGTTATATTATAAAATATTGCACTACATCTTAAATACTATTTTATATATTGTAATTACTTTATAATTTAATCAAAGGTATTTTTGTAATTCATAATTAATTCATTTCGATTTTAAAACAAAATAAACAATTTTAATGAGAATACTGTTGATTCTGATTTCGATTTTGATTCCTACAATTGAAATAAACAACTTATTATGATTCTAATACATCATTCCGATTCCGATACCTCATTCCGATTTCAAGTAATTCCTATTACAGATCATTTCAATTCCGATAATTAAAGTAAATACACCATTAAATTTAATTCATAATCTCTTTCTTAACACATTAATTTAAACAATGTATTTGTGTTTAACAAGTATTATCTTTTAGCTATAAGATTTTTGTTGTTGGTATTTTCAGTAATGCCTATGGGGCCCGATAAAAGCCCAACTGTTTGGCCCATTTGGGCTAAGTCCAAGTTCAGCCTGTCCATCAGAGGAAATCGTCGAGTCTTGTATAAGGTCTGCGGCGTGCTTCAACATCTACAGCGAAGTGAAACCCCAACGAAGTGGGATTCACAACCATATATTGAGATATCACCTAACGTTGTGCGGAGTCCGGAGTCCGAATCACTCACCCCGCAAAGTTAAGTCCGCTCCATGTCAAGCTAGACCTGTTTGCAATGAGCTGAGATCGCCGTTCAGCTCTCCCCATCTCTCGACACTCCAGTCTGCCTGGAACTTCCACTTCGCTCACTACTATGTCAGGCCATGTCAAGTCATCACTTAACTTGCCTTGCACGTCGAGCTTGTCAGAGATTACTGTTCAAATTACAGATCACCACACCTAATCCGCGTGGGTTAGTCATGTAGATCTTCCACCTGTCCCTTGCATTTAATGTAATCCGGCTGCATTAATTGGGAGTCAGGTTCATTAACTACCGTAATCATTCTAATTTAACGCATTGAACATCGCTGTAGCACTTCTCCTTCTATAAATAGAAGAAACTCTTCTCTGTAACATAAGAGCGAAATACTTAGTGAAATAACTGGCTGTTACTCTGTCTAGATATTGAGATAACAAACAGTGGACGTAAGCAAGCTTAACCGAACCACTTAAACACCTCACTGTCTTGCATTCTAGCTTTGCCATCTTTACTCCTATTGCTTATTACTTGCTCAGTTTATCGTTCATGCAGTGTTGGGCCTGTAAGAACTTAAGTTGACAAATTTCATACGTCAACAATTTTAATTTTGTTTATGAAATTACGTTCACATCCTTTATTGAAAAGTATTTTCAAATCCTTGGCGAAATAATTTTATAAGGGGTATATTCAACCTAGAACTTTATTTGAATTCAAATGATTTTAAAAATCTGAGTATATTCAATTTAGGCTTTTTAGAAGTTCATTAAAACGTGGGTGCATTCAATCCAGATTTGTAAAAATTTTAATACAATTTATGTATATTCAATTTAGATTTTTAATAAATCAAAATAAGTTTAAGTGTATTAAAAAAAAATCAATGATTTTATAAAAATTATATTTTAATGGATTGTGAATTTTTTAAATCTAGATATAAATAAAAAAGTTCATCTAAAATTTTGTAGTACCTCTAAAAATTTTTAAGATTTCATTCCTCTGTTTTTTTTTTTTTCTCTCTCTTTGGAACGGGCTTACACTAGTGGTGTCATTCGACACAACGCATTGCATGAATCCCTTTACGTGCCTCCAACCCCTATTCGTCCTCTCTTTGTTTGTATGTGTGTCTATATGTATATATTCTATTACTTGTCTCTGCTTTTTTGATTTCTTAATAAAATCCCTAAAGCATTATTTTTATTTTTCTCTCTGTGTCTCTGTCTCCGTTTCTCTGACTCTTTTTATTTTTTTATATATTTGCTTGCCCCTTTATTTTTGTCTAATCTCATTAGGGTTTTATTGGTTTATCACTGCATTTTCTACACTAGTTGTTTAGTTATAAGTTAAAATAAACGACATCTAGAAGCCACTTTTTATATGTTTATATTGTTCTTGATAGTGAGGATTTTAATATAAATCCCTTGGTTGTAGATGTGGCTTTTGATCAAAACTTGGTACCTAAAGACTGGTAAATGTAGCTAGAACTGTGCTGGAAGAGCCTCGCATTGCAGTGGCTATACAAATCAAGTGTATTTTTCTAGTCCAGTCTATTTAAATTTATATAAAAAATCTATCAAACTCTAAAACTATAATTATAACAAAATCCGATGAAATCCATTAAATAATTTAATAAACTTTTATATCAAATTCTAACAAAATCTTATGAAATCTATCGAATTTATACAATCCATCAAAATCTATTATTACAAACAACTCTAACAAATTCTAATAAAATCTAGATTGAATACACCTCTCTCAGATAAGTAATACATCTATCACTTTATTTTATATATATAGCATGCCAAATGATATGGTACCAGTATATGAATTGTAATGACACATCATTTGGCTACCATACTTACATGACAGTAACAATATAGTTGAAAAATCTGGAATACTCATTAATTTTGTCTTTCATTGACAATTTATACATGGAATGATTACCGTTTAAAGTTCATGAACTTAAGGTTAGCATTGATATGGATTTCAAAACGTCTATGTTATTTGTGGGGAAGTAGACATGACTAAAACACTGGGAAAATAAATCTAAACATTTATGATGAAAATATGGTTATTGACTATTGTAAATGTTCCTGTGTTGAAATATCGAATTCCAAAATTCAGTAGGGAGAAAAAGGATGGAATTGAGTTGATCTCATTGTAACATATAAAATCGCCATTCTTCATCACTTAATGATTTTTGTTTTTGTTTTTTAGAAAAGCACTTTATGACGTTGTGTTCACATAAAATTGTGACGTATACATATTTTAACCAGTAAGAAAAAACAGAAACAGTAACAAGATATGGACAAATGACAAATCAAAACCACCCCGAAATGTCGATAGTCAAGACATATAGTCCAAATTCGTGCCAACTAATGTGTCAGTTGCATGAAATTATTATCTGTTAAATGAATCCAACCATTAAATCCAATCAGATACTTAAAAAGTTTGTACAATATCTAGAATGTTTATAAAAAAATAATGAAGCGTATGATAAATTAGACCCGTGATGTTCAATAATTTAGATGTTATTTTTGGTGGTGCATGTAACTATCTGTAACTATTCAAACTTTCGGAGCCGCCCTCGCCCCACAAGGATGTTCATAATAATTATCCAATGATGATTGTTACTGATTTATCATGTTACATTCAATTAAGTGATCATGTAATGTTCAATATCAGATGTTATGTTGATCTTATCACGACTGACATATTTGCATTAAAGATGCATCTCAGATTTTCAATTTCCAACACATTTTTGGGCCATAATTGTGAGCTATGTAGTGTAAGTTTAAATGATTGTGTTAACATATTAATACGGGATAATAAAATATATAAAAGCTATAGGGGATTTAGTTGTGACCTTTTTTTATATTCATTTAGTTACGAGCAAGCGCTTAGTTGAAAACTTGAGAGTGAAAAATTGAAAATAAAAAAAAAAAAAAAAGTGAAAAAAAGAGAAGAATAGAGGTATCAGATGGAGAAGAAAGGAAATTTATAGAAAAAAAGGGTGGATGAAGAGAAATTTGGGTGATAAAAAAATTAGGGAGATGAACTTAATTTTTTTTTTTTGAAAGGTTTTTTTTTTTTTTGTCCGAATATTTATCTATTACGACTCATATATTAAAAACAATAAGACGAGATAAAAATATTAACTCCTGATATTTTTGATAATTTTGATCCTTTGGTCTTTATATAATTAATTTATTAAAAGATATGTATATATAAGACTTACGGTTGAATATGTTCATTAAGTTTTTTATTTGAAAAAACAACAGTATAATTAATAAAGTATCACAATAATATTTATAATATTTTAACATTATAAAAAAAACTTATAATATTTAGAAAAAATTTAAAATCTGATTTTCCTTTTTTCAAGTAGAGCAACTTCTGCAATCATGCAAAAGTTCTCGTGTCAACCAAACAAAGTAGAATTAACAAAACTTAAAAAGAATTATTAACATTACTTCAAAAAAAAAAACAGAGTTATTAACATTAAAACACCCGTTTGATATGTAAAAATCTCCACCAAACATATATATAACAGAACTAAAATCCGATTCAATTATACCAATTAGTTAAAAGAAATGCGTGACAGTGACAGAGATACTTAAAATATAAAATGATGTGTTAATATATAATATCAATTATTGAACGATTTAACTCGAATTATAATATATTAAGAAAAACTCGAATTATTATAATATTTCAGAAATATATTTATATTATAATATTAAAAGCAATCGACAAATTATTTCAAAAAAAAAAAAAAATAAAATAAAGCAATTGACAAATCGACATGTCGACCGGATGCTTTCGTCCAACAACGTTTTCTACGCAGACAGTCTGTATAGTTGGGCCCAACAGCGTGATCAAAAATCCATCGATAAGCCACGCGTCCAGGTAGGCATGATAAAGTACAGTCCGTGTTCGATACAAACAAAATCTTAAACTCAAAACGACTGAGAGCAAGTCACAAATGTTTAGATCTACGGCTGACATTCACTCCCTTTAATCTTCATCAATACCAATCACTCGCTCCTAACTGCAGGCGCCAAAATCTCACCCTTTCACAATTAAATCGCTCCCAACAAATTACAAACATAAATCACAACCCTCGCGTATTAATGGATAAACTTCATTTTAATCCTTTAAATTTTATAAAATATTAAATTTTTAAAACTCCTTTAAAAATAACTTATTCATCTCTCAATTTTTTTAAAACTCTTTAAAAAAATTGAAAACATATCTCAACTTACGGTCAATATTAATAAAATACGTTAAAAAATATTTTTATCATTAATGATTGTTAGTGATATATAAATAGTAGGATATCCTAAAAAAATAATAAATTTATATGTTAAATTATCTAAAATATTTTAAAATTTAAGTTGTTAAATTATAATTTAAATTATTTAAAATCATCATTGACCATCAATTAATTGAAAGTTTAAACTTTTTTGGAAAATGTTGAAAAAGTTAGAGATGAAAATAGTTATTTTTAAAAGAGTTTTAAAAACCTGATATTTTTTTAAAATCTCATAGATTAAAATGAAGTTTTTCTCATTTTATTCTTATTATTTTTTTCTAATAATTACATAAAGTAAGAGTAATACCGCTCAATCTTTATTTTTTTCCAAAAACAAAAACCACATAATCACGGCTCAAATATAAATTATTTTATGCTTCACACTGTTTGAAAAACTTTTGAATAATATTTTTTTAATTATTTTATAATAAAACACTTAAACAGTTTGATAATATTATAGGTTTGAATACCTCTTATCATAAATAGTATTTTTTTATAAAAAAAAAGGTTAATACTAGTTGTTTGTGTACCTCATCAATTTCTATTGGTTTATAAAATTAAACATTTAAATTTAATTCATTTTAATCCTTAACTTTTAATCCATATAATTTATGATACTTCCCTAATATTTAAGTTCTAAATATTCAAAATACTTTCTTAATATTTAAATTCTGAATATGTATATTTCCTTATAGATACCTCGTAATGCTAAGGTTTTTTGTCTAATAAGTATATTTTACAAATGAGTACCATTAAATTTTTTATTTATTTTTCAATGACATGACATGTAAGTTGTCAACATCATATTAATTATCATGTTATCTTTTAATTTGTAAAATATTGATAACTTATATATCATATAATTTAAGTATAAATTTAGATAAAAAATTTAAAAAATCTAATATTACTATTTATGAATATATATTAAAAAAAGGACATTACTTGTTAACTTATAAGAAAGCTTTAAAAAAAAAAAATCAAATCATCTAATATACTTATTTTTTTAAGTCACTAAAACACTTAATACTAGTCTCTAAAACATCTAATATTAGTCAATAATTAAAATAAAACACAAAATATTAACGAAAAAAAATCATAGTAAGTGTGATATCGTCAAGTGCCTCTAACAAAAATTTTAAAATTGGGTTTCACCCTAATCAATTGGATTACCACCCTCCACCGCCCCTCCCTCTCTCTATCTCTTACTCTCATTCTAAAAGTTTCTTTATATTTATATCTGTTTCTGTGTTGTGTACAGTTCTTTCAATTCGATTTTTGAAATGGAGAGAAGCTTGGAGCTCCAAAACACAGTAAAAGAAGCCCTAAACGCACTGTACCATCACCCCGACGATGCCGTCCGTATGCAAGCCGATCGATGGTTGCAGGATTTTCAACGCACCATCGATGCTTGGCAGGTACCTTTTTTTTTCCTCTTTCTCATTCCTTTCTATTCTCTATTTTTTCTCCCACTGAGTCCTAGGTTGAGTCAAGCATCCGAGACTCGTTGAGCTTTACTTCGATTATTTAGTGTTGCTATCTGGATTGCCTAATGTATTTGTGATTATTATTCGTTTTATATTTTTCCTTTTTTAGTTTGTTTTTAGTTAGATTGGATTTTTAATTCGAGAGCCTAAGTTTGAAATTTGTCTATATGTTTGTATTTTTAGGGTTTTGTTTGAATTTTGAGTGTTCGTTGGTGTACTATTGATTTCTTTAATAGTATTATTCTCTGTTTCTAGAATGATTGGAATTGTGTATGACTTTGAGCTAAAAGAAAGTAAGACTCTCACTACCTTGCATTTGAAAATGCGTGTTTTCGTTATGAAGAGTCTCAGCTAGGCTTGCTCAGGTTTATCCGTTTTAACTTACTCCGGTTGCCAAATGAACTGAACGTGAAAATGGAAAATAGAAATGTAACTGATTGCAATTTCGTACAATACAATGAAGGTAGGCTTGTATTTTTTTTTTCCCTTCTTTGTTTACAGTTTGTCCAATGCTAATGTATACAGTTAAACTAATGTTGCATTATTAGTTGTTTTGTATTTTAGTTTTTCATAGTGATTAAACTTGTTCCTGGTGAATACAAAACTTGTGAAAAACCTGAAAAACAATACCCAGAACTTTGTGTATAAATTCCATTGCACATTGGGTTTTATCTGTTTGTTTGTCACTCTAAAATCTCCATCTCTGTGGCTGCAATTTCGAGTATTATTTATTTTCTAGAACTGTTTTTGTGGTCCTAGCTTGAAGCTGTTTGAGCACGGTAGTTTGATGTTGGGCATGTCGTCCTTTTGGGCTATAATTGTATTTATTTGAAGGTCAATCTTGTGTTCTGATGGGACCTAGTCTGCTCATATTTGTACATGCTCTAAAGGGAGTTTATGCTTGATAATATGAAGGGAATTGATGAAGGAAATTTTTTTGCGCATATCATATGATTGGATGGATTATAGGACTACAAGTATTTTGCAGTGAATTTCTTGACATTGCTTCTGTTTGACTTGAACAGTCAATTCACAAGGCAAAAATATGAATACTTTGTTGCATTACCCTTTCAAAATTATAAAGATAAAGCTACAGATCAAATTGGCAAGCAAGTTTTATTTCTTTCTCCTCAAAAAAAATTCCTCCAAAATTTTGTTTTGTCGACTTTCTCGTGCTTTATCATACTTAATCTTGTACAGTGCTTGTTAAGAATGTGTTTGCTCTGAGATTGAAGGGATTGAGCTTTGCATATGCTTATTTTATCTCTTTTTGTTATGCTCTCATGTGATGTTTGAGCTATTGCAATTGGCTCCTTTCTGATTTAACTCTCACTGTAAATTTTACTTATATTTTCATGGTTTAAATTCTGTGTTGTTGTTTATCCCTTTAGGTGAATTTCTATTTGTATGTATGATTTATAAATGTTTTATGTCTGGTTCAGGTTGCTGATAATTTGCTTCATGATGTCACTAGCAATCTAGAGACGTTGATCTTTTGTTCTCAGACACTCAGAAGCAAGGTATCTGTGTATATCAATCAGTATTATTTTCTCATGTATCATGAGTATTTGTAGACTCTCTGATCTAAAACTAGTCATTCATAGCCTAGTGGTTTTGATTTTTGTTTAAATTGTATATATTATGAGATATGTTACAAGTGGTGTATTATCTATATCAATAAAATCTTGTTTAACTTGTTATTTTATTTTTAGTCGTGACAAATTTTGATGCTTTCTAGATCTGATTTATAGGTGCAACGAGATATTGAAGAACTACCATCCGAAGCTGTTCGTGCATTGCAGGATTCCTTGAATGTGTGTGGGCGCAAATTTTTCTATAACCGTTGAAAATTATTGGATTTAAATTTCATATTTTGTAGTTGATATGTTCCTAACAATTGCTTGAAACTGAACTATGAGTGTTAACTCAAATTGTGATTTCCTGGTTGTATGGCTAAAGTTATAAAATGAGTTATGTTGGTTCCATATTCATTGCATGAAGATGTTAGCAAGTCTTTCCCAGTTCTAATAATATGTTTTGCATGTTGCCCTTCTTAATATTTTAATATGCACTTGCATGCATTAATGAAATTAGAGTAAAATCTTTGTTAGAAATGCTGTAGAAGTCCTGCTTTTGGTTAAGATGCTATGATTGGATTGTTGCATGAGGGACTGTAACAGTGACATTGTCTTTTTCTTTTTTCATTTGCTTTCTTTTTCGTATGACATGTTGTTGAAATGTAGGAGAGGAGAGACCATCCCTAGCTTTATATTAAACAAAGGCCAAGTTAATTTTTTTAATTGTACCTTCATCACTTATAATGTTTAGAAAATTTTCTTGAAGAAGTTTTGGTTTGGGTACTGAATTATCTTATATAACAGTCAGATAGTTTTAAGTAAAACCTCATTGACATGAAAGAGGCATTCTGCCAAGAAACTTGCTGAGTTGAAGTTTGGGTAACTACTTGTAGCAAAGGATGTGACCGGGGCCAAGGAATGGATACTTGCTTCTTTTTGGTTTCTGTCTTTCCGTTCCTCAGTGTTGCTTGAGTAGCGAAAGTCAAGTAAACCTTTATGTACATTCTGTTTTTATTCTCCAAAATTATTGACAGGATGTTCTAGGGGCTAGGAAAGTCTGATTTTTTTTTCCTTGATTATGATACAATCAAGAGGTTATTGTGGATCCTGCGCTTTATATTTGTGGATCACACTGTGATCCGATACTTTTGTTATCAGGATACATTTCAAATCGGCATAATAGGAGATGCATGCAGTAAAAAATTACCTGCTTTTCTTTTTTAGTTCATGGGTTTTTGAATTCCTTTAGCTACCTTCTTCTTCTGTTTTTTGGAGCTTTATTAATTGTTGATGTTGGGGGTTTCTGCAGCTTATGATCTGCTTGGAAGTTAGCATCCTGAAACCTTTAATTTCAAAGATACAGTTTTTAATGCTTTCTTCTTTACTGCTTTATGAAGTCATGGGATGCAAAATGATGCCAGAATTTTTTCTAAAGTAGTCACTGATGGTGATATCTTCCTTACAGATTAGTTGTCATAAGTTGTTAGTTGGTTTTTTTGTTTAAAGATTCATGTTCTTTATGGTTGCTCATGAAATTATATGAAGATTTACATGTGGAAGCAACTTTATATTTATCTAGTTGCTTTACATGAACAAATGTGAATTAAGTTTTTGTAAGCTGTTGCTGCTCACTGTCAACCATTATTTGTGTTAAAATATCTGTCTTATAAGTAGTGGTTCTATTTGTTTTATGCGAACATACATATATGTGATCATATGCATAATGCTCGAATATCCCTTATATTGTTAATGGAATTCAATATCATGGATTTATTAATGCAGACCTTATTAAAAAAGTTTCATAAAGGCCCCCCAAAAGTCAGGACTCAGGTATGCTTTTGGAATTTCTTTCACTAGCAGACATTTTGTTGCAACTTTGCAATAACAAGAGAATTAATTGTATTTGATTGTTTTATGTTTGCAGATTAGCATTGCGGTGGCTGCCTTGGCTGTACATGTTCCTGCAGAAGATTGGAGAGGTGGTGGTATAGTGAGTTGGCTACGGGATGAGATGAATTCCCATCCAGAATATGTGCCTGGATTTTTGGAGCTACTTACAGTCTTACCTGAGGTATTTATAGATAATGTGTTGTGAATACATTTTTTATGTAGTAGTAGCAGCCAGTACTTTGGTTACTCACTGCCTTTTCTTTCCTTTTTAAGTTTCTTCTTCTTTTAAGCAAAGGAATGATTTGGCTTGATTTTAATTGAGCAAAAGGAGGAATGTTTGTTTTCATGGAGGAAGTTGATAATTTAAATTCTTCAGTTTGATTATTATTATTATTATTTTAATTACTGTTACTATAATATTACTGCATGATGCAAGATTTCAAAATGCTAATTTTTTTTTTCCTTCTTTTTGTTGAACTTGGTCAAATCTTTTGGAGCTCTTTGTTAATCAGTTAAAAGAACTTCTCTGTTAATGGGTTAAAAGAATTTGTCATATAAGAATTGGCTAAGTAACATTATGTATTTTCTCTATTGTTTCATTGTTGGCATTCATACTGGATGTAGAATCGTCTGACTAGTTTAGTCAGGAAAGTCAGTATAGTACACCTTTCTGTGCTCTTATCTCTTTCCAATGCAGATCTAGGGACCTTAGTTATGCTGGCTTCTTATCTTTTAGATGGATCACAATAATGCTCTAGTCCTTGAACATATTTTATAATTTTTAGCTTGTTTGTAACTTAAAAACGTTTTTGCATTGACTCTTATGCTAGTTTTCCTTTCTTTTGGTTTGTCTTTGCTTCAGGAAGTATTCAACTACAAAATAGCAGCTCGTCCAGAAAGACGTCGGCAATTTGAAAAAGAGTTGACTTCTCAGATGGAGGTTGCTCTTAATATATTGACAGCTTGTTTGCAAATTAATGAACTCAAGGAACAGGTAGGGATATTTCCTCTTGTTAAATCCCTTTTTCTTATTAAGATTGAGTAAAATATAGCTCTTATAAAAGGGAGTTCCCCTCATCCGGTTGCCCGCTTGAGAATTGTGAAAATATCATCAGATGGTTTCATGCATTTTCGTAGTAGAAAGAGAAGTTGTCATTTGAAAGTTCCTGCTCAATGATAGTGATCTAAATGTTTTAATTTTGTGTATGTTGGCTTTTATACAAGGTTCTTGACTTTGTATGGCTAAGTGCTTTTGCGAAGAGGAAACAATAGATAATAATCATGGTTTCTATTTTGTATTATAAAATTTGGTACCTTGTGGGATGGGATGGACAGTTTTCTAAAACTATACATTCCCTAGCTTGGTCCTATCGCTTTCAGCTACTCACTTCCAACAACAATATATATGCAGTGTTGGGTACTTTTCTTTTGGCAATTTTCTGAGTTTTAGATTTTCCTGCTTCATGCATGATCAATTTTGAAATCCTTCAGCTCAGCAAAAGATTAGTATCTAAAGAAGTTTGCTGTATAAGTGTTTCAGCAAGTGGCTTTTTGATCATTTCAGCCTTTTTTTATTTGCCAGGTTCTTGAGGCATTTGCATCTTGGCTTCGATTAAAGCATAAGTAAGTGTTTTACACTGCTTTATTCCCAACACATGCATCCAATAAATTTTACTTGTTTTTTTATGAGACTTTTTCTCATTTAGAATGGGATTACACAGTGGAGTTTTGTGGTGTTCAGGGTATAGTTTGTTAAAAGTGCAATATTGCTAGGGACAATTTGAAAATGGTCATTACTGGCAAAATTTATTTTGGCATAAATTATATGTAATTTATTTGACCTTCTATTGGTTTCAGGATCCCTGGGTCTGTACTTGCCTCTCATCCTTTAGTATTGACGGCCCTCTCAAGCTTGCATTCTGAGATACTTTCTGAGGCATCTGTAAATGGTATAACATTTCAAACTAGCTAATATTAATTCCATCTTGGCACTAATCAAATTGAGGTTTTTGGTTTAATAAAGTTTTCGCAACTAAATTATGTTGTGTTTGGAATGCCATTTCAAATAAAGCTTCTAGGGATAGATCTTTTACTAGTAGAGCTTTATAGAGTAGTTAAAAGCACTATGTTGTTTGGTAGTTAATTTAAAAGTCCTTCTAAGTTAATGGATTGCTTGACAATATATGTGTATATATATATATATCTAAGAGTTGGGTAGTAACGAATTATATATATATAAGTAGTGTTCGTAAATACGGCTGTATCAGGCCGTATATACGCTGATACGACTGTATCAGCTTTGGAACGCACAGATACGAGCGTATATCGCCCGTATCTGTTTTTTTTCGTATAACGTGTATTGGTACGACCGTATATGGCCGTACCGTACATGTACGCACGTATATGACATTATACGGCAAGAGCAAAACGGGAAAAAAATTACATAAAATCACTGCCACCCTAAAACTCTCCCATTTTCTTCCTTAAAGCCCGATCGGCTGCATCCCTTCCAAACCCTCTCCTTACTAACGCCAAAGCTTCCCTTTCCGGCGAGTCGGCGACTGAAGCTTCCATTTCCGACGAGCGAAGCTTCCACTTCCAGCGACGGCACGACGCAGACTGATGAAGGAATGGAAAAGAAGAAGAGAAAATGGTTGAGAGAGAAGTAATTGAAGAGGAGGAAAACTAATTGGAGAATAAGAAAAATGGGTGATAACTTTTTTGATGTTTGAAAATTGAAACTGATGAAGAAAGGGGTGAGACAGCTAGCATGGGTAAATGGATGGATGACCTCTCGTTTTTTGTGTTTTAATATACTAAATTTTTTATAACATTTTTTTAATATTATATTCCATGAATTTACTATATTATCCTACAAAAAATCAAAATCAACTTTTTACTTATTTAATATAATTAAGTAAACATTAAAATCTAAAAAAATTTAAAAATTAAGTAAAATAAAAAATAAATATTTATTTAATACAAAATAAATATTAAAAAAAATTAAAAAATGAATATTAAAAATTTATTTATTTATTTATTTTTTTTAAATATTTGCCGTATAATGTGTATCAGGCGTACCGTACCGTACCGTACCAAAACAAGGTGCTCGTACCGTACCGTACCACGTATTTACGAACGTTGATATAAGAGTTGGGTAGTATCGAATTACAAAAAGGAGAAACAAGCGATGTGTTTGTAAAAGAGCTTCCATATCGGTGAATTACGAAAAGGAAAACTCTTCCTGGATTAATATTAGAAAACTTTTTCATGCATTGATGCCAAATTAATCAAAATAAAATCAAAAGAGCTTTTGACATTAAAAAGCTCTTTGGCTAATAGAAAAACCATATCAAACACACTTTAAGTTTCTGACTTACTTCATGTGTTTCCTCTTTACATTGATAGAAATAACTTTCCTTTTCATCTTTGCAGTCATTTCTGAATTGATACACTACTCTGCGGCTGGGAGCTCTGGTGGTGCTGCTGTAAACATGCACTTAATTCAAGTAATTGTGCCTCAAATAATGAGTCTAAAGGCCCAGCTTTCAGATTCATCAAAGGTATTGCAAGGTTTAGTGTAACGCCTATGGGGACACCCTATGAATAATCTGAATCATTGTAGAAAATTGTTGTTGGAATACAATATCTCCCATTGAAGTGGTAGGCCTTTGATTGTGAATACAGTACGACATATATATGATATACCTTAATTCCTGTGTCAACTTTGGGGCATGTTTAATCTTAACCGCTACATTTAATGATCTTGTGCGATTTTGGATGAATTATATGATTTTTAAAAGCCTTGTGTTGCTCTTTTAGCTGGTTCCTGTGACTTTATTGATTTCTCAAATATACTGAATTCATTTTTTAATTCGAATTTTTAAAAATTTATTACTATTTTTATTACTTCTATACTGATGTTTAATCATAAAATTATCACTGGTTTGGCTGAGTCATGATACAGAATAAATTCGATAATTTGTCTAAACCCCATGTAACATTTGTCCATAGCTACATACATGAGATACAAACATTTCATACACCTGCCCAGCTGAGTTAATTTGAAGTTATGTGGAAATTTTATCAAGTAAGTTGTATGTTTCATTCTCACATACAGTGTAGATGAAGATAATTCCTTTTATAATTGTCTGCACATAGACTGACATTTGTGCGCAAGCATAAACATGTGTACATAATGTGCCATGCAGGAAGGAGTTCCCAGTAATCTTTCACTTTGTCATCAAGCAGTGATTTATGTTTTTCTTCCTTTTTCCCTCAGTATTTTTTCTCATATTAATGAAGAAAAAGGACCATCTCTTCCTCTGTAGTGTTTTCCTGTGATTTAAACTTTCCCAATTTCAAGATGGGGAAAAAAGTGTTTTAGTGCATTAAATTCTAAAGTTGCATCATTAATGGTCAAGATGATTTAAATCCTTGGTATTTAGCTTGATTTGACATTATCTTATTTGCTATTTCAAGAAAATATGTATCTTGTGTGCATATAAGAAAGATATGAACATGACACAATACAGGACATTATGTATCGTAGATGTTCTACCATCAGAAGATATAGTCAGAAATAAGCTTTATATCTTTCTTCCTATAGATTTTTGGTCACTCTTAAGATTTCAGCCTGTTCACTGTTGATA
Source organism: Dimocarpus longan (assembly GCA_022984855.1). Lineage (NCBI taxonomy): Eukaryota > Viridiplantae > Streptophyta > Magnoliopsida > Sapindales > Sapindaceae > Dimocarpus > Dimocarpus longan. The sequence goes on from CM041024.1 coordinate 9,472,630, forward strand.
TTTTGATAGTTAACATTTCAGAAGAACTTTTATGGTTTCTTGCTACATATAGAACCTTAGTGCATACTAATTGAAGTCCTTGCAATCTGAATTTTTTTTTTTTCCTGTTTACTTTCTATATTCACTTTCAGGATGAAGAAGATGTGAAAGCCATTGCTCGTTTATTTGCCGACATGGGTGATTCATATGTTGAATTGATTGCAAATGGTATGCATTTTTGCCATTTGTTGTAAATCTTAACAATTATTGTATGCTTTATGTTTCCTATGTCTCAAATCACTTCAGTTACTTCAAATTTGCTACAGGTTAGATGAGTTAGGTCATTCTACCATCACTTTGGTTAATAAATTTCTTTCTACAGGTTCAGAAGAATCAATGTTGATAGCACGTGCATTGTTGGATGTTGCTTCACACCCAGAATATGATATTGCTTCAATGACATTTAACTTTTGGCACAGTCTTCAGGTCATTTTGATTAGAAGGTGATTCCTACATACCTCTACTAAGATGGATAGTCTATTTTCAGTATGAAGCTCTAATCATAATGACTCTGATGTTGTAGGGATTCCTATATGTCATTTGGTAATGAAGCATCTGCTGAAGCAGAGAGAAACAGAGGGTTGCAGGTTTTTCATCCAGCCTATGAATCTCTTGTGTCCGTGGTGAGTCTGCTGATCAAGTAATTGATAAATACTTCCATTAAAATAATTTTAACAGACTAGAAGATGCGGCTTGTTGGCTAATACTTGTGGGTGCTACGGCTTTTGTCAGGTTAGCTCCCGAGTTCAATACCCACAAGATTATCAAGACCTCTCATTGGAGGACCTCAAGGAATTTAAACATACTAGATATGGTAATAATTAGACATCTAGATTTGGGATTTCCTTTATTTCATCTAGTAATTCTCAAAGTTTCTTCATGGGTTATGTGGATGCTGATTTAAAAATTGTTCTTTCATCATTGAAGCGTACAAAGCAGCTGGTTGTTGTTTATTGTTGTGGAACAGTGGAAGCTGATGTTAGAGTACAATCTAATGTCGTTCAGTTGTAATTATTAAAGTATTGGACAGATTTAATGATTTGGAGTTTGGAGTTAGCACTAACAACCAATTTCCTGTACTCTTGGGCATATGATTTTGAAGCTCTATTAATATCTTTTATGTAATGATGCATTTGCTTTTTTTTTTTTTTCTCCTCCCTTTTTTGAAGTCATTTTTTAGTTTAGGTGTAATTGGAGTGAAGCTATAGTGCTTGATTGGGTAGGATATGAAGTTTGGAACCTATGTGTAAGTTCTTTCTTATAGAAATAGATCAAAGACAATCTAGTTAACTGGTTTTTTTTGTCCTCAAACGTAGATTTGGATGATATGTTATCCTATGGTACAGTGATATTCTGTAACTTGCTACTTATGCTATGTGATTCAGTCACATTTATCTTTTGAATTGAAGGTTGTTACATCTGCCTCTTCTTTTATATTTTCTTCTTGATGAGACCTGGCGTATAGCACTTCTTCGACGCTAATGGAATCTGTGATGTTGCTAGCTGTTGCGGATGTCTTAATCGATGCAGCATCAGTTTTAGGTGGTGATGCAACGTTGAAAATTCTTTACATGAAGCTTGTTGAGGTGTGTATTATTTGCATTGTTGGGGGAAGGATAATTTCCATTTGTAATGAAGTTGTAATAACTTTTGCTTTGTTTCTCTTCAATTTCAAAGTTTTGGAGCGTGCTATTGGTTTTTTAAACGGATGGTACTGATAGATGTTTGTGTAGATTAAATTACATAATCTTATGAGTATATGACCCAGAATCATATTAAATGGTTATTTATTATATTTAAGTGGGTATCAACTCAACACCAAGTCACAACCCTGTAAGAATTGTTATTATTACAGCTGCCTTGAGTCTTGTTGGATTCATTTTATGATCTGCTAACAGGTAAACTAAATACCAATTGATTAGCCTAAATGCATGACAAACTCAGAAAATAAATAATAGCATGCATGGTAAAGTTAAATTTCTTATGTCACCAGTTTCAGTGCTGATAAATCTGCATTGGCAAGCGTGAAGAGTAATAATAATACAAAATGCAACAATGTATCTTTCACATTGATGGTTTTATAAAGAGCTACTAAAAGGTTTAGCTGATATCGACTTTCATGGTGGTGTTAGAGGATCCTTTCCAGAGAGACTTCTTTTATTTTGTTTTATGTTGTTAGAGAGCTTCATATCATTAGTTTGGTCCATTCCTTTCCGCTTACCTTTTGTGCCTATTGGTTACTAACATGATATTAGAGTTTGGTTTGTCCAATAGTCCTGGGTTTGATTTTGCGCACATGATTATGTTTGAATTTGTTGTGTATTTGTATTTGGCCTTGGTCCATGTGCCAAGCTAGCCGTTTGACATGTGATGGGAAATAGGGTTTTAGCAAAGAATTATGTTTGAAAAGGGAGAGGAATGGAAAAAGAGAAAACGATTTGTAAATTTTCGACTGTTTATCCTCTGTATAGCTTTGGAGAAGGTGAAAAATCAGTTTGTAAAGTGCAATTGTATTCTCTTTCCCTCATTTTTTTCGGCTCAAATGATTGTGATTCTTGAATTGTACTTCAAAATGTTCTAAAAGTTGTATTGTACTATTATGATTGATTGTGTTGTTAGCTTATCAACATCCTGTTCTGTGGTTTATGTCTTCTATATTTATCCAAGGGTGTAGCCTGCTGTGGAAATGAAGATAATAAATGGCGTCTGGCGGAGGCAGCTTTATTTTGCATCAGAGCCATATCTAATTATGTTTCTGTTATGGAAGCTGAAGTAATGCCCCAGGTATGAGTGTTCCTTAATTTTGTTTTGCATCCTTCCTTGATTCCCTATATTCTGTGGAGATATATTACATTAGGCTCTGCCATTGGTGGTCAGGACATGTGTACATTGCTGTAGTTTAATTTGCATGTTTCCTTAACGTGTTTGTAGATCCCCTATAACATACATATTTTAACTTTACAGCCATAGGATGAGATTTTGAGAATGGTTCCCAAGTTTGATACCTTGATTTTGCTTTAGATTTGTTTTTCATTATTGATTGAGTGATTTGCAATTTACAAATTGATAATTATCAAGGTTAAGGCTCTTAATTAATTAGTGTCTAATTAAAAACATAGTCTTAATTTATCAGTAGATGCTCTTGTCTTTGTTTTTTAGGTTCTTTTGAATTAATACGTTCTTATTGTATCTAGATGGTTGTCTGAAGTTCTAGAATATGAGTTTCTTTTTTTTTTTTTTGGGTTGTTTTAACACAGGTTATGGCTTTGCTTCCAAAACTTCCTCAACAACCTCAATTGCTTCAGACTGGTATTCTGGTTAAGAAATTTTATTTATTTATTTATTTCTTTTGGGAAGTTTTATAGCTGTTCTCAGAGAGTGGAGATGGTGGATCATCGTCTCCTGAGGCAGTAGTTAAAATTTTATTTTATTTTATTTTTTATTTCTAAATAATGTTTCTATTATTAATTCAGCAATATCTGAATGGTGTCATTATTTAACCTAATAATTCTCAGTGTGCTTAACAATTGGGGCATATTCAAAATGGCTTGATGCTGCATCAAGCGATCCATCTATTTTGGCTTCAGTCCTTGGTATTCTCACAAGTGGCATGGGTACATCGGAAGATTCGGCTGCTGCTGCAGCTCTGGCATTTAGGCATATCTGTGATGGTATAAAGTCTTTTTAATTGAGTAAATTTGTATTGTTTTTTTTTCCCTGTCTATCGCAGCATTTGAGAAAGGTGAGTATCGTTGCATGTACTTTAATGCTATTTAGTTGTCCAGCGGTTGCTCATAGTGAAATGATTAATTGTATGCACCAGAGACAAAATCTACCCACCAATCTAAATTTTTATGATTTTATGAAGTTTAAAGTTGTTTCTAGTACCTTGGATGGCATAGAGCAATAGAGCTTACGCATCTTTAGGCATATATGTGATGGTATGAAGTCTTTTTAATTGAGTAAATTTGTATTGTTTTTTTTTCCCCCCGTCTGTTGCAGCATTTGAGAAAGGTGAGTATGGTTGCATGTACTTTAATGCTATTTAGTTGTCCAGCGGTTGCTCATAGTGAAATGATTGATTGTATGCACCAGAGACAAAATCTACCCATCAATCTAAATTTTTTTGATTTCATGAAGTTTAAAGTTGTTTCTAGTACCTTGGATGGCATACAGCTTACTCATCTTTAGGCCTTATTTATCCTTATTGGCGAATGTTTTGATGGCTCCCTCCTGAATACATTTTTATCGTTCCGGAAAAAATGTTATTTTTTTTTTAATCTGGGAAAAATCTTTAAGTGCATGTGATTGAGAATCTGTAACAATGTTTCGTTTTGGAAATGTTATAGCTGAAAGTGAAAAAACTAATTTTTTTTTTTTATACAATCTATTGATTTTAAGGTTCCTGTTGGGCTTTCAGTAGTTGAAGGAGGTTTAGTAGCTCATTTAGTTTCAGACTGAGGTCTGGTACGCCAGACCCAGCTGCCTTAGAAATGCTGAATAGTGATAATGTCTCCTCTATGTTCCTTTATGTTTGTTCTTCTTCCATCTGATCCTATCTATGTGCTACCACAATTAATGTGTTAATAATTGGCTTGACTTCAGCCTTATTACTATACTAAGCGTCTCTAATTTATATGTGGTTCTTTATTCACAATATTCACTCATCTACTTTGTTTTTTGTTATCTTTCTTTTGTTTATTTATTCTACTATATTATTGAATATTATCTTGTTCTATAAATGTTCTAAGAGTGATTTTAGTGATTCTAACTCAATTGTAGATTGTCGAAAAAAGCTTTGTGGATATTTGGATGGTCTCTATAATGTATACCGTACAGCAGTTAATGGTGAAGGTAGTTTGAAAGTCTCTGCCGAGGACTCATTACATTTAGTTGAAGCCTTGAGGTATATCTGTTGCTCCAGGACTTTAAAGTGAATAGCATGATGGCAATTTGTGTGTAAATAACTTGGTTAATTTCTTTTTAATGGATGTTTGCAGCATGGTTATTACAGAACTTCCTCAAGATGATGCTAAGAAGGCCCTGGAGATGTTGTGCTTGCCAGTTGTTACTCCTTTACAGGTTAGTCCTGCATTTATCGTATTCGCTGAAATTTGTTTTGTTTTTTGAGGATACTATCGATTTTATGTCATGTTAATTAGGAAGTTATCAATCAAGGACCAGAGATATTGCAGAAGAAACATGCTCGCGATTTAACTGTTCATATTGATCGATTTGCTTATATCTTTAGGTGTGGTGACCATCTTTTCAGTCCTGTCTTCTACTATTTTTAATAAATTGAAATGTTCTCACATGCGACTGTCCTAATTTTAGGTATGTAAATCATCCTGAAGCCGTTGCAGATGCAATACAAAGGCTATGGCCCATATTTAAAGCCATATTTGATGTGTGAGTATAACTTACTGCTGATTCAGATTTCAGAAATCTTAATGTAAACATCCTTTTACAATTCATTCTTGTCTCATCTATGTTGAACTTATTGCTGGTACAGTCGTGCATGGGATATGAGAACAATGGAGTCTATATGCCGAGCGTGCAAATATGCTGTGAGTTAATCTGATGTTTGAAGAAATTTAATAAGAGTTTATTTTTGCCATACTTCATTGGCTAACTATAGAAATCCAGTCTTGAGCATTAATATTACATTGGTTTAAACTTGGATATTTAGTAGTCAAGTCAATCATTTTTCTGCCTATAGAGCCATCCATCGATCCATACATTGGTTAAAGGATCCTGTGAACTGCTACCTTTTGTTTTGAGTCCTGGTTTCTCGTTGTACAATATATATATATATATATATATAATATTATATCACAACTTCGTTGTTGGCTGTTTTTAGTCTCCATGTATTTATGCCTTTCATCTCTGTCGTTTATTACGATGACTGACGTGTGTAGCTGGTTACATGCTTTGTAATTCTGCAAATTGGATGTCGTAATCATGTACTATTTCTGCTTCATAACCGTATTTAAATGCATACTGTGTTTGTTCTTGACTGACTTTTATGTAGTGTGTACACAACACCAACTCTCCAGGACGACTGTTAAATAATGATTTTGTAGGTGAAGGAATGTACTTAATTGGTGCTCCATGAAGATAATTGTGCTTGCTTAGTTTTATTGTGTCTTCTTTCTGTTATATATTGTCCCTTTTTAAATTTAGTTTTCTTCTCTGATCTCAGTAGTAGTTCTCAGGTGAAAAAACAGAAAAATAGGCTATTCTGTTTTGCTAAATCATAAAATGTGATCTAAAAGGACAAATTTTAAGACTTTGTTTAGTAGCAATTAATCACGGTGCTGAGTTATCATGAAATTTAGAGGCAGTAAGGTTTCAGTCCTTAGGCAAGATTGTCCAGGTGAAAATAGTTGAATGAAATTTACTAATTTATTGTCTTTTAATTAATCTTTAGGAGCCATAGTAGCACCTAGAGATTGTATGGATTTTTTAGATTGTAAGATGAACAGGCCACAAGTTTTCGGTTCTACTATGTCAATGGAATTTTTGGATGTAGTTGAATAAAAAAATGAATGCTTTATACACTTAGCTTCATGTGTTTCACTATGTACTTCAGCAACTAAATTATTACAATGGTGTAATGTTTCTTTTAGGTAAGAACTTCCAAAAGGTTTATGGGCATCACAATAGGAGCCATGCTAGAGGAGATTCAAGGCCTATATCAACAACACCAACAGCCTTGCTTCCTTTATCTCTCTAGTGAAGTTATTAAGGTATGTCTTTCTCAATCAATAATGTGCTTAATTTTTTCTTATTGAAAACATGAGCTAACGTTTTGGTTTGCAGATATTTGGTTCAGATCCATCTTGTGCAAACTACTTGCAAAATTTAGTAGAAGCACTCTTCAAGCGCACAACATGTCTTCTCACCAGCATTGAGGTATGTTTTCAATATGTTCTGTGTTTTCTTCTCTTGACTAGAGCACAAATATACTGATGCTTACTTGATCATCTATATTCCAGGAATTCACTTCAAGGCCAGACGTAGCGGATGATTGTTTCCTGTTAGCTTCGAGGTGCATTCGCTATTGTCCTCAACTATTTATGCCATCTGCCATATTTCCATCATTAGTAGATTGTGCTATGATTGGAATTACAGTACAGCACAGGTCTAGTCCTCGCCCTCTTGCTCTCTCACATTCAGTCTATATGTCTATGCTTGGTTATATTTTATGCAGTTTTCTTAAATGCTTGGATATGTGTGACGGCATAAGTAGTTCTGTGACAAATGATAAAGAAATCATACTTATAACTGGAGTAAAAAATGGAGAAGAAACTGACAACCATGCATCAATACATAAATCTCTTGTATATGTGACTGCATCTAGTTGGTTTGGTTTCAGTTTATGTGTCAGGAAAAACAGCTATATTCAGTTGCTCTCATCCTAAGCCTAGACCGACAGCCCTTTATTCTCTTCGAACAGATGCGAATAGAATGTCAAAAACCAATTAAATGAAAGTAGTGCCACATTGTGTAGGCATTTGAACAGTCTTGGATCTGGACTTTTAAACTGATTTGTTTGTTCCAGAAGCACCGATGCTTTTCGGGTGTCTTGTGCAAAAACTTTTAAACATATAACTTAAAACATGGTGGCATGGCTATATGCAGAGAGTTATAGTTGTATATGTACTAGATGTGTATTTGATGATAGTGTGGATACATGCCATAACATGTATCTGTTTATACAAGGGTTAGCATGTGGTGCACCCTTGTCCTGCCAATATAAGGTTATCTTCGGAAGGGTTTTCCTTATTTTTTTCATTTTCCTCTCTTTGTTATGCTTGATCTTTCATCAATCTTTTGGTTCTTATTAACCCTACGTACGAAACTTCTGTTCATGTCTATTTTGATTGTCCTACAATGTATGTAATATACCTGTGAATTATTCGTTTTTGATTATATTCTTTTTGAGTTTGCAGAGAAGCTTCAAATTCCATCTTGACCTTCTTATCTGATGTCTTTGATCTTGCAAAGTCTATAAAGGGAGAAGAATTCTTATCTATAAGAAACACTGTCATCATTCCCAGAGGTGCCAGAATTACCAGAATTCTAATTGCCTCATTAACAGGAGCGCTTCCTAGTTCTCGACTAGAAACGGTAGGCCCTAGTTTCTGTTAACTTCTTAAGATATGGTTGGTGTGTGCGTGAATTTAATTATATTGTCTCCAGTTTTGTGTAAATTTTAATTTTTCTGGAACCTAATCTTGTTCCAGGTAACATATGCACTACTAGCCCTAACTCGAGCGTATTGTATGCAAGCATTGGAATGGGCCAAGGAGAGTGTTTCAATGATCCCATTGACAGCTGTTGCAGAAGTGGAAAGATCAAGATTCTTCCAAGCATTGTCAGATGCAGCGTCTGGGGCTGACGTCAATACCCTGATGGCTCCCATTGAAGAGCTGTCAGATGTTTGTCGTCGAAATCGAACAGTTCAAGAGATTGTCCAAGGAGCTTTGAAACCACACGAATTGAATAGGGTTACTGTATTATAATAGTGGAAAGCAACAAAGGGGCTGTTTTGCTTAGGCCCTGCAGGTGAGAGTTATATGAGGCTACTTGTTTGTTGATTAGTTATATTCGTTCATCATCATTGTGTATCAATTATCATTCTCCAGTTTTTTTGAAAGGAGAATCGTTGCATTTGTATTGGGTGGTTGGGCGAGAATGGGTGATGACTGTTGTATTTTCATTGACCTAGTGGTTACAATTGCATTGTCTTCAATTCTTTTGGGGTAAAATTTCTGGTATAGAGTTGTAATTTTGTTTGTAATGGAAAGGTGTTATTTTATTCAGTGTGGTTTACAGGTTTTTAGTGTGTGAAACCTTTTCGAACTCCTTTGTTTTATACTCGCCATTATTGCAACATGTCAATGATAAACAATCGCCTTGTCTAGGAGGATGGTGGATTCCCAAATCTCAAACCAAACATGACACAATCCTTTAATTTTCGTTTTAACCTTTTTCAATGTTATTTCTTAGAATGTTGTTAGGTTTCTTAAATTTTTTATTCGAATTTATGTTCAAATGATATGATATGTGAATTATTAATATCATATTAATTATTATATTATCTCATGATTTATAAGATGTTGATGATTCGTATGTTATATTATTTGAATATGAATTTGATAAAAAATTTGAAAAATCTAATAGTTTTTTATTTCTTATGGATGTGTTAATATGTGCATGTGAAAAGTGAATTAAATTTTTATTGGTCTTCAAGATGATTATATACATTAATGTATAGAAATTATGAGCAACTATAAATTTTGATCAAGCTTTTAGATCTTTAATGTGATTAATTATTCATTGAAAAAAAGGAGGATATATATTGATCTTTAAATCATAGTGATTCATTATTTAACTTGATGTGTGATCACAAAATTTTTTACAGCTCGGATCCATTATCCAAATTCTTCATATATATATATATATATATAAGTCGGATCAGAATATCACGATGCATGGGGAATTAATATTTACATCCTTCTAAACTGTATGTATTCTCCTTTGATAATATATTATTATTATTATTATTTTAGTATAAGTATGTCTTATATTAGCTGAAACCTCTTAGTTTTGACTTTAAACTGCAATTCGGCACACATTATAACTCTATTTTCGGACAATCAAAAGAGAGAGACTCGTATTTATTGGAAAATTGGCTTTTTAGGTGAAGAGATTTAAATTAAACGAAATTTACTAGACTAAAATTATCTATATGTTGTGGATGGTATTCGAACTTTAAATATTGTCCCTCTTGTGTATATATATAGTGATGTTATTATCAATTACTTATTATTTTAGAATGTTATGATGAATTAATTAAATTCATTCATTGCATTTGAATTAAATATAAGAGATAATTTGTTTTAAAAAAGAGAATACAATGAATGATTTTGATTGGTTTGTCATAACATTTTAAAGTTAATAGACACTGATGGTAAAATCATTATATATATATATATATACACACACACACATATATATATATATATATAAGGAAATTACGATTTAGCTATCCAGTTTAAAAATAATTACAGATGGAATTAATTTTTGATGTTAATTATAATAAATCCCCCTACCGTTAGAGAATCTCTGTTAAAGTTAACTGAGATATGAATAAAATTATCTTTTGATCTTATTTTTAATTTTTTAAAAATAAATTTTAAAATAAATTAAATAATTTTTTAATTAAATTTTAACTATTCATCTTAAGATAAACGGTAAAAATTAATTAAATAAAAAAATTACAAAAAAATGATTGGATCTCCATAAAAAAAAAATGAAAAAATCAATTCAACTGAAAAAAAAAAAAAAAAAGATTCCTTAATCATCTTCAACTAAATTCCCTAAATTCAACTTCAACTAAAAAAAATTAATTTTCAACTCAATTGCATGAATTCAATCCCATTTGAAACTCGTATGAAAATCATCATCATCATAAAAAAAACTTATACAATTATCAGACCAAGATCTATCTACCACCACCATGACCACCACCTTCATAACCATACTCATTGCTTCTCTCCTCCTAAACCCACTGCCACTCTCCACTCTCCTTTCTTCTCCCACCACTCACTTCTTACACTTCATACCTTCTCCACCTACCAAAAACAATCTATCAACCCTTCTACAACCACCCATTTCTCTTACTTTGACTCAAAGCCCATCTCCACCCATGCCTGAAAGGCCTAAAAAGCTCCATTTCCAACGTCTGAAACATAACCCATTAACCCTCATCTCCACCCCAACAACAACCCATCAACCTTCTCTTTCCAATGCTTGAAACGCTCCCTTTCCAACACTTGAAATGCAACCCATCAACCCCCTTCTCCACCTCAACAACAACCCATCAACCCTCTCTTTCCAATGCTTGAAACGCTTATTTTCAAGGGCTTAAAATGCAACCCATCAACACTTACTTTCTAGTGTTTGAAACGTAACACTTTATTTTGTGGACTTCAAATTTCTTCAACCGAATCTTCAAAACTAAACCAACCTAGAGATGGAGAGATAGTGTGACAAACCTAAATTTCATATGGATTCGAAAAAAAGAATAAGAAGAACAAGAACAAGAGAGAAAGAGAGAGACAAACTTAGAAGGATTTGGGTTTTTTTTTTTGAATTATTTTTTATTTTTTAGTTCTTTAGTAAATTTATCTTCATCGTCCGTTTTAGAATAAAAGATAAAGGTCTAATGAAAAAAAATTATTTGATTTTTATTTAATTACATTTAATTTTAATTTTTATTTTTGTATTAATTTCCGCCATCCTTCTTAAAATGGACGATATAGAGTTAATGAAATATTTTTTATTTTATTTTTTATTTTTTGAAAAATAATTAAATCTTGAGGATAATTTGATCTTTTTGTTCGTCTATAGTTAATTTTAACGGAATCTCCTAATAGGTGGGGGGCTTATTATAATTAATACCAAAAATTGATTTTATCTGTAATCATTTTCAAATCGGATAGTTAAATTATAATTTATTATTTATATATTGATTTTATCATCAATGTCTTCTAATTTTAAAAACTTAAAATTAATCAATTAAATTCATTTATTGTATTTTCTTTTCTAAAATAAATTCTCTATCGTATTTAATTTAAATACAATAAATAAATCTGTTTGGTTCGTTCTAAATTAGGAGGTATTAAAAATAAAATCATTATATATATATTTATGTATATAGAAATTCATTTCCATATAAAAGAGCAATTATGCTAGTGTATAAGCATTAATTTGGTTATAGAAAAATAAAAATATATCAGGAGGAAGAAGAAAGAATTGAGGTGAGCCGTCGAACCAATATCAGGTGAAAGGAAATGGATGGCCCGTGGCTGCTCCGCTCATTTGAACGGAGATTGAGATTCACGAGGATGAAGAGCGCGTAAAGAAACGTAGTCAAAGATGTCCCTATTCAGCTGCATGTTCAACTGCAAATTGCATTAAACAATAATCATTATCATTGAGGTGCATAGCAGTTCGCACCCTCTCCAACTCTCCTTTCTCTCTCTCTTCCTCCCTCCACCTCTCTTCTCTTGTCATTGATTTGGAAGATGTGATCTCTGCTTCCACCGCCCGCCTGTGTCGGCTGGCTCTCTCATTTCTAACAAACTCATTAACTCTCTACTACCTCCTCGCGTCTCTCTCTTCAAACATGGTATCCACATCACAGAAAGGCCTCCACTCTCTCTTGGCAGCTAATCTCAAAAAGCTCACTATAACACCACCCTCTTCTTCATCTGGTTCCACAGAATTCGATTTCACAGATGTCTTTGGACCTTTAACACCCCACCAGCCCAACAACAACCAACCATCTCCTTCCACGTCATCATCAGCAGGGGGTGACCCACAGGTCATCCACAACCGGTCCCACTCCTTCGTGGGCCCCTCCCCTCGCCACACACTCTCCTCCTCCCTCCCTCTCCAGATCGAAGAACTCGACGAACTCGAAAACGGAACTGATCAAGTCCAGCAGAAAAAGATCGGGCCTGCAGATTTCGAGATACTGAGAGTTGTGGGACAGGGTGCTTTTGGTAAAGTGTTTCAGGTCAGGAAAATAGGAGATGATGATGATGATGATGGTGATGGCATATATGCAATGAAAGTGATGAGAAAACACACCATCATAAAGAAGAATCATGTTGATTACATGAAGGCTGAGAGGGATATTCTCACCAAAGTTTTGCATCCCTTCATTGTCCAGCTTCGCTACTCTTTTCAGGTCTTTATTTTTGCTTTTTTTTTTTTTTTTTTTTTTTTTGTGCGTGTGTGTGTGTGGTTATTAAAGATTAAAAAGGTGTTTTGTGCTGATTTTATTGATAATTAATTTAAATGGAGACTTTGGATGGAGAACAAAAGAGAGGATTGATAAAAGTGGAAACTTTGCAAGGATGGAAGAAAAAATAATTAAACTTTCGTTAAATTGAAATTTTATTTTATAGCTAGGAATAATAACCATATGGAAACTTTGGAAAGAAGAAAATAAAAGAATTTTATCTTTTGTTTGTTGTAGGATTGAATTGAACTACCCATCATAATAATAATAAAAGGAATTGAACTATCCGTATTGAGGACTAATAAGAATGGAAATGATGGAAGGAAATAAAAAGAAAGTAAAGTTTTGGTTCTGGGACCGAATCGAGCGCTTCATGGGGACTTTTAGTGAAAATTAAATTTTGCGAGGAAAGAAAAAAAATATATTAAACTTTCAGTTGTAGGAATGAATTGAACAAAAAGTTTTTGCATCAATCAGAAAAGGAGGATTGAGCAATGGAAGTTTGGATTCTTGTGAGGCCAACTGATTGGGCTGGCCATAGCGATAAGAGGTGTAGGGGATATATAAACCAGGCAAGACCGATGTAGTAGCTGGTGATTCATAGTCAAGATCCAACACTTTAGAAGGAAGCAAAAAGAAATTAAACTTTCACTCGTAGGATTGAATAGAACCATTGAAGTAAGGATTAATAAGAATGGAAATTTTTGGTGGAAGGGAGGATTCATAGTGTGGACTGATAGGAATGGAAGCTTTAGAAGGAAATCAAAAGAAATCGAAGTTTGCTTGTAGGATTGAATTTAACAATTGAAATGATGATTAATAAGATTGGAAATGATAAAATGGAATATCAATATTTCCTAGTGAGGATTGATAAGCAAAAAGAATAAGAAGGTCCTCTGCCACTAAGCTATAGACCCTGTTTATTTCTTGAGGAAGGAATATTATATTTAATGGTGCAATAATTTGTCATACAGTTGAACTTGTTTGATTTAGTTTATGTTATGCAAGTTTGAGTCATTTATGCGAGGAAAGTAATTCCTTCAGATTTGAGTAAGAGTGAAGTGAAATATGATTTGAGTGATTGTTTCGAGTTGTTCTTCTTCCATTTCAACTTAATAAAAATTGAAATAAAGTTGCTCTTGTAGGATTGAAGCAATTCATAGGGACTGTTAATAAAAATTAATTTGGAAGGAAGGAAGAAAATTAATTAAACCTTCACTTGTAGGACTGAATTGAACACAAAAGCTTTTGGGAATAGAAGCTTGGCAGGATTCTTATGAGGGCAACTGATTGGGGCTGGCTATTGCAATAAGAGCTGTTGGTGAAATATAGACCAGGCTAGACCAATGTAGTAGACAATGATTCATTGTGAGGAAGATTCAAAACTTTTGAAGGAAAAAGAAATTAAACTTTCACTTGTAGGATTGAATGACACAACTCATAGTAAGAATTAATAAGAATGGAAACTTTAGAAAGAATCAAAAATTCAAGGCTAGACCAATGTAGTAGACAATGATTCATTGTGAGGAAGATTGAAAACTTTTGAAGGAAAAAGAAATTAAACTTTCACTTGTAGGATTGAATGACACAACTCATAGTAAGAACTAATAAGAATGGAAACTTTAGAAAGAATCAAAAATTCAATTTTTCATTTTGTAGTGACGATTCATCATAACAAAATGAATAAATAAAGGGCCCAACCGGGTTTGAACCGGTGGCCTCTTGATCTGCAGTCAAATGCTTTACCACTTAGCTATGGACCCTGTTTATTTTTAAGGGAAGAAATAATATATTTAATGATGCAATATTTTATTTTACCGAAATTGTTTGATTTTTAGTCTATGTTATGCTAGTTTGAGTCATTTGCACAAGGAAGGACATTATTGCATATTCAGATTTGAAGAGGATTGAAGTGAAAAATGATTTGAGTGATTGGTTCTAGTTGTTCTTCTTCCATTGCACCTTAATTGGACTTCAACTGTGATATGCATTAGAAATATGCTTATTTCAAATTTGAGTTTCATGGCCAATCAAAAGAGGTCTTTTTAAGTGATTGTGGGTCAAGATAGCATATATGCTCTATTTATTATGTGCAAGGTTTATATTTTGTTGTAAATCTTGTAGAATGTAGACTCTATTGAATGTCTCCTCCTCTATGAAATTCTCTACATGAATTTCATTAATTTAAATTATCTAATGTTTATTTGCTGTTTCTTCATGCATGAACTTGCAGACTAAATCGAAGCTGTATTTGATCTTGGATTTTATAAATGGAGGACATCTGTTCTTTCACCTATATCGTCAAGGAATCTTCAGGTATCTTTGTTTTCTAACTTTTGAAATTTAAACCATGATGTATGTTCCCTCTTCTAATTATTGGCTTACTGGTATGTCTTGAGTAGCGAGGATCAAGCACGGTTTTATACTGCCGAGATAGTATGTGCTGTTTCACATCTTCACAAGTGCGGAATCGTGCACCGGGATCTTAAACCTGAAAATATACTTATGGATGTCGATGGGCATGTAATGACTATGTGCATATTCTCAATTTTGTTACAGGGACATGCATTAAAAGAATTGAGCATATGCTTCAATTGATTTTATGTGTGTGTTGAATGTATGTTAAATGTCGTACTTGGTTTTATAGGTTATGCTTACTGATTTTGGACTGGCCAAGGAAATCGATGAATCAAGCAGATCAAATTCAATGTGTGGAACCACAGAATATATGGCTCCTGAAATTTTACAATCTAAAGGCCACAACAAGGATGCGGATTGGTGGAGTCTTGGGATACTGTTATATGAAATGTTAACTGGGCAGGTAATACAAACCGGAGAATATGCAATATTTATAAGTGTTTAAAATTTTAATTAATTATCACATGCATGGCAAACTGACTATATCCACATTTTAGTCGAGAGTATAATCAACTGACATCTTTTTATGCAATGTACTTGCAAAAGTTTCTGATTTGGCTCTTTTCATGGGTTCACTGCAAAGCAATGGTTTTGCTTTAAATTGTTCTTCACATTTTAGTCGAGAGTATAATCAACTGATATCTTTTTATGCAATGTACTTGCAAAAGTTTCTGATTTGGCTCTTTTCATGGGTTCACTGCAAAGCAATGGTTTTGCTTTAAATTGTTCTTCACTTTTCCTTAATTAGGAATGAGTTAAAAAATTCTAATTAAGGCAACAAGTTTGATCTGAAGGAAAAAAAAAAAAATATTACATTTGGCCGCTGGTTATTCGATTTTCAGAGCATGCCCATGCTGAGTTAAAGTTGATGATGTGTTGATTGTATGTGCTAAAATCAATGGTCTTATATATCCCAGGATCAACAGAGTGGTACCTTAAGATGCCAATGTTTGGGTGATCATGACAAATTTGTTGTTTTGCTTTTGTTCTTGCAGGCGCCATTTACACATGCAAATAGGCAGAAGCTTCAACAGAGGATTATCAGTGAGAAAGTGAAACTGCCGCCATATCTTAGCAGTGAAGCTCATTCTTTGCTCAAAGGAGTAAGAATACTCTTTCATGCAGCTTTATTCTCTCTCATTCCCCAACCTCCAAAAACTCTTTATTTTTTTATATATTACTCTAAAACAATAAAAAATCAATTTGTTTCAGTTGCTGCAAAGGGATCCCTCGAAAAGGTTAGGCAGCGGGCCTAGTGGAGGGGATGATATTAAGCGTCATAAATGGTTCCGGTCAATCAACTGGAAGACATTGGAGGCCAGAGAACTTCAGCCAAAGTTCAAGCCAGACGTGAGTGGAAAAGATTGTACAGCTAATTTTGACCGGTGCTGGACGACTATGCCTGCTGATGATTCACCAGCTTCGACTCCAACAGCAGGTGAGCATTTTCAGGGTTATACTTATGTGGCACCTAATCCTTGGCTTTCATCTGAATGAAATAAATGATTTCACCCCAAACAGTAAAAGAAAAATAGGAGGTTGGGGTAATAAGAAGTAGACCATCTGTCCATATTGTGATAACTCCTTGTAAGTTTTTCATTAACCAGAAAATAGAATAATTAATAATATGCCCTCCTTAAATGTACATCTTTTTTATTTTTTTGGTTCTTGTGAGAATAGTCATAGATTATCATTCAAACTACTTTCCTCTATCAGGAAATATATGTATATTATTGTAATTGCAGTACATTCATTAACTAAAACATGTTCTCTGCTTTTTCGCCACTTTAGCCTCAGCTCTGTCATTGCATTGTTTAAAGTTTTAAAACTGACTTGTTTACGAATATATGTTCTCTAACTGATGCCTTAAGAATTCCTTAAGAAAGAGATCAGTGATGTTTGCATAATTTTTAATTGAATTGCCCATTTATATATTCTACCTCTAGTAGACTTGACTATGATGAGATTCTTCTTTATCTTTTTCCTCACATGTATGGACTGTGTATTAATTTTTATGAAGTGCCATTAAAAATACTGAAGCCTTGCATTGTTATTAGTTTGAATCATATTTGATAATCCTGAATTGAAGATTGTTTCTAAGAAATCAACTGTTGGTAAAACCCCGAAACCTTTAATTCCTGAGAGTGAGAGGCAAGATGGGCAATAAATCAGCTAGTGTTTGGATTTGACACTAATTGTAAGCAGGATGGAGAAAGTTTACTGAAATGCCATGGTTATGTACGAAAGATACCTTATTATGCAGTAATTGAATGTTCTGGATGATAAGAAGTTTAAAAGGATGCTTCTGGCTTTATGCTCTTAGATAGAGGGTTTGACTTGTGAATCAAATGTAGTATTCTAGATCGAGCTGTATTAGTATGATAGAGCAGAGCATACTGCAATAGGTTTAAACATACGAGTGTGGTTGAGTCAGGCAAAGATTTGATGCTGTTAACAGATAATGTGTACACATTGTTACCTATAATTTTTGAGATACTTCGACTTCGAGTGGAAGAAGAAAGTTATCTTTCATGTTGTGGAGTTGCCAATCACTCGCCTTCTTTTCCATGGATGTGAATTGGAGAGAATGTGAACTGGAGAAACTTTAGAAATTTTATTCGTTTACTAATTAAAGCATATCAGATAACATTCCATACCATTTCCATAACAGCCCCAAAACACCTCATGGGTAGCATTCTCTTTATACTTTTCGGATACAAATCAAGGGGTGGGGGGTGGATTCTCTGGACAGCTTACCTCATGAATGTGACGTAAGGTCACGGAAAGCAATGACGAGTGGTGAAAAGAAGTGTTTAGTATTGCAACAAGACAAAGTAGAAGAATCTTGTTTCATCCCTTTTGTAAACTGTAGTATAATGAGGATAATAGTGTTTAGAAGAATCTTGTTTCTATGGTCTAACCTTTTGAAAACTTAAGTAGGTAGTATACTGTGGAGAGTAGTGTTAGAAGAATCTTGTTCCATCCCACTTAAATGAAGTACCAGTATTTCGTGAATTATGTGAAATCCATATATAAATATAAACAACAAAGTGTGCTGGGCATCCGGAGTAAAACATGTGAGTAACAAGTCCATATCAGATTGGGACTCTTGTAATGGTGTACCATGTCATGTGAAGTTCCAAGTGTTGCGTGTAGGTAAATTAGGGGGGTAGATTCTTCTTGATGTCTACTATTGACGTGTTGGCGGACTTCAATTCATGGAGTGAAAACGGGATCCACTTTTTGAAGAAAGTTGGTGGTTCTTGCGCTGTGAAAAATATTTACAACAGTGTAGATTATAGCCCTTATCTCCAAACCAGTATAAAAACCCCCTAAATTGCTCCAAAAGCAAAGTATCATAAACTTATATATACCCTGCTCATAAATCATTCTCTCAATCATTTCTTTTTCTTCTTGGAGGGTGGTTTTACTATAGACTTACCTATGGTAGTCATGAATAGTGAGGACAGAAACAAGAAGTCTCTCTGTGAGGACTCAATGAAGATTGTGGCAAACATCATCAAAGTGTCATCCTTTTCAATTGCCAAGATGAGTCTTGGAGCTGCCAGACCTTCCCAGGCTGCTAAAACCCTTCAATCTATGACAAGCCCCGTCATGGTTGCTGACAAACCCCTGCCTCCTCAGTCTTTCGGGAGCAAAAGATCCGAAAAGCCAAACACCAGCTCGCAACCCATTTCGTTCTTGATGGAGCCAAATGTTGATGGAAAGGCTTCTGCTTATATCAGGAAGGTGCATCAGAAGAACCTTAGCGACTAGGACGAGTTGAATCTTCCTTCATTGCCTCCTCCACCGCGTGCGGTTATGTGACCACCACATTAGTCTTTGTTATATCTTATATGCATTTCAAAATCTAGTCTTTACCTATGCTGGTTGGTATCTTAATAGTATAAACCAATAAATAAGATTAGATATTCTGCTTGCTTGAACAAGTTAATGATTAAAGGTATCCTCTTGGCTTTTAAAAGTATAGCTTCTTACTTCTGCATTTGGTTTGCTTATGTTCTTGTTGAATGAGTATGTTGGTCCATTCATCATATCATTAATCTCTGAAAGACTACTTCTGTTAGGATAAGCTTATCCAATACACGTAGGATTCTAAAATGATTTTCTCTTACAAAGTTGGTTTGTCTTCGGGCATTGCTTTGAGTTCTTTCAGCTCAAATGTTAACATTGACCTCAGAGATCAAGGTTTCTATCATAAACACCCCTTCCCACATCCACCCCCCCCCCCCCCAAAAAAAAAAAAAAACACTCTTTGACTATTAAATTACTAGATGGATTAATCATTCTTTATTTCATTTGTTTTGTTTCCTTAATTTTTTTTTTTCCTTCTTTTAGCGAGTGTATTAAAAGGAACCCTGTGGTTATCTGATCCGGAAAATGCGGAGATCATATGAATTTTATTCTTTCTTATACTAGTTAAGACTGGTAGTTTGTACTAAGAGCTAATATAAACTACCCATGTCAATTACTTTGGTATAGTGAATAATGTCCTCATAACATAGGATTTTACTGTTCCAAATTAAAAAAATTAAAAATTAAAAAAATCCAATAGTGAAGCCAACCAAATCACGTGATTGAATCCAACAATTTTGTTTATAAAAATAATTAAAGAAAACAGGTATGGTAAGAATGTTTGTGCAACTATAGTTTAGGAAGAATCATATTACCAACTCATAATTTAATAACTAAAGGAAATACATCCATTCTAATCATTCTTCCTGAAATATATCCTAAAGGTATCTCATAATTGTATCCTAATTTCTAAAAACATTTTTATAACCACAAAAAAGTACTCCCATCTATTCAACAAGAAGCAGAGCAAGATAATTGGAATTCTAGATGGAAGAGCAATAGTGGAAACCCATAAAAAAAATAGAAGCAGAAAATGTGGAAGCAATTGAAAGGTAAGTGGAAATAAAGCAGAAAGAATCTTATCCCAAATCTCATTGGCTTTACAACCCCTCTCTCTCATTAATCATGTGATTTGAGGAAATTGCTGCCAGATCAAATGACTCGGAATCTGTACTGCATGATTAATCAATACAAATTCAAAAAGCAGCACCAATGAAGTCTTGAACCAGGCATTTTTTGGTTCCGTGTGAACAAGCCCAATCATCCTTGAAATAGTGATGTGTTCCAGCATCTAATATGAACCTTCAAAGCACTTCAGGAATCTCTTTTGTCATCCGAAGATAAGGTAGCTTTTTCTTTCAAGATGTTACATCTCTACAAAAATTTCTAGTATTTCTGTGGTCTCCAAAACGGACGTCACAACAGAAAAATATATTCTTTCTACAATCCCACCAGAACATGTATTGAAGAGTGCAAATTGTAATACAAATTTTCAACCAGGGTGTCACTGTATCAGAGCATGTCTGATGCAGCTCAACCTTTGAAAGCGTATCATTCAACAATATTGTAGAACTTATATAACAATAAATATTAAAAAAAAAAATGGAGCTATTGATATTTGTCCCATTAAAGATAATGTACGTGAATGATTATCTAAAAGTTAAGCCCGTAGAGACTATTTTTTTCCTTCTCTCTTCCTTTAAAAAAGCATTTTCCTACAAGTACTTGAAATCTTACATAACAAATTATGTAAACTGTAATCCTTCCATTTCTTGTCCAAAGAGCCTAGCTTTATATTTGAACTCCAATCCTTCAAAATGTATGTCTAAGAGAAAGTGTAGGGGTTCACAGGAGATGTTAAAGTCAATAGATGATTTTTTTTTTCTTAAAGCTGTTCCAAGTCACTCTCGTTTTGGGAAATTGTTTAATGTTGCGAAATTGCATGCAACAGTATGGAAATTTTGATGAAACTGGTCCAGTTTGACCACGATATTGTTCTTCCGTTTCACACACCTTTATTATATTCTTCTTCATAAGATTTTTTTATTTTTTAAAGAATAATATTCATCTTTTCCACATTCGAACAATTTTCTGTGGCCTATCAAGAAGTTTGAAGTTTGAGCCAACGGATACTGTACAAGGTCCTCTACTTTGTTATTTTGTTCAAGTTAAGCAATCCCCTCGCAGTTGCATTGAATTAATACAATTTTTTTAAGAAATGAAACCGTTTGTAACTTAAATTTATAATTTATGCTAGATCCTCAATTTTGTTGTTTAGTCCACTATTAGTTCTTTTTCATAATACTCATCTTTGAATTGTTCATCAATTAGCGGAAAATAATTCATTGTTATCTAATTGAAATTTGCCAGAACCTTCACTTGGTACAAAATGTTGACAAGAAGTTCCTTAGTGGGCCTTCGTTTAACTTACTAATGGTCTTCTGCTGTTGCCTTCCTCCAAATTCATTGAAACCTTCCTATACTCCAAAACCATCTTCAAACTTTGGACTTATAATTCTTTGAATAGAATAGAATCACTTCGTCGAATTATGTTGTAATAGTGGTTCTAATTGTCCTGCATCATTAGGGGTCATTTCAAATGTACAATCACCTATAATACTTCTACATATTTGCACCTACAGAATTTGTAAAAATAAAATGTGCTTTGAGATACAACTTCAAAGGAAGAAAAACTGAATTTCTGTAAAAACTCTCTTTTTCCACGCACGTCCATCAAAACTTTGTTGGTAAATTGCCATCAAGAAACAAATAATGTCTTTACTTACACATAATCGTAATATTTTGGAATTAGATTAACCTGGAATCGAATTAATATATTAGAATTAGAGTACCTTATTTACTTTAATTATAGGAATCATAATTGAAATCAATAATATCTCATATGAGATGTTTACTTTAACTTGAAATCAGAATGGATTACTTACAAGTTACAAAAAATGTCTTCGATACGTATTTCTTTAACAATTTTAGAAGTAATGTGCAACCAAATTTGGAAACTTGTTTAAAGTCAACTTGCAAACAGTTGCTCATAGTTTTTAAATTAATATTCCCGTGTGTTAATTTAAGTATTTTTCCTCTTGGCAACTGAAATCCACATGAAGCTAAAGTGATGCTTCTCTTATGTTTTTGTTATTATTTTTATAACACACATACATTATAATAACCGATTGATTAATCAATTACTATTTCTTAAACTAAAATTAGATGCAACAAAGAGGGCCCCATTGTTTTCATCACCCCACCCAAACAAGTGGAACTTGTAATCAGAAAACCAGGCTGCATGATCGCAACTATTCAACTCTTTGGGAATTCAGTGGGGTGGCTCACACTCAATTATTGTCATCCTGCAGTGGCAATGTAAGTGGTACAATTTCAGATTATGGAAATATTCTCTTGTCTAAGCTTCCAACTTGCTTCATGTTGGCCTAAACTTAGCCGTTAATTCAAATCTACTATCAGGAACACAATTATTGATATCCAGGAGTGAAAGAGACTTTCACCCCTACTGCTATATAGCCAATAAATTTATACAGCTTGCTTTAAAAAAATCTCGTCTCTTTGTTTGGTTTCAAATCCACTCATTGAGGTGAAATCAAGTACAAAACATGTTTTAAATATTAAATGGTAAATTTAATTGTGTATTGATTCAACACTTCTCACAAGCACTGCTAGTTTAACTTATATCTCCTTGCTACCACAGTTTCAAAACTCAATCTGAGGCGCCCCCTCAAGATTGAAAGTGCTCGAGGTTGGCATTTCAGCTCGCACTGAATTAGTGACCACCTCTCTTGCTTGAGGCAATTTCTTTAAGACGAGTTAGGCAGAGACATCCTTGGTTTAGAAATTATCAACAATGAAATACTTGAAACTTGTTTCTATCTTATAAGATAACGAAATAGTTGATCTTGTTCCGATGTTATAGAGATTATGATTTATACATAATTTTTTTTCTTAATACATAGGCTTGTGATTATAAATGAATATACTAACATATTATTCATCCTTTCTACTTTGAAACAATTTTTTACTGTTTGAAAAAACGGTCCATCCTTTCTAAAAGATAAGATTTTTCTCTTTCACTCTCTTCTCTTTTTCATTTTCAACCCTAACCCTAGAAACCGCTAGAATAAAAAGGGTACTCATTTTTGTTGATTTTGCTATATTTTGTTTATACTTATAGTTTTAACATTGATTATCATTATTTTTTTAAATATTACAAATGATGTTCTATGTCAGAATTTTTTTTGTTTAAAAAAAATTATAATTCCAAATTGAGACGTCTCGTATTACTCTTCGGAGTTTTAAAATCTTGCTTAAAGTAAGTCTAGTTGGCAAACTACTGATTTAACTTACAATAAATGCCTAATTCATTAACTTCTCTAATGATATCCTACAACATACACATCTGTACATGAAATTAAACCGAAATAATCCATCATGGTATATAAGTTTTCAAAAATGATTACTAGCATGGACTTTATTGAATAAATATAATGCGACAAAAAATTGACATTTTGCTCAGTGTTTTTTAACTATTATAATGAATTCAGATATAAACGTGAAGGACAAGAACTCGCACTACTTATCAATGATAATTTTTTAACACTAAAAAATGAAATAAACTCCATATATTCATTCAACAATTCATTCTAACAATCTTGTGTTAACTAGTATTTCCGTTACAATAAATAATATAATAAGTTTGTGATATCATCCATAAGCTTCTCTAATGACGAAATCCCATACAGTACATGTATTTAGGAATAAAATTAAAATAAAAGAGTAAATTTTTATAAAAACAGGCACACTAATAAAATTTAATTGAAAACATAGACAGCTGATATTATATTAATGTCTAAACAGTAGAGAGCTTGATAGTTTGCAGAAGCACAGGGAATAACAGCCCTATAAACTTAGGGTTTCCGAAGGTGACACGAAAGCACACTTTGTCCGCCTAAGGACTAAACCGCCACACATGTGACAACAACCCTTTTCCTGATTAGATGAGGTATTCTCGGTATATGCCTACCTATACCACCAGTCATTAAAAACCTTACACAGTTTTCCTAAAACTCCATTTTAATGAGATCCATATTTAATGCAAATTCACAAAATCAATGGCTTTGCCCATCACAAAAATAAAAATAGAAACGAAGGACTGCCTCCGTAGCAACTACCACCTTCTCAGATATTTTCTCCTCACCAATCAACGGAAACCACATGAAATCAGAAATGAAAAGCGGGAACTAATGGTTATTTTCAGTTTGTATCTAACATTTGACTCAAAACAGACAAAAACTAGCAAGAACTTGAGAGAAATTATAAGATACCAACAAAACAAACGAGAACAACAGGACATTAAAGGTCTCTTTTCTGGTCTGTACAACAATCAAAGGATCAAATTCGGTCACCTAAATTAATTATCTTATCTCCGTCTCTACTTATGCACCTTCATTTCATTTTTCATTTCATTTCAAATCTCAAGCAACACTGATAATGCTACTGCTGTCCCCATTGCTGCTTAAACTTGACATTGCCTGAAAAGCCGAATGCCTGGAGGAGGCTTCCCTCTGATCCGAAGGCAACGACAGCTTGAGGGACAGGGAGGAGGGATCCACCATGTTCAAATTCAGATTAAGATCAGACACTACAGCTGAGGGCTGTGGGGCTGGAAGAACAGGGATCGGACGGATGAGATTTGCTGGCGCATTATTGGATTGTCCTAATGTCAGACTGTCTATTGGATTCTCAGCTGGGACAGGCAATACTACAGGGAAAGCAGGCATCACTGAGAATCCGCTAACACCTCCCTTGTCGGTTTCTGGTAGTGGAGGTGGTGGCAATGGATGTGACCGGATTTTGTTGCCCTCTTGCTCTTCCTCCATTGGAATAGCGGTAACCTGGATATGAGATCCAAAAACATCTTTAGCTTAGCAACCAAACACAACACACAACTATTATTAGAATTAATTAACAAGATAACAAAATCTTTTAATTTGAAACCTATCTCTCACTTGTTTTCAACCTATATACATATATATATATATGTGTGTGTGTGTGTGTGTGTGTGTGTGTGTGTGTGTGTGCGTGCATGTATGTGTATCCTTCACCAACAAAACGCCTAATATAAAATAATTATTTAAGATCCAAATAACATCAACATAAACTAGAGATTCTACAAGATCATTAAATAATATCTGATTTCAAAAATCAAAACAATAATAAAGACTAACCGAATCAGTGGTGATATCAAATAGACTAGATCGGCGGCGTCGACGGTTGAGATTGCTCCGGCGAAGAAAATATTTCTGAGCATGACTAGCCACCTGTGTTGGAGTCCTCGTCTTCACGAAGTTTCTAGAAATCCCTCTCCAGTCTCCCTTTCCTACCTTCTGCAATCCAAGCAAGAACAGCTTGTGCTCCTCCTCTGTCCATGGAACTCCTGATATATTCATTTTTTTAAACAAAAAATCAGATCAAAATCGAAACTCGTTTCTCTTCTTCCAATTCAAATAAAATAATCAAAACCACGCATCATCCGATCAAAACGAAAGAACCAGATAAGAATTCAAAAAAGGAGAGAGAGATCTGAATCAAACCTCGCTTGCGCTCGCGACTTGCTCTGGAGTTATGAACCGCATCATCAGCAGAGGCGTAGCCAGCAGCAGCCGCCACGTCATCCTTATTGTTGTTGCTGTTGATGTTCTCCTGAGGCTGCTCATACTGAGACAGATTATTCATACTCACGCTCTTCCTCATCGAATCTACTACCACTCTAACACCAAACAGCATAATCTCTCCGCTCGCTCCGCCCTCCACGGCGGCCGAATCATCAGCCGCGCCTGACATCTCTCCTCCGATGAGGAAAACAAGACTTCACTTTCCTGACCTTCTTTTACTGCCCTCGTTTTGATTACCGTACAGCCAGTGGACTCGGGAGAGAAAAATAGATTATTAGGACTCCGTATGGATCCCTTCGTGTTTTATTTATAGCGAGGAGCGGGACTGCCAACTGTAACCACGTGTGGGAGTCTGTCGCTCGTGTCAAAGGTTGTTACGTGGCATTCATTGATTTGTTCATCAGTTCTCATTGCTGTCAATTTATCAAATCTCGTTGAAATACACGTGGATGACTCATATTAATTTGTCACGCCACTGCCAATTTTTGGAATGTTATGTTGGCAGTCACTTTATTGGCAATTGCGACTTGGCCTGCCCTTACTCGGTTTGGACTTTATTGCCACATTAAAATTAAACGGATAATATTCATAAATTTGGATTACTAAGATTAGTCATATCTGTTATAAATTGTAATCAGTGTATATTTAATTTGGATTACTAAGATTAGTCATATCTGTTATAAATTGTAATCAGTGTATATTTAATTTAAGTTTGATCCACTCATTGGATTGTTTTCTATTTTCTAAAACAAAAACTGCAAGGTTGTTTCCAAAAACCATTTTCTATATAAGTATAAAAATTAGATAATAAACCATTTTAAAATTATAAAATGACTAAAAAACGTTTTATTATCTACTTGAAATATAAAAATTAAAAATTAGAAAAATAGTAGACAAAATTCCCGTTTTTGTCTTTCAACAAGCTTATCCGACTCTTCTTTGAAAATAAAATATTATATATATTAAAAAATAAAATCTTATCTGAATTTAGTCATTTACCTTGTTTGGAGTGATTACTAGGGGCCAGACTGCGTAATCGATGATGTTCAAGTTTGTTTCCCTGTAATATCCAGCTACATATGAAATGTTCTGTTTTTTGTTTTTATTTTAGTAAAAAATATATATATACACTTATCAGTGAATTGAAGTTATGCATATGTTCCTTGCAAAAAAAAAAAAAAAAAATAGCTATTTAAGTAAAAATTAATATCTCCTAAATTCTATCTACTAATAATGTTTGAAAACCCATCAAAACCAGCTTTAAAAAAAAAAAAAAAAACCCATTAAAACCCAAAAAAAATAAATAGTAGTACACATGCCTATATTCATGTCATAATTATTAAAACGAGAGAAAATATTCTTTGAATACTTAGTTAGCATGCTATGCTGAGAAAATCTTACATAGAATGATTAATTGACGTACTATATTGATATTAGTGTGACTTTTTAATAATAACGTGACATGTAATATTTATTTTTATAAAAAATTAATATTAATGTAACCTTTCAATAATAATATAACACGTGACATAATTTTTTAAATGATATAAGAAAATACACCAATATTAAATTTTTTATGAAATAAAAATATTATATGTCACGTTATTAGTGAAATGTCATACAAACATCAGTATGATATGTCAACTAAGCGTCCCTGAAATATATTTTCATAAAACTGTAGACCATTATAATTACTAAAATAGCTAATTGAATTCAATATTTTTCTAAATATCTAAGACTTTTCCAAATTATGTATTGGAGAAAACCTAATAATATAGATTTTTTTCCCTAATTGAGTTCCAAGGTTCATTTAAAAAGAAAATTAAAATCGACAATATTTCTACCGTCTAATATTAAATTATTATTCCTTCTTTGATGAAAATTTGCAGAATGAGTGCCCCGTGAGAGACCATAACAAAATCCAAAGCGTAAATGCCAAATCACGTTTAGTTAGTACATTGGATATAATAATCCATTTAGTGTAGTTTACAGTAGACAAATGAAGCACAATCACGCTCAAAGGGACCCCAGAACGTGAACACTCAAACCCTAACCCAAGTTAAGTTGGCCGAGCCATCAGTGCCTTCTGCAAGTACAATTCTTCTTTTATACTTCAATTAATTATTTAATTTAAATTATTCATTAACATAAAATATTTTATGGTTCCCGAGCCGGAATTACTTTTCAGAATTAAAATCGACAGCCCACATGAAAGTGCTGCGAGCATTTTCACAGGAAAATAATATCTTATCCTATCTTTTTATCCTTTTTCAAGGAACGTCAATTTTGTCAACCAAAACTGTCCTGACAATTTGACTTTATAATGCTAACATTATCATGTGAATAAGTACTTTCTGTTTTTCATTTACATCCAACTTAATCTTTTTTATGCCTCGATTAACTAAAACCACACTCCATTTCAATGAACTTTAACTTGATAATTCATTAAAAATATTTAAAATAATAATAATATAACAAGTACTTTCTGTTTTTCATTTTATATCCAACTTAATCTTTTTTGTTCCTCGATTAACTAAAACCACACTCAATTTCAATGAACTTTAACTTGATAATTCATTAAAAATATTTAAAATAATAATAATTTAAAATTACCTACCATCCCTTTAATTGATTATAATCTAATA
The DNA here is from genome assembly GCA_022984855.1 of Dimocarpus longan. Classification (NCBI taxonomy): domain Eukaryota; kingdom Viridiplantae; phylum Streptophyta; class Magnoliopsida; order Sapindales; family Sapindaceae; genus Dimocarpus; species Dimocarpus longan. The sequence continues at coordinate 9,501,129 of CM041024.1, forward strand.
ATTATTATTGATAGGTAATTTTATTTAATTAATAAAATAATTAAATATAATTAATTATTGTACTGATTTTATGATTTGGTTAAACTTTTTTCTCTAAAAATTTATTAAGTCAAAGTGCTTTTTAATCTTTGTGTAAAAAATCACACCTTTGTTTTGATAAAAATTATACGATAATAATTTATATATTATATTCAAATTGAGGCAAAGGGCATGGACCGTTCGCATCGCATATTGGCTTTTTGAGAAAGAGAAGATATGTTATTTTATATTATTTTTAATGTCAATGTGAGAACTGAGAAGATGGGTCCTTTTTCTATGAACACCTTTCAAGGTGGGGTGCATCTGAGAGAATAACCCAAGATAAGCTTTGGTGGGGTTCCAGTTTCCACTTCCACCTTCAAATTTACTTTATTTTATTTTATCTGTCCTTTTTCATTCCATGCCTTACCCATTTTGACTTGCAAAAACATATTGCATGATAAACTAAAATAATAATGAATTTTGTAAAGATTCTTTGCAGACAGTCACCAGCTTTTGGTGGTTGTAATATAATTATTTACTGGCTGATGTGATGATGTGAATTTATGCTAATCTTAGTTGCAGATACACTTTTTCTTTTTTTGAAAAAAAAAAGTGACTGAACTCTTCCTAGTAACTAGTTGGAACTAACTTACTAGGTTTATCTATGTTTAGGACTTTTGTTTTTTTGTTTTCGGCTTCTTGTTGTGCTTGTGTGACCCTAAATTCTTTCTTTTTGGTCCTCAATTGGATCCAGAATATATCTTTCTTTTTATGCTTACACTAAGGTGTTTTCTTAGTGGTAAAGAAATATTATCGCCATTGCAAGTCTCCACAAAGTAGGCCACCAATATCAGGCCTCGTGCTTATTTTGATAGCATGTGAATATAAGTGGATTAGAAATGCACTGATATATCCTTTTCAAGTGAAAAATCTTTCTTTTTCAAAATAAGATTTGATTGATGGGCATGAATTGATTGGATAGAAGAGAAAAAAACATGAAGAATTGGTACTAGAGATTACAAAATCATCATCTTGGATCTCCTACCGAGCCATTAAATTTGGTCTTTTCAATATCTGTAGTCCTATTTGGTAGCTACTGCCATTTTTACATTGTAATATTTCATATATTGCATGTGCAAAATATTATCTAGATTTGATATCTAGATTAAGTAATTATGCACAGTTCATGCTGAACAATGACTAATTAATTTAAAATATATATTCAATCTATATTTATTGAAATTTAAATATATTCCATCCATATTGAATTTCATTGAAATTTTTAAATTTACGTTTATTTAATTCAAATTTATTTGAAATCCATCAAAATTTATATATATTCAATTCAGATTTGTATAAAATCTAATAAAATTTAGTTGTATTCAATAAGTCATTGACTTTGTAACCTTCTTTTAAATGACGGATTTAAATAGATTTTAAAGTAATCTTTATGAAAAAAAGTTTATAACAAATCTTATATGTATTCAATTCAGATTTGCATAGAATCTAATAAAATTTAGTTGTATTCAACAAGTCATTGACTTCGTAACCTTCTTTTAAATGATAGATTTAAATAGATTTTAAAGTAATCTTTATGAAAAAAAAGTTTATAATAAATCTTATCATTCTTCTAAAGATTTTACCAGATTTTTTAAAGATTTCTAATAAAATCTTTGGGATATACGAATTCCACCAAAATATATCATTTAAAAAATCCATCAAATTCTAGTAAATTTTATATTAAATGAATGATACTAAACTTATCAAAAATTTGCTCAAATGATGTGATAAGTTGATTTGTAACTATCACATTAATTTTGGGATGATATATTGATGATATAGTAATTATATATAAGTTTATCATATTATTTAGACAATGTAATTGGATAAATTTTTTAGTGGTGTTGTATTACTCATATTAAATACATCAGTTTAAATGTTTAATAATATCCTTAAAAGTTGAGACAATAACCATGGCTAATCAGGTTTGACATGTTCTTAACACTGTTGGTTAAAATTAAAAATAAAATAAAAAATTGAAACAATAAAAATTTAAGACAACCATTTTCATGATCTTCCTTTTGCATAGGAAAGAACAATGAAAATATTATATACAAGCAAAAAAATAAAAGTTCTAAAGGGGATTAGGAAATAGAAAAAGAAAAAAATGGATTATGAGAATTTCTTTGGGTTTTCTTCACTGTTACTCCATGTCTCCATTATATAGGTGTGCATGAACAATTAAAGACTGTAAAGTGGACAAGACACCCATGCCTCTATCATAAGATCTTTCAGAGATTCTGTCCAGATATGTTTAAACCTACAATTTGTTTTCTAAAAGTTGCGTTACTCCCAATTAGGGGAAAATGGGTGCTCCATTATTACGCTAGAGCTCAAATTGTATGGGCCTTTTTTGTGTTGTTTTTGAGTTTTGAGGTCTAGAATGGGATTGGTCCCATAAGCGCCTACAGTTGGCCCAATTAAGTTGCATGTGCTGCTGCTGGTCTATAATGAAACTGGGAGCAGGAAGTCAAAGAATCTCCTGCAACCAGAACCACAAATGAGCCCTACAATGAATACAAGGTAAAGAAATCATATAAGATGGGTTGTATATTCTGTAACATAACTTTGACATGCAGATTGAGAGAGAGACAAAATCTAAATTTTGGGTCTTGATATATGATTAGTAAATATGGAAAAGAATTATTGAGATTTGAGCTTTGAAATAAAAGAAATTGTTTGACAACTGATCTCCCAAGTCAAAATTTGTATATATGATGCATCATAGACTATTTACTCGAACTGAGGTAAAGCTTAATTTCAAAGGAAAAAAAAAAAAATCCCATGATGATAGTCACGAAAGTTTTCAGAAATTCAAATAATTTCATTAAAAAAACATACATTTATTTGTTAAACTTTCGTACATAAAACGAATTTGTCCTGATTTAGGTGACACCAGGACTGGAGAAACTTGCCTAAACAATATTGGGCTGATTTTGAGATGCTGAGTTTTACGGGCCTTCAGTCGGGCAGTTTAAGAGTTGAGAGGGGAGGCTAGACATGTAAATATGTTGAAAATGGAGGTCTCATACGTAAAAACAAGGTGAATACAACCAAAATCGTTTCCAGTTGACGGTTCTTAAAAATGGCGCCAATCCATTTATTCTCAAGCGCCTTCTATAAAGCGAAAAATGGAAGATTGTCCACCCAGCTTCAAAATCTATAGCAATGAAATCATGTCCGTCCATCGCTACATCATTTGCTACGTATCCAATTACATAATTGGTCTCTTCAAAAGAAAATTACATATTTGGTAACACGTCGATTTTAGCAACTAACCAATTAAACCGAACCCAGGCTTCGGGGAACCTGGAAACAAACTGGCAATGATTCGGTAATAAGATGAGTTATTGAAGAATCCTGGGGATCCAGCCAATATGTCTGAAACTTTTCTCTTTCCTTCTAGTTAAGGTGCCTCTAATATATCTTTAGGATTCTATTATATTTTGTTCAAAACTGACTCCATGTTTACTTCAAGTTCTGGGCATTCTGAATTTGGCAATACGAGTGCCCCAGCATGGGTGTGGATGCCAATAAGCTATACACATCACATCAACTGTTAATTACTGTCAAAGAGAATTAAATTGAAACTGGAGCATTGAAAAAATTGAAGTGTAAAGGTCAACATATCACTAATATGTTCGATAGAATTTTACAAAATCTCAGCATTAGAATATTAACGTCGCCAACATTGCTATTGCACTCAAATTAAGAACATTGATCATGAAAATCCTTCGAAGTCATATGACATCAAGAGAATGTGATCTTGACAGACCTCTATTTGATGTGAAAAATGAATCTTCCAACGAGTCCTAGAGACTCTTAAGCATTGCATCTGAAGATTTTACTTGCAGCGCTTCAATAAGACACTGACATAAACCACAGTATTCTTCTTTACCTCTAAGGTTTGCAAGAAGCGAATCTTTTAATTTGATTTTCTTATCTGAGTGTCATCTTCCAATTTTGTCGTATAAGCAGCAACAATCAGTCTCACACACACACACTCACTGAATTTACAATTCCATCTACACGAATAAATTATGATTCAAAAAATTGTAATGTACATTTACATGTAACAGACAACAATCTACAGCTACAAAACGATGATCGTCCTCATCTTCCGAGCTCTTCCCACTGCTGTATTGAGGGAACAGAAATTGCTTCAAATGCAATAAGTAAGCAAGCTTGACCAATCGCTGTTGGAGCACTTGTTATGTGGTTGTTTCTGGTTCAAGCCATTTCACAAGCTGATAATGAACTTGCCAAAGACAACGAATTATTCTGTGCCACTCAAAACATTAGAAGATATAAAGCAAAGCAATCTCTGATCGAACACTTCCTCTCAACTGTGATATATAGACATGAGATCTTCCAAGAACTGAGAAGTAATCAATGGATTTTGTTTATTTATTTATACCGTGCTAGTCATAAGCTCTGTTCTTGTTCTCCTCCTTTTTCCAGAATCAGCATTTTCATCTTGACTATTCTTTACCTCTGTAGTGGATGTTTTTGTTTCTGGAGGAGACAAGGGTGAATTTATCAAAGTAATTATGTTATCCTTCACAGATCCACCCGAAGATGGTTCTATGATGGACAAAATCTGCTTGAGTTGAGTCCGCTCGCAGATAATTCGTCCTTTGTTCCATCCTGGGAAACTCAATAATGATGATATGTTATCCTGCAGATATGCATATGCAGCCTTTGCTATGGGAAAATCTTGTGAAATTGAACTTCCCTCCGTCTGTCCCCGTCTGAACAACATAATATATCACCGTCAGTGAAAATTTAACAATCATAAAACTATGACAAGTTCATATGAATTGACAGTTTATTGCAACAGATACAGTGGTCAATATCATATAAGGACATACAGTCTAAACCCATCTATGTCACATTCATAAACTGCAATTGGCCTAGTTTGCATGCAATTCTGCAATTTGAACAATAGCAATGCAGGCATTTAGCAGGGTTCAATCCAGATTCTAAAATCTTGCTGTCCAAGTGAGAACTATAGTTCCTCCCTAAGTCCAATCAGTAAACAAGCATTTCAGCATTAGCCAGATACACATTTAGTTTAACTTAGCATATTATTCTTAACACTGCCCAAGCCAGCCGTAAACAGCCATAGGTCCAATTTTGTTCATTTATTAAAAATGCATAGAGATGTCAATAGGCTTGATGAAGCCAAACTGTACAAGATGGTTCCTCAAGAGTGATGAACAATTAGTGCAGTACAGCAATACAGACCACCAACTTGATTTCAGGTAAAGATGCTACAAGGGCAAAAGGGAGGCCGAATCCAGTAACAAATTCTCCCCAAATAAGTAGATGACAAAGAAGAAAAACGACTAATTGTTCATGTAGCTTAAAATAATTGAACTTCTAGAATGTTGTTTTTTTTTAGTAGAGTTAAAGAAAAACGACTTAGCCAAGCTAGTTTAGTTCTCTCTCTCGAAGAAAGAAAAACAGAGTAAATCATAATTGCACACTGAGGAAAAGACAACTTACATTACAACAACACTTGCAAGCTGAGGAAGCTCCTCCCCAATTGTGAACATTTCATACATATTGTTCAGCCACACTGATATCGCTGTATATGCACCACCTTCCCACATCCTGCAAGATGAACAATGTGAACAAGGGAAAGCTTATGGAAATCACGAAGCTCAAAAGAAATAAATATTATAATACCTGTGCACATCCACTGACCAAACAAGTTTGTTATTACGGAAAAGTTCGGGGTAAAGCCCCCTCTTTTTTGCTTCATTAAGCACCCTTGCAGCCCGTTCTCTCTGACCCAGCCACCAAAGCGCTTCCAGAAGGGCATTATAGAACCTTATTCCCAAACCACACCCTTCAGAGCTGAGTTTATCAAAAACATACTCTACCATCTGCCAGTTAGACCCATCGTCATATTCTCCCTTGATCATCTGCCCAATTACTTCATGAATATTTGATACTCTACTTGTGTACATCTCATGCAGTAATTCATATGCATCATCCCACCTGAAATGAGAGGGCCCAAGGGAGAAGATCAATTATCAGATACAAAAGTAAGCTGCTTTTCTTCATTAAAATTGACATAAGCTAACATAAGTTGAAACTTTCCTCTTCTGCTTCCATGGCATCTATAATTCCATATATTAATTATAACTGACCAAAATTAGTAGAAGTTTAACTCTTAAGGCACCATGTACTTTGGATTGATTTGAGACAGTCACATATCTTTCATAACGATTTTCTTAGTGGCTAACTGCTATCAGAAATACAACTGCAGTGTATGACATGCTATATGCACAACGAAGAAATCCAAGAGAATTTTGATTGAAACCAAAATCAAGAGAAAATAACACAAACGAAAAAAGGTAAGTCTAATCTCAAAATTCGATGCCAGAACCAATAAGGATGGCTCACCTGGTAAAGATTATGTTAGTTTGACCTTAAACATACAGACCTAGGCATGAAAATTTTGAATTTATGTTGGTATTGTGACCTTTGTAATCTGACGTCTAGATACAAGGTAAAAAATGATATCTTTCTGATATTATAAAATTAATTATGTCAAGTTACATGTATACAATTCTAGCTATAGTAATAACGGCATGAAAATTTTGAATTTATGTTGTTGTTGTGACCTTTGTAATCTGACATTTAGATACAAGGTAAAAAATGATATCTTTCAGATATTATAAAATTAATTATGTCAAGTTACATGTATACAATTCTAGCAATAGTAATAACGATTGGTTGAAAGGAAGTTTACACAGATCCTCCATGATGGATTAGAATTTCATATATCTATCTTTCAATTCTATTATATAATCATATCCCTTGTGTTCTAATATTTGACACATCTGATCTTGTACCAGAATAGATGCAAATATTATTAAAACATAAATTACTCTCACGAAATCGTAGCAGAAATAACTGAGTGAACTCTGACCTGTTACTCTTTGCATAAACAGCTAGCATCATACAGTAGCACATAACACTGGGCAATATACCAGATGACTTAATTTCCTGGAACTGCTCCTTGCTCTCATCCACAAGACCTGCGAAGCAGTAAACGCTTAAAACTGCTTCAAGGGTCCTCTCATCAGGATCACATCTCATCTTTTCCATGTCAACATAAGCCTTAATAGCCTCTTCAAATTGTCCTCCTTGCCTGAAAGCTTCAATCACAGCATTAAATGAATCTGTATTCCTCACAACACCATTCTCATCCATTCTCAACAAAATTGCTCCACACTCCTTGTACAGACCACCTCTTGCAAATGTATGAAGCAGTGAGTTGTAAGTTTCAATAGTTGGTTTACTCTCCACTTCATTCATTGTGTTAAAAACAGTAACAGCTTCCTCATACAATGAAGCCTGACCATACGCGTCAACAACCCCAGTGTAAGCCTTGGTACTTGGTACTATCTCTCTCTCATTCATGTATCTCAAAATCTTCTTGACATCCTCATGTAGCCCTCCCTTCCCACAAGCAACAATCAAACCCTCATAAGTCTCCGTGTTTGGCTCAATGTTCTCCTCCAGCATGTCATGAAACAAAGTCACCACCTCTTTAAAATACCCACCTTCCCCAAAAACCTTCAACAAAATATTATAAGTATCCGCATTTGGCTCTGTATTACTAGCTTTCATCTCAAGAAAAAGCTCCCTCACATCATCATACCTCCCATTCTTGCCATACAAATTCAATAAAATACTATACGTCACCGTATTCCGCGCACACCCCGCTGCCTGCATCTGCCTAAACACTCCCATCGCCTCCTTTATCTCTCCCCTCTTCGCATGTGCCTCCAACAACACATTATATGACATTATATCCGGCAAATTCCCACCTAACTCCATCTCCCTAAGAAGCTCGGCCACCTTCTCCAATCTGCCCAACCTCCCAAATGTCTCAACAAGATAACTATAAGTCGTTAAATCAGGCACTACACCACCCTCATTCATAGTCCTGAAAACCATCTCAGCCTCATCACCTAAACCTCTACTGCCACAAGCACTCAACAACATATTATAAGTCACAATATCGGGCTGTACTCCTTCGTGCCTCATTTCGGCGAACAACCCCAGCAAGCCCTCCCAATCTAACCCTCCACGCGCGCACGCATTAATCACAGTATTATAAGTCAAAATGTTAGGCAAAATTCTCTCCCTTTTCATCCTATCTAAGAGTTCAAGCGATACCTCGTACTGGCAGTGGCGCCCGTGCGCGTTGATCAACGCTGTATACGAGAAGACGCTGCGCGCCACGCCTTGGCTGGGCATTTCCTCGAATATCTCGACTGCTTTGTCGAGCAGGTTCTCGCGGCCCAGTAGACTTATCATTATCGTGTAGACTTGCTCGCTAGGTTTGCACCAGATTTGGCGCTGCATGTACTTGAAGAGGCGGAGGGACCGCTGCCAGTCGCCGCGTTGAGCAAACTCCTTGAAGACGATGGCGAAGTCGTTTAAGGAGAGCTTGTTCTTGAACATGTCGAGGCAGCGCGCTATGCTGCCACGTGGCGGGAGGGAACTGAGTTTGTTGATTAGGGTTTCGACGTCGTAGCTGTACTTACCTTTCTCGACGGTCACGGAAGGGGTGCCCAGGACCAGCTCTCGCGTCTTGGCTCGGGCCTTTGTGGCGCCGCCGGATAAGAATCTCCGGTCGCTTGAGACGAATAGCCGGTGTCCACGTGAGAAGTCGTAGTCGCCGGAGAGGAAGTTCCGGTGGATTGGGAAATCGAACCGGAGAGGCTCCGGGTGAAGTTCGAGGAGAGAAGGGTTGGGTATTGATAGAGTCATTTTCGTCAATTCTTGCGCATTAGCTTAGAGATAATAATTAGATGAAAATGGATTTTAGAAGGAGGGGATTTTGGTGTCGAATTTGAACGGAAAAACTAGTTGCAGAGAGGAGAGACTTGAAATTGAAGTAGCTAGCTTTTGAAGGAAGACACGTGGAGTTTTTGTGGATAACAGGAGGAGGGCGAGGAGATACTTGGGTTTAAGGACCCGAATCTTAGCCCGATTGATGGCGGGTTAGCATTGATAATACTATCGAAAGGGTTGACCCGGTTATTTCCTGGTTTTTGGCGGCAACAGAGATTTTAAACGGTGTGGGTTGCGCTGAACTAGAGGAATATATTGGCGGAGTTGTCTGTAATTCATGTATGATCGTCTTTAGTTACAGTTAATTAATTCATACTATTAGCACTTCATATCTTCTAAATTATAAATGAATTATTTAGAGTAACACTACGTTGTTTGCCTCCTGACAATAAATATATATATATGTATATTACATTGTTTTTTAATATATAAATTAGTGTATTAATATTTTCATTATGTTTTTTTTTAATTCAAAATTGACATAGCAAGAGTAAAAATCTATTGAGATTCTGAAATATTGATCACATTAGTTAAGAGACAAATACTTTTACATTACAAGAAAAACTACCTACGTAAATTTATAAAACATATTTGATGAGAATTTAACCTTCAATATATTAATATCACATACAACCACCCGTATATGTAATTGACATACACGGGTTTTTTTATTTTTATCGTAATTAACATCATAATATTCCATTATATTAATCAACGAACAGTTTTTTTTTTTTTTTTTGTTTAAGAAAATGAAAAGGTAATTTGAGATGCTTTACTCTGCTGATGCTTGTCCCAATCTAAACATAATTCAATATAATATATTGCATATAAAATTGGGAAAATTGAAAAATAAAATGAAATAAAATTTAATCACTGATTATAAATACCATTAAATTTGTTGATTTAATTTCAATTGGATGGTGTAACATCTTAGATTCATTTAGCAAGTGAATCTTGTTCTTTTTAAGCTTTATACCTGCATCCACACTCACCCCTTGGCAATGTTTTTATGTTTTTTTTTTAAAAAAAAACACTAATATTTTACAAGTCAAATGATTATCAAGACCTACTGAGATGGGTGACGGATCAGAGGATCATGAAAACCTATTGAGATAAATCAATGATAATATAACTAGATGTCTATTCTCATAGGTCAGAGGATTATCAAAACTTGTTAAAATGGATCATTGATAGTGTGACTCAAATAACTATTCTTACAGCCATGTTGAGATGAATCACAAGTTAGAGAATTATCAAAACCTACTAAGATAAATCACTGATAGTATGACCTAAATGATTACTCCTATTGGTCAAAAGATTACCATGATCAATTTGAACTTTTGATCTCTTAGAGTCAAAGTAAAATGTTCGACCACTTTTACTAAGAAGCAACACGTGTTGCACCATTCACTATTTACTCGGTATCATAAACTTCAAATAAATATCTTCAACTATGACTTACATATAAATTTGAAACCTCATTTACTAGCAATATATGAGATTTGACAAAAACTATTTAAAGTTATATTGATTTATACAATGATTGAGATATAGATAGAAATACAATCCTAAACCCTAACCCGAAATTTTGTCCATATTTATTACTTCCATGATATGATAATCTTATATGTAACTAATATATCATCAATAAATCATCTTATAATCAAAGTGATTATTACAAAATCGTCTATGATACATCATTTGAACGAAACATTAGAAAATTTTTTTGGGAAGTATAGTATTGTTCATATAAATATTATTAATACTTAGTTGGCTTGGTGATTGTGTACTTAATTTGGCCTCGTGCATTAATACTATTGTTTTAAATGTTTTGTCTTCTTCATTTAATCGGGAGAAATATTAGATTTTAAGGGTATTTTCTTTAAATTAGTACTCAAATAATTAAGTATTATAGTTGTAATTAACTCATCATTCATGGTATCATCTTGTGATTTCTTTAGTATTTATAATTTGTAAGTTTTTGAACTTATAAGTGGCAAGGTATTTGATTAAAATTTACTTTTAATCGCCAAAAATTGTTTGAAATGATTAAACAAAAATGTCTGTTATTAACATTCTACACAAGCTTGCGAATTAAAACTGCTTGCACACAAAATTAATGAAAAAAAAAATATAGGTTTTAATATATTATTTAGAAAATTCGTACATATACTCACTTAATATTTTATCTTAATCTTCAACCCTATTATAATCAAATCCTAACGTACATCCGACTTTTATTAAGTTTTACGTTCAATTGAGTTATAAACTCACTACTAAGCTCAACGCTTTCTCGGTATTCTTGGTGCTTCTTCTATGTCTCTTAACAAACAAGAGAGTAAACATTTTTATAGTAAAACTTGATACCAAAGAAGCCCTTAAGCCCTAAAGCTTGGTCATTGTATCCCAAGATTTGATATCAAAGCAGCATAATTTGGTCCCTAAGTTATTTCCGTACACAAAGATGGAGGTCACACCTTTTAATGCATTGAAAAATGTCAATTTATGTACAAAATGACCAATCATCTTACGGGGACAAGTGCAAATGTGCTGGGCCTCTAATGTTATTGGATTATTCACAAGTTAAACTTTTAAACATTACCTCGTTCGTTTCAATCAGGTATCGATAAATCTAATTTTAATTATGAATTTTTTGGAAATGAGTCAAATATGAACAATAATTTTTTTTATAAGTTAAGTTTGATTATATAGATGATATGATATTCACTTATTAAATTATTAACTTATCATAACTGCAAATTTATTAATACGAATGGTTGAAGTCACATTTATGTTAGTGATGAGAATTTAAATCCCAACATGTATATTTTATAAGTATAGTGAGGGAACAGATGTCCGCGCGATTAACCAAGGAAAATTATACTTCCCGTAAATATTGAATGATTTGGCTTGGAAGGGGGAGGAAAAAACAAAAAAGGCATCGAAGGTACAAAACATGGGTGAAAACAGACTGAGAGGGGCTGAGGCATATGAATATAGTTAGGTTGGTGACGTGATGCGAGTCTGAAACTCTCTCATTTCGTTGGAAAAGCGACGAGGTTGACATTTGACAACTCAAGTCCTAAACTATTCTAATTAGATTCTCAAACCACTAAGTTTTCAAGTACTGGCCACACTCTCCTACAACCTACCCCACCATAGGCCCGCAATCAGCACCCCCCATCTGTCACTCTCCAGTCTCCACGCTCTTTGACTCACCTCTTCCCTCCAAACATCACCCAACCCCGACACGCTTCGCGCCACGTGTCAATCACATCCACGTGTACTCCGCATCCACCATCCCCCATTCCCACTACGCCAGCCCGCCCTCAGACGTCGCGGTCGCGCCCATAAAACCGAACCGGTTGGTTTTAACAGTTTTGTCATCGACAATGGCAGTTTGGTAGTTTCGATGAACTCGTGAGGGCATTATGGTAATAGAGAACACTTTCAGTTCCTAACTGACAGCTGCTTGCTACAAAGGAAAGCGAAAAAAACCAAACAAAACAGAAACCCAAAAAAAAACAACCTCTTCGCTTTGTTTGTCAAAAATAATCCTTGGTCTGAAGCCGAAACTAGTGAGCAGAACGCAATCACTACTCCTATGCATTTCACTTGACTCTTATAATGTCCGATTCTGAGGTAAATTTTCCTTTTTTACCCTCAGGAAAATCTCACTCTCATTCGTGTCACACACAACCACTTCGAATGTGTTTTTTATTCCCTTTTTTCTTTTTTTGGTTTGGTGGGTTGTGTTGTGGTGGTAGTTTGGTTCTGATCCTGTTCGTGTTTGTTGTGTCGTGTGTTTTAGCGAGTGTTGAATAGTGGGTTTGGTTTTGATTTTTGGTGGTTGTTTGTTTGGTTTTGGCTGTGACAGAAATTGATGGCCTTGAAGAAGGCCTATGCCGATATAATCTTGAACACGGCCAAAGAGGCGGCGGCGAGGATAATGGTGTCGGAGAGGAAAGCGATTAGGTATCAGCATGAGCTGTTTGCAGCCAAAGAAGACGCGCTTCGTATGCTTCTCAGGCTTAAAGAGATGTTGGATGCTAAGGTATTCTGGTTTTCTTCAAATGGGGTTGTTTGGTTATTTATTTATTTATTTAGTGTTTATTGGTGTTGGTGGCGGTTAAGGAGTGGTTTGGTTTTTGTTCTATTAGGTGGTTGTGTTTGTGAAGTAGATGTTAAATCGTTTGTTTGTTTGTTGTTTGTTAAAAATTTATGTTCCTTTTACTTGATTTTTTCATATAGATTTATTTGAACTTCAATAGTTTGGTTTATGTGTTTTCCCCTGAAACACATTTTGGAGAGTGCTGTATTTGATATGGTTCCGTTGTAGCAGATTGAAGGGAGACTGCTCTTGGTTAAATATCTTCGCCCCAAATGTTAATTGCTTTCGTTCAATGTTTTATGCTGGAAAATCATGGCTTGAATATTTTGATTGATAAGAATTTTGTTGAAATTAAAATGTATTTGCATTTTAAAAATTTTATTGTTATTCATAGGAAATTCTTGGTGTTTGAGATTGCGGTTTTTGGATACTCATTTTAGTCAATTATGGATGTTTCGACTGAAAGTGTCGTTCAAAAGTTTGCCATATCCTCGGATGTCTCTCTTTCCTTCGTTGGATTGTTTTCCTTCAACTCTCAGCTACGATTTAACTTGCGAAATAAACCAACGCCTTTGTTAAAATGGCCCATAGGTTGTCTTCGGGAGCATCCTCTGAAGCTAAGTTAGAGCTTTATACTTTGTGAGTATTTTAAAGAAGTGTATCTTTTATCCGAAAACCTTCGAACAACAGTTTCTGTCAAAACATTGGATTTTATAGGATTTTAGTGGTTATAGTGGTTCGTATAACTAATAAATTACTATAAAATCCATAATTGATTAAAATTATTATTATTATTTTTTAATTTGGTATTTCATTCTCAAATTGAAGTGTTTGTTTTAAATATATACTGATAGCATTTTGAATAGTAATCAAGGAATTGGGATGTGTTAGATTTTTGTGTTTGTAGACCTTGGTGGCTGTACATGACAGCAGTTCACATTTAATGTATTAAAATACTTGTCTATGTGAATCATCTATGAATGGGTGTAGTTCTACTAGCATCTGCAATTGTTGTGTGATTAATAGCATGAATCTTGTTGTATTAACTTGCAACTTTATTTGATTTGCTTATGAATCTATCTGCTAGATTACATGGTAAATATTAAAGTGTTGGTTATTTTAATGCATGAAAGAGAGAGATATCATGTGGGAAAATATCCATTTCTTGTTAACTAACCAAGTTACTTTGATTTGTGATTATGAAAGTTGAACAGGGCTCTATAATGGTTCTGATATAAGCCCTTAATTACTTGATTTTCACTCTTTAAAGCGTTTTCCAGTTTACCGTTGAAAAGTTTTTTCGGTGAGCACCTACTAGGTTGCACAAACTTGTGCTGCATCAGTTGACAGCTAGTCATGATGTAGGTTATCAATTACAGATGCCTTTGTAAATTAGTTGTAAGTTTCTTGTGGAGGATCTTTCATGATATTCCAATTCAACTGTTAAAAACCATCTTGTTATTAATTGTTCATATTTCATTCTTGTTAATCATCATTTAATAGTTTCATCATGGTCACCAAATATTTGTTCTTCCATTTCTCCTGTTTTGTAGATTTTGAAGTCCATTCCCCACTCTCTTTCAATTCATTAACGTTTTGTCTTCTCAAATATTTGCTTTTCAGATGATTTTTTGCTTATCTACTAAATATCAGTATATTAGTTATATATCTAGCAACATAATGGAGCAGACCAAGCAAGGGGTACTTAGGCAAGAGGCTGGTTCCGGCCCATTTTGCTCTCTCTCTCTCTCTCTCTCTCCCTCTCTCCCTCCCTCTCTCTCTCTCTCTCTCTCTCTCTGTGTCTTGAGTTATTGCATTTTGTTTTCAGCTTGCATGATGTTCAACTAACATTGTGCTCCCATAATTATAGGTTAATGAAGCACAGGTGACATCTTTGTGTCAACAACGAAAGATAGAAGAGCTTGAAGCACAACTTGGTGAAGCAGAAGATATAGTAAGAGACCTTAGAGCAGAGTTGAGAGAAGCACAGGAGGAATTGGAGAATGCAACAAAAGGCCAAACGTGGCTTGTGAATGAACAACATTTAAATAATGATGTTGCTGTTCCAATGACAACATCTCTGGAGAACATACATAACACTTCTGAGATTATGGTGTCTTCTCTGCCTGCTGCACAATCTGAATTGGTCTCAACTTCTGATATACATTTAGCTTTGAATGGGATGAATGGCAACAACAAATGCCATAGTGAAGATGATTCTCATAAAGATAATTGCTACTTTTGCAACTCTGATTTTGCCTCCATAGTAATGAGAAGAAAAGAGCCCAAACTGTACCGGAATGGGTGCACTCAGAGAATTCGTGCATGTGAAAGGAACCTCATAGATGGAAATTTCTCTCTACCTGGGCAAATAGATGATGTGAAAAATGCTACATCTATTGGAGGAGATGAGGTTGATGTGTGTAAAAACCTTGACCCCCAGCCTGATGAAATGTGTGGAGTAGAGAATAATCCAAGTGAAGTCAACATGATGCAAGCAGATAGCAACTCTATTTCAGTTGTTAAGTCCTTGCGCTGGAAACGGAAGAGAAGAAGAAAAAGAATACTTGATAAGGTCATAAAATCAAATCAAGAACCTGATCTTTCTTGCCCTGAAACTTATACAACTGTAGTCAATGACAATGTTCTGGAGGACTCTAAGCTTTCTGAAAATAAAGCTGCGGAGGATCCAGAATCCCCATTGATCTGTAAACAACCCTTGGATACAACTAAAATGGTTCTTCAGTCGGGGTGCAAAGAAGTTATGGGAAGTGATTTAGAGTTTGTCAAAGCTTGCACTGTCCAAAGAACAACAAATAATGTTAAGTTGTTGGTAGACACATTGAAGTTGACGAGACAGGAAAGTGGATGCGCACAAAGTTCTGAGGTTTCAGCTTGCAAAACAGATCCTGAAATATCTAATGTTTCTTTGGAAAACTCAGATGCTAAAGAATCTACTTTTGTTGAAGTGCATCCTACTCAATCTTTAAATGATAAATTCATTAAGTATACATTCCAAAGAAAGAGGAAGAAGGAGCTTATGAGCAGCACTGATGGGGATTCATCACTTGATGAGAGCATTATGAAGAGAAAGATGGAGGGGAAACAAAATGACTTTTTGGAGTTGGAGAATTCTAGCTTGATTACTGAATCATCCGGAGGTAGTCGAAGATTAGTGCAGCTTGCTCGTCAGGTTGGTGATATACTTATATGCACCTTTTATTTGCATCGTGTCTGTGTGCATGCATTCGGATAGGTTTGTGTTAATATGGATGCTTCTCTACAGCAATGACATCTTAATTTTGTTGAAATTCTGTGAATTTCATTGGTTCTGATGTACTTCAGCTCAACTAGGGTATAATTATGGGCTAGTTCAGTTGAGCTTTTTAAATGTTATTGATTGTGCTTTTCTGCCCTCCAGTCACTCGTTAATTTCATCTGAGTTTGAGCCAGTTAAATATGAATTGCTGATTGTAAGAGACTATCAACTTATCGTAACAATAAGAACAATGAGGAAAAAATATATGGAATTGTTTACAGAATTTCCAACGTTTATCTTGCAGGATTAACACTAATACAGTATAATTTAATTGTTTTCTACCTCTATGTTTTTTTTTTGTGTGTGTTTTTATATTATCTTATTTTCTTTTGGTGCCATTTTGCTTATTTACCTGTTGTTTTCTTGGCCGTCTTACTTTATCAATTTAATCTGGCACCTTAAATATCATTTAATGGTAAGTATAGGTAAGGTTTACTAACTTGATTTGTCCTGCGACAAAAACCTTTCTCTAGTCGAAGTTACCTATCGACTCTTTATACTTACTAGTTTAGCTCTCTGATTATGAAGTTTATCCTTTGTTTATAGCAATAATTAAACCCTCCATGGCTTTTCTAGGGTCGTTTACTGAGAATTATTTACGACAGCTAGACTCTGTTGGTTGCATAGTTCATTGTATGTTTGTGTTTTCTTATTTCGTATTATACACATTTGTTTTGCTTTAGTCTCTATGAGCCCTTATATATGAGGATTCATGTCCAAGACAGGTCTGGTCATTAAAATGAAATGAGCTTCACTCTTTTCCTATTCACATTTTTCATCTGATGGGAAAGGGATAGGGGATGGATTGTTTAGGTTGTACACTTCTGTTTGGCCATAAATGCTCTCAACGAAGATAGAAATGATACTTACTGTTCATACACTGACACTTATCTGGATCAGTTACATGAATGTGCCATGTGGAGTTATCCGTGTCAAGCGAACACAGTTGTGAATCTGTTTCTTGTTTTCTTATTTACAGCTTATATCACTGTCAGAGAAGAAGCCATGGTAGTAGCTTTGCCTGATTAGAGAGAACCCCTACTCTGCATGGTTGGTTCGAAAGATGGTGTTTTGTCTAAGAATCCTGACAAACAGGCGGCTGCTGTATCAAGGAAGAGCTTTAGATTCCATAGTTGTAGTATATGGATTCTTATATTCATCAAGATATGGACACTGTTGTATTTCTCTAATCTTGTCTTTGCCTTATATCATAATTAGTTATCAAATTTAGACCATTTGAGACGGTTATATTGGAATGATCATCGCTATTTTTACTAAGTATCATTTTTCTAGTATCCTAGCCTGTTTTGTAGCATTTTGAAATGCAAGATGAGCTCTAATTAAGTTGCATTCCGGTCAAGCGCCATGCAGAGGAGATCCAGCAAGATTTTCAGATGTCTGAAATGCGCTGTTGTGCATCATACGTCAATCTAAGATGCTTCAGTTTTGCAGTTTGCATGTGGAGATTCAACAAAATCTGGGAAAGAGTACAGGCAAAATGCATATTGCGAGTTTGTGATGTTCAAATCTAAGTTCGAACAATTATTAACATAATATGCATTGTTTTTTCCCTTTCACGTACTTGGAACTTGGGGAGGGATGCATCTCGAATTAACTACCTTAAGGTAAGTATGAGGGGTTATACGTTCATCTCGTCTTGTTTTGGAAATACCAATATAATTTAAGCATCCAAAATCAAGATAAAGTGCTTTCAAAATCATCGCCTATGGACTGACCATTTTCCTACTCCTCACACTTACACATTATTTATATATTACATTAATATATGTCGTGAATTCCAAATTCTAAGTTTTCAAGTTTAAAAATCCTTCACTAAGAAAGACTTAAATAAAGTAATTGTATTGCAATCATTCGTATAATTGCTTTGTCCAATCCTGCCAATTGTACGAAAATTGAATCTGAAAATGTTGCAATACATAAATGTTAGTTTGCAAAATTAATTCAGAAATTATTATCATAATTAATAAATTTTTACAATCTTTTCTCTCTCATTATATCTTTCTTCCCAAACAAATGAAGTTACCAATGGAAGCCAAGTTTTAAACGAACCTGTCAATATAATTTACAATTAATTTGCTAGTCAAAAAGAAAAAAAATTACGATTAATTTGTTTATAAAAAAAAAAAAATCTTGCATTATAGTCATAACAAGGCGTTATCACTTTGTTGTTAAATTTTATAATTAATTTAAATTATAACAAAATTAACATCACTCTATTTACAAAGAAGACCATACTACTCAACCAAAATAAATAGAGATATTTTTAAAAAATAATAAATAAATAGAGATATTACCAAAATAGTCCCTAAAAATAAAATTAATATGAAATCATTCACTTTTGAAATTTAAAAAATATCATTTTGTTTTTTAATTGAGTGGTTTTTCATAATTTTTTTAACATAAAATAAATAAAAACAGAGGAACTGATAAATAAATAAAAACGTAAAGGGCAGGAGGTAATGGTGATAACTGATCCGAAGGTGTAAAACCCTAAAGAGAGAGAGAGAGAGAGAGGGAGGTGGAGGTGGAGATGGGATTGGGAAGGAAAGCGGGAGACTTGGTTTTCAAGGGGTTCACAGCTGGTCTTGGTCTCGCCACTATTTATCTCACCGCCACTTTTTCTGTTAACGTCTACAGAGGCCTTTCTTGGCACAACTCTCAATCTGTAAATCTCTCCCTTTCATTTCAATCATATCATCTTGTAGTTTGTTTGTTTCTTCTCTTGTTAAGCGCGTCTATTAGTAATTTGTTTGTTTCATGATTCAGCTAATTTTATTGTATGTTGATGGTAAAATGAAGAAGAGAAAGATATGTTGATGTTCTAAACTGGGTCATAGTGTTTGTAAACTCTGCTGAGGTGTTTTGTTTGCTGATTTAAAGATATGGTTTTTCTCCTCGACTGTTAACAGTTAGAATTTAGTTTTGTTAGGTTGTTGTCAGGTGGTGTTCTTCGAGTTTGAAAGCGTTTACATTTAAAAAATAAATAAATAAAAAGAAGCCATTCTGTACTTCAATGTGGGCGGTAGATAACGCTTGTGCGTGGTGAAAAATTATATTTGCTTTTACTAAGTTTTTGTAATTAATGTTCACTAAAGGATTGTGTATGCTAGTTGCAACAGATATGACAATATTGGCACACTTGGTTATAATATCGTATATGATGATTTTGCACGTTAAAAGAAGAAATGCCTTACAACATGTCGAGGCTTGAGTGTAGATCTATTTTACAAATTAGAGATGTTGTGATGATGTATTCTATGACTTTTTAAGAACCTTAGTAAACATTCATTCTGTTGTGAGAAAGTAGTTAAAATTTAGATTTAAAGGACTAAGATTTTAGGAATTTAATTGAAGTGCTTTAGATGTAATACTATTAACAACCTCTCTGTTCTTTGAATTGTATGTTAATTCTATTATGTTGCTATGCTTCAAAGTCTATTCAATTTTCAAAAGATTTGCTATCATTTTGATTGTCATGTAGTGAGGACGAACTATTTAAATGATAAAGTGTCTTAAATGAGCAGTTGCAATGCTTTTGTAGTTTGCTAAATTATGGAATAAAGCTGCTACTTCTCCGCCTCCACATTCTTATTTTTTTCCAACTATAATTTCCTCTACTGTTATATGGGAGTATTCACTTTGTGGCATGCAAAATTACAAAGCATTACGTCTGTTCCCGTCTCTTGTTTTATTAAATACTATGCTTCTGTTTATCAACCATCTTTTGGATGGTTTCATGATCTCCTTGGTTGACCATAAAATGTACTAGTGATGTGTTAATCGGGTCCTCCAATTTTTGGCTAATGATGCATCTGAATTAATCGGTCTTAGCATTGTTTGTGTTGAATACTACTAGATACAGCATCTTATCAAATATACTGTATGACAAAAAGAACATGAATAAAAGAGAAAACAAAAATGGATTTAAATTTTTGTGGCGACTTTTTATGGTCACAAAAGCCAAGCATTGATCTTTTAATATTTCACTTGATCTATGTATTAGGAGGTAAATTATTTGATAATATGTGCATGTAAATGAATTGCATTAAACAAACATGTCTCATAGGAACTAATGAAAAGTTATATTTGCTTAAACTCTTATCTTGTTGTTGTCTTTCAACATTGCCTGATATTTCTGATCCTCGCTCTCTGGATTTGGTATTTTGCTACAGAAACTTGAGAAGTCAGAAACTGGTGAGCAATCCCCTTGAGTTGGAGCTGCCATCTGAGGTTGGAAAATGTTGCTTTTTTTGGATCACAAAATTACAATGTAGTCTTATGTTTAATTTTCCCTTATTTTTTTTTGCAAACAAACTTCAGTCACTGGTATTTGATTTTGAAAACAGATCTAGGTTTCTTTTCACTGGGATGTAACTTAAATTACTCTCTTTTACACCAAATCCAACTCGAATCATTTAAGTAGTCTGTCATTTACTACTTTATGGACCTGGAATGTAAAGTTAATGGATATTACTGCGAATAAGACTTAGGAAATAGACTTTTGTGATTAAGGGAAACACAGCTCTGTTTGGCTCATTTCAAGAAGAAATATGATTGCATTTCTTGTTTCCCATTTTTTCCTTCTTGATTATAACCTGAATATTACCTCTTGTTTCGTGTTTATATCTGACCTTTTTTATGTTCCATCAGGTAGGAGCAAATTATTGAGTCTCTATTTAATAATTAACGGGAGAATTATTGTAATTCACTAGAATTGTCATTATAGAATGCCACTAGATGATGACAAAATCAGAATCCAATATGATATAATGGTTTAAGGTAAGTTCAATGATAGATGAACAATTTGTGTAACTTGCTAATTGTAACAATAGCGAAAGCTTAAGCAAATTTGCTGGTTTGGGACCTTTTAACACTCTTAACAACCTACAAGACAATGCAATATGTGGTCAATGATAGATGAGCAAATATGTGTATTTTTACGAGTAGAATGGAAAATTGTCATGTTCATAACTCATTTATCTAATGTTTAAGGTTCTTGAGAAGTTAACTGTAGTGATCCAAAGAAATGTTATTTATGAACGTCAATATTTGTACTATACGTGTTGAAATCAAGTTTATATATATATATATACATATTGCACAACAAACGTTTAACACGCACCACTACTTCAATTACAAACATTTGGTTCATATTATCAAAAATGAAAGATTCAGGATTCGCGATGAGATCATCTGCACCCAGCGGTCACAGCCTATGCTCGCTAGATCTGGGGTCTCAGCTTCAAAACCCAATAAACGTGTAACGTCAAGGCGCCAATTCACTCATGACTCAGTGATCGAGTTAGCGGCCGTGGCCCGAGTCAATTTCGGATGTGTGACTGCATGGGCCTTAAATTTGATGGACTGGGTTTGCATGTCAATTCTTCTGGGTCCAAAATTTGGAACCTATTTTTTACGATTTTAATTAGTAATTGGTCCTTATCTTTTTTTTTAATCTATAATGAATAAAATTAATATATTATCCATTTTTTGTTTGAAAAAATATATAAGTGAATTGCACTTAACACGTATCCCTCTACTTTCTTTTTTCTTTTCCTTCACACGATATAGATTTAATATAGTTTAATGCATGGTATTCCATTATAAATTATTCTAACAACAATAGTTTAAGAATATAGAGTTATGCATTATGCATCAAATTTTTACATTTGATAAATTAAATTCTCTAACGTTATCAATATCGTATAAAAAACCAATCTTTTAATAATATTTAAGAGGATGAATCATTTCAAAGGTCTCAGTTATGTTTTAATAAACATTTCTAATACTTAACTGTTGCTTTAAATACTTGTATTTGTTTTACCTTAACGACAAAAACAAATATAATTAAGTTGAACATTTGTTAAAAAGCATTGCAAAATATTTTGATCTTAATAGTGAAATGATGAGGACATTTTGCTCTCTGTGATGTATTTGGCTACCTGGAGTGTGTGTGACTCTCATATGAAGGTTGGAGGTAATTTTAAAATTTGTAAACACGAGCACTATATTATCTGTAAAGTGTGGATTGAAGAAATTCAAAAATAGTTTAATCAAGTTGACTCAAACCATTACACCTCAAGAAAAGGAGTATGAAATTTCCGTGCGTTAACAATGGGAGCCGTAGTTATGTTCTCTCAATCAGCCAACTACCAGCTGGTGCAACGGCCAGCTCTCACTGATGTTTCATATCACACCAACTCCTATAATAGAGCCCCAGCAAGACGACAGAGACCACGCAACCTGTCACCCGGCTCTCCTACTCACCACTCACCAGGCATGCTACTGTGCTAGTCATTTTCACATGCTTTAAATCAAATTTACACCGACACTCCTATAATTATCATGAGAACCACATCATCAATTTCCATTTCATACGAAGTAATATTCACGCACGAACAAAAAGAAAGAATAATATGGTACCACCAGAAGAAAAAGGTTTGCTCTATACACATTTCACACTATACTACCGTAGGAGAATTTGGTGGTAGACTCGACTCCCTTTTCAGTCTTCTATTTCATTTAACAATAAGAAAAAAAATGGTAAACTTGATAAAGAATTTTCGCATGAGTCTGCTTCTCTTGGTCCCTCCAAAATGTATATCATGGGACTACTGCTTAAGTCAATAGAAAGTGTAAACGTCAAGTAATTTGCAACAGGTTACTTTACGAAGAGATGAACAGGATGGGCCAGATATATCAGATATCCCATAATCACACCATCTTTACGTTCTATCACTCATATAATGGTATGTGATCAGCTTATGTCGAAACTTCCCTCCCAACTTATAACCGATCTGACAAACATTGAAGGAAAAGTGCAAATCAAATGGTGAGCACCAGAAACAAGATTTAAGCATAAATCTCAATTCACATGTCTGATTTCTTTACAAAAATAAAAATAAAAAAGGTAACAGAAACATCCAATGTGCAATGATCCAACTGCCAACCATGAACCTCTAATATATATATATATATATAAAATATAAGAGATCATGGGCAGAAACTTAATTACAAGGAGCATTCAAGTGGAACAAGATAGCTGGACAGCAGCAAGCCAGAAACAAGCTTACAAAAAGTCAGGTTCCTTTAGTCAAAAAGCATTTGGTGACCAAGTTCCATGGTTTCCCGGACAAGAAAAACTAGAAAGTTAGACCTAGATTCATAATTTCCCTGTCCTCCACCTTTGGCATACAATGCATGGGCCTGGACTGGGACAAGGAGGTATATCCTAATGTAATTGTATGCTAAACATATAAGTCCAAGCTGGTTGCGCCATTTTTAGGTTATAACTATACTAAGTATTTGTTAATGGCCAAGTAATTACAGCATATCAAGACTCAGGACTGACATCTCAAAGGGGAAGGGGAAAAGCAAGACAACATGCACTCTGCTAATTTGTGTCAAGAAATGTACCTAGCAGGATGGTTATTGATGTGCCACATCTGAGATGCTCCTTTCTGCCAATGGATTGACAATGAACCCACCACCCTGAACCCTCAACCTGCGATTCTCCAACCTAAGTGTTTCAGCATTGCCATGGTTATCAGCTCTGTAACGTATTGCAGCGGACGATGGGATGGCACTGGAAGTGGAATATCTTGAGGTTGAATATCGGCCTTCTGTCTTCCTCCAAAATTTAGAACTCAAAAAATCTGCACCAGGTAGCAGGCAACATGTGGTTCCCTGGAAGTCGGTTTTAGTCATCCTTCCAGTTGATACTGCCAAGTCATATGATATCTCATCCAGGGCCAGCTCTAGGCCATGAACACGTGTTTCCAAAGACTGCATCCCATTTTGTGAGCTCCCAATGAATCTCTGCACATATAGGAGAAAATGGAAGCAACAATGATAAGAAACATTCCTCAAAACGCACTGGCACTTGTATCGGCAATAGACATGCTAGAACTCTGACATTAACGATAAAGAACATACCAACAAAGTTAGATAAGAAATTAGATGTATTGAAGTGCAATGGGCTGATTAAAAATAGGAAATGATCTTGGCCATAGAGTTCCTAGAAGATTAACTTTACTAATTTCAAGGGGAAAAATCAGAAATAGAGTGATTTTATGTCAAAACTAAACTTTAATGCTTGAGTGCTTGACTATATCAGGTAAGTGTCAAAATGTAAAATAATGATTTATTTGTAAGTTCTTGGAGAATAGAATTTGAGATTGAACCAAAAATAAGCAGCCACAACAGCAATATCATGTGATTTTGTACTTCTTCCTCTTATCTGTGGGCAGCTGTCAAGGTACTTGTGTTATATCCAATGATCATATATCATCTCAGACAATTGTTTATAGACATGCTCAAATGGCATGAAATCAGGGTATAATGTAAGCTTCCAGGTATCATTGATTACAGCATAATTATGTTCGTCTGAGTTGATAAACGTATAACCATCAGAAACTAACTAGTCATCACCAGGCCGCAGATTGAGAACTCCTCCTTGTTCCAAACAGAACAGTATAAGGAGAAAAGAGGTCTGAAAAATTCATCAAAGAACCATTCTGAACTGGCAGGTAAAGTAGCAGCTTTGTGTTCTTCATCAAATCCGCTGATGAAGAATTACCATATTAGAAACAATTTATGCATGTCAAGGGCAATGAAGTTTTTTATATGGACGGGCTACAGAATTGTTCAACTCCATATTAAGTCAAAGCTTAAGCTGAACAAGGTAGCACAAAAAAGGGGGCAGAATTATACTAATGCACTTAAGATTGTCATTGTAGGATGGAATCAGATGATTAGCATCTAACGTGATTTTCTCAGTAAGGTAATTTCAATGATAGATGAAAAATTTGCTAACCACGTAGTAGTTTTAAAAGATTGGTTTAGCAGTCTAGACAGGGCTAGTGCAACTTGCAGGTATAATCTCATTAAATGACAATTAATTACTTTAAGAATACCAAGTTTGAAGCACTGAGAGCAAACCTGAAGGAGATCAAGTAGACTTGATTGCTGCTTTTCAATCTGAACAAGCTGGTTGCGAATCAAGGATAAATCCTCACAGTCTTTATGATTAGCGTGGAGATTCTCAGTATGATTACTGACTACAACAGTTGACTCGAAGGTCTTCTCATTATATGGAGCCACCCGAGATCCAGACCTCAGTCCTCCAAACTTTTGCGTCTTTTCATCAGAATTCTTACTGAAAAGAGCACGTTTAGTTTCAGGCTTTGAAAGCCTAGTGTTCTCATTATTCTGCCTTTCTGAGACATTCTCATCTCTTTCCTTGACATTGACCTCACGAGCACCCATAGATGCAGCACCAGGAACAGCAATCTCAACTTTCCAGTCAGAAGGTTTCTTATGCTCTGCCTTTTGAGACAGTGTCAGACTCATTTTCTTGTCAATATTAGCCTTTAAGGCACTTCCCCTCTTAAAAGTTCTTCCAAATGAATTATCGGGTGTAGTTGACTTGGTAGCCAAAATCGATTTTCTTCTCAATTCAAGAGCAGCAGCTGAAGAACTCCTGGACCCAGGTGCATATCGCCCATCACTAGCATCCTCTGTCCAAGTACAAATAAATTACGTGATGAACAACATCTTATATATGTCACGAATGATTTCCCAAGTAACCATACCAAAGGGATCTAATTTAAATAACGAATGCAACATAACATAAAAAATTCACTTTAAGCTAGAACAAACCTGAAGTGAACATCACAGGGCAGTCCAAGTTACAATAAATTCTTCAATTGAAAAAAAAAAACACATCCAAATTCAGATCTTATAAATCATGTACATCTATCTCTCTAGTTGATTTAGCGTTTTCCTACCATCAAATGCTAACATCATGCAAAAGAAATGAATTATACCCCATACCTTTAGAAGAACACTGTGATCGCGGTGGCGGAGACACCTCCTCTGATAGATCCGGAACCTGTTTCCACGCGTCGATCATCTGATTCATAACTTCTCTAACTGCCTTCACCTACAAAACAACAAGTAAACAAAAAACAAAAAAACAAAATTTGACATCAACAATCACGTATTTAACACAGAAAATAAAAAGACAAAGGAAGTAGAATTACTTACCTTATCAAATTTCCTACTCTCAAAAACCTTCAAGCAATTTCCTTTGAACTCTGCCATAGCCTCCTTCTCCACCACCGCCAACCTCCACAGCGCCTCCGCCGCCGCTTTTCTCGCCGCCCAATCTTCCCCGCTCAAGAACCCGAGCAGACAACTAACCAACCCCTTCAGAGCCGATCCGCCCGCCGCACCCGACCCTATCACACTGCCGATCACCACCAAACCCGCGGCCTTCGCCTTAAACCCCTCATTCTTCACCAACTTCTCCAACCTCACCATCATCCTCCCCAACCTCACCACGTCCAGATCCGGCGCCGCGTCTATCGCCGCCGCCAGGCACAGCGCCGCCCCGACCTGAGCGTTCAAGTCCTGCTCCGTGAAAAGCGCGTCGGAAAGCAACTTCAACACCGTGACGAACGCCGACGATGTCATGCGAGCCGCGAGAGACGAGATTGTGCTGATGCAGGTGGCCTGTATGGAGGAGTTCTTGTCTCGTAAGCTACGAATCAGGTTGTTGACGATCTTGGTGACGTAAGGAGACAGATTCTGAGACGACGCGAGCGTGGAAATCACGTGAATGCATTCCTTACGAACCGCCGGTTTGTCGGAGGAGTTCGTCGAGAGAATGCAGGAGAGGAATGACGGCAACAGAGACGAGTCGAGACTGGACGCGATGGAGTCCAGCTCCGTCGCCGCCAGCGAGTACGTGTCGCGGTCGGCGAGCTTATTTAAAAGACCAAACACTTTGGTTTTCAAAGGCTGAGCCATTTTCTTCGTTGTTTATTAGAACTTAGAAGGTGGGTAGTAACGGTGGTGCCGGTGGAGGTGGCGCGGCCGGAATCTCTGGTGCCGCCGGTAACATCGGCGATAGCAGTGAGTGTCAGTGAAAGGCGTTTGTCTGCGGTATGAACGTGCCTTTTCAAAAGTTGGGACGAAATAAAAAGGGAGGGGCGTCCCGCTGTCACGAGAGCTACGACGTCGTTTTGGGTGGTTTCTAGTTATTTTTATGATTAAGATGGAAATGGAGGTGTTTTGTTTCTTACTTCACGCCAGTAGAAGAAAGCTTTTAGCTGGATTTTCCTTAATTATTTTAATAACTTATCTCTTGTTTATATTGTCATTAATTAATTGTTTATTAGAAATGTCAGTGATCAGGTGTGCTCGAGTCCATCACACTCGAATTTTTCTGTTTATTACTTAAGTTCGCATGCACCGACTATGGCCAAAACCTGCCACGTAGCGTGTACTTCAATTGCACAGAATGTCCATGAAACTAGTGGCTACGCCTGGACTTGCACGTTGAAGAGAGAGAGAGAGAGAAATCAGATAGGTGGAAAGACCACGGTGGTCCTTAGGGAAGGTTGATTACGGAAGTATAAAGCATGTGACGAATCATGTACTTGGGACAGTTAATACCGGTAAATTAGCGCCAAGATTAAGGAGTCACGTGATAGTTGCACGGGTTATTATGATAAGTTACTGTCACTGTAATCAACTTGCTTCAATTTTTACCCCTCTAATTATTACTTGTACATCATTGGGTGTGAAAAATGGATCCATACTAATCGTATTTTCAAGAATTGTTTGATTTAGATTTGGATATAGAAATATTTTTGATTTTGTTTTGGTTCATTAATTAGATTTTGCTTTCATAAATGATATGACGCCTGTGGTGACTTCATTTTTGTGATAACTTGTATAATAAAAAATACTCACAAATCAAATCAAATATCGAAGTTGGTAGCAAAGTGACTGTCAAAAAATATACAGGCAGCCGAATTTAGCTTTTATTCACCCAATCGACGATTAGTCATTCATTTATATCTATATTTAAATTTATTTATTATATTATCAATATATACCTTCATTCTACTTTGTAAGAATATTCAAAATTTAATTTATGTTAGATCATCATGAACTTATAGCTAAGTCTTAAAAATGCTCTGTTAGATAGATTTATTGTCATCAATGGTGATGACCATTGTCATCCATGCATTAAAATCAGAGAGCTTCTTGTGGGTGAATCACATTGATTAATATTTTGGGTACCAAACTTGATTTAATCAGTTTCGGAATGAAGAATCTTCACAATCGTGCATGAGGATGGTTATATAGTTAAGTTAAATGAAATAGTTTAGATATGAAATTAAAGTCATTCATTAATGACCAGCTAAACCTACTCATATTGATGGTTCAACTACTACACTTACCCAGTCACAAGCACATTTAAAGGCTTCCCATATTGGTATTGTTTTTGTTTGGATGCAACTACAGGCCTAGTTGGTGAAAAGTTAACACGAGTTCAGTTGAATCCAACCCAATATAAAAGGATTCTTGAAATTCATTAAATAATATGGATTTGGTGTTACATTTTAAAGACATGATTTAAAAAAAAAAAAAACCCACTCCACATTTATATATATATATATATATTCAAATTTGTATTTAAGTTGTATAAATTTTAGGTTCGAACTCAAAAATGTTATGTCCAGGAGGGGCAAGGCCTTGATTTGATTGAATGGTAAAAGAAGTGGAAATGGTGATTATATGCCCACAGTTAGAACTTTTGAAAACTAACGAATTGTTAACAAAAGATGGTGAGAAGAGGGCCATGAGAGGTTACTTTAAGGTCATTACATGTCGGTTGGATTGAAACAGACATGCAAAGTAACAACTATTTTGGAAGTGTAAAGCAACCCAAATCTATTGGAGTTGACATTTCGTGCGATAAAAAAATAGACCGTGAAATTAATAGTGATAGATACAAACAATCATAATCCTAAGAAGCGTAAAATCCAATTATCTTCAACCCCACCCTCAGCTGCAAATTTCGGCATCCTCAGGGGAATTAATATCTTTTGGTCCACGTAAGGATTAATGCATTTTTAAATAACAATTTCGTAAAATTTGTTTAATAATATTATAAAGGATCATATTACAGTAATTTCAAATATTGATTTAAAAGAGTAACTTCAGTATTCAATTAGTAATTTGCACTTAATCCAATGATTCAAAATGTAAATAAATTCAAATTAATCACAATCGTTGAATTGAGTAAAAATTTATAGATGAACATTAAAATCAACTTTTAAGTCAAGGTTTGAAGCTAATATCATAAAATATAATTTTTTTCACATATAATTTTTAGAGCGTATAATTAAGTAAATAGTGAAGTTAAAAATTTTTGGAAACCATATAAAATGAAATACTTAAAATATTATTCGAATAGTCATTCCAAAATAAGGTACAAGCCTGCATATACAACTCAATTTGTCGATTATAAACACATGTTATATTTTTTATTTATTAGTAAGTGTTCATTGTTAGTTAAAGATAAATTTATGATTTTCTCTTTAAGCATAAATTGTACATGCTAAAAAAAAAAAAAATCATATGACTACACCTCCCAGAAAAAATACCATAAATCTATAGATAATGTGCTGAGTACTTTTAGTTGTTTTCCCTCCCAACTTCCTCTCAATGTAGACCAAACCTTCCCAAATTCCGGTACGAATGAGATTAGAAAGTCGAAACCGTTAATGAAACTACAAGAGATATCTCTTAATCCATCATTTTATAAATCTAAAGAGTAATTGCACTTATGTCTATTCATCTACATCGAAGTTTGACTGGGGCACATGTTGGCTGAACCCAATAGATAAGGAGCAAAGAGAGGGAACATGTTCACATGAAGAATAGAAAACGAAGAGAATGTGAAAGTGAAACACTCCTCTTAGTCTCAGCCCTTAAATCCATTCCCTTTATCTCCTTTCTTTCTCTGTCAACGTCTTCAAGTTGTGCATGAAATTTCAATCAAACCCATGTGCCTAAGCCAGTTCTTTGCATGTGGGTGCAACACATAACGTGGAACTACTCTACTAGAGACAAGTTTATTCCGTCTATTTAACCTATTCTAGTATTGTCCTATGCTGGGGTGGGACACCTATGTCCTGTTGACCGGATAAGACTCCTCTAAATCCAAACATTCTTTATGTATGTGCGCACTTGTTTGGCCCGTGATCGTTTTTCAACACTATTGATCAAATCCCTTTCTTGTTTAGCAATTAGTAAACTGTTTTAAGAGAGACCATATTTACCTCTAGTTTTAACTTTCACATATAGCATTACATTTACAATCGAAATCGGTCGTTTTTCTCTTGTTTGTCCTATTCCAAGTGCAAAGTGGTGACTTACAATTGAAGTAATGGAAAAAAGAAAGAAAAGAAGAAAAAAGACAGTAGTTTGATATTTTTTAGACCAATTTCACGATTGAGGTCGAGGAGATCATCATAGCACGTGAAGGGCCCCATTCAAAGGGTCACTGCCTTTGTGTGGGCAATGGTAGACCCCATCATCAAAGGGCACCGTACTGTCGTCGGGACATTGCAATACATACTGGTGGGTAGTATCGTATTATCTCCACCCATCATGATTTCACATGCTTGCAATTGACTCAATATGTGTTGGACTAAATATTATTTCATTTTAATTTCTCTACTAGTTTTTTAATCTGTGTTGATGATTGATTAATGCTTCGAAGAAAAATGTAATAAAATCGTATTCATATCTTAATGTGACCGGCTACAACCGCGTGGGCGTGGTTGGTTGGAATCATATTTATATTTTGCTAAAGATTGACCAAGAGTCTCTTTTTTGGGCTGAGTTTGTTTGGTGTCAGATGTACTCTAGCGCTCGGCCCATAATTAACCAGCCCAGAAATAAATTATGGATGAAGTGAAAATTAAAATCAAAACAAAAAAAGAAAATAGAAAATAGAAAATAGGGGAGGTGGCAATAGGCTCCTGCATTAAAGTATAGTTCTTGTTTTCTTATCAAATGTTAGTAAGTTTTTTTTTTTTTTTTTTGAAACGAAAATGTTTGTAAGTTATTAACATTATTTTGTTTTGCAGTTAATTATCATCAGCACGCAGTCGACTTCATAATCTTATGCTCAATCGCTTTTAGCATTCAAATCCAAAGCCAATTTGACCAACAACCTTTCATTATCGCCTAACTAGTAGCTACAAGCCAATATGACCAACCTATCTCTTTGACCCCTTTAATCTTTATAACAACACAATTCACAGCAACACTTGATCAAACACGTTAATGTAAACTAATTATCTAATTGCATTCTATGCGGAAATGTGCCTCAGATTTCACAGCTCATCTACTTATTGTATGCCAAAATGGCACAAGTCATTTGGTGGCATTTGGAGTACATGTTATGTTCCGTTGCGGACAAAGGGGAGCTGAGTGAACAAGAGTGAATTGATTAAGGTAAGATTTTGGATAGCGCTTTTTTTTTGAAAAAAAAAAAAATGACCGTGTTGTATGATGCTAATGTTGAGAAAGTCAAGGCTGATTAGAGCACCTGCTGGGCCTCTACAAAGATATCTACATTTATGGACAAAAATTTGTGTCGATACACAATTCGTGACAAAAGCCTCTTCTTCCCTTACTCATTAAGCTATAGATTGGCAAGTAGATACGATATTTGGACACCAAACCGCCAATAAAATATTAATGGGAAAATATTCTACCAACACGTCCTGTTTTTCTGTGTCTATTTTACGGAAATTTTTTTTTTTTTTTTTATAACCCATTTGAGCCTAGTGTTTGGTTTAATGGTTTATCAAGTAACCTAAAAAAGGACATCAGTGGCGGTTGATGTGTCTCTGTCCAGATTGACTCGTTACTTCTCTTAAAAAACTAGCATTTACAAGGCAATAATCCAATTTATAAAAATTTCCAGACAAGGATGACAAGATCAAAAACTGTCAAGCAGTGAATTAAAAAACACTTTATGTTCTTTATTGACCACATAGTTGTTATGCTTCTACATGAGGATAGAGGGGGCACTGTAAGAGCCATAATCACCCACATCAAGGTGAAGAATTTATTTAAAAAGTGAATTTGATACGTTATGCAGGTTTGACAATCAAGCTTGCTTATTTGCAGTATTTCTTGAACCATAATTCAATATTGAGAAAGATTTCAATGTTAGATTTGTGGCTTCTACGATTGAAATTAATGAACCGGACATAAGCATCACGTGTTGAGAGGTTGATGTGAGTTTAAAGCAAAAAATATGGATGTTCAGTTCTGGTTTTTTTCAAAAATGGAGTGGGGAGAAAGAGATCGAGTTTGGAGAAATAGAGCGTAGAAAGAAATACAGAGAAGATAGAGAAATGTCGAACGGGCATGTCGGACTGTTGGACAGTGCGTGGCAGTCTCTGATTGTTATCATTTGGGAAAATCCCAAAAAAATAACCCGGTTTTGTTTTTATCCATGTTACCATAAAATATATCATTTAACATAAAAGTTTGAAAAAGGGTAAAAAGACTATTTTAATCCTGAAATTTTTATTAAATATTATTTTAAATGTAAAAAATAAATTAATTTTAATATAAAAAGGTGGAGATTTGGATCTCTACTAGCAAACACCATCATCAATTTCTCAATATTAATATCATCAATCACCAACAAACTCTTCAATTTTCATCTGAAAATTAACAAACCCAAAATTAAAAAATTAAAACTGACAAACATAAAATCAATATCATCATCAACAAACTCAAATCAATGTCATCACTAACAAACCCAAAATTAAAATTAACAAATTAATGTCATCATCATCGGTTATCCAGCGACTAACAAATATGGGAACCAAGATCATCTCGATCTGGGTTGAACCCAAGTTGTCGACGAGTTGAAGAAGACACAGATGGAGCGAAGGTCGGCGGCCACATAGTGGAGGAAGCGACGGTTTCAATGAAGAAGATGAAAGAGGAGTAGGAGGTGGTAGCTGAGTTTTGCCTCGCATAGAAACCATAATCACCAAACGAGATCCTTGCCACTACGCTACTATGGTCGTCATCAAGATCCCTACCACTATCATCACCAAACGAAGATAGAGAACAAGAGAGAAAAAGGCTGGTTGGAGAAGAGAAAGGGAAGAGAGACGAGAGAAATTTGAGATAATTTTATATATATATTTAAATAAAAATATCTTATTTTTTATGATTTTATATTTAATATTATTTATTTTATATTTTTATATTTTAATTAAAAAAAATTAATTATTTTTTTATTGCTTTTCCTTTTTTGGCTTTTGTCACTTGAATCAAATGGTCGACCATATCAACATAACGGATTCTATGACTATCAGGGGCATTGTCGCCCTTTCATACGCCTCCGAGGGGGATTTAGGATATTTATATTAATGTCAAGTTGTATTTCAAATAAATATGAAACAGTAGGTTGCCAAATATACATATTGTTATACGTTAGGTTGTTTATTGAAATTTTCCCTTATTATTTTCTTTTAACAAAGTTTGTCTCACACGATGATGGTCATTGAATCAATCTATCAACTATCACTCGTCACCACATCCTAAATCCTAAGGCACTATTTGTTTGCTCGGATTTGACTGGGTTTGAATTAAATTTTTAATCAAACTCGCATTTGATGCAGACAAATGAGGCTAGATAAATTTAACCCATCACAATTTTATCCTACTAGCGTGAGATAATTCCAACCCATTGAAATGGTTGGTTACTTTCTCCCACCAGACCTCTCATCTCCCATCGACCTTAACGTGTTCTTCGATGAGATCACGCTGCTATATCAACATCCAATTGGACACTGACAACGACAATTGCGTCGCTACCAAACTCAACTAGATCATGTTGAAAATGACACTGAAAATCTCGTATGTCGACGTTAGAGACGATGCAAAGATAATGGTGGAGAGTGAGATGTACGACTTCACGACGGAGGTGAAAAGCGGTGGAGGGATGAGAGAGAGCACGTTCGATGCAAAATGGCATGCGACGGAGGTAAGGAAAGGTAAAGGAATGATAGAGTGAGGGCTCGGATGTAGAGGATAAAGAGAAGAGAGGTGGGGGTTGACGGTTCTGCGATTTTTTGACTTTGAGAAGCATATGAAAGTAGTGGAAAATTGTTTAAATTAATATAGCTTTTTCAAAATTTCTAAACAAA
This sequence comes from Dimocarpus longan, assembly GCA_022984855.1. Classification (NCBI taxonomy): domain Eukaryota; kingdom Viridiplantae; phylum Streptophyta; class Magnoliopsida; order Sapindales; family Sapindaceae; genus Dimocarpus; species Dimocarpus longan. The sequence continues at coordinate 9,535,591 of CM041024.1, forward strand.
CCTTAAGAAATTTATTTAAAATCCAAGTTTATATCTACTACTTTTAATCATATTCAATGTTTTATCAAACATGAAATAAGATTTAAATTAATCCAATTAAATTTTATCTCATCCAATCCCATGCAATCCCACGTAAATAATTCAATCTTACCCTTTGCGTCAAACGAGGTCTAGTGATAAAAAGGGGATCCCCATTCTAAAACTTTATATGTAAGATTAAAATGTTATTTTCCACCAAAAAAAAAAAGAGAGAGAAAAAATAGAGGTAAGTTGACAAGCACCGGGCCGCCCTCAAATTGAGGGTGAAGCCCGCATATAAGCCCTTTCACGTTGTTGGAAATGAACTTGATTTTAAGGTTCATGAATTTGGACCGAGCCTGAAAATATGATCGGACTTAAAATTAAAAGACATTAAAAATTTTGTATAAAAAATAAGCTAAAACCTGATGGGCCATCTAAACTCGCAGTATATGCAGGATTGGGCCTCACAAAAATTTTAAGGCTCGACCCATACCCAACCCGCAAACCTAATTGGATTAAAATTTAGATTTAACCAGCTCAATTGACGCTTTTATGCTGAGGAAAATAAATAAATTATATTTGTTTTTGAGCAAATTACTATAAGTTTCCTTGAATTTTGTCTTTTAATAATCGAAATCAACTTTTCAATAATAAGTCAATGATCTCCCTCACATTAAAGTTGACTGTTAAATATTAAGGTTAATAGTTAAAAAAAAAAAAAGAAGAAGAATTTTTCCCTAAATCAAATAAGTTAAAATTTTGTTTAAAATAGCTAAAATAATGATGATAATAATAACAATAAAAATAAATAGATTTCCACTATCCATATTAATGGATGGTGGAGATTTAAAATAAATCAAAATTTATAAAGTATTACAAAAAAAAAAAAATTGAAAAATCAAATTGGATATTTATTATCCATCTATCAGTGAATGAATGCTGCAATCCATTAAAAAAAAAGAGGAAAAATTTAGATGGTAGAAATTCAGATTGGATAATCCACGGATCCAATGGTAAGGGAGGTGATCGCCGCAAATAGCCATCACGGTGTGGAAAAGGGCGCTTGCATTCCTTGTCAGAGATTGAGTTATTTGTGGTTTTGGTAGTCGCTATTAACGAAGACCATGAACAGCTTCACCTCCATTTGTTGCTGAACATCTTCGTCTAATACGGAGATGCTCATGATGGGAATATAAGCACCTCCCTGATCATGAATGAGTTTGTGGCGGGAGTAGTTGACCCTTCCCCTGCCACTAGAGATCCCATCTTCGTGGATGAAGATGAAAATCTCCATTCATGGAGATTATATCTAAATCTCCATTGTTTTCTCCCTTTTGATATATATATATATGTATATATTTGATTTAAAATATATATTTTTATTTTTGAAAAAAAAAAACCCTACTATTCATCACTAGATGTGGATGAAAAAAATCCAATCACAACAGTTTTTTTATTATTATTGTTTTATTACTTTTAATATTTTAAAACGTCAAATGACTAAATTATATCGAATACATATATATATGTGGAAATTTATTTTTGACAAGAAGACAAGTTAATTGTTTAGTCTAAATATAATTTCAATCATTTTTTATCCTCTCTCATATTGTGAAACCATTTCACAAAAGTTAAATTTTATCTACATTAAACTTTCGTGGGATGGAAACACATTAAATACGATTAAAGTTTCGTTTTAGGCTAAAACATTTTTTCTTTAATTTGAACAAAAAAAAAAAAAATTATCTCACATACATTGAAAATGTCAAGGAGGTTTAAAACCACTATATTTACAAAATTTTAAGTGCCAAGAATTTTCTTTTTATTTTATGGTAGTGTATAAAATAATTAGATTTATTTAACCGTTAATAGCAAAACGCTAAAGTTAAGAAATTAAAAGTGACGATATGTCATTTTTAACTTATATGATTATGCATTTCTTTATCTATTAAGATTGTATGAATTGTATTTGAATCTTAGCATGTGAATTATATATATACATATATATATATGAGGGTAGATTTATTTTCATATTATAAGAGTACGTAACTGATTATATCGTCCAAATGAAAATAGTCAAATTCGTTACTTAATAAATTTTTAAAATGATTTGACTACTTTACACAACATTTATTTGTAAAAATAGTTAAACATTTTCTTTGATTTTAAAAGATCAAAAGTTTAAATCTCACAATTGTCAAATTTATAAATAGTTTTCTATAAATTTAATTTTCCTTCCCTCAATATAATAAATTCATTACTTATTACATCGTCCAGATGAATATAGTTAAATACTTACTAAATTTTTAAAATGGATTGATTACTTTACACATAACTTTTTAGTAGGAATAGTTAAATATTTTCTTTAATTTTAAAAGGTAAAGGGTTTAAATCTCATAATTATCAAATGTGTAAATAGTTTTATATAAATTTAATCTTTCATCCTCCGATATATGATGGTAGATTTATTTTCATATTATAAGAGTATGTAACTTATTACATCGTCCGGATAGACATAGTTAAATTTGTTACTTAATAAATTTTTAAAAGGGTTTGACTATTTTACACATCATTTCTTAGTAAGGATAGTTAAACACTTCATTTGATTTTAAAAGGTTAAGAGTTTAAATATCATAATTGTCAAATATATAAATAGCTTTATATAAATTTAATCTTCTATCCCCCAATATAATAAAAAAAAGTACGACTACCTTTGATTGAATAATTTTATCCTATGATTATAAGGATAATTATTAAAACTCAATTAAAATCATTAAATTAATTATTAAAATATATAATAATTTTAATTGACGGATAAGATTATCTAATAAATAAAACACTTAAATCTCTTTTAAAAACGAACAAAGGCTCGGGAAAAAATCATTAGCCACAGGCAGTGCAGTACTGCAGCCGCAGATTCGAGATCGCTTAAAAGCAGCCACGTGACAGAATTTACAACTTTTAGTTAGGTTGACAAGAAAATCTACACAGAAAGTTTGACTTTCTCCTGAAGATCTATGTGCGGATTGATTCGAGATTTGCTTTTTGGTAGACCATCACAATTCACTTCACTGCTATTATCTAGTTATCTTTACTATTTCGTCTTCACCGTGTAAGAGTCCTATTACGTCACGCCGTTTTCAGCCATTCCCACCCCCGCCTGCATCCACAAACCATAGTACAATCTTCCCATGGGCCCACCACTTCCCACATCACATCTTCACCTTACACGTGTTCAAATCAATCTGATCCCACGTCACGCAGTTTTCCTTATCATAAGTAATACTTAAATATTTTATAAAAATATATGATTTTTTTTTTTTACTAGTTGTTATGAGTATTTTTGGATTTCTCAAAATGGGCCGACAAAGGCCCATCCAGATGATGGCCCAAGTCACCGAGACCAAATGTAAGACACTATTCCTCAGCTCGCTAGATCGCTCCAGTAGATTGACGAGATCGAGTCCGTGAGAAGACTAACGAAGACAATGTCAGATCGTCTTCACAGCGACGTTCGAGGTCGCAGATCGGTCATTGCGACATCTAGATCGTTAATCCGGTCGAAGTCAAGATCGCTACGACGAAGTGTTAGTCCGTTCTTTATCACGGATCGCCTAGTTTCAGTGCAAGACAGTAAGATGGCGTGTCTTATACGATAAGCAAGGGTTTTTCACCTAATGACAGCTTAATTTCGGGAAATCTCACCAAATTAGCATGGGTTAGCAGTCAGCCCACGTGATGTCAGAGTTGACCTGACAAAAGTCAGAAGCATTAAAAACTCTCCAGAAGCATTAATTACGACAAGATCAGCCCTTTTTGTCTGTTTATTCCATCTGTAGCATCATCTCCTCTATAAATAGAGAAGAACATTTATTGATAAGTATCCAGAAATTGAGAGATTGAGAGAGCTGTTACTCTGTCAAAATACAGAGAGAGTAAGCATTTAGAGAGAGGTTGTCATTTATTACAGAAAAAAGTGGACGTAGGCATTTCAAAAGGGCCGAACCACTTCAAATATTGTGTCTTGTTCTTTTTTCTTCTTCTCTTCTTTGTCATTATTTGGTCTGTTTGTTGCAGGTCTCCTCATCTGTGCGGCATTGGGTTCAAAAATCTGGTTGGCTGGTTTACCACGTCAACACTAGTAAAAGTATATGATTTTGGATGAAAGTTTATGATTTTTTTTTTTTTTTTATATAAATAGAAAGTCTATGTATTCGATAGAGTAGAAAATATATAAATTTTTTTGTTATGAAAAGTGTGATAAAAATTTAGGTTAGAAAATTTTTATCATAAATGATATTTTAGAGACAAAGAAAAGTCAAGTAAAACTTAAATTAGAATATCGAGTTCAAATCTTAATTATTTTTTTTTATCAAACTATTAATTCACAGTACATAATTAATAACTGGTGTTCGGTGAAGCTTGATGCTACATTTGATTTACTTTAATTATAAGAATAAGATGGATGCAATTATTTATAATTGATTACATTTGAACATGATGTTGCGTTGACAAGCGGATTAGAAATTTCTCTCCAAACAGAAAAAGCCAATAATATTTATTAACAACAAAATAAGACTTAATTTACATAAAAAAATGAGACATGATTATAAGTGACCTATATGAGGCATGACCTAAAACAAACAATGCTACCTTTTTAATTTATTAACAATCAATCCTGCATTATTAAACCAAACTCTTAATATTAAAGGTAATAATTGTCAAATATATATGAAGACTAATAGCTCCTTCAGATTTACAAAAAAAAAAAAAATGGTTTGATTGACAAATTAGATCACGTAAAAAAAAAAAAAATCAACCGTGGGAATATATGTAAGAATGACTTAAAATTGTTGATGTTGATAAATTAAAATGTTAATTTTGAGATAATGATAATGATGATGTTAATTTTAGAAATTAAATTCACCAATCACCTCCAAGATTTAAGTTCACATGTTAATAAAGAAAATGTTATAATTATTTTCAAATGTCTAATCAGCAATTGATCTGAAATAAAAATTATAGATACATCCACTTTGATTCTGCAATCAATCATTTTTAATTTTATTTTGTCTAATTTAGAAATATATTTTATACTATTAATGTATTATATTTAAAACAGATATGTTCTCATTTAAAAAAAAAATGTGTCAAACAAAAACAAAAAACAATAATTTGGTGATATGGACTAATTACGGTTGTTACAAGGTCTAATATATATTTGAATTTGATAATTTTTTTTTCTCATATATATTCCCGGTATTGCTAAATTTTTTGGTCATTTTGCAATGTCTAATTTGTTAATCCAACCTTTGTTCCTTACACAAATTAAATAATAATTGTTTTTATATTACTGTTTTAGTGCAACAGTGGGAGATTGATTGTTAATAAATTAAGAAGTTAGTTTTACTTGTTTATAGGTCCTACCTTGAATAAGTAATTTATATTTAAGTCACGAAATAATCATACTTTTCATAGATTTTTTTTTCTTGCCAACAACTTTTCCTTATCTGGAGAAAAGTGTCATATTACATCCAACATAAAACGGGTCATATATTGGCTTGTCTGGGTTTGGAGTCTGTTTTTCTCATATACGAAAAGAAGTGTTATGACATTTGCAGTAAATAGGAGTTGCGTCTTAATCTTTTGTTATTATAATTGTTATCGTCGTTGTTGGCTTGGAGGTTGAATATGAAAGTTCGATTACAATTTCGTCTGACAAAACAAGTAAATGATTTTGTATGTCACTTATGTTTGATCGATAATTTTTTTAGAATATTTGAATCGTTATTAAAAAAATTGTTGACGTTCGAATTTGGTCAATAAGGTTCTTCAAAGTCCAATACTGCAAATCAATGAAAAATAAAACAAAAACAATAAAATAGAGGCAAAGAGAAAGGGATTAGATGCAGATTTTACGTGGTTCAGCTAAGAAGAAGGTTTACGTCCACGGTGCCTGCTCCGGTGGTGGAGAGGCAGTCACTGTTATTACTATATTTTTTTATTATAGTGGGAGAAAAGAGAGAGAAAAAAGTCCTATCTATAAAGATTTTCACCACTATTTATAGAGAGAGGAAGGTGCTACAGTTAATATAATATGAAATTATTTAATTACATTTTCCCAAAACTAACACCCACTAAACGTTGGGTCAAATTTCGTGAAATTCAGATCTTGATTTGATAGTTGCGTATTCCTTAATTTGCGTTGCTGTCATTTTGAAAAAGACTTATCATGCACGTTACTCTTTTCCACCAGCTGATTATGCTTTGAACGGGATGAAACTCGTCTAAAACGAGTTGATGAGCTCATTTTAGACAAGTTGATGAACTGATTCTGAGAGCCGATAGACGAGCTCAAGCTAAAAGCTGATGGAGTAGCTTATGTTGATGAGTTGGACTTCTGTCTGCTAGGTCGGTTCATTGTATCAATCTTTTGAACTTTTGTCAGTCCATTTTATGTAGCCTAAAAATATACACAACAAAAATATTATTTATGTATATTTAAAGTAAAAAAAAAAATATTGCTTGAGCACACGAAATTAAAAGTCAATCTTATTAATATTAATGCATAATGAACCGAGCACACGCAATAAACATAAATGATATCTGGTGTACAAGGGAAATACCTTCATCGATCTAATAATGGTTTTATTATATCATAATAATAATAATAATAAAAATTAAACAAATTCATAACAAAGTAAACTTTTAGTTGTAAATAGATTTTGTGATTTTAGCATTATCATCTGTTTTGATCTAAAGGCAAAGTTGCCCATGTCAAAACATACTTTAACAACCTTTGATCCAATGAATTATACACATATCTCTTATTATCTTAATATTCTTAAAAAATATGTGTATAACACCTTTATTTAGTTGAACAACACTTATAGTGTTAACCTTGATGATTAACTAACTTAATTGTTTATAAGAAAAATATATTATTTCGTTTTTTCAATTACTAAGATCAATCCAGAGCGTTGTCATAACCAACTGTGATTTGATTTAGATGTGCTATGTAGATTAACTCCTAGAAGACGAGAAGGAGCAACCCACATACGCAAGAGAACGACCTACAAATGTGAGAAAAATGTCTACGTAAGAGGGATTTATATAAGTATAACTTATGATCCCTATAGATAGTATGAGTGAGCTGTGGTTTGTCGCCACGCTACAGCCGCTTACTCTAAAATGTGTTATTTCATTAATGCTATAACATTTTATGATTCATGACTTATATCGTGAACAAGTTGGGTAAAGACTTTATTTACTTCATTCTAACACATAACTTTTGTGTTGTTTATTTACTTTTGTGTTGTGGCAGTACATTGCTCTGTAGGTCAGTTGACTTTAAACGTGGAAGCCCCGCCTGCCCAACAACGTTGAAATTTAATTAAGAACGTGTTGTTGTTTATAACTATCAAGCCAAAAATAGGCAAAAAATATTGTGCATGTGCATGTGCATGGTCTATTATGTTTTACTTAATTGTTAATAAAGTTGCTTCAAAATAATAATAATAATAGTGTTAATTTACTTAGGTATGCTTTGTCTGCCTAAGGAGAAATTATATCCAGTTGCCCATTGATTATTTGAACTAATTTGTCATATTATCTTAATTTATTAAAAATCATTCATAGAAATAGTGGCTAATGAAATAGTAATGTCCATTCCTTGAAAAAAAAAATAATGTCCAAATATATATATATTTGAATAACTCCTTTTCATGTAAAGTATAGTTTAAGAGTAATATTGGACTTCTTAAAAATTTTATCCAAATCTATGTCCAAATAATATGTCACGTGAATTGTCAAGATCTTATAAATCATGAGATAATATAATAATGAATAAGATATTAACAACTCATATATTACATCATTTACGCATAGATTTAGATAATTTTTTTTAAAAATACAACATTACTCGTAACTTAATAAGAAGAGTCCTAAAACAATTTTTACTACTGCTCAGAATGCTTTGCTAAATTGACAACTGCACACTTCCCGGTAATCCTGTAATTAGTAAAAGTGAGACAATCTGTATATCTATTATAAATTAAAGTCATAAATTCGATGAATTATGAACACGCAATGGCATAATTTATTACGTGAAGTAATACTATTTTGCCAAGCTTTTTGTTTTAACATTTATCACAATTGTCAAGTCAAAGAAAATTTAACTCACTTGTTATGATATATTTTCGATAACACTTACATAAAATCCATCATATTATTTGATAGAGCAAAGTGCACAAAACCTTCCCTGAGGTAAAGGGTTAAATAGACGAATATGAAGTTTGAGTTTTATAACAAAATAGTCTCAATTTAACAATCAAAATGTGTTAAAATTGATGGTCAACTTTGGTTTAAAGTATAAAGATGTAAATGTCATCGGTTTTTAAAATTAATTTCTTTTCTTTTAAAATTTAAAAGAATCAAAATTAATTTAATAAAATAAGGAAAAAAAAAACTGGGAAAAAAAAAATTCAGTTTGTCTGCTCACCCAGACCTTCATCTCTCAAACCCAGAAACCTAACTCTCCAATGACAAAACCAAACAACACAAAACATTGAACAAATTAAAAAAATTTGTTCACCAGTTATTCGCCATTAGTTACTACCAAACAAAAAACATAACAATCATCATCAATAAATAATCTCAACTCATCATCAATCAATCTTCAAACCCAACTCAAAACAATCAAACCCAACGCAGAAATCTAGATTCGATTTCTGCGTGTTTGAACCCAGATTTCTTGGTTAACCAACCCAAAAATCGAACCCAGATTTGGGTTCTCATGAACCCAGATTTGGGTTCACTAGAATGGTGAACCCATATCGGATTCGAGGAAGAAGAATAACGAAAAAAGAATAAGCGGAAGAAGAGAAAAAGAAGCGAAAGAAGAAGAAACAGGAGAAGAGATAGTGGACGATGGCGACAAGGATAGGGACGGCGGAGACAGAGAACGTCGGCTAATGATGTTCTTCTGGGTTTCGAACCCAGATAAGAGACAGAGAGAGAGATATTAGAAAGAGCGAAAGGGTTTGATAGGAGAAGGAAAGAGAAGAGAGAGAGAGGGTCTGGTGAGATTTTATCATTTTTTATTTAAAAAATATATATATTTTTAATTTTTCTTAAATAAAATAAATTAGTAAATGACGAAACTACCCTTAGTCAACCTAACGTTGACTAACAGAAACTAATGGCTTGAGGATATTATATTATAAAAATTAAACTTTGATTATGGTTCTTTAAAACCTTACCTCAAGGGGATTTTGTGTATTTTGCTCTATTTGATATATATATATAATTGGATTAAACAACATTACTTTTGGAATATATCTAAGTAGAAAGGTATCTCGAAAACAAAATTAACACGATAATATCCATCAAAACAGAAAATTAAATCGAATAAAGAAAGATTTTTTTCTTGACACTGCTTTAGCTAGCATCCCTTTGGCCAGAATCAATTAAAATAAAACCCACCACATCTGAAAAAACAAAAAAAAAGAATAGTGAAACAAATTGCTTTTGCTACCTCCTTAGCATTTGTTACTTAATTAATTTCATTTAGAATCCCTTTATTTTTTTTTAGAGAAAGCGTAACGCCACTTAACAAACAAAACAAAATAAAGAAAATCGGAATATGTCAAAAGAAATTTAGGAAAATTAGAAATTAATCCCTACGATCACATTCGAAAAAGCAGTAAAATCGACACCGTTTCACATTCCTTATCACTTTTGAAAGGACAAGCATAACCCTCTATCATAAAACTATGCCCCGAATCTCTATACAAAGTTCAATATAAAGAAGTTTTGCAGCTGACTATTGACACTTTTAGTTAAAAGTCACAACCCTCGTGCCTTTTGACTTGTCTATACATCATAACAATATCTTCCACTAATTTATGTGGATGGTCTCTCCACCCATACATGGAAAACTCCTCCACCTCCCGGGGGCTAATTCCTTTGATATGGAAGCTTTGGTTGTGTCGTTAGTATCCTGTTACGGTAGTCCCTTCGGCCAGTATTAGAAATAGAAAAAAAAAAAAAAAGTTTTCCAGCCCCGTAAATTGAATAGCAATTAGGGGCAATTTTGTAATAAGATGTCTATAAATCCTGACCCTCTGTTTCTGGTAGGTCTTATGTGAAAGGGCGAGCGGAGCAGAGCAGTTTCCGTTATCCACATTGTCTTTCTGTTGAAAACAAAAATCAGAAAAAAGAAAAAAGAAAAAATAAAACAAAATAAAATCTTGGGAATTCTCTTGTGAAATCATATTAGGGTTTTGTGTATATCAAATTGGAATTCCTCAATCAATCAATCAAATTTAGCAGAAACAGACATCATGGTTTCGGATTCGATTAACAGCGCTCCGATTCCGTCGGCTCCGAACTCGAAAGAAATCAACAAGAAAAAAAGGGTATGTTTTTTTGACTCTCTCGTTTTCGTGTTTTTGTTTTTTCCGTTGTAATTGATATTGTTTATTGTGAGGGTTTTAATTGATAATCTGTTTTGTGTTTTCGGGGGTTTCAGGCCAACAGGACTGCGAAATTGAAGCAGTGCAAGCTTGATGCTCGTAGAGAGCAATGGCTTTCTCAAGGTACGCAAACGATCTTTGTATTTGAATGTGTTGTGTGTGCAGATTTTGTATTTAATTTGATATTTATATATTTTTGGTTTGGTGTTATTGGTGGATTTGTGATGGTGTGGATGTATTTAGGTGCGGTGAAGAGCAAGGGTTGCAAGGAGGAAGGGAACGGTGGCCGGAAAGAGAGGGACCCGTTATTGGAGAATCCAAGGCCGAGAGATGAGGAAAACAACAACGAAGGATCGATCCACCACGAGAGTGATTCAGATTTGCCCTCAAACAGCCCCACTAACAGCCTGTTAGGTGGTGGCGGTGGCAGTGACTCAGGCACGAATTTTATTGGCTCGAGTGGCAGCAGCGGCAGTAGTGTTAGCGGTAGCAGCAGTGGTGGCTGTTGCTCTGGTAGCATCACTGAGGAGGAAGAGGAAGATGGGTGTTTGGACGATTGGGAGGCTGTAGCTGATGCTCTGGCCGCGGATGATGATAATAATAAGTTGGAACCGGAGCATGAGAATGGTTATTCCCAATCACCATCTGAGAGCCAATTAAGCATGCAATCAGATTCCACACCTGAATTGGCAAATGGGTTAGGTTTAGAGTCGGAGAATTCAGTGACTGACAGTGCAAGAATGGTGCCGAGAATCTCAGGGAACAATACTCGGGCATGGAGGCCGGATGATGTGTATAGGCCTCAAAGTCTGCCTAATTTGGCGAAACAGCGGAGTTTTCCGGCTTCGAACCGACATTTTGGTCATGGAGGTGTTCCTTGGGCTCGTAACAATGTTGTAACGGCACCCTCTTCATGTCCAATATGTTATGAGGATTTGGACCTAACAGATTCAAGCTTTTTGCCCTGTTTATGCGGGTTTCGACTATGCTTGTTTTGTCACAAGAGGATTCTCGAGGAGGATGGGCGGTGTCCTGGCTGTCGGAAGCCATATGAGCATGATCAAGTTGAGTCAGAGGCAAGCGTGCAAGGAGGCAGCCTGACATTTCGGTTGGCTCGTTCCTGTAGCATGATTGCAAGGTCTTAGGGGGAGAAGTCTCGTTTTCATGGATTATGTATGTTGGGTCTATCTTTTTCGTGTGTCCTTGTGTTCCTATGTTAGTGTTAGACTCATTCTCGTAGACTTCTTTAGATGTTATAAGGGTAAATGGGTAATTGTGTTTTTGCACCCAGGAATTGAGCTGCTTCTCTTATGAGTTTGGTTCTTATCGTTATGGTGCATGTGCTAATGTAGAGGACTCAATTTGGCATAATGTGAATAGATAAGGTGGTATAGAAATTCAATACATAACAAATAATTACAACCTGTTATGTGCTTATTTTTGTTTCAATGTTTATGTTTCATTTTCTTTTAAGGTAATTATCTTAAGGATATCCTCAATGCTTTCCACATTGAATATTGTGGTGCTTAACTTTCCAGTGGACCCTAATTACTTGTAGTTTGTAGGATATGACATAATTCTTCCTCTTGTGATTGTTGTATGTTTGGTGATATGTTCTCCGTACATTACATACCTTTGTCATAGTACCTAAAATAATGACAATTGGTATCGAAAAGCTGTCTGGTTGCAATGCATGTAACCTTAGTTGCTTTCTAAGATGTTTTGATATGGTTGTTACATGTTGAGATCCTCTCTCTTCAACAGAGACATATATACATGGCAATTTAATTACTTTCAAATTTTCCTGTTTGTGATGTTCGCACATGGAATTTATAACAATGAGACTGGCCTTACGATTGTAATTGCTTTTGTAGTTCTTCTCTCTGTTAAGAATTGGAGATTCCCACAGATGAGAGGCCAAAGCAATACTTTTAACCTTAATTACAATTCAAAGATTCAGATTGTTGCATCGACATGTAAGATTTTTATAATTTCTACTTTTAAAAAGGTTATAATATAGTATCTATTCAAGAACTGCTGAGGCTATATAGTGTCAATAAGCTTGCTTGTAAGCCTCATTTATTGCGCCTTCATATTTTGTGACTATTTAGGCTTAATTTTGCTCTTTAGCACATCACACATCAATTTTTTTTTTCATCTTTTGTCTTCTTATTTTGGAGACACTGACTAATTGAAAGTTGGAAGTTAGTCCTTGAGGTTCAAGTTGAATATCCTAACCTCATTTCTTGAGGCTTTATTTACAATATTTAATTTGGGGTCGAAAGTTTTCTTCACATTTAGAACCTGTATACATTTTCTGAATTCTTGATGGATAAAAGTATGTGACTGGAGGATGAAAATGCTATATGCAATGATAAATGGGGATTTATAATCCAATGTAGGCGAAAGCTGTATGAAACTTCACTTGGATTACCATGTTATTGACTTAAAAATCGATTTCAATTTTTGCAAAGTTAACTTTATGGTAAAAGAATTGGTTGCACTTGCATATTAGGTGAGATTGTTTTACACAAGCATTAATTTATGTACGTATGTAATGCAAGAATGATCTTATTAATTATTATATTAATTCTCTTTCCCATTCAAGAAGCTTTAAATGTAGTCATGTTCCCGGAAGGGGAAGAGAAAAAGACAAGAAGACATTTTGGCTTTGACGGTGGGAATTATGAAAAAGGAAAGTGTGAATTTTATCAAGAAAAGTAATAGTCACTGTGTTTGAGAATGGGAAGACATGGTCATATCCTTTGACAAGTTTGGAAATGGTATTTTAACTTTAAGCATCTGTGAGCAGGTTTTGAGTCCTGGTTATTGTTAATGCTCATTTTTTGATAGATAATCAGTGGTGGTGATATTTGGAATCTGTTTTTATTTTTATTTTTTTGTTATATGTTCAGTATCTGTAATTTTTATGCCTAGTGCAGAGAGCATCCGCAGGCTAGGAAGTAATGCTTGCAACTTTTTGAGGTATTGTTGTTTTAATACTTTGTATTGTATGGGTCTATGTGCTTGCCATCATGTATTATACTCTATAAGATACTCAAATAAAGCAGTTGCCAAACTGTTAAATTATTATTAATCTCCATCATTGCATGTTCGCTAAAATTCGCAGTACACATAACTTGCTCCATCATGAGCATAATACCTGATTCTACAAGGGATATGTTTGTGACATGTTTCTTGGATAAATTGTTGGAATTGGTCGGACTTTTAATTGTAACTTGCAGTATATATATGTGATTTAAGGAGATCAAAATGCCTGCTAATAAGGATATGTGAGCATAATCTTGAAGGAAAGTCACTTTATTTACATTTGTTTACTCACCAGTCTCTTGTCATTTGTTCTGGGCTTTATATGTGAATTTGATGAGTTATCAAATGGTTATGTTGTTTCACTTGTTTGTTGTGGAATTTTTTGCATTAAGATTGTCTTAACTTATGAGAACACTGCAATTTCTTGATGCTGGCTTGTTTCACGCTGTTCTGAATTTCCTCTGCAGACATCTTTGAATGTGCTCTCCTTAGCAGTTATCCTGGGTTTGCTAGCTGGACACGGTTCTTTACCCATGAAGTCATCCATGTTTTTTGTTACTAAAAGTTTAATGATGTATTTTTTCTATAAAGCTTTTTGAGGAGAGAGTTCAATTGGATCATGCAATTTGTTGTATTTTTTGGTGAGGAACATCGCAAATGTCTTCCAAAAATCCAGTTTTTTTTCCTTTCTAGGGTCCTTGTGTCATTTCTTCATATATGTGAGGTTCCCTTCATTTTAATAGTTATATGTGTATTAAGGATATTTGTTGGCGATTAAGCAACTTGTTGAATGCAATAGGGAATTGCGAGTAGAATTGGCAGCTCCGTAGTGACATATATAATTTGCTCAAGTCATGTTAAAATCAAGTTTTGGAGTGGTGGTTGTGGTTTTAAAGTATTATTTCTTAACTCAGCTGCGGGGATGGAGGAAGCATCATCTTTTGGCATGGTTTGTTTTGTTCTGGTTGAAGAAGGTTTTATGGGGTTCCCCTCACTGCTCATGTTTTCCTCCTATTTTATAAGATGAGAATTGCAGTGTTCCCGTTGGGTAACTGTTTTCTATATGCATGTTCAATTGAATTGGTCTCTAACATTGATTACCATGGTAATGAATAAATCATCTGCAGTTTGGGATATCTTGATTTTTAATTATTGTTAGTTCTGTCTTTTAACTTAACATGATTGCGTGAAATTCTTGATCGAGGGCCCTTGCCATGTTTTGCTAGCTTTCTCCAAGTGCTAGGCTACTAGCCCTCTGAATTTTACCTTGTAAGTGGTATTTGAAGCTTAAGTATCTTCGCAAGTGTGTATAAAAATTAACTAGTTATCTGCTTTCGTTATGGTTACTTCCAAGAAAATTGTGACGCTATTTATCTTTGCCAGTAATTGCCGATATTTTGGATGTTGTCTCGGAATCTCTCTTGGTACTTGCAGAGTTTGTGGATTGTCACCTTCCTTCCCTTCCTGTCTCTCTGGAATTCAGAGTTTTGATCGTTTTTCGATTATTTGTATTAGAATTCTTCAAACAAATGGGGGCGGATGGTGTCCCTAAAAACTCTTTGGTAAATGCATGCATTTGTAGTAAATTTGTGGGACAGCAATATTGGTTTGATTGATAAAATCCTGAGCATGTCTCATCAAGTAGGATTGATCTCCTTAGGAGTACAAACGGAGACAAACCAGAAATCCAGTCTACTGACACTTTCAAGTCAACATTGTAAACCCATAGGGATGACAACGGATCGGAGCACGTTTGTTCCAAATTCAACCCGTGTTTTTAAACAGATCGTTGCTTTTTATCTCAAACTTGAGAAACCGATTAAAATAACTTGTTCCGAATTCAATCTGTTGACCTGTTTTAATTTTTAACTAATGATATAATTAATATCAAAAAATAAATATACAAACAAAAAAAATATACACATTTAAATTTCTAATAGTTCTATTTATTTACAATATAACATCACATCTATATGATTATTAATATAAAATCCATAAAATACACAAATTATTTAAATAAAAATACAAAAGATTTATTACATTACAAATATCAAAAGACTTATTACATTTGTGATAGAGTTTCATTATAAAATCCAACATATTATTACTATATAGTCAGTTGGGATGGTGGATTGGGTCTGGGTCAGCTTATTCCAAACCTGCCCTTAAATTTGTTAGGGATGTCCCAGACTCAATCCGTGCCTCAAGGGTCATTATTTTTTGCTTCAAAGTTGCCCCGACTAGTACCTGGTTCCCCGGATTTGAATCAGATCGAGTATGTTTGCCACCCCTTTCCAACATACAATAAACAATCTACAATATTACGTCAAACGGTTACAGATAATGCACAGCTGGGTCAGAGCTAACTGTCGAGCACCATTTGAAGCAGGCGATAATGGGTGAGAAGTCTTTCTTACTTGCTAATGCGATTAGAAAACCAAGAGGAGATTGAGGTAAGTTGCAGGGGAAGTGACTTCCACCAATTAACAAAGGTGGAATTCTCCAAGAATATATGATCACCGAGCACTTTAGCCTCAAGCCATGTCTGCACTTGCTTTTCTAGTCGCAAAACTTTATCCTGAACAGCTTGGAAATCCCCTCGATTACTAGTTTGAATCAGCTCCTCTACCTCTGCCCAGAAACAGGATTCCAAGCAGGGTCTGGGCAGCGTGGGATTAGCATACTCGAGCCATTTCTGTGTAAACCGGTATCGTCTAGGCCTGCCCTTATCCATATACGGTCCCGTGTCTTCGTTTTTCAGGTGTCGATAGTAATTAGCAATATCGAGAGGCTCAGCAATGTAGCGGTACCTAGTCCCAAGATCTACCCACTCTTTACAGCCTTCAAATCCATCAGGGAGATCATATTTCTTTAGCATCTCCATGATCTCGTCCCATAGACCAGCCAGCTCAAGCCTCTTCACATTAGCATCGAAATCATCAGCGTCTTTTGAAGCCTTGAAGGCGTCATAATAACTCACTTCACGAGCCTCGCACTTTGTTTTGTACCCTTCAAGCATCTGTAACAACCTTGAGATATCTAATGCTTTATCATTAATCTTTTTTTGATTTCTCAGTTTCTGATTCTCTAAGTCTCCAGCCGCACAAAGACTCAGCCTTGCTTTCGTGCTCTGGAATTCAAAGACCAATGTATGAATCAGTACTAGCTATAGGCATTAACTATATATAAAGTGACTGTCAAGTTGCACACTTGTAGTCAATGTTCAAATCTCAATACGAAATTAGTTTTGTTTCGAATTGGAATAGACTTACCAGGCCAAGGTCATTCAAGACAATGTCAATTGCACCACCACCATCTGAAGACAAGGGAAGCCCTTCCAACCGGTCTAATTTAGCCACAGCTTTTGTTTCCAAGCTTTGTATTTCGCTTTGATAATCGAAGTGATCCCTCACACTTCTTATAGCAATCTCTGGACCTTTGCCAGAGCTCGACTGAGAGGAGTAGAACAATATCTGAAGAACAGCATCAGGGTTTCTCACGACAACCAGTCTTCCGTTTCCTGTGCAGAAGACATAGGTTCCAGAGGGTCTGTAAGGGCTTAGGTTTATAAAACTCAATAGAGTTTCCATCAACTTGTTTGTGTTTCCCATGAGATGACAGGCAGCATTGCTTGCTACTACTGATGCATTCCTCATCACATTCACATAGAGAGATTCAACTGCCTGAATAGGTTCTTCCATAGGACCTGTGCGCTTGGGGTTCAAAAACTGGAGGATAGGCTCCAGTTGGATGGCAGTGGAGTCGAAAGGTGCAAGAAGAACTCGAGGGAAAATGTCATATCTCATCACAAAATGTGTGAAATACTGTGACCAGTCTTCTCGGTTGAGAGCATGGTTAAATATGCGGTCACCAACAAGGGGAGATCCAAATGTGAAACAGTGAAGGGAAATCTTTTTGTACTTCTCCAGGCACCATACTGTCACTAGGATGGCAATAGGACCACCTGAGGAATGTCCTGCAAACACTATCTGCTTCTTTTCTGCTACAGCTTTTCCCACCTGAGAGTAACAGTCAAACACTGACAGACATTATATTCATTTCCCAATACAGTGACTTCAATTGGTTCCATTTCTGTATTTCTTTTAGTGAATTGCACTAATTGCTTAAGACAAACTAAAGACTGATGGATTCTAATTATAAGTCAATGTCCATTTTGACATGAATTTTTCTTTCTTTTTGCAAAAAAATTCGTGACCTATTAGAACAATCATGCATTGACTAGACAACTCCAACTATATATAGCATTTAACACCAAAGCATGGGATATGGATTTTGATGCAAAAACATGACATGCTTGATCTTATAAGACCATTAGAAAGCAGCATCATTTCATTCCCACATATCACAAAATTGTTGTACCAACTATAAACAATATTAAAAATAATAACAAATGATCAAAGTGATTGGTGGGTAGTGATCATAATTTTATCATTCACATACCTCGTTTTGTAGCTGTGACAGTGCCAAAAGTTCTTCAAACCGATTCAGGAAAGCTTCATTGACAATTGCAACATCTTCACTTCCTATAGTCCTAAGAGAAGGAAATCTCCCCAGATCGACCTTCGTTTCTGCAAAGGGACTTTGAGTGAACCAATCTTTTGCAAACCAGTAACCTGGAAAGCTAAAAATGACTTCTGATGAGCCACGACTCTTTTCAACCAGATAACGCTTCTCTGGAGTCTTCTCTGGAATCTTGTGTGCTTTAAGAGCCAGTGACCATGCTTTCTTGATCACCTCTTCTTTCCCGTTTATAACCTCTTCAGGCCTCCTACTTGCCATCTTCTCCAATTCTTACTGGATTTTGCAGTCTATCATCTTTCAGCTTTAAAGAAGATGAACCAATGATGAATTACTGAAAATACCCTTTTTTGGGTTCGTGTTGGGGCCTGAACCATGTACGGATAATGGAGTTTTTGGGGATTAAGCAATCATTGACAATGAATTCTTTCTTTATGACTTGGCTTGTAAGTGATTGGATGACATGGTAAAGACCACATGCAATTTCTTACAGGATTCCTAGTGAACTAAAGACTTAAATAAATGATGCCGAAGGCCCAAAAGTCAAGCCGCCTTTAGAAGAAAGAGAACTACTTTCTGGCAACTGGTTAATCTACTTCTCCGACAAGTTTTGAACCTCTATTGTAGAATCCAATGCAAACTAACATATGTACTGAGTTGCAGACTTTTGCTATAATTGCTTGGCTCACGGTATTTTTACACCTCGCTAGAGTTGAAAATACAACCTACGTATACTTCATTCATTTTTTTTTTTTTTTGGGAATATATAATATTAACTTACTAAATATGAACATTTTTATTTTTATAATATTATGGTATTATATTTTTATATATTTTTGAGTTAATATTTTTTAATTTAATAAGATATACTTAACTGTGTCTGTGCATCTTACGAGGGTTGTAAATAATACCGCTCTTGCTTACAGGGTGAAACTTAGAACCAACATACGGGGCTCAAACTCTTATTACGACCCAAGAGTAGGCCCAAATGTTTGTTTAATCTATTGGGCTTAAATTCTCTTTTGATTGTCGTTTATTCTGATTTATGTGCTCCAAAATTTGCTTGAACCTACCACTACAACATCCTTCAAATTTGCTGAAATTAATATAATACAGTGATGTTTATTTGCTTCAAACGAAAGTTTTCGAAAGAATAGAAAACCAAAAACTTATGATATATTAATGATTTTATCAAATAAAAAATATTTAGTTTCTCATGAAAATGGTTGCAGAGCTTTTTGATAAATGATCATATGAAAACTTGAAATTGAGGGAAATTTTGGCTCTCTAGAGATGCACATTAATGTAAATATGTACTTATATACTTGTGTAAGTACGTCGATTTTAGTTGATGTATCAACTGTTCAAACTTGTGAAAATAAAAAAAATCATCAAATTCTTTATATTTCGAAAGCATTTTTCATAACACCAACTATTAAAAAATTATTATTGAAATTTTGGAGCTTTTATTTGTATTTACTTCCTTACTCCTTTTCACATTGCCATAATGTCTCTTTACTAATGGGATTTTCGTCTACTCGAAACTCAAAAGTCATCCCCCATAATTGTATTTGTAGAATAGCTTCTATTGAAATGTATAGAATTAGCTAAAAAGTTATCAGTATCTTAGCCTTGATGCAGAAGAGCGGTTTCTAGTGAGATTATAGAATACTGCCAATGCTTAGTGCCTTTTTTTACTAACCGGTTGATAGTAATTGTGAAGCTCAAGCCAATCCTTTTGCATGAATTATAATTTTTTCGTATCACTGGAGGGTAGTGTTAGTGTACTATCTATGTATCAGATTTATGTAGATGTGTAGATTGAATATGAATTGGATTTGGTGGATGAGTAACGATCAGTCGAAAATGACCAGAATCGTTGCTAGATTTTATATTTTTCTTTTCCATGCACATGAG
The DNA here is from genome assembly GCA_022984855.1 of Dimocarpus longan. NCBI lineage: Eukaryota > Viridiplantae > Streptophyta > Magnoliopsida > Sapindales > Sapindaceae > Dimocarpus > Dimocarpus longan. The sequence goes on from CM041024.1 coordinate 9,555,594, forward strand.
ACAATTTGCTTAGATTTATTTCCCATGTTAACCAAATTTACATAAAATCGAAGCAAATCTTCTTCAGAAACTATCATCTGATTCACTGGAAGATGTTTTCTCTGCAGGCATATGTGACATGAAATGTGCACGGAAGGTTGGAAATCTCACTGAAGTTCTTGTTGGTGGTGACGATGATGGTGATGATGCCACACTTGTCACATTTTTTTTCTGTAAATTTCGAGTAATGTCAACACAAACTCGATCGACCATGTCAAGAAAATCTTTGACGATAACAAAAAGTTGAAGTGGGTGTTCCCATTTCTCCTTAGAGCCTCCTGCTTGATAATATTCTGTTGTTCTCTTCACAAGCTCCATGACCCTTGTTTGCTCCTCTCTAACCAGCCTAAGCTCCTCTTCACACTTCTCTAAAAACTCCTTCATTTCCCTTAAAAACCCTCCTCTCTCACCACTGGCACAGCTTGTCACCAGCTGCCTAATTTCTGCAACATGAGAAGTGAGAGAGGAGCACATTTTGATGAAAGTCTCATGCTCTATTGTGGCTGCTTTCTTCACATTGGAGAATTCAGCACTCAAGCCTCCCACTGCTGGCAATCCTTGCTTTAGGTACTCTTTGTCCCTCTCATCTGCTGTCATGGAATCTGAAATTGAAGCCCCATTATCGTTTCTTTGGCTGTTACTTCTTCCAAGGCTATGTTTTCGATTGATCAGGCTACGTCTACCCTCTGCTCGTATCACTTGTTCGACAACAAAATGGAGTAAAGTAGTCTTCCCATCAGTGCTTTTAACATCAGAAAGTTTCCGGAGTGCACTCAAGTTGAAACCTTCTGCGTCTCCTCTAGAGGTTCCAGCATTCATCTTGTTACCAGCTTTGAGAATGGCTTCAAGGAGTTTAAGGAAGAGCCCTCGGGTTCTTAGCTCCTTGCTTCCCAATTCAAGTGCTTGTAAGGACTCTTTCAGGTTGAGAATTTCTGAATCATAATTTGATCTGAAAAGCATAGCATTGACACGAATGAACGCACAAGGAACAGATTTCAGGATATCGAAGAGGAAGGATTCAGCGTCTGCAAGTTTAGTTGGATTGCCATTGAATTCTAGGATTTTGGTTGCTTCCTCTGGGCTTGGAGAAATTTTGGCCAGCTTTTCCAGGGTATCACTGCTAAGTCCCTGACCCTCAAGGACTGACTCGATAATTTCTTTTCGTGAGACTATTAGAGATTTTAGAACTATTGCTGTGTTTTGTGACTTTCTAGGCTCAAGGATAAAAACCTGGGCAGTTGATGCAGAGTTGGAACTCATGGAGATACTGCTTCTTTCAAAAGGTCTACGGTTGGTGTTGGAGTATCCGAATAGATTTTCAATTAATTCATCATCGAATCTGAGTGCAACATGCACAAGAATCAGCAACAAAAGTTAGGTGGAATTCCTAGTTGAAACAGATGCATCAGGATTCAGGTATATTATCAAACTCATATTGTGTCTTTGAAGCAAATTAAAAATTACCTGAGAGATCCATCTTTGATCTCATTCCAGACCATTGAATGATCAACATCGGTCAGAACCTTATCCCAGTGCAACGGTTTCAGCTTCACTTGCCCAGCAACAGCCCTGCTCTTATCTGCATTTCCTTTTGGTGCAGGTGGGGGTTTTGAAGATGAAAACACATTAATTGCCTTTGTTGGTGGAGGTGTTGGTGTAGGATTTCTTTTAACCGGAGGACGAGGAGGAGGAAGAAGAGGTGGTGTTGATGGTGGTGGTGGTGGTGGTGGTGGTGGTGGTGGTGGTGGTGGTGGTGGTGGTGGAGGTGGAGGTGGAGGTGGAGGTGGAGGTGGATTTTGGAGAACTGGCTCTGCCTTTTCCTCGTGACCAGACACGACGGATGCTGGCTTATAAAATCCTTCCCTTGGCTTTTTTGATTGTCTCAGCTCCTCCACTGTGATGTCAACCCTCTTTTCTTCATCCTCTTCTTCAAAACTAGGATTAAACACTATTTTCGGAAAGGTGGCTTTAAGCTGTCCATCTTCCAGCTTTCTCATGTAAAGAACTTCCCTACCATTTTCATCAACAAACAAACCTTTCACTCTTCCTTTAAATTTCTCGAAGTCTTCAGGAGTCACTGTTGTTTCCTCCCTACGGAAGCTCGTGTTAACTTTTCTCTTCCGGCGTCGTTTAAGAACCTTTTGGAAGATCAAGAAGGCAACTCCAGCAACAAGTAAAGTGATTGCAGCTGTGGCAGCAATGATCTTGGCTATGTTCCCATCAGATGAAGATGGTGATGGAGGTGGCGGCATTGCTAGAATTTGTTTCCCAAAGAGCAGAGAATTATATGAAATTTTTTTTTGTTCTAAAAGGTGAAGAATCAGACAAAAATGAATATCAATGTTTTGTAAAGAGTTTGATAGGGAAGCAAGTAAAAGAAAAACACCCAAAAGATGAGGAAAGTTGGTGAGGGAAATGAAAGAAAAGTTTGATGCATCAATTCAAAGTGCTTTATTAGGCAATGTGAGTAAATGTTCGAGCCATGTAAATTGGTGGTGGTCTGCTGACAGATTGAATGAAGGCGGTTGTTGTTGGTTGGATATGTTTAACTCTTGTGTGGAAGGTATAAAACAAATTGGCTAGAATTCTCTTTACCGAAGTTAAGATTATATTAAAATTGCAGCCACAACAGAGTTTAATTGATAAATCATCCAGTTTAACATTGAATAATAACAGATTAATAATCAAGACGAACAGTGATGGTTTGGCCGTCCTTGCTCAAATTCATTGTAATGAACAACATATGAGATTAATTTGCTTTCTTGGAACATTTATATTAACTTTTTGTTTTCGTATTTTTGTATTAAGGTGTCTTAACAGTTGTCACCCTATTAAATTTATTATGGAAGAAAATGTCACATTTGCAAATTTAATGTTTAACTTTTAGGTGGGTGAAATGATATTATGATAGCATCCTTGGTTATCTTATTATTATGTTTATTTGATTTTAAGATTATACTATTAATGAGGATGTAACAACGTCTTGTACATTACAAAAATTTAATTAGTTTAATCAAATTAAGCATTGTAGTCGTAGACCATGTAAAATGCTAAATCATCTTGTAATGTAAGTATGTAACCTTCCAATTGTCAAAACCCAATCGACCTGTAAAACCAAATTAGAACAAAATAACAAATTAACTAGCATAGATTTGAGACCATTAATTCTTTATGTTTGAGAGAGAGAGAGACAAAGTTGAAATCGCGCTATAAAGTGATTTGCAACTAGCAAATAGCATATCAACAATTTGTTGTGTCATTTTTTATCTCTGTTAGTCTCAAACTGCCCATATGTGTCCTTTTGCTCGTCTTAAAAAGCAAAAAGAGAAAAAAATTTCTTGCCCAATCTAACCAGTCCTTTTGATTGGCATGGTTCTTTACCTGTTTGACCTGTACAAATCAAGCCCCTCAGTAGAGGCTACAAGGTTTAAATCCTCTCAAATGGTTATCAAATATGCCTTTGAGAGTGACCACATGTTTATATCAAATTGAGTTATATTAAAATGGTCCAACTCCCCATTTAAAGATTTGCCGATTTAGAAACAGAAGTCGGTAAGAGCTTAGCATCCCTATTTATGGTTGTCATCATCATTTACAGAATTTGAGTAGTTGGTTTCTATTGATTTTTTCGGTCCCCACGAGTGAAAGAGATTCAACAATTTCTTCCTTGGATTCTCATTTGGGTCTTCTATTTTTCTTACCAATGCAACTATTTCAGATTGTATCATTGTACTAAACTTGTAAGGTATTGTTTTGTACAATTACACAAACTTCCCTTGCAAGTTGCAAGCTTTTATTTTTTTTTTCACTAATGTGTTTAATTTTGATTGCTAATTAAAGATAGAAAAATGTATAAATGAAGAGAAAAAAAAAATGGTAGAAAATCTTTACTCATAAATAAAACATCTCTATTTAAAATGCCTAAACAATCTAAATGTATATATCCCGAATTCATTGTTACTGAAAATAGAGTTGGTTAATACTTTTTAAATCTAGAAAAAGTAAGGAAAGAGTTAAAAACCAAGCAAAATCTTTTAGTCGTTTAATAAATATTCAGAAAATGATCGTTTTATTTTAGGCATGTTTTACATGTTCACAGAACAAAGTTCGACTAATCATTACAAAAATTTTGATTTCAAACGGAATGTTCAACATGGGCCTAATAGTGTTAAAATGGGTCTACATGGAGGCCCAATAATATTTAAATTGAAAGATCGTCATCATCATAATAATGCTTTGGGTGGCCCTACCACCAAAATGGTCCAATGCCTAGTATCCGGGGAAGTGAACAACTCCACACAGTGGTCCAAATAGACAGATTATGATAGTCTATGAAGGACAAAACAAGTTCCATTTAATATTTCTCGCAAGTCTGTCCAGTTAGGTCATTGGAGAATGCTCTCGTTTTGTTTTGTTCCCGTTGAAAGGAAAATGTATAATGTGTGATATAAGAAATTCCAAGATCTGTTAGTAAGGGAATGAATTAATGAATCAACGCCTAATAGATATATAATTAACTCATGGTTTTATTTCACAGCTAAATATTCCCTCCCCAATTGATCCATCATCAACCAAACAAACACGTTGGAAAGAAAACGAAATGTAAAATAAAATTGACAGTTTCATTGGCAAAAATAATGAGAAACTGTTTTGAGCGAGGGATGATTAAATATTAATATGTCGTGTATCCTATAATTTATTTGCAACTATATTACAAAGTATTGGAGAATCATCTTAATTTAATTTGTCCCATTTAGTGACACTTGAAACAACGGGTAAACATATTATAAAAGTTTATTAAAAAAATCCATAGATTAAACAAGTTTTCGTCTAGTCTGAAACTTAAATGACGAAGTAAATGTTTTGAATGCAATATGCAATACAAAGTTTCTGTGCCTACGTTTATAAGAGATAAAATATTAAAAGTTAAGCATGCTCATTTACTAATTATGATAATTAGAAGGCAATAATAACTTTAACATTGGCTTGTGATTTCAACATAAATTAAAAATGGCGATAATTAAATTTCAAAAATATATATACTAAAATATCTATTTTCTTCTAAAGAGGCGGATAATTTATTATTTATTATTTAAGGTAACACTTAAACAGGATAAAATTCTTGTAGAACAGAAAAGGCGGGCGCCAGGGTCATTCATTACCCACGATTAGCTAGCGAAATGCAATCAGTGAAAATTATAATCTTGCAAACTGCACTTGTAATAGGCAATCTATCAGATTTCATTTAAAACTTTGTCGATCATCTTTTCCAAAAAATACCAAAAAAAAAAAACTATTCACTTCTATTCTTTACATCTCATGATTTTTCTTTTTAGGGTTCTCTTTTCCAGTCCTAACTAGCTCTTGATGTCAGCAATCTTCAACTGATGTGACAGAAAACTGACTATTAACAAGAAATGGCAAATCTTTACCACTCAAAAACACGTAGATGGGTTAGCATATCAGCATATCCTGTTAACTGCTTTCCAACTTCGAGCGTTTAGTCGAACAAACAGGCGATGATGGTGGTGACGATGGCGATTGGGTGGATGATGATGCCAGATCACAGGCAACCGAGGGTGATAATGGCGAAACCGGAGTGGATGGTGATGATGATTCCGGATGATCATCATCCACTTGGAGCTTCCTCTTGTTATGTTTTCTCTTTACATTTTCCTCTCCTTCCCCTTTCATTATAACATCTTTCAGCCTTTTAACATCTGACAGTTTTACTGGCTTCACTAGGAACTCCTCTGCCCCTCCCTCCAAACACCTGATGATGTCAAAGCAAGTTAAGAAGTGATTATTATATTAACTATTGTTTAATGAAAATGTTCATGATTAATGAATTATTACGATTCTGCAATCATTTACTAAAATAAGTTAAGGACAAAGGAAAGTGCACGTATGCCCTCTTCCAAAAGGGTATAAAATCTCGCATCAATTTTAGTTACAGAACATGATTAAGAACTTATTCTTCTACTCTTCATTTCTTATTTCCATATCGAACAGTGGTTACAGGAACATACCATGTGAGATGCAATTTTATAGATTATAATATTAAAGATAACCCCTGCACGAGATACGTAGAGCATTAAAAAACACCGAGGGCCATTCTTTCGTGACCCACCTAAAGTTATGGCATTATTCAACATGTGGGGGATAATAATCTCATCCTATCTAGATTTATTTATGCGGCACCCCTCTGGCCCCTTCGGTTGGAGGAAACAGACATAAACTCCGACAAATCTAGATCCAAACATGTTCAAATCCCACAGAAACCAAGATCTTATATCACATACTAATCCAATAATAGCTATAGTAGAAAAAAAAAACTTATCATTTGCATGAATACACATATTCCATGAATTTTGATCCAAATATATATCCAGATCTGGTAACTACTGGTTACTAATTCTATCCAACAACTTCAAAAAGGGAGTTCACCAAACCAAAGTTTGCATTGAACATCAACACACAAGTTTAAACGTGATTATTCAACTTTTTCCCCCTAAAATTACTAGTCAAGCTTGCACATATTTTATGATCCCTTAGAAACAAACAATGATAAAATGTAATCGGATCAAGGGTCTACCTATCAATACGGGTCATGATATTCTCAGACGACATTATCACTACTGGGATTTCTCTGAAAGCTGATGATTCCTGTTCCAGAGAACATTCAGTACACCAAATAAAATACAGCGAAGTAATTGAAAACTTTCAACAAACAGTGACTTAGTTTAGATTAAGAAGTACCTTAATTTTTTTGAGCAGTTCATATCCAGTCATCCCAGGCATAGAGTAATCTGTCATTATCAGATTCACCTTCAAAGGCTGCAACAGAAAGCCACAACTTTATCAAACAAATTCACTTTCCTTCATTTTCCCATCAACCAAACTTTTAACACAAAAACATGAACTATTCAATCAGGTGAAATTAGCTTACATCAAATCCAACCGAGCTCTTCTCTCCATCCAACCCCAGATATTGCAGCGCTCTCGTCCCACTATCCACAGCTGTTACTGCAACAACAAACCAATATACAATCAGCTCCACATACCAAAAAGCACACCAACTTTAACCCTCCTCACCAACCCGAACAAAACCAACAAACTAAAAACAAAACCACAAGAATCCATACCTTTGCAAGACAATATCTTCAGCAGTCTCTCAATAACCTTACGATCCACGTGACTATCATCGACCGCAAGAACATGAAGCTCCTCACAACCCACCGGTGACCGAAAAATCTCTCCAGCAGCCATCGCCATTAATATCGATATCCCACAAACAGAACACAAAACCAACAACCACCACCTTTTATTTTCTTCCAAGTTATGACACTTCGATTCGAAACACAAAACAATCGTGACTTCTCCTGAGAACCTTTCTCTTTTCAAATATATCTTTATAAAGTAGTGTACACGAAATGGGAAATAAAGTAGCAGGTGCTTTTAACTTTAAATAAGAGCAAGAAAATAAAAAAGAGAGAGGAGAAAAAAAAAATAAAAAAGCGGAGAGATTCTGAGGATCCAATATCGTAAGATCTTAGCAAATCTTTTCTTTTAGTAGAAGCAGAGATAGAGAGAGAAAGAGAAGTGCACTATGTCACCCAACTTGTTCAATAGTTTGTCCTGTCAATTTATTTAATCAACAGTATCCTATTCTGTGTACTATTTGTAGGGAGTTGCTGTCAGCGAGAAGACAAATCGTATAATATCTTATCTAAATACACTACGACTACTACAACGTACAATCCATTTATTGAGAGTTGTGGACTGGATTGTTTTTGTTTTGACTCGCTTGATCTTCTCCACGGTTTTGAATTTGTACGGTTCGTCCGTTGGATGATGTTGATAATTGATTTGTGAGGGTTGCGCTGTGGTCACGCGCACCACACTTTGACCGGCAGTATCTGTCCCACATAAAATCCTCTAAACCTCTCATTGATAACAATTGCTGATCTTTTTGAACTTTGTTTTAAAAAATTATAAATTACTCTTCCTTAATCTCTTCAAGTCCAATAAGGATGACAATAAATCTTGGATATAATTTATATATTTATCTATTGATTAGGTGTCAATAAATCTTTTTCCTTTTTTTGAGTTTTATAAATCTTATTTTTAATTTTGTGTAATGTTGATGGGTTGTGATTAATTTTTGTATTTGAATTAAACTGAAAGTCATATTTTCAAAAAATTACTGTGTTTAATTCTATGATATTTGATAACGAATGATGGACGTAAATGTTTTGATCAATTTAATGAACTTAATTTATTGTTTTATAAGGTTTAACCGTTTGACTATGACGTGGATGGTTGAGAAATGTTAACAATATTAATGATATTTATTTACTGTCACAATTTCATTTGTCGACACTCTTTTTTGTTTTATTTTTTTTTTTTTTGGGTTGTGAAATATTGATACCTCTTTTATTTTCAATTTAATTATAAGAGTGTTGTCATATTTCATATTTAGTGGATCATTTTTTTATTTATTTATGAATTTGGCCCTTGTTATACATTATCAATTTGAAATGCCATGGTTGAGGAATTGTATAAAACAATATTCATATTAATATCTCAACAATATATATATTTTTTCTTTTTAAAAGACGGTTCATCAATATTCTAATACGTTTTTTGTGAGTATTTTATCAAATGTTTCATTTCGTTTTGCTAAAAAAAAAAAAAAAATCATTGAAATCATTAGATTACAATCAAGTGATGTATAAATATTGAAGTTTCAAAAATTAATGAATATCTCTTATGTTACCTATTAATTGTATAATTCATAAATGTAATAGGTGATATGCAATTAAATGAATTAAACAAAACTTGAATCTATATTTCAAAAGAAAGAATCAATTTAAAGAAAACATGTCATTGCCAGTGTTGTAAAACTCAATGAATAAGTTTGAATGCTAAATGATCAAGGGTTCTACTAATCCAAGAACCTTCAAATCGAGGGATTTACTTGCCTCCGATGAGTACACATCAAATTATGCTAAACTCGGCTAGTAGTCGACCTAAGCATGTTTTGTGATACAAGTTTACTCGACGAATATTTGATCTTGATCAATTCGGCAAGTATTTTACTAAAATTACTTTTGACATTATATGAGACATGTTTTATAAATTTTTATAATCTTATAATTATATTTTAACTTTATGTTGACGTGGTAAACCAGCCAACCAGATTCTTGAGCCCAATGCCGCGCTGATAAGGAGACCTGCAACAAACAGACCGAATAATGGCGAAGAAGAGAAGAAGAAAGAGGAGAGAACAAAGAACACAGGAGGTTTGAAGTGGTTCGGCCCGATCTGGAAGGGCCTACGTCCACTTGTTCTGTTATTACTGTTGATCTCTCACAAAATGGTTGCTCTCCCTACGTTTTTACAGAGTAACAGCCTCTCAAACTCTCAATTTCTGGATCCGTTCAACAATAAATGCCTCTCTCTATTTATAGAGGAGAAGAGGCTACAAAGAGAACAAACGGACAAAAAGGGTTGATCTTGTCGTAATAAATGCTGCTGGAGAGCTTTAAATGCTTCTGACTTCTGACATGTCAACTCTGGCAAAACGTGGGCCGACTGCTAGCCCATGCTGGTTTGGTGAGTTTTCCGGAAATTAGGCTGTCATTAGGTGAAAAACCCTTACTTATCGTGCAAGACACGCCATTTTACTGTCTTGCATTGAACCTGGGCGAACTGGGTAGGAAACGAACTAGAGCTTCGACGTGACGATCTGGACTCAGAAACGATCTGGCGATCTTGATATCGCTGCAACGGTCTAACGACCTTGACGTCGCTGCCAGCGTAATCGGGTGAAACTCACTGTCTGTCCCGATCTCGATCTCGCGATCTGGTACACAGTATCTCTCACGGGCCTTTGGTAACTTGGGTCACTATTTTTATGGGCCTTCACCAGCCCATTTGAGGAATCCAAAAACACCCATAACACTTTATAAAAAAAATATTTTTTTTTTACAAATTTGACCCTCGATTAATTGGTCGACTATTGATTGATGGCTACACCAAATCGTATTTGAGTAGTCAAATATTTGCTACTCGTTGGCTCGTTGATTGAATAGCGAGTTTTGAAATAGTGATCATTACACTTGAGCTAATAATTCTTTCAAGTCCGTAGCGTTCTTCATAAGAAGGACAACCTGTGATTAGAAATCTTATTAACTTCAATTTCATGTACTACATGATTAATTAGACCCAAAAGTGTTTTTTAGTAAATGTTCATAATGTCTATTTAAATCTTAGAAGGAAAAAGGAAAAATCAGACTGCTTTTCAAATAATTTCAAGTGAAGTTATAGGATAAATGATTCTTTAATAATTTTTTATTGGAGCTGAGTTTTTTATAAAAGAAATTTAAGTTTAAATGATTTATAAAAAATAAAAAATCTAACGATCTTTATCATCATTTTTTTTTTTAAATTTTGATTTATTATTAAATTGTTAAAATATTAAAAAAAAAGATAATAATAGAGAAATATTACTCAAAGTTATAATCCTATTTTTTGTTTTCCGCTAATCCAGATTCAATATCAACTCTAGCTGAAGAACTCAAAAAAGTCTGAACTTCTTTTACCAGTCACACTCGAATTCAGTCATTTAAAAGCACAGCAAGCCAGGAAATAAATCGGATCGGCAAAATAAACTTGTAAAAAAAGAAAAGGGAAAAAGAGACTTGCTCTGACCAGGAGTCAACCGGATAAGTCAAATAATATAAATATAGAAAGAAATGGGTTTAAAAATTTGAAAAAAGCGAGACAGGCCATGAAGCGGCGGCGTCAAAAGAGGAAAGCCGCCCATGGGGTGTGGTTGAGTGGTTAGTTGTCACCTCCCAATATTAACGTTTGGTACCACTCTCGTAATCTTTTGGTTTGATACGGGGTGACAAGTGGTGATCCACCGCCCCCCTATAATTAAACAAAATACAAAGTTGCAATATCTCTCTTGCTATTTGTGTTTTGGCCTCCATTTGCGTGAATGGGTCAGACTGTTAATGGTTGTAAAAGATGTCATTTAATTTGATAGATTTGCGTAACACCGATTTGCCAATCGATTATCTGGAGTGGAATGGATCGATATTATTATTATTATTTGCTTTGGAGTTTACGCATGATCTCGTGATCATGTTTGCTTCCTTTTGTAGAGAAAGCGAATCTCAGAGATCGCTATGAGATGGGAGCAGATTTTGTTGTCCTTTTGCTATCTGCAGTCAATCCTGATCTGACAACTCACTCTTACCTTTTAGAAGAACCGCCCCAATGTTTTTACTGCTTTCAACTAAATTCAATTTTCACCTTATCTTTTTCATTTTACCTGCGTTAGAACCGATAAAAACCCGTGGTTAATTTCTAGGTCAAATATTCGAGTAACCGGAAATCGCCAATACAATCTAAAAAGTGAAAATGGACGCGGCTTGAATGGGAAATCATATCTCATTTTCTCCACTTTCAAATTTATTTTATTAATGTCCCAAAAAAATAAATTATTTTATTAAAAAGACTATAGATCCTTAGATTTATCCCTGCACGGAGTGATAAGAGATTATCGTGTGTATATATATATGTTGGGGTCTAAATCTAATCGATCAAGTTCTTGAAGCTCAAACTGTAAAAATAAAGTAAAGTATGTAAAAGAAAAATAAGAAGATTAGAAGAATAGAGCAATGCACGATATATTTTTACGTGGTTCGATCAGAATATGTCTACGTCCACGATTATCGTTTTAGAATTTGACAGAATAACAGTATGCTATTAAATATTATTCCCTATTATAAGTGATTTTACTTCCTATTTATAGCGAGAGGTTTATAATTTGAGTTACATTCAAAAAATAAAATAAGATTTTATAATAATTGCACTTCCAAAACAATCTCCACCAAATAAGAAATGGATTCCGTAATTTTCGATATTTGATTTGTTTCATAATAGGTAAGTTGACTTCTTTTTGGATTATACTGTTTCAAACTTCTAGAGGATGTTTTGGACGGGCTTGACTAGCTAATCTTGCTTCAGGTCACGAGCTGAAGATGATAAGCGAGTAAGAAACTATATTGCGAATTCTTTGGACCGCGAATTGCGAGCTCGGACACCACTGCCTAAGCTCCAGTGATGGCGTTTTAACTCCTGAATCTGTTGGGTTTTTACTAATTAGGCTGAATCATTGGACCTTGTCAGCTTGTTTTCTTAGATCATTAAAATATACACAACAAATTATTACATATTATAACATATAAATCTTTAGATTTATCCATGCATGTAGTGATTAAAGACTATTGTGTGTGTGTGTGAAAATAACCTTTTTTTTTTTTTTTTTGAGAAAAAAGCACTAGCTTATTGTTTTTGATTGGCACATGACTTGAACCATATACACCATTTTTTTGGCCAAAGAGGCGGCGGACCTGCGCGTGATTAGTATATTTTTACTTTATTAGTTAACAGAAATCCGATCTTATTTTACATATTTATTAGTATATGTAAATAATTTTTATTATTTATTTTGAAGAGTTTTATGTACATTTATGAACATATTGGATAATTTTTACTCCTTATTATAAGTACATATCATTGATGCTATAAAATAATTTTCATATCGTATGTAAATTGTTTGACAAAATCCATGGATTCTAGATATTTGATTTCGGATTACCCTATAATTAATTTAAAAATTATGTACAAATTTGTATATTTGATACTTTATAACCATCGTAACATTAAAAACTTGATTAACATCACTGAATTTACTTATAACTCTGTCAATATTATTCTTCTTGAATAACATGTCAATGTTTTTAAGTTTTCAAAAATATCCAAAAGTGTGGTGTTCGTGCCACTTTGCCTACTGCTTTAAAGAAATAAAATATTTTATGCATGAAATTAAATTTATACTCGTTAGCAATGGTAAAGAGGTTTAATCTTTAAACCTCGGTTAATTTTAATGTAATCACTGTTTTAAATAAATATTATACAAACAAGTATGTAACAAATCGAAGGACATTGACTAAATAGAAGATGTAATGAAGTTACAGTGATTAGCTAGAGAAATATCAACAACAATATTTTACATTAATCGTCGATGATCTTAAACAATGCTTAAAGTTATTGTTCATGAGAAATATATTACAGATCATGAGTAGACGACAACTATGAGTGCAAAGACGGATGGTCGTCAAACGTGTAGCATGACGGATGGTCGTCAAACGTGCAGCTCTTTCTCCACGATCTTCTAAATTTCAAACCAAGATTTGCACGTTTTGCCAGACAAGGTGCATTGCAATTATGAGTGTATTTTCTGGTCGGTTGATATCACGAACACTTGATTTTGAATGCAGTTGTTCTTAATTATTCAGACATTCGATCATGTGCCTAAGTTTGTAACCATTTCAATTGATCAAACCATATGATTGATTAAGCTTGACCCCACCTAATTGTGCTATTTTCCAAGAGTAGTCACATTGGCACCCTCGACTTGTCTAAAAAATCTTCTGAACATTTCTTCCAGTTCATTTTTTCTTCTTTAAACAATACAACAACGGTTTTTGAGATTTGCAAAAGGACAGATATAACTCTTCAATATCATCTCTCTTACGAATGAAACTCTAACGACTTTTTTTTTTTTTGAAAAAAAAGGTACCACTTATGGTTTATGCCATAACAATTTAAATAATTTATGTATTATTAGACTAAGAATTTTATGTCACCAAATCACACATTGTGTAATGGTCTCAAACGAATAACTATTATTTCAAAGTACATATATCTGCATAGTAATAGTGACTTTATTATACATTTGATTTCTATACAAAGATAAATATAGTATAGAAGTGAAAGTGCAAAATATACAACTGAAAAAAACTGTATATATGAAAAGTTTAAAATGAAAAACTGGCTCCTAAAATGTTTATTTTGGAGAAACCTTGAGAGAGAAAAAAAAGACGGTAACTTTTTTTTTTTTTTAATAACTAAGATATTGGTGTGAGTTGTATAATTAACTCTAGAAAAATAAAATGATCAATTTTAGCATAATCAATGTCTATGAATAAAAAACACAAAACTATACTATTTTATGATTATTTGTTTGTGAATTATTGCTTTGTGTGAACATTAATAATGCTAAAAGGAATTAATTTTATTTTTTTGACTTCAAAAGTTCGCAATAATTTTAATGTTTTATTAAAATTTAACAATTTAAAATGGTAACCAAATAATTTTTGAAAGTTTAGGTAATGTTTGGATGTGTTTTTAAAAAAGGTTTTCCATTTTTAAAAATAGATAACAAGTTTGTATATGTTTGCTGAGTTGTTTTATAAAATACGTTTTTAAAATAGAATACAACTTTTTAAAAATCATAACTAAAAAATGAATAACAGCATTTTTTTTTTAAGTTTTTCATCATTATCAAAACAAATCATTCATTTTTCCTTCAAACAACTATTTTACTCATTTTAAAAAACAATATCAAACACATTTACATAATTTTCTATTTTTAAAAATAGTTTTTAACAAATTTATCAAACATATTGCAATTTTAATAACATCATTTTAAAAATATGTTAGTACCCTTAATTGTGGCTCTTTCGAAGTTCGGGGTGGATTTCAGTCAATAGCGGGGTGCGAATAGAACCAGTCAGTTTCAAAATTTGAAGACAAGCCCAAATTATTGTTTTAATTTGGGTCCATGGGAATATGAATCGATACGTCACCGTTTAATCGTACCGATACCTTTGATCTGGGGACGCCCCAAAAAATCAGCAGTGGCAGCACCGGCGGGACATGGAGGAAGAGAAAGCGGCTGCGTACTACGATGAGCTGACTCGTAAGGGCGGAGGAGCCGCTAGATTCAAGCAAGGTCTCGGCTTCTCTACCTCGGCTCCTGGAAACGACGCCGTACCTACAAAACAAACATCGTCGTCTTCTTTTCTCAACAAATTCGTGAAAGCCTCGAGCCCGACCACAACCTCTAATCTCCAAAAACAATCCGAACTACAATCCATTCAAAACAAGCTCAAGAAGAAACACACTAAAGAAGAAGAAGCGCATTCTTCCAGAGTCGACAGAGATGGAGAGAGGGATCATGAAGACAGAGACCGAGAGAGAAATAGAGATTACAGGGAGAAAGATTATAGAGAGAGAGAGAGAGGTAGGGAGTACAGAGACAGAGATAGAGAAAGAGACCGAGGGAGAGATTATAGAGACAGAGACAGAGAGAGGAGGAGGAGGAGGAGTGTGTCGCCGCGAGAGAGGAGGGAGGAGAAGAAAGCCAGAAAGGAGAAGAGTGATAAAGTTGATTATTCACGTTTAATTGAAGGCTATGGCAAGATGGTATGTATGTGGCTTCAATTTTTTGTTATTCTGGCATAGTATTGATGTTAAAAAATAGAACTTTCACTCTTTTTGATAGTTATTGGCAGTATAATGTGTATTAGACTTGCACTCTGTTTGATATTTATTGCATTCTAGTACAGTATTGATTTTAAAAAATTGAACTTTCAATTTTGTGCTGTGTTTTTCCTATATCAGAGTTAGGTGCTCTGATTCAGGATACGATTGCCCTTAGGCGTCAAGCAGACGTGAATTCAGATTAGTTTTATTCACAGACATTTGAATGTGGTTGCCATGAATTTGCTTCACTTGCCTTGTCAGCTATGAATCTACTCTGCTTGCCTTTCTTTGTCTCATTGTTATTCCTTGAGTTTGTCATTATCGTTGCTTGGGGACGAGGGTTGAGAGTGAAATTATTATCTCAAAAAAATGAAGAAAAAAAAAAAAAAGACAATTGAATATGCTTACATACCCTTATTAGAATAGCACCAGAACACTTTAACTTACAAACAAATCAAATGAATACGAAGAAAATGATTAAATAAATGATGATCTCTAAACATGGGTTTGGAGTCTTTGTATATTGCTAAACATCCTATTTTTGTTTCATATAGTATGCAGAAGAGACGTATTCCTAGGGCTGCTGTATTTCAATTTCTGTTGACAAAAGGTTTGATCAAGAGCAACCATACTAACTTAGCTGTGTTGCTTAAGTATTCTGAGAAAACCTTCCTGGAGAGGATTGTGAATTCTTATGATGAAGCTCCCCAGATACTAAAGCTCACATATAGAGCAGCACAGTAAAAGTAGAATGTTTTTAATGTGGAATGTTTACATCTTAAATCGCAGATGCTTGAAATTTTGTTGTTGTGTTTACTTGATCTTTTTGATTTATTTTCAAACTTGCTTCAATTTGAATCAATAGGATCGTCAAAAGCAATCTTTATTTTATTTACAAATTGTATTAGAGTCCATGCTAACATGTCAACCATTATGTTGCTAATTGTCTCACTTATTGTCATGGTTAAGATCGATGATGTTGGGAGAATTGAGTACATCATGCAATTAACACTACATGTAACGTACTTTATTGACACAACATTTACGTTTGTACTTTCATTTTGCTTGTGAGCTCCAAAACTTTTTAATTTTTCTGGTTGTATTTCTTATCATCCCTTGTTTCCTTCCGCTGTACTTGTGTCATTTACTCAATATGCTTCATACTTGTCCTATTTAGAACTTAGACAGATGTGTTATTTCATGTTTGTTCGACATGCACAATGGTGGAAAATCCCTAGGTTAAGCACTGAAGATAATACATCCTTTCTTGTTGTGGAAACCAGATTCTTATATCTTATGTTAGCTTGGATGGTAAAACTTGTGTTTCTTTCTAGCATGTATCGGTGATAACTTAAAAATTGGACATCGAGGCTCTAGTTATTGGTAACCATGAAATGATAAGCTATTGATGATTTGAACAGACACCAGCTGAAAGAGTCAAAGCTAAAATGAAACTTCAGCTTGCTGAAACTGGTAAGTTACCTCATCCATACTGCAATTTCTATTCATTCTATCAGTAATTCTGATAAAGTTATTAAAGAGCAAATCTGGCTTAATTTTGTTTTGGGTTCTCCAAGAAGTTCCTTTTAGTGTCTATTCATAATGAGGGTTTCTGATTTAGTGCACTTCTTAAGCATTTTGGAATTCTTATTTATTGTTGGCCTATTCCATTTTTTTTTTTTTGTTTTGCTTTCATTTTTTAAGAATGACTTTTACGTATGACAATTTTATTATGGTATATCATAATATTGTTTGCCATTTGGTTGGTTCTTTTCAGTTTTCACCAAACTTCCTTTGTATTATGTAATACACATAACACTTCGGTACCTCCATATATTGGCCTATCTCTGTTTGCAAGAAAGTTGAGGGGATTGCTTTGCTTTCTCGATTAGACTGAATTACAATTTAGCTACCCGGTTGAAACGCTTTTACAGACGGAACAAATGTTTCAATTTTATTGCAATTTACCTCCCTACCGTTAATAAATTCCGTTACACTTAACTGAGAGAGGGGTAAAATTGTCTTTTGATATTAATTTTAATTTTTTAAAATAAATAAAAAAAATATTAACCAGATCTCTACCGTCCATCTCAATATGGACGGTAGAGATCAATTTAAGAAAATAAAAAAATTAAATCCATCATCATCAACTTCACCTGTTCAGCCAACTTCAATCCATCATCATCAACTTCACCGATTCCAACCAACTTCAATCCATCGTCATCAGCCAACTTCAATCCATCATCATCAACTTCACCGATTCCAGCATCAAAAAATCAACCAAAGTCACAGGTTGAACATTAACCAAAAAAATCAACTTCAATCCATCAATCCAAAGTCATCAACTTCACCAGTTCCAACATCAGAAAATCAACCAAATCAGCATAAAAAAATCACCAAACTGAATCACCAAACTCTGGGTAGAACCAGAGATCTGGGTTCGTCAACTTCACCAGTTCCAGCATCAGAAAATCAACCAAACCAGCATCAAAAAATCAACCAAAGTCACCGTCAACAACCAAAACTGAATCACCAAACTCTGGGTAGAACCAGAGATCTGGGTTTGTGATCGCGAACCCAGATCTGGATCTAGGTTCGTGCGACGAACCCAGATTTGTGGGTTCGTCGCACGAACCCAAAAATCTGGGTTCATTGCACGAACCCAGAGATCTGGGTTTCGTCGCCACGAACCCAGATCCCTGGGTTCGTCGCCACGAACCCAGAACCCAGATCTCTGGGTTCGGATCTGGGTTCGTCAGGAACCCAGATCTAGACTCGCTGACGAACCTCCAGCCTGTTGACGTACTCCGATCTGCACGAAGAAGAAGAAGCGGAAGAAGGGAAGAAGAAGAAGAAGCAGAAGAAGAAGAAGAATGAGAGGAAGAGGGAGATTGGTAGAGATCAAGAGACTGATGAGTTGACCCTTGACCGGACTTATATTTGGTCAACTGGTCAACTCCAGTCAAAGGATAATTTCGTCTTTTTACCGTTTTAATACTGTTTACCGTTAAATGTAACGAATCTTACTGACGGTAGGGGGGTAAATTGCAATAAAATTGAAACATTTGCTCCGCTTGTAAAAGCGTTTCAATCAGGTAGCTAAATTGTAATTCAGTCTCTCGATTATGTATGTAACTGAAGAGGCCAATCTTTATCGATAAAACTGTGTCATGTGGTAAATATTTAATAAAATTTCCTAACATCAACCCCTGTACAAGTTACAGTAATTCTAAATGTAAATTTTATTGAACTTATTAATGTTGCATCTCTCCGAGGATTCTAGTTGGACCAGATCTTGTTTCTCTATGTATAGATTGTTCTGCTTTGTACCTGAACACACAAGAGAGAGCTGTTAAATACCAGAATATAATAGCTAAGCTCCTATCTACACATCCTATGTATGCTTCTGTGAAACCAATTTTCATTCCTAATATAAACTGTTATTCTGAATGCAGCTGAGAAGGATGAAACAAAGGGCATGGGCTCAGGATGGGAACGATTTGAGTTTGACAAGGATGCCCCACTTGACGATGAGGAACTTGAAGGTTTAATATCTTTTTCCGCCTTTGTCTCTTTGACCTGATTGAGAAGCAAAATAAAACTTACAGCATGTGTTTACTACCTTCTACAGCTGCAGAAGATGATGTTGCCTTAGTCAAGCACATAGGGCAGAGCTTCCGGTTTTCTGCCATAGAGGTACTCTCTGCTATAGTGGTATCCGCACTACATGACTTATTCCAATTAGTATGAGATACTTTTCCCTGTTGGTTCTAAGCCTTCTGACCTCGTGATATCGTTAGAGATTTGCTATGAGTTCTCTTTTCTGAAATGCGATTTATATTTTATGTAAATTCTGAAGGCAAGAAAAGAGGAACAAGTAAAAGCAGCTCATGATGAGGCCATGTTTGGAGCATCGGCAGTACCACCATCCATTTCCAGTGACAGTGAGGCAGAAGCAGACAACAGTGAAAAGAAGAGCAATGAAGGTGGTCTTGCCACAAGCCTCTTAAGTGAAAAGGTAATTGATTTTGGATTTTCTAAGAAAAGAAACGTCTACAAGAGAGAGAGGTAGAGCAAATTTTACACTATTTTTGCTGTTGTTTTAGGTTCTTGCAAAGCAACAAGGTTCTTGGCGCGACCGGGCACGGAAAGGGTAGAGATGGATCAGTTGATGTCCGGTATAAGAATCTGTGATAGAATGAATTGTACTAGTAATTGGACATGACGATCTGACGTTATGGTGCATTTATCATAGAATTCATAGTCCTAGCGAGTCATGAGAATGACAACTTGATTGCATGTTGTATTGATTGGTCTTAATATTTTACTCTAGACGAGATCGCTAGATTTTATTTTTCATGACATGAGTTATCACGGAGCTAACAAACAAATGATGTGTACATCCACTGAATCCTGCATTACGTTACATATCTCAAAGTTGTTGTGATTAGTCATTCTAAGGAATTAAACAACATTTTGTTTGTCGTATACCGTATATCTCACTTGTATTTACTCTTGAATGGACAATCAATGCAGCTTTGTTAAGCGTTCATGTTTCTCTTTCGGTCAAGTTTGTAATTTGTTACTCTTTGTTGCAGTGTAACTCTCTTGAAAGGAAAAATATGCTTAATAAAACCAAGGTCCTTTCAATTTATATATGAAAATGAAATAATTTAAATCAGTTAAACAAGTTTGCTACTGGAGAAGTATTACCAGAGAATACCATGTGCTGAAGAAACAAAACCATGTACTACTTATACAATATAAATATAATAGCGACTTTATCGATTCTTTAAAATCATATATATATTTTTGTCATTTATTTAATTTTTATTATTTAAGGAATAATTAAATTTCTGATACATCCAGTTATATGTCTCTCATATTTATAGATTAAGTTTGAGTCATCTTATCTTCTTACTAAATTCCAAATTTAATGTAATTATTAAAAGAAATCAATGAATTTTAATCCAAATCAACGATTATTAGTTTTGTATTTTTACTACTAATTGGTATTGAATAACGTTAAATTTTTTTAAATATTTTATTTAAATTTATTATAAATTATAAAAAAATATAATAATTAATAAGATTTTGATAATTTTTATATCATATCATATAATTATAAATTTGATTAAAATATTTGGAAAGTTAAAGGTAATCTAATTTTAGAAGACGGATATAATTGCAATGATGTTTTACAGATGGGACAGAGTTGGCATTTGACATTTTAGGACCTGCGGAAATGCATTTGAGGACCAACGTGTCATCCCCCAATTGGGTAGGTAAGTAACGCCAGAATTCATTGACGTGTCTCTCTGCCAATCAAATTGCCTCATTTCCAACTTAAAAAACAATAAAATATTTAAAAAGTAAAACATGAAAGCCAACCGTGGTCAAGGTAAATTCATTGTCTCTCTCCACATTTATCCTCTCTCTTGAGACTCTCATCGCTGCCGCCGCCCCCCCCTACGGTGCGTACAATGTCCACTGCTAGCCGTTGGTTGAGGCCCGAGGTACGCTAAGATCCATCCCTGATCCTCGCTAAACGCCATAATCGGATGATTTTACATTTTATCGCTATCATCGCTGCTATTATTTTTGGGTTATAACAGATCTAATATTTTTTTCATATATATTTGTATTATGTACGTGTAGGTGTTTCCGCTGTTCGCGGCCGTTGGTGTTGCTGTGGGGATCTGCGGTTTTCAGCTGGTCCGAAATATCTGCATCAACCCTGAAGTCAGGTTTCTCTCTCTGTCTCTCTATATTATTGCATGGGATATATGCTTGCGTAAAAATGAAATCTGTTTATACTACTTTTTTTTTTTTTTTTAATAATTGTTGTGAGTTATTTTTATTTTTACTATTATTAAATATAAGGAATTTTTAAAAATATTTTCTCTAGTAAAAAGCATATCAAATTATATGTGTAATGTTACATTATTGTGTAGTTAATATATTCCCGATAGATAGGTACTCAATGTTTCTCTATGTGTAACTACTGAATAGTAGCAAAATATATATGTTAAAACAGTTTACCAGGTTATATGAATAAATAGCTTTTGGCAAATGTTCTCTGATTTCTATGCCTGTGATGTGATTTCAAGGGTAAGACCATGATTTTTTCGGTGATGTAAATGTATATGATGTAAAAATATTGATGTTAAATTGTTAGGTATATGTGATGTATCCTTATACGTCGAAACTTTGATTAAAATGGGTATAACGTTAGCCGATGGAACTTTTGTGCTTTTCTTACTTAAAAAATACTAATTTTGATAAAAAGGATTGGTGGCAATTTGGTTGGTGTTTTCTTTGTTTAGAGATGTAGAATTTGTTTTAACATGAATGTAAATGACGCTGCCAAAAGTTAAAAAAGAAAAAGCTTGGAATTTCGTTGTCGTCTTTGTTTTGCAAATTTGTTACAATGAATTGGGGATCCATAAAGTGCTATGGATTGTTGTTTTCTTACGATTTTGTATTTCGTGTCATTGAATTAGGGTGAGCAAGGAGAACAGGGCTGCAGGAGTTCTGGAAAACTTTGCTGAGGGAGAAAAGTATTCGGAACACTTCCTGAGAAAATACGTGCGCAACAGGCCTTCAGAAATCATGCCATCAGTCAACAGCTTCTTCACTGACCCAAAGTGAAGCTACCTGCTCTAGATGGATAAACTCAGTGATACTCAAAAGTGATGTTGTTTGTATCATGGTTGGTTGTAATGAAAGTTTGTGTCAACTTACCATCTAATAGGGCTAGTCAAATGGAAATAAGATTGAGGTTTGTTGTATACTACATTTGATTTCATTTGAGGACGGGTGGAGTAGTCGTGTTTGAAACAGCTTGAAGTTAATCGATATTGATGTATGTTTGATATTAAATGGTTTTTTTTTTTTTTTAATCTTTCTAGTTTCAATGACTTTATTTTTAGTCGTCATAGAGAAGTGAAAGATTACACATTTTTTTCCATAATTAGAAAATTCAATTATATGTGACAGGACCCATAATTCCACAGGCAGAGATCTTTAGCATGATACGCAGATTGGAAAAATTGTATTTGCCTTTAGACCAATGGCGGTTATACCAAGTTTGACATGAAATGTGGATGAATGTTATTTATAGGCTACAGCTTTATAACTATGAAATGCTCTCTACTGGATGCGCGAATTTGCAGGAGAATAAATGTTACTTAAAAAATTGATTTACTAAGGGTAATGAAGGATTTTATAACTTTTAAGTAAATAATGTGAGGTTACAAATTAATCGATTTGAAACCTTATATATACATATATAAACTAGAAGTTAATCTTACTTTCATGTTACCATATCGTCAAAGAATTGAATATAACCACTCGATTTTGATTAAAGAATTGAATATATAGTCAATCGTTTCTCTGTCAATAGTGTTGAGTAGAAACTTGAAATTCATCGCAAATTTTTTTTAATATAAAATTCAACTTTATTTCATAAAGAAACAAGCTTTAACATTGATTGACATCTTTATAAAAATCTCCATCAGTTGGACGTGCTGGTTTGCAAAGATGCTTTTCATATACGTTCATCACCCTCAGGTTGAAGCGTCAGCCACCTGAATTTGGAAGTCCCCATCAATTACTAGCCTTTGCTGTGAAGCAAATCGAGACTCACCTGATATCCAACGTTGGTGTCATGGTTGATGGTTCATCCTGCACTCTAGAACAGAAAAATCATCCACCTTCAAGATGTGAGAAGATTAAAGAATCCCCCTGTCAAAACATCCTGAGAGAATCATATTTCCAAGGTACAGGTTTATTAATGGGGCTGTAAAACTAAAATGGAACGAAATGGGAATCATGTGAATGGAATAAGACAATCAAAATAATTTGAAAAATTCATACAAGAGAAAACACTATTTTCGGATGCCTGATAAGGCATCTCTGATCTAGCCACCTATTTGTCCTGCTTCAGAAATGATTACACAGGCTTCTAACCATCACTTTTGAGTCCTATCGCTATATTACAAACACCAAAGGAGAACAAACAGAGGTGTGTTCATGTTACAAATTTGAGACCTAGAAAATTACTGCAACACATCCACAATTTGGTTCTCTGCTGTGGTATCTACCCATCCTAAAAGCTAAATAAACATATCATAGACAAGAATGAGGTCTGTCGTATGTATTTGATATATCTCAAGTTTTTCACGGTTGCTAATTCCCTCAAACCAGAAAACTGAATCTGCAGAAGCTGTTTCAGAGGATTTTAACTTCTATGAGCAGTAGTGAAAGTCATGAAGGAAAATGCTCAACATCAATTAGAGGAAAACTAGATTGATCCCTTCTCATTCCTCGAAGCATACTCTTTGCGGTTTCTTTCTCCTGCAATTATGCACATGGCAGTGAGACAAATAAAGAACGTTTCTGATTAACATCAATATGTGTTGAAAATCACAAAATCGGTTTTTAATCTCAATAAAAACCATAAATGCAAGAAATAAAATAAAACTTACTGGGCCAGTATAATCCATAAGACGGGTACAATACACCTCTGCCTCTTCAAATCTGTTATGGGCTCTGCAATGAGCAGCAAGAAACATCAAGGCTTCAACCATATTTGGTCCTTCCCTCTCTTCAGCTTCCATCCTCTCTAAATCTTTCTTGTAGTAAAATGCTGCTTCTTCATCACGCCCAAGCTCGTGATGCAGCTTTGCCAGCTGGTTTAGGGCAATTGCTTCTCTATCGTTACAATTTGCTGCCCTTTTGTAACATTTTATTGCCTCCTCAAGCATATGAAGCTGTTCAGTTTCATAACACTGAGCCATTGCAATCCACAACCGAGAATCATTTGGCTGCAAGAATACAGATTTTCTGAAATAATGAAGTGCATAAAAAGGCATATGCATCACCTCATAAGCCTGTCCTAATCCATACCAGGCTCTATAATCACATGGATTTATATCTACAGCCCGTCTATATGCATCAACAGCAGCCGGAGTGTTTTTCATCTCAACATATTCGTGGCCCATTAGTGTCCATGCTGACAAATAATTTTTATTCAGTTTGAGTGCCCTCCTAAAATACACTACTGACTTCTCATGCTGCCCCTTTAAACTATAATAGTTCCCAATGATGCAACAAGATTCAGGTCTGTATTTATCAGTCATAAACACCCTGTGGGCAAGATAACTTAGGGCAGAGAAACACTCCTTTGCATATAACACATTGGAATACATATCCATGTCTTCCACGCGATAGGGATCATTCCTTAAAAGCTCTTCAAATAACACTTCAACTTGTTCAAATTCTCTCAAACTGTACTGTGCTTTTGCAATTTGAGCCTGTATGTAATTGCTGAAAGTGAAAGTGCTTTGAAGATATTCATATTTTGTTAATGATTCACTGTACATCCTAAGTTCTTGATAAGCACTGGCAAGAAAGAAGTCCTTCATCCAATGGTTATTGAGATTAAGGCTATTCAAGATGTCAACCATAGTGCACAAGGACTGCAGCTCCGACCAAGCACTCCAATTCCAAGGGTAGCTATTCACAGACTCCACTAAGACTGTACGAGCAAGATTCTCACTGCCTTTCTCTTTTAACACAAGACCATATAAGTACAAACCAAAGGGATCGATTGTCCCATTCTTGTGAAGTGTAGATAACTCTCTTTCTAGAGAAACCAGTTCACGGTTCACAACATCACTCTTGCCCATTGGACCCTCAAGTTCTATCATCTCTTCTTCTTTCCGCTTTTCTCCAGCCTTCATGAAGCAATCAAAAGGCCAAAAACATATAAAAAGGGTATTCATTGCATAGCAGAATTTTATCAAATTAATATAGAATGTAAAGATTAAACTCACAGTTAGTTCTGTAGGCAACATGTAATCTTATCGATTTAAGCACGAGAATAATAATACAACCCATCAATAGGACAACATTAAGAGGCATTCATTTTGTCTAATTTTATAAATTTCATTCATAAAGTGGAAGAAACAAAATTTCTTATTCTATAGCAACATGTTCAGCTAAATCCCCTTTCTCCCTTTAGCAGCCAGGCAGACCAAACTACATTTTAAACCTAATTTAATATATTAAAAATGGAATTATGAGGTCTACCCCATTAAGATGCATAAGCTTAGAAGTGCTTGAGTTTGCATGCGACCAAGGCCTAAAAATAGTCTTAAAATCATATTATACATGTCAAATAAAGATTACAACAGGACTGCTTGAAACAGATAACTACTTCCAGGTATTCTAATTTTGGATTTAATCAACACAGTTATGTGGCTTGAACATGATTTTCCACTTAGACACTCAATGCTTGAATTTTGAAGTACTAAAATACAAACATTCCACTTATAATCATTAACCAGCATATGGTTCCACCACAAACATATAACTATTAAATATGTCGTGTCATGCTTTCAAAAGAAACACCATTTATTCGCTAAATGTAGTAAACCTAGTGTATCCCCAATTTCCAATAAATCAGGAAGATAGTCGCTTAAATATATGAGCCAAGCTAAACTCATTTCATGACATTCCTTGAATAGCATTACTAGCCACCACTTAATCAAAACCATGACATAAGACAAAGCACAGGAAAAGGAAGACAACAAACCAGATAAAGAGCATAACAGCGCAGAAACACTGATTTCTTTCCATTTTGATCCCGGAGCGCATGACCAGCTCTCCTATACTCTCGACAGTCAAAATATGATTTTGCCAAAAGATAAAAGTCTCCATCCACTATCTCATCTTCCTCCATTACAGGAGTAGACACATAAGAGACACCAGCAACTGGTGTGGAAATGATCTCATTTGTGCGAAACCTTCTACGTATGCTTGAGCTTCCACGCTGGAATCTGGTGTTAGAAGGTGTATACTTTGCTGGGTCCTGCTCAATTCCCACCAACTGTTCCGCTGCCCTGCATATATAGTACCAGAAATGAAACTCATTGACTACAAAATCAAATGACAGACAGTAAATTAACCAAGTTTTAGTCAGAAATTCATGTTTTTACATTTTACAAGGAAAAAAAAAAGTTTTAAAATAGAAGAGTACAGGATTGTTTCTTGATCTTGAATAAAGAAAACGTAATTGCTTTCTGATTTTAATCAATAATATTATACGATATTGACTTGAGTGATCATGGTTCGATCATCTTGCTCGATTTGAGGTTCAAGCTTTTACAGATTATAATAACATGGAAACCTTACACTCCGATTTTTAAATCTGTTTCTTTTCCTAAACATTCTTCATGCCAAATGCAGCATCAAAGATCTTAACTGTAGAATCTATTACACAAAACACACACTCACGTGCAAACAACCAGCGACAAACCAAATCAAATAAATTACGCTATTTATCAAACTAGAGATAGAAGATCGGCTAACATCAATTATCTTAGATATAATCTTTAGCATCTTCTGAAAATAAAAAACTGACCCTACTAAGCCAGTAAAGACATTGAATGCGAAAATTGAATAATGAAAACAAAAGGAAGGTAGAATTAGGGGTTTAGGGTTTTAGTACCATTTGGAGGCAGAATAAAGACATCGGTCACTGAGTTGACGAATTGCGGTGCGGAGTTCGATTCTGCAACTCTCTGTTGAACTCATTGGTCTTCGTTGTTGCTCGATGAACTAGTGGAGCGGCTCTGACAACAGCATTCGTTTATTTCAAAGTCTAAGTGAAATGTAGTGGGACTTGAGAGTGGCGCTGCTGCGGTCCGCGCTCAGTGTTTTTTTTTGAAATTAGATATATGCTTTGTTGGACCGGGTTCGTGGCGATGGTCAACAACAAAACGATGCTGTTTTGTTTTTTATTTTCAATTTTTCTTAATCGGCTTCTTTTTTATCTTTTTTTTTTTTTTTTTTTAATTCATTACATACCTCATGAATATCTTACATATAGTACAACTTTACCGGATACTCTTTATCAAAATCTCTAAGACGTGGTTCAAAATTGAGCTCCCATAAGAAGAGACACATTATGTGAAAAATTTACTCTTAACTTAATACCGAGTGTAAATCGAACCATGGACGTTTAGTTTAAATATGCTAAATTCTCATAAATTGGGTATCATTGCATAAACATCCATATGCTTCTTAATTGGCTCTATGATGTTAATTTGATGTGATTTGTAAGTCATATTTAATTTATACAACTAGACCTGCCAATAAGTCATATTTATTTCTTATTTCATATATACGCTATTCAAACTCTTTTCATACAATTAATTTTTGTGAAATCAAAATTATGATTATAGTCTTATGGAAATACAATTTACGTTTGTTTGTTGTTTTTCTTAATCACATCACGTGGATGACGCATTCATGTAACTACCATTTTTGTTAGACTACCCGGGCATTGTTTTTTATACCTCTTGTCACCTGAGCATTGTTTTTTATACCTCTTGTGGCGAGAATAATTTATATCCAGCATATTATCCGAGTATTTTATTATTAACCATTAAATCACATTGAATAATTATTATTTATTTATTGTTGAAGTACTGTATTTACCTTCTTTTTATTGGGTTAAATTCCTTTCAATGGTGTCATGAATAACATCTAATGTGTACAAACTTGGTGATCCTTAAAAACAAAATTGCTAATCCTTCTATATACGTATAAAAAATTTGATTGGTAATTTAAAATGATACATGCATGAGAATTTCATCGACGTGAATAATAACATTACTAATCCTTAAATCAAAGAAAAAAATTGATAATGAAAATGAGACATGCCCAAAGATTTCATTGACAAAAATAAATAACATTAAAAATGAAGTATATTGATTTATATATGTTTTGGTATAAATATGGATAATGTAAATGACGAGTTATTTTGATAAGCCTTGTGTATGACTTTGGTTCGTTAGTATAAGAAAAATGTTCTCTTCTGTGTAATTAAATGGGACTCCTCATTGCATACCACTTATTTAGTAGAAGTATTGTACTTCTCGTAATCATAAAAGATTAAGACTTTTATGTTGCATTTACTTCACTTAAAAAAATTGTAATAAGAATCGGAATGATATGAAATCGAAATAACTTGGAATCGGAATAAAATATCGGAATCATAATAAATTGTTTACTTTGACTGTAGAAATCGGAATCAGCAGTATTCCAATTGAATTGTTTACTTTACTTTAGAATTCGAATGAATTAATTATGAATTACAAAAATGTTCTTAATTAAAATTATGAATTAATTATAATAATGTGCAGTTTTTTATTATAATATGTTATTTTTTAATATCGAATTAAAACAAACTACATATTATAATAAAAAAAATTACATATTATTTTATTAGTCTATTATGATAATTAAGAAATTGGTGATGAAAAACTGATGATGTGCAGTTTTTTTATTACAATATTTTTTTTTTAACATCAAATAAAATAGGTTTTTCTTTATTTTTTAAAAAATTGTATAAAAGACTTTTTATTTTGATAAATAGAATGAGAATTGGATTTTCAAGTGGGTTGGAGAGAATAAGACTCTCATTCCACAACCCCAAATTGATGTGGAACCCATATTTTAATTCTTATTACGGAATGAATTTTAAGCAAATAAACATTATCAATCAATTATATTTCCCATTTTCATTCATTAATTCATGAAGTAAACACACCATTAGTCTTACTCGTATCCCAAAACATAAGATACAATTTTTTTTTTTAATTTAATCCTCCCTCTCTTACCATTAAAAATAATAATAACAAAAAAAATATATCCCATTACATTACACACACTAGGGATGGCAAAAATATCCGATCCGATCCAAATTCGAAAAAATCCGGTTTGTTTGGGGTGGGTTTGGGGTAAAAAAAATTGACTTTGGAGCGGATTTGGAGCCAAAGGGCTGACCCGTTTGGGTTACCGGGTCGGGAACGAGGCAAGCTTTTTTGCCCCGACCCGCCCCATTAACCCGGTATATAAATTAAAAATAGAAAAACTTAATAAGTAACAACAGAAAAACCTAATAGTTTATTGTGTTTATTTGATATTTATTAACATATTTTATTTATTCATATGTGTAGGACTAGATAAAAAAATTCAACAAGATAATTGTTATGAAGAAGATAACGATAATGATGGTGAAGGGGTAAATTATGACAATTGGATATTACACTTTTGATATCATTTTTATATCACATTAAAACTTATTAACTCAATTTTATTTATTTATTTTTGGTTATAGGTTCGTGTTTGAAAGCATTGGAATGAATTTTTAGTATGAATTTTTGTAATGTTTTCAATTATTTATTTATTTAGTGTTTGTAATGAAACTTGATTATATTGTTACTATTATTTTGGTATTTATGACTATATAGTATTAATATTTTAGATTTTGTAATGACATTTCATCATGAATGTAGTAAGTCTTTTGATATTTGTTATGTTTTTTTGTTTATATATTTGTTTTAGTTAAAAACTAAATTGGATCAATGGATTGGGTTCGGGGTAAATCCCTCAAATTGAAATTGGATTTGGGGCAGAAAGTGGTAATTCCTTTGGGGCAAGGGTCGGATTTGGAGCATCTTTCAAAAATTTCGGATCAGATTCGAAAAGAACAAAACCTGATTCGATCCGATCCGTTGCCATCCCTAACACACACACACACACACACACACATATATATACATATATATTAGCTTAAGTGGCTATATGCTTCTAAGACCTTTAAACGATGCCTTGTGATGTTAAATTTTCACATCATTTCATATATTGTGATGAGTAATATTAAACGTCCCAACTTATGTAGCGATTGATAGGGTGGTAACCAACAAACAAGTAGATCTTATAAGTAAAAGTAATTATTATTAACGTGTTATAATTCATCAATTCATACATCATTAATTGAAAGATAAATGAGTAACAAAAAGTCTAAAATTACTTTAATATATAGAAAAATTAATGTTTGACCTATTAGATATTCATCATCCATTCTAACAAATTAACAACGTATGAACATCGACATAAAAGATATTATTAAAGTTTATGAAGAGTGTAAAAATTGAAAATCACTATTACACATAACCAAATAACTTTAACAAAGTTTCAAAATAATAATAATAATAATAATAACTCTAGAAATGTCAAAAATAACTTTAACAATGTCACACTTATAAACTATTGTTTCAACCACGAATACAACATATTATTTATTTTTATTATTTTCATTTAACAATTTTTTTTTTTTTTTTTTATGATCGGTATAAATTCATAGATTAATCGGGATTAAACGAGGTTCGATATTGGGATGCGGTTCAAAAAACAACTCTTATACGGAAAATAGCATCTTACATATAGATGGAGGGAGGGCCCATAAGAGGTTGGTGGAAAACTCACACGATTTGTTGGTAGGAGGGAGGGGCTTCACAGCGTAGAACCTATGTTTTATTGTGTGGGGGACAGAGTGCTAAACCAACATAATAACTGATTAATTATTCATTTAACTATTAGTTAGAGAGAAAAATGATATTTGAATTGAAAGTATCCTATCATAATAGTAGTTTTTTTTTTTTTTTGTTTCTACACAAAGCCCTATCATAATATATTCAAGATCAATTATTATAATATATGAAGATGGAAAAATTAGATAACACTATCGAACAAATATAATATATCATAGAAGTAGTTGGCAGTTGACATCGTTTGATTTCTGCACCAACTATCCCATACCAATCTTTGATTGATATGGTTCTACACTCAAAAAAATAAAAAAAAAATTAACATGCTCTCTCACCTTATGTGTGGATTATCCTTTTATTCTCATATGAGCCACTCTCCCATCATTGTATAGACAGATCTTTTTCATATGGAAGCTGCTCTTCAGGTTTGTAATCGATGTTCGTATCTCGATTGATTTGGACGGTTCTCTTAACTAGTTTTAATTTTAAAAAAAAATATATATATATTATACAAGTGCCTAACTTAATAATAAATTTTGTTGAACAACCTTTAATAATTAAAAGTACTCACAATCATCCGCTCCACATGTACCTAAGCACGTGCCGCGGCTGCGGCAACGCAACGAATCCACTAAATTGAGTAAATTCCAATAAATGCCCTCAAATCATGAACCCATCAAATGACAAAACAGTAATCGCAAAGATTTCCAAAAGCAGCGCCTGTAGATGGGAATTCAAATTCCCGCTAATCCAGCCATTTTTTCAAAGTTTTAAAACCAGATCCCTCCAAAGCCCCCCAAAAACTCCAACAAAAATCTCTCAGATCCCTCTCTTTCAAAAACATTACCCCGCCCGCCATTAGTCAACCCCTCCTCTCTTCTTAACGGTCTCTCTACAATTCCCTCCCACACACTTCTCTCACTTCAGTCTTCACACAGCACAAACCGAAAAATGCCTCAATCTTCTTCTTCTTCTAAGCTCCCCGATCCTTCTTCAAGACACCACACTTACAGCCGCAAACAGAAATCCCTTGGCCTCCTCTGCTCCAAGTACTTTTCTCTCCCTTTATTTTTTCCCCTGTCTCTCGATCTTTTATCTTCTTTAAAGATTATTTTGTTTGTTGTTTTAATCTTATGTCTGGTTTCCAGTTTCTTGAGTTTGTATAACCGAGACGGAGTCGAAACTATCAGTCTTGATGACGCCGCAGCAAAATTAGGTTCGGATCTGCTTTTTTTTTTTCCTTTTAACTATTTAAGAGATAAAAGTGATTGTGAATTTGTCAGTGTTTAATTGTTCGTCGTGTTGTAGGCGTTGAGAGGCGGCGAATTTACGATATTGTCAATGTTCTAGAAAGTGTTGGGGTGAGTTTCTTGATTTTTTTTTTTTCGGTTATTTTATTCTACCAAACTAAATATTTGATACTTTATTTTCAATTAACATAACTGGAGCTTATTTGTTTTATTTAGGTTCTCACAAGAAGAGCGAAAAATAGGTATACTTGGAAAGGATTCAAGGCAATCCCTAGGGCTTTACAGGAGCTCAAGGTAATTATATATATACGACTTCATCTGTTGGTGTTGTCGTTTAAAGGTTAAAGGTTTTCGTGGGAAGTGACGCTGATTTTGTTTGGTTGGGTGCAATTGTGTAATAGGAAGCGGGATTGAGAGATTTTTTCACTACATTTGACGGCAACAATAATGCAAAAGTAGGTCAATTGGTTTCTTGCCTGTGTTTTTGGTGAATTAAGATTGTTTGGTTTTTTAGACTGAAGTATAATTATTTGCTTTCATTTTTGTTTGATGGTTTTAGGTTTCGGATGATGAGGATGAAGATGAAGATGATGAAAGTTGTTCAAACCCCAATACGGGAAGTCAAAATTCATCTAATCCCAATACTGGTAGTCAAAGTGAGAGTTTAAACCCTAGACCTGTTCTTAAATCTTCAAAAAATGGTAATTTTTCTAGCATCCCATCTGGATTTTACGCATAATGAATTGTTCATGTTTTTGGCCGACCATCTTATGCTTTAATTAGAAATATTAATGAACATTATTGAATAAAGGTATAAGAGTTGAATCTTTTTTACACTTGAAATTTGATATGTTGTGTTATGTTCTTCTATACATAAATGTGTTCAATTTATCACTGAGAGTTGGGCCAGATTGGGATTAATGTTGTAATTATAGACACCTGATATGTTATGTTTGGTTACATGTAACAATCAAGCTTATATAAATGCTTTAATGTTTCCTGTACAGATAGTAGAAGAGAAAAGTCCCTTGGACTCCTTACGCAGAATTTTGTCAGAATATTTGTGTGCTCAAATGTGAGTCAAAACTGAAGATATGTCCCTTGCTTGAACATTGTTGTGTTGCCATGTCTGTGTCAATCTGTTCTGTGTTTCTTTTTCTCAGATGAATATGATCACCCTTGATGAAGTTGCTAAGTTATTGCTTGGTGATGCTCACAACACATCAATCATGAGAAGTAATTAAGCCTAAACTTTGGCTGTTTCATTGTGAAATGATCTATTGATGTGAAGAGGAGCTGGAAGACCCTTGACTGACATTCATTTCATTGTTTTTGCAGCAAAAGTAAGACGGTTGTATGACATTGCTAATGTGTTGTCCTCCTTGAATCTCATTGAGAAGGTATATAAGGGATTGTTAACAAAAGATACAGTATAATATAAATTTGAATACTCCCATGTAAGCATTATTGCAATCATATCGTTCTCTGAAGTTTCTAACTTTTTCTATACAGACTCATACGCCAGATACCAGAAAGCCAGCATTTAGGTGGTTGGGGGTTAAAAAATTGGAGATTGGATATGCTGATTCTTTGATTCTTAAAGAGTCTAGGAAGAGGACATTTGGAGCTGACGTTACAAACATCAGTTTCAAAAGGAACAAAGTGGAATCTTCGATCAATGAGAATATAAGTCAAGGAGTAAATATGCATAAGCAGGTGAAAGTTGATGATTTGGTAAAGGTGGCTGACAGAAGCAGTTCAGAAAATGATGCAAAACCAGGTCCCAGGAGTTATGAGTTTGGTCCTTTTGCTCCTCCACCAGTGGCTAAAGTTGATGCTACCAAGAATATTGTGAAGCGAGAACATGATTGGGAGAGTCTTGCTTCTATATATCGTCCTCAGTATCAGAACCAAGGTATATTATCTTGCTTCATTATGCCATCATAATGTGAATGATTCAACTACTATATTGCAATGCATTTAGACACTGTCATTTGAAGTGAAGTTGATTCTATCTGTTAATAATTGTTAACAAGATTGAAGTTATATAACCAATTAATAAAATAAATGAACAAATGGGTAGCAGCAGTAATATATCAGAAAATTTGTACCTAGTCAAGAATCCATTTGTTTCCTTCTTGAATTGTTGAGTGTCATATGGCAATTGATAATTTCTGTTAATTATTTAGTAGAAAAATGATACTAAGACATAGCTGATTTTGCTAATGATGTTGCAGCTCTCAAAGACCTGTTTTCTCATTATGTGGAAGCTTGGAATTCATGGTACACTGAAGTTGCTGGGAAGCAGACAGTACATATCTCTTGATGCCTCACCTCTCCCTTTCCAGATGAACATCATTGAAGTAACTATGGCATTAGGAATTTAGGACAGCATTCTTTTCGCACAAAGAAGAGATGGTTTTAGGTTGGATCCACCAACTTAGAATCGATCATCCTCAGAGGATTGATTGTAACGTTGCACATTTGTACACATTTACTTGATGTGTTACATCACTTGATTCCCTTTTCCTCTTGCAAATTAATCCATAACATTCATTCACTGACTACTCTTGTTCTTATTCTACGACCTGATGTTGAAATTGTCTGATTTTGCAATATCTTAAGGTTTCCGTAATTGTGAGTAAACAGTACAATAATATTTACGATAGAGACCTTTGGATAATGGTTAGGGGCAAATTCAAGGCTGACGTTATTTATAATGTGATTGCAAATGGGTGGTTTTTAGTTAACAGGACTAACAAGGCTTTGACTAGGTACAAATTTACCATAGAGACCTTTGGATAATTATAAGGACTAGGTGATAATAATATTTACCATAGAGACCTTTGGATAATTATAGTGCAAAAATATGTTTCTTAATCAGACTATGTTGGCTTCAACATCATCAGGAGCTCCACTGAAACATGTTGGAAAACCGGAAACTTTCACAAGAAATTTTCATAATACCTTCGCCGTTAATCAGAGCGAGTTAAGAGTACATTCACGGTAGTGGTTTTCTTTTTGCTCATTTTCGAACTAATGGGCATCGGTATGATAAGTTTATGTAGTAGAAAGTTTAGCTGTTAAAACTAAATCATTGAACACTACCGGCTTTATATACAAACAGAATGATTTTAGGCAGCCATATGATCTTTATTTTTTTCTTCTTTGCATGATTTCGGGTTGGTGCGGTTTACATTGCAAATTTGACATTTTAGTTTGAGAGAAGAAACTGCCATACGATTCCACCAACACACAAATAGATATAGAAATTTAATGTTGATGCCTTGTTGAATATCATGGTGCCAATCTGATTGTGAGGGGTCAATGTCGACTCTGCGACACAAACCCCCTACTCACTTCCACCACTTTCCTCACCCACCAAAACTTTATTCACGCCTCACCACCAACGTCCCACCGCCACTGCCGCCACCACCACCAAAAGACCCCACCTTCTTAGCAAAGCTGATCCTCAACTCCACCAACCCACATGCCTTGACACAAACGCTCCACAACCCAACTCTCCAGTGGACCCCACAGCTGGTCGACCAAACCTTAAAGCGCCTCTGGAACCATGCCCTGAAAGCCCTCCATTTCTTCAACATCCTGTCCCACCACCCAACCTACACCCACTCTCTCTCCTCCTTTGACCACGCCGTCGACCTCGCAGCCCGCCTGCGGGACTACAAGACTGTATGGACCCTCGTCCACCGGATGAAATCCCTCCGCCTCTGCCCCACCCCCAAAACGTTTGCCATCATCTCTGAAAGGTATGTCTCTGCTGGAAAAGCTGATAGAGCTGTCAAGATTTTCTTGTCAATGCATGAACATGGTTGCCGTCAGAGCTTGAATTCTTTTAACACCATTCTTGATTTGTTGTGTAAAGAGAAGAAAGTCGAAAAAGCATATAATTTGTTCAAGGTTTTTAGGGGCAAATTCAAGGCTGATGTTGTTAGTTATAATGTGATTGCAAATGGGTGGTGTTTAGTTAAGAGGACTAACAAGGCTTTAGAGATCTTGAAGGAGATGGTTGAGAGAGGAATTGATCCGAATTTGACAACTTATAATATAATGCTTAAAGGGTATTTTAGAGCTGGTCAAATTGAGGACGCTTGGAGATTCTTTTTGGAGATGAAGAAGAGGAAATGTGAAATTGATGTTGTTACTTACACTACGGTGGTTCATGGGTTTGGTGTCGTGGGGGAGATTAAAAGAGCTCGGAAGATTTTTGATGAGATGGTTAAGGAGGGTGTGCTCCCTTCGGTTGCAACGTATAATGCTTTGATTCAGGTTTTGTGTAAGAAAGATAATGTGGAGAATGCTATATTGGTTTTTGAGGAGATGGTGAAAAAGGGTTATGTGCCCAATTCAACAACCTATAATGTGGTGATTAGAGGGTTGTGTCATGCTGGTGGGATGGAAAGATCAATTGTATATATGAACAGAATGAAGGATGATGAGTGTGAGCCGAATGTGCAGACGTATAATATTTTGATTAGATATTTTTGTGAAGCGGGAGATATTGAAAAGGGATTAGAGTTGTTTGAGAAGATGGGTAGTGGAGATTGCTTACCGAATTTAGATACATACAATATTTTGATTAGTGCTATGTTTGTGAGGAAGAAATCTGAGGATTTGTTGGTGGCAGGGAAGTTGTTGATTGAGATGGTTGACAGAGGATTTATGCCTAGGAGATTCACTTTCAACCGGGTTTTGAATGGGCTTCTGTTAACAGGTAATCAAAGTTTTGCAAAAGAGATCCTGAGATTGCAGAGCAGATGTGGTTGTCTTCCTCGTCATTTCAAATTGTGAAGCCCATTGGTGTTTGGATTTAGTCATGAATTAAGTCTGTTTCAGATGTCATGCTATCCCGAGGGGACCTTTCTACTTGTTCCTTTTCGATTTTAGATATACCACATTGAATGAGAAGTTGAGCAGGCATTAATCTTGGGTTTCCACAGCTTACTCTTCACAGAAGTCCACAAAATCCTACTATTATTGTTGAGGTTCTGTGATTGAGGGAGTTACAGAAATCTTATGACTCTGGGGATGTGCAGGTTTTATATAAGGACTGAGTAGTAAGAATTGTTTTGATGCAGTCAATATTTGGCAATATCAACAAACAAGTTCTGATCAATTTAAAGGTTTGGTTTTATTCCTGCCTATTGTTATTTTATATATTGGGACTATGAGTGTCACTGATTTGAAAATAGCATATGCTCTCAGTCCATTTGCTGCTGCACCATAATCAGTATGAACCTTAAGAGAATGCTCCTTCTTTCATACTGTTTTTCCAAATCTCTTTCAAATGTCATTTCTGTCAATTATGAGGCCATGAGGTTGAGGACTTGTGTTAACTTAGTTGAGTTCTTAACCTTACACACATTGTCTTTTGTGATTTTATTATTGATATGAAAATTCTAATACATATGGTAATGTCTATGAAATGTAATTTACTTTCACTTTTGATGAGTTTTGAACTTCTGATTTAACTTTTTAAACCTCTATTAACAAAAGTAGGCATGCCTCTACAAAAATGGTCCCTTGGTTTTTAACGAGCTAAATGATGCTATGATGTGATTTTTTGTGGCTGCTTGGGACATTGCTCTATACTTCCTATTTCAATTCATAAATTTATAATGGTTAAATTTGTTTATCTGATAGAAACGAGCATAATATATGATATTTTGATTGCAGACATTATATTAATAATCCGTCTAGTTCTCGTCTATAAAAGCTTGACACGCAAGTTGTGTTGTTCATTGGTTTAAAACTTGCCTTGGAATGGAGAGCGGTACATGATGCTACCAATTTCATCCATGATGTAGGACAAGTTTACAATTCCTCATTAGATTAGAATTATTAAGTCTTTTTAGTTTAGGATATTAAGTCTTTTAATGTTTAGATTTAATCTTTAAGTTAGGATTCCTATTTCTATAAGAGTTAAGATTAGAATTATTATAATAGGTTTATGTTGTTTATGTTTGGTAACTTGTTCAATATTGTTTTCAGTAATAAAATTTGTGAGTTTTCTATCGCTATCTAAATTTATTCATTTCGTTTCGAAACAAAACTTTCGCTGCACCAATCCATCAATTTCAAACCTCCAAATCCTTATTGTTGGAGTTCGTCAATGCTTGTTAAGTGTGATGTCAATTATAAGTCAGTCACATATAGAAACACCTTATTCATGTCCGTGAATGCTTCTGGCTGAGAACTGAGAAAGTTGTCATTCATCCTTGCAGCAAACACATGGAACTTTTTGAGGATATGAGGAAATGGACAAGGAACCACTGGCTGTTATACATGTACACTTCACTTTGAAAAATAGTACTTCGTAAACAAACTCCAGTTTTACATGCTTTTTATCCTGACATGGCTTGCTATATTTGGCTTTAATGAAGTTTTAACTCTTACTTTAAACTTCATTATGATGGCTATCATCCCAGAGCTCCATTTCTCAGAGTTGTGCTTCTCTATCTAACAATGGCTTTGCTTAACAGGATCATGGTTGCATCATTACCCTTTGTTTAAGCGAACCAAGCAAACCATGTTTGCGTCATCACCTTTGTTTGTAGAAATTGGTTTACAGTAACAATTTCATAGCTCTGAGATCAAGACTTATGAGGAACAAATACAACATCTTTTAATAGAAGTGATTGAAAATCTCTCGACTCGAGTTCTATCCGTATCTATTAAAATACAATGTGTGGATATAAATCTATTTTTGGAAGGAAAAAATTGTTATCTCCCGGTTGTAAGAGTAGTTATTTAGGTCCCAACAATCCTTTGATCGTCCCAACACAAGGTTATATTCCATATCAATAGGTCTCAACAATCCTTTGATCGTCCGTAAGGTGTTAGTATTCAACAAAAGAGTGTCTTGAGGAACACAGATCTCCTTGAAATGTTGAACATAGAACAATCAACAAGGATAACAAAAATATAACGTGGGAATTATTAAATAAATAATGATATGAATTTAAGAGCCACAAAAGTCGGTCTTGCCAGTTTCAAAGTAAAATAAGCATATTCAAAACCTTTTATTCTAATAAACAATATGTCAATTTACAAATTTGTAATAAGCTACTTAAAATGTATTGTAAACCCGAGCAATACAATAAATGCACATGAGAGAATCAATAGAGACGATAGTTGTGGTGTCTGTATAACTTTGTCATAGAATTATCTCTTCTTGAACACTAACGTTGAGTGTCTTGTTTGGAAGGACAATGCTGTTAGTCACCACTATTTCATCTTCAACACCAACGGATTCACCTGTTTCATATATGTTTAAGATAATTAGATTATGTATGCCAAATTGAATAAAAAAAATGAAACCGTAAACAAAAGGGAAGGAGATTGCAGGAAAAAGGTACCAAGGATTGTAACCCCAAGTTTAGCGTTGTAATCTCCTACGGCCTGTAACCCATTGATCAGACTTAGAAATTGATTTGCTACAATTTGCAGAAAAAGGAAAAAGAACAAGCAAGAAAGAACAAAAATATATATCTTCGTTCATCGCAAATTATGCGACACAAATAAATAGGATTTCAACAATGAGATATATATTCTTTACAATGGCTTGTGACGTGCATGTAAGATACCCCTTGTTGTGAAGTAAATGTTCATTTTGTCACATCACTATGACATTACTATCAAAATGAAACACTAAAAATGAAACGAAAAGTGAATAAATAGCATGTAAGGCCATCTAATCAATATCACATAAAAATAAACAATATATAAGACTTGCCTGAACACGAGACCATCTCCCAATGGAAGACTTCCATCCAATGATTGCATTAGTAACGACTGCATTTTCCTGAAAGAATAATACAAATGTGTAAGAAAATAATAATAATAATAAAAATTTTGGGGCGGGATTTTGGAATTGCATTGCTCACATACCATGATTTCAACATCATCGAGGATGATGCAACTAATGAGCCTTACACCTGCTCCTATACGAGCATTAGCAGATATTGAGACATTGGGACCAATCTGTTTCCACGTGCAGTGCAAAAGTCAGCTCGATATGAAGGAGAGAAAAATAAAGCAAAATAAATGGGGAAATTGAAAAGCGCATTAAATATGAAAACAAAATAGGCCATCTAGTAGAAAGGGAGGTGGGCACAATGCAGCAAAATGGACCCTGCAGTACAAATGAAGGGCAAAAGTGGATTGACAGTAGGCCATAATCTTATGCAACGATTTGATCATGGGAGCTTACTTATAAATCAAGTGAATTTCATACAATTTAAATTGCATT
The DNA here is from genome assembly GCA_022984855.1 of Dimocarpus longan. Classification (NCBI taxonomy): domain Eukaryota; kingdom Viridiplantae; phylum Streptophyta; class Magnoliopsida; order Sapindales; family Sapindaceae; genus Dimocarpus; species Dimocarpus longan. The sequence goes on from CM041024.1 coordinate 9,595,967, forward strand.
TCCCAGCAATGCTTTACTTCATGTACATGACTTTTAAGTGAGAAAATAAAGAAGAAATAGACCTTGGCAGTTGGATGTACTTTTGCTGATGGATGAACATAAACATCACCAATAATAGTGGCATTCTTGGTACCATCTCCACTAGCCAAAAGATTGGGAGAGGTGAACCGAAATTGGGCAAGATACAAGCCAGAACATTTCAGGGACATTCTGCAGGTATTAATTAAATATATATATATTAAATAAATATATATTTACTAAAAAAAAGAAAAGGCTAACTACTTGAAAGGAGCAAAAGAAGCTCATCAGTTTTTAATTTTCATTTCTCATTTCCTTTTATTTTTCTTTTCATTTCTTAGTTAGTTTGGTTTGTCTATTTTTCTCAGTTAGTCAGCAAGGGGGAGGGAGTTTAGGTTACTGAAACAACAGTCAACATGTTAAAATGTTTGGCTTACCCTGGAGTTTTAATTTGTTCCCAGAAATCCATAGTCTCATATGTATATAACTGCTTTTTCCCTGCAAGAGGTGACAGGATATCTTGATCCAATCTTACAAAATCCGTTGGAAGACTCCTGTTGAAGGTCCATAAGTTAGGACAAGTTTAGAAAAACATATGACTCTAATCAAATATAAGATCAAGAAACGTTAACATCCTCAAGTCAAACATTAGCTTCCAACTAATAACAAACTGAGTAAAATTCTCAAAGAAGGGATGCCAGAAGGGCTCAACCAAAGTACCAATTCTGGTTCTAATAGATATAAAGGCCACATCAGATACTCTTCGGATTCATTAATATCTATGGCTCTGCTCCGTCCCAGGTATGAGAGTCTGTTTAAACAATGAGATACACAACACCATATCCAAGGTATCTTAGTTGGATTCCAATTAAGTTGAAGTTCCAATAGTAATTGTTAGCATCACATGAGAAGAAAGCAAGAAAACCAGGTCAAAATCAAATTACTTCTTCCTATGCTTAACTTTTGGTTGTAGTTTGACTCGAAACAAAGACCAGAAGTACTCAGCAAGTTTTATCAATGCGTGTAATTTATAATGTTCAATAATATATGTTCTTTTTCTTGTTGCATGTTCCACTACTTATGCAATGCAACATATTAGAAGACTTATGTTGTAACAGATCAATATTACTATGTTGCACCCACATTTTTCTGTGAATCAAACTATTGACTTTGGCAAAAGACCAAGAGCGCAGCAAATGATAGGTGCATTATCAGATGCATTGCACATCCTTATTACATGTTTTTTACTGTTGAGCTAGATATTGACTTTGTTGAGCGCAGTTCAATTATTATTCAGATCCAGTTACCAACTTGAAAATTAATTGAATGACAAATGAATAATCAATAGAAATACAAGCTTGAACTGCTTTATGAGATCAAAGAAATTTTCCTTCTCCCCATAGAAGGCAAAAATTCATGTTCTTGACATTTAATTTGCTCATTATCTAATATACAAAATAGACATACGCCATATACACGGCACTTTTCCAGCATAAACTTCTTACATCAAGAGTATTATCTAGACTGCATTTACCAACTCTACGCTGATCGAAGAGGATATAGAAATGTTATCATAAATTTACAATGGCAAATAAAGGACTTGTCATCTAGTACAGTTGCAATTCTGATGAATCGAAAAGCTAGTCAGTAAGAAATTTGAAAGCAGGATAACAATATACCTTGTAGCTGACTGAAGTGCTTCAAAGCTGGATACACGTCTCAAATTGGCTACAAGTGACAAAATGAACTCAGATTCTAAATGATCAGACCAGTTTCATACAAATAGCAAAAGATGAGACAACAAGGTAAATATAATATGGAATCAATTAACATATGAAGATAAAATATAAATATACCAAAATTCTTGAATGGCTTAACTCAGATGATATATCAAATCCTTGTTTAAAGTTAACTTTGATACCAAAAGGCTATGCCCATGCATTTAACAGTGTTTAAAGTTAGCAATAGACCGTGTTATTGGAACGTCTAACTTAATCACAGTCTGGCTGTACAGGTAGAGAGCCTACAGCACTAACCTCTGTCTTTCCGCTGTGATGAAACATCCTGGATGGCAGTAAAGATTTCTGGGGTAAATATGTAAACGCCACAATTTATCAGGTCACTTACCTGCATTAGAACACATCTATTAATACACTAAAGATTAATACCAAAAAACAGAAAAAGCAAGGCAATAGACATTTTATGAATTTTATGACCATTCGAAGCAATTACAGAGGCCTATTAACATGTTAAGAAGCTCTAGATCTCTGATCTTGTACATACAAAAGTTTCAGGTTTTTCTGTGTAATGCAACAACTCCTTGGTCTCCGGATCAGCTACTAATTCACCAAATTGGCTGGCTGACTCAGCAGAAACCTACGCAATGAAAGAAGAATGAAGTGAAGGATAAAGATAAAAGAAATGTTAACTAAAACATCCATCAACGGAACGGAACATTGTAACTAAACTCTGTCGGTGCAATTATCTTGTGCATGTCTTGACTAACCTTGATCACCAGTATAGTTCCCATCGCACCATATTTTATGTGAGCCTCTGAAAATATTGAATGAAAAATTGTGACATACAAGAAATGTGAAGAAAATCGTAATTTACAAAAAAAAAAAAAGAAATAAAGATAATTACTGAGCATCTCTGGCAGTGGAAAACTGCAGCAAACGTCACAATTCAGCAAGAAGATATGAGACTGCAACAAAATAGTTACACATCAATGCTAACATTCTAATTAAATGAAAAAGGAGCAACTATACATTACTAAATACATTACAACCTATATGCACATGTTTGCATATTTCATACTAAAATAAAAGCAGAAGATACAAAAAAGTGATAGTTTGGACTTTGAAAAAAATAACAAAAAGCATATCTTTGCAGAATTATTAGGTTAAGGTAATCACCGGGCTGTCTTCCATGATCAGATCTCTGAAATTATAGAGACCACCAGCTGAACCATGAGGCTTGTCCTCCCTCAAATATCTAACAACATCCACAGCAAGAATGGCCACTATATTTAATAATCAACAAAAACAAACATAACAAAATATCGAAAAGAAGACATTAAGCTAAGAAGAGCGGAAAGGAGTTACCTGACAGGGATTTTCAGCTCATTAGAGATCGACGATACATACAAGGCAAACTCACGCTCCTCATAGAATCCAACAAGATAGATCTGCGCCAGGTTCGGAATCTGTACCAGAAACAAAAATCTAAACTACAAACCACAAAGTTCAATTAACAAACACTTGTATTTCCAGTAAGGATCCAAGAATATACCCTTTTACAAGCAGAAATCGGATGATGAACCATTGGTTGTCCTGCTAACGGGAAAAGCGGCTTTGGAATGTTAAGTGACAACGGCCTGAACCGAGTGCCTGCAAATTCCAACACAATTCAGAGCTTATATGCATCAATAAACATCAAAATTCAATGAAGATATGAAATGGGGTTGCACTATTCCACATAAAGATCCAATTTTCCCCTTAAAATCTAACTGTTATCACCATAAAACATAAGCACATACATAAACCAACGTAATCAAACATATTCACAAACGAATCAAAAACAGAATAAATTGACATGACACAGAAGAAAGACGATTCATTACCTTTAGTTGGACCACCCACCATGATCACAGCAACCACCTTCTCCTCAGAACTCCCCATATCTCCAAACCCAGATCTCAGAATCAGCAACAGAGCTCAAAAACAGAGAGTGTCAATTCATTAACGACCGCAAATATGTATGTTTACAGAAGGGGGCAATCCAGCTCACAACTATCCAAATGAGCCCACAGTGGTGGCCCAAAAAATCCGCTGCTTTTTAGCACAAATCTTATATCTATGACTGTTCGTGTATGTGACTGATACGTATCGTGTTTTTAGTGAGAAATCAAATCATAATCGTGTAGAGCCAATTGAATAATAACACGAGTAAATACTTGTTTTTACCAGTTTTTGATCCCTATAACTACGCTGATGATGCAAAGACAACCAACGAAGTTTCCATGTGTTTTTCCTGGCTCGATAAGTGGGTCCATTTCAATATGCTTGAAAAATTTACCTCGTAATCACTTCTGCTGGTTGACAAGGTTTTTGTCGGGTACCTTTAAAGCAGACAATGTAAGCTTCATTTTATTTTTAGTTATATATATATATATATATGTTATAAATATATGGTCATAACATCACTTCCTTTTTGATAATATTCTTTACCTTATTTGTTGATATTCAATTATGGAAATGATTCTCCAATTTGCCTATAAATAGGCCTATATTGTAACCATTGAAAATACACATCAATTGAATTTCATTCACTATTTTCTCTTGTTTCTCTCTTCTTCTATTATTGTGGTGAGTATTCTAAATTCATTGTTTTATATATATTATTTCACAACACGTTATCAGCACGAGTCTAGTATGGAAGATTTCATTCATATGATCTACTTCCTACCATCTGATTCAAATAACATAGTATGAGAGATTTCATTCATATGATCTACTTTCTACTATCTGATTCAAATAATATAGTATGAGAGATTTCATTCATATGATCTACTTTCTACTATTTTCTTCAAATAATTCTGTTACTATAATGTATTATTTGAAGTAGTATTATCATTCATGCTTTTATTTGATTTTTGTTATATTTTTTATGGTGTGAAAATATAATTCTTGGAACTTGAAGTTTCTGAGATATTTTAGAACCAAAAGTTCTAAAATTTTCTATAATGATCTAAAACCAGAAGTTTTTACATTCAAATAATATATTGTAGCATATGTATTTATATATGTCTATGAAAATAGGAAATATTTTATATTCATTAACTATTGCTTACCATTGAAATATGCATTGATTCAATATTCTTATTTTATTAGAAATTGCTATGATGGGATATGCAATATTTGAATTGCTATTTATATCTTTTCATACCATACATAATCGAAATAATTTGTCCTATTCTTCTTTGACATTCGTTTGTTTAATTTATGGCTACGAACTCACATATATACATTTCTAACATCATGTTGAAATCTATATGAATTGTGGAATTAATCTATATTATTTCATTATTCACATCAATATTAATTATATATTGTTTTTATATCTTTAGTGTTTTGAAGATGTCGAACTCCACCAAACCTGAATTCAATGTGCTTGACATCACTGAAAAAAATTATCAATCATGGATTCTTGATATTGAGCTGAAATTACAATCAATGAATTTGGTTGATACTATTAAAGAGAACAATACAGTAACTGCCCAAGATAAGGCTACGACGATGATTTTTATCCGCCGCCATTTGCATGAGAGTTTGAAAACTCAATATCTCACGGTGAAAGATCCGTTGATTTTGTGGAAAAATTTGAAAGATCGATATGATCATTTAAAGACTGTTGTTCTCCCTAGAGCTCGATACAATTGGCATCACTTGAGACTACAAGATTATAAGTCTGTTGCTGACTATAATACTGCTCTTTTTGACATAACTTCAGAGCTTGAGTTATGTGGTGAAAAATTAACCGATACAGATTTATTAGAGAAAACTTTCTCTACATTTCATGCCTCGAATGTGCTCCTGCAGCAGCAATATCGAGAGCGTCGGTTTACAAAATATTCTGAGCTAATATCATGCCTTTTAGTTGCAGAACAAAATAATGAGCTGTTATTGAAAAACCATGAGTTACGCCCAACTGGTTCCTCAGCATTGCCAGAAGCCAATGCTAATTCAAAAAGGGACCATGGATCATATCGAAGACATAGACGTCGTCATGGGCGTAGATATGATCGCAATTCTCGTGGTCGGGATAGTAAAAAATATTCAAGTCAGCAAAATCAGAAAAATATTTCCCAGAAGTGGAATGTTGTTGAAGCCAAACATGATAAAGGCAACAAACATATTAAAAATGCTTGTCATAAATGTGGCATGATAGGACATTGGTCACAGCATTGTCGTACGTCTAAGCATTTGGTTGACCTTTATCAAGCATCCATGAAAGAAAAGGGGAAGAAAGTCGAGGCAAACTTTGCAGATGACTTTGACCCTGTGGACATTACTCATCTTGATGTCTCTGATTTTTTTGAACATTCAGATGGAAAGATCGATCATTTAATTGGCGATGGTCATGTCCATGCCAGTTAAAACTTCAAAACTATTTGTTATATTTTCAGTATTATTTTCATTTTAAAATTTATTGTTCCTTGCTTTATTAGGATTATATTTGCATTTATCATTATTTGGAAGATCAATAAAATTATTATTATTATCATTTGTTTTTCTTTTTACAAAAGGAATATGGATGGACAATCCAAATTGGAAGCTGGGGATATATGTCTCATTGATAGTGGAACTACGCATAGTATTCTTCGAAATAAAAAATATTTCGTGAATATAAACTTGCACAAAGCAAATGTGAATACTATATCTGGTCCTGCAGACTTGATTGAAGGTTCCGGAAGAACTATAATCATGTTGACAAACGGTACAAAGTTAAGCATAGATGTTGCTTTATTCTCAAGCAAATCTAAAAGAAGTTTGCTTAGTTTCAAAGATATCCGTAATAATGGGTACCATATTGAAACTACCAATGAGAATAATAGAGAATATCTCTACATTACATCAAATATTTCGGGCCAGAAGCTCGTTTTAGAGAAACTTAATGCTTATTCATCTGGCTTATATTATGTACATATAAAGCCATTTGAAACCTACGCAGTTGTGAACCAGAAGTTCACAGATCCAAAGTTGTTTTCACTTTGGCATGATCGCTTGGGTCACCCAGGATCCACAATGATGCGTAGGATAGTCGAGAATTCTCATGGACACCCATTAAAGAACCAGAAGATTCTTTCATCCAATGAGAATAGATGTACCATTTGTTCACAGGGAAAATTGGTTATTAAACCATCAAATTTGAAGGTTGATTTGGAATCCCCATCTTTCTTGCAAAGAATACAAGGAGACATATGTGGGCCTATCCACCCAGCAAGTGGACCATTTAGATACTTTATGGTGTTGATTGATGCATCTGCAAGATGGTCACATGTTTGTTTATTGTCTACACGTAACACTGCTTTTTCTAGATTGTTGACACAGATTATCAAACTTCGAGCTCATTTTTCGGACTATCCAATCAAGTCTATACGTATGGACAATGCTGGTGAATTTACGTCAAAAACATTTGATGAATATTGTGCATCAATCGGAATAGATGTTGAACATCCAGTTCCACATGTGCATACGCAGAATGGCTTGGCAGAATCATTTATCAAGCGTATTCAGGTAATTTCACGAACTTTATTGTTACGTACACAATTACCTATTTCTGCGTGGGGTCATGCTGTGCTACATGCAGCGGCTTTAATTCGTATTAGACCCATCACATCTCATCAGTATTCTCCATTACAAATTGTACTTGGTCATGAACCAAATATTTCTCATTTACGTATATTTGGTTGTGCTGTGCAAGTCCCTATCACACCCCCACAAAGAATTAAAATGGGTCCCCAACGTCGTTTAGGGATTTATGTGGGTTATAATTCACCTTCAATAATCAGATTTCTTGAACCCAAAACAGGAGATCTCTTTACCGCACGATTTGCGAATTGTCACTTTGATGAGACAATTTTTCCATCATTGGGAAAAGAGAAAAATTCCCCTAAAGAGGAATATAAGAAAAATTATTCTCCTGAAGAGGTTGGTGAATTTTCTTGGACTGCTGCAAAATTGAATCATTTAGATCCTCGTACAGTTCAAAGTGAAAATGAAGTACGAAGGATGATTCATCTTCAGATGATTGCTAATCAATTACCTGATGCATTCACTGACGCATCCAAAATAACAAAATCTTATATACCGGCTGCCAATACACCAGCCCGGGTGATTGTTCCTGAAGAACAATCTAATCGAATGGCAGCAAATGAATCATCTGTTACACGCCAAAAGCGTGGTAGACCAATTGGTTCAAAAGATACAATTCCCCGGAAGCGGAATGCAAAAAATAAGGATCCTATAGAAAATGATGCTCGAGTCATGAAAAATGCCACATTCTCTAAAATATCAACTCAAGAAGAGTTAATAGCCCCTGCAGAGGCTAGTACCCCAAAAGAGGTACAATCTCCTGAAGAGATACAAAATCTTGAAAATTCAGAAATTTGCATAAATTATGCAAGAGAATTGTGGAGTCGTGATAAAATAATTGTTGACAATTTGTTTGCATATGCAGTAGCTACTGAGATAATAAATGATGATCATGAACCACACAGTATCTCTGAATGTCAACAAAGGCATGATTGGCCTAAGTGGAAAGAAGCAATTCAAACAGAATTGACTTCATTAGCCAAACGTGAAGTATTTGGACCAATAGTCCAGACACCTGAAGGTGTCAAACCCGTTGGATATAAATGGGTATTTGTTCGAAAACGTAATGAGAAAAATGAAGTCGTGAGACATAAAGCACGACTTGTAGCACAGGGTTTCTCACAAAGACCTGGCATTGATTATGATGAAACGTATTCACCTGTGATGGATACAATTACGTTTCGATTTTTAATAAGTTTGGCAGTCTCTGAAAGACTTGAAATGTGCCTTATGGATGTAGTAACGGCATATTTATATGGGTCATTAGATACTGATATATACATGAAAATCCCTGAAGGATTTAAAATGCCAAAAGTATATGACTCAAATTCTCGTAACTTGTACTCAATAAAGTTACAACGATCTTTATATGGCTTAAAGCAATCCGGACGAATGTGGTATAACCGTCTTAGTGAATACCTCATAAAAGAAGGATATATAAATGATCCTATATGTCCATGTGTATTCATAAAGAAATCAGAATCTGGATTTGCAATTATAGCAGTATATGTCGATGACATGAATTTAATTGGAACTCCTGAAGAGCTCCTAGAAACTGCTGAATATTTGAAAAGAGAATTTGAGATGAAAGATTTGGGAAAAACAAAATATTGTCTCGGTCTGGAGATCGAGCACAAATCAGAGGGAATGCTAGTCCATCAATCAGCCTATGTTGAAAAAATCCTAAAAAGATTCAACATGGATAAGGCTCATCCCTTAAGTACTCCCATGGTTGTCCGATCTTTGGACTCAAAGAAAGATCAATTTCGACCGAAAGATGATGGTGAAAAGATACTTGGTCCAGAAGTACCATATCTGAATGCCATCGGTGCTTTATTATATTTGGCACAATGCACGAGACCAGATATTGCATTTTCGGTAAATCTTTTGGCAAGGTTTAGTTCTGCACCAACTCGAAGACATTGGAACGGAATCAAACATATTTTTCGATATCTTCGAGGAACTACAGACTTGGGTTTATTCTATTCAAGGACAACAAATGGTTCTGGTCTTGTTGGTTATGCTGATGCTGGTTATCTCTCTGATCCTCATAAATCACATTCACAAACTGGGTATGTTTTCACATATAATGACACAGCAATTTCATGGCGCTCTACCAAACAAACTCTTGTTGCCACATCATCCAATCATTCTGAGATCTTTGCACTTCATGAAGCAAGTAGAGAATGTGTATGGTTGAGGTCTGTTATTCAACACATCCAAAGTACTTGTCAATTGCCTCCAGTTACAAATTCACCAACAATGATATATGAAGATAATGCTGCTTGCATTGCACAAATTAAAGGAGGATACATCAAAGGGGACAGAACGAAGCATATATCACCAAAATTCTTTTACACTCATGAACTCCAAGAAAGTCGACAAATTGATGTGAGACAGATACGTTCTACAAATAATCTTGCAGATTTATTTACTAAGTCTTTACCAACATCAACTTTCAAGAAGATGGTATATGGTATTGGTATGCGTCGACTTCACAAACTACAAGAGTAATAGTTGTATAATTTTCAGGGGGAGAATCTTCTTTGGACATATGTGCACTGCACTCTTTTTCCCTTAACCAGGTTTTATCCCACTGGGTTTTACTGGTAAGGTTTTTAATGAGGCAGTATTTTGGCACGTCCAAGAATCTCGAAGAGTATTATCAAGTGGTGTACGCCCAAGGGGGAGTGTTATAAATATATGGTCATAACATCACTTCCTTTTTGATAATATTCTTTACCTTATTTGTTGATATTCAATTATGGAAATGATTCTCCAATTTGCCTATAAATAGGCCTATATTGTAACCATTGAAAATACACATCAATTGAATTTCATTCACTATTTTCTCTTGTTTCTCTCTTCTTCTATTATTGTGGTGAGTATTCTAAATTCATTGTTTTATATATATTATTTCACAACAATATATATATTTTTATGAAAAAATTTCATTTTAGTACGTGAGGTTGAGAAAAATATTAAGTTTTTAAACTCTTGTAAAACAACTTTTTTTATCTTTAATTTTTTAAAATTCTTTAAAATATCAAAAATTATCAGTTAATTGACCATCAACATTAACAAAATACGTAAAAAAATATTTTTATCTTTAATAATTATTAATTTCACGTAAATTACTGAATTATCATAATAAAATAATAAATTTATAAATTAAATTATTTAAATAATTTCTGAATTTAAATTATTTAAAATGGTTTAAAGTTACTATTGACTGTTAGTTAATTAATAGTTTGATTTTTTTTTAAGCGTTTTAAAAAAGTTAAAGATGAAATGAATTATTTTTGAAAAAATTTTAAAATTTTGATATTTTTCGAAACTTGAGAAGTAAAATAAAGTTTTTTTATTTTTTTGACAATAAAAATTTATATATAGCATATAATGACAGGTTTTAACTAAAATGAGATTTACTAAGCATCTGTTATATAGTTACAATAGAATTTAATAGTTGTATTTGCTGTCAATCACATGAAAAGATGCTTTGGATTACAATTTGTAAATTGTGCTTATTCGATGTTGAAAATTTGTACCAACGCCTGTCCACATGGACAAGTAAATATTTTAATGTGTTTAAAAAAAAAAAAATAAAAGTAAATATTTTAACGAAGAGAATAGGAAAAAGAATATTCTTGGGAATCTCCAACAAGTCATGGCTTAGATTCCATTTCCATGAATTTCATTTCATTAGCTTTGATTATACTACCTTTTCTTGTTTTGGACCCAGCAGGAGAAAATGAAGGCAGTCCACATGCTAAAAGCGCTGTTTTGTCCATGAAGAAAGCCAAGATACACCCATTCAAGTTGGGGATGCAGCTTGCTGCAAGTCCAGATCACTTACCAGCTTCCTTTCCGTAAGAGTTAAGTAGTCAAAAAAAAGGTAAAATCACATTTTCAGAGTTAGAGAAAGATTGAAGATATTCCCTCAACCACGTCTAAATTATCATAAACTTGGTTGTTACTCCTTTTGAAACAGAGGCAACAAGTGATGCGCAAGAATTGACATAAATAGAGCTACTATTGGTCATATATTTACACTCTCCACTTTCCATTATCAAATCTCATTTTCTACTTGGGAGTTATTCTTGTTTACTTCAGCTCTGTGGCTGATCGTTGAAGAATCGTAAAAGCCAAAGATGGTTATTTCCTAGCCGATTTCTCAATAGTGGACTGTCATTGTTTTACCCTGCAAAAAGCATATGTTCTTCCAAGAACCCCAATCACTCATCTATTAGGTACTTTTCCAATTGCCCCCGTGTTTTTGGCAGTCGATAGCGACACCTGAAAGGGACCTATTTTACAAGAATTTTGCCATGTGGTATTGAATTTCGCATTTGTTCCGTTGAGGATATTATCTAGGTGGTAATCCAAGTGCATTAAAGCATTTCTTCCAACATTTAGATGACTACAGATCCCAACTTTTGTTGTCTGTCAACAGAACAGCATACCATGCTTCCATTGGGTCACGGTTTCCATTAGAAGCCCGTACGAATTCTAAAACATCCCTGTATAGATCACAGATTCACAATCATGCCGCAAATAACCTATAGCAAACACAACCATCCCGAGAACAATTCTGAGTAGATAGAATTTCTAATGATTACTGCATTTGTGATGCATGTTATTCAGGCTTATATCAAAACCAGAAAACTATTTGACACACTGGTAAATGGCAACTGAACAGCCAGCCAAGCTCTGAACACATTATAAGCCACGCAACTATGATTACAATAGTGAGAATCAAGCAAATTACAACACGAGCTGAATAAACTGTTCCAAACAACATAGTTCTGTCATTGTAAACTTTGTATTTGAACTTATTTGCAGCCTTACATGGAGTTCAGTACATCACATTTCCCTCTCACTTTGATTTTTTGTATTGTGATACATCTGAAGATTTGCATTTCACTCATGGGCAAACTCATAATGTACCCCTCACTTTATTTCTCACGTTAGATGCATCAGCACTTTGGATTTCATTTCCAGAGAGACTCACAGTTTTGAAGGAGATTTGTACCATCCCCATGGTTCATTAGAGACATACTGAGTAATTTGCTTCACGGTCAAGTAATTATCAAGTCCCCTGTAATAGAGCGAGCCAAGAAACTATATTTTCAGTATCAGCAGTCATACAACACTAATTGAAATATTTTGAACACATCTAGATTTAAAATGTAGACATGCGGAGACTGTCTTTGCAGTATTATATGCATGTTGTGGACTTCAGAACACATAAGTATATACATAAGAATAAAATGGCAAAAATTTCCAGGAAATTACTCCGCAGGTCCTAAATACTACAAAAAAGAAAATCTTAATAGTTTTTTTTTTTTTCCCCCTTATTTTTTAGTTTGGGTAAATAAATAAGCCATACCCTTCCCCTAATTCACGACCAAAACCACTCCGTTTGTTGCCTCCCCATGGAGCCTGACAGAAGCATGGCTGTGAGCAGTTTATCCATACAATGCCTGCCTGGAGATCCTGCTCGAAACAAACAAAGAAAAACAATTTGCAAACAAAGTTACTTTCTTTTACCAACTAACTATTGACAGAAACATCGGAGGCCGCATGCTTGCATTTCCAGGATAAGTCTCACCTTGCTTACGCGTTCACACCTGTCCAAATCATTGGATATCACAGCACCACCTAAGCCATAACTGTTTGAGCATAATTGTCAGAACATAATTGGGAACATAAAAACATATTAAAAGATAATGAAAAAAAAAAAGAAAAGAAAAGAAAGCCAAACCCAAACTTTTTTCCCATATAATTTTTAAGATTAACATATAAACTTACTGGGTGTCATTTGCCAATTCAATGGCTTCATCTTCCGTAGCAAATGTTTTAACACATAGAACAGGTCCAAAAACTTCTTCTCTCCAAATTTGCATTGACGTATTTACATCAGCTATGATGGCTGGTTCAATGAAATAACCCTTCTTTAGATGCTGCCAATCAATCAAGAAATTTGTCAATCTTATGATATATCGAGAGCGCAGGCCAATAAAGACAAGCAGAAGACGATACCTCTGGACGAACCCCACCACACACAATGGTAGCACCTTCACTCTTGGCAGTTGAGATGAACTTCAATGTTTTCTCATACTGCAGTAGACATAATAAATATATAGAAGAAAATCTTAATTTAAAAATCAATTTTGCAAACAACAAAATTGAATTGGCTCAGTGGTAAGTCCTTCACATTTACGTCAATAGAGTATTAGAGTTATGAGTTCGAGTAAATATCCCATTCCCCCAACTATCAAATTTGTTTTAGTAATAAAAAAGAACATCAATTTAGCAGATGAGATAAAGTTATGTAAGTCAGGCAACACCCGAACCATCTAGCATGTTCCTAGTAAAGTGAGTGTGTTTACATTTAACATATTTTTAACGGACTGCAGTGCTTAGTAGTTATGCCTAGGAAGCTCTTTCACAAAAAGATATTAATAAATAGTCATCCCAAAAAGAGAAACATATAGAAGAAGAAAATTTTCATTAAACATGTCCAGTTAAAAGTCAAAGCCATACCTGTCCTCCACTAACCACGGGGCCAAGCCTGCAACCCTCTTCCAATGGATCTGAAATCTTCATGTTTTTGGTCCATTGTGCGAGTTTTTCTAAAAATTTCGCAGCAATGCTTTCCTGAGATATTTAAATGCAATACATACCTCTGTAAGTGATTAAGAATGTAATATGTCATCAAACTTATGAAACAGAGACAATTTATCTCAGATCCGTGGTATAAGCATTTAGTAAGCTTCCCATTATGCACACCAGGTGTAGGTGCCTCTTATCTAAGGCCAGAAGGCTGGGATAGTAGTACTTATTACTCTTGTTTACTTTATAAAGAAGCAGAAACTACGCTAATCTGTTGAAAACTATTCTGGCTGATCTTATGTCTAGATGTGGTACTTATTACTTTTGATAAAATTACATAGAAGCAAAAGCGAGGACATTACATACATTGCGAGGTATTCTGCCAGATCTTAATGTTTAGATCTGCAGGCGCAAGTACAAAGGTGAAAGCAGGGAAATACTAAAAATGTGTGTGTTGTCAGCTTCAATTCAATTTTAGGTTTGTAACTAGGAAGATGGCAGGTTGTAATAGATTGTGATTAATCTTTTTATGGTTTCTGTTTGGTTTGAATACAGTTAAGGATTGTTAAGCTAAAACACTATAGTTTATATAATTTAAGTTATTTATTTTCTTCTTCATCTAAATGTTACTTTCCTGTTTGCTGCACATGTTACTGCAATACTTTGTCTGGCTTGTGGCCACTGGCCAGTTGTATTAACTACATATTGGTTGGGTTGCTTTTCAAACAGTATATGTATTGATTAACCAACCATTCTTTGATTTGCTTCAGGTTCATGGCCAAACTGAACCAACAAATATGTGCCCATTACCATTTGACCCAGAAAACATTTAACTCAAAACAAAGTAAGGAAGACGAAAGGTGTCTAGTCACACACGCACACGCTCAGAGAGAGACAGGGTGCGTGACTAATTTAATTCGAATCAATTGATGTATTAAGGGCATCTAACATTAATCAAAGCACTTACATGCACAATGAGACGGGAAGTTGCACTACAAATCTGCCCATTTGTCCAGAAGCAACCAAACATGGTCCATTCAACAGCTATATGAATCACAGACAAGTAAATTGACATCAGTACCAAGAATTGTATCATACATTAATTTTCTAATGCTATTGTTTCAAGATGCCTGTACTACTCAGAGCAGTTTGTTCAAGTCAAAGAAACTCAATAATCTATGATACAAGGGAAATTCACATTAAAATTTTCAGAAAGTACTAACCCTTATCAAGGTCAACATCCTCAAACACAATGATTGGGCTTTTTCCTCCAAGCTCCAATGTAACAGGCTGAAACCAAACATTTAATTAATTATGCATAAATCAAACAAAGAACATAAACACCAGCAAAATGGAAAGGTAAGTCAATGATTAGATTCAGCTCTTTACACACCTTTACCAACTGTGCTGCAGCAGTCATTATCTTGCTCCCCGTCAAAGTGCTTCCAGTAAATGCAATCTGTTATAATATAATTGCTTAGCAGTCATGCATAGTAAATGATTGAGCCAAAAATCTCACAATTTCTCAAATTATGGAATGTATATTAAAGTTCAAATTTAGAAAAAACGGGATGAAGAAGATGATTAAAGTCAATCCAACCTTGTCAACATTGGGATGAGATGCCAAAGGAGCACCAGCTTCAGGACCCAATCCAGATAAAATATTGAGGACACCGGGAGGAAGACCGACCTCTCTACACACTTCAGCCAGCTCCAAACAGGTCCTGAGATTAAAAACATAGTTACAGGCATAAACCATATGACAAACCAACATCAAAACTTAATGCTCATATAAAATAAGGACATACACTGATGCTAATTCGGATGGTTTCAGTATTGCAGTGCATCCTGCAGCCAGGGCAGGAGCCACTTTCCATGTAGCCATCAATAGTGGGTAATTCCTTCAAGATTAAAGACAATAGATTATTAGCTCATTGTACATTAGTAATTTTTTACGAAGTTAAATAAAAAACCACTATCAGGAATCAACAATTTTAACTGCCATTCCACCAAGATTCCGCAAAGTTTAAAAAGTTATCATCACCATCCCCAATATTTACACCTCTAAATCCACCAACTGCCTAGCAATAAGAGACTTGGATGGTTGAATAATGAAAGAGAAAGAATAAAGAAATTATTGCATTCCTATAGTCATAGTAGATGCAGCTGTAGGTTCAGTCAAAATTGAACTGCACTACCAAGTGAAAATACAAGTTGATGGGTACAGAGGACTTGTGGAAGGTAAGCAAATTAAGTTGAATTCAGTTTACTTATTTGAAAAAGAATAATTTACATTTACACCTTACTCACCTACTTTGCAGTTCTCATACAAACCAATTGCATGATATTAATACACTATAGACAATGATTTTTTAATTTAGATTACTTTAAAGGAACTTTGAACAGGACCACAGTAATTGGGTTAGCAGCATTAAATATGATCCACATTAAAGATGATGAATTGAATCATTAATTAGACAAAAAACTTATTTCCGAAGTAATCTGACTGTTTATTAAGAAACACTATAAGAAAAGTGATATATTAATAAACACATCATAAGTAATATGATCAGCTTCAGCTAAAATAACAAAATAAGGCTAAGCATACTCAGGTGAGGTATAAATAATCTTACATGATTTACGATACTTTTAACAATAATCCAAATTAGTTAACAGAACGTAGCTTCAGTTTACATAGATCCTAACACAACCAAGAGACCGAGACTTGTAGATGATAATACTAATTACAAACTGCCACATGCAATCACAAAAGTGTTAATACCTACTAACTTTTTTATATTAAATAATTAAATAATCCACAAATCACCAACATAAAGAGTGCATATACCATGGCGTAATCAACCCAACAACCCCAATAGGTTCCTTACGAATATAACACTTAAAGCTGTCCATAGGAAGAGAAACAGGAGCCTTTTGCTTTGCATCTAGGCCTTCAGCAAGGTCTGCAAAGTACTCAAAACATCCAGCAACATCATCCTGGATGAAACGAACAGTCATAGTGGGAAATACAACAAATAGTCAAATAAAGAACTTCAGTATCTCCAATAGTGTCAGAGTATACCATATCCCATGCAGCTTCCTCCAATGGCTTTCCACAATCAATCGATTCAAGTTTAGCAAGTTCAGACTTTCTCTGTGTTATCTGCATGCAAATAAATATACCAGGGAGTAAGAGCTTAGATCCCAATCATCACTTACCATAGAAGAAAGAAATCAATCAAAGATCTTAAGGTGTTTATAAAGGGAAGGTCTATAAAAGGAAGGGGCAAGCCATTAATGGGATTGATCCTTAGATGGCAAGTATTGATATTGGGGCAGTTTTTAAGGGAGAAATTGTTGGCGTTGTTTTAGGGTTCAGTTATTATTTAAAGACGGGGCTGTTAGGGCTTAGGATTATCTTTGGTTTTAGTATTTTAGCAAAGAGCTCTGTGAGAGGCAAGCGAAGCACGAATCTCATCCCCTTAGTGTAGCATTGAGGGTTTGAGTTTCAATAATAAAAGTCCCCATTATTCTGATTTTATTCTCCTTTTGGCTCTAATATTATCTTTGTTAGTGAGGCTCCTAAAGCTTGAGACTTCTAAAAACTAGCTGTTATTGTTGGTTTCAAACCAATAAGTGTTCTGCTTAAAGTCAATTGGATAAAATATTGATTAGCCTGTCGATATTATTTCCAATCCAAATCAAACTTGGAGTAATACAACGGGAAAGCAAAGCTTCTATTATTTAAAAAAAGATGGGCTAAATTATTAAAACTATCAACTTGTTCCAATAAGTTTCTGCATTTTCATTTTTTTAAAAGAAAAGGTGATCAATCAGGTTTGGATGATTTTTGCACAGGAATTATGTCAATGGACAGATCAATGTGCTTTCATTCTAACACATATCTCAAATGGACTCATCAAAATTGATCTGTCTAGATTAGATTGGTCTCACTGGATTGTTTTGATTATTAGTAAACCACATGCACCTGGTTACTAGGATAGTACAATTTGCACTTTTGAAAGTTCAATTTTTAGTCCTAGGAGTTGATTTCCTTTATCGTTTTCTTTTTTTTTTTTTTTTTTTGGGTTTTCACCTCCCACTACACTCATTCCAATAGATTTTCATTGTACTGTAAACAAAAAACAGGTATTACACTTCACTGGAAAGAAAACCCAAGTCAACACAGATATTGCTCCAAAAACAAACCAGATCACCCAGATAGCAGCAAAAAGCAATACCTTAGCAGCAATAGCACGCAAGTACTTAGCACGAACAGCCCCAGACGCTGAGGCCCAATCTTTCCCATTGTTTCTAGTAAAAGCTCTTCTAGCAGCATCAACTGCAATCTCAACATCTTCAGCAGTAGCCGCAGGAATATCACCTGAAATGTGTTTCACAAACTCCACAAATTAGATACGGACAAGATCTCCATGCTTCAACACTGCACTTGTGACAATTCAAGAGGGACACTATCTAGACTACTAATAATAAGAAGTGAAACAAGTTTCAAAATTTTTACCATCTTAACTACTTCTAAACGCGATCTTCACATGAATCTCAATAACCCACGTGAAAATTTCACTAACTACTTCTAGACACGACCTATTTTTTCTCTTTTTTTCCCACCAAAAAAAAAAAGTAGTTGATCCGCTCTAAACGAAGCAACACAACAGAAAACAACACCAGCCCACATATCATTCTTGAAAATAAACCGAGTCAGAACTCGAATGAAGTGAACAACTAACTCCACACAGAGACAAACGTACATAAACAAAGATAGAGAGTGAATGAGTGAGGTGCAAACCGATGACTTCTTCCGTGGCGGGGTTGATAACGGGAATGCGTTTCTTGAGAGCAGGCTCTCTCCACTCGCCGTCGATGAACAGCAGACGACTTGGAATCGAGATCGCCATTTTCAGCGTGGTTTTGATTTGAGAACTGAGAGTTTGTGGTTGCTCTCGGCAAGTGTTGATACTATAATAATGATTTTGATGTTTTCGTTGATCGTGGAGTGGCTTCAAGAGTGGGCCTTTTTAACCTTAAAGTTGTCCACCTACTCAGTAAATCAGATGGTTTTTGTTTTATGATGTAAAATAAATTTGTATTTGATTCAATTGAAGATTTGATACCAGTTGGTCTGCTTCTATCGAGATTTGTCATGATGAAATTATTTTATTAGTCCAAACCAATCATCTCAATTCACATGAAATTAAAATTTGTTAATTGTAATTGATTTTACTTATACATATTAGATAAACTAATTGTTATTGTAATTTAATTAGGTTACTATACCTGTAATTAAGCACAAATTGAAAATGATGAATAAAAAAATTAATTTTGTTTCTTTGTATAATAGTTATATGTATTACTCTCGAATGATTTGACGTGATAATCAAACACACCTAACCGTTTTTCACAAGCAATACTGAATTCGAATATTCATTATCGACAAGTAGTGAATAATTACTTTTTAATCTATTTGTATATAAATAAATTATTTATAAGTCTCTCAAGTGGAATGACAATTTTTTTATTTAATGTGAATAATTTTCTCCCTCTATTATTAGGGGTAGAGTAAAATAAAAGTGTTGAATTTCAGACAATATTTTAAAGTTCTTATCAAAGAGTTTCAATAATTATAAAAGTACTGATTATATTAAAAAAAATTATATGTTTCTCTTCTTTTTTTTTTTAATAATAAAAAAAAAGAAGCAAAGCTATATTTTTCAGTATTCTTAAAACATATATTATATGTACATATATTAAATAATAATAATAATAAATGTTTTCTTCTTTTATTTTTGAATTAAAAAAAAAAAAGAAGCAAAGCTATATTTTTCAGTATTTTTAAAACATATATTATATGTACATATATTACATATATTGCATTGGATGTGGATAGAAAATTTTTAAAACATATATTGTATGTACACAAAAATTACAGTTTCAATCATAATTTGATGTGAAGTTTCTATTATTTATACATGGATTATCAAAAAATGCTGTCATTTGTATATTATGCTCATATCAAGGTTTATATTAATTTTTATCAATTTAATAGATTGATATTAGGTTGTGTTCCTTTCCTTGCAGATATATTATTTTCAATGATTTCATTTTTGTCATCTTGATTTGGTAATATTAGAAAATGAATGTGTCTCAATTCATGAAAATAATAGAAAAACCAAATCAAGATTTCACAAAAGGGAAATATATATTTGTTTTCTAGTAAAACCATTGATTTTTTTTTCTCTTAAAAATATTTTTGCTCTATCACTTATTAAGTCAGTTTTATTATTTAATGTGATTTGATATTAAAAAATTCATATACTGTAAGAATTGCTGAATTTGATGTGATATGTAATAAGAATCGAGCAGCCCATCTACACCAAATGGGAATGTGGTCACCCATGCCCTACCTTCAATGGCTCTTGTCTCCAAAGTGGAGAAACATTGGCGCAATGCTGATTGTGAATCGTCTGGTTATAGGACTTAGGGTTGAATGTATATTCCATTCTTCCACGTCCACAATCACCCCCCCGCCCAAAAAAACATAAAAAAAAAGGCCACCTATACCTTACCTATAATTACAACTTCTTTATGATGTGTCAAGCACCATACCAACCGAAAATAAAAATCGGAGAATAAAAAAATTGATTTATTTATCTTTTTTTCCTCTCAAATGGTCACATGACAGATTATATGCCCAGATTACAAATAATCAAATTATGAATAATAAATCTTCTTTACAAAATTTGAATGCTAATATCGACGACATTATGATGATTTTAATGTTAAATAACGGGTTTTATTGAGAGCCGTATTATCATTTTTATCAGAGGATCTCGTTCTCATACCTTACTTTTTCCTTTGTTTTTACTTTTTAATATTTTGTAGATGAGAGTATGATACGTGATCATGTTCATCACATTCAAGAGTCGACAATTTCATCCAGAGACCCAACAGTTTTCAACATTTGGACATCACAATGATGCGTCTAATAAGACGGCACCAAAATGATATTGACCCATATGAATCAAACAAAAAATTCCAACGGCTCTCCTACTTCGTAACCCATCTTCTTGTCTTCTACTTTTGTCATTTGTGTAACACTTCAATCCTCCAAAAAGTCAGTCCAAAAGTCTTTGCTCGTGTTTGATCCATCTCATCCACTTTGCCCGACGATATAACTAACTAATACTTTGACCAACTAAATGACAAACTAGCATTGTCTAAAAATTATTCTTTTCTTTATATAACTTCATTTGATCAATTAGAATCCATGTCTTAAATTACTAATACTAAATATTTCACGTCTGTTTGTGTTGTATAACAAGTTATCTTTCACTCAAATCCATATTTAAAAAGTTGGTATCATAATACGTGACTAATTACTTATTGCACTAACATATTTAAAAAGTTATCTTTCACTGGAAATCATATTTAAAAAGTTTGAATCATAATACCTTATTAATTGCTTGTTGCACTACCATTTAATCAAGGGTGGGCATCTCTAACCTAACCTAATAGATCCAACCAAACTAGAGGTTTTTTTTTTTTAATTAAATTAGGTTGAATTAAATACTTAAAAAGTTAGAATGAATTGTATTGGACCCAATAAATGTCCATTTGTAGTTAAGATTTTCTCATTCCTCCATAAAAACATTTGTTATTTGTGGTGAATTGTATATTTACTTGTGATCATTAAATTTTATTTGTATTTATTTTATTCAAATTACTAGGGTTATAAAAGTTCCCAATTGAACATTTTATGCTTTTGTGATAGATTGAATTCAATACTATCAACTTATCCTGATTATTAGTTAATTGGATTGAATTGAATAATTTATTTGGTCGAGAGATTTTCCACCCATCTCAATTCCAAAATCATCCACCCCTACATTTAATAATCTGAAAAAGCACACACCTAAATTAAAAAAATTATTTTGATTAACAATCCATCTAACCGAATCCAAAAGAAGTGCGGTAATTTTGTATGTGTAAAAGTGGTTTCAATTGAAAACCGATTCAACCGAGAATCCAACAGAACCAAATTCCAGATAACAAAACGATCTCATATTATAAATGAATGTTTATACTATATTATTATACAAAAAAAATAACAATATCAAAACAAATCAATAAAAATACTAAACAGGTAAAATCAAGAATCCAAGAAAAGAACACACACTGTGTCGATATAGGAATCAACTAGTGTTTCTGGTTGGTCTTCTGGCACTTGTCTTTGATCCACTGGAACCCAACGGAGGTTCCTTCTTTGACTTTCTTGAGGCCAGTCGAAGCCACCGACTTTGTCTTGTCCAGCCCTGCACCCACTTTCTGCTTGTACTTGCCACCGCCGCTGCAATTATTCTTCTTTTGGGAGACAGGAGCAGGGTCGGGTTGGCCGTCCCACTGGTCGGCCCACGATGTCCCGTACGAGTCCATATTCAACACAGCAAGCCTTTCTTGAGTTAGAGAAAAAATTTAGTTTCAAGTGAAGAAATGGAAGGGAAGAGGCCAGATATATATGGGATTTTGGAAGTTGAAATGGGAGTCGGATATATTGGTTTGGTCCAAGTTAAGCAATTGTAGGGATTGGACTAATCTAGGATTTGAACGCGTAGGAGTGGGGAAGCTCAGCAAATTGAAAATTATTCACACTTCCCACGCTGGATTTTTTCTTTGTGGACAAGATTACCCTTCTCCTTTCCATTAAGTTTCCTTCTAAAGGGTTATTATTATTATTATTATTATTTAATGGAAAATATACAACGATCTGTCAAAAGACAAACCGGCCAACCATGCATGGTAAATGCATTGACTGACAATATCTTAATTCGATTGGCTGATATTTATTTATAAATAGATAATTGTTATTAACAATATCTTAATTGGATTGGATGATACACATGATATTTGTTCGTAAATAGATCATTGTTAATTAATAATTGTGCATGATTAAATATAAATATAATATTATTTTAAAAAATATAAATATAATAAAACCATATTTGTGATTCTCAATTAAAAAAAAAAATTGTGATTTACATGATGATCAATTTTTTTTTTTTTTGGTAAGTATGGTCAAATTTATTCTGTGCGACAATTAGAACATCAAAAGATTCAAAACTGCTATTAGTTAAGCTTGTAGTATAAACAAAAATCGCAAGCGTTGGAATAAACAGGTAAGTTGCAAAACAATAATTTTGTTGACATATGAGGCTTCTATAGAATCTCCGGATTTTCTTCGCCAACAGTACAACAAACACATACAAGCTTCTTGAATTATCTAGAATATTTGACTTTTTTTTTCATTCGTCTAGACGATTTGACTTTATAAGGTCACGTCTACGTCACTAGTGTTATTGAGCCGGTGGACAAATCTATTGCCTGGCGGCCACCCTATAGCTGTCGTTGCCTAATTGCCAGAATCTTATTAATCCATCCCGCGTTTTTTTTTTAAATTTTTATTAAATAAATCACATCACAGCAAAATGAGTGGATTCTAATTAATATTAATAAAATATGGTAATGAGAAGCTAATTCCATTATCCGGAGGCTGTTGAACGAACCAGAACAGTTTCTTTTCTTTTTCTATGGCACTTTTGAACCGACCATAGGATTTTCGATATCTTTGTAACTTAAGGCCATGTTTAATGTGTGTTTCAACACGCATAAGTTACAGGCTGTTGGCTACGTCAAGCTGTTGATAAAATACAAATCATCAGGGCATACCAAAAGTAGTGGTAGCTCTCAAATCAGAGATAAGAGCTGGAACTTTGCAAGTACTTGTTGAAGAGCCACCGAGACGTGTCCAGTGCATCTCCAATGCTTGTCACTGGATATAAGTTTCTGCTGCTCTGCCAATCATTTGTAAGCTTTATCCATTCCCTCCTCCAATCTTTCAAACGGAAACCATGCCCCTTCTCAAGAGATATAATCAAATATTTGAAATAGATAGCTGCTCGTGGACCATAATAGTCTCGTAGAAGTCCACTCCAGTATTTGTTTCCTGAACCAAAAGGGAATAACTATATCATATTTTGTTCTACATATTTGCAAAGCTTGATTCAACAAAGACAGATTTATAACAACAATAAAAAGGTGGTCCTTGACTTTGACACCCTTACCATAATCACGTAGCAGGCTTGCTTCCTCCTCTGTGTTGTCAAACCACATTGTTATTTGAGTTCTTGCATTCCATTCAAACTGTGATTTGGGATACAAATAACACAGTCAATCTAAAAGTCCTGTTATCTAAAAGAGTAAGTGGATTGATAGTTTAAAGAGCACCTAACCTGTTTTTCTTGATCTGCATTTTGAGCTAGTTGCTTAGCACTTTCTAACCAAGGTCCAAGGAGAAACCCATCGTGGCATGCTAAGAGTGTGTCTATATCTTCCACCAGTTCTAGAAATCCCATACTTTGCTGGGTAACTCCATGAGCATCGTTTAAATTGTAGGCTTCTATCACCTCTAAGAACAATTTATTTGCATATTTTGCCAAAGCTTGTCTAGTCAGGTCAACCAAGTCATACCTGATGAAACAAAGAAATTGGCACAGAAATGAATACTAAAAGGATAATGGGATACTATAAGAAGACCAAGAAGCAATGCATACGCATGAGATGCTAGCAATTCAATACATGCTTTGGAAGTAAACAAAATGACACCAGATCGGATATGTGCCAGAACCTACAAATCTAAGATCGGATATGTGCCAGAACCTACAAGTCTAACTGCTGAGTGTGCATGTTCAAGCGAAATTTACCACTCTTTTTTGATAGTGGCCCTGTAAATGTTCGAACCTGGCACTTGCTGTGAAAGCAAGGCAAGGGGGTTGCCACCATGTTCTTTTTTTTATTATTTTTCTTCTGTTTTTTGAAAAGAGCTAACCTGAAAGTATCACTTGCTGATAGTTCATCCCCACTCGATATAAAAAGTTCCAAGGCTCGAATTACTTCAGAAGTTGAATACCATAGATGAGGTTGATCATATGAATTTTTATCTCTGCCTAGGACTGCTCGTCTTGATACTGGTTTGCCATATTCGTCGTAGCTTTTGTGGGCGGTGATAATTAAGGATGGATCAACATCAGGGAATACTACAATTACATCCCTGTTTTTGTCCTGCTTCCATGTTACCAAGGATTATATTAATATATGACTTAGACGTGCTTGCCTTACAGTCAAGGTTGAGAAAAATTACGCAATTATAAGTTATAAGATAAGGCCAATGCACAATTGTTAACGATTGAGAAGATAAAAGCTTCTTACCGCAAAATAATTAACAATATGATTACTCTAATTCAAAAAATCTGTACTTAAAACAAATTAGGCAACTTACATAGGCACCATCAGTGCAATTGTAGATTGTGTGATATAATATATTCCAGGCCTCCTGTATGGAGGGGATGGATCTACCATAACGTCTTACTGAATATCGATCAATCCAGGCCTGAGAGAAAAACAATTGGTTCAAGATTAAATTTAAAGCAAACTACCCTTCCCCCACCTGATCCATCATCACCGACAGCACACAAACTGGTTTCAATTTAAATTTTCGAAAGCAGATTCAGTATAAGAATCAGAACAAACATTGACATGCTATCAAGATTGATGGGATGCATAAAATACTAGTATTGTGTAAATTGTAATTTATTTGCTGTCATATTCTAATGTATTGGGCATTCTATCATATTTCTCCTGCTCAATGATGCAATTTAGACAACATAGAAATTGATAAAAAAAGGACTTCTACAAAATGTCCCCAATTCCAGCAGTGAGATTTGGACAGATGATTTGAGTGACAAGAAAAATTACTAGAATCTTTGAGTCAAAATCAGAATCTCCTAGTCAAAAAAAAAAAAAAAAACGAATGTCTCCAGTAACCATGGTAGAGATTGCCTGGTTCTAATCAAGGCAGTAAGCATAGAAAGAGACACTTCAAACCACGGGTTAAATTCAAGATATGATCTGTGACGAGAGTCCAATTTTGTCATGTATGGATAATATGTGAAGATACTACTACTTAACCATATTTTTTCATTTTTTAACTTAGTAAAAGCCTAACATGGACTTAGAGACGGAAAGAAGTATGCAATGAAGCAACATCTCAGACAGTAACTTAACAAATTATTTACCTTCACATCAACTTTGTCGTGCTGAAATGCCATTTCAGACATGAGATCATATACAACAGGATTCTGTTCTATGCCCTCCATTGACATCCCAACGCCAACCTTCAGACATTTTATGGGTTACTATGAGTAAGATGATATACATTTACCTGTTCAGACAAAATGATAATTGCATATAATGATACAATCACTTGCCATGGTTGAATTTTCACTTTTACGAGCATCAACTGGTCCAGAAGCTATTGAATCCAAAATCCCATACATCTCAATGTTTCCAGCGAAGTTGTGCAACATACACCTGTAAAGCATGACACCAACAAATCACTGAGAAACTGAATTAAAAAAAGGGAATAATAACGTATCATTTATATCATAACCCAAAATTTATAAAGTTATATTATAGTTATGTTTCCTTGCTAAAACAAAAACCGAATAAATTAATTTCTTCTTTTCTTAATTTAATACAAATGCTAAATACATTCTGGAATTAGCCATATAATTAGCTTGATTTGTAGTCATAGACAAAATATTGGATGCTGGGCAACCTATGAAAACTTACAAGCTGGGAAATATATATATTTGCTGATTAATTTAAGGCACTATAAAGAGCTGTCCTTCATATCTCAACCATTGTGTCATGTATAATGTAGTTTGACTGCTAGACCTGAATATTGATTATGATAATACTAAACATGGATTAAAATTATTTTGATATTATTAATATCATTCATATGGCTGATGTGTACAGGAAAAATTGGTCTTATACTCCTCAGACAAACTCACAATTCACCAACTGCCGGCTCTGAGTTAGTAAGTTATTTTGCACGACAAGTAGTCAGATGGAATGCATATACTATATAGGAGTGGTGTAGCACCAAGGCGTAGGTCATATGTTCTGCTGAATATTTTAAGAATTTGAATAACTTTTACTACTTCATAAAAATCTAGTTTGCTTTTTAAGAATTCGAATAACTGTCACTACTTTGTAAGAATCTAGTTTACTGTTATTTCTATAAATGATTAATTTGACAGACAATGCAATTTCTAGATATCAGGCATCAGCAATAATTATTGAGAAGAAAGTTACCAGATGTAAGGAATACCATAAAACTGCTCTGAAGTACTCCATATGGGTTTTACTTCGGCAAACAGATCAAGAACGACCATGCTTCCCAGAGGAACAGAATGTAAAAGTGCCTATAGAAGAAATAGTTACTGCCAGCTAAAAAAAAAATCATAGTTACTGCTGGAATGTAAAAGTGCCTTGAGACAAGAATTACACAGGTCACAGATATTATCATTTACATGGGCTGAAAATTATAAAGGCATTTTGTGAACTTAAATGAGATGTCAACTGAACTCTTATCCATAATGGATTTGCTGCAGGATGCACATCAGTACTCAAATTAGATAGGCTAATAACCTAAAATGGTATGCATAAAATAACTAGAAAAGTTAAACAATGGAACAAAAGGAATTACCATCATTTGTGGAGGCTTCCAGAAAGGATCGTATGAGAACAGCCATCCCTACAACCATGTCCAAACCAATTAGAATGCCAGAACAAAATAACGGTTAATACTGATTAAAGATAAACTCTGGAAGAAAAGATAAATATCAGAAAGTCAGAGCCTTAGTATAGCAATAACTGTATAGATCAGTATTCCAACTTTAGTTGAGAATAAAAATAAATCTCGGTATTTGAACTCCATTATTTGTCTCTAAATTGCGATTATAATAGATTGATAAAAGAAATCTTCAAACATTAAAAGCCCTTTAAAAATTGATCTTTCACCTGCATTAGCCAAACAGCCTCACTGTCCCCACTTTGCATTCCACTATAGATTGCTGCACCTAATGATGAGATGTACTCTGGATCATCGACAGGTGGAGTATTCTCATCAAATGTATCACTGCAATGGTTAAGTGAATCATTGGACAATGTACTATAATATAAAAATTTACTCTAAATTAAAAAAGTTATACAACAGTTTGAATGGTACTAGAAAAATGGAACGATGGAATAAATAATATATACTATTGACAATTATAAATCAGTCGCTGTTCAGGAGCACTATTTGTATGGATGACAACTTATATGTACGAGAACAGCAGGAATGGTCTCCATAATAATACTAAAGCCTGATATTATCAACCTCAATCGATTAGTTATTTTATAGAACTCCATTTATTAACTTATAAGTCTGAATTGTGTCTTCTAAGGTTACTCATATTTTCCATTAGCTTTGAATCAGTCTTCCCGAGAGTTAATGATTGATAATTGTATAAAAGAGTACATCAATGATCAAACATTTATACAATAAAGAAATGGTGCACAATGGTTGTAAGCATGTTATAAAATGAAAAAGATCTTACCAGTTGTATATGTGGCCAGTCCTTCCATACTCTGACCAAGAAGGTAAGGTAATACAGATTTAAAACATTAGACTTGCATGCTTGTTTAACCAAAGGACAATATAATTTTAATCAATTTCACAAGCATCTAAAAAGGACCCAAAGTTTCAAATGAGTTTACCTTTCAGTTGTTGCTCGATAAATGCTCTCCCAATTTCAATGAATAAGGGATCAGTTGCATCCAGAAGATAAGTGCAGCACCATCTAGGGTCACTTTTAACAGAAAACCTATAGCACAACAGAAAAGAACCAGTGACAGAGAATCCTCATTTTTGAGATTAGAAGAGAATTCCTTAACTCAACTAAGCATAAAATCCAAAAGATTGTTATCAACTGCACGAATCCTTCTTCACCACTCAACTTGGTCAGTGCTGCATTTTCTACTTAACGATCAATGGTCATATCCTTTCTCATAATCTGTAATAATCTCCTTCATTTTCTTTTTGCCCCTTCAACTTGATCTTAAAACGTTGGGCGTAAAAGACAGAGTCGACTAAAGTAAAAACATTTTTATCTATGTCACCAAAAGTAAAAGCATTGAACCAGCCCAAAATGGCATAAGTCCCTAAAGTACACCAAACTACAGCATTGCTAAACTATGGTTCAGAGATATCAAATGCAAATTCACGTTTCTAATTAGCACATAGCATACTTACCAATTCCCTAAGCGAGTTATTTTTGCTGACGGAAATACTTGTTTCAGTGCTGCAGGGATGTTTCCAGAAAAGGCAGGAAGTACTGAAAGCCAGATATGGAAGCATTAGAGATTTTGCACACAGAGGAAAAATCAATTAGCTTGCGCATTCCATCGATAAATTAAGTTTTCTCAGGCCAATAATTTTCCTTTTTAAATCAGAAGCATTGCTTTGGCTGACAAGAAGAAAACCCTTTTAAAAGTAATTGAACGTATTTTATACTAAAATTTATTTTCTCAATGAAAGGAATATCAAACAGATGCTGTTACAAATCCATAAAGATAAAATAAAATAAAATAATACACAATTGATTTAAAATTTAAGTATTTTAGCACGTAAAAGAGAGAGTTGAGCGTGGATGGTAGGCAACAGATACCTGGGGTCATTCCAAGTTCATACATTCTGGCAAGAATTTTCTTCTGGAGAAGTAATTGTTGATCAAACCAGCTTTGTGGTAGTGGTCCACCCCATCTGTCATCAAAATATTGTGTTAAATGAGACATCAGAATGCAACTGACACAACAAAAAGTTGCTATTGCCAACAATAACAATCAAATCCATAAGAAGAGAGCTCTTGCAAGAAGAATGACAAAACCATTATATTCATGCGATTGATAGGCTACACTTTGTGAGATATGCATGAAGACATCTACCGTTTGAGTAAGAAGACACTTGCTCAAAGCATCTTGAGGACCAGTAAATTGTGATCAATAGATTTCATATAGTGTGACATGAGAAATTTGTCATGTGAACAATTAAAAATACATTAATCCCAAACATTAAAGCCATACATTTCACTCTAAGAAAATGGCATTCCAAATTCAACATAAACTACAACCATGCCAAATTTCTCTAGTCAATATCAAATGCCATTCTTTGAAGCAATAAACCAAGATCTACAAGCTCACCCATGCAAATTTGCCATACGTGACCATGCCAAGAATGCAGGACCTCCAAAAAAGTCATCCAAATCTGAACAGCTAATGTTATACTTCTGCTGACGGATACATAATAGATCAGTAAAACAGAAGTTTGGATTTCTACAGCAAAGAAACAACAAACTCGATACATGTCTCATACATTCAAGAGTAATTATCAGCACCTAATGTGCCAACCATATTATGAAATAGAGAGCCAAAATCTGGAATCAAAATTATGAAGAGACAATATGGGACCACAATAGTATTATGGAACAACTCTGATTATTAAAGCTACACACATTTTACAAGCCCAAATCATGATGCATTTTGATCTCATAAAACCAGTATAAATAGAGCATTAATATTGTCAGTTACATGTGGATGGAGAAAATTCCATGACTGGCAAGAACAATTACCAATTTTTCTCGATTAGAGAAACCTTAGGCAACTTAAAAAATTTACTCAGACATCAAAACTACAGATTTTAGAGCTTATAGAAAGAAATATGGTATGCCGAACAAACAAATACCTGGAAAACTTTTTGCCAAATAGCTTCTTGGCCAGTAAATGCTAGTGGCAGATTGATACCTTGGAGAGCCATCCAATCAATCTCCTTTTCCCATCTTTTCCAGTCCCACCAAGCAAAAGAATCTTCAAACATACGTATTTAAATTTAACACAGCATGACTAATCATTTTACAGCCATAAACATTAAAAAAGAACTTCTAAAATTTCTTCTCAGGAAAGATCATTAGAATAAAAATCAGTTCATGCAAAAGCTTACAGCTAGATGAGACAGCATTCTGGTAGTAATTCCACGGCACAGGCCTCCGAACTAAAATACCATCATCCTGAACACGAGGAAGAGAACCTAATCTAGGCATTGAAGATAATTGTGCACCACCTGTTGTCTCCCAAGAGATATGTGAACTGCACCAATGCTTCAAGTACCAATGCAGACCAGCCGACACTTCCACTCCAGTGACCCCACTTATTCTACCCAAGCAACCAGCACTTTCACAAGTAAGTAACAACATAAACTCAAGCGAAAATCAGAAGGCAAAAGAGTGGCTTAGCAGGAGTTCCATTTTCTAAAACCTGCAAACTCCAGAAAATGTCAACTCAACTCCGCAAAGGCATGGCCCAAAGCAAAGATCCCCACTTAAAATAACTTAACTTTTCATAACACAACCCGAAGCAAGATAAAAGCCCACTCATTCTCCAGGTTGATTCTTAAGATTAAAAGAGAAGCAACGCGCAAGTAAATTGCCTAGTCGCATTATTATGAAATACAGAACAGCAGATCTGAACACTAGTGCCATACAGATCTATCATCATTCAATAAAAACAATTTCTTCAATAAAACACTAAAAAATCAATCAAGATTCCTAAACAATGGTCATGACTAAGCAACAATTTTATAACTCAATATAGCACATCCAAGTGTTCTAACAAGATACAGCAAAATTGGTTTTGGCGACAAACCAATTGTGTATCATTGATTGTGTATTGAATTATAATAAGTTATAAGTGACAACTACACGATAGCATTATAATGTAAGTTTAATAATATACGTAAAATCAATATCAAATACCAAAAAATAATACTAATCATAATAATTTATTATTTTTTTAAATGTAAAAAGAGTAAATAAAAACATACAGAATCTCCGGAGAACCACGAATATAAGAAGAAGGATGGTTTTTAATAATAAAGCAGGAGTCACCGCCACATTGCTCCTGAAAACAAGCCAAACAATAAGTACAATTGTATCTACTTATTACTGTTAAATAACCTTAAACTGAATACCTTAGAAATGATTCGAAATTCGAAGGCGAAGGAGTGAGAAGGAAGCAGCCGATGAAGGAGGCCGTAGGCGGCGGCTACTTGGACGGAAGGAGATGCTCTCTCGCGGTCCTGGATATCGAGAAGGCGAGAGATGTAGTTGACTCCGATGGTCGATGATTGAGCGAGTGAAAGAAAAGACAGTGCGAGGAAGAGGAGCGAAATGGAGTGAAGTGAAGAGTCCATGACGACGACGACTACGGAAGTCAAAGGTGAAGTCTGAGTGAGGGAGAAATGAGGATGCGTTTATATGATAAGAGATTCTCATTTGTGGAGGATTAGGAGAGATTCTGCGAAGAGAATGAGACAAATCCAAGGCCGGCTAGAGAGAGAGAAGTGAAGAGTGTGATCGAGTGGAGAAGAGGGACGCGCAGGTGTTTGTTGTTCATTTGTTGAAGTTTTAAAACTTTAAAATGACGATTTTACAAGTTTCCAAATTTGGAGCGAATTGGATGCCGCTAATGGGCCTAGGCTCTGATTTGGTTTTGCTTGGGCTGGGCTTCCGTTTCATTTTAAGGTTCAATATGATATTGAAAATTGATAACTTTTGTTTGATGTAACATTAACATGGCATTGGATTGAATAGGATTTGAAAACAAATTAATATAAATATAATATAATTTTATTGGGAGAGTTTATAATATTTAATTCCATCCCAATCGATAGGATAAGATTGATTCAATAAGTATATTCTTCATACCTACAAGTTCAGGTTAGGGTTTTGAGTCTGTCAATAGGACTCTTAGGAGTTGGATTGTTAAGTCGGATGAGTCCAGTGATCTCGTGGCCCAAAAGATACTTTTTTATGCCATTCGTAAATTATACCTATATTGGGCTTTGGCGGACTATTAATTTGATCTGCTGTCTGGTACTGATCCGGCTCTGAAATTCAGACTGTTATCATGGATATTTGGGTATCAATTAGTGTCTTGATTTTGTCGATCGAAAAAGTCACTAGTCAAGAAGCTTCGAATGAATGAATATTCAATAATCCACACCTCTCAAAAGGCAAAAACATCATAAATGGCGGCCGCCTACAAGGCACCGTCAACCAGAATTTTCTGCTGTACCATTTCCTAGAATGTGTTAAACAATTGAAAAGTGCCCGATTCTAATTACACTTTTGCCACTTTTGCGTTCCACTTTGAGTACCTTAGTTAAAAGTTGAAAATATCCGATGATCAATCAAGTTTAATTTAATTAAATCCACCCTGTCTCAAGATATTTTTTGACCTTTGCGTTACTTTCCATGCATGTTTCAGTTGTCTAAGCCAACCAAAAAAAAATCCATGCACATTGAAAGATCGAAGGCGTCACATGCATTGCAACAATTCAACTATTTATCTCTCGAGAAATGCAGCTCCACAGAAACTTGAAGGGCCTCCTCTCTAGGTCTAGGGTTTTCAACACCAAGAGACGTATTACAGCAGTGAAGATTTTCTTTTGGACATGTGGTGCCCAAAGTTCATGCATGAGATCATCGAGCTTGATGATGACCAGATGACCATCAAATTGTAATTGTCGGTTAATGGGACCAACAAACATAGTATGGACCAACAAACATAGTATATGGATAGTGTTTTTGCAAGTTGTAACGATAACAAATTGCGTTATATTATTACATTATTGGATATGAACAGATCTTGGATGGTTGGGAGCTTGTAAGACCCCAGTGTTCATGATGTATGCAACAGCAACTCGAAAAGGGAAATAAGGCAATATATGTATTGGATATTGAGTATCCACTCTAGCTATTACTACTTTTTTTAAATGTTGCTTTCACCTAAATATTAGCTAGATTTCTTTTTCTTCAAATGGACATATACTTGCTCGGCTCTCAACGTTTTGAAAAGTTGTTTTTATATATTTTTTGACTGAAAGAAATGTTAACAGTCTTGCTCTTTCTCTTGAAGCATTCTTGTAAATATCCTATGTCATGAATAAATTAAAAGAAAACAAAAAGGAAGCAAATATTATGGTGAGAAGAAGATGGGAGAATTTTACGATTTAGTTCCTATAAGTTTTATAGTTTGGAGGTTGATAGTTTTCAATTTCTTGACTTTATGATGATATGTATCACTCAAGACAAAAATCATAATAACTCGTAATTTTTGTTTGTAGAGAATATCTCCTAATCAATGATCAGTTTGAAAAATGGTTGAGATGACATATGGAATGAAATCATCAGAAGACAAACCAATAACAACTTGTAGAAAATTGAACAATAATTAGCATGAAAGTCAAAAATACGAACTGATGGGAAAAATATTAATGCCAGAATTGCCTATTGACAAATTAGCCTGCTTAAAGATGAATACATATCGAAATTTTGAAAATATTTATCAAAACCTCTTGGTTGTTCACAAGTTTACATGAAAGAGTACGTAAAGAAATGCGTTCCTATGAAGTTCCATTTACAAGGAATGAAAGTTGATCATATACGATATCTAACAAAATGCATGAAATGCAAAATCAAAAATTGAAACATATAAATGGTACTTTAACAAAATCCATAAACTAGGAATAAGCCTTTTTTATCCTAACCAATATTATTTGTCTCAGTCGCTCAAGGCTTTTCATATCACGACCCGGACTCTACGTCATGACATAATCGTAAATATTAATTGATAGGAATTTTTAATTGACACTATAAAATTCACGAAATTTTTCACCTTTTAAAAATATAAAACTTTTCTCTATTTTAAATACTCCAAAGTACCAAAATAAAATATAATGAAAAACTTCAAAACACTCTAAAATAATTTCGGTGGAGCCAATTCTCATATGAACACTTGCTAAAAATCATGAGTTCATTGTTATAAATAAAATTATGATCACTTGTTATGAACACTTAGAGTATCTCCAATGCAAATATGGATTGTCTTTTAAAAAAAATGGACACATCATCAATGTCAAGGAAATGTGCATCATATGTGGCATAAATATTAATTGATAGACACTCAAGTCTAAAAGGGCTCTCCAATGCTAGTCTATTCATTTCAATAATGAATAATCAAAGAATAATATATCATTAAAGTAAATTATTATAAAATATTATTTTATGGAAGTTTTAATTATTTATTGCTGACATGGCTGTCAAGGAGGCTCTCTAGAAATAGACATTGAGGTTGACAGCCTCTATTTTTTTTTTTGCCACGTCAGCTTGATAGTAATTATAGAAGTTTGCATTTGAGAGCTTAATTTTAACACTCTATCAATTTATCCTACGTGGCACTCCATTTTTTCACAATTCATGCTTGCATTGGAGATGCTCTTAGTCATGCAATCAGTTTATCGTATTTAAACATTCACATCTACTTAGGTTTTCAAATGAGAATCCACAACTCTGATGTTCTTAATACAATACTTTAAATATATCGAATGTGAGTTCTTTATTGGTTTCAAGGACATTCATCTATAAATACAAAATTTAAAATGAAATAAACTAAATAACTATACAATGAGTAGAGTTTATGATTTCTTTGATCCTCTACCTATTCTGTTTGATGGTCACCTAAGTCATCTCGTATATTTCCTGCAATGGGAAAAAATAAATGAAATGTGAGCTAGTGCTAAATAGGATTTAATTCCCAATAAAATTTCGAAAATCACTTTCTAAAATCATTATTAAAACCATGTATGGAAAAATCTTATTATCCCTACTGGGCCCATTACAGGCCCAGTATGGATAATATTTATTATTTATATTGGGCCCATTATGCGATAGGTATAGATATTTACATTTATTTTTTAATATTAAAGAGAATATCCATGTAAGGTTTTTAATGTCTTATATGGACATCCATTTTTTAAGTAATTAAAAAATTGTATCCATACCGAATTTTGAATACCCACCATGTATAAACAATTTTGCTATAGCGTGATAAGAGTTTAGAAATAATATTCATGGTCACCCCACAAGCGATATAATTGCATTACTGCATAAGCATCCACATCCGTACATCATTTGCTAGCAAAAAGCTAAAGCATCGATCTGATCATCGACATTGAGTTGGGTCGATCATTTGGGGTACAAGTCCACCTAACCTTAATCAAAATCACCCATTAAGCTACCATTAACATCAAATCTATAAGAAAGTCACACTCAAGCTCAAGAGGGGATTTGAATTGGTAGACATAAAAAAATAAAAAATAAAAAAGGAAGAAATATAAAGGAGGAATCGACACGTACCAAACGATTTTAGCGGTTGGAAGGGTCTGTTGTCAAAATCAGGTTCCTTACTTTATTCCTGCTGATGGTACCTTTGAAGGAAAAACATCAAGCCTATAAAGTTATGTTTCGAAAAAATAGTGAGACGTAGTGGGGAAGATGAGAAAAGGACACTTTGGCTATAGTGAAAAAAAGCTAAAGCATGTTCACATGGGTCGATTCCACCTAATTTATCAAACCTATGATCCTTTGGTTTTTCTTCTTGCCCTCCTCTCATAAATCGGAGCAATTGATGAACCACAGAAGGAAAGTGGAAAATCCAATAAAAAATGTCCCCAGACAGTGCCTTACATGAATGATATAGGCAGGAAGAGAGATATAAATAAGGTCGGATTGGACCTTGCATTTACATGGATCAACAATCCATATGGTACCATATATCAAAAGTACACATAAACTAACCAATACAACGCTAGCTAGTCAACCATAAACAGCTGGCACAACCTAATCTATAAGAAGCTCTGGTAAACGCTGGGGAAAGCCTCGTGAGCTAAACATAAGTCTTATAAACCCTATATTACAGGAATTTAAGGAAGAGAAAAGCTAGCCATAACTTCAATGTTTATGAAACCAAAATGTTCAAGTCCAAATTTGAATATTTTTATCTTAATTTGTTGCGTGAATTAGGTGGATCAGTGAGGAAAGCTAAGCTGAAGTTGATCAAAATCCTTACAAGTGCAAAAAGGCATCAATTATGCATGATGAGTAAGAAGTTCTAGTGCAAGACATACTCAAAATGATAGAGCATGCAATTGTCGTCCACCACTGACACGAGCAATAAAGAAAAAGATGTATCAAATTTAAACATCTTTATCACTGCTATGGGAATTCTTGTTATCGCGACAAGTGTCAACTAAAAAGGTCAATGGGATGAACAACACTGAACATATTACGTCCTTCGCTTGCTTACAAGATTTCGGACTGTCCTTTTTGGTACCTCATTTATCCGCAGGAGAAACCACTCATCGTCAATAGTTTTAGCCCTGCAAATATTTTATTTTATTCAATCTACACTAAAATAAGGTTTTATTGGATCACCAAAACAAAATTGCTTACCTTCACAGCCAACATTCTAGTTAATTTAGACATTTCAGTTTCTTGTTCCCAAGGAGATATACGTGGACGAAAACCGTTGGATGCTGGCTTGATTCATCCCCCAAAGTAGCATTATTATTAACAATGGTGTTAAGTCAAATTTTCTAGCTTCAATACTGTGACAAAACTAGGCTACTGAAATGAAGACAAAAGTTGCATTATTTCCCATATTAAATTATATCCATTCTTATAGCAATGAATCTAATTTAATTAATTCATTCTCCCCTGAAAAGAAGCGAAAGATAATGCAAGATTTATTCATTGGTCGCGTCATGAGTGTCCAAAACCAAGTCAAGTTCACCCTCACCCAAACATTT
The DNA here is from genome assembly GCA_022984855.1 of Dimocarpus longan. NCBI lineage: Eukaryota > Viridiplantae > Streptophyta > Magnoliopsida > Sapindales > Sapindaceae > Dimocarpus > Dimocarpus longan. Next base: position 9,633,638 of record CM041024.1, read on the forward strand.
AGATTACTATAACCATTTTTGTTCCTTTTCACTTTTTTGCCAACATTCACCTTTTTTTTTTTTTTCACAAAGCAAGGGCACTGTAGTACTAAAACAAACTCTCACCCAAGTCTCGATATCAAAATACTAGGTTCAAGCGTGTTTTCTCCTATTTAATATGTGGATAGTTTTTTCTTCCTATATAAATTACATGAGAGTTGATATCCGAATCGTACTTCAAAATCTTACCTTAATTTGATCCGATACTGCTATGATCTAGTGTCAATAATTAAAAATAAAAAAATAAAAATACACACACATTTACCTTTTTTTTTTTTTTTTTTTTGTTGCCAAAAACCCCCTTTCATTCCCAGCTCTCTTCTTCTCTAAAATTCAGTCAATTCGCTTTCTTACGTTCATATGAACTTTTCTTCCCTTTCTCTTACTCTCTGTCACGAGCACATGGGAATCATGTCATGCCACTGCCACCAAACTTGTCAGTCAGATTATGACCGTCAGTTCTCTCATTGTAGCCAATCAGACTGGCCATCTCTTTGTTCTCAGCATAGCCTTGCATCAGTTCCATCCCTCACCTCAAGAACCCACCACCAACAACACAACTTTTCTAACATCCACTATCACTGCCTCACCACTTTCAAGGGCCATAATTCCTATGTATCCTCTCTCACCCTTGCCGGAAATTTCTTGTACATGGGTTCTTCTGACAGAGAAATTCGGACATGGGATTGCAACAATGCTTTGAATTCAGAACTTGATCAAGAAATTCTTAGTAACAATATAGTAGCAGCGGGGAACGGTGCAGTGAAGTCCCTAGTTGTATTAGCCGATAAACTGTTCAGTGCTCATCAAGATCATAAAATTCGCGTATGGAAAATCAATAACCAAGATCAAACTGATCAGCAGAAATATACGCGTTTAGCCACGTTACCAACATTTGTTGACCGTGCCATCAAACTGCTGATGCCAAAGAATCATATACAAATCCGCAGGCACAAGACATGCACCTGGGTCCATCATGTTGACACAGTGTCTGCTCTAGCCTTAACAAAGGATGAGACACTCCTCTACTCTGTTTCATGGGACCGGACAATCAAAATCTGGCGAACAACCGACTTCAAGTGCCTGGAATCAGTTACAAATGCACATGATGATGCAATAAATGCAGTGGGACTATCTAGCGATGGACATGTTTACACTGGATCAGCAGACAAGAAAATCAAGGTGTGGAGGAAAAAACCTAGAGAGAAGAAACATTCTCTGGTGGACACTCTCGAGAAACATAACTCTGGGATTAATGCACTGGCACTAAGCACTGATGGGACTGTTCTATACTCGGGTGCATGTGATAGATCAATAATAGTTTGGGAGAAGGATGAGGAAGATGGAAAAATGGTGGCTGTAGGTGTTCTGAGGGGGCATACTAAGTCTATATTGTGCATTGTTGTGGTGTCAAATTTGGTGTGCAGTGGTTCTGCAGATAAGACCATTAGAATTTGGAGAGGAGTTGACAGAAATTACTCCTGCTTGGCAGTCTTGGAAGGGCACAGAGGCCCTGTCAAATGCTTGACGGCAGCAATTGATCAGTATAATTCATCTGATAATAGTTGTCTTGTTTACAGTGGAAGTTTAGACTGTGACATCAAGGTGTGGCAGATATCTGTTCCTCTTCTTTAGAAATTGTTTTCCCTTCTTCCTCTTCTAGCGATTTTGTATAGAACTTGAGGAGATTGTCTAGATTCTCTCGTCTTTTGTCTTCCTGGTCATTTTCTTAATTTAGTTGTATTAGTATCTCTCTAATGTAAAACTCTCTATTCATGAGAGATTTTCAAGGGATGGTTTTCTTTTTGAGGACATGACGTGTCAGGTAATATAAACATCAAATAAATTTGTAATTAACAGTTAAAAAAAGGGTAAAAATATTAGGAAAAAAAAATTCCAACCACACAACATTCAAAGAATTAGAAAAGGAGAGCTAAGGATAACCATATATTATGGTAATAATGCCCGTGTGCTGAAAATCCTTCTTAATTCAACTAACTTCAATTTTAATATAATTAAAGACTTGTAGTTGGTTGTTATTAAATTGGTTTGCCTAATATTTTTAACTGCAAGCCTTTGTTTCTACCTCTCTCTCAATGGTGTTTTCTAAACTATGCAACCAAAATACTTTATTTTTATGCAACATGCAATTTGATGATGGGACTCAATGCAATCGCCACCAGTAAAGTCACCAGCTAGTACCTAAAAAATAAGATCAGTGGCAAATACGTCCATTCCTTCTCACCTTCCATTTCTAGAACCGCTTACATTCATAATAAATACTTTCTAATTTTTTTAAGACCTTTTATAAAGTTGGATCACTAACATTGTACAGTAAACGATACATAATTTGCCAAACTTGCGTATGAACAACTTTCCCTTTATCAATAACAAACTTCTTCCATAAAGGTGGACAGCAAAAAGCAATCTTAGAAAATGAAAACAGATATTTATCATTAAAAATGACTTGGTAGAAATCTGTTTCATGAAAAAAGAATTGAAAAACAATTTGCAAGCTCCCAAGAATAGTGAAAGATATGTTCCACTAAAATGGCTTTTGATTGGATTTAGAAACCTTAAAAAGGCTTTTGCACATGTGTTCATGATGATGTGTGAATCAGCAGCATATCAGATGGGTGGCCTAACACAGGTTGGATTGGAAGGTAGAGATGAAACATTATTTTCAAATAGCACAGAAATAATGAAAGCATTATATGCAAGAAAACACTCTGTCATACAGCACAGCTGTTTTGAAAGAGCTTAAATTCTTCAAAAAACTGAAGGAAAAAATAATAAGACTAAAAAGATTGCATAAATTAAGATGATGATATCTTTTCAAGGATATGTTTGGCACAAGAAGTGGATGATTATTTAGAACAAAAATGGAAAGAAGTGCTAAGGAAATGTATCAGACAACCACTACACTTCCATCTTTTGCTAAGAGTAAAGTTATCTTTTAACAAAGTGTCAAACTGGCCCCAAAAGAAGAAGTGCACTCTGACCAAAGAGCATTCACACACTCCCCTTGAAGCAAATAAGTACCAGACTACATTATTTAGGATATGGTTCTTTTAATAATACACATTATTTTAACAAGATACTGACGCAGTTGTCTTATGTCATAGGGATCTACCTTAAATATCTTCATCTTATTGGAATCTTTATGAGGAGTTTCTAAAGTTTGACCCCTACTAATCTTATTACTAGTGGAGGGAAAGTTAGGTAGAAGTCGTTTTTCTCATAGATAATTATATGACGGAACGGATTATCCAATTAAACATATTAACATAATTATCTTTTGTCATGGCCTAGAACAGCCTAGGGACACCTGTCTCCGTGTAAAAGAGTGAAAACACAAGAGATTCTCTAACACTTGTGACCTATGTATAAAATATATACCCAAGGCAGCAATAATGACATCTTTATTTTGAATTTACAATACCAAATTTCTACTCTGCTTTGTTAATCTTTGGAAGAAATTTACTTTTGCCACCCAAGGTCAATTGAATATCTCTCCGATACACAACAACTCTATGGACCACTGTGAGAATAAGTAATGCATGAGTGCTTAAGCGTGTGCACATCATGCAGGCACAGAGAGAGAGTTGAAGAGCATTTATCTGATCATGGAAATTAAAAGCACAAGAGTCTACCCATACATGTAGAACATGAAATAGGTATATATATATAACAGCTGATCATATTTCTCTAACAAGAAACTATATCTCGCAAAACTATTTCCAGAAAATTTTCTAGGTTGACACAAAAGCAATAAACCCAAAATATATATATATTTATTTAAAAATATAGATTACAGCAGCAACCATAGGTCACAGAGAAGAAAGCTTCTTCATTATTAGTTCATTACCTACATTGGTGGATACAGTCCTAAAGATAACAGTACAAGTTATCACATTAACAGTTAGTGGGTGTACAGCAAGCAGAAAGAAATATACAAATGGCAGAACTGGCACCCAATTCATTTATAGTGGTGTTTTTGCTGGTGTACCTGGATCACCACGTTAACAGTTGGTGGGGGTGCAGTAAGCAGACGAAATAATACCAACAGCAGAACTGGCACCCAATTCATTTATAGTGGCATTTTCGATGGTGTACCTGGACCACGGGGATACTTTTTGGGGGTAGGGCGATCTTTTAAACACACAATGGCAGTTCGCTGTCCGTATGGGCTCTGCGATTCCACTGCATACAGTAAAAGAATATCAGTATCACTTGAACTTGAACTTGGTAGCATATCAAAAGACTTACACCATGCAAGCTTATGTTCTAAACTTAAGCTCGGGTAGTATAGCCTCGAACATAGAATTCACAAAATTGACACTTCATATTTCACTGCTTGCCTTTCTACAAGCTTGGGAAGGGTTCACAAATGTTTGGCTTCACCATAATAATGTTGCATGGTTAACATGGTTTCTGATATTGCACTGTCCATGCATCTACACATATATGGACATGCAACTGATGTCCATTCCTAACCTGGTGACCCTCCCCCATTTAACAGCCCTCTTCTTCTAGGTGTGCAATCAATCATCAATTATGATTGCAATTTATGGTCAAAAGGCTCATCATTTCCACAGAGCACTTCCTCCCTGGACCCCACTCTCTCTTCCTTAAAAGAATCCCTAAAACCCGGGTTCTGGATAATTAGCTTGGCAACATATCCATCTTTTTCTAATAGATGTCTTCAAGCAAGTAATGAAGCTTGCTTAGCATGAGCAGAGTTAGTAATAGCCCATAGCCTTCCAATCTTGTCTAGGGAAATGTGGAAGAACAACAACCAAGGGAATCTATCTCCAGATAGTTAAATCCATTAGAACATTGTTCCCAAATTCAGCCAGAGGCAAACATCTTCATCTAAATGTAACGTGAAAGATTGCTTTGATCCTAAGGTAAGTGGTTAAATGTAATTCACACTCTCAAAAAGCATTCCGTTGATGTAACAGTCTGTAAAATCTGACTAAATGTGCTTTTAGCCGGCTACTTTCAACTACAACTAGAGCGAAAAGAAGATAGATAATAATCTCATTTCAAGCAATAATCCAGTCAACAAATACATATGTATCCAGATACAAGGTAGAATAATTGGCAACTGAAAATGTAATAAAACACACCTGAACACAACTGCAATAAGGAAGCACCCATTAGCTGAACTGCTTTTTCTGCATTTCTGACTTCCTCCTGCCAAGACATATTAAATATAAAAGTTAGTTCTAGATGCCAATTACTGGGAACTGAAATCTTCTTGTTATTGGATGCATTTAAAAGCAAAATAGAAATCCCATGACTTTTGCCACGTAAGTTATCATATTCTGTAATAAAATGCAGTTTAACTGGATCAATTTTTTTACTCAAGAAACAGGAATATAAACTACTGCAAGTGTAAAACCCTCTCTTTTCTCTCTCTCTCTCCTCTACTCACTCTTTTCTTTTTGTTACCCAAGTGGAAGACACATGTTTACCTGAGGATCATGACCCTTTGCAGCAACAAACAACCCACCGACACGAACCAGAGGAAGACAGTATTCAGCTGCAAGTCAAAAGAAAGCAGAAGCACTAACTTAAACAATAATGAATTACTTCAGTCTTAAAGACAAATAGAAGAACTAATGACAAGAACTCATCATAATTACCTAAAATTCTCATTTCTGCTACTGCTCTGGCCACAGCTACATCAAATTGCTCTCTAAAACTTAAGTTGTGCCCCAAATTCTGTCCTATAACAAATTATGAATTAATTTTAGCAATTGAAAAGTCGGTACTCAGAGGTGTATACACACATAATATTTCAATCTGATGGTTCCAAAGAAAGATAAGAGAGGGGGCACCAGGGGTGGGGGTGCAAATTTGCATCTTTCTTAGAAGGTACTCACTCTGAAACACAAGAGTCTCTTGTAAAACAAAGTACACATTGATGTGCTAGAGGTATACCCTTGGACAAGAGGGAGGGACAAGCTAAAGTCCAACTTGACAATTAGATTTACTCTTTAAAACGGAGTCTCATGTGCAGTATAAGGACCAAACTTTGAGTGAGCTTGCAACAAAGAAGAAAAACTTGCAGAATCACAAGTTGAAGGAATCTCCTTATTTCTCAGCTGACAGCTAGTTTGGAAAAGATGAATTATCCTCCAAGATCACAAGCAACCATGTGTCTTTTTCTGATTCTAATTACATATTTTTACAATCAAATTGAGACTCTTTAAACAAGCTAACAAGTAATCAGGGAATTCAATATTAGCAAATCCAGATATTCACATGCATAACAACGTAAAACTGCATTCAACCAAATGAAAACAAAAACAAAACACCTCCGCTCTTCCCCTTACGACTTGCACATTTGACAGCCCCGTAAGACTAACCGCATGCTCCAAGAAAAAACAACGCTTGTTCATCGACTCTAATAGAGTTACATTCCATCCTATCAATACATAAAAAAATAAAATTAAATTAAAAAAAAAATTAAAAAAAAAAAACGTCATTCTACAAATCAATTCACACTTAATAAACAATTTCACACTCATAAAAGTAAATAGAATCAAACAAACCACCTGGACGAGCAATAGCTAAAACTAATCCAGGAAGCCCCGGTCCAGTGCCAACATCAACAAGTCTGATGTTGCCACGCCAAGTGTCGCAATCTGACGTATATGATTTGTGTATAGGAGCTAACATTGCAAGAGAGTCCTCAATGTGCCTCTCCATCACTTCGTTCACTTCTTTAACAGCCGTCAGATTCATTTTCTAACAAAATTTAAAGCAATAAATTCAGTTACGATAAGAAAAGGAAAAAATAAACCAGATACGCAAACACAAAATTAGATTAGAGGGTAGAGAGAGAGAGAGAGAGACCTTGTTCCATTGAAGAAGGGCGTCAACGTAGAGACGAATCTGCTCTTGTTGGCGGGAATTTAGTGTTTGGAAATGAGAGGAGTTGAGGATTCTGGTGGTGGATATGGGTCTGTGAAGAGAAAAGGCCTTGCGTTTCGAAGACGGAAGGTGATTGAATAAAGACCTAGCAGACAACGGAAACTGGACGTTGGTTGGAGCCCTGCAAAGCCCCGCCAGCATCTTCGCTCGCGCTCACTAATTTGCACTTTCTCGTAGTTAAGTAGCTGATCTTGTATTTTTTGTTTTTGTTTTTGGTTTTTTTTTAAATAAATAAATTTCTTTTTTATTTGGATGATCAAGTGTGTTTGGTGTTTAAATCTTTTGAGAGAATGAAGTTAAAACTCATGAAAATTTAAATAAGTATGCAACCAATAATCTTCAATAATAAAAAGTTTTTTATCCGAAATAGATAAATACATCAATTCAAATTTTACAAATTGAATTGAAATTAATCAAATATACTTAGTATGTATAAATAATATATTATTGTCGACGTTGGGAATTAACCGACGAGATTTTTTTGGTCCAAACTGCAGTTTATGTTGACAATAGTTTGATAAACATAAAAGAAGTGAAAGAGAGGGTTAAGGAAGAATACTAGACAAGGGACTTTTAGAGTGGTTCAGCTCAAAGCGTTTTTTGCCTACGTCCACTGTGATTTTACTATATCTGTAGAGTAAGTGTACTCTTCAGAAGTTATTGTATTGTTTGTACAATGAAAATCATCTCCTATTTATAGGGTGGAGAGGTGTTATAGTAATGTGCAATTATTTACTTTGTAATAATGAGTTACATTTAATGCGTCAACATATGTCAGGTCAAGTGGGTTAAAGTCTGCATTAGGCGGCAAATCAATGTGGATTAGGTAAGACTGTCGTAATGCATGCTGTAATTGTTGACGGGAACGGCGTGGGCGGCACGTCTTGCTGACTTTCATTCTGACAATTCTGGCAATATCTGATCTGCTTCAGGCGAGCTGGATTAGTTGGGAGTTCATCTGAGCAAACTGGAACGTTTGAAGTTTGGCTGTATTTGAATCGGTCGTGTTTTGATGTCGCGGCCTGGCGATCTGTATGTATGATGCACAGAGTGGTGGACGAGCGTGATAGTGGGTATGCTACTTTGCGGATGCTCTGGATAAAGGATGAGTCGGATCCTACTGTATTCGGGTAAACTATAGAGTTGACGAGCTGTATTTTTAGATGGTCTTCATGTATACTGAACTAATTCCTTCGTCGGACTATACATTTGTCCCCTAAGCAGGCTTTTTGATACGTTGTCTGGTGGACTGGGTATCTCAACGAATTAGATGTTGGATAAACCGGACTCTGTATCTTTGACGAGATAGGTGACTGATATATTGATTCCTCAGCGAGCTTTACCTTAGTCAAAATGAGCGGTTTCTTTTCTTTTTGGAAAGCTTTGAGCTTTGAACTATTCTGGACCTTCTATGAGAATCTAGGGCTTTTACCAGCCGTTTAAGGGCAACCCAAAAATAGTCATAACAATTATAATTTTGGAGGTCACTCTTTTTGGCCCTTACCGTTCTATTATAATTGTTCTTTTTTAAGAAAACTATCTACAATGTAGTGGTTTAATCTTAAAATATAAAAATATGATTTATTATAAGTTACTAAACATATAGATTCAGCTACTTTAAAATGTCAAGGCTTCTTACGTTTAGAAAAATTGTTAAAAAACTACATGAATGTACCTATTTTTCCTCTAAAGGTATCTCAATATTCTTAATATCCTCTTGTCTTAATTCGGTGACTTGAAAAAATGGCATAAGTTTGTTTTTTTTTTTTTTTTTTTTTTTTCTTTTTTCAACTATTGCATCCAAGGATTAGCTATAATACAAGCACAGTATAGTTTTAGGGTAATTATAGAAAATAACTAATATTTTAATTTTTAGAAATAGCATGATATTTTATTTTCAAATTCTTGATTTTGTATGGACTTTTTCGGATTGCAATCCAACAACCATATTTATCGAACTTGAACCTGTACATGAGCATGACCCTACATTCAAATTACATTTACAATTGATAAATGCAACATAGTATATGTGCATGTGGTAGGTATGCCCCCCCCCAAAAAAAAAACTACTTTAAAACTTAAAATTCAAACATATTATAATTTCATCAAAGTTTCTTCAATGCATTATGAATATAAAAATATTAAACAAACTTTGATGAAATTGTAATATGTTTAAAGAAATATCGATTGGATTCTCTAGCATTTCAGCAAACTCAAAATTCAATAACATTAAAAATTGCTTCTAAACTCGTTATTATATTTTTAACATAGAAAATCATTGATTTTATAATACGTTTCTGGAAAATTGATTTTTCTTAAATTTTAATATGCAAGATTTATATATAACATATTTAGCTCTTATAACATATTTATAATAGATAGACTTTATATGCAAAATCCTCTATATAAAAAATTTAACAAGGGATATAATGAAAACCCCTTGGAAAACAAAATAATAGAAAACTACTCACAATCTTTTTTATTAGATGAACCATCCCTTCGATTAAAAAACCGGTTAGTGTTAAATTTGAAGGGCATAATAACAATTGGATGAATAACTTTATTTATTTAATAAAATAAAATAAAATAATTTAAAGATAATAAATAATTAAATAAAATTTTAATTCATTATATCTCTATTGTCCATTTTAAGATGAACGATAGAGATTGATATGAAAAAAATTAAATAAAAAATTTACTTCACTGGATCTTTATCATCCATCGTAAGATGAATAGTGGATATTAATTTAAAAAAAAATAAAAAATTAAATATAAATTAAAAACTTAAAAAAAATCCTCTCAATCACCTTTGAACCCATCAAACCCTAAACTATCATCACCGATCCCTCCCACCCATCCGTCTCCTCTCTTGTCTCCTCCATTTTTAGTCGTCGTCACTGTCGTCCTTCTCTCATCCCCTTCAAACCCATAAGCCACACTTCATCTTCTTCTTTTTCCACTCATCTCATCGTTATCGCCACACATATCCATCGCTGATTACTATGGTGCACCCATTTCCACCCTTTGCCGTCGATTTTGACACACTCATCCCACACCTTGTTATTATTTCTCCCTCTCTTCTTATCATCCCACACTTTGCTGCTCTCTCTGCCTCACTTCTCATTGCTCTCTCTCATAACCCAGCTCGCCGTTCTCTCGCTCCTCTCCACCAATGACTGTGGTTTTGGTTACTGATGCTGATTTGGGTTTGATTAGGGTTGACAATGGTGGTGAAGTTAGGGTTTGAGTTTGATTGGGTTTGATTAGACTTGACTATGGTGATGGTGACATTATGGGCTGAGTTTGATTAGGTTTGACGGTGGTGTAGTGATGTTGGTTTACGTTTGTTGCTGCTTGTTAGTGGTGGTGTTGGATTTGTTGCTTTTTTTTTTTACGAAAAAAATCATTTTAGTCCCTAACTTTTGAGAAAGTGTCAATTTTTTAACTATTTTTTCTAAAAATACGAAATGAACCTTAATTTTTCAGAAAAGTGTCAAATTAGTCTATTCCATCGGTCAACTAACGATCAAACTTAATTGATAGTATACTAAATGAGAGTAAATTTGGTATTTTCAATTATAATGGAGGAAGATGTAAAAGGAAGATAAAATAAGGGAAAAAAATCATTTAAAACAAATGAGGAAAAATAATTCAAAAAAAAAAAATCTCGTTCGACAAAATTATTTTAAAAAAAAAAAGTCATTTTGTTAAATATGACTATCATCTCAAAGCATATATCAATTATACCATAAATATGTGGATCTCAAATATATAATATTATAGACTGAAAAAAATTAATAGATACAACAAAAATATTAAACAGATGGAGCAAGAGTAGAAACTATAAACATATTAAAAGCTAGCGTAGAAATTTTGAAAGAAAAAAAAAAGCAAAAATTACAAGCTAAAGTAGAAATTAAAAAAATAAAAAATAAAAAAATCACACTCATGAATAAAGATCTAATGAAAATTTTTAATTGTAAGGGTAAAGTGGTAATTTTACAATTAATAAATATACATAAGATCCTCAAACAAAACTACGTTCAATCAAAAATTTTCTAAAGGTAAAACTATAACTTTATGAAAATTATATGCAACTCATTAAGGGTATTTTGATAATTATATATTATCGTAATATTTTACTTTATTTGAGGGTGTAATGATCTTTTTATTTGTTTTAATAGTGTCCAGGGTTAAATTAGTCTTTTTCATATGTTTCATTAAGTTTGACCGTTAGTTGACTGACGAGAGGGACTAATTTGACACTTTTTCGAAATGTTAAGGTTCATTTCGTCTTTTTAGAAAATATAGTTAAAAATTCGATACTTTCCCAAAAGTTAGGGACTAAAATGATTTTTTCTCTTTTTCTTAATAGTTTTGTTGGGTTTTTGCTACTGGAAACCTATAAATTTTGGGTTTCCACATAAAAATTTTTAGGTTGTTGGAGGTTAATGGAAACCCATAAATTCTTGGTTTCCAGTAAGCTGGAAACCCATAATATTTGGGCTTTAGTATTTTCATTTTTAAAAAAATTGTGTTATTTTTTTTAATAATATTATTAATTAATAATTTAAAGAGCATTTTAGTTATTATATAAATTGGAAGAGTAGAAGATGGATTTTATAGGATCTTAATAAGGGTATTTTTGTTATTTTATTGTTTTAGATGGAAAATATTAACATCTCGGACAAAAAATTAACGGTAATAGGAAGTTTATCAAATAAAAAAAAATTGGGGGTTATTGCTGATTATTTTGCTTTTTAGAGGGATTCATAATATCCCATTTAATAATAATATAATAATGAGTTCAATTCATAATAATGCGTTGGCCCCGCAAACGTCTTGGCTAATATTATTTAAGTTCATTTCACAGGATTTTTTTTTTTTAATTTTTTTATTGTTTGTATGGTCTCACAAATTAATTAATACTCACAAGATTACAATCACAATAAATAGTAATATTAACATATTATAGTATCACAATAAATTTTGAAGCATTTTTTATATATCACTGGCATAAAAGGTCACCTACATTTATTCAAAAGTAAAAAAAAAGTCAACCCACATTTATCATAAAAAAATAATAAGTGAAAATTACAATAAACACCCATTAAAAGAAGCTCAATTTTATTTTTACCCCGTATTTTAAAAAAAATTATTTTTAACCCCTCAAACAAATTAATTTCATTGTATACCCAAGATTACGAAAATACCCTTAAGTTTCTATTACCCAAATGCCCAACATTAAAATTACGAAACTAACCTTCTTCTTCCTCACAACATCCTCCATGTTTTCTCTTCTCAATTATTCTCCATTAATGGTTTATGAGATTTGATTCACCATTGATTGTCCATATTTCCTCTTCTTCTTCTTCCTCACAATAGCCATTAAAGGTTTTTAAACATTCAAGTTTCATCCATTGAAGGATTACAAGATTCTTGAAACATTTGCTTGTCAAATGATTAGTATATGTTTTTTCGGTTAGTTTTTGGGTTATTTTATTCATATTTGCATGCTAAAACACTATAAGAATGTATTGGTTGTGATGATTTGATATTTGTTATCTGCGACGAAAACTGTAAAATCTGCGACGAATTCGGTTTTTCATGACTGATAATCGATGTTTCAGTAGGCGTATCGGTTTTTCAGAGACCTGAAAAATCGATCGGTTTTTCGGGTCCCCCAAAAACCGATTCGGTTTTTCGGGTCCTCCAAAAACCGATTCGATTTTTCGGGCCCCCCCCAAAAACCGATTCGGTTTTTCGGGTCCCCCCCAAAAACCGATTCGGTTTTTCGAGCCCCCCAAAAACCGATTCGATTTTTCGGGGTCCCTGAAAAATCGGTTTTTCAGTAAATAAATCAATAAATCAATCATTCGATCGGTCTATACAATAAAATCAATAAATCATTGGTTAGTAAAATCGATAAATCATTAATCAATAAAATCGATCAATAAATCGGACATTGATTTTATTGTATGGACCGATTTATTGATTGATTTTATTAATTAATGATTTATTGATTTTACTAACCAATGATTTATTGATTTTATTGATTGATAACTTGATTTTATTATATGGACCGATTTATTGATTAATGATTTATCGATTTTACTAACCAATGATTTATTGATTTTACTAACCAATAACTTGATTTTATTGTATGGACCGATTTATTGGTTAATGATTTATCGATTTTACTAACCAATGATTTATTGATTTTATTGATTGATAACTTGATTTTATTGTATGGACCGATTTATTGATTGATTTATCGATTAATGATTTATCGATTATACTAACCAATGATTTATTGATTTTATTGATTGATAACTTGATTTTATTGTATAGACCGATTTATTGATTAATGATTTATCGATTTTATTAACCAATAATTTATTGATTTTATTGATTGATAACTTGATTTTATTGTATGGACCGATTTATTGATTAATGATATATCGATTTTACTAACCAATGATTTATTGATTTTACTAACCAATAACTTGATTTTATTGTATGAACCGATTTATTGGTTAATGATTTATCGATTTTACTAACCAATGATTTATTGATTTTATTGATTGATAACTTGATTTTATTGTATGGACCGATTTATTGATTAATGATTTATCGATTTTACTAACCAATGATTTATTGATTTTACTAACCAATAACTTGATTTTATTGTATGAACCGATTTATTGGTTAATGATTTATCGATTTTACTAACCAATGATTTATTAATTTTATTGATTGATAACTTGATTTTATTGTATGGACCGATTTATTGATTAATGATTTATCGATTTTATTAACCAATAATTTATTGATTGATAACTTGATTTTATTGTATGGACCGATTTATTGATTAATGATATATCGATTTTACTAACTAATGATTTATTGATTTTACTAACCAATAACTTGATTTTATTGTATGAACCGATTTATTGGTTAATGATTTATCGATTTTACTAACCAATGATTTATTGATTTTATTGATTGATAACTTGATTTTATTGTATGGACTGATTTATTGATTAATGATTTATCGATTTTATTAACCAATAATTTATTGATTTTATTGATTGATAACTTGATTTTATTGTATGGACCGATTTATTGATTAATGATATATCGATTTTACTAACCAATTATTTATTGATTTTACTAACCAATAACTTGATTTTATTGTATGAACCGATTTATTGGTTAATGATTTATCGATTTTACTAACCAATGATTTATTGATTTTATTGATTGATAACTTGATTTTATTGTATGGACCGATTTATTGATTAATGATTTATCGATTTTATTAACCAATAATTTATTGATTTTATTGATTGATAACTTGATTTTATTGTATGGACCGATTTATTGATTAATGATATATCGATTTTACTAACCAATGATTTATTGATTTTACTAACCAATAACTTGATTTTATTGTTTGAACCGATTTATTGGTTAATGATTTATCGATTTTACTAACCAATGATTTATTGATTTTATTGATTGATAACTTGATTTTATTGTATGGACCGATTTATTGATTAATGATTTATCGATTTTATTAACCAATAATTTATTGATTTTATTGATTGATAATTTGATTTTATTGTATAGACCAATTTTTTGATTGATTGATTGATTTTATTGAAAATTAGTAAATCATTAATCAATAAAATCAACAAACCGATTTCGGTTTTCCAGATATAGTATAAAACCGATGCAAAATCGGTTTTATACTACCTGAAAATGTTGAAGGAAAGTAATGACAGATTTTTCATGATACCTAAAAAACTGGAGCTGGTTTTTCAGTGTCAATAGAAAACCGATTCTCACTTCTATATAATTATCTGATGATCGGATTTTTACAGCCCCTAGAAAATCGATATCGATTTTTTAGCTACGCTGAAAAACCGATCCAGTGTCTCTATTCATTTTCACCTATAATTTTAACACATTAAAGGTTTCCAATAACTGATTGGTGATTGAATAAACAATTTTAACAAGTACTATACTTCATTCATTAAATTTCATATCAATTGAT
Organism: Dimocarpus longan; assembly: GCA_022984855.1. Classification (NCBI taxonomy): domain Eukaryota; kingdom Viridiplantae; phylum Streptophyta; class Magnoliopsida; order Sapindales; family Sapindaceae; genus Dimocarpus; species Dimocarpus longan. Next base: position 9,648,681 of record CM041024.1, read on the forward strand.
CTTTACTTATTTCATGATATTAATGACAATGCATTACAAATAAATTTTCTATCATTCATTCATTCATTAAAAACTAAAATAAATAACGAATCCGATTATAATATATCAATTTAACAAAATAAGTTAAAATATACATGAAATAGAAGTTCAATATCAATGTCTACTCATTATTTTTATCATCATCCACCTCTGGATTTGGAGTAGAAAATTATAAGGGACATCGACGTTGATTGTGTCCAGTCTCACAACACTCTCCACTCAAATAAAATATAATAATATCTAAACACATATAACACTAAAATTTAATTTACAGCATTCCAATCACAATTATAGCAATTATTGAAAAAATTGCTAATTTCGGTTTTTCAGGGGTGAAAATCGGTTTTTCACAGTCCGTTATCGGTTGTTCACTGACTTGAAAAATCAATTATCGGTTTTTCATAGTCCGTTATCGATTTTTCACAGGTCCGTTCCGTTATCGATTTTTCAGTTACTTGAAAAACCGTTTCATTATCGATTTTTCGGGGGCCCGAAAAACCGAATCGGTTTTTGGGGGCCCCGAAAAACCGAATCGGTTTTTGGGGGACCCGAAAAATCGAATCGGTTTTTGGGGGGGGCCCGAAAAATCGAATCGGTTTTTGGAGGACCCGAAAAACCGAATCGATTTTTGGGGGACCCGAAAAACCGAATCGGTTTTTGGGGGGGACCCGAAAAACCGAATCGGTTTTTGGGGGGGACCCGAAAAACCGAATCGGTTTTTGGGGGGCCCGAAAAATCGAATCGGTTTTTGGGGGACCCGAAAAACCGATACGCCTACTGAAAAATTGATTATCAGTCATGAAAAACCGAATTCGTCGCAGATTTTACAGTTTTCGTCGCAGATAACAAATATCAAATCATCACAACCAATACATTCTTATAGTGTTTTAGCATGCAAATATGAATAAAATAACCCAAAAACTAACCGAAAAAACATATACTAATCCTTTGACAAGCAAATGTTTCAAGAATCTTGTAATCCTTCAATGGATGAAACTTGAATGTTTAAAAACCTTTAATGGCTATTGTGAGAAAGAAGAAGAAGAGGAAATATGGACAATCAATGGTGAATCAAATCTCATAAACCATTAATGGAGAATAATTGAGAAGAGAAAACATGAAGGATGTTGTGAGGAAGAAGAAGGTTAGTTTCGTAATTTTAATGTTGGGCATTTGGGTAATAGAAACTTAAGGGTATTTTCGTAATCTTGGGTATACAATGAAATTAATTTGTTTGAGAGGTTAAAAATAAATTTTTTTAAAATAAGGGGTAAAAACAAAAATTTTCTTTTTATTTGGATAAAAACTATAAATTTCCCAAATAATAATAATACTACATTTCTCAAATTTTTAGTTCAAATTTATGTGTGGCATATAAGTTATCAGTATTACAATATTTCATAATTTATAAGATCTCAACAATTCACGTAACACATTATTTATATATAGATTTGGATAAAATATTTGACAAATTTATCGTCACTCTAAAAAAAAAAATTTAATTACAATCCAAAACAAATTGTTTTGTTAAAATCATCTTATTTTAGAGTTTGCAAAAATTCCTATGCAACTGGTAAACATGTAGCTTTGGATTACTAAGTCGCAAATTGATTAGTATGAGCGGGATTTAATTGTATATCAAATAATGCCTTATTGCAAATTATAAAATGCGTTGAACTATTATTCACTAATATAATTTTGAAATATTTTAAAAGTTGTTTTGAAACCTTCTGTACATCAGTAGAAGTTAATTTTGATATAATTTTAAAATATTTGAAAAGTACTTGAAACCTTCTCTGAATATTAGTATAAGTTAATATTGATGAACGACTATCTACATTACACTATGGTTTCCAAAGTAGAAAATAAAAATGAAATATCATCTGGTTGTTATATGCATGCTTGTTTAATCAAATTACAATGAAAAGTATTGTACATACATACAAATTATCATGTCTCACAAAATAAGTTTCAATGGACTGAGTTAAATTTTTATGCATCCAACACTTTAAATATTAATCATCATCGAAGCATGTTCATTAAACTTGCATAATATTATAACTTTGAATTATTATACCGTATATAATATTATTTGAAAGAAGAACATTATTAATACTTTAATAGAGTTCAATTTGTGACATCCACCAACAATACAAGATGATCTTCTTCAATCTGTTATCAATAAAGTACTTTTATAATTGATTATGCAATATAACATAAGTGAGTCTGGTAGGTATACACAACAAAATGAATAATGTACAACTTATGTAGAACGGATGAATTTGAAAGTTTGGTTTGCGTTTTTATCTTCGTTGGTAGGTTTGTAGAAAAAATTCTTACGTTGTATTCGTTCATAGTGTAATTTCACAAGAAAGGTGGTGTCAACCCACTTTATTGGTGTAATGATGGGGGCCATTTTTTGGAATAAAACAAGTCACAGTTTCCAGAATGAACACCACATACTTTACCTTATTGGTCCCCAGTGGAGCCACACAACCTAATCCTTGAACATTCTTGCTGGAATCACAAAAGTAGTGGGTCCAATCCCATTTTACAATTGCAAAATTCCTAGTTTCAATTTCATTATTTTCATACGCACTTTCTTTTCATAGCATACATAACTGCAATGTAGAACAAATCTTATATTCTATGGTGAGTTTGGTTAGTCTCTTTTTGAGGTTTAATTTCACCAAACTTCAAAATAGGTCTTGTAACATTTTCAACACACATTTTTTGAAAATTTAAATTAAATAATGACATCTATAATTTTTTCAATCAAACCTCCAGTAAGATGAATAAAAATTCCTCGATATACATCAGTTTAATGCGAATTTTGTTTCTGTGTTATAATTTTCAAAAATATTCTCTATCATTTTTGCCCCATAATCTAAGTTTGACACCTACTCCTATTAGACAAAGCTATATTGTATCTCGGTGAGACATTAGTACTGTGGTTGATGTTGCATGTCATAGAAAACTGCTAAAAGTTCAAGAAAAGAACCTTATATTGATGCCCAATGACAATAATAAATGATCTATGAACAAGCATCCATACACATAAAAATTATCAGACATGAGACACTGTGAACTTTTGATATCTTTGGGCTTGCAACTTTGTTTTGGTGCTAAAAAGATTTTGAATCTCTGTAAAAGAAGAAGAAAAAATAAACTTGTTTTGCTTTTTTCTAGAGTTTTACACTTTTTTCCATCAACCTATACTTTGGTTTTGCCCACAAAATGTTTTTCACTTCATAAAGGAAGAAAGTGGAACAAAAGGCTGGTTCATGTGGGTAACTTTATCAGGGTCAAAACATAAAGCCATTGAGCAAAGGTTTGTATATACATGTGTGTATGGTTTTTATTTTTTTTCAGATTTTTCTCAAACCAAAGGCATAACCTTTAAAAAGGGTATGTTTTTTTGTGAATAAAAGATTCGAAAGTGAATCCCTTACAAGCCAGTTAAAGTGCTTTCTATTATATCTAAGCTTGAAAGTTGAAAAACTAGTACAAATGGAAAAATAACAGGAAATAATTAAAGTTGTGACAAAACCTGCATATAGCAAGAATCTCCCTACTCATTGTTTAAAGTTATCCAAGCAGTGCCTAAACCCTATATTCAAGTTCCAATTCCTGGAAAGTATACTTGTATATATTACCATCACCATTTTAGAATTTTTCCTCTTATATTTGAAAAGTGGTAGAACAAGTAATGACTTAAGCTTAAATTTTCAGGATTAATAAAAACTTGACTGAAAAACCAGACATCCATTTATAAGTTTATTAATTGCAAGTCATTATATATTTATGTTTACGTAATCTTAACCGTCAAGTCATTTAATAGTTGAAATATAACATTTTTTGTTAAAAAAACTATGACAGTTAGCACATCAAAGCAACCATAAGACATTATCCTTTTTGAAATCTTAAACCAAACATATCCACGTCTTACATCTTATGTTTAACGTTTTAATAAAACGATGATGAAATTTAAACTTTTGACTTTTTAGAATTAAGAAAAATACCCAATTACTCTTACTAGAAAGTGATGTATCTGAATCAAATCACTTGCTTACTTAAATAAAAGTAGTATGATTTAAGAATTTATATTTGAACCGTATGTAAAATTAATTTATTTCTAAAAAAGTGTATAATATTAATTAGATGGTTGGTTAATTACATTATACAAGCCTCTAAAAAATTCAACCCAGCTAGCTCATAGGTTATAAGTCATGACTCATGATTCAATGACCTCATTCAAATTATGCTTATCTGGGAATCTTTTCTTTGTCTCTGTAATCAATAAAACGACAGCTCAGAAGAAAATGGATTTCCATCAAACAGAAAGAGAAGACTACCAGTACCATCTAGCTGGTAATATTTTCTCTTTAACAGTAAAGATAAATATATAATTGCACTTGAGGAAACAGTGACTACCATTTTTGTCTCCACTTCAATTCAATTTACCAGAAGTGCTTTTGCAGGAGTATACCACATGTTTCTCTGTCTCTGTCTCTCTCTCTTTCTTCGATTATCTCAATCTGTCATAATTCCTGAGTTCTATATGATTCCTCTGTCATTCTTTAATTTTCTTATGAGTTATATCTCTGTGCCCTCCTGCCAAATTCTCATCTTTAACTAAACCCAATAAAGCTTAAACCCATTTCATCTACTTCATATACAGTCACAAACAGCCTTTTACTTGTGTATTTAATTTAATACTATATTTTACATTACAAAAAGTAAATAGATCACCTACAGCTCACCTATTTCTACCAAAACACAAAACCACCAATCATATTCAAGCTCATCAAATCATTTCGTCAAAAGATTAATTCTCCACTTATTGAGATATCCTAAATTTAACGTAACTTAATTCCTGGACGAACAGTGATTGTGAAACCTATCTAGTGTCATGTCAAAGTATTGAATTAGGGTTTAATTTATTACAAAATACTTATTTATTAAAAAATATTTCATTGAAACGGACGCATTTTATGTTTGAAATATTTATTTGATATAAAACGATAAACTATGACTATACATGTATTCATCTACAAATTTAAATATAGAAAAAACAATTATAAATTGAATTATAATTTATTAAACGGGTGCAGGAATGACATTATACAATGATTATATGCATAGAGAGCTTTTTTTGGTAACTCCTTGCGCCCAAGTCATTGGATAGAATATACAACCATGTTACAATACAAGTGTCGTATGTGATAACTTTTTCCATATAAAATATATAATTGAAGTATTTCCATTTCTTAGAGAAACAAGAGCTGGGGCATGAAAAAGATAAGCACCATGGGTTTCGTGATAATTCTCTCTCACTCACTAACAAAGAGAGAGAGAGAGACTTTGATGATACCTAGCTATCTCTGTCTCTGTCTCTCTCTCTCTATCTTTCTCTCTCTGTCGCAATAGCTTGGATTTTTCTTCATCTTTCAACGGCATCACCCAACAGCAATCATCATGCCCTCCTCCTCCTTCACCTTCCCACTTCACCATCATCATTACACCCTCACCACCACTACCAAAACCACAAAAACATCATCCAAAACTACTATTACTACTACTACTATAACAACAACAAGAGCAAGAAGAAGAAGAAAGAAAAAGAAAAGGAGGGTTGTCATCTATTACTCATGAAAAAAGAGAGAAAAAAGAAAACCCTACTTTTTGGTTTCAATTAATCTTTCATGAGTGAAGGGTTCTTTTTCTTTTCAAAAGGATCCGACATCTCGGGGGAATCAAGCGACTCGGTCCGATTTATTTGCTTTAGATCAAGCAAAAATCATACAAGTTTTGCCTAGCTACATATCCATGTGTTTCTTCATTTTCACGGTCTCATCTCCATCATCAGTCATCGCTTAGATCGATTACCTGTAAAACGCCACCGTTAATTTGTCGCCAACATCTTCTAGTTCTATCTACGCGCGTCCTTTCCTTAGGTATGCTAGTTGTTAATTTTTCAGATGATTCAATTTTATAAGAAGAAAAACATGATTATTGTATGTGAAAATGGTGTGTTTAACATTTTGTTGATCTCTCTCTTCTTCCTTTCTCTCACTCATTAATGTTTGTGGGTTGTGTCAGATTTTTCATTTGGATATATACTGTTAGTACAAAGTGATAATGGAAGCTGGAAGAATTTAGTGTTTTATATATCTTTCTGGCATGAGTAATCAATGCTTTTCTGTTATTCTTCAAGAAATGAACAATCATGATCCTGTGCAAATATTTCCATTCTATTGAATGTCACTTGTGAGCTACTTTTATAATTACTTCACTGTCTGCAGCAAGCTCAGCCTAGGGTTTGTTATTTTTACAGCTCTAAAGTCACTGTTTCTTGTCCTTTAACTTCCATCCAGATCCTCATGACATGGGTAATTTTAAATTTTTGCAGTGATACAGATACAGTCATTTATATATGTTGCAGAAACTTTTGTATGTAGCTATCTGCGGATACGCATCATGCATGTATATTACATACATGGATTAATTCTTATTTTCTTGGTGGGTGTGTGTGTAATATATATATATTCTAATCTTTTTGATGAGTACTTGTAATGATTATATTAAGTCAATGTTCATATATTGATGAACCATATATATAGATTCTGTCCTTGTGTATGTGAGCTTGCATGTGGATGATGTATTCGTAAATTCATGCATATTATTGAGGATTGTTTAGTCAAGAATTGATGAGGGCGTGTTATCAGAATAATCAGATCTAGGAATAAAATGAAGTTATTATCAGGAAAAAAAATCATGAAGAAATATTTTTCTCATCTTCAACTGTCGGCATTCTACTTTCTGGCGTTGAACTTTGAATAGATAATCGTAGTACACTATTTCTCAGATGAATATGAAATTTTTCAACGAAAACTTCTTTTTAAATAGTAGGCAAAAAGAAATTTTAGGCTTCGCGTGCGTTCATGATAAGATAGTCAAAAGTCTAGTACGCATCATGCTTTGCATTTTATTAATTTAATTAGTCTCTTGATGACATTAAACGAGTGCATATGAAGAAAAACTCAAGGCTGCTGACTTTTTCGTTTGTTGATTTTCTGCCAAATATGGTTTCTTCTAGAATAATTGAAAAGACAAATATTTATTTAAAAAGCATGAGAGAAGCAAAATGGAATTTAGAAGCTATATGTGTATATAAAGATTGGTTTTTGTGGTTCTATATATATCAAGTCTTGATTTTAAAAGGGAATAAAAAGAAAATTGATTAGAAGAAGAGATAGTACCTTTAATCTGTCTTTCTTTGATGAGATATTCTTTACAAAGGTTCTCTTTTGAATGCAGTTTATTGGAATCCACTGATATCATGGTTCTTGTCATCCATCGAATCACAAGTACCTGAATCATTATAATTAAAGTTATTCGATTCTATATCATTGTCATACCGAGTCTACATTGTTACAAAATAATTGAACAGTTTTTCGTTACAAGAAGATGGGCTTATAGTGATTAAAAATAAAATAAAAATAAAAAATCGGGCACTAAACAAGAAAATTTTCCTACGTGACAAAACAAGTGCCACCAAAATGTGTCGTCATTTATACCCGTCACTAAAGTTCTGTGTATCCGTCATTAATAATAATGATGGTAATTTGTATTAGTTACAAATATTAATTGAATTTTAGTGACATATTGTTAGTGGATATTAATTAGTAATAAAATAAAATTTGTGATATTATGAACAAATTGAATTTCTCATTAGAAAAATTGTCAATATACACAAATTTTAGGACAATTTGCTGTATAAAACTTTTGCCAATAGTCATAATTCTAGTGACAACTAACCATCCAAAAATTGTCATTAAACACATATCTAGTGATAATTATTATTTTTTAATAAAATACATCAATATTATATAATGATATTTAATTGCTAAAAATTTTGTCACTGCTCATATATTTAGTGAAAATCAATTGTTTAAAATCTATATATTATTTACAAACTTCCTTTTTGAAAGGGAGAAAAACGCACACAACCTCTGTAAATGTTTTAAAAAACAAAAAACCAAGACAATATATTAATGATAATTAATTAGTAATTACAGTGCTGCGTATAAAAGAGGGATAACAGTAGTCCCAAAAAACGTCCTTACACAAAGTGAGTGCATGCTTTGCTAGAGAATGGGCAACAATTAAAGTTCTCATAGCTAAGACAATCAACTGCTTAATATTTGTGTCGTTATTTACAAAATTTTTGAAAGGGTTGAAAAACAACCCGAGAAATTACAATAATCAATAAGTGACGATGTTTTCACCCCTTTAAGGCCGTATATGTACACCTCAAATTTATTTATATTATTTTTAATCAAATTGTTAATATTATAATAAAAGTAATATAATTTTTACCCTTCCTCCCTTGCTCTCTCCTCTCCACCACTCTTTCACCTTCTCTTGGAACAGCCCGTATTCTCCTCTCACTCTCGAATTCACCTTCCAAATCTTGCCCATAATTCGAAATCTTCCTGACAAAAGTGAAGAATCTGATAGTAGTGTTTCCAAGTCTTCTCCAATAATCTAATATTATTGTTTCGAAGTCTTCTCCTATTAAGACTGTTGCCAAATGCCATTAATAAGCTTACTGTTGTTTGGGCCACTATTTTGTTTCAGCTGCTGGCCTGTAAGATCTTCACTTTTATCAAGAAGACTTCGAATAATTGGAGAAGAACCCGTATTCTCTTCTTCCCTTACAAACCTTGCCCCATAATTCGAAGTCTTCTTGACAAAAGCGAAGAATCTAAGGTGGGAAAGGAAGAATATTATAAGAAACTTTTGTCAAGAAAACTTCGAATTAAGCGGAATCGGAATGTTCTTTGGAGAAGAGTTAGGCGATGAAGTCGGGGCTGATTTGTGGAATGAAAGGTTGTGATGAGATAGCAACGTGAGTGTGGGTTCAAGATTTGTAGAGATTGTCACTTGGACTATGTTGGAAGTGGAGGAGGCCATTTTCCTGGCTGCAAACAACCGTAAAAGAATGTTAGTGATGGGGACAATGAAGATGGGGTCACGTCTGAGGCAGATGAACAGGCTTTGCCACTGCCTTTAGTGGTGGATTTTAACTTAGACAAGAGGCTTCCGCCTGTCAAGTCGCTTAAGGCTCAAAATCATCGACCACCTGATTTTGATCATAATATACATATTTATTTAAATTACTAAAAATGGCATATTTCTTGTAATAAAAAAATAGAAAGAACATATTTGGTATAAAGGCAGATGTACTTACGAAAATAGATTTTTTTTTCTTTTAAATTATAGGGATGTACATATAATTTTTGAGGGGTAATCAATTACAGCGCCGTGAATCCCAGAGGGACAACACTAAGCCCAAAATAAATCCTCACGCAAAGTGAGTCCAGAATGGGCAACAAAGATAACCGAAAAGAGAATGGGCCTCCTAATAGAGACATCAAATCTTTTCGTAGAGTAAGGTGCAAGTGTGGACCCTGTCAATTTGGGCTAAATCGACTCTCACCCATGAACCTGCAATTCTGTAACATTTTTTATTTTAATATCGATTGACACTTTTGATATATTTAAGCCTCTAGACTGGAAAAAATATATACTATATTTTCATCAAAGGTCATCTTTAGAGTTAAAAATATTCCATGGCCTGTTTGGCAAACTTATAAACAAATTAGACGATTGAATTAGAAGGTGAGCGCGTAGAATTATCCAATCTAAATAGATTTCTTATTATATTTTATATTTCTTTTTTCACAACTTATTATTATTATTATTTTTTTTTAATAAAAAAGATAATTGTCTTGATACACGAACATATAATTTAAAATATCAACTAATACTAGTAATGTACATCGATTTTAACCATGAATATAATATAATATTTATTATTAAGTCTAAGGCTATTAGTAATGTTACCATGAACATAATAAATGAAAATTCCTTTTTATCTATAAGTTATTTTTATAAATTTTGTATCAATTAAACAAAAATATTTGGTGGACAGTTTTGGAAAGAAAGTCTGCTCCAAAACATACAGACAAATATCAAAACATTGTCACTCATTAATATCTACAGTAAACCTTTTTTTTTTTTTTGTAGTGACACTTGTAAAAGAAAATTCAGTTACTTGGCTAACGAGTTTGGCGAGCTTTTACCCGTTTCAAAAGGCACAATACAAGACTCTCTCAGCTTTTGATTTTTACTTTTTCCTCTTTAGTACCCGTAATGGATCTAAACGACTACTATTTTGCAACTAACCTTTTAACACTACTCTCTCCCTTTCTCTCTCAACTCGTGACCAAAACTTCAAAACCAATACAGCAACACGTTACCTATTATTATCTTTTTACCCTGGTCCAATCGCCGGCGTGCTGTGTCGCTCCGGCGAGATTCTGTTTCTCACCAATATTTTTATTCTCGAGGTACTTCACTATGTTTTGATATTTGTTTTATTTGATCCTTTCAATTTTCAGTTTACAAATTTGTTTAACATGTTTGATTTGAATGTTTTTAATCTTCTGGAGCAGTAATTTTTCAAATCTGAAGTCCAAATTTAAGGGCACCATAAACTTCGTTGTTAGCACTTTTCATATAGAAAATTAATTTTTACCTTATTATAATTGTTACATTTTGATTCTAGATTATACATTGTGATGAAAGATGAAAAACTTTAATACGATAGACTTATAGGATATATTTATTAAATGATATTCTATTACGTAAGCCTTTTTCCTAAAAAATGATCAGTTATGTTAATAATTAATGAATTTAATTAAATTTATATATAAATGCATAGATAGTATATGTTATTAGATTATAAGTATACGTGAGAGAGTTATACAATTAGATTTATCAATATTTTTATTACAATTTTGGAAAAAAATTTGTCCTTTACCTTTTCATGCCCTATGATTAGAAAATTGTCCTTGCTGTCGTCAATGTTGTAGGGACTGAATCAATTAAGTGGATACAAGAACATTTCGAGGGCTTCAGCAAGAGGGGAATTTTTCGTTATAATCTGAAGAGTGAATTGTCGAAGCATGGAATAACCTCTGAGTGTGTGATCACTGGCAGATGATCCAAGTGGGCTAGGCTATTTTGCTTGTTAGTGTTTTTGGTTTCCAAATTTCATTTTTAAAGACTCGTTCGGTCTCATATGCTCTTTGCATGCATGCAGATTGCGTAATACTGCATTTTTTTCTTCCTTAAAAACCAAGGAGTGATCGGTAGAGCTCAGAATCAGATGGCAATGGAGTTCAACGACGGACGTTTTGTATCAAAGGAGCATCAGGAACTTGTTCGATCTGCATCAGAGAGTGCAGATCCATTATCAGTTTCTCCACTGCAGATCTCCACCTCTCCAAAGTCTCCAAGGTCTCCAAAGTTGAAGTCACCGAGGGCACAAGGAATAAAGCATGCCTCTAGTACGGCAAGTCCAAAAATGGGGATTCCAAAAGCGGGGAGCCCAAATAGTAGTCCAACAAAAGCGAGTCCATGCAAGGGGAGTCCTGGCAAAGGGAGCCCACACAAGTATGATCGACATTCACATTCTCCTAGAGATGGACGGCCTAAAAAAGGTGGAACTAATTATTCTTACTGCAAATTATATCAATCTGTATCTATTTAGCACACAAATTGAAAATATAAATTTTAAAAAAAAAAATTCGGAGGTCATGAAAGGTGATCATGCCCTATTTTATTGTGGACGAAGATATACATAAAACAATTTGCTTTTGCAGGTTAAGTTATTTCTCTGGGCAACCCATTCCTGAATGATAAGGAATTGTTAATAGATTACATGAACAAGAAAATGAAAGGCATGAGAAAAGTGGAGTGGCCTGCTGGTAAAGGCACTCCCACTTGTCCTGTCACCCAAAGTGATGCGTTGAACTCTTATTTTTCACCATTTATGTGGACAATTCTCTTCCAATTTGTGGGAGTAGAATTTCAAAACGTACTGTAAATTTCCATTTCAGCTTATTTCAACTGAAAAAAAAAATGAAAATAATTGAAAGGCAAAGTCTGTCCTTTTTTGGATTAATATGTTAATGTTGAAGACAACTTTTGGAATACAAACAAGCTCATCCTTTCATTAGGTGATTTATTTATGCAGGAGGTTCTGGGGGAAAGGGTACCTGGGGAGGATTATTTGACACAGAAGACAATCATTTTCTCGATCCTAGAGATCCAAACTACGACAGCACCGAGGTAGTTACTTAATGACCAGTCTTTTTACGCTGTGCAAATGTCATAAAATCATTTAAAGTTTATATCGGTAAAAAAAAATGTTTAAATTTAACGATGGTAATTTTTCTTATTTGAGCTAAAATCATGTACTATCATTGTAGTACTAAAAAGTGTAGAAATTTTGTATAATGGATTCAGGAATATGAATATCCAAATCCAAGAAAATCGACAGCGGATATTGATGAGTACAAAAAGAAGGCAAAAGTAATAGTGGAGGAATATTTTGCCACGGATGATGTAGTGTCCACCGCAAATGAACTGAGAGAACTTGGAATGCCCGGTTATGACTACTATTTTGTAAAAAAGCTTGTGTCTATGGCCATGGATAGGCATGACAAAGAGAAAGAAATGGCTGCTGTTCTGCTCTCTGCACTCTATGCTGATGTCATTAACCCCCCACATGTTTACAGAGGATTCTGTAAATTGGTGGAATCTGCAGATGACTTGATCGTTGACATTCCAGACACAGTAGATGTTTTAGCTTTGTTCATAGCTCGCGCTGTGGTTGATGACATACTCCCTCCTGTGTTTCTAAAGAAACAAATGGCTTCCTTACCTAATGATTCAAAAGGTGTCCAAGTGTTGAAAAGAGCTGAGAAGGGTTATCTAGCAGCTCCCCTTCATGCAGAGATCATTGAGAGAAGATGGGGAGGTAGCAAGAACAAAACTGTTGAGGATGTGAAGGGCAGGATAAACAATCTGCTAATAGAATATGTAGTGAGTGGTGACATAAAAGAGGCTTGTAGATGCGTTAAAGATTTACAAGTCCCTTTTTACCATCATGAGATAGTTAAAAGAGCACTTACAATGGCAATGGAGAGACGCCAAGCGGAAGGAAGATTACTAGACTTGTTGAAGGAGGCAGCTGAAGAAGGTTTGATCAATGCTAGTCAAGTAACAAAAGGGTTTAGTAGGATGATTGACACTGTTGATGATTTGTCACTTGATATACCAAATGCAAGAGGGATTTTGCAGTCTTTGATATCCAAGGCGGCGTCTGAGGGCTGGTTGTGTGCTTCATCATTGAAATCACTCTCAATCAAGCCGGAAAAGACATTGTTAGAAGATAATGCTGTTAAACGCTTCAAAATGAAGGCTCAATCAATCATTCAAGAGTATTTCTTGTTGGGGGACATTTTAGAGGTTAGTAGTTGTCTAGAATCAGAGATCATTGCTAGTACTTCTCCAGATGAACTGAATGCTATTTTTGTTAAGAAGCTGATAACTCTAGCAATGGATCGAAAAAATAGGGAAAAGGAGATGGCTTCTTTGTTGTTGTCATCTTTGTTTTTCCCAGCTGATGATGTTGTTAATGGATTTGTGATGTTGATAGAATCAGCAGATGACACTGCTCTAGATAATCCAATAGTAGTTGAGGATCTTGCAATGTTTTTGGCTAGAGCAGTGGTGGATGAAGTGTTGGCACCGCAACACTTGGAAGAGATAGGAATTCAGTTTTTAGGACAAGAGTCAATTGGAAGCAGAGTGCTTCAGATGGCAAAGTCATTGCTAAAGGCTAGACTATCCGGGGAGCGGATTTTAAGGTGTTGGGGTGGTGGGGGAAGTAGCAGGCCGGGTTGGGCAGTAGAGGATGTTAAAGACAAAATTGGGAAGCTACTAGAGGAGTATGAATCTGGTGGAGATGTTAGGGAGGCATGTCACTGCATAAAGGAGTTAGGCATGCCATTTTTTCACCATGAGGTTGTTAAAAAGGCTCTGGTGAATTTTATTGAGAAGAAGAATGAGAGACTCTGGTGCTTGCTCAAGGATTGTTTTGGCTCAGGACTCATTACCATGAATCAGATGACAAAGGGTTTCGAACGCGTAGCAGAAGCACTTGATGACTTGGCCTTGGATGTACCTGACGCTGAGAAACAGTTCATATGTTACGTGGACAGGGCCAAGGCTGCAGGCTGGTTGGATTGCTCTTTTTCATTCACCAAACAAGGACATGCCAAAGAGAATGGCACTTGTCATTGATCGCTGGTAAGTATGCTTCACTTGAATTGCTCATTTCTCATCTAAAATGAGTGCAGTGCTAGTTACTTACTGTTTATGCTAAACTTAATTTCAGAGGGAAACGTACGAATTTGAGCAGACAGATTTCGTGTGGTGGATATTTTTTGTTTTTGTAAACCTACGAAGTGATTATGGTGTGTTTATCAGCAAAAGCTGACACTGTTAGTAATTTGATTTTGTCATACTTTCAATTTACAACAAAAGGTGGCTTATATATAATATATATATATATGTATGTAATTTTTTTATTTGTTAGGTGAGTAATATTGATTAATTTGTTTGGCAGAGGTATTTAACATGTTAAGGATTTGTTAGTTTGATAATGAAATCATTTCTATCTTGCTTTCTACATTACTGCAGTAAATTTAGTACTAGGCTGGAATTTGCTTTACAACTAGTCTCTTTAGATAAAATGAAACGCAAGAAACCTCTATTTGGATCTATGATTGGATATTGGGATGTCATCAGAAGTACCCCTGTCTCTTATGTAATTAAGCGGGTTTAAACATGTTGTCGCAAACGCATTGAGTCTCCATAAGCAATGTGAGTTCTGTACCCTCTCTCTTAGTTCAGATTTGATTGTCAAAAGAATCCGAGAAAGGTTAAAGAATTAAACTTTCAAACTAAAATAACACAAATATGAAGAGAGACAAAAGATAGCAAAGTAATCATAGCCTCAACTGAAAACAGTTTGATTGTCCACAATATGCACGTTATTAAATTACAACCCATAGCAAGACATAAAAACTCTAGAGCAATTTGTACTGGCAGAATTTTTCCGTTTTAGCTGCGTTTCACAAATGTGCTATTGAAATGATATTCTCCAGTAGCCATCGGAAAATACTCATTTGGTCATGCACAGACCGTCCCAATGACTGCGGCATTGCCATCGCCACCACAATAACCTCCTAGGGCCACTACCACTGCCATTGATGAGTTGAAGACAGGAGAAGCATGTCCAGTTTCAGAAGAAGAGAAATCATCCTGCACACACTAATGTGAGTTCGCTAAGTCGTCTTCGTGCTCAGCAGCAAACTGAGGAGCCTACAGATCCAAGTCATCACTACGGTTACGGTTGCTCGAGTATAAGGATTCTGGCTGTGGATTTATTGGCAACTGCAGGTAGAGACAGAGTTGTGATCAAGTCCATTCGGAGTCATTACCAAAGCAGTAAAAAGTATGAGGATTCCGGCAGTGGATGGATTGGGAACTGCAGGGCAGAGAAACAGTTGTAATAAAGCCCACTAGTCAAGTCATTGCTAAATCCGCCAGAGTTTGAGGATCCTGGCTGTGGATGACTTGACGACCGCAGGTTGGACAAAAAGTCACAATGATCCAGCCCATTGCTCGAGTTATAATTAAAGCTGCTAGAGTACAAGGATCCTAGCGATAGGTGAATTGGTGACTGCAGGGCAGAGAAAGAGTTGTGATCCAGCCAAATGTCCAAGTCATTACTAAAGCTGCTAGAAAATGAGGATCCTCACGTTATAGGGCACTATTTGTATAAGCTCAAACGTAAAGTAAGGTTTGCTCCTCCTCACCTCTGAAAGAAAACTTTTTACAGCATGATTTTCAGTATTGGAAGACAACTGGTGATTTGGTAGAAGCTGAGATTCAATCTGAAGTAAGAATCACAGAAATAAATAAAGCATTAATTGACTTCTGCATATATTTCTCCTGCATCATCATTCTCACCTCAAAAAACATAGTTTTAGCAACATAATCTTCTAAATTAGAAGATACATGCTGATTAGGTAGTAGTTGAGGTTCTTCCATCTGTAAACAAGCATTAGATTAGAATCATAATAGAACAATAATTTGTACCGGATATATGTTTCTCCTGCACTGCATGTACAAGCTAGTATGGTAAACTATTCATAAGGCAGGCATGCTCTCTCTCTCTCACCTCTGAAAAACTGTTGTTTCTCAGATGATCTTCAACCGTAGAAGACCCATGGAAATTTGGTAGTAGCAGCTGAGATTCCAACTGAAGTGATAATCATAAAGGAATAAAAGCATTAACTAGGAATCATATAAGAACAAGCACTGGTTCCAAATAAGTTTCAAGTTGTGCTCTCTCACCTGTGATATGATAGCTTTTGCAGCATCATCTTCAATAAGAGGAGACAAATGTTGCTTTGATAGTAGTTGAGATTCCAACTGAATTGTACAATCATCATAAATTCATGAGAGAAGAATATATTACTTGAGAACCATACAAAAATAACAACTAGTTCTAATAATCAAACTTTCACAAGAAAAATAAAAAAACAACAAATTTATATTATCAAGACAACTTATACACATATTAAATTGCCCTATTTAGGTTAACAATGCTTTTAACATATTGTATGCGGTTCAAGTAATTTCATTTTTTTTTTTTTAACATAATTTACGCATATCAAAAATCAGACACTCTTCCACATAACAAAAGACCACACTAGAGAATTTCTAACTCAATTAAACAAGAAAGACTAAAATGACTAACCAATTTTTCAGGAGTTACATCCCATTTCGCAGAAGAAGACGAGAAAGAGAGAAAAATTTTGATGCGCAAATTTTGGTATGCTGGATGCAGAAGGAAGTGAGTGGTGTCTTCGAAAAGTAATATTGCTATATATGCTGTCAAAGCTGGGTCGCGAGGAGATTCCGGATTTCCAAAAGCGCAATGCGTCTGTCACGAATTTTCAAAACCATGACGTCAAGTAGAGGACAGAGTATGACGCTTTATGACAAGTAATATATTTCTATTTATGGTGCAATTAATAATAAATTAATATATTTCCTTTTTCCCAATTGATCTGATCATATGATAAGTTATTTTGTGACCGCACGTATGAGACTGTAACTCTTAATTATATTCCACGTCGTCACTTCTTAATTAAATCATAGCCAAAAGAAATCTTGTTTTTTTCATTAATTTAATTATCCATAAGTTAAGATAATGTAAGTATTGATATTTTGAAATATAAAAATGATTTGATAGACATATATTTGGGTACATAATTTTTGTCGTTGATGTTGATGATGTGTTAAAATGTGTTATGGATAAAATAGATATCAGAATATTTAAGCCCAAGCAATCCACAGTGCAGGCCCAATGGTCCAGAAGCCCAATTATTCGTCATCATTTCTGTCCATTCTTCTCTAAGAGAGGCCCACTAGTGGGCATTTGTTGTGGTCGCTGACCGTTATCGCCCATTCTGACCGCAAATTGTCTATTCCGCAAGACTGGCTGTGACCGCTATATTTTCCGCCACTCAGATCACCGTGCTCTCCTTCAACTTTATTCGCCAAGTTTGATCGCTGGCCGTTAGCTCTCATCCCTCAGACTTGCTCACTAGAATATCCGCCACCCGCGGCAGCTAAGCCTGCTCGCTATATTTCCGTCAGGACTGACCGCCTGTCTTACTGCTATTCCTGCCCGACCGGGGGATCCGCCAAGATAAACCATCCATCAGAGATGTCCACTAAGCCATTTTCGTCCGAAGTTACCTGTTTGAGCTGGTCGCCAGTTTCTGAACGTGGCCGCGTTCCAACTCCCTCACTCATGGCATCACTCGCCTCACCGTCATATCCAGCTATGTACATACCGACGCATATCCCACTTCTGCGATCCTCCTGGAAGACGGTGTTCGAAGACCCTCTTCTTCCCCCGCCTGATTCGGTGTTCCATCTGCTGAGAGATCCGTCTCCGCCTCGCTTCTAAAGATCTTCAGTCCAAACTTCAGAAACCAACAGTGCCATACGGGAGCGCCCTTCCAAGGCTTGTCATGCACGTAACGTCCATCAGAAGTCGTGGTCGAATCCTCGACAACCCATCATTGCATATCCAGTCCGGACGTCAGAAATCTCTCTCGGGCAGACCTCAGACGCGACGGATTCGACCGCATTTATTGTGTTTTCGGCCGCATTTAATGCATTGTCAGCCGCATTAATTGGGTTTCTGGCGCATTAAATGCTGTCTGTCAGTGCAACTGTAGTTAACTATTTGTTTTTGTCTTATTCTGTTTACTGTAGCATCTCCCCCTCCTCTATAAAAGGGGGACGATTTTCACTGTAAAATGATGGAATTTTTTAGTGCCGTTACTCTGTCAAAATAGTGAGAGAGTGAACAGTGGATGTAGGCATCTTTTTGGGCCGAACCACTCTAAAAACCTTCTGCGTTTCCTCCTCCTCGCCCCTAACTTTCCCTTCCTCATTCTGTTTCCTTTGCATACATTCTGTTAACTGTTCGAAACTGTAGTTTGGGCCCGAAAACAACCTCGTTGGCTAAGGAAACCTTTTCCCAACGTTAACAAAATGTTTATTGTTTAATAAAATATAAATAAAATTACCTTTAATTAATTTCAAAATTAAGTAACTCGCGTCCCAGGTTAGGTTCTACCCAATCCCATCATGAGGCTCCGATCATTTGACCCCCTTCACTTGTTGTTAAGAATAACGAGGCGCAAGCAGGGGTGGCCCGGTAGTATAAGATGCCCCTCACCAAACCTTAGATGATTAATAAGAATGTACTTTTCCTTTGATACGTGAATAATTTTTTTACGTTGCGTTTGTAATCTTCTTTCATTTTTGAGAATAAATATCTAAACCATATTTCAGAGTCATACCTCAGTTAATACTGACAAATATTTTGGTCTGGTGTCAATAAATCAAATAATAATTAAAGAGGTTTTTTTCTATATTACAAAAAGATATAATTCTCATATTCACTAAGTTTCAAAAAGAAAAAAAAAAATTGTCATATTCACTAAATTTTTAGAAATTATAATTACATGACATTAAACTTTACACATGAATAATAATTAAATTACTAATATAAAGTAGATTTAATTTCACCATTCTATTATAAGCATCTTTCTTTTCTTTTTTTTTGTCCCTTGATATAGAAATATTAATATATGAGCAAACACTGGATGCCTTAGAAGAGGCACCCACATTGGGCACACTTCTCTTATAGTGCTCGAGTTCGAAGCTCATATCATATCCATCAATTAGTTTAGTAGTAATTTTCGCACTAAATAGTAGATAATTTTCTTTTGTCCCGAAAATAGATTTTCGATCTGAGATATCTGTAGGTTCCAATAGATATCTGGTTTGGTGTCAAAAATTGTTGTGAATAAATAATAATAATAATAATAATATATTACCTAAAATTGTTTTTAGTTAATAAATTACATATCATACAAATATTTTGTTTTTCTAACCAAATTTATTTTCATTTTTTATTCCAAAACACCGAACATTGTTATAACTTATTTTCATTTGCTTTCTGGTTGGGGAGGCAGGGGGAAGGGGAGTGCGCGCTGACCTATGCCTAAATTTATTTTTATACTAAATCGTAAACAAGCCTTTGTTGCCAAACTATTCTCCATTGGTCTGTTAGTCAATTCACACAAGTTCAAATAGATTCCCCATTTCCTCCTCCTTCCACAAGTTGCTATGATTCTAACATTATCTCCGTCCCTTTTGAATTCCTAGATATTTTTATATGCGAGATAGGCATTAAATTAAATTTTAAAAAATAATATGGACATTCATCTATTCATTGTCATTCTGATTTATGTTTTAAAATATACTAATAAATAATAATTACTGGATAATAAAAAATATATACATGAACGTTGAAGCCACCTACAAAATTTTAATTTTACTTTTGAAAGAACACTGCAATGCAATAACTTAGATTTAAGAAATTGTTAGACTAATGAAACTTTATCTTCTATCAGATTGATTATTTTTATAATTAATACTTAGTATTAATTATTTACATATAATGATTGCATCACAATATTCAGATTTAAGAGGCTGTCACACTAATGGAATTTTATCTACAGCCAAACCACATTGCCATTGGATGTATTTCTTATTTTTATAATTAATAATTAGTATTAATTAGTTATATATAATAATGCATCACAATATTCAGATTTAAGAGAGTGTCACACTAATGGAAATCTATCTACTGCCAAACCACATTATCATTGGATGTATTGATTATTTTCATAATTAATCTTTAACATTAATTATTTGTATATAATGAATGTATCACGATATTGAAATTGATATTATATATGTAGGTGTTCGTGAATTTATAATTTGAAACAAAAATCTACGCATTCTCCGATCTTCAAATTAATTTTCAATCTAAATATTTCCTTAAAATTTATGTAATGTCCATCACCTGTGTATTCATCTTTGATTTTCAATTATTACCATTCTTCAAGAACTACAACTATTTGTGTGGATTACCTCCCATCTCGTGTGGACCTTTTTCTCACCTTTGTGTAAGTAGATCCCTCCCATATAGGAGAAGCATCCCGAATTGTGCCAGTGTTTCTATCTCAATAAATCTCGATAATCATCTGAACCAATCCCAATCGTAAAATTTTTAAATATATATATATATACACACAACTATTTTGCTTCTAATATTTGCTTTGTCGTTATTCATGGTAATTTTCCGTTTCTTAAAAACTCGACTGCCAAATTAGAACCACCTCGTGCACTACAGAAAGAAAATGAAAGAAAGATACAATGAAGCATGGAAATCATAGTTTTAATAGACAACAGTTTAGTGGTGTTTTACTTTTACAGCATTACACAAATTATAGTTTACAACTCAAACAAATCTACCATTTGTACTAGTACAACAATTTCATGAGCCATAACTGCATGCGGTTGACACATGCTATTGAGCTATAATATTCTTGATTAACCATTGAAGAAAATCCATTTAACAATGCAGCAATGGTTTCAAAGTCTTCGTCACTGCCATCAGAGAAACAAGCTTCCGTGACTATCGTGTCCAGTTTCTTCACCAAATAATTCGGAGTCCTCCAGATTCCAAAAGTCATCATCTCGCTCACTGTCTAACGGCGCATTGCACACATATGAGTCATCACTAAAACTACAAGAAATTGGTGACTGTAGATCCCACTCTGCAGGAACCTGAGGTTCTACCTGAAGAAAGAATCGTAGACAAACAAATCAGTTCTATGTATGTTTCTTGCACATTATATCTACTAGTTGAAATTGAAAATGGCATGTAAAGCATGTGCCTTCTCACCTCTGAAGAAATATCTTTAGCAACAGAGTCTTCCATATTAGAAGACAAATGCTGATTTTCTGGTAGCTGAAATTCTTTCTGAAGCAGTGATCAAAGACAGACGATCATTAGTATTCTATATACTTTTCATGCACCACAAGTAAGAGTTGATATTGAAAATTGTCCACAAAGCATGCAAATTCTCACCTCTGAAGAAATTTCTTTTGCAACGAGATCTTCTCCATTCGAAAATTTGTGTTGTTTTGGTAGTAGTTGAGATTCCGGCTGAGAATAAAAAAGAATAATCAATTTTCAGTTTAAGACATGTTTTCCTTGAACCACAGGTACCAAGTGATATTGAAAATACTCACAGAGTTCTCACCTGATTTTTGGTGACATGCGATATATGGTGTATCGGTAGTAGCTGAGATTCCACCTAAGTAGAAATCATAGACAAACCAGTATCACTACTTTGAAATCCTTTTGCCATATATATCAAATGTACAAGCAGATATTGAAGATTATCAATATGACATGCTCTTGCTCACCTCAATGAGATTGGTATTCTCAATATAATTAGTGGAACTAGAAGGCAAATAGGAATTTTGAAGTACCCGATCAGGTTGTGTCTGGATTAGGAATCACAAATATCAAAACGATAGTATTATGTATGTTTTTATGAAACATCATCACATGAATGCATATAAAAGATAACAAAGAAAATTTTCCCTCTTTGGAAGTGTTCTTTTTCACCTTTAGAACAATATCTTCTGCAATATCGCTTCTAGAATCATAAACCAAACTGTCACTCGGCTGCCCTTCATCAAGGGTTGAAGAACGCTCAGGATTCTTATCCGGTTTTCTTTCTATGCGACAAACAGTAACTTCACGCTACACAAAAAGAAGGGGAAAAGAAATGAGCTATCTATATAGAATTTATACTATCAATTTGTGAGACAAAAGAAAATTTCCATTACATGAAACTATAATAGTAATCGGACTACCATGTGAAGAAAACAACACTTTCATATCTCCAAAATAATTTATACACAAATTTCTTCGAGTCGGACTAATATAATTTTACCCGAATGTTTGTGGAAGTTAAAATTTGACTTAAAATGCGTAATTTTAATATTCATCTATTCATTTTCATTCATTATAATGGTGAAAAAGGGTATATAAATTCGAGGTAAATGATAACCATTAGACATTGAAAATGGATAGATCGATGTTGAAATCACTTTTCTAAGACAAATTTTTAATTTTGTTTCTGTGATACCACATAGGGAGCAGGGATTCAAATTTTAAAATTTTCCAGGCTTAATGAACATCCTCTCGCACCAAATCCCTTTGAATGATAGTGATCAAAATTTTAAATTAATATAGCTTCACCCGATGGATATACACATAAGCCTATACCATTCAAAATGTGTCGAGTATTACTACGTGTAACTCATTAGTAGTTTATTATTACATGACCGGTTTCCATGAATTTGTAATTTGAAACACAAATCTGCATGTTTTCAGGCCTTTAAATTTATTTTTAGTCAACGACAATTCCTTAAAAGCTTTGTTAATATCCATCCTATTGTTTTTTGTCTGTGATTCTCACTTAGTTGTCATTCTTCAAGAACTACAGTTTTTCTAATTCCAATATTTGCATTCTCAATTAATGATGATAATTTTCTGTTTTTAAGAAATCTTGACTGACAAATTAAAACCACCTTGTACAAAGAGAAAATGAAAGAAAGGCAAAACGACACATAGAAATCATAGGAATCATTTTTCCTGAAGACTTAACGTCTTTAATTTTACTAAAAATCGAATAGCACCTTTCAATGTATTAATATCTTGTTTGTTTTTCAAAGATAAATTTATCTTAAAATAATTAATTTAACATTTTTACACTTAATATTATTAAAAAATTAGATGGAATTAAATGATTTAAAATAAATAAAAAGTCAAGATTTCTAATTTCATTTTTTCAATTGTTTTTGGTACTTTTAAATTGTTTAGCCACTTAAAAGGAACCAACAAAACAATGTAAAAAATCTAAAATATATATATATATAGTTTATATTTATATTCTTTTAAGGGAAAAAAATAAACAACCCCATAGTCTTCTTATAGGATAGTTTAGTGGCTTTTACAGCATCACCCGAATTAGGTTACAACTCAAACATATCTACCATCCATACTAGTAAAACATTTTCATCCACCGTGACACATAGTTATGATTGACACTCGACACATGCTCCGATTAATAGAGAACAGTTTAGTGGTCTTTTACAGCTATTAGCTTACAACTAAAACAAGCCTACCATTCATACTAGTAAAAACATTTTCATCTACCGTGAGACATAGTTGTGGTCGACACTCGACACATGCTCCTATTAATGGAGAACAGTTTAGTGGTCTTTTACAGCTTCACACAAATTAGTTTACAACTAAAACAAATCTACCATTCATACTAGTGGTAACATTTTCATCTACCGTGAGACATAGTTGCGGTTGACACTCGACACATGGTATCGAGCTAATATTCTCCATTAGCCGTTGAAGAAAATTCATCTAACAATGCGGCAAAGGTTTCAGACTCTTCGTCACTAGGTTGCCTTCCATCAAGGGTTGAAGAAGGTCCAGGACCCTTATAAAAGTAATAAATCTACCATTTGTACTAGTGAAACATTTTCATTTACTGTGAGACAGTTGTGGTTGACACTTAATCCATGCTATTCATGAGCTAATATTCTTCATTAGCCGTTGAAGAAAATTCATTTAACAATGCAGCAATGGTTTCAGACTCTTCGTCACTTGGTTGCCTTTCATCAAGGATTGAAGAAGGTCCAGAATTCTTAACCGGTTTTCTTTCTATGCGACAGACAACAACTTCATGCTACCCATATAAATTATAAATAAATGAGTTCTCTATGTAGAATTTTAACTGTCAATTAGTGAGGAAAAAGAAATTGTTCAATTCATTAAAATTGCAACAATACTAGTAATCAAACTTCCATGAAAAAGAAAACCACGTATTCATATAGTCAAGATAAATAATACACAAATTAAATTCTCCAAATCAGACCATAATATGCTTTTAAACTAATGTTTGTGGTTTAAGTTAAAATCAAAACTCTTAATTTCTTACCTGATTTGGCTTGCGCAGATAAAATAAGCGAGACATATCGATATTGCACACTCTGATCCACCCAAAAAAAACAACACACAAGAGCACTTCTAGTTAATTTTCACTTACTTTTTCCTGCCTAGACAAACACTGATGTGTTTCAAACCCCAGTTTCTGCCACTCAACATTTTTTTAATCTCCTAACCTTAACATAATCAACAAGGGCAAAATCGCTAAATCAAGCATGCTTTAATTAAATCCAAACCAAAACCAAATGCAAAACAATTCAAAGAACGGCGTACAAAAGCAATAATAGATGATCAGAGCACATACTTTGAAAACAGGTTTTTTGTTGTGGCGGTGGTCCCCATGGTGGGCATGGTACTCATGCATGACCCAATTAGTCCTGTTCTCCTTTCTAAAATCGGAGCCCTTGTAGAACACCAAAGTCTTTTTAAAACCAATCAGTTTGTTGGTATGTTTGGTCTTGACTTTGCTATCTCTACCGGTTATCTTCCAGGACCCTCCCTTGGCTGTTCTTTTGGCACGACCACTTTTGGCATACTTCTGATTAAGTACGCAGAAAAAATACCAAACTTCTTCATCAGACTGAAATGATAGCCCTGCAGTGCATCAAACACAGAAAACAAAACAATTATTAAATTTTTGACGAGCTGGAATTCTGATAGTGGTGTCTGATTGGTTGAAGCAAATAACGTACCAGGCAATTCACAAGGATGATGCTCGTAAATATTAACGTCCTTGATAGTGTGGTCAGTAAAAGCAGGGTCAAGCCTCTTCTTCTCCAGGAAATGACAAACCAATTCTTCAGGAGTTGGTCGGAACCTGTACCCGACAAGACTGTCCATGTCGCAGCGGAAGAAGACGAGAAAGAGAAAACGGCAAGATGTCTCTGGTTTGATCACTAAATTTTACTCGGAAACAGGAAGGGAAGAGTTGTGACCATTTATAGAAGAGAGGGAGGGGTCATTAAGATTTTCTCTATTTTTTTTTTTTTTTTGTGAAAGAGATTCCCCCTGCTTTAGTCTTGGCCAACCTTCGATGCACTATCAGTGAGTGACCTCCGTACTGAAAAAATCATAGAGAAATTTTGGGTACACCCTCCGTTGCGATCGTGCCACGTGACCTCATGAGGCGATCTTAACCGATGATGCACCAACGCTAGCGTGTCATCTGCCAATATGACGAATGATGGATGACACACTACTGGACTGCTCAGTAAGAAAACCGCGTATCACAGATTATGACAGTAATACTTTTGCTCCATTTTTAATAATAATAATCTATTTCAAAAAATAATAATAATATTCTTAATAGTTTTTTTTTTTAAAAAAAAAAAAACACACCTCTTAATGGTTATTGCATGTAATTATATACTTCTACATTTTTTAAAAAGCTAGAGGTTGAATTCTCAACTTGTGGTTACTAATATATTTATGTATATTTTTGTACGAATATTCTAATTAAGCAAGTAGTTTAATATGTTTGTGTTGATTGTTTTCTCTATAAGTAGTTGGTTCTTGTTTATTAAAAAATAATAAATAATGTTTTTAAAAATAAAAATTTAAACTATATAAATAATATTTGATCCCTGACCATTCAACATCTTTTAACAAAAATAATCATATAATTAATATATTCTCCAACTATTATTATTCAATTGATGAAGCTGAAGTTAGCCAATAATGTGCTACTCACATCTACATTTATTAGTAGGTAATTTCAGTTCTTTAATTTGTAATTTGGTTTTTATTAACAAAAAATACAGTATTATTCAATTAATTTAATTATCACAATAATTGAAATTAAGATCAAAATTGACAATTATATTATTACATTATTTTTTCCCATAATTTCGAAATACACAAATCTTTTAATAAGTGTATATTTAGGTAAAGTAACACAACTCATTTTAAAAAAATAATTCAAAAATTAAGCACATAATATAACATGTTATTTTATCTCTACATTTCTTGGGTCGATTTTTGAATTAAATTTTGTTGGTAATGTAATACTTTGCTATAGCCCCTCCTAAAAATAATTAAAATATATTTTAAAATTTACACATTTATAATTCAATTTGGTTTTATAAAATTTTTATTTTGATCTCTGGAAGTTTATATTTTAACACATCAACCCGAAAATAAATTTTTTTGGCTCCACCTCAAATGTGTTAAAGTACCTACTTCTTAATAAAAATTAAGCAAATTGTTTTTAATGATTTTATAATTGGAAACTTGCTCCCCAAGCGGGCTTAAGGCATCACCATCAAAGAGTAACAGACTCCTTTTCAATATGTATTTTCATCTCAAGCCGAAAGGACAACATATGCTTCCTTCCTTCACAAGTTGTAATGGTTCTGGTATGTTCTCACTGCCATTTGTGCGAATTTTCAAACTTTAATAGCTCTTCATTAATGAAGGGCCAATTATCTATTCCCTCTTCCTTCCTTCACAAGCTGTAGTGGTTCTAGAATCATCTCTGTGCCTTTTGAATTGCTAGAATTTTCCAGTTGAACCAAGCGTGAATTTTCATATTTTACTATCTCCTTATAAAGGGGCAATTATCATAAGTGATTAGAATTCACCTGATTCTAATTTTTGTGACATTTACAAAATTTTTCAAATTGGTTTCTAGAATGTTAATTGTACCCTAACTTAAGCTAGTCAACCTTCATAACCAATGTGTATCCTGGTTTCAAACCTTACACAGATAAAATTATATTTAAATAAATATCAGAATAATATTAAATCTAAAAATAAAAAACAAAAGCTCTAAAACCATTAGATGTAACAAAAAATAATATAAAATGTATGAGATTAATCGGTTTCCTGCAAATTAATAGGAGAGGTAAATTTTCATCTATCTCCTTTGTCAGGAGACTTACAATTTCAATCGCCAAAAGTTACCGACACGGTTGAGATAATTTTTTCCATCTTTTTCCCAAAATTTTTAAGTTTTTGCCATCACTATTATTAATTTTTTTTTTCCAATAGTAGTTTCAATATATATTTTTTTAGAGTACACGTTAAAATCATAATTAACTAATGAGTGAAAAAAAAAAAAAAACATATTTTATCATCGAACCATCCCATCTTCCAATATATTTGGGATTCAATTCCTACCAAATATATATTATAACTTGTATGAGTAGTTTTTTTTTTTTTTTTTTTTTGTAGATATGATAGTCTCATTTTCATGAAAGTATATAACACACAAATCATTGATCTTGACGAAAATGAATAGATTTTTGAGCTATGTAATTATTAATCTTGATAAATCTAGAGTGATATACTCATTTAATGTCAAAGTAAGAAGACAAAGGAAGTGGATGATTTGTTTCATGAGTTACTTGTTACTTCTTGTCCTTGTTTTGTTTTTTTTTTTCAATTGACTACCCAACTTTTAAGAATTTGTTTTTTTTTTTTAACTATCATTTAAACGGGCCTCACGCTCAAAATTACTGGCTCACCACGATAATAACAAAGACTAATAAGAAAGTACTTTTTTCTCAAAAAAAAAAGTATTTTTTAGTTTTGTTCTTAGGACCTGAGAAATAAAATGGCAGTACCACTTTAGAAAGTTAAGGACAGTTCAACATCATAAAGTTGAATATTTTAATTATGAAAATAAATATCTTAACTATGTTCATAATATTTGATTATGGTAAATTTCAATATGTTTCTAATCCGTTCAAAATGTCTATTTAAAAACAAAAAATATTAAAATCATAAAAATGAATAAATAACGGGAGAATAAAGATAAGGAAGAACTTCATTTTGGTTTCACATTTTTTGTGTTAGTTACCATCAAATCCAAAAGTTTAAACTGATAGAAAATGGTTAAACTATAGTATTTAAGACTTGAGGTTGACACGTGACACGCCCCCTCACGTGTAACGTAGACAAATAACAAATGACGGACATATACTACACGCCCCTTACCGTATAACATATATAACGAGATGATATTGAGATAAATGGGGGAGAGAGGGTTTGAACTAGAGACCTCAAAACTCTGATACTATGTTAGTTACTATCAGACCCAAAAGTTTAAGCAGATAGGAAATGACCCAACTATAGTATTTAAGATTTGAGATTGACACGTGACATTTAAGAAACTTATTATTTTTAAATGCCATATGTTTATAGCATTATTCATCTATTACATATTAAAAACTCATTAAATTAGTAGTTTTGATGTGATCTTTGATGCTCAATGTCAACTGAAAATGATAAGAGACTATTTTATCCTTCACTTTATATACATTTTTAATTATTATTTTTATTTAATTTTAAATCTTTTTTTCCATCTAACACATATCATTTGACTTAAAAGACAAAACTACCCCTACATGTATAATATTTGACTATCTGTTGACCGATAGTAATGACTAATTTGATGAGTTTTTTGAACGTAAGGGATCATAACACTATAAATACATTCGCATTTAAAAATGAAAATTTTCCAAAAATAATGAAAGAGTTTTGTTTTGCAATTGTATAATCTCAACACATGTCATGTACGGCTAGAAACAACACCAAAATGAATATTCTTCAAGCTGTTAGTACATCTCTAATACTTCGATGAATTGTTTTTTTTTTAAAAAAAAAAAAAGAAAAAGATGTCATGTCATCAATATCAAGATATTTATTTCATACATGATATAGATATCATTTGAAAGACAATCAAATCCAAGATTGTTCTTCTATACTTCCATGCATTTACATTTAATATCTCGATATATTTCCATTTAATGCTTTCATATTTTTCATTTAATATTTCCTTTTTTTTAACTTTTAATTAGATTTGAAAATTAAAATTAAATAATTATTAATTTATTGACACAACTGTCTACAGACCTTTAGAAAATAGATAGTCATGTTGACAATATGTATTTTTATGTTATCATCTCAGTTTGACATTAATGATTAATAATTATATTTGAGAGATTTATTTTAATTTAATGTCTATTCATCCTATGTGACATATAATTTTTTCATAATTCATGAGAGCATTATAGATACTTTTAAAATGATGCAAGCTAGCACGCATATTAATGCCAAACTACTATTGGATGTAAACAGTAAGTTTGTTCATGGGCTTCGAGCCCAGAACTGAAATTTTAAGGCTAATCCATCATTTAATCTCTGGGCCTGTTCATCGTTATCTTGGACCCAAATAACAAGGGCTTTTTAGGACATTTAATTTCTTGAAAATGGCTTTCTATGAGGTGTTACAATTTACATAACAAGAATTGCACACAAATTTTAAGGTGCGGGAGCCCCATATTTTATGTAGAATCATGTCTGTAATCTAAATCTGCAGGAAGTTATGCACGAGATCCGCACCTAAGAAGTCTCCAAAGACTGCAATTCAATGACTGAAGGAACCTCGCAACCCATCACTTGTGAAATTAAGGAAAAATTAAAACTGTAATAACTATACGCATATTATCTGTGTGTATATTTATAATTTTAAAATTAATGATATTTCATTATGATATCAAAGTTTATAAGATAACGATAGACTTGGTAAGTCCCCGCATCCAGTGGTGGATTACAGGGGAGCTAGCTAGAGCGATAGGGCCTAAAACAATAAAATATATACCTAAAAATTTATATATTTATCTTCGAATTTTGTTTCCCTTTCAGTTGGCAGATAATAGTTCAACAATTAAAAAAAAAAACAACTAGATAAACTTATATTATAATGTTTACAAATGTCAAAAAATATATATATATATCTGGTTTTATGCACGCTCTCTCTTATCACACGAGGGATTGCATATCTCTGAGTTACTTAGGGATATGATTTAAAGTCTTATCAAAAGTACTTTACAAATTTCATATAATGGTTATCCCTTAATTATAAGAGTAGATAATTATTAGTATAAGTGCGAGTAATTGTCTTCTATTATGAAGCAAATAGTGTTGGGCTTGTTAACGGATAATTGTTAATCTCGAAACGTTTGGTCAATAGTTGTTTTCCGATTATAAGAGATTGATCTCAATAATTATTATCTCTCGATTATTAGAATATATAGTAATTTATTTCAATAGGTTCTGATGTATTTTTGACTTAGCGTAAGCCAAAAACACTAAAAAAGAGTTACGTATATTATTAATATGCATACATAACTTATTTTAGAGCCGACTTTGCTTTTTTCATAATGTTAAGAAAGTTTAAATGTACAGAATACCAAACATGGTAAGCCACCAAATTTTAATGATTAAAGTAGCATGAAACGTATACGATTAATTTATTTTCGCCTAACAAGGCCGTCAAATTGATTCGTTCAAACACAGAAACTAAAACTTAAAGATAGTGCTCATAAAAAATATTTGTCGAATTGTAATATAATAATTAAGCTTAATTATAAATTTACTTTACATAAATACTAGTAAAATTCAAAAGCAATGATTGGGACATTATCTGTAAGCTAGGGATCTCTCCATGCAACAAAAAGTTGGAATGTCTCTTAGTTCACAGGCACATAGCTTGGCCTATTCTGCCAAATCTTTTAAGCCATGGAATCAAAAAAAGCAATGATGATTCTCTTTCTAAGATTGCTTCAAAATTCAATTTATTTATTCATGTACTTTTAACTCAGGGAAGAGAATAGCAATTTGAACTTGAAATTTTAATATTATTGGAATTTCAATATTATCCAGAGGTGTGATTACTATCAATTTCAGCCCCCAATCTTACTATGCATCCTTTTAATAAAATGATATTGTTATGTACTTATTAATTATGAAATCAAGTTAGAATTACTTCAAAATAATATTTTTATCTCAGTTTATATTATTTTAATAATATAATCCGGTAATCAATTACGTGATTAGTCAATAATGCTACAGATTCAGAAGCGCAGGTTAGATTTAAAATAATATTTAACAAATTTGGGGAGTAATGTAATGCCAAGTCTCCATGCGCTTAGGAGCTGGAGCTTAGAGCTGTATTTTCTTGTAGAAAATCAAGGTTGTCTAATGTCTTAATACATGTGAGGATTAACCATCAATCATCTTATTATTGCAAGCGATAATGCTAAGCAACTAAGCGTGGCCTTTAATTAACTAATTCAACTCCTTCTTTTTATACAATTTTTATTGGTAGGTAAAAATCATTGACACTTCCCATACCAAAAAGTGAAGATCAATTCAAACATGTGGTTTATAATAACAAAAACAGAGGTGGTCTACCAGTGTAATCTCAATTTTATATTGATTAAAACCTGTCATGCCTTGTGAGTTGAGCATTCTCGTTTATGTTAATAGAAAGTGGACTTTTTGTACTTAATTATGCAAAAGCCAGAACTCTTGGTCATGTAAGCTTGTAAGTTGTGAACAATTAATTCTTCTTTATTTACCTTCTACGATTCGATTATAATAGAATTAATAGTACTATTTAATTTCATTTTTTCTAATAGTTTTAATTTACCATTCTTTCATCTCAAGAGAGTGTAGACAGATCAATTAGCCCGGCAAATCTCTGGCTAAATAAAGGTTTAATATTTTTCCAGTATACATCAATTGGCAATAGTATATTGAATTTGGAAAATGTTTTAAAGAAAATTCCTTTACAAATTAGTATTGTGCCATGAATATGGCGGCTAAAAGATTTTTTCTTGCTGGGTCATGCTAATATTTTCTTTTACCATATTTTCAATAGAGTTGTGATAAATTTTCTTTCAAAAAAAAAAAAAAAGAATTGTATATAAATTCTTCCTTTGATACATTCCTGATAAACCTGTAATTATTTGTAACAAATTACTTTATAATTCTTTTTTTTTTTTAAAAAAAAAAAAGCTTAGCTACAATGGTATATAAGTTGAATCCAATATAAATTGTGATTTTGTTTTAAACCCACTATCCTCGAGAGATTATTACTCAAAATATCTCAACCTCTCAAATATCATGTTTGGAGAGTAATCAGTATGATTTCTAACCTAATCTCAATCTCAAACTCCTTCAAATCCCCATCTCATGGAAATACTTATTCACAACCAAAATTATAAGATTTGATGGTTTTGGGAATGAACATTGTATCTCTATTTTTTTATTTTTCAAAATTTCAAATCATTTAAAAAAAATAATAATAATTTTAAGTATATTATAAAATATTTAAATTAATTTTATTCCAATCCAACCTCAACCTATACTAAATATTATATGGTATATTTTTAATCTAATCTCAAGTTTTACCAAACATGAGATAGTAATTTTAATCAAATCCAATCCAATTTATTCAATTCCAATCCCGCGTGCTAAATGTAGGTCAATGCATTTTTTTCCCTTATTGAGAATGAGAATAGTCTAATGTGTATACCTCACATATGTTATTATAAACAAATATTTTAAAACTGTATGAAATAGTTTCCTGTATCTCATTCATATATATACATACATACATATACATATACATATATATGGGTCTCTTTGATTCATCTGGGTATAGATACTGTTAACAAGAGAAATGAGTGATTATATTATAAAATTTACTAATTATAATTTATTATATTTTTATTATATCTTATTACAGTTAAATAGTGATTGTATTATAAAATTACTAATTGTAAGTTATAATATATTTATCATATCTGATTACAAT
The DNA here is from genome assembly GCA_022984855.1 of Dimocarpus longan. Taxonomy (NCBI): domain Eukaryota; kingdom Viridiplantae; phylum Streptophyta; class Magnoliopsida; order Sapindales; family Sapindaceae; genus Dimocarpus; species Dimocarpus longan. The sequence goes on from CM041024.1 coordinate 9,681,794, forward strand.
TAAATAAGTTATATTATAATTACAATAATCGACAAATATCAAACATGTTTAGTTATAATTATATATAATAAAGATATAATAAATTATAATTAAAATTTTAAGAATGAAATCACTTATTTTCTGTCAAGTGTATTGATATTGCAAGTATATTACGAATATATATATTAATTTTTTCATCAGTACCTTTTAACTTTAAAAAAGTTACGACGAATCAATCAAATTCATTCATTGTATTTTTTTACTTAAACAAATTTTTTCTCATATTTAATTAAAATACAATGATAAATTTGATTGATTTTGTCATAATTTTTTAAAATTATGAAGTATTGATGGTAGATTATATATATATTATATGTGCACACGCGCATCCCCGCATGGATGGGAACTTGGGTGGGATACTCCTAGCTGTTCAATTTTTGTTTCTTTGATTTACTAAAATTGCGATGGGTTCCGCCGTATCGATATATTCTTGCCTTCCTCAGCTCACGTTAAGTGTGGCTCTCCTTTTGACCTTGGAATCAACTCGACGGTGGATTATTAAAAAATGCAACTTATAACCTTTTGATTTTAGTAAATCAAAGAAATAAAATTTGATCAGCTAGGGGTCTCCCACCCAAGTCCCCATCAATGCATATATGTATTTATATATATATTAATTTTATTTTATTGTTATTTTTTGTCATCAAAGAGAAGTATACTATGTATAACATTATTTTAGTCATAAATGCACCATCTATTTTTGTTTAAAAATTTTGGTTAAAATTGCAAAGAATTATCCAATGAAATTAGAGAGGAGAAGATGTTTCAAATTTGATTTTCATATTTGGAAGAGGCCCTTGTCCTCAATATTAATCTGAGATTTTAAACATAATTTTATTAATATTTTTATAAAATGATACATATTTTGAAACATCATCAATCATCAACTACAGAATTACACACCCAAATATGCCATATACATTTATCCAAAGTGATAAACTTAACTTAATGTATATCCTCAAAACTTCCATCAATAAAATTATGAGTTCTAGGCATATTCATTTACCTTAAATCCTAATTATTATAATCTAAATATATATTTATCAAAAAATTATAATACCCCAAAAATATATTTTTCAAAAAGAATTGCACAGTATATCCTTGATGAAACTTTCATTCAATAAATTCAGTTTGCATTATAGTTTTTTTGTTTTTTTTTTTTTTAAACACTTGCATTATAGTTGGAAGTCAATTTAGTAATGAGTTTAGGAAAATGAAAATTTTGATTATCCACGCGACCCCACTTCAAAAAAAAAAAAAAAAAATCTCATTGGCAGGACAGCTTTTTATAATAACTGTTTATAAATGTCATGATGGTGCTCTACATGATTGTAACCAATCACATAAAAATACTCCCAACAAATCCTGCCAAGACTAGTCAACTTTATTAACTAACAAGACACACTTTGACCGAGAATAAAATAAACCAAAATAAAACCACACAGAAAAACCAGGTCAAAATCGTAAATATCATAAACATCAAGGTTAATCATACGATGAAAAGTAGCTAATCTGTGCTTACTCGTCTGCTTCTCACACGGTCCTAAAAACCGCAGTGTCAAGCCTCCCAACTCTCCCATCCCTTAGTTTGTCACGACAGCAACACTTGACCAGGTCAGAATTGGAATCTCAGTATATATTTTCTCGCAGACATAAAACCCCACTAATTTTATTTTCATCTACCTGTTTGGAGATAGCAGAGAAGCAACAATGGGTGGTAACGGAAAGCATCATCGCTGGAAAATTAGTTTCTATCATCGGTCTAGTTCGACTGGCAAACAGCCGCCTAAAGAGTTTCTATGTCCAGTTTCGGGGTCTTTGATGTTCGACCCGGTTGTTGTTTCATCGGGTCAAACTTTTGAACGTGTGGCGGTTGAAGTTTGTCGTGAATTCGGGTATTTGCCGGTGATGGAGGACGGGTCGACAGCGGATTTTGGTGCTGTTATTCCTAATTTGGCCATGAAGCAGACGATTCTCAGGTGGTGTGATAGTTCGGGTCTGGAGCATCCGTCGATACCCGATTATGGTACTTTGAATAGTGTTGTTAGAGGGAGAATGGAATCGGAGAGGCCGGAGTCGTCGTCGAAGTCGAATCCTGATATTAGGGTTTCGGAAAAGGAGCTGTTAAAAGGTGTGGCGGAGAATCCACCACGGGTGAATTTCACTCACGCGACAACTGAGTTGAATCACCGAGTCAACCACTTCTACTCCAGCTCGTCCGAGGAGTCTGTGGTGGTCGTGCCGCCGAGTCCCTTCACTCCCTTACCTCTCGCAACCCGACCCGCCTGTTACTCCGCTTCCTCCTCGTCGTCGTCTTCTTCCTCTGCCGAAATCACCGACGCCGAAACGATGGCGCACCAAATCCACACCTCCGACGCCGCCGCCGCGTCGTCGCCGGAGGAAGAGGAGCTTCTGCGGAAGCTAAGGAGCGGCGATATAGCGGTGCAGGAGCAAGGAGCAATGAATCTACGAAAGATGACGAGAGGGAGAGAAGATATGAGAGTCTCTCTCTGCACGCAGAGCTTGCTGGCGACGCTCCGGCCGCTCATTATTTCGCGGTACGCCGTCGTCCAGACGAACGCGATTGCTTCGCTGGTCAATCTATCTCTAGAGAAGCCGAACAAGGTTACGATCGTACGGTCAGGATTTGTTCCGTTGTTGATTGACGTACTTAAATCGGGATCCGAGGAGGCGCAGGAGCACGCCGCCGGTGCGCTTTTTAGTCTGGCTTTGGAGGACGAGAACAAGATGGCAATTGGTGTTTTGGGCGCGTTGCAGCCGCTGATGCACTCGCTGAGGTCCGAGAGTGATCGGACGCGCCATGACTCGGCCTTGGCGTTGTATCATTTGAGTCTGATTCAGAGCAACCGCGTGAAACTCATCAAACTCAACGCGGTCCAGACTTTGTTGACCATGGTCAAATCGGGCGACGCTGTGAGTCGGATTTTGTTGATTCTGTGCAATTTGGCAGCTTGTACGGAGGGCAGGTCGGCGGTTTTGGACGCGAATGGGGTGTCGATTCTGGCTGGGTTGTTAAGGGAGAGTGAGTTGGACTCGGAGGCGACTCGGGAGAACTGTGTGGCGGCGCTGTTTGCCCTGAGTCATGGGAGCATGAGATTCAAAGGGTTGGCTAAAGAGGCCAGGTTAGCGGAGGTGTTGAAAGATGTGGAAGAGAGAGGCAGCCAGAGAGCCAGAGAGAAGGCCAAGAGGATTCTTCAGATGATGAAAGGTAGAGAAGACGAGGAGGAGGAGGTTGACTGGGAGGGGGTGTTGGAATCGGGTGGACTCAGTCGGACTCGTTATCGAGTTGGTAACAATGTACATGGCTCCAACTCGACCAATTTTTGATTTTTCTTTTTTTTTTTTTTTTTTGGGGTTGTAGTCAGTTGTAAGTATTGGTGAGTCAGGACCGAGTTGGTGATGCTAGGAAGAATCAAGAATTTTCTGCAATTTTCTGTTTTTTGTGGGCATGGGATGTAATTATTGGTGGGACACCATTGTGGTTTTTCTTTTTTGACAAGAATCCAGGATGTTTATGGTTTCTTTGGTTTTTATTTTTTTTAAAATTTTAAATTAGTCACTTGAAAAAATCTTTTGTAACAATGTTTAAGAGTTTGCTTTTGTGAATGGTGTACAGTATTTTTAGTAATATTGGATTTACTTAGTTTTGTTTTCGAAAAAGGATTTGATTAATTTGGTTTGCCATTACTAATATGTCTGTAATTGACGTTGAATGAAAAGGAATTTGAGAGGTGCATAGTTGTACAAAATTGTTGGTCTACTGAGCTAAAAATCAAAAGCGGTATACTTTTGTTCTCATTACACAAGTCTTCTCAATGTCCTGTCCATGGACTCCATGTCTCTTTTCTACCAGTGGGCTGACTGATGTCTCTAGTTTACAACTGTACTTAACCTGTCCATGTCCTCTGTGCACATACATGGCTCTTTATGAACAAACAATGGAGCGAGTGATCGACTGGCCAATCCTAATTATACGAGGAGAAAGGAAAAAAATTGCAAGTCTATCCAGAAGTTAGCGAAACAGCCAAAACTTGTTAAGACTATCGGAGTCTGCAGTCATGACTCACACACAACCTTACTACTAATGCACATTAATTGGCTTCAATTTGTAAGATAATTCTAAGTAAGCAAAACTAATTTATTTTCGAAACTAAAATTTATTTAATTTAATATAGCTTATAAGAGTACTGTCTTATATGCCACAACGCAGCGTTTTAAGAAGCACGCTACTCTTCTCCAGTCTCCCACACTATCTATAGATCTAGAAACTAGAATCCAAAGCTCTTTCAGCGCCGAAATCATGCAGAAAACCCGTAAAAGAAAGCGGGTTCAAAACCCTCCTTTAAACTCAATTGAACCCCAACCCAAAACAACGACAAAGCAAGATCCATACCCGATCCACCCTCGACCAACCCCAGAAGAATGCCGAGCCATAAGAGACGATCTCTTGTCTCTTCACGGTTTCCCTCAAGAATTTGCCAAGTACCGCAATCAGAGACTTAAAGCTTGTAAATCAGAGCCGGTGGATGAGGATGGAGAGGTCGAAACCGTTCTTGATGGTCTGATTAAAACCGTGCTGTCCCAGAACACTACTGAAGTTAATTCTCTCAAAGCTTTTGCCTCTCTCAAGTCCGCCTTCCCCACCTGGGAAAATGTCAGTTTTTTAAGCTTTTATTTTGTTTTTGTATATATATTTTTATCTGTATTTCAATTAATTAGCAGTGACTGTGTTGGGGCTTATGTTAATGTTTTTGTTGTGTAATTGGTTTTAAGGTTCTAGCTGCTGAATCAAAATCAATAGAGAATGCCATAAGATGTGGAGGTTTAGCTCCTACCAAAGCTTCTTGTATCAAGAATATTTTGAATTGTTTGTTTGAGAGCAGAGGCAAGTTATGCTTGGAATACTTGCGAGATTTATCAGTTGATGAAATTAAGGCTGAGATCTCTCGTTTCAAAGGAATTGGCCCCAAAACGGTAACTTTTTCTTTTTCTGTTGATGAATGTTTTGTGCTCATTTACAACGTTGTTCATTTATTGCTTAGAATGTGATTACACTTAATGGCATTGAAGAACATCAGACTCTCAGAAACTGGTATTATTTTGTTGCAGCTTACTGATGCATGTAAAATGTCTTTGTTTGTCTGTTAATTTTAAATTTCTCTCTTTTCATTTCATACTCAATAGCTTGTTTTTGTGATGCACATATGTGTTCTGACTCACTATCAAGATCATAGTTCTGAGCCAAAGGCTTCACTTTATGTTGAGATCATCTGGGTTGTGGTTTAATATATTTCAGTCTTATTGATCTGATACCAAAACATTTTGACTATGGACATATACTATCTTGGTCATATATGATGTTCTACTGTTTGTTTTGGAACTTGATGATTGTGAAATGCACAAGCAGGTGGCTTGCGTCTTGTTGTTCCAGCTTCAACAAGATGATTTCCCAGTGGACACACACGTGAGTATTATTTTGTTCGAACCAATTTTCTTTTCTTGGAGTTTATTTACTCAAATTTCTATGGCCTATTAGGTGTTTGAGATTTCAAAGGCCATTGGTTGGGTCCCAGCTTTGGCAGACAGGAAAAAGACATACCTTCATCTCAATCAACGGATCCCAAACGAACTTAAATTTGATCTGAATTGTCTTCTGTATACACATGGTAAGCTCTGCCGTAATTGTATCAAGAAAGGGGCTAACCAGCAAAGAAAGGAATCTCAAGATGATTCTTGTCCTCTACTGAAGTACTGTGAGAATTCTAATATGACTTAACCGAATTTTTTGACGAATTTTAATCTAACAGACTCTGTTATTCTGTTTTTATATTTATTTTTTGAACCATTAGAATTGAAGTAGTGCCTCTTTCTTCTACATTTACCTAGAAGATGCGTACAGGTGAATTAGAATGAGGATCTGTAAAGAGTTGCCTAGGCATGAGTTGTGGATGTACAATCAATTGGGGAGAGTATTAATCAACTATAAAGAACACACTATCTGACAGCTTATATATCTTCCTAGACTCTTTGCAAGTTAAATACATCTAGGGAGAGTGAAGCTCTTGATTCTGCCTGCTGGTAATTTTTTCCTCTGAAGCAAGAAAATAATTTGAAGTGCCTATGCAAAGAAAAATTAAGGAAGTGGAAGTAATCAGAAACGAGGTTTTGTTGTTGGAACTTATTGATTAACAACTTAATCTACAGTTTTCAGATATCATAAGAGCTTCGCAGTGCATAATGTAGCCCTCAGCTGCAAATTTTCTAGGTCATACAGTTATAGCTTGTAAAGATGCTTATGCAATAAAATATCGAGTTTTTATGGTCTAAAAAGATATTTAGATCTTCTTGGTACCCTTTGTTGGTAGATATGTGTAGATCTTCTTATCTTATTTATTTCTTTACTTTTATTAGCAACTACTACTATCTGTAATAGCATCATGATTGAGGAAGAATAATAAGGAAGTTTAATTAGGACAGTTAAATCACAGACTAACAAATTGCAATCCCAAACAAGCATTTATAATGAATTGTGTGTTTCTACTTAGTGGAGAATTAGTTTGAAAATTAGTGCTGTCCAACCTAGCATCAATGCATCATTGCCTTTGCTTGACTTTTGGTGTTACCTTAGATTTTATATTTGTCTTCAACTATCACAAATATTAAGATCCTCCAATATTATAGTAAATATCATGTGCAAAAACAAGCTGCTCATAGGCTTATTAGATATTGAAATGTCTTTTGATTTGGACAGTCCAATGCATATCCTTAGCTTTGTGTTAAAATATACACTCTGATGCTTTATGGCTCATTGATCTCAACTCCGTGGTGTTTCCTTCTTTCAAACTTGATGATTCTATTGGCACTGTAAATCAATATTTAGGAGACACCCTAGACTTCTCATTGAGAGAATAGGAACTTGAGAGAAATGGACGGCCTTGGTTTTGGTCAGTTTTCTGTTTGGGTCATGATTGATTGCATTAATTTTGAAATTCACATGTAGGATGAACAACTAAGATTATTTGGCTTTGAGGTGAATTATTCTGCTGGCGTGAGAAATATCTTAAGGAAATCTGAGGAAGGGAATGGAAAGGGAAAGTCCATAGATGATTTCACATAGTAAGTGGAAGAACGGTTGAAAAGCAAGTTTTATATGTGAACTGGAGTACAGCAAGTATGAATGCTGATTTTACCATGCGGAGTTTATCAACTCATAGGCTTTGTGGGTCATCAAATTGCCCATAAGAAGAAGAGGCTGGAGTAGAGTATGCAACTCCAAGATATATGCACTTACTGCAGCGGTGTCATTGACCATCTTTCTTTTTCATGATTTATTTCATTTTCATCTTTTGTTGCCTGAATGTTACACTCTAATAGGAGTCCCTCATTTACTCTGACAGCTTAGGACACAATCAAAACTTTTGTTGTGATTTGATGAGTTATATAACTAATGTCATGAAGTCCATTGCTCTGGCTCCTAATAATCCTTCTGAACGGGATACCAGCACGTATCAGTTGTATAAAGTCATCTCCAGCATATAAATTTCAGAAGAGTCTGAAAGTCTGGGTATTGCTCCACAGCCAAGTGTCTTAAAATATGGGTATGTTGGATTGTTCATCCGATTAGGCCAGAGCCTAAAAGCTTTTTACTTTTTCTATTGCAATGCTCTTGTGCCATTTTATTGTATGGTTATCTGCAAGAAGACTAGAAATGCATCAACTCAGAAGCTGTATCATTGACTAACTAGCATGCAGTAAAGTATGTTTGTTTTGATAAAATTATGATTGGATTTTATTAGTTCATATTCTTGATAAGCTGAACTTTAAACTTCTTTCTTTTTTCTTTTCTTTTTTCGTAAAATTAGCTTTACTTACCCTTTGTTGTTGAAAGGTCGGGGAGGAAAAAAGGAACAGGAAAAGAAAAAGAAAAAGAAGATGAACTTTATTTTTTCACAAGAGAATAATAGCAGAGGAATCCGATTAATTCACAATCCCAATGCATCACTATGTTTTTACAGATGAAAAATACTATTATTATTTAGATATTGAAGCAATTATCTTCAACTTAAGTACCAAACTGTTATCGTAGCATCAATTGGAAATTTGTCACAAACAAACAAGGTTCACATCATATGAATCAAAATTGTAAAATCCACTGCATTGTGCTTAACAAATTATTCAAAAATCTGACAAATTTAACGTTTCAAATTATGCGTTGCCAAAAGTCATTTCATTGAGAATTAGTATCTGGTCAATCAAGTTATAGTTTTGCTTAAAAATTTACGATTAATATAATTAATAACATCTACTGGAGAGAGGAGTGAGAACCTTGGGGAATAAATTCATGCAAAGTGCCCACAAGTTGCACAGCTCTTATGAGATGCTAAACATCATTTCCTTGCTTTCCACATGAAAAATGAATCAAAAGAAGACTGACAAATTTCATCTTCTTTTTCACTCTAAATCTCCTAAATTATTCTAGAATAGCATATCATTAAAAACATTGAAAATTACAATCTTGTATATATAAAATCAAACAAATACCCCACAAATTTTACATACTTGTTCTTCATATAAGGACACACAATAACAAATCGTCAATAAGCGCACCATGTCACCTTGTTTAGTCATTTTTGGAACAACAAACCAAAACCAATTCAAAACAAAACAAATATCATCATCTAAGTGTTGATATCATTGAAAGCGTCACACCTGCGCCTCACCTCTCCATCTTTTCCAGATTTTACGTGAAGAACACTTAGCTTCTCCATTGCACGAGCAAACTCTTGGAAGAACGCCGTTTGATTGGAAGCGAACCATTCTGCGAACCCCTTGGTCCTGGAGTCCTTGATGAGGGCATGATCCGACGCCAAGACAGCCAGACCCCTAGGCAAGTTCTTGAAGTACATGTTGTCGAACTTGTTGGGTGTCATAACGTCATTAAACGCTGACATGGTACCGGTTGTGTCGTTTGCACACAAGTCCTTCAATGCCTTGGCGTAGGCGGGGTTGATATCGGGATCGGTTGGTGTGTTTTTGCTGTATTTGAAGAGCCTGTCTTTGAACTCGGTGCAATGAGCGAAACCAATAGTATGCGCACCCATTAAAGCAACCATTTCTTTGGTAGAGAACCCTTTTGCTGCAAACACCTTGAGGATCTGGTCCATGGTCATGTTAGACCTAGGGAGGTTGCCTTCAACACTACCAACTTTCGAAACCAAGCTGTCTTTTCGTCCGAGAGGGACTTGATAGAAGGGTCCACCTTGCATCACAACAAGGTCACGCGTGGCCTCAGCTAGAATGTCAGCACAAGACACCACTCCGGGGCATGATAGCTCAAGCATGGTCTTGATACGAGACACCACATCGAAGGCGTCACCAGGAAGAGACAGGTTAATATCAGCGTCACGTTCTGCCTTGTTGAATGCATTCGAGGCTATAAGGACGGAGCCATCACAGCCCTCCACCATGCAGTCATGCAAGAAGAGTCTGAGAGTTCCAGCAGCCGTGGTTGGTTGCTTTGATTGTTTGTCCTGGATTTGTTCACGGACTATTTTCTCGAAATCAGGACATGTTTTCTTGTAGTAATCTAGGGAAAGATTATTTTTCGCGGAAATGGAGAAGGGGATGGAGATCGTGAACAAGAGAAACAAGAGAGGAGTGGAAGGAAAAGCCATTGAATGGTTAAAATTTTTGAGAGGAAGAGAGAGCTTTTCTTCCTTCTCAGACTTTGGTATCTCAGTATTCAAACTCGCTTTAATCGAAATAGAGAGCATAGAGAGGAAAAAATAATGTAAGAGGGAAAAGGAAACCAACATGGAGAGGATGTGAAGAGCTAGGTGGTGGTGCTTTATGTGGAGGGGAGGTTATTTAGGCGCAGATTTTGTTTAATAGACACTGCAACTATTTTTGCATGGTTGTTGTGGTCGTGGGTTTTCAAGTTTAATGTGTTTCGTTTTGACATGTTATTGGTTCATTATGCTATTTTTGCATGTTACGTTTGTGAGTTTAATTTAATTAGTGGAGGCTTGTGCTATTTTTGCAGGAATTTAAGTTTGTAGAGAATTGAGTTAGTTATCGGGCGTTGAGTGCGGTGAACCAGTGAAAAGCTACGTGTATTGTTGCATGTCGACGATAATCTATTAATTGAGCAAAGTTTATAATTTGAGGGTTGTTAAAGTTATTAATTATATATAGAAATGGATCTAGGAAAAGACTGGTATTTCTTATATATAAGGGTTTATGATATACAAATTTATATAAATATTAGGATATATGAAAATTAAATTCTTTTAAAAATTTTGAAAAAATGATAGAAAATTATCGTGTTTAAAAAAAGTGTATGAGATGTGAACGAATTTAGACATATTAAGCTTTAGACCCTATTATTAGTTAAATATAACGTTTCAAATGTATATAAAATTTAGAAATATGTGTTAGGGGCAAATGTTATCACAATTCAAAAATTTTAATTAGATAAATATATAAACAATAATGGTCCAACTAAAGGTATATTTGGACAGTAATCCATTAAAAAGGGGACTTTGGAAGTTTGGAACTAGAAAGGCTAAGACTTCAAAGACCGTCTTCGTATTTCATAATTTCTCTTATATTTGGAAGAAGAAAAAGAGCAATACTACTTTTTTTTTTTTTTTTGGTATAAACAAAAGAGCTTAAAACAAGCTAAACAACACCAACACGCCGAATCGTATCGAACCCGATTCTGTCTTGCCAAAGAACCTGCTCAATCTCATCAGGTGCGTCCTGAAGCCAGTGACAACCAAGAGGGAATAACCCAGCATAACTCGCAAGAGCATCCGCCACCCTATTGGCTTCCCTATAAATATGGCCAATCGACACCTCCCAATCCTTGGATAGTAGCTCTCTGATTCCCCTTACTAGCTGAAAGTGAGTGTTAACCTGCTCTAATGGCCTCGTAACCATCTGTAACACACACTTGCTATCAATCTCCACTTGAAGATGTCTAATCCCTTTATCCCAAGCAAATAAGAGCCCCTGATATAACCCCCAAAGTTCAGCTTCAGTTATTGTGCAACATCCTATATTAAAAACAAATCCCCCTCTCCAATCTGCATTGTTGTCCCGAATGACACCTCCTGCCTTAGCTCTTCCATTAGACGCGCTAACAGCCCCATCCGTGTTGAGTTTGTGGTGAGTCACAGGTGGAGGCATCCACCTAATCCACCTCTCTGCTTGCTCCTTTCTCTGATCCTTCGCCACAGTCTGCATTATTTCACTAGCCAAGCATTCACTTTCCTGAATCAAACTCTGAGCTGACACACTTTTTGCTTTAAACATAAATTCATTTCGCCACTTCCAGAGCTTCCAAACCGTGACACCAAACAAAATATTCCAACTCGGCTTCCCATGTATCCCCATATCTTCTGTCAGGTTTTTTTCCAGCCAAGTTCGCAACTCAAGCTCAAAAAAATTAGTATGGAAGCGTGTTTGAACCAGCTTCTTCCATACCTGTCGCGCCACTATACAATCCCTCAGAATATGGAGAATGCCCTCTATATCACAGCTGCATATATCACAGTTGTTATCATCCAGAATTTGTCTTCTGTAAAGCTCCTTCTTCGTACTCAACCGACCATTAAGAAGTAGCCAAATGAATACACGAATCCTTTGAGGTCCTTTCCACTTCCATGCCAGATTCCAGATCACATCCTCTTCGTGCCACTCATCTTTCATCAGGAAATTATAAGCTGATCCCACTGTAAACTCACCATGTTTAGAATGAGCCCAGAAAATTCTGTCCTCCCCATCCTCAAGATGAGGGCATTTAATGGATGCTATTCTAAGTTGAGAGCAATACTACTTTCATGCGCTTCCAAACGCCATAAATCTTTAGTGAAATTAATGTACAAGACACTCCCTGAGTACTTGCATGGCTTCATGCAATTTTTCAATATGGTATTCATTTAATTTCGATATTATATAATTATAAATCTTTGAAAAAAAAAAACCATATTAATTAAATTATAGAAGTAATTGGTATTCATATAGTAAATTTTTATATTACTTAAAAAATATATAGTAATTTTTTTTTTAATACTTGAAAAAATATATATATACTGCCCAAAGGAAGGGCCGAGGGGGTGTGGCTCTCTGGCTAGCCTGCGAGACCACGGCATCTTCCGAATTTTATTCTTTTATAAAATATATCTAATTAATTATCTATATAACTCTCGATTTTATATAAAATATATTTTATTTTCTCTTTAAATATTATATATTTATTTATTGCCTAAATATTCCTAAATGGATTTGTTTAAGCTCCGTCCTTTACTACACCTTAATGATCTTCTTAAGTAACTCTATATGCATCATGCATGCTAATTGCTGGGTGGCAGTAAATAGTAACGATACAAATTTCGTCTGTCTAATTTTTTTTTTTTCCTTCCCTGGTCCTCTTATAATGGTATGTCAAAATCTATAAGGCAAGCTACCATCACCATCAGCCATCCCGAGAGTCAGCCCCGGATGGACAACTTGGTGGTGCAGAAATCACCAATGCATCGAAGGATACATTGCAATTCAACCAAGACATTTGAAAAAGCTTAATGGACGGTTTTGATTCGTTTATTTTTTGATCAAGTTGACGATGACATAAAAAAATGTTTAGTGGACAAAATTTTGTATTTTGTAAAAATTCTCTTACATATAATATTTGAAGGGTAAAAATTTATTTTTCAGTCTTTGATAATGTGCCACGCGACCCACTGTGATTGGTCCGTTTAATGTTAAACAACGTCATAATTTGGCTTCAATCAGCTGTGATTGGTCAGAGCCACCACCTGAAAACAAACGATAAGCAAATTCAGCTTCGAATTTGCTTTCAACTCTAACTTCACCTGGACACCAATCCTCCTCGTATCCACCAGATCTACACCCATCTGTGCTGTGAAAAAATTAAATCGAAAAACCAAAACATAAAACTCCCTCCAAACTGATGACAAGAACACAGCACAAAGTGATGAGCGAATTACCTCGTACACGTCAAACATGGGTTCTCCTGTTCCTCGTGATCTCTCCTACGTTGTTCGTGGCTTCTGTGTCTGGGGTCGATTCTTATTGGTCAGCTAGGAAGAGACACTTGAGAGAGAAAGTCCGCAAAATGTGAGTTTACGATGACCCAATTGGTAAATCTTGTCTCTTTTTCATTGCTTTTCAATTTGTTTTGATGGGTGTTCGATTCTTCGATTGATGGATGGTGGGTGTCCTTGATTTTGTTTATCAATTTGAGTTTCTTGTGGGGATTCTGGGAAAGATGCTAGCTTATTTTGTTTTGTTGGGGTTTTAAAAGGATTGTGCTGCTGGGCTGTTTTGATATTTGTTTTGAATAATATGACGTGTGTAGTGAATTCTGTGTTTTGTAGCAGATAGGATTCATGTTTTGAATTTCTGTTTGGTTGCTGAGAATTTTTGGAGAAGTAAATATGAGAGAATGTAAAAGGGAATTGGTTACATGAGGTTAATTTAGCTAATTTGGGTGACAAAACAAGTTGTTCCTTCTTCAAAAAGCTTTGATTTTTACTCTGGAGATACAATATAAAGTAAAAACATTAAAGTTTTATTATTACCCACTTAGCAATTGAAGTGAGTGAGGGTAGTATCTGTTGAAAATTTTCACTGTGAGAGAGAAAGGAAAAGAATTTATTCCAACAGAATTTTATGTTATTTGAATTTGGCTTGTATATTTCGATACGGAGACCAAATGTATCAATTGATTTTTTTGTCTTTTTCTTTGCAGGTTCTACCACGCTTATGAAAACTACTTGACCCACGCATTTCCAGTCAGTTCATGTTCTTCATTGATCATATTAGAACAGTATATAGTATTTTGTTGCTTGTGATTTAATTTTTATTTGTATACTTTTACAGCATGATGAACTAAAGCCTCTTACCAAAAGTTTCACTGACTCTCTAAGTGAACTTGGAAATCTGAAGGTAAATATCCATGAATTGAGAGCAATGTTAATCAACTAAAGGGAAATTAACAGTCTGTTGTCTGATTTACAGCTTGAACACTTGCCACAAGACTATAATGGATCTGCCCTCTCGCTTATTGAATCTTTGTCCAGGTATAATTACCCATTGAAGAACTTATTTATTTATAACAAAATGTTTGTGTATGTGTAACCCATGATTTCTGTTTGCATCAATTAATTCAATTGGTAACGCCTCTTGATGTTGTGCAAGATATTGAAAAAATGTATACATAATATGCATGTATAAGTTTAATCCCTGTTCCAATACAAGTTCTTGTCTCTCCTCTCAGCCTTGTTATCTTGGGCAACAACACGGAATTTGAACGGGCGGTTCTTTGGCTTTCCGAAAATTTGACATTTGACGTTGATGCAAGGATAAATCTTTTTGAGGTATTTATTTGAAATCTTTGCCTGCATTGCTTAGAATCAGTTGATTTCCATGCAATATCTGAGTCTTTTTTTAATCATTGTATAATGTAGTGCAACATAAGAGTTCTTGGAGGACTTGTTTCTGCCCATATTCTTGCAACTGATTCTGCAAACAGGTTGCTACAAGGATCTTACAAGAATCAACTGCTTTCTCTGGCTGAAGATTTGGGACGTCGCTTTCTACCTGCCTTTAATACACCTACTAGATTGCCATATGCATGGATTAACTTGAAGGTATCACAAACATGCTTAATGTTTAGTTTGATACTTTTCTAGTCTATATTTATGCAATTGATCTTTTCATAACAATGATAAACTATCAAAAACAAAACAAAATGTAAAAGAGATTAAACCATTTTTCAAAGGAATCAGGACATGTCACCATATATTTTCTGCATGGGTGTTGGTGTAACTGTCTGAACCAGTATATGCATTGAGTGTCAAATTAAAAAAGTGAATATTATTAATGTTTGCTGTACGATGCTCTTTAAACTTGCAAATGATTATCTTCTTACTTTGCAAATTAGTCAGCTTTGATAGAAAGAAGAATTTATGTTTGGTTTCTGTTCAGGAACTAAAATATCATAAGCAGCATCTAAGAAATAGCAACAGAATCTTAGAAAAGTTGAGCTTTCACACAGCAATACAGAGAACTTTCACGCAGCAATGCTTCTCTGTCTCTATTTTGTTGGAGATGTGATTGCATTTACTTGCTCTCATTTAACTAAAAATTTCTGTATAAATTTTGGGATGTATGAGTATGTTCTGCTGGTTTTGTTTGTAAGAAGGATATATGACTCCACATCAATGCGAAATTCTGTGGACAGTATGGAGTCATGGAGAATGAGACTACTGAAACAAGCACCTCAGGGTGTGGTAAGGGACTTTTTCTTTAACAATTTTAGATGCTGTCATCAAGGAATGTAGTTCCTGAAATATGTTGGTTTTCATGCTGAATCCAGGTTCTCTGATTCTTGAAATGGGAGCATTATCACGACTAACTGGTGATCCTCTGTATGAAGCGGTAGCTTTGCGAGCTCTTCGTAAATTATGGAGCATGCGTAGTTCTTTGAATCTAGTAGGAAGCACACTGGATGTGACAACTGGGCAATGGATTGAGTACTCATCTGGTATTGGGGCTGGTATGTGTTTATCTGGGCTTTAAAGTACTCTTTTGGACACAAGGCTACATGTCATATACTTCATGATTCCCCGTATATATTAGCTTCAGTTATTTATGAACACAATATTTATATTACTTATATTTTTTCTAGCTATTATATGTTTGACCTCTTCGTGTCTGATGCTGGATATTGTGTTTCATCTTAAGGGGTTGATTCATTTTATGAGTATCTATTCAAGGCTCACATTCTTTTTGGGAAGGAGGACTTTTGGAGCATGTTTCAATCTGCTTATCTTGCTGTGCAGAAGTATTTTAGACATGGCCCGTGGTATTGCACTGAGCAGATATTATGAATTATGAGTCACTTCCAATTGTGAAAAAAAAAAAAAAAATAGGCACTGTCAAGTAATAACGCAACCTTTTTCTTAAGTGTCGTTTACTACAGAAATAATTGGGTGCATTTTTAATAAAATGAAACTGTCGGATAAGTTTACAACAGAAAATTATATAATTTCTAAGTCTACTATAATAATGTATAATTGGAACTTACAAAACTGAAAAAGATGAAAATATTTAACTGCTGTAATGAAATTACTTGGGAGGGTTCACTATGACTAATTTGCGGCAAGCAACTGTTATTTAGGTACCATGAAGCTGATATGAGAACAGGAAAGGCAACTTATTGGCAGCTTACAAGTCTTCAAGCTTTTTGGCCTGGACTACAGGCGAGTAACTGAAGACTGAAGTCCTTAACATATTTGGTAATAAAAATTTCATACTTGGAGAAGTATCAATTTGACCTTGCATTTGAATTCTTGCATTAGGTTCTTGTTGGGGATATTGCGGCTGCCAATTCATCCCACCGTGAATTTTTTTATGTTTGGCAGAAGTTTGGAGTACTGCCAGAAAGGTATCAAGCTTTTTACGTCAATGAGCATGCACTTGTTTTTATTATAGATTCTGTGGCTGGCTCATTAGTCCAATTTTACTTAAATTAATGAGAAAATTAACCTGAAGCAATGTATTAGGTATTTGCTGGACCATCAAATGTTACATCCCACAGAGAAGTATTATCCTTTGCGCCCTGAGTTTGCAGAGTCCACTTTCTACCTATATCAAGCAACTAAAGGTCTGCTAGTTATTTTTATTACTTGTTTTCAATTTCTAGTTGACCTTCAAGAATAAATATTTCCTTATTCTTCAAAACTACTTGTGCTCATGAACCTAGTATATGGAGGCAACTTGTTAACACGAGGAGCCAGAGGATTTTTCCTGTTCTTGCAATAACACCCTAATGCTGAACAAATTCTTTAGTAGTAACATATGAACTCAGAATGAGTAAATAAAGTAACACCGATAAATTGATCATCCTGGTCTCCATTAATGATGTGCTTTGGTATCCTGTGATTGCCTTTATCGGGAAAGGCAACTCTGAACTTCATGTCAGGCATGCACTAGGTAGATATTATGCAAATGCATTACATGTGACTTCTTACCTAGATCATAGTCCATGGAACCTTCAACTGCACTATTATTCTCCCAAATTTCAACCTTATTTAATCTTTTGCATCTTGTTTGATTGCAATTACATTTACATGTTGTCAGATCCATGGTATATAGAAGTTGGTGAATCAATTGTTAATTCTCTGAATTCATACACCAAAGTGGAGGGAGGATTTGCAAGCATTAGAGATGTAACTACTATGCAACTGGAAGATCATCAGCATAGTTTTTTTCTTGCTGAAACGTAAGATACTGTAAAAGAAAAACAGAATTGTCATTTTTGAGGTGTGACACTGTATTTGAAGAATGTCTTTTTTGCAGGTGCAAGTATTTATACCTTCTCTTTGATGATTCGTTTTTAGTTGATCAAAATATCATATTCACAACTGAAGGTCACCCACTTCCAGTTTTGAGTTCTTGGCATGAAAGACTTCCAAAGGCCTACATCCCAGCAAACTGGACTTTTGTCAGGGTACATCTTCTTCTACTTATCTTAATGTATGATCGCATTGGTCAAAAAGCCTGTTCAGAGCTTATGCTTTGTAACACAATTAATTATATTGCATACTTATAGCTGCTTAGACATGAACAGTTGCACTATCTATAATAATTTTGTGTCATTGATATTTTACTTTGTTTTGCAATTTTATTAGCAGTTTCAATTCAATAGGTATACCTTCTTAAATATCCATATTGAAAGTAAAGATGCATTGTTAAATGTATGTTTTCATCACACAGAGCAAAAGTCAGAGGATTCAGGCAAGTGCATTGTCTTTGCAAGTCTGTCCTGCGATCACATTGAGTCCAAGTCACGGTGACCAACGGATTGAGAGTGCTTGCCACATCGCAGATGCCCGTGCTGATCACAGGTGCCTCAGTGATGGAGATTGTGGAGTGGATTCAACTAATTGTAGAAAAAGATCATGTAGCATGGCTGGTTATTGTGGCCTTTGGTTGCTTATATGATGTACTAATATAATTTATTCGCATTCTTTTTACAGAAGGGAAATTTGTACAATTCTTTCTGTTCAAAGATAGTTCTTGATGGAGGTATGTAAAGTAGAAAAAGGAGAGGATAGAAACAAATGTTACAGAAATCCTACATAATAATACCATTTTATATTTTGAGTTCATCATGTGGTTGTCTTCTTGGATCACAATGACATGAGTTTTTTCGGAATGATATCGTGAATCTCTCTATTCAGTAAGTGATGGGGGTTTGATTTTCATCGGAAGTAGTTTATAAATTTAGACGTATGATTTTCTCTCGTGATTATAGCATTGGTATAATTAATAATGGATATCGGTAGAATTTGATAGATTTTTTTTATCGATTATATTATATCAATGAAAAATGAAAAATAACTAGCAACTAGCAACATTTCTGTAAATAAGTTAACCGAACACTTGAAGCAATAAGATTTCGCTTGATTAGCTTGATCATCTCTGACACGAGAGAGGACAAATTGAAGATCGTAAGCCAAAGGTGTGGTACTGTGACGAAGGCCTTATCTATGGTCTGGTCTCCATGCCAAGTCCAACTCCAGCTAGACAGCAAATGAGTCCAAAGCCTGAGCTAATCAAGAACCGCCTCGCTTTTTTGTACTTTCCAGCCAGCAAATGAGCCAGGACAGCTAATCTCTTGGCTCGGTGTCCCTTTTCTTTTGTCCTTTTTTAAAGTGACTTCGACGTACGTGCGAGATATTTCAATATTTGAAGGCCCAACCACTACCCTGTTGTTGTCTATAAAGTGGTACGGCCATGGTACTTTTGTTATGGATCACAATTATTAACCCAGCTGTCCTCCATAGTCCATTCTTAAACCACTCTCTTT
Source organism: Dimocarpus longan (assembly GCA_022984855.1). NCBI lineage: Eukaryota > Viridiplantae > Streptophyta > Magnoliopsida > Sapindales > Sapindaceae > Dimocarpus > Dimocarpus longan. The sequence continues at coordinate 9,700,755 of CM041024.1, forward strand.
GATCACATCTTTTGCTTCGTTAAAACCATGAACATGATTTGTCTACAGTCCTACCTTCCTAGGTATCATCGACTTCCGTGATTCAATCAGAGCCATCCCTCGCTGTCCCACCTAACAAAAATGTATATACAATAATTGATCATAATATGATGGAAGACAGTCGGACACCCAGATACCAAACTCCAATCAAGTAATCTAGCCGTCTGATTGTAACTTCAAACTGGTCCCAGATGAAATGGTCCATCCAAAACCTCAAGACTAGTAAAATCTTTACTGCAATTTGCAGTGCACTGTGCACTACGTTATCAACTCTCTCTCCAATTGCCCATGCATGCTTACGTACGTTGACATATCAAGAAGCTCCGTTTTAGCGAATCCAAAGCCCGGGGTGATCCTACCTTATGGCTTTATCGTAAATAAAGCTCCAAAAAATGACCAGTCCAGACATATCACTACAAAATAACCCTCTATAAATAGCATGCAGTTCTCTATCATGATATATCCACTTGGACTTGCCTTCTAAAGTTGTAAACGTATCAGCAGCCATGGCAGTTCGCGTGCTTCTTGTGTTGGGTGTGTTGCTTTTCTGCGTTTCACAGGTAGAAATTGGGTTCTTTGCGGTCAGTCTGAGGAGATATTCATGAGTTTGGTCTAGAGCTTCTAATATGATATGACCATTTACGTGCATGCAGGTCTCGTCTGATGTTAAGACAGAAGAAGATGTAACAAGTGTCACCCATGATGGTCAGGTAATATAAATATATACATTAACATAACATTAATCTACTTGTTTTTGCTTCTATTGTTGGACAAAATCACTTTTTTTTTTTAAATTTTTGGGGTTTATTTCATTTGTCATGATTTTATGCATGATCAAATGACATGTAGCCTGTTTCTTGTGTTGCTTGTGTTTATTAGCTTGTTGTGAGAGGTGGAAACAGAAGGCTCATGCAGGATATAGGTGTGTTGTTTAACTCAGTCACCATGTCTTAATATTTCGACTTTGTTTATCATTTTTTTCATTGTCATAAATATAATATGTTTTGGTATGTTATATATTTGTGATTTTGGGTTGAATTGTAGATTGTGGTGGGTTGTGCAAACAAAGGTGCAGTCTTCACTCAAGGCCAAATCTGTGCAACAGAGCCTGTGGCACTTGTTGTGTCAGGTGCAAGTGTGTGCCACCAGGCACGTCGGGAAACAGGGAGGTGTGTGGGACTTGCTACACTGACATGACTACTCATGGAAACAGAACCAAGTGTCCATAGGCCCATCACCTAATGGGTTGGAAGTCATCCACGCATCTCGATCCAGCCCAATTGGGTTTCCTTTCTTTTGCATGTTAAGAACTTTTTTAGTATCAAAAGTTGGAGAAAGTAAGTAGGTAGTCCTTGTTGGTAGGGAAAAAGGAAAAAGGTTGTAAAATAGTAGTAGTAGGGCAACTGGTTGGAGAGTTCACGTGGTTTGTGTCAGCAATTCGTTTGCTCTGGGTTTTGGGTACGGTTTGTAACTGTGTAACGTGTGTGTGTGTATGCATGGCTTATGTTACAATAAATTGTACAGGTCTTTAAACCGTACGTGTGTTTTCTGAAGTTAGTTCAAATATGGTCAAGATAATATTAAGTGAAATATTACAATTTATGTGCGCGATTACAATTATTAATTAGTCTTTATTAACGTTTAAGAAGTAAAAATGGAATGAAGTTGATTAAAAGCCATCTCTTATCTAGTTATTACGAGAAAAGTGTATATGTAGGGAAAAGTGTAATATGTTGGGGAAAATTGGATTAAAAGTTATAAAAGAAGTTGCGCGAATTAATGCATGTAATATGTTTATCGAAATTTTAAGTCAATTCTGTTGATGTGACACAGATAAAGAAATACTAATTTAAGGTGTTTTCGATAAAATATATAATTTACTTTTCTTGGTAGAAAGAAGAACTTCATTTTATGAGATGATGGTTTCCAATAAGAATTTAACATTGAGATGTTGAAGCTGAGGTGGCAAACCCTGGTGGGTAGCGATAAGCCCGCCCAGCAATCATTAAGCATGTTCGGCCCCGTCATTTCTCAAATGCAAGTCTTTAGAACCAGCGTGGCCCAATCCAGTGCTAAATAATTTAGTCCACGGAATTTGAATCCAGTATTAGTCTGATTTTTTAAAAAAAAAAATATTCACAATTTTTTACGAATAATATAACTGTTAGATCAGTTGCGATCAATGATTAATAATATTGTTTGGATATAATTAGAAGATGATTGTTTTTATAAGATAATATTTATATTCACATATTATATTTTAATAAAATAAATATGAGTTTCGAACTCTTGATCTCTTATCTAAGAGAGGTGTTCAATCATTTTCATTCATAAACAGTATACAGCGTTAATCTGATTTCTATCGACATGTGTAACAATTACTTTACAGTTGACTTGATAAAATTATTATTATTATTATTATTATTATTATTATTTGGTCTCTCCCACTTTTAAAAACAATATCTGTTATTTTTTTTCTTCTCTCACGTTAAACCATCTGCAAAAATATCAATGAATGTGCTGCAGTCACGGCAATACCAAGCCAAAGTAATATCAACAATTTACATTAATTATTTATATGCAATCAACATTACAATATTAAAGTTAATATTGTTTAAAAAAATTTGATTATCTTATTCATTAAAATTGATATTACTTAAATCAACAACCCGCATTAATTATTTATATATTTTTTCTGCTATATCAATAATATGCATTGATTATTTATATATATATAGTTTTTCTACTGTAAAAATATATTTATTTTAACAATATCTATTTCAATACATTTGAAAATGAAAATGAAAATGAATGAATTTCATTTTCATTTTCAAATATTAATTATGAAAAATAATTAGTATATCAAATATTGAAATTCGTATTATTAAAATTGTTTATCCCTACAGTTAGAGAACCACAAGATGGCCGGTTCTCTTACTGGCTTGTGCGAGCTACCTACCTTGGGCTGCTTAATTCCGTTTCATTTGTTAGTTTTGTGGCATCACTTGGCCATTCTCTTGTATCTACTATTTTATCTATTACATTGTGTACTTCGGTTCTCCGTTAAAAAAAAAAAAAAAATTACTTCAAGTTGCTGTATCTGGATGATGACACAGCACATCTACATTTTACGAGAATACGTAAATTCAAGTAACTGCAATAATATGGATATTTACTATTTAGCCTCTCATGTGTATATGAATTAATTATGGTTAAATTTATTTAGGGATAATGATAATTTTCCCCTTAATAAGGGTTTGCATTTCAGATCACACTATGATATTTATCATAATAATTTTGATAGCTGTAATTACTAAAAAAAATTACAAAATGTAAAAGAACAGGAGAACCGGAATGAAAAAAAATTGATTAAAATAATATTGGTACGTCAGTGCTTGTTTGGAAACCGAATTTTCCACCTCAAGAAAACCTTTGCTCTTTGTAGGAGACGAACTGCATGCCAGGCAAGCAAATCTTATTCATCATTGCATTGATGTAGTAAAACATTATCCTCTCATTAGACCTTCACGTGACCATGAGGTAGAATCCAAGCACAACATGGATCACTTCGAATTTTCGGCATCATAAAATTTATTGTCCTAGTCTCAATAATTATGTGTAGTTATTTTCACACTCAACCATGTCCAGCCAAAGGTTATAATTTTTATTTTTTTGTGGGAAATTAGCCAAAGGCTATCATTTGAAGTTATCTTCTCTTTTATGGATACCTATAAAAATAAATAAATAATAAAAAATAAAGGTGGGCACACGTTTCTTTCAAGTGTTTAATCATTCTCCATTTCCTCTTTCTTCAAACCAATTAATTATGTGCAACCGTACATTCACATACCCATCAAAGAAGAATTAATTCTTTTCTAATTATAATTAATAGCTTAATTGGCCTAATCTAATTCAATAACGTATTATTAATCAATATTTTCACCTAAATTTGCGTAGCTAAATTAGAAGTCTTTGTCTAGTTATCGAGTCTCCATGGTATTATTTAATGGAGAAATAGTTATGTTCTAGTTCGTTCGCTATAATTAGGGCGGACCCAGTATCAGGCCAGGGAACACCTTCCATCGGGATTTTATAAAAAATCAACAAAATTTACTGTGTAATCAGCTTTTTCAAAAAATAAATAAATAAACTGCAGTGGAGCCTGTTGTAGGCAGAGCGGACATCAGACGTGCAGCACAAGCAGGGGCACGTGTCGTAATTTGGCTAACAATTTGTACAAATATTGGTGGCATAGCAGGTACGAACAATTGTTACTTTAAAAAAAAAAAAAAGCACTAACGATTGTTAACAGATTATGTAAATTGTTAACAGATATTACTTTTATTAATTATTATAATAACTATTATTAATTTATTTTTAAAACTGCTTATAATTTTTAAAAACTGTCGAAAGTTTCTTTTTTCTTTTTTCAGTTGTTTATTATTATTTTTTACTCTATTGTTTATTTTTCTTATTTTTAGTATAATTAACTCCTTTTATTTTTCTTACTCCTATTTGATCTAATTTTCCTCTTCTAATATTTTTACTGTTTCTAATTAATTAATATTTTTTTTTTCAACTTTATGCTCTTTAGTTATTTGTTATATAAGTACCATTTACTTCCACTTTTGTGTGTTATACAAAATCAATAGACAATTTACAATTTTAGTGGACAATTTTTTTTTTTTTTTATTTTTATTTGACATCTTTTTCTCTTCATTTTGACATTTTGTCGCTTACCAAGTTAGTTTACTAAGTTGATAACCATTTTTTTAATAATTTAAATTTAATATACATCTCATTAGTAAACTCTAAAATCTAAAATTTTAAGTTATTGCATTAAAATTATCTATGTACATTGTTACATAAAAACATTATTTATTTAGTATATTTTTAATTTTTGATGTTTTCATTATTTTATTTATGTGCATCTAAACAACCATAATCTTTTATATTATCATTTCTTTCATAATTTAAACTTATTTCATTAGAGTCCTAAGAGAGTATGATTGTTGTTGTTACCCAAATCCACATTTATTTTATAAATTTAAATTAAATAAAAGTAGGTCAATGATATTAAAAACGAAAAAACTCCAACAAATACATAAAATCTTCGTAAATGATATTAATATTAAACCATTACTAGGAATTACTAAGTATATGAACTCAATCATAGGAATGTCAAATTGAATTTCTCATTCACTTCATTGGTTTATTTTTTAAAATACAATTAATATTTTTATGAAAAGCAATCATTAGAATGCTGGATTTATCTTTCATTTTCAATTTTATTTTAATAATTTATTTGTAAACAAAATTATTTTTTAATGCCATTAAAATTATAGATTTAAAGAAACTTTGTAAAATCAATCATCATTAATATAACTTCAACAACAATATTTACAATATATTATGATTTAATGAAAAAGTTTGGGATTTAAATCCTTATTGCTATTAAAAAAGAATATGTGCAATTTTCCCCATAAAATTTTAAAACTCGGGTAAAAAATAAAATATTATTAGATTAAATAAAAATTTTCTATCATTAATACATATTAGAAGATAAAATAAAAGAACATGTGCACGTAAACAACGTGGATGTGATCAACACAATTATTTTTTATAAAATATCTAAGAAGTGAGTGTTTCACTTACCAAACATTTCGGCGTCATGAAGCCATATCATTTAACTATTAAAATAATAAAGAAGGAATAGATGAACTATTCCGCAATTCAACTGGGCAATGATGAGTCGACATTTGGCATTTTCGATATTTTCTGTTCAAACATTTAAACTCTGGCCCACCTAAGTATTATTATTATTATTTTTTTTGAATATTAATTTGACTGGACATCACAGGGGTGGCTGGTTTGCTCGTGCATGGACCACCCAAGTGAAGAAGTGGCAATCTCTATAACCACACACGTGATTCGTGTAAGACAAATGGGCCCGTCAGGCCCATTATGGGAATCAATATTGTACGGGAAATCATGTTTCTCCTCCAATTATGATGTATATTAAGATTCGTTTTCTCAGTTGCTTTCTTTTCTAGCGGATCCATTCTTAAAATTGATTATCTGCTACTACACACATTTAGATGACATAAAAATATAATCTTGTTTATTTTGAAGATAACACATTGAAGCTTGGAGGAGCCATGGCCCAAAACTTTTATAAAAAATATATTTAAATTTCACCTCAAATTTTTAGTTGTTTACATTTTTTTTTTTTTTTATAAATAAAAGATTATCATATCCCCATACACCAAATTTAGTGAAGCTAACTTCGCCTTAGAACATAATCTCTAAAATAACAGAATAAATCTACCCATAACATCAAATAAAATATGTGGTTACGATGTTGTCCTCATGATGATAATATTATAACCGTTCAAGTCGAGAAAGCGTCATAATCACACCATAGCATGTCTTGGTGAAAATCAGTATTTTACAATTACAAAAATATTTTTCTTATCAAACTATATAAAAAAAAGGGTTCGAACTTTGAATTTAAAGAATGCATGAGATGCATCTCGATCATGGGTGTCCTAGCATGATAATTATTATCCTTAGGTGAAATGTTGTTGTTTTGTGATTAGGCAGAAATGGATGTTTCGAAGAACCAAGCTTTCGAATCATCACGTTATATCTAACTTTTTTTTATTCTCTTTTTTATTTTGTTGTATTATACATTAATTCTTGAGAGTTGACAACCATGCATGCTGCTTTCTGGAACCAACGTGAAACACACAAGTTTCTGCTATGACATCGTCTTGGCCACTAGAATTCATTGCGTGATTGACGAATCTCAAGGACAATTTTGGACTTTACTTGGGGCCGTTTGTTTGGATCCGTGAAAACCTCCTGTTTTGCGGAGCATAATCGATATCGGAGGAAGATTCCAGGAAGTGGGGGTGAGGAAATAATGGGTATCTACTGATTCTGACGTTTTTACCCTCTGTTGCATGCTCATTAATATCCAAGGACACGACAGATTTTCCTTTTGAATTTGGTTAGATTCACTTTTTAAGCCGAACTGATCAATGATTTGATTTGATTGGAGCGTTTTAGCGGGCAATCCTTGCTTTGATTTTTTAATTTCTCAAAAGAGGGGGCAATAGGCGTCCATGTCAGCATGACAGCACCAAAAGAAAAGCCGTCTTTATAATTTATTTTTAAAGCATATATTATGTATCTTTAAATTTCATACACACAATTACATATACACTCGGATGATTCGAATCAGAAACATTACTAGACTGGACTACCACTAAACCATATTGCGTTGTGATAACTATATTTGGTGGAGACTATATGGCAACAAAAGATATAAAATGGCAAGTGGTATGGATTCCTGGTCGCTGCAAAGGTCCCTGGAAGTAGCTCAAACTTTCATGCAGGAAGAAGGGTCAATTTCTGTATCAGTTACAGTTTCAGGTTTCGGAGGGTAGCATATGGAACTAGTAGGGGAACATACAACCGTCAGTTTCTTGGCCCTAAATATATATATACTCGCTGAAATTAGCATATCACATTTATTTTTCTTGGAAGCCAGAAGTCTGAAATTTCTGCAATGACAAATACAAGTATCAGTATCATTGATACAAATGCATCTGGCTGATTAAAAGAAAATACGGTAATTGGTATTCAATGAGGCTACCAAAACACACAGATGGGTATGTGGGTTTCTTGCAGTTGAATTCATGCTCAAAAATGGTTTAGCGTTGTTAGAAAGATATAGCGGTTGCTGTGGTTTGGTCAGTTTTGATGGAGGTTGGTGAGATTGATTATCGAGGGCCTTTTTGACGTTTGTCTATGTGTAAATTAAAATATCTTGCTTCTACAAAGTCATTATTATTTTCGGACGGCATTAACCTTACATTAAATTTTAATTTCTTTTATCGATGCGTTAATTAATGACTTGGGCTATAAATAAATATATGCATTATTTTCATAATTTAAACACTAAATTTTGTAATATTGATTATAATTAACATATATAGAGATTTTAAGTTTTAACATCAGATTTATAATTATGTGTACACAAACTAAAATTTGAAGTTGAACGCTAACATATAATATAGCATATTAATGTTATTATTTGTTAGACTAATCGTAATTGTGTATTTAGACATGGAAATAGGATTTTATAAAATTTCATATAAAATCTAGGAATTACGTATTTGTTAATTTTTCAGACGTGATGTTATAGATGACTTAAGAGGCTGAAACACATGATTAACCGTCTACAACAATTTTCAGTCGAGTCACCTCGCAACAAATGATATTTCAACAAAATGGAAAACAACCTTCAGACAACTTTTTTTTTTTTTTTCTTGGAAACACCTTCAGACAATTTTAATCAACCGAAATGCATGTATTTTGAAACTTGGTATAATAATAGAAACTTTACCTTGTAACTTTTCTTCTAAATTTATAAAAAAAAAAAACCTTCTCTCATGAATTACGAAGTCATTAATTTTTCAGATATGATATTATATGCGAGTTGAGAGATTAAAGCTCAAATTAACTCGTTTGCAATGATATTCGAACGACTTTAATCACTTCAAAACTTTATGGTTTGAATTTTTTTACTAAATAGAAACTTTACTCTTTAACTTTGCTGACTCATTATTACGCATATCACATGTAAATAGTAACTATTATTTATATATGAATATTCAAAATAAAAGTTCACATCATTTTGAGCTTTTGCGTCAACCCCACCTGTTATGTCAAAGCTTCAAAGCTGAAAAACCACAAAAAGCGACAATTCTTTCACTTAATTGTAAGTCGATCTGTCATAGTTTTGAGAATACCATTACGAGTCATTCACTAAATAGATTATATCAACAGATCTAAGTAGTTATCTAATTTAGTATCTGGGTAAAAAAAAAAAAAAGTTCACGATCTAGAATTACTTGTTCAAATGAACAAAGAAAAGCGACAATATTTGACATGACACATGAGGAAATTAAAATCTCATAAACACGAGTTGTATTTATTTAAATAATTAGATAACATGATCTAACTGTTGAATTCTTTTATATAAAAATGAACTTATTTATTTATTATTTTTATGAAATATAATGACTGTCGGGACATATCAAACTACTCCTATAATCAGGAGATGATAAATCCTATAAGATGAGACTTACACTCACACATTGTGTTTTAATTGAATAAGAGTGAGATTTAAATCTTTGATATCTTAAACAATATTTGGTACATGGAAAATGAGATAAGAATTAAATTTGTTTTTTCCTATCCTTTCACATCCTATGTTTGGATCATGTTTAGGTGGGAGAAGGGGATAAATTTTTTCATTCATGGACTCACCTCCATTTCTATTTAACTGAGGAAATAGAAACCTAAACTCAACTGTGAATTCTCATTTTCCAAGTTGATAAGATTTTTTTTTCTTTTTTAAATTCATACCAACCATTCTCCATGCAACTCTTCGTCTCTCTCCCATCGCTATCACACACACCCACCCTCCTTATAAACGGTTAAAGTTTGTGCTTTAAGAATTTATAATTATATAAATAGTTTTATAAATTTTAATAAAGTGTTCATTTCATTCAATTTATATATTTTGATAAACTTATGAATATCATGAGAAACGTTCTTAATTACTGATGTAATTTCAAACTAAATATATAAACATCATATATAAGTGGATTTAGTTTAAGATAAGTAATCTAAAAAGTATGTAGAAAACAAATGAAGCTGACTATTTTATTTGTGGTAAATCTACAGTTGTGATCCATTTTTTATTCGATACTATAGTCTTATACGAGATTATTCATGTGATAACATATATATAAAGATACCTTATATAATAAAAATTATATATGACTAAATCACGATAAATATGAGCCTCCAACTAATATCCATTAAACTTAAAGATTTATATTTATCGACTGAATAATCATATATAAATTGATCTTAATTCTAAGTGTATTATAGACTCATACTTATTGAATTATATCATTTTATTTACATAAGTGAGATGGATGCAGATGTCCGATCAATAACTTTATACTTTGAGGATATGATATATTAAGTAACTGAAAACATACTATATAATAATGGAATTCACTCTTTCTTATGAGAAGTAGATAAGTAGCTCTCTTAAGGGTTGATTTAAACTTTAAACGATAAAAGTGTTCAATTTTCTTTTTATACGTAGATAGAAAGATAAATTCATAAGTTGTTATGAATATATTATTCATTACAAAATCAATGATACTTAATGGAACAAAAAATAATTAAATACGTAAAACGGACATTTTGACCTAACTCTAATTATAAACTACTAGTAGATGATCAAATCATATATAATAATTAAATAAATAGACACTATAAATTTTTGATTGTATAAAACATTTGTAGTTTTAATATGACAATATTAAGTTTTTAGTGGAGTAATTCTAAAGTTAATAATAGTTAATTATTTAATTAATGAATTTAATTAATAATTTTGATATTATTGGAGTTCAAAACTATAGGTTCATTGAGTGCTCTTAATAGTTTATTTCACTATAAGAGACGTGTATATAAAATATTATAATTTGACCATCCGATTACATTTGTTACGTTAATAGCAAGATATATTTTCACTTGGTATTTAAATAATATTGATTATTCAAATTATTTAATAATTAATTAGTTAATTGTTAATTATAAATTAATGATTGTTTAATTAATTTTATAAAATGTCTTGAATTTAATTCTCAATAATGACTCTGGTTTAAATTAGTTATGACTTAATTTATTTGAGATCAAGCATTCGATTTCAGAATATAACATGAATTAATTATGATATATAAGACAAAAATTTAATTTAATAAACAAGAAGTTCAATTTAATTATGAATTAATGAAAACCTTAATTGTTACCTATAAAAGGTAAATAATGAATTTTCTTTTGATAAAGTTTTGGTTTTGCTGTGCTTATGTTTGAGAAATAAAAAAAAAAAAACAGTGTTTTATTTATTTATTTTTTATTTTCTACAACAAATACTTAGAAGAATAATTTGTATTTTACTTCTCTGTATAACTAAAATTAAACACTCACTTCTTATATACATTGGTTTATATATTTTTTTAAAAGGAATCGAAAGTAAGTGAGCATAATTCTATATAATTGTGTCCACTAATTTGTTTCTTAATGTAGAGAAATATGAAAAAATATAATGTGATGAATAATCCACATAAATTAATATAGAAGATAAAAGATTCGATCTTTTATTTAGTTATTATTTTATTTAACTGTTTTATAAATTCAAAATTCTTGGTTTTTATAAAAGTTTTGAAACTCATAATTCTGTAAATTCTTAATTTTATCAAAACAATAGTTATTTTTTCCATGCACAAACGATTATTTGTCTCTCTTATCTTCTTCTTCATTTAGACGAACTAGCAGTGGCAACCCAAATCACCTTTAATTTTTTTTTTTTCATCTCATCTATAGTGATTTTTTTTAAAAAAAAATTTATTTTATAATGAGTTTGTTCTGGATTTAGAACCACATGGTTCCGGGTTCGATTAATCCAGAACCATGCGGTTCTGGTTCAATATCGTCACTTTTTTTTTTAAGTCGATATTGTTAATGTTGATGATGACCTTGTTGTGAGAGATGATAATGTTAGTAAGGGTTGTTAATTATGTTGATGAACTCTGGGTATGTTGAACACGGTGGACTAATGATGAACTGTGGATTATTTTTTTCAAAATTTTTATAAAATAAATTTAAATATATAATAAAAAATTTAAATTAATTTTATTTCAATATATATTAAATATAATATAATATAATTTTATTTTAATATTAAATTCTATTAAACATAAAATAATAATAATTTATTTTATTTTAATCCAATTTCACGTGTCAAATTGGGTCTTTGGGGCATGAAGATGTTCATCCACAAGGGTGATGTTTCAGCATATTTATTTATTGAGTAAATTATTGGAAAGCCTCCAAACATATGTTATATTACAATTGCAAATCAATTTTACTTTTTGTAATAATGATCTCTCTTGTATTAATGGTTTGACTATGGTTGACTGTGAAAATTAACTGTAATAAGAGCGTTTTGGTCAATTTTTCTGTTTTTTATTTTTATTTTAAAAATTAAATTAATTAATAAATAATTTAAAATTTTAAAAATTAAAAATATTTTAAAATTTAAAAAAATAAATTTTAACTATAAAAAATAATTTAAAAATTTTTCAAATTGATCTAAATCGTCTATCTAAAAAACGAACAGTCTAGATTAATTTGAAAACAAAAAATTTCAAAAAAATAGAAAAATGATAAAAAAAATTGATGATATTTCATCAACATTAAATTGATTTATAGGTTTCTTGGTTCATCAACAGATGCCTGATTCATCAATAATAATCCATAATCATCAATTATCAAAATCAATTATCAACACAAATAATCATCATTAATCATTACCATAAATAACACAAACAGGGATCCAACATCATCAATCATCAATACAAACAAAAACCACTGCCATTGTCAACCAAAAAAACACTACCATCATCATCAAATACATCCAAGTACATCATTATCAATACCATCTGAAAACTCAAATATTGGTACAGTATGAGTTCCGATCTGGAAACCTAGATACTAATGTGGGTCTGAGTTGGAAACCCAGATGCAAGGTGGGTGACAGTCTGATTCTAAGATGGAACCAGACCTACATCATCTTGAAACCCAGATCGACGTCTAAGTTTTCATTTGGAAACTCAAACATTGATCTGAGTTTCTAAACCCAGACATTAATCTGGGTTTCCAAGCCTAGATGTTGATCTGGGTTTCCAAGCCCATATTGAATGGTAAAGAAGACAAAAAGAAGAAGAAGAATAAGGAGAAGAGAGAGAGAGAGATTGAGCATCTGGGTTTTCAAAAGTCGATCTGGGTCCGGTGAAGGGGACGAAGAAAAAAAAGAGAAAAAGAAGAGAGAGAGAGGGAGGTGAGAGACGATTGATCCAGATTGAATTTTATAAATGGAGGAATATTCTTGTCTTTTTATTTCATTTTGATATTTTTCAGTTATCTTAAACGATCAATAAAGTCCGACCGTAAGTATAAGATAGGTTATTGTTATAAAAAAAAAAAATGATTTTCGATTGTAATAAGTGATATGTTTGGGAGCTGTAAGTAATTTGCCTTTTATTTATTTGTTGAAAAGCAAGGAAGGACAATCAATGGATGATGACACGATAGGTGGACTAGGCGAGTAGGTCATATAACGCGGCAAATGGGACCAGTGATGCGTGTACAGCGGCGTGGACCCCTCTAGAACGCGCTTTGAAAGGACCCCACTTGCACACTTAGTTACTGCCCAAAACCAATGTCGTGGTTTGAAACACCAAAAACAAAAGCCACCCCCACGAGTACAACTACAACGACGATGAGGAGAGAATTTCAGGTCGAAGAAGCATCGCAGACGCAGCCAAATTCTGATAATGGATGAGGGGAAAAGTGGTGCTCCAATAAAGTTTAAATATTGGTTACTTTTATTTTTTGGTTTTGTTAGCTTTTTGGATTGTTGTCATTCACTGTCATTTATTATTGCTTCCTCTGTCTATATATATAAGTTTATGTATATGCAAGTCTGGTCCTGTTGAGTGAGTAACGTATCCAAAAAAAAGCCTGCGGCGCATGTGGGTCTCTTTGGATGATGTGGGTGTCGTTGTTGGTGATCAGAATCAACACCAGCTGATAAAGGTAGCGTTTTTGTGGCTTGTTGGAGCTTCAAAATGTCGCAGAAGAGGCAGCAGGATGATGGAAAATCTAAGGCGGAAGGGAATAGTCCTGAGGACAAGCGTAGGAGACTTCCTACTTCCTTCAAAAGGTGACTAATTTTTTCGGTTTTTGGTTTGAAGTTGTTTTCTTTTTTGTTGGTTTTGGTGTTTGTTTTGTGGGAAAAGTGAATGACATATGAAGTGGGTTGTGCTGGTTTAGTTGGAAAGTGTTGATGAATGTGGTGGAATATGATTGTGATTTTAATAATATGGTGGGAAGGTAATTGAAGCTCAATTGGGGTTTGGTTGTTGAGTGGTAGTTATTGATTAATGTGTAAAATTATGATTGAATTTATTGGGTTATAACAAATATATTGTTGAATATGCTTTTGTCTGTGTGAATTTGACTGGAATTATTTAGAGAGAGTGGAAACTAATAAAATAACTGAATAGAGTATGCTTGTTTGTGGAAATAATCAAATAGTGTTTTTTGGTTTCATGTGGGGATTAATTGCCTTTTGAATTGGTAGTTTGTAGGACTGGCGAGTGTTTATTTTATTTAGATTACTGATTTCTCGCTTTTCAGTTTCTAATTTGTTTGTTTGTTATGTTTAGTGTGGTTCAGGAGGTGATGAAGATTCATTCACTCCAGCATTTGCTGGAACCAGTTCTGGAGCCCTTGATTCGTAGGGTGGTATGTTTATTCCGTTAATCAATTCTATCGTACTATTTTAAGGTTTTTTATTTTTTTATTTTTAAAAGAAACAAAGACAATACAGATGCCTGTAAGGACGACATGTCATTATAAATAAACACCAGGCTAATTTAGCCTGGTTCCACATTTTATGTTTAATTCCTCAGGTTGTTCAATTATTTATGCATTTTTTATTATTCCCTGTAACTGTGAGCTACTGTTTAGGTAGGTATGGTTGGTATAACATTTTGTTATTACAAAAAATTGTAATATAAAGATTCTCTTGACTTCTGTTTGATAATAGGATGGAGACGCTATAAAATTGAATTTGAATTTTTTTCTCTTTCCTTTTCTCTATAAGAATTTTCCGTATATGTGTATATATATATATATGGTTGGGTACTCTCTGTAAGTGTGGTCGAGCATAAATTTCTGTTATAAGTGGATAGTTAGCTCCAGCAGTTTTTGTTTCTCTTCATACATTTGTGCTAATTCAATTGTATAAGTACAAGGAGTTAATAATACGTTATTGATGTTACCTTGTTGCAGGTAAAAGAGGAAGTTGAATTGGCTTTAAAGAAGCATTTGGTTAATATGAAAAGGTAAGAATCAAAATTGGGGTTATAAAGAGTTATATCGTATTTACTGGAATTAGAGTGGAAAGGGAAGAACAAACTTCTTCTAAATCCTTAAGTTAATCCACTCGGTGTTGAAATGTCTAATTAATGCTTTTTATGCACCCCTGTCCAGGAATAGTGGGAAAGAGATACATTCTCCTGAATCAAGAAGCTTACAGCTACAGTTCATAAACAACTTATCTCTTCCGGTGTTCACTGGGGCTCGAATTGAAGGAGAGGATTCTCCTATAAAAGTTGCCTTGGTTGATACACTTAGTGGGCTAGTTGTTACGTCTGGTCCTGAATCCTCTGCCAAAGTTGAAATTGTAGTTCTAGAGGGCGACTTTGATGGTGATGAAGGTGACAATTGGACGGTTGAAGATTTTAAGAATAACATTGTGAGAGAGAGAGAAGGAAAGAAGCCCCTTCTTACAGGAGATGCTTTTTTAACTCTTAAAGAGGGAATCGGTTTAGTGGGTGAAATTGCATTTACAGATAATTCAAGCTGGACAAGAAGCCGTAGGTTCAGACTTGGGGCAAGAGTTGTGGATAACTCTGATGGAACTAGAATAAGGGAAGCAAAGACAGACTCCTTCATTGTCAGGGATCACCGTGGAGAATGTGAGTTATCATGTATTATTTGCTTGTTGCTTTTAAGTAAGAATGCCACTATTTGGTATGATTTTATGAATTTAATTCCATGTGACTGTTTAATTTATAGATTTTTTTTTTTTTTTTTTAAGATTTTATAATTTCAACAGTATTCAGGGCAAATAATTAGATTTTTTGGTGAACAATACTATATTAATTATTTGAATATACACATGCTATCATTTTGTAACGTTAACTATCATACTATTGTAACAATTGTTCATAAATGACACAGTTACGAAAATGTGTCACCAAAGTGTGGTTCACTGGATTGCTGGAGGAACATGGTTGTGGAACTGTTCATCCCATCTAATTAGTTATCGTACTTCTGTTTCCTGGGGAAGCAATGAAGATATGTGATGCCAAAAGGACATCAGTAATCAATTTGTTCCTTTACTAGTTTATGTGACATGTCATTTACTGCTAAAATACTGTCATTGTGATTCTGTGTAAATATTTTCCTGCATCTGCTTATATGCAGTGATCTTTTATGTTGAATCGGCATAATCTTTCTCTTACTCTGTTCCTTGATATACTTTGAACTAGATTTTGGGTGTTTTAAATATTTATTTATTTTATTTAATATTTGTTTTCTCTTTTTACTAGTACTACTACTTACTGACCAAGATGGAATCTTCAAAACTAGCTTAAATGAAATTACTTATGACCATGAACTTGTCAAATATTGTGAGATAGTTGATTATCCTATCATTACTGGTGGTTTACAAAATTGAAATTTTTAACATTTGATAAAGCATAGAAATTGACATGTTGTAACAAGCTATGGTGTCCAAGGTAGGAAAGAAATTCCTTTACATATTTTTGTTTTTGGTTGCAGTGTACAAGAAACACCACCCTCCATCCTTGTTTGATGATGTTTGGAGATTGGAAAAGATTGGCAAAGATGGAGCATTCCACAAACGTTTGAGTCGGGAAAATATCATTACTGTAAAGGATTTCTTGACCTTGCTCGTTCTAGACCCAGCAAGGCTTCGGCACGTAAGAATTTATATTTTTCCTTTATAGTACTACTGTACTGCTTAGTATTGTACACATGAGGGAAACGAAAATATGTATTTGCATTTTAAAGTAACATTGAGCAAAGGATATACAAATAAGAAAATAAATTGGTTGAATATATGAAAACTTACAGTGATAGCTATGTAGTGTGTAGAGGGTTTTGATGACCTTGGAGTAGCAGTAACAATACTTATCTGTTGGGATATGTGTAGATCCTTGGCACGGGCATGTCTGCTAAGATGTGGGAAGTCACAGTGGAGCATGCTCGTACATGTGCACTTGATAAGAGGATGTACTTGTATTGCCCACCTGGTTCTCAACAGAAAGCTGGTGTAGTTTTTAATGTTGTGGGACAACTGATTGGACTACTTTCAGAAGGCCAGTATGTTTCCATCGATAAGCTGTCTGAGACGCAAAAGGCACAGTTCTCTTACCATGCCAGTTTTTGGTTTTGGCTTTTTTTTTTTTTTTTTTTTTCCCGCGGGGCGGGGTGGGGTGGGGTTTGGTTTATAACTGTTATATTTTTGTCAATTCTGGTTTCTTACCATTAATTTTGACATCAGGCTGAAGCTCAAAACTTGGTAATTTCTGCATTCAAAAACTGGGAGGAAGTTGTCTCTTTTGAGGATGAAGCCTCTCTTATGGGTGGCAATTTGCAGTTAACTAATGTTCTTTGCACACCAAACTCACCCATGACAGACCTTTCAAATGGAAGCAAGATTTCGACTTCTCACAAGATGGGTGGATATGATTATACACAACTGAATGCCCCTTCTCCAGATGTCATTTCATCCATTTATTCTGTTGGGAGTGTGACTGGCTTGGATGATTATACCTTGCATGGTATAGAGAACATGGGTCTTAGATATGACCAGACTCTGAGTTATCCAGGCCAAGTCACTAATTCCATGATCTGTGACACAGAATCCATCACTTTCTGTGATGATCTGCAGTTTTTTGATTCTGATCTTCCATCTCAAAGCCTTGTATTGGAATCACAAGCTGATCTACAAAGCGCAGTTGAAAGCTTCCTGGCACGTCCCACGCCTCTTGCCATGGCCAGAGCTCAAACCGGATGGACTAAATTGTTCAGTGTTCTGAAATGGTTCTCTATCAGAAAGATTGTGACTAAAAGAAAAACTTGTATTCGAGAAACTCCGAGATATACCAACGGCCTGTGAAAATTTTGTTTTGTCCCTCTAGCGAACATAGTATTAGTGAATGCTGCCCGATTAAATTTTGTGAGCAGTTGTAGGTCGCAAATCACAATAAAGTTAGAGGACTCAGGATGTTAGATGTCACTTGTAGTTCATTATGTTTTGGCTATGCTAGCTGAAGATGAAAAAAAAGTTGCTTTTTCTTCTGGCATTAGGCTGTATATACGTAGATGTGGTCACAGAATTCTCTTGCTGTAAACTTTTGGTTGCTTCATTTGAAGTGCGAAAGCTAAATTATGCTTGAACAGTGGCTTTCATGTTTAATAAAAGATGAATCAGTTTATGTTTCCTTCCCCCTTGTAGTTTTTATTTTCAAGCTAATTGGTTTCAAACATTGTGAATAAAACTTGTTCCTGATTAGCTTCATCTCACTTCATTTCAATTTTATTGGATATTTTTCCTTGGGCAAGTGTTACATGTGGAATGATTAGTTGTGGACTAGTGGATGGAGAAGTCAAAACAAAATAAAACAAGCAAACTGAACGGTGAAAAAAATTGTATTTTTGTGATGGGAGTCATATCACTTGGATATATATTTCCACGCTTAACCAACCACTCTAAGCTGATTATCTATAAAAACACCAAAACTTTGGTCAATGTGTTTATTTTCTATTCCATTCACCACAGAGAGAGAGCAAATCCTGAAAAATACAGAAGGAATGGAGAACCAAAGAGGCCATGTACTTGTGGTGACGTATCCTGCTCAAGGCCACATCAACCCACTTCTCCAGTTTGCCAAACGTCTAGCTTCCAAGGGTCTCAAGGCCACTCTAGTCACCACCCATTACGCTGTCAACTCTATCCAAGCAACCACAGTAGGTGTTGAGCCTATCTCTGATGGCTTTGATGAGGGTGGCTTCAAGCAAGCTCCAAGTGTAAATGCCTACTTGGAGTCTTTTCAACAAGTTGGTTCAAAAACTTTAGCAGACATCATACTCAAATACAAAAACTCAGCCTTTCCTGTTAACTGTATTGTGTATGATTCAATGCTGTCTTGGGTTATTGATGTGGCTAGACAGTTTGACATTTGTGTAGCTTTGATATTTACTGTCTCGGCCTCTGTTAGCTCTATATTTTGGCAACTACATCAAGGTGTCTTCACTTTGCCTATGACGCGAGAAACTGAGGCCTTATCGCTGCCTGGCTTGCCTCCACTTGGCCTTTCAGACCTTCCAGGTTTTCTTGCTCAGCCTGCAAGTCACCCTGCCTATTTGGCAGCAATTTTGGAGATATATTCAAAATTGCATCAACTTGACTGGGTGTTTTGCAACTCCTTTGAAGAGCTGGAAAGTGAGGTAACTAGGACTATGTTTTATGTTCAAAGCTTTTGTAACAGTATAGAGTTGTCATATTCATTTTAGAGATCCATTGAATAAAAGACTAAAACATGTTGGACAAAGGGAAGAAATTATGATGTACATTACACTTGATAAATTAGAATTCTGTATGTCTGTAGAAATTTTGTATTTACTAGGATTTCATGTAGCACTTGTGTCAAAAAAGAATATAACATGGAGTTTGTCCGGTCAAAGTTAAATTTCAGTATTACATATTCATGATTGATTACATAATTTTGTCAATTCTTGTAATCTGTGTATTTGTTTGACTCAAAAAGCTGGTGTGGACTTTGCCGGGAAATTGGCCCACAAAGATGGTCGGTCCATTGGTTCCATCAGCCTATTTAGATCAACAAAATGAGGGAGATTCAGCATATGGAGGTAGTCTCTGGAAAACAAGTGATCAGTGCACCAAGTGGCTAGACGAAAGACCAGAGAAGTCAGTGATATATGTGTCGTTTGGAAGCATGGCAGACATTGCCGCGAAACAGGGTGAGGAAATCGCGAGGGCCTTGAAAGCAAGCAACAGGCCTTTCCTGTGGGCTGCAAGGGATATGGACAAGCTGCCACATGGTTTAGCTGACGAAAATGGGTTGGTTGTGTCGTGGTGCAACCAGCTTGAGGTGCTCGCTCATCGCGCTGTGGGTTGCTATGTAACGCACTGTGGATGGAACTCGACTTTAGAGGGTCTGAGCCTGGGTGTGCCAATGGTGGGGGTGCCACACTGGAGTGATCAGCCAGCCAATGCAAAGTTTATGGAGGATTTGTGGAAAGTAGGTGTGAGAGTGAAGAGGGATGAAGAGGGGATTGTAACTGGTGAAGAACTCAAGAAATGCATAGAGGAAGTCATGGATGGAGAAAAAAGTGAAGAAATTAAGAGGAATGCAGCTAAGTGGAGAAACTTCGCTAAGAAAGCTGTCTGTGTTGGTGGAAGCTCAGATAGGAACATTGATGACTTTATAGAGAAGATGTTGAAAGGAGAGGGGAAGAAACTAGTTCAATAGAGGTCATCACTAGGCAAATAAGATAAAAATGAACCTGTTAGCCAATCGATAAGTTGTTCGAATCTAGGAAATAAACAGCCTGCTGCGTTTCTTTGTATGTGCTTGCTAAAATTCTGAATGAAAATCGGTGATTGAATACAGGGTTTGATAGTTGAAGCATGAGGTTAGTTATCGTGCACATCAGCACATGTTATAGAGCATAATTTTCTCATCATACAAGAGTTTCAATTTGAAACTTATAAACCTGGAGTGTAAACCTTGAAAAACATCAAGATACAAAAGTCATGCATATCTCCTCTACACACATTTGATAGATAACAACAGTCCAGATCAAGTAAACAAATCATAACCCCAAAATCTGATGTATCCTTGGATAAATATTTGTTATTCACGAACTCAAATACTCAAAAGATATAGTATTTCAAATTTTACATTTTCATTCCTGTAGCCTAGCCTATTGCTTCAAAACTAGCGAGTAATCATGAAAGATACATTGTGAAGGCATAAATGGAGTGGTAGTAAAAGAGAGGAATTGGCATGCCTTCGTATCTAAGGGCAACTTTTGGTTAGAAGCTTGTACCAAGGCCAAGTGTAGAAGATAATGATATACATTTATAGGAAGTAATTACATAAAAACTACTCCAAATCCTTTTCACCAGCAACTATCAGGAGAGTTCACATCTTACAAGCGTTGTTGTCCCTGCATACTTTAACCTGTACAGAAATACAAAACTAATCATCACAGTTTACATCTACATGAACTGTTTTTTATCAAGAACCATGTGCAAGAGAACCCCTCTCATCATCATGCGAATACTCAACATTTCTGCTGCATATAGCTAAAAGATGACTTTGAACCAATTGACATAGTCTTGGTTATCCATCATATTAGTACATATACTATAAATCTATAGGAGACATTATTGCTGTGTAAAGTAACAAAATTATGGAATCCACCTGCATCCCTACCTTTTTCTTCTTTCGAGCTTCCAAAACTTCTTCTAAAGGAGGTCGACCTAATACCAAAAGGGCCATAGCCATCAGATAGATTGTAAGAATTTTAATGAAACAAAGAGAGGGGAATCCTAATAGCCACTGCTGATCCATAATTTTCTTTCATAGTCTCTCAAAGTGATTGGACAAATCACAAGAGAAATAGACCAAATTGAACTTTCTATAATGCGATGAAAACAAATGAATCTATCTGATCCATTCATTGAAAATCTCTATAGGTCAGTAAGGTTTCTTTAGAATAAAGTTATTGATAGTGACTATGAGGCTCATGCAACTGCAGCAGATACTCTAAATTTTTAAAATGAACGGAAGTAAAGAATTGGCTATAGCAACCAAGAGAAAACAATCATGACGGAGAAACTATGAACAAATTCCTAATATAGCATGTACTTACCAGTTATTTGAAGACGATATTTAGCCCAAACACCATAAACAGCATCAGCTATTGTTGCAATCTGTATAGAGCATGCTTGCCAATCAATAACAAATAAAAGAAAGAAAAAGTACAATAAAAAGATCAACAGGATTCCTTGAAGAATGAGAAAGGACTCACAGGTTCATATTTAGTAACTGCATAAACCCATCCAAGACCAACTTGTTCATATAACTTTCTAAATGCCTGCAGAATGTTTGTATGCTTTGTAAAAATTTCAAGATTCTTATAATCTAAACATTCTTACCACAAAACAAGAATAAACATTTATTTAAAGAATCAAAACTCAACAATATTAAACATCAAAAGCATACACATTGACAGATTTTAAAGGAAAGTAAACCTACTTCCACATCTGTGACTACAGTTCCATCCGAAAGGATGGCATGAATTCTTCCCATAACCTAACCAAAAAACCAAAAAAAGAACAAAACTTTATGACATATACTTCACACATTTATACTCAAGTATGCAGCAAGTTCTTAGAATAACAAAAATTTTAAATCACTTACAGTTCTGTAATCTAGGCCTTGATTTTCTTCAGGAGAGTAGTTATCTGAACTTATGTCAACAAACTTTATGGTACCATATTGCTTATTCCTCTCTTGAAGCATATTAACCTGATAATAACATAGCAAACATAAACCAATCAACAAATAAAAGACACACAAACAATTAAAACTCCAAATATAAAGAAGCCACAGATAAAATAAAATAAAAGACCTCACGCATGCAGAGAGGACAGTCCCCATCATAAAGCATTTTGATCTTCCAATTCTCTGAAGACTGTTCTTTCTGGTCATTTTCTCTCTTGGGAGCTAAAGGGTTCACAGCTGCCTCCTGTATTGCTCGAATCTGACTCCTGAATCCTACAAATACAAACACGTACAAGTTAAAACCAAAATTTGCATTAAAGTTGGGCGGTGAATCAAGAACAGAACAAGAAAGGGTCACCTGTTCGATGAATAGGATGTGATGTGAATCTTTGCAGAGAATGTGAACGAAAGTGATATTTTGATGAGGGAAATGGGATGGCGGCTCTTTCTCTTGCAACACATGCAATGGCAGCAACTCCTCCTCTCAAAGCCATTTTTTCGGTTGTTTTGTGTTGTCTGGCCTCAATTTTCTGTTCAACTGTCCGTTAGACCTTAAACCGGTCTGCATACGTGGCAACATGGGCTTCACCAGAAACAAAAGGCATTAATAGAATATACAAAAAATACAGGGGTACCAGTGCAAATCAAAGTATTTACCTTTTGCACCAGTCTGGGTTTGCTGCGATTTCTGCAAAATTGCTGCTTTTTCGGTCGAAAAAACAATTTTTTCTTGTTCTCACTTAAAAACACGGACTCTGGTGCAAATCGGCGAAAAAAATGGCATTTTTGCTTAAAACTTCCGTGGCTTCTCACTTAAGATCTCAAACCCAGGTACTTTTTTCTTATAAAAATCATTAATTGATTTTGTTTTGATTTGCTTTTAACTTTCTCTGTTTATGATTTTACGCTCAACTGTGAAGCAGAAGGATGCATTTTCAATGGCGCGTCGTGGGTTCCATGTCGAATTGGGTGCTCGTGAGAAAGCTGTGAGACCTCTCTTTCACTTTTGTATTTTATATTGTCTTTTTTTTTTTTTTTTTTTTGTAAATATGTTTTTATTGGAGTTTTTTTTTTTTTTTTTTTTCCTTGGGTTTTTTGCTTGCTTTTTTAAGACGGGCCAATTCCAATATTCGATTTTTTTAGCATCTAAACTTGATCAAATTAGTTGGTGATTAAATGGATTGAATAGTAGTGGATGCTTTTTTTGTAAAAAGAAGTTGAAGGAATACAAGTTATCTTTACCTTTTGTGTTTGATGATCCTGTTATGGAATCATTGAAAAGAATGCATTTTCACTTTGATTTTTTATTTTTTTATTTTTGGGGAAAATCTTTGAAAAGATGGGCTTTGTTTTAGGTTTGTGTTTTTGTATACTAGGCTTAGTTTTGTTTGTATTGATTCCCGGTTGATTTACGGTTGCAGCTGTTGGCAGAGGACCCGGCTCTTAAGAGATTCAAGTCAACGAAAAAGAGTGTGCAGCGAGTGAAAAGACTCGGGGATGTTCTCACAATTGTTGTCGTGGCAGGTATGCTTGCTTGGTGTTATATGGTATACTTTGTTAAATGGTTTTCTAAGTTGAGCGGTTGTATCGTAGCATGAGTGGTTGTCTAGATTTACTGGAATGCTCTTAATTATGTGTTTGGATATGCCTCAAATATGTGTAGGTATAGATGTAAAACTGTGTTCTGTTCATTGAATTTGGTAAGCAAGAGGCTTTAGTGCTGTTGGTGCATTGTAATCGACTATACTGAAATGAAGAACAGATAGTTTTACCATGTAAAGCTGTTAGATTCATCTTACAAAGTAGATAAATTATATTTTAATTGTGAAAATTTCTAATTGTTATTGACCTTAAAAGTTTTAACACCTGGGCCATTTTTGACTATAAGTTAGTTGTCTATGAATCTTTTAGGTTTGTCAAAAAGATGTTTAAATCTGTCAATTGATGTATGAGGTGCCTAGGTTCTCTCTTGCTCTGATGGAAGTTATTTGCTGTTAGTTTGGTTTTAGTGATGAGGATCCCTCAGAGCAAGAGAGATCCTCGTATCTAAAATTTTTAACAATTTTTACTCTTAATGGATGTGAAGCTGCTTGTTGCTGAATTGGTTGGCTTTGATTAATGCTAGTTGGCGCATTTGTGGGACAATGGTGTTGCATTGTTTAATGTTTATGTTTAGATGATGAAAGTCTTGCAGTATGTTTTGTCTACACCATTGTTACTCTTAATGGATGTGAAGCTGCTTGTTGCTGAATTGGTTGGCTTTGATTAATGCTAGTTGGCGCATTTGTGGACAATGGTGTTGCATTGTTTAATGTTTATGTTTAGATTGATGAAAGTCTTGCAGTATGTTTTGTTTAGTATGCTAACTGAAAATACAGTTTGAAATCAATTATATGAACTTGATGTGTTTGAAGGGAAAACTTGGCAATTGCAGGACTCTGATTTGTTCTGTGTTGTTATCATTGTTGGGAAATGAAGCTTTTTCTCTGTGATATAGCAACTCCTCAAGCATCATCTACTTCTCAGCAGTGTAGTATCTTATCTAAACTTATGATTTGTCATATATGCTGTTTCTTTATAAAGTTTGTCTATGAACTGGCGACTGCTGGCATTCAAGATTAACCGTGAAAATCTCAATGGATTCTTTTCCTTGAATAAAAAATAAAACAGTGTGTATCTATAGATGTGATAAATCATTAAATTGGTGGTTGTTGAGGGACTGGGAAATTGTGGTTATGCTGTGGTTGGGAAGATGAGTTTCCTTTGAGATTAGGAATAAATGAACAAATGGTACTACAGTTAAGACATTGAAAAGTTTTTCACTTGAACTTAATTGAAATCTTGTTTGTTTGTGAAGAATTGTTGTTCTTACCCATCTGCATGCTCATCCATATGATTACTGTTCCTGCCTCATGCTTGATATAACCAGATGTACAAGCTGCTGTGATAGCTAGATCGTTTATCTAAATAATAAGCCAGCAGGTGGTTTTTCAATTTCTCAGTTTCGTTCTGTTGAATGACTTCAAAATTTTCTTTCTTCAACTTCAGCTGTATCAAGGGATTGGTTAAATGATCTTTTTTATTTTTCCCACTCAATAGTTGCATTAAGTGACCAAGTAACCTTCATTTTACTTTCAGAATGACTGTTATAAATATGACAAGTTTATCACCTGGAACTTTTAACAATGTTATTATGCATGTTTCAGGCTGTTGCTATGAAATTTATGTCAAAGCAGTTATGCGGGAAGAAGCTCGGAAAGCCAAAGGGGGTCACTGAAAGTGCATGGTTGTGTGTCCCTAACGCGGTTGTTTTCATTTGTTGGACAGCGATGCCAATCCTTGAAAGATTTTGCTTTTGTGTTGAATAAGCAAAACAAATATGTTATGAAATGCTTGAATGTAGATTGCTGCTCTGCTGATCATTGTTAGGATCCCATATTGAATGGTAATTTCAATGATTTTGCAAAATTTTCCATTGTGAAATATTACTTTGACAGCAGGGTTTTGGGGCTCAACTGCAATAATAATTATTAAAAAAAAAAGAAAAAAGAAGCCCTTTGAATCATATTCACTTTGATGACTATATTGGTCTTGCATAATGATTCGGCAAATTATTGATGCTAGTTTAATATGAGCACCAGCTGGTGGACAGGTTCGTCAAAATTATCTTCAAAATAGCTTATATGAAATGGAAAAATACGATAGAGTAGTCAGGACATTCATTGAAAAGAATGCTTTATGTCTTAATTATGGTGGCACTGCCAGCTAGGCTTTTTTTTTTTTTTTTTTTTTTTTTATAAAGGGAAATATAAACCCGTTATGGTTATTCAGTCTTAGTAACGCTGCACAAGACAAACGTGTTGCCAAGACTCACACGGTGTCATTGTGACAAGGATTTGTGATTGTCATAAGCTTTTGGGCAAAAATTTGAGTTTTGTTGATACATTTTTTCTCACGGTACGAAGATGTTTCTTCCAGACTCCGCACACACAAATGTACAAACTAAGTTTTTTGGTTTGCAGCAGGTACATGGAAGCTTAGGTTCCTTTTAATTACAAATGAAAATAATTTGTAGTTAGACTGACACTGTTGGTAAATTTTATTACTTTTTTTTTTTTTTTAATTTTTAGGATCTTTTTATTTTTTGATATTTTAATTTGGTCTTTACCATTCCATCTTTGAGGTGAATGGTAAAAATTCATCTCCATTTTTAATTTTTTTTCTTCTTAGTTTTCAATTTTTTATAATTTCAAATAATGATTATTTAAGTTGTCTTACTTAATCATTAACTTTAATATCTGCTACTAACGATAGGGAAGAAAATCATTTCTGTCTGTAACTAAAGAAACCTCAAGTAGGCTGCATGTAATTATTGTATTGATTCTCAAAGTTTACTCATTGGAATTGATCTCTAAACCTGCTAGGCTAATGCAATACATTTAATTAATTGGTTATCTCCTTGACTGTCTATCTTGATAACTTGCGATTGGGATAGCTCCCAGAGACATAAGAAATATGGAGTTATGTTCTTTGACAAAGGCAAGTGAAGTGAATGTGGACATGTACGTTTAGACCTTCTTTGGGTCCCAAATGAGAGAAAAAAGAAGTGGCCAATTGTTATGATGCTTGGCTGCTAAATGTTTTCTTTTTGGCATGGTTTGTAAAATATATATATATATATATATATATCAAAGAGACGCCCACCAACAGGGGGCCATTGCAAGTGAAGTCTACCAGATTAGATTTGGGGCCATGACTCGGTCTCTTTCTGTCTTGTTGAATTTAGATTCGATTTTAAATCAAAAGTGGGGTTGAGAATTGAATTGAATTTAATCAACTACTACTTACTTTCGGTTAAAAAAGCAGGCTGCTGGACACCCTGGAATTTCTTATTAGCAACAAATTTTTAATGCATAACTATTAAACACAAGTCATGACATTTTCATCTTTTACTATGTCAACTAAATCTAGTTGAGTTGATGCTACAACATCAATTTTTATATCATGTTGTTTGTTCAGCTGGGTTGGCAATTTGCAAGTCACACATTGACTTGAATTCTACTGCTATATCGATTGAGATGAAAATAATATAATAATTTTATTGCCAACTTTCCATCCGAGTACTTGAAGTTATTTGAAATATAATTTTTTCCAGAAGACTCTTTCAATGGAGGCCATATATAAATTGGAGTTGGTGATGACATAAAAGAGTTTGTTCTCAATTCAATTTGGTTCGATTCTATTGACTTGTCATGGGAAGACACGTGTAAACCAAAATCAAAATATCATATTTTCAAAGTAAAAGGGAAAAAAGGAAAAAGAGGAGAAAAACAGAGGGGTGTTTTTTTTTTTTATTTGAAAAAATTAAATAAAAATATGAGGAGCATAATTGAGGAGAAGAGTAGTTGGATGGTGCAAGTGCATTCTATCTGTCAGGAAAAATTAAAAAAATGACAAAAATATAATAAAAAATGAATCATATCATGTCTCTTCATCATTGAACACCAACCCTGACGCACACTACAAATTCCTCCACCCAATTTTACACTGATTTGAAGATAGATATATACCTCTTCTTCATGCTCCCACTTGCTCTGTTGGCGCGTTCCCAATACCCCCTCCACCAAAAACATGAAAAATAATAGCATCCAGTGTCCAAGCATTCCATTTTAATAACAAGTAATACAGTAATGAAAACGAAAGGTAATGATATTTCTATGCATCTTTCTGTGTTTTTGGATAAAAATATGCGATATTAATGAGTTATGATAATTATTATTTATTATATGTTTATCATCAAGGAAATCAAAAGCGTAATTATTTAACCAATTTGATCTTCATTATTCAATGAAATGGTGGTAGGATGATCCCCTTAAGAGATTTGACAACTTCTATCGATGATGACGAGTAGGGTACTCCTTCCTATTGGTTTATTTTTGTTCCATTGAATGTTATAGGATTATCCTCCTCCTTTGTTGATTTACAAAGCCTTGTTAATTATTGTGGGGTCCTCTTCCTATTGATTTATTTGATAACAAAGTGATTTTCACTTGGATTTTATTTTACTTTATGAAAGTGCAAGCATTTTTTTTTCTTTTTATGGTTTATATATTTCTTTTTTCCCTTTAATAAAATTTCTCCCAAACAACTCTCTCACTCCTTAAATTTGTTTTAATTAAAAGACATTAAAAAGGTAAATGAGAGATTTTCAATAACTTTTTTTTTTTAAGAAAAAAAAGAAATTTAGAATTAAGATATACTTTTGAAACATCAACATAAATATATTCAATTCATATTTGTATGAATTTCATTTAAATGTATTGACCATTAAAATTTTAGTATATTTAATTCGTATCTGTATAAAATGCAACTAAATCTTATGTAGGTGTATTCAAACTATGCTTATTGAATTCTATTTAAATGTATTCAATCTAAGTTTATATGAAATCTATTAAAATTTAGGTGTATTCAATTCATATTTGTATAGAATGTAATAAAATTTTATCTATTAAAAGAGTCATTGGTTTTATAGATTTTACTTTGAATGATGAATTTTGAATAGAGAGAATTTTATGAAGAGAAAACTATAACAAATCGTAATTATTTTTTTCACATATTTAATTGGATTTCATAAAAAATTTTAACAAAATCAATATGGAGTTTATGAAATACATAAATTTCATCAAAAATTATTAAAAAAAAATTTCAAAATCTAATAAACTTTAGGTTGAATACAACTTTAAATATCTTTACTTTTAAGATTTAAATTTAAAATCTTTTCATTCATTAAAATGGTTGGATTTTCTTTCTCATCAAATATATTTTACTAGCCTATGTGGATTTTTCTCTTTTTATTAGATTAGTTATCTTTTGATTATGATAAATAATAATTGATTTTGATAAATCTTAATAAATTTATGTAGGTTTTGTAACGTTTCAACTAAAAAAATTAAAAATAAAACCCTCATCGTGAAGTATGAAGAAACTCACGAATACGCGCCATGTTAGAAGGTGGAATAGGAGAGGGCAGACACAATCCACTTACATTAAAACCGCGATGTGCCCGAATCTGTGTCCAAGTTTCAACTTCTTGATCTGAAAAGGTGTAAATACGCCGAACCAATAGGCAAACGACACCTTTGAAACTGTGATGCAAAATGGTAATTTAATAAAAGTTAGATTATGATTATCCAAGTCGAAATTACAGAAACACCCCTAACATTTGACAGCTAGCGCTTGTCATTGGTCCAAAGTCTAAGCAAAGAGAGAGGCGAGAGGCTTACTAGCATCATCTCACTCTGTCTGAGCTGTAATCTCAGACCCAGAAAAACAAAATTTTGAAAGATAGAATTGTATCTAACAGACAAGGTCTCCTTTTTCATCATCAAGACTTGAAGTTTTCCAGTTTTTGTTGATTTTTGTTTGTTTTGGGGGGAGAGAGAGAGAGAGAGAGGAGAGAATTGGGTTGTGAGAGAAGATCTGAGATGGCAACATTATTTGCAGGGACTACTCAGAAGTGTAAGGCATGTGAGAAGACTGTGTACTTGGTTGATCAACTTACTGCTGATAACAAAGTCTATCACAAGGCTTGTTTTAGATGCCACCACTGCAAGGGCACCCTCAAGGTGACATATACTTATGTCTCTCAAAACATATGGACAAGTAGTCTCTTATGTTGAATTTTGATATATTTGATATCCTTTTGCTTCCTTTTGTTTGATCATGTTTTGTTGTCAAATCACTTGCATGATAAAGTTGTCTTTTTTATGCCGAAGTTTGGATAGGTTTTGTTTGAAGATGCATGATGATCATGAGACTGTTTGAAGTATTAATATCTATGGCCTATCTTGATATGGGATTGTAGAGATACTAGAGTCCTGTGTTTATTTCTGATGTTTATGATTTGTACAACTTATGAAACTGTTTGCATGACTGAGATTGAGTGATCTTTTGATGTGTCTGGATCATTTGGATGCTAAAAGCTTCGTGGTGTTGGTGGTTGACGAGACACCTTTTTCTTATGCTGAAATTTCCTTGACAGATTGTCAATTATGAATGTTGATCCTCACTTTACTAATACAAAAATGCTTACATGATTTGTACTTATGCCTTTGGACAACCCTGAGCATTTTGTAACAATAAATCACTAGCAAGCTTGTAAACTTAGGTGTTTGTTGGATGATTAGATCACCATGTACTCTGTTTCAACAGTGGTCAGGAAGACGTAATGAAAATCTGTACATGTATTTACTTTCCTAAGTGTTGCAATACTTTGGTTAGAGAAGAAAGCATTACTTAATATTTGAGGATTTGGATTCATTAGTTGCCTATAATAATTTTAATTTCTGAATTTTGAGGGAGGCATTAAGTAAGATCATAACTCTCAGTAAGTAGTGTACTATGTAGTTTCAAAAAAGAAAAAAGTAGTGGACTATGTAAAAAAAAAACTTCAGCACTTTCGAGTACTTGAATCAGTTTGATTGGTGAAGAAGTTTTATTTGTTTTGTTTATCTTCGACAAGTGGGAGCCAGAAAGAGACCAAAGAAAAGACCTGGAATGAAATATTATATATCCATTCATAAAGAATAATAATTGAATGCTCATAGAAATTTTCAACCTTGTGCTGCAGAGATTGTTGCATTTTAAGATTTGAAATTTGATTAGGATTCGGATACTGTAATTTAGGTTACTTCATGCATTTTCAAGAAAAAGCCCCATGAGTTCACATTATTGAATTGGAATGAAAAGAAAATGTCCGTGTGTTCTGATTTACAGCTTGGGCACATAATAGGGTCTTATGGGTCAAAATAGGCAAATAATTTATTTGATTTGGTCCTCAAGCAAGCTTCAGGATTTGGGTTATCGAACTTCCCTCCCCTGTATCATCTATAGAGCTGGGGACGAAAACGTTGAAACATCATGTATTCAGCAAAGATAAACCCCGAGCGGTTGAGGGTTTGATATAGTCTGCTGTTGCATCTTTGATGAAAAAGAAATGTAGAAATATGTCAAGCAGAACATTGTTCAAAATGTAGTGAAAATTCGCTGTAGGAGGATATTACGCAGTCTACCAAGACTTACCAAACCTATCTTTGGAAACTTATGGAGTCAATCATTGAATTGTTAATGTAAAATTCTCATGTGATGACAGGGCAAAGTTTAGCTTTTGCTGAAACTGCCCGGGTCGAATTTTACTCTGATTTGCATCTGAGAGTGCATATAATAAGTTTAAATTACATCTATGTCATCTTTGGGATTGGATGATTCTGATGATAATTGCTCATGAAGGTTTCTCACAAATTTAAGAACCTTAAATTAGCTAAACTATTAATGTTTTGATAAATCTTTATTAATCAGTACTTTACATCGTTTTTCATGGAAACTTATTCTGGTTTGACCTTTTTGTGAAATCTTTCTGTTTATAGTATCAACATGTGTTCTGCTTTACCTATCTTTTTCTCATCTTCTTCAACTTCTGCAGCTGAGTAATTATTCCTCCTTTGAGGGTGTTTTGTATTGCAAGCCCCACTTTGATCAACTGTTCAAGATGACTGGCAGCTTGGATAAAAGTTTTGAAGGTACTTAACTACTATTGCTTCTTTCTACCAATGTTTACGGATGCAAATATCAGCTTGTTTAAACTTATTCATGGATTCTTTTCTTCTCACCAGGAACTCCAAAAACCGTTAGAATTGACAGATCAGCTGATCAGGTAGGCACAGTATTCAGTTTTATAACTCCCGTTCTTATTTAAAGTTATATTAGGACTCGCATTAAAGGTACATTATACCTTATTGATTAATGTCTACTATAACTTTTATATGTTTTTTCTCATTGTGAATGAAATTGTGTAGGTCATCAATAGCAAAGTCTCTGGTATGTTTGCTGGAACTCAAGAGAAATGTGTTGCTTGCAAGAAAACTGTTTACCCAATTGAAAAGGTAAATGTTATGATTTGATATTAGTATATTGTTAATATCATTCTTGAAGTTTGCTAGAGGAATTTAGTTTTCAGTCTATGTATTCTATATTATTGTTTCAGAAACATCATATGTCCACTTCATTTGTGGTTCAACTCAAGAACAGAGTTTGAAACTATTTGTCGAATAAATTCGAAAATGAGAAAACTGTTGCTATCTCCAAATTTTGTGCTGATTCATTTTGTACATAGTTTCTTGAAAAGCTTAAAGATTATTTAGATGTCTAACCTTACTGAAAATATTAAATATAAATAGAGTTTTGAAGTGCTCTTCAAAATACAACTGTGTATTTTGCAAACAACTAAAGATTTCAATCTCACTGTGTATGTAGTTTGAGTAGTTGTTCTGAGTTTTCTGACCCAATCTGATGTATATTTTAGGTGGCAGTTGACGGCACATCATACCACAAGGCCTGTTTCAGGTGCACCCACGGGGGCTGTGTCATCAGCCCGTCAAACTATGTGGCACATGAGCACCGTCTCTATTGTAGGCATCACCACAATCAACTCTTCAAGCAAAAGGGTAACTTCAGCCAACTTGATAACCATGAAACTGCCAAAGAGGTGACTGAGGACACAACAGCTTAGTGACACTGTGAAGTTTTTCCAAAATAATGTGAGAATGTGTGGTTGCTTGGGTAGTCAGTTTCCAAGCATGAGTCTGGTAAAACTGTTGAAGTCTTACAAGAAGAGATATCCGGATTTTATTTCTTTTCATATGTAATATGTTTTTGGGAACAAATGTTCAGTAGAAGAGTTTTGTTTATCACTGAAGTTTTGTGTGTGTGCTCTGAACAGGAAAACTACATTTTGAGTTGATATTCAGTCCTTCCAAAGAACAATGTGGATGGCCAGAATGTTTTCTGTGTGGTTTTGTTTTGAAGCTTGAATTGGTTAAGTAGGGACTGCTTTCCATCTCTGATTGTTCTAGCTTTCTTGCGAGTTATGATGTTGCATGTATCTTTTATCTTCACAGCTAATCGTAAGGTGTACAGTCGGAGTTAGTTGAACCATTGCATACCAGCCTTACTGCTACATATGTTCAATACCTTGGCTACTGCTTGGAACATGGTTTCTTGGAAAACATTGTTGGATGCATTGATGCAATTTTAACTTTGGATGTTTTTCTCGGGTGGAATATAAGAAGAATACCTTGTGGAGACATCTTTCAGGCAAAAAATTTATCTGCTGCCACGGATAAATATAGTTTTCGCTGCCTTAGACATCTTGCATCAAAGTCTAATGTAAACACCTTTGAAAACTGAAATGTTGCAACATTCTTGTCCAAATGTTGATCAATTCCAGAGTAGCACACTTTTGGGGAACTATTATGTGGAACTTTCGTTCCCACACTCGGAATTATCATGTAAGCAACCAAACAAAACAAGTCAACAATAGCATTAGTTGAAATCTTGCTTTTATGACAATATTAGTACTCTCATTGCAAAAGCATGAGCTTTTTCACAAATCGCAACCTCTTTTTCCATGCGTCATCTGAAAAAGAATGTGATCCTTGAAGTAGTCAAGAATATATTTATCTTTTCAAGCAAATGCTTGCCTATGCCTAATAAAAATCTTATTCATTACACCATATATGTACAAGTATTAGACTATTAGTTCAGGCATTTTTATTGACCTCTTCATTTTCACATCAAGAAGCTAGCTAGATTGTAATTGGGTAGGAGTCTGCAGACTTGTTTGTAGCAATTCAATGACTGATGATACACTGTTTTTTCCAGAGAGGGCGCACTGCACAGGGTTTTCTATCAAATGTCAGAGAGAAAGGTCATGCAAAGCTATAGGATTGGTTCAGGGCCTGTGAACTGTGATGTTTTTCTTGGAAATGAAAGTTCACTTGAGGCTATAACATATTTTGATGATACAATGTGTTGCTAAAACGTCAAAGGCAGTTCAACCAGGACTGACTAGGAAAGGCAGTGCCACAGGCCCACTGTGAGAAGCTATATATGGCAATTGCTTTTGGTTTGAATAGTCAAAAATCTATGGCGGGCACTTCATGAATGTGATTCCATCTTTGAAAGCCATCTCTTAATTTCATGTTAGAGAAAAATATTATGAGTCAAAGATGGTTCTCATTATCATGCTATAAATTAAGATCTGCTACTAGAAGATTATTATTACTAGTTAACAATTCCTTTATACTTCCAATATAAGCAATGCAAGTTGCATGAAGTCATTTTCCAATCAACACAATCATTTCTTGGTGAGAAAGAGATACTTTTATTTCAAAACAATTAATGATATGGATAGAAGTCTTTTATGGTCAGGAAATTTTGAGGTAGCTTTCAGGAGTTTTTAAGTCTGAGCTACCACTCAAAACCAATGGGAACCACTCCTTATCTGCCTGTAATTCTCAAACATTAATTTGGAGAGATTCAGCTTTATTTGTATGAAAAATATCTCATGCAGAAAATTAAGCGCCCAAGAAACAGTAGAACCCTACAATAATAAATACATTTCTCTATCATTCATTGCTTTTGTTAATTTTTTCAGCAGGGGTTTACAATAGAGACAAAGTTTATATTTTATGCTGTGAAGAATTGAAGAAAATGGCAAAAACTGAAGGACCACCATGTGTATGTATTTTGGTGGACTGACACTGACCATATTGTGCAATACAACTAGCTACCTAGCTACCTAGCTTTCCCGCTTAAAGGAATGTTCTAATAGGGAGCTTACTACTGATTATGTTTAAGTTGTCTCACAATATTTGTGACTTGAGGAAATAACATAGCTAATAACTTTTAATTTTCCTAGCCAGCGTGCACATGTTTTGCTACTAAAGTTGGAAAACAAGAATAAAAGTTGAACAAATGATGCAATGCTAAAATTGTAAGACAAACTTTTCACGCTTAAATTCTGTAATAAACTTAAACTACGTATGGCAAGAGAAAAAAGGAAAATGGAAAGTTCTCTTTTCGGTCAATTTAGTCGGTGAGACGATTTTTTTTTTAATGTTAATAAAATAACAAATAAAAACGATCTTCATTAAATCATATTATGTTCAATAAATTTTAAATATAAGTCAAAACCTTTATGGACATTACATCATCTTTTTTGACCTTTTTTTCCAATTAATAGGAAAAACTCTTCTCATTGTATGCCTCATTTTTTGGCATTTCCTTTTCACACCAAATGACGAACCATTAGTATATATATACACAGTAACTGACTGAGGTTATAAAATCACTCATTGAGGACTTCTAAGCTGAAGTGGAAATGACATAAATCATATCATATGATAGAGATTTATGCATTAGACTATATATTAGTCTATGAATTTGTTAGTGTTTGTACTATATATAATGAATTGTTTTTCAGTTGACTTCCTCTTAATAATGGTATCCTAATGGTAGCGAAGGACAGATACTTGAGCTAATTAAAAGAACCCTCCAGTGCACAGTTTTATGATGTATCTTACATATATTTTACATTGAAAATATAATTCAAATTTGTGAAATTCAGTTCTAGGTTGGTTCCAAACTAGCAGGTGTAGATGTCCAGGAACATCATCATTATACATGTCTACATAATTTTTTTTTTTCTATAATCAATCAATTATAGTAGTTGGATGCAATATAAATAAAAAAAATGGGGGCTATGGTCTTTCAAAGCAAATGATTAGAGCTAGTGTTCCTTGTATCTTGGTGGCCCATTTGTTCTTGGCATGAAACTAGCACATCTATGTGAATCAGAACTATAATCTGACCCACTATTGATTATGTTCTTGGACGCATGGCTGCTCTAATGCCAATATATCTTGTTCCCCAGTACACAATTTTACAGAAAATAATCAATAATGATGAGCCATGGTGGCATTATTGGTCAAAATCCTCAAATTTGGACCTTGATGAAATGATCATTAATTTTCCTTTTTTCATCTTGGTTAAATTCTGATTGAGAATTAGAGCAACAAACAACCAAGAAAATCATGAAAAAACTGATTTTTTTTTGGAGAAATTCTTTAGCTCCATTACACAAAACAAAGAAGAAGTTGATTACAACTAATTTGGATTCATTTAAAATTTGCTATACAAGTATGCATATTACTCAGATCTGGATCATCATCATCATCAGTACTGGAAGAAAATGTTGGTGATCTTGACCAGCTACTCCACTTGTAGTGATTTTCAAACAAGGCTGGATTTTTTTATGCTGGAAGAATCTGCTGCTGCTAAGTCATCTGCCTCTCATACATAGCACAAGCTTGGAAGAT
This sequence comes from Dimocarpus longan, assembly GCA_022984855.1. Taxonomy (NCBI): domain Eukaryota; kingdom Viridiplantae; phylum Streptophyta; class Magnoliopsida; order Sapindales; family Sapindaceae; genus Dimocarpus; species Dimocarpus longan. Next base: position 9,737,359 of record CM041024.1, read on the forward strand.
AACCATATATGTATGTGTATTAAAAAGGCATTATTGAATAATTAGCTTGCAGCTTCGGAGATGCTTTGCAGTGAAGGTTGCCATATTCTTGATTTGGATGCAGCAGCAGATGATGATGAGTTGGTTGTTGGTGCTGTTCTTGGTCTATGTCTTTCATGTTTCATCACCTGAACATCATGCTTTATATATATAGTTAGAAAACAAACTTGAGGGAACCATTTTTGCCCTCCCTTTTTTTTGAAGCAAAAATATTCTATGTTTTGTTTTGTCTGTAAAAAGTTGGGGGTACTTAAAAACATCAAAGATTACAGGATAAAACTGACCTCATAATTATTATCCTTGTCCAACTGAGATCTTCTTGGTTTCTCATTGAGTCCATGTGGCTTCTCACCTGATTCTGGCCCGTTCTTATTCATCTTGGCATGTTTCTTAGCCATTAGTCCCTTCATAACATCTAAACGAAACCAACAAACCAATATAACACTTTTGTTTAGAACTTCAAATCAAAATTAACCAACTTGAAAACAAAAATAAAAATTTCCAAACATACCTTTATTGGTGATGAGCCTGTAGACTTGGCCAAGAACCAGAGTGTCGGTGGGGCGGAGAAGCTTGATTCTTGTCAAGCGAACAGAACTGCCATTGTTAGTGGTGGTGTTGGTGTCATTGTTGTTGGTTTGAGAAGGATGAGTATTGCACAAGGTGGTGGAGATAAGAAGAGCCACATAGTGACCAGGGTTCATCCTCATAATCTCACTTGCAGTCACTGGCCAGTAAAACTTGTCCACCTTCCCACATGGATGTTGCACCACCAGTGTTGCTGCATCTATGGCTTGGCAATTCCCCATTTTTCCTCCTTCTCTTCTCTCTCCCTCTCTCTTTTTCAAACCAAACTCTCCAAGCCAAGCAAAGCTGAAAAGGCCAGCAAGCCTTGTGAGGTATGTAACAGTCTCTTTATAGCCACACCATATTGACCCCCCACCAACTTTTTTATATTACCATGGACACTCCTATTTAATATTCTGTCTTTATTTATTTCTTATATTATAAACCAAACTGCACTTAGTTTGGTTAATTTTTTAATACTGGGGGTTAACAAATAGAGTGGTGGTGCTTTAGTAATTAAATTGATAAAGATATGGTGGTGGTGTAGTGAGCTGTGAGTGGTTGGTAGAAGAGACAAACAGTGTGGGGGCCAGAGGTGACCACATTCTATTTGTACCTTCTGATCTGATTCTCTCTCCTGATTATAATGCTCTATCACCGACTACTGCTGGCGGTTCCATCGTACTTGCATGGTTGCATACCAGCGGATTATTGTCCCAGAGGTTTACTTGTGTGGGCGGGTTAACAAACTGTTGTTTTGCCTGGACTGGACTGCTTGTTTAGCATACGGGCACTCACTGTAGCGTCATGTACAAGCACAACCACAGCTGTATCCGATTTTAATTTTGAAAGTAACGGTCAAGCCTTCTATTATTTATTTACAGATTTTGCGTCAAATATTGTTGAGATTCAAAATTAATGATGGTTTGACAGTTGAATCTTTGGTCGCTGCGTTCAATCTTCCCCTCCACTTGTAAATCTTTTGGATTGATTTTGTTTGGATCACTGCCCCGTTGAATCAAAATGCTCGACTAATTTACCTTTTATACCTTTATATTTGAAGATATGTAGCTATTTTATGAGAATAGTCTTACCCTTATATTATTATGTACAGTTTTGTATCCACTTCCACTTTTTTTACGGGTTACTGATGTCGAAAGGGGGAATGATTGTCAGATTGGATTAGATTGGATTGAAAATCTCTCGATCCGATATAAATGGAGTTGAAAAATTTTCAATCTATCCTAACTTAATATAATTTTCAACTCAACCCAATAATAGTTGGGTGGGATTGGTTTGGATTGACCAGATTGGATATTAATTGAAATATGGGAAAGTTCCTAATGATTGTAAATAACATTTGTAATATTACATTATCATATACAAATTCAAACATGACGAATAACGATAAAAAAAAGAGTTCAATTTATAGAATACAAATAAATATAATTCATAAAATAATTGCAAATAAAAATTTAACAATTATTTATAAACAAAATGTCAATCCACAAACCACAAACGCACCAAAAAAAAAAAAAAAGAACAATGTATATAGTTGTTCTTGATCTTAATCCCTAACAAGTGATCCTTTAGATGGAAAAGAAAATTTTTTAACCTAACTCAACCTAATATAATTTTTAACCAAACACAAACACATCCAAAGTCCTAACTTTATTTTTGTGGATGCCCACCCCTAGATTTCTGACCACCGTTTGAGTCAGCCAATAGTTACATTTAGTTGATTAGCCTAACTTTATTAATAAAGTAATATTAGACTTCCCGAATATTTTGTCAAAGTGATGTAGTATGTAAATTATTAAGATCCTATTAATTAGCATATCATCTTATGATTTATAAGATCTTAATAACTCACATGTCATATTATTTGGATATGAATTTGAATAAAATATTTAAAAAACCTAACATTATTTATATCAATAATATAAAATTTTATCTTCAAAGATATTCTTATCGGGTTTTATGTATTATTTTATCAATTATTTTTCCAACACACATCGTTGAAATGATTTATAATTACTACATACGGGAAATTATAGTAAATTTTGTAATCTCCGACCCCTTTAAACAGAAAAAATGATATTGATTAGTGTAATTTGACTATATTTACCAAAACCTAATTCAACCCAAAAACATAAAGTTAATAGAAATCAATCAGAAAAAGAGTGATTATTATCAAGTGTAATTTGTCTGATAGCGAGACGCTGGTTGGGGAGCGTGAAAGATGAAGAAAAAGGGGTGGACCAGGGAGAGACGTTTGATGTTGGGTTGGCCACCGAAGCATGAAATTTTGTGAGAAAGGAAGGGCACAACATGTAATAAGTGGATGTCGCATGAACCTCCTCCTGCTGTCACATTTTTCATTTCTCTTTATCTGTTTACCTTTGTGCGTTACACCTCCATAAAGAAGCATCTCATCTTCCCTAAAGCTCCTTTTCTTTTAATTTTAAGCTCACCCAACTAGACAATGCTCTATGTTTTTGGTTCCATTTCTCTTTCTTCTTTCCCTTTCTTTGCCTTCTCTTTGCTCCAACAGTTTGAAACAACTACTGACATATATTATCACCATTTCTCTTTTCATATCAGGTTCTTCGATTCCTATATTAGCCATTCAGAAAATGTTTTTTTTTTTCTATAGGTGCAAATCAAACTGGGACATCATCGGATTAGAAGAGTGCTCTATTTTTTATGTCATCAAACTATATTAGAAAGTAAATTATTAGAAAAGATTGTTATGTGATTATTCGACAATAAATACTCTTAGACTTGTTGTACATTGTATGTGACTGCATAATTAAAGTTCAATGATTGTGAGCTGTTATAAGGTGTAACCATTGGACAGTAAATATTATAAACTATTATATTGCATTCTATCGCATGATTAAAGTTTAATGTTTGTGATTTGCTTTTAAGTGTGCATGTATATATTGTAAACTACTAGATTACATTCGATTACTTCAATAAACTAATTGATATGTGAAAATAGTTTCATTAACAATAAATAGTGTAATTAGCAGAAAAATAAAATAACTCTGAAAAACTTATATAGAATTTGTATCTTTCTTTTTCAAAATCCAAAAAGTGAGTACAAAAAATACTTCAAGTGGGGGTGTGGCCAAATGCAATCTTAAAGTTGATGCAAGCTTGAGATTTGAAATTGACTCGGAGAATCAAATTGAGTATGGGATCCTTTCTTATCCACATTATTGAATTGATTTTATTTTGAGACTTTGAGTCTTGTTCTTTTAACCATATCAAGTGTAAAATTTCTTTTCTTATCTTTTTATTTGGGACCGTGAACTAGCTTCCATGCTTGGTTGCCAAAGCTGGGAACAAACCATTGATCATACAGATCAAAGTGGTGGGCTCTTCTGCTCTGTCAATTCTTTAACTGTCCTCTAAATCTGATGGCTGACGATTCATTTAGCCCCACTAATTTCCCATTACACCAAGATTAACACAAATTGTTTTCATTAATAACCCATCAACAAAAGATTAATTAAAACAATTAATTTAATATATCTATAAATCTACAGCTTTTCACTTGTGGGTAGTATGTACTTATCTTTTTCATGATTCGTATCATGAAATTTCAAAGTGTTTTAAGATCTCAAAGCTAGATGACAGCTTTAACCCATTAATTAGGATTACATTTTTATTATCTTGAATAATAATATATACCATATGTTGATATTATTCTAACTACATGATATCTAGTTAATATCTGATGAGCTTAATTAATTCAGTTTTATACGTCAAAGCATATTCTATCTTGGTATTACTTTTGCTTCATAAAAGTTTTATTTCATCGAAAAGATTCGTGATGCATTAATATTGAAATGATAAATTAATTATTAATAAATAGAATATATAGAAATCTGGAATCGTTCATTAATATTATTCTTTATTTAGAAAGTTGATAATATGAGGCTTACAAATTTTAAGACAATTATATCTCCTACTCTATCATTACACGTGATGTCAACATAATCACATGCCAAATTGTTCTTTTCTATGCCTTGAAAAACTACTTCCTCATAACTACACAAATTTTCATGTGTATTTACTCTGCAAAATTTGCATAAAAATAACCTATCAAGAATTGTACACTCTGATTTATTTAACTGGGAAGTGGAGGCAATTGTTTAATTAGTTTTGATTCAGAGAAAATAATAGTAATGTTTCAAGAGATCATGCAACTTTTGACCTTTTTTAATTTTCAGGTCTCTTTTTAAGACTCATTATAATTACAACACCATCAGCAATCTTTCAAGATATCTTATAGAGAGAGAAAAGGTGGTGATGGATTCCAATAAGAATATATATACATCTACTTTATCTCAAAGAAAAGCCCCTAGCTAGACTATGTTTGATGCACACAACTGAATTTGGAGTGGCATATTAGTTGGATTACTAGTATAACATAGTACTAATTGGATGCATTTCAGTGAATGAAATATTGTCGACAAGTCAAATATAATATCCACTCCTTAAACGGACACTAGAGCACATGGATTGACCAGTTTTAACTAAGTCTAATTGATTCATATTCAATCGTGTGTATAAAAAGTAACTTGGATCGAAACTTAATGACGAACAAATTTCGTTGGTTGGCTTGGCCCTAGGCGTGACCTAAAAGACGTAAATAATAGTAAAAACTGTCTTTAGATGTTCTTGATGTTAAAAAAGTTACTTGTTGGATATTATAAAATACAAATGTAATCTAACTGAAATATACTCCAGTTTACACCATAATTGCAAAATTAAACATTGAACATAATATAAATGAAAATACAAAAATCAGAAATTAGTCGAGGCCCGTAAAACTACGGTGTCCTTAAAACAGATTCACGATCCCACCGTTTGCGTTGTGAGTCCGTCTCTCGGGATACAATGATTATCATAAATTGACGAATCAATTTGTGTTAGAACTTAATTATCCGGACGAAATGACGGACTTTTAGAGAATAGAATATGAAGAGGAAAACAATGAACTTATAACTAAATTTGAATATGGATGCCAATATATATTATTAAAAAATGAGAGGTTTTAATTGCAGATTATTTCATCAATAAATAAATATATTTAATTACAATCCACGATGAAATTGCCATTCAAACCTTAAAATAAAAGCATTTATTTCCTTTAAAACTTAAATGAAATAATTAATTTATTAAAACAACTAAATTGCAATTATTCATGATTTCATTCCAATGAAATCAATTTTAATTATTTATTTCATTCAATACTTATATAAAATAATTGAATTATTAATCCAACTAATGAGATACTTAATGGTAGTATGGTACTAATTCAAATTCAAACGAATTTAAATTCCAACATATGATCTTTAAGTTTTAATTTCCCATTCACCCATGTGTCATTTTAGATTTAAAATCACATTAATTTAATGTCCTCGTGGAAAATAACAAGAACCTATTTTGATCTATCAAAATCAAAATAAAAAACTCAATCAAAATTGTTCATGAAAATTGATATTTGTGTCTCATTTTCTAACACTTACCTTTCCTATAAAAAGGATCATGATAAAAACATATTGAAATTACTGTGTGTTTGTAGGCATGTGAGAGATTTAGGTACATTACATCCCACCTTAATGGTGCACTTTCTCTAGTGCAAAAATACGTTCAATAGTGGGGGATTCCAGCTATTACATACATATATATATATGAAATATCTTATAACTTCTTTTGTACCAAATGTACAACACCTATATTTATATTATATAGTAAAAGTCTAACTTTTCTAACGTATGCGCTTGATTTAAGTATGAATTCAACCAGTGGGTATCATTGAACTCTTGCTTTTCTCATGCATTGAAGTGAGTGGGGCCAAACACTGCCTCGCCATTAATGAATTAACACGAATTCTATAAAAATAGACTTCCCCACCAAACAACATTTTCATTGTTTTTAGGGACTTTTGTGTAGAAATAGGTTTGTTTGTTCTACTTCTTTTGTACCTCAAATAGATGACACAAACCAAAACTTGAGATTAGGGCTTGATATGAAATTTGTGCTTGAATCATTAAAAAACTAAGAGGATTTAACAAATTTCCAAAATTTCTCAGATTATTTCTGTCAGTAGGCACAATGAATTGATTAAAAATACTAAAATATAAAAGAATGTTTGTGTTAGTCAAATAAGTTCATAATAGAGGTCTTTTATCTTGTGCTACAATTTGTTTCAGTTGAAAGACAAAAATCGGGTTGCCAAGATCTTAACAAGAAACAAAATCCAACTGTGTACATGTTTTGTACAATAATAATGATGATGTTAGTTACTCTATAATTATTGAAATAATGTTGTTGAGTCTATTGACCGAAGTTAAAATCGTCCAATATTAAGGGGTCGTTTGTTTTTTTATCTGAAGACTGAACAGTGCTGCTGAAGACTGAAAGCTGAATAGTGACTGAAATCTGAAATCTGATTGACATGTTTGTTTTTTCTTTTCTTACCTCTGAATGTATAATAATTTTGTTTGTTTTTTAAAGTTAAAATTATCTGATTATTAGTAATTTGACATTTATATCCTTTTACTATTAGTTGTTGTGTAATTTTATTTAATATGATACAAACAATTGTAATAAATTATTTAACAAATATTAAAACACTTATATATAATATTTTTATTCATAATTAAAATAAGATTAATTATTATAGTAGAATCAATTAAGTTTATATGTTCAAATAAAAATAAACAAAATAATCTTAAATTGAATTACTATTATAACAAAAGTTGAAATTGTAACTTATATATATAGTATTTTTATTCATAATTAAAATAAGATTAATTAAAATAGTAGAGTCAATTAAATTTATATATTCAAATAAAAATAAATAAAATGGTTTTAAATTAAATTACTATTACAACGAAAATTGAAATTGTAAAGTAATATATATTTTCTGATATAATTAAATAAAAATAATCAAATACTTAAACAAATTGAAAATTGATTTGTAATTTGGCCCCTGAGTTATTGCATAAACATTTTATCAATAAAGATTCTTACCAGAATTTAATTAGAGAAATATAGTAATCCAGCTATAAAAAAAAAAAATTGATGTTAAGATGTTTAGGGTTTTTATTTTTCAATGTTATTTATTAAAGTATTAAAAGAAATTTTTATAATATAAAACTAAAACAAACTTGCAAACATATTATTTTAGGAAGGATAAACTTGGAATAATATATTTATAAATCATTAAGTGATTTTGTATTAAGTGATAAGTCAAAAAATGTTAGGGGTCGTTTGTTTTTTTATCTGAAGACTGAACAGTGCTGCTGAAGACTGAAAGCTGAATAGTGACTGAAATCTGAAATCTGATTGACATGTTTGTTTTTTCTTTTCTTACCTCTGAATGTATAATAATCTTGTTTGTTTTTTAAAGTTAAAATTATCTGATTACTAGTAATTTGACATTTATATCCTTTTACTATTAGTTGTTGTGTAATTTTATTTAATATGATACAAACAATTATAATAAATTATTTAACAAATATTAAAATACTTATATATAATATTTTTATTCATAATTAAAATAAGATTAATTATTATAGTAGAATCAATTAAGTTTATATGTTCAAATAAAAATATACAAAATAATCTTAAATTGAATTACTATTATAACAAAAATTGAAATTGTAACTTATATATATAGTATTTTTATTCATAATTAAAATAAGATTAATTAAAATAGTAGAGTCAATTAAATTTATATATTCAAATAAAAATAAATAAAATGGTTTTAAATTAAATTACTATTACAACGAAAATTGAAATTGTAAAGTAATATATATTTTCTGATATAATTAAATAAAAATAATCAAATACTTAAACAAATTGATTTGTAATTTGGTCTCTGAGTTATTGCATAAACATTTTATCAATAAAGATTCTTATCAGAATTTAATTAGAGAAATATAGTAATCCAGCTATAAAAGGGTTTTTATTTTTCAATGTTATTTAGTAAAGTATTAAAAGAAATTTTTATAATATAAAACTAAAACAAATTTGGAAACATATTATTTTAGGAAGGATAAACTTGGAATAATATATTTATAAATCATTAAGTGATTTTGTATTAAGTGATAAGTCAAAAAATGTTACTTTTTTTTTAAGTGGTTTTTGGGTGATTTTAAGTGATTTGACCACTTAAAAAAACAAACAAAAATCTCTTAATTAACCAAATTAAGTACCATTAAGTGTTAAGTGTAAAAAATAAACAACCCCTACTTTTCTTTTTTTTTTTTTAAATGGTTTTTGGGTGATTTTAAGTGATTTGACCACTTAAAAAAACAAACAAAAATCTCTTAATTAACCAAATTAAGCACCATTAAGTGTTAAGTGTCAAAAACAAACAACCCCTAAGTCTATCACATTTATATCAGGCCGCTTATAAACTTAAATCGTGTCCTCCGTGATTCTCAACTTTAATAATAATAACGGTGTTGGTTTAATAAATGTAAATTGATTTAGTGGCTGATTTATGAGCTGAAATTTATCAAAAAGCAAGAATAGTGCGACGGATCTTGATATTTCCAAGGATTCTCTGAGAATTTGTCGTCAACTATAAAGTTAATGACATCTTTTCTTTTCTCTTTTCTTCATTATCTAAATGGAAGGGCCTTTACTGTGTAAAATGAAGCATCTCCATTTCAAATCTGCATTTTGCAGAAGCAGCACTAGCTGTTGCAATTTATATGATTAAGTGCTGCTTTTTTTTTTTTGGGTTGAAAACTTTTGCTGCAACTTAAAAGAACAATCTCTTAAACAAACCGACATGTATGCTCTCGAGCATCTAGAAAGAATTCTTTATTATTTCATCGTTGATTCCAACTTTTGTAACATACATTAATAAATAAAAAATTAAAATTTTGTGGCTCGTTTCACAGTCACACTACCAAGCAAAACATAGTAGAATATTTGGTTGACTTGAAATGACTCTATCTCTGGATTACCTTCTTTGTAATCTTGATTTTCATGTTATCTTTCTCTACAGTACAAGTTAAATACAAACACATTTGTACTGCTTTCCGTATTCATCAAATGAAGCATGGTTTCTACCATTAGAAGAACTGCTTTATTAAATTTTAACTTCCAAAAATTCTGATGAAGGACCTTGCACCTTGGAACCCCATTTGGGTTTTCAACTTTTATGATGATCATTCGATTCACGACAAGTTTGAGGCTAATGACCATTTCTCATTTCGTTATTAATGAAACTTATATAATCTTTTCTTCAGAATTTGGAATTCGGCCCAAGTAAGAATCAAGACAATTTATATCAAGATGTGTGACAAATTTATCGGGAAAAGCAAGGTGGTGTGGTCCATTCCATGATAATATGTGGTACCTAACATTTTAAGATTCGCCAAGAGGCTGAAAAATTGGGACCAATTCCTCTTTATAAGACACAGAAAGGTCACCAACCTCGCACCGCCATAGTAAAGAGACACCCCCCAGATATAAAAGTGCACCTATCATATGGAGATTTTCACTGCCAGAGGGAGTCCATGGCATTGCAAAAAGTTGTGAGGCAAAAATCTCAACTGAAAAGAAGAAAGCGCAATAGAACCGCTTCATTGCTACTTCAAATCCATGTCTCCATTGGATTTACAGAAAAGGAAAAACAATTCAACAAATGTTCCAAGGCATCCTATGAAGGAAACATACTATCTTTTACTGCTATATAGAGTGTAGATTAAAATTCACAGGGGAGAACAATTGATGATTTTTTAAAAGAGCTGTAGAAAACTTCTCAGAGGGTGAAATTTGGTAAGACCAAAGTGACACTTGGTGTTGCTCGAATCACACAGATGGGAAATATTTGTTTAAGTTAAAGGGCAGAGAATAGAATTCTTCGCTCCTCGAATCACCTTTGAAGGATCGGAACTTGTCCCACCAATGCTTACCTCTGTCCTTCCTGATTGCACCATCCTTTTTGTGCAGTGTGTTGTCGAGGAAAAATGCTACGACACCCGCAACAAATGGTTCAGAGGAGAAAGGAACATTTATAATATCGTTGAACTGTAAAAGGAGAAGAGCACAAACAATTTCATTAATGGCACACAAACCAAAGATGACTTAATTTTGAGAAGAAGCTGACTTAAGATCAAGAGAGAGGAACTATTTATACTAATAGATAATAAGCATACCCATCTTCCACTCGTGTGAACTGGACCATAACCATTTATGGCAGTGTACTCATTGAAGTATTGTGGCACAGACAAGCCTATGAAGATAGAGAAACCTAATATGAACTTCGTTCGAAAGCTGTTGAGGTTGCAGAACTGCAGGAAACTAAGACCTACAGCACCTACATATACATAGCGAAATAAAATAAATAACCAATTCATTAGAGCACGCCATAAAATTTCAGAGGTCCACATATTTGCTGGTTAATTACTTAAGTAATACATACCCACGTAGGCAAAGAAAAGGCAATATAAAGCAGCAATAATAGGTGGTGGTATTGAAGCAAGGACTGCACCAAATTTCCCTGCACAATAATGGCAAACCGACTATTAATATGAACAATATGCTCAGAAGTATAAACTGAATATATTCAATATTCAAACAGAATCACAATTCAAACTAACCAAGAACAGAGAAGAATATCATGAATCCAGCAGAGATTTGGACAACCCTTCGGCTACCGACTCTTGTCAGGCCCAAAAGACCAGCATTCTCTCTGTACAGACACAATTCAAGTTACTAGAAAAATTTCTCTTTTGTCAATACATCTAACACAGAATACTCATATTGCAGAAAGGTAGGCCTGGTAAGTGTCTTACACTGATACTGAAGTTCCAGTCACAGTTCCAAATAACCCAGACAACAAAATGCCAACTCCCTGTCAGAGAAAAAGAGTATTAATTCACAATCATAAGAATTTAATGTTTACCTCAAATTTCAGATGACCAGATTTGCAAGGTGGTAATCATTCTTTCTGCAGTACTCGGACAGTGTGTATATTTTTATCAAATAATTATCATGATTTCAGCCATAGTTTTTTCAGGTTTGATTCACATTGTTTCTTCATGTTAATTTTTTCTAGATCTATTTGGTAGAGACTGTTTCAAATTAGGTATTAAAATTATGTAAGTAATATCTTTCCCTTCTAATGATCCGTTGACTGGTGTTGACCATTTATGAGACACGAGAGATGCAAAGCATTAACTTCAGTGTATGATAAACTCTTAATTGATGGAACATATTTTTCCTTTTATTCAGCGCCATAACAGTTACTTAAATAACAAATTCTTTGTATGAATCATGAGCGACCACCAAACCTTAGAAGGGATGTAATTCTTTACCCTAAAGTAACAGATTTTTTCCATATTCTCTAAAACCACCTAACAGAAAGGGAAAATCATTCATACTGCAATTTTTTGCCTACTTCCAGTTTCAAGGCAATAATGGGATACACAACAGAAGATAACACAATTCAAACATCAATTAACCTATCCATTTTTACGTTCATGCAAGTGAATGCATCCATTTTGAACATGAGAACTAAATAGATAAATCACATATAATCACAGATGCATACAGCTGCTTGGGAAAAACTTTATCTGGCATACACAAGTTTAAGAAGAGAGAGGCCTTTTAATATTACCTGCCAACCCACGCCACGGCTGAGAACAGATGGCGGCAATGGAGTAGCACTTGCATACCTTGACACTGCAATAAAAGCTCCACTAGACTGTTCATATCATTGATTATGATTGAAAAATGAGTAAACTTCAAGATGTAATAACACTGTAACAAGACTCATAGAAAATATCAACTAGGTGATAAAAAGGCATGTTTAAACTGCAATACAGACTACGGAAATACATATATATAACAATATAGGTCAACAGGGTTCAAACTATGAGTTTCTTGGTTTGAATTAAAAACCATTCCTTATAGAAAAGAATATATATAATGCACAACAAAACAATTATTGTCAGCTTATTCTTCTTTTTTTTAAAAAAAAAAAAAAAAAATTATTGTCAGCTTATTCTAAGTACAACAAACAAGATAAGAAACAATTTTATTTATAAATTAGTGGCACAAAGCAAAACCATAAAAGTCAAAATGGCATTGCATAGAGAAAGAAAGCCAAAAGCCAAAATGGTGATTCATTTTGGTTCCTTGTCTAGAAGCAAAACAAAGCCTTAAAAACATGAAAAGAAAAGAATAAGGGAACAGAAAATAAACCTCAACAAGAGCAACGAAGGAGGCCATCATCATGGCGAAGGCTTCACCAGCATCAAATGCAGGCGCTCCCCATTGAAAGGGCCACGGAACTCTTATCCTACAAAATCATAATTCAGTAAGGAATCATAAAATCATAAAGAACTAGAAGGCCATACTTGCAATCACATATTACACTCTTTTGAAGCACTCAAAGGCTGTAACTAAACAATGTTGAAGAAAAACCAATTATATTATATCTTAGTTTTTAAAACTTATTATACTTAGCTTTTTTATTTAATTCAATAAAATGTATATAGTATGAGGAGTCAAGATCTCGTTTAGCTACAATACATCCAAGAGGAAAAAAAAATGGTGGTTCAGTTTACAGTTCCCAAGGGGGAAAAAACAATCTTTAAATACATCATAAGCTTTCTCCAATTTGAACTGAATCATCTACTTTCAGCGAATCATTTAAGAAGGATATTACAAATAGATCAGATAACTCCAGCATTACCAAATTAACTTGAAATTTAACTACACACTAGTTTGTGCAGTATATGGCCAAGTGGTATAAGATCCTGTTTTTCCCTTCAATTACCAAAAGAGATTTAACAAGTATTAACAACAATATTCATCATTCAATACCATTCGGGATTATACGCAATCAAGTTCCACTTAAGAAAGAATCACAACCAATAACAAAGGAAAACCTCATTTCTCGGATGGAAGTGGAACAATCAAGATGATACAAAGGAGTGTTAAAGCATACAACTGCTTTCAAAAACATAGAACAAACTTACCAGGGAGCACCATCTATAAGTCCAGCACGATCAGTTCGACAGCTTGCTTGTGTCTTGGGTGAAGCACCATTATATGCCCCACCCACAGTAAGTAAGTGAGCATAGATCCACACAATCACCACAGAAAATATGACAGCATAACGATCAAAGATATTTTTCCCTCGCTTTAACACATGAGGCATATACTGCAAAACAAGTTTGACTTATTAATAATTTAGACCAATTAAGATTAGTTATTTTAAACAGGTATAAAAGCCAAGAGATTCAGACATGTTAGATGATCAGAATAGTAACAAGAAATGCATTAGCACAAGACAAACCTGTGAAATAAATACTAGAATGATAAGCTGAGGTAATCCAATCTCCACACATTTGGCAACCTAACACAAGAAGGAACAAAAAAAAGGAAGAAAACGGGCAAAATTGTTAGCCATCAATGGAAGATGATTCTGAATGTAGCTCTGCATGGCACTAGGCAGATGTACGTGTCTGTCTAAAATGTGGCTAAAGTGTACTTACCCCTGGAAAACCAAACTCGTACAGCCCAAAACCAACAAGAGAAACCAGAGGAACAGCTGAAAGAGGACTGAGAAACCTGATAATAGGAAATATAATAAGCATCATTTTCAAGTTGTAACAAGAAAGCAGAGGGGGCATGATATTAAAATTTATCACTTGGATGCAAACAGTTTTTTAAAAGACCCAGAATGTGAGAGTACAAGCAGTGGAGCAACAATATGTACCCTTTTTTTCTTTTCTCTGTTCTATTTTTCTTATAGTAAAATTAGATTGACTGATGACTAAACATAAATCACACATAAAAATAACCAAAATTTACATTATTAGGCATGTCACCTGATTGAATGTTTTAAGAACAATCCTGGAGCCTAAAGGCCCTAAACCAGCAAAATAAATATCACCCAAATGATGAAACAAATGTTCAATTGTCAATGCACTGTTCTAAATATATAGCAATAAATTATATTCCAAGCAGACCTTGTGACATTACGCCAGAGCCCACTGAAGCCCAGGACTATCTGAAGAGTTGAAGCGACAATGAGAGAACCCTGGATTGCACGCATTGTTCTCCTGAATTTCTGAATTGTCATAGAAAAGGATCACCCAGTTACAACCCAAATGGCACAAACATCAATGGAATGATGTGGCTTTTGAGTGATTAAAACATTTTACCTTCTAGTTAAGCATTTAAATTTCTTTCCGTTTGGATTTTTATACGAGATATTGTAAGACACCAATGTTGTGACGGGTTTACTAAGAGAAGAATATGCTTTTCCAGAATGCAAATTAACAGGAAACTGAAAGCATACACTGGCACCAACAAGACAATACTCCATGCAGTATACTATATACACTCATCGAACAGTCGACATGTACACTAAGCACAGATTCACTATTCCAAAAAATTAGCAGTCAGTACATGTGTGACAGGTTTGAGATCACTAACCGCGCCAGGGTCAGTCTCATCACTGAACCGACCAGCAAGGATAATGGAAATTGTAGTAGGGACAAAAGTGTAAGACCCTCCCATAACTGCCGGCAGTCGGGTCCCAAACAATGTTTGTAGCAGTGTATTCAAACCAGCAACAAACAGCAGTGTCTGGATCACCTTCGCCTTTTCATCCTACAACACCAAGTATGCATTAATCATACTAAATAACCAAACTTCAAAACATCACCCAAAAATTTTAACAAAACCGACTTCGTTTACATCATGCTATTCGTTTTCCCTATAGTCCTTACATTTCCACCTCCCATCTGGGGAACAAGAGAAGTCGGAATGAGAACAGACGTGCCAAGCATGACAAGGTAATGCTGAAAACCCAGAATCATAGCCTCCGCTGCATTCAACATACACCAAAACCAAACAAATCAACCACACAAGTCACTGAAGTTAAACAAATACAAACGACCAACAACAGCAACTCAAAACAACAACTATTACTTAAAAGCTAAAAATAAGGAAAGTACCCAAAATACATATGGTAATTTCCCAGAACCACAATTACTTCTTATACCAAGAAACATCAGATATCAAGCTTACAATTAATCAGGAAAAAAAAAATAACAGGGCAGAAAAAGTAATTACAACTTTTTATTTCCTTTCTTATCTGGATCAGAATGTTCAGCGAACGGAAAAAATAGCTTTTTATTATGAGAAAAATAGCATACTACTTTCCTAAAAAGGAGTATCTACTAAAAGAAGAGAGGACTCAAAAAGCTACTTTCAGTTAAAAAATCACACACCAGAGAAAGCAATAAAGCATATACTATACAGTTAATAATACAAAATAAATAAATAAACTTAGCTTAGAATATACTAAAACGGATCCAGAATAACCAAGCTCAAAAACTTGAAAATCTAAACATATATCTCATAAACACCAAGAATCTACCAAAATAAAAAAGAACTCACGCCATGGTGGAGGACTAGTAATGCAATAAGAAACGTTGGGTAGCTGATCCTTTGGGGGGTGTGGCAGTGGCTCAGATGGTTTGGCTCCTCCTCCTCCTCCTCCTCCTCCTCCATCTCCTGCCATGATCTTGCTTTTTTTCTGCTTTCTCTTACTCACTCACTCTCTCTCTCTCTCTCTCTCACTCTCTCTCTCTCTCTCTCTCTAGAACTGCAAGCACCAAACAAAAAAAAAAACAAAGTAAGAGGTGTACAAAACACGAATCTGAAGCAAACCCAGATCCCGAATGGTGAAGCGGAAGCTAAACTAAAACAGAATAAAAGCAAAAGAGACGCGCCCCCACCACATGCACACCCACAAAATAAGAGATGAGAGAGTAATAATAGAGAAAAAGTGGGAAAATGAAAGTGTAACTACTAGATGTAATGGAGACACTGAGATAAATATGAGAGAATAATGAAGTTGATAATTATAACACTAAAAAAGAGAGAGAGAAGATTTAAGAGAAACTACCTTTTTTTAATTTTATTTTAACAAACAATCTATACTTTGTGAAGCAAAATCAAGTGAAAAAACAGCAACAAAGTCAATACTTCATTACTGATATAGAGAGTGACAATAATAGCCAAGGTGCCCCACGACAAGTCCAGAGGTTTCACTTCAAAGATAGACGAACAATCAAGCCAACACACAGGAGCCAAAATCCAAAAACAGAGTGAAACTTGTGAGTGAGAGACTGTGTTTCCCTCTCTACAAGGCTTTTTCTCTGTCTACAAAAATGGTTCTCTCTCTACAAAAACAGTGTGGAACTTGTAGCAGGGTCTCATTTAACATGAATTAATTCACCATAACAAACATTTTTGTTTTCTTTGTTTTTTTTTTTTTTTTGTTTGGTTTTATTATATTACGGGAGGGTATTGAAAACAGTGCTAATTCAATCATGCAGGAGAGAAACTTGTCCGTGGAAAGTAAAATAGTGATATTGACAAGGAAAGCGTGTTTACAAACGACGTCGTGTGTTGTCTTGGCAATATCAGATTTCAGATTGACAAACAGGGAGGCGCGTAGTTTAGATTGAACAACACGTTATGTTGGCCTGAAATGACGTGACTAGCCTTTGGAAGAACAGGGGCCCATGCCGTGTCAAACCAACTAAAACAAAAGGTGGAGTCGGGGTAGTGTGGGAATTATGGAAAATGAAAATCCCACCCACGTGTGGGGCGTGTGAGAGGGAAAATATGTATATAAAAAGGAAAACGAAAAACAGGACAGCGCTGCCGACAAATTCTCTTATCGCGAGATCAGAATTCTGTGGGAAGTGAGTCTCTGACTTTTGGTCAGATTAATTCAACAAACACCTAGCAGGTCAGGCACGGCACCGTAACGCCGATGATTTTTGCTGTTTGTATAATCTCTAAAAGCAAAATTAGAGCAGGGTTTCGGTCACACACTGAAACGTTAGCGTGTATTTCGGGTGGCTCAAGAGTTTGTAGTTTACTCGATGTGGTGTGGAATTTTAGTCCATTGTTCCCACTATTTGTTCTTACTGGTGGTTCGTTTATTGATTTAGTAATTGACAACTTTTTTGTTATGTATACATGTTATTTGATAAACCCAATCTCTTTGAAAAAGTCCTATATACTAAGTTCAATTGGATCCAATTAGTCAAATTATAGTATATGATATGATGTTATTTAGTTGGATGTAATGAATTTGATTTATTGAAAATTTTTAATGGTCATCATTGAGGTGGTATGTTAATGACCATTTGTGCTTTCAAAAAATGTATTAATGATCATTTGTGATGTATCATGGAGATCATACTAGATATTTGTTTAAACTATAACTTATAAAAGTCATTTGGATAAATATTTTATTTATACGCGATTATTTCTATGCAATTCTTTTTTCTTTTAGGGGGTGGGACTCGGAATTCCTTTCCCAAGCCCGTGAAGATGACATCTTGTCATTTCTTAACCGATTTAATATAAATCCTAATTTGATTGGATCATCATTTTTGTGTCCACACCATCTTATCACCCTATTTAACCCCTGAATTATGGCAATTGAAGCAAAAGTCTAGCTCCAATGAGAAAAATACGTCCATATCGATTTTATTGCAAGAATTAATTTTCAAGAATCGACATCCACCTTTATATTTTCCAAATCAACAAATGTCATTATAATACGAAACATTTAAACAAAATTCATGTTCAGAAAGAAATTTCTCTCACAAAATTCAAAAAAAAAAAAATGAATAACTGACTCAATTGAAAGTTTATTAAATATTTTAATTTGTTGCAATAACCCTTACTAATTATTTTGTTCAGGAGTTATAATTGTTGGAATTATCGTGCTCCTAAGTTGTACGAGTTAGATTAATTTTAGGACTTGAGTAATTAATAATCATTTGCCTTAATGGCCAAGTACTTTTATTATACGTCACCGTAAAATTCAATCAATAAATAATCATGATAAAATAAAGACGACATAAATGACTATAATAAATAATGTAATTTATTGATGCGCTTTGTGGATAAACTTGCCGGTCACATACTCGGAGTACAACATTGAAAAAATGTCGGTGAAACTTAGACCAAGAAATTGTGGGGCGTGGGTAAGGAGGGGGTTGGGTTGTGTTGTGTTGTGTCCCAGGAGCTGGATGGATTCCTATTGACCACTAAAAAAACGTAAGCAGGTACGCTGTTGTAATTTGACCTGGATGAAACTTAGACCAAGAAATTGTGGGCCGTGGGTAAGGAGGGGGTTGCGTTGTGTTGTGTCCCAGGAGCTGGATGGATTCCTATTGACCAATAAAAAAACGTAAGCAGGTACGCTGTTGTAATTTGACCTGGATGATTTTGAAATATCAAATTATGTAATATGTTCGAACGGACTCAACAACTGCTACTGTTTAGTGATCTAAATCAACATAAATCTACATGTACGTGTTAGACAACTACTGTTTGAATACGATTAATTTCTTGACTTGCAAAGTTGCACTTCATCCTTTATTTCCAAGTTACTTAGTGAGAAAGATAATATTTCATTAATTGTTTTTTGGTTTAGCTAAATTATTGGCACAGTGACCCTTCTTCTATTGGTGAATACAACAAAATATGTAAATTGAATGAAATTAAAAATAATTATATACACATATTATTTTAATGTTACTATCAAACAAATTAAAAGATTTCTCAGGATTTACTTGCATAATTGTAAAACTCTACCCACACAAACTTCCAACAGCTTATGGTGTAAATATTTACTTCTATAATTGAAAAACATCCACTTCTATAAAATAAAAAAAAATAAAAACTCTGAATATATACACAGTGGAACTTCATCTCCGTTAATAAATTAAATGAGACTTGCCTAAATTAGGCGAGGATGTTTATAATTATTATTTTTGAAATTAGACATTTTTAGTTAGTGGTGTCCAGCGATTGGAGTCTTTACCTTTGTTCATTTTGAACTTTGAAGTCACAGTTTTGTATTATCATTATTATCAAATATCGGAGGACTTTTTTTCAAAATTTTCCTTTTAAAAATCGATATAACTTCAAAGAATTCTTTTGGTATGGGCTTTTGTCTTTTGTTTTTCATCTATTTTTAAATTAGATGGATACATTATAAATCAACTAACTTTGAGAAAGGTAAAAGAAATTTGTTGTAATATAGTTCATAGATACACATAACACATGAACCGAAAACCTTATACTTGCAATTCGTAACTTTCTTCTTATTGCTATTCAATTATTCAATAATTAATCTCTCGTGATATAACGAGCGAAAGCGATTGCATATATGCGACAAAGGTGAATAAGATATCAATTAAAAGCATGATCCTTGTCTTATTTTGTTAAGCTTGATTGAGATACATTAATCATTCTAGTTTAACTTATATACATTTAATTAACAAATACGCAACTTGATACTATCAACTGCAGAGCATTTTACTCTAAAGTTTTGATACATGTATATAAATTATATTATCTCATGTGAAATAACTAGCCATGTAAAACTCATGCAGGTTTCACGTTAGATTATAATTATTGGTGAACAATATTTACATATTTATTAATAGTTCGATAATATCGTATTTCTTATTATCATTTCTAAAATTTCTATCCCAATTATTATGATAACAACATATCATCTCTTAGTACATATGGTTATGCATCTTCCTGTTTACTTAAGTGTTGAAAGTTTGAGTCCCACTAAGTGCAATTTTACAAATTATGTGTAAATAGTTTTATTATTTTATTGTGAAAATAGTTATTTTTCGACTACGAAAATAGATAATTAGGTTGTGTAAATAGTGATTAATATCGACAAGTCTTCAACGTAGTTTTGACTCATTTAGTGTCAACTTAAAAAAAAAAAAAAATCATTCATTTATAATTTAAATGATTAATATACTTATCATTCACATATGTGATTAGGGTTTACGTCTCATCATGTGCATCCCACCATATGTATTTATCAACATATATGAGTCTAGATTTTCAGGTCGTACATAGTATTTAATCTTAATTGATTCTAACGTATTGTTCACCACCAATGTTAGTATATATTTTTTATCGTAAAAACAAAAACTAAATTGACAACAAAATTAGTATTGCCATTTCCTTAAAGTTCAGTTGATTCAAATATCAAATGATGCCTTGTACATAACGAAATTGTCCAATGGCAGTTGGAAAGTGCGATATCACCTCTTAAAAAGTGGGGGGTTAAAAAAGTGGCAGGCTTTAATCTACTGATTACACATAAGAAACCAAAAATAACTAATTTATTAAAGAAGTACTTCTTGATGCGCTGCATTTCATTAGATTGCGGAAGATTAATAATAAATTAGTTGCTTTCCCCTTTTTTTGGAAAATTTCAATTTCGTCCTTATAAATATTTGAAAAAATTATACTTCTATACATATGAATTGATTTAAGGATCTATCATCCGTCAAATTTTAGAAAATTTATCAATTTTGTCCCTAACATTAGTCAACTATATCTTCATTAAAGAAAAAAACAACAGTAAAAAAAAAAATGAAGATCTGAATTCGAATATTTATGGATTTTCAATCAGTCAAAAAATATAACATCAAGAGAGTAACGGTCACTTCACTTGTTATTTATCGGTTCAAGAGCAAAAATGTCATTTGATAGTTTCTATTAACATTGAGTGTTAAAATTGGGTTAAAGGGATAAAATTGATGAGTTTTTTGAAATTTCAGAGATGTTAAGTCTATGAATCAATTTATATCGAGATTGAATTTTTTTTTTTAATTCCACTTAAACCTGGTTTAACAATAATTTAAAAACATCGATTATAACAAAATGGGCTTCTAATTTCTAACACGCACATGATTGTTTCAATAATATCATATTGAAAATTAGCTGGACACATTTATTGGTCCATAAACCAACTTTGTCAATATTTGAAAAGTTAGAAAGAGAATGCAAAGAGAAAGAAAAAAAAAATGAAACCAAAAGTGATTGGACCTTGGGAATATGCAATTTTTTTATATAGTGAGAGCAGGAGCTACTCAAGTTTGTCCTCATGCCAAGGTCAATTTGTAGAATTATCTGCATTTGAAGATTCGTCACTTTTTAGGACATGTTGAAATCATATTGGTAGGAGATTTAAAAAAGCCATTTCAATACACCAACCTCAATCAAAGGACTAAGAAAAAACTAAAGAAAGTGGTTATGGTGGGAAGAGAATTGATTAAAGAATTGGAGGAAATATTGTAAAAGAGGGGATGAGTAATTATGGGAAAGATTGAAATTAGAGAAAACAGTTGCTTTCAATTCTTTAGGGGATTCCCAAAATCAATTATGATTTAACCTCCCCTCTCTTGAAAGGGACCACCTTTTCTTGCAAAATCCTGTGGCACTTTTTCATCTTTTTGATTTTGGAGATATGGTTGTCTGTTCCCCCCCTCTTTATTTTTATGCACCTATACATTAGTTATTTATTTATTTATTTTTCACATCCAATATGATGAAATGGGGTTGTTGTTGTTGAATTTGGGCTTCTTGGTGATCTAGGTTACGGAATTTTGAATGATTTTTCTATGGTAAAAATTGTTAAAGAATATGTGATGTGAATGTGTTGATCATACGAGTTTAATTCGTTTTCGAATAAAGAAGATTGAGAGGTTGTAGAATCTCTTTCAGATATCACATGTGAATTAAACTTATTATTTAGAGTACATTTCATTTCCATGCTGTACAAATACAATAAACCATCCCGTAGATGCAATACAATAAAGCGGATTCCTTATTGAATTGGTCCATGCTGGTTGGTCCATGTCCCCCGTTCTTTTGTCACGGTGTCATTGTGTGGTGTTTAACATGTTATGTATGTTTGTTTACAACTTATAAGTCCTACCATATATATATTTGAATTCACTTGTACTATATTGTAACACATGATTATTATTGTATGGGTATATTAACTACATACTTCAAACACATATACACGAAGAATATTTGTAGCTTAGATGGAAATTGAGGTGGCTCAATATAAGAAATGTAGATTCAATTTATTCTCGACTGCACTATGGAAAAAGATAAGTAGACAACATAAATTGAGCATAAAATTTGAAAACACTCAATTATCACACATTTTTTATCGGCTTTGGTGTGTATAAATTAATACTTTTCTAGTATTATTTTAGAGGTCAAATAATATTTTTAACGTTTGAAACTTGAGTGAATATTAGAATTCTATTTTTTCAAATAAGATATTGGTCGCATTATATAAACAAATAACATAAATCAAGCATAAAATAAAGAAAACTTTCAGTTCTCACATATTTTTGTTCGGCAACGGTGTGCGTAAGTTAATGCTCTTTTAGTGTTAATTGAGTGATAAAATGAAGTTTTAACGATCAAAATTTGCGTAAATATTCGAGCTTTATCTTCACAAATAGGATTTTAGTTGCATTTTGAAAACAAATAATATAAATCAAGTATAAAACCATGAAACTCTTAGTTCTCACACATTTTCAATCAGTGTCGCTATGTATAATTTAATACATTTTTTGTGTCAGTTGAAGGGTCAAATTGTGCTTTTAACTTTCAAAACTTGCATGAATATTTAAACTTTATTTTTACAAATAGAATCTTAACTGCATTTGGAAAACTTACAATATAAATCAAATGTAAAACTAAGAAACTCTCAATTCTCATACTTTTTCAATCTCGTGTGTGTGTCAATTGAGTGATCAAATGAGGACTTCAATGCTCGAAATTTTTATAAATATTAGAACTTTATCTTTATAAAAACAATCTTATTTACATTATAAAAACATACAACATGAATTAAACATAAAATATAGGAAGTCATAATTCTTAATTATTTTCGGTTAGTGTCCGCGTGTATAAGTTAATGCCCCTTTAGTGTTAGTTAAATAATCAAATAAGGTTTTTAACATTCTAAATTTTTGTGGATATCAAAACTTTATCTTTATAAATAGTATCCCAATTGCATTCTAAAAATTGATGATATAAGTTCAGTATAAAACTACAAAACTCTCGATTTTCACACATTTTCGATTAGCACTAATATGTATAAGTTAATGTCTATTTGGTGTTGGTTGCGTGATAAAATGAGATTTTTAACAATATAACTTGCGTGAGTATTAGAGTTTTATTTTTAAAAATAAGATTTTAGTTGCATTTTGAAAATAGATAATATAAATTAAACATAAAACTAGAAATATATTAGTTCTCACACATTTTCGTCCATGCCAGTTAGCGAAGGTTAATGTGTTTTTAGTATTAATTGACAAAGTCAGATGAAGTTTTTAACGAGTCAAAACTTAATACTTGTAGTTAATCTCTACAAATGAGATTTCAGTTAGAGTCGTCAACGGACTCCAATTCTCCAAATCCCCATCTCCATATGATATCCATATTGATATTTCTAGATATCTTCTTCCTAACTTCAGAATCTATAATAGTTAAAAAGATTAATTTTCATTTATAAAATGTTTTAAAAAGTAATATCATATAAAATCTAAAAAATAGTAACCAACTTATCATAACATTGAATTCCATAGGAATCTTGTCGGATTGATAATTTTTTTTTTTCTTCTGAAGTTATTATAAAATAGATTAGATATTTATTAGGATTAATCGAAATTAATTAATATTATATGATTCAAAATACTTTTTTTATAATTAAAAAATAATTACCTTCATAATAAACCAATAAACCTTTAACATAAAATTTATAATGTATCAAATTTGAACTCGCATTACTAATGTAAATGAAAACGTGTGCACAGCCACCGATTAGAAGGTGGCTTGCTCAAATAAAATCGATTGATTCGAATATCTAAAATTAATTAAAATCACTGTTTCATCGCACTTACTTATATAAAAGGTTTTCTTATATAATTCTCTCTCTGTTTTTTTACCAATTACAAATTTATCAGTCTACCTGAATTCAGGATTCACATTTCAGAACAAATGCGGAAAAGAACACTAAATTGGAATCAGCTGCCAAATAAATGGAAGGTTGTTTTGGAAATTAATTGCTTGTTCGTTACGTTATAATCAAGATGGACTCTGAAAAAAAGGACAGACCGAGAGTCTGACATGTCCAACTATACATTTAAAGATATTTTCGATTTTACTCAAAGTGGATTCGCTAGCCATGCTGCTTTCATTTATTACATGTTTCCATTCCCTGATTTTTATTTTGTTGTTGTGGTTGGTAGTATAGAGTTTACTGTCTCGAGGGCATTTCTCATTCTCTCTCAACTTCTGTGCACGCACACCACCATATTGAGCAAATCAGATCTTTCGTCTGTCCTAAAATTATTTGTTTGATTTTCTCTTAGTTGGAGTTTTAAAAGATAGTTAAAATCATATACACTTGCAACTACGAATTTAGAGCATATCTGTATTTGGAGTTCAGTCTCACAGTACATACATATTTACTGCCATGTATAGGGATGGAACCATTTGACGGCCAGGGGAGACCCTGACCTCCCAAAAGTTGAATGAGAAAAATAATAAAAAGTAAAATATTGAGGAGAGGTTTTTCCTGTTAGTTTTCTTAGTGTTATAGTAGTTGATTTTGGATTAGACATGGTATATATATTCCTTGTATATACAGACTGACTTCTTTTGGATTTTCAAATGCACTTTAATCACATTAAATAATTGGAAAAAAAAAAAAAAAAGTGCTGGGTTACAATCATATATCGTTTGTGTTGGGCTGTTGGCCAACCCGAGCCCAGTTATAGTCTTGCTTTGAATGTTTAATTCACATTATGCTGCACATGGACACGTCCAATTCCTATTATTATGTTTAGTAATAATGCTACTCCACTAAAAGTATATATGCTCAAACCTCGTAGTAGGGTGACTTGTATAATTACTATATAATGTATATGAGCTCAAACTCTTCTCAATATAATATATTGGTTCGGTGGTAAACCCTTCTATACCTACACTTTAGAGGTCATTTCCATTTTCTAAACCCTTGTTTCATCGTAATAAATTTTTTTCTTTAAAAGAGCATTTGCAAGTCTTTGCACTTGTTTTTGAAAGCTAACACTAGGGACTGCTACCAAAATCAAACTCTATATGGGCCTTGGATTAATAAGAGGAGAAAACTATGCACTTGGTACGAATTGGACTGTAATATCTTAATAAATAAGGTGTTCAACCTCTTCATGCTAAGAGGTGGTATGCAATTTGTCAAATATCAAAATGTGAAAGTTATATTTTAAGTTAGATGCTAGATTAAAACAATTTGGTTCAAACTCCTTAATCCAAGATTAGAAATTTGGTACGATTTTTTTTCAAAATATACAACTCTGTGTCTATTATAACTTGGTTGCAGTAATTGTTGCATAAGCATTTCAAAATCTTGGACAATTAGCAATTAAACATTAAAAATGTTTTCATTTTTTATTTTTTAAATGTTTTCGGGCAGCTTAGAGTTGGGTTGAGGTTGACCCAAACCAAGTTTAGGCCTACCCTTGTATAGCTGCAAGACTCTATTATAAAGCAACTTATTGGGCCGAAGCCCGTTGGGCTCATATCACTACTACAGCGGTGTTAACTTGGCATCACCGGACGAATCACACCGTAGAGAAAATCGTCTCACTAAAACCCCTCATTCAGTGAAACAAAAGCCCCCCCAAAGCTCTGATTTTTCTTCTTCGTCTTCACCAGATATTCACTGCTCGAACTCATTTTCCAGGTACGCTTCAATTCCTGCCCAGTTTTCATTCACAGGCCTTGTATTGCTAGTTCTATTTATCCAAATTCAAATCTTGTTATTGATTTAGTTTATGATTCATTTATTAAATGCCCGAAATGACCTTCTCTAATGTGTAATGTTTTTCAGCTTCCACTGGTGATATCACAGTCATGTTTGTGACGAGATTTATTGGGCGGTCGTTTTTGGCTGCTGCGAGATTAGAGTCAACGGCAGCTGCAGCTGCGGCCTCTTCGGCTACGTCGGGGCATAACCCACTTGAGGAGTTTTTTGAGAAAGATAGAAGCCCAGATGACCAAAAGCCTGTTTATGGTATCAGATTTTTGTATTCTTGTTTCTGTCTGTTTGTATTTTACTGCTTGGATTATAATATAAGCCATTGTTGTTGGTTGGTTCTTCTGTTTTTGAATGTAACGGCAATGTTGTGTATTGCCCGTGGGAAAATGAGATAATGTTGTGAAAAAGAAAAGGAGGCATGAAGTGAGAGTTTAAAGAGTAAGCTATGGACTGCGGTTGTGATAGTGTTTTATGTTGAACACAAATGTTTAAATCAGAAAAAAGTTGGTGAACTCGAAGAAGGGTTTTAGTAGGAAAAATGTTTTCGGTTATGGATAGGATTTACAAAAACACTGGATATCTTATGGATTATTCTGGCCCATGACTGGGAATTATACAAAATGGACTAGGTGTTGTGTGGATTGGCATAGACTGTGATTTCTTTATGAAACTGCAGCCTTAAGACTGATTTTTCTTGGTTGGTTTTTATTTTATTATTTTATTTTATTTATATTGATGATATTTAAAATTACTGCTTTCAGGTCGAAGTTGGAAGGCTTCTGAACTGCGCTTGAAGTCTTGGGATGATCTTCAAAAACTATGGTATGTTCTGTTAAAGGAGAAAAATATGCTGATGACTCAACGCCAAATGCTTCATTCGCAGAACCTACGATTTCCTAATCCAGAGCGCATTCCCAAGGTATATATATAGTGCAGCTTCATTTTTGGTATATATATTGCAGCTTCTTCTTTTGTTGTATCATACATCATCAGTAATTTCACTTCTCTTGATTAATCACAGTAATGTTATTTATAATATAATATGGATAAATAAGCATAGAACTCAACTGAGGGCAACAATTAGCCAGTGTACACTGATTTACATCTATCTCGAAAATCTTGGGATACTCATCAAAGGAAAATTTAATGATATGAAGGAGTATAATCAGTGTTCTGTATCAGACTGCCTTTTGAATGCCTGTAAGGGTGTTAAAGAAATAACCAAGTTTGTCTTGAATTTTTTATGTGTTAGTTTCATAGATGGTAGACCTCATAGTTGTACTACACTCTCCACGTGTGATGACACCATTTATTTTTAATGTTTTTGATAACCTTAATATAGGTTAATCATCTTAGTTATCCTATAGATTATCATAGTAAAGCGTCTTGACCATCTTCTTAGAATCACATTTATTATCACAGAATGATGTGCTTAAACTTTCCCCTGAGCTGTTGAAGTGGTTTGGAATTTTGACTATGAGGGTTTTAGACAATGTATGAGCATAACCTCTGTATATGTTAACATTGTCCCACAGATTATGACTTCTAAAAGGACTTTCTAAAAGCAAATGTTTTGGTGTTCCTTGAACTCTACTCAAATGATGCATAGTGTTTCTTTGTGTTGAACATCTATGCTGAAAAAGTCTACTGTGAACCACAAACATCCATTGATGAATGTGTGCCATGTGGAAGGACAGAATTTTCATTTGGAGAGAACCATGGATTGTGGCTCAGTGAACTTGTAGAGTTTACTGAAGGCCTCAGGTTTTAGTGGTTAATAGATTCATCTCTTGCCAGTGGAAATTTGAGGGTTAAGATTATTGTAAACTAAACAAAGATGTTGTGATCATGTTATGCTCTCCAACTGGTTGTTAGCACCTTGAGGTAATTAACAGCTAATGCGGTTTGGACAACAAGATGCAACCAACAGTTGCTTTAGCTCTACTCGAGAATAAGATTGTTATGAGGAGGTTTTGTGAATATTTACTTTTATTAATGTCTTTCTGGTAGCAGTGTTAGTGTCCTTATAATGCAGATTGGGTTAGTCTGACAAAGGAATACATAGGAAATTGGTGTCATGTTAGAGGAATCAGTGTTTTAATTTTGAGAAGAAGGCTTCCATTTTCCAATTTGCTTTATCCTTGTTCACAGTGTCTACTAAATGTTTTGGGAATTTCCCAAATAATTTTATGAGACATTGAGTTACACTCAGGCTTCTTGGGAAGCAATTAATGTCGTAAACTAGATATGTTGCATATGATATACAAAGTTTTAGGCAGTTATTCGGCTACAGATTTGCTGGAGGCAAGTTGTTTCTAACTGGTAGATCTCTCTTTAATCTGTTACCCTTTATAATAATTATACATTCATTTAACATTTACTACTATAGCTATAATATTTTTTGTTTTCATTATGTGTGTGTGTGGGAATCAATACAGGATTATTAGTAACACTTGCTAATCGACATTGGCTTTAATTTATTGTGATATGTCTCCAGAATTCAGGGTTTGCTTCCATCATTCTCCAACAACATGTGGTAATTTGATTTTTGGTTGTTAATGATAATGAAACTCAGGTGAGGAAGTCAATGTGCCGTATCAAACATGTACTCACTGAAAGAGCAATTGAAGAACCAGATCCTCGGAGGTCTGCTGAGATGAAGAGGATGATAAACGCTTTGTGATGTCTTCTGATTTTTTTCTCCATTTCCAAAAGCTTATTGCAGTTGTTGCTAGGATTACTGGCTTGTTTTGCTGCGTGCGAGAATGCTACTTGGTAATTCATCAAAATTTTTTCACTGCCTGTTAAAAGTTTATGAAAGATGTCCTTGTAGGAAGTATATTACTTTTCACATGGTTGACAATGCGTGTGCCTGTTGCCTTTGTGGAACACTTAATAGGGGTTCAGTTTGGAAAGAGTTCTATGGTTTTATCTCAACTCTCTGTCCCTTTTTCTTTTACCTTAATTACTTTCCTTTTTCTCTCTAGATTTCTTGTTTTGGTATTGAGTTTTTTCCAAATATCCACTCCCATATCATCCCACGCAGACAGTGAATGCCGTCATCTAGATGACTCATCTTAGAAAGAAAATATTGTATGACACCAAGTTGATAGCAGTTAGCCATGGCAAGAAGCACCGGTCGAGCAAGAATGCATTAATGATTTTCTAAAATAGGGCCTTTACATGAATAAGGCTGCATTAGTGCCTATACCTTAGTATAGAGCGATCGCATACACTTGTCTTCACGCATAAAATAGCCATACGCATGTCGTTTACAGGAGAAAGTCTTGAGTGCCTTTGCTGCACAAGGCACTGTATTCAATACCTCACTAAGTTCGTTTTGATTCCTGGCATGGAAAGGTATGACCTTGGGAGCTTCCAATTCCAACCTAAGTATTTCTATGTTTTGGGCTTTTAGCAGTGTTTAATGTCGTTTCTTTCTGATTCTGATCTTCTGTTTACATCAGGCTGCTTATAATGTTCTTGAAAAGTATATAAGCCACTTAAATAGTGTCTGTTACTGTTTTCACTTCCAAACTTTTGAAAAAGCAAAAATGTCTGTTAATTGTGTTCTGTCACCTCTCCACCATTTGCTTCTCTTCTACTAGCTGCCAAAAGTGATAATTCATGACACAGGACATGACCCTTTGCAGCATGAATCAAATTAAACCACGTTTTGATATCTGGTCTCACAAGCAATCAATTGTGTTGCTGGTAAAAGGACTGTAATAGGGAAGGGGGTCCTTGAGAGAGAGATGATGACCGGTAAGAAAAAGATGGGGACACAAAACAGCCTTAAAACTTGTTCAGCTAAAAACACCTCTCTTTTTATGGGGGAGGGAGGCAAAGGCAGACAGACATGACCTGTCGTGACTCCTGAAAACTCTGTCATCAACCAACAAAAGCCACAAGGATTCAACCTTGGAAGCCCCGCCACATAATCGCTTCCAGTAGATTAGATGTTGTGATTTTATGGTAATGGAAAATGGCCGGTGCGAAATCCGTGACCTACCCTGACCATTTATTTACAGAGGTTTGTCATTTTCACAATGTTTTGGGATAGTGATTTGGCTTAATTATTAGACATGGAAACTCGATTGAATTGATCGCCACCTCTAGTCTATGAAAATGACTTGACCCTTCTCCTTTTTCCCAATTAGCACATTGGTTCTGGAGCGAAATTATCTTCATGTATGTATAAATAAACTCACTAGTCATCTCATCTATATGCATATGCTCCTGTAGTGCAATTTGAAAATCAGGTAAACAGAGCAAGGTTTTCTATCTTAGCTCCAAGAGATTTATGACAATTTTTTAAAATTTTGAATAATAAAAACAATAGGATCCCATCTTATTTTAGGTATATCTCAATAAAGACTTTTGTATTAGTTATGTCTAGTGGCATGAAGTGTAGCCCTATATGTCAAATTTACTATTTAAGTTGTCTTATATGGTAAAATTGGTTTAGTATGATTTCCATCAACCAGATACATGAAGTATGGATTCATTTTGTCAAGGAAATAATTTAGTGTGAGGACTACAAAATAATATAGTTACGTAAACAAAAACATTTATGAGTTAAAATATAATATATATTTATTTATTTTGAAATAAAATATTCATCATTTTAGTAATTATAAATAAATAAAAGTGTAAAATCAAAAGACATGTTTTTCTATTTATGAGTTCAATTATTAAGTAATTTCTGAAATAAACTTTTTTTTTTTTTATTGGCCTTATAAGCTTCCTAACGTTTAATAAAATTGGCATTATCTAGAAAACTATGGTTGAAAAGTATGGAAGTCTCATATCTGTATATCCCTTTAAGTAACAATAATACAAGTATCCGCTTTTTGTTTAACTGGTGTACAATTTATTTTCACTTAGGCGTTCATGTGTGATGAAATTTTTTTATTTTGATCGGTTTTATTAGATTAAAAAAAGAAAAGAAAATGAGGAGTGTCGTTTTTAGGAATAAAAAACAAAAAAGAAAATGAAAATGAAAAAAAAAAAAAAAGGAGAGTCATCCTTACAGAGGCTAAGGAGGACAGCAGTGTGCATCGAACCCAAGAAACAAAATCTATATGTCGCCAGAAACAGTACATTTGCATCCAACACTTTTTTCTTACTTTAGTAATGTGTGTTGGAACAATGCAGGACAACCTTAACTTCTCCATCATATGCTCTCATGTGCATTTGCCTCAACAAGCCCTCCGAAATCCCCATTCTACCCCTCTCCCCCCATCCACCTCGGCCAATAAAAATGCATTTATTAAATCACAAAACCGAAAAGTCAAACACGACCCCCACATCCGATCAGTCAAACATTTATTATTTACAACCCCCAGACTGAGAAGTGCGATTATTCCCTTCCCACATCGCATTCATCACTGGACAAATCACCGCGATGTGAGATTATCATTATTACATCTGCCCCAATTGCCCGATCTGCCCGTCTTTGCCTTCCAAGTACGCCTTTCTTTTCGGCCTCGCTTTCTCTTTCTCTCTTCTAGTTCGCTCTCTCTCTCTCTCTCTCTAGATCGGACGGCTTGCGTTTGATCAACTCTGTTCTGTCAATCTGCGTCGCTGATTCGCGATCTGCGGTCGGATTGGACCTCTGTGGAAGCAAGGCAAGTGGTGGTGAGGGGTGGGTTGGGGGTTGTGGTCAGAAAAGGACAGGTATTGATGGTAGTCGTTTTAGGCCAAAATGCAAGGGTATTATGCATGGGTCACGGTGGTGGAGGGGGGCAGGTGAAGAGGAGACGAAACGTGCGTGTCGGCACATGTTGACTGTCCCTACGCGTGCGAGCCTAGCTGCTGATGGTGTCACTTCTTCTTCTTCTTCTTACAATTCACCTCTTTCCTTTTATAAGGTATTCTCTTTTGAATTTCTCTTTCTCCGTTCAAATCTTCAATTGTTGGATGTTTATTTAATTTCGAAATAAACACGATTATCATACCAAATTTCCTTTTTTTTTTTTTTTTTGTTTTCGATATAGGAGTAATACAATTTCTGCTGTTTGGATGTTACTGATTTTGTTTCCTTTGAATTGTGTTTTTATTGTGAAAAGTTACTTATTTTTATATGAAGTCTTTTGTGAGATTTTACTTTCGAATTTTTATTCTTGATAGTGAACTGTTGATAATTGCTGGTTAGCTACAAATAATCAAAAATTAAGGAGATAATCATGGTTGCTATAGCTTGAGAATCACGAATAACCAAATTAGTTTTGTCAGTTGTAGACTGTGGGATGGCAAATTGGACATATTTATGGAGATTAGTTGTAGGAAATTTTGGTCTTGTTAGGTGGAACAAGAAGGAAATATTGGTAGTGTTTTAATTCTTAGAACATTTACAGCGTCACAAATTTAAGCATAGATGGGTTTATTTGTCTCTGAAGACAATTAAGGGTCCAAGTATGCCATCATCAATAGAAGGATTTGGTTGATGAATTTGTGGCATCTGGAAATATATATACTTGTGTTTGCAAGATGTGAAGGAAAGGTTTACGCCCTTGTGCTTGGTGCAAGAAGCTGGAAGTGGCCCTTCGCCAGAGACAAATAGGTAGCTTCAGGAATTTTGGAAGTCACTAAGTGTGTTGGAAGTAGAAGGGTGATAAAACTCATTCTATTGAATATGATTTAACATGTATGTATTGATTTTAAAGATAGTCCTCATAGTCATAGATATCGAAGTCTGATTTTATGAATTGAGCTGTCTTGTTATTATTGTTGGTAGCTGTCTCTCTATGGATATATCTGCTCATTTATTTTATATCAGCTCACTGGATTCAATGTTGAATGAATAACATGAGGTATAAAACTGTTGGGTGAAACTTGAAGGGAGAAGGTGCTGGATGGGTTTGTGTTTTCATGTTTTTGTTGTTTTTCTTTCTTAATAGATTAGGGTGTCTGTCTGTCTGTTTGTGTCAGCACTAGGTGCAGTATTGTTTTTGAATCATGTATTTCCGTTTCACAAA
This sequence comes from Dimocarpus longan, assembly GCA_022984855.1. Classification (NCBI taxonomy): domain Eukaryota; kingdom Viridiplantae; phylum Streptophyta; class Magnoliopsida; order Sapindales; family Sapindaceae; genus Dimocarpus; species Dimocarpus longan. The sequence continues at coordinate 9,770,707 of CM041024.1, forward strand.
TCCGGAACGTGATAGAGGAATGCGTTCGGTACTGTAGTTGAAAGACAAGATTGGGAGAAATCAAAATAAGGTTGTCGAAGCAATGCCGGAAAATGGCAAGAGGCCATGCTTATGTTTCTTGATAATGTATACATACACCAGCGGACCCAAAAATTTATGGGTTCATCAGTTGTCTTCAGTTATAAGAAAATGTACATGTTGTACAAGTATTAGTTTACGAACATTTATGATGTTGAAATTGATGTTTTGATTCGGATTCGGATTCACGGTCGTCTGATCAGAAATGGTTTCAAAAATGTGATTGAAGGGGCGAGGTTGCAAATCCCGGAATAATTGGTCCTAGTAACTGATGTGGCATAATAAAATCCAATGACTGAACCAATCAGTCAATCAATCACAAACAGTAAGTAAAAGAATGAAAATGACACGATCGTACCAGAACTAAACAATTTCTCGTTCAGAAAGCGATATATATCAATTGGAGTGGAGTCATTTCTACAGTTACTGAATAAAACAATTGTTACCCCACCTGTGCGTGGGATGTTCTTTCCCATTTGAAACTAGTTTATTTGAAACTAGGTTTGTAGGTCGCATCACGTGTATTTCTATTTCGATGTATCCCGATTGATTTTTAGGTCAATTTCAGTTCTTAAAAGAAAAAAAATTAATAAATAAAACAATGAAACATAACAACATCACACGGCATGAATACGATTTATTTATGGAAAATATGACCATAAAAAGTCGGTGAATAATATTAATATTAATGATAAAAAAATTAAAAAAAAAAAAACCATTCCCGAAAACTAGAAAAAGAAAGTTAATTTGCCAAAATTGTCTGTCTCTCTGGGGTTGTGTTGACGTGGAACTGTCATGCCAATAACAACTCACCGAGTAAAACACGTACGCCTTTGCTTTTTGCCGTCTCTCTCTCTCTCTCTCTCTCTTCGATTGCTCTACATTTTCTTTCTCTTGCAAACTTTCTCTCTCTAGATTCTCTCTCGTTCAAGTCTCTTTCTTTTCGCTATTCCGAGACGTCAATCTCTGGCTTCGTCTCTGGATCGTGCCTACAATTAGATCGGTTTGTTGTCAATTAGGTATTTGTGTGGTTGTGTTGTTCTAATTTTCGAAATTAGGGTTGATGATCTAGGGTTGGGGGGCGTAATCAATCGCGAATAGGTGTGAAAAAGGGAAATTGGACGAGTTTTGATGGTAGTCGTTAGGAGACAAAATGCAAGGGTACCATGTGTATGCGTATGCATGGATGGCGAGCAGGTGAGGTCGACGACGCCGACGACGAAGAGGAGAGCAAACGGGAACGTCGACGGCACATGTGGACTGTCCCTCCACGTGCCTCCCCGATATTAGCTGCTCTTCCTTATTCTGATGCCTCTCCTTCCTCTTCTCCCAATTTTGCTTCTTTCTTTTCCAAGGTATATCGAATCCATTTGATTCGTCTGGAAATTGTAGATATTTACATGATTTCTTTATTTTTTTTCGGTTGGTTGATTAAATTTGAGGGATTGAACTGGACTGTTATGAACTGTGTACTACTGGACCTCTATAAATGGATATCAATTTATTTTTAGTATTGTATCTGAAATATATGGAGTTTTTGGTTCTTATGATTTTTGTTTAATAAGTTTATGCTTTTAAGCCTACTGGCAACTGTCAGAAGGCTTCTTTTTGCTGATTGGTGTTGTGCGATACATTCAGATAATGAAACAGACTCTATTTTGTGTAAATTAAAATGGAGCGTCTAGTTTTCCTTGAGATTTTAATTGCATTGTCTGTATGGAATTTTATATTACTTCTTTGTCCATTGTCTTATTGGGCTTTTTGTGCTGCGCTGATTATAATAAGATAATGAAAACACATGGGCTGTGGTTGGAACTTTAAGCGCTAAATTAGTTTGGAATATTTTTCATGAAATACGCAAAAGCCCAATTAGTGTAGCAGTTGTCACTTTTGGGATCAAGCTATTTGGTGCTTAAACTTGGTCATGAAGACAGGAAAAATATGGGTCCATTTGTCAATTAGGAAATTAGAAAGTTCTTAATCACTGTCTGAGAGAATGGAAAATTGGAAAAGTGATGTAGAATGTCTGGCTTCTGGAAATGGGGATTTGCATCTCCTGTTTGGGAATTTTGTGGGGTCAGCTTTAATTTAAAGAAGGCAAAATCTTGTTTTTTGTGCAGTTTTATCTGTATCTGACCTGACTTATGTCTTAGTTACTTGTCTGCTTAACAGCATAATAATCTTTGCATATAGTCATACTATCCCCATCAAGTTTTCTACGAAAAACTTGAACAAGGATAAGCTTAGCTTAGGAAGAGTCTTTGTTCTGCTGTAGGAAGTTATTAATGCACTGCTTGCTTAATGATAATCAGTCGGTGATTGACTAGAAATTATGTTTTTATTGTTGAGAAATGGATTTGAAAATGGACATTGTTATTTTGGCTGCTCTTAGTGATCGCTTTGGAGCGTTTGCAAATTTATGTTTAGTTACTATGAAAACTTATTTTGTTTGCTATAATGTGTATATTGTGATTGCTGTGTATAAGTAATGTGTATATTGTGATTGCTGTGTATTCTTTCCTCCCCCAACCACAATTTATATGTTTCTTGTCATGTTTGCATGTAAATTATTAGTGCATTCAGTGGAAAGGAAAATTATGAGCTTCAGTAAACATTCTTTTAATGGGATATTAAGAAAGCTACTAATGTAGTAAGTCGTAGGTTGTCATCGCGATCTTTAAAAGTTTGGGGTTTGCACTGGATTTGATTGCTACTTTTAGTGATTTATGGAGTTAGATGGTTAGAATCAGCTTTGTTAACTACTATTGTGGGTCAGCTGTGTTATATACGTTTCCTCCACCAGTACACATCACAAACTTTTGTTCTTTTTCCATGATTAAGAACTACCAATTTTGTTGAACTTCGATGGTCATAGGAATATACTGGTAAAGCTAATCGGGAAATGTATACAAAGAACCCCCTTTACTATGTTTATTGATCATTGAAATTGTATTTTATATTCTTATTGATCCTATATAATCATTCATTCGTAATCAAAGCTCCTAATGTTCTCTGCAGGACGGACGTAAAATCAGTGTTGGTGATTGTGCGCTTTTCAAACCGCCCCAGGATTCCCCGCCCTTCATTGGAATAATTCGTTCTGTGACTGCTGGCAAAGAGAATAAGTTCAAGTTGAGTGTAAATTGGCTTTATCGACCTGCTGAAGTAAAACTTGGCAAAGGCTTCCTGCTGGAGTCTGCGCCTAACGAAATATTCTATTCCTTTCATAAGGATGAGATTCCTGCTGCTTCCTTACTGCATCCGTGTAAAGTTGCATTCCTCCCAAAAGGCGTTGAACTACCGACTGGCATTGGCTCTTTTGTGTGCAGGAAAGTATATGACATTACGAACAAGTGTTTATGGTGGCTAACTGATCAAGATTATATTAATGTGAGTATAAAATGCTCTTCTGCATGTTGGATTTTTATCTTTAGCTATTGATGTTGGTTCTTGCAAGGATTTAATATCTTCTCTTTCAGGAACGACAGGAAGAAGTAGATCAGCTATTGTATAAGACGCGTATAGAAATGCATGCAGCAGTGCCACCAGGTGGCCGTTCTCCAAAGTCTACGAATGGTCCGACATCAACATCACAAGTGAAACCTGGTTCTGATAGTTTGCAGAACAGTGCCTCCTTTCCTTCCCAAGTTAAGGGAAAGAAAAGGGAGAGGGGGGATCAGATCTCTGAGCCCGTGAAACGCGAACGTTTTTCAAGAATGGAAGATGGGGATGCTGGTCACTGTAGGACAGAAAGTAGTTTAAAATCTGAGATTGCCAAAATCACAGAGAAAGGGGGCCTTGTTGATTATGAGGGGGTTGAGAAATTGGTGCAGCTCATGTTGCCTGACAGAAATGAGAAAAAGATAGATTTGGTTTGCCGGTCGATGCTTGCTGATGTGGTGGCTGGGACTGATAAATTTGATTGCCTTAATCGGTTTGTGCAGCTTAGGGGTTTGCCTGTGTTTGACGAGTGGCTCCAGGAGGTCCATAAGGGGAAGATTGGTGATGGTAGCAGTCCCAAGGATGGTGATAAATCGGTTGAAGAGTTCCTCTTGACTTTACTTCGTGCACTAGATAAGTTGCCTGTAAATCTTCATGCTTTACAAATGTGTAACATTGGCAAGTCTGTGAATCATTTGCGTACTCACAAGAACTTGGAAATTCAGAAGAAAGCAAGGAGTTTAGTTGACACATGGAAGAAACGTGTTGAAGCTGAAATGGATGCAAAATCTGGTTCAAGTCAGGCTGTCTCCTGGCCTGCAAGAACCCGAATTTCAGAAGTACCTCACAGTGGGAACAGACAGACAAGCGGATCCTCTGAGGTTGCTGTTAAGAGTTTGGTAACACAACCTTCTGCTTCTAAAGCTTCTTCAGTCAAACTTGTCCAAGGGGAGACTGCTACAAAATCTGCATTTGCGTCTCCTGTATCCATGAAATCAGCACCATTAGCTGCATCAGTAACTACAAATGTGAAAGATGGACAGCCCCGAAATGCTAGTGGTGCTGCCTATGATCTTCTTTCAACTCCAGCTAAGGATGAGAAGAGCAGCAGTTCCAGTCAGTCTCATAACAATAGTCAATCTTGTTCCAGTGACCATACCAAAGCTGGAGGCTTCTCCGGGAAGGAGGATGCTCGGAGCTCAACTGCTGTTTCAATGACTATGAGTAAAACCTCAGGTAGTTCATCACGGTCTCGAAAATCAGCCAATGGCTTTCCTGGGACTACTGCTGGAGTTCAGAGAGAAAGTGGGTCAAGTAGAAGTTCTTCCTGGCAGAGAAATCAATCTTCAGAAAGACCAGTGCAGTCCAGTTTAGCAAATGAAAAGGCACCTGATGTCCCTGTGGTTGAGGGGACTAACCACAAATTGATAGTTAAGATCTCTAGTCGAGGTCGTAGTCCTGCACAAAATGTCAATGGACCATCTTTTGAAGATCCTTCAGTCACAAATAGCAGAACATCTTCTCCCGTGCTTTCGGACAAGCAGGATCAAAGTGATCGTAACACCAAGGAAAAGAGTGATGCTTTCCGGACTAATATATCCTCCAATGTGAATACTGATTCATGGCAAAACAATGATATCAAAGATGCAGTTGCTGGAAGTGATGAAGGAGATGGATCGTCTGCTGTTTTTCCTGATGAAAAGGGATGCAGGACTGGTGACGATGCCAGGAAAGTGGTTGAAACTTCAAAAGATGTTTCTGTATCATCAGGAAAAGAAATCAAAGCTAAGTATCATGAGGCTTCTCTTAGTGCTCTAATTGAAAGTTGTGTCAAATACTCTGAAGCTAATGCATCTGTGCCAGTTGGAGATGATATTGGGATGAAGCTGCTTGCAAGTGTCGCTGCTGGAGAGATGTCCAAGTCTGATATAGTTTCACCAACTGTTTCTCCGCAAAGAAACACCTCTGGTCATGAGCACTTCTGTGATGACGATGATTTAAAAGTGAAATCATTTCCTCGTGGGGAGTTTTCACAAGTCCAGAGTCATTCTTCTGATGGTGCTGATGATGATCATGAAAAACTGAACATGGATCATAAGTTGTGGGCTAAGAATGCTGATGATAAGCAAGACAAACCTTCAAGGGATCATTCCCCTGTGGATTCGCAGCATACTGTGGATCCATGTCTAGAAAGTGATGGGAACTCAAAAGAAAAAATAACTGGAAAGGGGGTCACGGAGGGCGCAGGCAAAGATTGTGAGGAAAAGATAAGTAGCAGAGTGGATGCAGATGGCATTCAAGATCCTAAACAAAATACAAATGGCTCTTTATTAACCGAGGATAGGATCTCTGAAGCTGATGTGAAAGTTGAGAATGGAACCGTTGAAGGATCATCTTCGAACGAATCTTCAGAAATTGATGTTGAGATAAAGAAAAATATGAATGAAGGATTGAACAGTGTTGTGCAGACTGATCAAAACTCACAGCCCATGATTGTGAAGAGTGCAGGTGAGGAAGTGCTGCTTTCTTCTGGTCCTGGTAAAGATATGGCTTCAGAAAATGTTGTTGTTATGAAGTCTGCAAAGGTCAATGAAGCAGATGTCAGCAGTCATGTTAACCGCCGCGAAAAACAGATGGTCGAAGGGAGAAGTAATACTCCTATGACTCATGAGGATCATGCTGTGCCTTTGGTTTCAGCTGTCACCAATCTGAAAGATGAGCACATGGAGGAGAATTTGGAAGCTAATGATGTTAAAGAGCAGCAGGAGAATTTGGAAGCTATTGATGTTAAAGTGCAAGAATCAGGGCACCATGTGAGGCCTGGAAGAGGTAAGTTGGCCGGTGCTGAAGGAAATGAGGAGGAATCTGATTCAACCACAGTGGATGCTTCTTTTTCTGCTGCAGGAGTGTCAGATGTGGAAACAAAGATGGAATTCGATTTGAATGAAGGCTTCACAGGGGATGATGGGAAGTATGGGGAGTCAAACAATTTGGCCGCCCCCGGATGCTCAACTGCTGTTCAGCAATTGATTAACCCTTTACCTTTTTCTGTTTCTTCTGTGTCTAGCAGCCTCCCTGCTTCCATTACAGTGGCTGCTGCAGCGAAAGGCCCTTTTGTTCCTCCAGAAGATCTCTTGAAGAGTAAAGGTGCACTTGGTTGGAAAGGGTCAGCAGCAACTAGTGCATTTCGGCCGGCAGAACCAAGAAAGGTTCTAGAGATGTCATTGGGTGCAACCAATAGCCCTCTTTCTGATTATACTCCCGGATTTCAGAATCGCCCTCCATTGGATATTGACTTGAATGTACCAGATGAGAGAATCTTCGAGGATTTGGCTTCACGAAGCTCTGCTCAAGATAAAGTTTCTATATCTGACAGTACAAATAATTGTGATGTGTCACGTGGTGAACTGGGTACTACAGCTGTTCGCTGCTCTGGTGGACTTGATCTTGATTTGAATAAAGTTGAGGAGCATAGTGATATCGGTAATTATTCGACAAGCAATGGTCATAGAACAGATGTCCCACTTAAGCCAGCCACATCTTCATCGGGTGGACTATTCAATGGTCAGGTGAGCGTCCGCAGGGACTTTGATTTGAATGATGGTCCTGTTGGCGATGAGATGAGTGCTGAACCATTAGTGTTTAACCAGCATGCCAGAAATGTACCTTCCCAGCCGCCTGTTTCTAGCCTAAGGATGAACAATGCCGAAACTGGAAACTTCTCATCATGGTTCCCTAGAGGGAACACTTATTCAACCATCACTGTTTCATCTGTCTTGTCTGACAGAGGAGAGCATCCTTTTCCAATTGTTGCATCAGGTGGGCCTCAAAGGATGTTAGCTCCCCCTACTGGTGGTTCCCCTTTTAGCCCTGATGTCTATAGGGGGTCAGTGTTATCTTCTTCTCCTGCGGTGCCCTTTCCATCTACACCATTTCAGTATCCTGTGTTCCCTTTTGGAACTGGGTTTCTTCCCTCTGCCACTTTTTCTGGTGGTTCTACAGCGTACATGGATTCTTCATCTGGTGGAAGGGTATGCTTCCCAGCAGTCAATTCGCAATTAATAGGACCTGCCGGTGCACTTCCTTCTCATTACCCAAGGCCTTACGTAGTTAGTCTCCCTGATGGTAGCAGCAACAGCGCTAGTGCTGAGAGCAGTTGGAAATGGGGAAGACAGGGTTTGGACTTAAATGCAGGGCCTGGAGTCCCAGACATAGAAGGTAGAGATGAGACATCACCTCTTGTGTCCAGGCAACTGTCGGTTGCTGGTTCGCAGCCCCTACCTGAGGAGCAAGCAAGAATGTATCAGATGCCAGGTGGTGTTTTAAAGAGGAAGGAACCTGAAGGAGGATGGGATGGCTACAAGCGACATTCATGGCAATAGGAATGCATATTTTTGTGATTTTCTGACCCATGTAATCTTGTAAGTTCTTCATACACGTGCTCCATCATGTGATTTTTCTTTTTCTTTTTTAATATACTCATTATCAAGAGCACAGTACCTCTCTAAACACAGATGAAATTAGTCTTGTCAGTAGCCTAAGTCTAGTATTTCATTGGCAGGATCAACAACATTTCAACTGAATTATATTCTACATTGAAATGGAGTACAAAATTTGTATTCCTACTTTATTACTTTTGTCTAAGTCTTTTTTTTTTTTTGGGTGGGTAAGGTTCATGTTAAAGCTTATTCTTGCATACTGTTGGATACCTTGCTCTCTTTAATATGGTTTCTGTTATGTGATTTTTCACTTTTATTAATGTTCCTTATTTTTTCTCCAGTTCTTCAAGGTTGGGCATCAGCTAACCCCCCAGAGGTCATCTAACTTGTGCTATTGAAGGTTGGGTGGTAAGTGAGTTATTTGATATCGTTCATAGTCTCCGACCCCCATCCTTCCGCTCTACTGTATCGTAAAAGAATCTGTTCGGGGTCTTCAAGCTCTGTTTCTTAAATTTGTTCTGGGTGGTGCAGATCGGTTTCTCCTTTGTAGATATTCTAACTGTTGGAAAGCATCATGCACTGTCTTGCCCAGACATTCAGAAATGGTGCCTCAAGTGGTGTTTTTAATGCATCAAGAACATATCCGGTTGGTCCCAAACCGTCCCTTCTTTTCCAATTCTTCTTACAATGGAGGTTGGATTGATCTGCTTTTGCAGAGGCCCTTTTGTATGTACTTGGACGTTAATTTATCTTTATTTGCTTCCGCAATCTCTTAGTCGCATATATATAAGCAGAGTGGTCACTGAATTTTGGTACTGGGAGCTTTTCTTGATCTGGCATGGTTTAGTTGCTGTTGATCTTGTATTCTTATCTTAGTTTATTTTATTTATTAACCCTGATTGTAGTTCATCTGATGCTGCTTAAATTTCAATCCGTCTTAGCTATCTGTATTTGAATAAGTTTGCTCATCCTCATCTTGTTTGTAGTTGTACTTACGACCTTAGAAGTTTCAGAGTCCCAGATCCGGCTCTAGTGTTTTCCAGTTTCATCATAATTCACTCCAGTGACTTGGACAAATTAAAAATTTTAAGCTTTCCCGTGATTTACGGCGTGGTACAATTGCAATGTCGGTCTAAGTTTTTACTAAATGTGCCCCTTGATGAAAATTAGATGGAATCTTGATGAATTATTGGAAATGCTGATGATTGTAGTAATTATTATCAGAGATCAGACTGAAGAGGTGCTGAATTGACTGGTTTTTTAATAAAACCTCACAAATGGATGGATGTTGGATGTGTGGATTTTTTTAGATACGCATCTCTCGTCGCCTGAGAAATCTTTAGCAGGTTGAAGGAGAAACCATCGGACCTGTGCATCAATATCTGGTTGTTGAAATCGCTGGTCCTTCTGGTATTAAATTAGCATCTCAATTCTTTTCTTTTGGTTTATTTTTTTTTGTCACTTTGTTACGGTGATCATAATCGAAGGAAAGAGGAATCAAATTTGTCACACATTGGAAATAGGTCCTGATATACGTCAAAACTGACTGGCTCCTTTATCTTTCCTCACAAAAAATCAAAACAACACTGACTGGCTTAGCCGGTGACACAGGCTTCCGTTTGGTTATAGCAAAGAAAGTGAGTGGTTGTTAACAGTTACCGTTGTCAATCGAATATAGAACGCGATTGTTCGCAGAAACATCAAGAAATTAAACAAGCCTGTGATGTAATTTACCACCTATAACACAACTGAGCTTTAACTCTTTACAGCAAGTCAATGTATACAAATTAGTGTCTGATAACATCTGTTTTTCCACAATATATTAGATCATAAGATTAGAAGTTGAAACAGGCCACAAGGTGAGTGACATTGCAGAGATCTGTACCGCAATCTACTTAAAAAAACATTGCTTGGAAATTAAACTCACAGGATCCATAAGCTTGAACTATTTCTACACAGCACATTTATAACAGTTGAAGATCCAAAAGCCTGAACAATCTCTAGGCAGCAGCACATTTAGAATGGTTGAAGATGTGAATGATCAACTCAATACTTATCTGTCATGAATGCATTTCAAGTGAGACGTACCAGGTTCCTCCCACAAAAGACATTTCTGCAATGTCAATGCGAACCAAATCATTATCGAGAAACAAAAGGGGCAAATTAAAGACGATGCAAGAACCTATATACTCTTATGATTAGAGTTCACAGGAGAGTTTAAGTAATAATTAAAATAAAAGGATGCAAGAAATGCTGACTCTTCAAGTATAGAACAATTATCAGAAGATACTTTGGGACGACCTCTAATGCACCACCATAAGACAGTAATCTCAATTGTTTCTTACTGATCATCATTGGACTATTATATTATCCTTTACTGTCGTACATCGCATCCATAGAATGGATGTATCATATGACTGTGGAATGGACGAAGTCCACATCCTATGCCCAGCGCCCATTATAATTTGAGAGGTGCTTTGTCATCTGTGACAGACGCAAATTATAGCATAGTACAAGCCAGAAAAATCAATCATATAAGCATCCTTTCCATCTCACCTGTGATATTGGCAATGGAATAGGCAGGGTCCTGTATACACAACCCACAACTTATACTTTTAAGTTTCAATATAGGGAGTATGTTATCGATCAAGGGTTTTAGTACAATCACGTATGTCCCATGTTTAATTAAACATGATAGTCAAACAATTAATGGTTGCTAGGGGCAAATTGAAATTTTATCCATCAATGGAATAAATTTACAAGACATTTAAATAGCCATGTACCCTACTTTGCCTTTGTCATTATAACTAGAACACTTACATAGCTTTTGCAAGAATCTATTATGCTAATTGTTTTTTCTTGTCCTAATAAGTAAACTGGTTAAAAGAATTCTGAAAATGATCACAATAGCTTTAACAAAGGAGCAATTAAAGCTAAGCAACAAAAATAGCATGGTAAACACTAGAAGGTTATATACAAGACAAATACTTGAGCGGAAACCGTGATGAAGTCCACTATGGGCAATGCTGAGAGAACTTAAGATCTTTCTAAACACAGTAGAATATAAAGCAAAAATAGCTCAGATATCACACAGTCAAAAGATAAGTCTAAGAAGGAAGAAAAGAAAGTACTGACAATAGGCATCCTCGGCGTTGCTTTTTCTTCTTTTCCTTTTGTTTCTGTGGGGGTTTGATAACTACCCTGATTGCAGCATCAAAAACTGCCTTCACATTCTGCAACAACATGGACTAGAGTAATATTGTGTAGTACAAATCTCCTCAAACAAATTGTAATAGAGACACTTTTAAAAGCAATAAATATGTTGCAAAAATGAAATATGTGATTAGAATCAAGACACTACCCAACTCAAATTTGTAACTTGTTGCACTGTCCTGATATACAAAATCGTAGTTAAACAAATTTAGCCAAGCATCTAGTATGATTTACAAGCGAGCTCCAGATGGAGATTGTGAAGATCTATTAACTAGGATGTACCAGGTATGATACAGAGCTCAGAAACTCCAGATGGAGCTCTAATAATGTGAAGAACTATCAGCTTATTCAATCGTCTTCGGAAATCCAGAACAATCATAATGAAATTCAGTTTATAGACTGGCTGACTATAAACTGCATGTTGATTCAAGCTACTTAACGTTGCTCATATAACACAATAATAGAGATCATTGTTCTCTTTTAATGAAAACTTTGCTGCCAATTTTTGAATACCTGCTGAGTTTTTGAACTGCACTCGATATAATATGCAGCACCAATCTGCTTACGAAGTTCCTCTCCCTGCATTTATGTAATAATATTGCTATCAAGACATTAAAAATGCTGATTGCATTTTTCCACATAGAGATAAAACAACTAATGAGTAAAGGCACACTTGTGCAGTGGTCACAGGCACCAGTCCTGGATGATCAGCCAAATAATGCTTATCCTCACGAAGATCTACACATTCATTGTAAACATCATATCAGTTAAGAAAAAGATAAGTACTTGAACAACTACTTCACTGAGATAAAGAAGATAAATTCTAATTCATAATATAATTGGTTACTTTTCTGTGGTGTCATCCAGCATATGGATTCAGACACTTGTAGTACCGCGATGGGAGTTTTTACATAAAACAAGATTAACTGTGAAAGGCACTTTCCAGAATTAATGTATGTTAAATTTTAAAGACTTCCATTACTTCTTTACAAGAGAAGACAGGTCCAGTGGTTTACCGTGCGTGGAAATGCTTTGCCTTGGACTTGGTGCAAAAACAGAAATATAGACTTCCTAACTGGATTAAAATATTGAATTACTAATACCAAGAGAGAGAACATAAATTAAAAATGATGTTGAGCAAGTTAAAAAAAAAAAAAAAAGATGTTGAGCAATCAGCAAAAATGTAAATGTAAGACCATATGTTCTCATTTGGCAATCTAATTTATACTTGTTACATTTTGCCTATGTGCATCTAGGAACTACTTACATACGAGTTGTCCACCGAAACTCGTCAACAATGGGGAATAAGGAGTGACTTATAAAGAAAATATAACATAAAATTAAGGTCATGCAGTGTTAAATTACTAATTCATTACTCAAGCAACCATTACACAGCTTAATTTGTAAGATTTACAACTTGCATACATATTTTTAATAGGAAAAAAAATTTATTAACAAGGTGAACTGTCCACTAGCTACAGAAAAAAGAAAGCCAAATGAGTAAACAAGTTTTACAGCTTGCATATAAAGAGAAACGTAAGCAGAACAAGTTTTCAAGTTTTCGATTGTATAAGTCATACAATTATGTCATACAATCAAAACTGTCTTGCTCAAGTTTCCTATATAGCACTTCATTATTGAGAATATCTTCACAGACAACAAAAAAGTAATAACAGACCATGCATCATTAAGTATGTGCTCGTGGTCTTTGTTAAAGATCAAAATCAGATGAAAGCATCAAATGCTGGATCTTCATATTTGACAATCAGTACATAAGAATAACTTATTTGTCTGTTGACTGCCATAATTTTAAGTAATCAAAATAACAAATATGAGAATCCACAAATCCCTCGTCAAAATTCATTATGTCCGGGTTTGAACTGTTAAATGATTACTGAAATTAAGTTTTACAATTTCTGTGTTCAACCTTTTTTTAAAAAAATCTTACAATTTTAAACCAGGAAATGTCTTTTGCAGATAATGATTGTCAGATGCATTATTAGGACGATATGCACATTTGATAAAGAGGAAACAGAAAACAAGTTCGTGCAATATTTGATACTGTTTGGTGAAACAAAAAGACAATTTACAAGAAGCTGAAGAGACTTAGGACACACAAGGAAGGACCATAAACGGGAAACATTAATAATTTTGAGCATGTTGACTTACCCAATTTGGTTCCAACCAAGACAACTGGTACTCCAGGAGAGTAATGCTGAAGTTCAGGGATCCACTGGACAGATAATTATGTTTTAGAAAATCACAATTCAAGCACACAATTAATTACTTCACTATAAGAAGAAAATTCCAGGTTAATGCACCTTTTTAAGAACATTCTCATAGCTTGCTCGACTAACTAATGAGAAAGCTAAAACAAAAACGTCTGCTCCTCTATAGCTCAAGGGCCTTAATCTATTGTAATCCTCTTGCCCTATCAAAGAAACCAGATATGATTAAACAGAATTGCCAAATTCAAGAAAATAGTTATATCTATACCAAAAATTACAACAGACATTGTTAGTGAACATCAACATGCTAAAAATGAGTGAAAAGGGTAATCACCAGCTGTGTCCCAGAGTCCCAAGTTGACAGTAATGCCTTCAGCTACCACATTTGCACTGAAGTTATCAAACACTGTTGGTATATAATCCTGACAAGCACAACACCCTTAGAATTCAAAATGAAACAAAGCCAACTACTACAACAACAAAAGCTGCTTCCTTTTTTTTTATTATCTTAAATTGCCTGAAAACAAGTACATGGTTGTAAATAAATATCTAAAAGGCAAATTTATCGTGAACAGAAGCAGAATATTTCGTTAAAAACAATGAAAGGCACATAAAAGCTGCAGAACCCAGATGCATAAACACTCAAAAGTAGAGAAGAAGATAACAAAACAATCAAAACGAAACCATAACTGACAGACCCAGATGACCAAATTTCAAGAAACAAAACAAAAGGAGTTAAGACATACAGTAGGAAACTTGTTACTTGTGTAGCAAATAAGCATGCAAGTCTTGCCAACAGCCCCATCACCAACTGTAACACACTTGATGAACCTTGAAGCACTGGAAGCCATTGAATTCAACACCCCAAAGTACCGAAACAAACAAACAAGCAAAGCAAAGAGCAAAGCAAAGACAGGTCTTTTCTTTTCTTTTAATAAAAAATTGGTGATGTGGTGGTTTATTGGTAGACAAATTAATGGCTTGTTTGATTCAGGAGAGAGAGTGTGTGGTGGATCACATGATTCTCACTCATTCACTATGTGTCTCTCTCTCTGTAGCATTTCCTTCGCTGCTGTATTCTAGCTTGGCAAGTCAAGATTTAGTTTTTATGATTACAGATTTTGGATCGTTAGATGTTATAATTACAATTAATTATAGAATCGTATTTGTATTTTGTTTTTGTTGTATGTTTATGTTTTAGAAGTTTTTATTTATATTTTTTTAGACATGTTGTTTGAAGGGACAGCTGTTGCATTCACTTTTAAGTCCCAGAATTCAATTTCAAACCTCCTTGTACACATCTTGGTATTATCAGATCACCTATGGTCGGCGTTCCCGTGCTCCGCAAGTGCAGCGCGTGGTAGTCGGCAATCAATTTTATTGGTTTAAGCTGCTCGACGTTGATAGTGCTGACGATCTAACAATGATTTAAATTCGAGCCGCTTTATCACGATTACTATCTTAAATTTATATATATTATCATCAAAATTTGTTCATAATTGTTAAAATTAAATATTTATATGCCTTCAAAAATATATTATCTAATCTTTCAAAAATATATATGTATTATCTAATATTATATAAATGTGCAATAATTATCTATTTTTATTATTTCTCTCATTTGTATTTAAAAATTAATGAGATAAGGTTCATTCAATAATAAATTTTGTTATGCTTACGCAATTTTCTTGTGTTATCAATTCAAATCAAGATAAATAAATGGATCATAATTAGTGGGGAGATTAGGTCAATTTGAATTTTTGGACCTCTCATTTTTTTCTATAGTAAAATCTAACATCTCATGGAGTCATGTATATTTGTTTAACTTTCTTTGAGTTTCTTAAAAGTCCTTTTGTTGAATTTGTCAAAAAGTTTCATTCAACATGATGTACTAATGACATCATGCATAAAATTACATGTATAATGTATTTATTGCAAGGCAGATCAACTGACAGTCATCTTTCATTTTTTTTAAAAAAAAAAAAAAAAATTGTTAAAATGATACTCATTTTTGTAGAATGTATCGACCGACCAATGAAAATCCACAAAAATGAGAGGCACAGAAATTGGAGCCCAATTGTACAAGGGATGCAACATGGAAGAGGAATTGACCAGGAACCAGAATCCGTTGAAATACTACCTACTTCATTAAACAACCACTGTGACTTGGGAGATTTCAATTTTCAGGACCACAAGAACTACTATTTTGTTTTTTTTCACAATTTGATTCAGGAAACAATTGGAAAAACAGAAAAGAAGAAGCTATAGAGGTAGGTTTTAGGGTTGCTTTTGTTACAGAAAGTGTACATTTTAATTGAGTCATCTGGGCTCCTGTACATGTCATGGAAGTTGGACCTAACTTTAGTTCAAATTATTCCTTTTGGGGACCATTTTGTTGTTTCAATCAATCTAGAATTTATATAGCAATGACATAAACTAATTTTTGGGAATTTTATTTTAGTTGTATTCATGAATTATGATATTAGCATTTCATTAAATTAACTATAAAACCACGTGTTGGGTGGGGAGAATATTAAATAATGTTAGATGATCAATTTAGATGTTGAATTGTGGGTACAGAAGTATTTTATATTTCTAGCATATTAAACACATCATCTTCTTTTATGTAAACAAATAATGGGATGCTTAGTCTACAATTCATATATGTAAAAAATTGATGTTGTCTTTTATTTTACAAAAACTAATACCAAACGAGTCAGAGATTTATTAAAATATATTGACATCAATAATTATTTATACGATTCGAAAGTCTCCTTTAATATTCGAAAGATAAAAAAAAGAAAAAAAAAATTGCTTATACAAATTTGTAAGTAAATGAAAAACATATAACTGTTTGTGTTAAGAGGTATTGTGTAAATAAATTGATTTTGTTAAATCGTGTTTGATAGTTTTTGCAAATATAACTATTTTTATTCTTTATTTTTTTATTTTCTATTCAATGCGTTAGTATGATTGAAACACTTTATAATAAGAAAAAAAAAAAATTACTCATGGTACTTGGCGAAGAAGCATGGGAAATATATGCATTGAAGTTGAAGGAATTAAATAGTTAAAAGGAAAAGGCTAGGCTGGCTGGCTACTCCACTTATTTTTTCAAAAAGTTGAGACCAAAAAGCTTGAATTATTTCTTTCAAAAAAAAAAAAAGCTTGCATTATTGGGCATTGCAGCACACTTCAAAAGGGGAGCGGTCCAAGCCATTAAGTAAAATTTAAGTAACATAATAAATAAGGGTTGGTCATAAAGTGATAAAAAGAAAACACTAAATAGGAAGAAAGTGAAGCACTGTTCAAAAAAGTGATTCTGGAAAAAGCCATTAATTTCCACGTAGGATTTCTTTTGTTTCTGTAATGGGCGCTCCTTAGATTATTAATTCAAACAGTTATATTAACATCATGAGCTTTAACAGCTGCTTGCAAGAATGCTTATCACATAATAGTTGTCATTTGCAATCACTGATTTTGGCTAATTTTTTTGTGGGAGCATAAAAAACAGAAAACATGATAATTGCGAATATTAAAGATTGCTCTCTCTCTCTCTCTCTATGTAAATATATATGTTTATTTTTTTGTACGTTGGCTTGCAACTGAAGCTTGATTTTTGCTCAAGAGAAGGCATGTTTGCTTTGCGTTTAGACAAATACATTGTTCATACTCCAAACTCATGTAAAAACTATTCAAAAACTTCCCATTTAAGGTGATATCAACATAGTTTTTGAGCGAATCGTAAACCCAAAACCACTCTTTTCTCTAAATCATATAAATTTGAATATTTACATATTTTATCTAAATATCTATTAACATAATCGATCGACTCTACAAAATATAAAACATTCTCAAATAGCTTTGCATGATTTGACAATACACATACATTTTGGGGGTGGGTGGGATTAGAGTTTGATATGTATATTTTTTTTATGATAAATTTGGATGAAATTTACAAATTTTGTAGACTCTATATAGATTTTTTTTTTTTAGAATTTTATAAAAGACCCATTCAAATATAGAGAAAAATGGTAAGATTTATTATAATTTTTTTTTTTTTCATAAAATTCACTTTAAACTCTATTAAAATCCAACTAAATCTATCGATTAAATGAACTCCGTGAAGTCCATGATTTTTTTAATGCATATATTTTATTAAATTCCATATAAATCTGAATTAGGTGCACCTAAATTTTATTAGATTTTATATAAAATCTGAATTAAATACATTTATATTTTATTGATTTTCATACAAATATACTTTTAAAATTTTTTAGATTCCAATAAAATCTTAAATCGTATACACCCTCCTATTTGCATAATTTGACAGTAACACCACTCAACTGATAATTTTATTCTAAATAAGACCACAAATGATCTACAACCGCAAATTTATCTCTTAGTAGGCCCAATAAACTTTGCGGACGATGGACATTGATAGACAAGACGAAAGCGAATTTGAGGTGGGCTTGCATAGTGGGCCGTTGCTTCCTTGAAAGCCCAAAGATTTGCAATTTCTTTGCCGTTCCCTCCTCGCCACCATTTTCTTGCTTTCCGAAGTTAAATAAATTAATAATCGTGAAAAAAAATAAAATAAAATAAAAACACAGAGAAATCTCTTCGTCTATGTGTCTGGCATTTGAAATTTGACATTTGACACATTTCGCAGCAATCAAAAACCTCGACAAAACCTCGCCAAACATAATGTCCGAAGTCAAACGCAAACGTGGACGCAAACCCAAGAACCACCGCGCCACCACCGAAGAAACCCTAGATTCTCCCTCCACCACCACCAATGCCATCGACGATGTCTTCTCCGTATCCAACGTCGAAATCATTTCCAGCCCATCCCCATCCGCCGCCGCCAATAACAATCACCGTCCCCGCCCTGGTCGCCCCAAGAAGCTCCCCAAGCACGACAAACCGGAGGAGAAGCCGCCCCCGCCTCCTCGCATCTCCTCCTCCTGCCGCTCGGCCGAGAACGGAGGAGGCGACTCTTCCGGGGTGGCCAGAATCGTCCCGGCGATGGATGCGGTGGTGAAGGTGTTTTGCGTGCACACGGAGCCGAATTTCTCGCTGCCGTGGCAGAGGAAGAGGCAGTATAGTTCAAGTAGTAGTGGGTTTGTGATTGGTGGGAGGCGGGTGTTGACTAATGCGCACTCTGTGGAGCATTACACCCAGGTCAAGTTGAAGAAAAGAGGCTCTGATACCAAGTACTTGGCCACTGTGCTTGCTATCGGGACTGAGTGCGATATTGGTAATCTTTTAAGCTTGCAAAGTTTTGATTTTATGTTGTGGGATTCGAAATATGAACCATTATTTATTGTTTTTTGCGGATGAGTTAGTAGTTAACGTTTGAATGAGTTTGGTTCTTGTATTTTGTGGAAGATATGATTGGTTTGTTTGCTTTGAATGTGAGGAATTGTGTATTTATGATGCCTGCTGTGTGTGGGATCGTTTTGTCAGTATAGAATGAGGTAAATGGTTGTCTTTATGTTTGGTTTTCTATGTTTGGATGATGGTTCTTTTTTTTTTTTTTTTTTTTGAGTGAAAGTCTTGTGTATTGTGGTTTGTGGTTTTGCAGCCATGCTTACGGTTGATGATGATGAGTTCTGGCAAGGAGTATCGCCAGTGGAGTTTGGGGAATTGCCTGCCCTGCAAGATGCTGTGACTGTCGTGGGTTACCCGATTGGGGGAGACACGATTTCTGTGACGAGTGGTGTTGTGTCGCGGATAGAGATATTATCTTATGTTCATGGGTCTACGGAGCTCTTGGGTCTACAGGTTTGGGATTGTGGTTTGAAACTGTTGGTGTATATGATGCTGATTGCTTATAAGTTGTTGTGCTCATATCTTTTTCTTTAATGTCTGTTTTTGCAGATAGATGCTGCTATTAATTCTGGAAATTCTGGTGGGCCTGCTTTCAATGATAAAGGCAACTGTGTTGGTATTGCATTTCAGTCCCTTAAGCATGAAGATGTGGAGAATATTGGTTATGTCATACCAACACCAGTCATCATGCATTTCATCAAGGATTATGAGAAGAATGGAGCATATACAGGTGACTCAATCATGCTTCCTTAATGGATATTTGTGTGTTCAGTGTGTTTCCAGATTCTTATAGGTTACATTTACCAATTAGGAATTTTTGTCAGAGAAAGGGAACTTATTTCTTGATTTGTGATTCATATATTTACTAGAAATTGTTCAAATCAAATTACATGGACTCTACAACAAATTAGGAGTTAATTTTCTGTTGGAAAGTGAACTTCCTACATCCTACCCAAGGAATCAAGTCCCCTTACCAGTGGAACTTGTTTCCCTTTGTTTTTCATTCTTGATTAGTAAATGTGCCCATAGGTCTTATTATTGTACTGTTATTTATTCATTAATTAGCATAAATGCTGAATTCTATTTTGTGTATGCTGCTTCATTGTTTCTTGCTTAGATTCTCATAATTATTTATTACATGATAGGATTCCCTGTACTTGGAGTTGAGTGGCAGAAAATGGAAAATCCTGATTTGCGTATGGCAATGGGTATGAAGCCTGATCAGAAGGGTGTTCGTATCAGAAGAATTGATCCCACTGCTCCGGAGCATGAGGTTCTGAAACCGTCAGATATTATTCTGAGCTTTGATGGGGTTGATATTGCCAATGATGGAACTGGTAAGTGTCTGTTATTTCCATGGGTCATACCCATATACATACTCGCACATGTTCAAATGTCATTGTTGTGTCGCAAGTAAAACTTTTAATATATATATATATATATGGAAGATGCTTAATTCATGTGTTTTCCTGTTACATCGTACAACAGGTCACCTTGAAAACTGTCCTTAAGAGTTAATCTCCTTTGTATTACTAGATGGAAGACTGGAAGCATGAGCAGAGGTGCATTTAGCAGACATGATCTCATGTAGAATTATCAGTGCAATATAACATGTTTAATAAACTGGATTAGTTTGATAACGAGAATGATAAAAACTTGTTGTATGCTGCTGTAACTTCATTACATATTAATATTTCGCATTTGAGACAATTATAAAAAGAAAGTGATATATTCAAGTCTTGTTTCTTTTTTGTTCCTTCCAATTCTTCTTCTTCTTCTTCTTCTTTTGGTGACTTGGCTCTTGTCTCCTATGCTTGTTGAATTTTCAGTCCCTTTTCGACATGGAGAGCGCATAGGTTTTAGTTACCTAGTCTCGCAAAAATATACTGGGGATAATGCAGCAATTAAGGTTCTCCGTGATTCCAAGATTTTTCATTTCAATATGGAACTTGCCACACATAGAAGGCTTATTCCATCTCACAACAAGGGTCGACCTCCCTCATATTACATTATTGCTGGATTTGTATTCAGCATGGTGACTGTCCCATATCTTCGTTCTGAGGTGTGTAATCTTCTTCAAAATTTTTGTGTTCTTTCTTTGTGTCTGTATGTGCTAGAACAATGACTTAAAAGCTTTTTCTCCTTTCATATATTCTGTGTTGCTTTGTTGCCATTGTCAGATCGTTTAGGATTCCAAAGCTGAGGTACTTGAAATTGTTTCTGTCACCTGGAAAACTGCTTCTTTACTTACGTATGCATGAAGTATTTATTTGCAAATAGTGTGCTGCTGTATGAAAACATTCTCTGCCTTTGTAATTGGTTTACATAGAGAAGACCCAAATTGTGATACATTCTGTCAAGAAAACATGGGGATTTCATGCTTAGTTATTTTAATTGCATGGTCTATTTCCATAAAGAATTTCCAAAAAGATGATTTTGACTAAAATGAGAAGCAGTGTTCTAAAAGGCACTAATCGCAAGTCGGGTGATGGCCCTGCACCTAGTGCCTAGGAAATTCCTTCGCGGTCAATGGTTGCCGGAGTTCAAGTATGTTCGCCAGAAGTGGTGATTGGTAAACTTAGTTTTGCTGAGGTCTTGATAATTTAGTTTGGAGGGGTTGGCAGTAGCTAGCAAAAATAAGCACTCTGTTCTGCGGGTGCTTAATTTTCTTTTGGGTAAAATTGACACCCAAAACGACACCGTTTAGGGTCTTTTGAATAAAAAAATTAAAAACCCAAAATGCACCATTTTGGCTGTTGAGAAAAAAAAGAGAAAAAGAAAAAACATAGATCTCCGTGTTGTAGTCCTTGCAGAGGCCGTCTATTAGCACCTAGGCACCGTCTAGGGAAAATTAGGTAGTGTGCCGCCTAATGGGGCTGCCTAGGATTTTTCGCCACGGTTGACCACCAGGCCCCTATCCGGCACCTATGTGGCCGATTTTTATAACACTGATGAGAAGTAGATTGACCTGTTGTATCATGAATTTGGAAGGCCAATCTTCCAAATTATGCCATAGTGCAGTCAATTCCTCGTTAGGAATCAACCCCACACCTCACCTCTCTCCCCCCACAACCCAAAAAAAAAAATACACGTTTTTGAAGCTTGGGACTGTAGAGGGCATTAAGGGTAAGTTGTATTCTTTATAATCTTACTTATGACTTGTTAAACTGTTCTCTACATTCTCAGTACATCCCCTAGATTCACTGCAAATCTTTGAGCTGAATTTTGAAAAATCGCTGAAGTTTTTAGATTAAAGTTATGACTTTGATGAATGTTGCAAGAGTTAGCTCGTCTTGTGCCTGTGATTTTTCAAATTTGATTAGATTATTTGAGCTCCTCCCAAACTGTTTGTTAGTGTTGTAACATATTTTTTGCATTCTAAATTGCAATAAGAAGTATTTTTTTAGTACTATGATGGTGCTTTTGAATAGCTTGTTTTTGTTCGTTTGTTGCCTTTTATATTGCATACATATTTGTTTGATATCAGTTACTTGAATCTGCAGATACATGCATTAGTTTTTCTTCTTAGAGTCAGAACGTTAATTTACATCTTTCTTTAGTCAATATACAGATTTTTGAGTCTTAAACAACAATCTTTTCCTGGACATTTGTGCATAAAGGTTTCTGTCACTCTCTATATATATATATATATATCCATAAATGTCATTGTAGTGGTGAGGCTGTGGTTCCTGTACACACACACACACACACACAAAAACTTATCGCCTCGGTTTCCTGGAATTGTTAAGATTTTCGAGGATATGGTGGTCTGATAAAAAAAAATATGTCAGACACACTGCCCCTAATGTCCAGACACTTCTTGTTGTTTCTCTTTCTCTCCCTTCCTTTGCCTTCCGATACATGCCTTCTCTTTGTCTCTTTCTCTCTCTATCTCTGAGACTTCCTCTCTCTTCTCACTCCATCTCCAATTTTGAAACAAAGCTTCCCACTGCGTCTTCATTTTTGTAACAAAGCATCAAGCCACTCTCTTTTTTTCTGCACCTCCATTCATCATGGGACTACATGTCTAATCGTTGCAACCAATAAATCTTGTTACAAAAATGGATCCAACGGCCAAATCTGTGTCCCGGAAAATCTCAACAATCCCAGGATCCTGGTGATAAGTTTTGGATACATGTATATGTATGTATTATGCTCCTAATTTATAATTCTTATTGTCCACTTTGTTGCATCTTCTCACTTCATTCTATTACCTTCTTTGGATATATATGGTCATGATGTGTGCCAATATTCGATTCCATTGTTGCTCTCTTAGTCACATATAGACATAGGAATATGTTGTAATTATGCCTGATTCATATCTTATGAGGTTTTTATGACAAGTTGCCCATTCTTCTCATCTTTGTACCAGGAAACATCTCATTCTTATACTATTAATGCCATTTTGGCTTCTGTATTTTCATCGGCCTTTGCTTACTTCTTAATTTAATCATACATTGTATTAAGAAAAGTATTAATCCGTTGCTGTGTTAGCTGAAGTTCTGCATCGTCTGACATGGTCTCAATTCATTTTGCGTATGTACAGTATGGTAAGGATTATGAATATGAGGCTCCAGTCAAGCTTTTGGACAAGCTCTTGTACTCAATGCCACAATCACCGGATGAACAGCTTGTTGTGGTTTCTCAGGTTACCTCTCTAGTACCACAGTAAGGTTTTAGCTAATTAACTCTCTCTTACCTTTTTTGTTTTTTGGTCTCTTGAAATTTATTATAGGTGCTTGTGGCTGATATTAATATTGGATATGAGGACATCGTTAACACTCAGGTGAGGAATGGTTTTGATGCAAGTGCTTTGATTTCAGCAACTGAATAGCTTGAATTTGTCAGATGTTGAATTTCATCTCGATATGTTTGCAGGTTCTTGCTTTTAATGGTAAGCCTGTAAAGAATCTGAAGAGCCTGGCAAACATGGTAGAGAATTGTGAAGATGAATTTTTGAAATTTGATCTAGAATACGATCAGGTCTCTCTCTTTCTTCTCTGTGGGTGTTTTAGGTACACACCTGGCTAAAATATTATACTCATACAGTGTGTTATTTTGCGCAGATAGTGGTCCTTCGATCAAAGACTGCAAAAGCAGCTACCCTGGATATTCTTGCAACACATTGCATACCATCAGCAATGTCTGATGATCTCAAGAAATGAATTTGGATCATAATATAGCTTGTTATTCTTTCTACATAGAGTCTGTCAATGAACCCTCCATTTTTTTTTATTTCTGCAACATCTTGAAAGAAATTTCAGCTTTTGCAGGGAGGAGTTGCTAGATACAAGTCTAGAGTTGCTTAGATGTTATCCTATAGATTGTTGGGAGTCTTTAGGACAACCAAATGAACGAGGTACTCCTTTGTGGGAATTGATAGCTTGTGATCTTTACCCCTTTTGGAAGGAACATGCAGGGTGTAAAAATGATTGGTGATCCTCAACATTTGTTTTTTTCTTTGATATATGAATTTTGGAGATGTCTCAGGCTTCTGTGCAACTGATTGTTTTTCCAATAATAGTTTGTAAAATGAACGTAACCTAAATATTTTTAAAACACTTCTTTGAGTGGGATTGCTATAAAATTTAGAATGCTTCCACAGAAACAAACTATATACACGAACCTAGACACATGATTGAAATTGAGAAGACAATACATATTCAGAGATAACTTGGAAGTAGCTCAAAGCATTGTTGTCCGAATTTAATTACATTGATTTACACTTTTATATGGCTCTCCAAGAGAGGGCTATTTTCTAATGATGGATGTGGTCTGTCATCATCTTTGTGAGCTTTACTTTCTTCTTCTTCTTTGGATTGTGCCCAAATCACACCATAAAATCCCACAACAATTATAATTGCGCCAATAACACTGCACAATCAAAAAGACAAGGAATGATGTAATTTGCTCAAGTGCTTTGCAATTGCTATAACATTTCATGAAATAGCGACTGTAACATTGTATTTTAAATAGTTGACTAAATCGGCTTTCCAGACTCCTACAAGTTCCTTTACCACACTAATATTATTATCTACATGTTTAATAAAGTGTCCTTATCTCTCCATCAGGATTAGTGCTTTTCTCCAAATGAAACAATCTCTTTTACTTGTTTGCCAAATGCTTTGTCAATGTTACTAGTGTTATACAGAACTTCTGCTCTGCTCAAACAGCCCTGTTTATATGCTTGCAGTTCATTGCCTTGTCAGAAATTAAGCATGGTAATCTATATATATGCTAGAGAAAACATCATTATTCTCGTAAAGATGATTGATAATTAACAAAGTGCAAAGTCAACTGATACAAAGAGATCATTACCTTCCAACATGGAGTGTATCACCAAGGAAGATTACACTCATAAATGCAGCAATGGAAATCCCCAACGGCTTGAACATGGCCACAAACACAGGCCCTTTTCTACGTATGCACCATGCTACTACAGTGAATGTCACCACATTCCCAAAGATTGCCTTTAATAGAACAAAGAACATGGGAATTATTGAGATTTTTTTCCCTCTGAAGATAATTAAAGGTGCAAGTTCAGAGAATATTTTAAAAAGCAATTTTTTTTTTCTTACTGAGTAGGTGATGGCGATGAGCTCAATATCAGGCTTCAGTTTCCAAGCATTTGGCTTTCTCTCTGCAATCAATGCAACTATTGCACATTGAATGGCACCAAAGAAACTATAGAAGGAGACCAAAGTAATCTCTGATGGGTACCCTTTAAGAATTGCTGCCTTTTGATACAGAACAATAACCAATCTTAGCTTTAATATTCTCACGAAGATTAAGAATGCTCAGAAAAATTAACGGAATCACATTACATTACCTGGGAAACGACAAATATGGCAAGCGATAAACTGGCAGTTGCAAGGAAAATGCCTCCTAAGACCCAATTATTTGTTGTAGCCAACAAAGTCGAGGAAGATGATGGTGGTTGAGCCTGTCTTGGCTCCGCGCCAATAGGAGGACCCTTGTAAAGGGTTACAACCAATGCTCCTAATATTGATACCAAAGTGCCTATTATTTTTATTTGGCTTCTTGAACTTCTCAAATCTAACTTCTCCATCCTATATAGTAGGATCAAATATATGAAATGGCAAAATAACACACACCCAATAACATTTTCATTCAGATAACAGCATGTGGATTCAGATATTGGCATTTATTGTAGTATAATCTCTGAAATCTACATTAAATACAATCAAGCGCTTATCTATAGTGTGTCAAGAAGAAAAGATAAGAACCTGAAGATAACAGCAAGCGAGAAAGTGAAAGCAGGGACTAGGTTGCTCATAGCAGAAGCAAGAGTAGGTGAACTGTAGTTAACACCAGTGAATACACAGTTCTGCATCACAGTTATCCTGCATAGTCCACACACAATAAACAAGCTAAACAAAGAATGCCCTCCTTTTTAATATCAACAAAAATGAACTTTTTAGATGCGAAAAAACACACCCCACAAGGCTGAGGAGGAAGAATTTACAGAGGACCACTACGGTCAACGGAGGTCGTTTGCTCCTGTACACATGAACAGAAACAAAAGATAAGATAAAATTGGGGGAGAGGGGGCAGGGGCTGGGGTGGGGTAGTTATTGATTGAAGATCAAGAACAAGGAGAGAGAATTGATTGATGATATACCTGCTTATAATGAATGAAGAAGGGAGGAGGATGAGAGAGCCAAGTGCATTTGAGTAGACAACAAACACAAAATGACTCATTCCTTTGGACATGGCTGCTTTGCTAAGTGTCGTTAACCCAACATCCAGGACCTCCACCATCATCATAGCTGCAAATGGCAACAAACCCACCAAGACTGACTTCACTTCCATCGATCTCGGTGTCTCAGTCTCTACCTAGATGTCGGGATTGGGTTGCTAATGACATGTCATATCAGGAAAAACCAGTTCCTTTATTGCTATGTTTATGTGGACGATGGCTAATGGATACGTTTCCTTATCGCGAGAGACCACATTTCTTCAAATTAGATAGTAATTCATAAGAAATGCTAAATAGCATGCTACATTTAAGATAATATAAATGCATAAATTATATTTCTTTAACATAAAATTCTTCAGTTAGAATGTAATTTATGAATAAATTACATATTTTGAACATAAAGTTTTATTAAAAATTTCATTATTTAGACATAAAAATTTTATTATAAAAGTATAATATATATATATATCCTATATTAAATGAAGGGAGCGTTAAAAAAGTGCATTGAAATAATGAATTTATCATTCCATTTAAATTCTAATCACAATTAATATTAAGATATTGGGCATTTACCCTTCACATTGTCATTAATGATATATAAAAATTTCAAGTTCACCTTTACAGTATTTTTCTTTTAATATTTTAAAAATACAACTACAAATATTTCAGTCATAAGTATATGTTTATTTTGATAAATAATGAAATAAAATTATTTTTTATATACTAATTAGTATCACCAAAATAATGGTCATCAAAACACCATTCGTTAATATATATTAATGTTGGGTTATTGGGTTGTTGGGTCGGATCCATCCAAGATGATCCAAACCCATGACCCGATCCAATTCAATTTGAATATGATTTGGATAAGAATCAGTAACCGCGGCGGTTACTGGCGGTTATCAGAAAATAACCATCACCCCTATAAATACTTGATGTATTTCATTTGGTATTTGATTGATGCAAAATCAACTTCCCACGATATACATACATAATACATAGAGTGAGTGAATATGGAGAAGAAAACACATGGCAAGACAAATTACATTCTGATTTGAGATTTCTTTCCATCTATGTGATTGGAATTCGACCAGTTGAACAATTCAAAGAATCCAGAGGAATTTTCGCTGCATATAAACGAGTACGCTTTCGGTTCCGTTTTATTGTTCTATACTGAATTTATATAATGCTATGAATTTCTTTCATTGGTATCAGAGCCAGGTTGAATTGTTTGCTGGTTATTGATCATGCTTGAGTAATTAAATTGTCATGAAAATTTATATTTTGAAAAACATAAGGAATAGAAGAAAATCCCGAATTTGTTCTTAGGGATTAATGCAAACTTATGTTTTTCTTCTTCATCCGATTATTACACTATTAGAAAGGGCTCGAAAAGAGCTTTCCAACGGTATATTATACAAGCAATTTGGATGAAAAATGAGTGAGAAAAACACATTTAAAGTTCAATCCATACAATTGAAATCTGAAAATATTACAATGGAGAAGTTGAACAGTACCATATCCACGTGTCCATCTGTGGTGAAGCCACGTGCTAACGACGTGTCAGATTCTGGTGAAACCACATGTGCGCTAGGTGGCCAATCAAGTGAGGCCACGTATTAACAGTGTGGCGTGATGTCATTGGCCCACCTGTCTCATCATGTGGCAGAATATATTGTGCCACGTGTGAAACGTGTGGCGACATCTAGAGAAGCCACGTGTCGTCAAAATGGACAAACTGGAACGTGACACACTTGTGACCATACGTGGCAGCGTTTGGGATAGCCACGTCGCATGGAAGTGTGGCAGCACCACAAGCTGCCACGTGGCACGCTGAAGCTAGAATTCCAGGCGCGCCTGTGCTGCACGCGCGGGCATGCTGCTGCGGTCGCCGCCGCGTGGCGTCGACGGTTCCGGCGCGTGATGGCACGCGCCACCGCCGACGGCGGTTTCCGGCAACATTTCGGCAATTTTTTTTTTTTTTTCATTCTATTTTTCTCCTCTTTTCATCTCAATTGTTTATTCACTCTAATTGTGAGTTGAATTTAAATACCTTAATTTTTATATTAAATTTTGTTTCATTTAAAATTTATCATGCGTGTATATTTATATTTTAGATTATAACATGCATTTCTGTGGAGCTGGGTTGACTTATTTTAATGATGAGCTATCTGATGACATGATTATGATAGCTATCCTATCAGATGATAAGGAGATTATTGAAATCTCAAAATTGTCGACCAGCATCTTGAGATTAAATAAATTTCATACGAATAGTAGGATTTTGAGATCATAGAAATCTCGGACTATAAAATATTGGAGATCATAGAGATTTCGATAATGAGATGTCTGAGGTTATAAAGATCTCAAATGATACTATTTAAATTGTGGGTGTCCTAAAATCTTATAGAGCATGATATTAGGAATGATTTGCGCAAAACACTTACATATATGATTTAGTGAATATTTGGAAATTGGATGATGATGGGTAGTTTGACTATTTTTTCGATTCCTATCCAAAGATTCTTTTATCATATTTATAAGTGTATAGTTGCTGTAATATTTTAGTGAAATGATAGTGGATGTGCTAGTATAGACGTAAAAAGATATAGAATATAAGTCTCTAAGTAGAATAAATGTCATTTAGAGAAATGACATGTGCTTCGAAAACATAGTTGCTAAACTTAACACGGGTGACAAATTGAATAGTGATATCTATCATATTTGGCACCGTAAGTTTCAGTATATGCTAGAAGAGCATTTGTAGAGTATCGTCGGATCAACCGAGGAACAAAATGGATCCATATGGGGAATAACTTAAGAGGAATTGGCACCTGCAAAGTGATTCTGTAAGGTGGTCAAGTGTTATGTCTCCTTGACATCCTTTATGTTCCGAAAATTCGATTAAATATTGTCTCTGTAATTGTCCTTCTGGGTTTAGGATAATGTATAACTTTTCATGGCTATTGTTTTTAATTTAGATTAATGGTGATTAAGTACTGGATATCTGATGAGTGGTTTCATCGTATTAAATATCAAATTTGATGGTATTATTAATACGATGGTTGTTTTTTATTAATTACTTCAATTGATGTTTATATTTGGCATGCTAGACTATGACATATCGGACGGAATTTAATGAATAAATTGGCTAAAGAGGAATTTTTTTAAGTTCTCTCAATAAGATAGATTCGCCTGCATGTGAAAGTTGTCTAGTCAGAAAAACAACTAGAAAACCATTTAAAAAGGAATTAGGGCTGAAAATCGATTACAATTAAATTCATTCTAATATTTGTGGACCAATAATTGTGAGAGCTATAAATGGTGCCTCATGTTATATAACATTCATAGATCATTACACTTATTTTAGTCATGTCTATCTGATTTCTCATAAATCTGAGGCATTAGATTGCTTTATATTGTATTTAAATTTGGTGAAGAATCAGTTAGATAGAACTGTTAAATTCTTATAAACTGACCAAGGATGAAAATACTTTTTTGACCAATATGAGATATTGTGTCATGAGAAAGGTATTGGTAGACGGTTGAATATTCCTAAGACTCCGCAACAAATAGTATAGCGAAAAGGAGGAATAGAATATTATTGAAAATGGTAAGATCTATGATGACACAAAGCAAATCTCCCAGTATCTTATTGGGGAGATACGCTCTTAACAGCTGCTTATATTCTGAATATGATCCTTATAAAATCAGTATCTTCCATATCCTATGAATTATGGATAGGTAGGAAACCTGACCTTACTTATATGCGACTTTGAAGGTGTGCAGGATATGTACATGATCTTTCCAGTATAATATGGAGAGCTAGGTGCTAGAGTAAAGAAATGTATCTTAATTAGATATTCTGAGCACTTATATGTACTCATAGGAGAAAATTGAAATGGAAGTATTACTGAATTAGAGTCACAAGATGTGAATTTCTTAATGAATGAATTTCCTTGTAGAGGTGAGGTTGAAAAGAAATTTCAATTTTACGAGTTGAATAATTCGGATGTCCGAATATTTAACGAGAGGAAAATAAAGAGTTGTTTGAATACTCTATCCCTAGTGGGAGTGACAAAGCTATTGGAATAGCTGGTACATTTGTTCCCAGTGGGAGCAAATGGGCTGAAGAGTTAGTGTCCTCAAAATTATCAACTCGTAGAAACAACCGTAAGGCTATTCATTATCGTCGATTTAAGAATGCAAAAGATTCCTTACTCTAGTACTATCAGAAGTCTCATATAGACTATGATGTATATGAGACTTGATATCTACTATACAGTTGGACTGATAGGTAGATATCGATCAAATTCTAGATAGAAACATTAGATTGCTGTGAAAAGTATATTGACATATCTGGAAGAGACTGTTGATTACTCCCTGTATCACTCAGGTAACAACTGTCTATACTAAAGATAAGAAATATCACAGTAAATCGAAGCACATAGAGACTAAGTAGAATTTCATCAGGGATATAGTGATGAAAAAAATGTAACAATTAAGTGTGTATCTACGTGTGAGATGGTTGTGTATCCATTCACAAAAGTTGTGACAAGAGATTATTTATGTCACATGTTGAATATTTGAGTTTCGTAGATTGTACTGTTATAATTGTTACGTTAAGCTATATCTGCTTTATAATTAGATACGTCATTATGGTTATATAAAACTAGTACATATTCATTTCACATAGATTATATATGAAAGTATGTCGTCAGGTTTTGAGACTGGTATTCTTACACGTACAGTCGCCTTGGTTGTTAGGAGAGCAAGCTAAGATGAGACATATATATTTTTTAGAGGATAAAAATGAGATTATTCTCTTAAGGGCTTGAAATATATGAAATGTTGCCTTGATTGTAATCAAGATGAGGTTCTACCTAAGTCAATTATTGAACCACTCGTGATGCATCCCCACCATCATGAGAACCTGAGTAAGCCAGATGTGAGTTTCTTGATAAAAACGCTTGAAGGGCGAGTTTTTAGAAACTCAGGTTAGGTGCTAGGAAAGTATTTGAACTAAGATCTGTACAGTGAATAATCTAATTATAAAAGACATACGCGTCCTTATTGAAGGACAAGATTCACTGAAACATGCGTTTCATACCGCGTGTGCTTAATGTGACCGATATGAAAAATGAGTGAATTTATCTCTGATTCCTCATTGTGTAAGTTCCATTGAAGTTTGTAAAACTTCTACCTATGTCCTTAGTGACTATTCACTTTGTCTCAAAGTAACAAGGTGATGTTTGTATCATTAGTGTGTCTTCTATGGTTATGATAATGCAACCTATGGGACATTACTATGGTGTCAGTCATTTTTGTTGACCGAGGGACGAAAGTGAGATAGGAAGATTTAATAAATTTTATTTTGTTCCTATAATTACTAGTCGCGACTAATTGCAATTTGGAATTGCAATTGTGATTATATGGAATATTGAAGGATCGAGCATATTATATTAAGGGATTAAATGTGCACGAGCAAATAAAATTATATTAAATCTAGGACATAATAATGAACATATTTACAATCTCTTGTACAATAGTACAATTGAGATTTGAAAGACAAGCCACGTTGCATATATTATTGTTCATAGGTCACACGATGTATTTGCCTGTATGAATGCCTGTACTTCTTATCTTAAAGAGGTCACCGGTGTTTTCTCTGTAATTTCTGTTTGACTCATCTTGTGTGAGTGGGAGATGTTGGGTTATTGGGTTGTTGGGTCGGGTCTACCCAAGATGATCCAAACCCATGACCCGATCCAATTCAATTTGAATATGATTTGGATAAGAACCAGTAACCGCTGGCGGTTACTGGCGGTTATCAGAAAATAACCGCCACCCCTATAAATACTTGATGTATTTCATTTGGTATTTGATTGATGCAAAATCAACTTCCCACGATATACATACATAATACATAGAGTGAGTGAATATAGAGAAGAAAACACATGACGAGACAAATTACATTGTGATTTGAGATTTCTTTCCATCTATGTGATTGGAATCCGACCAGTTGAACAATTCAAAAAATCCAGAGGAATTTCCGCTGCATATAAACGAATACGCTTTCGGTTCCGTTTTATTGTTCTATACTGAATTTATATAATGCTATGAATTTCTTTCGGTCGACATAGCACCTTTTTTTTGTTTAAATCAATAATTTTGTGATAACAATAATATGATAAAAAATTGTTTGGTAAGAGTGGGGTCAGCATTATAGTGTAGAGATCTATAGATGGTAATTGTATTTCTAAACTAACTAGGAGGTTTGAAGTATAGGTAATTTTGTTGGATACCCCACTCCTGAAAGTCAACTGAAAGAAAACGAGTTCCCTATGGTCCAATACCCATATCGCATCATTTTATTATTTTTATATAATAAATATAAAAATTTAGTAAAAAAATACAATAACTTCTCATATGTGCTAGCAGGAAAATTACATTCTTTGATAATAAATGCCATGATTTCAGGAATGCTCCTTGAATTCCATTTTTTACCATTAACATTAATCTCTGACTGCTTTAACTGAGTAGAATATTAAATTTTTCCTAAGTTAAATATTTTAATAATTACTATTTTTCTAAAATGATAAAATAAGTAATGTTATATTATAAAAAAATATTATATAAATTTATTTTTCGAATGAAATAGATTTTGAAAGTAATTTATCACTAGCCCCACCAGTTCTGAACCGCATCACGCCACGACACACATAACCAAACCCCAACCCTTGGTTTCGGGTTTCATTAAACCTGAAAAACCAAACCCGGATCCATTGTCAGTCCCCAAAAAAAGAGACGATCACCAAAACGGTGCCGTATCGTGGCGGTTTAGATTAAGGCAGCTGCGGCTTGAGTTTCTTTCTCCCTTGGCACAACAAAATCACCAAATGGAGAAGATGGGTGCTGTGGAGCCTCCTCTGGAGGACTTTTTGCAGGAGAAGAAGCGTGTCAGGAACCCTCTTGTGCCTATCGGTATCTGATTTCCTTTTTCGTTTGTTTTGTTCTCGTTTAGGGTTGGTATATGTGCGTTTTTTGCAATTTTTTTTTTCTGATGTTGAAAATTGAAACGTGTCGATGGCATTGATAATGATTATGGCTCTTGAAGCACTGGTTCTTGATGAAAGACAGGTTTTTGATGCGTGAATCGTTGTTTTGTTATATAACTGCGGATTGCATAAGTTGAAGTCCAATTGTGGTTTTCATACATGGGGTTGGTGGCAGATTGATATCATTCATGTTTTTTATTGCTGCTTGGATGTTTGAATTTATTAGATTTTGATGAACAACTATGTCAAAGTTTAGTGACAATAATCAATGGCTGCGACAAGTTAGTATAGTATCCCCAAACCAATACAGAAGTTTCTGGTGGGATTGGTGACTTGCTTTCTTTTTGTAGTACCGTGTGTGCTTACAAGTTTCAAGGTTTCGGTTGGGTTGGCAATTGACTGATTAAGATTTTATATTACTTTGTACGATGGAAAAGCCTTTGTTGTAAAGGTGGAGGCTTTGGTTTCAAGTCAATGAACCTTTCAATTTATACAAATTAGAAATTTTCTATCTATTGACCCCAATCTTAATTGAAGTTTGTATTTAGGTTTTGTCACTAAAAGCTAATACTTCGTCATAATTAACATATCCAGAAAACTTCTGCATGGTAAATATACTGTGGATAGTTTATTTTGTGTCTTGTACTCTGTGATTTTGATATGTTGTTAGTTGGAAATTCAATGTTTGATTTTGGTTGTTTTGCTTTATCCATTAGTCTTGTGTTTGCCTTTTGGTTGCTTTCTAAAATTGCTTTTAAGGTTCTTGTGTTTCTGTTATATTATTTAGTTGTATTATAATCAATTGTTATTGGTTTGGATTTGTAAGATCTGAACATAAAATCAGCTCTGACGCTACCCCAACCACAGTCCAGTGTCTATAGCTTGACTTATGGTTAAAGGGATTGATTTTACTTGATTGATGGCTTATATTACAATTAACTTCAGACTAAAAGCATTTGAACTGCATAATTGGGAAGCATCTGAATTGCATATTGGGCTGCATTTGCTTGCTTTGAGGCTTAATCGGTCTAAAATTTGGAATTTTGTCTTGTATTTATATTTAATTGACAACTATAGTATAAAAAGATTATGTAGACTCGTCCTTTACGGAATAGTGCTGTATTCATGTTTCACAGGTGCCCTCATGACTGCAGGAGTGCTCACAGCTGGCTTAATTAGTTTCAGACAAGGCAATTCTCAGTTGGGTCAGACATTAATGAGAGCTAGGGTGGTTGTCCAAGGTGCTACCGTGGCTTTAATGGTTGGCACTGCTTACTACTACGGGGATAATCCTTGGAAATCAAAATAGACAAAGTGATTTGATTTTTTTTTTTTTATTAAACATTTGGTGTAATACTATAGAGTCATGTTAATCCGTGATCCTATAAAACAAGGTTGATCAGCGGACGTCCTGATCCTTGTTGGCAATATGCAATGTCATTATTGCAACTTTGAGGTAAATTTGATTGGTTGCAGCCAATGTTATTGTACTCCAGTATGCAGATTTCATGGTTATGGTGAATAAAATAACAAATCAAATGCAAGATTACTATTGAATCTGTAGCATTCGTTTAGCGTAAGAGTTTTCTGCTTTTCGTCACTATGCATGAGGAATTCTAGACATTCAATATACATTTTCATGGGGGAGGAAACAAACATAGATTTCATCTGGATACTGTTTGTTATGCTTCAGTTGGAATATATCACCAGATAATGCATGGAAGCAAGCTATGCTGTAGTAAACATTGGTTGTGTGTGTATAGTTTTGAGCTTGCATGGAAGCAAGCTATGCTGTTGTGGTAAACATTGGTTGTGGGTGTATATATCTGAGTTTTAGTAGGATTCGAACTTGATGAGTAGTTAGTTTTCTTCTGTTGGATGTTGTATAATTAAATTGCCTGATACTTACACTAGAGTCCATATCTTTTCTTTTCAGTCTTTTATCTCTTTCAAAATTCTGATAATTTTGAACCTTTTAGATTTTAATTCAATGAGTATTTATGATAACAGGGTTCTCCTCTTGGGCATTTTGAAAACTGAAAATAAATAATATTTCTTTATAAAAAGTTTTAAACTGGACTTAAAGGAAAATTACTATTACTCTTTGTTGTCATATGCAAACAAGCACAGAAGAGGGTTATGTACACTATGAGATTCTTTGGCTACATAAGTTTGATGTTGCATGAGGCTTTTGATCTGTCCTATCGATTTTGGATTTCTTTGTTCTGTTTCATTTTACAACAAAATGTTCTTTTGTTTTTGGTGCACGTAATTCTTTTTTTAAAAAACAAAACAAAACCCCTGATATGAATGATAGGGGAAAAAAATTGTTATTCTAAGTTATAATTCGTTATATGTATAGGTAATTAATTAGACCAAAAGCTGAAGAAATTATAGGATCTTAAAATTGTGACTGATAAGAGTTATGATATGTTATCGATATGCCTATTAGATTGAACAGATTTTGGCATAATCGTTGTAGAAAAACATACTATGGGCCTCATCCCCATTAAAGAGATCAGCTCACTTAAATTGTTGAGGACACGGATTCGAGCTCTGATATGGATCCCTCGCCAGTCTACCTTGGAGGTGAAAGTCAAGACCCATTCCATATCAACACTCCACAATGCATAGGACCTAATCCGGTCAATAATGTTCGACTCCATTTGTCGTCTTGTGTCGACACTCTAAAGCACGCTACTTGATTGGTTGAGATTTAAAGAGCGGGAATCTGTTTTATAAAGCTATAGACAGCTAGCCGTTGGGATGTTCTTGCGTTATCTATGAAGGGCATTATCCCTACCAGTTGAAGGCACGGTTCAAAAATGGGCTATCATCTTGTAATAGTTCTTCTGGTTTGAATGTAAGATATTTTTCTTTTAATTTCTTTTATATCTGTGTTCTACTTGTATATCTTATATTTTAATTTGTGTTCTTCTTATCTTATATCTTTTATTCTTTTATTTTGATCTTGATATCTCATATCAGTATTTTATATCTTGATTTGTTATCTGACATTGATATTTTATATTTTTTTATTTCAATCCTGATTTGTTATCTAATACTGGTATCAAAGCCATGTTTTAAATGTTGCTTGACTAGTTGAATCAAATGTGTGTACTTGAATAAACTTATTCACTAATAATTTTCAAGTGTGTACCATGTTTATATTATATGGACATTATTTTTATGCAAACTCTAAATATTAAGAGTTTATTAAAAGAAAAAATCTGGTAAAAATTTATCATATTTATATTTTAATTTGACAAGTTCATTGTTCATTATCAAATAAATCGGCATTCGTTGGTTCAATGCTACAGATGATATGATTTTCTAATCTGACATAGTTTGCTTGGTGAGTTGCTTAGTGTATTGTTTTCACTTTAGGCTTCCTTAAAATTCTGACAAACTTCCAGACATGATGTGCATACTTGTAACTGAAAAGGTTGGACACTGAAATAGACACGACTACAATTTTAAAGAAATAGAAATATTCAATTGATTTTGGTCGCTTTGAATAGACATTTCGATCGAGGCTTCTCTGATCCATTGCCCATTCAGCAATTGAAAAAACAACCAATCTGGACAGAAACCATTTGTACTTAAGTATTTTATAATTGCAAAATTCAAAAGTGGTAAACAGATTCAAGAAATAATTTTATATTAAAACCAAAATCCAGGCTTACAGATAATTTAAACTTGACTGAGTCTATATGCCAAGCAGTGATTCAATAAAAATAGGTTATCGTGAAGATTAGAAAAGAAAAAAACCATTAACTAGATAATTACAAATATCTGTATGTATATTTGATTTATTTATATTATGTCACGTAATATAAATACAACATATTATATGATTATGACATGTTGAGATGGTAAATTACGTAACTAATTAGTAAATAATGAAATGAGAATAGTTGGGTCATCCATGCATTACAGACAACAATATAGCTTGTGAGTTTATTGATTTGTGGACAAGCATCTTCCACCGTAGTCGTGACATTGTTCTGCATACATTATAAAGAATGGTCACACAAGGAATCCATTAGACTATTTTTGATTGATCGTATCCGTCCAATCCGTGGACCATCACCATTGCAACATGTTCATAATCAGATTATTTTGTTGTTCAACTTTCAACAAAAAAGAGTTGTCACATGTTAGCGTGCAATTACAAAAATATATACTTGTCCAAAGAAATTCAATAACACTTTAATCGCGCTAGCTGTGATGATCGGGGAAAATCTATTTCGACCCCATCTACTGATAGCTGCAGCCGCATCAGCTTTCATGTTACATATGGATGATAGTGGAATGACCGTGTCATTGTCCACTATTCTCCATTGACCCAAAATTTGTTATCTTATATGCAGTCCCAATCTTGATCATTGCACGGCGCTGCACACTCGACTGCAAATTAACCTGACAATATTGTTTTTTCTTGACATCAAGTACTGGAGTTAAAACTACAGGAATTGGCATCACAATTCCACTAACAAGCCAGGGTCCCATCAGCACTCTTCCAATATCAAAAGACGCCAAGGACTAAAATTTTGCGAGGACAAGAGTTGTTGTCATTATCAAAAGATGGAGACAAATGCAACTTATAATGGTATCTGTAGGACAACTTTTGTTGTTAATGGTTAATTGATATATTCAGTATCACTGTACCAGCTTTATGTTGTGTCAGATTAAGGGATGCCAGCTCTAATTCAAAATTTGAGAGAAAGATAGAGGGAAGAGCAAGAAAAAACTAGTTATATGTTTCAGGGACGAGCCTGGTTGCAAGAAATGTTAGTTCACGAATAAAATAAAGATGTGCACAACGGGTTTTTCTTTTAATCATCAACTATGAACGTTTAGTCACTTGGAATTATATTAGCGATTAATAGCCTTGTTTCGTGCTAGAAATATAATGTTTCTTTTATAGGTTACTTCCATTTTTCAGAAGCCACGTGACAGGTTAATAATTTACAAGGACTCGAACTTAATGTGTGCATTGATTCATTGGACTTGACGGACATTGACATATGCTTTGGATGAGCAAAACCTAGCTTGTGCAACTGTAGGTTCATGGACCGACTGTTCGAGCATCAAAATTGATAATTTTCACCCACAACCATGCAAAGTCACTAAAGGCAGTCAAAATTTGTCTGTGTTGGATATGTAAGTATTTGAATATGGAAGTCACAAATCTATGCATACATAAATGATTTTAGATGTTGGTATTTTTATGCAAGAAAACACCATGAGATGGTATACCACATAAAATGTTAAGCCTAGAGCCTCTAGAGGTATATAGAATATTTACAAGCATATGTAAAGTTAACATGAAATGGTAACGCTATACAAGACAGCGCATTCTTGTCCAAAGAATTAATTGTATGATCCTTATTTGCAATTGGGATGATCTGCATGAAACATTACGGGGTGCATTTAATTAACTGGCAGAAACTGACCAGGGATGCATTAAATATTTTGTCAGAGAACTATAAAGTCATATTCCTAGTTTCCGCTCACTAGAGTATTGGACAAAAGTAAAAGAGTTTGAGGGAGCAAGTGAAAAGTTCTGTTTACTAGAAAGCTTGATGGAGAATTACATTAGTAATCCTGTAGTTGGTCTCCTTCAGCATACATTGAGAAGCCTGTGCCACAAAAAGTCCCTATGGATTTATGCAGTTTTTTGGAGAACATTACCGCGAATTTATCCACCACCGAAGTAATTATAAGCATGATTAGAGCAAAAAATATTCGTTAGATGAATATGAAAACTATGATATTTCTTAATGCAGGTTTGCTTTTACTTGATTTAAGCTTTAAATTTTTTCCTGTGATTTTAACAGTTGGGATTTTCAAATGGGAGCTAATAAGGGCCCTAGAGAGAACAAGAAGAATTGGTAACCACTGAATCTATTTTTCTTGTTTTTGAGCTTATAATGTGATTATGATTAGTATGCTCCATGTTATATGTATTTGTCTTGGTCAATCATGGTTTATATGTCACAGGATACTTGCTTGGGAAGATGGTTTCTGCAACTTTTTCGCTTCAGCCACTGAGAACAGTGATGTACAACACTACAATGGAATACCACCCCAGCTCTTTTTCAGGATGTCACATGAAATCCACAACTATGGAGAAGGGTAAGAGCAAAGTTATTAACCATGTTTTGCACATCAGAAATTATTAGCCCAAGCATTTTCAAACTCAAGCAAATTGGTCTGTGTAGTGTGATTGGAAAAGTTGCCGCGGAACGTGGTCATATTTGCATTCACGGTGAACAAAACAAGTTGTCTGCATTGCAAAACTCAGAAGACCTGGTAATCTACTACTGCCTATGCTCACGTGCATGTTCTGTGAGCTTCTACATTAAATGCAACTGCTTACTGAAAATCTCTCTTTGCAGCATCCAAGGACATGGGGGGCTCAGTTTCAGTCTGGTATAAAGGTTGATCATTACAATTACAAGAATTTCTCTTCTTTTTGGTTCCTTTATTGCTGCTTCTCTGAAATAGCTAGTAACTTCACAAAAATTGTTGCAGACTATTGCTCTGATAGCAGTAGATGAAGGTGTTCTTCAATTAGGAGCTATTACAAAGGTCCTACCACAGGCTGCTTCTTGTCTTTGTTTTCTCCTGTTAACCATTTTAAATCCTCATTGAAAAAAAAATGTAATTTTCAGGTCACAGAGGATTTGAGCTATGCTGTTGAAGTACAAAAGAAATTTAACTATCTCCTGAGCATTCCTGGTTTCCTCTTACCACATCCATCATATTCCACAGTTGATTCAACACTCAACTTTCCTTTCACCGACAGTTCAATCAAGCTGATTCCACATCCGGGACCATTCGATCCGGTCTACAATAATACTCCAGTTACAACAATGCCTGTGTCTAGTCAGTCCAATGGTCAGCTAGTCATGATGACTACTCCATCAATGAGCAGCCTGGAGACACTCCTCCTGAAGCTCCCTGCAGTGGTTCCAGGGCCATTTTCACCACCTTTGTTTCACTTCCATGAATCACCACCTTGGTTCTCATCTCCTGAAAATCCACTGGAAGGTGTAGTGGCGGGAATGGAGGACATTGCAATCGATGAGATTAACTGAGAGAAAAAGCATGCTTTAGATTAGAATTTTCCATGCAAATTTATCATGATTAAATCACTATGAATGACAATTTGATTGGCAAATGGTGTAATATTCCCTGTGTTTTATGTCCCTAAGACATTTCGTTAGTGTGACCAATTATCCAAGTCATTTTAGTCACAAATAATAAGATCAAGTAAATATTATGAACAGGTATGTGCATAATAATTTATGGATTTTTTTGAACAAGATAATCCGATAATTTATAGTTATTATTAATTAAAAGGGAGAATTACCTCTAACTTACCTGAAACTTTAATATTCATAGGCGTATACAACTTTTTAGTTTATTTGCAGCGTCTTCCCCTGGACTAACGGTTGACTGACTTTGACCGTTAGTAAATATGTTTGACCGTATAAAAAATATTGAAAGATAAAATTATCATTGAATAAATTCATTTTTTATTTTCTTTTAAAATAAAATTTAAAAACTTAAAATAAATTTAATGAGATCTCTATCATCCATCAAATGGACGATAGATATGAATTTGAGAAAAAAAAATTAAAAATCAAAAATATTTTTTTTTTTGAAAAAAAAAATTAAAAATAAAATATGAAGATTCATCTTCATCTTCAAACAAAACAAAATTGAAAAGAAAAATGAAAAAAAAAAAAATCTGGGTTGAACAAAATTTAGAAAAAAAATCAAAATTAAAAAAAAAAAATTAAAGTTAAATCAAAACAAATTTTTTTTTTTTGAAAAAAAGAGAGATATGGATTGAACCAAGATCTTCAAACTTTGATTCAATCTAGATCTCTCATTTATTATTATTATTATTTTTAAAAAAAAATGTTTTGTTTGATTCAACCTCAATTTTTTCTTTAATTTTGATTTTCTTTTTTAACTTTGTTCAACCCAGATTTTTTTTTATTTTTCTTTTTCAATTTTGTTTTGTTTGAAGATGAATCTTCATCTTCTATTTTTAGATTTTTAAAATTTTTTTCTAGTTTTGATTTTTATTTTTTAAAAAAAATTAATATCCACCATCCATCTGGTAGAGATCTCATTAAATTTATTTTTAATTTATTTAAAATTTTAAAATTTATTGTAAAAGAAAAATACAAATTGAATTTATTCAGAGGTAATTTCTTTTTTCAATATTTTTTATACAATCAAACATATCTACTAACAGTCAAAGTCAATCAACTGTTAGTCTATAGGAGGACGCTGCAAATAAATTAAAAAATTGTATGCATCTGTGAATATTAAAGTTTTATGTGGGCTAAAGGTAATTCTCCCTTAATTAAATTAATAATATACATATAGATTAGTCATAAATATTATGTATATATGTATTAAACTTGTATCAATGTTTTCACTCAAAGGAAGAAGAAGCCACGATCAATATCGTGAAAATTCTGTTTAATTAGATGCATTCTTATTTAATTTAAAGGGTAACTTTCTCGGTATTTTTGTTGTATTTATGCCAAAAGAAAGTTAAAACTAATATCTTAATTACTATAGGCCTCACTCAAATGATCAATTATATTACAAATTTTCTAACCACAAAAAGGGATTAGCCAGTATTATTATATTTCACACAAGTCTAATGTTAAAATGATTAATTATTTAATAATGTAACTAAGAATATATCAAGTCAAGGCATCCTCTAAAATTCTAAATTGAAAGAACTGGAGCACCTGAAAAGAAATTGAAATTTTATAAATACGAAAACGACTACCCACCCACAGCTCAAAGTTTTCAATATCGTGCCATTGGCGCACCAGCCGACAGAACTTAAAAGACTAATAAACAGAAATAAGTTTAAAATATATTCGATACATTAATTAATTTTTTCAAATCAGTTCATACCATATTTATATTATATCGTATGATTAATATAAATTAAATAAGAAAGTATATTCTACAGTTGATAATGACGAGATTTTTGTGGAGATGAGATCGTGAGAATCCCGGCTGTAAGAATTCGATGATAACGAGGACACAGAACCTGTCATGATCAAGAAAACTAGTGGCTACAGGTGTGCATGCAAAGGCTGTCACAGATTTTGATATATGTGTCCTGTGAAAACTCAGACCACACACAGACACATGCAGACTCAGTTTTGGCCCCCCAACCGTTGGGCATTGCATTTATTTGGCCATGTTTCCATGACAAACTGCTCTCCTCAAATCCACCATTATATCCGATCCACAGCCATTTACTCAGGTCCTCTCTCATGACTAGATATACTGCACGAATAAAACTATATTGCACCCTTCAATAGCATAATTATATTGCACGAATAAAACTAAATTCCTCCTCTCTCTCTCTCTCTTTGAGACTGTTGTGTTGTGTGCGCGTGCGTGTGTGGATGTGGATGTTTATGTGTATCATTCGCTATCGTTGTTAGTTGGTGGTCCGTCAGGAAATGGGTTTGGGTTCATGCAATGCTGTGTGTCATAGTGCAAAAATAAAAATGGTGGATGAAGATGAGAAAGCAAGGAGCATTGTCAAAATGAAGGTGGAAGAGCTTCAAAGGATCGTGCCGGGTGGGCAGGAGCTGCTTGATCACGATCAGCTTCTGCTTCATACTACTGATTACATCTTGTTCTTGAGGAGCCAACTTCATTTATTGGAAACTCTACTCAAGCAGCATCAACAATCCTGAATATATCATATCCTGAATATTTTACAGTTATAATTCAATTTTGTTTTCCATTTTTGTGTTATAA
The DNA here is from genome assembly GCA_022984855.1 of Dimocarpus longan. Lineage (NCBI taxonomy): Eukaryota > Viridiplantae > Streptophyta > Magnoliopsida > Sapindales > Sapindaceae > Dimocarpus > Dimocarpus longan. The sequence continues at coordinate 9,814,040 of CM041024.1, forward strand.
GCTAGCTATTACATGTTCATATACGAAGATGCATGGAAACTGTAACACTTCAATGTTGTTCTGTGAATCAGAAAATGTCATACAGCAGCTACAGTTTAACATTTAGAAATTGAAATTCAAGTACTGGGATTATGCACTACATGAGAAAAGGGCTTAGCTCGAATGGTAAAGATCACAAAGTCCTCCCACACTCTAGCCTCCAAAAGAGGTTATATCGGTTCGATCTCACCACAAGTCCCGCAAACAATGGGCAATTTTTCCGACCCTATATGGGTTGCCCTCTCGCATTTTTTGGCAAGTAATCTCTGAATCACGCTCCATAGTCCTATATCAATTGATCCCGATAGATTCTTAGACAGGTACCAGTACTCACGAGAGAAAAATATATATGTATATATGTGCACTATAAATGGAGGTGGTTTTATTCTTTTTTCTTTTTTCCTCTTGTCAATTTAAAAGTTAGGAAAATAATAATAACAATAACACTAATATTAACACTAGGTGCCAATAAAATAAAGAGTAATAATAAGTTATCCAAATTTTTTTTAAAAAAATTTATAATAGATTATTACATGATTTCATGATTTGTATGAACTTAACAATTTACATGTGATAGCATTTAATATGAATTTAGGTAAAATTTTTTAATAATTTAATATTACTTTAAATTAGATTGTCGAAATGTTCAATAATTAAATAAATGATTTTCAATTTAAGTCTACTTAACAAAGCAAGGTTGAGTTTTTTCATTTGATGGGGGGATTAAGATATATTAATACAAATATAAAAAATGAAAAGTCATATCAACTAGAATTATTAAAAATGAGCATGTACAAGACGTGATGAGTTATCTTAGTAGTGACAATTCTGTTTGGCATTCTTCTCTTAGTGTGTATCAAGCTCGATGCTTAGCTACCACCAAAAATGCAGTGGCAATTTTTTGTACTATTTATGAGTTGTCCAGCCACTCTTTATAGGTTGGCCTCTTCCATTATTAAGAGTTGATTCCTAAGCCGCACCACAAAACTTATTTCTGTTGATTTCGATTATATTCTGAACTAGTTTCAATAAAAAAGAAAAATGTACAAATGAATGACAATAACTATGATGGATTATTGGTCTAAGAAAAATATGATTTTTTGAATTAATGTCGAGAAACAAAAGTAGATTTTTTTAACACTATATCACAAACTATAATTGGTGAATAAAAATAATGGTTTATTAATAAATGACCCAAATTATATATACTTTTTTATCTTTTTTTCATGAACTATTTTGAGCTATAGTTTGTAAATATTGTCACTAAAACCCATTTATCTTATTTTTTTGGGTCTAATTGCAAAACTCGAATATATTTCATTGCTAGGAAAAAAAATTTTAAATAAATAAACTCATACCTAATCAGTTCGATTTTTATTTAAGGGCGGATCTACCCCGTTAGCCCATTCTTGCGAGTTACAAATTATGAGCTCACTGTATGGACATGACAGCTGAATTGGGCCACAAGCCACCACATATTCATTCTTTGGGGGGCTTTTCAAAACACTCCTGCAGATTGTCTATTTCAAGAGAATAATTCTCTGATTCTAAATTTAGATAAAAATTCTTTTATTATGGACCAAAATACTCTTAAATTCAAAATTTAACTGAAAATCCTCTTAATTATATATCGAAAACCTTTCTTACGGGGAGATTTTGACATAAATTCAAAATAAAAGAATTAAATTTTAACAAGAGTCACATCTTAAATATTATTTCAATGTTTTTCATTGGGTACAATATTATTTATAATACACAATTGGACATCGAAATTGAGTAAGTTTTCTCCTTTTTTTTTTAAAAAGAAAAATAAAATAAATAAAACAAGGTTTTAAATGTTAAAAATTTGAATTTATTAAGTTTGGAAAGAAGAAGCAATTAAGTGCATTATCTATAATATATACATATGCATCGTCCACAATAATTCATATATTTGTAAAAACAAACATGACATTAGCAAGAGTATCAAATAAGCTTATCATTGACAGTGATATAAATATATATATATATATATATTACCTTTAAAAATATCTATTATAATAATTAAACCCTATACTGATATTTGGCTTAATGGTTTAACATGACATTAGCAAGAGTATTGAGTAAGTTTGCTGGATCGATAATGCTGTGTGTATGGTCTTTAATAGTAGTATATATTAATATAATAATTGAAGTTTACAACATTTTTGTCTTGAATTATTTAACATAACATTAACAACTAACAAGAGTATTGAATAAGTTTGCATATTTGAAAATGATATAATAATAATTAAATCCTATGGACCTTTAATCTCATTTTAGTCATACAAATAGTAGAGAGATTTATGTTTTATTATAATATTTGTTTGATTTTAATAGTAATTATCGAGACTATATTATTGTGTTTGAATTAACTAGATCGGTTAATAATAGAAAATTGAAAGTTATATTAATAATAATTAAACCATATTTTTATCATTCATGAGATTAAAATATTATCTTTTATTATAAAACACAGGCCATCCCATTCTACTCACACGAATCGAACCTGTTTACTGCATTCTCAAACTTAGTAATCTATTGCCTTATCTCCCCGAAGAAAAACATGCTTACCGAAATTAACAAGCGGAGAAAACAAATCAATTAGAAATAAAAATTAAATAAATAAATACATATACTTAAAACTCAAAAGATCTCTTTTTTTTAAAAAAAAAAAAAAAAAAAATCAAAAGATCAAGCCTTGGTATTTATAAAAAATATATTTATTTATTTATTTATAAAATCATAAAATGCATAGGATGATCTCTCTCGGCAGTGGGAATATGGGAATTACTTTTCAAAAGGCATTCCAGCATATTCCTATTTCAATTAATATATATAATCAATTTAAAGTTTATTAAAGGTTTTGTAGAAATAGGTTTTTGTATTCCATATGAGTTTTATTATAATTCCATATGAGATGGACGAGTAAAATTCGATATGGATTATTTTATTCATAAAACTTCATTTAAAATTTATCAAAATATATCACTTAAATAATGTTTATAAAAGTAACATTTTTAATATATCTAAATTTATTTAAAATTTTTAAAAATTTGAATTGTATATAATAAAATTACAATAAAATTTATATAAAACTGGATTGAATATACTTATATTTTATGTAATTTTTTAAAAAAATTTCAACGAATTGAATACACAAAAAATCAGATAAATTAATTAATCTAGCACCTCGTTATAAAAGGAAAATCATGGGGTAAAAAAATACAATAAAATTACCTGGATTCCAGCGGACGTGTACTCTTTTTTTTTTTCAGGTTGGAGATAAGTGGACGCGTACTCTTGATGCCCACGTTCTGTTAGCACAATCTCAATACAATACCAAAATATAAGACAAAACAAAATATTAGGCATTAAAAACGATGAACAAATAAAAATGAATGATAATAATAATAAAAATAAATCTCTCACACTGACACTATTTAAAAACAGTAAACGACCGCTATAACTGGCAAGCCACGTTGCATATCCTCCATTCGAGAAAGTGTCGACATTCATCCCCATTCCCTCCTCTCTACCCGCTCGCCCCCCGATATATATACACACGCACATACACGTATTGTACGCTCGCTTCAAGAAAGTGTCTCGTAATTTTGTATCTCAAATATTCTGCTCCGGTCACTGACTCATATCTCTACCCGATTCTTCTCTCAATTTGGAATTGCTGCTCTTCTTGTAAGATTACACTCTTTTTTTTTCCTCTTTCGGATTATTTTGTAGGATATAGATCTTGAATCGAACGATCAGCTGCCACTGTTTACTAGTTAAACCAGAAAAATATATAAATTAATTATATATATAAAAACATGATTGTAGTTTGTGGTGGATCAAGCTCTAGCATTGTCTTATTTGATTATACTCTGATTTATTTTCAAGTGTATCGATTTTGTTGGTAATAGAACATGGCATCTGTGTATCGCCTTGATGGAATTGATGTTGGTGGAATGTCTGATTAATAATTGGTTCTTGTCTGCTTGTTATTGTATAATCGGGTAAGAGTCAAGACCAGTTGGTGATTGAGTCGTGGCGCGATCACATGAGAAACGAAGAGTGTTTGTATAAAAGTAGCTATGTAGGCTATGTTTTTTTTTTTCAGTTCTTGAGCTGTCATAGTGGTGTAGGGTAGAAACAATTTTGCAATTGGAAAACTTAACCATTTTTGTCATAAAGAGTGGTTATTTGGTTGGTTGGTTGTGTCATTAATGTCTCTGTGTGTTGACATCATTTTCCTTATCAACAGATTTGTTCCTTGTTACTGCTAGGCATTTGATAAGATCTGAGGTTTTTGATACCGTGGTGTATTGTTTCGCCATTTCGTGTAAGCTTTTGGATCTCTCGTTGGTATGTACTTATTCTTCGATTTTGTATTATTTTTATTGTTAATGGCTTCGTGTTGTAGAATGCTTCTGGTGGAAATTGGAAGTATGATTGGACTCATTATTATTATTTTTTAAATCCGACTTTTAGAAACAAACAAAGTTGATTATTCTGATTGATGGATAACAGGTTGTGTTTTTCATTGCATAAGGATTAAAATGTCTTCTCCAAGCAAGAGAAGAGACATGGATGTCATGAAGTTGTAAGTTTCTGATTGCTATTTCCGTCTGTGTAGTAAATGACGCTTTCCCTTTATGTTGTTAAGATTTTTGTTTCCTTTTTCTATGGTGGAGGAACAATTTGGAATCTCAAATGGTTAGCCAAATGTAATACTATCATCTGCTTATGCTAACTCTTTTTTTGGTAATGGTGGAGTTGGAATGTATTGCGGTTTAATATTCTAATTGGCAAGTTTGTAAAATAAGAATGAGCGGTTAATGTTGTCTTTGAAGCTATTTTGAAGAAATTGAGAAATAATTATTTTTCCTAATAGTTAAGACCATTGAAATGAAATTCTGGGTTAGAGGTAATGCTGTTATCACTGATAGTAGTATTTTTTCTCTTGGGCTATTTATTTTGTCTGTACTGACGTTTAATGATTATGCTGCGTTCTTAACCTCATTTGTGGGTTTGTTTGTTGATACAAAAGCATGGCCTAATGACAATCTATGTAGTGATTTTGAATTAATTTTAGATTCGAGCTTTGTTTCATGACAATGCAGGTTAGTCAGAAATTGGTTATGTTTGATTTACATCTATAATTTACATTCCAAGAACTTTTTTTTCCACCTTGGTAGAGTAGTCTGTGCTTGTGATGGCCTGATATTCCTGTTGGTTATGTTGTGACTCTTGTGGTTCAACTCTAAGCCCAAAGAAAGTTAGTATTGGTTGAACAACGTATTTCCAAATTCATATTTGTAGACCAACTTTTGAAAGTCACCCCTTATCTCTGATCATTGTCTTGCCAAGTGAGTTTGAATCCAGTTTCTGTAAGTAAACTAAATGTTGACTTCTTCTTCTTTTCCTAATTAATTTATGTGGTCCTTAATTTTTCTATTCTGTTTGATTTTTCATCTTTAAATTTTAAATGCTGAAAATTTTAGTCCTTGATATTCTTGTGGCGTTTCTTAACTACTATCTTCATTCTTACCCAGGATGATGAGTGATTACAACGTGGAGACAATAAATGATGGCCTCAATGAATTTAATGTGGAATTTCATGGTCCAAAAGAAAGTACTGTCTTGTCTCTTGTGGTTTTCTTTTGTATCAATGCTTCTCTTTTTCTGACAAATATGTTCTTGTCCGTGTCTGTGTACACACGCTCATCTGCACATGTATGCATTTAATCTGAATCTATGAAATAATTTGGGTGCATCCACTCACCTCAGCCCTGGAAAGAAAGAAACTTTTCTATGGATTCCTCATATTCAACTGACAACTCAGATTTTTGTCAAGTCTAGAATATATTAATTTCTTCTGAGAGTTTAGTATTTAGTTCAAATATGCATGTTAAGATTTTCTCTTATCGGATTATGTGGTGATGGTCATACTGCTAGCTGTAATTACATGCACCTTAGAGATATGGGATATTCAGGTGACTTGTTCTGATATATGTAAAGTATTCACTATCGACTTCTTAAATCCTGGGAAAATTTTTGAAGTGCTCTTGTTTTACTTGTTCATCCTCTTGACAGTCCTTTGCTCCTCTTAAGAGTCCACTTGGTTGTTTGGAATTTGTGCTATTGTCTTAAGATGTTTTATGTCATAACTCATATGAATATGATACGTGCAGGCCTATATGAAGGTGGGGTATGGAAAATCCGTGTTGAGCTTCCTGATGCATACCCATATAAGTCTCCTTCTATTGGTTTCGTGAACAAGATATACCACCCAAATGTTGATGAGATGTGAGCAACTTTGTTCTTTGAAAGGCTGATTTATTTCTTCATATAAATTGCAATTGGATCTTTCACGGGAACCTTAATTTGCTACCAATTAGCAGCTGAATTAGTTTTTAGAAAAAATCGTAGTCAGTCATCAAGAATGGAATATGTATCGATCTGGAATTGGAACATACTGTCTCACTATTTAAATCATTTTAAGCTATGGGTAGAATCAGTGGTTATTTATATTGATAAACTGGAGAAAGTGACTACATTCATTTTCATTCAAAATGTTTGGGATGGTACTGCTGACTTTGCTACATGTTTTTCTCTCAGGTCTGGTTCTGTATGTTTGGATGTCATTAACCAATCATGGAGCCCAATGTTTGGTAACTATCTATTATCAGAATTGCAAGCGTTGCATATTTTAGACTGCCCAAGTGTTGTTTATATTCGTAAATATGCAACTAACCTTTTGTGTAATGTTCATGTACATTGTTTTTTTATCATAGTTAGCACCATGCTTACATGAAATTGCGCATATTTCCTTTATTTTGGATTTTTAACTAGGATTTCTCACATATAAGCGACTATGTTTGATTGCTGCAGATCTATTAAATATTTTTGAAGTTTTTCTCCCCCAACTCTTGCTTTATCCAAATCCTTCGGACCCACTCAACGGTGATGCAGCTTCACTGATGATGAAGGACCGAAAACAGTATGATCAGAAAGTGAAAGGTGAATATTTTGCATGGAGTAGATCTAAATTTGCTCCCTATATTTATGGATCTCGTAGTCACAGTTTAAAGGAATGGACAACGTTAAATAATAATAACATTGACTACAACAACTAAGTATTTGGCTTCAGTGACTCGTTTTTTTTTGTTTGAAACTTTCGTGTTAAAAGAGACATATTAGGCTTTAGTAGCTCAAGTAGTTAATAGTCACTTCAGAAGTGACGTGTATTACATCTTACAATTATTGTTGGAAACAGAGTACTGCGAGCGATATGCAAAAAAGGAAAACATTACAAACTCCACAGCTGAAGATGACAGTGACGATGAGGATATCAGTGATGACGATAGGGAATCAAGTGACGATGATATAGCCGGGCATGCAGATCCATAGTCACTGGTGGAGCTCTGCTATTGTTGAATTAAACTCCATGATGAAAGCAGCCATGATCCTTTGTAACCGGCTCACCTGTTCAATTATATTCTAGTTTTAGCTTTACCTTGTTAGATATAAGAGATGTTGCCCATCATTGAAAAAGTATTTTGAATGAATTTATAGTAGGAGGATATGATATAAGGGCATATATATATTGAAGGTGAAGGATAGAAGAAATTGATAAATCAAACAATTCTATTTGCTGTTCAGTCTCTTCTATGTCTTACTTTATTTTGTTGGTGTGAGCTTATATTTCATCTCATTTCCCCTTAGGACAGGATTGTGAGATTTACAGGTATTGGCTTGTATCATCTACTATATTCTGAATCCCTGATCTTATGTATGCTTTTATTCTTATTTTATGTGTTTGTTCAAATCCTTTACAAACAGAAGCAACAAACCATCTTAGCAAACTCAGAAGCAACAAACCATCTTAGTAAACTCAGTCAGGTTAATCAACGACAAACTCAGCTGTTAGTCAGAATGAAAAAAAAAAAAAAAAAAAAAACTATAAATGCATGTTCGCAAATAAATGTTTGCATTGTCTATCAAAGATGGATTGCAAGTCTATCTGGGTGCTTCTGATATCGATCATTTTCCTCTTCGCAATGGTGAACTCTGAAGTGGAAGAAGAAGTGAAGCAGGCATTAGTCCAATTCATGCAAAAACTTTCATCAGGAAATGCCCCAGGAGATCAGAACTGGGGTTGGAACACAAGTTCAGATCCCTGCAATGACAAATGGGTGGGTGTGAGCTGTGATATGAGGCTGCAATCTGTGAGAAAAATTGTTCTTGATGGATTCCATCTCTCTGGTACTATTGATGCCAGCTCTCTCTGCATGACAAAGTCTCTTGTTGTCCTGAGCCTGAAAGGCAACGATGTTACCGGAATAATACCAGAAGAAATATCAAATTGCAAGCAACTGACGCGTTTGATTATAAGCGAGAACCAATTCTCTGGTAACATTCCTATTTCTCTATCACAGTTGCCTAACTTGAAAAGGCTTGATGTATCCAACAACAACTTTTCCGGCAAAATCCCAGATTTTGTTCAGGTTTCAGGCTTGTTAACCTTCCTGGCTGAGAACAATCAGCTGGCTGGAAAAATACCAGATTTCGATTTCTCCAATCTTACACGGTTCAATGTCTCGAACAACAGATTAAGTGGTCTGATTCCTGATGTCAGAGGCCAGTTTGGCGCTGACAGCTTTTTGGGTAATCCTGGATTGTGTGGAAAACCTCTGTCAAATGCTTGCCCACCAACTTCTTCATTATAGAACAAATCCAAAGGAATTCTACCGTATCTAACAATTTTTCAGGAAATCATGTTTCCCTTCCAGCAATCTCTTATTGTTTATTTCACTGTTACGTTAATCTCTCTTTGAACTTTGTGAGTGTACCTCATCAAAGGCATACTAATAAGCATGTCAGCTTATCTCAACATTTCCTATTAAAATTGGTTTCGATGTCATTTAAAGGTTCAAATGTGATGGGAAGGTCCAGAAAACAGAAATAAACTCTTATGAGACACCGCATTGGATGTTCTTGTATGGCAATAACTAATAACTAACAGTCTAATGCAAGTGCAACACTACACAAACCAACTTTGAAATATTCAACTTAAATTGAACCAATAAACAAGAGTGGTTAGTGTCTGAATGTACAAAAATTATGCTAGTTTTAAGTTTTAACAAGAATCTGGCAGATGTAACTTGTGAGAGACCTAACCGGCCCACCAATGAAAAGGACTTGAAAGTAAATACCAAAATAAATAAATAATAAAAAAAGTAAAATATATGCCATTTTATAGTATATTATAAATGACAAAAAATATATATATTCTTTCCATTGAAATATTTGATTTAAAACCTTTAACACACTCACCTGTTCTTATTGGAGGAAAAGAACTTGAAATTGTTTTTGCCAAATGAGGGTTCACATTGATTGAAGATGGACTGGAATAAAAAAATTTAGCTACTCATTGTTTCTATTTAAAGTTGAATCTTTTCTTGTTCTATTAGTAAGATAGATTCTTTGGCCAGCTTTATTTTTATTTTGTTGTTTTTCCCCATTAGGACTTGTTTGCATTGTGAGATTACAGATGTACTTGAATGTATTATCTCTTATATTTTGTGTCTCATGTATGTTTCTCTTACAAGATTCTATCTTTTGTCAAGTTCTTCTACTTATTATTATTATTTTTTGTGAATAAAAATCATGTAACCAAGTAAAGTCAATTTCCTCAAGTACTGAGAATTTTATAAACAAAAGGAGAAAATGAAAAGAACAAACAAACAAACAAAAGCAGAGAAATTCTTTTCCAACCTCCATGATTACATATATAAAATTTTCATGTCCTACATAATTAATGACTTGATGTTTACAGGGCAAAAGAATGGTTGGCAATGTGCAACAAAGATCAACACAACAAGATAATAATTGTATGTTTAACGATTAGAATCAATAATTTGATCATCCACACAAAAAACTTTGATATTTTCTTCTCAAATCCACTGTTCTATCTATCTTAGAATGTTTAGTATCAGGATTTTTCTCTTTAGTTTGAACTCACTCTGCAATGTTATTCAATTTGGACCATAGTTTTCATGTAAAGTTCTCACTCATAAAGTCTAAATATGTGTACCAGAAACATTCAAAGCTTTGTGTATTAGTACAGGACTAAATCTTTGCCGTTAACTACGGCTATTGCAATTGTAATTAACAGTCATTGTTGAGGAGGGTGTGGATCAATGAGGAAACTCCATTTGTAACGTCTACAATGAATTGATAATTAGAAAAAAATTAATAGGACTATCAAACACTGTTGAACTGTGAGCAGCCAAATGTGATGGACATAACATTGCAAACCTTCTTTGAATAATTCAGTGAGCCGGCCTCTAATATTAAAAATGTGAAATTTCAGGCCATTTGCCTCATCTGCAAGTCTTTATTGGCAATAAATACAAACCGGCTTTGTAAATTCAGACAATGGGAAATCAGCAGGACAGCAACAACTTCGGCTTTGTTACATTCTCTTTCTTATACGACTGGCTAGCTAGTTGTCTAGAACTAGAACCATCCCAACTCACTTCATTTAGGAGAAGCAAAACAAGTGTCAGTTTCGCAATAACTTGGTTTGATCATCGAAAATGGACAGAAACTTCATCTGGGGACTGCCCATTTTGATCCTTCTTCTTTTTAGAGTTGCAAATTCTGAAGTGGAAGATGAAGTGAAGGAGGCATTACTCAAGTTCATGGAGAAGCTTCCGTCACGAAATGCTCAGAGGGACCAGAACTGGGGTTGGAACACAAGTTCAGACCCCTGCAAAGACAACTGGGCTGGTGTAACATGTGATAACAGTTCTGAATCTGTCCGAAGAATCATTCTTAGTGGATATAATCTAACTGGCAGTCTAGATACCAGTTCTCTTTGTGCAGTTAAGTCTCTTGTTTTCTTGAGCCTGCAAGACAATGAGATTGGTGGGAATTTAGTTGAAACAATATCTAATTGTAAACGATTGACTCACTTGTTTTTAGGTGGAAATCAATTCTCTGGCAGCGTTCCTGACTCACTATCACAGTTGAGTAATTTGAAAAGGTTGGATATATCCAACAATAACTTCTCAGGAGAGCTACCAGATTTGGCTAGGATTTCAGGCCTGTTAACCTTCCTAGTGGAAAATAATCAGCTCAGTGGAAGTATACCAGAATTCGACTTCTCCAATCTTCTGGAATTCAATGTGTCCAACAACAACTTCAGTGGTCCAGTTCCTGATGTCAAAGGCAGGTTTGGTGTTGAAAGTGTTTCTGGTAATCCTGTATTGTGTGGGAAACCGTTACCAAATGCTTGTCCACCACCGCCTCCTTCATCAAAAAAGAAATCGAAATCAAGTGATCAGTTTCTTATATTCTCGGGTTATATCATTCTGGTTCTGATTCTTCTCCTGTTGGTGGCTTGGAAATTTTTTGGCAAGTCCAAAAACAAAAAGACTGGTGATGCAAAGAAGGGAGTGGCACTGGATAGTAGGAGAAACAAGCCTGCTAGTACTTCAAGTGGACTCAAGAGTAGTGATAACAAATCAGAGTATTCAGTGGCATCGGCTGAGAGTGGAACGAACACATCATCACTTGTCGTTCTTGCAAGTCCAGCGGTGAAGGGGTTGAAATTTGACGATTTGCTTCGAGCTCCAGCAGAATTGCTTGGAAGGGGAAAATATGGTAGCCTCTACATGGTCACCCTTGACAATGGGGTGGTATTGGCAGTCAAAAGGTTGAAAGATTGGGGCATCTCAAGCGAAGATTTCAAGAGGAGGATGCAGAAGGTAGACCAAGCTAAGCATCCTAATGTATTGTCCCCAGTTGCATATTACTGTTCCAAGCAAGAGAAGCTCTTGGTTTACCCATATCAGCCTGATGGAAGTCTCTTCAAGTTACTTCATGGTATGTATCTTCCTTCTCTAATGCATATTTTACTTCCATTTATGCGGAAAGGAAATTTTAGAGTTACAAAATGAAATTATGAAAAGGTCGAATAGAATAAGTAGAAAGTGCCACAAGGCTTAGGTTCATTCACAAAGTGATCATATATAAAATCAAGTTTCAACTTGTAGTTATAAAGAAATTTGGGTTGGATTCATGATTTGTATTACTCTAGTCATGTGGAACATTAAGATACTAGCTTGGATTAACTGCTAATGACATAATCATGCATCATTGTTGTATTCAGGATCCCAAAATGGCCAGTTATTTGATTGGGGAAGCAGATTAGGAGTTGCAGCTAGTGTTGCGAAAGCTCTTGCATTCATGCACGAGGAGCTTTGTGAAAGTGGGATTGCTCATGGTAACTTGAAATCCACAAACATATTGTTCAACAAGGACATGGATCCATGTATCAGTGAATATGGCCTAATGGTAGTAGAGATTCAAGACAATTCAATTGTTGATCAAAAGAACAGCTATGAGAGCAATAGCGACCAAATATATAGCACCTTCAAGGTTGATGTCTATGGCTTTGGTGTGATTCTTCTTGAGCTCCTAACAGGGAAGCTAGTTCAGAATAATGGGTTCAGTTTGGCCAAATGGGTGCACTCAACGGTTCGAGAAGAATGGACCGTTGAAGTTTTCGATAAGGCCTTGCTATCAGAAGGTGCAAGTGAAGAGAGGATGGTTAACTTGTTACAAGTAGCATTGAAGTGCATCAATCCTTCTCCAAACGAAAGGCCAAACATGGTTCAAGTCGCCAGAATGATCAATACAATAAAGGAGGAAGAAGAGAGATCTATAAGCTCAGTGGACTAAAACCATGCACATGATTTGGAGAAATATAAGATACATGTGAAAAAATCTGCTTCAGGAAATGCCTATCAGTTAATAAATATAGTAAAATATAACTAGTTTCAAACATTAATGTGTTCATTTGCTTGCAAAATAATTCTTTCCTTCAAAATTTATGATTTCATGATTGTAATTTATTCATATATTCAAAAATTTCAATACAAGACTTGTGATACTATTTCCCAGTTTGTCACAAAGTTAGGATTGACTAACAAGGGCTTGAGATATGCAAGGAGAGAATATGTCGTTGCTGTAGTCGGTGTGTCAAAGGAACAATCATCAAAAAGCTAAGATGAAACAAAACAAACCGACTACTTTGTTAAAAAGGGACATCAACTAGCATCAGTCAGAATTGTCAACTATTACAAAACATGGGTTTGGACATTGATGATATATGTTTTTGTTGGGCATAATCATGAATGCATTTAGGTACATGCGTGGAAGCAAAACACATGTGAGTTGTTCATGTGACCCACCAACCATAAGGTTTTGTCCTGTGAATGATTGGTCCATGGTCTAATGACTTATCTAAATTATTACTTCTTGAGTTTAAAATTATCTTATAATCAGGCATTCTTGTTTGTTAATCATCTTCACACCCTCTCTTATATCTGAAGATTCACAAATAGTTACTGATTTTATGCCAAGATTGATGGAAAGTTTCCGTGATTAGTCAGCATTCACACACAAAACATCATTGCAGGGAGCCTAGTTTGAGAAATTCTTAGTGGTGGTGGGCCTCTTTAATCATTCTTCATTGCCTACTTACTGATCTCCTTATTGTAGCTCAACTTTTTCATTAGGTATTAAACCTTGATAAGAGAAGCAAGAAAAGGACCAAAAATGTGTTTGGGAGCTTCTTTGGTTAAAAGGGTGGCCACATTTTTGTGTCAAATACATGTGGAAACGCAAAGTGGCCTTTGTGGTCTCATTCTAGCCACTGTCGGTCTTTCTCACCAGTCCTTTGTGTACATGTACACAACAAACAAATAATATATATATATATATCCTCTCTTAGCCTTACGTGGCTCGAATAGATTTCAAGAGACTTGACAAACACTGGTAAAACTCTCACAAGTCAGATATTTCAAGCATAGTCTCCATATCTATATGAGATTGCTACCCTTCAATCTTAAAATCCCTCCTAGAACCATCTTGGTAGCTCATATTCCTTGACAAAGTATCAAAATTTCTGATAGAATTTTCTTTAATCACAGAGTTGAAAAGAATCCTCACACTTTCACTCATAGTATATATTCTTAACTTGTTCACCATTCACCCTATAAATATGTCCTTCACAAATTCAAGGCCTTGCAGGATGTCTGTTAGGGAGTAGCTGCTAATGACAAAGATTGCCATAATGTCAAGAATTCTATATGAAATGAATCAAAATGATGGTTTTTTTACACATCCCCCACCTCCTCCTCTCTCACCTCCCTCTTCATTGTCGAGTCCTTACAGTGTCAACCATGAAAATGACTCCACTCAAGCATCATCACTTGGCAAAAACAGTCCACTTCTTCTCTTACTATTGATATCTATAGCTGTTGTTGTCTTCATTTCTGGTCTTCTTCATTTGCTTGTTAGATACTTTATAAAGAGACCATCTTCTTCTTTGTTACCACTTCATCAGGCCCATCATAGAAACCGTGAAAACTCTCACTCCCACTCCCATACTCTTCAAAGACAGCTTCAACAGCTTTTCCGGCAACATGATTCAGGTCTAGATCAGGCCCTGATAGATGCTTTGCCTGTATTCCACTACAAAGACATCATGGGGTTGAAGGAACCATTTGATTGTGCTATTTGTCTCTGTGAATTTGCAGACCAAGACAAGCTCAGGCTGCTTCCCACTTGCAGCCATGCTTTTCACATCAGTTGTATTGATACATGGCTGCTTTCCAACTCCACATGTCCTCTCTGTAGAGGGACCCTTTCAAGCTCTGGTCTTGCCATGGAGAATCCAGTGTCAAGTTTTGACATTTTGAGGGACATATCAGATGGGTTCACAAGTGATGGCACGGAGAATGGATATTCCTGGCATCAAAAAGGTGAAATCACAGAAGAAAATGTTGGTACGAAGAGGGTGTTTTCAGTGAGACTAGGCAAGTTCAAAAGCATAAATGGAGACAACAACAACAGAGAACAAGGAGAGATAAGTAGGTGCAATTTGGATGCCAGAAGATGTTATTCAATGGGCACATTTCAATATGTGGTAGGTGGCTCTGATTTGCAAGTGTCCTTGGCACAGGCCAGAGATGGTGTTTCTTCTAGTAATTCAAAACTCAACAAAGAGAGATCATCAAATCATCATGAGAGTTCTACAATTGAAGAAGAAGCCGATGACAAGAAAATCAGTACAAGGGCTAGAGGTGAGAGCTTCTCTGTGTCCAAGATATGGCTTTGGTCTAAGAAGAACAAACTGCCCACTTCTCTGGATTCTCGTATGCCTCTGCCGTCTCTCTCTTATTACAAGTTTGCCAATCAACATTAGAATCCAATTACTACAGTCTTACACTGTTTATTGTTCCTTCATCTGAAACTAATTACATTTTCCAAATTTTGTAAATATGCTTTTCTATTATGTTGTACTTCTTATAGATAAAACTGATTCATTTGTATAACCTTCCTTTGTTTTTCTGGCTAAAATCCGAGACATCACCGTCATCTAACAAAAACCAGAACTTTCAACAGCAAAATTTTCCCAGAAAATCTCACATTCAAGTTTGATGTTATTTATCTGTCAAATTGAATAATACTGTACCATCTACATGTTCCATTTGGTAGCAAATCTCAAGGAAAATTAATTTAATAGTGATCAATAATGACCATTTGGATTTCTTTCCATATATTAAATGGGCTTCACACATTGTCTAAGAGCCCAATTCTTATATTATAACGGGCTGGGCCCGTCCTCCATCGGTGGGATCCACATCGCTTGAAAACAGCTTGACTCGCCTCGAGACCAGTAGATCCCCACTGCACGGCACAACATGAAAAGAGTCAAAACACCATAGTCAACAACACCCTGTCTTCTTCTCTCACTTGACGACGCGATGGGTGTGTTGTGTGAGAGCGAGAGAGCCACCGTGTGGGTCTCCAACATACCCACAACCGTTGTAGCCAAGGATCTACTCGATTTCCTCGAGTCCCAGCTGGGTCGCGACTCCGTTTTCGCTCTCGAGATACACACCGACCGCAACAACTGGAAGTCACGCGGCGTCGGCCGCGTCCAGTTTGCTTCTCTCGAACTCAAAAGCAAAGCCCTCGACCGCTCTTTCACCAACAGGCTCGTTTTCAAATCCCGAAACTTGAAAATCTTCGAGACCTATCCTGATAGCTATGGCAGGCCAGTGGCCAAGTACGTGGCGGACATCATCCCCAGGCCCGTGGAAGGCAAGTACAGAGTGGAAGAGAGTGTTTTGCACGTGGGGTTTTTGAGGAAGGAAGAGAGGATGTGTGTGGTGGAGAGTTGGGAGGGTGTAAGAGGGTGGTTGATGCCTGAAAGAAACAGAGTGGAGTTTTGGGTGTCGCAGTGTGGAAAACAGGACGATTTGTGTTGTTATAAGGTGGAGGTTTTGTTTGAAGATGTTTTGGAGGCTACTAGGTGCTGTTCGGGCGCTGAGAAACGCAATGGGGTTCTTTTAAAGGTATATATGTTGTGTGAGATTGTTCTTTGTTTTTATGTATGGTGTATATTTTAGAGAGTTTCAAATTTTTAAATGCGGCTTTTTATCTATGGTATGGATTGCATATTTTATATGAAATATAGGTCTCATTGGTAAGCTCTTTAGCTAAACATAGCCTACTTGGATTTGATTTATCTGTAATTGTTTAGAAAAGATATATCAGTTTGATCTATGGTAACATTTATATTTGTATCTCCATTTGTAAGTTTAGTACTTTACTAACCGACTTGACAGCTAATAATACATAGTACCAATTAGTCATACCTAAACGAACTCAAAATTTTCTAGTCATACCTAAACGAACTCAAAATTTTCTAGTTCATATGTTGTTGGACATTTGGGTTTATTCACTCTTTATTTTAGGATCTTGATTAGTTTCTGCTATTTGAGATAATGCTTGATATTGTATTGTTTTAATGCTTTCAATGTGACATTCCTAGTGTGTTTGTGACAAATGATTTAACTGTCTAGTTTGATACATTAAGAAGAAAATAATGAATATGTATGTTGTATACCCTAAGAAAGAAACTTTTTTTGAAAACTGTACTATAACGTTCATTAACGTGTATAGTGAAAGTTTTCTGAGATTAGAAAAGTGATTAATTTGTAAATAAATAAAACTTAAATGTGGATGAAAGTTTTAAGATTGTTTTACATGGGAGTTTTTGATATACACATTAGTTTTGGGAAATAGAAAGGGACCAGGATCCTCTCCTAAACTAAGCTTAGTGGATCTGGCTCCATGTGACAATAAAAGAAATAAATAGTCACATTCAAACTTCAGTAGTTTTTTTTTTGGCCTTAAAGCTCATGAAATGCCAACGTTTTACCTTCCCCTTCGCAAGCCCTTCAGCATCCCAACCCCTTGTATCTTCTTCAACCTCTTTCATATCAAATTTTCATAAACTCACCTTTCTTGACCCAATCATATCCTCTCTGTTTTCAGCTATAAATAAGCTGAAGACTGAAACTTCGTTGAAAATGAGATTCAGCATTTTCTTGCATACTTTCTTCGTCATGTTCCTCTTTCTGAAACCATTTGTTGTTTAAATACATACAGATGAACAGAAATCGACAAGAAAATAATCTTAAAACACAATCGCAAAGGGATTTTGTTTTACAAGTAGAATAATGGACAATGAAACCAGGTAAATGTGTTTGTGTTGTTTAAGAAGCTCCTAACAAATGATATTTCTAAGAAATGCAGAGGAAGTTCTGATCATATATGATTGGAGAGAGGAACTTATTGAGGAATCCTCGTTATTAACTTTATAAATTTGTCAAGGGAAAGTTAAGAAAGAGTAAGTGAGAGGGAGAGAATGCTGGAAATTGTCCATATCATAGTTTTGCTGGAGGTACAAAATTTTCCTTTCTGTTCATTAGTGTGGAAAAATTTGGATTAAGCTTTAAGGATTTGAATGAAAGAGGTCGGGAAGAGAGACAAAATGCTGAAAGGGTTTGATTGTTTGGGTTGTATAAAGACTGTGTTCCTATTTTGTATGGTTTGTGTTTATACAGTACTTAAGTTTCATTCTGAATGTTTATTTTATTTATTGCCACCTGGAACTGAATTTTCAAAAGCTTAGGTGAAACTTAGCTTTGTAGAGGATCCTTGTCCAATAAATAAATATTGAAAAACAATTTGACGCTTTAGGCAGTTGCCTAACGGGGCTACGATTGAGCTGGCTTTTTCCCAAATGAGCTTGATGATGAGGTGTGTTTCTTATCATGATTTAACTAGTGCATTGTTTTCTTTCTTTTCTTATGTTTTTCTTTTGATGGTATTATGTAAGCTTATATATGATGACATTTATAGAACAAATGTGTGGAATGGAATGATTATCAAGAAAGAATTAACCATTTCTTACTTTAAAATTATTGAGATTATGTCCTTGTTATGCCGTTGGTTTACTTTTTTTTTTTCCTTGTTTTTCTTTTTGTTTGGATCACTTAGTGTTCTTGCATTGTCTTGCTGCTCTTATTTGTGCAATTTAGGGAGAATTAGAATATTCTAATATTTGATGGACGATTAGAAATCCTATATACTTTAGTTGTTTATTAGAAAATCTCATTTTTATTTGGTCCTTAGCATAATGCTCTACTTATTTTGACGGTTTGAGAATCAGTGGATGCTTGACTTTTTTGTTTTGTGTCTTTTGGACTAGACTGCCGTTTAATACGTTTAATTTATATCTTACCATGAAGTGTATTGTTTTTCCAGCTTAAGTATGCTCCAAGGATCTATCATAAAATATCTGGGCCTAACATAGCTTCAAAATTCCGTAGTGATCGATATCATATCTCCAAGGAAAATTTTGACTGTATTTGGGTCCGCACGACAGACTTCTCTAGACTGAAGTCAATTGGACAATCGACTTCATTTTTTTGGGAAATTGATGAAGGATCATTGACACCAGATATTTGTACAAGTTTCCCATTTTATAGAGAAACCGAGATAAATCTAATTTTAGAGGATGTTAGTTCTGAGATTGTTCCGCTTGTAAAATGCATACCAGGTTTTGATTTACCATATGAGGTCCTTTTCCGGCTCAATTCCCTTGTCCACACACAAAAAATAAGTCTTGCTGCAGCAGATGCTCAATTAATTGAAACTCTAAGCAGTTTAAGCACAGAGACTGCTTTAGTGATTCTGCAGAAGTTGCACAAACTGAATTCAATTTGTTATGATCCCGTGTCATTCATTGAGATGCAATTACATGTCATAGGGAGAAACACTAAGAATATTCCTTTATCATCCCACAAAAGGTTGATGGATCATAACGTAATGAGCTGTTACAGAGCCTTAGTTACTCCAACGAAGATTTATTGCATGGGTCCTGAGCTTGAAACCTCTAATTATGTTGTGAAGCACTTTGCAGAATTTGCTTCAGATTTTATGAGAGTTACTTTTGTTGAAGAGGATTGGAGTAAGCTGCCTGTAAATGCTGTTTCAACTAGCATTCAGCAGGGAATTTATGCTAAACCTTACAGAACTAATATATATAAAAGGATATTGACTATTCTTCGAGATGGCATCATGATTGGAGACAAAAGCTATGAGTTTCTTGCTTTCTCAGCGAGTCAACTACGTTCAAATTCTGTTTGGATGTTTGCTTCCAATGAAAAACTGAGAGCAGAAGATATAAGAGAATGGATGGGATGTTTCAACAAGATTCGTAGTGTGTCTAAATGTGCTGCAAGGATGGGTCAACTCTTCAGTTCTTCTAGGCAAACCGTCGATGTCAATGTACAAGATGTAGAGATCATTCCTGATGTTGAAGTTACTGATGATGGTATCACCTACTGCTTCTCAGATGGTATTGGAAAAATATCTCAATCTTTCGCTAGGCAAGTTGCTCAGAAATGTGGCTTGAATCACACTCCTTCAGCATTTCAAATTCGATATGGTGGTTATAAAGGTGTCATTGCCGTTGACCGTAATTCTTACCGGAAGCTCTCTCTGCGTGGTAGCATGCATAAATTTGAATCAAAAAACAGGATGCTTAATGTCACTAAATGGAGTGAGTCTATGCCTTGCTTTTTGAATCGAGAGATCATTTCCCTCTTGTCTACTTTGGGAATTAAGGATGAAATATTTGAGTTAATGCAACAGGCACAATTATGCCTGCTAGGAAAAATGATGACAAACAGAGAAGCAGCTTTGGATGTATTACACTGTCTGTGCGGGGCTGATTCTAAGAATATTCTGGTAAAAATGTTGCTTCAAGGTTATGAACCAAATGATGAACCTTACCTCTCAATGATGCTTCAATCACATTATGAGAACCAGCTGTCTGATTTAAAAGGTAGATGCAGAATATATGTTCCAAAGGGCAGGCTTCTCATTGGTTGCTTGGATGAGACTGGTATATTAGATTATGGTCAAGTTTATATCCGTGTCACCATGACAAAAGATGAGCTAGAGTGCAAGGATCAGAGTTTCTTCCACAAGGTGGATGAGAAAACATCTATAGTCACAGGAAAGGTGCTAGTCACCAAGAACCCTTGTCTTCACCCCGGAGATATCAGAGTCCTCAATGCTGTCTTTCAAGTGGAATTAGAGGAAAAGGGTTTGGTGGATTGCATTCTCTTCCCTCAAAAAGGGAAAAGGTATTTAACTCTTAACTGTTTAAATTCCTATCACATTATTTGGGTCAGGTTTATGTTGTCAGCCAGCCAGTATGGTTTGTTTAAGGACAATATTTGATCAGTGTACTGCTCTACATATATTTCTTGAAGATGGTAGTTTGAACTTTCTTATTAACTAAAATAAATAAATAGTAAATTATCATGCTATTGAAGCAATCATGGAGTTTCTAATTGTGTGGTTATGGTCACCATGATAATAATTAACACATAGCTCCAGTTTAGGCCTACAAACTCTTTTATTGAGGCACAATGGCACTGTTACTCTGTATGTAGGCAAGTTATTATAGTCTTGCTTCCAAAAAAAAGATTTGTGTTTGACAGGCCTCATCCAAATGAATGCTCTGGTGGTGATCTTGATGGAGACATCTTTTTCATAAGCTGGGAAAAAGATCTCATCCCAACTGAAACCGATCCTCCGATGGACTACACTGGAAGGAGACCTCGGATAATGGATCATGATGTGACATTAGAGGTAGTTCCAAAACAATTTAAGGTTACAACATATGAACTCGATTATTGTTAAATTGTGAATTTTTAACTTGTCTAACTACTACCTGTGAACTGCAGGAAATTCAACATTTTTTTGTTGATTACATGATCAATGATACATTGGGCGCCATCTCTACTGCGCATCTAATTCATGCTGATCGCGATCCAAATAAAGCCCGGAGTGCAAAATGCCTACAATTGGCAAGTCTTCATTCCATGGCCGTGGACTTTGCTAAGACTGGAGCGCCAGCAGAGATGCCTCTAGCACTTAGACCAAAAGAGTTTCCCGATTTCATGGAGAGGCTAGACAAAGACACTTACAATTCAATAGGGGTACTCGGAAAACTCTACCGAGCCACCCTTGACTCAGTCATGCAAACAAGGTCCAATGTCATTTGGTCAAAGAACATCGCTGAAGCAAGCTATGATCATGATCTCGTAGTGAAAGGTTTCGAAGCCTTCCTTGAGCTAGCAGAACGTCACAAGGAACAGTATGAGGAAAACATTAGTGCATTGATGCATTATTACGCGGCAGAGACAGAGGACGAGATACTAACAGGTAATATCCGAAACAAGCCAGGATACCTGCAACGTGACAACATAAAGTACAGAGATGTAAAAGATCGTATCTTGGTGTCCCTGAAGAGAGCACAGAAGGAAGCCAAGGAATGGTTTGAGAGTAGCTGCAATGGAAACGAGCATCAAAAGTTGGCCTCAGCCTGGTACCATGTAACATACCACCCAACCTATTGCAAGGAAACAGTCAACTTCTTTAGCTTTCCATGGATTGTAGGGGACATTTTGCTGAACATCAAGTCAGCAAATAGCAGGAGAGTTTGCACTGTAGACAACACGTTCCTATTGAAGGGATGTGTAAAGGAGGAGGAAGTGTCAGAGGGATTTGTAAAGGAGGAAGTGTCTTGACAAATTTGCTTGATCAGTTGAACTGTCTTGAGTTTGTTGATGACATTACTCTTTAGTTCAATTATTGATTGGTAGGATATTTCTGCATCAATAGTGGTGAACAACCCTTTTTTTTTTAATCCCAATTTGATCCTTCATAATGTATCAAATTATTGAGTTGATATGTTTTTTAAGTAAAATAAATAATCATTAATTACATTATAAGTTAAATCAAAATTGAGATACAAAATGAAATTTATATCGG
This sequence comes from Dimocarpus longan, assembly GCA_022984855.1. Classification (NCBI taxonomy): domain Eukaryota; kingdom Viridiplantae; phylum Streptophyta; class Magnoliopsida; order Sapindales; family Sapindaceae; genus Dimocarpus; species Dimocarpus longan. The sequence continues at coordinate 9,836,378 of CM041024.1, forward strand.
AATATGATATTTTAGCGCAAAATAAATAAAATATTGATTTGTGTTAAAAAATGATGGTCCTTTCTTTTTTTCACAAGATAATGGCATTGAACCACTGATAAACATACAAGTGGAAAATTATTAAAAATATCAAAAAAGAATAATTGAATTAATTAATGAGATATATTTATTCTTTTGTCATTTGAAAATGAGATATATTTATTCACATGTAAATTAAATTAAGATAAAAATGAGTTAGAAGGAAGAAGGTTTTGTTTAGTATAGACCAAAAATACAGAAAAGGTAGACATGCTATCCTTATCAAATGATACACCTTTTTATTCCCTTCACAAGAAATCCCAGAGATTAAAAAAGAAAACCAACTTTTTAGACCTACACGCATCATGCTTCCTTAACATTCGTCACCTTCTTTACAAATATTATTACCCCAAGTCTCCACCAGCTTATTAAAAAAAAAAAAAAAAATCACATTTATATATAATTAAAGTTTTAAAAAAAATAGAATAAAAACCCTAAATAGTATTTATTAAAAAAGGAATTATAGAACCAATAAAACTGGTCCAGCGCAGCGCCTGTTAACAAGCTGACGTCACAAAGTCCAACACTCCAGCTCACGCCAACACCGCCACGTCCTGCGCCCGAACCTCCGCCGCAGGCTTACTGGAAGCGTAGCGCGAGGAGAAGTCTCGAAAGCCACCGCAATCGTCCTCGTGGTGGAAGTCGCGGCTCTCATCGAAGTTCAGCGAGTAACTGAGAGGGTCGTATTGGTATTTACCATGATGATGATGATGATGATGATGATTGGTGTTGCCGCTCCTGTTCCTGTTGAATCTCCGTATAAAGGTCTTCCACTTGGGGCCGGCCACAATCTCCGACCACTCCCGAATCCTCCGGAAGGCGGAGACGGCCGGCAGCCACCACCTGCTGCTGTGAGGCGGCTGGATTTGTATCCGCTGCCACCAGGCTAATCCAACGGCAGAGGATCCGCGGCAGGAAGGTAAGCAGAAGCAGCAGCGGGTGTTGCGGAGGAGAGAGTTGTTTGACGTCTCCTCTATCGGCTCCAAGTCTACTCTCTGGTGGGCCATCGGCGCCTCATCTACTGCCATATACTGCGGACAATAATAGGGACGCAGACACACACAGAGAACGGTTTCGTTTTTTGATTTGGCAGCGGTGGTGGTGGTGTCTCGATTGATGGTTGTTGGTTGTTGGGTTTGTACTATAAATGATTGGTGAGGGTATTTTGGTAAATGGACAAAAGATTTAGAGCCGTTAGCCCACTGAGTCAACTCAACGGCCTTAAATTAAAGGGAAAAAATTATAAATGTTGGAAACCAAAGGACCGCAGATATTTTTCTGGTAGGGGAGGATTTTGTTTTTTGCCAGCTGTCACCCACCACCTAAATATTCCCATGGTTCCTTTTTTTTTTTTTTTAATCATTTCAATAATTAATTAAAATCAACGACCGAAACCATATAATTCGAACATAATTGTAGAGTTACTGTAAACAGTATTTGTATCCAAATTTGGAGTTGAAGCATTACTTCTATGATTGACAATTATGATTCAACAGTCGGGAAACGTAGGCAAGTCAATGTCAATGGTGAAATACTACTGATGAAGAATTTTATTCAACTTGTTGGCTAACATACAGGTGGATGCATGATTTTGAGACAACAAGCCAACATATTATCAAAATGGCTGCACAGTTGTGACTGAGAATAATACTTGTCAATGCTTCCAAGTGAAAGTGCACCTAAAGATGGGTGCTACTATTTCCTGTTCAAAGTTTTAGGTCAGCAGGAACAAACTGTATTTTGTGGAAAATCATGAGTGGACATCTCACCTGACTACAAAGGGTGCTAGTGACATGCATGTAAGTCGGCCACATGAGTGGATGCAAGTTACTCACATGCCGTGTGCATTGTGCACATGTCCCATCCATTTCTTTTTCTAGTTTCAATATAATTGCATGAGACTATGAGAGCCATAAAATCAAGATGATACCAAAGTCCAAACCACTGGATAAGCATTGAATAAGTCACCCTTAAATATCCTAGATGCTTCTCAAAAGCTACCAAGCAGCCACCTTATAAGAAGCCTCAAAACCAAAGTAAATATCAGCACCTGCCTTTTAATGAATTTCGACATAGACATCAAGCCGAATGCTTACCATGATTTAACATAATTTCTTTGAAGATTTGACTGGCATGGAACTATAAGGACTCCGTATGGTGCACTTCTTAAAAGTAATCAGGTTTTGATTACAAAATGCGGTGTCAATATTACCAACCATATAATATATATCTCATTTAGTAAATCAGCAACACTTTATATCAGGTCATTATAAGATTTCTAGATTTAGCTACGACAAAATTCTAAAAGCAAGTCTCCAGTGCTTCGCTGTGGTGGTAGGCAGCACACCCAAGTTCATTGGGTTCGATACCCATGTACTGCAACCTTATTGTGGCTGTCTTCCCACCTTATGTGTGGATCGTGCTCTCATAATTGTGTGGACCGATCTCTCCCATACGAGAATTGTTTTTCGAAACGCGTCATTAGTGTGTCATCCCGCCTAATTCCGTTAGTACTCTAGGTACGGTCCATCCCAATGATTAAAAAAAAAAATCTAAAAGCAATTGAAAACCTTTCAAGTTAACAAAGCAAAAACAAAAATGACAAACAAAATTTGTAAAATGCCTGGTACCACACTGCTAAAATTGGCAACTATAATACCCAAACCCAAATACGCTCAGCATGCAGTCAAGTTGTAGATAAATCACGTCCATGGCCCATAGTAAAATCAGCGAAGAAATTTTGTTTCGAGTCCCCATCATGGCAAGTGGAATGGTAACAATTGTAGCCTTGTCGGCGAAAAGGAGCAAAATTAAAATCACTACCTTCATTTTCTAAGTGAAATCAACCTCCCCAGATATGGGGACCGGACCTCTCATTTTGCTTAAAACTTCAAAATTAGCACTTCAACAAAATTCATGGATTAAGTTGCAGATTGAACAACAAGCACATAAATTTGTGAGTACCAGCAAGTTTGGCTGGTGAGATTTCTTGTAATTATGTAAGAGGTGTCAGACAGAGGATCCAATCCCTCTAACATCAATGTCTAGAAGGGTCTGACTTACATTTCACTTGTATTGACATTATGATATTGGTTATTTGGTTCTAGCTCCTTGCTAGTGGGCTTGATCTAGCTTTTCACTGTATTTCTAACAGTGGCATATCAATAGCCAAAGCTTACTAATGATGAGGGAGAGAAAGCTATAAAAATGGCAACCTTTACTTTACATGATGGTTACGTTTTCCATATATCAAAATTGCACGATTAATTAGCATTCCATAAATCAATCATCTCGCTCATGCTCAGCACTTTTTACCAAAGAGTTCACAAAAATGTCACAGGTGAAATAAAAAATTAGCACTGACCTGAGATACCATCTTGACTTGTCTTCCATTCTACTAAGTGGAAGAAAGATCCCAACCATCTTATTGACCAAATGGCATAACAAATGACAGAACAAGAAACAGCATAAAAGTGCACTCTGATTTGATAAGCCTATTTGTATTAAACGAAAGATATAAACAATGCTACATCTGACCAGGGCAATCAGATTTTCTTCAAATACAACGTCATCAAATGTCTAATTCTAGGATATGATAAGCAAGACAGACAGTTGTTGCCGCTAAACCAAAGCCCTGAAGCACACACACAAAATTACTACTAATAGCATAACCTCTGTTTTTACACCAGAAGCAACAGTAATCTTAAGTTACAAACTTACAATGAAAGAGATTTTCCAACATCACCGCCATGAAAACGCAAGAAAAGACATCCAGCATCATCAGAACTCCCAACATCAATAGCAACAGCACCAAACAACGCTCGGAAAGCACCACAAACAACCACAGGAGCTGTAGAATTCGTCTTGAAAGAAATCCTTACAACTTTATGCAATGCCAATTTCATCCCATCAACTGCACACGAAGATTCCACCTGGGAAATCTCTGCAAGGCGCCGGTTCAGATCCTTGGCTGAAAAATCCAAGTCATTACGAAGATAGCTGAATGCCACAGATGTCCGTATGACATTCTCACCCAAAATGCTCAATGCCTTATTGTTCTCTTCAGAGAACGAGGAGTGTGTCATCGCCAGACGAAGAAGACCAATCCTCTTGAATGTGTAGCTGTATATGACATACAAAATCATCAACACTGTTCAGTTCATGGAAAAAGTGATAGTCTTTGAAGACCAAACAAAACAAGACATACAACAATCAACTACTCGTACTTGATTATCATACAAATTTGACTATCTAAAACCTTTCAAGCCGATTCAGTCTACACTTAAAACTGTACCCAAATGAAAGACAAAAAAAAAAAAAAAAAAGAAAGAAAAAACCCAGTTCAGGTCATATTACAATCATACAAATTCTAATTTACCCAGCAACCAAACAAAGTCAGTGAAGCAAAATAAATAAATAAAATTACCCCATTTGTTTTTGCAGCGTTTCGAGGGCTGTTTCAAAAGGCGATGAAAATTTGAAGTTCTGATCATGCCCTCCATTTGCAGCCTGAGCCTGCACCATATCAAAACAAAAACAGTACATACATTGGTTTTTCCTTATTTTACTCTTTATGTCAAAAAATTAGGGTTTGAGAGAGGAAGTACCTGGAAAGAAGAGGAAGAGATAGCTAGGACAAGAACAGTGAAAAGAGTCAAGTGACGAGGCGACATTTTTTCGTAAGTTCTGTCGTCAAATGTGGCTTCATTTTCTACTACTCTTTGTAAATATATAGACAGCCTTCAAATGCGTACGATTTGCAAATTACAACTTCCTCTTTACGTTTTCATTTAATATATATATATATAACCGATTTGAATAATGTAGTTTCTATACTATAATGTATTGATTATATATAAATAATTAATATCTAATATTACTCATAAAATGAAAATCAATGTATTCAAAAACTCATAACGTTGAAATTGATATATTAAAAAGCCGATGTATACACATATTTGGATCAATGTGGAGTCTTCTTGTACTTGTCTTTAGCCTTATTATGACTTCCTATTGACTGATGAGACTATCGAAGTCTTGTTGTGATGGATTGGGTTTTTTTAACACTATCAACATTTGTTGGGTTGGGCTTTTTAACTCTGTCAACACTGGGTCAGAACACGTAGGAATCTTTATCCAAGAAATAACTGCCATTACTTTAATATATATATATATATGACATAAATTGTTTTGTCTCCAAGACCCCAGGTGATCCAATTTATTCAATTAGGAACCAATTTATTTATTCAATTGAGAACGGAGAGTGTTCAAGGCGAATTTCAGAAACTTACGTTAACTTGAGTGCATTCAAATTTGTGGGATGCTGCTTAGTTTCAGGATTTTATCATCTCTATTATTATTATTATTATTTTGAAATATTCTATTAATTTTTTTATCACCTAATATAAAGATTTTTCAAGTAGCATGTAAAAAAATGTCCGAGCAGGAGGATATAATGGAGAAACTGAAAAGGAGAAGAGGCAACAAAGACAGGTTTAAGATTGCATTTCTTGTATGAGGAAAAGCAGTAAATGTATAACAATCTAAGGTGCCCTCTTCACTAAAGCTACCTATCATCAACTTCTGTACCTGTAAATCTAGATTTCTGTATCCCACTGTGCACCAGAACTACATACAACAGCCCACCTCTCCAAGAATTTTTTTTTTTTTGGGGCTGAAAGAAAGATAAATTTTTCTTTTTTGGTGGAGTCATCTTTGAAGCCATCAAATTCACCCAAATCTCAACGATCAAGAGCCGCATCAACCACATCAAACTATGCGCAGTTTATGAAGTTAGTTATCAGCAACCGACTTAAAGAGGAGGCTGTCATGACAAGAAAGAATCAAATGTATGCATCCCACGTCCCACAAAACTGAAGCAGAACCAATGTTCTCCCAAATTCTGTGTGAGAGAACGACCTTGCTTGCATTCCAAGTTTCAGATAGCATTATAGGCCGGGCCTGAATGCGAAACATCAGCCAAAGCTTCAAGCACTGCCATAACATCCACAGTGTTGTCCAGGTAGTACCTTGCTTTGCTTGGCTTTTGGCCAACTGTGCAAGCAAACATCTCTGGAGCAACAGGTAGTTGTGAACTATAAGATGCGTTTGATATGCTTTCAAACATGTCCTCATCGGATCTGTCATCCCCAATGCACATCACAAAGTCTGGCACTTTCCCATTACTGATCATTGCCGAAAGAACTTTCTCTGCAACGAATCCCTTAGTAACTCCCTGAACGATAAGAATCCAGAGTCAGAACTTTGGACGGTAAAAAACTAGAGGAGATAATAACAGATACATACAAAATAATATTTACCTGTGGCTTCACTTCAACTATATCATTGCCCCTCTTAACAACAACAGGCTCGTTGGCAAGGACATTTTCGAGATGATCCAGCATCTCCTTGGCCTGGAATGCTCCAAAAGCAGGGTCAGCATACTGATAGTGCCACACCAAGGCACTTTCCTTTGATTCTATAGAGGATCCATCAGTTGTCTCAGTATATAATTGCATCACAGGTTCTGCGATTTTTTTCCAGCCAAAATCTACTACTAAGGAACTGCTTTCCCACTCAGATTCTCTAGTCCACCTGCAGGAAAAATCAAAGTCACACAGCATGAAGAATCAATATAAAATGTTAGACAAATCATGTGACATCCACTGCCTTCTATAAATGAAGGCCTATTGGGTGTGTATAAAAGAATCAACTATGAAAATAAAAGCAGTATAAATGAAGCTAAATACAACTGGAAGAGAATATACCTTATGAAGTATCCATGCTCAGCGGCTATACCCAGGTTCTGGCATTCAGATAACCAACCACTCAAAGAATCTCTTCCCCTACCACTGACTATAAACACGGTGTTCTTAGGGTCAGAGCTAAGGTAGTCCAGAACAGCAATGACTTCTGGACTGGGAGTTTTGACAATGGAATCTTGGGGGACCACTGTGCCGTCATAATCTAAAAATATTGCCCTTTGAGATGTCCTCTTATATGCAGAGACTATATGGCCAACGCACAGCTTCCTAAAGCTTGGAGGAAGGGCCAATATTCTGAAATTCAAACCGAAACCCAAGCCCCAACAGCATTTACTGTAGTGATCTTGGCATGATCGCTCCAGATCCTGCATAAAACTGCGTGCCCAATAAGCCACATCATGAGAGCTAATATATCGATAGTGCTTCTCATGCCGCAACTGCTTCTCTTTATCATCCATAGTGATACCCGAGTATAGTGCATCAGCTACAGCACTAACGTCCCAAGGATTGACCCTAATTGCCCCACTTAGGGACGGTGAACAGCCTATGAACTCTGAAACCACGAGCGTACTTGTGCGTGGATGATCATAGTCCATTTCCAAAACTTCTAAGATACTTGGAGTGCCCTGCCGACACACAATGTACTTGTATGGCATAAGGTTCATCCCATCCCTCAATGCATTAACAATACAACACTCAGCCATGGCATAATAGGCAGTCTTCTCATAAAGAGGTACAGATTTATCAATCAAAACCACAGGTTGGTAGCCTGGAGAACCATACTTTTCATTAACCCTTTCAGCAGTCATATAAGTCTCCATTTTTGCTGTTTCTATGTATTTACCTGTGCTTCTTGCAGGATTTATAATTTGAACCAGCACAACTTTGCCTGACAAAACTGAATGCTGCTGCAAAAGTTTCTCCATGGCTAGTAACTTTAAACTGATGCCTTTAAATATGTCCATGTCATCCACACCAAGTATAACCTTCTTCCCACTGAATTGCTCGTGAATTTCTTTAAGCTTGATAGCAGCTGAGGGATGATTCAATGCAGATTCAAGCCGGCCCATATGAATCCCAACAGGCAAGATCTTAATGTATATTGTACGACCCATATACTCAAGTCCAATATAACCCCGCTTAGATTCATAGTTGAGGCCAAGCAATTTACTGCAACAGGAAAGAAAGTGGCGAGCATAATCAAATGTATGAAAACCAATTAAATCAGCATTCAGCAATGCTTTCAAAATTTCATTTCTGACAGGCAGAGTACGATAGATTTCTGAAGAGGGGAATGGACTGTGGAGGAAGAAACCCAGCTTAACTCGATAAAAACGTTTCCTCAAAAACGTAGGGAGAACCATAAGGTGATAATCATGAATCCATACATAGTCCTGTTCCGGATTGATTACCTCCATGATCTTATCAGCAAATTTCTTATTGGCACAAACGTAGGCCTGCCACTGCAATCTATCAAAGCGATTGCCATAGTCCGAGAAGATCGGCAGCATGTAATGAAAAAGAGGCCATAGATATTGCTTGCTGAACCCATGATAGAACATGTTGTGAAGATCAGGAGAAAGAAAGGTGGGCACACAATTAAATTCTTCCTGTAATCTCTGAGCAACTTCATCTTGTTCGCTTGGATCGACATCAGCCTTTAAAGACCCCACATAGAAAACATCATTATCTGATGAGAAACCATCCTTCATTTGTAGTAAAAGGGCATCCTCGTCAAAGCTGAAGCACCATTGTCCAGATATCAAATTCTTTTGAGCATGTATAGGAAGAAAATTTGCCACTAAAATATTCTTTCTACGGCGTTTAGATGAGGACTCCTCTGAATATCCATCGCTTTCGTTACCATCCACATCATTAATATTTCCAGGAGCAGAATTTACTCGCAGAAATGCCTTAAAAGTTGGCACGACATTCAACATGTCACCAGATGCTAAATCCACCAAGCTTATACAAGAACTTGACATCATGATTTCCAGTTTTAACTATTCTTATTTATGGCTTTCGATATGCAAAAAGAAGTAGGAATGATGTATTCCCCACCAAAAGGATCTTTAAGGAGCTATCGAAGTACAGATAACCAAGCACCTGTAGCAATGGATGACAATAAGACTGTTATATCTACCATGTGCTAAAACATTGCTGGCCCTCTATCCATGAAAAGCAAAAGACAATAAGCATTGAAGAAAACAGCACCAAATTCAAAGAAGATACCAAAAAGATCAATAACATTGAAGACAGAAAGCTATGAAAACCTTGCTATTTCCCTAATCCCACAATTTCCTAGAGCTCTTTCAGTGAAAGATACCCACCACACAACTCAATTAAGCGAAGCATCCTCATAACTTAAAAACTAGCAAATAAGGAATGGAATCGAGGTCGCCTACAATCAATACAAGGTAGGGAATAGGTCAAGAATGGTCTAGAGTCAAAACCACTCTCCCAATGCCCAAGAGTACACATGCCTAACTGCATTGCTAACAAAGAACCTTAGATTTTTGACTATAGAAACTCCCGAAAAAAGGTAGGTGGAGAGGATGGGTGGAACACTTTACGATTTTTTCAACAACTATATCTACACAGAGGAATATGCCTATTCTAATTTATAGTACATTATCTTCAATTCACATATCTATATCATTCTTGACCACAGATCAAGGTCCACATAAAGTCGACATAAAGCAAAGGAACAACATCCTTTAACAATTTCATATTTTACAATAGACTTACTGTAAATGACTAATTTCACAGTAAAAATAATAATAATAATAATAATAATAAACAGATGCAAAGTGAACATATCAATCATGCATTAAAGCAGAACAACGATTCAAGCGAGGGTAGAACCAGCATGAAAATAAGCAGATTAAATTAGTCCAAGGCACACCATTTTGCACAAATTATCAGGATACGGAAATGTATTGACTAACAAGTTCCATGTCTTATTCTATATCTCTAGTCCTATGTATAAATAGGAGCAAAACAAAAGACATAAGATAGATTCTACAATAAAGGCCAACCTTCCTAGAGATATGATAAACAATCACAATAAAATCAATGATTCAACAGCTGATAATCAAGTGATTTATCTGCAAAAAGTTCACAAAAATATCCACTACAGAGTAAAAAGAGAAGATTATCATGGTAGTAAATAGTGACAAGCAGATAAAAAATGCCATAAGAGAAAATAAAGAGGAAAAAAAATGGACTGAAAGAAATACATAAGCATTTACATACACACCTAATAGTTTTGCCTCTGAAGCATGCAGAAGACTATGCTTTATCGACATCTATCATTCATAGCCTTTTATACACAAATAAACTAGGGCGAAGGTAAATAGAATATTAATATGTTTTTCGAAAATAAGGTAATCAAGCTCAATCCTACTGAATACAACATAATCTACAGTAATATTCGGTGTACATCCCTTCATATATTCATATCCAGCAATGTCATTAAATCACCTCAACAACCTTCTAATTACAGCCGAAAAAAATATATTTTATTACTTGGCATAACACATTTATCACCCTTGTCTTATTATTTTGAACAAATCCTCAATCCAAAACACGTAAAAACAAATTAAAAAATATAAAGAAAATATGTTTAGATCCAAGGAAGCGTTGCCTTTCCATATATTTCACAAGGACTTCATTTGCTTAAGCAGAAACGGTTACTTAAAAAGAATAAACAATAATTAAGCCAACTTATCCAAAAACTAATTAGGGCCACTAGGAAGAACTTTTCATTAAAGGGACATATGGACCACGCCCCACATGATTTCTTTGTTGGGTTCATCTTTATCTTGTGTGATTAGTTGTATCCTTACTCAATCGACCAAAATAAGTAATCGTTAGCAGAGGCAATATTATCTCCTAATTGTACATTCATTAGCTTAATTTATTTCTCAAATTATTCAATAATTTCTTTTATTTTATCCAGAACACAGAAATAAAGCAACTGTAAATGAAATCATTATCTTATATACATCTAGTTAGACCTATTCTCTTCTTGATTGGGAAAATTTTCTAGGAAATCAAACAAAGCAAACAAATAATTGCCATTGCAATAATTTCATTCAATAGTACTCTTCTCCAGACAGTTTTCAATACTATTTTTCCATTCCTGATCAACTTTTTCCTTAGCTCAAAAAGCAATATAGACTTAGAGGTACATTGTTAATTACATAAACCACAACAATGGAAAACCAAATTAACTAAACAATAAATGGGGAGTCTTGAAATAGACAAGCGGTTCTTGAACATTTTATCTGTAACAAAATTTCACATCTAAAAGGAAATGCTAATAATTCTAGAAGTAAATAGATGCTCAAGAATCATAATTCTAATTTAAGAAAACGACTTGAATACATCAAAGAGCTCAAAGCCAGATCACACACCAGATCTCAAATTTCCAACTATTTACATGTGTAATGATTCAAATGAACAAAACTAAACATGCATATACACAACATAAAAGAAGAGAGAGAATAAACCTGAATAGTTTACCTTCAAGAATTGCAACTGATGTCAAGCAAAAAAGACGAGGATTGCTTATACCAAGCTGTTTGATAAACACTTTGAGGACTCTTCTCTCTGCCAAAACCATCAAAAAAGATCATGAAAACAAAGAAAACTCTGTTCGGTCGCTCAGAAACCAAAGAAAGAAGCAAAAAGAACTCAAATTTTAACACCACTCAAATGCCCCATTATTCTTTTTAGACTTTCCCACCAACCAAACACACCCACATCAACTAAAAGAAAGAGAGAACTGGAAATGGAATCCCATAAATATGGATAAACACTGAGTTATAATAATAATAAAAAAAAAAAAGAATAATAGAGAGACAACAATGTGAAATGAAACTACTTACAGGATAAATACGAAAAAAAAAGAATGAGCACAGTAGTACTAATAGAGCCAGAACCCACGAAAAAATAAATGAAGATAAAAATGGTGGATTAATGAGACTGAGATGGTGGTGTTAGGTTCAAAACTGGTGAGATTTTTGTTGTGTTTTAATGGGGTTAAATTGTGAAACCGACTAAATGCCAACAAAAACGAAAAAAGAAGGAGAGAAAAGAATTGAGAAAAAAAATTTTAAGGTTCCGTTTGGTTTGGTGTTTGGTGCTTTGGTGGTGCTTGCTCGTTCAACAAAGGAACCTCCCGAGAGACGGAGAGAGACATGGAGAGATAGACTAAACGTACGATATAAAAAGTCAAAAAGAAAACACAAGTACTCAGGGAGAGAGAGAGAGAGAGGGAAGAGTCCCTGTTTGTACAGTTAGATTGCAAAGTCTAGTCGGTCTTACGTTATAATCTTTATCCGATTCGTATTTCCCTTATTACCCTTCTCTTTCTCACTTATCTTCCTTTTTGCCCCTGTTTTAAGTTTTTCCCTCGTGTACACGTTTTAGTAGTTCATGAATCATGTTCACCAGAAATTAAAGACAAATGTTTTTTTTTTTTTTACTTTTGCTATCAAACCCCCTTTGAATCTTAATGAACCTCAACTTATTTAGATCATAAATTTTTGTGTTTGTTTTTGTGACTTTCTATTATTATAAACTATTTAGAATGATTTTAATACTTTTTAATGTCATGAATCATAATTTTCAAGTCCCACAAAAACGTTTCATCAGCATTTAAAAATCTTAACTAATGAAGCTTTTTTCACACCAACTTTAATATAGTTAATCCTTATCTTTCTTATTAGTAGTGATTCAATTATGTTATTAATAAAAATATAAGTGTCAGAAATGTAGAATATACTATAGTTATAGCTTTCTCTAGTGATTTTGTTATAATAAATTGTACAATTTTTATAATATTATCATATTAAATTGTACAATAACATTATAAATAATACTTTTATCTAAAAATTAAAAAAACAACACTTGAGTCCACATGTTCAAAATTTGATGTAAATCACATTCCCAATAGTGATAGATACCTAAGATCTACTGGTTTAGGTAGCAAAAGGGCAGTCTACATTATCTGAATATATAACATTATCCTTTGCTGCGCCAAAATTATTTTGTACTTTATTTTTCATGATAATAATAAAGTTGACCACCCTCGTTGTAAATTCTCTTCCATGCCGATAAACATAGACTTGGCCTACAATATCGTCTCGATCTCGGGCTATTTAATTTGGTTTATTAATTTTTTAATCCAACTAACTTGTTATATAAATCTTCGAGCATGAAATATAATATTTTGCTTCCAAAAATATATATAATATTTTAATAGTACCATTAAAAAAAAAAAATTCGGCCCTCGTTATTGCCTTAAAATTTCTTGCACCCCATTAAAAGATTTCTTGTGTATAGAATCAATAGACCACATGACTAATAATTTATTATTTATATTATAAAGAATGACTTTGAATTATTAAAACATTATTTCTACAACATCCAATACGCTTCTATCCATGAATTTGAATTCAACAAGCATAGTTTTTTTGACCGTAGTCTCTTGTCAATTTATTTTATTCTTTTTTATGTCAACTTGCTTTCGTTACATGGAGATAAGAAGAAGTCTTGATTCTATCTTGATTTTGGTTGAAGAAGCTGCAACATGTTTCCCTGCCAACATGTACGCAGTGGTCAAACCAGAAACTCAAACCCTGTCTCATCTTATCTTATTTACAGACATGGAACAAACTAAGGGTTATGAATTTATACTATTAAAAGATGCCCAAATTCCAAAATAAAAATAATACAGGGTATTCTTACTGATAAAATTTAAGCTCCGTTAAGTTATTCGTAGGAAGATGTTTCCCGCTCAGCATGTAATGGCTGTAACATTAAAATTTAAAGTATCCAATTGTCTTTGTATCAATTTTTTAAAAGCATTGTTAAAGTTATTATCGATCTACATGATTTGATGATATCATTCAATCTAAAAATGATTTAGATTTAAGTCAGATTCTACTGAAAATAAGATATTAAATAAAGTATTGTTAAAGTTATTACAATATTAATATATCGTGACTTTCAAAATGATTCAAAACAAATCGATAATTTAAAAATTTTAAAAATCAAATAACCATTTTTTAATTGTATAAATTAAATATGTTAGAGATCATAATTAAATCACAAATTAATTGATCTCAAAGTTACATAAATAAAATAACATGTTTGAATTTACATCTTGTTAAAAAAAAAAAAATATCAATAGTGATTTGAAAATCAAAATTTAGAAAATAATGAGAGAAGCATAGCTGTAGATGGAAGAGTGACAGCTGGTAAAGATGAAAAATGAAACGAAGGGGAGCTTTTAACGACCAAGGGAGGCCAAGAGAGGCAGCAAAAATAAATATAAATGGAGTGTGGGTGCGAGCCGACCGTGCACGCGACTGACCAACCACGTCATTTTCTTCTCTAATCTGGCATCCATCATTTTGGACAAGACAACCAATTCTTTCTTTCTTTTCCAATTCCGTTATGCTTCCGACTCTTTATTTACTGAGCCACCCCTTCACTTTTCGAATCTCTCACTAATAAATGCTACAAAATATCAATTATGACAATCACATTGCCAGTATGGTCTGATCTAATTGGTGTTTAAAGGGCATCATGGGACACCATGAAGGCACATTTTGAGAGAATAAGTTTTTACCTATCCTTCTTTTTACATATTTATTACATATGAATTCTTATTGAAATTTATTAATGTTTTTATAAGGTATTTATAATTTTACTTTTCTTTTTTACTTATTTGTTAATTTCCTTTTCAAATAATTTCATAACACGTTTAACTCAAAAAAAATTAGGTTGATTTTATTAGTAAACTTTTAATAAACATTGAATTGCAATATAATTTGTTTTCATGTATTCATTATGATTTAGTTTAACACTTTTTCACGAAAGTCCTATAGACATAACGATTAGTGATATTAACTGTTTCTTTAAATATCAAACAAAGGCTTAACAAAGTTATATATATAATAGTAGAAACATATCTTCAATATAATTATAATTTTTGCTGTACAATTATATAATGTTGTACAACAACATAACCCCACACCTGACAAATAATATTACAACTCAATTATGAGAAAACAAAATCCAATCCTACATCATAATTGAGTTTGGATATCATTGTCAATTTCCATCACTAATATGATCGTACTCATCATAATCAAAAGATTATACTTAAAAAAAAAAAAAGATTACACATAAGTCTAATAAAAAAACTAAATCAAGAAAATCTAATCAAATCATATACATAAAGACACCATCACAATCCAATGATAACATCACATGCAACCTTAATACACTTGAGATCAATTGTTTATTCTAAAATTATAATATTATTTTCTTTAATAACAATAAATAAAAATAAATATTCGCTTACAATTTAAATTATTATCCTATAATACATATTTATTAGTAATTAGAGATGTCATTCCTCCATGTTATACTTCTGTCTAGTTTATATGAGTCTTAATAATTACTATTAAATATATATAATAATTTTATTATTAGTGTTTCGTAATTTTAAAAATTAAGACGGATCAATTAAATTTATTTATTATATTTAAATTAAATAAAAAATTATTGTATAAAAATATAATTAATAAATATGATTAATTCACCCTAATTTTTTAGGGTATAAGTTATGATTTCTAAAATCGATATATATATATATATATATCAAAAAAGGGAAAGCGAAGGGGCGGAAAATGGTAGAAATGTAAATAGGAGGGAAAAGGAAGGCTGGTCGTTGAGTTGCGGAGTACGAAGCGGATAAAATCCAGGGGACAGGGATCTTTAAATGCACTTTCACCAACTCTCTCCCTGCAATCTCGTACGGCCTTTTCACACTCACGACACCAACATTTTAATATCCACATAAATCTCTGTCTTTATTCTTATATATGCCTTTCTCGAACTCTTGTGGTCCCACTCCATCTTGTGTTGCTCCCACGTCATCTCTTTCCCGCTTCTTGGTTGGCTCTCACTCCTTGCATTTTCGAATCTCACTTCTCTGCATCTTCCACATTTTACGACACGTGTATTCGCCTTTTTTTTTTAAATTTTCCTTCCCAATATTCATATTAAAACTATGCGGTAACCACCTCTATAAATCTGTCTCCATCTTATGTTGCTTCCACGTCATTTCTTTCCCGCTTTTTGGTTGGCTCTCACTCCTTGCATTTTCAAGTCTCACTTCTTCTCTGCATCATCCACATTTTCTGACTATTCGCCTTTTTTTTTCTTCCTAATATTCATATTAAAACTATGCGGTAACCATTATACATATAGCTTTTTGCTTATTTTATTTATTTTTTAAATAACACCAACGGTTATAGAGTATGCTTTCAGTTATTCAAATTTAATATCATATGTAATCTGAAAATTTATTTTCATAATATAAAAAATATATACTCTTATAATATATGTATATTAATAAATATGTATAATGATAATTAAATTTCTACCACGAATGTAAAAGGAAATGAATTAAATGAAAATATATTTGCAATGATTGGTTGGTCTTTGTGAAAATATTTGTGTTGTATTCCCATATATATTCATTTAATAATTACAGTGGTCATGCTTAATTTATATCGAATGTTATATTTTAAAGATGATAAAGTAAGAAAAAAAAAAGTATAATTTATTATGTTTTATTACATGATTTTATTTTATTTTTTTTGTCTCTATCAATTTATTTATCTGACATGTGATATTGCTGTTGGTCAATTTTATTTGGTTTTTTAAGTTTATTAGAGCATCAAATCTACATAACCACTAACGCGACCAAAACCTATACTATATTCCTTAATATCAAATTTATCTTAGTTTAAATCATTTTATATGGAGTAACTTTTCATGACTCCCCAATCTATAATAATTTAGTTAATCATGTGACTGTCATTTTCATTAATAATTTTAAAATATATTCCCATTTACACATTAGCTCCTAATTCCCATCCACGAGAGCTAATTTTCTTCCTACATAATTGAAAATTTCAAATTTACTTTGACCCAATAATACCAATCCATTTTAAAAACGAAAAAAAAATAGGATTAGGATTGACTTTTCTTTACTAGACACTTCTTTACTTGTATATACACGAGATTGTATTTTACTTGTATCGTTTGTCATGCTAAGTAGGTTTGTGCCTATGTATTTTCCAACCACTTATCAATGCAATCTATACGATTTTGAAAAGCTCTATCTAACAGTCCATTAACTACATCACAAATTATGTAAAAAGTATAATTACTATTTGACGAAGTGAAAGCAATAAAAGTTAATCCACGACAAAGACAAAGTAACTTGAAAATTGGATATCAATTTTTATTTTTTTTTAAAAAAAAAAATCCCCTTTTCCACTAGGATTAGGGAAACCTAAAATAATCGAAATAAAAAATTCCTACTAAAAATTATTAAGCTTCGAAAACTACTGAAACAGGAGAAAAAAAAAATCGTGAAACGGATCCCGAAAGGCCGAAACAATTGAATTTGAGGGTTTTTTTTTTTTTTAAATTATAATTTTATTATTTGTTTGTTTTTTATGGTTTGTTATGTAGGGCTGTAGGCCAACGTGTATTTTATCCGTTTCACAAGGACCTACGAAATGGTATACTACGGACCCAAATCCGACATCGTTGCCCCCATTTATGGTTTCTAGAAGCGTCCTACATCAACATCCTCTCGAGCTCTATAAATTATATATAATACTTTTATTATATCATTTTATGGGCTTGCAACACCATAAAATGTTTTGTTACCATTATATCATTACATACAATTACTTAAAAATACGTAATTATATAATTAAAATTTTCAATTTACTTTCTAAGCCCAATTTAATTTAAACCCTAATAATACTCAGATCTAAATTTAAATAGAAAAAATTAGAATTATATTATAAATGAGTGTAATGACAAAAATACATGATTAAAATTATTGTTAATGTTCTATGATAGTTTAGGTATTTTAAAGGGTATAGGATGTAAAAAATTTAATTTTTACTTTATTTTAAATATTTTTAACTTTTTAATATGAGTTTATAAAATAATTGAATTTTTGGATGATAATAGAGCCACACTTATTTTATTTTTATCCTTAAAGATTCTAAAATCTTAATATTAAATTAAAATTGTATTGTAGTGAATCCTGCGTTTTGCTACATGAAATCTTATGCTTTGCCATGGGAAAACATTCCTTCCTTACTACTAATGTTTCGAATTTTGCTTCTTTTTTATTTTCTTTTTGTGTAATGGTTTATGGTAGTTTATCTTTGACAGGTTCAATCAGTTGAAACGTTTGACTTAAGGGCATTTTGATACTTTTACTGTCAAAGTCATAAACAATCTTACATGTAATACAAATCATATACAATATCATTATCCAGGTATTTTTGTTTTTTTCCTCATAAGTATAATATAGGATCGAGTTCCAGTGTAGGAAGAATTTTCTATTTCTATTATAAGAATAAATAACTCTCTATTTAAATGTATAATATTTAAACTCAGACTACACCCTTAACCATTAGCATTGATAATTTTTTGATTAAATTGTAATTATTGAAAAGAAAACTTAACCCATCTAGAACTGTTGGATGGTTAGCCAGGGATTAAAAAAGTGCAAAGATAGGATGATTAGATGAAAATAAATAAATAAAAAATGTTGCACGAAAATGGAGTGGGACCCGCATTATCCGTTAAGCGTGTTCCGCGGAAGGGTGTCGCTAGAGAGTGTGAAGGCTTGTGGCGGTAGATGGGGTCCCCAGTTCTTATCCATTAAAACACCAATTTTTTTATTTTAAAACCAGGTACTTTGGTAATGGGTCCCTTCGCCCACAGGAATGTTCTATTCTTGTCCGATCTTATCCCTTTCTCATTTCTCTATTAATTATTGGGTTAAGCCACTGTATAATTTTTTGCATAGTTACAGGCGTCATTAATGTTATTAGATTTTAATTCGAAACTCAAAAAATAAAAAACTAGAAAAAGTAAATAAAACCAGACTCATCATAATTACTATAGTATTTATAAACATCCAGTATGATAGCAAGGAGGTTATTTCTTATGATGCTAATTAACGCCACCACTTCAATGTCTCTTCACCTAAAAAAGAAAATGTAAAGTGCTTTCGGCTCTAAAGCACCCATATTCTTATCTACATGACTACATGTAAATTTCAGAACCATTTTTTTTTTTCAAGGACAATTTTGTTTACATGTATATTTCATGAACTTTTTTATTTCTTCTGTAAAGAGAATGCTTTGGCTTTGTTTCACATCTGCCCTTATTGCAAGTTTCTGGTTTAGTCACGAGTATTAAGAGCTAATACTTCTATTTATATATTTTTTAATATATATAAATAATATTATATTATCTAAAATTTTATCCGAAATTACTGTATAAATAATGTAATAAATTTATTTTTAATCATCATTTCATGGATATATCCTTTCATACTTAAGATGATTATATATCATATTATTTTTATAAAAAAATTTAAAAAATTTTGATAAGTATAATATTATTTTTTATTTTTTTTAATTTTTTTAATTTGAGAAGTTTTTGATGTGTTAATTCCAAGGAATAAGTAATGGATTTCCATCACCCTTCAAATTGCCATATATGACATGACGCATTGACGTGTCATTTTTGTAAGAATCTTAGTGGATCATTTGAGCTTAGCGACAATACATGTTATTAACTGGCAACGCTTGTGCCGCATTTATGCTTTGTACTAAAGACTTGAGTTGGAGAATTTTCATTTGCCAGTCTGAAGAGGTTAATAGGTGGCAAAACAATGTAAAATAAAATTTCTTATATACACTTTTCTTATGTGCCGCCTTCTTTTCTATAAAGCTTTATTTCATATTTTATTCACTTTTCCAGTAAGAGATAATATTCATAAGAAAAGGTCATAACTAGCTGACAAGTTTCGAAATTGATAGAAAGAATAATAATGCATCGCGATATCAACAATTATAGTGCACATAAAAAAAAAAAAAAAAATAGAAAGATTACTCTCATTTTATTTCTTTATAAATGTATCATGCATGATTCTATTCTACAAGAACTCTAAATCATTGTTTTGAAGCTCATCTCTTTCATCATAAACGATCCATTTGCTTCAAAATGATTTTATTCGATAGAGAAATCTCAATGAATTGGGCGTTTTAATACAACAAAATACGAGCATAAACTGTATGATGAAAGAGACTTTTTTATTTCGTGCATATGGAGGATTCACCTTCTTTTTTGTTTTTCATAAAGAAATCTTCTATCAATAATAGAATATGATCCATTTTACATCATATGATCATATATCTAAGGGATTCCTTGGTTCGAGCAAAAGAAACAATGTCACTTGTTCACATTAACCTGGTTATAATCTTTTTTCTACCAATGCGGAACCTTTGCCTTCTAATAGGCCATAAACTATGTTAGAATTGTTTTCGATGAATTAAAAGAAGTAATCTTATTGTTTCATTGGATCAAAGTAAAGACCATAACTCTTAAACAACCGATCTAATACAATGACTTGAAAGATAAAGAAGTACCATTAATTACTTTATGCTCATTCCAAGTTCAAAGTACCATTTGTATAAATAAGAATATTCTCCTCCGTTGCACGATTTCTTTTTCACATAAATAGATATAAGTTCTATGAGGCAATTACTTAAAGTACATTTTGTGCAACAACCCTTTCTATGTGATAGAAAATTATTTCATGATTCAAAACCAAACTCATCCCAAGTTTCTCCATGAAGAGTGGTCAAATTATATTAGTGTCTATAATTAATTTATTTATTCAGTGTAATACTATTCGATTGGGCCTCATTGGTAATTACAATAAAATCTCATTCATTGTAAGCGTTCCATGGTTATAGACTTGAATCCATTAGTGTGGAACATTTCCTTTTTCAGTCAGGTCCATGGAATATGAAATAGTGAAAATGTGTTTTTGTTGGGGTCAGATAAGAAGCTTTCCTATCTTAATGCATGTATTTAATTATTTGGGACCCATTAGAGTGGTAAGCAATTTTTGGACAACATGAGTCCTAGCAATAACGATAATCTTCTAGTGGAATTTCTTTCATGTTTCCTGAATAGATAATACACCGATAGATCAATGAATAAGTAATTGGACTCGTTCATATCCAAATCATACGTTTTTGGAATTGATATTATGCTAGAAGACATTGTTTTTGCTAATTCGAATAAACTATTCTTTCATTTTTCGAAGCAAACAACTTATATTTCGAATCAACCATTCTAAATGTGTACGACATATGAATATGAATTTGGGCCCTGGTCCAACACATTAAAAACCAAAAAAAGCTAGGCCTAGTAAGCGTCTATTAATCCAGCGTAATTAGGCTAATTGTGCTAATTCAACATTTTTATAACAGCTCAGCAGCATTGTAGTCTCTAGAGGGGTGTTATATCAAAATGTGAACGTGTTAATTTAGCAATTTGTAAATACGAAGGTAATTGTTTTTTTGTTATTTATATTTTTTGAAACTATCAAAAAAGTGACATGAAGAATTGGACTGAAATGATTTTTTTTTTCTTTTCCTTTTTCCATAGAGAATTGTTAAATTTACTTTCTTAATACGTTTTCCATTTAATTTATGATACCTAGATAAATTTATACTTTTATGATGTAAGTTTTATGCCCAAGAAGTGGACTTTGTGACAATTTTATATTAAAAAAGTACAATTTGTACATGTGATATACATTAAATGCAAAGTTTATTGAGAGAGAGTATTTAGCACTCATTTTTCGAAAATATCCATAATTTAGAGTAAATTGCAATTTGACTACCCAATTGAAACTTATTTACAGACGAAATAACTGTTTCACTTTTATTACAATGTACCCCCCTGCCGTTAATAATTTTCAGTTAAATCTAACATCAAACAGTAAAAAATAAGGAAAAGACTAAAATACCCTTAAATTAATTAATTAAATAAAAATTAATTAAAACAAAATTTTAAAGATATATATTAAAAAATAATAAAATAAATAAAAGTTAAACATTCATTCAACCATCAATCTTCTTCCCCGTCAAAATCATCAATCATCTATCTTTCTTCCAATTCAAAATCATTAGTCTTCTTCCTATCTGATAGACCCCGAACCTGATTTTCCATTATATTCTATGTACCTGAGTAGTATATGGAATATTGATCCAGAAATAAGGCCAAAGAATGATTTAAGACCCGATTAAGGTATATAAAATTTTAGAGTTTGTTTTGGTGAAAAACGAAAACTTTCGATGAATAGTATTTTCGGACGGAAAATATCTCGGATGAATAGTGATTTTTGAAAAAGAGCCCTAAGAACCGAAAATGTCCGAAATAGGTCATGAACATTAAGGGAGCTGAAACGAAATGAAACGGAATCCGTTTGATTGAGTTTCAGGAGATCCGAAAGATTCCAGTCAAATTGCATTATTTTTCGAATATTGAGTTTTCATGACCTAAACTCTGTTCAAAAATTACGCGAAGCATAGGATTGAGAGGTAAGGGACCCAATTAGAGTATTTCATGGTCAATTTGAAGTTTAGATAACCGTGGAATATTTTCAGAATATTTTTCGGACTGAATAGTATATTAAATTGTGAAAATTGAATTAGAGTTTAGTTTAAGTTGAATTTTCACCCAAACTTTGGTATGAGCACTACATGTGAAGCAAGAAAGAAACACAATCCATGTGAGATGGATTAAACCAATCAAAGCATGACAAACCAAGTGAAAGAAATGATGATTAAATGACATGTGGTTTAATGTAATTGAAGGAAGTTATATGTTATTACATTTGGACCAATCATGGGAGTTTGTTTTTAATTCTTTTTAAAGGCATAATTAAGGGATAATTGGAGGACCAAATGGCAACCAAAAAAGTGACCATTTATGGACATAAAGTGCCGGCCATCATAAGAGAAAAAGGGAAAGAAAAATTGAATAAAGAAAAGAGAGAAAAAAGAGAAAGAAAAGGGGAGATTCGGTCAAGGCATGGAAGTCCAATTTTTTTTCTTTCTTCTTCTTGCTAAATCAAGTGTGTTGAATCTCAAGTCAAGGAACATTGAAGTGTGAAGAAACAAGAGAAAGCTTGGAAGATTTGGTGAGTTTTCTAAAATTAGAAAGTGAGATTTATTGGATTTGTGGTCTTTATGGTGGAATGATGTAATTGATGATTTTTATGACTTATTTGAATTGTATTTATGTTGGATTTGATATTGGTTTAAAAAGAAATTTCATGGATAAGAGAGTAGTATAAATTAGTAAGGGTTTTAGTTAGGGTTTGGTAGAGATTATTGTTGGAAAATTGGATTTGATTGATTTAGTGAATGGATTATGTTTAGGGATAGTTTGGAGGTAGAATTGGGTGAAGAAATTAAAAGAAAAATGATGGCATGGAAGACTTCCCATTTTGGCCAAGGGGTGTGATTTTGTTATGAGTTGTGTTTTAATTTATTTGACTTGAAATTATGACATTTAGAAGTTGATTAAATGTATGGAAAGTGAAGAAATTGAAATGGAATCAATTGGAAATAATTAGGTGTAATATAGTTAGTTGAAAGGCTTTTTAGATTAATTGTGAAATGAATGAACTTGTATGGTTATTGGCTAATTGAAAATTCATGGAAGTGTGTAGAGAAATATTGATTCAATTACCATCTAGACAAGTGGCGGAAAAATGCTAGATTTCAAGTTTAAGGTTTTGGACATTATGTATGAATATTTGTAAATTAGTGATTGTTATTAAATGGAGATGTTGTGGTATAAAAAAATTTATTGATTTAGAATTTGTGTTTGGGTGGCTTTGTAGTGACCTTGATTTTGTTTATAATCACTTACGGAATATTGAAAAATAGCATAAAGGAATTTGTGAACGCGTGACGGAAGGAGGAAAACGAGGAAGGAGTTATTAGTTTGGCGCAGAATTGTGAGTGGAATTATAAGTTTTTAACATTTATATTTTTTTAAAGTTATTTATTAATTGAATTTATATTTTAATTCTAGCATAAAGATTTTAGTTTATTATTTCTGTATATGAAAATATGCTAGAATTAAATATTTTAGGCTTATTGCCTTAAGATTTAGAATATATTAGTATATTGAGAACAAAAATTTTTAATAGCCTATGGTTTACCCTAGCCCCAGTTTAGTACCCGACCGAATATCCTATACGTGATACGGTGGATGAGAGGAAGTCAGTCAGTGAGATTTGAGTCTAGTCGACTCATGTACGAGTGAGGTATGAGTGATCCGTATGCACGTATAGGATAGTGTAGTCGGTCCGCAGCGTGGGCCCGCTTTCGGCGACTACACATGGTATATCCCCACTCCTAGTGGTTAGATTTTATATGCTACCACGTCAGGAGTAGATATTCCCTGGGTTACCATTTAGGCGAGAACTAGAAAACATTTCAGAAAATTTTTAGAAAGAAATTTAGAACGAGATTCAAAAGCAGTTTCAAATGAGTTTTAGAAAGTATTTTAGAAAAATACTTTAGTTTTATTAAACTGTTTTTGGGAGAAGTTTAAGTGTAGAAATAAGTTTTAATTTAAAAAGTTACTACCACTCACTGAGTATAAACTCACGTTTTTCTTTAAATGTTTTTCCTAAAAATTCTCCCACAGGTGCAGGAACTAGTCGTCCAGCCGACGAGGTTCAATCAGACGTGCAGGCGGACATATAGGACGACACCTACTACATGTATATATTTTGTTATTTTGATCGTGTATATATGTTGATGTACATAGTGGTAAATATTTTAAAGAAATAGTGGATGCATTAGATAAAATGTTTTATTACGTTTTATGAAATCCTGTTTTTAAAATTTATGATTTGTTTGTGGTTGTTTGTGAGAAAGGAGCTAGAGGCTCCAGAAGTTGAGAAATGGATTTCATAGAAGTGTTTTTATAAATTGTATTTGAAATTTACAGGGTGGCATAGTTTAGAAAACAGACGGCATGCTGCCGAAATTTTTATTAAAAAGCGAAAAATTTTTATCACTGTCACCTTGTAAAATAAGTTAAAATATCTAGTAAATGATTTTCGGTGCCTTGAAGGGGTTCCTTCGGGCTGAGTATAGGGTACGTGGGAATTCTTTCGAGGTGCTACGGGGTCTTTCTCGGGTTCAGAGGAAGGATTTAGGAAGGGTCCCGTCACTATCCCTTGTCTCTCTCCCTTTTTATTCTCAAGTTCTGGAAACCAATCTGGAAATCACTCTCGTTTCCAATGCTGGGTTTCCACGGCTGGAAACTCAGTGGGTTTACTATTTCCACTTTCACCGCAAATGGAATTATAAATGTAATTGTCACTGTAATTGTTATTACTACTTAAAATGTGATTATCAATACAGATTTGAGACTGAAGATAAGAATCAACGCAATTTGTAATGTGATTTTTCCAACTATATTTAGTATTATAGATGGAAGGATCATAATCGGGATCATCACTTTTCGATAATCAATCACTCAGAACTGGGTTCTGACAAACCCAGAAATCTGGGTTCATCATGAACCCAGAAATCTGGGTTCTGACGAACCCAGATTTCTGAGTTCGATCTAGGTTCGTCACGAACCCAGATCCAGATCGAACCCAGAAATCTGGGTTCGTGAAACCCAGATTTCTGGGTTCGCGTCGAACCCAGATTTCTGGGTTCCTGAGAACCCAGATGAACCTTCATCTGGGTTCGAATCGATGAACCCAGATGGAGGTTCATCTGGGTTCGACAATGAACCCAGATGATGAAGCAGAAGAGAACAGCGGCGGCGGCGGAAAGGGAAGAGAGCAGCGGCGGAAAGGAGAGTGGCAGCAGAGAGGGGAGAGGAGAGCAGATGAGCACGACGGACGGAGGAGGGGCGAGGAGATGAGAGCGGCAGAGAGAGGCAATGAACTGAGAAGAAGAAGGAAAAATGAGAGACAGGGACGGCGACGGGGAAGGCAAAAGAAAGAGAGAAGGCAGAGGGATGAGAGAGAGAGAGAGAAAAAGATCCTGATTTATTTTAAATTTTTTAAAAAATAAAATATAACATCAAATGACACTTTTACCCCTAAACCGGTTAAAACTAACGGAAATCCATTAACGGCAAGTGGGTCAATTGTAATAAAAGTGAAACTATTATTCCATCTGTAAATAAGTTTCAATTGGGTAGTCAAATTGTAATTTACTCCCATAATTTATAGTATCATGTTCTGTTATGTCTATCTTATGCCATGAATACATTTGACATATGAACCCATTGAAGTTTTATTGTTTTAAGAGGTTTTTATGAGAAAATTGCATTTGGATCTCTAATTTATTACTATTTATCCATTTTTTTTATCTATCTTTATATTTTAGGCTTGTATAGTCCTTAAATTTGAAAAATACATCAATTCAGTTTTTTAGTCAAACAATCCTTAATCAAAGCTAACAATGCAAAGGTTAAGATTATTGTCTTCATCACAAGTTTTACAAATTATCATTTCCATCAAATTTCACTTTTTCTTATACTTGACTATATAACTACTGCATTGGATAATCTTTTTTTTTTTTTTAACCCAAATGAGACTATAATTTCTCGATCTAAAATCAAAATCTTGAACCCCGATCTAGTCAATATTAGGTCTTTTTGTCGAGAAATATATAAAGTGAGAATATAAGTTTGCTTGCCAAATATGTAGTTGAAAATTATTTCAATCAAATTAAGTTCTATAGTACGACTCAGTTCTTCGTATTGATCTTATACACTCTGACATCCTATTCATCGACGACACAAGAACATCACTTTTAATGAATAATGCAACATTTTTCTGAGGGTTTACAAACCACAGCCAAGTATACTTCTATATAAAAAAATAAAAATAAAAAAATCCTATTTTATTTCACAACATAATGGTAGCTTCTGCTTTGGCTGCCACACGTCCAACAAACCATAACATGTGTATTCATTTGGTATCAATGCTTGAAGCTGTGGTTAAAAAGCCAAATTGCATTATTGTCTGCCTTAAAATATAGACTCCGTGATGATGTATGTGAAGTACTAAGATGACAATTAAGTCAAGGTAGAAGTAGTATTAATGATGATAAGTTATTAGAGGGGCAACATAACCTTTAACCATATTTTATCTTGTTTGATTGTTAAAATTTTGATTAAAATGATTAGATTGATGTATTTTTAAAGATTTAAAAATCAAACAAGTAGAAAATACTTAAGTTAGCAAAAAAAAAAAAAAAAATCGTGATAAGTTGAAGACCCAAATAAAATTCTTCCAATTTTCATTTATTTTTACTTCCATGCATCCATACTCATTGCAAAAGCATACATATACATTGAAGTACACACATTATAAAATTCATGAACCATAAACACTTTCAGCTCTGATTTAAACCCAAGCATTATCTTTACGTTTTGCCTTTCTATTTAATTATATTCAATGGTAGAAATCAACATCGAAAGTAGGTCTAGAAACAAAAATTCTTCAGAATATTCTATTCGCCGGCATTATAACAAAAATTACCATTAATTTATGGAGAAAAATCATTTTAGTCCCTAACTTTTGGGAAAGTGTCAAATTTTTAACTATATTTTCTAAAAAGACGAAATGAACCTTAACTTTTCGAAAAAGTATCAAATTAGTCCCTCTCATCAGTCAACTAACGATCAAACTTAATGAAAAACATGAAAAGACTAATTTAATCCTGGACACTATTAAAACAGATAAAAAGATCATTATACTCTCAAATAAAGTAAAATATTACAATAATATATAATTATCAAAATACCCTTAATGAGTTACATATAATTTTCATAAAGTTACAGTTTTACCCTTAGAAAATTTTTGACTGGGCGTAGTTTTGTTTGAGGATCTTATGTATATTTATTAATTGTAAAATTATCATTTTACCCTTACAATTAAAAATTTTCATTAAATCTTTATTCATGGGTGTGATTTTTTTATTTTTATTTTTTTAATTTCTACTTTATCTTGTAATTTTTGTTTTTTTTTTTTTCAATATTTCAGCTCTAACTTTTAATATTTTTATAGTTTCTGCTCTTGCTCCATCTGTTTAATATTTTTGTTGCATCTATTAATTTTTTTTTTCAGTCTATAATATTATATATTTGAGATCTACATATTTATGGTATAATTGGTATATGCTTTGAGATGATATTCATATTTAACAATATGATTTTTTTTTTTTAAATAATTTTGTCGAATGAGATTTTTTTTTTTTTTAATTTTTTTCCTCATTTGTTTTAAATGATTTTTTTCCCTTATTTTATCTTCCTTTTACATCTTCCTTCATTATAATTGGAAATACCAAATTTACCCCTATTTAGTATGCTATCAGTTAAGTTTGACCGTTAGTTGACCGATGAAAGGGGCTAATTTGATATTTTTCTGAAAAGTTAAGGTTCATTTCGTATTTTTAAAAAATATAGTTAAAAACTTTCCTAAAAATTAGGGACTAAAATGATTTTTCCCCTTAATTTATTAATTATACAATAACAAAATTATTATTCAATGTCGATCCCGAGTAAACAAGATTAAAAAAAAAAACAAAAATATAATAATTTAGGATACAGTAATTAATTAAATTGCTCGAATAACTTGATTAAATTATTAAATATTGAAGCTTTACTACTTTCACACTCAATCCAAGTGAGCTACTCAAACACGAGTCTTGCTTGGTTCAATCAAATCGTTTTTGGCGCCGCACTTTCGGACCAAATCAGCTCGTGGGCAGCACGTACGGTGGAGCGAGCGATGCCAGGGCCGGGACCGCACATGATGTACGCGATGGGGTCGGGCGTGGTGATGATGAAGCTGTCGAACGGCAGGTTCGGGCCTCACCACACCTTGACTTACACTGTCAACTCCTTTTTCGGCCCTGACATCGGCTGCTTCTCAGAGTGGCTCGGCTCCTTCTTCTCCTCCTCGTCCGGCGGCTCCGCTCTAGCCGACGCCATTCACGATCCCGTCTACTACTTCTTGATTCTCGGCCTCCCTCTCAGCTTCCTCTACTCTTGGCTCTCAGGGCTCTCGCTTCGTTTCAGAATTCTTGATTCGTTCTCCAGAGTGAGTTTGATCATCCTCCTCAGATTTTACGATATTTTATTATATATTTTTGTTTTCTAAATTTTTCTCTTTTTGGAAATATTATGGTAAAATGATCTGTTTTTGTCTATCATTGTCTGCTGATTGATTAGTTCAACAATTAAGTACTAGTATGAGAGACATTTTGATATTCATATTTGATTTTTTTTTTTTTTTTTTTATTACGTGGTGCAGGTGGCCCTTTCGAAGAGGCAATGCTTCTTGCTGATAGCAGCTGGTTCACTATCGCACTTTTTCCTCGATCATTTATTCGAGGTGATATTTTGATTTCATGAGGTTGATGTGGTGTGTGGATTGTTTTGATTATTCGATGATTATCCTTGTATACCTTATATAGTAAGGGTAGACAAAAATGGTGGTATGGGAGCTGGTGAAGTAGACTTTTTTAAGCATTGTGTGTCGTTTGAGGTTGCGTTGATGGAGATGGAGATTTAAGATACGTGAATCTGATACAATTTTCAGATATTTGATAAGGATGAATATTTAGGAAAGTTAATTTAATTTGCTATGACTTTTCGATCTTCACCGATTGTTGATTATCATGTAAAATTTAAGCTAAACTCCTACCAAGGTGAAATCTTTTGTCCAGAAATTGGAAAAAAATGCTTACCTTTGAGATTCTGATAGATGGGGATACGGTTAGCTCTGTTCTTAGCAAGTAAAAAAAAAACAGGACAGCGTTTTGTATGCCTTTGTGGCTTGGATGATAGTTGGGTTCCCAATTGCTGCACGTATGAGATAGTCACTATAGCCGTGGGATGTCGGTACAATACAACCTCTTTCTTGATGGAGTATGTTGTTATTTGTACAAAACTTTTGCTATTGTATTGATGTATCACGTATAGCTGTCTATGTGTAGGAAAATGGTCGGTCTACTATGTATTTGTGGATACTAAGCACTGGTTGGTGGAAGGGCCAAGCACCTGTCAACCCAGATGCTGTTTTTGTGGTCGGCTTCTTGTGCATTTGCTTAGTTGTTGGCTTCATTTATATCAACAGGTGTTTAATTTTTGGGACATTGCAATAGTTCGGTTTTAAGTTCAGAAATTTATGTGGTTGTTGACGTACTTACAGTGCTGAACTATTTTGGCATGCAGAGTGATGCCAGTAAAGTCTGCAATAAATCAATCCTATCAATCAGCGCAACTTATTCTGATCATAGCAAGTCTATATTGCTTATGGTGTGCTCGCCAGATATACTGGGTTTATCCTCGCCAAGCACCAGTTGGTGAAGAGGCTGATCTTGGAGTTCTCATATTTTTGGCTATGTATTTCTTTCTTCCTTACTGTTTGTGTATTATGTCCATCAACCCCAGAGATGTCGACATGGCACAACTCCCACTTTAGCAATGTGATTGTTGCTGAGATCGGAGAACCTCACTCTTTGGCCAAATTATTAAGGGCGGCCAGCAAAGTTTTCAGTTCTTGCCACACAGCATGCAGATATGAAGCATTTGTAGCCTTTCCTGTTGTAATTACCATACTTGATTTTTTATGTATTCTCATAAATTTTTTAGGCTAGACATGGTTGTTTCTTGTAATGCAGAATGATAAACCTGTAAATGAAAGATAATAGGTAAGGTATATTCATTTTGCCTTTCTTGGGTGATTCCACATTGGCTGGCAGTGCCCGCAAATCACAATTTTAATTAAGAATGGCATTGAAGAAATATTTTCATGCATCATCACTTTATTTTCCCCTGTTAAGTTAGTAGGAAATTACAGACCATCGATTTGAATCAAAACTGGTCATCTGCTTTGAGTTTGCATAGTTTTTAGACAGTTGTAGATGGTACAATGAAAACAGATGGATAAGTAACAAATCCAAGCCCTGCATTCGTCAGGATTTTATACTTTGTCTATTTGAAAACCAACATTAATTCAAAACCAGAAATTGACTCACAACTTGTATATGGTGACACAATGAAAGGGCAAATGACAGTATGAACCTAAATTATTGAAGACTTTTAACTTTAAATGCCATCGCAAGCTATAAAATAAAATCTTGGAATTTGTCCATCATCTTCATTTCACAAGATAGAAGACACATTGCAGGCTCTTTACTCTTTAGGAAACCAAGAATATGTAAATGAAAGCAAGCTACAATGGCTGTAGAGACATACCTCGTGGTTTTTGCTACACCAAGATTCTCTAGAATCAATGGATTTACAGGGTGCTTTTGAAGTCTACTAATAGTTCCTGATTGGAGCAAAGCGTGAACCCCAGAACTCCACTGAAAGGTGGTTATGCATCGCCAAAAACATATGAATAACTCATTACACAAAATGTTATACTGAACAAATTCGGAAGACTGTCTTATCTCTTAAGATTCATGACCCTTATATGTAAGAATGAGGTCCAACAATGGGGCTGAAATCCCTTTGAATATCTTGCGAGCACCTGCAATGGAAAATGATCTTTGAGTCACCATCTGCTGGACAATAAAGCACTATACCAGGGTGACGAGCCCTTGTCACTGCCTCCAGAAAGGGCTTGGCGGCCGGTTTTATTGCAGTTAGCCATGAAACAACAAGAAGTAAATGTTTTTGAGAACTTGAAATTAACTGTTTTTATCATGACTTGGTAAATGTAACGACGTGAGATCGAGAGAGACGTACGTTCATGCTCTGGAATGTATCCGACATAATGGCATCCTAAGTTCCTTAAGGAACAGAGTTTACAAATTCGACCCCTGCATGTTTGTAAGTAACAATGGGATATAGCAAAAGAATGGTCACTAAAAAGTGCTCTTTTAAGCTTTGAAGAGCGGCAGTTAATTGTGATTTTGCTTTGAAAAGAAAATTCAAATGTATGATTAAAGAGTGACTTATTGTACCTAACTATTATAACGAGGAAGAAAACGTCTTTAAGCCTGAAACATTCATGTATAAGTTTAAAGTTCATGAACTGTAGAGGTCTATTTCTGCCTTAATAATCTTGTCTTTTGGGTTCACGTCTATCAATTTGCTTCACACATATATAACGAGATATTTTTCCAAGGATGCCCCATCTTCTCTTATAATGATAAACTTATATATATACATATATATATATATATAAAAGTTTTGCTCATTAGAAGAGAAGATAGGGCACCCTTGGTGATGCGGAATAGTTTCTAGGCAAGATAAATTTGCTCTAAAAATTATCTAATAGGAGGCTAGATATAGTTCTAGGGACCTTTAGAAAGATAAACAACTTCAAATTGAAGTTTACAAACTGAATTTTGATTGATTACTTGGTTGTCTTCAACTACAATAGAGTTACAAAAAATATAAAAAATTACAATAATTTATTGGCTGTTCTAGGTGATTGGAAGTTAATTGTTCTGAGTGGTTGAACCATTGAAGGATGACTGTTCCAGGTGGTTGGGGAGTGGCTGTTCGACTGTTCTGAATGGTTGGGAGTTGACTATTCTTGCCTTACTTGAAAAAAAAAAATGTGTATATATTTTGAAATACTACGTTTATATTGTGAGAATTGACTTGAATTTTGATTGTTGAATAAGTTTTCTCTATCATTAAATCATATTGAACAGTTATTCATACTAAACTATATATGTTAGTTCTATATAAGTACTTTTTTTTTTTTTTTTTAAAGAAACACAGATATTTCCTACATAATAAGAAGAAAATTCTCTTTAATAACTGTACAAGAGCCCTTTTTGGGTCCTGGGAATGGAGTAGAGAGGAGGTGAGTGAGCTTTTTTTTTTAGGTAAACAAATTTGTCCTCTAGATCACCACCTTTCCAAGCTTTAATGAGTGGTCCTTTTTATTTGTTACACTAGAATGTGTGTTTTCTTCATCTGGTTTTATACAACATTTTGCGGTAAAAATTAAAACACACACAGATTTTCCTGTACTTATAAACAGAACAAACATTTATTTGGCTTTATCTTTTGTGTTTTCTCAATGTAACTATATATGATTTTGTGTTCTTCCTTTGCTCATACGATACACTGAATTGAGTTTTAGAATTAAAAATCTATTAACAAATCAGTTTAATTATTTACATCCAATCATATACTGTAAACATATGCTCAGATAAAATTATAAATAAACAAGAGATGGAAAATAGTTCATCATCCATTTTGTTTATAACTCGAACTAAACAGTATTCAGTACCATTTTCTTGAATAAGAGTACTATTTTTGTGCGGTACTAGGAATGGCAGGGACAGTTATCGCCATAAATGTGATTTGCGTTGATGGGATTGTCAACCTTGTAATGATAATGTAATCAAATATGTTCTCAATATCCGTAATGACAATTCACAAATCACAAGTATTTATATATCAAAGTTGAGCTGATTTAGATTTCACGCTTGGGCATGGCATCTTCTATTTTCCAGCCGTGCTGTGTGAACCGGATTGTCTGCTTGTTAAGCTTCTACAGTGGTAATCATGGAGTATTCAATTAATGACAGGAATATTTAGCCGAAAGCTCACCTTAGTACATTTTTTTTTGACGAAACACCTTAGCACAATTTTAAATGGATAATTAGTCAAAAAATGTGTTTCTGTAAACCAGTTTAATTTTTATTTTTCTTAAATGTCATCTATGATGTAATCATAGTTTAAAATATCCGCGATATTTCCGATATTTCCATCGATATTTCCGTAAATCAAGGGTACCGATATCGATAGGGGGTGTAATCTCCTATCCGTCAAAATATCCTGGAAATATCCGGAAATATCCGCAATATTTCCGTAAAATATCCTTTCCGTGAGCTTGTAGTACAAATTTTACAAAATATCGAGGAAATTTCCGGAAATATCCGTAGAATATCCGTGAAATATCCTGGAAATATCAGTTAAATTTTCATAAAATAAAAGTGAAATTTAAGTTTTTCAAATAAGAATTTGTTAAGTTTTTATTAAATAAATAAAAGGAATAATTACAAAAAAGACTCATTGGATATGAACAATCTCTAAAATAACATTTCTTATTTTATTGTTATAAAAAACAATGTTGAAAATATCGATATCGACGGAAATATCGGTACTACGATTCGACGGAAATGTCGACGGAAATATCGATATCGACGAAAATTTACGTAAAATTTACGGAAAGTACGGAAATTTAGTTAAAAACATAATATTTTTTAATGAAACTTTTGGTAATGTTAAAATAATCATTTCTACAACCAAAAATCATATTATATTAAAAAATATATATTCTATCTAAAAAGTAACAACTAAAAGGTATAAATATAGAAATAATATATAGAGGAGATATATGAAAATATAAAAAGTTTCCATTATAACTTTTCAATTAATTTGCATCACATAAATCATGTAAATTTTAAAACCAAAATGAAGTCCTAGGTGGTTCATAGATTGTATAGCTAGCATCTAGATTTATACAATACTGATACCATGACATATAATTTGAATGATTTTTAATATAATCACGAACATGCCATGAATAAGCTTCTTGATTTCTTCTCACCATCTGTCCATAGATAGGAAATTGTGTATAAGGATTATTGGAGATCCCAAAACTTATATGACTATCATCACTAGACTTTAAACTCAGATTCAAAAGTAGTTGAAATGTTATCTTCATTGGATAATGACATCCCTAACTGTATTTGATGGATTCTCCTTGTATAATCCTTACTAATAGCCCCTATGTCTAGACTCGCAGCTCTACACCCATGGTCTTCATCTTGTGTGCAATGAGTGTATTGTTCTTTACAAGTAAATGAGCTCAATGACAAACTTGTATCAGTATCATTTCTTTGAGTAAAAGCATAATTATTTCCTCCATTGTTATCATCATTATCATTATTGTTCATCATCATCGTCATCATCAGCACTATTATCTTAATTATGAATTCTATCACTAGTAAGGGCTTAGGAGTTTTTGTTTTTAAAATAGAATAGCAATTATGAGATGTTTAAGCTTGACTATAAAATAAAATATAATAATGAGATTCTTAATGAAAATGAGATTATTCACGTGGGTTGAAAACTTATTTTATTTAGGGTTTTGTTGAAAACTAATCCACTTTTGATAACTCATTTGAAAAATAATCTTTATTATTTTAATTTTCACACAATATATTTTTTTGGACGAAAATGCCCTTGACTCATCATTTTTTATCGGTCACTCTTTCTACCAAACGATCTGGTTGAGAATCCCAACTTCGAAGTTGAGATCCCAATCTACATCCCAACTTCGAAGTTGAAAATCCCAACATTGAGGTAGAGAATCTCAACCTTGATGTTAAATCAAGATTGAAATATCGATGGAAATATCGGAAATATCGCGGATATTTTAAACTATGATAAAAAATACATTGGGTGGACAAAAATACCCTTAATAAAATGATAGTAATTTAAATCACTGTTGAGATTCTCTACCTCAATGTTGAGATTTTTAACTTCGAAGTTGGGATGTAGATTGGGATCTCAACTTCGAGGTTGAGATTCTCAACCAGATCGTTTGGTAGAAAGAGTGACCGATAAAAAATGATGGGTCAAGGGCATTTTCGTCCAAAAAATATATTGTGTGAAAATTAAAATAATAAAGATTATTTTTCAAATGAGTTATCAAAAATGGATTAGTTTTCAACAAAACCCTAAATAAAATAAGTTTTCAACCCACGTGAATAATCTCATTTTCATCAAGAATCTCATTATTATATTTTATTTTATAGTCAAGCTTAAACATCTCATAATTGCTATTCTATTTTAAAAACAAAAACTCCTAAGCCCTTACTAGTGATGGAATTCATAATTAAGATAATGGTGCTGATGATGACGATGATGATGATGATGATGATGAACAATAATGATAATGATGATAACAATGGAGGAAATAATTATGCTTTTACTCAAAGAAATGATACTGATACAGGTTTGCCATTGAGCTCATTTACTTATGAAGAACAATACACTCATTGCACACAAGATGAAGACCATGGGTGTAGAGCTGCGGGTCTAGACATAGGGGCTATTAGTAAGGATTATACAAGGAGAATCCATCAAATACAGTTAGGGATGTCATTATCCAATGAAGCTAACATTTCAACTACTTTTGAATCTGAGTTTAAAGTCTAGTGATGATAGTCATATAAGTTTTGGGATCTCCAATAATCCTTATACACAATTTCCTATCTATGGACAGATGGTGAGAAGAAATCAAGAAGCTTATTCATGGTATGTTCGTGATTATATTAAAAATCACTCAAATTATATGTCATGGTATCAGTATTGTATAAATCTAGATGCTAGCTATACAATCTATGAACCACCTAGGATTTCATTTTGGTTTTAAAATTTACATGATTTATGTGATGCAAATTAATTCAAAAGTTATAATGGAAACTTTTTATATTTTCATATATCTCCTCTATATATTATTTCTATATTTATACCTTTTAGTTGTTACTTTTTAGATAGAATATATATTTTTTAATATAATATGATTTTTGGTTGTAGAAATGATTATTTTAACATTACCAAAAGTTTCATTAAAAAATATTATGTTTTTAACTAAATTTCCGTACTTTCCGTAAATTTTACGTAAATTTCCGTCGATATCGATATTTCCGTCGACATTTCCGTCGAATCGTAGTACCGATATTTCCGTCGATATCGATATTTTCAACATTGGATGTAATAACTCCCAATTAATCATTATCGGATTGAATGAGTGCTTTTTACTATCTAATTATATTGGACAGTTTATTAACTAAGTTTATTAGTGGTTATTTTCTATCCATTTATAATTTTTCTGTTTTAAAAATAAAATTTCTTTCAATTGGGTGATTTACCACCTCTTGACTGATTATTATTTAAAAGGCTACAAGCAAAGAATTTTACAGTTGAATAGTGGGTATATTTAGGCTCTTTTAGACATTGGAAGAGTTAAGCCCAAGCTATAAGCTTTTCATTAACATATTGCTCTTGGATTAAATTATTAGCCGTCGAATTTTTATTTTTTTATTTTAAATTTTAGCCATATTTAACAATTCGAATTTGAAATATTATTATGTAGCCACATCAATTAAATTCTCTGATTAATAATATATAGTTTAAAAACTTAATTTACAAAACTAGACAGGTCTTCTCCTTGCCTGTCGATTGCAGCTTCAATTTGAAACTTTAGAAGTTGATGCTATTAATGTTGTAGGGAGACTGAATTCTGTAACTTCATTTTGTGACAATTTACTGTGGTGTGAGCAGAAGTTGGTCTTTTAGTTCCACACACACAACTGATATAAGAAAGACGTATTAATATATAATTTAAATTTGATTAAACATAATTTTTAAGATCATCAACGGTGTATTAACTAGAATTTATATTATTGTCAGATTAAATGAGTGTTACATATTTTAAAATATTAAGACACATTGAACAATAATAAAATCAATAAAAATAATAATAAACATACAAAATTGATATCTGTAATTCTTGATTCATTTATCAAAATAGATAAAAATGAGTCTATAATTTATTAAATCTACTATCAAAACATTGGTGATGATGATGACAAATGATTTGACACTTAAATTTGATTCGGCCGACAACAAAATTTTTTAGCTAGCTAGATTGCTCATTGTCCAACATCTCCATTTCCATTTCACTGGTATCAGTGAGGTACAACTCCATTTCCATTCATAGCACTGCTTTCAACACTTGTCCTTTGAACTTTGGAGTCAACGGCCTTCTTTGCAAAGGCTGGCAAACTAAATGCAGCAGAATGTACCTGAAATGATATCAGAAGAAGTTTAAGATATTTGTTAGTGAAAAAAGCATGCAAGTATTAATTCAGAGTTGCAAAGTATAATTTAGAAGGAGTTATATAATATATTTAGCGATTATGCACCTCTGAATTGTAAAATTGCAAGGGTTCTTTGGCCACACCGGAAACTCTGTTGGGATCAATCAGGTTAACAGGATACTTGAAGTCTACGGATGGCCCCTCAGTGGAACAAAGCATGAAACCAATTACTCCGCTGAAATGAAGTGATCAAACCAATCCATAACTATAATTAATACAATAATCCCCTTATAGGAACCTGAAAAAACAAGTGAGCATAGATATATTTGCATGCATATATATGCCTTGGATACGTAGGAACACTAGTCCATGCATAGTCGACAGAGCCTTTGAAAATCTGGCGACACTTTGAGACAAGATCTTGAATGTTGAATGGCCGGAACCATAGGCTCTCTGCTTGGATACACATGGCTCCACCAGGTCGGAGAACTTTTGCCACCAATTCGAAGAATGAACTCTCGAAAAGCTCATGTTCAGGTTCTGCATATATAATATATCTACTAGTTATTGAGATTATAAATTTTTGTACTGAGAGAGGGAGAGAGAGAGGTATATATATATATATATATATGTTGCATGTACTTATTGGGTCGAATGCGTCCACTATTATTGCATCATAGGTGCCTCTTTCAACGGACTTCAAAAATGCAGTTCCTGCCATTTTTGCAGAGATATTGTATCATAACTATATTATAATTAAAATATATTAACAATATAGAGAAAGAAAATGGAATTACCATCTCTGACATGAAGTGTTACACGAGGGTCATCATATCCTATAGCAATATCAGGAAAGAATTCCTTATATACCTGAAAAGGTTTTATAAATTGCACCTTCAAAATTTTAGTTTCAAAGGTGATATTTTTCTCCACATGTTAGTATAATTATATATTTATCATTTCGGACACATATAAAGTTGAAATGTTTATCATTACTATTCCTTTAAATATTAATCCACATGTTAGTATAATTTTATATTTGTCATTTCCGACAGATATAAAATTGAAATGTCTATATATCATTATTATTATTATTTTCTAAATATTAATCTTCTGAATAGGATCTTATACATATTTTTCAAACCGACGATCTAAATTTAAATATTTTGATTTGAACCCTTTTTATCTAGCTGGGGCCTCTGGCTTTACATGTGAAGAATTAAAAGACACTTTAATTTAGGTGATTTGGTAAAGTCTCATTACTTTATATTAATTCAAACACCTTTAAAAGATAATATGACTTTCCGAAAGTGCATGTAACTGAATCATAACCTTTTTTTGACTCGATTAAAAATTCCAGTCAGCAAAAATTAAGTTGTACTCACATTGACCAACATAGTGTCAATCTCACATATATCAATCTGCTCAACAGAAGAATGCCGAGATATTTCACGCAGGATGCCACCATCTCCTCCCCCAATAAGCAAAACCTGATCATAAAAAGTGACCAATCTTTTGAATCTGGTAGTTTTTCTTTATGATACTATTAACTCTATAAGCAATTCTTAGGTTATACATATGTAATCACTTTCTAATGTGGTCTATTCTATTCTAAGTATAATTGTTTTATCGTTTCATATTTGAATCAGGGCTTTTATAATAACAAATATTACCATTTAGTGGCATTTAAAATTATATAAACTCTCAATAATCTAAAAAGTTATATATATCATGATGAGAGAATTTATGTGCACATATATGTGTGTG
Organism: Dimocarpus longan; assembly: GCA_022984855.1. NCBI lineage: Eukaryota > Viridiplantae > Streptophyta > Magnoliopsida > Sapindales > Sapindaceae > Dimocarpus > Dimocarpus longan. The sequence goes on from CM041024.1 coordinate 9,875,841, forward strand.
TATATATATACATACATATGCATATCTGTGGGCTGTGGCAGACATTTTAGAGAGACGAAATATTTTAGGGAATATATGTAATCATTAGATGAAATGTTTTGCACATGAAATATTGATGGATGGATTTTGTGGATCCTAACTTAGTATTTATAATAATGATAAGAAAAAATATTATACCTTTTTAGGGTTGGGAATAGAGCAAAGAGGAAGGTGAGTAATCATTTCTTGGTAAGCACACTCATCCTTTTCTGTGAGTTGGAGAGCTCCATCCAGAACAAAAACCTTCCCGTATGATGATGACTGCAAATTCAAGCCACAGTACATGAATCATAATAACTACTTGTAACCCGCGTATTATCTTATTATAAAAATTTGTATCTTTAATCTAAATCAATCATTTATAGTACATCTTCCATTTTTAAAGATAAACTTCAATTTTATTGATAGAAACACACGTATACGTACCTGCAAGACCATCATATTTTGGTATTGGGACTTTCCTTGAAACAAAATTTTTTCTACCTTTAAGAAGTGTGCTTGGCCTGCAAGATACATCGAATAAACAAAGTTGATTAATTAGTATTCAAACAACGAAGCTGGCTATATATGATCTGTCAAGGCAAAATCATTGTCCGAAAAATTACAGAATATTGAGGGTAGCTATGACGCATGATTAGGGCATGCAGTACCTTGCTTAAATTTGAATTTTTTGCCAGCTTTTACATGATTTTGTATGTGTATAATTTAAAACCTATCATGTTTAATGCACGTTTTTAAATGTTATGACTGCATGCCAATCTGAACCTTGGTTTTTTTATATATTTTTTAGGTGGTTATAAATCACACGCATAATAATTAATATGATTAAAACGTTTAAAAAAATTATTACCGAAATTCCCGAGTAGTTATTTACAAGTACATTAATTGAAGTATGCACAAGAGGGGGAGAGTACCAAAGGCATGTAGAAGAAAGGATGATTATAAAAACAACACACATTCGATAAGATTCAAAATCATATCCAATGACCAATATTGTATATCACAATCAATTAATATATTGATTGTCTTTCCATATGAGAATTAGTGCATGCATAAGAGCTGCATGTATGTCTACACATTCTTGCTCTTAATTAAAACGATTAAGATCATATATATATATATATATATGCACACACACACAACACATTGTACGTCTGTATGACTTTTGTCAATATTTTCAGCAAGTAGAACAGGTCATGTTCTTGCATGTTCAAACCTATAGGTTAGATTCGAACAAGCTGAAATATAAATTATATAAATAATACAGTCTTACTATTATAAAAATTATAATTACAATTATATAGATGGACAAAAGAAAAAGTTATATAAAAACAATTGACAGTCACATAAAAAGAAAATAAAAAGATTACAGCTGTTGATGATCAATATACATAAGAAATTTTTAATGATAAAATAAATTTTATGTCCCTAAAATTCTGAAGAGTTCTAGGTAGCAAGAAATTAAAAATTATAATATATATACAAATTTTTTATAAATTACTTCAATATAATCAGACTGATCTCCTTACCTGGCCATATGGCGCAATGCTCAGCGAACCATCCAGGAATCTCTGGATGATCAAGGTCGCAATGCTGTTTCTTGTCTTCCATCTCAGCAGGGATCGATGAAGCGATTGCAATATGATGATGGTGATGATAATGATCTTCTGTGTCAGTACTCTCACCATTGCTGCTCAAAGTTGTAATTTGTCTTAGGATGTTACCATTCAAATCTTTAGCAGATGAAGATAAAAGAACACAATTTGTTTCTGCAGCTATGTTCGCCATGTTTGCCATCTCTCTGTGGTTTCTCCTTGGTATACAGAATTTTTATGGGTTGATCAGGTTAAATATTTAACAAGAGGCTAATGTACCTAGGGAGAAATTAGAGAAATGTTCAAATCGGCGCGAGAATATATATATATATATATGTACTATCAGCGACCACTCAAAAAACATACAACAACCAATAGTAGGTAAGCAACTTCTAGTCGCTGGGACTTTTTGGGTAATACAATTGGGATGAGAATCTGGTCATAAGCCCACCGAATCAGTCGACATTTTTGTTTTCTTCCCTTTTGAGATAACCAATCATAAAATATCTCTCAAGTCTTGACTTCAACTGCAACGTGATTTATGTACATTTGCATAATTTAGAAGATGTTAAATCAATCAGTCACAGTAGGAAAATTACAGTAATAAATATTATATTTAATATTTACTCTAGACAATAAAAGCTGCGCCAATATAAATTGGACAACATAGACATAATCAAAAACGTAATCGGCATTCAATATTTGGGTGAACTAGAAAAATTTGTTTCGATCGTACTTTTATGCATGATAAATTTCTGAAGTGCATGATTAATTAATCAAAAAACAAAATTACACTTAATAAATAACATATTAAATCTTAACCCTCATAATGTATATTTCAAAATAAATATATCATAACAATTTTACATCCATATTTACTATTATGGACTGCATTTATTATTTGAATTATGATCAATATAAATCATATATACTATATTAAAGTAATGATTAATATAAATGATAATAATGTATTAATATCATTAAAAGCACTAAAAGATCTACGAATTTAAACAATACGGTACTCATAATTTACACTACAAGAATTCTATAAAACTATCAACCAAAGATCTAATTCTTAATCAAGATAAACATTAATTAGTAAAATCTTGATTTTAACTCTAAGGCAATTTGTAACCAAAGACTAAAAAAATAAACATGGTTTATTTTTATAATTGGTCATATTTTATAACCAACAATTTTTTTTTTTGATAAAACAATACATTATATAGCTAAATTTTTGTTCACTCTAAATTGTATAGAATAATGCAAAAGTTGAGTACAACTTTTAGAAATAAAAGGTATTTTATTTAAAGAAAAGAAAATATATATAAATGTTATTTTAATAAATTTAACTAAAAAAAAAAAAAAAAACCATGCCTCTTAACAAAATGTTTAAAAATTTTACTAAAATAATTTTTTAAGCTTGGGTTAGGGTAGGTCTATCCTAACCCATTCAATGCTACGCCTCTGGATATAAATTAACATAGGTTATATTATAGAAAGTGTAAATGTATACAAACGGTAATTAATGTTCTTTTAATCGATTCCATTGTTTCAAATGATGCATGAAATTAATAGTTGAAGAAATTTCATGTAATTTAAAATTAAAATTAGGTCTTTATATTGGTTACCCTACATATATAGTTCCTTTATAATAATAAAATCCTCATTTTTTTGAGTAAAATAATAAAATCCTTATTAATGTATATATATCATGGAATCTGGATGTTTAATGACCACCGAATCTATTACGGTATTAATTCCACCACTAGATTCTAATAATCTTAGTTAATTCATATATTAAAAGTTTGGATAAGTAGGCAAAAGGGGAAGGTAATTAAAAATTCTTATCACATATATTAGTATCTCTTATATATGTAAATGGTAACTATATATTATATGATTCTCTCGGAGATTTTTATAAATAGGATCCAAATAAGAACAAAAATTTTGTTTTTACAAGACTTCATGTAATTTGTTTTCACTCAAACTCCTTGAATGTTGGGACTTAGGAGTCACCCTTGACATAATACAATACTAATTATAATCTAACATAATAAAATTAAACATGGAAACATGATAATTAGTTCATTTTTTGTTCGCTTTGAGTTGCACCTTTATGTATTTGAATAGATTTTTATGTGTATAGCATCAGTAATGGGAACATAATAATTAATTAGGTTGTTGCAAAAGGATCGGCCCAAGGTATTCAAAGAATTTGGAATATATATCTGGGGAAGAAAGGCACCCATATGATGGAACATATAGATATGGTGGCTGTAACAAATAGCATCTTAACAAAAGCGATAAGAGTAATTACCAATGTCCTTGATTACACCAATTTTGTCTTGGTATACTTCTACACATAATTAATTACTTCAATTTGTAACATTTAATCTATTTAATAATTAAATAATATACTTTGAAATATATTTATGATTAATTCCGTTTATATATATATAAATATAATTATAAAGTAATCTAATATCAATAGTAAATGATTTATCGAGACATGTTAAGAATAAAAACTATATGCGTGAGTAAATGTACTAACTACTTAGATTATGAGTGAACATTCACAATTATTATTATTATTATTTTATTAAATGGGTTAGGGATTTACCAAAACTTGTTGAGACTAATCACTTGCGCGATCCAAATATTTATTACTATAAGTAAGAGATAAACCATTATCACAATAAAGAGAAAAAACTATTCATAATTTTTATTTTTTTTTTAAAGATGAGATAGATCGAGTAGTGATTTGCAGAAACTCATTGAGATCAATCACTTGCACGACTCAGATATCTATTCATTTAACTAGAAGATAAACTGTCTTCACAAGAAAAAAGAAAAACAATTTTTTTTTTTTTAAGTTGAGATTGAATGAATTATTGATTTATCAAAACTTGTAATTAATCACTTGTGTGACCTATATATCTCCCATATAATCGAAAGATAAACTACCCATACGATAAAGGGAGAAAACTATTCATATGAAGTCTAACTATCCATATAAAGCCTACTCTTATAACAAAAAACAAGCTACTCCAACAATAAAGAGTAGAAAATTATCAATGTAAAGCATATAAAATGTGTTTAATGAGATTTGAATATCACTCACTAAGATAGAGGTATACAACCACTTTATGCTAAGGGGTGTAATGTGTACTATTAATTTCTTTGATAAATCAAATTGCGCACCTTTTCTTTAAGGTGTGAATTGAAGTGTGACCCAATGGTTTAACGAAGTACACGGTTTCTAATTACTTTGACGACTTGCAATTTTTTTTTGTTCCCTTTGTGTAATACTTTCTTGGAATTTCGAATTTAAAATAGTACTGGATGGGACATGATGGAGTAAAGAAGATCTAAAGGCAGCTCAAATTTCCTTGTCCACAATGCAAATGGACCGAAAATGTAGAAAAGGAAAATCAAGGAGAAGAAAGGACCTTATCTTTTACTTTCTCTAAAACATTCTCATGTCTTCTTATCTTTCTTTTTCTTTTTTTCTTTTTTTTTTTTGACCATTTAATAAAGTAAATCCTAACCATTTCACATTTCTATTTTGTCTGCAGCCTGCAGATAAGAATTATAAACATATTAAACAATATGACAATATGCAGCCATCCTCACAGTAGCATTGAAAAGTATAACATTGAATCTTACTATATATTAGTTTTCTAATTCGTTTAATATCAATATATATATATATATATTTAAAAAAAAGATCCATATTGTACATCATGGAAATTTCATTTGCCTCTTTCAAGAATTACCGAAAGACTTGAGCATTTTTGGATGTCCTCATGAAATTAGGTAAATTTATGAAATTTATCAGAAATTATATATATAATTTTTTAAAATTCTTTTGGAATTTGTTTTCATGAAAAGGTTGTCAACAAATTAAAAACAATATTAAGTTATTTATAAATAGTTAATGCTTAAAGAGTTCAGTAAATTTAGTGATCATTTATGTCTTTATATATATATATATATATATATATATATATATATTACATTACATAAAATTCGAGATTTTGGGAAGAAAAAAATAATCTTAACTCGCAATCTATAGGATGTAAGTGTGAGGGGTAGCATTAAATCAATCTCATTTTGTCATGATTATTTATATCTTGCTATGATCATTTATGTCTTAATAATTGTAAAATTTGTAATTAATTAATGTTATAAACTATCGGTTCAAATCGGGCTAATTCTGGATCTACACCCTAACTAGACTAATAAACTGGTAAGTAGAATGTATTCACACATCGCCTGTCCATCCATATTCAACGTCCCAAACATATGATGGATATTGTTTTAACAAATTTACAATCTTACTGTCTTCATAAAATCATAATTAAATTATAAATAAAAATAATTCGAGAGATTTATCATCTCATATATGAAGACTCCATAATCAGATTACCTCTGTATATGTAAATCAGCAGTAATTTAATTTTCTAGTTATACAAGGCTGGATTTTTGTTAAATTTAAAATATCAAATATACTTAAACGTATTTCGGTGCCACGGAACTCGACCCGAGACTTGGGCAGGGAAGACTGGGCTCGTAAACCGGACCCAAAAAAATTAAGGTCGTAATTGACGCTCCAGCAATGTTAAACAATTGTTGCCCCAATCACTTTAAACTGAGCAGTCTCCGGCCCACAAATATTCAGCGTTGTTCTTCCATGTATTGGAGATGATAACAATCTCACTTGTCCTGTAGATCCCTTTTACCATAGCATTTACTGTTGACTTTTGATAGCAGAAAAAAGAGAAGTAAAAACCTGAATTTTTTAATAATTATTTGAATAATTTATTTCAATAGAGCTTTTATCTCTATAAAAGCTTTTAAAACTTTTTTGTTGGAAACTTTGAACATTTTAAAAATGAAAAAATTTTATGTAAAAATATTAAAATATTAAAATATCCTCAATATTTTATTTTTATTTTAATTAAAATATATATTTTTTAAATGAGTAAAAATTAATCAAAACATAAATAACTAAAAAAAATGAATAAAAAGTTTAAAAAAATAAAAATTAAGAAAACATACATAATTAAAAGTGAATTAAATATATATACATATATTTTGTGTCAATGGAGTTTGCCAACTACTGATCATCAATTTTTTTTTTTTTTTTTTTTTTTTATAACTAATTACATCTATTAGGATCATTATAATGGACATTATAGTGTGGTATGGATTATAGACTCATATTTAAGGGAAAAATTATTCTCACCACCTCAAATGGTTTAGCGAAAATTTATCAGTCACATAGAGGGTTTAGCGAAAATTGTCTATATTGCTACGGATAGTATTTGAACATGCGCACAACAACTTAGAGTATTACTCACTTAGGGGGTTTAGCGAAAATTATCTATATTGCGACGGATAGTATTTGAACATGAGCAGTGAGCCTTGATGCCAACATTCAACTTCCATCGAAGAAAGGGAAAGAGAAAATTGAACACTCCACCGTTTCATTTGTCACATATATATATTTTTGTCATTTTCTTTGCTCTTCTCGACAACACAACTTGAAAATTTCATCCTAAGACTCAGATTTGCCTAATGTTGCTCATCGATCTCTCTATGCATCTCCATCACTCTCATCTTCTCACGCACATAAAACTCCTCCACTACCAATCCGCCCCCTCCTCCTCAATAATCCACAACACCAAAAACCAAACAACCACCCCAAATCAAAACCAAAAACACAATAAATCCAAGTTGTTTTTTTTCTCACTAACTTAACCTGGACCTGCATCTCGTTCACATCCCCAGCTTTCTCAACAGTCGTCTTCAAATCCGTCATTGGATGCCCAACAATAATCGTGTCGTTGCCAACTCAAGAAAGCAAGTTGCTACCATCAATCAGCAGGAGGAGAGCTGATGAAAGGGTGCAAGTTGTTGATCTGTGGTGGTAGGGGAGAGAAAAATTAAAGGACATGGATGATAATTCGTAATTATTAATCATTTTTATAAGGGTAAAATCAACAATATAAAAGTTTATTTAAACTTCAAAACGGTTTCCCGTGTTTTCCTAAGAAGCTCTTCCCCCGAAAACTAGGAATTAAGGCTTTACCTAGAAGCTCCTTTCAAAATCAAAAGTCATTTTTGGAAAATCACCCAAACACTTCAATAACCACTTTTGGGCTTACAATGCATTGGTTTTTCCACTCATTTACGTTACAACTTAGAGTTTCTGTCTGATTCACTTTTATAGAATTGAAGAGGCTTCGAATTTCCTTAACCACAGAATGTTTCACCAAATACGGAATAATAGATTCATGAGCATGCAGATTTACAACTAGTGAGTGACGGTGCCTGATATAAGTGACCAGGATGACGATAAAAACTGATGCATGTGTCTATAGGAACGAAAAATAATAATAATATATATATATTTTTTCTCAAAACCAGTTTGTCCCTTGGACACTAAAAGACTCCGAAATCCTCGTAACAACTTGTGTCTCTCCGTAACTCTCTGAATCCACTCTACAACCCAAAGAATGTGAAGATCATGGAATCATCAGATTTCTCCGAGGATGATCTGACACACGTAATGGAAGAAAAATGAATAACTTGTATATGTACAGGTCCTCCCGGTTCAACCAGCTCCCCAAATCATTCTCTATCGGACGGCAAGTGCCCTGGTGGGACCAAGTCCTCGACCCACGCAGCGACTTCGTCACCAAATGGAACCAGGTCTTCTTTTTCACCTGCATGGTCGCCTTGTTCCTTGACCCTCTCTATTTCTACATCCCCATCGTCGGCGGCCCCGCCTGCATGAAGGTCGACTACGGCTTGGGCGTCATCATCACTTTCCTCAGGACCGTCGCTGACTTTTTCTTTATCATGCACATCATGGTCAAGTTGCGCCTCGCCTTTGTCGCTCCCAGTTCTCGCGTTTTCGGTAGAGGAGAGCTTGTCAGGGACCGCAAAGCCATCGCTGAACGCTACTTGAAATCCAGCTTTATTGTTGATCTTGCAGCCGCACTTCCTCTCCCTCAGGTTTTTGTTGTCCGTACAATGAAAAAATATTTGAAATACAATTATAAAAATTTAACGTTACTTGGTGGTTGTTTTTGGCAGATTGTGATCTGGTTTGTGCTTCCATCCTTTAGTCAAGCGTCAGCTAATCATACTAACCACACTGTTACTTTGATTGTTCTCATTCAATATGTTCCCCGAATGTTTGTGATGTTTCCTTTGAATAGACGGATTATTAAAACAACTGGGGTTGTAGCTAGGACTCCTTGGTCGGGGGCAGCATACAACATTCTTCTTTATTGTCTTGCGAGCCATGTATGAGAGATGATCCATTTTGTCTATAGAGACTCGAACATTTTGCTTGCTTGGTTACTGACACTAGTAGTCAGTGCAGGTACTTGGAGCTTCATGGTATTTGTTCTCTCTCCAGAGGCAACAAGAGTGCTGGAATATGGCATGCAGAAGGGAGATGAATTCCACAAATTCTCCATCTTGTCAGACTGCGTTTTTCGACTGTGGTACTCTGGACAAACCTGAGCGCAACCTTTGGTTGCAAAACACTCGTGTCCTCACTAGTTGTGATGCTAAAAATGATGATGATTTTCAATTTGGAATTTTTGCCGATGCCTTCACTAGTGACGTTGCCTATACGTCTTTCATCAATAAATACTTCTATTGCCTCTGGTGGGGTTTAAAAACTCTAAGGTATGGTTAATTAGTTTGATATCACATTGTCATTTACTAGTTGAAGCCTTGCTATTTCTATTAGATAAAAACACAACACTTTTCACTAACTCTCAGAAGTTTTGTGAAATGTTCTGACGTCTAGAATACAATGTGGTTATATACAAACTAGACATGAGTACAATGTGGCTACTACTTAAAACACTTTTTCTGTACTTTTCTAATGTGTAGTTCATATGGGCAAAATCTTGAAACAAGTACTTTTGCTGGCGAGACAATGTTCAGCATTTGTGTTTCCATTGCTGGCTTGATTCTGTTCTCACATCTCATAGGCAAAATTCAGGTATGCTTTGCTTTATAATAAAAATTTAATAAACAATTAAGTATTTGAATAGGCAAATATATCATCTATGTCTTCAGTTATTGTAGTTCATTAGTCAAACATGGCGCTCGAAAATTGAAAATTTTTTGTCATTCTTTTGCTTATACATGGTAAAGTATATTGAAGTGACTTTGTCTTCTTGAAGTCGTATTTGCAATCTACATCGGCTAGATTGGAAGAGTGGAGGGTTAAAAGGAGAGATACAGAGGAATGGATGAGGCATCGTCAGTTGCCTCCAGAGTTGCAAGATCGCGTTCGCCGATTTGTTCAATACAAATGGCTTGCTACAAGAGGTGTAGATGAAGAATCCATTTTACGTTCTTTACCTCTAGACGTTAGGCGTCAAATTCAGAGCCATCTTTGTTTAGGCCTTGTTCGACGTGTAAGTCCTGTTAGCATATTTCAATTAAACAAAATAAGTCACTAGTCACTGCTCAGGATTGTGAATTGATTATTTCTCTATGTTTTTAAGGTCCCTTTTTTTGCACAAATGGATGCCCAACTCTTAGATGCTATATGTGAACGCCTCTACTCATCTTTGAATACCAAAGGCACGTTCATCATCCGCGAGGGGGATCCAGTAAGCGAGATGCTTTTCATCATAAGAGGTCAAGTAGAAAGCTCCACAACCAATGGAGGAAGATCAGGGTTCTACAATTCTATCACTCTTCGTGCTGGCGACTTCTGCGGCGAAGAGTTGTTGACATGGGCATTGATGCCAAACTCTCTAAACCTTCCCTTATCAACTAGAACAGTCAAGTGCATCACTGAAGTTGAGGCCTTTGCTTTGAGAGCAGAGGATCTCAAGTTTGTTTCGAGCCAATTCAAGCGCCTACATAGCAAGAAACTACAACACGCATTCAGATACCATTCTCATCAATGGAGGGCTTGGGGAGCTTGCTACCTACAAGCCGCGTGGAGGCGCTATATAAAGAGGAAGGAGGCGATGGAGTTGGCAAGAGAAGAGAGCTTGTATTATTCTCAATATTCAGACTATTATGGAGGCGATTATAGTGATGAATCTCCCTCTGCTGCTGGACAAGCTAGTAGTAGCAGTGAGGAGAGGTCATTAGTGGACAGTTCAAACAAGGCACAAAATCTTAGTGCCACATTACTGGCTTCTAAATTTGCTGCTAACACAAGAAAAGCTACCCAAAAGGTGATAGCCCTGGACCATGATGCCTCCTCCAGCTTGAAAATGACCAAGCTGTGTAAGCCTCAGGAGCCTGATTTCTCTTAGTAATCAAGATGATTTAATTGTACAAAAAGAGGCAAAAAAAAAAAAAAGTGAATTGAGACTGAGATTAGGTAGGATGCATGAGAATTTATATCACTACTCTATTAACATTTTGTCATCTGTTTCTTCTGTTCATATACTTCAGTCATACATAAACAAATGACTCTGATCATTACTCTCTTCATTTATAACATGATATTGCCAATTTTGATATTTAAGTAACCAATTTTGGGTCAAGCCAACCAAGCCCATGACCTAATCTCAATCGTATCATGTATCTTCATCTGTAGCCATTAGGCCCATTAACAGCAGTCACACCATTCTCTTAATTCTTTGGAATTATCCAAAATTATTTTTCTGATGTGACAGTGTGTCTGTTTTCGGAGCATAAGACGATGTCTCCCTAGTTACTCTTTATCTTCCTATTCAAATATGATTAATTATTAGGATATGAGATGATAAAAGTTTATACCATATGCTAGGGGACAAACGTAAAAAAAGAGGGGGATCATAATGGTAGGAGCTCGTTTGGTTCCAGCATCTTCATTCTCATTCAACATTATGTTTTTAAATATTAAACACAAACACAATCATTAGTTTATCTACTTCATTATTATTATTGTCTTCATCTTTCTTTCTTTTTGATAAATAGTAGGTTACGATATTATATAGATGCTATTCATTTCCTATTGGCATTAAGGTACATTATCATTTTCTGATGTTTCCAAGATATTATGATTTATAAATATCGGTGTCAACTTCATATATGCAGGTGACTATTAGTCCAAGATAAATTAAAAATCAGGAAAAAAAAAAAGAAGAGATATTCTCTGTTGTGTAATGACAGTATACTAGTAGCAAAAATATTTGTCAAATTGCTCCTTTAATTTTTTTAATTTCAATAAAAAACTTCAGAAATTCAACAAAAATCTTATGAAATTTGTAAAAACCATTTTTTCCAACGAAGAAGGTCTGTCAGAAAAATATAAATTAGTTTAGAACCATCTGAATTTAAATGATATTTCAAATATAATTAGAGAAAGTTGTTTCTCAAGTTAAATTTGCTGTTTAACTATTGAAATTAATTTACTTATAAGAATATTGATATTTGGTTTTCAAGAAAAAAAAAAAAGAATATTGATATTTGAGGGAGGGGTATGTAATTTTGTTTGGTGAAGAAAAAACTGCACCGACTTCAAAGGGTATGATGCATGTATATAAACACTAAGAAACAAGCATAACTTTTTTTTTAATTTTTTTTTGGGGATAACAAACATCACAATTTTGTTTGGTGGTGAAAGGAAAAAACTGCACCAACTTCAATGTGTATGATGCATGCTTACAAACACTAAGAAACGAGCATCACAATTAAATAAGAAAACGTATCAAGTTGTTCTGATTTGCCGCATTAGACCAATTGTCTCTTTTTGGTTGTTTAATTGTCAATTTAAAATTTCACAACGTTCATATGTACTTCTAAAGAAGCGATTTGATCTTATTTGTCTTGTACAGTTTGCATTCAGTTTCCACGTGTCATAGCGCAGAAAGTCCATCAACTTGGTTTTTATATTATACATTTTTTTTTTCTAATTATTAGATTTAAATAAGAGAATATATCTTTTTACATTTTTTTTTTCAATTATTGAGATTAGTTCAGAAGATAACCTGGACTAAACTAGTATCACACTGATAATATGACTCGAATATACTCATACCTGAGTGGGAGACAACTTACATACGTAAGAGAAAATCTTATATTTTCTCAATGAAAAGGTGAGATGAGCTCAGTGTAATTAAACCTATGATGGAGGAAGGAGGGGTGAGGGTGGATGCAGATTTACCATTGTACTGACACCCAAGCACACCATCTTACATTTTCTAATATCATGTAAGATACAATTAACCCGAATCCGAAACATTTTTAGGTTAAATAAACCTCTCCACCATTATATATATATATATACATATATATTTTAATATCATAACCTTTAATTTTGGATGAATAGTACTTTTCACGTGAATAGTGACTTTCGGTAAATAATATCATGATAAATAGTAAATTTCGAAAATTGTACTTTAGGATTCAAAAACCCCGAAATAAAATTAAAGAGAAAGCATAATCCATGTGAAAGCTAATTAGCTAATGGAAATACGACAAAATTAAAGTATCATTAAATGAAGTATTAATTGAGTGAAATTAAATTTATCAACTTATCCCTTTAGTTATCTATAGTTTTGTGTGAATAAAAATGGGGCGTTTTAGTCATTATCCTTGAGGTTATGATGGTTATTTTGGCGACTAAATAAGGACAATTTTGTCAAGTAAAGATGTGCACCAAATAAAAAAGAAAGTTTGAGACAAATTCTAGACATTTCGTCACTTTGAGCCGTGAGAGGGAAAGGTGCACGCCAAGTTATTATGTCGCGATTTTAGCAGCTGCTTGAGCTATTTTGATAATTTTAGAGCTCAGATTGAAGAGAAATCATCCTAGAATATCAACCAAAAGATAGTTAAAAGATTCAAGTGAATACAATGAGTTTGAGATTGTTTGATGAGATTTTGTGGTGATTATGTGACCTGCATACATGCTATAGTAATTTGGGTGTTGTTTTGAGTCCAAATCATATTTAATCCATGGGTTTTAGCTTAGAAATAGAAAAGAAATCAAGAGGAATGTAATATACATCAAAACTAGTGTATCTGGTGATGATTTTTTGTGGTTTTGTGCGTTTGTAGATGAGATTTGATTTTATTATATATTAAGATTTTAGAAGGAGGTTGGATGCATTTGATTATGATTTGAATTTGAAAAATTGAAAAGCAAAATGTGAAACCAAAGTGAGAGGGATACTTTAGAGGTCATTCATATATACACACATTGCACTATTATCAAATCAAAATATATATATGTATAAAATAATAATAATAATAATAATATAATAATATAAATATACTAATTGTTTCATACTATTCAGTATGAGTTGACCTTCTACCCTCATATTGATTTATTTTCTATCTCCATGTGGGTAGATTTCTTCCAATTAAGAGTTGTTTTTCGCACCGTACCACGATATTCTTATCTTGATTGGTCCCAATAGCCCCGTGAATCAATCCCAGCTCTAAAAAAAAAAATCAAGTTGTTAATAATAAATTATTGCATATTAGTTGTGCAGAAATCATATTACAAACGAGACTCTGTTTTTTTAAAAAAATTATCTCCCATCACTTTCTTTGTTTCATAAAGAACTATTATTTTATTCATTCGGGTTATAAAGAATTTAGAAATCTTTCGCGGAAAATTACAATATACTAATTCAAACTTAATTTATACTAGTACAAACTTTAAATATTATTAAATAAATATTTTCAATCATCACATCATATGAAATACCTTTGCCAAATACAATTAAGGTGACAAATGTTTCAGGACCACCCAATAAATAAACCAATAAATCAAGATAGGAAAGATAAAAGTATCTTGTAGCAGTGGTTGATCTTTGATAATGACCATTGACCCACCCAAAAATCTGACTTTTTCGATTAAAAAAAAGAAAACTGGCCTTTTCAGCTGGGGTGCCTGTTGCTGTGGGGGGACTGGGGGTGGACCTTTCATCATTTTTATGCTAAAGGGTCACTCCTTCATATAATGATTTTTCGATAATTATGTTCTATTTATAGTCAATTAGTCGTGTTAATTAAAATTGATAATCTTAAAGATTATTATTATTTACCTTTTGAAAATCATTCACAGTACAAGAATTAAAATCTATCTAAGATATTGTCATATTATTTAAATAAATTCCATAAATTGAAAAAACGTATTAATAAATAATCATATAAATTGTAATTTTATACATCAATTGGCATGTATCAAACTCATTGCTGTGATTATATTCAAAGTTGAGAAGATAAATTTATAACTAATAATGCAAAGTAATTCTATAATTTATCTTCTTTTCTTTTTGAAGCAATGTGTTTTTTTAACTGTTTTGCCGTGATTAAATTACGTAAGTGTTACTTTTGTTAATTACTTACCCTCACCCCTTGTCTAACTTGTTACCCATTTTCAATTATTGACTTCTCATGTTGAAGGCTTGGTTATTGTCTTAATCGCCCACCACAAGATAGTGATATACACCAAGACTTTTGCTTGTTTTGGACACTTACATCTAAGACGTTTTAATAACATCGTTTATGAGACTCCACTATGAATATTTTGGATAGATTTCGGTTGGTTTTCCATGGGTTTTCTTTTTCTAAGGACAAAAGTTACAGAATCAATTTATTTTTGGTAAAAAAAAATAAACAGTCAAGCTTAGTTTTTCACTTCTGTGGGTTTGAAAGAAAGCTGTTTATGTTTCTGCATTGACTTTTGAGTTTGCTGTTTGGTTTTTCACTCTATTAACTGTGATTTTGTGCATTGACTTATGAAAACAAAGGAAAAGGTTATATGGATCTATTCTTTTATTTTCAAGATTCTTTAGGAGAATTTTTTTGTTTCTGATATGTTTTATCAGCAATTTAATAGTGGTTGGAATTGACTTATGATTGAGAGCTTCAATTGATATAACCTCTAGTTTTTGTCCTATGAATTGATCTTTTATATTAAATTTTCTTCTATTATTTAGTCCATGTCTTCAAATCGGAGTTGATTAGTCTTCTGATTATATGTTTTCTTATATCAAATAACAACACACTTGATTTATAAATTTGTATAAAATTTAAAAAGTAATTTCATAATTTTTCTTCTTTTCTTTTTGAAGTAATGTGCTTTTAAAAAAATATGTTCCTTCATTCAAAAAATATTCTTATGTCACGATTTGATATATAGAATTTCTGACATTATATTGTGTATAATACATAATGTAATCAAATCAAAATCATTGTTATCATGTATAATTTATATAAACATTCAATATTATAAGCATTTATAATGATCTCAATTACTTTTTAAAAAAAATCAAAATATAATCGTTTGATTATGAGGTCACTTTATTAGTACTCTATAGAATAAATTGAAAAAACGTATTACTTAAATAATCATATAAATGGTAATTTATACATCAATTGACAGGTATCGAGCTCATTGTTGTGATGATATTTAGTTACTAAATTCAAAGTTGAGAAGTTGAATTTACGACTAATAATGCAAAGTAATTCCATGATTCTATCTTCTTTTCTTTTTGAAGCAATGAGTTTTTCCTAGTTGCTGAACTGTTTTGCGATAATTAAATTACATAATATTGGTAGGTTAGGTTTACTTTAATTACTAATCATGGCCCCTAGTCTAATTTGTTACCATTTCCAATTATTGACATTTCATGTTGGAGGCCTGGCTACTGCATCACCACAGTACAGTCAGTGACGCACACCTAAGACTTTTTATTTTTCAGACACTTACAGTCACACCCAAAACTTTTTGATAAGTACTAACATCATTTATGAGACTCGAGTATTAATATTTTGGATAGATTTTGGTTGGTTTTCCAAGGGTTTTCTTTTTCTAAGGATAGAAGTTAGCCAATCAATTTATTTTTGGTAAATAAATAAACGGTCAATATAATTAATGAAGAAATTAAAATTTTCTGACACATTGTTGGCTGTTGGCATGAATATAATGCTCGTTATGATACATCTCACAGTTGTAATATAAATCACATAATCAGATCAATACATGATTAATCAATTCATGAGTATACATTAAAAAAGCATGCTTTTTATTTTTAATTATAGTAAATGCCATTATAAATATCGTCATCCGTTGCATCATCTTAGCAAAATTTTCGAGTTATACAACAATAACCATAATTAGATTTTAAATGACATAAACAAAATTGAGGTCTCAGTCCCAACCATTTACACAAGTAATTAATATATTTTTTCTTATTCTAAAACTTTGAATTTCAGGTATTAATTAAAAGATTTTAAAAACTTAAATGTATTTCATTCAAACTTAATATATATATAAGTGTATTCAATTATTTTTTTTTTAAAAAAAATATAGATTTAATCAAATGTATTCAATTCATACTTTTAAAAAATGTAAATTGATTCTTATATATTTAAAAAGTTATTAACACGTACAAGTTGAAATTTGATGGAACTTAATGAATTTTAAAATAAAATTTATAAATTAAAAAAAAATGTATAACAAATCTTGCTTTAATATCTTAGAGTTCATATAAAATTCTGCCAAAGCTTTTATAAAATTTATGAAACCCGTTCACTTTATCAAAGCTGCATCGATTTAAAAATTGTCACCATACTTCAACTACGCATGGGTTGACATGATAACTTTATGGATACTCTAAAAATAAGTTGGGGAAGCCACCTCCAAGTAGAATAAAAGAAGGCACGCGCAGGAAGAGCGCGAAGAAGAGGTGTCACGAGGCAAGCAATACGATGCAAACCATCAATAACAGAACAAAAAGCCAAGAAATCCCGGCCTTTTGTTCCACTGATAGCTAAGCAACCGTTGTCGTCTTCCCTCCATGTTTTTTCCTTTAACTCTAATAAAAATATCTTTAAAAAGCTTGTCACACTGACATCATCACCCCACCATGTCTTTATCTTTTCTAAGAAGAAAAATAATTCATGCCAAGAGGCTTGACTTATTGGCTCCTTTGTTTGGCTCCCACTTTCTTTGCATATTTCTAGCTTTATCCATTTATAGGACAAATCTATCAGTTTAGATAATAGTGGTGTGTCAAAGCAGTGAACTAGTGACACGTAAGCCTTACAACAAGTAACTGACAGAGAGATAGAGTACTGTCTGCAGATTCAGGGTTACATGTAAGCAGAGTTTAGTTTTCTTCTTTTGCGATTTGAGCTGAGGTAGCTAGCCATGGCGACTTCAAGATTCCTCTCCTTTCTCTCTCGTTCAGTCTCTGTTGCTTCTCCTTTTCTGCTTCGTTCTTCTGGTGACCATCCAATTCTACCTTTTGATTTTTTTACGTTTCTGTTTTGACTTTCGAGTTTGCTGTTTGTTTGTTTGTTTTTTTTTTTTTCTCCATGTTTTTGATTGTTTGAGATTCTGTTTGTGTGTCGATTTATGGAAACAAAGGAAAAGCTTGTATGGGTTTATTCTTTCTAATCTAGATTCAACAGTCTTTAAGAGAATTTGTTTTTTTATCTGTTTTCTCTGCAGTTTAATACTGGTTGGAATCGAGTTATGATTGATAGTTTCAATTGATATAACTTCTGTTTTTTGTCCTACGAATCGATCTTTTCATATTAGTTTTTCTTCTATTATTCAGCGTATGTCTTCAAATTGGAGTTGATTAGTCTTCTGATACGGAAACTCATTATGTATAGTTTCAATTGATAAACTCATTATGTATAGTATCCAATTTTCAGGAAACAACTCAATTAGCGCAAGCGGGATCAGCAGGTTTAGTACTGCTGCAGCTGTTGAAGAGCTGATCACTCCACCTGTGAAGGTCACTTACACTCAGCATCTGATCAATGGGCAATTTGTAGACGCAGCATCGGGTAACTTTTTATTGGCGTTAGTAGAGCGCGTTTTCATTTTGTTTCTTTGTTGTTAATGATGTATAGATTCTGGTTATGGATGAATTTTGTAATGATACTAATGCTGGAATTTTTGTTTTGTTTTAGGAAAAACGTTTCCGACCTATGACCCTCGTACTGGAGAAGTGATTACACATGTGGCTGAAGGTGATGCAGAAGATGTTAACCGTGCAGTAGCTGCTGCTCGCAAGGCATTTGATGAGGGACCATGGCCTAAGATGACCCCTTACGTATGGTGCATTGCTATGTATTTTTATTACTTTGTTACAAATGAATCATTTCTATTTCTTTGATGCAATGTTTTTAATGCGTTTTGTTCAGGAGAGGTCGCGGATAATGTTGCGGTTTGCTGATTTGGTTGAGAAACACAGTGAAGAGTTGGCAGTGCTAGAAACATGGGACAATGGTAAGCCCCATGAACAAGCTGCCAAAGCCGAATTGCCAATGCTGGTTCGCTTATTCCACTACTATGCTGGTAGGTTTGATAAAATTTCTATCATTTGAATTCGTCTTCTCTTATTATATGTCTACTGAGTTTCTGCTAAATTTATGCAGGTTGGGCTGATAAAATCCATGGACTAACGGTGCCTGCTGATGGAAATCACCATATTCAAACATTGCATGAACCAATTGGTGTTGCAGGCCAGATAATTCCATGGAACTTTCCTCTTCTCATGTTTGCTTGGAAAGTTGGGCCTGCATTGGCATGCGGTAATACTATTGTTCTAAAGACTGCAGAGCAAACACCTCTGACTGCTCTTTACGTGGCAAAGCTATTCCAAGAGGTAGAATTAAATATAAAAGTGCATTATCTTATCTTGATCAAAGAGTTGATTTTTTGAGATCCTGAAACTCATGCATAGCTAGGATTCTGGCTGTCTTATTTAAGAAATGATTTTAATTTTGCGTACCGCTTTAGAACAAAGGATGCTCAAATGTAAAACATGTGAGCTGAAGGGAACTTATGTATGATTGCTATACAATGCCAGTAATCTATGTCATTAAGGACATGCTTGGCACACAGAAAATTTTATAGGATTGGATTTCCAATCCCATGTTGGCCAATGTTTGGAGAGGCTTGGTAGGGTATCAACACCCAATCCCATTATGTTTGAGACCTTGCTGCCATGGGATCTTCCATTCCCAACCAAGTGAGAGGAATGATTCATTAATTTCATTGTCAGTTTTTTTTTTTTTTTTTTCCCCTCTTTTCTCCAATTTTTTTTTTTTTTTTTAATTATTGCTCTTTCCTCTACTCGTACCTTTTTTTGTTTCTCTTTCCTCCACTTTTCATTTTTTAATTGTTTCTCTTTTCTCTACTTGTCTTTTTTAATTTTTTTGGGTAATGCACTTTCAGTTTTTTTTTTTTTAAATAATTTCTCTATCCTCTACTTCTCTTTTTTAATTTTTTTTGTTCATTAATGCATAGTATGATTTTAATCCAATCTCAAGTTATACGAAACACAATTTTTTAATTTAATTCAATCTCATCAAATCTCAATCATTTCCAATCCCATTCTCAATTCCTTTGCCATCCTGTGTGCCAAATTAGGGTCTAGATGTTAACCATGTGCTGGAATGCTAGCATGATGCTATTCCTTAAAACATGCATTGGTTTCATGTTTGATATATCTATTTTTCTGTCGACGCTGTTGTTTAGATTATGAGTACACATGACATTATTAATTCTTCTTACTCTTTTTGCATCCTGTGACAGGCTGGCCTTCCTCAAGGTGTTCTCAATGTGGTTTCTGGCTATGGTCCAACAGCTGGTGCAGCCCTTGCCAGCCATATGGATGTGGACAAGGTAATTTGGGCTTTAACGTCCTTCCCCAATATTTCTGAACAAAGTTTCTTGGTAATTTAGATTAGTCCTGCGATTATTTAACACTCTAGGACTCCTTAATTTGATGTAGGATCAATAGAAATATATTGTTGACAAATAAACATAACAATACATAAATTCTAGAATTCATATCTTCCAGGGGTCCAGGGGGATCAATATTATATATGTGTAATACACGTAGATTTACGCCCAAAAAGGTAATTCACTTCATAATAGTTCTGCTTCGCTCTCTCTAATTCTAATACACACTTATACTTGCTCTTGAATGAAATAAGATTAGATATGTAATTTTGTATAGTTGCTTTCTAACAATAACCATCAAGCAGAAACTTAGCTTGCTTCTTCATGCACATTCACCATATGAAAGTTACAAAGCTTTGAAGTTGTTTGTTTGTCCTTCATGTATGTAGGTGCTATATTTCATAGTTTGATAGGTTGATGTCTAAGGTCAATAGCATTGGTAACAGCATAAAGGCTTTTGGGAGCCCCTTTACAATGCCGACCAGCCACTTTTTCACTGATGATCATGCTAATAATATCTGAATTTGCTACTTATATTGCACACTGTATATTAAAAGCTACCCATGTTTCGTCATGGTATTTGGCTTGTTTTTCGGATGCCGCTGACTAGTATTACACTGCTACGTTTGCAGCTTGCTTTCACAGGATCAACCGCGACTGGCCAGATTGTTCAAGAATTGGCAGCAAGAAGCAACCTTAAGCCAGTAACCTTAGAGCTTGGAGGGAAATCACCTTTCATAATCTTTGATGATGCTGACATTGACAAGGCTGTGGAGCTTGCACACTTTGCTTTGTTCTTTAATCAGGTTTATTTTGTCTTTTCCCATTAAAGCTGAATTCGTAGTATGTGAACACATACATTAAATAGATGTTAGCTGTCTGCAGGGACAATGTTGCTGTGCTGGGTCTCGTACTTATGTACATGAACGTGTATATGATGAATTTGTAGAAAAAGCAAAGGCACGTGCTGTTAGACGTGCTGTTGGTGATCCCTTCAAAAAGGGTATTGAACAAGGTCCTCAGGTACTCTCCTTTGCCCTTTTCTTAATCTCTCAGTCCTCATGTAAACATAACTTTTATTAAGAAGTGATAATCTCTAATAAGTTTTGACTCATATCTGCAGTTTTCTAGTTTATTTATGTCCTGCTGTCCTTGGACACACTAAAATGAACCTCAAAGGAATGGGTTAAGGTCCCATTCTAAGTTTAAACGTCCTGTACTGTCCCATAGGGTGTGTTCATCATTTCTCTGAATCTGAGTTATACAGAATTTAAAACACTGCATGCTAAATGATCTGGTTTTTTATTGGATGGCAATTATGCTCTTCTTATATCAATTAAGCTCATTACACTTGAGAATTGCATACTGAGCCTGGTATGCAGTTTGAAAGTTGTTTTTATGTAATTAAACTTTACATCAAGTACTTGTGCTGCAAAGTGATGACGTATAAGGACCCCATGAAAATCTCAGATAGACACAGAGCAATTTGAGAAGGTCCTTAGGTACATAAGATCTGGCATTGACGGCAATGCAACTCTGGAATGCGGAGGTGATAGAATTGGCACCAAAGGCTACTTTGTTCAGCCTACTGTTTTCTCAAATGTTCAGGTATTATTTGGTTTTTACCCCATAATTTCATCTACTTTTATGTTTTCATATCACGTGGCTTAACTAACTGATTCTGTTTTCATCAAATAGGATGACATGTTAATAGCACAAGATGAGATCTTTGGCCCTGTGCAGTCCATTTTGAAATTCAAGTAAGCAAAGAACTTCCACACAGACTTCCTTTTTTTTGTTTTTTTTTCCCTACAATTGTTAGTTTCTATTTCATCACTGGCTTCTGTCCTCGTGGGGATGGAAAAATATTAAGTTCCAAATTGAAAAGCATCATATTCAGGGTGAAACTTGTGAAACAACTACATGAACTTATTTCAATGCTATCTGGAAGAAAGCCAGCTGGTCTCTGACGTCCTTCTGATTTTATCCTATATCAGGGATATTAATGAAGTGATAAGAAGGGCAAACAAAACACGCTATGGTCTTGCTGCTGGAGTTTTCACAGGGAGCCTTGAAACTGCCAACACCATGATGAGGGCATTGAGGGCTGGGACAGTATGGATTAATTGCTTTGATGTCTTTGATGCTGCGATTCCTTTCGGTGGTTATAAGATGAGTGGCATAGGCAGGGAAAAGGGCATCTACAGCCTTAACAATTACTTGCAAGTGAAGGCTGTTGTTTCCCCTTTGAAGAATCCTGCTTGGTTGTAAATTTCTGAGATTTCACCACGTCCAGAACTTTCCTTTTTTGTTCAAAAATAAGTATAGCATACAATGATCAGTGTGTAAGTATGGACAAAGTGATGAGTTCCCCAGAATTGCTGATGATCAGTGTGTAAGTATGGACAAAGTGATGAGTTCCCCAGAAAACTTGCTTACTTTCACTTGGCTTCTCAAAAAGGTTATATGCAGCATGTGTTGATATTAAAACTATATAGTGATTCAGTTATGGGCTGTGAATTGCCAGAGGTTTGGTGTACTGGGGGAAGAGCCTGCATTGCACGCCTGCAGTGCACCAAATGTATGGCCATCTGTTCAATTGAATCATATAAACTTATGGTACATCATGTGATTCTATTAAATACATGTGCAAATAGTATACGGATTTGATGCTTGTTGCTGGCCAACATTACTGGTAAAACCTTGAAATCGTTTTAACAGTCAAGTGTTTAAGATGCAACCAAAGCAAAGCAAGATGTGTTAATATATCATATTGATGTGAGAACTGGGAGTTCTCAAGTTTTATGGTTGATTTATGTTGTTTGTTTTTAAAATATAATTGATATTCTATTTGTAAAATAAAGCTACTGTATTCACAAAAGTCTCAAGTGTTTAGAACTTCATTTTCTCTCTTAACTAACATTAAAAATATGCTAATTTGTACTTACTGGTGCTGACTGAAAACGTTTTAGATCAAGAAATTTTTTACTTTTATATTTGATTTACATTATCAATTTTTAGAATGCAACTAAGATCCTACTTTTCAAAAATAAACCTCCAAATATTCAGACTAGTTATAAGGGTTAAAAAGTTCTTTTGATTCCACAAGAAAGACGTTAACATACCTTGACCGAGTACTTGTGGAAACTAAGAGTTTTGTAATTTTATGTTTGATATGTGTTATCTGTTTTTATAATGTAGTGAGATCCTATTTATAAAGATAAAACTCTACTATTTATATAAGTTCCAGACATTAAAAACTTCATTAAACCCCTCAACTAACACTAAAAATAAATAAATAAATAAAGGTGACCAAAGCAATGTGATAAGTGTGGTGGATATATGTTGTTAAAATTTTTTCTTCATTAATAGAACAATTCAATTCAAGGTGATTGTGCAAAAGTTGCATCAAATTTTATCTTAAAATGCATCTTTTGTTGACATTTTCATCTATTATGGGTATTTTTAGGATACCCTAAATGAGTTGATAAAAGTCCAACGCTGTTGACAGAAGTCTAAAACAGATAAAAGCCTAAGGCCTTTCAATAAGAAAAGGTTGTATATTTAGTTAAGACACAGCTTATCGGACAGCTCATCAAACCCCATGAGACCAGATCGACAGATGTACAGGTCACCCAAAAATACAACTTATCAGATATATATCTTACCATATATATAACTTATCAGCTAAACAGCTCATAAGATATGCAGCTCGCCAATCGTCTAACTTGCAGAGCTCAGACCACATAATCAATTCATGAAGATAAGCACAGTCGAACTCCGGACGTTCCAGCTCGCCACACGAGCTGTCGAGTACTGTAGCTTGTAGATCGCCAGTCAACTACGGTCAAAACTGTCAAATAAATCATGGTTTAAAACGTGCCGTACACGCTAATTACAATTTGGATTACAAAGATCCTATCTAGCCCACTTGGCTTAGCCGCCTAACCAATATGCATTGACAACTGTTAGATGCATTTAATGTCAGACGCATTAAATGTAATTTTGAAACATTAAATGTAATCATCATTATATTTTAACTTATTAGATGTTATTGTAGTACCTCCCCCTCCTATAAATAGGGGAGGATCCTCATTATAAAAAGAAAAAAAAGGTCGTTTTAACACCCCAAAAAATAGTGAGAAATAGTGGACATAGGTACAGGTCCACCCCAAAAAAAAGGGTCGTTTTAACACCCCAAAAAATATTAAGTCGAACCACTTAAAAATCTCTGGTATCCTTTGTTCTTTCTCTGTCCATTCTTTACTTTTTCTATATATTCGTCCAATTCATTTGATAAGCTGCAGTTTGAGCCTATATGAACTTAGTCGGTTAATTCCAAACGAAACGTTGACATCATCCTTATAAAAATCATAGGAGTTAGTGCACAAAAATTGATCATTTTTAAATTTTAAAGCGGCTCAAATTTTATTCATAGAAAGGATAATTCAATTCAAGGTTAGTGGTGCAAAAAGTTGCATGAAATTTGAGCTTCAAACATATTTTTTATTGACATTTTTGTTCTCACTAAATTGTGGAGGTTAGGACACAAAACTTGGTCCTCTTTGAAGAATTTCTGAAGTGGTCCAAATTTTATTCATCCATAGAATAACTCAATTCAAGGTTATTGGTGCAAAACGTTGCATCAAATTTCAGGTTACAATGTATTTTTATTAACAATTTTTTCTCACAAAAATTGTAGTGGTTAAGCTTTTAGGTTGAGTAATATAGCAAAATATTAAATTCTGAAGGTTTCGAATTTAAATTTACTCTCCTTTATTTGAGATTATCATTCATTTAATATATTAATGGTGTGTAACAGTATTCAAACTTTATTATTTATCCACGTTGTATATGAGAGGATGTATTCCTTATTATAAGTAATCTTTTAAATGCTACAATTGAATCACTTTTCATTAATTTAAAATTTTCAGTTTTTTCTATTAATTTAAATTTTTGAATCTTTTGTTATCAACTTCAATTTAGGCCTAACAGTTATTGATAAGTTTATCTGTCACATGTCTTCCTTAGATGATGAATTTTCTAAGTAGTTAAGATTGAAAATGGTTTTATTTAAAAAAAAAAAAAAAAAGGAGGATTGAAAATAGTTTCATGTAATAGCACAATTTGTTTAAACAAGAAATCTTATGGTTGGATGTTGAAAAATGAAAAAATAATTATGTAAAAGGTGGTCATCTTTATCTATTAATCACGGAAGAGTCAACGTAATATTTCTTTTTTCGTCTCCATCCATTGTCGGCAGTCAAACATCCCACTCGTGATTAATACAAAAAGCTATGATTTCCCTAGATGGATGTAACTTGTCCAAGAAAAACCCAGAAGCGCATCGTCTAAGGTCAAAACCTGGCACCAAGATCTTTAATTTTGTGATGGTTACTGAATTATCCCAAAACAAATGGAAATAGACCTCATATTGACAAAAGGGGTAAGCTAAGATTTCCAATTTTAACTAGAAATAAACTTTTGAATACTTTATTTACATTATACAAATACTATATTTATCGCAGCTTAAGAAATTCTTAAAATTTAAATACTAAGTTACTCTATTTCCAAAAGAAAACTCGGATATAATATTAACAATTTTTAGTTTGAAAACTAATACCGATTGGATTAAATGTCATTCAAAATTTATAAAGATCAACAAGCTTAGAAAAACCAACTTTAAAAATTAATTTCAACGTCTTTCAATCGAAGAATCAAAATAATTGTTAATATGACATACAAAGCTCCATTAAAAACTCGATTGTCTTGACCATTTGATTGAAAATACATCAATTGTTAAGTTAGTTCTTAAATTTAATTAAATTGTTTTGGGAAATTTCAACTTTACTAAGAAAAATAATCACTCGTAACACACATTTATTATAAATGTAACGCCCATTATGAATACAAGAAAGTTTCTAATTACATATTTACATTGTATACTCATGTTGTACAACATGTTATTCGTGAGTGAGACCAACGTACCACATCTACACAACCGAAATTTTTCAGGTTTTTTTTTTCTCTTTTGACATATCTAAATTTTTCAGTTGATAACAAAGGCTTTGGCAAAATTAACTTTATTCAAGATAGAGGCCTGTATCCAATGGCCACGGGACGTTTATGCCTACCATATCCTGAAGAGTTACTGTACTCATGAACACGTACATTTCAGTCCCCATCAATTTTGTTTTTTTGAATCCCGGTCCCCATCAATTGATAGCCATAACTAAAATAAATATAATATTTTACCTATTCATTTAGCAAACATGGCGTTTATTCATTGGTTACTACTTGCTAATCCTCTCTCAACAGTTGATTAGCAGAGTGGCCAAACTCTTAATCAACACGTCGGCAATGTAAGAGCCGTGGGTTTAGCTTTAAAAGGTTCGTTAATTGTTGGTTAACAAAAACAATATTATATAATAATCATTGTAACATGATATAATAAACCAAATATATATATATATATATGTATGTATGTATTTAGCTGCTTTGTTGAAGCTCGTCTCGTGTGTGGGTCTGCCTTTGCATGAACATGAAGTCATTAGACTCAAAACATTAATCAACCACTAAATTATTTTGATGTACAAGTAACAAGCGCGTGCTACAAGTCAAGACACGATTGGTCCACGTGATCACTTGGATAGTTGGACTAGTCACGGTCGTGTTTTTGTTCAAGAGAGATTGTGGACACGAATCAAAATGCTTAGTGAAACTTACAAGTAATGAATCAAATATTGTTTTGTAATATGAATTCGAATGCAATTATTTGGATTGCGTACCTACCCTTAACCATATCATATATGGAATTTATTTATTATATAATTTTATCTTATTGTGTTCAATTATTTAAAACAAAAAACGAACAAAGGAGGTTTTAAGCTCTAATTGCCTTGGTGTGGTGGTCACCAGGCTGTCTGCCCAACACCCTTCTCACGCAAGGGTAGGTTTCGAACTCGAAGCCACGTACAGAGATTTATGTTAATTTTTTCCTATTTAATATAGATTATCTCTCACTTGATCTGGGTTGCTCCCTTCAATTTCTAAGAGATAATTCTTGAGGTATGTCTTACAATCATATTTTCATTGGTCTCAACTATTACCTAAACATGTATTAAAAAAAGAAAAAGTTTTTCTTTAAACAAAAAAAAAAAAAAAAAACTATAACAAAGCACGTCGTCTGTATAATCCCACCTTTAATAAATGATAAAATGGGTTTATTAATATTGAATTGTAACCCAAACTTCGTATTGAATTTGAAAATGAAATTTGTCTTAATTATCAACATTTACGTTGTGTCACTATAAGCTCCTCTTTTGGACCAAAACATTTCCATCGTATGAAAATAAGATTGGATCTACTTGTACATTAGAAAGATTTTTTTTCTTCTCACTTTTCCTCCCTTTTTTTTATTTTTTTTATTTTTCCCTTTTTGCTTAACGTAATTTCTTTTAAACCGTAAAATTCTTATTCTAATTGCAGTAAAATAAATAAATTCTTGTAATGATATTGATAATTTAAGAAACTAATCATGATTAACATGTAATAATACTACACATTCGTTAATAATCTAAACAGCTAGTGTACCACTTTTTCATATGTGTAATGGAGATTTGAGTCCCACTATATATACATACATACATATACATATATATATATAGAGAGAGAGAGATATTAAGTAAATATCAATCAACATGGTTTAACTCATACCATAGATATCTACTTATATATGTAAGAAAGTTTAACCCTCTATCATGAGAGGAAATATCTTCTAATACAAAAGTAAATTTTTGAAATTCATATAATATCTAATACCGATAATTTTTGTCAAATCTTAAGAATATCTCCAACTATACTACATATTCATTATCCTTAGCCTAAAAGTCTAATAACGGAACATTTTAGTGACTTCAACCACTCTCCATATTATTAACTATTTCGAATAGCTAATCACTCTAATCATATGTATAAAACAAAAAAGTCTTAAACAAACTCTCTCACATTATTTTAATATTTAAGTTGTGATAAGGCAAACTCAATATATATATATATATTTTTTTTAAAATAAACTTGCATGAATTTTGGCTCCTGTTTAGTCAAAATAAAGGAACAGTTAAGTGACTCAATCAAAAGTTAATAAGTAAAATAGTTTTCTTATTAATTTAGCTACAATTCAGCTAACATTGTAAAGGATTGGATTGAGATTGAATGATTTTCAATCCAATTCTTTCTTTGTTTGTTGCATGAGATTGAATTTCTCCAATTCCATGCAACCATTTATCCCATTTTGATGGGATAAATTTAACCCACTAATTTACGATAGATTAAACCATCCAACATGGGTCAACTTTTTTTTTTTTTTAATATCCTTTTAACTTTTCTTTTTCTTTTATTTCCTTTTTTATATTAATTATATAAAATATTAAATTTATTATTTTTATATACTTTATTAAACTATTAAAAATATTAAAATATTTTTAGTTTTATTTTATTAAAATAATAAATATATAATTATTTTTTATCAAATCCTATAATACATCAAATAATGGATATTTTAATCCAATCTCACACGGTATCAAATTAATTCATACAATTTAATTCTATTATATCAAATTTAAATCAAATATATTCAACTAATCATATCTTGCGTGTCAATGTAAGCCTTATAAGTTCCGGTGCTCTAAGTATTGCCCAAGCACGTTCATAATTACCATATAGGTAATTAAAAAAAAAGGGTTGGGGGGGGGGGGGGGGGGGGGAGCGCATCCCGAAACAGCTATGATTAACAGCGGCCTTTCGATTTGGTCTTGGTTTTCACAATTCTTTGACAACCTGATGCCTCTTCCCCGGGTAACATGGCGGTTGTTTATACGTCCACGTTTCACAGTCGGTTTGCCGGGACCCACCAGATCCACTTCATGTAACAACGAAAAACCCCCTCCGTACAAGACGAAAAATAATTATCCAAATCTAGTTTCTTAACCGGGATCCGAGAAGCAGCATCCAGCCAACCCAAGCTTGTCACGTGGAGAATACACGTGTTTCAAAAATATATCTCCAAGTCTAGTCCACTCATGCTCCCTTCGAGTCAAATCAGCGACCCAAATGCACTGTCATCGGCCACGTGTCCTTTCTGATATTTTTTATAACCAGTTAAAGCCCCCGCACCCGTTTTTATATCACTACGATGACTCCTCAAATTGTTTACGTACAAAAATCAAAACCCAAGTAGAAACAAAGTAAAAAACTTGCTCTGTTTATCCAAGTATAAATCTTCAATGATCAAAAAGACAAATCAATCAGACCGCCGGATTTTGTCGTTTCCGGCGGTGCACCCATGTGAAGCCATTTCTCCGGCTACTCTACTCAGCTCTTTGATATCTCTCTCGTGCAGTATATGTGGAAACCAATCCAAATTCTTTGCAACTCAAAGGAAAAACAAAAGGGAATCGATTCGTCAAATTGGTATTCTTTTGATATTCTTCGAGGACATTCAAGAGCGCGGACTGGTTCTCTCTGACTCGGTGGTTCTCTGCTTCTCTGAGCTCCACCTTTCTTTCCAGAAAATCCAGTTTTTAATGGAAGACTGCACACGGGAAGGCGCCAAGCTTTGGATTCTAATGAAGTCACAGTTCGTAGCCTCGCAATTCCGTGTCCTGACTCGAGCGATCGCGACTGCTCTTGATGTTTTCCCGTGGGATTCGATAGATGTCGGCAGCGAATTGAAGGAGCTTGTCGAGTTGGTGGCAAGGCAAGCGAGGAAGGCAAAGTTTGAGGTGGACCCGGCCGACGAGCGAAGCATGAATCGGCTTCTTTTGATTTTGAGCCATTTCGAGAAGGGAGTTGAACCTGAATTGGAGTTCATGAAGTGGGTTCTTGATTATCTGGAGATCAAAAGCTGGAGTGATTGCAACAAGGAACTCAAGTTCTTGGAAGAAGTCGTGGCAATGCAATGCTCGGATTGTGAAGAGAGGGAGGTCCCATTTTTAAGTAGTCTAGTGGGGTTCGTTAGCTATTGCAGGGTAGTTATTTTCGAAGAATTGGATTATCAGACCTCTGACCAGACCGATGTGAGGTGCCACATGGAGACTCTTAGTTGCTTGAATCCCGAGGATTTTCGATGCCCGATTTCACTAGAGTTGATGACTGATCCCGTGACGGTGTCCACAGGACAGACGTACGATCGATCTTCGATTCAAAAATGGCTCAAAGCAGGAAACGTGACGTGTCCGAAAACAGGGAAGAAGTTGGCCAACACAGAGTTGGTCCCGAACACAACTCTCAAGAAGCTAATACAACAGTTTTGTGCCGACAATGGGATTTCGCTTGCTAAATCGAGCGGGCAAAGTCATGACAAAACGCGGACGATTGTTGCAGGCAGTCCTGCGGGCTCGGAGTGCTTGAAATTCTTGTCGAAATTCCTTGCAAGAAGGCTGCTCTTCGGGACAAACGAGGAGAGAAACAAGGCTGCCTATGAAATTCGTTTGCTTGCGAAAGCAAACATTTTCAATAGGTCCTGTTTGATTGACGCGGGCACAATTCCGCCTCTCTTGAACCTCGTATCTTCCTCCGATCGGTTTCTACAAGAGAATGCAATAGCCGCTCTGTTGAAGCTATCCAAGCACACTAGTGGCAAGAAAGTGATAGTTGAAATTGGGGGACTAAAAGTGATTCTTGGAGTTCTTAAATCAGGACTAAGCTTGGAAGCAAAACAGATAGCTGCTGCAACGTTATTTTACCTTTCTTCCGTCAAAGGGTACCGAAAACTGATTGGAGAAACACCGGAGGCCATCCCAGGTCTCACGGAGTTGATAAAAAATGGTACAAGTTGCGGGAAAAAGAACGCTGTGGTTGCGATTTTCGGGCTCCTTTCATACCCTGGAAACCATAAGAAAGTGATTGAAGCCGGGACTGTTCCACTGCTAGTTGACATTTTAGCTTCCTCATACAAATCTGAACTTATAACAGACACATTAGCAGTTCTTGCAACTCTAGCTGAGAACATTGAAGGAGCATTTGCAATTGTACGGACTTCAGCTCTGCCTGTGATGACTGGGATACTGCAGTCGTTAAATTCTCGTGCCGGGAAGGAGTATTGTGTCACGATATTGATGTCTTTGTGCAACAATGCTGGTGAAGAGGCCATAGCAAGTCTAGCCAAGGACTCGTCACTAATTAATTCACTATATGCACTGATAACCGATGGCACCTCCCATGCAAGCAAAAAGGCGCGTTCCCTCATCAAAATTCTCCAGGATTTTCCCGAGACAAGTTCTTCTGGATTGATGGGTTCGTCTGTGGCACATGAGCGACCTGTTCATGTCTGGTAAAATTGCAGCAGATTCAAGTCTTTTCTCTTTTGTGTAAATAAATACATACTCTCTCATTCAGGTGTGTAGACATGTATACTTTTACTCAGATTTTTAGCTCGGTTTTTTCTGGAGCTAATTGATTAATTACCTTGTCGGTCTGCTTAGATTAGTGATACAAATATACAATTCAGTTGCATTTTGATTATTTTTGTAATAATAAAGAAGATGATGTGAGATGGATACTGTTACCAAGTTGTAATTTGAATCCTTTTAAAGTTGCTTTTTATTGTGAACTTCAATAGAATTGGTTCTCATTCTAGCAGTGTTCAAAAATTAAGAGAAACTGAATGCGTCTGGAGGAGTGTTTTTTTCTTTTTAATAAATCTGTCAGGTGTCGTACATATTTCCTTTTAATAATCGATTATATTAATTAATTTTCAAAAACATAATTATAGAATATGGACTATTATAAATCATAAGCCGATTTTACTTCTAAATTTTCAATTGTGATTGCTTGTGACCCTGTGAATTTCCTGATATCATTTGACTTTAAACAATAAATGCAACGCAGTGATATATGTCAAGTTGTCAACTAGATTCATGAGTCTTCAATTTTCAATATAAATACCAAAAGAAAGTATAGCCTCTTTCTCTATTTGAAATAAATCTCTTTCTCTTGATATATATATATATAAGATAAAAATTTAGATTTTCTTTAAAATAATATCAACCTACAAATAATAGAATGATGTAAAGGTGTCGTCTCAATGACGCAACTGTATTAATTTAAACCAACATCCATTTAGTAGATAAATTTGTTTATATATATGTGTATATATATATATCTACTAAATAAATGTATTTTGGTTAATATATTTGCCTCATTAACATGACACCGTTTTAGAGAAAAAAAAAAAAAAAAAAAAACTAATCTCTTTTATCCTTTCTGGCTTGATATTGGTTTAACGAAAATCTCAATTTTAGTCTCCTATATATGTGCAAACAAATAGATCTACAAAATAAATGTATTTAGGGGAGTCCGATCTAAATTTTTAATGACTTTTATAGAGTTTAAAAGTTTGGGTATATTCAATATAGGCTTTTAAAGACTCTACAAAAGTCATCTGATATTCACTATAAACTTTTAAAGATTTTTATAAAGTCTATAAAAGTTAAGGTGTATTCAATCAGAACTTTTTAAGAGTTTATAAAAGTTATGAAGAATTCAAAATATCAATGATTTTTATAGAATTTAAAATTTTAATGACTTTTGTAGATTTTTATGTTGAATTTATAATAATCAAGTTTTACAAATTCTCTTCCACTCCCTTTGAACACTTTTATAGACTTTTATTTTTTATTATAGAAGTAAACCTTACCATCACTTTTACATTTGAATCTCTTAAAAATAAAAATATTTCACTTATTTTAAAAATACATACACACACACACACATATATATATATTTCACTCATACTTTATTGTGAATTATAATGGTCAATATTTTTCTTCCTATGTTTAAATTGTTAGTTTTTTAGCTTTTTAAACCTTTCTTTTTTCAAAAGATATCAGTTTAAACAAATTTGAATCAAAATTGAGGAGTTAGATATTGGCAAAATAAATTAAAAAATATTATAATATATATTTATATAAATACAATACAAAAAAAAATGTTTAGATAAATATTGATTTAAATCATCTCATTATTCTTATAATAAACAATACAACTATTATTACTAATTATATTGTAAGCTAATAATTTAGTATTTTTTGTGTATAAATTATGAAAATAGAATTCACAATGTATAAATAAAAATCTTATAACTTTATTGATGAAATTAATCAATGAAATCTTTATTCTTT
Organism: Dimocarpus longan; assembly: GCA_022984855.1. Classification (NCBI taxonomy): domain Eukaryota; kingdom Viridiplantae; phylum Streptophyta; class Magnoliopsida; order Sapindales; family Sapindaceae; genus Dimocarpus; species Dimocarpus longan. The sequence goes on from CM041024.1 coordinate 9,909,362, forward strand.
ATACTACAAAATAAAAAGAAAAACCTTTATTTCAATTAAAAGAGGAAAAAAAATTAATATTTGATAATTTTTTAGCTAGTGGTTAATTAAGAAAATTAAAATTTTAAATTTTAAATTTAATTATATTTATACATGTAATTTTTTTTTTTTCAATTTTGATGCATATTACTTTTTATTATTTCATATTTGGGGTAGGATAATTAATTTTAATATTTGTAAAATATCATAAAATTAATCAGCTTGAATTTTGTAAAACATTAGTTTTGATAGTTATTTTCCACATGTTTATTTACATTATGTCAAAAGCAAAATATTTTCGTTGAGATGAAAAATATAATTTATAAAGTGTGTAATTTGCACTAATTTATTAAAGGAATATATTTTTATATTAGCAGTAAATAAAAATCTATACAAGTTTATTAATATTTATGAATCTTCTTCATCTTGATCATCATTATTAGTTAATGTAGATGACGATTTCAACTCATTTTTTGAGACTTAAGAACAAAAAAGAAAGCATGCTAATAAATTGAAGACTATTATAACTGCTGATATGTGGAACAATATTGAGATTATTAACAATAACAGACATTAAAGATTTTATTGTTCATAAAAGATATAAATTGAATAATGAAATATTTGAAATACTTGATGTTTTGGTTATCTATTTATGTAGTTGAGATAACTATACTTTTCTTATTATTATTATTATTATTTTGAAATAAATTATATTTTTATTTTATGTACCATATTTTTTAATCAATTATCAACATAATGAATATAATTTTACTAACTTATAAGTAAATATTATATTAATTAGTGAAAGTTTATTAATGTCTATGAAAATCTATTGAAAGTCTATGAAAGTTTTTGATATTATTTTTTTAGAAGTCTATAACAAATTATACAAGTTAATAAAAAATTTTTAAAATGAATTTATAAAAGTCTCTAAAAATTTTTCATAAATTCATAAAGTCATTAAAAATTTATGAAATTCTATAAAAGTTATTCACTAAAAAATGTCTATAAAAATTTTTTATAATTATTATTGAATACACCCCCCTTAGTTGCCCATGGGGTGTCAGTGTAGTGGTAAAAATGCACTCTCCTCCCAATCTTGGATTTAAACACAAGCATATTCCGTTTTTATTAAAATAAAGTTAGAGAATTTTTTCCATTAATGTGGGTTGTCTCACATCCAATTGTGAATGACTTCTAAGTGAGAGTCACATATTCAGACCATATCATTGGTGTGCTACTAACTTAATCCTGATTATCTTCTAAACTAATTCCAACAACTCAAATGAATAAATAAATGTATTTAGTTAACACATTTGGGTCATTACACGACACCGTTTTAAGCCGTCCTGGTGGCTTGATATTATTATAGTTGCCCTCGAAGCAGGAAAGCAGAAGCCTTGTAGGATTGTCCAACAAAAACCCTCCCCTGATTCACCGACTCTGCAAAATCTGCGTGTAAGTCAATCTGTTATCTCCTCTTCACTGCTCTCTAATTCGTCCGCCTATCGCAGACTCTCACGTTGTTTTTTCCTTTCTTTTCTGCCATTAACTGTAGTGTTCAGGCGCGGTCAACTTTCAAATGGCGACCGAACCAAAGACGGTGACTGAAGATGCCAAGATCGATCTCTTCGAAGATGACGATGAGTTCGAAGAATTTGAAATCAACGAAGGTGCCTTCGATTTCACTTGTCTTGTTATGATCTTTAGTTTCCCTCAACTTTGCTAATTTTTAGGGTTTCCAAGATTTATAGGAATTTATACTTATTAGACTACAATTTTATTTGCAAATTTAATTTTAAATTATACTATGTCATGACAGTTTAACATGATAGCGCGATCCGAATGAACTAGTTTGGACAGCGTAATTTGGGTTTTTGTTGTATGGTTTGCTGTCGTACTGTTTTTATTGCTAGTTGCTCGATGGTTGTTTTGTCTGTTATTTGTCTAGGTTGATTGTTTTATGTGAGAACTGAAAGTCGGTGGCATTAGTGGTGGTTGCTTTCTGAATTGTTTTATTTTGCGGAAATGTGACAGAGTGGGAGGATAAGGAGGAGGGGAAGGAAGTGACGCAGCAGTGGGAAGACGACTGGGATGATGATGATGTCAATGATGATTTCTCGCTGCAACTGAGGAGGGAACTGGAGAACAACACTGAGAAGAATTAAGCTGTTTTTAGTAAATCGTTGTTCCTCTTGTTGTTAGAACTTAAGATGGCAATTCCCGTATGTTTTGCATTCAACAGGATTGTGTGCACTTTATCTTCTTAAGCTTAGAAGCTGTAAGAGCAGAACCTGAGATTATATTTCTGTGAAAGGGACATATATTCTAATGCTTTTTATCTGTTGAAGCATAAATTCAGCTTTGTGTGCTTTGATGCTTTTTTTTGGTGGGAATCATATGTGTTCTGCTTAGATAAATAGTTTTTTTTAACTAATTGTGTCTATTCCGCACATGTTGAGTGGTTAACAGAATTGTGCACTGCCCCAATAAAGGCAATGAATTAGTAGAGAGATTTTTTTTTTTTTTTTTTTGTGTGGTCAATGGTGACTTAGTTGGTACATTAGATTTAAAAGTTATTCTCCAATATACTACAGAGTCTGAGGGTGAAGAATCATTATGATGATTTCAATATTGTTACGAATCATCGGTGTGTGTTATGGCTTAACTAGTTGATTTTGTTTATATAATGTAATTGTTTAGTATTGACAGAGTTGGATTTGATATGTGATCTTGGATCCATTACTAGCGGTCGGCATTGCAATATGAGGTTGGTATTTGGCCAAAGAGTTATAGATGTGACTTGTAGTCATGTCGAGCCTCATTTCCTCAACTTCCTGTTTTATCTTTGAACAATAACTAATGTTAGAGGCAGTATGAGAAATGGCCAAGACTAGCTACTGGCCCAGACTTCTTGTCTACCTAGCATGCAACTCACAAGTCACAATCGTTATCTGTGTTCCTCTTGAGCGCATTTCCTATTTTTCTCTTTCAACTCCCTGAAGCCCTGACTTTTTTGAGTCTTGTCACTAGATATTATTACCTGTGAACTGATATAGAGGAGTCAGTAGAGCCTAGAAACAACAGTCTTGAGCATAGAAAAAGTTGACTCTGCTATGAAGGCATGGTACACCCAACAGTCAATAAATAACTCTTATTGGGTATGAGAACTTACATATCAGTTGCTATTATTTACCAAAGTATTTGATATCTCAGAAATATCATTTTCTGTAATTTTTTTAAGTTGACTTGTGAAGACTGTCTGATTTATCAACCATATTAGGGTAGTTGATACAACAATGGTAGAAAGATGGTGGAAAGTTATTATAGCATCTTCACCCTTGAATTTTTTTTTTAAATTTATAATAAATGCTAATGCAGGCATATCTAGTCTTATGCTGTGAAAATCATTACTCCGGTGGGAAATATTTGTTGAGAAAGTTTTGTGCCACTATAATTGAATTCGTCGAGGCCCAATCCTTGTCAAATCCAATGGAATTATATTCCTTGTGACAAAAGCGTAATATTGATTGATAGTTTCAGTGGGGAGAATGTAGCGTGTTGTCTGGTCTTCCATGTAATGGTCATGTGCAGCGCGGTCGGAAGTTAATTTTGAATGTACAAGTACATGTTGCTGTTTTTAATTCTATGAATATTAGAGATGTGGAAGAGCTATCTCTTATATGAAATACCCTCTTCACGCTTTAGAAGCCTTGAATATTAGTTGTGATGCTTGAACAGGAAGATAATTTGTTAGAGGATTAGATATATCAACTGTCTATAGTCTCACGTAAGGTTAAATTTTAGGTGCTTTCGGTGCTTTCTTCAAGTCAATTCTCTAATAATTGTATTCAAGCTAGTGAACTTGGTAAAGTGATGGAGCTTGAAGTGCAAGCAACTCATCAATCATGATTGATGAAATGGGGGATACTAATCATGTGGTTTCTTCATACGAAGGCAAATCTTGGGTTGTTTCGTGAGGCATCACGACAGCGTGAGGCTGTGAGCATACAAAATATCTAAAGGTGAGCGGTCATTATAAACATTAGATTTGCTGCTGTCTATACCTCCCATTTAACAAAGCTTTCTATTACTTTCAAGAAAAGAAAAAATTAAAAAAAAAAAAAAAAATTGATAGCATCTCCATTAATAACTAATTAACAGGCAAAAGTTGTTACCTATAAGGAAGCAAACAGGTTTGGCCTTTGATTTTAATGGAGAAGAGAGAAATAGTGGACATAAAGAGACTAAATAAATAAATAGGAATGTAATTGAAACTGTGTTTAGATTGCCACTAGCAGAAGAACGACTTTAATTATTTAGCAATGCGTGTAAATAGAATTAATTCAAAATTTACGAAAAGCTAATCCTGCTACGGGCAAAACCAAATGCAAGATGTAATCTATCACCATATAATTTATTGGCCATTATATTTTTAACCCACCTAAATGCAATTTAAACAATAATTCATCAATGTTGCTATTGATGAGAGACTACTAATTGATCGATATTTGTTCAAAGCACAGCAAATATTTACCTAGTATAATATTTGTGAGGCCAAGACCAAGCAAGAACATCAAAAAATTAACAAGGAAATCTGACTTAAAAAAAAAAATACACAAAAAATGCAAACAAGAAGGCCAGGAACCTGACAAGTGCAAAGTTGGACCAAGAAGTGTGTTCTATGTCATTTCAACTCCAATATTGGAAGAAACATGAGTACCCTCCTTCAAAACCACCCCAATTGTAGGAGGACAAGCACTGGCTCTACAGATTGGACAAATGGGTGTCTTGAGCAGCCATGAATCTATGCACTGAACATGGAAACTGTGCCTGCAATTAGGCAACAACCTGCACTTATCTCCCACCTTGAGACTCTCTAAGCAAACAACACAATCCACTGGACTACTAGTACTACTACCACTCCCTCTCTCTGCTTCCCCTACCTTGTAATCAAAGCATGGCAGCTTCTTCAGGTCCTCATTCGACATTGTTTTGGTTCCACCACCACCAACACCACCTCCAACACCACCATTGCCTTGAACCAACCTACCATTCTCATAGCTACCCCTGAATGCCCTCCCAGCAATGCAAATATGTATGACCACCAAAGCTGCAATTCCCACAAACAGCAATATCACAGATATCAGAATCTCCATTACCATAATCTCCAACAAGTCAAAGACCTCGTTGCTTCGTTCCTAGTCATTGAAGTTTGTCCACAACTTGTCCTCCAAATCTCATTCTTTTCTTATTCAAGTTCACACAATGCAAGAGCTCATCAACAATACTTGTTGACACTTGACAGCACATGTCATGCATCAAAATTCAAGAACACAAAACGGAAACTGATTCTTTTTCAGAGAGGAACAGAAACAATTGTTTGAGGAAAAGAATTCAACTTACAAGTGTTGCATGAGAGCCTGAGAGGGTGGTGTTGCCACTTCTGAAAGTCATTGCCATTCTCTTACAAGTGGTTGCTCTTGTGCTTTTATAATTTTTTTTATACTGTTTAGCATGTTCAGCTGACAGACAATGCAGTTACTATTATTATTATTTTTTTACAGGAAATTTTAGACTTCACTCTTCAGGTCCTGTTTTAGATTAATTTAGGTATAAATATAATCATCTTCGGATATTGATTTTCTTTTCCTCTATTGAGTTTTTAACTTGTATTCATTAATATTTACAACTCATATGCGACATCATTTAGACATTAGTTTTGACAAAATATTTGGAAAGCCTAACATTGCTTTAATTAATGTACATTAAAGAAGAACAACTTTTATTGATAATAATTGACTTACAAAAAGAGCTTCCTTGCAGCAAAATGCATCCCATCATTAGAATCATATTACATGACACAATAACATTTTGATAAATCCAAATTTCTTTCCTAATTTACAACTAATGATCTCGAATTAGTAGAGAATACTTCCCTTTTTGTTATAATAATATCATTTGTCCTTGATCACACAGAAAATTTACAATTTATTTGTACACGAAACCTTAAAAGAGTAAACCGGGTTGCATACCATTTAGCTAGAATTGTAGTTAGAGAAACAAGCCAAAAGATGAGGGCCATGTGATATGGAAACTTGTACACCATGAGAGGTATATGGAAGTTTGCATGTGAACCTACCTCCATTTTTTTTTTTTACATTTCAATAATTCAACCAAGTTCGTTGGTAACTAGTCGTTGTTTCGTAATGGTACACACTTAATTAATACATAATTAAAACAAGGAGATCGTGGTGGGTTTTAATGTTATGATAGTTCAATCCTTCTTGTGAAGAAAATGATATTTCAACAAAATAAGTAACTTTATTGCCTCCATGGCTGCAACTTGATAGAAGACATATTATTTAAATGATCCGATATAGTGTGTTAGGGAAAATTGAGATCTCATAGTCATGACACCATAAAAGAGGAAATTAAAAAAAGGAAAAGAAAAGAAAAGTTATTGATCATTCTGTGCTATTGCCATGATCAACATTTAAGAAGCATCTACCATCGGTAACAAAGATGTTGTTGCTTCAAGGTATATGTATCATCATTTCAAAAGGAATATATATATATATATATATATATGTATGTATGTATGTATGTATGTATGTATGTATGTAATGTTTTTTTCACCTTAGTGCATAGACTAATATTATTAAATCAGTTCATCGGGCTATTAGTCAATAAATTCATCTATTTTGTACAACATCAATCGATAATCTTTTCCACTTAATCAATGGTCTAAATATGATGCACTGATTTATTAATTTCAATTTACACTGAAATAAAAACTATATATAATGTTTTTTTCACCTTAGTGCATATACTAATATCATTAAATCAGTTCGGCAGCCATTAGCCAATAAATTCATGTAATTTTGTATAGTCAATACCAATCAATATTCTTTTCCACTTAATCAATGGTCCAAAGATAATGTACTGATTTATTAATTTCAATTTATAAGGAAATAAAAACTATATATATATATATATATTCTTAAATGAGGAATCCCTCGCTTTAGTTGAAGTAAGGGATCATTAATGACTTTTGGATTCTTCATTTTTGGGTAGTGTTAAAATGGGGAATCCCTCGTTTGAAAAAAAATATATATATATCTATATATAAAATTTTTGCAATGACGTTGTTATCCACCAATGGAGTGGAATTATTATGTTTAAAATGTATAATAGGTCAAAGTAAAGATTGCTTGAAGGTTACTTGACCGCAAATGACTCACTAGGGTTGAAATTTGTGATCTAGTGTTTGCGTTGCTTTATATTCATGCTCGTGCTTTTAATTAGTGATTGGACCTTTCCTTTGAAAGGCAGAAATTTTAGTTAGGGACAATAACCTTTACTTATATAAGTAACTTTTTGGGTTGCCCCATTCAGACCTTGCTTATCTTTCTTATTTGAAAGTAGATACCATGAAAATTTATTAAATTCTCTTTGGTTCATTTTTCTTTAAATCATACATTTTTATTTAATTCATTTTGTATAAAAATCGGACCAAAGCAAATTTTACGCATCCCTAATAACCTCTACCAAGAAATAAACCAATACAAGAAACAATAAATATATTTGATTAATAGTTTATTAATCTAATGGTAACAAAGGATAAAAAGGAAAAGAAAAGAAAAAGTGATATGATGCGTTTAGTTTTGTTTTAAAATTTTATTTTCATTAATAAAAACCATGTTTAGATATGATATTTTAAGAAAGCAAACGTGTTTGATTATTCAAGATATTAAGGAAATTTCTATTTACTATCCGAAGTTGAGTTTAGTGTTATTCTCCGATAGGCTAATTTTGTAGGTCAATTAGTGCTCTCTTTAGATCAGGTTACTGTTTTTAAAAATAAGGGGCGAAACTTACCATTAAAAATAAGGTTTTCGAGAACCATCAGTTTTAGTTTATTATTTATTTATTTTTTTGGTTGCTTTTTTTTTTTTTTTTTTTTGATATAGTGCGATTGCAAGTTCAAATATCACAAATTAAATCTTCTAATGTATACTCCAAAATATCACAACTGAAACTTTCTAATGTATACTCCAAAATACGGTTGGAACATAGCTCCCATAAACTAGGAGAAAATTCACACATAAGTGGGAGAATTATCACAAACATAGATTCGTGTACAAGTGGAAAGCAATATTTGAAACTTATCTCTTTGAGGCGTAGACAAGGGGAGTGGTGCCAATTGGTTTTTAAAAATAAGTTTGTGGGTGTGAGAGAGATTAAGGGATCGTTTGTTTTTTATAATTAAGATTTAATATTACTGAATTGTACATATTAAGTTGTTTTCGTTTATTTTTTTAAGTAATCAAAACACTTCAAACTATCAAAAAACAACTGAAAAAATTAAGTAAAATTTTTTTAACTTTTCATTTAATTGAAAATTACTTAATGACATTTAAAAGTTTTTATTCCAAATCTATCATCTCTAAAATAACATAATTTCAAATTTATCCTAATTTTATATTACTCAATTTTTTTTTTTATATTTACAAAAAAATATATTTGAAAAGTAAAACTTAAATGCATCTCATCCTAAATTATCTTAGAATTAAACTCATATATTTTAATTTACGATTTAAATATTCATTTTTTTTAGTTTTTTTCTTAAATATATTAATATAAATAAGTATGGTTAATATTATTATTTTTTAATCATATTTTAATTATGAATAAAAAATTATTAATATGTACATAAAAATATTTTAAAATTTATTAAATTATTTTTTTCAAATGTTTGTATTAAATTAATTAAAATTACATAACAAATAGTGAAAATGACATAAATAATAACTTATTAGTTTACAGATAATTTTAAATTTAAAAAAAATTAAGTTTACAATATATTTAGATGTAAGGGAAAAAAAAATAAAAATATTATTTAGATTTTAGATTTCAGTCATTATTCAGTCTTCAATATTCAGCAACACAATTTAATCTTCAGATAAAAAAAAAAAAAAAAGGACCCCTAAAACCTCCAAACTTCCAACGGAACTAGGTTGTGAAGCATGCATGTACTTTAAAAAATGTGTGTCTAAAATTAAAGTAAATGATAAAAATAAATTAAACTAAGGGAAATATATTCAATCAAAAGTTTATTAGAGAGTATCTTCAGTGCTACTATGAAAATTTTGGATTTCTATCCACGACACATCATCACATTTTTTTAATATATTTTCATATCTAATGTAATTATTTACAATAAAATATATATTCAATTTATAATCAATCACCATAAAACATATTTTACACTATTTCTCCTCATATTATTTAAAGTTTTTGGACTTTTTGAGGAAAATAAAGAGATAATTTTTGGGATGAAACTGTTTAATGAAAACTATGTAATTTATTTTGGTGGGAACAAAAATGAAAATTGAGAAAGAATGAAAAATGCTGACTAGGATCTCTATGAGAGTTTTTCAATTGAGAAACTCATTTTCATAATTTCTAAAAGCGTATATGATGCTGTTATGGAATTTTGATTTTCTATTCATGACACATCATTGTCTTTTTGGAATATGAGTTCACTCCAATGTTGTTATAGAATTTTGAATTTTTGTTCATACACATCAACACCTTTTTTGAATATGAATCTACTCTAGAAAAAAAAAAATAGAAATACTTATTTTCATCTCAATGCAATTATCTACTATAAAATATATATTCAATTTATAATCAATCACCATAAAACATGTATTACACTTATTTTCTAGACAAAAAAACTTGTATTACACTATATCTCAAGGTTTTGGGACTTTTTAAGGGAAAAAAAAATAATTTTTTGGTTGAAAATGTTTAACGAAAATTCTGTAATTTATTTTGATAGGAAAGAATGGAAAATTAAAATAAAAAAATGAAAAATGAAAAGTGCTTACTACTAATCCAAATCCTAAGAGTGTCTTAATTTAGAAACTCATACTATAATTTCTTTTTTTTTTTTTTTTGTCACATCAACTTTATGATTAAGTTACATAATTGCATTAAAGAGGTTCTTTCTACCAAATTATTTATTGATCTTATATGACAGTAAATTAGGTTTAAATAGAAACTTGCATTGGAGATGTTCTTCTTTTTTTTTTTTTTTAACCATATCACAATTAAGTTACATAATTGCATTGGAGAATTTTTTTACCTTATTATCTATTAATATTATGTGGCAATAAATTAGGCTCAAATAGAAATTTGCATTATAGATGCTCTTAGAGTTTGATGGATTTTTTTTTTTTAAATGACAGATTTTGGTAGAATTCATGGATATTATAAATTTCATATTAATTTTATTAGAATTATTCATAAAAATCCAATAAAATTTGAGAGAGAATGGTAAATTTGTTTGGGTTTGTGCTCTAAAAGATTGCATTATGTAAACTGTTTTATAAATGTTAATAAAGTAATCATTTCATTCAATTTATATATTTTGCAAAAATTATGAATATTTTGAGAAACATCATCGATTATTGATTTAATTTCAAATTAAGCATATAAATATTATATACAAGCATATTTAGTTTGAGATAGATAATTTAAAGATTTCATAAAAGACAAATGAAACTAGATATTTCGTTTGTGGTAAATCTACAGTTACAGTCCATTTTTTATTTGATACGACATTCTTATTTAAGACTATTCATATGATGATATGAAAATAGAGACATCTTATATAACAATGATTATATCAGACTGGACCACGATAAAAATAAGTCTTTAAATAATATCTAATAAACTTAGAGATTCATATCTATTGACTAAATGATTATATATAAGTGATTTTTATTCTGAGTGTATTATGAACTATTGTTTGTTGAATTATATCATTTGATTTACATAGATGAAATCGGTGTAGATACCTGATCAATAACTTCGTACTTTGAGGCGATATGATTTAGTAAGTAGCTAAAAATATATATAATAGTGAAATTCACTCATTCTCGTGAAAAGTAGAGAAGAAATTTCTTTAAGGATTAATTGAGACCTTGATCAATAAGAGCGTTTAACTTTCTATTTATATGTAAATAGAAATATAAATTCATAAGTTGTTATGAATGCATTATTCATTAAAGAATTAATGGTACTCATGGGAAAAAGAGTTAATTAGAGAGGTAAAACGAATATTTTGACCTAGCTTTAATCATGAATTACTTGTGGAGGATCAAATCATACATAGTAAAATCAATCGATTCAAATTATATAAAAACATCTGCGGTTTTAAGAGTACAATCTTAGATTTTTAGTGGAATAACTCTAAAGTCAATAATAGCGATTTATTTAATTACAATATTTAATTAATAATTTTGATATTATTAGACCTCAAAATTGTATGTTCATTGGGTCCCATTGATAACTTATTTCACTACAAGAAATGTGTATCTAGAATATTATAATTGGACCATCCAATTATATGTGTTATGTGAGTAACAAAATTTGTATTCACTTGGTATTTAAATAATATTAATTATTCAAATTATTTAATATTTAATTAGTTAATTATTGATTATGAATTAATTATATTTAATTAATTTTATATGAGGTCTTGATTTCAATTCTCAATTTAAATTAATTATAAATTAATTTATTAGAGATCACGAATTTGATTCCGAAATATAACCTGAATTAATTATGTTATACAGAGCAAGAGTTTAATTTTTAACAAATAAGGGCTTCAATATTAATTTTGAATTAATAGAAACCCTAGTTGTTGCACTTGCCGATAAAAGGGAAAGAAATAGTTTTCATTTTTGTAGTGTTTTTGGTTGGCTATATGCTTGAGAATGTTGGGGGAAATTTGGACCTTTGTCCATTCAATTGAGTCCAACATTGAAACCAATTAAAATTAGTTTCAATTGGGGCCCAAAATGGAGTTCATGGAAGCTCATCCACAAAGAGTATGGGCCCAAGCCCTTTTAATTGATTAAAATGAGCATAAAAAAAAACACCATTGCCCTTTGAAAAGGAGCGGGAAGAACCTAATTCAAAAAGCGAATAGTAAATCTACATGACATCAGCATATCAGCCCCTTTTTGATAGCTAGTAGTAGCAAAGAAATTAGGCCTAAGAATAGGCTTGTAGGTAACATATGGTAAGCGTTAAGTGGTTGGTAAAAAGGAAAATGCTCATTACATCACGTGTCGTCAAAAGTTAGACGACCAAGAATAAGGGGTCATGTGTCCACCAGGACTGAGCAGGCCAGACCAACAGGTAAGAAACACGGAAAAGATGAAAGTGACTTAACCAATAGGATGTCAAGAGACACGATACAGAGGAGCCAACTAAGGGAATGCAAAGGAAGAGTTGACCAAAAAAGAGAGGGAAAATGAACCTTAAGAGGAGGAAGATGTGTATAAAAGGCATCTACTGTTCCATAGAAAGAAAGTAAGAGCATACACAGTCCTACAACATTGAGAGAAAGATAACAATGAGGAAAGGAAAGGGGAGCTGAATAACTTCTTCTTTATGATAGCCTAGGTCTTCTCATCTTTCATACAATTCTTCTTCTCCCTTCCACCTTGTTAGTCATAGCCAAGGAAGGGATTACTTGTAAAATAGAACTTATTTCGTCAACCCAGAAAGATTTAGGCACCTTTGAGAATCTCAAAAAGGTTCCTCCCCCTTTTCCATTGATTGTATCTCATTTATTAATTTAATGTCAATAGGAAGTCTCATTCCCTCTTTCCTTCTAGATATTGAATATCTATTGTTTTTTTATCATATATTATTAGTGTGATTATTGTAAACAAGGAAATAGAAAGAAAAAGAAGAAGTTTTTTTTTTTTTTAACAATTATTTTCTACAACAAAATACAAAGAAGAAGAGTTTGTGTATTTTTTATTTGTAAAGCCAAATTTAAATGTCTATCTCTTATATAGATTGATTTGATTTTCTTTTTAGGAAAAAATCAAAAGTAAGTGAGTATAATTCTACATAATTATACTTACTTACTTGTTTATTGGTGTAGAGATATATAAAAAAAAAAAAAACTAAGTAGTGAGCAAATCAATACATAAAATAAAAGATCTAATCATTTATTTTGTTTTATTATTTTATTTCATTGTTTTATAGATTCAAGTTTCTTAGTTTTATAAAAATTTTTTGAAATTCATTGTTCTGCAAAGTTGTAATTTTATTAGAACAATTATTGTTTTTCCCTTTAAATTTAAAGAGTGTGTATTCAATCTTGAGTTTAATAGAGTTTGACAGATTTTTTTTCCTTAAATGATAAATTTTGCTAAAATTCATAGATCTTATAAACTTTATATTAATTTTAGAGCATCTTCAATGCTATTATGCATTTTTGAATTTCTATTAGTGACACATCAGCAATTTTTTCGAATATGGATCCACTTTAGCACAATAATAATAATAATGATAATGCTAAGCTTTCTAAAGATTTACACATATATTTTTGTCTAAAAGATATGACAAGATGATTTGTAATAATCATATTAATTATATGATGATGTATTAATAATATAGTAGTTATAAATAAACTTGCTACATCATTTGGACAACGAATTTAGGTAAAATTTTGGGTAGTGTAAAATTTTTTAAGTAGTATAGTATTACTCCAAAAATATATATATATATATATATATATAAAGCATATTTTTGTCTCCAATACAATTATTTAAAGTAAAATATGTATTCACTTTTAACCAATCACAACAAAATATGTGTCATACCCTCTTTCATTAGATGTTTTACAAATTTGAGGAGCATTTTATTAGGCTCCATATTATAAACTTCTTATTAATGAATAATGATAGGCTTTTTAAATTTTGCTTAAAATTTTTACCCAAATGATGTGGTAAGATAATTTATAGCAATTACATTAATTATAAAATGATGTATTGACGAAGTGGTAGTTACATATAAGCTTGTCGCATCATTTTGACAATGAATTTGATAAAATTTTGGGAAATGTAGCATAAATTATTTTTAATTAGTTGGAAAAGGTAAGAAATCCTAGTCATGCTCTTATTAGAATTCTTATTAAATTCAATGAAATATGAAAGAGATTTTATTAGACTCCATATTATAAACTTTTTCTTTATAAATTTTAGGGAAAAAATCATTTTAGTCCCTAACTTTTAAGAAAGTATCAATTTTTTAACTATGTTTTCCAAAAAGATGAAATGAACCTTAACTTTTCAGAAAAGTGTCAAATTAGTCCCTTCCATCGGTCAACTAACGGTCAAACTTAACTGATAGCATACTAAATAGGGGTAAATTTGGTATTTCCAATTATAATGGAGGAAGATATAAAAGGAAGATAAAATAAGGGAAAAAAATCATTTAAAACAAATGAGGAAAAAAATTCAAAAAAAAAAAAATCTCGTTCGACAAAATTATTTAAAAAAAAAAATCATTTTGTTAAATATGAATATCATCTCAAAGCATATACCAATTATACCATAAATATGTGGATCTCAAATATATAATATTATAGACTGAAAAAATTTAATAGATGCAACAAAAATATTAAACAGATGGAGCAAGAGCAGAAATTGTAAAAATATTAAAAGCTAGAGCAGAAATTTTGAAAAAAAAAAAAAAAAAGCAAAAATTACAAGCTAAAGTAGAAATTAAAAAAAATAAAAATAAAAAAATCACACCCATGAATAAAGATTTAATGAAAATTTTTAATTATAAAGGTAAAATGGTAATTTTATAATTAATAAATATACATAAGATCCTCAAACAAAGTTACGCCCGGTCAAAAATTTTGTAAGGGTAAAACTGTAATTTTATGAAAATTATATGCAACTCATTAAGGGTATTTTGATAATTATATATTATTGTAATATTTTATTTTATTTGAGGGTATAATGATCTTTTTATTTGTTTTAATAGTGTCCAGGGTTAAATTAGTCTTTTCATGTTTTTCATTAGGTTTGACCGTTAGTTGACTGATGAGATGGACTAATTTGATACTTTTTCGAAAAGTTAAGGTTCATTTCGTCCTTTTAAAAAACATAGTTAAAAATTTGACACTTTCCCAAAAATCAGGGACTAAAATGATTTTTCCCCTAAATTTTATTTTAAAATTCATCAAAATCTATTCAAATCTATCAGTTAAGTAAAATCTTTAAGTCAATAGTTTTTTTAATACATAGATTCTATTGGATTTCAGTCAAATCTAAATTAAATTATTTAAATTTTAGTAGATTTTTTACAAATCTGGATTGAATACACTTAAATTTTAATGAAATGTATATAACTAAAATTTTTAAAATATTATAAATTTCAATTAATTTTAGATTGAATTTACCTCCTAAATCTTATCCATAAATTTACGTGCTTGCCTGCCATGTAACTCTGAGTCGTCAGAGTTCAGCTGAGCATATATAAAGTTGAGTTGTAGAGGATTCAATTTGGCATAAATATACCCTTACACTTATTTTCACTCGATTATCTATCCCCGTCCAAAAAGTTGGCTATAAAACAGTCGGAGAATATGAGAAATGATCCAACGGAAGATAAACCATGCTTCAGTGATATAGCACATGCATGCAGGCAGTGGTAGAGAGAAAAGCTAACATCGCCAATTGCGGGTGACCATATCTGTGCAGAAAATATTCTATAGAAAGGCCTAGTTTTTACATAATTCTATGAGATTCATTGATTGTACAGCCAAGTCGATTAATAGCTGAGAGCTTTGAATCGGCTAATATACACAACAATTCTTCCCTAATTCTTTGTTATATAGTTCATAGTTCGAGCTCAAGGGAAAAAAAAATGGTCGACACCGGGGCTCTTCGAACAGTTATTGGAGTTATCGGTAAGTCCTGCAGGCCTTAGATATTACTACACAGTTTCGGCACATTATGTTGTATTAGATTGTATTGGATTATGGTAATTTTATCCTAGAGATGTGTCATTTTGAATTTTATTACAATCTCTTACTGCAGGAAATGTCATCTCCTTTGGGCTGTTTATCTCTCCAGTGTAATTATTTCCAACTTCTTGTTACATTTATATGCTCTCAAAATATCACATTTGTAAATGAAACGATAAAATTGATTCTGATTATTTTCTTATCTTGAAAAATAAATTTAAATATGTTTCTAATGTAATTGAAAAATTAATCGTGCCTGCAGCCCAACGATGGTAACAATAGTGAAGGCCAAGTCAGTGCAAGAGTTCAAGAGCGATCCATACGTAGCAACACTGTTTAATTGTATGTTATGGGTGTTTTATGGCTTGCCAATCGTACGTCCTGACACCATTTTGGTGTCTACGATCAACAGTTGTGGAGTCTGTATAGAACTCGCCTACATCATCATTTTCCTCCTCTATTCTCCAGCAAGTAAGAAAGTAAGTATTATTACAACATTTTAATAGAATTATTTATTTATTTTTTTGACATTATAAGTATATTATCATTTATCAGACTCTTTTGATTGAGACTCTAAGATGCAGCTAGGAAATAAAGCTCCCAGAAGTGAGAGGGATAGAGACTCCCTAACCGGCCGGAAGAAAAAAATAATCTAAAAATTACCCACATATTATTAGTCGGTTGATGCACGTTTTGAATCCATGATCTTAAAAATAAGGCATGGAAGTGTGGTGGCTACCACCGAGCCACACCATCAAACACCATTTTAATAGAATCATCATCATCATCATCATCATCATTATTATTCTTAAAATTATTATAGGTTTCCGTCTTAAATAGTTGTAGTCTGTCATGTGGAATGAATAATTCGAAAGGTGTCAAACTAATAATATAAGGCTACACTCTACACAGTTTATACTGTGCATATGAACAACGATTTTTATTTTAGGTTAATTTTAACGGTATTAACAACACTTTTACCTTCTCTTTTCTTTTCGGTTTTTTGCTTGATAATATCTCAGAAAAGGATCTTGATTGCTGTCTTCGTTGAAGTGATTGTCTTTGCCATCCTGGTCTTTGTAACTTTGAAATTCCTGCATACAACAAAAGCAAGGTCCACACTCATTGGGCTATTGTGCATCATTTTCAATGTCATTATGTATGCTTCCCCATTGACCGTCATGGTACGTGAACTTCTGTTTTTCTCTCTTTAATTTTTCACTACGTAATTAATAAACGAATTAGCTTGGTCAATAATTAATAGGAAAATTTATTTTAATTGTATTATTAAATGTCTTTTTTTGACATTGAAAAATTGATGCAGAGAATGGTGATCCGGACAAAGAGTGTCAAGTACATGCCATTTCTACTCTCACTTGCTAACTTCTGCAATGGACTTGTCTGGCTTGTTTATGCACTCCTTAAATTTGATCCATTCGTTGTGGTAATATTTCTTTTTCTGTTGTACCAAAATAGTTACAGATCTTGAAAATTCAAAGTTCAAACAATTCTCCACTTTAAAAATCGAATTGTTTGTGCAGATTCCAAATGGTTTGGGGGCATTTTTTGGGGTGATACAATTGGCGTTGTATGGAACCTATTACAGGTCCACCAAGTGGGACGAGGATGACATTAGACCAGGCCAAAAATCAGAAGTGGAACTCACAAATACTTGATCAACATCACATTATGGCTTCAGTTAGCAGGGTCTCTGCTAATTAAAAGCCATTCCCCGGAAACAATACAGTCATCCAGTTTATTCATTAGGAATCAGAAAAAATTAAAAAATGGAAATAGATTTTTTCGTAGTTGTCAACATTATCTAGGCTACTGGTACCAATTAATGTTCAATAGATTATGTACTTTTGAGTTTTTTGTGTTGTCAGGTTGTTTTTGTCGATTAACTTTTAGCAGGTTTTAGTATTTATTTCATTTTTGTCAAATACAAGCAAGCCACAAATTGGAAGCCGTTATCTCCATCTCTCGACATACAAGCAAAGCCCCACTATGAAAGGGTCAAATTCACTTTTATCCAAAAGAAGAAATTTGTTCTTATCCACTTTTTTTATAAAAATTTGTTTTTAACTCTTCAAACAAACCATTTTCATTTTATATTCAAGTTTATCAAACTATTCTTAAGTCAAAATTTAAAAAATATCAGTATTGAATTTTGTGAGACCATTAAATCCAGTTGGCCCTATATAACCCGGTACTGGTTTTGTGGCCCCATATAACCCAATGATTTTATAGGACCATAAAATTTGATATCGAGTTTTGTGGTTTTAGAAAACCTGATATCGAGTTATATGGGGTCACATGACTCTGTACACAAAACTCGATCGTCGTTTTAGACATTGCATCTCACCAAAAACCTCAATTTTCAAGTCTAACCTAACAAATCCTAACCCTAAACATTAAAATCCAACATCCAAAATACAAAAAAAAAAAAAAAAATGAAAAATCACAAAAAAAAAAAAAACCTTAAAAAATCTCAACAAAACCCAAACAATTAACAAATGAAGCCAAATATCTCATACCACGAGTTAGAATAAGGAACGCAAGGCAATTTGGTACAGTGGGTATAAGTTACAATTAATTTATTTGAGAAGTTAAAAACGATTATTTTAAATTTGTGGATATAAACGAATTTACAACTTTTATGGTAGGCATTTTTGGTATTTTTTACTTAAAAAATTTATACAAAGATTTATAATGTTCCTTTTTATCATTTAGCAAACATAAAATTGCCGTAAAATTTCCTAATAATAAACATATTTCACAGACAATTTCACTAGAATAACATCCATAGTGATAATTCCACCACGGAGCGCGAACTTTAAGCAGAAACGAGTTATATGACAACAATGTAATATTACTTTAGACAAATATTGGTATTAACTTATACCGCTAGATCAATTATTGGTGGTTAAACAAGATATATTAGTTTCGAATCCCACTCCTCTAATAGTGTGTTTACTTCATGGATTAAACAAAGGGAATGAGGAATGAGATTGATTGATGTTGTTTACTTGTTTAAAATCCATTCCGTAATGGGAATGAAAATGTGGACCCCACATCAATTTGGGGTTGTGGAATGGGAATCCCATTCCCCCCAACCCACTTGGGAATCTCATTCCCATTCCCTTTGTCAAAATAAAATTTTCCTTATACCCCTTTTTAAAAAAATAAAGAAAAATCTATTTATTTGATGATAAAAAAAAAAAAAAAAAAACTACATATTGTAATAAAAAATTGCGCACTATTAATTTTTCATCACTAATTTCTTAATTATCATAATGGATTAATAAAATAATATGTAATTTTTTTTTATTATTATATATAGTTTTTTATTTAATATTAAAAAAATTACATATTATAATAAAAAACTACACACCAAGTTAGTAAACTATTAAAATAATATTAAGTTTTTTTATTATAATATATAGTTTTTTATTTGATATTAAAAAAAAGAGTATATTATAATAAAAAACTATACATTATTATAATTAATCCATAATTTTAATTAAAAGTATTTTTGTAACTTATAATTAATTCATTCCGATTTCAAAGTAAAGTAAACAGTTTAATGGAAATAATATTAATTCCGATTCCAATTCCTGTAGTTGAAGTAAACAACTTATATGATTCCGATACTTCATTCCGATTCCAGATCATTTCGATTCCTATTCCGATTCCTCCAAGTGAAGTAAACACACCATAAGAGTTTTGGTGGATTTGATTTATATTCAGTTATATCAAAACAATCAAGTAAGCTAAAATTTTCATCCTAAACATATTAAAGAAAAGAAGCTTAATATTCAAAACATGCAGGAATCTTTCAATCGTGCAAGTATCTTTTGATTAAAAAAAAAAAAAAAACAGTAGCACCATAGGATGATTCTTCTCCGGATAAGATTGCTACCAAGTTATACAAGATCAACTAAATAATCACAATAATGATTATTATTGGTATGTGTATAAGGTGATCTTACAGAAGAGGTGGGTAATGCCAGTCGTAACACAAACTGAACTGGCAAGTCTAATAAATACACAAACTCTGGAACCCCAAAAAAATAAAATAAAATAACGAGTAACAGAAGAAAAGCTTTACATCAGTCCATAATGATGTGAGATGTAGCAACAGCTCCTCAGGCTATATATCCAACATTCTACACTCCTTTGCCTTTTTTTCGGTTTGGCATATTGAATTGTTTTTCCTTTGCCACAAATATGACTTGGATGATCTCCCAGTGATAAAACAATAACATATTATCTAAATGGGGATGGATCTTTAAGGCCCTCGATACCTTCGGAAGCAGAGACAACCTTGAGGTTGATCTTGAGGAATCATCCCTCCACCTTTTGATGTGTCAATGGCTTCCAACAGGGAAACTACCTCATCCATCTCTGGTCGCTTGTCAGGGTTTGCATCCCAGCATCGCTTCATCACATTTGCTAGAGAATTTGGACAACATTTTGGTATCTCTGGTCTCAAATTCTGTCATGAGATGCAAAAATTAAAAATAACAAATAGATCAGCTTAAGGTATTGTTCCTTTTTATGGAAACCTGTTGGTCAGGGGACATGCTCGACATTGAATGAAAAATTAATTGTAATAAAGTAGAAATTATACCTGGCGAACCACGGCTGAGGTGACTTCTGAGAAACTAAGATCAGGGTATGGCATGTCACAGCAATATATCTCCCATAAACAGATGCCAAAACTATACACATCGCATTTTCTGTTATACGGATTGCCATTGAGAACCTGAAACCCACCCATTTTATGCGTCACCGATCATTCACTGAATTTATTGTTTCATACTTGCTTTTCCGTTTATTCTTTTCCAACTACGATGACATTTCCAAATAAAAAGATATGAAGCCAGGACTTCCCATCCTTATTTTAAATTAACAACAAATACAGAGGCTTATAATTTATTCGAACAATAAGGGATATCACCACTAAATAGTAGATGCCCACATACAGATGGTCCATCTCATAGACATGACATTCTATAGATTATGTTTACCATAAAACACAAAAATGACAAGCAAAATCAATACACAAAATATTATAATAATAAGTTACAGCAAATCATAAAATAAAAAATAATTTGTACCTCTGGAGCCATGTAACCAAGTGTCCCTGTCTCCCCAGTCATGTCATTAGGATTTGAAGCTTCAACACGAGCAACTCCAAAATCAGCAATTTTAACGGTACGCGTCTTGTCCAATAGCATGTTTTCCGTCTTTACATCTCTGTGAACAATCTTCTGTGAATGAAGGTAACTCAACCTGCAAAGATTAATGTTTTGTCCTGTTAAGTTCTTAGCCAGATAAAATTTCAAGTAACTTCCCACTGTTGTACTGGCAAAACACAGAACCTTAAAACTAAACATACAACAAACAGAAATGGGATGGATGTAGGTACCCTCTTGCAAGATCAAGTGCTAGCTGGACAACCACTTTGAAAGCTAGTTTCCTTCTCCTGTTCTTTATCAGATAAGTTTTCAGAGCACCCCCAGGAAGATATTCGACGATCACACAACACACATTGCTTGGCATGCCGATTAGACCACTTTCAGTTTGTATCTGTAGCTCTGATGACCCCATTGTTGCCCCAATAAACTGAAATCAGTTACACCAAACTCAGTGAGAGACTGAGAGTAAATACTAGTCATAGAAAAAATCAGGAAGGCCGGTATATATAGCCTAGCATTCCTAACTCTTATAGCCCTCTGAATGAGACATAAGATGCTCAAATATAAGGAAAGATATTAATACAACTCCATCAGTAGAGTCTAAAGCATTTCAAACTTCAAATTAATTTATATGCAAGCAAGACAGTTGATACTCTATATAAAGGGAGATCAATTTGTTCTGAGAAAAGGAAGGCCTTCTGTTAGAAAATAAATTGGATTCCATATAAACACTTTAACTTAATTAGCAATTCAATGATTATGGTAACAATTGCATGCTATACTACCAGTTTAGAATAAACACAGCGGACTGATGTTTCTCAACTTTCAAGGGCAACCGGCCATGTAAGGGTTTAAATGCGGTCACATGTACCAAATGGCACAGCATCAAGAATAACATTTTTATCCAATTTGGTTTATTTCAACAATATCAACTTCCATCCACCAGATGCTAACCATCAAAAGAACAGTATCCTTCTTCAATGTCATTCAATCCCAAAGAAATTGATGATCTTGATCTTTTATTATCTCCTTCCCTTTTTGTCTTCTCTTTTACCTGATTCTTCTCTAATTTTTGTTCTTGTATCTCTTTCACTCCATATTATTTTCTGTCTCCTATAATATTTCTTTCCCACCATATGTCAGTAAAGATTCCAAAGCTCTAGCATCTGCAAGTGCTGGTAAAGATGAAGATGTTTCAATTAAGAAAATTGTATACTGCTATAAGAGAGTACCACAAATCAGTCTATACCTTTGTGATATACCAAATGCCTCAGAACATAATAAGGAAACATGTGAACTTATTCTCTAAAAATGCTACCACAAGGCAGTTTAGAGAGAATGAACACAGACAGACTCCCACAGTGAAGCAATGGATTTTAAGAACGAGCAAGCCAAAAGTGACATAAAGAAAGCTTTCATCAAACTGAGAATTCTTATTAAAATTATTAGTAGAGACTGGAAGACTGGTATCAATGAGAAGATTAAATGCAGAAAATATCGAATGCAAGCAAAATAAGCATAGGTCCAATTGTTCAAAGCCCTATATACAAAATAAGAAACCGCTTTCAACTACAATGATCTAAATTGACAATGCAGTTCACATCTTCAGAATTCAAACCAATGCAAGTTTAGGTGTTTCTAAGAGCCTATTGGTCCTACAATTCTCTCTGTGGCGACACGGGTTTACATGCACCTATACACAAATGCAGCTTATGGCTAGCCACGGCCTAGCTGGTTTGCCTTCTTTACATGCACCTATACTTTATACAACATGAACGGTATATATTGTTCACTTTCTAGATCCTCCACCACGAAAGCTAGACATTACACATTCTCCAAAAATTTTGACCACGATGCTACTCAAACTATAAAAGTGAAAGCAAATCGAAAGCCAAAAAAAAAAAAAAAAAGAAACTGACCTTAGTAACATTAGGATGGTCAAGTTTACGCCACACAGCAACTTCTTGTGAAAATGCTAACCTTAGTGAGGCAATCTCAGCTTCTGTCCTATGGCCCTCTTCTCCCCAGTCAAGCAACTTAACTGAGAATTAACAAAAGTAATGAAAGGTAAATACCATTAGTGCGATTAAAACCAAATATCAACCAAAAAGAAAATATTAAACACACACGGACTCATTTTTCCATTTTTACCAAATGTTTTTGAAGAAACTCACATTCACTTATTCATAAAACAAAAATAGATCTTAATGTGGTTAGATTAAGATAGCAATAATCATATCATAAAAACCACAATTATTGTGTTAAAAGAAAAATGGAATCACAATATCCAGCAAGCAGTTCAGCTTACTATTATTTTTTCTACTAGGTCATGGACATGAAACCAGTTAATAGGTGGGATCACATGAAAGTTGACAAAAATACAACATGATTTTCCCAGTGAAGGCTGTAACCAAGCAAAATCCAATCCTGGCCCGTGTACGAGTCACGGATTTCATAAGACAGTATTTACCCTAAACTCCATTAAAGTCAACAGTAACAAAAATCCAGGATCAAACTGTAAACAAATAGAAGATAAAAAATGTAGCCAAAAAAATAATAATGTAAAAGCTGTATCAGCTGTCACTTTGAACTATCAAACCATTAAAGTGATTCTCATAATGATCTAACCAAATTAAGACCTTAGTAATTTTTTAGTTTGAAAAATAAGTAGTTTATACTGCAAAATTAGTAAATCACTAATAACTGAGAGACTGAAGATGAAAATATGAAAATGTAAGTGATGATTGATATTGCAAAATTTAAAGCTGTAAAAACTGAGACTTGAATCAGAAAAATATTTAAAAGGAAGAAGAGAGAGAGAGAGACTGACCGGCGACATCCTGGCCGTCGTAGACGCCACGGTGGACGGTGCCGAAAGTGCCACGAGCAATGGCGGTCTTGATGATGAGCTTGGAAGGGTCGATCTCCCAGTCCTGTCTCTGTTTCTTGTCAATGAAAGAGGTGTTGGCGGCGGTGGTGGTGGTGGCGGCGGAAGCGGTGGTGTAGACGATGTTGTCATCGGAGTTTCTCTTCCTGGTCTTCTCCATAGTCAATGCTCTGTTGAGGTGCCTCTCCAGCTGCTCATCCAAGCTTTTCAGATCAATCTGATCTGCTCTCACGAAACCATCACTGCTTTCCTTCATTTTTTTTTGGTGATTGATTCACTTCTTGTTATTCTTGTTGGCTTGTTGGTGTATTGAGTTGTGGTTGTAGTTGTAGTTGTTGTTTGTGTTTGGTTATGTTTCTTCCACGAAATTTTGATTTGAGTTGTATGAGAGCGCCTCTTATGAAACATGTGGGCACATGGCATTACCTCAACACAGCTTTTGTTTCTGACCCACTCTCTCTATCGCCCCCTCTCCGGTTACACACTCTTCTTTTCTCCAATATTTGTGCTTTTTATTTATAAAAAATCCTAAAAAATCACCCATGTTCCATTTTTATTTGAAGTACCACACACTAACCAGTTAACAAAAATGATAGACAAAAGATAAAACAAATTTTTATTAAAAAGTATAATAACTATAAAATATTATTTTATAATTAAAAAATTATAAACTAATAAAAAATTATCTATACTGTGCATTTATGAGATTGACAGATAAGATCAACACACAAAGTTAAAATATTAAAAAAATGATGAAAATAGAAAAAATAATTAAATGATATTTTAAATTAAAAAATAAATACTATATAAAAATGATCTCCACCATTCATATGTGAGATGAATGGCAGAGATCGATACACAAAATTAAAAAATAAAAAATTTAATAAAAAATTGAAAATTCAAATTAGATCTAGGTCATGAACTTTATCATCATCATAAACTTTCAACCTCTCATCTGTCGTAAACTCTAAACATCAATCCAGATTTCTCATCATCAATCTTCAACAATTAGTATCAAACATCGTTAAAAAGAAAAAAAAAAGATGAAAAAAGAAATCAATCAACAAAAATCAATAACAAAAAACAAGAAAAAAACCAATAAAAGAAAAAAAAAAAACACACTATATGGATCCCCGATGGTGGAGACCACTACCTCCACTGTTGTCGCCATTGAGATATCTGTCACCATTATCGTTAGTCAAAGAAAAAAAAAAAAGAAGGGGACTGACCTAAGATATAGAGAGAAGAGGAAGAAAGGAGAGAGAGAGAATTTTGAGAGAAAAAAAAATATTCTTTTATATATATTTTTATTTTAAATAAAAATTATACTATTTATTTTATTTTTATATTTTAATTAATATTATTTATTTAATTATTTATTATTTTTCCTTTTTTACCCCAATAATCAAACAGTCAACCATATAAACTTAATTGAATTTATGATTATTAACGATATTATCGTCTTTTCATACGATTCCAGTGAGATTTTTGATTGTTTATATTAATGTTAAGTGATATTTCGATTAAAAATGAAACTATGAATGTTAAAATCTATATATTTTCATATCTTAGGAGGTTTTATGGAATTTTTTCTTTTATTTACATCTCCTCTACTCTATTTATTCACCCTATATATATATATATATCATTTTTTTTTTCAAACAACTTTTTCTTACGTTTCAATCCCCTCCCTCTATCTACTTCCATCTTTTAAAAGTATTTTCATTTTATTAATACAAATTTTTAAGTTGAGAAGGGAAAAATGACTTGAATAATAATTTGGTGTCTGAATAAATTATATAATATATATTTTTAATAGTTTGTTAAGATAAATTTTTGTTATATATTCATTCACACTTTAAATGATGAGTACATTTTCATTCTTATTCATGATAAGGATTCGAGAATTTGATTCTCAGCTCGCATAATTATCCTTCACATTGTGGGGATTAATAGGCACCCCTTGGAGTATGAGGCAGGTTCAAGTTTGAGCATCTCTCATTGTTATGGAAATATGTTTGACTCCTACTATCTCCTGGTGTCATGAGAATATAGTTTAAAATATATCATTGCATTTATTAATAGGTGTGGCAAGATTTATCTCTGTATAGTGGTAGTATATTTTAGACTAAACATGTAGAGCCTAGCTTTAACAAATCCTTACGGACCATCCACTAATCATTTGTGTGATATGTGAGTTATCAACGTTATATAATTTATTATATTATATCATAATTCATATGATATTGATAAATTATACACCATATTATTTAGAGTGAATTTGGATACAATTTTTTGGAACATTATATATATAATGTTTTCTAAATATCAAAGATTTCTAAATATGTGTTTAGTTTAATGTATTATGGACATTAAGTTTTAAGTTATCCATTATTTGAGATACCTCTTTCTTGATTTAGCAGTGCGTGTTCTCTTTTCATCTAGAGTAGAAATTCAAATCTTATTGACTACATTTATTGATGTGTATAGACTCACTCCATGTTAAATAAATTAATATATTCATTCCTTTCAATATAGATGTTTGAATTCTAATCAATTTATCTCATTTTCCATGTATGTGGCATTATTTCATATGAGAAACATTATAGTTATTTTTAACAAGTAGTATTACTAGGGCCAGCCTTGAGCACCTGCGGGAGGTCAACCGTCACAACCATCAAAATTTTGGGGCCCCAAATTTTACAAATGTCTATTTTTTTTTTATATATAATTAATTTGTAAAGTAAATATATAAATAATGTAGGGTCGGTCCTGAGTATTACCTTATATATAATTGAATCAAATGTTTGTTTGATTTATTTTTTCATGTCTTTGTTTGAATATTTGAATCCATAAGTTTTTTTTTTTTTTAATTATTATTATACCTTTAGAATTTTTGGTATTTTCACTCATTACTGACTAGATTTCAATCTTATTATTGCTCATAATAACGTATGCTTCACACTCATTATTCTATTAGTTTAGCAGTGGGACACAATTCAGATTAAATTGTTCAACTGTTGATTATAAGACAAAACAAAGACCTGGAAGAATCTGGAGTTGCCACTTATTAGACTGGCTAAAAGGGGCTTTAATGATCTCGGAGAATATTTGGAAAGTATCAGTGATATCTCAGAATCTGAAGGGCATTTGGGATATTCAAAATCGAAGATACTTGTTTTTTAATAATGGAACAATGGAAGTAGAAGTAGATAACTTGAGAGGGTCAATGTACTTTTAATTATAACTTACAGGAACCGAACCAAACTTTCTTTCAGATCTATCAATCTGCTTTTTGATTTCTCGTTTTACAAATTTGTAAACTTAGAAAGCATAAACTCACACACAAGTTAGAGATTGTTTACGTTTTTCAAGACCCCAAAAGACCAAAAAGTAACTGTTGCATGTAGTCTCCTACATGCATTCTCTCCGGTGAATATCCTTCCTGTGAGTTCATGTCATCTTATTAATGATTGACAAGTCATTAATATACACATTCTGATTGGAAGTAACAGAAGCTACAAGTTCTTGTTAGGTTTTATTAGAGGGTGTGTGGTCCCTCTGATTTATCTGGGGTACCGTAGTCAAATTTAACCACAAAAAGGTGCACGACGTTTCCTTGGTTCAATGCATCTTTACCGACCATTTCTTTTGGTTGCAAGGACTCAACGATCATAAAGTCAGTCTGTGACTAATGTCTTTTATTTACAACGACACTTCCAACAAATGTAATTGATAATTAGTTATATTTGAAGAAATACTATATACAATGTAGGGAGAAATCATGATGTTATGGAATTAAATGGATGATAAATTCACATTTAAATAGAGAAAATAATTAACTAAAGTGAAAACTGCAATGTAGTTTCGGTTATAAGAGAAACTTGTCCTTTTTACTTTTTAATATTTCATTTTTTTTTAATCTATATATATATTTTTTAATCTTTGAATTTAAATTCAATTACTTTTTTTCATCTCAACAATATTGTTATTTTCAACTAGTTCATACGACCCATGAATGGATACATCCTAACTTCACGACTATACTTGTCTTTTTTTCGTTGATATTTTCTTTGCCTAGATCCAACCTTAATATATTATCTCCAATAAAAAATGGAATTGCAATAATTTCTTCTTTAGCTAGAGAATTATGGCCGGTGTGGTAGTGAAGCCTTAGCCCACTCATGCCTTGTCTTAAGGTCGTTGGTTCAATTTCACACCACTCCATATTTGTAGACAATTTTCCATATATATTATGGGTTATCCTCTCATTTAATATGAGTTGCTTTCTCCCATTTTTAAGAGGTAATTTTCGAACCACATCTCTTAATCATATTTCTATTGGTTCCGATTGATATCTAGACATGTATTAGTACTAAAAAAAAAAAAAAAAAAAGCCCTTCTTTAGCTAGGGTATATACATACCTCTGTAGTTTACTTGAGTTTTTTGGATCAAAACTTTGAGCACCTCTTTTATCCGACAAAAATTAGAACAAGAACATTTTAGGTACAAAGCTAAAATCTGAGCACTGAAAAGGCATGTAGTAAAGAAGTTTTGCCTTTGACTAATCATTTTAGTAAGGTGCTAGTCCCATCATGCTCCTAAACTTGGTGAGAAAGTGAATGTATTCTCTTCAACCCTATTAATTTTTCTCTCCCACTAATGGGGTTTCCAATCATGCAAATCTGTCTGCGGCTTGTCTAAATGCATTCTGGTCAAAGTTTCTTCATGTAACTTGCAAGCAATACCCTCATCAAGCTAACAGAAACCCAATGCTTATTTGGTTATTATTTTTCCAAGTATTAACGAATTTACAAGTAATCTTATAAAAAAAGTACATACTAGATATGATAGTACGACTCTTATAATAAAAACAAAGGTTGGTGATAAAGAAGAAATTGGATAACAATGACATCTCAAAACTAAATATTATTGATAGACAATCATTGAACTAAACTATATATGTTTATAAGTTGAATTCAAATATAGTTACATCATCAACATATACATAAGATTTATCAAGTGAAAATGGATTTTTCGAGCATCCGGATCAACTTGAATCCATGAGAAACTTGCACTCTCATGTCTCACCTCGGAGATTACAAATTTAGATGAGATTTTACGAGTGTTTGATGTGATAAAAACAAGGGTTTGGTTGTAATCCAGGCAGGTAGGTTTTGCTTAAGTACAGGTATTTTTTGTTGTTTCTGAACTGCATAAATACAGGTATTGAATTTGAATAATTGATGTCACACAAACCCACGTGTTGTGTTTGGACAGAGAGGTAGCCACTGGATAAGAAGCAGAGACTACAAGCCTACAACCACAATAATGTCATTTTCTAAGGTTTAAAATTCAGGATAGGACTCTTGAAAGGGGCCCTATTTGGTTAAGGCTCATCTATGCTATAGGCCTTGCCTTGCCTTATTCTCCAAGCAAGCTGCGCGTGATATTGAGTTACAGGTCAAGAATTGATTTCATCATTAGCACTAAATAACAACAAATTATTGACGAATTCCATACTATAGGGTTATCTAATCGTGGTTTCATTATTTCTTTATGGAAAATGGATGGCGATTTGGGTTATGCTACTGTTGTGTAATGTGATTTTAAAGGGAAAAGTAAAAATGAAATTAAAAGTCAATGGGTTCTTGATGATCTCTCAATCTTTTAATGAGATCACTGACAAGACAACCTCCGGTTTGACTTGGCGCAATACATGAAGCCTACATATTTTGACTTAATAAGGCTGGCTAGAAAGGCTAAAGTGGAATTGAGTTCCCTTCTCCTTATTGTTACTGTGGTGGTTGTGGATCCGGTTTTAATCTGGGTATTTGGGCCCCAATGGCCCAAAAGGCTACATAGCAATTGATGGCTTGGCTAGATTAGGTTTTTGATCCACAGTAATACATACATTTGGATATAAAACAAAAATTGAAGTTCCTCTTTCAATCTAAAAGAGAGGAGATACTCAGATATAGAAAAAAAAATGAAATTTTCTCAATATTGACAGAACATTGATATTATAAAATTAATTAAATAATCAAATACATATAGATGAGGTGTATTTATAAAAATAGAGTATAATAAAACTAAATAAAAGGGTAATCTTGGTATTAAGTGAAGTTTAAAAACAAATTAAAGAAATTTTAAATTTTTTATGGGGTGGACAAACAAAAAGGGTGTATATACCATTTTTGTGGGGTGAAAATATTTCCGCTCTTTATCCGACGTTTTAAACATGATGGGCAAATTATGGGCCAAAATTTGAATGTTTAATGAGATGGGCTTTTTTATTAGGTCCAAGCCAGATACGGACTATTGGGCCATTATTTATATTGGTACGATATTCAAGACATGATAACGATCTACGAGAATAAAACTGGATGTTCTATTTGGTCTCGGTTTTGTCACGATTGTAGAAAAGGGTTGCATCTTGAGTTCGTAAAATAGGTGCGAGTGGGTTTTATAAAGGGGTGGGTTGGAACCTGGAATAGAGCTAACTAGGCAAACAAGTAACACATGAGCTAGTGTTTGGATGTGAATTCAATTGGAAACAAAGACAGAATACTAATATAGTCAATAGTGGAGCCTAAACGTCTCAAAAGCATTATTAGATTTGGACACAAAGGAATGTCACATATTCATTGTATAAGTTAGTGTTAGAATGCTTGTGCATTGAAAACCTACATTGTGTTGTGTTTAAAATATTGGGATAATCCCAAAAAAACCCCTCATTTTTGATAAATTATCCATTCTCTCCCACACAATTTTGTTTTTATCCAAATTACCGCTTAACTTTTAATTAAACACCCAAAATACCCCCTGAAGGCGTATGAAAAGACAGTAATACCCTTGGTAGTGACAGATTTCGTTAAATGAATAAGGTTGACCATTTGACTCCGGGGGTAAAAGCGGAAATGCGAAAGAAATTTAAAAATCTATATATTAATTGATTAAAATATGAAAAATTAAAATAAATAAATAATTTAAATATAAAAATATAAAAAATAAAGATATTTTTATTTAAAAAATAAATAATTTAAATAATTTTTTTTTTCAGTCACTCACTGCCTTTTCTCTCTAACCTCACGGTTCTCTCTCTCCCTAACTTCACCAGTCTCTCTCTCTCTCTAACCTCACCGCTCAGGCTCCGTCGCTCGTCGTCACCTCTGCCAGACATCCACCACTAACCTCTCCTTCGTCGACTCCTCTTCATCTCTCTCTCTCTGGTGCCGCCGCCGCCGCCTTCTCTCTTCTCCTCTCCTCTTTTTTTTCAAATCAGGATCTGTTGACGTGGTAAACCAGCCAACCAGATTCTTGAGCCCAATGCCGCGCTGATAAGGAGACCTGCAACAAACAAACCGAATAATGGCGAAGAAGAGAAGAAGAAAGAAGAAAGAACACAGGAGGTTTGAAGTGGTTCGGCCCGATTTGGAAGGGCCTACGTCCACTTGCTCTGTTATTACTGTTGATCTCTCACAAAAATGATTGCTCTTCCTACGTTTTTACAGAGTAACAGCCTCCCCAACTCTCCATCTCTCGATCCGTTTACAATAAATGCCTCTCTCTATTTATAGAGAAGAAGAGGCTACAAAGAGAACAAACGGACAAAAATGGCTGATCTTCTCGTAATAAATGCTGCTGGAGAGCTTTAAATGCTTCTGACTTCTGACATGTCAACTCTGACAAAACGTGGGCCGACTGCAAGCCCATGCTGGTTTGGTGAGATTTCCGGAAATTAGGCTGCCATTAGGTGAAAAACCCTTACTTATCGTGCAAGACACGTCATTTTACTGTCTTGCATTGAATCTGGACGAACTGGGTAGGAAACGAACTAGAGCTTCGACGGGACGATCTGGACTCAGCAACGATCTGGCGATCTTGACATCGCTGCAACAGTCTAGCGACCTTGACGTCGCTACCATCATAGCAGGTGAACCTGTCCGTGCCTCTCCCGAGCTCGATCTCGCGATCTGATACACAGTACCTCTCACGGGCCCTTGGTGACTTGGGCCGTCATTTCCATGGGCTTTTGCCAGCCCATTTGAGGAATCTAAAAATACCCATAACATCAACCCCCCAGTTCTTAGGTCGTTTCATGCGGCCTGAGAACTTAATAGTCAACTAAAATCTTTGTGACGAACTGAGACTTTACACGGCGATCTGACTTCTGGAGCGAACTAAAATCTTCATGCTGCCCTTGAGATGCTCCAACGGTTTGATTGTTGAACTGGAGATCTATCCGAACTGGAGAATTCTCAGCGTACTGAGAATTTCGATCAGCGCATTGATATCTGAAGCGGACTGCAATCCTATCATCGATCTGAGATCTTGAAAAGCCAAGTTTTTCCCTCATTTTTCTTGGACACGTGTCGGCACCCCCTGAGGCGGTTCGATTTCTGCAGCAGGCATTAAATGCACGTCTCTTCGTCTGACGGCGTCTCTTCGGGTCACGCACCCTAGATCGCGCTGCACCGTTGGATCTGAGGTGGTTGGCCTGCCACCAGATCCAACGGTCAGGGATATGACCTCGGGACCGGCTATATAAAGGGGGGGCCAGTCTATTCTTTTTGCCTTTTGCTTGTCATTTTCACGCTTCAGGTTTCATCTTCGTCTTCTCGCTTCCGTCTGCCATCAGTCTTCGATCTTTTGGTTCTCCGGCGTCCATCATTCAGGCGACGTTTCTGCTTTCCGGTCACCGGTGAGTTCTTTATCTTCGTCGTTTCTTTGCTTTTCAGCACTTTACTGCTTTTTTACTTCTGGTGATGATTTGCTTGCTGCTTGGTTTCTGGCATTTTGTTCTTATACTTGTGTTTGAATGTGTGCATCTTTTCGTATTCCCTTACTTTGATCCGTTAGGTTGCTATAGATTGTAGGATTTGTTGTTTGTGAGTTTCAGCGATCTCCAGATCGCGCATAAGTAACAGAGGACCGATCTTTAGGTCGCTTATAGTCTTTGTGCGGCGTACGCGACCTGTTAAGAAATAGATAGATAGCAAACTTTGAGCTCTAGTCTGATAGGAACGGTCTGCGTTAAGCGACCTAACTGCTCCTTTTGTTTGTAGATGTCTTCAGGTCGCACGCGCCCACAACATGTCGTAGGAGAGGATGACTCCTCCAGCTCGGAGGATCAAGTGAGAGAGGTCCCCCAGACATCCTTACATAGCGAGGACGTCGCTGAGGAGTTCTCAGCTCGAGAAAGCTCGGAAGGGAATCAGCCTTCCCAGACCGGGGAGCTTGATCCTGCGGAGATCAGGCAAGGCCGCGAGATGTTTAAACATTATCCCTCACGGATAACATATCAGGACCTCGTCGGACTGGGGGTTCAATATCGCTTCCCCCGGGGTTGTCGTCTCATGGAGCCCGCTCCGACGGACCACGCGGCTACACCCCCCAGGGGATTTGTGGCCATTAGCGTCCAGCATCTGGAGGCCGGTTTACGGTTTTCGGTTCCGCCGTATTTAATCGAGCTTCTGAACGTCCTGAAGCTCGCTCCCTTCCAGCTGACCCCGAATTCGTACACCCAGTTTTCCTCGCTAGCGATCTTTTTTAGGAAGTACGGCCTACCCTTCCCGAATCCGGGAATTATAAGGCACTTATACACTTTTAAGGCCACTAGCAGGGGACAACCTCGGGATGGTATTTACTATGCTTCCCCTCGCACGGCGTCCATTTACAAGGACGTGGTACCGAAAGGCGATGCCAAGGGCAAGTCCAACGTAGGACATTATAAAACGAACTGGTTCTATGCGTCTTGCCCTTCATTGTTCAATCTTTTGAACTTCAGCTTCCGGGCTGAACCAGGTAGGGTGTTCTTCAAGTTGCTTTCCAGCTTATATTTGCGATCTCGATCTAAAGATTTTCCTTTTTTGCAGATCTTTCCGCTCCAGTCCTCGGCTTGACTCCGGGCGAAACAGCCGATCTCGAGATCCTCGGTGCCCGTAGATCGGACGAAGACGACGTCAAACTGACGGACGAACTGCTTCGCCAATACCAGCTCGCTTCCGACTCTGCAGAGGGATTGGTTCGCTCTAAACACATCGGATCTAGGCGTACAAAACCTGTAAGGTCTGTTTTCGACGAGGTCGTTGATACCAGCTCGGGTTCAGACAGCGTCGAAGAGGTTGAAATGGCGCCCTTACAGCTAGTCCCGCCACCCCGGAAGAGAGCTCGCCAGACCGGAGGTCAGGCTGCAACCTCACCGGTCGCCCCGGGCTCATCTAGCGCGATGGGGACTCAGGCCGCGAGTGCGGCCGAACCTCCAGCCCCTCAAGCTGTTCAGCC
Source organism: Dimocarpus longan (assembly GCA_022984855.1). NCBI lineage: Eukaryota > Viridiplantae > Streptophyta > Magnoliopsida > Sapindales > Sapindaceae > Dimocarpus > Dimocarpus longan. The sequence continues at coordinate 9,943,612 of CM041024.1, forward strand.
CGTTTCTCATAGGGCTCCCCCGACCAGGACTGCTACTGCCGCGGACAAGGGCAAGCAGGTCGCGACCCAGCAAGGGTCGAAGAAGAAAGATCAAGGGGCGCCCACCGAGCTTCCTTCCACCAAGAGGACCACGCTGGTCATAGGGAAACAGACCGAGGTTGCGTCTCGGCAATCTCAGGAGGGTGCCCCGGGACGGGCTGCTGAGGAAATTCCCGGGCTATCTTACCTCAAGCTCGCATTCGAGCAAGTGCCCGGTCTTCTAGGGAACTCTGCCAAGTTCCTGGATGGTAAGGAGAGCCACGGGGTGAACTTGCTTAACTATTCACTCCGGGAAGCTGCTAAGGTGAGATTTTCCCCTTTTTCCTTTTGTCTTATATTTTCCTTGCTTTCCTCCTGCTGATTTAAGTTGTTCAGAGCGCTATGGCGACGGCGAAGGCGATAGATAGCGAACTGAAGAGGGAGGAAGAAGAGAAGAAGCTCAAGGCCGCGAAGAAGGAGCTTGAGGCGACCTTGTCAGAACGTGACATCGAGCTCGCGGTGGCAAGGAGTGATCGTGAGATTTTTCAGAAGAAGATGCTCGATGCTGAGGCCGCCCGTCTTCAGTCCGATACCACTTGGGCTGAAGAAAAAAGCAGGATGGAATTGGCGATCAACAGCCTCAATTCTCAGGTCGAAACGGCCAGGACTGTCACGGATGACCGGGAGAGGGAGCTGAAGGATGCAGAGGCGCAGCACGCGATGGAGATCAGCAGGCTCATGGACGAGCTGACTGCTGCTCGAGCTCGAATAGAGGAGGTTAGGGTGGAAACGGAGCAAAGCATGGTTTACACCCTGTGGACGCATCACCCTAAGATAGATTATTCCATCTTTGGAGATGACGCTGTGAAGGACGTTGAGTTCTATGCTGAGGACGTTCAAGCCGCAGCGGAAGCAGAGCAGGGCCAACCACAAGAAACTCCCTGGACGCCTGCTGAGACAGTCTTTCCCGAAGCCGCCGATGACCAAGCGACTGCCAGCTCAGCCCCCCAAGTTCCTCAGGACCCCTCCAGCTCGCAACATTAGTCCTTTTTTGTTTTGTACTTGGTTTATTTTTGTCTTTTGAACTCACCTCTTCTGAGGTCTTTGTTTTGTAATAATTACTTTATAACTCAATATATGCTTCATTTCGTTCCGCTTTAATTCACGTAATGCTTTTATTGGACGACGTAAATAACGATTGTAAGTTGTTATTTTGAATGTGTTGATGACGTCGTCACGTTGTGATTTTTTAGTCCACAGGAGGACGTCGGCCCGTCCAGAGCGTTGCGAGCTCACAGGGCGCGGCGTCTCCGTCCAAGACTTGAATAATTTTAAGTCCACAGGAGATCGCGGGCCCGTCCAGAGCGTTGCGAGCTCACAGGGCGCGCGATTCCGTCCAAGACTTTGTTGAGGCCGATAAATACAAGTAAAAACGAAGACAGATGTAAGAGGATAGATTTTGCTTGAATATATTCATATATGCACTGGCGAACTGCCAAAGGTATTACAATTGCAGCAAATGACTTGATCAAATAAATTACATTTGAGATAGATAATCCGGTCTGACTGAATCATACGAAGTAAGGTTGGAGCTTCTCAGCGTTCCATGCTCGCGGGAGCTCCGTTCCGTCCATATTGCTTAAGTGATACGCTCCATTCCCCAAATTCTTCTGAATGATATAAGGACCTTCCCAGGTCGGTCCTAGAGTGCCTTCGCTGGAATTTCGAGCTGCGGGCAGAATAAGTCTCAGTACCAGATCTCCGACGTTGTAATGACGAACTCGCACTTTTTTGTTGTAATATCTGGCAACTCTCTGCTGGTAGACTGCCATCCTTAGTTGAGCTTCATCCCGTAGTTCGTCCACGAGGTCGAGATTGCGCGCGAGCAGCTGCTGATTATCTTCAACGTTGAAAGTGGCTCTTCGATGCGTCGTTACTTCGAACTCGGCGGGAATCATGGCTTCACACCCGTAGACCATCGAGAAGGGCGTTTCCTGAGTCGTGCTGCGAGCTGTAGTCCGGTAGGCCCATAACACCTTTGGGAGCTCGTCCACCCATGCCCCATTTCTTGCCTCTAGCTTCGTTTTTAAGATCTGCTTGATGATTTTGTTCACGGCTTCGACCTGTCCATTGGCTTGAGGATGATCTACTGCAGAGAAACTCTTGGTGATCCCGAGCTCGTCACAAAAGTCGACGAACTGCTCACTGCTGAACTGAGTCCCGTTGTCTGTGATTACCTGCTGCGGAATACCAAACCTGCTGATGATATTACTCCACATAAACTTGACGATCTTCGATGTTGAGATGTCAGCTAGCTCTCTTGCTTCTGCCCACTTTGTAAAATAATCAACCGCGACCACGGCGTGCTTGCAATTTCCCCGAGCCGTTGGCAGGGGCCCAATCAGATCCATACCCCAAATCGCGAATGGCCACGGGCTAATCATCTGCTGCAGAAGTGCAGGGGGAGCTCGAGGTACCTTCGCAAACCTTTGACACTTGTTACACTTCCTTACTAAGGCGATAGCGTCCTTTTTCATCGTTGGCCAATAGAAACCCTGCCTTAACGCCCTCTGAGCAAGAGCGAGGCCGCCGGAGTGATTTCCACAATGACCTGAATGCATGTCATTTAATACCTTCTCGCAGTCTGCCCCATCTATACACCGCAAAAGAGGAGCAGAGAAACCCCTTTTATATAACAGATCGTCGTAGATGCAGTAGCGCGCGGATCGCGCTTTCAATTGGCGAGCTTCGTTCTTCTCTTCGGGGAGAACCCCGTTTTGCAGGTAGTCAACCAACGGTCTTATCCATGAATTCTCTGCCACCACCAGGGCCATCATCACTTCCCCCTTCTGAATACTTGGAATTGGCAGGAGCTCAACAGGCACGGGCTTCAGATCTTCTGCTATCTGAGTAGTGGCTAAGCGAGCTAGAGCATCAGCATGCGCATTTTGAGCTCGCAGGATCTGGTTCACTTCGTACTTCTGAAACGCCCTGAGCAACTCTTGCACCTTCTCAAGATAGGCAGCTGTACTTGATGTCCGAGTCCGGTACTCCCCTTTTACTTGGAACACAACGAGCTGAGAGTCGCTGAATATTCTTACCCGGTCAGATCGCATCTCCCGAGCGAGCTTAAGCCCCGCTATGAGTGCTTCGTACTCTGCTTCGTTGTTTGTTGCTTTGAATCCGAACTTTAACGCATAGAAGATCTTGTGCCCCTCCGGACTGATGAGTAAAATACCTGCCCCGGCTCTTAGCTCGCTCGACGAGCCGTCAACATACAGTTCCCACATAGGCTCCTCAGATGGCCCAGCTCCTTCCTCTGCTGTCCCGGTAAATTCTGCAATAAAATCTGCTAGGGCCTGAGCCTTGATGGACGGTCTGGGGATATACTCGATGTCGAACTGGGCCAGCTCGACTGCCCACTTCAATAGGCGACCTGAGGTATCCGAAGTCTGGAAAATCTGCTTCAAAGGATACCGCGTCGGGACCTCGATCTTATGAGCCTGGAAATAAGGTCGGAGCTTTCTGGATGCGGTTACCAAACAATCAGCGAGCTTCTCTATCTGGGAATACCTGGTCTCCGCATCCGAAAGCCTCTTGCTGACGTAATACACAGGGAGCTGCGTCCTGTCTTCCTCTCGAACCAAAGCCGCACTGAGGGCGCTATCTGATACCCCCAAATAAAGGATGAGCTTCTCTCCTTCTACAGGTTTTGACAAAAGTGGAGCCCGGCCTATGTACTCTTTCAGCTGCTGGAAGGCCTGCTCGCACTGCTCCGTCCATTCGAAGTCTTTCACCCTTTTCAGCACGTCGAAGAATGGAATACACTTGTCAGTCGCTTTCGAGATGAATCTGCTAAGCGCCGCGACCTGTCCTGTCAGACTTTGAACCTCTTTGACCGTCCTAGGTGACCTCATATTCATCAAGGCCAGAATCTTCTCTGAATTGGCTTCGATCCCCCTCTCATTCACCATGAACCCCAGGAATTTTCCAGATGCAACCCCGAAAGCGCATTTCAGCGGGTTGAGCTTCATCCTGTAATTTCTCAGAATCTGGAATGTCTCCGCTAGATCGTCGACATGGGACTGGGCTTGCTTCGACTTGACCAGCATGTCGTCTACATACACTTCCATTGACCTGTCGATCTGCTTCTCAAACATCTTATTGACGAGCCTCTGGTAGGTCGCGCCAGCATTCTTCAGACCGAAGGGCATCACCTTGTAGCAATAAAGGCCTCTATCCGTAATGAACGAGGTATGCTCTTCGTCCAGCGGACTCATAGGAATTTGGTTATATCCTGAATAAGCATCCATAAAACTCAACAGTTGGTGACCGGCAGTCGCGTCCACCAACTGATCGATCCTTGGAAGAGGGAAGCTGTCCTTAGGGCACGCCTTATTGAGATCGATGAAATCAATGCACGTCCTCCACTTGCCATTCTTCTTTTTTACGAGCACAGGGTTAGCGAGCCAAAGCGGATACTGGACGGTCCTGATGAAATTATTAGCGAGCAGTCTATCAACCTCCTCTTTGATGGCATCAGATCGCTCTTTTGTTAACGGTCTCCTCTTTTGGCGAACTGGTCTGAATCGGGGATCAATATTCAGTCTATGCGACATAACCTTCGGATCGATACCAACCATGTCTTTGTGACTCCATGCGAAGACGTCCACATTTTCTTCGAGGAAATTAACGAGCTGAGCCTTCACTTCCGGGGCCAGACCTCGCCCCACACTCAGGCATCTCCTTGGATCTTCCTTGCTGACCTGAATAGATTCAAGCTCGTCTACTGGACCCGATGTCAAAAACTCATCCACCTCGCGAGGATCAAGATTACGATCAAAGCCCTCTTGGCTGACCCCATCTGGCTTTCCTCCAGTCGCCATATCTACTTGCTTATACGTCACCCCGATCTTCATAGCCTTCACATAACAGCGTCTCGCTGTATATTGTTCACCTCGTATTACCCCCACTCCGCTGGTCGTTGGAAACTTGACTGTGAGAGCTTTGGTCAACACGACCATATCCAGATCGTTCATCGCGGGCCTCCCCAAAACCATATTGTAAGCAGATGCCCCATTAACGATGAGGAAGTCCGCTAGGGTAGTCGCCTGACGAGCTGGATCTCCTATTGAAAGCGGAAGTCTTACCTGGCCTATTGGGATGACGGCGTCCCCAGTGAAACCATAGAGCGGCTCTGGAGACGGCTTCAGCTGATTAGCTCATAACCCGAGCTGATCATAACAATCCTTGTACATAACATTGACCGAGCTGCCTGTATCTATCATGATCCTCAGGACCTCGGCGTTGCTGATTCTCGCCTTGATAACAAGGGCGTCATTATGGGGAAATTTTACCTTGCCCTCGTCTTCCTTTGTGAAAATAATCTCCTCCGAAGTCATTCTAGCTTTCTTCGCTGGCCCCTCCTGATCACCCCGTCCTGTGAGATGGACGTGATTTGCTTCTCGCACATATCTTTCATGAGACTTACCAGAGGATCCGGCGATGTGGGGACCGCCATGGATGGTATAGATAGTTTTCACCGTCAAACCAACCCCCTGCTCCTGGCCCTGCTGACTCGTCTGCGCGGGCTGGTGATCTTGACGAGGACGCTGATTCTGGGGCTTCCTATGGTCGGGCTATACCACATACTCCTTCAGACGGCCATTTCTTATCAAATCTTCTATGGCGTCCTTAAGGTCCCAGCATTCAGACGTATTGTGCCCGTTCTCCTGATGATAAGCACAATACTTGCGAGGATTTTTGAACTTACCCGGGAAACCAGTAGGGCTCGGCCTCCTGAAGTTGACTCTGTGCTTTTCTGTCTGAAAGATCCGGTCTTGCCTATCGGATAACGTACTGTAGCGGTGGAAGCGGTTTCGAGGTGGCGAACGGTTCCTCCTGGGCTCCTTTTTAGCTCGCTTCGCCACCTGATTATTGGATCGGTTTCTTCTATCTTCATTACCGACCTGATCCCTCTTCTTGCCTTGATGGGATCCGCTTGCCTCATTTTTCGGCTGGCTGGCCTTCCTCGAACTAAAGGATTCTTCCCATCTAATCTCCCTATTAGCTCGCTCATAAAACTCCCTCAGGTCTTTGACAGGCATTTTGTAAATGCTTTCGTACAATTTTCCATCCTTCCGAAGTCCGGCTGATATTGTTGACAAAACGCCCTCATCAGACGGGCTCTCCACATTATTAATCTCGCTTCTGAAGCGGCTGATATAATCCTTTAGCGATTCCCCTGACCGCTGAAAAATGGTTGCGAGGTGATAGGCCGGAGCGAGCTGCCTCTTCAACGCTTTATATTGGTCGAGGAACTTTTGCTGGCACTCCTCCCAGCTATTGATACTGCGAGGTGGCAGATTCCTGAACCATGTTCGCGGTATTTCTCCGAACGTCGCAGGGAACACGCGACACTTTACCAGCGAACTGGAGGTTTGCAAATTCATTTGGACGTTGAAGGCATCCAGATGGTCATAGGGGTCCGAATCTCCATTATACTTCGGAATGTCAGGGAGCTTAAACCTGGCAGGAAGCGGCTCTCGATCTATCTCCGCCACGAGAGGGCTTCTGTCTTCACTTCGCTCCGCCACCACCTGAGCCCCAGGTCGCTCTTCGAGCTGCTGCATTCGCTCCAGGAGCTGCTGAATAATCGGGTCTTGAGCTCCGAGCTGCCTCACGGGGGACCTCCTACTTCTTTGACTCACCCCGGTGATAGAATGCTGGTCGCACCTTCGGCGTTCTCGGCCCACCTCGTAGTTATCGTTATCTCTACGCCGGTCGTTCTGGCCTCGCCGCAGCTCGTCTTCATTTCTGCGATCTGAAATACGGGGAATTCCATTGCTTACCTCGACCCTTCTGCCACCATCCCGGCTGATTCTGACTCTCACATCTGAAGGTCGAGCTGCATCTCCATTCTCCCGAGCTCGCTGACCCCGGGCTTCAGATCGCCTATTCGACGAATGAAGAGATCCTTCTGGCACATGTACTCCCCTTGCGGCCTCTGCTACAGGAGGTGGAATCACCGTCGTCCTTGGCACGTTCTGATCACGACCTCGCGCCATCGCCCTCAACGTATCCGCCATCTGAGCCATTGTGGCCTCTATCCTCTCCTGACGTCGGGCCAAGTCATGCACGGCGTCCTGTCCTCCCTGAGACGGTCCTGCACCCATATCCGTCATCTGAGGCTGACGCCGCAGCTCGATCTCTTCGGCTCTGTCGTCTACTGAGTTTCTGGTCGTTCTCCCCTTAGCCATGGCGATTACAGAGCTCCACTTCGCAGTTGGGCCCTCCTTCTAGCGCCAAAATGTTGACGTGGTAAACCAGCCAACCAGATTCTTGAGCCCAATGCCGCGCTGATAAGGAGACCTGCAACAAACAGACCGAATAATGGCGAAGAAGAGAAGAAGAAAGAAGAAAGAACACAGGAGGTTTGAAGTGGTTCGGCCCGATTTGGAAGGGCCTACGTCCACTTGCTCTGTTATTACTGTTGATCTCTCACAAAAATGATTGCTCTTCCTACGTTTTTACAGAGTAACAGCCTCTCCAACTCTCCATCTCTCGATCCGTTTACAATAAATGCCTCTCTCTATTTATAGAGAAGAAGAGGCTACAAAGAGAACAAACGGACAAAAATGGCTGATCTTCTCGTAATAAATGCTGCTGGAGAGCTTTAAATGCTTCTGACTTCTGACATGTCAACTCTGACAAAACGTGGGCCGACTGCAAGCCCATGCTGGTTTGGTGAGATTTTCGGAAATTAGGCTGCCATTAGGTAAAAAACCCTTACTTATCGTGCAAGACACGTCATTTTACTGTCTTGCATTGAATCTGGGCGAACTGGGTAGGAAACGAACTAGAGCTTCGACGGGACGATCTGGACTCAGCAACGATCTGGCGATCTTGACATCGCTGCACCAGTCTAGCGACCTTGACGTCGCTACCATCATAGCAGGTGAACCTATCCGTGCCTCTCCCGAGCTCGATCTCGCGATCTGATACACAGTACCTCTCACGGGCCCTAGGTGACTTGGGCCATCATTTCCATGGGCTTTTGCCAGCCCATTTGAGGAATCTAAAAATACCCATAACAGGATCGAACCCAGTCGTCTGGGTTCGTCTCCTCTGGGTTCGAACCCAGACGAGATGAGATTTCATCTCATCTCGTCTCATCTGGGTTCGAACCCAGAGGAGACGAACCCAGTCGTCTGGGTTCCATCTGGGTTCGAACCCAGAGGAGGAGACGAACCCTTATCTGGGTTCGAACCCAGACGACTGGGTTCGTCTCGTCTGGATTCGAATCCAGACGACTGGGTTCGTCTCGTCTGGGTTCGAACCCAGATGAGACGAACTCTCATCTGGCTTTGAACCCAGATGAGGGTTCATCTGGGTTCAGTTGATCCTTTAACTGGGTTATTGAGTTCAAACCCAGTGCTTGATGATGTTTGATGATTTTATTTTTTAATCTTTGTGGATTTGTTGATTGATTATTGTTCAATGTGATTTGTTGTTGATGGTTATGGGTGTACCGATTTATTGTGATGGTTATTGGTATGATCATCATTGTGGGTCTGGATGATATAATGGCTGTGGAGATCCAAAATCTGGATCTCCATTTTTTTTATTTTTGAAAAATTTTTATTTTAAATTTTTCATCTGGTCTGTGGCTGGTATGTTGGAGGTTGGTGATGAAGATTGATGATGATGGAGATGGAGGTTGAAGCGGTTGAAGATGAAAATGGTCGATGAATCTTCCGTATTTTAAGCAATTTTTTTTAATTGAAAATTAAATTGTAATTATTTTATTTTTTAAATAAAAATGTTTTATCAGGGTTAAAATTGTCAATTCGTAATTTTATCAACTTTTCTGTTAATTTACTGACAGAATGGGGTAATTTGGACAAAAATAAAACCTAAGTACTAAAATGAACATTTTTGTAAACTAGAATCGGTTTTTTGGGATTATCCCTAAAATATTTATGCATTGAAAACCTACAACACTTTCACACACACACGACAAAATACGTACACAAAATATACATTACAGTATAAAAGAATCCAATTCCCATAGATACATGTTATTCAAATTAAGTACAGACATGAATGTGGAAATTCTTTTATTCATATTGATTTATCTTTTTGAAACACATGAAAATATTCAAGTTTGTGTACATTAAGGATGGACAATAGGCGATATTGACGAATTGCGGGACAGGCTAAATGTCGCAGAGTAAACAAGGCTTGCCGAACATCTATATATATATATAAAATTTTTATTGGAGTAACAATATTAACACGCCCTTTAAGTGCTAAAGGCACACGCCGTGATATATGTTGTTAGTGTATTCTAATTTACTCAAAAAATAATTTTAGTGAAGTTTATTTATAAATGTAATTATATAATAAAATTAAAAAATAATAATAATTTTCATAGTAGGTAAATTCTAAGTATATATAATTTTTAAAAATAATAATTAATAGGGAGAAGTTACAAAAGTGTGTGCAAACAATTTTGGTAGGGTGGAAATAGTGTTACTCTTTCTGTAGAGGTACCAGAGGGGTTGCCCAGGCGGAAATTTATATGCCCAATCAGGATCTGCGGACAGGACCTCAAAGGGCAAACTTGCTTGCTCAAGCTTGGAAAGCCCATCAGATAATGGCCCAGACGGTGGATTAGTATTATGATTTCTTACTTTTAATAGATAATGGGTTCATCTTGAAATTTGAAGGAAAGATACATAGAAAGCTCATAATTTTTCTAATTTAAATTCCTCGATTGCTAAACAATTTGAATATTATGTTTAATTTGTTTTTATTCATTTTAGTACAAGGTTCACTCAAAACCAACTCATCGTATATTTGATATAGCTTTTCAAATATAATTTTTAAGAATAGATTTTTTGGAGTAGAGTTTTCATACATGATAATTTTTAGTATAAAAATTAATATTGTGTAGTGTTGACGTCTGGATTTGGCTCCCTAGTCAACGAGGTTGTTTTTGGGCCCAAGCCCCAGTTTCGGGTAGCTAGTAAAGATTATGTGAAATAGAAAGGGAATAACAAGAAGAGATCAGAGGCGAGGAGCAGAAACACCAGAAGATTTTTAGAGTGGTTAGGCCCAAAAAGATGCATACGTTCACTGTTCACTCTCTCACTATTTCAACAGAGTAACGACACTCAAAAGTCCCATTTTACAATGAAAATCCTCCCCTATTTATAGAGAAAGAAGATGAGCTACAGTAAAATAAAATAAGACAAAAGTATACAGTAGACAGAAAGCACAATGATGGGCCACATTTAATGCGTCGGGATTTTAATTAATGCGGCTGACAGTGCATTAAATGTGGCCGAATATATATTAAATGCGGCCGAAACTATCGCTTCGGAGGTCTGTCCAAGAGGGATTTCAGGTGGCTGATCAGCATGGGTCATGAGTGGCTACCGAAGCCTTGGCTGTAATCCCTGTCAGAGATGGCGTGCATGGCACGTTTGGTGTGATATTCTGCATGGCTCTTTTGATCTCTGTTGACTCGCGATCTTGGGAGGGGCGGTTGAGATGGACTTCTTAGCGGATAGAACCTGCAAATCCACTGTCGGGTAGATGAGCTTTTTGAAGAATCATATATCTTGAGAGTTGGGTATGTCGACGATGGATCAACACTTCCGTGACTGGTCATAGTATTGGGCGAGTAGCCTCATTAACGAGCAGGCGTGCAAGCATGCTCAGAGATAATCGAGCAACACGGAAGACAATCCTGGGTGAACGGATCTGAGCGGAATAAATCCTGTTGATGACCATTTGGTAGGCAGATCAAGCGAACGAATTTAGCGAGTGGAATTGGCGAACAGGCATAGCGGGCAGACATAGCGATCAACCTAAGAGAACGGGTATAACGATCAACATGAGCGAACGAGATTGGCAATCGGCTTGGGCGAACAGATCAGAACGGACAGAGTCAGCGGACAGCCTGGATGAACACTCTGGACGAAAAGACTTTGAGCCAAGTCCGAGCGATCCTATCAAGCGAACAACCTGAGCGCTCGGACTGAGCGGACAGTCTGAGCGTATAGAAATGGCGATCATGATATCAATTTCCATACACGAATAGACAGACGACCGGGAGGGAGACTTGAGTCATGTTAAGAATGGATGGTGGGTACGCTGAATCGGGTCATCCGTTGGGACGTTGGTCCAGAAAAAATGACCGATTGTCGAGCCTTCAAGTCATTGGGCCGGCACTGCGGATCTTCTTGGGCCCGAATAATCTGATCGCTAAATTTTCCACAACATGTAGTTATGTATCTTTAAAATAATAGATTATTTGAAAAATTATAAAATCATTGTTAATAAATAAAGTATAATGTTGTATTTTGAAGGTGTATTTTAAAATTTATTAAATATAATAGCGGTATTTGAGATTATTTATATATCTTTAGAAAAGAAATTCAGAATTAGTTTTAGAATAATTCCAAAATTTAATTTCTTTCAATCCATAAAAAGGTTTTTTAATATTTATAACGCTTGTACAAATTGATGTCAAATATTAAAACAAATTGAAAAGAGCTCAGGGCATTGAAAAAACTTCAAAAAACGCCATGACAATTAACAAACATAGATTCACGCAAAATCCTTTTAAAAAAAAAAATCACTGAAAATCAACTAGAAAAAAGGCAGTTTGTTTAAGGAATTTTAGCAAAGTAAAACGACAGAAAAACATGAATAATTATGGGACAAAGAGGCAAATAAGCCGCTAATCAAGGGCTAAAAGCATCATATTATAACGATTTGATACTATTTTAATCTCAGCATAAACTTAAAATCGATAATAATATTATAAGAAAATAAAAAAATAAAATAAATTAGTAGACATGAAATTTATGTGGTAAAACCCTCAGTGTGAGGGAAACATCTACAGACCAAAACTAAAAGAATTTTATTAAATCAAAAACTACAATATAACTTCTTTCTAAAAATTTTAAGGGAGAACTAAGAAGAAGAGAACTCCCAAATGTACAATTAATATTTAAGATATGGTATGTGTGATCTGGGATGATGGATTACAAAGTGCAATTACCTATTTACAAACAATATGTGGAGGTGTAAATCTTCATACTTTACTTACCAAGTCAACAAATATGGCTTCAGCATGCAAATAATTCATGCTTTACCATTTTCATGGTTTACTTTACTAAGTCAACAAATGTGGCTCTACCAAATATGGTTTCACTACTTTTAACATTCTCCCACTTAAAGCCATTTTTTAATAATATGGTTTTATTATTCTAATCTTTGATCAAATTCTTGCTATTTACGTTTCTACAAGATCGTATGAGGATCTTTACCATATAAATTTATCAGTTGATATACTTGGTCATTACATCTGCTAGGCTCTCCTTGGTGTGTATATCAACACTATCATCTTCCACCATTTCACGAACGAAATGATATTAAACTCCTATGTCCTTTATCCAGGAATGAAAGGTTGGATTCCTTACAATATATAAGACACTTTGACTATCACAGAATAAAGAGATTTTCTGTTGTTTTTGCCTAGACTTATCTAATAACCTGTTCATTTAAATTGCTTACTTACAAGTTTGTGTAGCTGTCATGTATTCTGCTTTCATTGTAGATAAAGCCACAATAGTTTATAACTAGGATACCCAACTCATAAATCCTCTTGCAATCATAAACACATAACCTATAGTAGATTTTCTTTTATCAAATCTCCTGCAAAATTTGACTCTACATAGTCTTTAACTATAAACTCTGATCTTCCATAACATAATACAACATTTGAGGATCCTCTGATGTATCTCAGAATCCTCTTTATAGCATTCCAATACTCTTTACCAAGACTTGTCATATATCGACTAACCACTTCCATTACTTGTGCAATATTTGGTCTTGTACATATCATAACAAACATTAAATTTTCCACTGCTAATGCATATGGCACTCGAAATATTTCTATCATTTTCGCTTCATTGCTAAGCCTCATACTTGAGAATAATTTGTAATTCACAGGAAAGAGAGTAGAATTGGCCTACAATCTTATATGTTGAAGCGACATAAGATCTTTCTTAAGTAGTTTTTCTAAGAGAGCCAAAACTTTTTCTCTTTTCTGTCTCGGTGAATTTGTATCCCTAGAATCTTATTTGCCAGTCCTAGATTCTTCATATCAAACTTTCTAGTTAACTGTGCCTTTAATTCTTGGACTCAATCTTTGTTGGGACTTGCTACCAATATGTTATCCACATACAATAGCAAGATAATGAAATCATTACTACGTCCAAGCCTTTTGTAATATATAAAATGATTTGAACTAAGTTCGTTGGATCCAAGACTTATAATGAAATAATCAAATCTCTTGTACTAACACCTTTACGTCTATTTTAAACATACAGAGATTTCTTTAACCCTCAAACTAAGTTCTTCTTACCTTATTAAACAAAACCTTTTAATTGGAGTATATAAATTTCTTCTTCAAATTCTCCGTGAAGAAATACAATTTTCACTTCTAACTACTCTAAATATAGATCAAATGTAGTACACATTATTAAGACTACTCTTACTATTATAAGTCGAATCACTTAGGAAAATATCTCATTAGAATTAATATATTCTTTCTAAGCATATCCTTTTACCACCAAATATCATTCCACTTGGCCATCCCATTGGATCTTGAAAACCTACATGTTTCTAATGGCTTTCTTACCTTGTGGTAGAGGTACAAGTTCCCACATCTTGTTTTTATGTAGAGCTTTGATTTCTTTTTGTATTACTGTTATCCATAGAGGTGCATCTGGACTGTTTATAGCTTCATGGAAAGCTGAAGGCTCTCTATCCTCTATTAGAAAACAGTATGTAATATTGCTTTCTGTAACACACTTCGAATGTCATACTAGTAGTCTCTTCTCTTGACTTAACCGTCAAATTTCTGAAGCCTCGGTCTCTACTGGTTCTTATTTTTCATGCTCTGGTTTTACTTTAGAAGAACTTAAATTTTCATGTTCTGAATTATTTTTAACCCGTACAATTATAGTCTCTAAATTTTCTTTTGAAGTGCTATCATCTCTATTTCTTTGAAAATGATCTTTTACAAAGATAACATTTCTGTTGCTGATAACCTTGTAGATAATGGGATCCCACAGGCGATACGCCTTCTCTCAATCAACATATCCTAAGAATATGTATTTCCTTGATTTTTGACCAAGCTTTATCCTTTCTTGAGCATTATTCATTATGTACATAAGACATCCAAACAAATGTAAAGTAGAATAATCAATAGATTTACTGGTCCATATCTTCATTGGTGTTTTCAACTCAATTGCTATGGATGGATATCAATTTACCATATAACAAATGGTCTTCACTACTTAAGCCCAAAATAACTTGGGTAAACCTGCAGTCTTCAACATAGCTTTTATTCTTTCTGCAAGAGTTTTATTCATTCACTCAGTCATCCCATTTTGTTGAAGAGTGCATGTGATTACGCCTTTCAATTCCTTCTTGCTTGCAAAAAGCAAGAAACCCCCCATATGTATATGCTTTTCCATTATCTATCACCAAGCACTTGATCTTTTTCTCAAATTCAAGTTCTATTCGCGCTTTGAATGCTTTGAACACTAAAAACACATCTGACTTCTTCTTAATAAGGTATACGTAACTTCTCCTAGAGTAATCATCAATAAATAATACAAAATATTTTGTTCGTCCTCGAGATATATCTGGTGATTCCTAAATATCAGAATAAATCAAGTCTGGAATGCATTTGCTCCTAGCAGTAGAATTGCAGAACTTCAATCCATACTGCTTATTTGCCACACAATGCTCACAAAAAGGTAGATTTACCATTTTAAGCATAAGAAGCAATCTATGGTCAGAGATAATCTTCAAACCTCGTTTAGATATATGGCCTAATTTGAGATGCCACTTCATTGTTGACTCTTCCTTATGGTTGATTGATGTAATATATGAATTAGCCTCCAATAGTATTTTTTCTTTAAGCATGTATAAATTTGCAACAATCTTTTATCCTTTCATGACAACAAACGTATCTTTGAAAATTTTCAAGACTTCATTTTCTATACGAGTCTTACATCCAAGATCATCCAATTGTCCTAAAGATAATATATTCATCTTCAAGCCCTTCACATGTCTTATCTTCTGAATAGTGTGAACTGTACCATCATGCATTTTTATCTTGATTGTGTCTATACCAGCAATTTTCAAAGAATGATCATCGCCCATAAATATATATCATCTTGAGATAAATTCATATATGAGAAATCATTCTCTACGAGAGGTTATGTGCCAAGTGGCTGTTGAATCTAGAATCCAGATATTAACAAATTGTAAGCTACTTTCTACAACAGTGGTTGCTTCGTTATATTAGACATTACTATCATTTGAGGTACTTGCTACACATCATCGTAAATTCAATGACTTAAAGAGCTTTATTCTTCTTATTTTGCCAACACTTACTTTTGACATGCCATTCTTGTCATGGTTGTAGCATCTGACATTCTTTACTTCTTGATTTTAATCTACCATGATTGAGACTTCTACTAGGGCCACATTCTATTGATTTCCCTCTTGTCATTGACAAAGCCTCTACTTGTGTACTACTTGTCAATCTATCTTCGTTGTTCTTCTGCTTACTTTCTTCTTCTAAGACATCAACTACAATGTCATCGAAAACTAGATAGTCTATGATGATATTATTTATCAAGTTGATAATAAATTGATTATACGAATCAAGTGGACTTTGAAGTAGAATTTCTATACGTTCAGTTGCCTCTATTATATGACCCAACACTGAAAGTTGCAAAAATATAATATTTACAGTGTTGATGTGGTCAGTTACTCCTGTAGATTCGGCTATTCAAAGATTATCAAACTTCAATTTTTAAGAAAATCTTCATGTGTAGTGCTTGGACTTGTACAATCTTGTCAGTGTCTCATACCTCTTTAGTCATCTTCTTCACCACACTTGATAATACACCAGTTGCTAAGGCCAGATGGAGATTAGCAGTTGTGTTGTCATGCATCTCTTTCCACTTGATGTCGTCAGTGATCTCGATTGGTCTTTCTTCTATTGCTTATAAACAATTATTTTTCCTCAAAATAGTCTTCATCTTCATCTTCCACAACAAAAAATTACTTCCATTAGACTTCTCAATTTCAAATTCTACTACTATCTTTATGAAACACTTACAAGATATCTAATGAATAGTATCATCATTAGTATCCGTATTCCAAAATAGTATACGTATCTATAAATAGTGCTTGAAATCAGTTCTCTAAAAAAAAAAAAAAAAAAAAGGTGGGTCACAATGGATACATTTAAATACTAAGTCTTTCCTTAGCTAGAACTTTTCCTAAACATGCACTTCCACATCACCGCACTTATTTCCAGTAACTAAGAATAATTTATTTTTGATGTGGAAGATTAGACAATGCAAAAACCACAGAGCATACTCAGAATTTTCTAAATAACCTATGACTCTGATATCACTGTTATAACGACCCGATACTATTATAATCATAGTATAAATTTGAAATCGAGAATAATATTAAAAAAATGAAAGAAATAAAATAAAATAGTAGACATGAGATTTACATAGTAAAACTCTCAATATGAGAGAAATATTCACGGACCAAGATTAAAAAAAAAAAATTATTAAACCAACAACTACAATACAACCAATCTAAAAAATTTTTAGGATAAAACTAAAGAGAAAAGAATTCTCAAATATACAATTGAGATTTGAGATAAGTTATATGGGATATAGGACGATGGATTACAAAGTGTAATTGTCTATTTATAGGCAATATATGGAGGTGCAAATTTTCATGCTTTACTTCATCAAGTCAATAACTATGATTCCACCGAATATGCAAATAATTTATGCTTCATCATTTTCATAATTTACTTTACCTAATCGACAAATATGGTTCTACCAAATATGGTTTCACCTACATAATCGGATCGTAATAAGGATGCACAGGACATTTTTAATTTTGACCATCTTTTTCACGAAAACGACAACAATTGCACTGGTGTGACAGGAAAAGAAGCTTTTGACCTCGTCAAACCAAAATTACACTTTAACATTAACTTTTGACAAATGCGTTGGAATCTAGTGAATCATGCTAAATTCGTACAAAATAAATGCAGTATTAGGATCGTTTGCCCACCAAAGGTGGGAGATCCATTTCCCAGGAAATTGTTAAATCCTCCACGTGCAATTGGAAGCTACATTTTCACTAACTAGTAAAAATAATGTGGTTGATCCTCAGCCCTCACGTGCTCTATGTTTCTGGTCCCTTAACTCCGTTGATGAAGATGACTTTGACTCATCTATACATATATATATATATACACAACCCGAATTGTTTTCATCTATTATATCATCATAATTCATTTTGTGATCATAATAAGTCATTTACTACATTTTTTTAGTAGATATTTTAAGTAATATTTTATAAAATATTTTTATTTAAAAAATCAATCATTATTATTATTTGAAATAGGGAAAACGACTACTTTTTTAATAAGAGTCAAAAATCTCGTAGAAATTGAACCTTTTAATGAATAAGACGCAACTATCTATTTTAAAACGTGATGTGTATTTTAGTCATTTTGGTATCGGTATAAAATTACTATTAGTATAAAATTACCATTAAGCACTTTGGTATAAGTTGTCATGCGTCCCATAGGCATTAGCTAGCAAAACAGTCGCCTATAAAATTACTCTTCTCATTTTATTTTTATTCTTACAT
Organism: Dimocarpus longan; assembly: GCA_022984855.1. Lineage (NCBI taxonomy): Eukaryota > Viridiplantae > Streptophyta > Magnoliopsida > Sapindales > Sapindaceae > Dimocarpus > Dimocarpus longan. The sequence continues at coordinate 9,961,420 of CM041024.1, forward strand.
ATATTTTTTGAGATTGTATTACATTATTGGGATTGATTTATAAAACAACCAGAATTAAACGAAATTGAACATTAGTAGCACAGTTCAGAAAGCGACTCTCATATAAAAAGGAGTGACCCACACATAGGTGGAGAAATTACCCTCATATAAAATGAAGAAAGTAGTAAATACTGCCATTAAGTATTGAATCCGCCTTTTATGAGAGAGGTGGGTGTACAACCGGTGCTTATCCATTACACCAAAACAACTTTTGATCATTTTATTTTTACTTTTAAAAGCACTCATTTTCAGTATTTCAAATAGAGTAACTTTGGTCTCTAATTATTCTATGCTCATCCACACTGCACCGTCCGAGACTTTTTTCCCATTCCCATCCTAGATGTTATATGAAAAAATACAAAAACAAAACAAAAAGTAAGAACATGGATCAGTTGGGGATGAGAAAAAAAATCCTTTTTTGCTTTCTTGCTTCGCATAAAAGAAATTTCGATATCTCATTGAAATCGATGAGGGTGACAATACCATGGTCGGTGGTCATTTTTTGTAACATTAATCAGCTTTGTGGGCAGCGGGCAGTACTCATTTTCTTGGTCTTCATTGTGATGTCAAATTCAACCTGGACCGTTTCAAAAGAAATCGAGCAATCTTCAAGTCTTGCCGATGCAACATTTATCCCTATAAAGATACTTATTTTTATTCTAGTAAATTGTAATGTAAAACTTAGATGTAGATGAGGTCAATTGTTCAATAGAGACTGGAAGACACCTATTTTTGTAAATTGTAGTGCAAAAGACAGATGAAGAGGTCAAAATGTCTCGTAGACACATACATTCTCATAAATTGTAAACTAATGAATTGTATAAAATAAGATCATTGTTTTCGAATTTTTGAAGATAGAAAGAAATCTTAACATCTAATTTTTATTTTCTCAGGTTAGAAAGTTTTCTTACCTTAAAAATCAAAGTAAATAAGTTTTTGGTTGAGTATATGAGGGATGGACCCACTATTGGATCAAGGAGGACATGTGTCCCCATGGAATTTTTTAAAAATTAATTAAATTCAGTGTATTAGTCCTTAGATATTTAAATATATAAATATAATATTCCTTCGTGTTTCGGCAACGGCTATGATGGTTGCAATTCATCTTTTGCTCCATATGCCACCATGGTTCGTTCCCCGGCACTAGGGATGACAAAACGGGTTGGCATATTGGGTCGAACTGAATTCGATTATATTCATTTATAAATTTAATCAATTCAACATGAATTCATTTAAGAAACGAATTATTTACATGTCAATTCGTTTATAAATGAATTAACACGACACAAAATGACTAATTTATTTATTACTTGAATCATAAATGATCAAAACCCACTAACTCATCAATCCATTAATTCGTTTAATCCATTTAACTCGTTTGATTCGTTTAATCAATTTAATTTGTTTAACTCGTTTAATTTGTTTCACTTGTAACCCATTTAAACCTGTTTCAATTAGTCTCGTATCATTTCAACAAAGTTAATTTCTTCATCCCGATTGACTCACATTAATAAACTTTGATATCTAAATTCAAGCACCATCATGACAATTAAGCTAATTCAGATTTAAATTTTAAGTGGATTAGAATCCATAGCATGAATCTCAAATTAATCTGCAACTAACTCTCCATCACAATGGATTAAACAATTAACAATAAAAACATCCCACAAACCAAAAAGATAAAAACAAAACTTTCAAAATAATTGCCATACATATCAATAGAAACTTCATCAAAATCAATCCTTTATTTCTCAAACACAACAAACATAAACAAATCAAACACAATTCAAACAAAAGTGTAGCTATATAATTCTAAAAAAGAGAATAATCAAAATTTTCAAATAAAGAGACGACGACCATAAGGGAGAAAGGACGATGACCGTAAGGGACAAGAGGAGAAGAAGCAATGATTGTGAGGGAGAAGGGGCAACTGTGAAGGAGAAAAGGTGGATTCGATGGTGTGGTATGAGTGTGGGAGAATGAGAGAAGGGCTATCGAGGTGTAGGTGTGGGAGAAGGGGAGAAGGGCTGACGAAAAATGAAAATGAATTTGAAATGGGTTAGGTTAAGCATTTGGTTAAATGTTATGCATATATGTGCACATAATTACATACTAACTCCTATAATATGTCAATATTACAATTTGACCCCTAATGTAATCGTATCAACCTGCGATTTATTTAAGCAAACCCAATTCAATTAATTTAATAAACTGATTAGGTAGGTTAACATGATTACAATACAAATTCATTTAACTCAAATCCATATCCATTTATTTTTTGTGAATTCGTGTCGACCTGTCATACCATGACCCGTATTGCCACTTGCCCGGCACCATCAAAGAGTTTTTGCTTTTTCTCTTTTTTGTTTTTAGTTGTTTAATATATTATTTAAATAAAATATCAGATACGAGCACAAAAATTGAAAAGGTTTTATTGGTTGCGGTTGCCTTCCTTTTCAGAAGCAACCATGGTTCAATCGCATTTTTGTCTCATAAAAATGTTTCTTTTCCCTTTGCCTCACAAGTTTTTTTTAATTTATTTATTCACTCATAAACGTTTTTTTTTTTTTTTAAGATTTTTTTTATTTACTCATAAACATTGCTTTGTCTAATTATTATTATTTTTTTTTTACTTTTTTTTTATAGTATGGATCTTGTTTTTCTTTCTTCTATCCATCATGGCTCAATACATTTTCCTATTAAAACATATAACTTATTCTCTTTTTTTTTTTTTTTTTTCATTATGGTTCAATTTGTTCTCCTATCAAAACATGTTTGTTTTTTCTCTTTTTTTTTTTAATACTATTACAAACTGATATTCAAATTTAAAATACTTTAACTTCATAAATTATTATACTCATTTTGAATTTTTTTCTTTTATTGTAAACTATATCATATTTACACGAACTAGAGAATAAAATATATAACGTTGTTTAATCTTAATAGGTCTTGATTTACTCATGATCATTAGTGTGAATTATGTTTCTTTTACATAAACTATTTTATATGATAAAATTTACAAATTAAAAAAATCATATGAATTATAATTGTTTTTGTCTTTTATTTTTATTTTACTTTACTTTGTTATAAATCATATATATTTATTAGATAAAAGATTACAGATGTAGCTTGATTAGTAACTTTAATAATAAATATATGTAGTTTGAGTACATACATTTATTTGCAATCTGAATAGCAACTTTCATCATAAACGAGATATATTCCTAAATTAAGTTTTTATTTTATTTTTTTCCTTAATGATATGAAATTTGAACTTCTCTAGCTAAGAAAAAGATAGTTTAGTGCACAATCAACTCACAATTGGTATGCTTTTGATTTTATATTTATATTATGAATGTTATTTTAAAAAATTTTGTTTACAATCTTACAATGGATAAAATTATATGTTTCCTACTGGTTATGTATTTTAGTTATTTTTATTTCATATAATGTCCTTCAACAATTGAAGGAAACATTATAAAGAACATTTCATATAACTTAGTTTTTTTATATTATAATTATTATATAAAAATGTCTTCCCTTATATAGATTTTTGGGTTCATCATTATATATATTTAATTATTTTTATAAAAAATATTAATATATGCTTTTAAAAAAAAAAAAAAAAATCTAACGCAGATTAAGTCATTATGTGCAACCAAATATTTACTTCTACATTGAAAAAAGCAATCTATCTACCAAATACTTCCACAACTATGAACTCACAGCATTAAGGAAAAATCTATTCACGTATACTCCTAAATAGACATGATGACACTATGAGTGTAAAAGAGAGATATACATCATTAAATAAAAACTGGAAGAACTATTAAATCATGTTTATGATGTTTCAAATTTTAGCCTTTTTTTTTTTTTTTTTCCTTTTCGTAATGTTCGAAGGGCAAAGTTCATTACATTCGTGCAAGATGTATTACCCTAATCACATATTCATTAATGTTAAGTTCTTCAATTTGATTCCATAAAAATAGACATAGCATCCACGGGCAAAGCTATAAAGCAGCCATTAATTTTGACATGCTTCATGCACGACCTCTTCCTGAATTCCTGCTCCTCCAGCTTGCGGTCCTGCACCAACGTTTTTTGTAAGTTTTGGTGAAGGACATTAAAATTTAAAGCACGTCGTCCTTCCGCGCTAGTTTCGGTGAAGGCAGGCGCGTAAAGGTGTTAGAACTATTTGAACTTTGAATCGATGGGGTAGGCTGCGGCTGCCGCTACACCCACATGCTAGCAAAGAAGACGTTAAAAGGGCGCCGAATTCGAGTCAATTATGTCGCAATGTGTGACATTTATAAAATTCAATTTGATTTGATTTGTATATGACACCATCAAAACGCACTCACCCGCTTGAGTTGAAAATAACTGCGTTTGCTTTTTGTGTATATATAACGGAATTGGTTGTTTCCTATCGTAGTTCATGTAACATCAATCATTTATGTATATTAATTAATAGTTTAAATAGTCGATGAATTTTCCTTCGTGTTCATGATGAAATTTAAATATCATATATATTTATATTTATAAAATCATAAAATGTTGAGAGATCCAGAAGTAATGGAAGTTGATTTTTACCCCATCTTTGTATCCATAGTGTTTGACCTGACTGCTATTAGACTTCGATTAAACAATAATTCGGTAGGTAAATAGTAATTTGGTGGTCTAGACCAGCTGGCGACACGTATCTGTTATAAATTTGGATGGTTAAGAAATTTTTTTTTTTTCTTTGGATCACATTTCAATTTGGTTTCATGTATGGGAGGCTTTTTTTAAATTACTCAAATTCATACTTACTCATCTTGATCAAGCATCAAAATATGACACTAATTTTTTCTTTTTCTTTCATTAAGAATCAAACTCTATATTCTAAATCTAAATGGATCCAGAAATTTATGTACATACTAATTAATCATCGTAGATAGATAAAGGTTGTGACCTTCATTAATGAAGGTTGAGCAAGCCCTTGATAGAGCGTGATTCATGCTAGTTACCTCAACTGCGAAGTGATTTATTGTCCAACTTTTGATAGAGGTTGTGATTCCATCAGCAAATTTTCACGTAGATTGTTACCTCCATTTGAAATTTTTGATGGAGGTCACACAATCTCCATTAGATCTGATTCTCCACTTTCAGTAAGTGGTGGAGGTTTTTTCTTTTCTTGGATTACTTGGATTAAGGACGAAATCGAAATTTTGGAACTGCCTAATGGAAGGGTAACAAATATAAATTCAACTCGACTTATAATCACCTAGTTAGACTTGTCCTTTGCATCGCCCTAAGGTAGGAGGTCCTTAAAGTTCGTTTTCCGAGCTGCGAGATAATAAATCTCGTCTCGCATTCCCCTTTTTAAGCTACCAACACTCTTGATACTAAAGAGGTGGCAGCAGATTTTTGGGATTGGAGGTGGAAGGTCATTCCTTTTGAAGGCTGAGGTTAGAGACATGAGCTGGGAGTAAGAGTTAGGGGTTCATTGGAAAGAGTTGAGCTTTAGCCTTTGATGAGATAGGTAGAGACTGAAAATCTGAACATATGCCTAAGATGATAGGCGCTAACAGTAATGAACCCCTGGGGAGGATAGATTACATGGTCGTTAGGTGAGAGCAACATGACACAACAACTCTCAGGAAGGTGATATTCTAAAGCTATTCCCTCCAACTCCTCACATCTCACCTTCGAGACATAACGGATAAACGTCTCGCAAGCTCTTCTTTCTTCAATAGCTTCGCAAGCTTACTATCCCTCAGTGGTCTAATGGATTATATAGGGTAAGCTCTAGCTACATATTCCTCAGCAATCCCACCACTCAGAGAGGTCACTTCTTTAACAATGCGAACCTCCCCTGAGTCGAGTTTCTCTGAGCTGAAAGAGTCACCATCTCCCACTCTGTATGACCGACGTCTACAACCTGAAGACATCTATATGTAAAAGGGAATAGTTAAGTCGCTACATGCAGACCATGCCTGAAAATCTAAGTTTTCGACTCTCTAACAAGGAACTTCATAATTTATAAGTCACAAACGACATACAGATTACTAAAGTCATAGGGGGGCTCGACCTACGATCTAGTGACTTATAAGCTAATAACCTACAAATATCTCATCCTACAGCTCGTATACATAGTGTTACAAATAATAAACAGTCCATAAATAGTCAACCAATAAGATCAAATCAAAAGGAAATGAAAAGTCACAACTACTAATAAGCACGCAACATCAAGAATATGAAATATTCCAGCCAATATCAAATCAAAAAAAAAAATGCAAAATGAAAACCAAAAAATCAAGAGTTGGTTATGGAGACTTACTATGAACGCAGTAAACCTTAATCGCCTAAGAACGAAGACGCTGATTTTCAATAGTTTTGAATTTAAGAAGTGTAAACGCAAGGATGTAAAATAAGAGAAAACGAGAATAACAACGATGGACGTGTGTCAAAGAAAGCGAGAGAAGAAGGAGACTCAGTGGTGTCTTGAGTTTGAAAATGGTAAAGTAAGAGGGAAAAGGAAGGGGTCTCTACTTGTATATAGGCGCAAGACCCTAATCGTTAGATTTAGGGGCTAATCAACCGTTTTAAATCTAATAGTGCTATGCAAGTTGAGGGATTTGTCATTATAGGCTAACATTTGAGAAATATGCGCATTAAATGCGCATAAAACGAGACGTCATTTGATGCGGTTACCTAAAGAGTCGTCATAAGTCAAGTGATGGGACATAATTTAAAAATGTGGCACGACAAGTCGTGGCACATTAATTTTTACTAGCGAACTTGAGTTTTCAGTTCGCAGATCACATTAAAAACTAAGGGGCTGATGTTATGGGTATATTTGGGACTGTATAAATGGACTGATAAAAGTCAAATGAACTGATTCAATTAATTGAACCAATAAACAAAAGTCTAGTCCGTTAATGTCCAGCTCGCAGAAACGAGCTCTCAGTTCGCTGTTGCAATTCTCAAGTCGCTAATCAACCATGGTCAAAGCTGCCTTTTGTTCAGCTCTAGGTCGCTTAGAGCGAAATCTAACTCGTAGCTCGAAGTGCTCATTAAATGAATCTTTTCGAAAATGCAACAACCTAAATTGAGGAAGAGTCAACTATCAGAATTGGAAGTAAAATCAAACTCCTATTTCGACAGAATCTATCCCTAAATTGATGGACATCGATTTTGGAAGTATAATTAACGTAGAATTCCTTCCTATTTTATTGTATTCAAATTGTAACATCCCCACATTATAAATAGGAGTTGAAAATTCATTGTAAAGGGAGAACAATCAATAATAGACTATGACTCTACCAAAATAATCAGAAAAATAATTGTAAACGTGGGCATTCTTTTGGGCCAAACCACATAAAAGATCTTCTTGTATTCGCTATTCTTCCTCTTCTCTTTCTTTTGTCTTTGCCTTTGTTTTGCTTTATTTACAGATTAGGTCAAGAACTTGGGTCAACTGAATTTACACATCGACAGAATATATTTTGTTTAAGTCTAGTCAATTCTAGCCCTCAAAGTGTGCATGTTTGTTTCCATATTTGAGAACTGATAAAAAAATCGATTCATGTTTGATTTCAATAGGAGCTTAACTAAACATGTAAATGCCTAGCCCTTATTGAAACATGAACCAAAATGTCGAAGAAATTGGAAAGCAAAATAGATATGCTAATATATTAAATAGTGACATGGTACTCAATACATTATTGTCGGGCTAAGCTTTAATTATACATTTACATTAATCCAATCCATAAATTTATCTTCATCATCAAATTCCCAGACAAATGCAAACATGAGCTTTCCTCCATTAGCGGGTATATATGTAGCTCTAATCCTCTTCCAACAGCACCGTAACTTCAAAACACCAATTCGTTCAATCTCTCGCATACCCTTGATGTCTCAACTCCAACCCTAGAAATTTTAACCTACAAAAATTTATTAAATAAAAAGATTAAATATTGCATGACCGGAGGAAATTAATTAGAATACTAGTTAACAGAATCTGAATATTATTTACCTGAGCGTGAAGGGTATGGAAGACCTTGTCACCTACAGTAGAAAAGCTGGCACTGACAACTTCAGCACCTTCTTCCTCTAGAATGCTTATGACTTCATACAGGAGGAAGTTTCTTTGCAGCCCACTTATAATAATTACTTCAATGCTAGAACCCAAGTCTCTTAATTCAAACACAGGCAATTTGAAGCCAAAATTCATTCTATTATCCATTATGTTACAAGTAGTGGGAATTATTGGCTTCATTGCCTTTTCCTTTATCTCCTTCAATTTGTCTATTCTTTCTCTGAGTTGCTTTATATAGGCGGCAGCTTGATCTAGTTGGTCTTGTTGAGATATTATATCCTGAAAAGGATTTTGTATACAATGTTAGGATCTACACTTTAAAATATGGAACTTGAATAACAATATCTAAAAAAAAAAATCAGAATTTCTCAAGATTTATGATCATATCAATAGACTATAAAATCCAAGACAAGAGTTGATTAAACTCAAACATAAAACAGTTTGCCACTATTTGAAGACAAATTATACTTAACCTCACAACTTAACAAAGCTTGTACAATTTACGGGATGGTTCATGGTTTTATGTAATCTACACCTTTATAGTATATGTTAAAAGGAAAACACTACACATTAATTTGTAATGAGAAGATACATGTGTATATTGATATCAGATCTAATTTTTCAGTAGAATAATTTACTAGTCGTATTCATCAGATTTGTTGTTCAGCTCAGGAAATCCAAATTTACAATGGGGAAAGTTAATTTGGAGTGAACCTTCCTCACAAAGACCTACATAATTTTCATTTTCTCAGCATACAATTTAATGCAGGATGCATGTCCCTGTAGCTGAAAAGGGAAAGGGCCTACTAGATGGAACGTTGCCATTAATAACATAATGAAGATGTTTTTTTTTTTTTGTTTATATTTCCAAATTCTCATCTATTGTCTTGAATATGTGTATAAGATTGCACAAGAAGTGTCTTTGGATCATATTTTTATTAATGGGAAAAATTTAAGAACCACATTATCCATATTTCATACTGTCCATTCGTTGTCAAACTGCACCAATGATTTTGACGAGACAACGAGCCAGCAGTACCACGAAATTAATATTAGTCACTGCTGCTGCTTCATAAAACAGCCCTCAGACCACAAGAAAGTGTAAAATCAAAAATCAATAAAGCAAATACAGTTACTTATCATCTCTTTGTTTTGATGGTTAATTATTACATTAACTTTTAATTAACAAAAATGCTATTATACATAGTAAAATTGTGACTTCAACCGAGTTTCTTCCTTTCTTTTTTTTTTTGAAGTAGAGTTTTTTCCATTTGATCAGCGGTTTAATAAAAGAAAATTTTAGACTAATATTTTGTTAGTTTATATTAGAGAAATTAGAGAGAGAGAGAGAGGTGAAGTAGTAGTAATAGTAGTACCTTGGAGGTTTGGAAGTGGTGAGAAGGAACGAGAGAAGCAAGCTTGAAACATAAAGCTTTCATGTGGTTTCTACGATTTCTTTCTATGGTTTTTCGATCTAATTTTGAGGACTCCTCACTTCTCTTCATCTTTCTTGACCCACAGCAAGACAAAACAAAACAATAAGGTTTTCGAACAGGAAGACTTCAAACCCAGACAGCATAAGAAGAAGAAGAAGAAGATGATGATGATGATGATCAGTTCACAAGAAGAATCAAAGAGACTCTGTAGGTTTTGGCTTCAAACTCTTGAGGTGAAGATGACTGATTACATATAGAGATTGATGCATACATAGAGGGTGATACCGTGGTTGGTCCACACAGTCAAAAAGACAGGATGAGAAATATCACACGAAACCTCCCCTGGTCTAGTTGTGGTTTCTTAATGGGTCCCAGAAAACCAGGGAATTTTGATGGAGTTCTTTGTAAAGGTCGCAATTGAGGAAGAAGTCACTCAACTTATACACACGATTTCTGCTTTTTGACCTCCTATTGCCGTTATTTGATATGTGTTTCATGTTATCATTTAATACATAATGAATTTGCATGTACTTTTTTACTGCCTAAAATCCGCCTTTTCAATAGTGTATAAAATTTTTAGAATATTAATTTCTTAATATAATAGAATTAAAACATAATTTATATATTTCAAAAAAAAAAAGAAGATAATATATATGTATGATTAAAAGAGTAATGACAATTAATGATAATTTACACTTTTTAAAAGAGTAAAATACACGAAACCCCCTAAGATAAGTCTTTAATCAGACAGAATCAAAGTTTTGCTTTTGGAACAAAATACCTCCATGCTGTTAGTTCTGGTTATTTTGCATTAGTTTGACGAAGAGCATTCGCATCATTTTATCTTAGTTGACTAATAAAAATAATAATTAATTAATAATTAAAAATCTTTAATAAAGATTAAATTCAAAATAATTTTAAAATGACTATTAAAGTGAAAAAAATTAAAAATAATAAATAAATGTCTTCATTTTCTTCATCTCCACTCTCTCTCTGGTTCTAATCTCTTCATTTTTTTCATGTCCAATGCTCTCTTAGTAAATCAAAGTGGAAAAGTAAAGGCACGACACTTCCAACCAGTTCATCTCCCTATTACTCTTCCCCAGTTCATCTCTATCTTGATTTTTTCAATTTCAAAAAACAAATTGAAAAAATCATCAACCACTCATCTTGATCATGAACTGGTCCTCTCCTCTACATTCCCATCCATGAACATCACCATTATCTCACTCTCCACCTCTATGAAGGCCAAGTGGACCTGCTAGGGCTTAAGTCGGCGGCAAACGCCACCTTCTCCAACTCGGCCAGTAGATGGGCAATCTCGGGGAGGGGGTTGTGGTTGTGGTTGAGCTTCTTGTAGTTGACCTCCGAGTCGGTCTAGTGGAAGATTCATAAAGAGTAGTCGGAGCGGTGGTTAGTCAAGGGAAGAGAAATGAAGCTCGACCCGGATGACCATGAAGAGGAGGCGTTAAGGAACTTGTAGCCAATGAAATGATCGTGGGGTGAGTCCCGTAAGGTGTAGATGCCAAGCCAGTCAAGGCTGGAAGGTGATGACACGTTAGACCACTCGATCATAACGACATCACCTAACTTGGTTATGGCTTTGTGTGTGGTTATTTTTTATTTTTTATAGTTTTCGTGTGGTTCGTTGATGAGAATTAAGAAGAAGATGAAAAATGAGGAAGAACATTAAACTTTTCAAACTTTTGTGAGACCCACAATTATTATTATTATTTTGTGATGGATTATGTTTTTTTTCCCAAGTGGGCTGGTTTTGATCTGGGTTGTGTTCATGTGGTGCTTTTGATAATGATTCTTTATTTAGATTTTTCTAGTTGAAGATGATTCTTAATGAAGATCTGTTGATGATGTTTTCGATTTTTTGGGTTGAAGATGGTTCATTTAGATTTTTTAAGTGTTTAAATTAAATTTTATTATTGTAAATTTTAAAAGAAAATTAATTTAAAAACTAAGGTTATTTTCGTCTTTGTACATCCAACGCTAGTCAACTATGACACTTAATTATATTTGACTATTAACATGGTGCCTTTTTATTATAAAAATGAAATTTTTCTGTCTGATTAAAGTTTTACCTTAAAAGAGTTTCGTGTATTTTGCTCTATCGTAAAAGTATCTCTATTCATGTTATACAATGCAGTTGAAAAACAACTGCAAAAATCGATTAAAGATTATCTCTCTTTTAAAATTTTCTACTTCAACACAGTACTATTTTCATTATTCAATATTATTTTGATGTCTGACCGATTCCTTACTCTTAAATCAAAAGTTGAAATAATTGCTCAATTCAAATCCATTTATTTGTTTTGTTTAACCTCTTCATTCACAAATAAATTGAAGGTCAAATATTTAAATAATATATTTAAATTGAAAAAATAAATTCAAGTCGCCATAATCTTAACCTATTATATATAATACTTAAAAAGAAGTTAAATTTAAGTATAGTCTTCGAAAAAAAAAAAAAAAACTTATGAATATCAATATATATACATCAAGTCATCAACATCTCAAAAGACAGCCCTAAAAACATAAAACGACTTTCGTACGTTGGAAGTTTGTGCTTTTGTGAGATGGAGAATTAAGAGGTCGGAGGATGAACGTAGAACTTGACTTCTTTTACGCTATTCCAGAGTTCCTTCACTTTTATTCCCCGCGGTATCACCGTCCACTTTTTTCAACCTGTATTTGTTTCTGTCGCTTTTACTCGGTTTATAATTTTATAGAATTTTTTCATGCTTTTGGGCGCAATAATTCTTGCTTTAAAACAAAATCTCAAAAAAAAACAAAAAATCTTACTTTAAAACTGCTTAGTACGTCAATTTTGACCCGTACATAGTTGATCCGTGCAAATATATATGCCATAATCGATAATTTACTTAAATATTAATGTATCTATAAATTCAATCATTGAATTTTTAATAAATTAGATCTAAGAATTGAGACTTAATATTTAATTAATGAATGATATTTTTAGATTTGATTCATTAAAAATTAAATAATCAAGATTATAAATACATCTATATGTAAACCCATTGTAAAATATGTATATATATGGAAAATTAAAAAACATATTGTTTTATCTTTGTTGCAAATTGCAGATTTAGTTTTTTTTTTTACAACAAAATTGCAGATTTAGTTTGACAATTAGGGCATTTCATTAATTTCGAAACCCAAAATTCTCTCCATCATTATTTGATTGCTTATATTACAATAAAATTGTAATTATTTGAGCTTATAATCTCTATCTTTAAACAAGTGTTTGTCTGTTTTCCAAAAAAAAAAAGTTGTTTGTCTTGCACTTCAATGAGTTTACTACTTCTTGTTAGATTAACTGAACTTAATTGCGCGTAAATAAAGCCTGTGTTCTCTCTTTTCTTTTTTTTGTTCCTTTTTTCTTTTAGAAAAATTAAAGCCTAATATTCACTTTTCATTTTTTATTCATTCAGGGGTTACTAGAAGCCAAATCAAAATTCAAAAAGTACAGGCCGTGCTTGTTTTGAGTTTGAGTTTTGAATTTTTTTTTATTTGTTTCTTTTTTATTGTCATTATCATATTACTGCAATGGCAGCCACACAGCCCGGACTATTCTTGATCACAGGTTCAACACCTGGCACCACAAAATTTATTCTTATCTTTTCTCATCGCATGGATCGTTCTTCTACCTATATGTGGATCATTCACTTCTATTTGGGAGTTGCTCCTATAAATGAAGAGAGAGAAAGAGATATATGTATCTCCTCTATATCCCGTGTTTGAAAATTTAAGATTATCATTGAATTATGTATCAAATGCAAAGTTTGACAAGTTAAAAAATAAAATTAATGATTTAATAAGAAACAACTGGAGGATAAGAGATCGTTTATTTTTATTATTTTTCACTTAATGAGTCTGAATTATACATATTTAATTATTTTTATTTTTTTTCTTAAGTGATCAAACCACTAAAAAAATTAAGATACAATTTTTTACTTTTAATTAAATATCAAATCACTAAATGATTTTTTAAATATATTATTTGAAATCAATCATTCCTAAAATAACATATTTTTAAATTTATCCTAATTTTACATTATACAAATTCCTTTTATGTCATTCATTTTAATGTTATTTTTATTTAAATATATAACAATAATAATTCAACTTAATATCATTTTTTATTTTTATTTAAATATATAAATTTAATTTACTTTATTATAATAATTTATTTATGTATATATAATTTTTAAAAAATTACTTTACTATAATAATTAGTCATATTTTAATTATAAATAAAAATATTATTAGTATATGCATAAAAGTGTTTAGTATTTACAAAAGAATTTATTATAATTATTTATATTATATTAAATGAAGTAAAATGATATAAATGAAATTACTAATTTTCAGATAATTTTAACTCTAAAAAATAATCAAGAGTACCGTACATTAAGAGATAAAAAGAAAAAAATAAATAAATATATCATTCAGATTTCAGATTTCAGTCACTATTCAATTTTCAATCTGTAACAATATTATTCAACCTTCAAACGAAAAAATAAACAACCCTAGAGTTAATAAGTGAAAGTTGCTAAACTTACAAGACATGAAAGGACAAAAAAAAAAAAAAAATTAAAGCCGAAGAGGTAGAAATATTAATATGAAACAAGTACCGCAGCCCTCGATACAAACATTATTATAGTTGGTTTACTAGTCATTTAATTGCGTTCTAGAAGTTTATAAAGATTTACATTGTCATTTATTTTATTTTTAAATTAGTATCTGCTTACCACCATATCAGTTTTTTCCATATATTTATATATATATATCTCACATCACTATTATCCATTATCATGACATTTTTTTTTTTTTATATATATATGATAAATGATTCTAGTCAGCCTCTATAGCTTGTTTACAAGGATCAACTTCGAAGATAAAATGGGAGCAACCCATATTATGTGGAGAAGAGAAACTTATGTATTAGCAGAAGACATGCGTTTAAATCCATGATTTTGACGTCAACCTATGGATAGGGGCGGCGGGCAGGACAGTATTTTACCACTGTGTCATATATTTTAAACTATATATATCATACACTTTAACTTTCAAAAATTCTAGGGGGCTGCAATCCACCCTACTGACCCTAGCCTTCAAGGTGTTTAACCCCTGAACAGATGTACTTTATTAACGATATATAATCGAATAGGATTAGGAACTATGGAATGTGAAAGATCAAATAAACACAAATGTACTCGTTATTCATGTGGCCTAGACATGAAGATTTTAGTACACGTGTCCAAGCAAACAATTTATCTACACAAGGAGGTAACAATCAGCTATGTTGTATTTTCCCTTGATGTTTCATTGCTAAAGAGTAAGAACCTAATGTTAGTTACAGTTCGGTGGATTTAAACATTTATAAACTGCAGATGCAGGTTGCTTGTAATTGGGTATACTGCTAAAATCGATAAATCTGACCTCCCCTGGAGCAAACGAAAGTTCCCTGTGCCTGAAAGGAATTGGGAAGTCAGTCAATGTACTGAACATAACAGTTGTTCATTTTTAACACTGAAATATTTCTAATGTTGAACTATTGGGTACCTTCTCAAGTCAAGACCAACCAAACCAGCCTGAAGGATTGTCAAGTTGTCAGAATCTGGTGAGACGATAACGACTGTGTCTTCAGAGTACTGTGTCTCGAGAATTGACATGAGTTGTGTAACACGAACAAATACATCCGCAACACTCTCATTTGGGGTTCCATCGTCTGTAGGAGGAGGCTTAATTGTTGGAGACATACCATCTGATGCATACACCTAAACATTCCAAATACAAACAATTCCACATCTATAACTATGCTTAGGCACATAAATAGGGAATCACCAAAAACCTCATTCAATTGCTAATTTTTTTAGTAGACAAGTCCTAATGATTGTGAAGATGGATTGAGGGTCTTACTTTAGAAATGGTTTCCAATTTCTTCCCTTCATAAGCTCCCAATCCTCGCGCATCCAGGAAGCTATACTCAGGAACTATATAACTGCAACCAGTGCAAAACTAGTAGTTATCAGTGGAAGAAACACCATTGTCATTACATATTGCTTTTTAATTATAAATCTAGATTTCCTGAAGAAACTCAACAATGAGATTATATTTTGTTATACACATGCTTAAAGAGTAAGTCATAATAAGAGCAAAAAGTTACTCAATCTTGCTGGATTTGTACATTCTGGAGACGAACAACTCAACAAAGACATTATTGCATTAAGCTTGACATTTTCTTCTGCTTTGTGAAACTTCTCTCAGCAACAAGAAAATTTATTATAACTTCTTGAATCAGTAGATTCTATTCATTTACAAAAGTAATAATAGGAGCAAATAAAAATGCAAACCTAATTTGTATACCTTCGACTGATCCCATTAACAGAAGCAATAATCTCAGCAGCCTGATAAGCTCTTTGAGTGATAGAAGGCCAAATCCAGCAGCCCCCGTCACAGGCCCCCATTGCCTTCAAATCAAAAGCAGCCTTCACTGTCTGCTTCTTTCCTATCTCTGATAACCCACTATCAACCGATGTTTTTGCAACTGGATTCGTGTTGATTATCCCCAACGTCTCATATTCAGACTCCCCAGCCCTCACCAAATAGTACCTTACGCACCCACCACAATTAAGACCAAATTAGTTAAGAGAACAACAATAGACGTGCCTACAAACTGAGAAAAAAAAAATGTAGAAAAATAGAAATTCTATTAACTCTGCTCCTATATCCAACCAAATTGAGAACAATTAACACCAGTTTTAAACTAATGTAACACATTAATCCCTAAATTTAAGAACCTGATTTCCATGTAATCATCATTTGGGACACAATTAAACAACAATCAGAACACAACAATACACCCAGATAAACAAAACAAAGTAGCTTAATTTTATAAGAAGCAAACAACATAAACTCCTTTTCATTGTCCCCAAATTAAACTCTCTAAATAATCACAAAAGCAATATAAATTAATATACATGAACAAAAAATCTAGTGGGTTGATATTGAACTACCGGTTGGTGAGTCGAACTGGGGGCATTACGAAGAGGCCACGGGCACCGGCGACATCAACGGTAGATGAGGCAATCGAAACAGAAAGAGTAAGGGCAGCGAGGAGGCGGCGGCGGTTGACTGGTTTGAAGCAACTGTGACAATTTTGAAGGGTCGTTGTCGATGATGACGACAGCACTGGCGTAGGCATTGAAGAAACGTAAGTGGGATTAGTTGTCCGCAACATCGTGGTTTTTTTTTTTTTTTGTCTGGCGGGCGTTTGGTCCTAACCTACGACCATTTTCGGTTTCAGACACAGCACATGGAATCTAATAGTCCAAACATTATCTTCTTCAAGCTGACTTTGTGGGTCCCAACCGCTGTAAGTCAACGAGATAGTTTGTGTTTTATCTCCCCAATGGACATTCAATTATTTTCCACAAATGTCACCCTTGTGAGCTTGTCACACCTAGAAAGAGGCCCCTACTTCACGTGCCTGAAAAGGGATGAAAAAACAAACAATGCAAAATGAGCTGCTGAAAAGATGCAAATGCTGATGATAGAGTGATAGTACAGTCAAAAGCGTTAGTTGATTCTTGTTTAATACGTGACGTGCAGGAGTTGGGGACGGCAGAAGAATTTTAATTTATGCACATTCAAGATTTGGACACAAAACCAAAAACCATGCTCAACACATGCAAGCAGTCAAATCCATGAATTCCTCAATTCAATCAAATTGAAGTTTATGAATCAGACAGTCTACACTAGTATTTTGTCACAAAACATGCATGTTACTTGATAATTGTTTGTATCTTCGGACGTAGGAGCATGGACAGCATGGTTTTACATTATATATGGCCAGTGTTTATTATGGTTTGACTCTGAATATGATCACTATTTGTTTCAACTGCCATCGCTTAATGAATCCTGTCTTATAGTCAAGATGCTTGAAGAGATAAAAAAGAAGCAAAAAAAAAAAGAAGAGAGAGGCGAGGGGAATATGATTGATACTGAAGTAGGGAAAATATCTTCTTTTATTTTGTGTACATTTAATGTGTCAAATTTTGGGTGCATGATAAAACAATATTAGATAGATATATGTAAATATGACAGTATTAAGGGCAGCCTTCTTCAAGAGAATTTTCCTAGTAGAAAGTTCAAAGTCGTTTGTTTCTATAAATATGTGATAAATGATGATGGGGATATCCAGGGACATAGTAGGAATTATCAATAGGGTGGGCTAGAATTTTTATAAAAATTTCAACAAGTTTCCGTTATTTTTATAGTTCTAAAAAATTCAATACATATGCATTAGTAATATTTAAATACACAAATAATATTCATTATAAATAGAGACTTTGTCTCTACATAAAACGATTTTATAGTATTTCAAATATCACCAAAATAATTTAATCAATTAAATTAAATTAATTAGTTTATTCTTAAATTTTCTATAACTAAAAATGATAGCTACCCTAAATTTTTTAATCAATATAGTCAATTTATAAACTATTCAAATTCATAACAAAATAAACTAATAATGACAATAACTAAATTTTTCTTAATTAAAAGTTATAATAACCCTAAATTTTTTAAACAAAATAACCATCAAATTCATAAATTTCACATAATAAGATATCTAATTTAGAGAAAAATTGTTGATATAGGCAAAAAGATGAGACCAATTGTTGACGTTGACATAAATATGAAATGGAATCAAGTCTAATAATGTAAGTCAATAAATCAAAATTAGTAAAAATTTTAACATTAAATAAAATTATTAAATATGTAAAATTCTTAAAATATGTACCTAATATAGGAAATGGAGTCAACGAAAAGTTATCTTTTGTTTGTTTCCACTTTGTGCTGAAGCAAAAAATAATAATAATAAATAAATAAAAATAAAATAAAAATCGATGGGAAGTAAGAAGCCAATGCATGAATCAAAGAGAGTTAGGGGTAAAAAAGCAAAAAGCCAGATAAATAAAGACAATAGCTTGGAGCCTACAAGAAGCACAAAACCATGATTTTAAGGGGTAAAATATTAAGTTGTAATATTTATTTATTTATTTATTTTTAAATGGGCTGTGGTATCTAGTAGAGGAGTGCATACGTATAAGAAATAATTCTACCGCTATCGTTTACGTAATCGTTAATTTTCTCCCATAGTTTATTATAAATTTAAAGTCTCCATTTCCATTAGCTTTTACTAGCAAATGTTATCAAACGGTAAGAAAAACTCATTTATCATCAAAATATTTAATATAATAGTATTAAAATTATTAAAATATAATATAATAAAAAATAAAAAATAATTCAAAAATTGTAATCTTCACCGGGCATTTCAATGATGAACAACAGAGATTAAATTTCAAAACAAATTTTAAAAAATATAATTGGAATGAAAAAAAATTGGTGTAATATCGTAAATCGAATAACAAAGAAATAGGATGTTACGGTTAAACTAAATCTTAAAAACAAACTTCAAATAGAAATTTTATTTAAAACTTTGAAAATAATCAATAAAAATATTCAAGCATAACCTCCAAAAGAAATTTCCTAAAAATTAAATACTAAAACAAAATACGTCATTACAAAATTTCTAATTCATATAAAATCTGAAACTAAATACAGTGAATTGTATTAACTATCACCAAAGCTTCATGTTCAAGTGAACTTCAAGTTCTAACACTCAACGTCCATAAATTTGATCATACTCTACAAAATGATGGATACGAGGGGTGAGCCGTTAACTAGGTAAGTAAATTCATGTATAATATTAGTGTCATCATAAATATCTTTACAAGTCAAATAAAAAATTCAATACATATGATCATATTTCAAAACCAATATTCAAAAACAAAAATATAATCAATTTTCATATTTGTAGAAGGTCTCGTGTATGATAAAATAGTAAACAAAACAAAATAACATATCAAAACATATATTCACATAACATAAATAAAAAGTTAGCTCATATCTTATAGTGTCACAAATACCCGCGTGATGTGGTCAGAAACAAAATATCACAATTACTTGTGACACTCGGTCAGAATAACAGAATGTTACAATTGTTCATGTGACACAGTCAAAATAACAGAATGTCTATGACAGGCCTCTATCATAGGCAGCTTGTCGGCAACCCTACGGTCACCCCCAGTCGACATCCAATCCGACTGGAAAAATTACCACAAGCTAAGTCGTTAATTTATTTAAATCTTAACAAATTTTCTGTTACCAGCGGAAGCGTGTGAATTTTTTTTTTCTTTTCTATTTAACAAACACACTTTTTTATTTAAAAAAATTTGGACAACATAACGGCTGTTTTTCGAACATGCCATTCTGTAAAATTTTCAAAAGAACTTGTATACCTCTAAAATCACACAATTTTCCCCAAACTATTGGGCTTTCGGCCCTCAATTTCAGTTTTACATACAACCACAAACAGGTGTTAATTTCAAAGCTAAATAGAGTTAAAATTTTCAAGTCATGTATAATTTAAATTAAAATAATTTACAATACAAAATCAAATAACTTTTATACGATTTCATATAGCAACTGAAATACTTTATATACAAATGTTGAATTTACAAACATCAAAAATTAATTACACGATTTCAAAATATCACAGCATAGTCAACATGATACGCCTAGTCTTGCTTCGAGGTCCTGTCTATTGGAGTACCTGTACTTGTCCTTGATGAGGTTTTATTCATAAAACACATAATAGTAGTGAGCTTTAAAAGCTTAGTGAGTATTACATAATTTCTTTATGCTTAAATTTATTTATAAAACTACATTCCAAAAATCTTTTCAAAACACTTTATATATAATTCATTGAGATCAAATTAATTGAATTTTTCTACGAATCGTATTTTTCAAATTAAACATGAAATAGATTGCATGGTTTTCAATTTCTAATAAATCAAATATCAGGGTGGCAATATTATTTTCAAATATTTTTATAATTAAAATGAGTCACCACTCACCATCTATGTCATATAGTACCCTAAGTATTGAGCGGAATTGTCCTCACTCGGCTATCCCGTAATGGTACCTCGGGTGTCATCAATCCGGTTTGTCTTAGCGGAATTATCCTTGCTCAGGTAGAAACTAGCTAATAATATACCTTTTCACGTGCATTGGACGACTCACTTGACTCACTGACTCAATTAGCCCTATGTGGATATCTCTTGCGGTTAGCTTTGTTAGTGACAGACTCACACCCCAACTCAGCCAATGCACGATTAGGGTACTCAACCTAGACCGGAGATCTATAAAATACTATTGGCGCACCATAGAATTTCAATTTCAAATTCATTTATAATTATCATTTCTTTAAACCCATTTGACGTGTCAAAATAATAACTTCACATACAATTATTTTGATTCCAAATAACTTTCCCACATCATTCAAATAAAATGTATATATAAATTTCATGCAACTAATTCTTATAAACACATTTAATTTAAAGATTTGTGCTTAATAAGTGCTATAACATATACATTAATTAACTCGCAACGAAACTAATAAAACACTCACTTGATGTGTTTTACCCGCGTTAGAACCTTATGTCGCCTTCTCCGATTTTGCTTTCCCTACAAAAATCATATTCTAATCTTCAATAATATATCGATTTAATACAATTTTATCCAACTAATCTTTTAATTACTCAATTAAACATTTCCGTTTTAAAAGCGTTTTAGACACATTTTAGTATCCGTTTTCACTCAAACTTTCGCCCGATTGCTTCTATTTCAATTCTCCACCAAACTCACATTAATTTTAACTTATTTTAACACTTAAAGGCATTCAAAATTATCCGAAACAACCTTGGGACAACAGCTATGTTTACTGCCCTTCACCAACTGAAATCAATCCAAACTTTACCCAATTTAGTTCTTTTCACTTCCTATTAATTTTATCATCCATCTAGCATCCATTTAACCTCATTTATCACTAAACTCAAACAAAACACACACCAAAACAGCCCCTTAAAGTACTGCTATCCCTCTCCCTTTGGTTTCACATTTTGTTTTTTAATCTTTCAAATTCAAATCAACATCAAATGTATACAACCTCCCTCTAAAATCTTAATATACAACAAATCAAATTTCATCATACAAACACACAAAACCCATACAAAACCACCAAAAATCATCACTAAACACACTAGTTTTTATGTCTATTTTATTTCTCTTGATTTCCTTTCCATTTCCAAGCTAAAACCATGGATTAAACATGATTTGGACTCAAAATAACACCAAAACTGCAGCATATATATAGGTCACGCAATTACCACAAAATCTCATCAAATAACTTTAAACTCACATTGTTTTCACTTAAATCTTTTAACTATCTTCCTGGTTGATCTCCTAAAATGATTTCCCTTGAATTTGAGCTCCAAAATGATCAAAATAGCTTGAGCAGCTGCCGAAATCACTACAGAGCAGCTTGGCATGCACCTCTCCCTCCCACAGCTCAAAGCGACAAAATGTCTAGAATTTGTCTCAAACTTTCTCAAGGATAATGACTAAAATGCCCACTTTTTATTTACACAAAACAATAGATAAAAAAATGGATAAGTTGGTTGTTGACGTATAAAATTCGTCAACTAAGTTCTTCCAGACTCAACACTGCATGAACAACGCGTATAACTTGTAGTAGAGGATAATATGAGTAAAGATGATAAAGATAGAATGCAAGACAGTGAGGTGTTTAAGTGGTTCGGCTAAGTTTACCTACGTCCACTGTTTGTTCTCTCAATATCTGGACAGAGTAACAGCCATTTTTTCACTAAGTATTTCACTTTTATGTTCACAGAGAAAGGCTTCCCCTTTCTATAGAATGAGAAGAGCTACAGCGATGTACAATGCGTTAAACTAAAATGATTACAGTAGTTAATGAACCTGACCTCCATTTAATGCTGCCGGATTACATTAAATGTAACGTCCCAAAATTTTCTAAATTTTTTTTTTTATATATATTGAATTTTATTTTCAAGTGGGATTAAAATAAAAATTCAATGAGTGGCATAAAGGTAATAAAGTAGTTGATCTTGGGGTTAAGATGGAATAAGAAATGAAAGAAAATATCAAGTTAGGAATATTTCTTATTCGAGGGGTTTAAATGAGAATTTTAAAAAGTTTAGGGGTCGATTTAGCATTTTAAATTTTTGAGGGATTAAATTGTAATTTGACATAAAAAATTATATAAAAAGACAAGCATAGTAACCGGCATTATTCATTTTCTTCTCTCCTCAGCCGGCTGCGTCTCTGGTGCGAATTTTTGATTTTTTTTATTTTATTTCCTATTTTCTTTATTTTTTTTACTTTAATAACCCTTTTTAACCCATTTCTTAACCAAAACACTTAGATCTAACCTCATTCAAGCTATTGGGTGTCTAAATCTAGACTTGAAAAATTGTCAGTGAAGTGAAATTCGGGTAAGTTAATTTTTTTATCCCATTGAGAGCTCAAATCGTGTAGAAATTCAGGTAGAAGCATGCTAGAATATTTAGGAAGCATCAATACCATTATATGATAGTTTAATCACCTCCCAAGCATGATTTTCTTTAATTTTTCAAACCCCAGGTAGAGAAATACACGATTCTGATCCCAAAAATTTCAATTAAAGATTTTAGGGATCAATTGGGAGCTGTTAGAGGCTAGTAGAAAGCCCAAAGGTTGGTGTACTCATATTTTTAAAAATTTTGCTTATTAATTCCGAATTTTAATATATATTTATTATTGTGATAGTTGATTTAATTGTTTGTTTGAGATATTAAATTGTTTTGGGTATTAATTATATGTTATTTGATGAAATTATTTGAAGAAAAATGATTTCGAAACAATTTTCGCAATTAAAATCCCCTATAGTCGAAATTGATGTATAAATTATTATAGGGGTATTTTCGTCATTTTGTTTGCCTTGAGATGTTAATTATGTGATGTATTGGTGGTATGTTTGATGGATTTAATATTTGAAATGAAAAATTTTGAGAATATCCTATTTTGGGATCGTCCCAAAAATAAGAGAAATGAGATAATAATTTTATTAAGATGTGATAATGAGATTAGGGGCGAAATGGTCATTTGAAATGATCACGAGTGGTACCCCGAAGAATCTGGAATAACAGATTTAAATATGAAATAAAATGTTTATGTGATTAAAGTCTTGTTAAATTCTGTATTTTTGAAAAATTTAAAGGGCCCAAGTAAAACTAATCACCGGTAGGTGGGGATTGGTAGTTGGCTAGCCAATAGGGTAATTATTAGCAGTACTGTACCGTTATGATTGCTTATAGACGTTGTATGACGGACTGTGAGAGGCACCGAATGCCCGGTCCTGAAACGGAAACAGATTGTGATATGCGACCCGGTGGATAGACACCGAGCGGCCGTTGCCGGGGTTGCCGTTTAGTCTGGTTGATGCCAGTAAACCCATTACCGATCCATGGTATCGTGATAGACTTTACGAAGGGCTAAAATAAATTGAATAAAGAAAATCTTGTGAATTTATTTGATAATTGATTTTGTAAGAATTCGATTGTGATTGCGTTTGCAATAAAATGTATTGGAAAGCTACAGGATTATGATTTATTTTGTGAAATTGGGTACCGTGTGTTTTATTGATAAATAAATTATGATCGTGCATATTGTTTTAATTTATGCTTGTATTTTGAAAATAAATATGATTTCAATATTATATGAGTACACCCACTAAGTCGAAAGACTTAGCGCGTTGGATTTACCGCGCGCAGGTAGTTGAATAGGGCTTGAAGCAAAGACAAAGATAAAAATAGCTGCAGTTTCCCTCAAGTCACATCCGCCCTCATCATTTTGGTAATCATCATTGTTGTGTTGTAGGAATATCCTATTTTGGCCACAATCATGTTGTGTGGATTTAACGTTTATCACTTGTAATAACTTCTGTAAATTATTCGCTGAAAAAGATTTTATATGGTATTATCTTTGTAAAATATTTGAAATATTTATTATCAAATGATTGTGTGTTGGAGTGGATTGGAAACGGACGAGAGGTCCGAAACCAGAAAGTTGAGAAATGAATTGATTTAAAAGTGCGTTTTCTCTACAGGTTTAAATTTGGATTTTCAGAAAAATAGAGAAAACTCTGTCGAAATTTCGTTAAAGTATAATAAGAGTTTTTGAAAACGATAATTTTTATAAACGAAATTTTGAAATAAGAAAAAGAGTAACATCCCACGCCTCGATCCTCGTACAGACGGGAATTTGGGGTAAGGGTGTTACATTAAATGCAAGGGACAGGTGGAAGATACACATGACTAACCCACGCAGATTAGATGTAGTGATCTGTAATTTAAACAGTAATATCTGACAAGCTTGACGTGCAAGACAAGTTAAGTGATGATCTGACATGGCCTGGCATAGTGGTAAGCGAAATGGAGGCTCCAGGCGGACTAGAGTGTAGAAAGACGGGGAGATCGACGATCTCAGCTTCTTGTACACAAATCTGTCTTGATAAGGAACGGACTCAGTCCTACGAAGTGGGCAGTGCGGACTTCGCACTAAGCTTGGTGGTATACATTGCGTGCTCGTGCCTCACTTCGCTGGGGTTTCACTTCGCTGAGGTTTCACTTCGCTGTAGATGTCAAGTATACTGCACGCCGCAGGCCTTATGCAGGGTTTGATGGTTCTCCTTAATGAGCAAGTTGAAATTGGGCCTGACTCAGATGGACCAAATAATTGGGTTTTTATCAGGTCGCGTAGGCATTGCAGAAAATACCCACAACATTGGTAAATTTAATTTCACTCAATTAATACTTCATTTAATGTCACTTTACTTTTGTCATATTTTCATTGGCTAATTAGTTTTCACATGGATTGTGCTTCCTCTTTAATTTCATTCCGGGGTTTTTGGAATCCTAAAATATAATTTTCAAAATTTACTATTCACCCAGGCACTATTCATTAAAAATCACTATTCACATGAAAAATTACTATTCATCCAAAATTAAAAGTTAGAGTATTGCAGTTTACGCACAAGAATCCAGCTAGACCAATATCAGAACAGTAACTATAGACATTGAGCCAAAATAATTTTTCATAATATTATCTAAAGGATATATTTTCAAAACACATGGTAAAATATTTAATAACTATCAATCAATTTTAAGAAAGAATAGGTTTTAAATTTAATATATAAATTTTTGCAAAGTTTTTGAGTTATGCTTAAATTATAGGTTTTCTTTTAAAATCAAATAATAATATAAATTTTGGAAGTAAATAATTTGAAAGCTATTGTAAAATTATTTTATTGTCATATAAACAACTTAAAAATCATGTTTACAATTAATGCTAAACACAAATATAGATTTCAAATTATCCAAAAATTCATAAACCAACATGCATATATCATAAATAAATTTACTTACCTCGAACAATCCAAATAAACTTATTTCTATGTTCAAAAATAAATCGAGCCTTATATAATTATGAGTAGAAAATTGTCATAAGTACAACACTAAAAGAGTACCAATAAAGATCAAAACAATCCCTCACTCTAAATCTTAAACTTGCTTTAAATATCTAACTTTTTCAATTAGAGCTATCCTCGTTCTTATATTTTTATTTAATTATCTAATAGTCCAATTGTTGCAAATTTTGCATGAAGACGCAAGACATATAGAGTAACCTACAAGAAAATTTTCAGATAATTCCACTATCATTAG
The DNA here is from genome assembly GCA_022984855.1 of Dimocarpus longan. Taxonomy (NCBI): domain Eukaryota; kingdom Viridiplantae; phylum Streptophyta; class Magnoliopsida; order Sapindales; family Sapindaceae; genus Dimocarpus; species Dimocarpus longan. The sequence continues at coordinate 9,987,717 of CM041024.1, forward strand.
CATGCTCAAAAACGTCAAAATATCAAAGACCATAAATCTTTCAGAAAATTCATAAACCAACATACATACATTATGAATAAATTTACTTACCTCGAACAATCCAAATAAACTTATTTTTATGTTCAAAAATCAATCGAGCCTTATATAATTATGAGTAGAAAATTGTCATAAGTACAACACTAAAAGAGTACTTATAAAGATCTAAACAATCCCTCGCTCTAAATATTAAACTTGCTTTAAATGTCTAACTTTTTCGATCAAAGCTATCGTGGTTCTTATATTTTTATTTAATTATCTAATAGTCCAATTGTTGCAAATTTTGCATGAAGACACAAGACATATAGAGTAACCTACAAGAAAATTTTCAGATAATTCCACTATCATTAGCATGCTCAAAAAGGTCAAAATCTCAAAGACTAGAAATCTATCATGTAGATTTTGGTTCTTATACTATCGATATAAATATTTTTAATTATTTCTTTAGATCTCCAATCAACCTAAAATTTTACATGAACATTCCATACACATTAATCACCCTCAAGTAAAAATTTCAAATCAAATGGGGACTTCTAACTTGGGTATAAATTTATTCATTTTTACTTTTTGAAAACTGTCCAGAAAATTCAACTCTAACCACAGCGCACTTTAAGAATTAAATTCTGTGGTCACTAAAAAATCACGAAATTTTATATGCTAACAGAAAACTTATTAATCTATCTAAATATTAAATTTTGTAATTTTTTGAGTAGTATAACTAATCTAAATAATTTCTCAAAGTCGACTGATTTTCAAAACAAAATATTCCAGCAGTACTAAATTACAAAAATTAAATATGCTAATCATTATCATACTTTAATCGCTCTCCTAAATAATCTAAATCAATCTCCTAACACCAATGATGCATACTTTCTTAAATCAAAACTCACTTGATTAAAATAAAACTACATGTATCAACATATTCTTCATTCTAAAAATAAAATCTATAACCTATGGGATGTTATCTAAATCTTGTATAAAATTATATAAAGAAGAGATATACCTAAAACCTCTTTGATCCTTGAGACTCAAGAATGAATTGATTAATTGGTTACATTTGGTCTAGTTTTCGACCACTGGAAACCCCCCTTCAACAAAGACCCATGTTGGGAGAGAGAAAGAGAGAAGTGTTCATTAGTGTTCTTCAATGATGGAAATGTTTAAGTTTTTTTTTTTTTCTTTTTGAATGATGTCGATCGTCCATCGTGTTGATAGACAATGAACATTATTTAAATAAAAAAAAAATTATCAATTTTTAATTTTTTTATTATTATGATTTTTACTGTTCATTTTAAAGATAAACGATGAAAATTTATTTATTTTATTTTTTTAAATATTAAACTATCCTTTTATTAATTTTTAAATTTTTTTTATATATTTTATCTTGCTTCGATGGTTTTGCCCTTTCATACTAATGATCAAATATTGATTTTTAATGTCAACTTTAACAACAACTTTGGACATTTTCGTAAATGACCATAGGTACTTTGTCCAATCAATCAAATGATAGAGGGGTTTTTAGTAATTTTTCAAACTAGTGTGGGATTTTGGCTATTATGTTAAACGACAGGGGCAAAACTAGGATTATCCCTACGTATAAACTGAAATGGATAGATCTTTGCCTTTTGGATTCTCAAACAAACAAAAAATCTTTGTCTTTTGGATTTAAATGGGCCAGACCTGGGCTCACATATTGGGTTCGTTTTGGTTTCTAATATCCATTATATAGGGTTTGGGTCTGTACCAAATCCTATTCCATTAAAGTTGAGGATTTCCCGTCAATTGAATTTAAAAATAAAAAAAGAAATTACTGTTTAAATTCAATCTAATGTCGCATGGATTTTTTGCCCCGAGAAATTTAATTTAAGATACACAAACATTCATTGTCGAAATTTTCATTGTAGAAAACTGTTGTATTAACTTGAAGTATGGTTTTATTTCCAAAAAAAAATGAACTTGAAGTATGGTGTTATGTCAGTCATAAGGCTGATACAGTCTTTCAAGTTCTATAAATTAGTGAAGCGCCAAATTTCATTTACGTGGCAATACAACAACTTTATCAGGGACACATTATGGTGGGCCCCGCCACTTCGAATTTACATCAGTAATTGTTACAGTGTGTATATATGATGCCATTCATGAACAAGACCTGACTATGGAGAGGAAACACTTTTGACTTTTGAAGGGGGGTCATTTCTTGAGGTTCACTCAAAGCTGCTCATTTTCATGCTTTCTTGTTAGCACTTTTGACTGCACCATTAGATTTAAACACAACACGCGCACTTTTAAGCGTATAGCCACGTCAGAAAAACTAGTAGTGGATATCAGTAGCCATTTCTTGGATATGATCCTTCATGAGTACGGTGAAGTGCTCTGGGAAGGCCGTAACAAAACCAAACTCGGCTTTTGTTACTTTCAAGTTTCAATATCGAACCTTAATTTTCTATCTTTTCATGGTTGGAATCTCCTTTTTTGTTTATTGGGAAAGACTCTTATGACTTGCACAGTTTGCACCTTGTATTGTTAGTTGCCACGTCTCATCATAGCTAGATATGATGGTCATATATCCTGCCCTTCTTCAGGCTAAGAGTTGGCAATTAGAAGAATTCAAATCATGGTTGTTTTAAAATTTATTTGAGGGAATGAAAATTGGCTTTTTTTCAGGCCCCAAATGCATTTATTATATATGTGATCTAGAGAGAGTTGTCACCAAACTTAAATGATCTCCTATAATTAAGTTCCTCCTACCTCTTTATTTCATTTATTCCCATAGAAAACGACAATTTTAGGCATTGATATTGAATTGTAAAGGATAGATCTATAGGATTATCATTATTACCATAAATTATTCAAAACAACTTGTTGATGGTCGGAATCAGTCAACCTTAGAACAATTTGTGTAGGGCTAGCCCGGAGACCGTTTAACCCCCTTTGGCTCACGGGTTGGCAAGATCGGTAGAGCTGTGCATATAGCGACCAGCGTCGAGACCGTTGAACCTCTAACTCGGCGAAGTAGCGTCCGGAGTCGAACCTCTAACCTTATAGGTATTTCTGAGAAAAGACTCCTACCCACTAGGCTCCACCGGCCCCGTCAATCCACGAGCCAAAAACAGTTTAACGGTCTCCGGGCCAACCCTATACAAATCGTTTTGAGATTGACTGGTTCCGACTATCAACACAACTTAAATTTAAAACTTGTTAAGTAATAGAAAGAAGCATTAAAATTGAACAAGAAACTAAGTTCATCTTTTAGTTGATGTAGAAATGACGTTGGAATTATCAAATCAATAACAGTACGCAAATTTCAGATTGAAATCTTCCTGTAAATTAACAAGTAAAAAAAAGGCAGCAATTTCCATCATGTTTTTATATTCACTAGTTTCAAAAATTTTAGGAGTACGGCAGTGTCGTTAGTGACATTCAAGCCCTGAGTACGGAGATTGGGGTGTAGATATATCAGGCAATTTCTCGGTCTAGGAACCATCGTGCCCGCAAGCGTGCCTCTAAATCTTTATCTTCCGGAAGGAAAGTGATTTGGAATGCTGATGGCCCAAGTTTTGTGTCTGTTTAGTTGTTCTGCTGGTGTTTGGATTGTATTGTATTAGTTTTCAAAAAAAAAAAAAATTCCAAAAATTTTAAACCATAAAGCATGGTTCACTTTCTAAATGTAGCAACTCAGGCATTGAAGCTAAAAAATTGGAGCATAAATTATTAAATGACCAAAAACTAACAAAACAAACTAAACAATCCCAAATCGATCTCCCAATGAAGATAATTTAACAGATATTAGTAAAACAAAAATCAAGCAATTAATGAATTTCAATCAGCAGTGGTCCAAGTCATGTCATTCTCGAAAATCCAATGACACACTTCAATTTTTCCTGGGCTAGATCCAAGTGCCACGAATGCTCCATGACCCGGACTCCAAGCTGACGTGTCAATGTGACAAATGGCAACACCATGATTGATCTTGTCTTTGTTCTCCGCGTCAAGAATATCAGCCTCGTAGACCCTAACCTTTGGCACAGAGTGACAATAATATAATAGGTACGGGTACAGGCTCTGATGACACGACACCGATTTCGTCACTTCTCCACCGTTGATTCCCTTGACTGATCCGATCATGATTCTCTTCTTTGACCCACTCACATTCTGGGTGGTCCTGGGCACAACATTCCGACCCAACACGGATGTTGCGAAGTCGATCATGTCCTCAATCGAACCCACACAGCGCTTGGTCTCACCGTGGCTCGGAGCCCGCTCGCACTCGGTCAACGCGTTGACTATCACGCGCTCCATGCTCGAGTTGTCTTGGGCGTGAAAAATCTCCTTCACTTGTGCTAGGCTTGATGTTGAAAACGGTAATTTAGACAAAATGGGCCGGGGCAAAAACGACCTTTTGGGCATCTCATCTCTAATGTCGGGCATCACCATAACATTCCCTTGCATCAACACTGACTCCCTAAAGAATTTACCCGGTTCGACCCATCTATTTACGTTAATGCCACTCTTAGCGGTAGTTATATTGTTGTAACCGGCAAAGGTGACTCCATTTTTGACATAATCTTTAAACGTACGACCCATGTCGTAGCTCCTGAACCCGACTGTGGTCCGACCCACGGATCCCTTGCCGTACTCTTTGAACGTGTCGTTTCCGACATTGAATGTTTTGCCATAGTTAGCGAAGCTGACTTTGCCTGAATTTGCATTCCTGGCGTAGGATTGAAACGAGTCTTCTCCAACATTGGCTCCAGTTCTGTAACTAGAAAATCCACTGACGGCTGAGTTGGCGCCGGCGCTGTAGCTTTTGAAGTCGTTATGTGGGTTGTTGGCGGAGCCACCGTAGCCTTTGAACGTGTCATTCGCTGCGTTTCCCAGCTCAGCGTAGCTTGTAAAAGTGGAGCCGATGGTGTTTGAGTTGGCAGCGTAGGTGGTGAACTCGGTTGGGCCTGCGTTGCCGTTCTTGCCGTAGGTGATAAACGACTCGGCTCCTGAGTTCGTGTCTTCACTGTAGGTTGTGAAACCGAGTTTGTGGTTGTTGCTGCCGTCTGAGTCGTAGCTGGTGAACCGGAGAGTGGGGACGTTGACTCGGTCTCCGTAGCTTGTGAACTCACCAGAGCCACCATTGGCGTTGGAGCCGTAGCTGGTGAAGTTTTCGCCTGCGACATTGCCGTCTTTTGCGTAGCTGGTGAAGTCCTCGCCATGTCCAGTGGCTTCTCTGCTGTATTTTTTAAACGAGTCGTTTGGGGTGTTTATGCCATCCGAGTAGTTCTTGAATGAGTCGACTCCACCGAGTCTGGACTGGCCATAGTTTACGAAGCCTTTGCTGGAATAAACTGCGAAGTTGGCGTCGCCACCGTGTCTGGTTGCATCGTCTGGTTTGGAGTCGAATGAGCAGATCAAGTTGGCTAGAGAACAGAAGGCTTCAAGGTTGGAAGAGAGAGACTTCTGGGTGGCGAGGTTGGTGAGTTTGGCCAAGTGAACGGCGTCCAATGGAGAGGCTTTTGAGAGGAGAAAGGACGGCTTGGGGACGTCGTTGGAGATGTGTTGGTTCCAGTAACGGATCAATGACGCTTTTGCTGTAAATGGGTTGCCTCGAGAAGAAAAGGCTTGTCTTGTTTGTGTTGTTGTTTCTTCACTGTAAACCTGCAAAAACAGATAAGAATATTATGACAATCACCTGAAGAGAGAGAAGAAACAAAAAGAAGACAAAAAAGAAAAAGTCATGAAATTTAAGGCAAAAACAGAAGGGGGAATTATAGTTCTTACATTGGACGGTGAAAGCGACAAGCAGAAGGAGAGGAGGAGGAGGAGGAGAGGAGAAGTAGTAGTCATGGTGTGTTGGGTTGTGTAGCTAGGTTGCTGGAAACAGAGAAGCGACAATTTGCGACAATTTGGAGAATAAATAAGTACGATATAGGTCCTATTTATAGGGTATAAAATTGAATAAAATTTCCTAAGTAACAAGTAGAAACTAATATGATATATAAAAAAAAAATCAAATTTTCTAAATAAGAAATAAAAAATAACATAATATGGAAGTAATATAAATAAGAAAAATCTGAAATAGAAAGAATATGATATGAAAATAATATAAGAATCTGATTAATATGGAAATGACCACTATTCTGGAATTTTGTTTTACTTGTTTTCTCAAGCAAAGTCTCTTGCTTTATAAAATAAAGTGCAGATCATATCTTATAGATGCCAATTCGTTCTAAATGTTCTGAAAATTTTGTTTGGAGGTTATTATCAAAATTAAGCAATTGTAAATTTTGTTAGGGAGATATATCCTTTTAGACGTGAGTCTACTCAGATATTGCATATATTCTTCGAATAGAAACTCATTAGCTTATAATATCAAACATTATTCTGAAAATGGACAATTATGGACATCACTTAACTGAAATTTTTTATTTGAGCAACACGTTAGGTATAAGGTTGATTATATTTATGATTTACGATTTACGCTAGTAAGAAGTGGGAATGGTGGTGTCTCTAATGCACTCAAAAGCATTCTCCTTTTTTTTTTTTTTTTTCCTTTGTTTTCTCTTTAATCTAGTTAAAGTTCAATGACAATAATGCCTACAAAGATTACATAAAAAGATAAAAGAGACAAAACCCTGTACAGCTTTTTCAACTTAAGCGCCTACCGGTTCCGGTCGGCAGTGGTGCCCTACTGCCCTTTGAGAGTTACATTGAATTAAATAGAATTAAATGAGACTAAGTTAAAGTCAGAATGGAAACTATTAAAAAAAATGGGTACAAAAATTAGAGTTAGGTTTTTTAAATCTAGATGGTAGATAATCTAAAATGCCTCTATTGCCACCCAAATTTCTTTTTCCCTATATCCATGTATTTTTATTATCAAAAATATCCTTAAATAAAATTATTTTTATACACAAAATAATACAAATAAATTACATATATTCTTTACACTCAACCTAATTGATATACTTTCAAGAGAAAAAAAAAAAAAAAAAACTAATTGATCACAAACACTAAATCATTTTTTTCATGTAATCCAAAATATTTTTAAATCAAATCTAATAAAAAAAAATTATCAAGCTTTTTCATGGTCTTTAAATTATCATTATGTTGGTTAAATTATATCCAAAAATACTTTCCCTAATGTCTTTTTTTTCTCTCTCTAATTCCATTTCTTCTCTCTAAAACCATTAAAGATATATTGAAAAATATTATGAATTTATTTGCAAAGCATGCAAGTTCAAAGAACTCCACGCAATAAGCTTAAAGTGAGAGAATGAAGATACAGGAAAAAAAAATGATAATAATAACCTTTTGTTTTGATTTTTGTTGCGGTTTTGCTCTTGGATCTTTAAAATCTACATTGTTTTCACAGGAATTTTCCTATCTAAACTTCATATTTATTGAGTTTTCTTGTGTTAAACAACATCTTTACATGTGTATAAGAATTTACAGACAAATCATAGTGATACAAATACCTTCTTTTTTGTTGTTGTTGTTGTTGTTGGTGATAACCGGTGATAAAGATGCATTTAATATGAAAGTTGAAAAGAGAGGGAAGGTTACGTCCATAATTAAAATGGGTGTATATAGTAAATTTTTTAATTATGAATTTTAAAATTGGATTGATTGAGAAAATGAGTATAGAGGTAAGAAATTGGGAGGGCAAAAGAGCCTTCCTAAACTAAATTATGTTACTTTTGTTAGAAAAATTTGATTGGAAAAACAGATAATCATATAAAAGTAAAATTCTAGAAACTCTTCAAATTATAACAAATTTATAGAGGAAAAAAAATCAAAAGAATAAATGTTGAGACCCGGAATAACTACAATATCTTTAAGACAAATTCGCTGTTCATTCTCTGAGTTATTTAGCGTTTGTCTTTCAATATACAATAACACAAATTAGACTTGTATGGTGAACTGAACGATATCTAAATTTATATCATCTGGATACTTACAACCAAGAATAGTGTTTGAAATAAAATAAACAAAAAAACAAAATAGTCTTTCCATTGTCTCTGAACAACTAAAAACGATGTCAATTTATAATCTTCATATGAACGGTTACAAAACTGATTTAAAATAAGTCATTAAACCGAATCAACTATTACCCTTGAAAATTCAAAATTATAATTAAAACCGACAGTTACAATTTGAATATCCAATTTCTCACTACAGTTAAAACTTGCAATTATGATTTGAAAAATTAAATCTGTAATTTAAATCTTACAGACATATTTCTTATAAATTCAATAGCTACGTTCATAGCGCTTAATTCATTAGTTATATTTTAAAAATTAAATATTCAATTCAATTTCTATTCATCCAAGTATCATTTTTTTCCTAAAATCATCTAGATTCATCTCGATTAACATCTCTAACCTAATAAAAAAGATCTTTGAAATGGGCGTCTATCCTCTTTTTTTAACAACTTATTAGTGGGAGGGAGGTGGTTCTCAAACAGGAAACCACTTCGTCGTGTCTCAAACACGTGAGAAGATTAGCGGAGTTCTAACGTATACGAACTAAAATTAGAGAACACAGTTTTCGAAAGGCTATGCAAGTTGTTTTTTTTTTTCCTTTCTGTTTTTGAAGAAATTCATGGCCAGGTTTGACGCCGAAACTGGGTAATAAAATCGATTATTTTAATTATTATATTATAATACTACAAAAATAGAGATGTTTCTTTTTTGGCCTTTAGAGACATTCGAGGTGTCCTATTCGACTTGTACAGTTTGAAACTCAGATACGGCCGCGCTACTACGTAGAACCGTCCACGTGTAGGACAGGACATTTATGACTCAATCCATGGTCCCAGCCACTAATTATATCTATTTTACAGTTAAATACTGGACACTGATCAGACTCCTGCGGGAGATTCCTGGGGAGAGGGGAGGGGAGGGGAGGGAAGGGATAACTGTCTAATTAATGCTTAAAAACTATAATCACGTGGCTTGATTTCTTGATTTCTTGAACTTGATTTCTTTGTTGGCCATGTGGGTGGAACTATAATTGGACTTTATTTCCATTCAGAAAACGCTAAAATTATTAAAAAAAACATAGCAAGGTATATCAATTATTGCATGAACATTTGAATCAAGAATGTTGAATTTTATCCTTAAACAAGAAAAAAAAATATGTTGAATTTTAGAAGGTGTAAGATTAGAAAACATAAAGAAACATCAAAATGAACCAAATTTAGATAATGCGCAATGCCTAAAACGATTCATATATAGATTTACAGTGATGATAATGAAGGCATTAATCTTGTTACCTAATTCTTTTTGCATTAACTATGCCGGATGGTTGGCTATGATACAAGGTATCATAAATGAAAATGTCAAACAACGTTAACTACAAAGTTTCAAACATTAATTCACAGACAGAGTATTAATTAATACGATGTATTAGTTGCATGATTAGTCTGTCAATTAATGCGAAAAGGACCAGTTATGAGACATCCATTGATTCATGAAACAATAAAAGTTTCAGGCACTATATACATACATATATATGGTCTTTCATTTCTTACTAGCAATAATGGCAGATCAATCATCCCCCGCAGTCATCGTTGTTGGAGCTGGAATATCAGGTGATCATCAGGCTAAACAACGCTAAACAGTCAATCTTAAGTGTTATTTTTTCAATTATTTTTTTTTTTTTTTGGGGGGGGGTTTTATGATCGTGTGAATTAGGAATTGTAGCTGCAAAGACACTTCACGATGCAGGAATCCTAGACATCTTGATATTAGAAGCACCCTTGGATCGGTGGCCGGATTCACAAAGGCCAAATTGGTGGGCACAGTGTTGAAATGGGTGCAAATTGGTGGTGGGCCCAGGTCCAATGTTTTGAACAAAATCGCTAAAAAGCTGAAGCTCAGGTCCATTTTTGAGTACATGAACGTTTCGTCCAATACCTACAGACAAGAATGAACAAACTTATTCAAAATCTTCTATGATCAATATAAATAGCACAAAAGATGATAACATTAAAAACGTTACATCTATCTGTCAAAAGGGGTGGATTGTACCCGAAGCACGTTGTCGAAGCTGCACTTAATGTTGGGGAAGCAAGGGATGAATTCTGCACGAGCTTGTCGAATGAATTGTCTTCCAAGGCAGGGAAGGATGATGATGTCTCTATTTTGACAGCACAGCGCATGTACAAACAGTAAGTAAATGAAAAATCTTGATGTAGCAGTTAGGAATAAATAAAAGAAGGTATTATCATCTGTGTTTCCCTGTAATATTTTTATTATTTGTTGGGATATTATGAAAAAACTCATTTGGAAAGTAAACTATTTGAAATTAACCCTCGGTTTTTTTATTAGGTGAATCGTCCTCTATCGATTAAAAAATTTTGTTAGTGTTAGAGTTGAAATGTATAATGGTAACTAGATAAGTGATTTTATTTGTTTTAATAAAATAAAAAAAAAAATTGAAAAAAATTTAAATAATTAAATAAAATTTTAATTAATCATATCTCTTTTGTAGAGATTAATTTGAAAAAAAATTAAATAAAAATTTTTATTCACCATATCTCTACCATCCATTTTAAAATGGACAGTTAAGATTAATTTTTAAAAATTTAAAAATTAAATATAAATTTAAAAATTTAAAAATTTCCGAAATCACTTTCAAACCTTAATAGTCTTTAAACCCATCAACCTCCTCTCCTCCCTCCTTCCCTTTTAGTTGCCACTGTTCATTCTTTCTTCTTTCCTTCCCTTCTCACCAGTGCCATCACTTCACCCATATCCACGCCTCTTCTTCTTCTTCTTCTTATTCTTTTTCCCTTCGTTTTTATTCTTTTGTTATTCTTCTTCCACTTATCTCATTGCTGCAAATCGGTGAGTTTGGGTTCCGATGCTGGTGAAGTTATTGGATTCGAGCTGCTTGTAAATGAAAGAGAAAACTGCGGTTGTGATTTCTAGGGTGTCAATGGTCGATAGTAGCAAACATATTTTGATCGATAAAAGCCTGCTTTTGTTGAATCATTTGGTTTAGGTACTTGAATTGGGAAGTGGATGATTGATGATGTTTACAAATTGGGTTGGTGATTGACGATTCTGAGTTTAAAGATGATTGCAGTTGGGTGTTTGGGTCGGTGTGGTGGTTGTCTAAGGAGGTTTGTTCTGCTGTGTTGGGTGTTCAAGGTGGTGTGTGGATGGGGCTAATATTTGATTTAGGGTTGACGAAAATGATGAATGTGTTAGATTTCTAGGTTTTCAGGGTTAGTTTAATTGTTTTGGATTTGAACATTGGTTGATGATAGGTTGAGATTGAAGATGATTATGAGGTTGATTTTTTATTTTATTTTATTTATTTATTTTTCTTTTTATAGTTTTTGAAGAATATGTGGTAGTTCCTAATGATGTTTGAAGTAGAATTTTTAATTTATTTTTTTTCAATTCTAAGGTTGAAGTTGATTTTCATCTAGGTTCATCTAGATATGATTTTTAATTGTTTATGGTTTATTGATGAAGATGAGTTCTTGATAAATTAAGCCGGAACAACATTGTTCTTGATGAAGTAAGCTTAATGAAATTCTAGGTTCGCTTGAATATGATTTTTTTATTGTTTTTGGGTTTTTTTCTATTTTTATTTTTTATTTTTTTTTTGGTTAGGTTTTCAGGTTGTTGAAAACCTAGAAATTATGGATTTGTAGCAACCCAGAAACCCAGCAACAGGTTTCTAGGTGATTGGAATTTTTTTTTATTTAATATTATTATTATTGATTAATAATTTAAAGGATATTTCAGTTATTACATAATTTTAAAGAGTATAATATAAATTTTATAGAATCTTAATAAGGGTATTTTGGTCATTTCACTATGTTGGATGGAAAATATTAACATTTTGGATAAAAAGTTAACAGTAGGGGGTAGTTTACTTGATTAGAAAAAAATCGGGGGCTAATCTCGAATATTTTACTTTTGAGGAGATTTTTTATACTATGGCTTATTTGTTTTCCACATGTATTAAAGAGTCGTTTGTTGGAAAAAACTTAATAATGCTGAGTTGTACTTATTAATTTATTTTTGTTTGTTTTTTTTTTTTTAAGTGATCAAACCATTTAAAACTACAAAAAAAACAACTAAAAAAATTAAATAAGAATTTTAACTTTTCACTAATTGCAAATCACTTAATGACATTTAAAAGTTTTTATTTCAAATCTATCATTCCAAAATAATATAATTTCAAATTTATCTTAATTTTATATTACTCAAATTTTATTTTTTCCTTGATACTTATAAAAAATATATTTAAAAAGTAAAATCTAAACCTATCTCATCTTAAATTGTTTTGGAATTAAACTAATATACTTTAATTTATAATTTAAACATTCATTTTTTTTTAGTTGTTTTCTTATATATATATTTATATATTTAAATATATAAATATAGTTAATATTATTATATTTTAATTACAAATAAAATATTATTAATATGTACATAAAAAATATTTTAGAATTTGTTATTATTTATTTTCAAATATTTGTATTAAATTAATTAAAATTACATAATAATAAATAGTAAAAATGGTATAATATCAACTTACTAGTTTTCAGATAATTTTAAATTTAAAAAATAAATAAATTTATGATATATTCAGAGGTAAAAATATATATATATGTTATTCAGACTTTAATTTTCAATCATTATTTAATCTTCAGTCTTCATCAGCACTGTTCAGTCTTCAAACAAAAAAATAAACTACCCCTAAATATTAGACAAATTTGACAAATAAATTAAAAATTAAAAATTTATTATTTTCTTCCATATCTGATCATCCTCTCTAATGAGTAATACCCAATGTCGTCTTAACATCTCTTTTCCTTCTCCTTTTTTTGTTTTTCTTCTTCGTCTCAATTATTCATTTTCTTCCTCGTCGAAAAAAAAAAGATCTCTGTAGATTTATAAATCTGTTCATCATGATTCACGATAGTCTATTCTGCAGTAGGAAAAAAAAGAAGACCAAGAATAAAGAGTAGGAGGAGAGAGAGATGGGTGACGCTAGACGAAGAAGCGGGAGATTCTGACAGTGGAAAAGGTCGGAGAAGATGACCTGGGGCAGAAGCAAAAGGAAAAAAATAGTTTCGTCTTTTATTAAAAAGTATTTTTAGTCAAACACATAACCTCGGGACACAAATCTAAACACCTTTATTGTTTTTGCTCTTTTTGTGACATTTTCACTAGAAAACATTTTGTGTCATTTCCACTGGAAATTACATTTAAGGCTAGAAACTATTGAGAATAATTGTGATTTTAGACAGGGTTCCTAGGAGTCCACTTGAAATGGTGATTGACTACTTTTACAATGATTATGAAGATGCAGAGCCACCAAGGAGTACTGGCTTGAAAGCCAAGTTTCCGCGGCACGAGTTGATCATGAACTATAATAACACACATTTGGTTGCAGACCCGCGAGGACTTGAGAGTATTGTCCATTATATAACCAAGCAGTTCCTCTCTCATGAACATGATTTGATAACAGATCCCAGGCTCAGGTTAAACAATGTGACAAAATTTAGTACCATTTGGTGAATACTTAAGTTTTGTGCTCACCAAATTACTTGTAAAATGTCAGCAACAAAACCATCAACCTTAGAAATGATTGACATAACATTAACACAAACCTGATGCATGCATGGATGTGATGAGAAAACCAAAGCTGAGGTCATGGATGTGCTGCGAAACATATTTGGGGACAATTCCGGATACAGAAGTCATACTTGTCTCCAAATGGTGGCCCAACAGATTCTTCAGGGGGCTGTTTCTCTAATTGGCCTGCCGGTTATAGCCAAAAATGTTACAGTAAATTAAGGGTGAGCAAAAATTGAATTAAAAAACCAAGCACAATAATTAGATTTCATTATTTCAGTAATAACCATTGTTGTTATACGTGTAACATATACCCAGGAATCGGTTGGTCCAATTTACTTCACAAGTTTGTGTAAATATTTTGCTCATGGAGAAGTTTTGATATATATTGTAGGTATTGATACTGCAAAAGATGTAATCAATAGGCTTGAGATACAATCTTCATCATAAGCCATCCCAAGCATTGCAGCGATAGAGGGAAGAGTATTAAGATCAATGTTTTATAGTTAATGCTTCTTTTATTTTAATAAAATTATCCTCGGTTGTTGCAGAGGTTAATAAAATTAAGAATACTATTGTAACGCCCCGATAATTATTTTCATTCGATTACTATTTGTTGATGTAATAAGTAATTCATTAAATAGAAATAAATTTGAATTTAATGAAATTCGTACGATTGTAAAATGTTTTAATCGTAATAGGTGAAAATTGAATATTTTCGAAAATGTTTTTCTCGCGTAATGAATTATTTTCGAATTTAAATAAAATAAGTAGTGTTGACGTGGTAAACCAGCCAACCAGATTCTTGAGTCCAATGCCGCACAGATGAGGAGACCTGCAACAAACAGACCAGATAATGGCAAAGAGAAGAAGAAAGAAAGAAGAAGAACACACAATGTTTGAAGTGGTTCAGCCTTTTTTAAGAATGGCCTACGTCCACTTTTCTGGTATTAATGACAGCCTCACTTTAAATGCTCACTCTCTCTGTATTTTGACAGAATAACAGCCCTCTCAACTCTCCAATTTCTGGATCCGGATACAATAAATGCCTCTCTCTATTTATAGAGAAGATGAGGCTACAGATGGAACTAACAGACAAAAAGGACTGATCTTGTCATAATTAATGCTGTTGAAATGCATTTAATGCTTTTGACTTGTGTCAGGTTAACTCTGACTTTACGTGGGCCGACTGCTAACCCATGCTGGTTTGGTGAGATTTCTCGAAATTAAGCTGTCATTAGGTGAGAAACCCTTACTTATCGTGCAAGACACGCCATTTTACTGTCTTGCACTGAAGCTGGGCGAACTGGGTAGAAAACGAACTGAATTTGGGTCGTGACGATCTCGACTTCGAGCCGTCCTGGCGATCTCAATGCTGCGATCACCGGTCTGCGACCTCGACGTCGCTGTGAGGGCGATCTGACATGTTCTTCGCTAGTCTCCTGACGGGCTCGATCTATTAGTCGAGTACTGGAGCGATCTAGCGGGCTCGACCTAGCGGGCTGAGGAATAGTGCTTTACACTTGGTCTTGGTAACTTGGGCCACCATTTTGATGGGCTTTTGCCAGCCCATTTGAGGAATCCGAAAATACCCATAACAAGTAGCAAAATGATATGTTAGGATAGTGTAATTAGATTGTATTATAGAGAATAATTTTTGAGTGAATAAAGAATTTATTATATGATTATTAGTATTATTATTATTATTATTATTTTTCATTAAAATAAGTTAATTATTTTTGGATAAAATAAGGTTATAGATAAGTTTGAATGAGTTAATGGGATGATGTGTTGGTAAGAATGTCAAATGGGATATGAGCATGTGAGTAGGGGTGTAAGTGTAGAAAATAAAAGATTTTGGGGTCAATTTATAAATAACCAAACTTTTTGGGGCAATTTGGTAATTATAAAAAGTTGATTATTATGAAAACCGGTTGCTTCCAGATTTTTCAGTCGTTGTTTTCTGCTTTAGCCGACTCCTTCTTATGCTCTGCCGCCGTGAGTTTTCTTTTTCCATTTTCTTCATTTTGTTTTGTTTTATTTATCAATTAATTCCTTTAATCTTTTAATTTTTCTATGATCTACTTATTTCTAAGCTCAAAATTATTAAAACCTATCTATTTGTCAAGTTTAATTTCAGGTCTGAAGAGATTAAATGAAATATATGAGCATGGGGACATGATTTTATGATGGATTGTGTTTAAAAGTGTGATAAATACATCAATAAACATGTATTTGAAATTGTTTTAGTAGTTTGATTTATTAAGTTGATATTATTATTTATTTTTATTTATTTTTTAAATCATAAGTGAGGATTTAATTTCAGAGGACTTAGGGAAGGTTTGAGAGGCCTGAAAACCTCCCATTGGGTGAGTGGGAAACTAAAAAGTAAGCCCATAAGGTTGGTGTACACTTATTCTGAGACTTGTAATTTTATTAGTTTTGAATCAATTATATAAAACCTCTTGAAATTTGTTTTTGTTATTTATAGGAGATGTTAAATGGTTTTAAATGTTATTTGGATGTTAATTGTATGCTCCTGGATGAGTTTATTTGATGAAAAACGGATTTGAAAAATAATTTCGAAAATAATATACCCTATGGTCGAAATTGATGTGTAGCGTACTCTAGGGGTAATTTTGTCATTTTATACCATATGCATATTATTCGAATGATGTTTGAATGATCGATGAGTTAAAAACAAATAATTAAATAAATCGAATTGAAAAAAAATATAAATAAAGTAATAAAAATTAAATAGATAAAATTCATTTCTTGGAACTAATTTGTGGTAAAGAAAAAGGGTTTTATTAAAAATTTAGCTCTGAAATTAGGAGCAAAATGATCATTCACGATGGCCATGAGAGGTGACACAAAGAAATTTGAATAATTGATTTAAATAAGTATTCATATATATATGAGATTTGAATTTTGTTGGGTTTTGAAGTACGTAAAATTATTTTGATAAATTATTCTGAAAGATTATTTAAATATGATTTGACTGAATTTTGAACGTAAACGAAAAAGAAAACGAAATGAAACGGAAAGAAATGAATAAGTTGAGTACCTTGACCGAATATATATATATATATATATATATTGGGATAAAGGTATGAACATCTGAAAAAGAGTTGATGAATTAATTGAATATATAATAATGTTTTATGTCATTTATATTGATAATTTCTAAGTATGAGAAAAACTGTGGCTGAAATGATGTTTATTGGTTTTTAAATGAATTTTTTGTTAAAAGATAAAAGTTGTATGTGTATATATATATATGTGTGTGTGTGTGTGTGAAAATTTTTAGTGATTAATAAAAAAATTAAAGAGCCCACGTAAAACTAGTTACCGGTAGGTGGAGATTGATAATTGGCTAGCCAATAGGGTGATTATTAGCAGTACTGCACCGTTACGATTGATTTCAGACGTTGTATGACGGACTTTGAGAGGCATTGAGTGCCCGATCCCGAAACGGAAACAGATTATGATATGCGACCCGGTGGATAGACACCGAGCGGCTGTTGCTGGGGTTACTGTTTAATCTGGCTGATGCCAATAAACCCGTTATCGATCCATGGTATCGTGACAGAATTTTACAAAGGACTCCGATTAAAGAAAATGACAATATTGTAATCAGATGTGACAAATGAAATTTGAAAAGATTAATGTTAAAATTTTTATTTATTAATTGATATTATGTTATAAACTCTTCGATTTGTTATAATTTTTAAATGATTAGTTTATATATTATGAAAATATTGTTGAAATTGTATAGTGTATTTTGATTTTTATTTGACGATAACGTGTTGGTTCTGAAAATATAATTAGGAATATGATAGGAAATTGAGTGGAAAGAATAAAAATGTATATGTGTTTAATAACGGATTTCAGAAAAGTTCATGTGATTAGAGTTTATATTGATAAATATT
Source organism: Dimocarpus longan (assembly GCA_022984855.1). Lineage (NCBI taxonomy): Eukaryota > Viridiplantae > Streptophyta > Magnoliopsida > Sapindales > Sapindaceae > Dimocarpus > Dimocarpus longan. The sequence goes on from CM041024.1 coordinate 10,005,280, forward strand.
GTGTTTATATTGAACCATATTGGAATAAATATTGTGTTTATATTGAATCATATTAGATAGACGTATTTTTAAGAAATTGATCGTTTATGTATTTCGTTTGATCTGATTATAAGCTGATGAAAAGCTGGAAAGAAATGACTTATTTATTTTGTCTGTATAATTACGATAAAGCGATTGATTAGTAATTTTCAAACGAAAGTTTAAAAAGGGCATTAAACATATTAATTTAGAAAATATGTGAATTATCAATAGATATAACTAATTTATATGTTTTGCATTTAGAATTTTTAGTGACCTAGATCATTAGCGAAACTGATGATAGTTTGAAATTTTGTGAAATATTAATTGGCAACTGGTATTTCGAGAATTAAAGATTATTAAATGAAATTATGTTATATTAATTAAAGAAAAATATATTAGAGATATATATAGATATGAAAAATTATTATTATGTAAGTGATAAGCGTTATTAGTAATAATATGTTTTTCATCTGGATTTGTAATAAAATCCTTACAAATCGAATTGATAGGTCTAATCAGAAATAATCTGTATGTTAAAAATATAATTTAGATAATTGAAACTTATAATAAAATGTCTTCGTTAGGATTTGTTATAAAATATTAATATATATATAGAAAATGATCGTTACGCGTTTGATATGTATGATTTTTGGTAAGGTGTTTGAATAGAAATTTGAAGTAAAATTTCGTTTAAATCGAACTTATGTGATAAAGAATAAAATATATGTATTTTGAATGTACGTTTATGAGTAAACCGATTTGATTATGAATTTTAGTAAAACAATTAAGAAATGTGCGCATATGGTGAAAATCATGTAAAGGTAAATGGAAATAAATGTTTTTACGTATGTGGTATATGAAATTGATAGTAACTTGCGAAATCAGTAAATATAAATATAAAATTTATGAATAGATTTTAAGTAACTAGATGGACAATGCTTATTATGCATTTGATAAGTAAAATCGATAGTATAATAAAATTTTATAAATGAAATTGATCTGACTAATACTAAATCGTATGCATTTTGTATATGTATTTATTAGTAAATAAATTTAATTGTGCAATTTTAGTAAAAAAAAATATTTGATGAAAATTGTTTTCAAAAGCCATTAAAAGAAATAGTATGATTATATCTATTTATCAGTCAATAAATATCAATGTGTTATATAAGATTTATTTGAACGGAGAAAAAACTAAATTTTATAAAGTCATATTTGAAACAAGATTTTTATGTACGTCATTAATTGTGTTTCCTTTTGAACTTTCAAATATTGTTGAAAAGTTTTGTGAAATTGTATTATGAGGAAATAAAGTTTTATAACCTTTAAATTAAGTGTACACCCACTAAGTAGAAATACTTAGCACGTTGGATTTACCACGCGCAGGTAATCGAATTTGGGCTTGTTGTTGAGACGAAGACGAAGACGAAGCTCCTGCAGATACTCTACGAGTCACATCCCGTCATAAATTTTTAAATAATATTCATTTTACATCATGTGTATATATGTATGAATACCATCATGTATGTGTATGTATGTGTATAAGTTTTAAATTTAAACGTCTGTAAAGTATAATTTGTATTAAAGTTTTAAAATAATTTGTAAGTTAGGTATATTATTTGATAAGTATGTAGTGTAAAGTTCATGATGATGGATGTTGAATTTTGATTAAATATTGATTTTAATTGGTTGCGTGTTGAAGTGATTTTTGAAATCGGACGGGAGGTTCGAATTTAAGTTGAGAATTAAATTTTATAGAAGTGTTATTATTTTCTTTATAGGTTAAATTTTGGATTTTCAGAAAAACAGAGGAGACTCTGCCGAATTTTCTAAAATTATAAAGGAGAAAATGATATTAAAGTTTTTTTTATATCGTAAAACTTTTAATGGTGATTCCATTTCTTTTAGAAAGAAATTTTTAAATAAAGGAATAAATGAATTTTTAGTTCGAAACGTAACGCCCTTCGCCTCGAATCTCGATCCGATGAAAAATCAGGGTAAAGGATGTTACAACTATTCAATTATCTAAAGATTTATTAAAATTTATTTATTAAATGATATGTCATGCTAATTTGTAATTAGTATATCATCTGACTTTAACTCACCACAACGGTCTTAGAAACTAACTCGATAATGGTTCTTTTCACCGTCTCCATTTAGTAGCAATGAGTTCTACCAAGTGAAGAGTTGGTGATTTTTGCATGCGACCTCGTACTTTTGCATGTGTACCCCATGACCACTAGGTTTTTTCAAATAAATTTACTAAAAGCCTAATATGTTCTTATAGTGAGACACGTGCCTTTATACACTACTCTTTAATAGAAGTAATTGATCAAATTTCTTGATTCTAAAAAATGAAATATTTAAATTTTATCTTTCCCTTAAAATATAAGGTATGAACAATTGTTTCTTAATTTGATCCTCTCCCCTATCATTAAAGAAATAATAAAAAACAAGTAAATAAATAGACACAGGCCCTTTAATCTGGTCCAATTCGAATATGGCCTTTCTACTATTAATCTTGGGTTTCGTTGCAAACCCGATTAACTGAAACAAACCAATTTTGGTTGCTCCGGTTGGCATAAAAAACTTGGTTATCGAGAGTTGAGATTCTCTTGGGGGAGTAAAAATGTTTCCGTAAACACCTTTAAGGAAATTTTATCAATTTTTATATATTTTGATTTTTTTAAAATTTTTTTATGTACCATAAGGAAATCAAAATGCACATTTGAGAAAATTTTTAATTTTTTTTGGATTCTTGAATTATTATTTCTAATATATTTCCTTTTTTTTTTTTAATATTTTATCTTAAAATATCGAAAACAGAAGATAATTCATAAATCCAAAAAGTATTCATTTTTTTTTCAAGTTTATTTCATTCCTTTTATCATTTAGATATAAAATCAAATCAAAATTCAATAAAATCCAATAGATTTCATCAACCATGTTTAACATGTGTATTAAAAATCCTCATTAAAAAATTTCTATCTCTTCTGATATATATATATATATATATATATTATTTATGGTGTATATACCGGTTGGCTGATGTAGTAAAATTGAAATGAAACCGATGTTTTTCTCGAACAGCTGTGTATGATACATTACAAGGAAAACACTAGTCATAATGGATAAAATAGTTTTGCAATATTGCAATTCATGTGTATGCATGAGTGACTTATTTTATCGAAGTTGATTTCTGATCTAATAACTCCTTCATTAGTCAAATTTTCTCAGTCCCTCAAATCTGCATTTGCTCTTTTCAAGTCTAATTTTTCTATAAAATCTTACATGGTTTTCCATCTAGAGCACCAATGTTTAGCTGTTTTACTTTTACGTATATACACATTCCATGTTAGAAACAATTACTTTATTGATAGCAGAAAAGGAATTGAGTAATACTTTGACATTCTATCTTCATATCCCAACTCATAATATATCAATTGATTAATGGATACTCATTAATTATTATTTATTTCATTTAAAAAATATATCCATTCAGTAATTAACATATTATGGATTAGAATCAAATTAGATACAAAAGTGGATGTTTAGTGTTCTTGAAAAGATTTTCTCACTTGAATCGGAAATATGATTACAGCCACGGGCAAGTTGGGCCTGAACTAGCGTGTTTGGCCCAACAATTCCTCACCACAAATGGCTTCAACAAAGGCTGCACACGGACTTGATCTTGATTACCGATGCTGGTCATTTGGAGTACAAATTGAGGCTACATGTCCAAAATCTTGCAGGGACATTAGCTGACGATTGAAGTCCCACCATGTGATGTGTTACAAGCTCATCGTCCTCTTATAATTGCAGCTTTCTGGGCCTGTCACGGGACCTTGTTTCAAGGTCTCCGACTGTGACTGCTACTTCAATTCTTCTCTTTTTCTCTTTTAATATATAAATTCTCTTGGTCATATTTTCTTTCTTATCAAACACTATACATATGCATCGTTTGTACTGTGTCGGTTAGTTGTTACCCCAAATTAGATTGCACATCTAACACGAAAGGCCCACGCAACATGGTGCGTAATGACTTGTGAGCCCTTTCTGCCGCTTTCACTTCAAGCTCTTGTGGGCTGTGGCTTGCCAGATATTAGTCTTTCAAACTCATTTTCAATGGGTTTGGCCCAGATTCTACATCCACCTGTTCACGAATCTGACATCCACCTATTTAATGTTCTACTTTATCATCCTAATCATTCAATTTTCAATCCTTTTTTTTTTCTAAGTCATATCCCCCTTTATACAGAATGAAATATATATATATATATATATGTATCAACTTACAATTCAAAATCTAAGTGATATCACATGACATATTAAATAAGTATCTAATTTTAAACAGTTTACTTATATGAGATAAGTAACTATCAATAATTTATAACTAGAAATATTTAATATGGATAAATTCTATTAAAGTTACATACCTATTCATAATTCAAATGATACTTACATTCATAATATTTAGAATATATTTTTGAATTATATATAAAATATATAATTTTAATACATTCTAATAAAATTTTTAATAAGTCAACTTAAATTACTTTATAATTATATATATTATATTAATCTCTTAAAGCTGATCAACCTTGAGAGTTGGGAGCCGGATACTTTGGTGGATATAGTCATTTGCGTGTAGGCTTTCTAGCTGTTATACCCATCCACCCTCCATGACTTCGCAGGGCAGCTTTTAGTTTAGAATGTAACGATGTTTAACGCATTGTCCATTAAAATAATAATAATATTAAATCAATCGATTCTTTCACGTTCACGAGATGACAGAAAGTTACCGTGAACAGACACAAAAATCAATAGAATACTTTTCTCCTACACCATAAACGAGCCTCAATCAAACACGTCATCAAAAAATCAGCGTGGCACTCGCAACCCGCCTCCCCTTTGACATCCGTCCATTAAATATGTGCGTTAACGGTTACAGCATACCCACACGCGTAACCTAGAGTAGTAGTACTAGCATAAGTATTATTCTACCACCATCCTCACCATAGCTAACGTCTCTACTAACGGCGCCAGATTGCCGTCAATCTTCCGTCTTCTTACAATCTCTCTCTCTCTCACACACTGACACACAGTAGTTGAGTCTGAGCGATTGTTTCGAAAAACTCTGTTGCATTTCATCAACCGAATCGAACAAGATTTCCGGCACTGCTTATCATTTGGCCTCTGTTTTTTTAATTTCTCGCGAGAACATTTTTTTTTTTTAAATGAAGATTCAATCTTTCCTGTTCTAGGGTTTATATATTTGAACTAACTCTGGACCGCCTTCTATATCGTTCTTTATGGCCATCAGAGGCGTTGATTTCAAGTGGTAGGCTTTGATCATTATAAAGTTTGTTTCTTTTTTCTTTTCATTTCAATAATTTTGTCTGCAATTGAAAAAAAAAAATTGAAATTTGTATTTGCAGGTATGATGGGTTCTTTTTGTCGATGCTGGCGACAAGTGTGTATCCTTTTTTCACATTTTGTTTGTTATTATTTTTATGGTTTGGTTTTCAATTTAGGTCCTTTTTGTTGGAAAATGTAGGCAAAAGAAAGATATAATTTTGATTTTGAGTTTTATGTGGGTTTTTCTTTAATGATTTTGTTGCTGTTAGAATCATTGTTGCTATCAATTGGAAGCGTTACCATCTATGTACATACCCGTTGCACATATGGATCGTGGTGGGTTTTTGTTGTTTGGATAATTTTTGTTTTGATGGATTGAATTTAGTTGTTTATTTGGTTTTTTTAATGTTTAGATTGGTGAAAGAGGAAGTTTGGTTGTTATTTATGGCTTTGCTGTTGTGGCTTCAGGTTGATTACACTGCTGTGTTCGTTTTTCGCTTGTTGATGTTTGTTGATAATGGACTTGGTGCCGGCATGGGATTGTAAGTTCTCTCAGCTGGCTCTATTCGATGTCAATATTAACTTTTCTGGTGATTATTTTTTGCTTCGTTTAAATGCATGTCCGCCAGAGCGTAGTATACTTTTGGGAACTTATTGTTTCGAAGTAGGATATGCCTTGGAATGAGCATATTATGTAAAGCATTTTCTTGCCCGTCTTAATTTGAATACACATGTTCAAACTGTATCGGTTAAGATTTGTGTAGCTGAATTTACATGATAAGTTGTTTTTTGTTTCTTTTGTCCTTATGTATGGTTAGGGACTTTGGGTGGCAGCAGAGATATGCTCGTTTCTGCGGAAGGGTAGTGGTTCTTTCAATTCTGTCCCTTCTGCTTTACCCGTTTCTTTGGGCTTGGACTATAATCGGCACACTTTGGTTCACAAGTGCAAGAAAGTGTGTAAGTGTTGGATTTTCCCATGTTAGGGCCAATTTTCATATGCAAACAATTTTGTTGCTGAAAGCAATGTTTGTTAATGCATGTGTAGCTGCCAGAGGATGGTCAAAAATGGGGTTTTCTGATTTGGTTGCTTTTTAGCTACTGTGGACTTCTTTGCATTGCCTGCATGTCTATGGGAAAGGTTAGTCATGCTCGATTTTATTCATACTCTACAAATTTAATTATCTCTTCTATGCTACAAGTGAGATTTCTCTGTTCTTCAGTTTTTTGTACTTCTACTGTCATATTCTGCCCAGAAGATACGACACCTTAAGTATGCAAATTATATTGGTTTCCATCAAATGTTTGTCGTCATGATGTTTCTTAAACTTCGTTTCTGCAGTGGTTGACACGAAGACAAGCGCATCTTTTACGTGCTCAGCAGGGGATTCCTGTTTCAGAATACGGGGTAAGCTTGAAAGGTTCTACATCTTGAGTTCTGAAGTGCATGCATAAAATGTTGTTGTATGTTGTTTCCTTCAATTTGGTTATCAGTAAGTCATTCAATGATTCAATTTTATTTGGTCTTCTCTCAAATCAAGGTTATTTCATTTGCAAATTTAATCTCCAAAGCATTTTGTTGAAATGAGTAGTGGAAATAGGATTTATTCCATTGTGGTAACCAATTTTTTGATGTTGATTAAAGATGAATGATTTAGTTTTATACTATCTTTGCTTCATGTCAAATATAATTAAATAAGTTTGGAATGCATTCTCTAATTTCGATGCAACTGTGGTGGTTTTATGCAAATATTTTCTGTATATTACATGAGTTCTGTTTGACGGTCCCTGAATTAAACCATTTACTGTAATCCAGGTTTTGGTTGATATGATTCGTGTGCCAGATTGGGCATTTGAAGCCGCTGGTCAAGAGATGAGAGGCATTGGCCAAGAAGCTACCTCTTACCATCCTGGACTGTATCTGACTCCAGCTCAGGTAAGTAATTCATAATTAGGCGCATAATTGAAAGTTTCCTTATTTGAGATTTGCTGTTGCACGCATTCTATTTTACGTTGTCTAGTGAAGTACAGTATACTTTCGTTTTGTGCCCCTGTTTATAGGTTTCAGCATTATTGGTTCTACTTGTACCTTTGTTATGGTAGCAGTTCATAATGAAGTCAGGGCATTGGCAGATATTGCAAATTAATAAATGTTTAATTTATGATACCCAGGATGCTCAAATTGACCAAATGTAGGATGCTAAGAAGCTCTCACTTCTTCTATTACATTGCTTTTGTGTGTGTGTGTTTATTGGTTTGTGGTTGTCTGGTATGTGATTCATTCCTGTACTTTCTCTTTCATATATGGGTTCATGTTCAGTTACTTCGGACAATATATCAGTTACCATTCTTTATCTTTTGCTCAGGTTAATACTAGTTGTTCGTTTTGCTGTTTTCTTATGACTCTCTCTATTTAGAAGTTTTTTATTTTTATTTTTTATTTTTTTTGCAAGTTTCAATATTCTAATAAGTTTTATTAGTTATGCATTCTGATGGCTGGGGTTTTGATTTTTCTCTTGTACAGAGAGAAGCTGTGGAGGCGCTCATTCAGGAACTTCCAAAGTTCAGGCTAAAGGCTGTTCCAACTGATTGTAGTGAATGCCCCATATGCTTGGAAGAGTTTTATGTTGGGAATGAGGTAAAAGTTTTCTTTTGTCTAATTCTTATTCTTCAAATTAGCGCTATGCATATCTTAATTTTTTCTGGCTTTAGAATTTTTGCTCTTTAAAAATGGAAATTTCTCTATTTAACTAAATAAGTTAAATTTAAATTATTTGGAGCTGTTTAGGTTTATCGTTGACTCCTTTCGGCTCTAAGTAGAGCCACCAATAGGGACTGCTTTGCTAAAATTGGAATTTCTCAGGTTTATCTTTTTGGGATCAGAAGATTATGCTGTCATGCAAACTCTCATCCATTTTGGGGTTTTCAGACTGGCTTTTTAATATGCTAGGTCCCTATGAAAAAAGTAGGCAGTAGATTGTATTAGTTGGAGGTGAAGTCCATTAACCTGAATGCAATGATACTGGTATAGCTTTCGTAGTTGCAAAATGTTAGATGTGAACTCTCTATAGTTGCATATACTACCTGGCATTGATTTTTTTTTCCTTTACCAAGGCTCATATAAAAGAAGTTTCTTGCTGGAGATGGTGCAGGTTCGTGGTTTACCATGTGCTCACAACTTTCACATAGAATGCATTGATGAATGGCTCCGACTTAATGTGAAGTGTCCAAGGTGTCGATGCTCAGTTTTCCCAAACCTTGACCTTAGTGCTCTATCCAATCTCCGCACAACAGATTCTGAAAGGTCATCTGCCAGTGTTGTGACAACCACTCGGTACATGAGAACCCAGCCTCCTAGTCAGAGCTACCTCTTGAGACTGCATGGCCTACTCCATCCAGTTCGTGCAGAAAATGCAGGGTCAACCAGTGATGCAGATATGGCTCTTGAAACTGTGGAGAATGGAGGGGCACCTGTGGCAACTCAAAATCCAACATCTGCAGATCGGGAGCTTGTTGATCTTTCCACCCCACCTCAACACTGAACTATACCCCCAGATCCGTGCTGACAATTTTTGCTACATACATCTAACCCTCATCTACTGAGAGAAGAAGCTAAACAATATTCGTCTAAGGGCATCACTTGATGCTTGCACTGGTTACTAAAATTGTAAGAAAAGATGTATAAATTGATCCATTGGTGTATAAGCAGTTCTGAACATGACACAACTGTTAATGATACCGTCAGTTCTTTTGACAATGCCAATGGACTTCGCATTTTGTTTAATCCGTGTCCCATCTCCCTAGTCCCAACCTATTCCATTTTCCAACTTTGCCTTGTTGACATATTTAGAACTACAAATAAATTGAGCTGATTTTTATTCTTTTTTAAAGAAAAATTTTGAATTAATTATTAAAAGAAATTATTTAATTATTGACACACAGCTAAACTAAACAAAATTTTTAAAAAAATGAAAAAGAAAATTGAAAGGTTGTACTAGTCTTGGTAGTTGGTAAGCAGCACCGTGGAAAAAAATGAAAAAAATAAGGTCCGAATATCCTATTTAAGGCCCGGATATTGTCCAGCGAGAGTGATAGACTCATAGACCCTATCCTTATTCATGTGAGCAAACAAAGTCGAGCTGCTTCTCCCAGTCGACAGAGATGATAGTCACCGGTAATGCATGGGGCGCGATGCAGACAATCCCAGCACCACCCCAACTGAGGGCTTTTCCCAAGAAATCTCCTTCTTCGAGTTTGAGCTTCGTTTTGGGTTGCTGGAATCCCACATCCTCTTCTATCAAGAGAAACCGCTACAACCCCAAGTCTTTGTGTTGTCTTTGCAGTAACACTGACAACAACTTCGATAATAACGCACCTTCTTGCTTGGATTGGGATTGGAATAGATGGTCTCGTCATTTCTCTGAAATTGAACAGGCCGAGAGCTATGCTTCTGTTCTCAAGGTTTTTTCTTTTTCAAATATTATATTATGGTTATATTTTGATGTTCTTCTTGTGGGGGGTTCTTTTTCTTTTGCTATTTTTAATGTAAACTAGTTTATATGATGTTACTTGAATGCTCTTTGTGTAGTTTCAACTTGAAGAAGCAATTGAGAAGGAAGATTTCCAAGAGGCTGCCAAGTTGAAAATGGCTATTGCAGAAGCTACTTCAAAAGATGCAGTGGCAGAAATAATGTCTAAATTAAAGGTTTGACCTTTATTTGTAGTAAGCAACTCCTTGTGTGATGATTGTTTCTTAATTTTGCCTTTCTGTTTATTTGAAGGATGCAATTGATGAAGAGCGATATGTTGATGCTTCAAAGTTGTGTAAAAATACTGGAAGTGGACTGGTATTCTTCTGAGCCACACCACAACTGATATAATCCGTTCCCATTAAGTTTTCTTCTTCTCTTTTGTAGTCAGAAACTTATTACCTTATTATTTGTAAATTAAGTGGCTGTTAGATGTGGTTTTTACACTTACGTATAATTTTGTTGGCAAGCTGTCGGCATATGGAATATTCGAAATATTAGATTCTCTCATTATACATGCTTTCAGATGCAAGCTCTAATGGAGCTTTTTAGACACGACCTGTAGATGAAGCTATTATTAATGTCAACCCACCTTTATCTTCTGTATTGGCAGGTAGGCTGGTGGGTGGGCTACTCTAAAGATTCTGATGACCTTTTTGGCAGAATAGTACGTATAACTCCTGGTGTTGGTAGATTTGTTGCTAAGAATTACAGTCCAAGGTAAGAATTCATTCTGGTTTTAGTAGATGTTTTGATATTATCCAGGAAGTGTTAGTAATTATTATTTGATACAGACAGCTGGTCACTGCATCTCCTGGAACTCCACTATTTGAGATTTTTGTGGTGAAAGACAACGAAGAATCATACGTAATGCAGGTTAAGTATAAATGCTCATTAGCTCATTTGAGAAATTAGTCTGGTTCGAATTGGATGATGAAGACAGACTATTGAATAACATTTCTTATGTTTTGAATTGACGGAGCCATTAGAGAGTGTGCCAGGACTGTTTTGTATGATCTTAAATTCATGGGACTTGGGATGTTCTTGACTTTGTTTATGTTTGAGAAGTTAATTAATTTGTGATTAGGCTAGTACAGATGGTAGCAACACATTTGCCATTATATATGCAAGACCAGTGAGTTTTAAGGCATGGAACCAAGAGACTGATTCCGATAATTATGTTTTTCAAGTCCCAATGTATGTATGTATGTTTGTTTGCGTGGTAAGGTCTGGGTATTTTACCCATTCACGTATTTCTTTAAACAACTCATCAACTAGTATAATCAAAATGATTTGGTGCCATTTAGCTGCTGCTGCATGTGCTCCTCGCTGGGTCACGTCATGAATTCTGTATTTATTCTGATTAGGTCTTGCCTCAAATTAAGAGTCTATGAAGTGGCTTCATGTCTAGTTAGAGTTTTTGACTTGTAGCAAAATGTATCTTTGTAATGTGACCTGACTAATCTTTTTTCAAAAATGCCATTTTACATGAGACTCTTATGCTGTATCTATCAACAGGTGGTATATTTACAACGAGCCAAGGGAAGTTCAACGAACTATACAAGTTCAGCTTCCAAGTCCACTAAAAGCCCATCCAATTCTGAAGTTGAGAATGCATCTGTAGTAGATGTTAAAGGAACCGAAGTCAAGACAGAGAAAACTGATGAGAAGGGCATCAATATTGAAGGAGCAACTGAGGAAGGGATAAAAAGTGTAATAAATTTTCTTAAAGAAAAGATTCCTGGATTGAAAGTAAAAGTTATGAACGTTGATATTGCTGGGGAAGTGATGGATGATTCTGTGAAGCAGCTGATGCAAGATGATGATGGGACAGGGTCAGGTGAGGATTCTGAAGGTGAAAGTGATTTGGAAGAGCTTCAACCTGATGGTGTTGCTCTTGAAGGAGGTAGTGATAACTCAGAAGAAGAAAAAGATTTGGATACGAAGCTATTTATTGGTGGGGTTGTACATAATAATGAGGATGGTCCTACCAAGGATGAGTATGTGCGTGTGCCAGCTGATGTTAAAGATGTGGAGAGAGATTCTTTTGTGCTTCATGTTCCTGGGAGAAGTCTAGGATATGACATTGGAGAAAGTAAACTATCTAAGGTGAAAGTAGCTGCTATAGCTGCTCAAGGTATTTCTGAGCTTATGCCTTCTGAAGTTGCCAAGGCATTCTGGAGTTCTGATAAGGCCTCTTCAAAGGTGAGGTTTAATATTTTATCTGTTGGATGTTGGAACTTGGACATTTTACATAATCCAAATTTCAAAATTTCTGACCTCTAATTCAAATTATTGATAAAGCTCTTAAAAATGAGGCTTTACTGAATCATAAGCACACTCATCATTCTCATGTAACTTTTGTATGTATAAGCATAAAAAAATACCCTTTACCTTTATGCAGCTTCTTTGGATAAGGTTCTGTTTAATTTTTTTAGCATCATAATGGTTATTTAAGAAATTAAAAGGGATCAGAAATAGTATTTTATCTTGTGTGATCTCAGATGTTGGTGCTGGCAGTCATAAATTCTTGATGGCTTTTAATACAATAACTTAATTTGAAAGTTTGTGGAGTATTGAATCATTGTTGTGGTCATCACTCCCACCTTGGTAGTGATCAGATTGTTTTCCATTACTATAATCAATAATGTGTTTCTTTTGACAATATGTTGATTATTTGTTAAACTATCAGGCTTCTAGAGATGTTCGTGAAATTGTCAAACTCGCTGTCAGTCAGGCTCAGAAGCAGAGCAAACTATCTGAGTATACAACTTTTAGTCGAATTAACACTTCTGAAGGCAATTTAGATCCATTTGACGGTGAGTATGTGTATTTGTGTATGTATGGAATTATATATGTATATATTTCCTCATTCAATATACAAAATTGAGATTTATTGATTGGCATGTAGGACTCTATGTTGGTGCTTTTGGTCCTTATGGCACTGAAGTTGTGCAATTGAGGCGCAGATATGGTCAATGGAATGCTGAGGATAACAACTCTTCCGACGTGGAGTTTTTTGAATATGTGGAAGCAGTAAAACTAACTGGGGACCTTAATGTTCCTGCTGGCCAGGTGTTTATTAAATATTTCGATAGTTGTCTTGGTTTACCTATTGTAAGCCATGACAGGTCAATTTAATTTCTCACAGTAACAGGAAGTTTATATTAATCTTAAACCTTTGAAATCTTTAGGTGACCTTCCGTGCCAAAATTGGTAAAGGGAGTCGCCTTTCGAGCCGTGGGAAGTATCCAGAAGAATTGGGAGTGGTAATGCTCTCTCTCTTTCTCTCTCTGTGTTTCTTTTACTGTACACAAAAGTTTATATTATCGATCTTTGTAGGCTTCTCTCAAACACCTGAAATCCAACATATATTAACAAATACCTTATTATCAAAACCTGACATGGACAATTCTTAGGCTGTGTTTGGCTTTGCAGAAACAAGTATATCCCTGTAAATGTTTGTTGATACTTCTGTTAAAACAAACGAAGGCAATTGTGTTCAAAATTATAATGGTAGTATTTAATTTGAAAACTTTCCTCCGTTCATTTGTCACACAAATGTGCTGTATGTATTTTTAGTGAACACACCCTCCTCCATGGCCCTTTTCATCATATTTCCAATGTAGCCACTGCCAAAATTTTAAGTGCATATGTAACATCGTGAACATCCTTTTGATCATAATTGTATGCCCTAGTCTTTGGAATTATTAGCTTAGGCTTCTTTGCTTTGATTTGCTTCTTTTTGTTTTTTAAATCCCCTTTTTAAATGAGGAACTATGTATTTAGTGTTTGATCTGTTTGTTTGTTGGCCTTCTCTCATAATGACTGTTTTGTAAGTTTCAAGATACAATTATAGTTGTTTTTGTTTAGTACTTCTAATATGTGATTGGGACAATAAGGTTGATAGTTTTAACCCCCTGTGTTATGTGTACATGTATTGCACAAATTGCCTTAAATAAAGGGCTCATGTTCAACTGCAGAGAATTATTAGAATATAGAAATATTTGTTGGCCGCCAAAATTTTGTTGGTTTGAACTATGTTGACCGCCAATTAATTTGCAAAAGCTCCTGTATTCAGGTTGCCAGTTACAATGGTCAAGGAAGAATAGCAGAATTTGGGTTCAAAAATCCTCAATGGGTAGATGGTGAACTTCTTCAACTTAATGGCAAGGTAGGTATCTGATTCTCCTGAATGTTTGGTATGCTTTTTTCTCTATACCAATCTGATGACTGAGCTACGCAATTCCACTTGGCTGCATCTTAGAATATGTATTTTCCTTGAACATTATCGTAAACCCTGTTTATGGTTTCCTCTAGGGCGTGGGACCATATATCAAAGGCGCAGATATTGGTTTCCTTTACATTGTTCCTGAGCAAAGTTTCTTGGTGCTGTTTAACCGTTTAAAGCTACCAGAATGAGTCATCTAATTAATATTTCATTGTCTCATATAACCTATGCCATGGCGGGAGATTAAGCATAGCTAATGCCGAAGCCCACGACATAAGTTCTTTCCTAGTTCCCAAAACAGCTATACCACAAGGGAAATGGAGTTGCTTCTATGGGTGTCAGACTTGTACTCTTGGCTCTGCCTACTTTTCCAGGTGTATATCAGTTTTGTTAATATAGACTTATACTAATGCGTACCTTTTTTTTTTTTTACCTAGTAATAAATTAAAAGTTTTGGAGGTTATCCTTGGGTATTTGTTTAATATCTATGCCTTCTGTTGTTATTATTATTTATTACAAGCTTTTGTATGTCCTCACGTCACAACAAGCTATTGACCCAATTACAAATAATGTCATGATGGGATGATTTTGGGCTATATGTTACCCTGATTTTGCTAGAAAGCATTAAAAGGATCATTAATAAATTCATGGGTGTCAATCAGTAGTTTACAATGCAAACTTAAAATGATCAACTTTGAATGAAAAAGCAAATTTGAACATTTCAATGGTTGCATAAAGTAGAAAAAGCAAAAATATAATGGGGGTTTCTTTTTGTTATTCAAGACATTAAAGGCATGATTTTACAAAAAGGAGATGACATGATTTAGGTAGAGCTTTACTTTGTGTTCTTTTAGGTATATACAATTGGACCCTATGGCAATTTCCATGGAAATGATATTCATTTCTTCCGAGGTTTGTTCTTATATGCTTGAATAGCATTTCATGCTCTTTTTTTTTTTTTTTTTTTTTTTTTGAGGAAAAGCATTTCATGCTCTTTACTACACTACATAAAAAAGATGAAAAAAAGTAAGAGAGGAATTGAATTTGTGAAAGGATAGCCCACTTCTAAAGAAATCTAAAAGAATTTTTAACTGTTGGCCACAGTATAAAGTAGCCACTCAAAGCTTGCTGTGATGTCATAGAATGTTTATTCCACACAGACCACACTGTTTCTTCTTACTCTACCACAAAAAAATAATTAGATATCTAGATTTACTAGTTTACTTACTCATATTCAAGCCTCAACGCATTTTTCCATTTTATGAGAGTTTTGTAAGAGAAATAAACTTATTTTTTTTCAATAATGTTATAATATTTGAAAATTTGTTTAAATGATGTGGTAATACCAATTGTAATTATTAAATAAATAATATAATGATTAGAAAGCACTTTGACACAATTTTTAAGTAATTTAACATTATTTTAAAAAGATTAGTATAAATTTTGATAAATAAATTTTCTAATTTTAATTCTTATATTAAAGGTATTAAATATTTTAAATTTGAAAGTAGAAAACGAAAAGTAGAAGAAGAATCCTCAATATAATTAGAAACTTGGACGTTGTGAGGAGTAATAATTACCTAGAATCTCAGCCCGTTTGGCTCCCGTCGAAGATTCCTATTTTTCAAACCAAACTCAACCAATGACCAATTGCCACGTTATGAATTAATAACGTGGCAGTATTCTATTGGGAAAATATGAATAAAATCCATGAGATTTGCACATCGAAACACCACAGCTTAACTAATAAGATTCCATAAGGCGCAACACAATTGAAGTGGAAGCTTTTAAACTTTAAACACAGTCCCTCACTTCGCTTTCACTTTTCTAGTTCTTTCCTTTTTAATTTCTCACTTCCCAAACATACCTTTTTTCGCTGCCTTTAAATTACCGAGAAAACGAAGGAAAATAATGGAAACCAAAATTCAAAATCAGTCTCCGATTCCGACTCTAACTGACCAAAAAACGACAAACACCACCACCACCACCAACAACAACAACCACGTTAAAAACATGAAACGGTCGTCGTCCTCCAACTCGGACTCCCACCATAACCACCAGGAGTCGTTCCACTCTCCTCTCCGCTCCAACTCCCCGCTCAAGTCCGACGACCCGGACCCGAACCAGGACCCGGATTCCCCTCCCTACGCCTCCCCTTACCCCTCGCCGCTCAAGTCGCCTAGGAATAATAATCCGCCGGAGAAGCAGAACTCGAAGGCCATCGTCGCCGTCACGCAGCCGCTTCCCCCGACGGAGGTGACGGTGAACAGGGCGGTGAGGGGAGAGGGGACGCCGTCGATGACGAAGGTGGGGCCGGGCGGGGCGGTGGACTCGATATTGAAGAGATCGAGGACGGGAGAGATGATGAAGATGGCGAATCTAGGGTTTAGGTTAAGTGAAGTGGTTTTGTGCTTGATTTCGTTCTCTGTCATGGCCGCCGACAAGACTCAGGGCTGGGCCGGTGATTCCTTCGATCGTTACAGAGAATACAGGTCACTTTCGAGTTATTTGTGTAATTAAGTATTTTGGTAGTGTTATTAATTAAACCTTAATATATATATATATATATGTTAGTGAAATAGAATTTAAATTAATGAGTATTGATCATATTTATTAATTTTTATTGCTTTTTAAGTGTTGACTATGTGTGGAGATTTTTGATGTAGTGATAGGAAATTGATGACAGGTATTGTTTGTCGATCAATGTGATTGGATTTGTGTATTCGGCCTTTCAAGCATATGATCTTGCTTACTTTATAAGCACAGGCAAACATGTGATCCGCCACCACCTTAGGCGTCCCTTTGATTTCTTCATGGATCAGGCAACTTTTTTATTTTTTTAACTCTCTCTATTATTTCTCTATCGATGCTCCTACACTTAATCTAATGTTTTATTTGTTTGTCTGGACGCATTGTTTGATAAGCACTTGATCATTTACAGAGGGTATAATATAAATATAACTTAACACATTTGCATTTATACTCGAAACAAGTGGGGAAAATTGCGTGTAAACTACACTAGATTTACCGGTGTTGGGCGGCCAACATGATTATAAGACATCCTTAGCTAGTTAACTTGAATTTTACTTGTGTGCAGATCGAAGCACACACGATTACTTTAACATACGTGAATGTGCATCAGCATACATAAGGAAAGGAGGTTTAACTATGAATGCGCTGAAAGGAATGTTTCCTCTGTTGGTTTAACTTGCAGATATTGGCGTATCTTCTGATCTCGGCAGCATCAGCAGCAGCCACCCGTGTGGATGACTGGCAGTCGAATTGGGGCAAAGATGACTTCACGGTGATGGCCAGTGCTTCGATTGCAATGGCCTTCCTGGCTTTTACGGCCTTTGCTTGCAGTTCTCTCATCTCTGGTCACAACCTCTGTACCACTGATGCCATGTGATTTTATATGATTATGGAAGCAAGCTGCACATTATATTTTATAGTGTTTTTTATTTAAAAGGCTGGAAAGAAAAGAAAATGAATTAAGAGAATGGCAAATCAATTTTATATGTACAGAGACAGAGACAAGTTTTCCTCTTCCCATATATATATTTTTCTCTCAAAGATGCAAAATAATGTAAAGTTCAGCTTTTTAATTTTCTGATGGATATGAAATCTTTCAACTTGCCTGATTGTCAATTGCCTCATTTTACCTTATTCTTTCCGTTTTATATTTGCCTCTTACTTGGTGGAATCAAAGTATTATTTCAACTACCACACACCAAACTATCTTTATTAAAAAGAGTTATTGACTGTCATATTATATATAGCAACAATTTAGATCTTATAATTAAAAAGAGAGAATTAGTTAGCTTGGCTGGATAGTTTTTCTTACATGTACTGGAGTGGAGATGGTTTGCTTTATATTTATTATGAGCAAATTACAAATAAGCTATCAATTTTAAACATATTTACCGATGAAATCAACTATATAGGTTAATTACAATTTAACTACCTAAAGTTAGTTTTGGTTAGTTAACTGTTAGTTAATTTAACATATTCAAAGGTATTTTTGTCTTTCAATTATATTTTAAATTTTTTATAATTTGAAAAGTTATAATTTCTTTATAATTAAAAAAATCAAAAACTTAAAAAAAAATTAAAAAGATTGTCTCCACCTAAATCATCACTTACCCGATTCATCTTCCTCATCCCTCCATCACTCAATTTATGAATAACCTTTAATATCATCCATCCCTCACCATCATCAATCTATCATTATAATCACCATCAAAGTATCATCCCAAGAACCCCAAGAACCCTAATCACCTCCTAAACACCTAAAACATACACCACTCAAACACAGAGGCCTCTAGAAATCACCTCATCGCCACCCAACATTACCCCCAAACACCATCACATTATGATAAGCCAACAACACATCCCAAACACACCATCGAAGCTCCAGATTACAAGATTGTTTCACCATCAAACCCCAACACAACCATTGAAATCCACCAAATCAACCTCAAATACCAATAACACCAGATTTTTGGGTTCGAAAGGAAATGAACCCAGGTTGAACCAACAAGAAGAAGAAGAAGAAAAGAGAGACAAAGACAGGGATAACGACGACGAAGAAAGGAGAGAAGCCTGAGGGATAAGAGAGAGAGAGAGAAGCCGATCTTCTTCTCTAGAAAGAGGTTGTCACTGCGTGTTGGCAGACACAGACAGTGCAGTGGCGGAGAGAGAGGAGAGTACGGAAAGCAATGACCGAGAGAGGAGAGTGGGGCCATGAGATTTGAGGCAGACAATTTATGACGACGTCGTTTGGAAGGGTTGATGGTGGCGATACTATCCACACTGTCATTGAAAATTTGAAGAAGAATAGAAGTAGGCGAGAGAGAGGTGGGAGAAGAGAGAAGGAGAAAAATGGTTAAAAATATTTTAAGAGGAAATGTCAGCCCAAGTCACTTTCAATTATTGAATAGACATTTTTATCCCATTTGAATAAACTTAACATTTGTGTCCCAATCTCATCTTTTTTTGACACAAATACCCTTAAAATCTCATTTAACTCATTTCAAAGTTTTCTGTCTTAGTTTTTACCGCCGACAGCTCCTGCTTCTTCTTCATTTTGTCGCCCCCTCCTCATTCATTTCTGGCAACCCTGCTTCTTCTTCACTTTCTCCTCTTCCTTCATTTCTCTGACAGCCGTTCAGCATTCTCAGCACACAAACTCTGCCGCCGTTCATCTCCTCCTTCTCCTCCTATCCTTTTTATCTGATTTGGTAGACCGGTACAGCAGCTCCCGCTCTCTGTCAATGGCCGCGACTTTCATCTTCTTCCTCCGCACGACCAGACCAGGTATGATGCTCCTCTTTCCCTTCTGCTTCTTCGTTTTCTCCTCCTCCTCCTCCTACTCATTTTATCTTCCTTGGCAGACCGGGACACGACCTCCCTCTCTTCCTCAGTGACCGAGCCCTTCAGCTTCTTCCTCCGCACAACTAGAAGTTCTCAAAATGAGAAGGTGCATCATGGAATTGGGGGGTACCAAAAGTTCTCAAAATGAGAAGGGAATATGGCTTCGCCATATTTTGTAATGTTGTTGATGCAAATGTGGAGTAATTGTCAATAATGATGTAACACATTTTATATATAAATGTATATAAAGTTACTTTATTTGAGGCTCTGTAACATTTATGATTTTTACTAATATATTTTGCATTTTGTTGATATGGTATGATGATCATTCGTGTAAGGGTATATTCAGTTGGTCAAAATCAGTACCCAAAACACTAGTCACACCAAAGTGAATAGCGTTAATCATTCTAGTTCCCTCGGTGTGATTAGTGGTGCCACGTAGAGATGGAACGAAAATAGAAGCAAAAACACTAATCACACCAAGTGGAATGAGTGTGAATCATACTGAGCACACTTGGTATGATTAGTGGTGCCCTGTGGAGATGGAACAAAAACAGAAGCGAAAACACTAATCACACCAGGTGGAACGAGTGTGAATCATACTGGGCACACTTGGTATGATTAGTGGTGTCATGTGGAGATGGAACGAAAACAGAAGCGAATACACTAATCATACCAAGTGGAACGAGTATGAATCATATTGGACACACTTGGTATGATTAGTGGTGCCATGTGGAGATAGGACGAAAACAGAAGCGCATACACTAATCACACCAAGTGTACCCAGTGTGATTCATACTCGTTCCACTTGGTATGATTAGTGTATTCACTTCTGTTTTCGTTCCATCTCCACATGGCACCACTAATCATATCAAGTGTGTTCAGTATGATTCACACTCGTTCCACTTGGTGTGATTAGTGTTTTCGCTTCTGTTTTCGTTCCATCTCCACATGGCACCACTAATCATACCAAGTGTGCCCAGTATGATTCATACTCGTTCCACTTGGTATGATTAGTGTATTCGCTTCTGTTTTCGTTCCATCTCCACATGACACCACTAATCATACCAAGTGTGCCCAGTATGATTCACACTCGTTCCACTTGGTGTGATTAGTGTTTTCGCTTCTGTTTTCGTTCCATCTCCACGTGACACCACTAATCATACCAATTGTGCCCAGTATGATTCACACTCGTTCCACTTGGTGTGATTAGTGTATTCGCTTATGTTTTCGTTCCATCTCCACATGACACCACTAATCATACCAAGTGTGTTCAGTATGATTCATACTCGTTCCACTTGGTGTGATTAGTGTATTCGCTTATGTTTTCGTTCCATCTCCACATGGCACCACTAATCATACCAAGTGTGTTCAGTATGATTCATACTCGTTCCACTTGGTGTGATTAGTGTTTTCGCTTCTGTTTTCGTTCCATCTCCACATGGCACCACTAATCATACCAAGTGTGCCCAGTATGATTCATACTCGTTCCACTTGGTATGATTAGTGTATTCGCTTCTGTTTTCGTTCCATCTCCACATGACACCACTAATCATACCAAGTGTGCCCAGTATGATTCACACTCGTTCCACTTGGTGTGATTAGTGTTTTCGCTTCTGTTTTCGTTCCATCTCCACGTGACACCACTAATCATACCAATTGTGCCCAGTATGATTCACACTCGTTCCACTTGGTATGATTAGTGTATTCGTTTATGTTTTCGTTCCATCTCCACATGACACCACTAATCATACCAAGTGTGTTCAGTATGATTCATACTCGTTCCACTTGGTGTGATTAGTGTATTCGCTTATGTTTTCGTTCCATCTCCACATGGCACCACTAATCATACCAAGTGTGTTCAGTATAATTCATACTCGTTCCATTTGGTGTGATTAGTGTTTTCGCTTATGTTTTCGTTCCATCTCCACATGGCACCACTAATCATACCAAGTGTGCCCAATATGATTCATACTCGTTCCACTTGGTATGATTAGTGTATTCGCTTCTGTTTTCGTTCCATCTCCACATGACACCACTAATCATACCAAGTGTGTCTAGTATGATTTACACTTATTCCACTTGGTGTGATTAGTGTTTTCGCTTCTGTTTTCGTTCTATCTCTACGTGGCACCACTAATCACACCGAGGGAATTAGCATGATTAACGCTATTCACCTTGGTGTGACTAGTATTTTGGGTACTGGTTTTGGCCAACTGAATATACCCTTACACGAATAATCATCATACCATATCAACAAAATACAAAATATATTAGTAAAAATCATAAATGTTACAGAGCCTCAAATAAAGTAAATTTATATACATTTATATATAAAATGTGTTACATCATTATTGACAATTACTCCACATTTGCATCAACAACATTACAAAATATGGCGAAGCCATATTCCCTTCTCATTTTGAGAACTTTTGGTACCCCCCAATTCCATGATGCACCTTCTCATTTTGAGAACTTCTGGTTGTGCGGAGGAAGAAGCTGAAGGGCTCGGTCACTGAGGAAGAGAGGGAGGTCGTGTCCCGGTCTGCCAAGGAAGATAAAATGAGTAGGAGGAGGAGGAGAAAACGAAGAAGCAGAAGGGAAAGAGGAGCATCATACCTGGTCTGGTCGTGCGGAGGAAGAAGATGAAAGTCGCGGCCACTGACGGAGAGCGGGAGCTGCTGTACCGATCTACCAAATCAGATAAAAATGATAGGAGGAGGAGGAGATGAACGGCGGCAGAGTTTGTGTGTTGAGAATGTTGAAGGTTGTTGAGGGTTACTGATTTGTTGCTTTACAAAACAGCTCTTCAGCTTTTCTTTATTATAAGGGTAGCTTAGTATTTTCGCATCTAGTTTAAGACCCAATTGTCATGTTTACTGAAAAGTGCCTCAAATGTTAGCTCGCTAGTTTATTGGGCCCTTTTTGTCCCTGACCCATATTTTAAATCTAATTTATTTAATTTTTTATTTGATCAAATCAGCCAACAAAGTTAGTTAGGGGTATTTCCCTTTTTTTAATATTATAATATTATTTGACATCAAAACTAATAGACTTGGGTAATCACGAGTGAGTATTTTGTAATAAATGTATAAAGTTGTTTCCATCTGTAAATAAGTTTGAATTTGATAACTAATTTGTAATTTACTCATTTATTATGATAATAAAAGAATCTTATAATTCAGGAGTTTAATATTGTGATAAAGCTGAGTAACTGGGCCATAGCCTGTCAAATGTCTTTAGATATTGAATGGCCCAAGCCCAATACCCATGGATCTGTAGGTGCCAATCGACGACGTCAAACCCAATCAGCCCAACCATATAAAAATAAGAAGTATAAAAGAAATGTAAGTGAGATCAGGCCACTTAAGCATGATATCATTCCAATATCAAACAAAAATAGATGTGAGAAATCATCAGATCTTTCATTATTTGATAATAGGTATCTAATCACTCAAAAACTTAGCTTTCAAATTTTGTGTTAGACCACTAATCAGGGTCAGCATTGGATTGAGAATATATTCTGACCAAATAAAAAAAATTAAACAATAAAATCATTAAAACTTGCATGTTAAAATGCACTCTCGCTAATGGTGATCGGGTGGCGTGCGTCGCTCCGTATATGTCAATCCCATCTTTATCTTCTTAATTCATGACTAATTGAAACCAAATGCAAATGGTGGGCTCTTATTTCACATCAAAGATTTGCCATATATAAATGGACGGAGGAGATGGTGATTATGACACATCATGTCTAAATCCAACAAACCATGATGGCTCCTTTTAATGTTCTTGTTTTCCTGTTGATAGTGCTCTATCGGCCGCCTCTATCAAGCACCTCCATTTCACAGGACAATAGAAGTAGCCATTCATGCTTATCCGAATTTAACGCCCTCATCAATCTGAAATCCGAACTTTTGGGATTAAAACAAATCCTCTGCATATGTACCATATTTGATCGATGGTTCATATTTTCAAATGTTTTGATAATAATATAGGATGAGATCAAACTAGTCGAATCATGTCTCCCATAGACATCACAACATCGTAATTTGAATTATGTTTTACCTCTCCAATTTCTAAGTTGTATTAATTAAAAAGAAAAAATCATAATAATAATAATCATTTCGAAGCAACGATTGTATACATATTACATAGCCTAATGATCATTATATTTTTTCATAAAGTGGAGATTCTCGAGTTTAAATTCATTCTTCTAAATAAAAAGATACAGTCATTTAGAAGTAATAATTTTTTTTTCTCATAAATATTAACATTTTAAAATAGTTTTTATGAATCATGTCTCCCATAGACATCATAAGATTGTAATTTGAATTATGTTTTACCTCTCCGATTTTTAAGTTGTATTAATTAAAAAGAAAAAATCATAATAATAATAATCATTTCGAAGCAACGATTGTATACATATTACATAGCCTAATGATTATCATAATTTTTCATAAAGTGGAGATTCTCGAGTTTAAATTAATTCTTCTAAATAAAAAGAAACAGTCATTTAGAAGTAATAATTTTTTTTTCTCATAAATCTTAACATTTTAAAATAGTTTCATCAGTAAAAATTATATATAACAGTTTTTGGTTATGGATATTTGTACTTTTTTTTTTTTCTATAATATCTTGATTGACAACCATCCACCACAATAGTTTTGTGATAAGAGGAGTTTGTTTTAAAACCATTGACGACTCATCTTAAAATGCAGACTCGCAACTTCCAATCAAGTTCCAATTTCCAATCCGAATATAGGAGAAATTTGCATGATAATATATAATATGAATTCTTAAATTAACAACAAGTAAACATCTCGTGATTCATGGAAAATAACAGGTCCATGATAAGTGGCGTGTATCTACAGACGTTAACAATTTTTTTTTTTTTCAAAAAAGTGTAGCATAGTCCATGTAGGCGTGTATATAAAATTAAGTGCACTGTGCACCTGAAAAAGGATCTTGCAATTTTCTCATTCCATGAAAAAGGTTTCACGTGGTATCCTCCATCACCCATGTTCATCTTTTGTACAAATCTCAACTACGTGACAAATATTCTCTATTATTCATAGTTTCATACTCTCTTTTTTCCATCCCTACCACCTTTTCATTTTCTCTGTTTTTCACTTTTTCAATCGTCCTTGCCTTCGATTTTTATTCATCAATTCCATACCATATCATTGTCATACATACAACCATATACACAAGTCCAACCTCAAGCATATGATTTTTTTTTTAAAAAAAACCTGTCAACATGTATCACCGATAATTTATTAACATATCAAAAATTTTATCATATATTCTTAAATATTATAATTGATCTCTTACCTTTTGACTTACTTATTATCGAGTCTAATGATTATTGATATGGTATTAAAATCAATGAATCTTTAATTCAAAACCTTTGACATATTATGTTATATATAAATGTATGGTCTTGCATAGGTGTTCATCGTCCCTAACTTATTTTTATCTCGTATGTGAGAGAAAATATTCCATTCAACTTTCAGTCAAACCATAACTTACTTTTTTTTTTTTTTTTCTTTAATAACTTAAGGTGGCTAACTTTTATATTATTCTACCATAAGGCCAAACTGCGTAAATCGACATGAGATTAGGGTCCATGGAGTCAATGTAAACCCGGAAGTTACAACTGCTACACTTGGAATACGCAATACCAAACTGTTAGGTATATAATTATATTATTAGACTCCAAAGCAATAATATGCTACAACCTTACACCTAAAACCTACGTTGGAATAACTGAAAAACTAAGCTATTATAATTAACTACCAACCAAGATTAAGTACGGATTAAGGATATATTCTGTACTATAAATTTACTTTTAAATTATTGAAGGATGGCTTATCCTATTCGAACACGTAGCATTTTTCCAGTTCATGACCGTATCTATGCATCTGCATGTCCCCTGAATTATGAAGATATTAGAATCGATAAAATCCACACCCTTCAAAACCCCCCCACCCCAAAAAAAAGAAAAAAAAAAACCTGTAGGCCGTTGTGATTGACGATCAGCAAATTGCAACCCATTTTAAAAAATATTATCATCTCTTCTGATAAGATCAGATGAGACAAAAGTGATTGATGATGCTCATTGGAAGGTAGAGAGTTTGATAAGGACTTACCACCTGTAACACTGGATCGAATTATATCAACTGGTTTTGTCCATCTGCGTGACATGATCTTGATTTGATTTTAACTTGCAGCCTGTAGGTTGATATATCAAGATTGTGTTGTGAGTAGTTAGATACTATTGAATACTTTACTAAATGAATATAGATTAAAGTGGGTTGATTAGTTAATTAATTAATTAATTAGTTGTTTGACTTAAGAACTTACGTATATAATAGATCCTAAGAAATATAATAGGCCCTAAGAAAAGTATCTTGCACTGTTGCTGTAGTTTTGTGGCGATGTTAACAATAACAATAAATTAAAAAAAAGGACAGAAACTGCCATGCATGTTACTGTTGAACTTATGGGTAAATAGTTTTTGACCTGTACACAACCTATCTTTTTTTAGTACATAGACTGCAACTGGGACAGATTCAGAGATTATCGAGACCAATCAAAATAAGACATTAGGGTACGATCCGGAGGATAACTCCCAATGGGAAGAAAACCACCCACACGGAGGGTTCACCAACCCATCTTTATACAATATATAATAGAGTAAATTTATACTTAAATGTTGAACTGCATTATTGTTTCCTTAACGTATATTTATTTAATAAAAAATATTATTCACTTGATTAAAATTGATTATAAGTTATAAAAGTAAATGTGAAAAAACAAAAGAGAGAGGATTAAAATTAGTGGGGAATTGGAAGAAAAAAGAGGGAGGTAATGTTGGAAGTGAAAAGGGAAGAGTGAAGTGGGTGGGGGGTGGTGACAGCGCGGAGATGTCCGGGTGGTGAAGGAGCGTGTGGGCACGCGTTTTCCAGCAGCGGGTGGGCCTTAGATGGCCCCTAGAAAGGAGGGAAGAGACCGTATACGGAAGAGGACCATACCATACGGCTTTGTCCGACACACCCACGGATACCACCTTGTTTTTGTGGGCTCCACTTTTTTTCTCTTCTCCACACTGCCCTTTCTTCTCTCTCCTCTCTTTCTGTTTCTGTTGTAACTTTGTAAAGACCTCCCTTCCTTGTCAAATGACTCAACTACCCCCCTTTCTCTCTATAGTTTGATATCAACTTCACCCAAATGCCCTTTCCGTTGGATCCCATTTTCTTCACATATATATATATATATATATTCATAATAAACCCTTATAATAAATGATAAGGTGTAGGAATGAAACTTTATGAATCGATGATGTGTCCATTAAATACAATCTCGAAAAATAAATTATTAATTTGATAATATATTACATTTTATAAAAGAAAAGTAATGGATGATAAATATTATCATTATTGAAACGTTATTACATAATAATGATAAACATATTATATTTATATAATGTAAAGGGTTGAAACCCCTATAAATAAATATCAAGCATGTATAAGTTTAACTTTATAATATTTGTTTATTTTTTAATTCTCTACTATTCTTATTGCTTATCACATCACTTTTTTTTTTATTAACTTATTTAATCGTTTAATTTAATTCTATTTAATGTGTACAATAAGGTTATGTTCACACAATAACCTTTATAATATACATATTGACTATAGAATAGAATAATCATTAAATGTTATAGATAATAAGTGCTGGTTAAAATTTTAGATGGTAAAGATAATGTTAACCAAATAAGGAATGATGATTTAAAAGTCACCTCAATTGTGAATGACATTAAACATTAATTGGCCATGGCGGAGTTGCTACTATTTCACTTCGATAACGGGGAGATGCTGAAAAAATGGTGATAGAAATCTGAAGGGTATTTTGGTAAAGAAGGAAGGGGCAAAATGGGAAGAAAATGGGTGGTGCACCAAGGAAGAAGTCATAATCAGTGAGGACCCGGATTGTCTCCTCCGAAGTGGATCTTCGCACGTTATGAATGTCAAGAGTTTATAGTTTTCAAGGCTTAAGAGAGAGAGAAAAAAGAAGCGACTGAACAAGCGCCAGCTCTTGGCATATGCTTTCGCTGCACATCACTAGCAACAACAACAACAACAAAAACAACCACCACCCAACCGACTTCTCGCTCTCTCTCTCTCGATCTCTCACAGTTTCAACATCTAACAAGCTCTCTACCCTCTTCTCTTTCTCTCTCTAAATATAGCTTTAACCCTCCTTCTTTGCTCTCCATTTCCCACTTAGTTTCTTACAATTAAGAAAGCTGTTATTTTTTTAGAGCTATTCTTTGTTATTATCAAAATGTTTGTTTTTGTTTGATTTCCAGCTCCAAGTTTTGAGATTTCGAGGATGAGTCACTCTCTTACTCTATTCAAGGCCTGATTTTATTTTTTGGGATATCAAATGAAGCTTTATATTACTTTTTAGATTCCATTTGCATAGTTTGGAAGGAAGAAACTTGTTTTTTGTTTGTGTCAGGTTCTGTTTCTCCAAATACTGGAATTTGATATGTGTTGGAAACAGCAAATGATTGAGTCAAAAGGGGATGTGTTAGTTTGAGTTATATTTTCAGTGATTCTATACATGTAAAAAAAAATTCATTTTTCGAAATGTAGTTGCATGAGCAGACATTTTCAAGCTTTCTAGTTCAGTTTTGTGGGTTCTGGGTCTGATTTAAATTGAGGATTATAACACAAAGTTTGTGTTTTTTTTAGTGTCTACATTTGGGTTAGAGACCTTTTAGGGGTTTACATTTGATGATTTTTAATCAGATTTTATCACAGGCCCATGAAGAATTTTCACTGGTTTAAGCAAATCTCAATCAATGCCAAACCTGAGAGGAGACTCTCTCTTGGTGAATACAGAAGAGCTGTTTCTTGGTCCAACTACTTGGTGTCTTCAGGTGCAGAGATAAAAGGAGAAGGAGAAGAAGAATGGAGTGCAGACATGTCACAGTTGCTTATTGGGTGTAAATTTGCTTCAGGAAGGCATAGTAGGATCTACAGAGGTATATATAAGCAGAGAGATGTGGCCATCAAGCTTGTAAGCCAGCCAGAGGAGGATGAGAGCTTGGCTGTTGAGCTTGAGAAGCAGTTCACTTCAGAGGTGGCTCTTTTGTTTCGGTTAAGTCATCCTAATATCATCACTGTAAGCTAAGCCTCCTCTGGTTTCTTGTCATTTTGTTTGGTGGGTTGTCATGTTTTTTGGCTGTGTTTTAGGTGTGATATAATGAAAGACTGTGATTTTGTTGGGATGCACACACGTCTTTTATTTGTTGTTTTGTTTGGCATTTGAATGAAATGTCAAGTGATCAGAAAAATTTCATGCTAAAGTCCATAATCTGTAGTCCTTGTCACGATATCTTCCATAAGTTGAACTTTTTCTAAAATTTTTGAAGCGAAAAAAGGTGAAGATGTCTTATGAGGTAATTATGAAGACAGCTACCTAAAAGCGAGGTTGTTGAAGCAATAAGAAGCTTATTTTACAGTAAGGGATTTGCTCTACTTTGCTCTCGGAAGAAAATGTGCTTATTTCCTCTTAGAGACTTAATAGTCATTAGACAGTGTAGTTCTTTTTTCTTTCAAAAGCAATTTTCTATTAATGATGATACTGATCTTCATAAAAGTTGTAAGCCTACCCTTCGTATTTATCTTCTACTTAGGTTTTCTGGCTCTGTGCATTGAAGAACTACAGTCAGCATTGAATGGTCCTTAGTTACTATGTCTGTCTGCTACATGTTATCCAGCCATGTGCATATTATTTATTACTCTTGCTCTTTCACATGGTTTGATAGAGATGAGTTGGAAGTCCTGCCAGTGGCATTCAATGTTTCACAAACTTCAGCAATTGTGGACTTTCTTCCTTCCCTTGTTGCCAGCTTTATTAAAATGTTCATGCAATTTATTGATCGTGAATCAGTGCATTCAGAGCTCTTTTCTCATTAGAATCATGGTCACATGTAGATATTCTAGAGTCAAGTCAAAAACTATATGGATAATGTAAAATGAGGACTGAATGCATGACCACTTTGATGTAACTGTATAAACTTTTGTTTCTAATATGTTATTTTATGGTGTGCTTTTAACAAAGTTAGAGCTGCATTGCTTTCCTTCCTTCGCAATTACTTAATTGTTTTGTCTATATTTCGTTAGTGGTTGTGATCGAGCATTATTTATCACAAAGGAACCCATGAAAGAAGGTACAATCAGAGCTTTAAATGGCAAGTATTGTCGTTGTTGTGATATTAAATTGATGGTTAGGAGAGGGCAGACTAATTGAAAAAATTGGCACCAAGTTATCGAGTGGTTACAGATGTATGG
Source organism: Dimocarpus longan (assembly GCA_022984855.1). Taxonomy (NCBI): domain Eukaryota; kingdom Viridiplantae; phylum Streptophyta; class Magnoliopsida; order Sapindales; family Sapindaceae; genus Dimocarpus; species Dimocarpus longan. Next base: position 10,035,156 of record CM041024.1, read on the forward strand.
ATTTTGTTCATACCGTGAAGTGGAGCACAAATGCCTAGGATATTGTTGTATTCCGATGCAGATTCCTTTTCCTCTGCTTTATGCTTTTGGAGACTGTTCTATCAATTTCAGATTAATGGCTCAAGAGTTGTCTGCAATTGAAATGCTATCGCGGATATAGTATGCCGTGTTAAATTTTCGGTCTTTGTTGTTTTGGATGGGGGAGATATTTGTATTTTTGACATGTTGGTTTCAGACGGAGTATCATTATGGAAGCATATAAAATATACATGATTGAAATTTGTTGTTGGTGCTAGTGATTTAATATTGAAGTTATATTATTTCTTCGTACAGTTTGTTGCAGCCTGCAAAAAACCTCCTGTGTTTTGTATAATCACCGAGTACCTGGCTGGGGGCTCACTAAGAAAATACCTCCATCAGCAGGAACCGCATTCAGTTCCACTCAATCTTGTTCTTAAATTAGCCCTTGACATTGCACGTGGGATGCAATATCTTCATTCTCAAGGTATACTTCATAGGGATCTCAAATCAGAAAATTTGCTGCTTGGAGAAGATATGTGTGTCAAGGTGGCAGATTTTGGCATTTCATGCTTAGAATCTCAGTGTGGGAGTGCTAAGGGATTTACAGGCACTTATCGTTGGATGGCACCTGAAATGATCAGAGAAAAACGCCATACAAAGAAAGTTGATGTTTACAGTTTTGGCATAGTCCTTTGGGAGCTTTTAACTGCATTGACACCATTCGACAACATGACTCCAGAACAAGCTGCATTTGCAGTCTGCCAGAAGGTAACTTTACCCGTTTCGATCTTAAAATGATGCATCTTCATATCATATCTCGCATTCTAAACTTAGATATTGCAATTTCATGTTTCACTTAAAGAACACTTTGCTGGTATCTATTAAAATAAGTAAAATATATTAAGAACAGATTGATCAGTCTGAATCTCTGGTGTAAATTCATGGGCAATCAGCAGCAAAATGTCTGTAAAACGAGGACAAGGAGATTAGATGATTAAAGGAAAATTTCAAAAAAAAAAAAAAGGGAAAATGGTGAATTTATTCGTGAGAAATTGGGTATAGCAATTGATAACAGGTAGAAACAAAGTTGAGAAAGATCACATCTTGATAATGGCAAGTCTAATCTCTCATTTCGTTGTGTTGTTGACTTCTGAGTGTGGTTTATCTTTATAATATGTTTTGGAGACAGTGACTACTCATTTTTTTTGACATCCTTGGTGTTGATAATTTGGCCTCTGCAGGATTTACATTTTGAAATACTATGACATTTTCCTTTTAGTAGCTAGATGACTTAATATTTGAAATATAGCATTTAAATGTAGACCTTATGCTTGGTTTTCTTTTCATATGTTGCATTTTCATCATCTATAGGCTATACATAAACCAGTTTTATAGTAAACATTCTTTTTGATTGTTTGTGCTAGTTCTTTCTTACATATTTAATGTATGATATATGTATCTCATATATCGTTGCATAATTATGGCCTTAAAATGCGTGACAATTAGAATATGATTTATTTGAATTATTCTTTCTTTTCTATGTTATCCTTACCAAAATATATTTCCCACGTATTTTGGTGCTGAGATATTGAATTAAGAAAACTATAATGGCACAGTTATATATAGATTTATTCACTGAAGCCACATCATCGCAGCCAGTATATCCTTTGCAAGTTCTCATCATCTAGATGCATCTCCCGTATAGTATCTTCTTTACGTGCTTGAGTGGCATGAATGACAATAATTCTCACATCCTGTCCCTGACTAATGGCCATTTCCTGGGTGGGGACTTGCTGTTCTGGCCCTCTTCCTAAATGTGCAATAAAGTATCACCAAAATTGAAGGAAGCATATAAAGATGAAAAATGTGTCTGCTTGACTTTGTAAAAGCAAAGATTGGATGATTATACACATCAAATGGTACTATTTGTGATTATCTCTCTCCCTTTCTTGCATGCACACACATGTATGTAGGACAGCATGTGGAGTTCGTTATTTTCATTTGGTAGTGACTAGTGATTGTGTGACTTTGTATGTACGAGGCAACATATCACGTGCTTTGGACTTCATGAGATGTAGAATGCATACTGGGGCGGTCTGTTGATTATAGTGCAAATTTTATCATCTTATGGCATTTGAATTGGGTGCAGAATGCTAGACCACCATTACCACCATCATGTCCTATGGCATTCAGTCATCTCATCAACCGTTGCTGGTCGAGCAATCCCAAAAAACGACCACATTTTGATGAAATTATATCGATTTTGGAAAGTTATGCAGAGTCACTTGAGCAGGATCCGGAAATTTTCTTGTCCTTCGTACCTTCCCCTGATCATAGTATTTTGCGGTGCTTACCGAGGGGCATCGTTCTGCATTTTTAAGGCCTAGACGGTCCATTTAAATCAAGTGTGATGCAAAATGTATCATATTTTTACTGCTCTAAGTCTAGGATTAGAAAAAGAACTGCTTAGATGTTCAAGTGTAGTTATTTGATTATTGGCTTTTCTCACCTCTCCTTGTGTTTAAATATGTGGGAATCATATTTCAAAATAAAAATGTGGGAATCAAAGAGAGTTCCTGTTGTTGGGTTTTTTCTTACTATCATTCATATGTAGCACATTCTGTTCCAATGTAAATGGCAAGTGAAGGTTGAAATTTATCTGAAAACGGTCCCTGTATCTCAGTAGGTTTTTTAATTTTGTTTTTGAATTAAAGGATTGTGTTGGATTTCAAAAATAAAAATAAATTTAAAAAGATAGTGTTTTCTTTTCTTTTTTTTTCTTTTTAAAAAAAAAAAAGTGTTAATATACAGTCCATTGATAAATATATATATATATATATAATAAAAGTTCCACATATTATTCTGATACATATAATAGTGATAAGTCCATCTCCCAACAATTATTGAGATGTGCCGTAGCGAACATAATTTGCTTAATGATCACACTTCTCATAAACTAAGGTTCTGGAGTCTAAATCCCCTCTTATAAGTTATTAAAAAAAGAAAAAAAGAATCCTCTCTTAAGTGAAGAAAAAAAAAGAAAAAGAAAAAAAGAGGAGATTGAAGTTCAACTGTTCTTCCTTAAGCTAAAAAAATAAATCAATTATTATAAATGAATAAATATTTTTATATTAATTAAATGGAATTCGCATGAGAGGGCTTTTAAAGTGTAGTTAGTCCACCATCTTGGTTGGTAAAATCAATTAGTACTACTGGACTAGGCTGGTTTACAGGCCCCAACTTATTAGCCAATGTAATGCAATCAGGCCCAGACCCAGCCATCGATCTAGAAGACTAGATTATATTATTACACGAGCCCGCCATTCAAGTGACAGTTTGGCCGAGTGGTCTAAGGCGCCAGATTTAGGCTCTGGTCCGAAAGGGCGTGGGTTCAAATCCCACAGCTGTCAATTGCTTTTATAAATTTTCCTCCCTCGATTTACCATTTTGCCCTTTGCTCAGCTTACATCCCATGTAAGTTTGTTCCTGCAAGCTAACCCATCAAAAACGACTGAGGTATCCACTTATCCTAAAGTTCACACTTTCTCATCTTTGTTAATCTACACATACTATTATGTCAACTTGGTCACACAAATTTTGTGTCATTATTACACCTAAAAATCTAATCTATTAATTATGCCCGTGCGAATCATAATTAACTTATAAACTCATTTTTAAATGTGTTATACATAATTTAATCAATGGAGGCATAGTTTATACTATATTTATTTCAACATACAATAGGTGAGCCACTAAAAATAATATTTAGATTTTATTTTCATATAATGAATCATTTCATTATATTGAATTAATCAGAATTTATGAGTATAATGAATATTAATATATCAATTCTTATATTAATACTCTCAAATTTACATTTTTTTTTTTTTTATGAATTCAAAAGGCTAAAGATATGATTTGTTCAGGATTTAGTAGGAACTCTTAAGATGCCAATTACTTAATTATTGGGTTAAGTATTGAAATCTGGCACTTTCATTGGAAGGGAAAAGAAAAAGAAAAAGGAAGTGGGAAACTTGGATGCACTTTGCTCCCTCTCTTGTGCTGTGTCCACTTTTCAAAACATGGAGATAATCATATAGAATTGTGATTACCAACTAATACTTGTCTGTTTGTAAATCTGGGTGGCACAAAAATATTAGATGTTGAAGAGACTCACTCACTAGATGATGGACGGTACTTCATAATTGAAGTTGGTGATATTCATTAGAGGCTTGCCTCTTGTAGATGGGAACCTGTACGTGGGGGGCATTATCTTATACTCACTTGGGGCAATCTTTCTTTTTTATTAATCCATTATTTTAAAGTCATATTATCATTGGATACCAAATTAATCCAACCTAAACCTTTGCAAAACTCACTAACTCCAATGATTATCCATAAAGTTTGGCACTTACTACCTAACATTAGTACTAATTACAATTAATGATTTTATATCCTTTCTTTTTATTTTTAAGCCTTTAACCTAATTATGATTACCAAACCTTGTTGGAATCATGTGAAGTTTGAAATATGTGTTTCATTGCAATATTAGATGGCAATATATACCATAAACTCTAGTTCATCGTAATTAAATAATCTCAACTACTTTTTAAAAATAGGTACAAATAACGGTATTTGTGGTGGTTGAAACGAAATTAATTCTATGTATAGATAGGACAACATCACAAGATAATGCAGAGTACTTATTATTGTTTCATAGGATATTGATATGTTACACTAAATGCCGTGTGAAGAAGTACAGGGTTGGCTAGAAATATTAGAGTTGCAGTAGTTAAGGGCCTCATGGCAGAAAATATCTGATATAGATCTCCCAGATATGCTCCATCGAGGAGGAGCTTGGGTTGCCAATGTTGGATAGTCACATAAACTTTGTGAAGATTTTACACTACTTTCTGGTGTGTGACTTGGAATTTGAAATTTTGGGTTAATGAGTTCCTCCACCGACACAAATGTAACCCTGGCCCTTATTAATTATTGAGTGAATAGATGCAGGCAATTTCTTTTTTTCAAGAAAAAGACATTAAAGATGTAATATTGCTAAGGTATGGGAAGAGGCAGCAATATTAATGATTATTATTATTATTGTTGCTGTGTACAATTGAAGAAAATAAGGTACAGTGTAAATTTTTTGCTTTGCCTTTTCATTTTTTTTTTTCAACTATTTCTCCTTTTAGGTTCCACACTACATACATGAAACCAACCAATTTTTCGTCACTCGACAACAAATTAGTAAGAGAACATATGTACCCAAATGTCAATACAAGAACATTTGATCTTTTTTCCAATCATAAGCATACCTCTTTTCTCTTGAATTCAATAAATAAATAGATTATACATTTTCAATTTTGGGGTTTAGATGCCAAGAAAAATATGACAATGACAATATAAAACGATTGAATATATATTATTTCACTTTACTCTTTTTACAGAGAATAAATGATACTGAATGAAAAAAAAATTTCAAGTTTCAACTGTTGTAATAAAGAAAGTTTCGGAATCCTTTTTTTTTTTTTTTCAAATCTCATACATGAGAAACAAATTAATAAGTAAATTGGAAATCTCAAAAGAAATAAGCAATTTGGGGGTACAATGTAATTATCAGTCCAAGAAAGAGAGACAGTACAAATCTTGAAGCCAAGTAGTTAGTTTGACACATGCTGCATAGTTATTACACAACATGTTTGATCTTTCCCACCTTAGAAACCAAGCATGGAAGAAGCCAAGTAAACCTCAAGACTCTGACCTTCTATCAGTAAATAAATCTAACATTCCACCCGATATTATAAAAATAAAATCGGTCAAATAACCAATCAGGTTCCCGAAAATGAACCCCACAAACCAAAACAAAAACAAAAACGACCAGAAACTCAATTAAATAAAAGAAACTTCAAGGGCATAATAATAATTTCTCGCCGTCCAAAATGCAGTAAGGCAACTATAAATCGCCACGTGGCAAGTTCCAATGAAACAGCGCAAACAGACGGGAAACAGATAGGCAGTTGCAGGCCCGCGTTTTGGTTGGCGAGAAGTCGCCTTCTGTTTCTCCTTTCTGACATTCATGATTTTATTTCGCATTTCCAATTCTACCCTTTCTCTCTTCTTCACAAATTCCTTTCAGTTCTGTCTTCGTCTACTTCTTCTTCACCGCCTATTGCTTACATATTTACTATTGCAAATAACAAAAGGGTAAGATTTTTATTTGTTTATTTTATTTATTCATTTTTTGGGTTTGTGTGTATTTATCTACACATATATCTATATCTATATATGTGTATATTGGACCCAGATAACATATCATCTTGGTGTTTCTCTGTCATGGCTGGTTTTTGAGGTATTGTATGCTTCTATCAATTGCTTCTTTTTTTTTTTTTAAGTTTAATTTAATTTATTTTTTTTATTAGTTGAACATCTTTTAGGCTGTAAGTCTCTATTGGTGGCATTTGTTTTTTGGTGATGTCGGATCAGTTTTAAGAGGTCAATTGCATTTTCTTTTTGATAAGATTGTATTATTTGTGGGGCTTTTTTTTTTTAAAAAAAAAAAATCTATTGTAATGATAATCATGAGTGGTTTTTGATGAGTTAATGATATCTGGGTTGTTTTTATTTTTAAAGATCTAATTAAGGAACATTGACTTTTGTTATTGCATGGTATTCACTTTTGTTGTCAATCGTTAGAGAGTTTCATAAGCATTTTTGTTTATAAGTTGAAAGGTTGAAACTTTTAAAGTTAAGAGAGTTGCGTTGTTTTGTTTTTAATGGACTTTTCTAACATTTTATAAATTATATTGATTTATGTGGTTTGTATATAAACAATTGTGTTCTGGAAAGCAGAAGGGCATTGTTTTGATATATGTATATATGTGTTGCATTTGAAATGGTTGTTGCAGATAGGTCATTGGATTTTAGCCATTTCTGTTGATTTTGGTGGAAAAACATGCCAGGAATTATTATGGATGAAATTCATGAAGAAGAGGCAGTAAGTGAATTGAATGGAAATTCTACACCTATTAAGGAAAACTCAGTTTCAAATAGGTCCCCAGAAGGTACTCTTGGTCAGCAAAGCCCTGTTAGTGCTGGTGGCCCTGATCTCCCTGCTGTTGATGGGGTGGTTGAGACCTCAATTGAGCAGCTTTACGAGAATGTGTGTGATATGCAGAGTTCTGATCAATCACCCTCCAGGAATAGCGTTGGATCTGATGGGGAAGAGTCTAGAATTGATTCGGAGTTGCGCCATCTTGTTGGAGGAGAGATGAGGGAGGTTGAGATAATGGAAGAGGAGGAGGTGGAGAAACCAGGGAATATTTCGCGTAGTAGTTCTTCTTCTTCTTCTTCTTCAAAGAAAGGTAGTTCTTCTCAAGGTAAGAAGTCTGGGAAGTTGAACAAGAACCAATCTTCAAGTACAAGATCCATTTCTTCAGGTCAATCAAAAAAAGTCTCTCGCTTGCAGTTGGACTCTGAAGCATCGTCAAAATCAACTCCTAAGGCAAAAGATTCTCCCAAGAAACCTCCGATTGATAAGAAAAATGATAAGAGTGTTAAAAAACCAAATGCAGGAGTTAGTTCCTTGAAAAAACGGGCTGGGAAGTTACAGAATGGAAGTGAGGATTCATCTGATGCAGGGCTTGAGAATCCAGATCTTGGGCCATTTCTGCTTAAACAAGCTAGGGAGTTGATTTCATCAGGAGAGAATCCCCAGAAAGCTCTTGAGTTGGCTCTTCGAGCAGCAAAATCGTTTGAAATTTGTGCTAAAGGAAAGCCTAGTTTAGAGCTGGTGATGTGTTTGCATGTTACAGCAGCAATATACTGCAGCTTAGGGCAGTACACTGAGGCAATTCCAGTTCTTGAACACTCAATTGAGATTCCTGCGATTGAGGAAGGCCAAGAACATGCCCTTGCTAAATTTGCTGGTCATATGCAGTTGGGTGATACTTATGCAATGCTGGGCCAATTGGAGAATTCGTTAATGTGTTATACAACAGGTTTGGGAGTCCAGAAACAAGTACTTGGTGAAACAGACCCTAGAGTTGGTGAGACATGTAGGTATATAGCTGAAGCTCATGTTCAAGCATTGCAATTTGATGACGCCCAGAGGTTTTGTCAAATGGCTCTTGACGTTCATAAGGAAAATGGTTCCCCTCCTTCCCTTGAAGAGGCAGCTGATAGGAGGCTCATGGGTCTTATATGTGAAACCAAGGGAGATCATGAAGCTGCTCTTGAGCACCTTGTTTTAGCCAGCATGGCAATGGTGTCAAATGGCCAGGAGCCAGAAGTGGCTTCTGTTGATTGCAGCATTGGAGACACGTACTTGTCATTGTCTAGGTATGATGAGGCTGCTTTCGCTTATCAGAAAGCACTCACAGCTTTTAAGACCACCAAAGGAGAGAATCATCCAGCTGTTGGTTCAGTGTTTGTACGTTTGGCTGATATGTATAACAAGACAGGGAAGTTGAGGGAGTCAAAATCTTATTGTGAAAATGCCCTTCGGATTTATGAAAATCCGATACCTGGTGTTCCTCCGGAAGAGATTGCTAGTGGTCTCACTGATGTTTCTGCTATCTATGAATCAATGAATGAGCTTGATCAGGCAATCAAGTTGCTGCAAAAGGCATTGAAGATATATAACAATGCCCCGGGTCAGCAAAGCACGATAGCTGGAATTGAAGCTCAGATGGGAGTCATGTATTACATGTTGGGGAATTATGCTGACTCTTACAACTCCTTCCAGAATGCCATTTCAAAGCTTCGCACTAGTGGTGAGAAGAAATCTGCCTTTTTTGGCATTGCTCTCAACCAAATGGGGCTTGCTTGCGTACAACGCTATTCCATAAACGAGGCTGTAGAATTATTTGAAGAAGCCAGGTCCATTTTGGAACAAGAATGTGGACCTTGTCACCCTGACACACTTGGGGTGTATAGCAATCTTGCTGGCACATATGATGCAATTGGCAGGTATTGTTCCTCTATCATCCTTGTATATCCTTCCATCAGCCAATTATCTTCTGTAGAATACTGTTGATTCATCATGCAGTAGTGTTCACTTAATTTATGGATGAACGATTATTTATGTTTTCTTGTTTTTTTGACTGTCTTCACGCTATGGACAAAACAGGTTGGATGATGCGATTGAAATATTGGAGTTTGTTGTTGAGATGAGGGAGGAGAAGCTTGGGACAGCAAATCCTGATGTGACTGATGAAAAGAGGAGGTTGGCCGAGTTATTGAAAGAAGCTGGAAGAGTCCGAAGCAAAAAAGGCAGGTCTTTGGAGACTCTACTTGATTCTAATTCTAATGTAAACAGTGAGGCTATTGAGGCATAACTGGGAGGAATGTTCATGTGTATCTTAGAATGAATTTCATGTATTATAGAATTTATTTAAAAGAAGATGAAGACAAACGAAAAGAAAAAGAAAAGAAGAAAAGGAATAGGTTGTTGGTGTCTTTTTTAAGATTTATGGTGTGGAGGTGCTCTAAATAACTGCAGCCTGGAGTTTTTGGTTGTATCATTGGTTTATACTTGCATTGGTTGAAGGTCGTTCTACTTTGTATTACACCTTTAAATTATGTGACACATTACCATATACATTACACCCATTGATATTCAACCTTTCATTCAATTATATATTTTATATATGCTCACATTGATGTACCAAGAAGATTCTCTAATGACTTGTCTGGATATTAAAGATAATTTATGAAATAGATGTTATGTCATAAAATCAGGTCTTCAGTGTTTTTTAATCTGAACTGAAGTTTCGTTTATTGAGAATTTTTAAGAGTTGTTGGTTGTAACTAAATTAAAGAATCACAAGTTTTTTGGATCAGCCATCTACTGGATTCTGTAGTTGAGGGCCCTTATCGATGAGCTGTGTTTAATGGGATCATAGTAGTTGCTATGTAAGCCAATTGAGGTGCTCCTTGTCGCATACTGATTTATTATTACTAGAAGTGGTTGATACGGTTACATAGTGCCATCTACACCCATGTTTGTTGATTTAAATATGGAAAGTGATTATAGTAAACCCAAAGCAAATCATTCCTGATTTTCTTATACCACCTAAATTATCACCATAGCTTGTGCCAAAAGCCAACTTTCTTTTGTAAAATCCTTACCGAAGATCTTGTAAATTAGTTTAACTTGAAAGTTGTAAAGATCAATTCGTGCAAAAATATTTTCAGAAATTCAAGAATCAGAAAAGGAGAAAACACCCGCAACTTCAATGAAACATATTATTGATATCACTGGTTGCATCTGGCATCCAAATGTTCTATGATTCACAGTGCCTTAGAATTAACATATAATCAACCTTTATAACCCAATTTCAGGTACAATTAAATTTTGGGCATAATTAGCAGATTCCTCGAGGCAGCACAAATGCAACTAAGAAGAATCTTAAATGGCTGGTTGGTCCTCTAAAGCTGTCTGCAAGCCTTCACACTGTCATGTTCTTCAAACAAATTCAAAGCAGAAGCTTTAAATGCTGTGGCACTTTGCTGATGCTGTGGTTAAATTAACGGCTTATCAATCAGAATATCAAACTACCCTCCAACAACAGGTGCACGATTCACCTATCCAGGATTTGAATTTCTTGGTAATATCTAACAGCTGGCCTCTTTTTTAACTGTGTCTTTCTTTCCCCGACTGTTCTTTTAACTCTGCTGTGTGGCCAGAGACTCGTTAATAAAGTACTGTGTGGCAAACATACGATCCACAATAGCTCAAAAGCTTTATCATTTTTGTTCCTTGCTGGTAGTATTCCACACTCAAGATCCACAGTAGTTTTGAACTGCTGTTGCAACAAAATTGTCAAACATTATAAAAAGTAATCTAAAAGTGATCTGCTGCCGGTATAAATGTCCATATATGCTTTCAGAATCATTACTAAAAACCTTGGTAGGTTGCTACGTAGCATCAATTACCTCTTCGATGGAGAAGTATCACCCACCTCATGTAATGTGATGAAACACTCCCACCATACAAAACAGTATTCAAACTTCGAAACACTCCTCAAAGTCCACACTAAAGCATGTGGAATTTTAGACCCACCACAGTGGACGTGATGAAACTCATCATACAGCAACACCATACTGAAGCATGGGAATCTTGGCAAAACTAAATTACTTGCGGCTACTGCTGAATTACTGGACTTCTGAATTTAATAATTGCTCTATGGCATGGAGTAGATGATATAACAGGACAAATACTGGGGCTAGAAATTTATGGTCTGACAAACAGATAAAAGAGAACAAGATAATATACCATCGAGGTAGACACCAATACTATCAATTCTAGAGATAAGAAGAGATTTCTGGTATAATACCTTTTTATGTCACTGGTTGAAAAACAAGGCAACATATAGTGTAGGTTCCACATTCAGCTTTTTGGTTCATACCATTGGAGACCTAAAAATTGCATCATGATTTGTTTATCAGTGTAAAAGAAAACAATGTTATATAAAAATAGAAATAAAAGTCTGGACCTGGAAATTAGTTTGTCCAAATACGCACAATAAGAAGTAAACAGATCAAGTAAAGCATCAAATAATATATTTAATATTCAACAAATGTAAGAGTACGTAGCTTAGGCGGAAAATGGTAAACAATCTTAAAAAAAAAAAAAAAAAAAAAAGAGGGAAAGAGAAAAGAAATGGACAACTTACTCTGAAGGTGATACAGAAGAAACGCCAATCAGTTACAAAGGTATGTCATCAATATGATGGACAAGCATGCCTCAGAAGGCATTCATTCATTTCGGGCTGACTATCATTCGGTTTTTCACTCAAGCAATGGGCACAACCTTTAGCAGTCCCTTGATTGACATAGCGTGACAGCTCATTTGTATTTTCTAGTCTTCCACTAATAGCAAACCATTGTCTTTACTTGAAACAAAACCTCTGTCGCTAGCCTCATCAAGTATCACTCTCAAGTCTTACTGATTCTAGACTAGGAACATACCCTGCCCCTTTCATCTCTAGTGTTAAATTTTCTATAGCAGCATATATATCCTCCGATTGATGATGTGAGCGATCGCCAGCAATAAAAATATGAATATTGTTATTAACTTCAACCCAACTGCATCCAGGCTGCTTTTTGAGTCCGATGTCCTTAATTTCTGATCTAACTTGGACAAATTCATTTAATCTCCCAAAATCTTCAAACATGTTTGCAAGGAGGACTCGATAACCAATGCTTGTGGGATTAAGTTTAAATATGTGATTGGCTACAAGTTGTGCTAACTTTTCATTGCCATGATTTCTGCAAGATCCAAGCAATGAACCCCAAATACGATCATCTGGGACACAAGGCATGGCCATGATCAAATCATATGCCTCATTCAGGTGGCCAGCACGGCCTAGAAGATCAACCATGCAAGTATAATGCTCAACTTGAGGTTTAAGTTTATAATCATCAACCATGCTCTTGAAATATTTCCAGCCCATATCAACCCTCCCAGCATGGCTGCATGCAGAAAGAAGTGATGTAAAAGTTACACAATCAGGCTTCTTGCCAGCTTCTTTCATCTTTTCAAACAAATCAAACATTTCATATGTATGGCCATGCATTCCTAAACCCAATATTATTGAGTTCCATGATACTTCATTTCTTTCCGGCATATTCTTGAAAATGGTCCGGGAGCTATTTATGTCCCCACATTTGGCATAGGTAGCAATCAGAGAATTGTTCACAAGGACATTCTGATTGAAACCTTGTCGCAATAGGTAGCAATGAATCTCCTTACACAGGTTCATGATAGACAACTGAGCACAAACAGAGAGAATGGAAGCGGCTGTCACAGCATTGGGTCTAATTTGTTCAGATTGCATCATGCGGAATGTCATTAAAGCTTCATCAACACACTCATTTTGAGAATATCCGGATATTAAGGCATTCCACGAAATTAAATCCCTCAAAGGTAACTTCCCAAAAACTTTATGAGCAGACTCCATATCTCTGTGTTTTCCATACATATCAACTAAACAACCACCCACAAAAATATTTGATTCGAATGCCAATTTTACTGCCAGGCCATGGACTTGTAGACCTGTGGACTTAATAGCCAAGGAAGTGCATGCCCGCAGTGCAGCCAAAAGTAAGATAGAATCTGGAAAGCCATACTCCAACATATAATCCTGCAACAATTCCAGTGCCTTTGCTGGACAACCATTACGAGCAGAATTTGATATTACTGCACCCCACATAACTAAGTTACGATTCTGGGACTGACTGAAAATTTTCAACCCATTTTCATGATCACCACATTTGAAGTATGTCTCTATAAGTGCTGTTTCGATTCTTACATCATCATGCAATCCATAACTGAAAATCAATTTATGGATTTGTTCTCCAACTTCAATATTCAATTGAGAGCACAAAGCTAAAACAGCCACCATTGTTGAAGAATCTGGCCTTATTCCTGAATTTAGCATCTCAAGAAACAATTCCAATGCCAATGACAAATACCCATTAGAGACATAACCAGTAATCATAACATTCCAAATTACAGCATTTGCTCTTATAGAATCTTTATCAAGCATACTCTTAAAAACATGTTGAGCACACCTTATATCCGCACATTTCATGTACATGTTGATCAATCCACTAACCAAAAACTCCTCAACAGCCAATCCACTTTTCACAAGATATCCATGAATTTCCCTCCCATAAATCAAAGCCTCAATCGATGCACACGATGCAAGAGCCGAGAGACAGCCAATCCGATCAGGGTACACATGTTCATCAATCATTCTTCTAAAGATCACCAACGAACCCAAGTAATCCCCCAATTGGCTAACCCCAGACATCATTGTATTCCAAGACACCAAATCCCTCTGACACATTTTCTCAAACAACAAAATAGCCTCTCTATCACCTCCACATTTCCAATACACACCCAAAATTGAATTTTGAACATACACATCATCGAAAGATCCAAACTTTAACACATGCCCATGAATCTGCCTAGCCTTTTCTACATCACAAAGTCCACCAAATGCCTTAATCAAACAAGGAAAAAAATTAAAATCATCAGGTTGAAAACCATATTCTAACATTTTGATATAAACCGTAATAGCATCTCCAAACAAACCATCATCTGTCAATCTTCTAATCACTGTCCCAACTGATGAAGCATCAACCACAGGACTTTTGCTTGAAAAGCGATGTTTAGTTAACAGTTTCCTAGATGGGTTCTGCTCAAAATGTGAAGAAGTTAAACAATTGTTTTGAAAAGTAGAAGAAACGAGTGCAGGCTTTTTTGTGCTACGAAGAACACGGTAACTGGGAGTGATTGGAGTTACCTTAATTGATGACATAGATAAATTACATTGATTTGTGCAATGACCATACATCTGAAGTGAATTTGAGTACGGTAATCCAAAAGTTTCCATTTTTAACTCTTTGTTTTGGTCTTCAGGCTCGTATATTAGTTGAGAAGATTATTGTAACACTGGCAACTCCATCTCCATCTCCATCTCGTGCAAAACCAAAATCTGCTAAACTAACCTTGTTTTTAAATAGAAGGACAATTTTACCCTTAAAATTAATTTTATTCCCACGGAATGGGAAACCTTATCCTCTCGGGATAAAAGTATACTATTAGATATTAACCTCCGATTATTATTATTATTATTATTATTTTATTAGGTAAACCATCCCCTACTATTAACTTTTCATCTAAAATATTACAATTTTCCATCTAACATCATGAGATGACCACAATACCCTTTCAATTATTAATTAATAATAATATCAAATAAAAAATAAAATTAAAAAATAAAAAACTATCAATTAAACTAAAACAAAATTGAAATCAAAGTAAAACTCTTGCTCTCTCTCCTCTTTAACCCCCCTTTTTATCGCCAGTCGATGATTACAGTGGCTGAAGATTTCTACAGCAACGGTATTGATGAAAGGTGGTGGAAGACCTCTCTCTCTTGTTCTTTTTTTCTCTCATCTCTCTCTCCTATTATCCACCTTTGGGTGATGTTGATTTAGTTTGGGATAGATGTATTTTATGTTTTGGGATTGATGTGTTGAATTGATGAAGGAATGATAATTTCGAATTTAGGAGATGATTTTTTTTGGGTGCTGGAAACTCATTTCTAGATTTCTAGCTTGTTGGAAACCCAGAAACAAGTTTCCAGCTTTTATGGGTTTCCAATTAGAAACGAGTTTCTAGCGTGGTAAAAACCCATTTTTATCGTCTTTTTGGAAATTGAGAAACGAAAAGAAAAAAAAGAAAAAAAGAGAAAATAAATGAGATGATTATTGAAAGTGGGTTGTTTTTTGTTGATGAATGAGTTGTATCTTGTTGATGTGAATGATTAATGGAAGTGAGTTATTTTTACTTGGATGAAGATTAATGAATTGTTTGTTGATTTTGATGATTAATTGAAGGTGCCCTAAATTTTTTAATTAGGAAAAACTTTTTTTATTTTTTTAAATGATGTTCACCATCTATTAAATATGATAGATGGTGAAAATCATTTAATTTTTTATTAGAAAATTATCAATTTTTTGTTTTATTTTGTTTTATAAAATTTAAAATTATTTTAATATGGTGATTTTTTATTTTATTTTTTTTAATTTTAATAATTTTTCAACAAATTTTCTCATTTTAAAATTTTAATTATTTTATTATATTACCATTTTACTCTTAAATTTAAACACAAATAAAAAATTAATGACGGTTTATCTAATAAAAAAAAAAAAGTTAATCTCGAATAATTTACTTTATAGACATAATATCCCTTTCTATTGTTATTATTTTCTTGCAGGTCATGCATGCTCTCAATTTTCATACATTATTTTAGAAAATTTTGTCACTTTTTTTTTTTTTTTAATTTGTTTATATACATCTTGATTCCTATGAGGCCGAATTTATATCCTAAAATTAAGAATTCCGTTCATGCCCCTAATCTTAAATTTTATATGATGGTTAAAAGAACATATATTTGACAAATTTTGTCATATGTTTTTATTTTTCTTATTTTTTTTATTGTATATCTTAATTCATATGAGCCTGAATTTATATCCTAAAATTGAGAATTCCGTTCAAGCTTCTAATCTTAAATTTTATATGATAGATAAGCAACGTATGTTTGACTTCTGAGTTAAAAATTAGGTTTACTTTCAATTGGTTTTGCATGACAGTCAAATATACTTAGCCCGCTTTCACAAGCAACGACTTGTATTCACAAGAAGTGGACAGTTATCTCCTAACTCACTTATATATAGATAAATTACTCATAAGTCTGTTAAATTGAATGATAGTTTTTCACTTAATGTGAGTCTTTCTTTTTATATTATTAGGAAGTAGAGTAAAATAAATGTTGAATTCCAATCATATCATAGAGTTCTTATCTAGGGTTCTGACGATGGCAATTGTAATTGTAATCTAAAAAAAAAAAAGAAATTTGATTTCTTTTTTGCTGAGAAAAGATTCGATTTATTTGCTTATAAATTTATAATAAAGTGGGTGAGCAATAGCATGCTACATTATAAGGGTAAAAAGGTCTTCTGGCGTGAGTACATGGATGGTTTAGAGGTTTCAAGTCTTTTTATTGTCCTTAAGCCCTTCTTACACAGCCAAAAGTTATTCCTTGCTCTCGCTCCAAATTGACGCTCATGGAATCCAAACCCTCCACTTCGCCGGCAACATTCCTGGATAAGATAGTGGTATCCACTTTCTTCTTCTCTCAAATTTCCATTTTTTTTCTAATAATTTTTCTGTTCTTGCTGTATTCAGCTTTCATATTTATGTAAATTTTTCAAGTTTTTTTTTTTTCTTTGACTTTTTTATGTTACGTAGGTTCCAGGAGATGTGGTGCTTGATCTCTCGAGCTTTACAAACCAGACCATCAAGCTCGGTGGCGGCCTCCGTCAGGTCTCTCTCCACTCATAATTTTTGTGATTTCTAAATTTCTTGTTGTTTGGTTAAATGTGAGCCTATTTATAACGTCTTTCCGTCCAGTTTAATATATTTTATTGAATTATTTGACTTGTGTGGAGATTGTAGATAAAATTAGCATCTTTATTGAGACTATACATTTCTTGGTATAAGAATGGTATGTTGTATAAATATGAGTTTGTGTTGTTCCTTTGGATTGAGAAAATATTCAAATGGTTTTTGAAAACATGAATTAGGTTATTGATGTGGATGGTAATTGAGACCGGGGCGTTGACTTTCTCGGTATCTTGCCTTTCCTGAACTTGTCGAATGTGCATGTTTAGCTGGACTTGGTTTCTTATATGCATCAATTAAGATTTATCCAGAAAACACGTATATTAAAGAAAATGTGCTTGCTTTTCAAAATTAAGAATTGTAGGTTGACTGAATTGTCTAGCTTTTAGTTTTGATTATAATCCTTTCTTGCAAGAATATTTTGATGCGGTGGTCGTTATGTGTATTTTTTTTCCCAATGGATATCAAAGATGTGTTCTATACACTACTCTAAATGATTAAAGTTATCAAAGGCATTATACGCTTAAATTGTCTAGATTCATCATCTGTAATAGCAAAAAACAAACAATAGAGAAGAGAAGAAAAGGTAAAACAACTAAAAAAGAGTTATTGTAATTTGTTATCTGTATTCTACCTTGTGCATTGATGAGAATGATGACTGACATTGATTTTGGATAATTGTCAGGATTTTGATGCTGTATCTGTCATGAAGGCTGGAAAACTGAGGTTCTCAAAGCCAAACAGATACTGGGTTGAAAGCTCTCAGAAAAGGGTGTGTGTGGTGTAATTGGTTAATATTAACAAAACTGATGAATGTTGTCATCTTAGTTGATGTTGTTGGGAATTTTGTGTTGTTATTGCTTTTTTCCCACTTAGATGCTATCTTTTCTTATTCTGAATTTTTCTTATTAGTAGTAACCACATCAAGTTGAAAAATATCTGTACTATTTTATTTTGGATCACAATCTATTCATTTTTCTGTATTTTAATTTGTTTAGCATGAACTTGTGCAATCAAGGCAGAGATGGCAGAATTTTTGCATTGAGGTCCTTGCATGTCTGTTTGAAATTGTGATGGTCTTTTTCATCACCATTGCAAATGATTGTCAAACCTTTATTAAATTGAAGTCTGCATTTTTGCATGTAATGCTCACCTATTTAGGATAATAAATCTTAGTACTTGTGAACTTGTCACATTTGTAGTGTATGCTTAGCTTTGAATTCAGTAGTGAAAGTTCTCAAAATATAATATAAAGCTCCTGTTTTATTATGATGATTGAACGAGCAATGTATTATAATGTTGTTGTTATTGTTATTATTGTTATTTTTATGATGAAATGATGTTTTGTCTCTATGGTCAACCAGCTACTGACACACTCTACTTGATATGCTTATCATAGTAAAAAAAATTATTTAAATTGTAGAAATTAAAAAGTAACTCATCCCAAAAACTGGTAATCTTGCCCTTTTATATATGATGATGTATTTCATTTTTTATACAGTACGTGCCTTGCGTCGAGGATACTATTCTTGGGATCGTGGTAGACTGTAAAGCAGATGTAAGCACTTTTGGCATGCATTAGTTTACTATAATATTTGGCAGCATTCCTTTTTTTTTTTTTTTGGCTTGTCAATTCTTAATTATATCATTATTTTTGCTTACATGCATTAATTGAAGAAATTTATTGTTCCATACTTGTTTTCAGCCGTAATTGTATTTCAACCATAACTGTACTTTATGTTCTGCTTGGTGCTTTTTTGAATTGCCTGAAACAATAGCAATCTTTGTACTTTGGAGTAAATTAATTATAAAAGACATTTAAAATTAGAGTTTTATCTATGTTTTAAGACCTTTTGTGTTTTAGTTAAGTCGCAAATTTAGGAAGGTTTGGAATGGGTCTCAATTACAAAGTAAATAAAGTAATGTATAATTTCCCTTTGAAAAGAATGGAGACAATTTTCAAATGGGAGGGACAAAAGGAGTGGAAAGTTGATTGGGAATCATGCACATTGAAGTAGTGGAAAAAAGCTATATATTTATAAGCAACTTATGGAGAATATGGACTTTGACCAGGTGATGTTTTGAGGAAAAGGATTCATGGATGGAGTCTCAACTTACTCGGAACTAACCCAACTCCGATTACCTTTATATTTAAGATGTTTTATTTTCATTTGGTCTTCTTATCCAGATATTCCCCAGGAAGCAAAATGAGTTTGTAAAAAATCTTAGCTTTTATTTAAGATGTGTTATTTTTGGCTGGATTGTTGTCTGCAGCCTGTAACAGGCTTTCTTTTTTCCTAGCTGCTAAGTTTTGTTTCTTTAACGTATCCAAGTCTGTAGCAGCCAGTTCTATCAACTCAATTGATTTTATGAAATTTTCTACCACAGATGTGAATAAGAGTCATTCTAAGTTTGGAAGAAAAGGTTTTGTTAAATAAGAGAGCTGCAGAGACAGCTCTGTTTTGACAGCAATTGGCACTGATGTACTACTGTTACTACTAATTTGCTTATAGAAACTCGTTGGGTTTCTGGTGAAAAACAAGGGGTTTTATTCTTCCTTCGATTATTTGTTTCTTTTGTTTTCCTTATCACTAACTTGGAAAAAAAAAAAAAAAAGCAAGCTGTTTAGTGCCGTGGAAGTGGTATTGATTGTGATCTAGAGTTTGAATCAGCACTCTGCAGACACTAGAAATACATGCATGTGTTGGTAAACTATGCAATGAAAAATATTGTGTACATATATTTGAATATAATTGGTTGGTTGCTTTTCCCAAATGGAAATAAAACTTTGCCTACCATTTCCTTTCAGTCACAACATTTTGCCAGTCCATCTGTATTGCTAAAAATTTACCTCCATTTCTCTTGGAGTACCACTTGCACTTTTGTCAATTTAAGAGAAAACCTCTTTTCCTGGACCGCTAAATACCTTTTTACAATGCAGAACTTTCTCATGGATATTAAAGGACCCGCAATAGCATTTTTGCCTGTGCTTGCATTTGAAGGAGGAACCAGGAGAAACATACCGAAGTTTGAGGTGCGTAAATTTTATGTCTTTAATGGAGTCATCGATTGTAAAGGTGATGTGGTACTTCATTTTCTTGTGCCTAGATGTATCTGATATGAAGCTTTATTAACCTCTGCATTAAAATTGAGGAAACATCCAGTAATTACATCGCATTTCAGATCCGTGGATCTGATCTTAAGATGTGCTTGATGATAGTTGATTAGGCAATATATGTCTAAATGGTGGTGAAAGTAAATCCAATAATTGAAGAAACTTGTCTTGAAAGGAGAAGGCTATAATGACAAATTGGAAAGTCTATATATACAATAGTTTTGGAATTAGTTACAGTTCTTGATGAGACGTTTAACTCACTGTTTATAGATTTTTGATTCTTGCAAATGCACACTGGTACACTTTTATCATTTGCTTTCCTTGAGGTGTATAATCTGTTTGTGCACGAATTTTTTTGGCTTTTGCACCTTTTTTGAGCTAATGCTTGTTGCTACAGGTAGGTGCTCTGCTTTATGTTCGTGTTGTGAAGGCAAACCCTG
Source organism: Dimocarpus longan (assembly GCA_022984855.1). Classification (NCBI taxonomy): domain Eukaryota; kingdom Viridiplantae; phylum Streptophyta; class Magnoliopsida; order Sapindales; family Sapindaceae; genus Dimocarpus; species Dimocarpus longan. Next base: position 10,055,713 of record CM041024.1, read on the forward strand.
GCATGAATCCTGAGCTATCATGCACTGATGGTTAGTAAGAGATGTGGCTTATATATGTCTCATTCATGATATCTCTCTGATTAGTGAATCCTTTTCTTCTTTTTTAAGTTTTTCGTTAATTTTCACTTGATCATTCTGTGGAATTTTTTTGTGATTTATAGCCAGCGGAAAAGCAGCTGAATTTGGCCTCCTTAAAGATGGTTACATGTTTGAAACTTCAACTGGTCTATCAAGAATGTAAGGTTTTTGCTTCCTTCGTGTAATTCATTAGAAATGTTTGAGATTATCTCAATAGCAGAAACTTGATGTCTAAACATGTCGCTCTGGCACAGCTATATTAGTCTTTTAGTTTTACTTTATGCTACCATGAATGTGATGGAAGCTTGTCCTTCTAGGCTGCGAAGCTCACCAACGTGTCCTGTTCTTGAGGAACTTGGAAAGCAACTCTCTTTTGAGATAGCTGTTGGCTTGAATGGCCGGGTTTGGGTAAGACTTCTTACACCCTTTTTGATGCTGACTGCAGATGCAGTTGAGACATGTTCAATACATACTCGTTGAGACCTCAAAGAACATGATTTTTAGAACTTGATAACCTGTCTATTTGAAGATGCAACTCTTACTGAAGCTCCTTTTTTTCTTTTCAAACTCTGTCCTTAAACTAGGTGAATGCTGACTCCCCATCTACCGTAGTAATTGTTAGTAATGCAATCATGAACTCCGAATCTTTGAGTGGGGTTCAGCAGAAAATTATGGTGGAGAAACTGCTTCATAGAATCAAGTGATCAAGTCTCTGTTCTATGATGTAATCCACCACTTTTTTAATATTCTATCTTGAAGATTTCCTTTTGACTTCAATTTATAAATTCAAATGGAAAAAAATTTGATATCTTTATGCAGCTGGTTAATGGAAAGGTTTAGCAGTCTGGATACTGAGATTGTCACTGCATTTGAAGGAGACAGACCAAAAATTCAGTGGCCACCAGTTTATGGTCATGCAAGCAGAAGAACAAGGCGGCAGCATCATCATTTTTGCCCTTATTGTCACAGAATGAATGTGAGATAAGTTATTGTAGCTGTAGAGAAATATGTATTTGTTACAATTTTTCACTACATTCGGCTCCGGAACTTCGATGTTTGAGCTTCAGGTGGATCATATCAATTGTCTTGAATGAAAATATGCCCAATCCAACTCATTTACTATCACTCGGCCCTAACTAGTTTGTTTGTTGCAAGTCCCACTCCCATCGGAGTACTTTTCAATTTTTGTATTGACTTGATTTGAAGGACGATAAGAGGATTTGAAATCTAGCATATCAATACAAAATATATGCCAAGTTGACAGCAACAAGATGTAGTAAAATTTAATCATATTGGTTAAAATTGACAGTTCAATTAAATAACATATTTCCAGATACAATGTGTGCCTGGGCTGAGTAGGTGACTCATTAATTATTTTTGTTCGCTTCTGTCTCTTTCGGTCCAATCCAGATGAATTATGTCGAATTTGTTGTCAGCTTCGTACCAATTATTAATTTATATTTTTCTTTTTGGAAAAACTTCGTGCCAATTATTGATCCATTCTTCTACTCTGATTTTGGCTGAAATAAGTTGGAATCCAAGATTCCATGACTGAGAATTGTTGACTATACAGCTCCAAGCCAATAATAACTTAAGAAGTGTCAACAGTGGACACATGACGAAACAGAAGCATTTAATGCTGCGGCATTCACATGAGCTAATCCCTAATTAATCACCGCAATCGGCAAATAACATTAATTTCTCTTGTTTCTATACTGCCCAGACCAAGACCCAGAACGAAAAGGCCCAGAACCCACACCACTTACTCTCCCTATCTTACTGTTTTTGCCTGTGACAATGCCCTAGTGTACTATTTGGTTACTTTAAGTTGAGCAATCTCCGCTCAGCGTAAAGAGTTATTTATTATTTAACTTTGTTTTTGTTTTTAGGTTGCGGTTGTGCTTGTGTGTTCGTACGTGATGTTCATAGTTGTCTGCAGTTGATCACGGGTGGGCAAGACTCGAGACTGATGGTAGATTTTTTTTTTTTTTTTTTTAAGTTTATGTTACGCAGGTGAAAGTGATGGGTCTTTCAAGTTTGAACCCTGATTTATTATGGGGTTTGGTAGAGCAGCAAGAGAAGCAGCTTGGTCCTTTGTTCTTAGAGCTATGAGATACAAAAAATTCATTCGCTGTATTTATTTGATTCATTCATTACTCTTTAAAGTATTGAAAGAAAGAGAAGGAGATGATTAAGTAGGGATTTTCATAATTTGGGCCACTTATATAACTATTTAACATAGCACAAGTAATATGTTCATGGTCTTCATAAAAGTTTTATGAGTAAGAGTTCTACCACTAAGATATGTGTGAGCGCGCGCGCGCACACATATATATATATTGAGATCAATCAAAGAATTGGATCTTTTTTGTTAATACAGAGGAGAATATGCACAATCAATTAAACTAAGAGTTTGCACACTCATAAACAATTGTTAATTTGGTGATTTTTCATGTGTTGTTAAGGGTATATTGCACAAACCTTCCTTAAGGTTGGGTGAAATTGCACAAAAATGACAGGTTTGGCCATAATGACATTAAACGTAACAGGACTTTGAAAATACAACCACAAATATTCTCTATATTAAACCACCTTCAATCATGCAAAACCCTTTAACAGTCACCTAAGAAACCACTCCTGTTATCAATTTCATTGCTCAATTCAGTGGTTTTGCATTGAATTCACACTTTTTCAATTGTAGCTCAGATGTGTGTGTTTTGTTTAAGTCGAATCATCTCTACTTGGCTTCTTCTAGTCAAAAGAGGATGAAGAGGAGTAACAGATCGAGTGGCTACACTGCTTTTTTTAGTAGATAGAGTCTAAAGAGCGGTTGCCAGAGAAGGTAGCAAAGGCTACGAGGCTAAGAAGAAGAAAACTAAGAAAATGGTGTTAGGTTGGGTAACAGCAAAGAAAAAAGGGGAAAATGGAGATCTGATTAAGGTTGGACTTTATATAGAGCACATGCGAATTTATGGAGATCTGATTAAGGTTAGACTTTATATAGAGCACATGCGAATTCATGCATATGTCCTTATAGGGTCGGTTAGAACCAAACTTACTCCAAAACATTTGATTCTGTAAAGAGAGGATCCTTCAGCTAAGCAAATTACTCGAATTGAAAACATTTGGGGTGGGTTGTTTCATTCGGTTTAGATAGTGTTTTTTGACCCACTCCTATCTAGAACAAGCTTGTTAAGTTGAGAAATTAAAAAGAAATAAAGATAAAGCGATTAGGTCAAAGAGCTTAATTAAAAAATGTAGACTAAAAGGCTGACCAATGCCAACAATGGCCAAGGTAAAGACTGTCAATGATCAAAGAAACCAAAAAAAATTGAAGATATAAAAATTAGGACAAAGAACTTAATTAAAAAATGTAGACTAAAAGGCTCACAAATGCCAACAACGGTCAAATTAAAGAACGTCAATGGTCAAAGAAATTAAAAAAAAAAAAAGGCTATTAAAAGACCAACAAAAGTAAAAGAAATAAAGGTTGAAAGACTAATTCGATAAAAAATATTATTCTAATTCGATCAAAACGATTATTCTTCTGCTGTGTTTCAATATTACTTTTGATTTCAACAATTGTTATTAGAGATTTATTTTCTCGATTCTAACAAACAATATCAAAGCCAGGTTGAATTGAACAACCTAGGTGAGATTCAAGAAAAATTATGCCAACAACATCTTCATCAATTGTGAATACACATCACAAATATGTCGTTGTAATATCATGTGCTTTCATGAGTGGATATGTAAAGCACACAAAAAGTGTGTGCAATTTTTTGATAGGAAAAAGGTGCATACAAATGGCATATGAAAAAAATAAAAAGACTTATATATACATATATATATATATATATATATATATTCATTCAGATACATAGCCTAATTAAAGAATATAGACTAAAAGACACTACAAAGGTCAAAAGACTAATTCCATAAAAAAAAAAAAAAAAAAAGTATTCTTCATCGTATTTCAATATTTATTTTAATTTTTATAATTTTTTGAACTTAACAATAAAGTATTGGTCTCCTGACTAAACCTAGCCAAACCCCCTATATAAAAAATAATAATTATCGTTCAACTTATACTTAATTACTTCCATACTCTAGTTGAGTATATAAATCATGGTCGACTACAACAAATCCGTAGTAGTGTTCAGTGGTCACTCTTAACCCCATGTGAAGTGAGTCTTTTCGATCCCCATCTTCATTTTGAAAATATAACAAATAACACAGAAAAATATGTTCGAGTCAGTCGACAACATCAGAGATTTCAGAGGAGTACATCACAAAAATCCAAATGAAAATGGAGCATACACACCTTTTCATTCGAGCCTGTGCAAAAGAATCTATTGCCACCCATTAGCTGCCACCCATCAGCTCCATGCCCATGCATCGATATTTGTGCGAATGTAGTCTCCTACGTGTCCGATCATTGCACTGAATACTGAATTGACCTTACACGAACTTCGTGCAATTGGACCCCATGGGCGTTTTCGGTTTTCAGTTCTGTCCCCTCGAATTTTGAAAATGGACCCCGAAAGGGGTTGCCCTTCAGTCTCGGCAAGACTACATACTTATTAATTACTTTATCTACAGTTTACGCAGTCACTTGTTTTTTCTTTTTTTTATTTGATTTTATTGAAATTGACTCGAATGATCAACTACATCAAATAAGATGAAACACCGATCGCAACATAATCCGAAAAGCAATTTCTATATAGAAGGAATTGATTCATACTAAGATGGAAGAATGTAATCACATTAAATGGTTATAACACGTGTTTAGGTGTTGAACCCTAATATTGAGAGAATTGGATGGTCCTGCCATCTACTTTGGCAAGACATCTATTGACTATACAGTCAATTGTTAACTATTACGATTTTATTATTATTATTCTACAGCCAAATTTGTGTCCACCATCACATTCTAGTATCAACGTTCACAAGAGGAGTGACACGCACGTGTGTAACGTATTGAGAAATATTCTTCTCTATCTTTTCGTTTTCAGAAAATTTGATCAATCATGCATCAACCATTATTTTCCCATTAAACGACAGAGTTCCTTTCTTTCTTTTTGTTTGACAATTCAAGTAAATTTCGTAGTCTTTCAACCATATCAATGATTTGGAAATTAGTATCTCTCATTTTCTAGCTAATACATGTGTTATATACTTTATGATAATATCACCAACTTTAATATATATGAATAAAATTTGGCTTTAGCCTCTTTTACGCCATGATAATTAATACTCATACTTTTGACAGTTTTAATCTATTAATTATATTTATTATAACAAAACTACATTAATATGAACAGAACGTATATGTGGCTTATACATAATTGAAGTAAATCTAGTATCATATATGTCGTTTGTCACAGGCGGCTAATCAATTGGATAACTCGTTAACATTCGAGCACGAGCTGTCATATGAAATTGCTATTGACTAAAACCAAATAATCCATGATCATGTCGATGATATTCTTCAGGTCATAGCATTAGATTTTAATCAAATTTTGAGGCTTAGAATTATCTTAAGGAGAGAGAATAGGAAGGCCTAACAACATAGGGCCCGAAGCTTAATGGTACGGTAAGTGTTTGAGTAACAAATAACACATCCCATCTTCTGTTTCTCTGTCATGTCTCAACAACAGTATTAAATTCATGTTTAATGTTTTTTTGAATCCAATTATATCATGTTTCCATTATACCTGTATCCATGTTTCAATGATTTAATCAGTCATGTTTCTCTGTTTTTCAATATTGTTAATATCAAAATAGAGAAATATTAATTTCCTGATTTAATAATATATTTAAACCAATATTCAAATTCATTACAAAACTGAATTTTGAATCAGGTTAGTGAAAACTAAGGTCGTGAACTAACTGACAAATTGAAAATTTTATTATTATTATTATTTTTTAATAAAAAGGATATTATAACCTTTTCACCTAGTAAAACTCAATTTGATATTAGTCAAGTAAGTGTTGAGTTGTAGGTGCTATTAGGTATGATTTTTCAAATTTTGAAGCTTAGGATGATGTCAAGGAGAGGGAATGGGAGGGCCCGATGCTTAATGATAAGTAAGCAATAGAGTAACAGACAACACATCCCATCGACTTGCAGCTGATCCCTGTAACCCAACTTTATCATGAATAGTTTTCTTACCCTACTCAGCCGACCATCTCCACTCTGTTTTTATAATATTGTTAAATTTATTTATTTATTTCTGTTGAGAAAAAAGTGCAAACCTCAGCATTGCTGATGCTATTAGATAGTCTTTCAAAACTTTCTCTCTCACACCATTAACAACTATATAAACAAACCAAATGATGTATGCTTTTCTATAGATATTCAAGCTCACTTAGTACTTTAAAATTTATCACTGTTTTCTCTCTCTCTCTCTCTCAGAGTCTCTAGTTGATCTCTCTTTCTGTGAAAAGGGTCACTTGCAAGCTGCTATATACTTTACTGCAACAATGGAAGGGACGAGTGAATATAAAAAGGGGTTGTGGACGGTGGAGGAAGACAAGATTCTAACAGATTACATAAGAGTACATGGCAAAGGGAAGTGGAATCGCGTCGCCGAAGTTACAGGTAAGTTTCATTGTTATATATCTGTTTGAAGCAACTTGTTATTATTCTTATTTTTTGTAGAGATCTTTACTATCAGTTAATATAGAAAGCTTTTCAATTGAATAATCTTTGTCGTTCTTGTGTAACGCAGGCCTTAAGAGGTGTGGCAAAAGTTGCAGATTAAGATGGATAAATTATCTAAGTCCCAATGTGAATCGCGGCAATTTCACTCAGGAAGAAGACGACCTCATCATACGCCTCCATAATCTCCTAGGCAACAGGTTTGTCAATACTCAAATATATTTACCACATTACAGGTTTGATTAAGATCATTCATGGTTAGAAGTAAAAGTTTATTAAATAAGTAGAAAAATAATACTAGTAGTTGCTATTGAACATAAATTATATTATATTTTGTAAGGCGGACACAGCACTATCACGATGATTCATGATGAGTTGTAATCATGATTTTGGCTCTCCAACATGGTGATTATTCTTCATGAATTATTGTATCTATTCTTTTTCCTGTTTCTGTACGTCAATCATGTTGAGTTATATATTCCATTTTCGTTAGTATTCAAATTCACTTTATATAGCCATACACATGATAGCATCAACGCATCATTACTAGCAGTACTGTATTGTAAACAGTACTGATAGAATCAGCTTTACTATCAGCAATATGTAGCACTACTCTTCTTCTTCTTTTTTTTTTTCCCTCTGAAATATGTAGCACTACTATTTTACTAGTGTTTTTTTTTTTTTTAGAATCCTTTTTACTAGAGCTTGACACACACAACAGTACTGTTGATTTGTCGTCAAAAGTACTAAATTAAATTAATTTGATCTTAATAAAAGGTGGTCCCTAATTGCCGGACGGGTTCCAGGAAGAACAGACAATCAAGTGAAAAACCACTGGAACACTCATTTGAGCAAAAAATTTGGGACTAGGACGAGGAAAGGAAAAAGAAAAGCTGATGATTCATTACAAACATCGTCTAAATCATTAGGGGAAAATTTGAGTACCCTTACAAAATTAGATTCTACTATACAACCCTATTGTAATGAAGAAACTCAAGATCCGAAGGTTAATGATAATGAATTTGAACATCTAACGTCTACTCTTGGTCTAAGCGACTCACAAGAGTTGATTACGAGGAGTGATGGTTATGAGAACTGTTTTTGGTTTTTTAATAATGAGCTAGATTTGCAGCCTCCTAGCTTAATGGAATTCTTAGATAAGTCTTTTGATTTTGCTTGGCATGACTTGTAAAATTATTTTCTTTGTGAATTTGTAAAAGTACCTCTATATAAAATGACAAATATGTTTCTCAATTTTATTGTACTTACACGTGCAGCTTTTTCAAAATAATAATAAAATAATTTTAGGTGCAAGATGAGAATGGCATGTGTTATGACCCTTATATCTACATGAATGAGTTTATGGATTTGAATCATACTCTCTCCTTCGATTAAATTATAATAAAGTATAAAGAAATAAAAGAAGCTTGGGCCACTAAAATTTCTTTCTGACTCGAAACCTTTTGCTGGAATACTACACGCCTGTCAAGTGTAAAGTTAAAGGCCTTTTCAGTGTATAAACATTAGAACAAGATCAACAAATGTACGTTTGCTCTCCATCTATCAAAAATGTTCTTACTTTATGGGTTATATGATCAGTTAATATATCTACAGTACCCATATAATTTATTTTTGAGTAAACATCTGTGGTCCTATGAGATTCAATACAGAACCTTACAAATAAAAAGGTCGTGTAAGATATTATCTTTAATGAACTATTACTCATAATTCAAGCCATGAATGTGATTGCTTTCCATCAAAATATTAATTGGCATTATCGTTTTGATCAGTTTTGACCAATTGCAACCTGCAAGAGAGATGTTAGAGAAGCATGCAAGCTCCATATATTTTTCACCCAACAGGATACAGAATGTATAAAGCGTCTACTGACTGTTGTTTGGAGGGCTTTGGGAATGGATCCGAAAGAAACCATTTCTGTTACTGTGGCCAAAAAGCTGCCATGTTTTCACAGAAGTTTTCAAAGAAATTTCGTATTGGAAAGTTATTTATGGTCACGTTTTAATTTTTATCAATTAAACAATATTTGAGCAGTGTTTTTTTACTGTGCCACCCTCTTTCTTTGTCTTCCTTATCAATTGATGACGTTATTATAATAAAGTAAAAAATTATGGAGTAATAAATAAATAAAAATACATTTTTAATTTGCTATGCATCACAAGCCCAACCAGCGAATTATTGCTTAACATTGTTTTGTAAACAATATTTACAAATGTGTGTATTTTATACCGTTTTCAACAAATGATAGTTGTTATTTTAATATAAAGAAAATTATATATCGATGAATTCATAATAAATATATTTTTAAAACACATATTAAGGGATTTTAATTCTTATACTGGGACTAAGAGGACCTAATTAGTATAATACAAAGCATTCGACTTAGCATCTAATTAATATTTTTGCATTGGATCTAATTAGTTGTCTTAATGGACGTGTAGAAATCACATCAAAGCATAGGACATAATTTTCCTCGGTTTCTCGAAGGTCCAAATTAAAGTTATGCTTCTCTTGTCTCATAGTAAATATCCAATCTCTTTTCCAATCAAAACAAGCATTCTAGATGGTTAGATCAAATATAAAAGTTTGTGCTTATAGAGGTGGAATCTACTTGCTAATTAGGAGATTCTTACTTTCACAAAAATGAGAAAATGTTTCATACGTATTTATAAAAGATATTTATTGAGACTTGAATATTCATCACTAAAATGAATAGAAATATGACTACTTGAGGTAGAAGGAAATATGGGTTTTTTAATTATTATTATTATTTTTTTAGATTCTTAAGATAAGCTTGCATTATATATATATATTAAATTTGGATAAACATTTTATGACAAATCTCACTATATTACTAAAATAAAAGTATTATATTAATCCCATAGCATGTGGTATCTGAAGGGAAAAAAAAATGTTACTGGTGGGATACTAATTAGAATACCGAGCATATTAGCATATTATTGCTCTATTAATTGATTGCTTGACCAAAAAAAAAAAAAAAGGAAAAGGTATTAGTACCATATTTTATTTAATGAATAAGCCAAATTTAAGATGTAGTATGTTATCATTAAGCACATCATTAAAACAAAGTAGTGGCCGGCCGGCCACAATCGATTTCATATATATATATATATATCATTGGCGGCATGTCAAATTGTCAACAAAACTTTGCACCACATTTCGAATCCTAATTATCTCTTTCTCTTCTTTTATTTTTATTTTCTTGAGATTACAAGGTCACTTTTAATTCTGATTTCTTAGGGTATCTTACCTTTGTGCCAAGGAATAAAATCATACACCTTTCGAATATTTCACACACCAATCTCCAGTTCTAATCATTTATACATAAATGTAATTCACATTCACCAGAAAAGAAAGACGTATAAAAAAGTGAAGGGGTCGCTGACGTGAAGATCTTTTGATGGGAATCTTGGTGTGTCTGTATTAATACAGGCAGAGACAAAACGAAGAAATAAAGTCTCTACCTAAAATCATTCAAGTTCATGATCATCATGTCAATTGGACCACTCGACCAACAAAGTTTAATGTGACAGTTTTCAATCAATCCTAGCAGACAAGTCACAAGAGCTATCCAATTGGAAATGAGCTACTCTTTTGAATAGTTCTATAATGTAACCCTACACAGAGAAATAATTGCTCTTTTTGAAATCGTTTTATGAAGTGCCTTTTTCCTCTCTCTTGTGTTACATATCTATTTGAATCTCGCATTGCTGCCCTTTCAAGAACGAAGTGATTGCTTCTGAGAAAGGTGGCAAAAGGAAAGCTGCTGCATTTATTATTTTATTATTACGATTATATATATATGTAATGATGGGGCTGCGCACTCAAGGAGAGTGTGTGATCCTCTGGCCCGGCCCGGTGGAGGTGCAGTTTTGTCCAGGTAAAAGTTGAGATAATTACACGACATGTGCTTGATTCAAAGATTGTGAATTTTGCTTTGGTTTGACCCAATTTCACATGCGCATGCAGAAACTTGATAGAGAAAGATGATACAAAAAATCCCTAGCTATTGTTTATGTATATACACATATATACATACATATATATATCCCTAGCTAATTAGGATGAACTCTTGTTATGAAATTGGTTAGAATATAATCCAATTGAGCTCAGCGTTGACTAGTTCAATTGATAGGGTATTATACGTTAAGAAAATAAATAAATAATTCAACCAAGCCAACTCTACTATATGTATAATTGTATATAATTGGACAGTTATAAATTTTAGTAGTATATGACTGTGAAGCTACGTGATTGGTGTACGTGACTCTACTTATTATCTGTAAACAAGTTTACTATTAATCATACAATTTCATAAAGCAATCCAACCTTATTATAAGCAGAAGAGAAAGATAAATTATTATATCGTCAATGCATCCATCATAGCCCTTTTTTTCACGGGAAATGGATAAACCATAGTTGAATTGAACAAGAAATTGAATGATATTGATAGGTGAAAGAGACAAGTCATTATATATACATATAAAACAATGAAATAGATCATTATTAGAAAGGATCATTTCATAAGGCCCGTACATATGTATGATTCTTAATGGAGAACTTAGTATGGGATGTGGGTGTCAATCAAGTGTTCTAGTTGATGATCAGCTGAGATGGAATTTCACTTGATTAAAGACAGGACGTTTATGAGATGGAAAAGGAAGTATATTCTTTTGATCAGTTGTTCCTATTTAACTAATAATCAAAGTCAGTCAGGTTCTAAACAATACTGGTATGGTTTTTATTTTGTAAAAATAAAGAGGTATCGGTATATTTAAAATTGCGGCAATTTCAAAACAAACCAAGTTTCAAAATGAAAAATTGTTTTTAGCTTAAAACAGAAAAAAATAAAATAAAACAAAACAAAATTGTTTTTGAGTCGTTTTGAATTTATCTTTTTAAAATTTGTCATTTATCGAATCGTTCAGTAGTCATATTATATGCAAATTAATTTTGTCACACCCATTCTTGGTTTGATGTCTCAATTAAACATATCTAAAACAGTTTTCAAAAAGCTAGTATTAATTAATTATGAATGAAAATGTTTGATGCATTTTGCATTATATGACTATTTTTATTCTTTATAAGTAACTCAAAAACACTCTCACACAGTTACAAGTAGAAATATGATCATACAAGAGCAAGGCGCACCATCCTTGTAGGGGTGGTTTAGTACTTTTCTTAGTTTTAAAAGATCAAATATTCAAATTTTATCTTATGTTTTACATAAGGTGACGGTAATATTATCTAAACTTAATCTCTCTCCCCACCGTAAAACAATAACAACAACAACAATAATAATAATAAATACAGGGGCAAGCCCAAAAGGAACTTCTCTGGCTTATTCATCAGCAAATCACTTATCATAGCAGCGAATCAAATGCATACACAAATCGCACTTGAATTAATAGTGATCACATGCGGATAGGACTTAGGAGATGTGAACAGCATCTTGAACTCCCAAAGCTCTAACTTTTCACCGACAAAATCATAGTATCCACCCCTCAGTGACAGAGTATTGTTTTCCAAAGCACTTTTAGCATATGGGTAGGTCAGTAGGCTTGTCAATGATAGATTCACTACTTCCTGCGCAACAATATTTTTCCTGAATGTCAGCCACATAAAAGACTCATAACTTTTATTTTTATTGTTTCCTAAAGTATATTTTTCGTTGTTTCCTCAAGCATATATGCAACAATTGGTTGGGGTTTAATTATGATTACCCTTCCACATTTTGTTTCTGTTCTTGATCTGGTAAATGGCCAAACTTTGCCTTGACCTTAGCCTTAGCTGGTAACCCATTTTTGACCCAATCATCAATGAAATCTCTACAGATTTTTCAATTGCAAGGACAAAAGTAGTAAGATAAATTAATTGAAAATATTTGATGAACAATTCATTCATTACAAGGATGCATAAAGCTTACTAAGAAGCACTAGAACATCCTCTGGAAGAGAAATCGACCTCTCTATTCCACTACAATGACTAAGTCTAATGACCAAGAGAAATGGCAAAATAGAAAAACGAGAGGAAAATTTTCAGGTTTAATGTCTGTCGACCTTAAGATTTACAAGAGAAAATTCAATGGTTGCACCAACTCCTGAGTATCTAACTGGTGAAGTAGATATACAACATTGTAAATAAACTTGCTGACATGCGAAAATCATAAGGTAAATTAAGAAGCGGATCATATTAGAACTGTTTGATTCGAAGATAATTGTTAGGAAAATTGTTGCGCAACCTGATTAAATGAAGTGACCATGCCACCAATGTTGCGGACAATGAAGGCTTCCCCTGGTTGAAAGTCTAAGACATGAGAGGGGCTCACACGGGAGTCTGAGCATGCAAATACTAGAAACTGCATTGTAGGTCAATAACAAAATGTTTTTAACAATGTCTGAAAAGAGAGATATTAACAAACGATTAATAATTTAACCCTTATATAAGTGATCATGAAAAGTAATAAAATCATTTATTGAATTAGATCATAAGTGTTAGTACGTACCTTAGGATGTTGGCCTGGGTAAGGTTATGGTGTATATATATATATATATATACATATGTATAGTTCTGGATGTTTGCTGTAAAATTTAAAAAAGGAGGGTATCAAGACTCAAGAGATGACTATAGATGAATGATGAAAAAATATGGTTTTTGTTTTGAAACAAAATGTGCGTAAGTGTAATAGGAAAAATTGTGAAATCATACTCAAATTTGCAGGTCTTGAAATAAATAAACCCCTTTTTAATCCTTTCAACGGATGGGTGACAGCCACAGCTTTCTTCCTCTTCTTCACTGTCTTTGTCTTCTTCTTTGAAAATTACAACTACAACATAATAATTATCATCCCAATTAATTCCTATGCACATTTCAGGGCTATATATATATCTTACATATAGTTACAGAAACTAATTAGCAAAAATTTTAGCCTCTCGAGAAGATGGTACTTTATCGAACGCCATAAATCCACAATGTTTAACATGCATTAATGCATATATTTTATCTTACTTTGATTTAATGAATTTTTTCCATATCAAAATTAAAAACAAATTAACAATGCATGTATCATATACCAAGAATCGATGTGTGATCAGTTGTATCTGTATACCATTACCATTTCATCCATTAAAAACTTGCCATGCCTACATTATGTATCAATTATAAGTTGAAAATCACCATCATACATGTGTCAAAATCATGATGCATACAGGCTGTATTTATTGGATAAATGACATACAAATGACGTACATATATGGCTATACCATTGCAGCTACTTTACTCCTAAACTTATTTAATGATTTTTAAATAAACAGCCAGCGACAAAGGGACTAATTAACTCAAGTATTATAAAGATTATTTGAATAGAATAGAGGTTATCAATATCATGCATGCAAATGTGATTCGTTTGATCAGTAATGAATGAAATAGTGTTAATACCTGAGTAGCTTCTTCATTCCACAGTAATAACTCCCTCCAATAACTGCTTGGCCATATTCTAATGCCTCCGCTCTGCAAAATTCACACAAAAATTAATGGTGCGTTTACTTCACTTGGAGGAATCGGAATGATCTGAAATCAGAATGACTTGGAATCGGAATGAAGTATCGAAATCATATAAGTTGTTTACTTCAACTACAGGAATCGGAATCGGAATCAATATTATTTCCATTAAACTGTTTACTTTACTTTGAAATCGGAATGAATTAATTATAAGTTACAAAAATACCCTTAATTAAAATTATGGATTAATTATAATAATGTGTAGTTTTTTATTATAGTATGTTCTTTTTTTTAATATCAAGTAAAAAACTACATATTATAATAAAAAAACTTAATATTATTTTAATAGTTTACTAACTTGGTGTGTAGTTTTTTATTATAATATGTAATTTTTTTAATATTAAATAAAAAACTACATATAACAATAAAAAAAAATTACATATTATTTTATTAGTCCATCATGATAATTAAGAAATTGGTGATGAAAAATTAATAGTACGCAATTTTTTATTACAATATGTAGTTTTTTTTTTTTTTTTAACATCAAATAAATAGATTTTTATTTATTTTTTTAAAAAGGGGTATAAGGGACATTTTATTTTAACAAAGGGAATGAGAATGAGATTCCCAAGTGGGTTGGGGGGAATGGGATTTCCATTCCACAACCCCAAATTGATGTGGAGCCCACATTTTCATTCCCATTACGGAATGAATTTTAAGCAAGTAAACAACATCAATCAATCTCATTCCTCATTCCCTTTGTTCAATCCATGAAGTAAACACACCATAAACTTTAGTTTAACTACGTTCAGTACTCTATTATTTAATTTCTTATCTGATATATTTACATGCATAACAGTATTCTACTCATACTAATTATAGTCATACACATATAAAACAATTATATTTTGTTTCCTAAACCATATAATAGATAATAATTAAATGAACTTTCAAGAATCAATTAATTAGCTGCTTAATTAAATTGCTAGCAGAAGCAACACAATCACGTGCACATCTGGCAGCAGGTGCAAGTGGTTACTATTTATACGGACAGTTTACGTATCCTAAGAAGATAAAAACACATTTTACATCAGGACATAGAAAAAAAATTAGAAATCAAACCTTACTCGTATCATTTACTCGATATGGAATAGAATTAATGTATATATATTTAAATAAAATATATATATGTTAGATTCACTTGGATGACAGGAAATGGACAAACAGTAGAATTTGAATGAAAGCACCTTGCATTTATCTTTAATTGTAATATTTTATCTAATTGAATAATCACGTGTCCCCGAAATCAAACGTCAAGTCGATTTTAACTTTTAAATAGCACCCTTTTTCTCTGTTTTTGCCTCGTTTTAGTTGAGTTATTTATACTGGCCTTATCTTGATTGGTAGGTAACGGATAATAAGAATATTTAATGAATGCTTTTTTATTATTTTATTACTATCTTTTCACGTAAGAACAGAAAAAGGTCTCGATTAATTGTTAAATGCGAAGGTAATTCAAAGATATTCACCCATTGGCCGTCTCTTGTTTCTACTTCAAATTATTTAACGTCTCAAGTGCAAATTTGGAGTTGTACTAGTTCATATGGTTGAGACAACATAACAATATAATACACTAGTCTCTTATTTTATCGGTCGTCAGATTCTGTGTGTAAAAGAGACACCAGAATTAAAAATGACTTAAGTATGAAGTATCAACTCGTCCCTCAAAAGCTTTCCCAAAAAAAAAAAAAAGAACTCGTCCCTCAAAAACTGGATTTGGATTAGGAATAGAGCCCACAAGGCCAATGAGTAAGGCTTGGACCTAACAAACGGAGTGGGGCTAATGACAGAGCCCACTCAAAATAACAGAGTTTCCAAGATTATGTCAATAAGATTGGTGGGATTATTTCCCCAAAAAAAAAAATGTTGGGATTGTACTAGTATGCAAATACATAACATACTTTCTTTAGTCATAATGTACACATATTTAACGTATTTGTATTCTGCGTTTAGTCATTCACTAGCCTTAAATCAAACGGAAATATGTTATGTGACAACAGAAAAAACAGCAACAGTATTAAACACAAATCTTTCTCTACAGGAAATTTGATCACACACACAGCAAGTTGTGTGACAACTTACTCTGTTTATTCATTTGTAAACAATTTATTCATACAAAGAAAAGTACTCAACATACTTGAACTGATTAAAAACAACAAGACTTATAATATTATCATTATGATGGCACGAAATCGCTAAAGCTTGATAGTGATCATATCTCGGTAGGAGGAATATTGATGGTAGGTGTCAAGATTGTCTTGAACTCCCATAGTTCAAACTTTCCTTCAACAAAATCGTAGTGTCCTCCTCTCAACGCCAGAGTTTTGTTTTGTAGACCCCTTTGAACATACGGATAAGTTAATAGATTTGCCAAAGACAAATTCACAGCTTCCTACATAACAATTTATCCACATAGGTCAATTAAGGAGTCATATAATTATTGCTCTTCTTTTAATTATGTTTGTATGTAATTTGGACTGACCCTTTCACATTTTGCATTTTGCTCTTCAGTTGATAAGTTGCCATATTCTGCTTTGACTTTGACTTTGGCAGGTAATGCGATCTTGACCCAATCATCAATAAAATCACTGTAATAGACATTTCAATTACATGGACGAAATATGTAGATATTAATCAATAGTTAGAATCATTGATTAATTAATTGAACAAATTTATGTAATAATTAATTTTTGGGCCTATGCAAACTTACTAAGTAGTAGAACCATCCTCAGGAAGAGACATCAACCTGTCTATCCCACCGCAACGACTATGTCCCACGACCAAGATATTTTCAACCTATAAAATTTTCTTCTTGTTAACATATAGTTCCTCTTAGATATGAAGAAGTGAAAGGAAATATAAAGGAATCAAATATAATTGAAGTTTTAGGGTTAGTCAACCTTAAGTTCTCCAACTGCATATTCAATGATAGCACCAACACCTGAGTATCTCAGCTGTGGAGTAGACAACAATGTTAATAACTGCTTTTTAAGCAAGCAAAGAGACACAATGATTAATAAATTAAGGAAAATGGTTGGAGAACCTGATTAAATGCAGGAACTAGGTTAGCAATGTTGCGGGCCATGAAGGCTTCTCCTAGATGGAAATTTAGGACATGAGAGGGGCTCACTCGAGAGTCTGAACAGGCAAATACTAGAAACTGCATATAAAAAGTTATATCTTAATTAATAATATTTAAATAGAGATTATACCAAAAGTCAGCTAATGGATGAAACTTGTAAAGTTTCAAAACAATTAATGCATGTTCACTGAATTTTGATCCACAAGGTTATATAAAATATATATATATATATATATATTATAAGTGACTTCTCAATTATGTATCTCCCATATATATCATATGGCATAAAAAATTAATCTTCATAGTTATCAAATCAAATTTAATTTTTTAACGAATATAAAAAAAAAAAAAAAAGGTAACATCAATAAGAAAAAATAAGTATAAATACACGGACTTTTAACTAAATTAGTTTTGAACCTTCTTTGTAACTTGGTGAGGATATCAAATCCCACATTACACGTTAAAATGCAAGTGTGAAAAGAATTTTTCCATTTCATGAGAGTAAATAATAAATATTCATACTGTGATGTAATGTCTAATCTAAATGCCTCTTTATATAACATGACATGTAGCCAACCTCTGAAAATATTCTTGTATACAAGAATTTTCTATAGTACGACAAAAAACCTACAATACCTTCGGATGCTGGGCTTTTGCAAGTTCACAGAATCGTTTTGGATCTTGGCTGCAAAGACATTTTATGGCAACAAACAACAAATAAATGTTTTGAACTGAAAACAAGCCAAAAACTTGTTCCGGAAAGCGAAAATAAAACAAAAGGAACATTGGAAAAAATCTTAGCTTTTTCTATTTTGAAATATGGAAAATCATAACTAGTGTTACAAACTATTATATAATAATTAGTAATATCTTACTCAAATACGCAGGTCTTGAAATGAATAAAGCCGTCTACAATTTTCTTAACAGCTGGGTCCTGCGACTCAACCAGCTCTTCTTCACTGTCTGCGTCTCTGCAAATTCAACATAAAAATTGTCAATTTTCCATGCATACCTTACGTAGTTACACAGATATTGAAGACTAAAATTTGATCATCCATTCATGAAGATGCCAATGTATCACGAAAGGCTGACAGTTTTAAGACGCGTAACGTGCCCATGCGTACATTAAAATTGACACAAATTTGGCTTTTTATGATTCATTTGAGTTGCTTAGTTAAATCCACTTATGGCAGTTAATTGGAGTCCCAATTAATTATTACGGTACCTTTTTTTACAAATTGACATGATACAAAATAATATATGATTAGTTGAATATCTGTTTTAACATCACATATTATCTTTAAAGTGACACTCTTACAATAAGACAATTTAATTCAAGATTTTTTCTCAGATCCTATAAGTACAAGAAAATATATAAATAAATAGGATTTGAGCACATAACTGAAGCTAACATCAGACATTTTGTGACTAGTCTATCGTAGATATGAAATTATGAATATTAGTATATAATACCTCATTAATTTCTTGAACTGTGGAATGACTCCCTTAGATGACTGGTCATCAGCCATGAGCTTTTGTTTCTGCAGTAGTAAGGCACACGCAAACTAAATTAAGCACAACATGAAATATATAGAGCAAATCAAAATATAATTCTTTTTCCCGAAAACATGAGATCAACGATAACAAACCGTTCTTGAGAAGGGTATTATTAGTTTTGAAGCTGAAGGAGAAAGTTAGCTAGCTAGCTAGACAAGCAGATATGCACATATTCATGCAACTGGGAATGCTAATTTATAGGGACACCGGTTTACGTTTTAGTTGGAGATGTTTCCACGTAAGTCATTGTTCACAAAAAAAAAAATGTTTTAAACACATTTTACTTCAAGAAGTCGCAAAAACTAAGTATATATGTATCTCTTATATCAAAAATTATTTCATGGAATGAACTGATAAAATAAAAAATAAAAAAAAAAAAAAAAAAACAAACTGCTCTTTCTCAATGTAAATTTTTCCATGAATATGTGCATATCGACACTTTGATTCTTATTGAATTCATTCATTCATACATAAATAAATAGATATAAGTTGATAAAGAATTTTTTTTTTTTTTTTTAAATTGATAAAGATTTTTTATAATACACACTTTAAACACTTTTTGTGAAACAAACAAATTTCATTTTTTATCTAATTTTCTGTATGAATAATAAAAAGAATGAAATCTGACTTACGAAAAAATATTATAGGAAGATTTCATATGTACAAAATTTCTTTTATTTTTTTTAAGGATATAATATTATAAAATAAGATAATATCGGGGGAAAGTTCATCAATATAAATTTTTCACGTTTTTAAATATATATTTTGATTTATTATGATGTATCCCAAAAATATCATCAAGATATATAAAA
Source organism: Dimocarpus longan (assembly GCA_022984855.1). Classification (NCBI taxonomy): domain Eukaryota; kingdom Viridiplantae; phylum Streptophyta; class Magnoliopsida; order Sapindales; family Sapindaceae; genus Dimocarpus; species Dimocarpus longan. The sequence continues at coordinate 10,075,505 of CM041024.1, forward strand.
TTTCATCAAAGTATTTATATATTAAAATAACATATGTTGTATAGTCGATCAAGTGGCATCTCATTTTGTACGAATCAATATGTGTCGCATGGCAATTTAAAAAATAAAATAAAATAAAAAATAATGGGGCTCATGGGAAAGTCAACATTGGCCGCCGTCCACCTGTCGACGCATGAAAAAGGATTTGGCGGTACCAATTTCAATGAAATGCATTTCTTTCTTCTTCTTTATTGATAACTAGTTCTATCATTCGATAAGCAATGATGTCTCTTTAATTTTTTTCTCCGGATATTGTTTAAGTATAATCAATTTTAAGTTGTTAAATTACTTGGTTGAGAGGCAATGAGAAATAAAAAATTTAATCAAATCTACCTTTTATTTGTATATTATAATCACCATGATCAAGTTTAATGGTCTCTCCCAAATAAACATCAAATGTCAGGGCAATTGAAGAAATTGCTTTGCACCTCTTTATCTTCGTAAAATATTTGTGATAAAGACTCTTCTATTAAATTATTAATTTTACTACAGTAAGTTGCTTGCGTTGACAGTGACTCCCACGTAATGTTTACAGAAGCAGGTTTTGAATCATGAATGCTTTTTTGAATTTTATACTAATATAGACATGTAGTACTCTTTTAGATTCAAAGACGTAATGATCGAATATACATATGAAGACAACAAATCAAAACGAAAAAAATGAGTTTCTAATGTAAAAGGTGAAGCAGATTGTTTACCAAACTCCTTTTTTTTAAGTCGCTTAAAATTGCAACATTGTCAAAAATTCTAATTTTCCATACAAGTGATAAGACCGATGAGTTGTCCAACGTAGCAGCTATGTCACTGATGTATTAAATCTAACAAACATCTTTAAAAAATGATAAAAATATATAGCATATGTAATCAACGCTTGGTTATATATACATTGCCCTGACTATATATGTTCTTCATGAGTTGTCCAACGTAGCAGCTATGTCACTGATGTATTAAATCTACCAAACATCTTTAAAAAATGATAAAAATATATAGCATATGTAATCAACGCTTGGTTATATATACATTGCCCTGACTATATATGTTCTTCTCGACCTAGTTCTCTTAGATATCATCTGGGATATATAGTCAGTTGCGGCATGTGAGTCAATTTTAAATTACATTGTAAATCAGTCATAATCTAATTTATATATTTTCATAATTACGATCATTGTACGTAACTGATATTAAATTTAATATAACTAACTTGAAAATTATATAAATTTTACATTTGTTTACATATATAAGTGTTTAATTACATAAATATACTACTCTATATATATATTAGCATAAATTTTATAGATTGGACATAAAGTTATGTAATTTAATTTTTGTAATTTTTAAGTAAGTGATCCACCTAATACTTCACGGGCAAAGATTACAAAAAGTGAACGTGGAAGATTTTGTCGATCGTAGTAGGTGAGAATCACATGTGGAAACTATGGCTAGAATATAGATTTGGAAATTAGCTAGCTAGATTTTTTATTTTTTATTTTTAAATATTACAAGTACTGATTACAACAATCAAGACCTCAGATATCAAAACTTTAAGGAACAGTACAGAACGCGACACTATTTAACTTCACTTCCAACCGGGTGTGAGAGAGGAGTTCACACCGAAATGGAAAAACTATCAACAACTTGAGGGATTTAAACATAGTTTCTTTACACATAAGTGGATCAAATTGAAATTATTTTGAAAAAATTATCCAATAATTTGAGAAATTTAAGTATAATTTATTCACATATAAATGAATCAGACTGAAATTATTCATATTATGGATATTACTATTCGAATCACGACTTTATTTTGTAAGAAAGCGTCGAATGTATTCGATCACCATGTCAAATTTGTGAGTAGCTAGCTAGATTATTAGATATGAGATAAAGCTTGCATCCACAACACTCCAATGGGTTTGAACTGAAAATCTTCAATTATAATTTTTTTTTGTTCGGTGGCTTTTATTTCTTGTCACCGGAAAACTTCTCTTCATACTTCAAAAGTTTTATTACTGAAAAACACCCGGCGCCTGCATCGATCTGATTACTTACATAAACAGTGCACCCATTCCTCTCTTTTTAGTTTTTACATTCTTTGTGGGAATTTAGATATTACTCAAATTCCTTTTAATTATTAATTTTTTTGATATAAAATTTCTTTTAAATTTTCAGCTGACGTAAATATAAGAATTTTGCTAAGCCTTATCATGCACTTCTTGCAACACAGAACTTTTCAAGGGACAGCGTGAAATTTAATTATACTATCATATAAAGTTAGTAAAAATGTGCTTGTTTTTTCACTTGAAACGTAGAAATTTATTTATTGATTAGTTGAAAATGAGTTTTTTCAAAAGACTTTACATATGAAATACTTGCAGGTACTTACTTCATTATTTAAAGTAGTATTCAAAAGTTAGACAACAAATTAAAAAGTTAAGTCGTATTCTTAGAACTTTTCATAGATAAAAAAACATTTTCAATATAATATCCAAAATCAACTTTAATTTTTAATATATTGATAGTTAAGCTTATATACATTCTTATATTTGCTTGTGAAATATTTTTCAGACATTTCCCCCGTTTTTAATATTTTATTTAAAAAAATCAGAAAAAAAATATAGTTCATACACCCTTTTCCCAAAGACTTTTTACAAGGCTGTTTCATTATGTTTATCATCAAGTACGAAAAATCACATTAATTTTTTTTAATATAAAAATCATTAAATTTCATCAGAGGAGCTTAAAGTGTGCATTATAGAAAGTCCTCATTGAATTTTCAGTATATACAAAAAATGTAAAATTTTTAAAAATATAGAATAATTGAAAAAGTAGTTCATGATACAAACAAAAGATATTATCAAAATTATTCAAATATTTTTTTTATATTCAAATAATTTATAATCATTAAAAAATACTTTCGAACCATTAATTAGTTTTCAATATTTGTAATAAATGATTAATTTGCTAATTTATAAAATGGGTATATGGAGTGAGTGTGAGGAGAACTTTTTCGGGTGGCTTCTATATATACAAATCAAACCAAGCTGATTTTTCTATAATGAATAACTATATATATATATATATATATATATATTTAACGGCATAGTGATATATGACATATTCTCTTTTAAGTTTGAACAAAGTGATGAAACATTTTCTCATTCATGATAAGCTTCGAGTTTTATCTTTATCAATTAAATTTTAAACCCCTCATATGTAATGGGATTTATATTCTAAACTACACTTATAATATTTCATCTTGCCAAATTTCCTACCAATGGCCTAGCCAGTGTCAAATTTTAAAAAATTATCACATCAGTAAACAATTACAATTACAAGGCAGCATATTTATACAAAAGCTTGTTTTGTATGGGCCATGATGAGAAATATACCACTTGCTCCATTTACGCAATTATCTATGTTTTAGTACTCAACCAGTCTATTTCTCTGGATTTAAAAAAATAATAATAATAAAATAAAACTATAGTTAACATACTAAGGGATAAATCTTGAAAGATTCAGTCAAATCCTTTCGTAATTATTATAATTATATAGTCAATAGCATATACCTAGTATAGTATTAGAAATTTAATTATTTATTTAATAATTTATTTCAAGTGTAGGAATAAAAAATATTATTTTCTATAATTATTATATCCTTGACATATAAATTCATTCCTTTTATTAATGAATCAGTGACGGTAGTCACCCCAAAACCAAAGTTATCACTAACTGCCCAACGCCTAATTATAAATTTATAATACAAGACGCATCTAAATACGTATAATAAAAAATTGGATCATAAGAGTAAGTGATATGACATTTTTCTTCTTTAGGGTGGGGTCTTCTCTCCTTATTCTCTAGAAATAGAGTTTAAATAAATATTGTATTATAGACCGTAACTTAGAATTCTATCAAGGGGTCCCAATAGTTATAATATGTATTGATAATAAAATAATAATAATAATAATAAGGCAAGTGCAGGGCATCTAATTAGCTTCGTTTTTATTCATAATCGAAAGAAACACAGACATTATTGTAATCATGACAAAGAAAAAAATTACTAAAACTCGACTGTGATCACATCCCGATAGGAGGAACATTGATAGAAGGTGTCAAGGTTGTCTCCAACTCCCAAAGCTCAAACTTTCCTTCAACCCAATCACAGTGTCCACCCCTCAATGCCAGAGTTTTGTTTTCTAAACCACTTCGAGCATACGGATAAGTCAATAGATTTGATAAAGACAAATTCACGGCTGGCAATTACCCACATATATATATATTTTTTTTATTAAAGAACTTTTATAATTTTTACCTTTTTCTTTTTTTTTTACATAAATTAGTTGCATAGGTAATTCGAATTTACCCTTTCATGTCTTGCATTTTGCTTTTCAGCTGGTAAGTCGCCATATTTTGCTTTGACCTTGACCTGCTGGCAAGGCAATTTTGACCCAATCATCAACAAAATCACTGCGCCATATATTTTAGTTGTATGAACGAAATAAGCATCGGCGATAATACTTGATTAGTTGAATCAATTTAAGTATGGTTCATTTTTTATAACTTATTAAATATGACTTACTAAATAGTAAAACCATCATCTGGAAGAGATATCAATCTTTCTATCCCACCATAACAACTATATCCGATGACTAAGATATTTTTAACCCACGAAATTTTCTCTTGTTAACATATAGTTCCTCATTAGTAGATTGAAATGAAAGGGAATATATAAAGCAATTATAATGAAAATTTAAAATTTGGAAGTTGTAGTGTGTGTCTACCTTAAGATGCGAAACTGCAAATTCAATGACGGCACCGACATCTGAGTATCTCAACTGTGCAGTAGACAACAATTTTAATAACTATTAAATTAAATAAGCAAAGATATATGTTTATATATATATTCTTAATTAATAGAATAAGGAAAATGGTTGGAGATCAACCTGATTAAATGCAGGGACTAGGTTAGCAATATTGCGGGCCATGAAAGCTTCTCCCGGATGAAAATCCAAGACATGGGAGGGGCTTACTCGAGAATCGTAGCATGCAAATACTAGAAACCGAATGGAGAATATATAAATGAATTTTATGAGAAAACATATCAAGAGTTATGTTACTATATATGACACCTATATATTTACAGGACAATTAATATTTCTTAAATTTCGAGATATATATATATATATACACAAATATATATGCATGTATGTATAAATATTAGCAGATGATTCAAAAATTAGGTAAATATTAATAAAAATTAAAGTATAAGCACAACAGCTTTAAATTGAATTATGCGAGTAAATATCTGTACCACCCTACTTGTAATATTAAATTTAGAGAAGTCTTGATGTATCTAGCTATGATATGATGTTACCCTCTAAAAATATGTTTATAAAAGAGAAGAACAATGCCTTAGGATGCTGGGCTTTTGCAAGTTGACTGAATGTTTGAGGTCGTTGTCTGCAAAAACATTTTATTGCAACAATGACTAAATTGTTAAAATCATTCACTATTTTACAGTATTCTGACTGTTTTGGACCGAAACGGGCCAATACTTGTTCCGAAAATGCAAAAATAAAAAGGGAACTTCGAAAGTCATAGCTAGTATCACAAAAATATATAATAAGATAACTATATTGATGTCATACTCAAATATGCAGGTCTTGAAACGAATAAAGCCATCCACAATCCTTTCTTCAGCTGGGTTGTGTGACCCAACCATCTCTTCTTCACTGTCGGGTTCTCTCTCTTTATCTCTGCAAAATCAACTTAGTTATTACCAATATCTGCCATGCACCGTATAAAAGATAGTTACACAAATATTGAAGATTAAAATCGAACATCAGTTCATGATCATGACGATGCTACTTTAAAATGCTGAGACTTTTAAAATGCCTGCATGCAAATTTTACAATTGACACGAATTCAGCTTTTCTATGATTCAAATTGGTTGATCATTTAAAACTGATCCTTGTGACTTATACTATCATATTAATTTGGAGTTGCTTATTTAAGATCCCGCTTATGACATTTCGAGTCTCAAATAATTAATCATGCAAGTCACAAAATAATTTTGGATTTTGCCAAGTTGTTACAAATAAACGAAAATCAAAGAACAGGTAAAAAGTAGAAAACTGATCAGAATTATCAGATAGAAATCATCAAACTAAATCAAAGAAAGGTACGTAGTAGAAGAAATGAGGGAAATGGAGAGATAACTTTTATTGATCATTACTCGGCCAAGTAACTCTGCTCTACAGATTACAAATGAATGCTACGTACACATATACACTATAACAGCAGTGTCCTGATATTGCATGCTACAAGAAGAAGACTCCTAAGGCAATTGGAGGGACACATGTTAGAGTGGAAAGCCACATGTTTATGTCAATAAACTTGTTGAGAGGTTGCTTTTATTGATTACTCGGCCAAGTTTCAAGAACTCTGCATTGCAAATTACAAATGAATGCTACACATATACAGTTCAGCGGCAAATGTATTGATATTGCATGCTACAGGAAGAAGACTCCTAAGGCAATTGGAGGGATGTACACATGTTAGAGTGGAAAGCCACGTGTTTACGTCAATAGATGTTACAACACAAGTTAATTACATGTATATATAATGATGAATATATCTTTTTTATTCAACTATTTGATATAAATATAATTCAATGAAAAAGATGTATACATCATGATACATACAATATTTTTCCGATAGACGATATATGGCAAATCATGCAAGAGAAAAATTTAGAGAGGATAGCCACTCACTGGGGATTCATCCCGTAGACGAGAACATGTCATACATAATAATATATGATTTAGGAGCAGCATCACACGTCAGTCTTTCCATATATCATACAGCATAACAACTTAGCATAACAGCAGTCTCTACAGTGAGACAGTCTAACCCAAATTTTTTTTCTCATATCATATCTCATACATATGCCAGAAAATATACAATACTACAGATGGTGTTTAAGTTTTTGCTTTGGCTTTTCATAGTTAAGTAGGATATGAGCACAGAATTGAAGGTTATAATCAACTTCAGTCTTTTGGTGATTTACTTGTAGTAAATATGCATATATAATACCTCATTAATTTCTTAAACCGCAGAATGAAACCCTTGGAAGACTGCTTATCTTGAGACATGAGTTTTTCTCTTCTGCCAAATTCAAACTAACATATAAAAAATTAGAGAAAATATCATCAGATGACACTTTTAAATATTGGATTGACAATTTTATCTCATTTTAATAAAGTTAACAATTAAGTTCTAAACTTTATTTATTTGTTTTACACAAATACCCTCGATAAAACTGGTGAGATAGCTATATTTTTTTAAAAGTAACTCAATTGTTACATTTATTATAAGGATATTTTGATATTTTTACATATTATTTATGACTCAATTATTACATTTTTTGAAAAAGAACATAAATGTTGAGTCATTAATATAATGTATTATTTTTATACTTGTCCCAAAAAATTAAGTACAACAAAGGAACACACACATATATATATAGTTAGCACCCATGCACATCAAACGCATTTTTCTGTTTTCTTGAAAACATGTAGTGGACTATAACGAACCGTTTAGCTTTGAAGTTGAAGGATAAAGTTAGCTAGCCAGACGTTTATCAGAATGTGCAAACAGAAAGCAAGCAGATATATAATGCAGACACATTGAAGCAACTGTGAGTTTCTATTTATAGGGAGATGAGTCTAGGTTGTCCTTCAGTTTGTAGATGATTACGCGCAGGTCACTGGTAAAAAAAAAAAAAAAAAAGCTTTAAATATATTTTGCTTCTAGACACTACAAAACCCAACCATGTCTGTCTCGAAAAGTCGAAATACATGAAAAGATGTTATGAAATGAATTGATATATATTAAAAAAAAAATCGCAACTGCTTTTTCTCTCTATCCAAGGCTCTCAAATCAATTAAATTAAAATATTGGCCGCCCTCGACTTTTGTTGAAGCATGCAATAGACCTGGTACCACAAATTGGACCGAAATGGATTTCTTTCTTTCATAATTATCTTATTCAACAAACAGGTGTGACGAGCGTCTCTTTATTTTCATTTTCTCATTTAATTATGATCACGTTGAAGTTAAATTATTTGCACATGGCAGGTAACGAGAAACATAAAATTTGAACAATTCAACTTTATTACCTCGTTGTGGTTGGCAGCTGATGCAGTTGCTTTATACGTTAGCTGCCCCATGTTAAACCTTTTGGTATGGTTCTATACAAGAACTAAAAAATAATAAGGTTTTCCATTTTTATGAATGTTTTTCCTCGACCTTTATATAGATCATTCTTGCACTTCTATGTGAGTAGATCCCTTTAATATGAGAGTAATATTCTGGATCGTATCACTAATATTTCTATCTTCGATTAGTTTATAGATCGGTTATAGTGAAACAGAGGAAAAAAAAGCACTTTATTAACTCATTGACCAAGTATGGACGGTGCCAAGTAATCGTAAAATGTCAAGGCAGCTGACGAAATTCCTTTGTAGTTTGTACCTCATTATCTTTGCAAACTGTTTGTGGTAATAACTTTTGAAACAAATTAATTTTACTTTTTTGACTTGCACGTATTGCAGGGTCATAGAAATGAATTTTAAATCATTGCCCTTTTTAATTTTATAGTAATGTAGTGATCGTTTAGTATAAAAGACACGCATAAATGTTCGCTCGTGGTGTAGCAGTTAGCACTGCTCTCCTGGTCTGTGTCATAGAGAGACTTTCAGCATTTTTTACCACTACATTTATGGTAATTTTTCCATATATAAGTGTGGGTTTCTTCCCCTGATCCTTAGGAGTTATCTTTCGAGTTATATATTAGAATATATGTCAGGATTATGGTACTTGTAATTATATTATATACTATATTTTTTAAAAAATAAAAGACACGCATAAATGTGTATGAAGGAAAATTTTCAAAAGAAATATTAAATGAGTTCCAAATGTAAAAGGTAATGCAAGTAGATTACCAAATTCCTTTTACTATTTGATTAAAATTGCAGCATCGTCAAATCTAATTTTCATACAAGTAATTAATTAGACCGCCGAGTTGTCAAATTTAATAGCTATGTTAGTCAATTATTAAATCCAATAAACATATTAATTAAAATGTTAAAAATAGTAAACATAATTAACTCTTAATTGGTTAATTATGTATTTCATATAATCTAAGTAGTTATTTAGAATAAGGATTTTCTATCATATATATATTATGTTGCTAATACTTTTATAATCTAGTGACATATTATATTAAAATTGTTAAATTTTTTCATTCTCATACATTACTTAAATTTAAATTTTTCTCATAAAAAAATTAGAATATTTTAACATTAATAGAGAATCTTTACTTTATTTAGAGACAAAGATTTATCTATCACTCTGCCACCAATATGATGTGATAGTGAAAGAGTTTTTGAATTGAAATAAGTTGATTTGGAGATAAATTGTTTCCATTTAGGATATCATTTTTCTTGTAGCGACATTAAAATTTTTCTTGAAGCACAACAGGTAACTCTTGTCCAAATTAAAATTTCAATTTACGTTTGTGAATTCAACACCGATCCTAAATTAAATTCAACAACCAACAGAAACAACTCATTAATAACATCAGACACTTATGTCCTTCACCATGTGTAGAACTTTAATCATACAAGAGAGCAAGTCTACAAGAACTTGCTCTTTTATTAATCACTTGGAAATTAAGTAATCAAATTCAAAACCAAAAACAAATGCTCGAACTTTTTATAAGAAAACATATCATCATTAGGACACAAAGTTGCTAAAACTTGGCAGTGGTCATATCGCTTTTGAAGGAACATGTATAGGAGGTGTCAAGACTGTCTTGAACTCCCAAAGCTCAAACTTTCCTTCAACAAAATCATAGTGTCCACCTCTCAATGCTAGAGTTTTGTTTTCCAAACCCCTTCGAACATACGGATAAGTCAATAAATTGGCCAAAGACAAATTCACAGCTTCCTGCAAAACAATTATCAAAAGATTCATGTATTTATCATCAGAAATTCTTGTAACACTATTCTTTTAATTAGGTGTGCATGCAATCCATATTTACCCTTTCACATTTTGCATTTTGCTTTTCAGGGGATAAGTTACCATATTCCTTTTTGACCTTGATCTTAGCAGGCAACGCAATCTTGACCCAATCATCAACAAAATCGCTGCACCATAAGTTTCAACGTATGGAATGTAAGTACATATAAATCAATTTTGAGAATCATTGATTGATTGAACAATTTTTAAGTATAATTGATTTTTTGAAGCGTATTAAGACTTACTAGGTAGTAGAACCATCATCTGGAAGAGACATCAATCTCTCTATCCCACCGCAACGACTATGTCCCATGACCAGGATATTTTCAACCTATAAAAGTTTCTTCTTGTTAGCTTATTATAGTTCCTCGTGAATATGAAGAAGATGAAATATCTATGGAGAAATTAAAATCAGTAAAAATTTGAAGTATCAGTGTGAGTCTACCTTAAGATGTGAAACTGCATATTCAATGATGGCACCAACATCAGAATATCTCAACTGTGCAGTAGACGACAAGTAATGTTAATAAATATTGCATTAAACAAAGAAAGATGCTCTTAATTAATAGAATAAGGAAAATGGTTGGAGAACCTGATTAAATGCAGGAACTAGGTTACCGATGTTGCGAGCCATGAAGGCTTCTCCCGGATGAAAATCTAAGACATGGGAAGGGCTGACTCGAGAGTCGGAGCAAGCGAAAACTAGATACTGAATGGTAAATCAAAATACAAAGTTTATTTATATATTATATATATATATGAAAAAATGTTATTAGATGACACTTTTAAATATTGGATTGATAATCTTATCCCATTTCAATAAAGTTAACAATTGAATCCCAAGTCTTATTTTTTTTACACAATTACCCTTGATAAAATTGGCTAAAATACTATATTTTTTGAAAAATGACTCAATTATTACATTTATTGTAAGGATATTTTGGTATTTTTATACATGATTTAGGACTCAATTATTATATTTTTTTAAAAATGACATAAATGTTGAGTCATTAATTTAATGTGCTATTTTTGTATCTGTCCCATTCTAATTACATTTTATTAATAATGTTTATAGATTGAGTGGTATTACCATACAAGATCGGTCGTTATAGAATAACTAATATTACTTATCTTAACTTTCGAATACACAAAACTTGTATACTAGCAAATTAATTTTATGTATATACATCAAATTAGATTTGATTTATTAGGAGATGATCCAAAATAAAAAAAATAAATAAATAATCAAGGTACAAGTACACCAACTCTTATCTAAGTTGGTTTGAATCTTCCTTTGACTTCAGTGAGGGGATTCAACTGCTGGAGTCCCTCCTTACACATGAAACATACAAGTGTACTTAAAAATATTTTTATTCATGAGAACAATTATCTATATAGCTTTATAACATTTGATGTAAGTATGTTTTAATTCAACGTAACCCTGACATGGTGTCAACTTTTGAAAAAGAATAAATCAAAAGGTGCTATACCTTCGGATGCTGGGCTTTTGCAAGTTGATTGAATATTTCCCGATGTTGGCTGCAAAAGCATTTTATGGCAACAATGAACAAATGTTCAAAATCATTAGTTATTTTATAGTATTTATACGGTTTAGAAATGAAAACAAGCCAATAACTTGTTCCAAAATGCGAAAATAAAATAAAATTACTGAAGAAGGAACTTTGAAATTTCCTAGTATATAATACGATATCATACTCAAATAAGCAGGTCTTGAAACGAACAAAGCCGTCTACAATCCTTTCGACAGCTGGGTCGTGCAACCCAACCACCTCATCGTCGCTGTCTTTGTCTCTGCAAATTCAACACAGTTAATTATGACCAAAATTTGCCATGCATATTGTAGCCACACATACAGTTACAGAAATATTGACGATTAGAATTTGATCATCCATATCCTGAAAATACCAAAACTTTGAAATGAATATGCCGACAATTTCAAACGCGTCCATGCATAATTATATGAAAATGGACAGAGCGAATTCGGCTTTTGTGAGATTCATATTGTTTGATTTAATATTTTACTATAATATTAATTTTGAAAAGCTTACTTAAAATTCGACATACTATATTTTGAGTCCCAATCCTGTATTTCACAAAAATAATTTCGATTTTGTTAAAGTCAATTCGATGCGAGTTTTCAAAAAGGCAATATATTTGACTGATCATATAAGAGAATTACTTGAAATGAATTATCTCTCGTCATACAACCTTTTAAACAAAAAATAGTATATAATAATATACAATTAATTGAATATCTATAATGTGTCAGCTTTTAAGTTGCAATTTCTACTATAGACACAAACAGTCTGATCCTAAGTTTTTTCTCTTATATCCCATTCATGCTAGAAAGTATGCAAATATACCGCGGAAATTATGTTTAAGTTTTTGCTTTGGTTTTTTTGAAGTTAAGTAGGGTATGAGCCTGAACTGATGAAGTTTCAGTCTTTTGGTGATCCAATTATACTGAATATGCATATAATACCTCATTAATTTCTTGAACCGTGGAATTAACCCCTTAGATGACTGCTTATGATCATGAGCCATGAGCTTTTTTCCGTCTGCAAAATTCAGACAAACATAAATTAAATTAATTAAGTACGACAAGAAACATATTCGTATGTATATAGAGAGAGAGCTAGCACTCATGCATATCAAACACATTTTTCTGCTCCTGAAAACATTGAAAACAGGTGATCATTGATGACGAACCGTTTAGCTTTGAAGGAGAAAGCTAGCTAGGTGGTGTTGCATCAGAATATGCAAACAGATATACGGATATATTGAAGCAACTGCGAGTTGCTATTTATAGGGAGATGGGTCACGTAAAGTCATTGTTCACACAAAAAAGAAAAAAGTTTTAAGCACATTTTGTTTTTTTGTTTTTTTTTTTGAAATAAAGCACATTTTGGTTCTAGAGATCATAAAAACCAATCATGTCTCTCTCGAAATACCTATTACGGATTGATCGAAAAAGTACAACTGCTCTTTCTCTACACGACTCTAAAATCAATTAAATTATTAATATATGGTGGCCGCCCTCAACTTTGTTGACGCATCCAGGCAGTGGACCTGGCACCACACGGATTTGGATGAAATGGACTTCTTTGGCTTTCTCCTTGTAATTTTCATTTGTCTTTTTCATATATATATATATATATATTGTCTGTAATGTTATCTCATTCAAGAAGCGGGTGTTCATGACACAATCCCTCATTGCTGAACGTATATAGTATAGGTCCACTTTCTTTTGTCTAAAGAGATTGTAACAGAGTTAATAGTTCTACCACTTGACTGCATGCCTTCCCTACTTGGCTTCAAAATCTGGCAGCTCTGGATGTCTATCCTTATTACCTTTTTAGTGGTTCTGTTTCTTAATTTAAGCGTGTTTTTCTTATTTAAAAAAAAAAAAAAAAAAAGAAGGTGTGGTGTCTCTTTTAATAACTTTTTTCCTCATATACTTATTATCACGTTAAAAATTCAATTATTTGTAGAGTGCCCTGACTGGCCTGACAGCAGGTAATTAATAAGAAATAAAAAATTTGAACAAACTAATTGAATAAAAAATTTGTTCAAATAAAAAGTTTGAACAAACTCACTTTTATTTTTATATCACTTGACCGATATGGGCCAAATGATCGTCAAATGTCAAGGCAACTGAAGAAATTCCTTTGAACCTCTTTTTGTTTGTGAGCTACATGTGATAATGACTTTTGAATTAAACCACTTTTACTAATTTCAATTACTTGACTAGCACGAAATATATAGTTCCAGAAGTAGGTTTTGAATCATTGGCTTTATTTAATTTTATATTATTAGTGCTATTTTAGTTTCAAACGTACAAATAAATATAAAGGGAACGAATCAAAACAAAGAAACACGTTCCAAATACAAAAGGTGATGCATATTGCTTACCAAATTCCTTCTACTAATTGATTGAATTGCAATATCGTCAAATCTAATTTTCCTACGAGTAATTAGACAGTTGACTTTGTCAAATTCAACAGCTATATATGTTATTGATGTATTAAATCTAATAAACATCTTAATTAAGATTATTAAAAAAATATTATAATATATAATTAACTCTTAATTATACATTGCCTTGGCGATATATGTACTAATGTACATATCATCTGAGACCAAGGATGGCCTCTAAGTAAAGTTTACACTGATGCGAGTGTTAAAAAACTAGTTAATATTCAGTGCGGCCAAAAGAATCTTTTATATATATATATATATGTGTGTATGTATGTACGCATAACAACTTGAGCACAAGGAGTTATTAATCTTTGGCCTGTGTATTATATCCTAATAATACAAATCTAAAGCTTTCGAAAAATTAGAAAATGAGAGAAAAATTTTCTCGGGGTAGGTCAAATCACGTGTGAAAGCGAAACTAGTTGCTTTGAAAATTAGCTATAATTAAGCAGGTTGGCTTCGAGATGGTCCTTGCGTCCACATCAATTGTCCAAGTGGGTTTCACTAGATGAAAATCATCACATTCTTGTTTGATTTATCTTTGAGATGTCATTAATATTTTTCTAACGATTAAGGTGGGTTATTTTTTTCTTTTTTTAAGAAGGTAATTTTATTTTATTTTACTATGTTCCAAAATAACCACAATTTTGTCTTTAGATATTGGCAACATTGGTTGGACGCCAGCAGCCCTTATACCTCTCATTGTGTGTGGTATGGTTTCGACATCTACCCATCAAATTCAAATATATAATAATATAATTACAGTCTTCCACCATTAAGTATGTGTTGATCTTTCACCCTCATATGCGTCTCTTTTCTATCTTCATATGGATGAATTCCTCTCAATTGGAAGTTCTTTTCTGGACTGTGTCACAATGTTCCTATATTAGTTGGTCCTGATAACCCTATGGATCAATCTCAGCTCTCAAAATAAAATAAAATAAAATAATAACTGCAGTTTTGTATTCGTTAGGTTATTTGCCTTTATTATTATTATTGTTATCTAAATTATCACCCAACCAGTGATATATGTATAGATTTCCTATTACTATAGCTATGGCTTGGTTATCAAATATCAAATTAAAGATGATCTTTGAGTACTCTTAGCTGATTCCCAAGATACTAAAATGCACGTGCTATTGCCATGTCTGCCATTTGGAATACATGTAATTTGTTTTTTGGAGGAAAAATACATGTAATTTTTACATCTGTTTTTTATTACTGCATACCTTGAATATATAGGTTCGAATCACGGTCATTACCAATGGAAATAATTGTTCTCTGTCACCAAATCAAATTGAATGATATATTATAATTAAATTTTAACTATTTGAATTTGACATATATATATATATGTATATATAAGAATTACACGAAACCCTCAAAGTATGCCTAAAAATAATTGAAAACACGTTAACCTTTTCATTTTATCAAACCTTTACGCCATTAGTCAATTTTGTTGACGATAACAGCTGACCAAAAGTTTTTGTCAAATAATCATTTTGTTCATTTCATGAACAAGATAAATAATAATAATAATAATATTATTATTATTATGAAGAGCCGAATTGGATCTCTCGGATGGGATCCATCCAACGAATCTAGATCTCTACCAACGATTAAAAAAAAAATGAAAAACAAAAAAAGTTTTTGAAAGGCTGAGACATGGTTTGGTTCGGTTCTAATAAGATCGAGTCTGCAACCTACTTGAGGCTAATTTAGTCATTAAAGTATTTATGGCCTTATCTAATAATGGGTTGTGGGCTACAGATATTTTGGATGCCGTGTTACCATCAGTCCACCTTAGCCGGCTCAATGCCTGGGCAGACAAGACAATGGAAAGGCTGCACTTGCCTAGGCTCAATTTATTTCCGGCCTGATATTTTTTTTAACGAAACTTTTATAGTGGCGTCACATTGAACTATAATTACAGTAAATAATAATATAAAAAAATTCTCTTATTTACAAAAAAATTCTAAAATATGTTTTTTTTTTAATATTAGATGTTTAAATTAAAAAAAAAAATCTGAAAACCACCCTAAAATGGAATATAATTTCACTTAACCCCATTTTTTAACATTAAAAAATTATGATTTCGCATTAATTTCATTTTTAAAGAGTATTGTAATAATATCTCTTAAAATTAATGTAACAACCAAAAGTATCAGAAAGAATTTTAGACATTAAACCATATATCTTGAGAGTAAGCATATGCTAAATCTCATTTTTTGCTAAACCTTTTATAAAAAAAGTTTAAGATTGATTAATGCAAGAAAGAAAAAAATATATATATAACAATTTTAGTCATCCATTATTTTTTATATTGACGTGTCACTCGATTATCAAACGTTTAGTAAAAAAAAATGATGACAGGGGATCTTTACTCAAAATTTTGATTGCAATTATTAGATTCCTTTTTATAATGGAAATAAGATTAAACTATAAATACAATATCTTTATTATAATAGTAATGAAATGGTAGGTACGGAAATCCAAATTTACATTTTTCCCTCAAATAATTTTGAGGCTACCACACCCATTTTATTTTATGAACCTGTCTTCCCATAAAGCCTGATAAAATATAATTCTAAAACTATCCTTATTTGAAATAAACAATGATGAAAGTTCACTGTTTGGATATTAAATAGTAACAAACGTGTTCATAGCTATAATTTGGCCATTCATGAAGAGGCTAATGACAATAATATGCAACCAGGAAAGATTGTTCAAATTATTGTTAATTATCACTAGTATTTGGGAAAAAAACTCTCCAACTATTGTCATTTGAAATTTAGGAGAGTGAGATATTATTTAAATTCAAGTGGATGAGAGACGTTTACCATTTAAGCGATCTCATATTGATGAGAAGAGAAGGTTACTAAAAGTAAGAGAAAGGAATTCATAATTGTTAGCAATAAAGGTGAGAAGAGCTAAAAAAAATATTGATAAATATAAGATAAATTATTATTAATTATAACAATTTATCAATTATTATATTATTATTTGATATATAAATAAAATATGAAAAATATAATATCTAATTATCTATAGTTACTGAACAAGAAAAAAAGCCTTTAAAGACTTTGGACTGTCAAAGTATTGAAAGTTTTTAAGTTTCAACGGCTTTCCCCAAGGAATTAAGGATATTTTGGAGATCTTACAAGAGACGGGTTTCTTACTGTAATTGGTGGAGGCCTAAACATGAGGTCAATTTTGGGCCGCACTTGACTTACAAGTCACAACAAACATAAAGCGATAAAGATTGGTTTCCATTCCGAAAAGCATATTATATAGAGGGAATAAAAACATATATAGACGGAATAAAGTTTTAGATTTTATTATAATTAACCCCCTTACCATTAGGAAATCTCCATTAAAATTGATGATAAACAGTATAAATATGATTAATATACCAAAATGTGCTCGATTTTTTATTTTAAAATAATAAACATAATTAAAAACTAAAAATTTATAAAAACCAATTTCATTAGATATTCTTTTCTCTCCTCTCCACCTCTTCCTCTCATCTACCTTCCTATCTATTCGTCTTACCTCTCCGTTGACGGTACTGCCACCACCAAAACTCTCGGACGACATCGCCATAAACTGTCTGGCTGGAATCCTGCAGTCCTCACTCTCCTCTCTCCGTCGTTGCTTGCTGTCGCTCTCTTTTGTCTTCCCTCCATCGTTATTCGTCTTCTCTCTTTGCTAGCATCGCTCTCCTCACTCTTAAGCAATGCTTCCTCTCTCCTTTTTCTTCCTTCTCTATTGCTCTAAAAAAGTTCCAAACCTTGCTATGGAAAGGATTTCGAAACCCATTTTCAGGTTTCTAGTTTGTAAACCCAATAAGGGGTTTCGAAATTAGACGATGGAAAGGGTTTTCAGTCAGAGCTCTATGTGTTTTTTTGAGTTGAAATGAAAAATACTTTTAGAGTGGAATGTTTGAGAAAATTTTGAAGAAAAAATTGAGAAGATCAGAGGTGAACCCAAACCTTCAACGGATTCTTATTTTTTTCCTTCAAAATTTTCCAATTATTTATTAGGTTGATTGTTGATGATTTTTTGTTGATTATTTTAGGTTTATTATTGATGATTTTGTTGATGATTATTTGGCTATTAATGGAAGAAGAAGGAAAAATGAATGATGTTGTTAGTTGGGTTTCAACAAATTGAATCTCCACTTGTAAGAAAATTAACCTTTTAGTTAAAAATGGTGAAGAGTTTACTCTTCAGCGCATGATTGGTTTTTAGTATTGAACAACATCCCATACATTGTTTTTGATCTTCTAGTCTTATTTTTCATAAATAATTGAAAAATAAAATTGATTGTTCGGTCTTTATTGCAAATTTATCTATTCATCTTAACCCCAAGATACCCAAATAATTGGTTCAATCTTTCAAATAGCTTCCATCCTCAAAACCTCAACTATGAATGCAAAAACTATTAATTCCGGTGCCAACAGGAGATGACAATGCTTGGGTTTGATTATTGTGTGGTTTTTCAACTTTAAAAGGCTGCACATCACAATTTTTTTTTTTTTTTTTGGTTTTTAAAATTTATTTTAAAATAAAAATAAAAATATAGTCAAAAGATAATTTTACCCCTATTCAGTTAACTCTAATAGGCTTGAACTTTGTAATAAAATCGAAAACTTTACTCCACCTGCAAATATTTTTATTTTGCTTAGCTAAATTGTAATTTATTCTTCTCCAAATTATAATTGTAATGGTGGTCTTGGGCCATTATGGAGGCCCAATAAAGCCCATGATCGTCTTGTTGTCTCTGGCCCACTTTAGGTTTCGAGACGTCATCTCGTGACTCCCGTCGCTGAAGGCAAACTTTGACATGAACTTGGCATAAAGGTTAAGATAAGATTTGCTTTAAACATGTCGGGTCAATCACACAAACACACAAATTGAAAAACAGAAAAAGTATTAGCATTTCTCTAAATATATATATATATATATATATATTAGCATTGTGTGTGCTTCTTTCTTTCTATTTTAAAATGTTTATTTGAACTTAAATAATATATAAAATTCAGATTTTAAGTGAAATTATATGTGTTCAAGATATAATAGGATTTGATGATTTATATTATCTACTATTATAAAGTATGAAATATAATATTATGAATTAAAAAATATATAATATTATAACAATTGTCAGAATCGAGAATGGCATTCAATGAAATGCAAAGAGAATTAAAGTGAAAATTGTTATTACCAAATACCAAATAAATAAACTATATTTTATTAAATATAAATTGAAATAATGATTTCTTGTTACATTGAAAATGTATTTATGGTGTGTTTATTTCATGAATTGAGAAATAAAAATAAGAAATTAGATTGATAAATAGTACTTATTTACTTAAAATTCATTCTGTAATAAGAATGAAAGTGTAGGTCCTACATCAATTTAAGGTTGTAGAATGAGAATCTCATTTCCTCCAACACACTTGAGAATCTCATTCACATTCCCTTGTCAAAATAAAAAGTCTTTTATATTAATTTCTTTAAAAAATAAAGAAAAACTTATTTTATTTGATGTTAAATAAAAAAGGAATGCATATTGTAATAAAAAACTGCACACCATTGGTTTTTCATTACCAATTTCTTAATTATAATAGTGGATTATTAAAATAATATTTAATTTTTTTTATTATAATATGCAGTTTTTTATTTGATATTAAAAAAACTGTATATTATAATAAAAAAAACTACACATCAAGTTAGTAGACTATTAAAATAATATGTAGTTTTTTTTATTATAATATGCAGTTTTTTATTTGATATAAAAATATATATATTATAATAAAAAACTGTGTACTACTATAATTAATTCATAATTTTAATTAAGAGTATTTTTGTAATTTAAAATTAATACATTCTGATTATAAAACAAAGTAAACAATTCAATGGGAATACTGCTGATTCCGATTCCGATTTCTGTAATTGAAGTAAATAATTTATTCTGATTCCGATACTTCATTCCGATTTCAAGTCATTCGAATTTCAGATCATTCTAATTTCTATTCTAATTCCTCTAAGTAAAGTAAACACACCATTAAATGATTATTCAATTAAAATCAATTTGTACAAAGCAAATTAAAAATTACAATTAGGAGAAATGCTTAATGGGATGTTTATCAATACATCA
This sequence comes from Dimocarpus longan, assembly GCA_022984855.1. Taxonomy (NCBI): domain Eukaryota; kingdom Viridiplantae; phylum Streptophyta; class Magnoliopsida; order Sapindales; family Sapindaceae; genus Dimocarpus; species Dimocarpus longan. Next base: position 10,095,785 of record CM041024.1, read on the forward strand.
CATAATCTACATATTTTTTAAATAGCATTTTGCCACTTACACAATTGTTTTAAGAAGCTAATAATTGTAATTGTAATTTTAAGTTCAAACTTGTTTAATGGATATGTACACGGAGAATGTTGTTAAATAAATGTATAGATAGTATTGTATGTCCTAAAGTACTAATCAACGGGATGCCTCATTTATTATTGAGTCGTTTGTTTTTTTATATGAAGATTGGATAGTGCTGTTAAATACTGAATATTGAATAGTGATTGAAACCTAAAATCTGAATAATATGTTTGTTTATTTTTTTTCTTACATCTGAATATATAGTAATTTTATTTATTTTTTAAAGTTAAAATTGTCTGAAAACTGGTAATCTGACAATTATATTATTTACTATTAATTGTTATGTAACTTTATTTAATATAATATAGACAATTATAATAAATTATTCAGCAAATAATAAAATACTTTTATGCATATATTAATAATATTTTTATTCATAATTAAAATATGATTAATTATTATAGTAAAGTATTTTTTAAATTATATATACATAAATAAATTATTATAATAAAGTAAATTAAATATATATATATTAAAATAAAAATAAATAAAATAATCTTAAATTGAATTACTATTATTATATATTAAAATAAAAATAATATTAAAAGGGAATGTCATTAAAATGAATTTGTATAATGTAAAATTATGACATATGTGAAAATATATTATTAGTGAAGCATAGGTTGGAATAATATATCTAAAAAAAATTTAAGTGATTTGATATTTAATTAAAAATAAGAAATTATAATTTTTTATTTTCAATGATTTTTGAAAGGTTTTAAGTGGTTTGACCACTTAAGAAAACCAATAAAAATCATTTAATAGATATAATTTAGATTTATTAAGTGAAAAATAATCAAAACAAATGACCCTTACATCTTATAATATGATGTGTTTATTTCATGGATTAGAAAATGAAATTGATTGATAATATTCATTTATTTGAAATTTATTTTGTAATGGAAATAAAAGTGTGACTTCCACATCAATTTGGAGTTATGGAATGAGTGTAACGTCCCAAATTTACTTCATATCCGGATGAATAGTTTTTCGGACGGAATAGTGATTTTGGATGAATAGTAATAGATTAATAGTGATTTTTGATAATCGGATCCCGAAAACCAGTAAAAGTGAAATTTTTGATAAATAACGATTCCGAGCGAATAATATTTTCAGATGAAAAATCATCCGTATGAATAGTAATTTTTAAAAAATGGGTCTAACATATTATAAGCTCTGAAAATTATATTGGAGATAGCAAAAACTGAAACGGATAAAAAACAAACCAGTTTGAGATGAAACGGAGCAGTTTCTGGATTCGATTGAAAATTTGGATGGATTTTCGAAAAATTTTAAAAATCTCAAAAAGTATTAAATGAGTATTAAAATGCTCAATGAGTATTTTAGAAACTCGATCGGTACTTCCGGAAGAGATTCGAATTGAAACGAAAACAATCCGAAAAATCACTTAAAGTCATTTAGTGAAAAGTGAAGAGCCGAAAAAGGGCATGAAATGACTTTTAAGGGTCACGAAAGTTGCCAGAAGTATGTAGGAAGTCTGAATATAAGTTCCGATGAATTCTGAAAGGATTTCGGAAAAGCCGAAATTCGGACGTTCCGAAAAAGTTAAAAATTTAAAAGATAAAGGAAGAGATAAGCATTGAAAAAACAACTAATGAAAATGTGACACGTAGCGATGTGGACAAGGATGAGGACTTGGCATGAAATGGTGGATGGTATTTTTGTAGTTTTGGTTAGTTTTAAGGGCAAAATGGTAAATTATGAGTTAATATATAAAGTTAAGTGTGAAATGAGATGAATGAGAGAGTGTGAGTCGGTCATTAGAGGCAGGAGAAAGTTGAAAATGAACTGAAGAAAGAAAAGAGAGAGTGAAGTCGAGAGAGAAGGAAAAAGAGAGAAAAGAGAGAAAGAAAAAGGATGAAGAAAGAGAGGAAGAGATGGCCATGGATTCAAGTGGTTTTTACCCTCTCTCACTCTGGTTTCCACTCTCAAATAATCAAGAAGAGTTGAAGAATATTTGGTAAGAAATTTAAGTTGTTTTGATGATTATTAGTGATAATTTTTATGGGTTTTTAGAATTTTTAAGCTAAATGAATTTTTGATGAATTTTATGGGTTGATTTGAGTTAGATTAACTTCAAAGTGAGCTTGAAAGGTGAAGGAAATCATCAAGAGGCTTTGGGTCAAGAAATTAGTAAGTTGAGTTAAGGTTTGAGATATTAAAGTTAATGAAATTTAATTGATTTTTGAATTTAAGGTTGTAGATGAATATTTGATATTTATTTGAGGTGTTAAGATGTGATTTTGAATTTTATATAAAGAGGATGAGTTGAATTGGTCATTATTAGTATGTGTGTAATTTGAAAAAATTTGTGTATTGGGATGGATTTTAATATTGGAATTGATTTTTGGGTGCTGGATGAGTTTTGGGGTGTTTTGAGTGTAATTGAAGTTATTGGAAATGAAAAATGATGGATGTTATGTGTGTGGGTGAATTCGGCCGAAAGGGGTTCGTGTAGGGAAAATTGTAGCTTTTTTATGTTTGACGAATTTATATGAAAATTTAAGTTGGTTTACGTAAAAAAATCGAAAAATAAATAGTTGAAAAAATTTGTTTATGAATTTGGTTAGTGTAGGAATTTTTATGAGTTAAATTGAATTTATGATGATTTAGATTGTTTTGGTGTTGATTTATGTTGATTTGAGGTGATATTTAGGATAAAAATACATGTGGATAAAAAAAGAAGAATAATTATATTAGTATATAAACGTTTTGTGTTTTCATATGTATTGAAGTGGTTTTAAATATTTGAATGAGTATATGAGGTTTCGGAATAAATTTAGAGTGATAGGAATTAAAAGAATGCAAGAAAAATTGAAATTTGAAAATTTGGGTGTAAAGTTAAGATTAAGGCTGAGAAATGGTGTAATTGGGTATCCTATCCTCTTGATGTGTTTTAGTGATATCTAAGATGCATTTGAGTGTTTTGGTGCAAAAGAAAATAAAAGAAATGGTTTCGAGATTATTGGTTGGAAAAATAATTAAGTTATGAAATTATAAGGTATATATATGTTAAATTGGAATTAAGTGATTAAATGATATCCTAGGTGTTAAATTATGTTGAGTTGGAGGATTTAGTGTCTTAACGTGATGGATTTGATTTTTATAATGATAAAAGTAATTTTTGAAACTCTAGGTGGAGAAATAGTCAAAGGAAGCCAAGGAAATGAGTAAGGAGAAGTTAGGAGCTTCCATTGGAGTGGTGGAGAAGCTTGAACGATTGTCCAAAAAAATTGGTGTACACTTCATTTGAAACTTTAGTTTTATTAGTAAAGTTTAAAATTTACGCGATTTTTAAAATATTATGAATTTAATTAAATTGATGTAGTAAATGTATTTGAATATAAATTTTATGTTATCTAGATATGTTTCGAATGATGTTGGGTAAAAATTTAAGTTGAAAACAAAATTTTAAAAGAAAAACGGATGTATGATTGAATGTGTATAAAAAAAAAAGAATGGATTTTGCAAAATTTTGATACCAAAATTAAGGGTAAAATGGTCATTTTAAATTATCAGGATTGATATTTGAAAGATCTAGAAAAATTGTTACAAACATGTGATTAATTAATTACGCGATTTAGAAATTTGGTTTGATTTTAAATTATGTGAAATCATTCCACTAAATTGTACTAAAGGGTGTTTAAACGTGATTTTAATGTATTTCGAACGAAAAAAAAAAGGAAACGGAATGAAACGAAAAAAAAAAAAAAGGAAAGAAATGAAAAGAAAATGACAAGTTCAGTGTCTTAACCGAGCGTATATCGGAAGAAAGACACGAACATTATGAAAAAGATTTGATATGAAAAATAGAGTTTTATGAAGTATATTGATAATTTGAATATATGTGAAAAATTGTGACTGAAATTTTATTTATTACTTTCCGAATAAAATTTTTATTGAATAATAAAAAAAAAGCAAATGTAAAATTTTTTGGTAATTAATAAAATTTAAAAGAGCTCGAGTAAACCTGAATATTGGTTGGTGGAGACTGGTAATTGACTAGCCAATAGGGTAATATTAGCAGTATTGCGTCGTTACACCGGTACGATACACAGTGTTCGACGGATGGATTATGCGAGGCATTAAGTGTCTGGTCTTGAAGTCGAAACAGATTGTGATATGTGATATGATACGCGACTCAACGGGTAGCCACCGAGTGGTCGATGCTGGGGATGCTGTTGATTCGACGGATAGTCACTGAGTGATCGATGTTAGGAGAGCCGAATTCTGGTCCATGGTATCGTGTCAGAGTTTACAAATGACACTGCAATATATATATTTAAAAAAAAAAAACAGTACTAAAATGATTGAAAATGAAAATTATTGTGTTTTACGTATGCTTCAATTTATATTTTGAATTTTTGAATTAATTGTAAAAGTTTGAAAAGTTACGAAATATTAATTCCCAACTTATACTCTGAAAAGTATTAAATTGTAATAAAAATCATGTCGTTATAAATGAAAATGAACGATTTGACATAAATTGTGTATACAATTATTAGTAAATTGAGTAATTAGTGAATTTAGATATAAAGTATAAATGATTGTCAAAAGTGGCTTTTAAATTTCCCTCGTTATTCATTTTTATTTTGTTATATTTTGATATTTGAAAAATGTTAAAATTGAAAATTGAGTTCTTTGTAAATTATCGGGAGAAGTTTAAAATTTTGTAAAATATTAATTTTCGACTGGTATTTGAGAGATGAAAATTTTTAAATGAATTCATGTTATTACGTTTAAGAAAATAATAGAAATATATAAATATATGAAAAAGGATTAATACGTATTTGATATATGTAATTATTAGTAACATGCTTAATCGGAATTTGTAATAATTTTTTTTTTTTAAATCGAATCGATACAATTAATGATAAATTGTGTATATTTTGTACGTGCATTTATTAGTAAATTGAATTAATTATGAATTTTATTAGTAAAAGTTGAAGATTTTGAATATTCTATTCTATAATACAGTATTTTGAATAAACGATGAATTTAAAACTTAGTGTATACCCGTTAAATAAAAATACTTAGCGTGTTGGATTTCTCACACACAGGTTTAGGGTTTGGGCAATGTAGATAAGGTCGGACGAGAAGACAATTGTCGCGCTTCTTACAAGTCACATCTCTCTATCTTTTGGGTAATTCATTGTGTGTGCATGAAATTTTGTAATAATAATAATAATAATAATAATAATGTGTATGAATAGTGTAAAAGATTTTGGTATTGGAAAGTGTTGTTGTAAATAAATTTACTAATATGATGGCCATTAAATATTATGTTTATAAATTGTTTGTGTGGTGAAGTGTAAGTGGGGGTGGACGGAAAGTTCGAAATGGAAATTGAGAAAATGAATTAAACTTTAGAAGTGTATTTGTTTTCTGTGCAGGTTTTCTAAATTTTGGGTTTTCATAAAAATAGAGGAAACTCTATCGGATTTTTTTTTAAAATTTAAATGAACGTTTTAACGAAATTTATAATAATGGAAATTGGAATAAAAAGAATAAACGTTTTAATAAACGAATTTTTATAAACGGTTTAAACGAATTTCAATGAGATAGGTGACATTCTCCGTCTGGATTATTCGTTCCGATGGGAGTCGGGTGGAGGGTGTTACAAACTTACGAAGTTGAGAAATTTTTTCCATTTCCAAATTCAATGTAAAATGTTTCTTGTACCATTCTGACAAAAAAAAAAAAATTATTTTGATAAATCTGTCTTTACTATTGAATTAATTTATTGTATTTGGTTGTTTTTATATTTACATATGCTAAAAGCTTTAAAAAATATAAAAAAAATGTTAATGCAAAATGTTATATTTTATTCCAATGATTTATAGTTGGCACTCAAATTTTATGATTAATTGAAGAATGTTACTTATTGATGATAGTGGTTACTACCATTGCCATGATTGCTAGGCTACTGCATTTACAAAAACAAAGCAAATTTAAGTAACACTTCATATTAAAAAAAATAAAAATCATGACTTGATATATATTATAAATACATAATATGTTCTTTAAAAAAAAATACATAATATGTTTATGATAATATTGTTAAAAAAATTTATTTGTTTTTTTTAGCTTATTACGATGAGTTACATGACAAAATTACGACACTACATTTTAAGTACTATTTTATATATTGTAATTAACCCATACTTTTAATCAAAGATATTTTTATAACTTGTAATTAATTCATTCTGATTTAAAAGCAAATTAAATTGTTCAATGAGAATACTGTTGATTCCAATTTCGATTTACATATTTGAAGTAAACAATTTATTATAATTCTGATACATCATTTCTATTTCAAGTCATTCGTATTCTAGATCATTCTGATTTTTTTAATTGAAGTAAACGTCAAATTATTATTTTATTTTTCAAAAAAAAAATCTTATAGTATTGGGATTTCTTTTTTCAAATAGGTAGTTTGTTTTTATCAATTTTTACTTAATGAATTTGAATTATACTTATTAAATGATTTTTATTTATTTTTTTAAGTAGTCAAACTATTTAAAACCACAAAAAAATAACTGAAAAAAAGTTATAATTTCTGACTTTTAACTGAATGTAAAATCACTTAATAGTTTTTAAAATATATTATTCAAAATCTATAATTTCAAAAGTAACAAATTTTTAAATTTGTCGTAATTTTACATTATACAGATTATTTTTAAATGTAATTAATAAAATATTATAATGACTAAAATATATATTACTTTACAATTTCAACTTTTATTGAAATAGTAATTCAACTTAAGAATATTTTATTTATTTTTATTTAAATATATAAATTTAATTCACTTTACTATAATAATTTATTTATGTATATGATTTTCAAAAAAATATTTTACTATAATAATTAATCATATTTTTAATTACGAATAAAAAAGTATTAATATATACATAAAAATGTTTTAATATTTATTAAATAATTTATTATAATTGTTTGTATTATATTAAATGAAGTTAAATACCAATAAATAGTAAAAAAATATAAATATTAAATTACTAATTTTTAAAAAACGAATAATATTACTATGCATTTAAAGGTAAAGAGAACTTAATAATAGTATTATTCTCATATCATTAACAATTTTTTTTTTACCCCTAGTGTTTATCAATTTACAATGTTGCACATAATTGCAAGTTGATTTGCATTGTTATAAATTCAATTTTTTTCTAAATGTCATATTTGCGGTGCAACTACTCAAACTTGAAATATAATTGAACTTAATATACATTATTTAGTATTTTAATTTTACGAAAGATTTTTATGAAAGAGTGTATATATATATAGAGAGAGAAATATTATATTATCAAAAAATTTATCTAAATTTATTAACAAAATGATGTGAAAAAATTATATGTAATTATTATATCAAAAATACATCATTAAAAAATTAATATGATAGTTACAAATTAGTTTGTCACTTTATTTGGGTAAAATTTTGGAGTAATTTTTTGAAAAATTTATTTATAATTATCATATCATTAATGAGTAATACTAGACTTTTGAAATATTTTATCAAAATCTATACCTAAATGGCGTGACATATGAATTGTCAACATCTTATAAATTATGAGATAATGTGATAGTTAATAAGATGGATAAAATATTTATAAAACCCAACATTACCCCATATTTATACGTCATCCTTAATTTAATGTAGTAATTATAAATAAGTTTGCACTTAGAATTTTGGAGTAGTTTTTTTAGAAGTCTAACATATTATATATGTACGTATATTCATAATTGTAATTAATAAGTAAGGTCGTCTGACCGCTTAGATAACCTATTCTTACATAAAATTAAAAAGATTTGAGAGGGATGGGATGAGCTACACTTTGTTACCATTTTATCTTTGAAAAAACAAAAACAATAATAACGCAGAGGAGGAAGGAAAACTCCAATAATTTGGTGCCGAAAAGGGAAGGAAAAAAAAGGTCATATTATCTGCAGCGTTTTGGCGTCAATCGGTGGTAACGGCAGAGCAAATGGTTACTATCGGCTTCGGTATGCGTGAAAACCACCTCTGACCTCATTTTACATAATCGTCTTCGTCATCTCCAGTAAGCAGCAGCACCTCTACTACTTTCTACATCCTTTTCGTCTTTTTCATCTCTATCGTCGCTAACTGTCTTTGCTACTTATAACCAAATTGATGTTAGGATTTTGAGTACTATGGCTCCTCCCAATCCGACGGCTGAGAATCTTCCTACCTCAGGTTTTTATTTAATTTGGTCAATGGTCAATTTTGTACTTTTATTTTTCCCAATTGAAGGAGAAATAAATTGACTTAGTGAAATATTTTTTCAGTTAAATTGGATTGAATTGCCTGCAAGCCTGTTTGTGTGGTATAGTTGATGAGTTGTTACTTGATGTTGTTGGAATCTCACAACTGGATGTTAATGGTTTGTTTACATATTTGACTGGAATTAATAGTATTTGCAGAAGAGTAGGAAATAGTGAGAATCTTGATATTTGGTTGATTGATGTTCGGTTATTCGTGTTGAAACGATGTGTTAATCTAGGTTGTAAGAAAAATAGAGGAAAAACTACTGGGTTTTATCGGGCAGGAGCTCTAAATTAAGGGGTCTAAGTATGTGCATGTGAGAGAAAATAGTGGCTTGTTTAAAGTTCTGTTTTAGAATGTAGATGATCAACTATTTTACAACAGATTTTATATAAAACAGAATAACTTCTGCTTAACATGAATAAAATGACACCTTTGTGTGTCGATCGTGCCTCAAGGAAGCATCAAAAGTTTGTTGTTTAGGCGAAATTCCCTTTTTTGTGACATTTATAAACATTGCTCCTCTGTCTTTGTTTTCCAATTTCAGCTACAGAGACTGTGCAACGCAAAAATGAGGTGCAACAAGATGTCCAGGCAGAGGCTCCTAAACCAATTTCAGAACCATCTGTGTTTAGAAACTCAGAACCAATGCGGGAGGATCAAGTGCAAAATGCTGTAAAATTTCTTTCTCACCCTAAGGTTAGGGGTTCTCCGGTCATCTATAGGAGATCTTTCCTTGAGAAGAAGGGTCTTACGAAGGAGGAGATAGATGAGGCTTTTCGACGTGTGCCAGTAAGTAAAGTGATTTATATAGATTAACACTTTGCTATGGCATCGTATTGTTTATAAAGCAGTCACCAGTTCATTGTTTTTAATATTTATTGTTTTCCTACCTGATAATTGCAGGATCCATCTCCAAGTGCACAGGCAACGACTACTGCTACTAATCAAGGTAATGAGTTTTAGTGCTAAATGGGGAGGTATCTCTTCCCTGCTGGTGCAGTTCTTGGGTTTGATCAAACATATTTGAAATATGAACCACTGATGCGATTTAATGCTCTATTGTAATGAAAAACAGACGGACAGGTGAAATCATCATCAAACCTTCAGCCACAGGCCGCAACACAAGCTCTTCAACCTGCAGCAGCTGCTCCTACTGCTGCTGTTTCACCAGGTCGGACCTTAATGCGCTCCCGGTTTCACTGGTATCATGCTGTTGTTGCTGTAGGATTGCTAGCTGCATCTGGTGCTGGAACTGCTGTTCTAATTAAGGTATCAACCCATTGCCTCTTTTTTGCTTTCTGAAAAATTGGCAGTCAAATATATTGATGTGAGACCTTCATAATTATATTTTCATCACTGATATTATATATTTCACCTCTTAGCATCCTGTACCCAACTTCCTATTTATACTAGATCGTTACCACTTAATTTTCTAAGCTAAATCACACAATCTGACAATATATTTTCTGGTTTAGAATACTTTTGTCCCAAGGTTGAAGTCTTGGATACGTAAAATTGTATTAGAAGATGAAAATGACGTTGTGAAGCAAACTGATACAAAACCGAGCTTGGCAGAAGAAGCAGCGGCAGCTGCAAAAGCAGCTGCAGCGGCTGCTGCTGATGTGGCTAAGGCAAGCCAGGAAATGTTAAATTCGAAAAATAATGGTGGGAGTCTAATTCAATTGAAGTTTATTTATTCAGCTAATAGTTCTCTTGATTTGTCCTTTGCTTTTGCTGCTTTTAATTGTTTTCTAATGAGTATTAATCTTTGTATTCTGCAACTTATTTCATATTTCAGAGAGGAGATATTTTGAAGGATTTATGAATCTATTGGACGTGCAAGTTCAGGAAATGAAGTCTATGAGTAATGCCATAAGGAAATTGGAAGGTATCTTAGATTTCTTTTTGATCAAGCAAGCATACCACAAAAATATTCAGCTTTTTGGTTCTTGTGTTGTCCCCTATTGCCCATATCTGACTAGCACTTGGTACTCAATTTTTGATTTGTTGAAGATGTTTTAATTACCTTAGCATGCATAATGAAGAAGTATCCAATTTGCATAGCTTAAAAGTACATATGAGTGGAACCTTAGGCCCCTTTTATAGTTAGCCCCTCGATGATCCAGACAACAAGAGTTAAGCAATTGTTTTAGCCGGGGAGAGGTCGATTCTTGAAAATAAGTCTGTCACAGCAAAATCGGAATATCCTACACTATTCATGTTCTCTGTGAAAATTAATACCTTTGTCTTTGTTGTTGAATACCCTTCATTTCTGTATAATTATCAGGACAAACTAATTATTCTGAGAGAGCCTCTGTTGCCAATCAAGATGATTATAGGGTCTCGATGACAAATGTAAAGGTGAGCTACAAATAAGTAGTAGACTAAGAATGCTAAGTTGTGATTCAAATTTTAGTTCTCTACGTTGAGTTGATACTGATAAAGTATGCCTTTGCTCAGCAACAATGTGCAAATGGCAAGGCGGACTTTGACTCAAGATCAGGTAGCCTTTTTTTTGTTGTTAATATTTTCAGTAGTTTCATACTTTCAATATCATATAACTGAAATTTTCTGTACAGTGAGATCTGTCTCACCTCCCGCACTTGCAGAACCCTCTATTGCACCTCACCCGAAGTCATATATGGAGGTAAGTACTTTTACTGATTCTTTATTTTTTTAAAAATTGCTCAAACAACCTTGCTGTTTCTGGTGAAATTTATATAGTTGTTTCCTATGGTGGATTATCGCTGCATTTATATTGGCATAGCTCTTTTCACGCTAGATGAACAATGAATCTGAGAAAATATTACCAGTGATTTAAAATGCTTTCCTTTGGCTAGCATTTGAAAAAATTCTGCCTTTTGACTTGTGTATTGTGTTTCAGATAATGGCGATGGTGCAGAGAGGAGAGAAACCTTCCAACATTAGGGTAATTGATACTACTTTGAATGTTGAGACTGACTTATTTGCTAGCCAGGGCTGATTCTTCTCTTTCTGGATTTGTATGCAGGACATCAATGATCAACCTCCCAACCCTAACCAGCAATTATCAAATCCTCGCTTAGCACCAAAGACTAAGGTCTGATTTTCTTACTAGATTCATGGATTTTGGACCCCTCATTCAATGTGTCGGCTGCATGAGCCATGTGTAATAGGATTTCACAAGTGCATAAGGATAAAAAATTTTGGAAAGTTATGTCCACTCATATATATATGGAGATCATATCTCTGACTTCGCACAATCAATTTCAAATTCCTTCATTGCTATAGCTGGCTGCAGGCTATAGAAAAAGTACTCTTTAACTATTTCATAACTTGATTTTTTATTGTTTAAGAAAACACCAGTAGTCTGTCAATCCGTGTTTTTCATGGAATTATTCCAACATGACCACTGTTTTGGAAAGAACTTTCTGAAAAACCTTTACACATAGGTAAAAGAAAAGGATTAATCTACATTTTTTAACATGTTCATCTGATGGCATTGAGTTATATGGTTGATCAATAGAATCTTGAATTCTCTTGAAGTCACCTCAACTGATTATTACCTTTTTCCTCTTGAATAGCCTTGGGAAGTTGGTCAGGCCCAAAATGGCTCCAGCCATGTACTTCAATCTGAAGTAAATGTAGAAGGCTTAAATTACATGGTTCAAGATGATGGGCTGAACCATCAATTAGACAATGAGAGTTCAGTGCCTTGGTGGCAGCGGAAGAATGTTAGGATCTCAGAAGTTGAAAATGAAAATGAACTAAATGCTGGACCTAATGGTGCACAAGCCCGCGAACAACCAATTAGGCGGACGTGGGTTCCACCCCAGCCACCTCCTGTTGCAATGGCAGAAGCAGCTGAAGCCATCCGACGACCAAAACCATCTGTTCAGAAAGAACAGTTGGCCAGCGATGAGTCAAGTTCTCGTGCTTCAGATGTAACTGATGACTTGCAGAGGATCACAAAAATATCTGAAGCAGGAAGCGCAGAAGAGATAAACGGTGGGGGCTCAGTGCTAAACCCTAGTGAGATACAAGAAGAAAAAGGGCAGATCACTGAAGCGAACTGAAAGGAGATTGCTACATCTTTTTAGCTTGAAGACTTGAACTAAGGTACTTAGATACGTACTTTGGACAATGATAATAATTTTTCTAGAATATTTTGGATCTACATGTACTATGTACTTTGATCCCAAACGAAATCTGTACTGAAGCCAAGTAATAATACAATAAGTTATTTTTTTTATGCGAGAGAATAAAGTTTTAAGTAGATGCTGAAAGTAAGTAGTGCTGAACTCTTTGTAAACTAACTACTATTAGCCTGCGATTACTAGTTGTGAACAAGTATTCGGTGATGCTTATTACTGTTTAGTTTGTCGTTAGTTAATATTTCTGTGCTTGCGTATAAGCTTCTATGCTTGTCACTTGTTTTTGATATGTTTTATAAGGTTGTCTCCTTAGCTTGAAATTTTAGTTGGAAATTTTATTCTGATTTTGTTACGGTGTAGCATTCTGAATCACCTCTCTGTGGTAACCTACTTGTAGCACTTACAGGTTCAGAGTTTGGTCAGCACTCGCACTTTAGCATGATGATTTATAGAAATCTTATCAATAAGTATCCAAAATCGAGTTTTGATTCGTGATTTTCCCGAGGGTGCACTATTCATGTTTGTCTCTCTTTCCGTGAACGATGTTCTTTGTTGTTAATCTGGTATTTATGGTGATTTGAATGGATGGGTGGAGGTGTTGTATTGGCTAGAAGGCGTAATCCCGGCCCTAAAATTTGAGGTCCGGCCTGTGTTAGAGGTCTGTCTATTGTTGGGTTGGCCGGATTTAACTAACAAGATCCATGAGCCCAAAAATGGCCAGATTTTGAGAGGAGCACGGGTTTAAAAGATGAAAAGCAATGAGATTACATATAATAATCATAAGTACACAAATTGACAATTGCCATTAGGAGTTGATCCCACTAACGATGTCGGTTTCGATTGTATTTTGAAATGGTTCTAAAGTCTTAAGAGAAAAAAGAGAAAATTACTGTAATAACTTTTTTTAAGGATGAAGTTTGAAAAGTTACTATTTCTTGAGATTTTATATTTATATCAAGTGTATTTTTATCTAAAAATAGTTATTTTTACAAAATTTTTAAAAAAAATTAGTATTCAATTTAAATCTAAAAAAAATATTTATAAAAAAAGAAACCCAAAATTAAAAATTGACAATTCTCCTCAATTATTTGAGGGGAGGGTACCACCATGTCTTCAAATTTGCTACTGCCAAGTAATTGATTAAAACGAGTTTCATGTTGGAAAGTGACCTGCCAAAGGTGCACTACACTACTGATCTCACCCGTCATCAGTCACGTGAAACAGAAGTGACCACGTCCTTGTGTTCATTTTCTTTGACTCCGGTCTGCTTGTCTTGTCGATGCTTGACTTGATATTCGCCAAATACTTCACCTGTTGCTTGCTATCAAACCAATAGGGATTGAGCAATTCACGAATTTCAAATTTAAATAAAGTTTCTATGTATTTTTTAAACAAAATAATTTATTCTATCTTTGAACAACTTTTTTTTTTTTTTTAAGGACTTTTAGCAGATGTGACAACATCAAGAAGACCAACGGATAGTAATACAAATTTTAATCAAACGTTAACGCCGAGTGAAATAGTGAATCCAAATAATTATATTAATAAATAATGAGTGTCAAACAAAAGGTGCGGTCAAAGAAGTTCCACTTACAAGATTTTTATTTTCCATTGCGAGCATAAAGGATTAGTCGTAAATTAGGTACAAATTTTGGGCGGCCCAATAAATATAAAGAACGGGAGAGGTGGCCGCTCCACCACATAATCCACCTTGAGCGTGCGGTGGTACGATTCGATTGGATACAAATTATTTTTCAAGGAAAAAATGGTGTTATATTATGCAGTTGTTCTTCAAAATGACTTTTTTTTTTTTTATTACATAAGTATTATATATATATAGTACAACTTATCGAATACTTTTAATTAGAGTTTTTGAGACGTAATCCAGAACTGAGCTTTTAAAATCGGGAGAAAAGACTTACATCACATAAGAAAATTATTCTTACTTTCAGGGTTTTGGATACAGATCGATCATGAATGTCTGGTTGATGGGCCAAACTCCATTAGTTGAGGTGCTATCGGAGCCACCAATGCTCCAAAATGATCTTATCATGATAATTTTAAAAGGAAAAAAAAATGCATAATTTTTTAGTTGAAAAGATAGATAATTGTGTTTTTTTTTTTTAAATTATATTATATTCTTGGGACCGACTCAAAAAATAATCATGACTAAACAGAATCGAACACTGATGATTAAAAAAGTGACTTTCATATATAAGAGAGTAATCCATACATAAGGAAAGAATAATCTTTACAAGAGTGAAAAGACATTCCATATAATTTGATGGAGGGATAGACCCACGCCATGAGCACGGGGGCCGTGGCTTTTTGCCAATGGAGCCAACAGCAATCTACAGAAGACAGACAGTTGTTAGCTCTGTTGACTTTTTTTTTTTTTTTAAATAGTTAGCTATGTAGACTTGAATGTCTCTGCTGTCCATCTGTACTGTTGCTAGAGGCCAACCTATAGAAATGGGGATCTTGTTTGACACAGACCTTCTACGATACCTGAGCTGCATTTGCACAACTAGTTCTATTTCATGCAATATTACAGTGAGAACGTATGCGAAAACGTCATTGTCGTGCATTCATTGATATTGAGTTGAGTGGCATACATCTGCCCTTTCACATCTGGTTTTATGAATTTATTAGCGGTTCTTGGAATATCTCTCCCATATGTCGTTGTTCATTGTGTGAAATTGACATTGGGATTGTTCATATAACGTAAATATCAAAGGATTAGTATTAGATATAAATCATAAATAAATAATTTTTATGGTGGGGAATGTATATGATGAGTTTGTAATTATGTAAAAGATTTTATAAATATTAATAAAGTATTAAATTAATATATTTTTACAAAAATTATAAATATTGTGAGAAACTTTTTTTTGCTACTAATGTAATTTTAAACTAAGTGTACAAGTGTTATATACAAATGAATTTAGTTTGAGATAAGTAATTTAAAGAATCTGTAGAAAACAAACGAAACTGAACACTTTGTTTATAGTAAATCTATAGTTGAGGCTTATTTCGTATTCGGTATGATAGTCTTATATGAGACTGTTCATGCAATAATATGTAAATTGAGACATTTTATATAATAAATATTATATAGGACTAGATTATGATAAACATAAGTCTTTAACTAATATTCGTTAAACTTAGATATTCATATTTATAGACCAGATGAATATATATGAATTGATCTTAATTCCGTATGTATTATGGATTCCTACTTATTGAGTTATATCATTTAATTTACATGGATGAAATTGGTGCAGATCCGAGACCAATAACTTTATACTTTGGAGATATGATTTAATGAGTATCTAGGAACATTCTATACAATAGTGGAATCCATTCATTTTTACGAGAAGTAGAAAAGTAATTATCTTAAGGGTTGATTCAAGTTTTGAACAATTAGAACACTCAGCTTTCTATTCGTATATAAACAGAAAGATAAATTCATAATTTGTTATGAACATATTGTTCATTAAAGAATCAATGATACTTAAGGATTAAGATATAATTAAAGGGGTAAAACGAATATTTTGACCTAACTTTAATTATGAACTATTTGTGGATGATCAAATCATATATGTGGTTAAATCAATGGACACTAAAAATTTCAGATTGTATAAAAATATCTGCAATTTTGAGAGTACAATATTAGGTTTTTAGTGGAATAGCACTAAGGTTAATAATAATGAATTATTTAATTAAAGAGTTTAATTAATAATTTCGATGTTATTGGAGCTTAAAATTATAGGTCCATCGGTTTCCCTTGATAACTCATTTCACTATAAAAAACATATATATAGAATATTATAATTGGATCATGCAATTACAATTTTTACGTAAATAACAAAAATTTGTGTTTACTTGGTATTTAAATAATATTGAGTCAAATTATTTAATAATTAATTAGTTCATTATTAACTATGAAGTATTAATTATTTAATTGATTTTTTAAGAGGTATTGAATTCGATTCTTAATAATGACTCTGATTTAGATTAATTATGAATTAATTTATTAGAGGTTACGAGTTCAATTTCAAAATATAATATGAATTAATTATGTTATATAGGGTAAAAGTTTAATTTTAATAAATTTGGATTTTAATATTAATTTTAATTAATTAAAACCGCAATTGGTTACCTATAAATAGAAAATAAATAGTTTTGTTTGTTGAGAAGAGAGATAGAAGCTATTTTGTTTTCTCCTAAGAGAAACAATAGCAAGTGATCACATTTCAATATAATTGTATCTGCTCACTTGTTTTTTGGTGTAAAGATATATTGAGAAAAGTTAGGTGGTAAGTAATCCACAGAGATCAATGCAGAATATAAAAATATGATTTTTATTTCTATATATTATTTTATTTCACTATTTAATGGATCAAGAGTTCTTAAATTTTATAAAAGTTTTGAAACTCATAATTCCACACAATTTTTATTTATATAAAAAACAGCTGTTATTTATTCCTTTTATTCCTGTACATTTTAATATTTTATTTGAAGGAACTTTCTACTAATGTCATATGTGCAAAAACGCATCCGATCTTCCTTGAATTGCACATTAACCTTAAACATTTGTAAATTAATTGGGAACATACATATATAATCTAGTGCTTGTCACAACATCTCTAGATACAGCAATTGTTATCGAAACATTTTGTTATCGTGACCTTCTTCAATCACGAAATAGATGACTTTTTGGAGGCATTTAAATGGAATCATATGGGAGTTTACACATGCAAACACTCATGTAATTCTAAAAAAAAAAACTGGCTGCTCGGAATCGACTCCTTATGACTTGGCAGCATCAATTTTTCATTTTCCACTAAATCCGTGATTTAATTTGTTACCTTGTTTTCCTTTACTTGTTTACTTCAACTTTCTGCACACCTACGTACCATTCCTATATAAATTATTAGAAAATATTAAGATGTGATTTAAAAGCACAATTTTTTTTAAAAAAATTATATTTATTTTTTAAAATACAGAAAATTATGTATATATTAATATGATAAAAAATATATGAAGTGTTTTATCATCCTTAAGTATAGACTTATCATTTGAATTTGTTGTGCAAATTTAGTATTCGCAAGCGCACGAGTCTATTGTAAAATAGATTATGTAAGTACGAGGTCGATCCACAGATATTGAAAAATAATTAATCTAAATCCAAATTAAATTTAATTCTAATCTAATTAACAATGCTTGAAAATTGAGAATTAATTAAAACTAAAACAAATAAAATTCTAAATTAACAAAACAAGATTAAATTGCAATATTCAAACAATAGACGAGAAATCTGAGGTTCAGAATCCACCATTATCAACTTGTAATGTTTTATTATTCAAAATATTATTATAAAAAATTAAAGAAACAATTTAGAAATCAATATGTTGTTTTCTCAAGATTTATCAGTTGAGCTTTAAAAATAAATCTTATGTAAATTCTTATTTCAATACTTGAAATTTATAAGATCTAAATATTATATGTATCCGATATTGAAAAATACATAATAAAAAATCTTATATTTAGACATTTTAATTCAAAGTCAAATTAATAAAATAATTTTGTAACAACCAAAAATACTTGATATTAAAGGTGAAACAATTTTTATTTTATTAATTGATGAAACTAAGAATTATTAAACATTAAAAACAAAATTGAGAATAATATTCAAACAGTAAAATCATTACAAAGTTAATAATAATTCCATCCTACACCTCAAAAAAGAAAACTAAACAATCATGGTGATAATAAAAACAAACAAATTAAAACCCGACATAATTTATGTGAACTTTGGCTACTATTTTTGTCTGGTTGCTGCTACTACACTTTTGTTTGTCTTCTTCTCCATCAAAGCTGCTCTCTTGTCTTCTAATCTTTTCTGTCTCAAAGCTGCAGCGGCTCCTCCAAAATTCTCTCCCAGCTATTTTTTTTTTCTCTTTTATATTACTGTTACTAGTCTCAATTTTGTAAATTGAAAACTGCTTCAATATTATATAATTAAGACATCGTTTTTGTCTTTTCATAAAACTACATAGTGAGCTTTGATTTTTTCTCTCAAAATCTGTTACTTTTTTCTTCTTTTCTTGATTTGCTTCCAAATTTACTTTTTCCTTCATTGATCTATTTCCTTATCTCAACTAATTTCCTAATTGTTTGACAAATAATTCTAGGCAAGACTTGAATCCTTGATTGGCTTGGATTTTGATTTGATCAAAATTGTAATTTTTCCTCATTCAACACAAAAATTTATTTTATTTATGTTTCACCAAAAATATAACTAATTAAAATAAATTCAACATAAAATTGGACTAATAAATCTATGTTTAAAGGTAATAAATATATGTAAATTATATTTATCAGAATTCATTGCCATGCCATTCTCACACCGCAAAAACCATTTTCAAGTCTCATTTGCATTCCCATTGATACATATCTAAAATTTAGTCAGCCATGGACACTAAAATTCCCTCCCCTTTATTCGCAATAATCAATAAAATAGAAATTTAAATTCGATAAATCAAGATAAAATGGAGGAACAAATAGGCTGTTAGTGTCTAGATGAAAACAACCATATGTACGATTTTTGGAGAAACAGACAACGTTTGGGCAGTGAGCTATGTGGAACTTCAATTAACGATCTAATGACACTCACTGGAGGCCAATGTAATGAAATGGGGATCTTGTTCGTTTTGGATAGGATAAGATACCCTATCACCTCAGCTTTTTCAATATTGTATTGGAAAGGACTGTCATTCATGGCTACACAACTAAAATAACACATTTTTGTTAAAATTTCACTTTGCGGGGTTGTTTATAGAAGACTCCAGCAAGAAAAGAATTGTGGGTCTATATCAGCAAATATCTTCAACAGATACTCTTATCTTAAAGGTTGAGCCCACTCTGTATTCTTGTTGCATGTGACACCATCAATTCATTAATTGTTGCCTGCCGTTGCAAAACAACTAAGTCTATTTCTCATTCAAATTATGCGAAGACATAATTTGTAGTTTAGCATGTTACCATTTCTTTGTTTGGTTAGTTTGGCATAATATTAGGATTCCTTTGTTTGGCTTCTTTTGTTTTTAATCTTTAAAGTTGATAAGTAAGTTTGTCTAGATTTCATTAAAATTAAATACTATTTATATTATCTAAATATCTATTCTTATAACTAGTGCAACTCTATAAACATATTTTTGTTAAATGTCAAGAAAGAGATCCCACCACTCGGACTTAAAACTGAGGGAGAATATGCTTTGTTTGCTTTTAATATTGAACCATTGAGTTTTTTAATTAGAAGAGAGAGAGATGACTTTTGGACGCATTACAATGGAATCGAACGGGAAGTTAACACATCCAAAAATCCACTTATCCCAAATACTAAGACAACCAATATAATGATGGACAGAAACGATCGAGGCCGTGAAAGTTTACACTTGGATCTGGCAGCATCACTTTTTCTCTTCCACTAAATTTTCAATTTGATTTGCGTGTGCTGGCACTTCTTCATTTCCCTCGTATGTTTATATCCATATTGTAATTGACCTCACACTATATACCATTCTGTACAGAGTATATGAATAACTGAATATTGAAGGCATTGCCATGCAATCCGTGCACCACAATAATCATTTTCAAGTCT
This sequence comes from Dimocarpus longan, assembly GCA_022984855.1. Classification (NCBI taxonomy): domain Eukaryota; kingdom Viridiplantae; phylum Streptophyta; class Magnoliopsida; order Sapindales; family Sapindaceae; genus Dimocarpus; species Dimocarpus longan. The sequence continues at coordinate 10,116,022 of CM041024.1, forward strand.
CATTTACGTCTCTATCTTCCTTCTGGGGTGTTCTTCTGTCCCCGTGAAACGAATTTTTCATGCATAGAAACAGAAATCTTGTTTGGTTTTAATTATATTATATAAGATGCCTGAGGCTGAGCTTATTCGGTGGATATCGATCACTGTCATTCATGGCTACGTTCATACAACTAAAATAACAAGTTCTAACTAAAATGTCAGTTTCCAATGTTACCTTTCATGCAATAAATGGTATACTATGTGCGCCAAAAATAAATATATAGTATACAATGAAGAACGGACAATCAAGTCGAAATCCAAACACTACTGTTCACTAAAAAGAGAAAAAAAAAATAATAAATTACTCATTTTCGTAAGTGTCTACATGCAAACTATAAAACTCTTATTTGCATTTTATACATGCAAAAATTGTGTGTATTATTTTATGTGATCTATAAAGTAAAGAACGAGTACCTGATCTTCCATGAAATGCATAGACAATGATGAATAATAAATGTTAAATATTGGCACATAAGAGAATATGATGGGGTAGACAGATTGTTTTCTTAAGAAAATGATTTTCAATTAATGTTATAATAACCCTATACTAGTGTAAACTTGAAATTGAAAATAATATTGAAAGAAAATAAAAGAAATAAAATAAAATAGTAGACACGAGATTTATGTAATAAAACCCTTAATGTGAGAGAAACATCTACAGATCAAAACTAAAAGAATTTTATTAAACCAATAATTACATTACAACCTATCTTTAAAATTTTAAAAAAGAACTAGGAAGAAGAGAACTCTTAAATATGCCTAAGATCTAGGACATGAAACTTTTGATGTGGAATGAACTAATGACATCTTTATATATAGGCAATACAAGGCAATGTAGATCAATGTAAAAATGCTTCACGTTGAAGCAATTAAAAAAGGTCAATAAATGTGGTTTCACCGTCAAATAATTTATGTTTCACCAAAGTCACAAATTGCAGCTCTACCACCATAATATAATATGACTTCACCTAACTTAATATTCTCCCACTTGAAGCCATTTTAATGATTTGGTTTTATTCTTATAATTTTTAATCAAGCTACTGCTACTCACGTTTTCGCAAAATCATATGATGATCTATATCAAATGAATTTATCAATGTTGACGTCACTGTATCTGTTAGGTTCTCCTTCGTGTGTATATTTTATATATCTACACTACCATCTTCCATTACTCCACGAACAAAATAATATTAGACTTTTATGTGCTTTGTTCGGGAATGAAAGACTGCATTCATTGCAATATGCAAAACGCTTTGACTTCACAAAACAAAGAGATTTTCTATTGTTTGTGTCTAAGCTCCTCCAATAATTTTTTAATCCAAATTGCTTCCTTACAAGCTTGTGTAGCTACCTTATATTCTGTTTCTTTTGTAGATAAAGTCACAATTATTTGTAACTTGAATACCCATCTTACAGCTCTTCCTGCAATCGTAAACATATAGCCTGTAATGGATTTTCTTTTATCAAGATCCTCTACAAAATCTGAATCCACATAGCCATTGACAATAAACTCTGATCATTCATTATAGTGCAGTATCTGAGGTTCCTCTGGTATATCTCAGAGTCCTTTTTACAACATTTCAATACTCTTTGTCAAGATTCACCATATATCAACTAACCACCCTTATTGTTTGTGCAATATCCGGTCTTGTACATATCATAGTGAACATTAAACTTCCCATTGCTGATGCATACGACATTCAAGACATTTCCATCATCTCCGCTTTATTGTTAGGGTTCATACCTGAGGATGATTTGTAATTCAGAGGAAAAGGGGTAGAAATTGATTTACAATCTTACATGTTGAAACGACACAAGATCTTTCTTGAATAGTTTCTCTGAGAGAGTCAAATCATCCTATCTTTTATGTTTCAATGAATTTGTATCCCTAAAATCTTGTTTACTAGACTTTAATCCTTCATATTAAACTTTCTAACCAACTGTGTCTTTAATTCTTAGACTTGATATTTGTTGGGGCTTGCTACTAATATGTCATCTACATACAATAGTAAGATAATGAAATCATCATCATCTCTAAACCTCTTGTAGTATGTGAAATGGTTAGAATTAAATCTTGTATCCAAGGCTTATAATGAAATAATCAAATTTTTGTACCAACACTTCGATGCTTGTTTTAAACCGTACTTTGCCAGCACTACTCTTATTGTTGTAAGTCGAACCACCGGAGAAGATATCTCATTGAAATCAATATTTTTTTTCTGAGTAAATCCTTTCACCACCAATCCTGCACGTTACTGCTCCACTTCGTCATTGCTATCCTATTTAATCTTAAAGACTCACCTATTTTTAATGGCTTTCCGACTTTATGGTAGAGGTACAAGTTTCCATGTCTTGTTTTTTTATAGAGCTTCAATTTCCTCTAGCATTGCTGTTATCCATAGAGGTGCATTTGGACTACTTGTAGTTTTATGAAAAGTTAAAAACTCTCTATCCTTTATTAGAAAACAATATGCAACATTGCTCTTTGTAACATATTCCGAGTGTCATATTGGTGGTCTTCTTTCTCGAGTTGACAATTGAATTTTTTGAGTCTCGGTCTCTACTGGTTCTTGTATTTCGTGCTTTGGTTTTGCTTCAAAAAAACCTAAATTTTTATGTTATGAATTATTTTTCACATGTACAATTGTAGTCTCTGAATTTTCTTTTAAAATGTTATCATCTCCATTTCTTTGAAGTTGATCTTCTATAAAGATAACATTCCTGTTAATGATAACATTGTGAGCAGTGAGATTCCATAGGTGATACCCTTTCATTCTATCAGCATACCTTAGAAATATATATTTTTTTAATTTTGGATCAAGTTTTTTTTTTTGGCATTATACATCACATACACAGGACATTCAAACAAATGTAAAGTAGAATAATCAGCAGGTTTATGAATCCACATATGTATTGGTGTTTTTAATTTAATTACATTGGATGGATATCGATTTATCACATAATAGACGGTCTTCGTTGCTTTTGCCCAAAATGACTTTGGTAATCCTGCAGTCTTTAACATAGCTCTTATTATTTATGTCAGAGTTCTATTCATCCGCTCTGTTATCCCGTTTTGTTGAGGAAAGTATATGATTGTAAACTATGTTTTGATTCTTTTTTGCTTACTAAGTGCTAGAAACTCTCTGTCTATATATTTTCTTTCATTATCTGTCCTCAAGCACTTGATCTTTTTCTCATATTCAAGTTCTACTCGTACTTTAAATACCTTGAACATTGGAAACACATCTGACTTCCTCTTGATAGAGTACACCCAACTTTTTTTAGAGTAATCATCAATAAATAATACAAAATATTTTGCTCCTCCTAAGGATATATTTGGTGATTCTCAAACATCAGAATAAATTAAGTCTAGAATGCATTTGCTCCTAGCAGTAGAATTACTAAACTTCAATCTATATTGCTCTTAGCTGTAGAATTACTAAACTTCAATCTATGTTGTGACAAGACAATGCTCACAAAAAGATATATTTACCGTTTTGAGCCTAGGAAGCAATCTGCGTTCGGAGGGAATCTTCAAACCTTGTCCAGATGTGTGGCTTAATTTGCGATGTCATATCATCGTTGACTTTTCCTCACGATTGGTTGATGCAACATATGAATTAGCCTTCAGTAGTGTTTTTCCTTTAAGCATGTATAGATTTGTAGCAATCTTTTCTCCTTTCATGACAACAAGAGCACCTCTAATAATTTTCAAGACCTCATTTTCTATATAGATCTTATAATATCTAAGATCATTCAATTGTTCTAAAGACAATAAATTATTCTTCAAGCCCTTCACATGTCATACCTCCTGAATGGTGCAAATTGTACCATCGTGCATCTTTATCTTGATTGTGTCAATACCAGTGATCTTTAAAGTATGATCATCACCCATAAAGACAGATTCTCCTGAGATATGTTCATATGTGTGAAACCATTCTTTACAAGAGGTCATGTGTCAGGTGGCTGCTGAATCTAGAATCTAGATATTAGCAAATCGTAATATGCTTTTTGCAATAGTGGTTGCTTCGCTGTATAAGACGTCACCATCATCTAAGGTACTTGCTATACATCCTCATGAGTTTGATGACTTAGGAGCTTTATTCTTCTTATTGTGTCAACACTTAATTTTGACGTTCCCTTTCTTGCCACAGTTGTAACATTTGACATTTTTCTTATTTCTTTATTTTGATCCACTATGATTGAGACTCCCATTGGGGCCACGTTCCATTGATCTCCTTTTTTTATTGACGAAGTTTTTGCTTGTGTACTATTTGTCAATATGTCTTCCTTATTCTTCTGCTTACTTTTTTCTTCTAAGATAGCAGTTATAATCTCATCGAAAACTAGATAATCTGTGAAGATATTATTTGTCAAGCTGATAACAAGTTGATCATATGAATCAGGTAGACTTTAAAGTAGAATTTTTGCATGTTCATTTGTCTTTATTATATGAGCCAACACTAAAAGTTGAGAAAATAGAGTATTTAAGGTGTTGATATGATCGGTTACTACTATAGCTTCTGCCATTCGAAAATTACCCATCTTCCTTTTTAAAAAAGTCTTCATGTATAGTGACTTGGACTTATACAATTTTGTCAAATTGTTTCATATTTCCTTAATCGTCTTCTTCTCCGCTACACTTGATAGTACACCATCTGTTAAGGCTAAATGGAAATTGGTAATTGCGTTGTCATTCATTTCTTTCCATTTGGTGTTATCAATAATCTCAGCTGGTTTTTTTTTTTTTTTTTTTTTTTTTTTTTTTTTTTTTTAATTACTTGTAATTAATTATCTTTCCTTAAGATAGCTTTCATTTTCATTTTTCATGATAAAAAATTACTTTCATTGAAATTCTAAATTTTAAATGTCGTTGTCATCTTTGTGAAACACTCACAATATATCCAATGAACACTATCTTAATAGTACTCATATTCAAAAATAGTGCTCATATCCGTGAATAGTACCCTGTGTCAGTTTCTAAGAAAGAGAGGTTGATTATAATGGACACTGTTAAATATTAAGTCTTTTCTTAGCTAGAACTTTTCCTAAGTATGCACTTCCACATCATCACACTTATTTTTAGTAACCAAAAACAATTTTTTTCTAATATGGAAGATCAGACGATGCTGCAATCACGGAGTATACTCAAAATTTTCTAAAGAGCCTATGACTTTGATACTAGTGTTATAATAACCCGATATTATTTTAATCCCAACGTAAACCTGAAATTGAGAATAATATTAAAAGAAAATTAAAGAAATAAAATAAAATAGTGGACATAAGATTTACGTAGTAAAACCCTCAATGTAAAAAAAAACATTTATGGACTAAAACTAGAAGAATTTTATTAAATCAATAACTGCAATGTAATCTCTCTTTAAAATTTTAGAGGAGAACTAAGAAGAAGAGAATTCTCAAATGTACCTAAGATCTAGTTAATGAGACTTTTAATGCAAAATGAACTAATGACATGCCTATACTTAAGCAGTATAAGACAGTGTAGATCAATGTAGAAATACTTCACGTTGAAGTCATAAATTACGACTCCACCGCTATAATATAATATGACTTCACCTAACTTAACAATTAAAAATTAGACATGCTTTGTTTTGAGGCCTTATATTAAAGTGATATAAAATTTTCATTGGGACTATCTCTACTCACGAAAATACACATAGCACAAGACAAAACATTTTTAGTTGAAGCTGCTCGTTGTAGTTCTATTAGTGAAAGACAAAGACTTGAGGTCAAATGAAAAATTTTCTCATAAAATGAAATTACATACATTAACATATGCATTGGTAATGGTATATAGGTATAAATATATTAAATGTAAAATTTCTCTTAATGTGAGAGTAATTACATTTTTATAGTCATCTAAATTTATACTGATACAAATAAAAGATTATATTTTGAATTAACCAACAATATTGAAAAAGAAAAAAAAATTAAATAGGCATAGTCAAATTACCTAAAAATTTACCCAAAAGATTTGATAAATTTATGTATAATTGTCATATCATCAATATATTATCTCAAAATTAATATAGTAGCTACAAATCAGTTTACCATATTATTTGGGTAAATTTTTAGGAAATATGGTATTATTATTTTATTTTATCTCCATTTATACTCATTTAAATCTACTTTAGATAAACTACCATATTTAAAATTAATAGCCAAAAGTGTAGAAGCAAAATGTAACAAAAATTTATTTATTTTTGTTTGAAGTTATGTTAAATTGTCTAAAACTTTTGATTAAATTCATGTTCAAATAATTTGATATATGAGTTATCAATACATATAAATCATAAAATGATAGCTCAAAAATTAGCACGCATAATGTGGTAACTATTTTGTTCTTACCATATCATTCACCACATAATCTCAAAGACAAACCACTTACCATATGATTTAGGTTGATTTTTAGACTATTATTCATTTTAGTATTACTCTTTTAATTTTATTTAAATATATACCATACGGATCCTCCTTAAATAGAGTATATTTCTAAATTAACCATTTACAGCAGAAAAGAAAAAACAAAAAGAGTAATCATATTTCTATTGTTATATATAATATATAGAGGAAATGTAATATACAAACTATCCTTAAATAGAATATAATTTAAACTAATTAATTACATTCTTGTTTTTATCCAAATAGATACTAAGCAAATATAATATTCTAAAAAAAACAAAAAATAATAACAAAACGACGTCGTACTGCTGGTTGACCCTGGCTCATCCCTTTGTCTTTATCTTCCACATTTTGATCCGATCCACTCTCATTCTCTGTGCTTATTCAAGATTAAATTTACATGTAATGCCAACCCCACTTCTCATTTTCCTCATTTGTTTTCTTAAACGTGGAACACACAATATATGCTATTTTTCGCTATCAAATTGAGTTTATATACACTGAACTCTTGAATGCACTCTGCCATGTATTTCTCACGCCTCTGAAACCATCTTTATCTCCTTTGTTTTCTTCTTCTTGTGGCTGCTGCTGCCTCTCCGGTCAAACTTTTGAAGAAGAAAAACAGACAGGATTGTGATAGTGTTGTTGTGAACTGTGATGGCTCTAAATTTGCTGTCCCCAGCTGAAATTAAGGCTCTGTCTTTCTTGGATACTACCAAGTCACAGTGTCGCCTCCCCAAGCTTCAAGGTTCCATCTTTACTTCACTTTGTTGTTTCTTCTTGTAATCTTTTGGTTGTTTGGAGTGGTATCTTGTTGGAAGTGAATTTTTTTTTTTTTTTATAATAAAGTTTTGATTTTGATTTTGTGGGTTGAATTGCTCTTTGTCACTGTTGAATCTTCCTTTTTTGGTTTATTTTTGTAGAAATTAGGATTTGACAAATGTGAACTATTATATATGTTGTACTGGGATTCATCTCTGAATATATATGCATGCATCTTGGTGTGAAACTGGTGGTTTTGGAAACTGTTATAGGAGGTTTGATTAATTGATGTGTTAGATCAGTGTACTATTATCAGATAATGATCTAGTTGAAGTGTTTGAAATTTCGGCTATTTGAGGTTTTTGTTGCTTTCAAAGCTGGGTTGAAGTTTAAGGTTTGATTGTTTGTGATATAGGTGGATGCAGTTTGAGGAGAAAGGATTGTGGAACAACAATTGGCAGAATAGTTACGTGTTCTGCATCTGCTCAACCACCTCCTCCGGCTTGGCCTGGACGAGCTGTTCCTGAGCCAGGTCGTAAGACTTGGGATGGTCCGAAGCCTATCTCAATCATAGGATCAACTGGTTCCATTGGAACTCAGGTACTAATGATAATTTGGAGAGAAAATGAGTTGAAGAGCCAATAGGCAAGTGCTTGTTAACATTTTTATGTGTAAATAATGAGTTTACTGATGAGGTAAATAGAAGGCCAAATTTTTTTTTTTTGGGTTATTTTGTTAGAAAGAAAAAAGAAAATTTTCGAGAAAAACTTTTGTTATGAGCTACATTTTGATAATTACATGCCACAAGAGAAGAATGATTGTGATACAGCGACTGCATTTACCCTGCAGTCCTCCAATATTTATCCTTTCAGTTTTAAATTCAGTGAATTAGAAGAATGTTATAGCAAACATGTTTCGGCTTTGCATAATGCAGACATTGGACATAGTTGCAGAGAATCCAGATAAATTCAGAGTTGTGGCACTAGCAGCTGGTTCGAATGTTACTCTTCTTGCTGATCAGGTAAGTTTTTGGTTCCAGTATGTTTACAAAGTCAGTGTGGAAGCTTTAAGAATCTATAATCTTTTGGCGTTCTACAGGTGAAGAGATTCAAACCTCAACTAGTTGCTGTTAGAAATGAGTCATTAGTTACTGAACTTGAGGAAGCTTTGGCTGACATTGAACAAAAGCCTGAGATTATTCCTGGGGAGCAAGGAGTTATTGAGGTATCTTACCATCTGATTCATCTTTTTTCTAGTTTGGCTCATGAAAACGTTACTTATATTATCGGAAAAATATTGTTTTGAATTTTTTTTCAGGTTGCCCGCCACCCAGATGCTGTCTCTGTGGTAACAGGGATAGTAGGTTGTGCAGGATTAAAGGTAAATGCATTTTTTTTCCAGAATTTCTGGAAGCGAACCAAGAATCTGTTGTCAGATAACCTGAAGCAGCCAGCTAAGATATTCATTTGATATTTTCTTTTAGCCTACTGTGGCTGCAATAGAAGCAGGGAAAGACATAGCTTTGGCCAATAAGGAGACTCTGATTGCTGGTGGCCCTTTTGTCCTTCCTCTCGCACATAAACATAACATTAAAATTCTTCCAGCTGATTCCGAACATTCTGCCATTTTTCAGGTAACAAAATTTTCCTTTTAATCACCATGTTTACCCAACAAATGGCTGGGAAATCTTTGATGCTTTCATCACATCTATTGTGGTGTTATTGGCAGTCTTTCATGTCCTTATTCTGCTTGGGAATATTCTTTTTGGAACTTGCATGATTATTTCACCGTTATCATTGTCATTAATTCTTTCATGCTAACTGTAAAAAATTTAAAACAAATCTCCTTTCTTCAGTGTATTCAGGGCTTGCCGGAGGGTGCACTTCGGCGCATTATTTTGACAGCATCTGGCGGTGCTTTCAGGTGTGGAATTATAAATCCTGTTAGAATTTTTGAACCTTTAAATCTACATTTAAATGGGATCGTCTCTTTCCTAATGTAAAAGTAACTCAATTTGACATCATTAAAGATATTTGATCTGAAACAGTAACATTTTGATGTTCCAATTCTCAAAATGCCACCTAGTCTGCATATCAACTGTATAAATTGGAGTCTTATTAAGATGCTGGATTGAACAATCTATTCACTCATCTGCTGACAGGTCATGGCCAGCCGAGAAATTGAAAGAAGTTAAAGTATCTGATGCTTTGAAGCATCCTAATTGGGTTATGGGAAAGAAAATAACAGTGGATTCTGCTACCCTTTTTAATAAGGTTTGTTTCCATCCAATCTCTCCTTGTATGTTGCTCAGCCTATGTTGTATCCCAATCAATTTGGTCAAGTTACAACGATTATGTTCGTTTCCTATTTGACAGGGTTTAGAAGTTATTGAAGCTCATTATTTATTTGGAGCTGAATATGATGGTATTGAGATAGTAATTCATCCGCAATCAATAATACATTCGATGGTTGAAACACAGGTCTTACTCTTTCCAGATGTCATCTTGGTAGCAGCAGTGTTATTGAAAAGGCACAACTTTAGTGTACATCTTGGCAACTTTCATATTGTCTTAATGGTTATATTTCTTTCTTTTCAGGATTCTTCTGTCATTGCACAATTGGGGTGGCCTGATATGCGTCTACCAATCCTTTACACAATGTCATGGCCAGACAGAATTTACTGCTCCGAAGTAACATGGCCTCGCCTTGATCTTTGCAAGTAAGTGGTTATTTCCCCTCTAGATTATGATTTTAAAGATCTTCTTTCTTTAAGCAAATAGAACTTCCATGTGATTATACTTTAAAGTTTTCCATATACCTTTGATGGGTATTTTTTTCTTTGAAAAGCAACCTATTTATCTGAGTATTTCACATATTACTACTTATTGGATGCATGCTGCTGGAAATGAATTTCTACAGTTCCTAGTAAAGTTGGATTCTTCTGGTTGTTGAATTGATGGTTATGCTTGTACCATGAGAAATTACTCACAATTTACCTCGTTGCATACTAATGCCTGTCATCTAATTAATATTTCGCTTTGGAGGTGTGCCATGGATGATGAGTGATGGGCGGTGCTTCTGTGTTAAAATATATTCATGGTAGTTCTACTATTGACTTGTTTTAGTCATGAATGATAGACGTTGGTTGTGATATTCTAAGTTTTTTATCCTGTCTCCATTTTGTTGAGCTTTTCTGTCGATTGTAGGTATTTTGTAGGCCACTACATCTCGCAACAATAATTTCAAAGAAGACTTTTTTTCGAAGCCTTTCTTTTAGTTGTCATATTGGAATTATGTCTCAGGATGAATTGTGTCTTTATACCAGGAGTCCTATATATATAATTCGAAATTGGTTAAAATTTTAAATTTTTGTTGTCAGTTTTTGTTTGATTAGTTTCTAAAGATTGAAATCGTATTACACAGGCTTGGTTCTCTAACATTTGAGAAACCTGACAAAGTCAAATACCCATCCATGGATCTTGCCTATGCCGCCGGACGGGCTGGAGGCACCATGACAGGAGTTCTTAGTGCAGCAAATGAGAAAGCAGTAGAGATGTTCATCAATGAACAGTATGTATATTTATTTTCTTGATATTATCATGACAAAAATTGCTTTTGAACTTTCAAGATTTATCTAGTTGGGTTTGTTTCTTGGTTCTTCTTTTGGCCTCACTGAGATTTCTATCCAAACAGAGTGATATTATGCTTGATGATGATAACAACTAATAAGTTTGTACTGTTAATTTGTTATTAGTAAATAGTTTCTGAAATTCATAATTGTCTAATTATAAATTCAAGATATATAGTTTCATGAATTATTTTGATATTGTACAATCATGTAACATGTTGGTTCTCTTACCAGCAAATCTGAACATTTGCAGTCATGGTTATTGAATTTGCATACCTTGTTCTAGACTTTAGTATATATATGCAGAACCTCGTAATGAAAAGTAAACCATGAAGTAACAAGTTGTTGCATGTTTTCAGGATTAACTACCTGGATATCTTTAAGGTTGTGGAGCTAACATGTGAAAAGCACCAGTCAGAACTGGTGACCTCACCTTCTCTGGAAGATATAATACATTACGATTTGTGGGCACGAGATTACGCTGCTAATTTGCAGCTTTCATCTGGTCGAAGTCCTGTGCCTGCATAAGTGACAGCTTAGCTAGCCTTGGGGCAGGGCATTGGTGCTCTATTTAAGTACTGGGGAGATGTATTTACTTCATGCCAAGGTTGGTGCCGGCATTGAGCAATTGTATCATATATGATATCAAATGAGTAATGAGCCCTCTTAACATCTCCAACAACTTTAAATAAAAAGCTTATATTTATTTTTTATACATCAATACACACTTTACTGTGTCTTGACAAAAAACTCTTGAATTTTTTATCTACTTTTTTTGGTCTTAAGATACATGTTAGCATAATTCATCTGTTAACACAATCCATATGAAAATGTGGATCCATCTAGAATGTGTTCCTCCTTTATAGGTTTGCGATGGTTAGTGTGTGAATGCATTCTCTGGTTTGTTGAATCATAGAAATCACATTAACTAGGCTAAGGTTTGTTCCGTAAATGACATGGTTAGAGCTTTTGAAGGTTTTGAAGATGACTTTTATTATGTTGTTGTCATCATTGGAACAGTTTTTATTCCAAACTGCTTTAGATTTGTTCTTACATGCAAATCCAAACGATGCGTAAATGTTCACTACAACATGAAATCTAATAGTGGCTAAATATGAATTTGAGGCCGTGGTCTCTGACCATTCAATGAAGTGGTGGTCTCTATCAACGCTCTTATCACGATCATTGTTATTATTTATATATAAACTTGCTTATAGTAAGTTTTCTCTTCAGTATGTAGTGTGTGTACACATGCAATAAGATGTTTTATAAAATACCCAGATGAGAACGGAGCTTTAACAGTCAAAGGCATGGAGAAAAGGTGGAATGGAATTATATTTAGTCTTTTATTTCAATAATTAACAGTGAACCAATTAAATCCTTCAAAGTTCATGTTTGTGTAGGTAAGTGGGATTCATATTACAAAATTTTCTTGTACAAAGCTATCACTAGTGGTCCTTCACTAAGTTCACTAGCTACTTGCAGGTGAGGTGGAAATATGAGAATGGTGCTTGACTTATCGTATAATAATTGGACATAATGGTCCATTAACCCATTCTGTAGACCTGCCTATGTCGATGATCTAAAATAAATTAATAATAGACCTTCTATGGTCTATAAAATTAACACCCCCTTATTGGTTGCAATCAACTAATAACCAATAATAGTGGGACAGCTGATTTGCACTCTCATTATACACCCTTCTGCCTTGTTTTCTTTGGAAGTTTATCAATCCATTTTGAAAAGTTCTCTCCAGGCAATGGAAATGTGCCATCTAATTGAAGCTATTTCATTAATTGCACAGCTCAATTAGTCCATTAACTTATTCCAATAAAGTCCTGATCTGGAAAAAACTCCAACATTTACAACGTTTTTACAAAAGAACATTCTTCCTAATCACTTTGTTATTTGACTTGTTGGATGCTTAAGATAATGCATATTATCCAATACTGGCGGTGCCGAACTTTAACATAAATGATAAATGGACCTTTTAAAGTTATTCGATTAATTAATCATATAGTGATAAAATAATCACTATATACTGACTAAGAACTAGAAAGTTCAGTGGGATCGTTTGTGGGAACAAAACGTACATTATTTATTGCATCAATTTCGATGTTACTTCCCCAGCCGTTTGTGCCATGTTTCATGTTTGGTTGTTCCCTTATTCATCGAGGAGACATGGTAGACTTGACATACTTTCACTAAAAATCGATGTTGGCCAAAGAACAATCAAACCAACCCAATAAACACGGGATGATACATCAAACATATTTGGTCACAGATACAGTGTTTCTGTTATGGTCTCTCTTCAATGCCCCACAATAGCACCAATTTCCTTGGTGTCATTTCTAGGAAATTATCAATCAATATAATCACTTTAGTTATTCAATAGACAAATGACAACAATGAAAACTTAGGTTTTGTGTAAAATTTTGAAGTATGAGTTTATCTTCCAATGGATAGAGAGTGGTTGCCCATGTGATTGGGTCCACAACTGTGAAAGAAAGTTGTTATGATAACAGCTAATAAATTCTCTACCATCCAATGTTTAGCAAGCATCTAATCCTCCTTGTTCACGATACTTTTGTTTTTGGGCTAGGAAAGTTCAGTTCCATGTAAAATGAAGAAAGTTGGTCTCTTTTTTGTGGCTTTTACAAGTCTAGCCTTATGCTTGCTTGTATAGGTTTGTAGTTGTGTGACTTGTGATAGAGATTTGGCACTTTAATGGAAGAAACATTGGCGGTGGACATGGACATGAAGAAAGAACACGGTCTGCCATTTTGTGAAAAAGAAGAATTAAAGTGGGGGCTCTAGTGAACATGGCCAGCTATTCATTAAGGATTCCTCTCATCCACTCTCCCCCGGTAAATCCAATCAAAATGGCTTTATATCCAATTCTATGATTTTTTTTGAAGAAAACTTTGGTGCAATCCAATTCTTCTTTAGGTTGCAGATTATTGGGACACATGCCATAATTGCTGTGGAGGTTGATCCTTTTACTATTTGACACTGTGCAGCCTAGCTAATTAGAAATTATATATGTTACAAATTGTAAATGTGACATCTAAAACCATGCCACCTCTTAGGTTGCTAGTTTTGTACCTCTTCATCTTTTTAAATATGGAGAGTTCAATACTCACAAATCTTAGATTACGACTTTTGAAAGTAGTTGTCTTTCTTTTATGGAAATGGATATTTGAATTGTATAAGTTTTTTTTATTTCGATAAGTTTTGATAGACCTTTAATTTGTTTGATGTCAATTTTAATTACAATATAAAATTTAAAATATCACTATCCAAAATATCACTTTGAAGTATCATCACTTGAAAAAATATCACATAAAACTCGGTCATATAATGTGTTAAATATATCAATTTTAATAGTTGCACTAACGCGGTATTAGAAATATATATATATATATATATCACAGGACGGATGGTGCGTGAACCATTATTTTTTGCCCAAAATAAGGACAAGTTTGAGATGGAAAAGGGCTTATGGGAAGAGAAGTGGAAAATGATTTGGAAGCCATGTAGTGTCTCTATATGGACTTGGTTGAGTCAACAATAAATATGGGTACTTGTGAGTGTAACTGTGACTGTGACTGTGATCGTGAGTGGTAAGAATATCTCCATTGTTTACACAATTTTAATATCAAAATGGTATTTATACCAAATTTTTTTACATTCCAATATATATTACATCAAATTGATATAAATGATATCTTTAAAAAATATTTTATACATAATTTTTTAATCAATATATACTAAAAATTCAAAAATATATTTAATATTATACTCATTTTAAAAATTTTAACAAAATATATTTCAAATGATATATTTTTTATAATAATTTAATATATATTTTTAATTAAATTAGTTTATAGTTCAATGTCATTTTTTATGTTTGAATAGTACAACATCAAATTTAGTGACATACTATTCATTGACACCTAAAAATTGTTTCGGAAAAATACAATTGGTGTACTCATTATAGCGTCAAAACCACACCGTTTTGGTGCATTGATCGGAGACTGTCTATTAACAGAGTTAAATTACCGGCTTTGGGTACGCTCTCCACGTAAAGTGAAAAAGCAGAAAAATGTGAAAATACCCCCGCTGCCATGACTCTGATACTCTCTACTCACTGGTCACTGCTATCTTTCAGTTACTCTTTATAGAAATGTGTACAAGAAGCTGCAACCAAAGCTTGTTTCGATCAATCTTCAATCATTCACTAGTCGCCTCTTTCTTTTCTTTATTCTGTTTCAGATTTTCAAAAAATGAAAGAACATATTGCAACTGTAGAAAGCTTGTAACGTACCAAAAGACCACTCTGATTTCTCCTAGTTCTTGATTTTAGTCACATTAATTTACTTCCAATAGATACGAATCTGATTCCATAATTAATCTGCTTTTCCTTTACAAGATATGAAAACTTATTGTGTGTTTTAGGCCAGCTAACTCGTGCCATTAACATCTTTTAGGAGAGAAAAAAAAAAAATTCTTATCTTTAACGTACTACTATCACTTTCTTTCTTTTAAGACAATGAATTCTAAACTCATTTTCCACAAATTATAGACTTTTTCTCATCTATTGTATGTTGTTCTTCTATTTTATGTAAGTTATTCTCTCTTACTTTTTGGAAATTGTTCTTCGAGTCTATCATAATCATATTTCAGCTGATCCTGAATATCATGTATTTATAATATATTTAAAAATAAAAAATAAAACCTGATACCTTTAACTCAACTAAATTAATTTATTCTGTCCAATCTTACTCTTATCTTTTAACCTTATTCCATTTCATCTTAATAATCTTATTAGCAAGATGCCAAGGCCCAAGACGTAGAATGTTTGATATGCTTGTTGCAAATACCTTATTCATGAGATTTTATCATGTGTAAAATTCCGGATATCGTTGTATAGTTTTATATTTGGCAAACTTATAGTATCAATTGTCTAAAGATTTATGTACACTTTTCCATGTTGTGCGGCCACTTGTTTCCCTGAGTAGAGTATAGGAAACTGAACAGATTGACTCAATTCACTTTCAGATTTGTCCTGACTCTTGAGAGTTGAGACACAACCAACACTTCCATCCTCACATGTCTTGAGTTCCCATTTCCTTCAAAAATAGACAGGGGTAGAGACTGGACATGTAAACAAGCTTTAATCTCTCCCTCCCTAACTTTCCTTTTCACTTTACACATTTCCCTAGGTTTGGTTCAAGAAGAGGACAAAAGACATAGACCAAGACTAAAGACCCTATGGTACTCAATTCGGACAGCATAATGTTCTATTACATTTCATTTACAGCTTCTGGCTTGCCTACATCTAATTGGGTTACCTATCATTTGCTCTTTTTCTCCTCACTGTTGCAAATTTTTTCTTTGCAACGAAATGGCTCCCACAAATGACTAATTTCCAGGAAACTCAAAATTGGAAACCAAGGGACCTATATGCCGACTACTTCATCACCCTCCAATCACAAAGCAACCAAGAGTGCCTTGTTGTGGGACCTAAAAGCTGAAAAGCATTTGCCGTAAATATGGGTGGGTGTTTTTGGTTTCTTCTTGATCTCACCATTGTGAGACATGCTAATTATCCAAAACTTTAATTAAATATAATTTTGTTGGTAAATTAATAAATTATATATCATTATCAAGTTCAATTAAATAGACAGTAGTGCATTGTTTTTTGTTGTTTTCTAACCTAATTCGATTGTTTTGTACATATAAAATGCAAAGCAAACTTTGCATTAGAAAAAAGAAATGAACTAATACCCCGCAAAGAACAAATAATTAAGAAAAGTAGATTGCCAATGAGATTCGATAAATTGTCAACCTATGATTATTCAATAATTGATAAAATATATCCATTCAAACAAGAGATTTGAAAGTTGAATTTAAAATTTATAGCATTTATTTTACTTTATATATAGAATTTTTTTTCAGAAGAAAATTTTGACACCACTATTCTAACTATAAATCCCATTATCTACAGTAATAATACAAACTATATAAAACTTTAAAAGAGACAACACTTTATGTTTTAAAAGGCAAATATGATATTTGAGTCCATAATGAAAATAGATTTGCTTAACCATTTTGTTAAAGTGGACATATCATTTATGGCATAAATAAATAATGTTAAATTTGGTAAAGTAAAATATTAAATTTATTGAAATGAAAACAATGCTGTAAATATTTGTCAAGAACACAACAAAACCCTCCTCTGACTAGTTGTTGCAGCAATTGCTGATTTCGTTTTGTATGAAGTTGATGTTGACTTGGTAACTCAAAGAAACGTTCATGAAAAATTAAATTGGTTTCTTGATAAGAATAAGATCAAATGCAATTTTTTTTTTTTTTAAGAGAATAAGATCAGCTGCTTTGCGTCAAGATTTTTGGTTTTCTGCATTGCTTGAGAGATATACTTTTTAAGAAGTGATTGATTAATAATTAATTAATTTTCTGAAAAGCTCTGTAGAATTGAGAAAGCATATTTTCCATTCACATCCACCAAATCAAATAGATAATCACTCAACATCATTTGTCAATTCTGAAATTTAAAACAATAATTAGACCCAAAAATCCAAGTCTAAAATTCTAAAATGACTTTGGCTTTTCAATATTATAATCTAAATCTTGCAATAAGCCAATAACTTCTAGAAATAAAAATATTTGAAGAAGTTTTACAAAAAGAAGATATATATTTTAAGAAGAAATGTATATGTGCACATACAAGTCACCCGGTTTGGACCCTGTCAATCTCTCGTATCAAAGGTTGATCATCTCTCTGTTTGTTTAGGGGAATTACCCAAGCCGAAATAACAATAGAAAATATGCACCAAATAATCATTGCCCCAAATGACTAATCGAATTTGCTTATCTAGTTACACCAACAACGTGTGAGACCCACTTCAGTTATCTCAAAACAAAAATTTCATTTTCACACTTGGTAATTAGCAGGAAATGAATTGAAATACTTTTCCAAATTCATCACCTTAAGAAGACAAATCAAAATCCGCGTTTTACATGTTATCTTCGTTTGTTTACTCTCTCTTATTAATAACGGAATATTTGATGGTTCTCGCTAATCCAAAAATTTTTCATAAACTAATGAGCATGAAAATGTATTTGCATAATGCTTCCAAAAGAAAAATGTATTTACATAAATTCAAATATGCTAGTTTTGAAAAGGGTAGCATTATTGATACACAAAATAAAAAAATAAAAAAATAAACTAAAATCACTCATATATATATATATATATGTACATCAAATTTAAGAAAATCATCTTGGAATAACACAATTAATCCTACATTCTTTTTTACTCTAAAAGGACACTAAAAATCTAAAATACACATTATGCTCACCAAAAAAAGGAAAAAAAAAAAGGAGGGAGAGAGACACCAAAAAAACAAAATCCACCTTGAAATTTCTGGTAGAAAAACAAAAATCTTCAAAATGGATGCAAATTCTTACTCATGCCATTGACATTATTAAAAAAGCCAACCAAGTCCTGCCTGTAGGGAAGATACGACCTCTTGTTCTTATCATCTTTTCTGACGGCTCTATTCTTCACATAATGCTCTTCAACGGCCACCTTCCCTTTCTCTTTCTCCGCAGAATTATTATTATTGTTCTTCTTCTTGTTGGGCGCCAAGAACACGAACGTGTCCTTGCCATCGCTGTTGCTCCTGTATAGCAAGTCCCTGAACTTCCACCTCTTGGAGGACCCAGTGGAGTTGCTCTTCTTGCACCTCCCAGGTGACTCTTTCGCTGGTGTCCAAACGCAGTACGTTCCCGGCTGTACGTTGTCCAGGTCGTCGGCTTCTGATGACGAACACGACGTCGTCGTCTCACGGTCCTCGCTCATCAGCTTCCTCAGTGGTAGCCGCTTTGTTTTCTTCGAGTCGTTGTTGTTGTTAGGCTTTTCATGATCTGGGGTGTCGTTTAAGAGTAAAGAGGTGTCGAAAAGTGGGTAGATGGGCTTTATCTGACCATTGAAGAAGATCTCATCGGCAGAGATAGGAGAATCCGGTTTTCTACAAACAAAAGCAAACTCAAATTCTTTTTCTTCTTCTTCTTCCTCTTCTTCTTCTTCTTCTTCTTCTTCATTAACCTGTTGTTGATGTTTTTGCTTTTCTTCTAAACACAAACTCTCGACTTCCCAGTCATAAATATCAGAACCCAAATCACTCTCTTGTCTGAATTCCTCAACAACCCTGGCTGCAATATCAGCAAGATTGGCCGAAGAGTAGCTATTGAAGCTCGGAGAGCTCGGAGACAGCGAGAGAATCGGGCTCACAGCCTGCATTTGTAGCCACAATAGCCTCCAAATTTGTGAGAGAAAGGTTGGTTGAAATGAGAAAAAAGTGTGGGGTTATGGTTTTATGGTTTGGGTTGAGAAGGAAGAGAGAGTAAGTGATATATATAAAAAAGAAAAAAAAAAAAAAGTGATGACTTGAAAATGAAAATGAAATGAAATATTTTGGAGGTTTGTGTGAGCATACGCGCTTTGGTGAGGTAGGCGTGGAGTTCGGTTTGTATGTGACCAATAAATCGGCTATCTTCAGGACTTTTTCTTTTTTTTTTTAAAGGTTTAATTATCATGAAATGAAATTAAGAAAATCCTTGTGAGTTTTATTTATTTATTTTGCGGTTGGATGGATGATGGTGTCGTATCACGTAACTGGAAAGTTCTTTTCTTTGTTCACACGGAATAGGGAGCCGCATTAATGGGTTTCTATACGTGGAAGAGTACTGGTCTTCACATGCGTTTCGATTTTGATTACCCTGTTTACATCTGTAAGTAGCGGTTGACGGACGGCTGCCTCTCCATTTAACGGCCCCTCTTTTCTTTCTGCTTGCCTTTTAAAAGTAAGTTAAAATTTAATAATAATCGGATTAGGTCCTGTCGAATCTATGGCAATTATGATTTTTTCTTTAAACTGAATATTGAATTTGTAAAAATTTATTGATTATAAATATACGTAGAACGAAGGTATGCACCACTCAAAAATAAATGTGATTGTATATGTATAATAATTGCTTTTTATTTGCTTTACCTTTTTCTTATGCTTTAGTGGCTGATGTATTGCCTTTCTACTGTATTTACGATATGTTTAGGATAAACTAAAACATATATAGATTTCGAGAGCCATACAAACTCGAGATATTGTTAAATTAAATTTAAATATTAATTTTTAATCATTGAATTTCCATCTAAAGAACCTTATTAAATTATTATATTCGGTGGGAGAAAAAATTTGAAGTATAGGTATATTCAAATTATCAAATATATCAATTAAAAGAGAATCATTCTCCTTTTTAAGGTTAATAATCATTTCATTCAAATAATAAATATATATGATTATTACATTAAAAGAAAATCATGAAACGCATAATTTCTCGCTATAATTTATACCATAATTAACTAAATGGAGCTTGTATGAGTGTAAGAAAATAACAAATATAAAGCAATACAATACCCCTACATTCATTCTTGACCCCTGATTAGGATAGGAACGATAGTAATATGTATACAAACTTGGAAAACTTTTCATTTTTACCTCACCAAAAATATGAGATTCAGTAATGTAGAGTTTTGCTAATTAAAGTTGTATTTAAGATAATTGTCGAATTTAAGAGGTGTCAAGAAACCATGGATGCGAAAGGCGGTCGCTACCACTGCAACACATCAACGCGGCGGATTCTTATCACATCTCACCATTGCTTGTTAACACGTATTAAGTTCTAAGCCTGACACGTGTGTCCATTTGCAGATTAATCCACCATTCTGGGTATTTATTTGTTGCCACCCAATTTGGTGAAAATGACATTAAACATAAAAGGAAAAATCCCTTGTCCAACCTAAAAAATAGAATCAATCTCATCCACAGCACGTATATTCTTTTATTTTATTTATGATAAAAAATATATAGATATGATTTTTTTTTTTTTAGAAATTCGTCTCAAAATATGGGATAAAATTTGTTTTTATATACTAATAAATATGTAAAGTAAGATTGGAATTATAAATAAATACTATAAATATGATTTGCTAATTAATCATGTATGATGATGTAACTAAATTGGATAGTGAATGTTTGAGTTTGTTTCCCACTTGCATGTGTTTATTTATAGACATACTACAAATATTAATTCATACTTGTGTCACCATTTATTTATATTAGTTCATACTTCTGTCACCATTTATTTATATTTACAGAATTCGAGAGTTATGTTTAAATGGTTTTTCTTTATTTATTTTTTAAGGAACCAAGCCATGAGTGTATCGTTTTCAAGGTGGCCAGTTTTGGACGCACCCAATCCTTTCCTTCTTTGTTTTTGTTTGTTTTGTTTCATGTCATCCATGTTTCATGTTTTAAATACTAATTCTCCTAAAACCAATATTTAAATCTCGATTGAGATGGTTATTATATATGTGTAATTCTAGGTTTTTTAATTTTTTTTGTCTAAATGGTGTGGTATATAAGTTGTCCATATTTTAAAAATTATGAAACGATATCATAATTAATATAACGTTAACAACTCATATACCACATCATTTGGATAAAATGTTTAAAAAATCTAACACTATTTATTAAATATTCATAAAATTGTTATTATTATTAGTTAACATCAGATCCAAAAATTTAAACTAATAGAAAATGATCAAACTATAATATTAAACTTTTACATGTAATGTAAACAAACGACAGATGTGTTGATATATGTCAGACACATACTAAATACCTTTACTATCATAACATGTATAACAATAATTCGAGATAAAAGAAAAAGAGGGAGTTTGAACCAAGGACCTTTAAACTCTAATATCATATTAGTTATCATTAGATCAAAAAATTATCAACTATAGTATTAAAGATTTGAGATTAATACATAACAATTATTATTTCTTTATAGTAGGGGAGGAAGATTAAATTTTGAATCAAATATCTCTAAATTCTAATATTATATTAGTTACCACTAGACTTAAAAGTTACTAATTATAGTATTAAAGATTTGTGATTGACAGGTAATAATAATAATTTTTTTTTTTATGGTAGAAGAGGAGAATTTAATTTAGAGAAAACTAAATATATATTGTCTTTTAGAATATGAGTGAGAATTAAATCATTGACTTTTAGGATTAAGGGAAGTACTTAACCACTCTTGCTAAGAGGTTGTGTGCAACGTAAAATTATTAATAAATTAATGATAATATCATCTTTTGATCTACATATTTGTGTGATATAGTTAGGATACAAAGTTACAATACAAATTTAAAATCTAAAATATTATGAATATTCCTTATATTTTAGAATAGGTGAAGCAAACTGGAAAATAGGACAAATAAGACAAGGAGTGTGTTGCTGTCCATCGAGTTCCTCACGAAATGACAGTGTACACTTTAGAAAAAAAAAAAAAATCGAAGTTACTGGCAAAGCACTTCAAAATTAGTGAACCAACTTGACATCCAAGCAGTTTCAAAAAACAATAAATAAATAAATAAATAAATAACTTGACATCCAAGCAGCTGGTAATTCTAGAAGTAAATGTGCGAAACTTGTGGAAGGGAAATGTTGGAGATGCGAGCTTGCAAGTGTTGATGTTGATATCAATTATATATCAAGCCTTTTTTTCAAAGTAATTAAACCAGCCAAATGGAGTACTACAATCAAATTACCCCCCCTTTAGATATAATAATACAATGCCAGACAAACCCAAAAGAGAGAACATGAGTATTATATTTATTATTATCATTATTATTGTAATTACTATTAAATTATAAAGTTATTATAGTTTAAGTTTATACATGATGTAGCATTTTGTGTGACGTGACCCACCAAATGGGAACTTTAATTACTAGGGTATCGATTGACATGGGGGTGAGCTATATTAATTATTCAGTGCATAAAAACTTTGTTTGTTGTTACCTAACGAATTGATTAACTTTAATTTTGCTCAGGTTTTATTTATGTCAAAACTTGTAAACAATAATTTCAATTAATGGGTGTGCTGGAAATCATGGGTGAATTGTGTATTAATGAATTAATCATTAGATTAATAAATACCCTCCAGAGTTTGTTTTTCAAGTCAAGGCTACTAACTAAACACACAGATGGAATGGCATTGTCGTTAGGTTTGTCTAATATAGAGGTTATAATAACATTATTAATTAGTGCTATCTTATGTGATTTTCATGATGTGATCCATCAATTCTTGATCCCCAGTGCAAGTTTTCACATGAAGGTTTATAATTTTATGTCTCTTTTTTGGTTATGATGAGTATATATACAATGTATAATGATTATTTACAGCACATTTACAAGAGAAAACTTAGCTTGAAAATTAAGTTTGAGATCAAGTAAGAACAGTCAAGAGCTGTGAGTATGTTGGCCTCTTCATAATTCGTTGTGAAGATATATAGATAAAAAAGCAGTAAGAAATTGCCCTTAGATCATGTTAATATCACTTGTCAGTGACAAGTAAACGATAGATATTCAATAAATTTTGTTGGGTGCAGGGTCTATTATCAAATTTAGATTTCTTTGACTGAGCTATCACGTTTTGCTATGGATAAATACAAAAAACGTATCCACCTTTTTGCAAAAGTAACAATTTTAAGATAATTTAGAATTTAGATCATAACTAATTAGATAAATACAATATATATATATATCACCTGTGGTAAGGTTATTTGAACCAAAAACATTACGAGGTAATTTAAGCTACATTAGGAGGTCTAAGTAGATAAATACATAATGAGATTTTTTTAAAAAAATATTATATTAAATTACAAATTTTGGAGAAAAGAAAATGACTTGAATTTATAACTTCTAAAATGTAAATGTGAAGGACTATTATTATATCAATCTCCACCTGTCCATGATAAGATGTTATTGAACAATTGTACTAAGAAAGTGATAAAAGCTATAGTTGGATTAATTAATTTGAGGTTAGCCGAGAATATATATATATTTATATATTTAATCTTATCATTTTGAACTATACTTATTATTATCGGTTTCGAAATTGTGGAATTATGAATTATAAATAAGTAGAAATTAATGATGAAAAAGTCAACATAATCAATGTTCGATAATATTGAAACTCACTCTGATACCTTGAGTTCAATCTGATATAATATATTTTTACTTTTAAAAATTCAAAGACTATAAATGCGTGAAGTCAACTATGACATTTTATCTCAAAATCTAGTCTTCAAATACCAGTAGAACGACTCGAACAAAACGTAAGAAGGAAAATAAGAAGTCAAATGAGAATACCACGGGAATTTTGGCCCCTTTTAATCCTCTGAAATTATATATTTGCTTTTCTTTTTTCAAATTAAAAAAAAAAAATGAGTCGTTGCCAACAGTGCGTATTTCACTTGCTAGAAGTTGGTGACAGAATTGCAGGGCCCATTGGATTTCATCAAAAATGGCAGTTAATAGTGCTACACTGTGGACCATCAATTATGCGCGTCACAATTTGAAACAACATTTTCTAGAAGATATATACTTTAAGAATTTTTTGTTGTTCACTCTTTTTTTTTCCTGACGTATTATACTGCAAGTACATATCACATTGGTGTCTAGGCACGGCCCGAAACTGGATCTCTCGAAGATGGGAGGAAGGAGAAGCCAATTACTAAAGAAGGGAAAAATCGTCACCCTGCCCTTTGTTGGGCTAACAAAGGCAAGGCAGCGTGACCTCCACAGAGGCAGTTGTTCACTCTGTTTATTTGATGCAGAATAAGTTTGTTTTGGATAAAACAAGCAATAAAAACAAAATAGTTGCAACTTTAATATCCTTGGGATCAACTGAGATTTGAGCAACGGAATAATATTGAATGTTAAGTCTACGGTTTATGATGGAGCATTTCATGTTATGTAAGGTATTTAATATATATATTTTTTTCAACTAGTACATTTTACAAATATTGATATAATATAGTCGGAACCTCCTAATATAAATATTTTAGTGCGATCTAAAACAATTCCTAGAAGCAAGAGAAAAGATCTTTACACACAAATAGGAATTAGTATTACTTCGAACTAAACTCGCAAAAATGAGAGCAAGGTTTGAATCTCCATGTCTAAGAGAGAGATGAGTTGGCGCTTCACCGCCCACCGGCTGTGAGGCATTTAAATTGAAAGCTAGGAAACGTAGGATTCCAAATAATGTTGTGTATTGAACAGGGGTGGTCAACGTTGACCCCGTCTTTCTCCATCAAATGTTGACGAACTTTTTTCTCGAAACAAAATGTTGACGTAACTTGAAGTCGCCAAACTTGTAAGTCTGCTTTTCACTATTATTTTTCTCCTTTGCAAGGCACGCCTGTGATTCCAAAATGGCGGCTCATCACTTGAGAGGTTCTACGTTTCCTGGAGGTTCGATCCAAATGGAGCCCAATTATATAGGGCTTCCACTTTATAACTGATAACAGGGCCTCAAACCCAAATCTTTCTTGATACAGTATTAATAAAGCAACGATATTTATACCCCTAAAAAATTATATATACATCCTAGTATAGTTTATTTCTAAAAATCTAATATTATCCTTAAATAAAATTACTAAAAAGGATAAATAATTTATAACTACACTCATAAATATTAATCACTTCTTCATGTATATGATAAAACCTTTTTATTTTCTCAAACTCTTAACTTTTCTTATAAATACTAATTTTAAATACCAAACATTTAAAAAAAAAAAATTACTTGCAGAGTATTGAGCATAATTTTGAAATAATAATTTCAAATATCAGACAATTTTTAAGGAAACAAATTAATTATAGAATATTGAGAATGAATCAAAATTATGATGAAATTATTATATTTAGTTAAAATGGAAAAAATAAAAAAAGAAAACAAGTTTGAAAGGAAAAAAATAAGAACATATATCAAGAAGTTTGTTTTATTCCAAATACATCACCGATTAATTCAAACTTCTTTTCTTTATAATACAATACATCCATTGAACCGAGATAAAAATTATACTTTGATTAAATAACAAGAAATTTGTTTGGTTTTTACTTCAAAATTAAACCCAATAAAAAATTAAACCGAGATAAAATTATTTATACCTTTTCAAATTCTAACTTTTATAAATTAACTTTTTTTTTTCAAATATCATTTTTTAAAAAAAGTATACAAAGTATTTGTAAAGTGTGAAGAATAATTTAAAATTTTCTTAAAAAATTTATAATAAAATGATAAGTTTTAAATTAATTATTATTAGATGAAAATCATAATCCACTTGTTTTATCTTTGAGAAAAAAATATCAAAATTTTAGCAAAATTAGTTAGATAACAATAAGTAGTATGAGTTTACTTATAAAAATATAGTACAAAAACAATAAAAGAAAAACAATATTAATATTAGTTAGGGTTTATTTACAAACTAAAGATTTTGAATAGTTTTAATGAGATGTACTTATGAAAGAGGTGTACACAATTTATGAAGGGTGGAAATATTATCATTCCTATTAATACATTTTAACAAAATGTGATTGACATAAATTTTGGTAAAAAATTTAGAAAGCTTAACATTATTCCTAACAAAATATGTTTGTTGTTTTCTATCCAAAATTCGTCTTCCTTGGATTATTTTAGCCCTTTCGTTTTCTGAAACCTTTTTTTTTTTTTTTTTTTTCATTTTTTGGGCAAAAGGACGAGTTTTGCTTTTACACAAGGAACCTTTACCATTTTATGTTACATATAAGTCTTTTTGAAATTTTAAGACAGCTTATCTCCTTATTAATTAAGAAGGATGTAATGGTGTAGATCTTTGTTGTGTTAATCGCTTGACAGTTCAAAAACATGACCATTTGAATTGTATGCTTTTATGATCAATTAGTTGTATCAAAATCCATGTTCACAAGTTGTGTCAACAATTGTTGACTAAAAGCCAGTTGGAAGAGCTTGGACATATAACCGAATCTTAAGGGTTACATTATAGTTGGAAACAACATGATAATTAAGTGGTAGTTGTATTCTTGGATCATTGCTTTGATTCCACTTGCCAAGACACAAACAGATGAAGCTATGAAACTGGAAAATGAATCAATTAGTGGAAATTAGAAGTGCCAATATGGGTCATCGTGTCAACCCAAACACGACCCATTTATTTTTCTCTCCACTCAAGCACGGCTGCTGTTAAGCTTATCATATCACTAATATAAATCCAAATATGATCCACAAAATTAACAGTTTACCTAAGAAGAGAAGACCTATTTAACCCATTAATTTTAAGTTATGTCAATAATGTGAAAAATTATAATTCTATTAATTCACTCACTTATTTAAAACTTTGACATAATTTTATTATATAATTTAAACCACCAAACATATTTAATAAATAAAATAATTTATTTAATTATATAATTTAAACCACCAAAGATATTTAATAAATAATAATAGTCAATTATGGTAAAATATTGATTCAAAATAAAATTTAAAATAATATGTTTGATGTTTAATTTTGTTACATGGGTTAACGTGTTAAAAAAAATACAAATCGAACACAACGTATTTATTTAACTGGTTTAATATGTTTACCTATTAGTATTCGAACTCAGTAAGATCAAACTCAAATCTACTAAGTTCATATCGTGTTCATATTATGTCACTGGGTTATATTAATAATTGTCACTCTCAGTGAAAAACGTGTTGAAAAAAGTACAAATCGAACACGACGTATTTATTTAATGGGTTTAATGTGCTTATCTGTTAGTATTCAAACTTAGTAAGATCAAACTCAAATCTATTAAATTCATGTTGTGTTCATATTATATCACTGAATTATGTTAATAATTGTCACTCTCAGTGGAAAAACTAATCAGGATCTGGTTGAAATATCCTATATAAAACGCTAATTCTTGCTGATCAAATTGCATTGACAAAGATACAATTATCAAAAGTGACAAAACGGCCGATAAAACGTCTTGCTCTTCGAGCCGTAATGACATTTCACTTCTCTAAAAATGAAAACATGTGGTTGTCTAACTGCTGCGAATAAAGTATCCGGCTTCCACAACAATTGAGTCGTAGTCGTGCGATACAAAGAGAAAAATGGAATACGTAAGGCACAACTCTGCCGTTAAAAGACTGCCACTACTCATCATGTAGACTATTGCATCATTATGTGGCATTCTAAATTAGCTGATATGATGTCAGTTTCATGTCTTCTTCTCTACCATATCCATTCTTCTATGTCCCAGCATTCTGCTTATATTCCATCCATTCCTGGTTCTGCCCTGAGCTTATTTTCTGTTGAAATTCAGTTGGTCAGAGTTGCTGGAGAACCAAACATGTAGTTCTTTAATGACAAGATATATCCTGATGCACAACCTGGTAGATACGAGATGGCAAAGTACTAAAAGAGGAATCAACCTAAAAGAGTGCTATACAAGTAACACCACATAGCATATCAAGTATGACATTCAACTACAGCATGTATAGTTTCTATCAACAAAACATTCATGATGAATGATGCTGATGCTTTCAGATCATAGTTTATACCAAAGGGGTATGGCGTAGAATAAAAGCAAAGACAAAAGCCTCGATCTCAACCTTTAGATTTTGTTCTTGAACCTTACACACCATGATCTTCCAGAAGCTCATCTCAATTGTATATATTGATACTTGACACGCAAGCATACAATTTGCACAGCATACTCTTTAATCAAAAGTTAAGATTCTATAACAATAATTGCTTGTTGCTACAAATATGAAATAAGAAAAAAATTAAATCGAGATAATTTCTTACATCAATTTAAGAAGATTCAAAGGGCAATTATAATTTAAAACTACAACATATAGAGCAGAATATATGCTTATATATAGACTACATCCATCTTATAAAAATGTATCAATTTCGTTTTCTCTGTGTTGTTATTTTATCTAAAAGGAAACAGCATGAAGGGCTGCAAAGGAATCCATGGTGGATATATATACATTACACAGCCATACACATCACAAAACATGAGAAACAATCAATGAATATTTGGAGAAAGCAATTGTGGATTTAAATAAAAAAAAATTGATTGATAACTAAAGTTTCTGATGCCAAAGAGACGTCATACACAAGGATTTCCCAAATGGGAAGAGCATATTGTTCATACTTTACAGGAGACCATCTTGAACATAGACATCCCAAGTGATTCCCCATTAGTGTTTCATCGTCATCATCAGGCTACCAATAAGAACTGTAAACATATTCGTTACGTTAATGCCGAGTTCTGTAAGCTTTGATGGCCGCAATCAACAACTTGTCTCCCGCTATCTGTCTCACTCGCTGTATGAGTTCAAACCGAGTCATCTTCTTCTCCTGAACACGAACAAGTCCAAGGATTTGAGAAGGTAGAGCATTATAATAATGACAACACTAATTATAATAATAATAGTAATAAAAAAATTACACATCCAGCAAAAAATAATTTAAAAGTGTATATATACCTTGTGATCTGTATGATACTTGCTGATCAAGGCAATGGTCGGTGGAGGCAAGAACTTTGACAATACAGAAACCAGATTTGAAAACGGCATCCAAGGTGAGGTCGGTGTTCTCAAAGAATTGCGAACCCTCGCAACGCCTACACAACAATCGCACAACCTCATCAGCAACAACAAAAATTGAGACACCCCATTGTAACAACACCACCATACAAAGTTCCTAAACAAAAAAAAAAAATGAAAAGTAAAAAAGACCAGTCATTTACCATTCTCGGTTGAGGAAGCCTTAAAACTTATAATGTACTCCGGCAAGATATGAGTGTTCATGTTGGTGCACCATACAATATATTTCTTAGGCCTTGTCAAATTGTCCACACCAGAATCGAACTCGTCAGAACTCGGATGACACTGATCAGAACCGGGATGCACAACCTCTGTCTTCCCCAATATAAGGCGGCAGAGCAACAGATGCTGCAATCCATCTTTGTCCATGACTGAATCCTTCAAACTGTAACACAAGAAAACATCATTAGCAAAGACAAAATCAAAAACATATGCCCACATCAAAAACCAACAAATACTCACCACTCCATAGGAAAATCATCAGGAGTGAAATAGACGCCGCGACCATACAATCCATTCTCGGTTGGCTTCCCAAAACCATGTTCCACAATCTCGCAAAGCTCATCTTTCGAGCCACCATACCAAGCGAACTTGACATTGGCATCACCACCGCCACATTTAATGGCGGTTGCCTTCTCGAAAACCTGAAAAGATTGAATCCTGGCTTGTCCCATGACACCACCAACTGACTTTCTATGAATGGCAACCACCTCAGCTTGTGATCCCCCCAAACCCAGACTCGAAACCAATCTTCTCCTAATGAGATCATAAGCTCTATCCCCTTCATATAGTCTAATCAACCCTTTATCAGACAACACATCATTGTTGGAACCAGATACGAAACTCTCACAATCGGACACGGATGATGAATCATTATCATGCTCATGTTCATGACTAGTAGAATCCAACTCCGAATGAATACTATTAGTTTGCTTTGATGGGTCATCAAAACTGTACGTTGTCAAATCTCTAGAGGCTAAAACACCAAACCCATGTGAGATCATGTTTGCCACTTGAAGAAACAAAAACTACATATGCACAAAGGCAAAAAAAAAAGATAAAAACTACGAAACTAAATATATACAAAACTCGACAAATTAGACAATAACGAAACTTTGGTCATTGATGGTATACATTGTTTGTTGTGTGTGTATATATATATAAATAAGACAAACTGAAGCAGAACCTGAAGAAGAAGCAAAAACCGTGCGTAAAACGTTTACTTTGAGAGGAGGGTTCGTGGCTTGTGGGGGGGGGGGGGGTTGGAGTTACTTGACAAGTAATGGAGAAAACCGAGTTGGATAGGGAACCGTGTATTTATAGGTAATTGATGAAACCGCCAAGGCATAGGTGTTCTTTTATTTGGGTTTTGGGCTGTGGATATGCATTTGGCGGTGCGGCGCTGGCTGTTTTAGGGCCCGTCGTTTTGGGTTCAATAGTTTTCAGTTGGAAAGGCGGTAGCGGTACGCTGTAATTTTCAGATTTTGAACCAGACACGTGGAAATGACTATATTGGCCTTGGTTTTTATTGATTGATATGAGATGGCACATTGTTAAGTGGGTGGGCTCGTGACTTGGTGACCTGTGGGATAATGATGGCATGACATGTGCTTAGATAGTATTTTGATTTTGATGATCTTATGTTTGACCCGACAGGGTTTTGATCGTTTTTAAGGTTTGGGTTTGAGATTAAGCGTGCAATGACAATAATCGAGAGATTTATTCACATTTGAATGCCTTAGGCGTTAGGCATTGTTAGCATGTAGCTGCTGTAGGTTGCAAACGAGTTGCCCAAGTTGGATTGACTTTTGAATTTAAAAAACTCGTACTTGCCTTGCTGGATTGGGCAAGTTGAAGGGATCAAATTGCTCTTTGCTCATGGGTCGTGCGTCAGGCCTTAGTTAATATTTTTGTTTTATTCATTTATTTAATAGGTCCATCCATGTTATGAAATCCCATTCAACTAATACTAGTACATGGATTTGGTATTATGATGTTGTGATGTTGGTTTATTGGATCCCAAGAAATGCAAGAAAAGGAAAACTGCCAAGGCCGACCTACCCTATGGGCCGCTCCCTAACCGTTACGAAATAAGAAAACCTAATTAGGATCTCTGCTCGTGCCCTTCCCAAATTCAGGCTTGTTTCCTTCTATTTATAAGAATTAAATATGTATTTATGTTTAATAACTATCAATTAATGGTACAACTGTATGATTCATGGGTTTATATCAGTCTTCTTTTAAATTTAGTTAAATTTTACCATCGCCTAGTATAAATCAATGATGAATAAGGATTATTCAATCTAACAAAGATTAAAGATTTTTATATAAATGATATTTGAAAAAAAAAAATATAGCTTTCTTTGTTTAAAAAAAATAATAGATAAAAATTGAATGGCATATTCATACACTCCGACGATAGCTATTATGTTATACTGAAACAATGGGATAATATAATCCATAAGATATATGCAAAGATAAATAAGTTTAATGTGGCCCAAGTGTAATTAGTTTATACGGATTCAAATTAAGATTTAATTGGAATTTAAAATATTTTAAAAATCTAGATATATTCAATTGAAACGTCTGAAGAGTCCATCAAAATTTATGTGTATTCAATCTAAATTTATATGAATTATATTGAAATTTATGCAAATTTAAGTGTATTCAATTAAGAGTTTTAAATAGTTCAAATAAATTTAGGTGAATTCAAAAAGTCAATCACTTTATAAATTTCACTTAAATGATGGATTTCAATATATTTTGATGAATTTGAAAGTAAAATTTGTGAATAAAAAGGTATTTCACAAATCTTATCCAATTCTCAAGATTTCATAAAAATTTTAACAAAATCTTTATAAAATCTATATAGTCAATGAATTCTACCATAATATATCATTTAAAAACAAAATTCATCAAACTCTACTAAATTTTAGATTAGACATTGCTTTCTACTCACGAGTCGTGTGTAAGGCTTTAGTTAATATATTTGTTCTATTTATTTAATGAGTAACGATATTTATACCCCTAAAAAATTGTATTACATCCTAACATGGTCTATTTTTAAAAATCCAATATTATTCTTAAAGAAAAATTACTAAAAAGGATAAATAATTTGTAACTACACTCACAAATATTAATCATTTCCTCATGTATATGATACAACATTTTTATTTTCTCAAACCTTTAACTTCTCTTTTAAAAATTAATTTTAAATATCAAACAATTTTTAAATAAACAAATTAATTGCATAATATTAAGAATGATTTTGAAATATTAATTTCAAATATCAAATAATTTTTAAAAAACAAATTAATTGTAAAATATTAAGAATGAATCAAAATCATGATGAAATTACTTTCTTTAGTTAAAAAAAATGAAAAAAAGGAAAAAGAAAACATGTTTTAAAAAAAAAATCCAAATACTCCATAAGTAATCACTGATCAATTAAAACTTATTTTCTTTATAATATAATACATCGTTTTAAAATAATAGTAATAATAATACAATACATCCGTTGAACCAAAAATAACAAATTAAACCTTCATTAAATAATAAGAAACTTGTTTAAATGTTATTATATAACTTCAAAAATTAAACCTAATCAAATGCCCTTAATTTTCTCATCAGACCATAAAAATGAATGAGCTATTATCTTTTGTCCACCATTGTATCTATTATTGTCAAGAGATTGACTAGAAAACTTTTCAATATTTTTATTTTATTTTATTTTTTTTAAAAAGCTCTTCGATGTGAATCATCTCTCTTTCTCTCTCTATGTATATTTTAAAAGTGCTTCGGTATATATAAATCAAACACTTAAGTGGGTCGTATATTTCACCATATTTTGTTCCCTTGTAATCCTTATGTACGATCAGAAAACAATTTGGTAAAAGATGGTTCCATATTTCAATATATATTTTTTTTATCAATAATTATAATTTTTTTTTTAAATAAAATAAATAAAGCAACCATATTCTAAATGATATTATGAATACTATTTTATAGTTTGCTACAATTTGAGGGTTATGGATCCAAAGATATGATCATCAAATCTCAATACTAGTAGTATTAAATTTATAATACAGCAAATTATAATTTAACTATTCAGTTTGTAACTTATTATAGGTGGAGTCAACTTTTTGATTTTATGACAATTAACCCCCTACCGTTAGTCCATCTTTATTAGAATTAACTAATTGAGAGATAAAATTATCTTCTATCTTATTTTTATTCTTCTATTCAAATAAAAATTTAAAAAATTTAAAATTTAAATAAAAAATTTAATTCATCAGATCTCTATCGTCCATTTTAAGATGAACAATGGAGATTAATTTGAAAAAAATAAAAAATTAATAAAAAATTAAAAATTAAATAAAAAGATTTTTTAATCATATCTCTAGTGTTAAGATGGAAGGCGTTGATTAATTTGAAAAAAAAAAAAAATAAATAATAATTAAATAATTTTTTTATCAGATCAATTACATAATCTTCTTCATGAAGGCCCATCATCAACCTCTGTTGAAATACCCATAATCTTCTTCATTTTTCTACAGCCGTTGAAACCATCCTCGATAACCCAACAAAACTCCGCCATTCACACCAAAATCTCTCAAACCTAAAATCAAATTCTCTCCTCTCTCTCCACCATTCACATTAGGACTGACTCTCTCCACCATCCCCCACTAGATCTCCACCACCACCCCTTCGACACTGACCCGCCGCTAGCGCCTTGAATGACTGCTCCATCGCCTTTCCTTTTCTCCTCTTCTTCACTCTCCACCAAACCCCACACCGATCCACCAGACCGGCAATGCCCCCAATTGCCTCTGTCTTCTCTCTATGCCATTCTCTCTCTCTCTCTCTCTCTCTTTCATCTCTATCTCTCTCATCTGTTCATACCTTTTTTCATCTCTATCTCTCTTCGTCGTCGTCGTCGTCGCCGCCGTCGAGTATTTTTTTTTTAATTTATCTTTACTGTCCATCTTGTGATGTACAGTAAAGATTATTTATTTTAATTATTTTTAAATTCTTATTATTTTAATAAATATATATTTTTAGTTTTATTTTTTAAATTTAATTATTTTTAAATTAATTTTTTTATTTTTTATTTTATCAATTGGTCAAACTAGTTACCTAAATTTTGGCTCCATCTATAATAAGTTTCAAATTACGTAATTAAATTATAATTTACTCTTTGATAATAGTATAGGTGTACAATTTTAAAGGGGTGCAAATATGGCGACTCTTATATTTAGATAATAGGTCCATGCTATACAATGCCATTTTGCACAAGCAAAAAGTAGTAACGTGGTCCATGGATTTGGTATTTTACTTATGATGTGATGGGGCTTGATTGGTTCCAGAGAAATGAAATGAATAATAAACTGCCAGGACCGACCTATGGGCCGTTAAAAAAGAAGAAACCCTAATTAAGTTGCTGGTCCTGCACTTCCCAACTTCTTTTAGGTTTTGAATTCAATATGGATTCATGTTTAGTAACTATATATAAATGGTATAACTGTATGACTCCTATCCCCTAATATAAATAAACAATAAACAAAGATCATTCAACCGGCCAATGATTAAAGATTTTTAAAATAAATGATATTTAAGAAAAAAGTTTAACTTTCTTTATTTAGTAAAACTAATAACAATAGATAACAATCGGATGGTATATTCATACACTCCGACGATAGTTATTATATTATACTGAAACAATGGGATAATATAATCCATAAGATACACGTAAAACTAAATAAATTTAATGTGGACCATATTTAAATGCCACGTGTAATTGGTTTATACATATCCATTAAGCACCGTACAACACTCTACAATTAACTCAAACAATGGTTATTCAAAAAACATAATCAACTCAAACAATGGATATGGTTTGCACTTTTTTAAGTTGAAAGAATCGGTTAAGTTTATTTTATTTTATTTTATTTTGAATATAAGTTACTAGCTTTATTTCTTTAAAATAAAAAGAAAAAAAAGAAGAAGAAAGTAGCACGTTGTACCTCGCATACCAAGAATCCAATAGATTTTTAGACAATAATATGTGCACACGTAACAAAAGGGAAATTACCAACAAGTCGGTTCAGACTGTAAAATTATTAAAAATCAAATCATCTAGCTGTTTGGTCGAGGGAGTATGTATCTACAAAAAGGCCATAGGTCAAACAATTTATTATTGAATTAAACTAAAACAGAGTAACAGCAAAGGAGTGAACAACTTTCTAGCCAAGAAAGAAGGGTAATATCCACGTAACCCTACCTGTCGTCTAGTCATCGATGCTTCGATGGTCGGCCACCTAAAAACACGTCTCGATGCTAATCTTTTCAAGTCTATACTATAACCCACTTCTGCAATACTTTCATGTTAACAAGATTTTAGGTTAGTGCTACTAATTTAGTTATTTTACTCCTTACACCTATAATTAAAAGAGAAAATGAATTAAAAAGGCGAAACCGATCTGTGCTTGTTGCATTGGTTTTCTTTGGCCTAAGGGTATCGATGAAAGAGCCTGTTTGTTCTCGAACATTAGACTCCATTGAGAACGCGATCCATATATTAACCTTATTGTTCCTTCTCTATATTAACCTTATTAACCTTATTGGACCTAATTATAAGCCCTAACTTGAGAATAATTATGCTTCCTACAATGACATACAGACTGACGACAGTGACAGTAAGATTCAAGAAAGATTAAAAAGAAAAACACTTTAATTCCAATAAAGGATATAACCACTGAGAAATTGAGGCCAATTTAATTTTACAACTAATATCAGCTTATGGAGCTTTACATACCCAATACAAAGCTCATATTACAAAGTTACATAGAAAATTAAAGACCTCATCACTATAAAAATTTGAAGAAATGCCGAGCTGAACATCAAATGTACAGAAAAATTAAAAGCCGCCTGGACAAGATTGGGTGCCGATAGCGTTATATGTTAATCTATAGAACTTATCACAACCACGCTCCCCATCCAGGAAACATTTGACATAACCGCTCAGGATCGATAGCATCTTGGATTAGTTGTTGCACCTGCAAAAGCCAAAAAAAAAAAAAAAAAGTGAAGTGTAATATAATCAGATAATATATTCAAGTAAAATAAACTAGGATTTTAATGAAATATTGATCTTCATCTAAATTACTTTCTATGTTCACGCCTCACGTTGCAAAAAAACGAAAGATGTGTGCGCTCATGTGTGGTGGGTTTGCACTTCTGGTAGATCTAATAAAATAACAGAAGTTTTCTGGGACCATATGAAATATGGTAAATAATTGATGATGAAATCAGCATAATCTTAGCATAGATGGGTATGTGCCTCCCCCTCCTTCAAACTCCAAAGAGATTGGAGGTTCAATTCCCATCAAATAGAAATGTCAATGGGGGCAAATACAGATGAGATTGATTCCTTGATCCCTATCCCCATTCATCAATCCTTCCACCATCTCTATCCAATTCCCCGTCCGGGGAATGGGTGTATTTGGGGGTATGTTCTCCTAACCGCACCTCCATTCCCCCCCAGTTTCCTTTTCCCAAATTCACTCTCTCCGACCCAATTTTTTTTTAAAAAATAAAACATAAAATTAAAAATATAATTCACAAAATAATTTCATAGAATTTCAACATACTAATCTAGTAATCTACAACATTTTAATATACGAAATCTACAACGTTGTAAAACAATTACAATCCTTCTATATAAGTCAATACATGACAAAAGTTCAAATAATATAAAACTACTACATATGATAAAGTCACAAATAGGAGCAATTATTAAAAATAGATATTTTTTTACATTTTTTTATTATAAATGGGGGAAATGGGAAAATGAGAATTGGGGTAGGAAATGGCATTGGCTTCCCCAACCTCATCCTCAACCCCCAAAGTTCCCCCTCAAATGGAGATAGAGACTTAGATCCCCATTAACAATTCTACCACCAAATGCATATTGCAACTTATGTGGCTAGTTTTCTTCCTTTATCATAAGTAATTATCTTCCGTTCATGGGAGTAAATATAATATTTGATCACGACAAGTCTTTAAACTATTCAATGTTAACTTTAAAAAAAAAAAAAAAAAATCTGCAAAATGTAGATTTATGAGGTAACAAAGCAGGTGCCATCATTTATTACTTCACTTAGATAATCAAAGATGAAAGTTTTCCCTCCATAATAAATTGTGTTAATCTAAAGTTAGCCAATAATTACTTTTGTCACTAGATGAGATAACTGCTACACCTCTACCAGAAGAATCATCAACCTTTGAGAGCATACCAGTATATTAGTGTCTGTACTCTGTATGCATGTTTCCCCTTTTTAAAGACCCCAAGCTATAAATCACTAAGGATGTAAATGAAAAACATTCATATTAAGGCTTCAATCTCGTTGTACCAAAGGTGCCTCATGTGGCAATAACTGTAGAGTTGCCAATTAACCTTGCTAGCTTGTTTGCCACACCACACGCAGGCTATTCGACAGGAAGGAAAAGGGAAAAAATTGACACCAAGGACTCTATTTACTAAATAATGGGTATATGCAGCAGGCAATGGCACCAGGGATTACCTGCCCATGTTCACTTCTCATTTCACCACCTTCGTATCCATCTAGTTTTTGCTTGACACGCATAAGTGCACGTGCAGCATCCTTGTTCCCCTCATATTCTTCTTGTGAGCCTCCCAAGCTCGTTACTAAATCATCATCCATTTCCTATCAAGGCACGAGATGAGTAACAGTACACAGCAAGCTTGAAGAAAAAGTTCAGAACACATCATAATCTGTTGCAACTAGTTTTAGTGCAAACAAGAGACAATTCATAAGGTAACACATAAGAGATCATATGTAAGAGGCTATGGTCAACTGTGCTTGGTATTTATATCACACAGTAGTTCAGGCACTAGCTTTCACAATCCATAATCTTCTTGTTTCACAAGCATAAAAAAAAGTGACGGACACACACACAAAATACAAAAAATAAAAATATACATATCAATACAAAGAGTTCTAATATAACTCTGTGCAGCAACAGCATAGTTACAACCCACAAGTCACAAGGTGTCATGACTCTTGACCGTTAGGCATACTATTGCATTTGAGTTAATACTTGCAATTGACATATAATGAGATGACACCCACATATCAATCTAGCTCCAAAATTTCCTTCTTTCCTACAATTTTGCTCTTATCAAGCTGTCAACTTCAAATATTACACTTTTTTTTCTCAATCAAGCAAACATATGCACATACAGATTGCATAGACTAATAACTAGGTTAAATTACCTTCTGACGCTGCAAAGCCTTCAAGGGGGATAGGGCCCATTTATACAGGGGATCATGGATAAAAACCTGAAAAAAAACTCATTAATTGTCAGAAGATAGAAAAATAAGGACTTTCATCCAATTTATTTAAAATGCGGAGCCAAGTAATTTTACTTCGACAATTGTCAGCAAAGCTTCTTTATTTGTCCGCATAACAGAAAGAGTTTTCTCACAACATCTTCTGAAAACCCCTTCTACTCCAGTAACACCCATGCCATCAATGATGTCTCTTGTCAACCTAAACGGAACCTGCCCAAGTGAAAAATAAGGTGAGACATCTAAGATTAGAACCAGAATATACAATAATTGAAATAAGGAGAGGAGACAGGAAACAGGAGAAAGAACACTGCAAAAACCAACCCTCTCTGGAGTCTTCAGCATTAGGCCTTGTTCAAAGGCAACACCAAGATCTATGTGAACAACTTCTGCCGTGGCTTGATCAATCAAGATATTCGTTGAATGACGATCTCCCAGGCCAACTATATAACCCACCTAAATCGATAAGGAAAAAGAAGTTGCCATTATTATTAACTATTGAAATAGAAAATTATAAGTTAGTTGAATAGAAAATTATAAGTTAGTTCATTGTCAAGAAGTAAACAATCAGTCTTAAGAAACTAGTAGAGAATGTGATTTTAACAATAAACGGTAATTATTTGCCACAAATATTTAATGACAACTATATAGATACATGTTGAAAGCTGAACTCATGCCGAAAAGAACA
This sequence comes from Dimocarpus longan, assembly GCA_022984855.1. Classification (NCBI taxonomy): domain Eukaryota; kingdom Viridiplantae; phylum Streptophyta; class Magnoliopsida; order Sapindales; family Sapindaceae; genus Dimocarpus; species Dimocarpus longan. Next base: position 10,155,536 of record CM041024.1, read on the forward strand.
ACACAGACAAATATTTAGCCCCCACCAAATTTTTTAGTATATGTTCCACTTGTCCTTTGATTTAACTTGCACAGCAAGAAGTGCGCTAGAAGAATTAAAGACGATGAGTATTTGATGAAAAAGTTTGAGTAACAGATAGTCCTACTTTCAGCTTCAGCGATTATCATCCATTCATTTGTATAGTTTTGTCAATTTCACATTTTATTTGATGTAAATTACCAACGCCCTATTGACATTGTTTGTCCTAGATTTCAAGGTTTCAAATTGATGCCTGAGGAGTTTGAATAGTTTACACTTTACACCAAACCCCAAATCAATCCAACTGGAAAGAGTCAAACTATCCAACTGAAACTGTCACCAATTTTTAAATGCAGCCCATAACAAATTCTATTTTGGCAATGCGTGTTGGAAGAATTATTAGACAATCTATACAAGAAAAATGAAGAAAGAATAATGCAGAACAAGCCTACTTTTCCATATTCTTTATACATGTATCTGATAAATGAACAAGTACAAATATTGTTGCCAACAGTAACTCATATATCTCTCTACCAAAAATAAAATCCTTGAAAATTAATATGCTTGCATAGAATTCATAGTAAGAGAAAACTATGCTTCAAATTCAAATAAAAAAGATATCAATGTCATAATGTCAAAGCAAGCAATGAATAGTCTTACCATTGAACTTGCTGCAACACTTCGTGTATATGCAAGTCTCTTCTCAAACCAGTCAGCTGGTTGTGAGAACTTTTCTAAGAAAAAGTAATGCATGACAGGCCTGCAGAAAATACCAATTAGGATTGAAAACAGGATTAGCAACTTGTTCTTTTGTTTTTCCAAATCTACATCTACTCTAGATGAATAACCTGAAGTTCTCACAAACTTCCTGAAATGCTCTGCGCTTGTCTTTCTCCTAATATAGGAAAAAACAAAAAAAAATATATTGTATTAGAATTTATAAGATTAACCACTATCATCTCTGCAAAAAATGATAATATTTGAAAGATCAGTTCACTCTCCCAAAATTCATTTTTCATCTACATTTTACTGATATAACACTATGTTAGGATGTATCAGTAGCTGGAAAAGAATGATTCACCAATGCTGTCTTGTTTGCTCAAGACTGGAATGGAATTCCCATTCCATCAAATCTCATTTCATACCTTCCAATACATTATTCGAATTGAAAAATCCTTTAATTTCAGTTTCTGCTTTAACTTTAACTAATGAATTAGAATAGACCAAACATAAATATGGAATCAAGAAAATCACATTCTCAAGTTTTGTTTCTACCAGATAATAACCAATGATCATGGTGAGTTGACTATAATGAACTCACTAGGATACAGGTCTCCTAATTGAATGCATATATATTTCATCATTAACTCTATTCTTAGTCTAAAATAGAAATCAACGGAGGATCATGTCATAAAATTGGAAAACAAAAGTCATTCTAATTTTTTAATCTTACGTAACAATATTATTTGTTGGAATCTTTTAGAATAAACAATAAGAAAGATGACAACATTTCATGCTGCATGCTGTCATTCCCCTCAGACAATTGCAAAACTAAATGGTCACCACATTATTCTCATGGTAAGAAAGAAAAATGAGAGACACCAAGTTCTTTTTGGTGTCTTAGTTCCTATTTGAACCTCTATTGTCAAGAGGCTGACGAGATGGAACAAAATAGCTAAGTTTTTTACAGCCAGGACTAATTTAATTGTTTCAAAACAAGACAGGCGTCTCATGAAACTTGATGATTTAGGTACAGAATGAATGTTGCAATGACAACGAGTGTGCATAGCTTCATCCTTTCGTCAGATAAAAACCACTGAATTGATGATGGTACTTCAAGTTTAATTGTCTAGAAAAAATATACACATTCGAAAATTTGTTTCTTTACTAACATAGTCATAAAAAACACAGAAAATACTTGCATTTGACATGTGCTCTCGGCATTTGAGGAATGACCAGTCTCCAATTCCATACCGACCATGGGCACCACCGTTTCTTGTGCTGAAACTTGGAGCATAAGATACCAGGATTTTATGAACCTCTTGAACACCATTGCAATGCTATAATACTAAAGCACAATAAATTAACTACCTTCCAATAAGATATTCTCCAAGAGGAAGAGTGCCGTCAACCCACTCAAGTACACCAGCACTTGGAGTAAAAGGAACCACCTATTACATTGGAAAAAGTGCATTTAGTCCAACTAATAGGTTTTTATTTTTACATATTCATAAATCATCAGAGTGCCAAAGAATAAACATATTGAAGTCTCATTGTGGATTAAATGCTTTAAATATTGATAAACAACATAGATTTAGGAAAAAAAAAAAAAAATCATACTCACAGCATGAATAAAACAATTGTACATAACAAAGACAAACCATATTAATTACCAGCTAAAATAGAAGAGAATCAAGTTAAATCAAGTTGCAGAGTAGAAACATTGAAGGCTTTGAAACATTGGGATGCCAGTGAAAAATGTTGCATAACATAAATAACAACTAGAGCACATGTACTTTGATAATAGCCACAAAAGTCACTGATATAACGCCAGGTTTGTGGGCCAAAAAAACCATGAAAGCAGAAAAGGGAATGAAGCCAACACAGCAAGTTCATGGGTAGAAGTGATTTCTATGCATTACTTGGTAAGGTAAAAGGGCAAAAGGCTATTTATGCAAGTAAAAATAAACATACAAACGAAATATCGAGATACATTCTGTGGAACTGATGAGATACAAGAATTATTCTAAATCATATTGATTGAATTGTTAGGTTTTGACTATATATATAGGGAGAGAGAGAGGAACTAGCTCATATATTATACCACAACTTTGGCAAGTCTTTCCTTCCATCAAATTGAGTATAAACTAGTTCCAAAGTTATATCTAATCTTCATTATATTAGAAAGAAGGGACTACCTTGTATGTCCGTACTCCTAATCTTCTTTTCCATGTATCCCGATGATTCCATAAAAATGTGTTAACTAGACCAAAAACTTGTTCCATAACCTGCATATTGTTCAATGGAGTTATCATAAGCGGAAATGGTTTTAAACTCCAGTACATATATGTAAAATGTTAATGTTGCAAGTAGGTAAGCACGCAAATATATATGCCTGCATATTGTTCATTATTGCAATAGGATTGTGTATTCCAATAGGGCCTCCACCTAGTTACTTAAACTTTAAGGTTGGATAGTGTTGAAAATTGTTGACAGTTTCTGTTAAGAGCTGGCCTATGGGTGTATTTTTTACTTTGACTTTGTATTTGTCATTAATTACTGTCAGTGTTAGGTTTAAAGTCTTTAAATTCTTCTGTTGGTGGCTGATAGTGGAATATGTAGGTAGTGGTTAGTAGTTAATATTTAATTGTTAGGGCTGTATATATTTGTGTTACTGTTTTAAAGAAATATATGTGAGAGAAATAAAAGTTTATATGGTATCAGAGCTGGTTCCTACTCTGTGAACTAGATTTTTTCCGTTTTCCCTCTCCTTCTTATACTGTCAAGTCTTAGTGTTTATCATGTCTGAACTTAGTGCTGAGTCAAACACCACTATTCCTTCTTTTTCCTCTGATAACCATCCTCCTCCTTCTGAACACCACTCGATCCGAATTACTAACATTCGGCTCAATGGAGATAATTTTCTTAGATGGTCTCTGTCAGTCCGTATGTACATCCGTGGTCGTGGGAAGCTTGGATATCTTACTGGAGACAAATCGGAACCAGATAAGAGTGATTCTCAGTATACAACTTGGGATGCTGAGAATTCTATGGTCATGGCTTGGTTAGTCAATGCTATGGAGGAGGATATTGGAGCAAACTACCTTGGATATTCTACAGCCAAGGAAATGTGGGACAACCTAAATCAAATGTATTCAGATCTTGGAAATCAGTCTCAAATCTATGAGCTAAAACTCAAACTTGGAGAAACCAAGCAAGGGGCTGAGACTGTTACCAAATATTTTGCAAAATTGAAGCGTTTATGGCAGGATCTGGACATGTTTAATGAGTATATATGGAAAGATCCAGCAGATGGAACACATTATCAGAAAGTAGTCAACAATGATAGAGTTTTTCAATTTCTTGCTGGTCTAAATGTGGATTTTGATGAGGTTAGAGGAAGGATAATTGGAAGACAGTCTTTACCTTCAATAAATGAAGTATTTGCAGAAGTAAGGAGAGAGGAAAGCAGAAGAGGAGTAATGCTTGGAAAGAATGGGGGCCTGGTGAATCCCACTGAAAGCTCTGCACTAGTTGCAGGAGAGACAGCAACATTCAAAGGGTCTGCACTAGAAGTAAGTGATCCAGTAGCATTTAAGTCGTATAAACCTGAAGAAAAGCCTAAGGTCTGGTGCGACTACTGCAATAGACCTCGACATACCAGAGAACACTGCTGGAAACTTCATGGCAAACCAACCAACTGGAAATCAAAGGAAAAAGGCAAATCTGCTACTGCTGCTACCTTTGAACAACCTCTGCTTAATAAACAACAGGTAGATCAACTATTGAGGCTCTTGAAACCCAGTTCAGAGTCCAACTCCAATTCCAATAATGGTTTACTTGCTCAAACAGGTATTTTCCCTACTGGTTTACTTAGTCAAATTAATTCAGCACCATGGATCATAGATTCAGGTGCCTCTGATCATATGACAAGTCTTGCCTCTCTGTTTGTTACATACTCTCCTGTTTTTGACAATCAAAAGGTCAGAATAGCTGATGGGAGTTTATCTTCCATTGCTGGAAAAGGATCAGTTCGAATATCTGACAACATTGTTCTAAAAAATGTTCTCCATGTACCTAACCTTTCATGTAATCTGTTGTCCGTTAGCAAACTTTGCCAAGATTCAGATTGTGTTACTAAATTTAACTGTATGGGCTGTGAATTTCAGGACAGAACCTTGGGTACGATGATTGGCAGTGCTGAAATGAGGAATGGGCTCTACTACTTTGAAGGAATTTCTTCCGAAAGTAAACTAGCTCTAGGTTTAAATAGCTGTGCAAATTCTTTGTCTGAAAAAGAACAAGTTATGATTTGGCATCGTAGATTAGGTCATCCTAGTTTTGCATATCTTAAACACTTGCTTCCTGATCTGTTCAAGAAAGTTTCCTTTCAAGAATTGCAATGTGATATGTGCTGTTTTTCAAAAAGCAATAAAACATTCTATGCTCCTAAGCCCTACCGTGCTTCTAAACCTTTTTATTTGGTTCATAGTGATGTTTGGGGGCCTTGTAAAGTGCCAACAATGACTGATAAAAGGTGGTTTGTAACCTTTATAGATGATCATACTAGATTGTGTTGGATTTTTTTGATGAACTCAAAAAATGAAGTTGGAAAATTGTTTGAAGTTTTCTACAACTTTATTGAAAATCAGTTTCAAACAAAGATTGGTATTCTAAGGACAGATAATGGAACTGAGTTTTTTAATCATTGTCTTGAAAGTCTTTTGATAAAAAAAGGAATCCAACATCAATCCACTTGTCGATACACACCCCAACAGAATGGGGTTGCCGAAAGGAAAAACCGCCACCTTTTAGAAGTAAGTAGGGCACTAATGCTGTCTATGAATGTGCCAAAATATTTGTGGGGTGAAGCTGTTCTCACAGCTGCCTATTTGATTAATAGAGTGCCTTCTAGAGTCTTAAATCATAAAACTCCTCTAAAATGTCTTCAAAATCTGTATCCAAACAATAGGTTAAGTTCTGTTTTACCTCTCAAAGTTTTTGGGTGCACAGCTTTTGTCCATATACCAGCTCAGTTTCGGTCTAAACTAGATGCTAGGGCTGAAAAATGTGTTTTTATAGGATATGCTTCAGGAAAAAAGGGGTATAAATGCTTTAATCCCACGACTAGGAAAATTCACATAAGCATGGATGTATTATTCTTTGAAAATCAACCGTTTTTTGAACCTCCTTTTCAAGAAAAGAGAAATAAGGGAGATCGGGTTGGTATTTTTTGGGAAACAGATGCTGTTTTACCCAGTACTTATTTTCCTAGTAAATCTGATCCTAGCAAGGAAATTAATGTTGATCAAGTTGATACTAGCTTAATGCCAAATCAAACTAGCTCTGATTCAGGGGGAGAATTACTGCCAGATAACTATTCCAATATAAGACATCCACCTACATCAGAGCTGCAGGTTTACACAAGGAAGAAATTTCGTCAAAATAAAGAGCTTGCCCGTTCAGTACAAGACCAACCATCATGTCCAAGACCTGATCCTGGACCACCAGCTGATCTGTCAGGTACTTCCTCTGATTCTCCTCACTTTGATACTGATCTTGACATTCCAATAGCTATTAGGAAAGGCACTCGGTCTTGCACTTCTCATCCAATAGCTAAACATCTCTCTTATCATAAGTTATCTAGGAACTACAAAGCTTTTATCACCAAGATCTCACATTTTTTCATCCCTAGTAACATTACTGACGCTCTAGGTCACCCAGATTGGAAACCTGCTGTTCTGGAAGAAATGAGAGCCTTAAGGAAAAATCAGACCTGGAAAGTGGTTGATCTGCCAAAGGGAAAGAAAACAGTGGGGTGTAAGTGGGTGTTTACTGTTAAGTGTAGAGCTGATGGGTCTGTGGAGAGGAATAAGGCTAGATTAGTAGCAAAGGGGTTTACTCAGACTTATGGGCTTGATTACTCTGAAACTTTTGCTCCAGTGGCCAAAGTCAATTCCATTAGAGTATTATTAGCCGTGGCAGTATTTTTTGGATGGCCATTACATCAACTTGATGTAAAAAACGCTTTTTTAAATGGAAATCTTGAAGAGGAAGTATATATGGATCTGCCACCCGGCTTTGAAGATGAACTAGGCAGTAACAAGGTCTGCAGACTTGAAAAATCCCTCTATGGTCTAAAACAATCTCCTAGAGCATGGTTTGAGCGTTTTGGTAAGGCAGTAAAGAAACTTGGCTTTAATCAAAGTCAGGCTGATCATACTCTATTCTACAAACACTCTAGTGAAGGAAAAAAGGCAATTCTAATTGTCTATGTTGATGACATTATTTTAACTGGAGATGATGAAGTAGAATTAAGGAGACTTAAGAGTTTCTTGGCTGCTGAGTTTGAAGTGAAAGACCTAGGTGAACTAAGATACTTTCTAGGTATGGAATTTGCAAGATCTAAGGCTGGAATCTTTGTTTCTCAAAGGAAATATGTTTTGGATCTGCTAAAGGAAGTGGGTATGACTGGTTGTAAACCAGCTGAAACTCCTCTTGAGCCTAATCTGAAACTGGAGGCTGTAAATCCTGAAAATGTGATTAACAGAGAACAGTATCAGAAAATAGTGGGGAAACTGATCTACCTAGCTCACACTCGGCCTGATATTTCATTTGCTGTCAGCTTGGTGAGTCAGTTCATGCACTCTCCAGGTCAAGAACATCATGCAGCTATAATGAGAATTTTGAGGTACCTAAAAGGGACTCCAGGTAAAGGTTTGTTGTTTGCTAACAATGGGCACTTACAGGTGGAAATCTACACAGATGCTGACTGGGCAGGAAGCATATCTGATCGTAGATCAACTTCGGGCTATAGTACTTTTGTTGGAGGAAACCTAGTAACTTGGAGAAGTAAAAAACAAGGAGTTGTTGCAAGAAGTAGTGCAGAGGCAGAATTTAGAGCTGTTGCTCTTGGAATTTGCGAAGTAATTTGGGTAAAAAGATTATTGGAAGACATAAAGATCAAGATTTCAACTCCTTTAAGACTCTACTGTGATAATAAATCAGCTATTGCTATTGCTCACAACCCTGTTCTACATGACAGAACCAAACACATAGAAATTGATAAGCATTTTATCAAGGAAAAGATCGACAGTGGAGAAGTTTGCATGCCTTATCTCCCAACTGAAGGACAAGTAGCTGATGTGTTTACAAAGGGCTTACCTAGAAAACAATTTGATAAACTAATAAGCAAGCTGGGAATGACAGACATTTTCGAACCAGCTTGAGGGGGAGTGTTGAAAATTGTTGACAGTTTCTGTTAAGAGCTGGCCTATGGGTGTATTTTTTACTTTGACTTTGTATTTGTCATTAATTACTGTCAGTGTTAGGTTTAAAGTCTTTAAATTCTTCTGTTGGTGGCTGATAGTGGAATATGTAGGTAGTGGTTAGTAGTTAATATTTAATTGTTAGGGCTGTATATATTTGTGTTACTGTTTTAAAGAAATATATGTGAGAGAAATAAAAGTTTATAGATAGTCTTGAATCCTTACAAAATTAAGTTTGTCTATTTCTAGGTAGCCTTATCCATTTGGTTAAGCCTTTAGTCATGCCTGCATGAGGGGAAACGATACTATTTGGTATTTGTATTTAAAACTCTAGGTAGAGTTCCATGTTATTAGCTTAAGTTTGACCATAATTGAAAAACAACCACACGGTTTCAAATTTTGATTAAAATCTGCTGCTGTCAGCCAAACCAAATTTACATAAACATATGATGGAGAGATGAAATTCTTACAGCATCTTGTCGCAAATCATCATTCCCGGATTTCGCTAGCTGTTTATATTTACAACCATCAGAACCAAGGCACTCAATCATCTTTGGAGCATTTATACCATTCATAATCCTGCATATGTCATCAATACAAAGTAAAATTTAACATAAAGTACAGAAAGTAAAACAAAATAATAACAATCAAGCCATTGCTAGATATAGCTATACGTAATCGAATCAGCTAGTCCTCTGAAGTATGGGAAAGAGCCTTCAGGATATTGGCAGGTACGGTCAACTGGAACAGTAGCAGTTACAACAGGCACCTGAAATGCGTCAAAATGCAATGCCTTCAAACTTCAGTAACCATTATATAGGATAACACAATGAAACTAATGCAAGACCAAGTAGATAAAGCCAATTAGTTCCTAATCCAAGTAAGATGCAAACTATACTGACAGAACTCATATGAATATATTGTCAAACACAGGCTTTGGAATATTAAATAAAATATGATCACACACAAATGTACGACAAATTGGCATTAACATACGGCGCATTCCTGTTTAAAGTAAAAAAGCAGGAATTGAATGAGACTGAAAAAAAAAAAAAAACTAAAAGCACTAGTCAACAATTCTTCATCATGTGTGTTTTTTTAATATACTCCAATATTGATTTAGTACTACACAAATATAAACTAGTGTGTTCCTATCTTTATATTTCTTCCAAGCAGTAAAGAGTAGAGTGACAATGCAAAAATAAAAGCTAAACAAAGTAAACAAGTAAAAGTTCATTACTAAATAATCTGAGAAGCAATAAGGGTAATGGATCTTACCTAGTGTCATTTACAATGTATAAACAAGATAGACGAGTACAATCCTTTCAAAAACAGATGAAAAAAACAAAACAAAACAAAAAGAAAATAGGGAAAAAAGGTTAACCTATGCGTATATAGGCAAATGACTTTTACACCATCATTGCTAAGGGTGATGGTAGATATAGAGATGTGTGACACTACCCAAAGTAAACATGTTTGTACAAATTAAAGCCTTGCATATAGGTTTACATGTCAAAGTTTGCACCAGGATAATAGTACTGGAGTTATTTGCCTATCAGATCTAGTCAATACTCTGTACTTAAATGGCTAAGTAATTTAAATTTTCTATTAATATCTGGTTTGTACTAAGACACCATACCGGTGCTAGAAAATCAGCATCTCTCTGATGCTTTAGACTCAAATTTTACAGTAGATGAGATCATACACTAGAAGGCGACAAAAGAACAAAATGATAACAAATAACCATTCCAACCTAATCATATGGCATGCTAAATTCATGTTTAAGGACCAAACATAACACTTACAAGTTCCAACTGTCGAAGACTGCGAATTTCTCTTGGTAATGTAATCCTTCTATTGGTATCCTGCGGTACAATGTAGTACTTAAATAGATGTTGGGAAAAAAGGAACTTCAGCTTGTTCTAGATGGTAAGAATTAGTGACTCTGAACTCAAAGTATAGTACTAACCTCTCTCCTTGTTTCAAGCTCTGCTAGCTTGATATAGGCATCCACCATTTGCTTCATCTATGACATAAGAGGAGTTTATTGATTAAAAATCATTTAAACCAGAACTTTTACAGATCAGAAAAATGAAAATCAAACTACAGAGATTACCTGTTTGATAATAGGTCCATGATAGGATGATAACTCCTCCAAGAGATTTTCTGCTGCGAGCTTCTTATCCATATCCACCACAAATGAGTTTCTACTGAGTTGTTTATCCTTGATACGATCACCATTTGCCAGAGCTAGAAGCTATTTCCAAAAAAGAAATTGGAATTATAATTTTCTATCTGTTCAAACAAGGCAACTTATAATATCCAACATACCTGAAAAATTGTATGGTAAGGATGGTCAATGGCCATTTTCTTCACAAGAGAAACTAAAGCAAACTGCACGGTTCAATAAGCCAAAGTAAAAAAGTTTATCTTCAACTTCTTCACAGTAGATAGATAACAAAATTAAACTGTAATACCTGAAAAGTATGAAGCCCATGATCATCTTTTGAGCTCCCCATTCTTGAGGCAATTTGGTATACAAGAGGTATAAATTTATAAGACTGAACCTGCAACATATTGGAATTGAAAACAATAATCAAACCAAACAAACAAAAATGAGAACTGGTTTTGTGATATCTCAGATATCAATCTACAACTAAAGCTACTGTTACCATATACCTCATCAATTGTGCTAAGCATGTTATTTATGACATTTTGTCTAGAAGAAAGGCTGAACCACAAGGACAGCAGTCGAAACACCTGAAACCACAAGCATTAATTATAAAGAGCATTCGATTCAACTTACAACAATATTTGTTTTGACATTTACGTAGATATAAGCACAAGCAGACAACAATTATCAATCATAGTATTAAAATATCATCTTCCCTTTTTTATCTGCTTAACCTTTCGAGATCAATGAGCCAAATTAACCAAAAAACAATATGTTCACATTTTGAAGATTTCCCATTTTCTTAATTGAATTATAATATAAAAAGTGAGATGGGATTTTATTGGACATGTTAGAACTTAAATACAAGTGTTTAAGTGTTTACATACAAGGTCAAGCTTTTGGGTTAAGCGATAAAACAGAATCCACATGCAAGTCCATTAGTTGTTTTTTATCATGGGGAATGGACATATGCCATCAAGGTCGTTGTACCTGTACCACACACAAAGTTCCCATTGATTTTCGAAATACAAGATGTTGCTCCCGAGGGTTAAAGAAATCAAGAGTAGATGCATTTAGGAAACTTGACAACAAACTTGGGATCTAAGAAAACTGGAAACTCGAAAGACTTGTTTGGGACTGAACTATAAGAAGGTTTTACAGTTACGATTATACTAACGGGAAAAAATTTGCCTCTAGATAAATTTTTGTATTTTAACAGACTGTGTATACATATACATAGATGGAATATAAACATAAAAACCATGATACCTTATAAGTTGAACTGAGATTTGATGATATTCACTATTATAATTCTTAAGTCACAATGCCTGACATTTTTGAAGGCCTTCAATGTTCCATACAACTTGAAAAGAAAAATGCAGAGGATAAAGACAAAATGTACGTACCACTCTCACATCATATTTGTCACCAATAACTAAACAGCGTTTATACCCTTCCAGTGCCAAACCAAGAAAGTTGTCCCTGTCATCCTGAGGGGTTGAAGAAAAGAAAATAATTAGAATTTATTACATACAAAATACAATGGACTGTAGTGCAATGAGGCCACAAGTATGACAAGCCAAGTAAACTTTAAAAATAACCATTAAGGATAAAAAAAATTTCGCAACTAATTCATGCAACATGATTGGACTTAGCAAGCCCCATTTCTATTAGAGGAAGTATAGTAAAAACTCAAATGCATATATAAAACATGTGCATGGATCTCCATAGTCCATGAGAAAAAGCACATTCACTTACAAGCAATTTTTCAGCTTCTTCCTTATCCATGGAGAGCTGCTTTTGTAGCTCTCGTATTTTGACAGAATAATCAGTTTTGTCACCCTAAAATGATAAAGAATGACATTTCATCACATGTTGAACGCAACTTATGGTCTCACTACAGAAAGAACCAAGAAAATGAATTACTGGCAATCACTTACCTTTGGTGTACTTTTTAGCCGCCTAATAAGTGCTTCCAACTCTACTGTCTGCAAAATCAACATTCAGATGAAATTGTTAAACAGTAGTTTCTCCCTCCCTCCCTCCCTCCAAGATTTAGTACCTTGTGCTTCCTTAGACGCATTGCTGCTTGCCATTCACTGGATGCAATTCGTTCCTCATAGCTCCTAAACAAAGCATCCGCATAGTGAGCAAGATGAAAATGAGTTTGACACTGTCTTTCAATGGACTTCTTGTGTGTAGTCTTCTGATCCTCAGCAAGTGAAACTGCAGGTTTCAGATACTTCTCTAAAATAGTTCTTGAGCTGCAATTTCATTACATTCATTGCACAGGAAAAGAATTAAAATTTATTATAATATAATGGCAATTACAACTAGTGAGATTAGACACAAGATTTGATAGATTTGATTTGTAACTTGCTAGATCTAGTTTCTGCCAGCCACTTCCCAACCAGCCGATACACATCTGAAGCTTCGTCGTTGAATTGGTAATTCTCTGAGATATACTTTGCAAGATTGATGGCCATCTCATTTTGACCTTGGGCACGCAACAGTTTTGCTTCTTCAAGCTACCATTGTACAAATCATATCAATAATGATACTTTAATTTTTTGTGGTTAATAGATATGTGAGGAATAAAGTGAAGATGCAGTATGTATGTATGTACATACATAAGTGCGTACATACATACGTACATTTGTACGTTGTAAAATTGATTATTGGTCCTAACAAGGTATAAGAAGAGTAAGGAAAACTTTGTACCCTTCCCAGCCAATACAAAGTTGAATTTTGTTCTCCAGAGCCCGCAGTGAGAAACTTTAACTCATGCAAAGCTGCGGCGGCTTGCGAAAACCTGGAACCCTGTTAATGAAATGGAAATTACAAGACAATATAGCAAATTGAAAATTTCCTGATTTCGAAAATGCTACTGATACCTTACGAAGAGTGGATGCAGATTGCAAAAGATGCTGCATCGTAGAGTCCTTACAGCCCAAGATTTGAAGCAAAACTCGTCTAAATGCTATGAATGGTTCTAACAAATTCATATGTAACTGAGTTCGTCCCAGAATGGAGTTCCAATCCATATTCATCCACGACAACTAGATTGACAATCAAAAAGTTCTGTCAGGCGACCAAACATCTTTTTGATTCCAAGGTTATATCTCCTATTATACAAAGCAGCACAAAGCTGAGAACCTAATCTCAACATACAACCCTATTAAGAACATTTTTCCTGACTAATTGTATTTAGCAAGACATCAAATAGAGAAAAAAGTAGAGATATTTTTCCAAACAATTAAAAAATTCCATCTGTGTCATCGAATATGGGTCATAAAAGATACTCTTAAGTAAGAACTTGTCGTAACCTGACACATTGATTTACCGCCATTTGACAAATTGATGAACTAAACTGCCATTGAACTTCACTCCAAAAGACATTAAGAATAATACAAAACAAATTTTATCAACCCAAAACAATTAAAAAGGCAATTGTCCCAGGAAAAGCAAAACCAGAACCCTATAGACCATGAACAATCTTTTTTGACAATAAGATAATGTTTGACAATAAGATATATATGCTATCACTTCGCTGAAAAGCTTAATTTACATGTAAACTTATAAATATATGGATACTGATTCAGAAGCAGAACAAATGAAGATATCAAGTACAAAGGATTTGAATGCAATCTGAAATTGATCCCACGTTAAGTTACCAGTTTATCACTTAATTTAAAAGCATAGTTTTATATTTAACAACAGAAATAAACTCGAAACACGAAAAACCTCATTAAAGTAAACCCATCAATTGATTTGAACCTCAATAATATAAAGAGACAACAATTTACAAAAGAATCAAACAGGAAATAGAATATTTTAATGAAAGGACTTACATAGTTACGTGGTGTAGATTTTCTGTTAGTAATAATAGGTTGATTAGTTTCCTATTTTAGGAGATTTGGTCAACTTATCTAATTACTTTTTCTATGAAGATCGTATGTTAATGCCTAATTTGTAGTGATTGTATCTAGTTTTTCTTTTTTTTATTTTTCCCTTTCATAGCTATCTCTAGGTCAACTATTTTTCATATATATATCAGGTTAAGGTTGTACGTTTCCTTTAAGTTTTTGAATAAAACATACATAAACTTCTCTACACCCTTTCTTTCTTCATGGTATCAAAGCTTTTCTAAGTATCAATCATGTCTCAATCAGGTGAGAACTCAATAGTTGAGACTTCCTCTAACAATGGAGGTTTTAACGACCTGCCACCCAATCCTCATATGCCCATCACCAACTATAAACTCAATGGAAAGAATTATTAGTCATGGTCTCAATCAATGTTAATGTTCCTCAAAGCGAAGGGAAAATTTGAGTTTATGACAGGGGAGGCTGTAATCCCAAAGAAGTAGAACAAAGCCTACAAACCTTGGGAGGTGGAGAATAGCAAGATCATGACATGGCTTTGTAATTCAATGACACTAGAATTGAGTGAGAGTTACTTATTGTGTGAGACAACAAAGTAACTATGGGATGCTGTCAAAATAATGTACACGAATAAAGATAATATCACTGAAGTTTTCAACCTTGAAGGGCTTCTAAAGGACCTAAAACAAGGTAAGATGTCAGTTATATATTATTATACTAAACTTTTCCAAGTATTGGCAGTAGATGGATACCTTCGTAAAGCTTTTGTGGAAGTGTTCAGATGATGGAATGCTATTCCGAGACTTTATTGAAATGAGGAGGACTTTCACGTTTCTGTTGGGTTTAAATGACAATCTAAATGATGTCAAAGACAATATTGGGTAAAAAACCTCTCCCAACAATTAGAGAGGTTGTCTCTGAAGTGCGCCGAAAAGAAAGCTGAAAAAGAGTTATGCTTTCAAAATCAGATATTGGTGAGGCACCCACTCTTGCGGCTGCCAGAGGAAATCTGAATCAGATGTTAGACAACCGACAAAGGAGAAACAGACCTTGCTATGACCATTGTCAAAGACTCGGTCATGTCAAAGACACTTGCTAGAAGAGTCATCGCAAACCTCAAGACTAGAAGTCTAAAAGTTACAATGATAGGGATGCTAAGGACTATACAGTCAATAGAAATGAAGTTTCAAGGACTGATTGGGTCTTGTTTAGTCCAAAACAAATGAAATAGCTACAAAAGATGTCCTCGGGCATGAACACTATAGTTGTTAAGGCAGGTTTTGTTGCGAAAAAAGGTACTTTCTCGTCTGTCCTGAATGTAAAACAAGAGGTTCTAGGATCTTGAATTATGGACTCAGGTGCTACTGACTGCATGATAGGTGATGTTAGAGTCTTTAATACCTTTGAGCCATGTAAAGGTAATTATAATGTTAAGATTGTTGCCGGTTCCCTATCTAAAATTACCGGGTGTGGTTTAGTTGTGATTTCATAAACTTGAACACTACATTTGGTTTTTTTTGTTCCCAATTAGGACTATAATTTATTATCAATTACGAAACTCACCTTTCATGAAAAATGTGTGACCAAATTTTACCCTTCCTATTGTGTTTTTCAGGACATTATCTCAGGTAAGATGATTAGAACTGCTCAGGTGAAATCTGGTCTTCATGTCCTCAATGCTAAAGCTTCAAAGGGTATACAATGTAAACTGGTTGATTCCGGATTATCTTTTATTGAGTCTAGTTAAAGGTCTAATAAAAATAGTGCAATCATGTTATGGCACTATAGGTTAGGGCATCCGCATTTCATGTACCTCGAATGGATGTTAAAAATGGTGCAAGTAGGTGTTTAGAGCAAAATACAGGGCTGATGGGAGTGTAGAACGCTATAAAGCTAGACTACTTGTGAAGGGTCTTACACAAACATATGACATCGATTATAAGGAGACGTTTGCTCCAGTGACTAAGTTGAACACAATTCGAGTTCTATTTTCTATTGCAACAAATCTGAACTGGAAGCTCCATCGAATGGAGGTTAAAAATGTTTTCCTGAACAAAAAGTTGAGGGAAGAAGTCTACATGGAGGGACCACAAGGTTTTGAAGCGTTCTTTCGAAACAAACTGTGTAAATTAAAAAAATCCTTGCATGGGTTAAAACAGTCACCTAAAGCGTGGTTTAAGAGGTTAACTAAGACAGTTAGGAGGTATGATTACTCTCAATGTCAAACTCACCATACCTTGTTTGTCAAACATTCTATAGGTAACATAGCTACTATGCTTATAATATATGTGGAATGTGGATAACATGATAATAATTAGGAACAGTAAAAAGGAGATTCGGATATCGAAGTATTTCCTAGTCAGGAATTTGAGATTAAAGATCTAGGAAAGTATTTTTTGGGAATGGAGGTTACAAGATCACAAGCTGGAGTGTTTATCAACCAAAGAAAGTACATACTAGATATTCTCAAAGAAACAAGGATGACAGAGTGCACACCTACAGATACTCCTATGGATAGTACAACTAAACTAGGTTTAGTTGAAGATAGTCTTCCGGTGGATAAAGGGAGATATCAACGCTAGCTTTCTTAGATACTAATCTATTTGTCATATACTAGACCAGACATTGTTTTCTCTATAAACACTGTTAGTCAGTTCATGAATAACCCAACAGAAGAGCATATGGGAGTTGTTACGCGGTTTCTTAGATATTTAAAAATGACACCTAGTCAGGCGAATTGTTTCAAGAAGAATGAGAATCGGAAAATCAACGTATTTACTGATGCAAATTGAGTAGGTTCAATGTGTGGGAAAATTTGGTCATATGGTGCAGCAAGAAACAAGTTGTTGCATCTCGGAGCAGTGCTGAAGCAGGGTTTGGAGCTATGGCTCATGGAATTTGTGAGGGAATTTGGCTACAGAGACTTCCGAAGGAACTCAAAGCACCTCTGGCCACATCTATTAGGTTACTGTGTGAAAATCAAGCAGCTATTAGTACAACTAAGAACCTGGTACATCATGACAGAACAAAACATGTAGAGATTAATCGACACTTCATAAAGGAGAAAGTTGATTCAGAGATGGTCAAGTTGATCTACACATCTACAAACTCACAAGTAGCAAATGTTTTCACAAAGGCTATTCTTAGGGCATCTTTTGAAGAGTTGTGCTCTAAGTTGGGAACGATCAACATTTACAGCCCAACTTGAGAGGAGAGGACGAGGGGTGCGAGGGCTCATGGTGTAGATTTCTTGTTAGTAATGGTAGGTTGATTAGTTTCCTATTTTAGGAGATTTGGTCAACTTATCTAATTACCTTTTCTATGAAGATTGTATGTTAGTGCCTACTTTGTAGTGATTGTATCTAGTTTTTCCTATTTTTTATTTTCCCCTTTCATAGCTACTCTAGGTCAACTACTTTGTATACATATTTGGTTAAGGTAGTACAGTTCCTTTAAGTTTTTGAATAAAATATACATAAACTTCTCTAAACCCTTTCTTTCTTTACATAGCAAGAAGAAGCATGCTAATTATAGCTTATTACCAAAAACATGGATAGGAGTATATAGACCAAATACCTGATTCATAGTCGGAATTATTGGTTCTATAATTATCTTTTGCTTCTCGGGAAAGACTCTTGTCCTTTCACTTGAAGATTTCCAGCGGATATCCCAAGCTACATCAAGATGATAAAGAATCTGTGCAAGGCATTATTTCGTGATACATTATAAATTTAGCATCAATTATAGAAAAAAAATTCTTAATAGCACAGAAGATAAAGAATCAGACATCTTTAATAGGAACCCAGACCGTAATTTACATGTCCTTAATCTAAGATTCTAAACATTAAACTGCATAATCACTAGCTTATATGATAACATATCATGACAACCTCTAACTCAAAAATTACATAGACAAACAGCTCATCAACGCGAGACTGATTGAGGTCACTCTTACCAATTTAAATAAAAGCATGCTTAATCCATATTAGAAAGTACAAACAACTGAACAAGAACGTACTATCAAATTGAGATTTCAAATGTTGCATTAAGATTATGCATTACGAGTCGAGCAAAATTTTTCTGATTTATTGTATTTACAATTCTCCATTTCTCTATATTTTGTCCCTCAAGGAAGAGCAAATAAAATTTTTCAAACAAATACAGTCATAATACCTTTTTGCCCAGAAGATAAGAAGCGGTATATGTAGGTATGTTAGATACCTGAAGTTTAATTATTGTCGAATAAATATACTCCGTGCTCTCCTCACTTGCACAAGAGACTGACAAAACAAGCTCCTAGAAGTAATGGAATGTAAGTATACTGGATTACATGCAGCCTGCCAGTCAACAATTATGAGTGTGATGCAGGAACGCGATATAGATGTTACCTGCTTCGAATCTTGTAGTTTAGCTAGAAATTCATCAGGATGTCCCTCTTGCAAAGCTCTTAAACAACTAGCAATCCAGAAAATGAAAACAAAAGGGTAACCAAAGCAAAAAGTCACAAGAAAGAAACATTCTTTTCTAGTTATCTCATAATTCGGATACTCACGACAATCAACAAAAGACCAGAAGATAAGAACAAAAACAATCATTATCCATCTTCATATCCATACATCAAGAATTACATCCAGAATCTAGTCGTACAATAAAAATGACCATATCACCATTTAGAAAATATGAAGTTATCAAAATATTGTTCCAATCCAATAACTAAATACTTTCAGCATCCTGAAATTATATTTATTTATATCTCACACTGTTCCCATGGTGTTTTAATTTATTTTCTACTTCTTGATTTTAAAGTAGTTATGCAGCATGTTGCACTTGCTACATTAGAAGTCCAACAGGAACAAGCAGAGACAAAATTGACAATATATTTCAAAACAAAACAGTTTTTCACCAGTCAAAGCCTTTCCAAAGTGTTTATTTTCCATCAAAATGTGATCAAATGTTTATAACTGTACTCATTTTCTTTCACTCCACTTATTTATTGACCGCTATTTCTTTGTTCTTGGTGCATTGATTATCTAATGTGATCTTTGCCAACATTAGTAATCTATGCTTTTTCCCTTTCAAAATGTAAATACGTTGCTGATGAAATCATGAAAAATTTTCAACATCAATATTCATAAGCTCTGATTGAACACATACAGTTTAGAACTGCAAGCTGATATCTAGAAACTAATCAAACTATGGGGAAAAATGAAGGAAAAAGTAGGTAAGCACCTGCTCATATGCATCGATAAACAGAGAGAGAGCTCAATACACAATGGCAGCAAAAGTCACCTTAGCATCTTCACAAATCCAGAGTTAATATATAAATCAATTACTCCCTAAGTAAAACAAGATAAATAGGTTCCATTTTGGTAACATGACCGTAAATCATCTATAATTATCAACTCTAAAAGTTTTATACTATGGATAAGATTTAAATCTCAAAATAGATTATTAAACACAGTTAAAACAAAGTTACCTATGCAAATTTTCATTGAAATGACCACTTTTGATGTATTGACCTGAAGGAGAATTGGCTTCCACAGAAAGTAGGGAAAAGTCCCAATTTCCTGCACGCCATGCAGCCTCATACTGCAAATTACATGAACAACAGAATTCACAGAGAAATATTAAACAAGCAATTCAATCAACACAAATAAAAAGAAGAAACACACTCTTATTTATCCAGCAAATAATGTAAGGAAATTAAATTAAGAAAACCTGCAATTCAGTGAACTCCAGGTCATGCTGATATTGGCCATTTCGAATGGTCAGTCCTTGGCAATACATATCCAGCACGTGCATACAACCAATTTGCTGCAAAGATCTAACCAACCCTTTGTAAGGCTTCCTCGTTTTCATCTCATTTTCCAATGTGGACATATGTGCAGATAAAGCTGTGGAACCACCATCCATTTGCACCATGGCATTGGATCGCAATTGTAATTCATAGTATTCAAGGGCCTTGCTCCAGTTTCCCTCATGCTCCAATGTAACAATTTGAGATAACAACTGTTCAAGTCATCCGACAAAACCAAAAAGTACAAAGCCATGAGACTTTTTTGTCAAGACTAAGTGTTAAGAGAGCCTTGTATCATTAGTTAGGCCCTCCTATTAGCATAAACTTTTAGGTCTACGGGCTATACACAACTAGTGTAAGAAAAAACTACATAGATTAATTTTTAAAATAAGTCATGCTACTCATTACTGCTTTACAGCAGAATGCAAGTCCAATTGTATCAATGCATCACCATCAAAGTATCAAAGGCCGAATAAAAAAATAATAATCATCATGATCATCATCACAATCATACTGTTACAACAAGTAGTCCCATTCAATTTTTGCATTCAGAATTAGAAAATTATAGCAAACAGAGAAATTTGGCAGTAAGCCTGCAAGATTCCATATGATTGAAAAAATTACCTAGTTCATTTTTAATTGACTAACAAATAACTTGAACAAATTTGCAAGTTCTAGCTTTTATCTACTGCTGAAACGTTATAATGCAAGCCAAATCAATAATACAGCTTCTCTTATTCTCAAAATAATAATAATTATAATAATAATAGTAATAAATAATACAGCTTCTCTTCACTCTTTTATCAAACATAGGGACAATTGCATCTACAAGTCAATACAAGGAATTTTTTTTTTTTTTTTCTAACAAGTTCATATAAGTAATCAGTATTTCAAGTCATATACATTAGAGTCTAGTTGCAAAGAATATATATTAACATTACATCTTAGGAAGTAGTAATACCCAGTGAAAAAGAATCAACAAGGTCATGCATATACAAACTAACCTTGTGAGACTGGATGATGCCATACAAGCTGTCAGGTTCATTGATTTGGGTGACTGCTGAGACAAGTATTTCAATATGAAGAGGTATCTGCCAAAGCAGAAAAGAAAAAAAAAAGGTGAAAACATGCGGTTAAGAACTGTTTTTTAATGGTAGTCAGACAGTACAGTAGAGCAGTAGAGAACATCTTTCAGATAAAGCAGACCATAGCGGTCCAGTCTATCAATAGTTCTACGACGAACCAACAGACATTAATAGAACACAAAAAACAAAAACTTTAATATATATATAAATCTTTTATTTCCACTTAATTTACCGTCTCAAGATGGGAAAAATCTGGACTCCCTATTGTGAGGCTGTTGAAATGCTCTTCACACCAATGCTCCACATACATCACAGCAGTAAAATATGAGCCACAAATCTATAAAGCATACACATCAGAGTTAGAGAAATTGACATGGATATGTTACGAAATAATTTGGACACCACATTATCCTTCCAAGATGTCCAGACTTCAACAATAATTCCGACAAAATCTCAACTACTATATGCACCTAACAGATGCGATTTGTTTGTCTTTATTTGTTGTTCTACGCAGAACAACAAAAAATTAAAGTTGCATCCATCAGATGCATTTAATAGCTTCAAAATCAAGGTCTGGAATTAGTTGAAACTAAATTATCCTGACAAGAAGATCTGTCTGTAAAGGAACAAAGTGCAGAAATTTTAATACTCACAACTGCTGCCTTAGCAACAACAAGATAATCGATGGACAGCCAATAAACCTGACAAAATATCACTCGTCAGAAACCGAAGGAACAAAAACACTTATCACATATGGCCCTCAACCTTTCTTCCAAGAGTTTATTCTTATAAAATGAAGCAAATCATCGATTTGAATTTTTCATTTTTAGGGAATGCATACGGCTTGAAAAACAATTATAATTTTCCATAACCAGAATATTCAATATGCTTATGGGTAAGACAGAGACCTATATACACATAATATATGTATGTATATATATATATATATATCAAATCAATTCATTATTTAATTAATAAAAAGTCCTTAGCAAAATATATACCTGCAACAGAAAATTCATACACAGATAAAAACTGAAAAATGTACCTTGTCCCACAAAGATGTAGATGTAGCCACAGCACTTGATGTTGCTGCCAAATCTCTTGTCTTCACAGAGGTGGAACGAGATTTTGAGCTATAACTAGAAGGCTTGGCATACTGCAAAAGCATAGGTCCATTATCATTAGAATGTTTTAAATAATAGCATCTATATTACTAGGAATTAATATTTATTGGAACTATTCGCTCCTTCCCGTCAACCACTGAACTTTTATCCTGAAAAAAGTTTCCATATGTAGAAACTTAATTTTTAGTACAAATTCTTACAAATCTATTTATATTGAAATGGGATATGTATTATATGACTACGTAGGTTCGTGTCTTAATAATAGACACTACACAAAAAAATTTAAATCCTTAAGACTGATTTACCCTCCTTCATCCTGGCTCAGCAAGATTTAATTTAACCAATGACCTCAAGAAACCTTCAGAGGTAACATGTGATCAAATTAGTGTATTAGCTGAAGGTATATGTTACTTCAAAACCTTATGCCAGCTATACGGTGCAGCGTCATCCATTTCAATTTTTAATTATCAAATAAATATGAACTATCTTTTGGTAGTTACATAGAAGCTGCAAGAGCAGCAGCTCATCACAGAAACTAAACAGGCAACACAGAAACTTCTATTTCTCACTTTGAATTTAAACTACAGAGCGGAATTGGAATGAAGTTACGGCATATAGCAAAAATAAAACCTGTACCGTGATCTCTTTCAAAGAGGAATTGTTAATTGCTAAAGATCCAAAGCATCCAGTAGAATACACTGATTTCTATAGAATTTCAGAAAACTGAAAACAGAAACAACAGAACAACTCAAAGGCTTCATATTCAATATTTTTACCTTAGACGTTTCTCTTTTCAGTGGCACAAATGAAGATTTTTCCATGACATGACATGAACGAAGTTCATTAAGGGCACTCAACAAAACTTGAATTGATTTCATCAATTTATTAGATTCCGTGAATATATGTTTCTGCACCTGCACATTCAATGAAGATTAATATACCAACTCCATACAAGCAACAATGCCCAATAAACAAGCAATTAAATACGCAAGAAGCAATTAAATATGCAAAAGTTCTCACATATTAGCATTAAAAAGATAAGTTTTTACAACGGTCAAAACTAAGCTAAAAAGCATCGAATTCATACTTGTTTTGGATGTTTCTTGACATCCAATATCATACTCAGTTCACTTAAAACATAGCAATATGGAAGACAACACAACGCAAATGAAAAAACCCATGTCTTAAAGCAAAAGAAAGAAGAAAACGCATATGTGCAGGGAATTATGGCATGTTTACTAACTTGGTACTTTAATAACAGAAAAGGAACTTAACTGAAATTTAAAGAACTTCTACCTTAGAGAAAGTTTTGAGAATTAATCTACGAGGACCCCAATTCATATATTTGTCTAATTCCAAAAAGAATCCAATTCTTTGAAAATTAGTGACTTTAGACCAATCAGCTTGGTTTCTCGCTTGTATAAAATTATTGCCAAAGTTCTTTCTCTTAGATTGAAAAAGGTGTTGGACAACACTATTTCTAATTGTCAGTCTGTTTTTGTTAAATGTAGACAAATTCTTGATGCTGGCTTGGAGGCTAATGAGGTGGTGGAAGAGTTCAGAATTGTTGAATTATGTGTAATTATGTAATTAATAGTGTAGCTGATTTTATTCTTGTTTCCTAGTTTGGAGATTTATTGTTATTTCCTAGTTTAGAGATTTGTTAGCTATTTTGTTTCCTACTAATTAGAGATTCCTATAGTTTAGGGATTGTGATTATCCTTCCTTTAGAAGGCTCCCTCTTTTGTATATATATATGTTGTTATTGACTAGAAATTATATACACACAAATTTTCTCTCAATATTTTTTCATGGTATCAGAGCAACCCTAGTCACTGTTTTTCTTTCCATAGCCGTCCTAGGTTAGTTCTCCATCTACTACCTTTTTCCGGTAGCACTCAACACTGTTTTTCCTGCAGTTTTTTCATCAGACATCTACTGCTTTTCCGGCAGCACTCAACATTGTTTTTCCGGCAGTTTTTCATCAGACATCTACTGCTTTTTCCGGCAGCATTCTACACTGGTTCGGCAATATTCATCAGCCATCTGAGCCTTTATTTCATTCTCGACAACAACATCAAATATCAAACATTACAATAGTTTCATCCTAGCCTTTATTACTGCTCTTTCCGGCAGTAAACACTAATTTCTTACTGTTTTTCCATCAGTAAACTCATTAGCTGCTTCACTTGTGCCTTTGCTGCCCACATAGCCCACTCTTGTTTAGTATTGTCATTCCGTCGCACTCTGTTGCCTCACCGAGTGAAGGTGGTGGAGCAGAATCGGTGGTGCACATTCAGGAGCAGTTGGATCAATTGCAGAAAATGGTTTCAATTCTAAATGCCTCAGTGGTTAGTATTGGATCTGTTGCTACTAAAGGTACATTCTCTACCGCTTTGAATGTGAAGAAGGAGGTCTCAGGAACTTGGATTGTGGATTTAGGAGCAACTGATCACATGACAAGTGATGTTAGGGTGTTTAGTACTTTTGAACCATGTCAAGGTAATTTTACAGTGAAAATTGCAGATGGTTCACTTTCCAAAGTCACAGGATGTGGTACCGTGATTATCTCAAAAACTTTAACCCTAAAGTCTGTGTTATATGTTCCCAATTTAGATTGTAACCTTCTATCTATTTCAAAGCTTACTCATGATGAAAAGTGTGTATCTAAATTTTTTCCCACTTATTGTGTGTTTCAGGACATGATTTTAGGGAAGACAATTGGAATTGCTGAGATACAATCTGGTCTCTATCTAATCAAGGCTGAAGCCTCTAAGGGTATACAAGGTCATTCTGCTGAGTCCAAGGTATTGTGTCCTGAGTCTATATCTGAGTCTCTGTCTAGGTCCAATAAAGAGAGTGCTATTATGTTATGGCACTATAGGTTAGGACATCCAAATTTCTTGTATTTAGAGAAGTTGTTTCCTAACTTATTTCATAATAAAAGTTCAAAAAATTTTCATTGCGACTTTTGTGAATTATCAAAGCATACTCGTTCTGTGTTTCACCATAGTAGCTACAAAGCCTCAAAACCTTTTACATTAATTCATAGTGAAGTCTGGGGACCATCTAGAGTTCTTAACATCACTGGGGCGAAGTGGTTTGTCTCATTTGTTGATGATCATACCAGAGTCACTTGGATTTTCCTAATGAAAGAAAAGTCTGAGGTCACCAATATTTTCAAAAACTTTAATCCAATGGTTAAAAATCAGTTTCAAATCAAAATTCAAGTTTTTAGGTCAGATAATGGGAGAGTTTGTTAACCAAGGGTTGAGAGAGTATTTTTTGAGTGAGGCGATTGTTCACCAAACCTCCTGTGTCGACACACCTCAACAAAATGGGATCTCTGAGAGAAAAAACCGGCACCTGTTAGAGGTAACAGGGTCATTATTGTTTTGTATGAGAGTGCCAAGTCGTTTTTGGGGTGAGGCTGTTCTCACAGCTGTGTATCTGATTAATAGACAACCCTCTAGAATATTACAGTTTAAGACTCCATGTCAAACTTTGCTTGAAACATATCCTCACACAAGACTCATATCAAACATTCCTCTTCGTGTTTTTGGTTGCACAGTGTTTGTGCATATTCAACCACATTATAGGGGTAAGCTTGATCCTAGAGCCATTAGGTGTTTATTTTTGGGTTATTCACCTACTCAAAAGGGATATAGATGCTACAACCCAGAAACTAGAAAGATTCATGTTTCTCTCGATGTTACATTTGTTGAAGATCAACCTTGTTTCCCTCAAACTAAAATTCAGGGGGGGAATGAGAGTGAATTTCAGTTTTTGGATGATATTGGTGATCCTCACAGTCATGTTCCTGGTGCACATTCATCTCCTATAGGGTGTGATCCTCACGGTCATGTTTTCCATCCTCACAGTCTTGTTCCTGGTGCAAATTCGTCTCCTATAGGTCTGTCTAGTCCTATCGGTGAGTCTCAATTGGAGTCTTCTTATAATGTGCCTGAAATTCCTCAGTTTGAATCCAATATGTCTCCTATACAATCACAGTCTTCTGACTCTCCTCAAACTTCTGATCATCCAGAAATGACATCTAAGTTCCAAGCAGAACCTATTGTACACTCGAGGAGGCCTAAGGAAAATAAAAATGGGTTCGACAAGGTTGAATCTCAACAAGACCAGGTGTCTCAACCGAAATTAGTCCACACACCTGATCCTAACATTGAACCCTTGAGTGATTCTACCACTAGCCAAAATACCAATCAGATCAGTGAGGAAGTTTCTTCTGATGATGAAGGACCAATTGCCCTAAGGAGACCAGTAAGAGAGTGTAGAGCAAGACCGCTTTACCCATTGAGTAAGTACGTATCTTATGAGGGCCTTTCAGCTAGTTACAAATCTTTTGCTCATAATATTTCTCAAGTACTTATTCCAGCAAACATTCAAGAGGCCATGTCAATGCCAGAATGGAAGAATGCTATTATGAAAGAACTAGGAGCACTTCAAAGAAATAAAACCTGGGAAATTACAGAATTACCGAGAGGTAAAAAGGCTGTGGGGTGCAAATGGGTTTTTACAGTGAGACATAAAGCAGATGGCAGTGTAGAACGTTACAAGGCAAGATTGGTGGCTAAAGGGTTTACACAAACCTATGGAATTGACTATGAAGAGACGTTTGCCCCAGTTGCTAAGCTGAACACGATCAGAGTTCTTCAATCCTTAGCAGTTAATCTGAACTGGAAGCTTCATCAGATGGATGTTAAGAATGCCTTCCTGAAGTCTGTAAGTTTATATGGAAGGTCCTCCAGGTTTAGAAAATCTGTATAGAGACAAAGTCTGTAAGTTGAAAAAGTCTCTGCATTGGTTAAAACAGTCTCCCAGAGCATGGTTTGACAGGTTCACAAGGGCGGTAAGAAGGTTTGGCTATACTCAATGTCAAGCTGACCATACTTTGTTTGTTCATCATGCTACAGGCGTTATTACTATATTCATTGTGTATGTGGATGATATGATAGTGACCGATAACAGTGAGGAGGAAATTCAGAGGTTAAAGTCTTTCTTATTCAAGGAATTTGAAATCAAGAATTTAGGAAGTATGAAATACTTCTTAGGGATGGAAGTGGCAAGATCAAAGGCTGGAATTTGCATAAATCAGAGGAAGTACGTCTTGGATCTACTCAAAGAAACTGGTGTGACAGAATGCAAGCCAGCTGATACACCAATGGACTATACAACAAAGTTGGGCCTCATGGAAGGGAGTCCACCAGTTGACAAAGGAAAGTATCAACAGTTGGTGGGGAAATTGATTTATTTATCACATACCCGACCGGATATTGCTTTTCCAGTGAGCACAGTTAGTCAATTCATGAACAATCCTTGCGAAGAACATATGGGAGCGGTTATGAGAATCCTACGGTACTTGAAGATGACACCGGGACAAGATATCTGTTTTAAGAAAAGTGAGGACATAAGTGTTAAGAGTCTTCACAGATACAGATTGGGCCAGTTCGGCTGTGGATAGGAGGTCTACTTCTGGGTACTGTTCTTATGTTTGGGGTAATTTGGTCACTTGGCAAAGTAAGAAACAAGCTGTGGTCTCACGTAGCAGTGCTGAAGCAGAATTTCGAGCAATGGCCCATGGAATTTGTGAAGGAATTTGGTTGCAAAGGTTGCTGAATGAACTCAAAGTTCCTATGGTCATGCCTATGGAGTTGTTGTGTGACAATCAATCAGCAATTAACATAGCTAAGAATCCAGTTCACCATGACAGAACAAAGCATGTGGAGATAGACCGACATTTTATCAAAGGGAAGCTAGAAGAAGGGTCTGTCAAGTTAATTTACACGCCTACCAATTCTCAGACAGCTGATGTATTTACTAAAGCTTTACCAAGAGCATCTTTTGAAGGATTGTGTTCCAAGCTAGGCATGATTAACATTTATTGCCCAGCTTGAGGGGGGGTGTTGAATTATGTGTAATTATGTAATTAATAGTGTAGCTGATTTTATTCTTGTTTCCTAGTTTAGAAATTTGTTAGCTATTTTGTTTCCTACTAATTAGAGATTCCTATAGTTTAGGGATTGTGATTATCCTTCCTTTAGAAGGCTCCCTCTTTTGTATATATATATGTTGTTATTGACTAGAAATTATATACACACAAATTTTCTCTCAATATTTTTTCAAGAATAAAGAAAAGAAAAGATGTTTTCAAAATTTATTTTGAAAAAGCTTATGATCATGTCAATTTGAATTTTCTGAACTTTATCTTGAAAGTAAAAGGTTTTGGGATAGCTGGATTACGTATGCTTAAAGCCCTCAAATTTTTTAATCTTGATAAATGGGAGAACTAGCGAAAAATTTTTTGCTTCTAGAGGAGTCAGGCAAGAAGACCCACTTTCTCCTTTTTTGTTTATTCTTGTGGCTGATGGTTTGAGAAGGTTAATCGATAGAGCAAATGAGTGTCATCCGGTGGAGGGTTTTTCTATTGGAAAGGATAATGTTATTGTCTCTCATCTGCAATTTGTTGATGATAGTGTTTTCTTCTCTTACGGTGATGAAGAGAAATTTGGTTCTTTGGTTTATTTGATTCAATTGTTTTGTTAGGTGTTAGGGCTTAAGGTAGGTTTGGCCAAGAGTGTTTTCGTGGGAATAAATTGTGATGAAAGGAAGATAGTTTGTTTGACCAATGCTTTTGGGTGTGACGTAGGTTATTGGCCGTTTAAGTATTTAGGGTTGCCTTTGGAAAGTAATTCAATATCTTCAGAGTTTTGGACCCCAGTGGTGGAGAAAGTAGAAAGAAGATTAGAGGGCTGGAAAAATGTTTTTTCATCCAGGGGAGGAAGGCTTGTCTTGATTTAAGCGGTGTTACATAGTATTCTCACTTATTATCTTTCCTTGTTTGGAATTTCTGTTGGGATGGCAAAGAGAGCTAAGAAAATTATGAGAAATTTTCTGTGGGATAGATTTGGTGAAGGAAGGAAGGTTTATTTAATTAGTTGGGACGTTGTCTCTCTCCCTTGCAATAAAGGTGATTTAGAGATAGGAAATATTATGAAGAAAAATTTAGCTTTACTCGATAAATAGTTGTGGATGTTTCCTTTGAAACCTAACTCTTTATGACATAAAATGATTAAGAGTAAGTATAACATTTAAGAAAATGGCTAGGATTCCACTGTGGTTCTTAACGATTTTAGCCGATGTCCGTGGAATGTTATCATGCAAGGCTTTCAAGATTTTACAGGTAATTTGAAGTTCATAGTCGGAAATAGGTCTCAAATTCGGTTTTGGGAGGATTACCGGTTGGATTCTTGACCTCTTTGCCTCTTTGCCTAAAGCTTCCTAGATTATATCAACTTGCTTCTTCTCCAAGTGCCTCAATTCTAAGCAGAATGGATTGTTCTTCTCGTCTTAGAGAATGGTCTTTTGATTTTAGGAGAAATTTGAATGATAGGGAAATTGAGAAATTTTCCTCACTTATTTCCTCTCTTTAAAGCGTTTCTTTCAATTCGGGATCGAATGATCGAAGGGTTTAGAGGTTGACTCCCAATGGTGATTTTTCATGCAAGTCTATTTTTAAAAAGTTGGTTCAAGATGATGTTCTTCCAAGGTTTGAGGTTGCTAGTCTTATTTGGAAGTCTTAGATTCTGAATAAGGTTAAATTCTTAGTTTGGCTTATTTCTCATTAGCAATTACATATTTGTGATATCCTTCAAAAAAGATTCCCTAGTATATGTTTTCCTCCCTATCGATGTGTGTCATGTATAAGAGTAATGGGGAAAGTTTGGATGTTCAATGTTTGAAAACTTATAGAACAAGTTTTTTTTAGTTGGATTGAAATAGGCAGCCTCTAAATCTTTAAGTTCTTTCTTTTTAGAAGAATTTAAAGTGCTTAATGGAGTAAAGAATGCTAGTATTCTTTAGTATTGTGGAGTTTTTGCCGTTTTATGGGTTATCTGGGAAGAAAAAAACAAAAGAATCTTTAATGAAGTTGCAGAAGTGGAGAATTTCTTAGAGGATAAAAGTGTACTATCTAGCTTCTCTTTGGGCTTCATCTAATGAAGATTTTGAAGACCTTTCTTGATTTTTCATTTCGTTTGATTGGAAGACAATTGTTTGTTGATTATTTGTTCTTTTCTTGTCATTTTTGTTTGTGTTATTAGTGGACTACTAATTTACGTTTATAATTTCTTTCTCGTTTTAATAAAGTTTTTGTTTCCTATAAAAAAAAATTACAAGGACCCCACATTCAAATAAAGAATTAAGTTCTTATTGGAAATAGAACTTAATTCACTCCCTCACCCTAATAATCATGTTCTCCTAAATATACTCAATTATTAATCCCAAACGTTATATAAATATGGTATCAGAATAATAAATTTGTTTCCACTTTTAATTTCTTTTTTTGATAGGAAACAAAACTTTATTAATAAAAAACAAAGCAGTTACAACCGTAAACTAGAGGTCCACTAACAAAACAATCAAAAACTAAAACAAAAATATAACTCAATGTACAATCGCCTTCTAGTTAAGAAGAATGAGAAATAAGGAATAGTCTTTGAAATCTTCACAAGAAGATGCCCAAAGAGAAGCTAAATAATATGTTTTATCCCCTAAAAATTCGCCTCATCTTCAATATCTTCAAAGATTGTAAATTAATTTTAATTTCTCTCCTTTTCCTTTCCACTATAACTCAATTCCTTATCTATTTCACTTCTAATTAATAAATGTGTCATTAGTCCAAGAAACTCAAAAATCTTAATGGAAGAAGAAGCCACAATCGAATTAATGTTCTTTATATCAAAGACCAAGAAATTCGCTGAACTTCACACAAGCTATTCAAGAATATAACCTGTGTAGAAATTATCTTGTGAAGGTTGACATCCATATCCTTCCTTCCAGCTACATTGACAAACACACTAGGCATCAGAAGCTCAGCGGCTTCAGATTTCAGCAGCACAATGTCTTGACATAATCTGGGACAATGTAAAGACAACTAAGGTTATGATTTCATAAAACATTTGTTTGAATGTAGAAATCCAATACCTTAATATCACATCATCGCAGTAGCCAATTAGCGAGTACACAAGCAAACAAATCCACATCTCAAAAGTTTTCTCATTGGTCTCCCACACAGTAGCATTCTCCGGCAGAAGTACATCAGCTGATAACAAGTTAAAATGAATCATCACATATTTTACGGACTAATTGACAATCAAAACACTACCATAAAACAATGGTTTTTCATGTCATTTCAGGTGCAAACATCTGCATCTTTCAAAGATCTAGGTAAATTTGTAAATGGGCATGAATGGTCATCAACAATAGAATTTAAGCTGTTCCAGAACAGCTATAATGATTTTGATCAAACCTCTCAACAACCTCGCATAAAACCACTCAACACGACAACAATAAATCAAGATGACAAGATCTTTATCCAAGAGCGCTCACAACCTCCTTCAAATTTTGAATGTGAACTGAGAAAAAGGACTGTATGTATGTGCATAAAGATGTTATTGTTTCAAAACTATTATTAAAAACTCTAAAAGTGATATTGAAAAACCTAGGAATTAGTAAACAGACAAAACAAAAACTACTGCCAAAAGTTCACAAAAGTAGAGTGGCTTACCTTTAAACTTCCTATCCAAATCACACAGGAACTTCTGCACCAGCTCAACATTAACGCCTTTAGAGTGAACCTACAAGACAATCATCTTCATAAGAGGTTCAGGACAAAAACTACTCCCAACTCTAAACTAAGGTAACCCATCACAAATGAGACTATGAATGTATCATTAGCAACACACAATTAGACAAAAATGTTAATCATAACTCGAAATGGCTGTCAGCAAGAAGCCTAAATGAGTGTCTTAAGACTCATCCCCAATAAATATTTCCTGGTGGAGAGTGATCTGTTGATGTTCAAATCTTTTGTGCCAAGTCAAGAACTGGAAAATAAAAAATTCAACTGTCTCTAAGATTCCTCATGAGAAGAAAAGAGCCCCAATGTGAATGTTGCTACTACTGGCATCACTATTAATGCCAGCTGTCCATGTGGAAGAAAAATGCACCCCTAGGCAATCTCATGCTTAGAAGTTAGAATGCCAACTGGCCACCTCTTATCCATATTTTTCCCATTTAATAATTTTGAGGCATTCAAAAGCTGGCAAAATCGAAGAACTGATATAATAACAAACTAAGAATTGATATAATAAAGAATTGACTGCTTACCTCAACAAGAGACCTCTCATAAGAATCAAATGACATTATAGCTCTTTGACCCCTTTCGGTTGAAAGTATTCCCTTAATGAGAGGGAGAAACAAATAAGAATTTGTTACTCTCACAAGAGCTTAAATGTAATAATTAAAGTAAAGCAAAAATTAATATTGCTATTTTTTTTTCAAGTTTGGTAAGTGAAAACTTTCATACAAAGAAAAGACAAAAGAAAAACTAAAGTTAAACTTACTTTCTAAAAGAATCAGAGATACTAAATCTCTAAAACAACAGCATAAATAAACTATGCAAGCAAAGCCCTGATCCAAGATTATTTAAAAACATTAACACAGAAACTATGGAGAGAAAGAAACTGTACTTTGAACTATTTGCTTCTTAGTCTTTTGATTCTTAGATCAGAATTTGGCATCCACTCAAGTGCATACTCAAAATTTTTCATCTGGAGGTGGAAGTAATCAACTAGAAACCCAGAACTCAAAACTTTGAAAAAAAAAAAAAATGAAGGAAGAAACAAAAAGGCAGAATGACACGTAAGGCAGCTAGAAACCCTCACAATCAGCATCACCATCAAAATCTATGTTCTTCTAGTAAAAATTTTACTTGCTCTGTCAACATGTATGTGATCAATGTGGCCTACTATATGAATTTATTTTAAACAGTGTATACAGTTCAAGTATGGTTCTTCTTTAACACATGGCACTATTATATGAATTTATTTTTAGATGGAACATGAACATGTATTATTACCAATAAGGAAGAAGAGCAAGAGAGCCAGGAGTACACAAGGCCATCAAAAAATGGCCATTTACACAATGACAAACGATTATACGAGGCACTACAATATGAATTTATAGAATTCAGTTTCTAAAAGAAAAACAACAAATCGAAGCGCAACAAAGTTTTATTTCCTTTTCCCTATCAAAAACAAGAAAAATAATAACTAAGTTCTATATATGAAAAATTTAATAATCCATGCAAGAAAAATTTATTAATAGAGCTTGATCAATTTGCAATAAATACATGCAACTCTATACAATGTATCAGGATCAGCATCGCACCATCACATGCTTTGCCGATGTTGTATAATTTATGATCTCAGACACAGACAAAAACAAATATGCATTCACTTTATCTGATTTACAGTGAATCAAATGTAAGAACAAATCACATGCCATGTTAGAAGTCATTGGAAGAAAACAATGAAGTAAAGCTTGAAAAACTTCATTGGTTGACTGGTGGTTCACACTTGTAATCTCTCTCTTTTTTTAGAAATGTCTTTGTTTCCTATCCCCAAAAATATTTTTTAAAAAAAAAAAAGCATGAGAAACTTACAAAAGGAAAACATTCCAAAAAAAATCTCAATGGACTCACCCGAAGAGTTTTTGATGTCATATCAACAATTTTCACAGAGTCATCCATCAGATATTTATTCAAAAGTTTCAACAGTGCAACCAAAAGCTCTTCAGATATACCACTGTCCATATGGAAATTGAGTTCAGAAGGAATGCCACGAGTAATGGGTTGGCAAATTTGACTACAGTCTCTAGGCAGATGGAAAACAACACAATGTGGGTCCCAAATGCCAACCTATGATCACAAAAAAAGGGAAGAAAACACATTAAACTTCCACACATAAAATATATTTAGTTTAAATTAGAATTAGTAGTGATACCCTAGATATAAAATCAGACACCCATGCTCTAATACTGCTCGCATCATCTGAACGACACATCCGGACAAGAGTCCAGACTGCCCGTACAATTTCATGGTCAGAATGCCAATCAACAACATCTTCTGCAGTCTTCTCTTTTTGAAATGTATCGATTGTAAGTAACTTTTTGTGCAGTGATTGGAAACTGAAGAAGAGACCAAACAATAGTTAAGCATCTCAGCAGCAAAATCAAAGCAACAATACAGAACAGAGTTCAAGTTGCAAGTCTAAATAAAATTTTGGCTCAGAAAAGGCAACCACCTCCAGGAAAGCAATCTTGATGGAAGGTAGCAAGACCTCTTTACAAACTGAAAATGAGAAGAATACCAGAAAAACAAAATACAGTAAGAAAAATGTCCAAAAAGTTAAACAATGACAAGCAAAGTAAAATCTGAAGGCAGTTTACCTTCAATAAGTGGTCTCTTGCAGAGTAGGCTCGGCATATTTCTTCTTGAAAGCTCCGTATTTCATCAAAGATACCAATTTCCGGGAAGGGCTCTAACTCCTGCAAGGCATAGTGACATATAACTCAAAGAGCAAGTCATCCCAGAATATCAAACGAATGGCTTAAAAAATGAGTGTATCTCTTCAGAAGTACATAAAATGTTAAGATCATTTATCATGCGAAGGATTTCTAAGCACTCAAATTAAGATAAGCTTTAAGTACTGGAAAATGTACAGATCAGAAGTCAGAAGACCTACCTTAATGTAATCATGAAGGGATGGATCAGACTCCACAATCAGCTGGTGGAGCAAAGACAAAACTTGAGATGATCCTGACCCAGAAGGCTCCCCACTAGATTCAGAGGGAATGCAACAAGCAACTAACTTTGATACTAAAAACTACATCGAAAAGAAGACCAGTAGCCATAAGGAATATAGAGACAACAGTTAATGTTAACAAAAAATTTATCACATCAGAAAATACAACTACCTGAAGTTGTTCACCCAGAACATTAATTATTTCTTTAGAGGGACTGTTTTTGAAAGCTTTCAACAAAGCAGAAATTATATGACAACATTGGTCTTGTAAAGCTTGACAACCAATGAATTGCCCAATCAAATTGAAAAGATAACTGCAGCAGTTCAGATGAAAGTATTAAAACGAGGAATTGCTGGATTGGAACATTAAAACAAAGCAACAGTGTGTTATGTATGTTCCCAAAAAAAAAGGCATAGTATTATGTTGTATGACAGAAATGAGTTATTCAATGATGCTCAATGGGTAACAACAAATCTAGTGAAAACTCTATGATATATGGTAAAAATGAGGAAAATGCTTTTAAATGACCAAATACCCATAGCTAAGAGAGAACCCAATCACTCTATAATGCGAAAATGTGGATTAAGTTCCTAAGATAAGTATATAAAGAAATAGTAAGAAACTGAAAAGGAAGGAGAAAAGTGGAGAGAGGTAAACATAAGAGAAAAGAGGAGCAAACTCCAGAATTGAGAAATCCATTAGACTATAAAACTATTATGACAATTTTATCATATGTAAAACCCGCATAATTCAACCAACACCAATAAAAGATTTAGACTTTAACCAAAACAAAATTATTATACTGAAATAAAATACATGAATCGAGATTTATTTTTAAACAATTTAAAATATAGTTTTAACTAAAGTATAATACTCTCAGTTAAAAAGTTCCGGTGTTAGTTTAATTAACTAAATTTTTAAGTCTCTGCTTGTAACTCACTTGGAAGTGCTTGAAATTGCAGCTCTATGCCCCAGGCTACTTATTAGCACCTCAATTCCTGCCAACCGATGACATCTATGCCTGTCATGAACAGCTGCCGCAATCTTGTAATGGATTTCCACTATAAACTGTATACTCACAACAAATGCGATGCAAAAATATAGTAAAATATTGTAAATTTAAGTAAAATCTGAAACAGAAAAATTGAAAATATGAAGTTAAATCGTCACCAGGAAAACTCTATCTGGTCGGAATACGTTAATTTTGTCAACAACACCGGCACATTTTGGGCAATCCTCCCTACATCAGACAATTAAAAAATTGTGTTTACATAAAAGCCTACAAATTCAGATAACTATCAAAGGTGGAGACACAGTAATGCACATTTCCAGAAACCCATCAACAACAGTTTGAATTGCATGTGCAATTGTATCTCTTGGAAATAAAGGGGCTGCAGGATCTGATGCAGAAGAGGCAAGAGACAAAATGTGGCTTACAATAGATACCTGCAAATACAGCAATGACAAATAAATGTTACGTTCAGAAAAACTGCTTATCAAGTTCACATCATTCTGAAATACAAAAAAGACATGAAATGTTTCTATTTGTCCATAAACTATTATTTAAAAACAAAATCTTGTTTAAACAGAACAAAATATGAAGCCATACATGAGCTACATAATACAGCTATGAGAAAAATTATTCAAATATATGGTGCAAACCATATGTTTCTTTATGAGTTTGTCTCTTTCAATCTCAGATATTTCAGCCAAATGCAAAATAGATCCCTGAAGAACCACTGCTCCCTTTTCACGGTCAGATCTTGCACTGCAATGCAATGCCATACTAACTGAAAAGATTGACACAAAGTGATTTTTGACAAGAAGTGCCAGAGGTTGACAAGCAATCTGCAACAAATAGATATATCAGTAAAAGCAACGAACTATTCATATAATGCAAAACAGAACTCCCAGCTTCGCAAGCTGGGAAACAATCAACACAAGCTTTAGCTCTCTGTCCTCCAAAGGAAAAGCATGCACATTTCTTTAAATATTTGTCAGCAAGCAACTTAGGGGTTGTAAATCAGGAATCTGCACCAACCTTAGCCACCCAGTTCAAGTCGGAATTGTCACCATGCAGAATTAGAGCTGGAAGAAGCCAGTTACAACAATATTGCATAAAATAACTTGGTTCAGCATCTGATACAAAAAGTTGTCGTATCTGCTAAGAAAAATTAAGACAAGATAAAACAGAATGCTTGCAGAGGCTACATGACCAGCCAGAAACACAATTGAAATGGAACTTGAATGGACAACATTATATTATAGCAGATATATGGCAGAAGTATCTATAACAATGAACAATTAAAATTCAAAAACATGAATTTGATGTGCAGTATTACAAATATCATTGAAGAGGAAAAGGTTGACTAATTCAATCCTTCCTAGTCCCCAGCTAAACAGACGAACGAAACATGTATTTGGATTCAGGGTGTGTTTTTTTTTCCCCCTGTTTTTTGGGAAAACCACCACAGTACAATGAAATTTATTAAACAAAAAGGAAAAAGAACAGCTAGCTACGGGAC
This sequence comes from Dimocarpus longan, assembly GCA_022984855.1. Classification (NCBI taxonomy): domain Eukaryota; kingdom Viridiplantae; phylum Streptophyta; class Magnoliopsida; order Sapindales; family Sapindaceae; genus Dimocarpus; species Dimocarpus longan. The sequence goes on from CM041024.1 coordinate 10,192,796, forward strand.
AAAATGTGTCTGACCCATCAAGGAGGAAAAAGAAAAGACACAGTTACAAAAACAGCAATTAGAACAAATTGAAGAATCAAACCTAGGATAATGCATGCTAATGCAATATTACAAATAGCAACAATTCAAAAGAAAAAATTAAGCTACGCCAATTGAAGATAACATAACAAGTTTGGCTGAAGCCAATCTACAATAAAACAGCATATATTATTGAATATGAATGCAAGCTTGCGGTCACATGTCCACAAATATTCAATTTTTGGTTTAGATCTTCCCTACATTTAGTCTCGGTGGATATTGTTGCACATATCGGCATTTAGTAATAAGGCTAAAATAGTATAAAATCACTGTTCCATTTGCTCCATGTCAGATTGCATGTCAAAAAGCTTGAGCAAAAGCTCTACTAGTGTAATTCAGGAATCCTTCGACTGTCAGCACACTTACAGTTGAAAAATACAGAGGTCAAAATTTGCTACAACCACAGAAATTTATCAATACATGGAAATTGAGGAATTATATTTTTGGAAAATAATGAAGAAAATCCAACTTCATCAGATAAATCACCTTATATGAACAACAATTTCTATAATGTTAACAATAATAAACAGAAGTTCAAGATGTGCCATTGATCCAAGTCAAGGAAAATCTTCTCACCACAACAATGAAGAAAGTTTGACACAACTTATAATCATAGCACAAGAATCCAAAGCTGGAAATTAATCGATGAGTTCCAATATCCACTCATTACTTACTCTAAAATGCATAAGACTAAAATTTGCGTACTGCCTTACTCTATTACCAAGAAGAGAAATATTACATGCCATCAGAAAAAAAGTAACCTCCAAACTCATGCTAGGAAAAAATGAAAGTTAATTCCTCATGGGCTATTCATGACCATTAACAATATTTAGAGGATTCATGGTAGATGCAATCAGTACATTACCTCCACAAGTGCAACTAAACTAACACCACACGCAACCCAACAAAAGAGAATTGAACCCAAGAGTTCCTCCAAGTACTGAAATAAAGAGAGTCAGGGAAAAGACGTAAAGAAAAATGATAACGGAAAAGTCTAAGTTCATAATATTCCAATAACAAGAGGAGAGGAATATACTCATCACCTTCCACTTAGATGTATACTTGAGCTGTTGGGATAGATTACAAATTACCACGTTCACCAGTTCCCTGATGCAAAAGAACTACCATTAGTAAATGAAATTAACCACAATAGTTATAAGAATGAAGAACAGGACATAGATATCATACCTTTGACAAGGATCAATAGCAGATATAGCACACATCATAAAAACAGCCTGACCACAGAATATCACCAACAGTAAAATTCCTTAAAAAGCGTGCAAATTTAAAATTCCCAATGAAACTCGCAACATTAGTTTAGACTAAACACGATATAAAAATACCTGCAACTCTATTTTCTCACTGTGCAAAGCAAGATGCATAAGAGTAATAATAACCGTTTCCATCTTGGGACGAGGCTGGGGACCAGCAGCTAAGGCCTGGCTTGCAGTAACAAGCTTTTCTTTCAAGGAAACGACCAAAACAACACCAAAGTTGGAACTGGAAAAGCCACAGAGAATATCACTATAAACATAGTTTTAAAAGGCGCAAGGTGCACCGAGGCGCAAAGCGGCTGTGGAGCCCGAGGCGTAAGGCACGCCTTTTCAAGATAAGGCGCACTTAAAAAAAACTTCAAAATATTATAAATTCATAAACAACTAACAATAATAAGATAAAATTCAACAAAATAAACATTTAATTATTAATTATAATCAAAATCATTATCATCATCAAAGTTCAACAACTATGTATCGTAAGAAAACAACAAAAATCATCCAAGTTTAACTAAAAACTAAGTCAATACCTAAGTTTCCTCCCTAGACAAATAACAAAAGTCATAAGTCATCACCAAAGCCAAAAGTCATCACCAAACAACAAAAGTCATAAGTTTACTTGAGCTCATTTGGTGTTGAAGAAACTGAAACTGATGAGAGGAGAAGAGAGGACAGTCACCAGCGGCTGTGTAAGGCTGATCGGCGGCTGGAAGGCAGTTGGAAGACAGAATCGGCGGCGGGTAGAGAGAGAGTGTGTGTTGAAGAAGCTGAAATTGATGAGAGAAGGAGAGAGGACAGTCATCGAAGGCGAGATGAGGCTAATCGGCGGCCGGACGACGGCTGGAAGACAGATCGACAGCTTCCAGGTCGGGTTAGAGAGAGAGAGTGCCAAAGAAGCTTGAAACAGATGAGAGGGAGAAGAGAGGACAGTCACTGGCGGCAGATGAGGCTGGACGGCGGTCGGAATATGACTAGAAAGCAACAGGAAGAAAGAATCGGCGGCTTGAGGGTCGGGGTAGAGAGTGAGAGGGTCGGGTAGGGCACAAAATGGGTAAAAAAATTAGGGACTAGGCGCGCGCACGTCCAGGTCGCCGCACCTAGCCGGTGTCCGCGTGCCGAAAAAGCACCTCGCCGCGTCCGGAGCCTAGCCTAGTTCCTAGGCGCGCCTTTTAAAACTATGACTATAAGTTCAAAATTAAGAACACATATTCACAACTAGAATAACATAATCCCTTGCCAATACAACACTTATCCACTCAAGGGACAATATGTAATGATTTTATTATTATTATTATTATTTGATAGGAAACAACACTTTATTAGAACTTAGAAAAATACCAGAAAAAGATAACAAACAAACCAAAAGTCCACCAAAACAACAAACAAAGACACAACAAGAACAAGAAGCAAACTAAAAAAGAAAACTTAACGAACAACAGATTTTATTATGTAATGATTTTAGAGCAAATTACAATTTAGCTACCCAGTTAAAACGCTTTTACAGGCAGAGCAAATGTTTCGCTTTTATTACAATTAACCCCCCTACCGTTAATAAATCCCGTTACACTTAACTGAGAGAGGGGTAAAATTGTCTTTTGATATTAATTTCATTTTTTAAAAAATTTTAAAATAAATTAAATAAAAATAATGTTTGGAACCATTTTTTTTTTAGATTCAACCGATGAACCCAGATTCATCTGTTAAACCATTATTTAATAAAAACCAGTTCAACAGATGAACCCAGATTCAAGATCAATCAACAGTTCAACAGATGAACCCAGACTCAACATCAATCAACAGATGACTGGAAACCAGTTCAACAGATGACTGGAAACCCAAAAAATGGTTCCAAACATCATCAACCATCATCAATCAACAAGCCAACATCAAAATCAAAATCAAGCCAAAATCAAAACCATCAATCACAAACTGGAAAAACACTCTGATGAACCCAGATTCTGGGTTCACGATGAACCCAGAATCTGGGTTCATCATAGTGAACCCAGTCTGGGTTCACGAACGAACCCAGCTCCTAGAATCTAGGTTCATCAGAGTGAACCCAGTCTGGGTTCACGAACGAACCCAGCTCTTAGAATCTAGGTTCATCAGAGTGAACCCAGTCTGGGTTCACGAACGAACCCAGCTGGGTTCGTCAGGAACCCAGATCTGGGTTCCTGAGAACCCAAATCTGGGTTCGTGACGAACCCAGTTGGGTTCGACAGCGAACCCAGATCGGAGTGAACTCAGATCGGGTTCACTCCGAGGAAGAACTGGGTTCGTCCGCGAACCCAGCTGGGTTCACTAGGAACCCAGATCTGGGTTCCTGAGAACCCAGATCTGGGTTCGTAATGAACCCAGCTGGGTTCGTCAGTGAACCTAGCTGCTAGGTTCGTCAGCGAACCCAGCTGCTAGGTTCGTCAGCGAACCCAGCTGCTAGGTTCGTCAGCGAACCCAGTTCTTCCTCGGAGTGAACCCGTCACTCCGAGGAGAAAAAGAAGAAGAAGTGGAAGAAGGGAAGAAGAAGAATGAGAGGAAGAGAGAGAACAGTAAATTGAGAGACATTGATGATGTTATTTGTAAATTAATTATTTAGTTTTAATTTATTTAGTTAATTTTTATTTAATTAATTAATTTTTAAGGGTATTTTGGTCTTTTCACTATTTATACTGTTTACTATCAAAACTAACCGAAGTTCATTAACGGTAGGGGGGTTAATTGTAATAAAAGCGAAACAATTGCTCCGTCTGTTAATGCGTTTCAACTGGGTAACTAAATTGTAATTTGCTCAATGATTTTATTATAAAGAGCCACTTAGGATGGGTATAAAGAAACTAAATTTATATTTGAATGAGTGAAAAAATAAAATAAAAAACTAATAAAAAAATAAATTAACATGCAAAGGATTTTTCAATGAAACCCACCAAATATCTTGGAACAGCTCCTCATGGCCATCCCATGTTTGGAATAGAACACCAATCCGCCGAGCCAGAAAGAACCTAGCTCGATAATCAGGATCTTGAAGCATCAAAAGTAGTCTCTCAATCATAGTCTACAAAGAGAAAACCCACAACAACCATATAACACAGATGTTGTGTCCAAAGAAAACAGAAAGAGGAATCAATTTCTGATACCACTATAACTTATCCAAAGATAGCAAGCAGAAAGAGAATAATTAACTGCAACACCAAAAAGCTTAAGCATGTAGGTAGGGGCTCAAACAATAGTTTTTAAGTATTCCTTACACACCTCCTCAAGTGCATGACCAACATATATACCAGGTTATCCAAAAGCATAACACAAATTCAAACGCATAACAAACTTGGAAAAAAAAATTAAAAATACCATATACATTGGAGATCTCTCACTCATGCAATCCTGGTAAATCTAGCTATGATACTATAGTAGATAACCATTAGATTTAAAACCTTAAGCTAGTAAGAGAAGTCCAAACAATGGAATTTAAAATTTTACAATAACAAACTAACCTCATCTGAAATCTGAAGATAAACCAGTGTCAAAATTGACCAAAAAGACTGATAACTGATGTAAAAGCAAGACAAACAAATAACAGCTCCCATCAACTTCCAAAACAAATGACTGCATAAACTAATCCTTTTAAGTGCTCCATTTCTGTAAGATAGTTACACCTGTCTAACACTAGGATGCATATCCAAGCAAACTACATAAATGTTGAAGTAGGACAGAAGACACTTGCATGAGTTCAAAATATAAGTACATACAAAAACACTAGCATGCTAACACCCCCTCACATTTTAATCCAATAAATATTTCAACAGCAATGCCAACTTGGCACTTGTCATTCTACAAAAGCATGCCTCAAAATAAGAATCGCATATTTAAGTGCTAATTTACACACTTATCAAGATACAAAATCCATATAAGTTACTCAAATTGTTTATCATATACAACAAAAGAAAGAATACACAATTTTGAAGATTTGCAATGTATCACACACAAGAACATGTGTTTGTTCCATAAGTGTCCGTGTCTATAGTAAGGAATCACTATACTGGTGTATTCAAAAGATTACCTGACCAATTTTAGGATTGAGCAAAACAAATTCACATATACAATCGATCAACTTAATGCGTCCAAACCAGTCAAGAAGACCAAATTCAGCAACTTTGTTCACAAGACCCCCAAGACCTATCAAGCACTGAAAAAAGAAACAAACAACTTCATATAAAGCGTAAAGTTGACATTTTCATACAAATGATTTTCCAAATAGAATCTAGACAGTGTTACTCTCATAATGATAAACTAAAAGTCAAATTCTTGACTAAAATAATATGGTTGCAGCAGAGGGACCAAAGGATAAATTATATATGTGTGTGTGTGTGTGTGAAAATCATATTCTTGACTAAAATAATACGGTTGCAGCTGAGGGACCAAGGGATAAATTATATAAATATGAGTATTTAAAGAGGGGTGTGTGTGTAGGAACACAAAGTCAGTATAATTACACTTTTAATGGGCTGCATATGAGAGAGACAGAATTGAATACAAAGTCAGTATAATTACAATTTTAATGGGCTTCATATGAGAGAGACAGAATTGGATAATATAGGAATGGGATCTAATGACTATAAACCAACTCCTATGTATGTTTTTACAATGATTCTAGAATATGGTTGACCATAAGATACGAATAGTTTGAATGTAAAATATGAATATCCGGTTATCTTATGAAAGAAAGAATTTGTATATGTGATATTAGATATTACTATAGATATATCTAATCTGCCCTCAGTTGTTAATTTAGAGATTCCTAGAGAAATTCATTTGTTTTGTCTTTATCTGTAAATTGAATGTGAATGAATAAAACAATCAAATAAAGAAAACTAAAGAATGAAGATTTCAAAAATGATAAATAAAGAACTGGTGACAATAAGAGATAAGAGCACATCAATACTTCATCAGCATTTTACAATTATCAAAACATTTCTTTAAATCAATGACAGTATAGAATTAGTTGTTAATTTAGAGATTCCTAGAGAAATTCATTTGTTTTGTCTTTATCTGTAAATTGAATGTGAATGAATAAAACAATCAAATAAAGAAAACTAAAGAATGAAGATTTCAAAAATGATAAATAAAGAACTGGTGACAATAAGAGATAAGAGCACATCAATACTTCATCAGCATTTTACAATTATCAAAACATTTCTTTAAATCAATGACAGTATAGAATTAGTTGTTAATTTAGAGATTCCTAGAGAAATTCATTTGTTTTGTCTTTATCTGTAAATTGAATGTGAATGAATAAAACAATCAAATAAAGAAAACTAAAGAATGAAGATTTCAAAAATGATAAATAAAGAACTGGTGACAATAAGAGATAAGAGCACATCAATACTTCATCAGCATTTTACAATTATCAAAACATTTCTTTAAATCAATGACAGTATAGAATTAGTGGATATGCATAACTGGCAATCGTTTCAACTAAGTTTTGACGCTGTATTAAACTGTCAAAGTACTATAATATTTTAACAAAATTAGATTATCTTATTCTTATTTTATTTAGATTGCAAAGAATATTTTCGAAAATGAAAAAGTTCATCAACCATAAGGTCCATAACTGCACAAAGTTTTCTTGAAAAAAAATAAAGATACTTGATGTAAATTTTAAGGCTTATTGGATCAATTAACCACATGAATAGGAAGATGCTAAAAAATACAAGCTTACTTCAACTGATAGCTGTTTTATGCAGGGTCAATCATGCTGAACCTGACCACCACCGTTCTCATATCAAAAAGCATATAACAAGAAATGTGGTATTAGAAAATTCTCAGAGCATAGTTTTCTGATCGCCTCAAATGTTAAAATAATTAAATATTAACTCACCCACCTGCTTATCTAATGACTTAATCATGACTAGACTAAAAGGTTAAGTTAGACACTTTGACACAGATTCATTGACCAATACATTTACATTAAGATATAATAAAACTTGAAAAGTGCCAACAATGCCCCTCACTACATTACCAGAACAAGTGTACCTTCAGCAATTACCATATCTTTTTTATTTTCAGATGTTGTATATCCTAAAATATTATGGACAAAAGTATTAGGATTACCTGTTCAGATTCTATTTCCCTCAAAGATGGGCCAGCATGGTTATCTCTTCCAGCAGTACTCAAGGATAACAAGGTAGCCAGCAGACCATGAATAGAAGTTAGTATATCAATACAATCAAGTTTAAGATTCACATGCATTTTGATCATGTCATCCATTGAATTAACCTGCCAAAGGAAAAAAAGCAAAGCAGCAAAAAAACAAAGATGATCAAAACATGCACAAATGACACGGGCACTAACTAGTCTGATAGTTCTTGAAAAGTATTTTTGAAATTTATGGAATCACCAATGAAGCATTATCATACCAAGTCCATAACCTTAATAGAAGAGGACCAATAGGGATGTTGACAAAGATTATACAAAATTTTCTCACGCACCTGAGGTAGAAATTGGAAACAATAAAGCAATAAGCAACAAACCCCAGGGTGTCAAACTTATTCAAGTAATATTTTCACAGATTTATATACCTCTCGGTCACACTCTTTCTCTAGGAGCTCAAAAAGAATATCCCATGTAACAATATCTAAGACAGAGAAAAAACTTGAAATTAGCAATATCATGTCCAACTTCCACTTCACTGCCGAACAGGATATTCCAGGAGCAATTTCCCCACTGACTGTTAGAATATCCACATTTTTGGTATCTTCATTCACATCCAGCTCCACATCCAAAATCATACTTTTATTTCTATTTAAAGGGCAAGAAACTAGTGGTGTATCCGACACAGATTCCTCAGACAGCATCATCTCAGACTGAAGATTCCCTACACAATTAGAATATGTTTCATACAGTTTCGCCAGCGCTCTTAAAAGCCTCTCCGTGGACTGAATCACTGCCTCACAAAGTGAACCATTCGAAACATCTAGCTCTCTCCATTCGACGAAAATAGGGGAGCAGACAAAGCTTCGGAAAGAAGTTAGATGAAAGCTTTTTTCACTAAAATCAGAGTTAGAGGCCAAACAACCAAGAGATTGCAAATCACTCTGGTTCTTTTGGATTATATTGACTGCATGATCCAGCAATTCCAGCAAGTGCTGGCTCACTTTGGAGAGAAATGATGAGATCTCTTCCCTTTTTCTGAAGAAGATAAAGCACATATGGATATAAAAGATGAAGTGCCAAAAAATTTATATAATAAAGATGGACAAATCAAATGCTGACAAAAGAGTAACAGAATTTAAGTACAAATGCTCCATTTTACAACTTGCAATAACTTTCTAGACACACAAGTGATTTGTCCTGAATTTAAGTACAAGTGATTTACAAAAAAATTATGTTGTAATTGCTTATAGTATTGCATCGTTTCCTACATCTTTAAGTTTTGGGTATAATGGTAACACAAGTTATTATCATGACGAAGTTAACTTAAAGGTAATCTTTTACAAACCTGAAAAATCATTATTCTGTAAATCAAATTGTGTCTGTGCTATCAATTATTTTAATGTTTGTACTTGCTTCTCATCTATGCGACAACGCCAGTTCACACATAAAGAAATGTACTAGTACATGTGAAGAGGATGTGTGTAAGTCTAAATATTACTGCTGGGCCCTTTCTGATAAGCCTATGCTGGGCTCAGTCATTACTTAACAGTAGTCCTAGTCCATCTAATTATATATCATCACAGTACAAAGATACATATCTGTCACCGTTACATGCCAAGTGACAAAAGAGTCCAATAGAAAATGACAGAATATGAGCATCACTCACTGCAGGAACAAAATGACATATAACATATGAAATACTGCCAGAACTGAAACCAGGTGGAGAGGTTACAAATTTCTTCACTGAAGCAATGGGCATATGGATACATGCATATAAGTAATTCAGCCTCGCAAGTTAATAGAATTAACAAATTCATTAAGACACGATGCTACTTCAAACTGAAATTGACATAATCCAGAAGCAGATGATAAGTTTCAATGCCAGTACAAACAACATCAATGAAACTAAGGTACAGCTCTAACAAAATGTAGTTAAATATGAGACAAACCTTGTTACTAGTGAGCCGTACATAAAATTAGACAATAGAGCACACAGAAACAAGACCTCTGATAGAGGTCTCCTTTCAGAATCCTTACTAAGCAGAGCTCCAGATATATAATTCTCCATTTCCTGCAGAAGTGGATCTCTTAGTTGTCGTGGAAGATGCACACTTTGTTGGCACGGAGATGCAGAAATCTGAGAGTAATCAAAACTTAATAAACTTAAAAACCCGATAAAACCCAGTCATAAAAAATACTTGTAAAAAAACAACATCCAGCACCTTAAAACTAGAATTCAAATCAAGATTTGCAAGTACTTCAACAAAGCATTCAAAATGTTCAAGCTGCCTTTTGTGTTCATGTTCATCAATCTACAAGAATAAGTTGTAAAGAGAATCAGCTTCTTGACAGAAACATAAACGTATGAGAACCAAAGTTCAAAGGTTAGACAAGAGAGATAAACATCAGAACGTACCTTAACCCAATCATCTCCAGTCTCAGTCACATCTGAATAAGAATGTGACAAGGAAGACCATTTAAAAAATTTCGTAAAAGGAGAGCAACCAGCACAAATGGCATAAACAGCTGCAGGTAGCAATAATACCATGCATTCATTCAATACGGAACACTCCTACATACGAAGGAATTAGAAATTAACAAGCATTACTACAACCTCCATTAAATAAACCAAGCAAGAACTTTCTAATGGCAGTCCATGATTATGAGATATACACAAAATCAGGTGACTGAAGGCACCATAATATTGAACCCAAAAAGTTTAGATCATGAAATTCTAGATAATACAAGGCATCTTGGAGATCTCCAACATCCATTAATCCACATCGTTCCATGCATGTTAATCATTTTTTACAAACATAAATTTCCCAATAGGCGGAACCAAACTTTCATACTTGGAAAGCCTAATTGTATACAAAGTTTAATCAGAGGCAGGCAAGATATTAAAAGTGCATCTAAAAAGGTAATTGACAAATGTCAACAAGCTTATATACTACTGTTACGTCCTTTTATACCAGCTTAAGCTTTTAGGTATAGTGGTTAACAATAAGCATTAAGAGCTTGGTTTGTCTCAATCCTATGGTCACACAATCAACATAATAAAATGTGAATTTGTTATTTTTTTTTTTTTGATAGGAAACAAAAACTTTATTAATGAAAATATGAGAATACATCTGTGAACCAGAAGTCCACTAAAATACAAACAGATAAACACTAAACCTAGTGTCACAATTAAACTAAAATTGTCAACAAACGGCAGCCCTCCAATCTAGCAAAATAAGAGATAATGATAAATCTTTAAATTCTTCAGTAGAAGACGCCCATAAAGAAGCCAAATAAAACGCTTTGTCCCATAAAAAGTTGTTCTCCTCTTCGCTTTCTTCGAAAATTCTTCTGTTTCTTTCCTCCCAAATGACCCATAAAATCGCGAAAACACCACAGTTCCATAGGATCCTTGCCTTCTTACCTCCTCCAAATGCTACACACTCTTCCAATAGAAATGTGCATAAATGTTTAGGGACTGACCATTTCACGCCAGCTAAAGAAAATAAATTATTCCATACCGAGCTAGCCATGGGACAATGAAGAAAAAGATGATCCAAATTTTCCTCCCATCTCTTACACATGACGCATCGAAAGGGAGAAAGACAGATACTAGGAAATCTTTTTTGGATGATATCACATGTACTTAGTTTCCCGTGAGTCAGAAGCCATACTAAAAACTTGATCTTGATCGGAGCCTTTGACTTCCATATAAGATTATCGTACTCAAAACTAGGAATAGAATCATCTTGGACCAACTTTCCAAAAAAAGACTTGCAGGAGAAAATGCCATTGGAACTTAACCTCCACGTTCTATAATCATTCGAATCAGGGTTTAAAGAACCATCCTCCAGCACCGAAGTAAGCGACGAAAATTCTTCAATCTCTCTATCATTCAAGTTTCTTCTAAAATCAAAGTGTCATCCTTTATGAGTAGAAGACGCATCCATTCTACCTAAAACTGTGATATTTTGAGAAGAAGAGAGCTTGTACAATCTTGGAAACTTTAAGCAAAAAGGTTGGGAGTCCAACCAACTATCCTCCCAAAACCGAATTCGCGCACCATTTCCTGCTACAACCCTTAAATTACTCGAAAAAGCATTGAAACTGTGCATAATAGCTTTCCAAGGGCACCTATTAAAACCTTTCAAAACCATATTCGAATCCCATCTATTTCCTTGGAGGCCATACTTACTTTTAATCACCTTATACCACAAAGAGTTGTCTTCCAAAGGAAACCTCCACAGCCATTTGCCAAGCAAAGCCACATTCTTCCTCACAATATTCCCAATCCCTAACCCACCTTTATGCTGAGGCCGAGAAACAACATTCCATCTTACTAGATGAATCTTTTTTCCTACGCCAATGCCTTCCCACAAGAAGTTTCGCATAATCTTCTCCACTCTTTTTGCCACCCCAAAAGGAACTCTAAACAAAGATAAATAATAAGTGGGAATGCTATGTAACACAGCTTGAATCAGGACCAATCTTCCACCCCTAGATAGGAAAGCATTTTTCCATCCCTCTAATCTCCTCTCAACTTTCTCCACCACCGGAGCCCAAAACTCGAAGGATCTCGGATTACCACCCAACGGAAGTCCTAAATATTTCAACGGCCATCTCCCTACCTCACATCCAAAAGCATTGGCCAAGTTAACTATCTTCCTATCATCACAATTAATGCCTGCCACTACACTTTTGACTAAATTTATTTTTAACCCAGACAACCAGCAAAACAAACGAATCACCGACACCAAAGAATCAAATTTCTCTTCATTACCGGAGGAAAAGAAAACAGTATCATCAGCAAATTGCAGGTGAGAAACGTTAATATTCTCTTTACCAACACAAAATCCTTCCACCAAATGATATTCCTTTGCTCTATCAACCAACCTTCCCAAACAATCCGCCACAAGGATAAACAAAAAAGGGGAAAGAGGATCACCTTGTCTAAGCCCTCTAGTAGCAAAGAACTTTCCCCTGGGTCTTCCATTGATCATAATAGAGAAGTTTGCCGATTTTAAGCAACCCATGATCCAACTTCTCCACTTTTTCCCAAACCCTTTTGCTTCCAAGACGACGTCCAGAAAATCCCAATCAACATGATCATAAGCTTTTTCAAAATCAATCTTGAAAACAATACCTTCTCTTTTCTTTGATCTGTATTCCTCCACCACCTCATTAGCCACCAAAACGGCATCCAAAATTTGTCTGCCTTTAACAAAAGCAGACTGACAATTAGAGATAGTACTATCCAAAACATCTTTTAGTCTAAAGGAAAGGACCTTCGCAATGATTTTGTACAAACTAGACACCAAGCTAATTGGTCTAAAATCTCCAATCTTTAAGGAGCAAGATTTTTTTGGAATGAGACAAATATAAGTTGCATTGGTGATTCTATTGACTATCCCATTCTCAAAAAATTCCAAAAACACCTCACTTAAGTCATCTTTAATAATTTCCCAGCATGCATGAAAGAATTCGAAATTGAAACCATCTGGCCCAGGAGCCTTTTCTTTACTACAATCCGCCACTGCCCTCTTAATTTCTTCTTCTTCAAAAGGTCTTTCCAACCACACAGCTTTCTCTCTACTGATACATTTCCAATTTAAACCTTGAATTGTTGGTCTGACCACGTCTTCTTTAGAATACAGTTCCTTAAAGAAGCGTAAGATCTCATGCTCAATGGCTCCCTCCTCTTCGATTATTGACCCATCACTTAACTCAATCTTATCAATGCCATTTCTTCTCATTCTTCCATTAACAACTTTATGAAAAAATTTAGAGTTGCAATCTCCTTCCTTAACCCATTTCACTTTAGCCTTTTGCCTCCATAACATTTCCTCCTTGATCACCACCTTCTCCAGCTTCAACTTCAAATGCGATCTTTCCGATCTCAAAGACTCACATAGTAAACCTTCAGCTTCTGTTTTATCCAAATCAGAGATTTTAGTCTCAATCTCATTCTTTTCCTTGAAGATGTCTCCAAATACTTCCTTGTTCCACTCTCTCAGATTCTTTTTGACCCAATCTAGCTTTTTCATAAACCTATACCCCTTCCACCCCTGCTGATCCACTTCACTCCACCAATTTGCTATATTTCTAAAAAACGATGGATGTTCCAACCAAATGTTCTCAAATCTAAAAGGAGTAGGACCCCAATTCTTGTGAGAAGAATCCAACAGAATAGGGCAATGATCAGAAATAGATCTCACTAATGCATTCTGTCTAACCTTTCCCCCAACTAATTCTTCCCAATCGCTCAAGAACAAAAATCTGTCAAGCCTACAACAAACTGCATTCTGCCTAAAATTAGACCAAGTAAAATCTGAATAATTCAATACAGGGTCAATTAGATTCGTTTCTCGAATGAAACTATTAAAGTCCTTCATGCTTCTAGTCTCTCTACCCCCTGAGGATTTTTCGGAAGGAAATCTAACAACATTAAAATCCCCTCCAATACACCATCTCGGAGAACATAACCCAAACAAACCTGACAATTCTTCCCAAAATTCCCCCCTCTCTTTTTTCTTATTCGGCCCATAAACCCCAGAAAGCCACCAATCTCTACCATCTACTCCTAAGATATTAATAGAAACCGAAAATTCTCCCACCACAGAGTCTAAAACCTTGACAATCTTGGTGTTCCAAATGACTACGAGTCCACCTGACCTACCTTCAGAAGGTAAATAAACCCACTCCTTAAACCTTGCTCCCCAAATACTTCTGATAATACTATGATCCACTACTTGTTTTTTAGACTCAATTAAAATAACCACATCTGGATTAGCCTTTTTAATTGTTTCTTTAATCATCCTCCTTTTTTTCCAGCACTCCAACCCCCTCACATTCCAACTCAAAATCTTCATGATAACTTCTGAGTACCCTTACTACCTCTGCCTCCTCCTCTCTCATAACTTAAACCCCACTGAAGATTCTGAACCTCCCTATTTCTTTTTTCCTTAATACCCGACTTCACACTATAAGAGTTTTTATCCACTTTATCAGGATGAGAAAGAGTTAAGTTCATCTTGTTTAGTAACACCATACACTTTTGTCCGTCCTCAGAACTTAAGAACCCTTTTACATCATTACAACTCATCTCCTGAACAGTCAAGCTTTCCTGATTTACCTCTTTAATCGTTGCCTTCTTCCTCCTCTGATATTGCCAAAGGACTCCATCCCTGCCCTTTTCTTCCACAGATCTGGGGTTGTCACCAATAGCTGAACCCAGGTTCTGTTCTTCAAACAATAAGGACAGATTCAGCTCATCATCCCCGTTATCATCCTGCTGAGAAAATACATCCTCCTCTACTCGGTTTCCTCCCGACTCACCTTCCGACTCTGTCTCATCAACAACATTCCCTTGATTCCAGTCCGACTCCTTACATGCAGCTTCTGCAAGATCGAGATCGAGAGGAGTTTCCGGCCCAGTCTCTTGAACGGCTATTCCGTCTTCTACCCCCATTCTCAAGCAGTTCGAACAGAAGCACCTGTTGAGATTCGGTCTAAAGGATTCCTTCTCATCATCGTCCGAGATCTCATCTCCCGAACCGTCATCGCCTCTAGATTTTCCTTCTTCTGAATCTGAGTCTTCCGCCTGCAGGACCGATGCTCGCCCAACAACGCGATCCAGATGAATATCGATGGAGCAACCCGACCTAGATCTGTTGAATAGGAACCGATTTAAAGGTTTCGGGCTAAAACGTCCGACTCTGGGCTTAGCCCATCCCTCCGAATCTGATTGAGCCCGCTGAACCTCATTAATATTCCCAAGGGATCCATTTGAGTGAGACCGGCCCCAAACGAAAGGAGGTGAAAGCCCATTCTGCTCTTTACATGTGAATTTGTTATTTGTTGTATGAATTTGTTGTTGTGTTTGTGTTTGAACTTGAGCTACGTAGCAAGCTTGTTGGTCTTGCTTAGAGAGCTAATATACTATTATTGAGCCCTTTCTTATGACTTTAAGCTTTTGGTTCTGCCAATTACTACTAATATTAAAATGTTTTTATTAATTAACATTAGGTAATAGTTAGACAACTTAGACTTGATTTCCTGTAGTGCACTTGCCATTAGACTTGAGTGCTCATCATTTTCTACATATACCAGTAGAGCTCTTATCATTTTTTAATGAATAACTGGTAACAATTAGACTCAATTACAATGTTATGAAACTGTAAAGTGATATTGTTTTAAGATTGAGAATGGAGGGAATACCTACAATTGTGTAAAACAAGAAATTTACCCAAAAACACAAGATGAAAATATGTTAAAAGTGGAAAACATGTTATACTTCAAAGAAATAACTGCTTGCACACCTTCAAGTTAAGATACCCCAAAGTTGCCCTTAAAAGATTTTTCCTGTGGTGAAAAATGTCTCGATGGTCACCCTGCACAGACATAAGAATAGGATATATGATATGGCATCAAACATCGACATTAATTTCTCATCAAGCTTCTGAGAGCAAGATAAACCCCAAGTCAAAGTTCAATGAGAAAGACCTCAACCGATGAAAACATAGGCATGATAGGCGCTACTCTAAACATTGACGCTAATGCCTAGCAGATAATAGAATAAGCCCAAGCCATGCCCACCAGTAGTAGTTCAATTGACTTACACCTAATTTTCGAAACAGCTAAACCTAAATTAATCTTATAACATGTTTACCCCACTCTTGTTTAACCTTGACTAGCTTAAGCCAAGCAACTTAAGTTTAGCCTAACTAGGTTGACAAGAGAGTCATCAAAGCATCAATTGTTCTTGTTGGAGATATTATAGCTGTTAAAGATATTGTTACTAGTTTCTAGGAATCTTAATTATAGTGTATATTTAGGTTTCCTATATCTAGATGATTTGGTATTAATTTCCTTCTTTAAGAAGGAAACAAATTCCTTAAATCAAGCAGTCCGTTACTGCCTTATGTGTATATATTAGGACTGTTTTGTACAGAATTTTATATGGTGAATAAAACCCTAAAATTCACATGGTATCAAAGCATTGCTTCTGAAATCTTCAACCCTAATTCATACTGCTTTTCCGGCAGTAACCATACATCTTTTATTGTTTTTTTCAGCAATATCTTCTCTCATCCATCATGACAACTTCTTCTAAACCTACCAGTTCTGATACAACCTCAGATGAGGTATCTAGCCTTGAAACAGCAATCCTTGGCGGCAATGTGGGAGATCCTCCAAACTTTCCACACATGTCTATTACTTCATACAAGCTCAACGGCCGAAACTATCTTAAGTGGTCCCAATCGGTGCTCTTGTATATCTGCAGTAGAGAGAAGGAGGGTTATCTCACCAATGAAGTCACCAAACCGGAGGAGATGGCAGATGAATATCGAACTTGGAAGAGGGAAAATAGCCAGGTAATGTCTTGGTTGATTAACTCCATGATGCCTAACATTGGAGAAAATTTTCTTCTACTTGAAACAGCTGCAGAGGTATAGGAGACAGCAAAGGAAACTTACTCCCACAAAGATAATACTCCTAAACTTGTAACAATCGAAGGGGCGTTACATGATCTAAGGCAGGGTGATCTCTCGGTGACAGATTATTACAATAAACTTCAACGATACTGGCAACAACTTGATGCATTTGAGAAATACAAGTAGAGTACTGCCGAGGATTCACAACAATATAAGAAGATTATTGAGACAAAAAGAGTGTACAAGTTTTGTTTGGGATTAAATCCAAATCTTGATGCTGTGAGGAGTAGGATTTTTGGGACTAAACCACTGCCTAATCTTCGAGAGGCATTTGCTTAAATCAGACGTGAAGAAAGTCGTAGGACATTGATGCTGGGTGCTAAACCAAAGGAAACTGGAGGTGAAGCTTTAGATTTGGCAGCCCGCAGTACTCCGGAGGCACGAAAAGGGGGCCGACCATGGTGTGATCACTGTCGAAAACCTGGCCATATCAAAGACAAGTGTTGGAAAATTTATGGGAAACCGACGGATTGAAAACCAGCTAAGGAACGAGATAGCAAGGCAAATCTATCATCCTCTTCTGTGGCTGAACCATTCAGCAAGGAACAATTGGAATTACTGCAGAAACTCATTGCTCAAGGACAGCCTAGCTAAGTGGGTAATAGGTTCAGAGACAATTGCACAAAAAGGTAATTTTCTTACTGCACTAGCTACGAATCAAGGCACATCTCATTCATGGATTGTGGATTCCGGAGCATCGGATCACATGACTGGTAATAGAAAACTTTTCAATAAGTTTTCAGCTTATAACAATTGTCCTCATGTACGAATAGCGGATGGTTCCTTGTCTAAAGTAATGGGAATTGGTTCTGTAATTCAGTTTTGTATGTGCCTAAGCTAACCTGCAATCTTTTATCAGTAAGTAAACTCACCAAGGATTTGAGTTGTGTGGCTGATTTTCGATCAAATGCTTGTGTTTTTCAGGATTTGCACTCGGGGAAGATAATTGGCAGTGCTAAAGGTTGTGAAGGTCTCTATTTTCTAGAAGTTCAACCCTTTCCAATAAATAAAGCATCAACAGCAGTGAGTAGTAGTTCTTATGTCAACAATGTTAGCAAAAATGAGTCTCTTAGGATGTCTAGTCCAAGTCAGAATGTTATGTTATGGCACTATAGACTAGGCCACCCAAACTTTATGTATCTTGCTAAGTTGTTTCCATCATTATTCATTTATTTTTTCTAGTGATTTCCAATGTGATATTTGTCAATTCTCTAAGCATTCTCGTACTAGTTTTCCAAATCAACCTTATAAATCAACCAAGCCATTCTCTATGGTGCATAGTGATGTTTGGGGACCATCACAAACTCCTAATATCACTAATGCCCGATGGTTTGTTTCATTCATTGATGACCATACTCGTCTCACTTGGATATTTCTCATGACACACAAATCTGAGGTCTCTCAAATTTTCAAAAACTTTAATACCATCATTCAAACCCAATTTAATTCAAAAATTCAGATTTTAAGATCTGACAATGGCAAAGAATTCTTTAATTCTACTCTTAGCAATTACCTTTTGAGTGAGGGTATCATTCACCAAAGTTCTTGTGTTGATACCCCACAACAAAATGGAATTGCTGAGAGAAAGAATAGACATATTCTTGAAGTTGCCCGATTTTTGTTATTTTCTGCAAACATGCCAAAACGTTTTTGGGGTGATGCTGTTCTTACAGCAGCCTATCTGATAAATAGGCTCCCTTCCAAAGTTCTAAATTTTTCCACTCCAACTCAAAAACTTCTTGAAGTTTATCCTCACTATCGCCTCATATCTGATTTCCCACAAAAAATATTTGGGTGTACTGTTTTTATCCATCTTCATAAACACACAAGAGGTAAATTGGATAAGAGGTCTGTCCGAGGTGTATTTCTTGGTTATTCTTCACATCACAAAGGTTATAAGCGTTTTTGCCCTGAAAATAACAAAGTTTATCATAGCTTGGATGTCACTTTCTTTGAAACAACTCCATATTTTCATAAAACTGCTCTTCAGGGGGAGAATTTAGGTGAATATCAGTTTTTGGGATCTGAGAGACCTTCATCTTCAACACTTGAGAGTTTAGATGATACGTTTTTTACTCCTTATGATATTGACTTTCTTGACAGTCCTAGTGTCAGTCTAAAACAGTTTCCTAGTCAATCGAGTCAGCAAAAATCAGACTTGTTAGACCATCCTAGTGTTGTTCAATCTAATAAGCCTGATCAAGATAACAACCCTTCTGTTAGTAAACCTAAAAAACCTACATTCACTACTGATGATCAAAACCTAATCGTTTATCAAAGGAGACGGGGAAGACAAAAGGAAACAGAGGTTCAGACACAACCTATACCACTTCAAACATCTGAACCTAAGTCCAAGTCTTATGAAACTCATATACAAGTTGAAAATAAAGATTCTTCCAACAGTACAGGTTCTGAAAATGCACAAACTGATGATAACTTGCCTACTGCAATTCGAAAAGGGGTGAGAGACTGCAGAAGTAGACCGTTATATCCTGTTAGCAAATATGTCAGTTATGATGGGCTGTCTCAAGGATATAGGTCCTTCATTGCAAAAATTTCAGACATACACATTCCCAAGAGTGTGCAAGAAGCATTGTCAGTGGCCGAATGGAAGAAAGCTGTAGAAGAAGAATTGAGAGCTCTAGAGAAGAACCAGACCTGGGAACTATGTGATTTGCCGAGTGGAAAGAAGCCAATTGGTTGCAAATGGGTCTTCACTGTGAAAACCAAAGCTGATGGCAGCATTGAGAGGTTTAAAGCTAGATTGGTTGCTAAAGGATTCACTCAATCATATGACATTGACTATCTGGAAACTTTTGCACCTGTAGCAAAGTTGAATTCTATTCGGGTTCTTCTATCTCTAGCAGCAAACCTTGACTGGCCTCTCTACCAACTAGATGTCAAGAATGCATTTTTGAACGGTAATCTAGAAGAAGAGGTGTATATGGAGGTTCCTCCAGGTACTGAAAATGCTGCTAATAGAGGAAAGGTTTGCAGGTTGAAGAGATTGTTGTATGGACTCAAACAATCTCCGAGAGCATGGCTTGAGAGATTTTCTAAGGTGCTAAAACAGCATGGGTACACTCAAGGACAGGCAGATCACACAATGTTCATAAAGCATTCTTCGGTTGGTAAGATGGCAGTATTAATAGTCTATGTGGATGATATTGTGCTTACAGAGGACTATGAAGAGGAAATACTTAGAATTAAAAATGTTCTCACAAAAGAGTTCGAGATCAAAGATCTAGGAAACCTTAAGTACTTTCTTGGGATGGAGATAGCTAGGTCAAAGAAAGGAATTTCTGTCTCACAAAGGAAGTATGTGTTAGACCTACTGAAAGACACTGCCATACTTGACTGCAAACCAGCTGACACACCAATGGACTCTACTACTAAACTTGGGTCAATTCAAAATAGTGCTCCCATTGAAAAAGGGAGGTATCAAAGACTTGTAGGGAAGTTGATTTATCTTTCTCATACAAGACCTGATATTGCTTTCTCAGTGAGTGTTGTAAGTCAGTACATGAATAATCCTACAGAGGAACATATGACAGCAGTTCAGAGGATACTGAGATACCTAAAAATGACACTTGGTAAGGAACTGTTTTTCAAGAAGAATACAGCAAGAGGAGTTGAAGTATACTCAGATGCTGATTGGGCTAGATCTATAACTGATAGAAGATCTACCTCAGAATTGTGTACTTATGTCTGGGGTAATTTAACAACTTGGAGGAGTAAAAAGCAGTCAGTTGTGGCGTGAAGCAGTGCTGAGGCTGAGTTTAGAGCCATGGCTCAAGGGATTTGTGAAGGAATATGACTAAAACGATTGCTAGTTGAGTTAAAGGTTCCTATAGATGGTTCAATCAAGCAGCTAAGTGACAGTCAATTAGCAATAAGCATTGCCAAGAACCCGTTTTAGCATGACTGAACCAAACATATTGAAATTGACAAGCATTTCATCAAGGAAAACATAGAAGGAGGGATAGTTGAACCTATCTATATTCCCTCATCATTACAGAATGCAGATATATTCACCAAGCCAATTCCTAGAGTCTTATTTGATGGCTTATGTAGCAAGCTGGGTATGATAAACATATATAACCCAGCTTGAGAGGGAGTGTTGGAGATATTATAGCTGTTAAAGATATTGTTACTAGTTTCTAGGAATCTTAATTATAATGTATATTTAGGTTTCCTATATCTAGATGATTTGGTATTAATTTCCTTCTTTAAGAAGGAAACAAATTCCTTAAATCAAGCAGTCTGTTACTGCCTTATGTGTATATATTAGGACTGTTTTGTATAGAATTTTATATGGTGAATAAAATCCTAAAATTCACAGTTCTAAAGTAGCATGATATTGATGGAGGCATTTATCTTGCAGCTAAAACCTAAGCACGAATGTAAAACAAGATTTAGTAAAAAAAATTGTTGTTTTCCGATGCAAGGCCTGAGAGCGAGTGAGAGAACACACAATGATGGAAAAATATTCAATGGATACACTAGAAGTGCCATAAAAAATCAAAAGGCCATATAGATACAACTTTTAAGTATAAGAAAATTTGCAATGATGCCATCCAAATAAACTTACTTCAGAACCCTTTTGTGACCAATAAATTGCAATGAAGGACAAACTGGACCTGAACGAAACCATAAGTAAGCATTAGGTAAATTATACAAATGAAAAACAATATCAAAAATAGTCCGGTTTCAAGTTTGCTAAATGAGACCAAATTTGTCAAGTATTAACCAATCCGAATTCTCTTTTCATTTGTTTTCTCTTTGCATGATTTATACACGAAGTTTCAGGCACTATGGCACTCTAATTAGTTTGGCCAACTCTAATCACGACAAATTATCAAGAATTTTAAGGGTTTCTTAACTCAGTGATTTGCATTGCATTCAATCTTAGGAATGTACATTTTCTTCATTCACATACAAATTGGATTTCTCCACGCAGAATTTGCACACAAAAAAAAATTGAAGTATTTCACAAGTGCTATAGGAGAAAAGTTGTTTGGTAAACAAATGATATAAAAGCTTCAAATCTTCTAAATGCAAAAAAAAAAAAATAATAATTAATAAATTAAAAATTAAAAAATTATTACAAACTAAGTCTCTCAACATCATAATTTTTTTTATTAGAACATTTTTTACTAGATATGATGTTGTTAAGTGAGAAAATGCAATTATTACTCAACAACTTGACCCTCCAAAATATCTAGAAGCATAGTTTTAGAAAAGGAAGAAGAGCCTTTCATTGACATTTATCAAATACCAAACAAACACTCACAAGGTTGAGGTCCCACGGGGCTAGGTTGAATATGCACCATTACGGACAATTTCAGAGTTAAAAGTTAGCATGGACAAGACTGAGGTTGAATTTGCAATGTACAACTCAATTTCAGGGCAAACATGAGGACATTAATCCCTGCCTTGGGCCTTGGTATTAAGTTATAATAATAATCACTCAATCCAAGATTAAGTGGTGGAAGGTTTTTTTGTTGGAAAGGAAAAGTGTTGGTTACCCATTTACAACGTATGCTACTGTTTTCTTTTCCTCTGGGAACGAAGAGAAATTCGATTCCTTAGTTGAGTTAATTCATTTGTTTTGTTTTTATTAGGGCTTAAGGTTAACTTGGCCAAGAGGGTGTTGGCAGGTATTAATTATAATGAAAGGAAGATAGCGGACCTATCTAAGGCTTTTGGGTGTAAGGTGGGTTTTTCGCATTTGCATTATTTAGCTTTGCCATTGGGAGGTAAACCAAGATCTTCAGAGTTCTAGGCTCCGGTGGTGGAAAAGGTAGAGAAGAGTTTATTGGGTGGAAAAATGCTTTTTTTTCCAGGGGAGGGCGATTAGTATTGATTCAAAGTGTGTTGCATAGCATTTCTACTTATTATCTATCCTTATATAAAATTTCTATTAGGACGGCAAAAAGAATTGAGAAGATCATGAGGGATTTCTTGTGGAATAGTCATGATAAAGGAAAGAAGATCCATCTTTTAAGTTGGGAATCGTTTCTTGATCATAGGATAAAGATGGTTTAGGTATTGGGAATCCAATGAAGAAAAATTTGACTTTACTTGGCAATTGGTTATGGAGGTTTACTTTGGAAACTAATTCCCTATGGTATAAAGTGATTAAAAGCAAGTATGGTCTTAAAGAAAATGGATGAGATTCCAATGCAGTTTGTACAGGCTCTAGCCAGTGTCCCTAGAAAGCTATCATACAAGGCTTCAATAATTTTACTAGTAATTTGAGGTTTATGGTTGAAAATGTTGCTAAAATTCGTTTTTGGGAGGACTGTTGGTTAAAATTGCTGCCTTTGAGTTTACAGTTTCCAAGGTTATATAAGCTTACTTCCTCTCAAGGTGCATCAATTGCAAATAGATGGGATGGTTCTTCTTCTTCTAGAGGTTTGTCATTTGATTTTAGAAGAAATTTCATTGATAGAGAGACTAAGAAATTTTCTTATCTTATCTCTTCTCTTGAAGAAGTTTCTATCAATTTGGGAATGGAGGATCGAAGAATGTGGAAGTTGAGCTCCAATGGTTTGTTCTCTTGCAAGTCTTATTTTGATTCGTTAATCCAAGATAATTCTCATCTAAGATTTGATTCGGCTAATCTAATTTGGAAGTCTAAGGTTCCAATCAAAGTCAAAGTCTTAGTGTGGCTTATCGCTCGTGGGAAATTAAACTCTTGTGACGTTATTCAAAAGCGTTTTCTTAAGTCTTATCTTTCCCCCTCTTGATGTATCTTGTGCAAGAGTTATGAGGAAATTTGGATAATTTCTTTCATCATTGTCCGTTGGTTAGTAAATTACTGAGTAGATTGTTTTTTTCAGTAAGCTCGATGTGGGCTGCTCCTAATTCTTTTCGTTCTTTTCTTTTGGAAGATTTTTTAATTCTCGGAGGCGGAAAGAAAGCCGATATTCTGTGGTATTATGGAGTTTTTGTAATTTTATGAGTTATTTGAAAAGAGAGAAACAAGAGAATCTTTGAGGATGCTGAAGAGGAGATGAAATTTTAAGGGGATAAAAACTTATTATTTAGCTTCTCTTTAGGCATCTTCTTGTAAAGATTCCAAAGATTATTCCTTATTTCTCATTCTTCTTGACTGGAAGACAGTTGTTCATTGAGTCTTATTTTTGTTTTAGTTTTTGGTTGTTTTGTTAGTGGACCTCTAGTTCACGGTTATAACTGCTTTGTTTTTTATTAATAAAGTTTTGTTTCCTATAAAAAGAAAAATTGGTAGTATTTAAGACATGAGATTCAATATGTTAAGATGGCCCCTAACGTTCAACATCAGCATGGATGGCAACACATGTTATGCTCTACTACCCTTTTTTTTTCTCTGACAAAGTTATGCTCTAATACTATATGTCCATATTTATAAACATTCAACCAAAATGTTTAAATTATTAGGTAAGGGTCCAAATATATTATTTAAATATCAAATTAGGTACGGACGTACAGTTGCACCTTACTTAATCTCATGTTTTAAATATGAGGATAGTTTTTCATGAGATAAAGCTTATTATTTGGCTTCTCTATAGGCATCTTCTTGTAAAAATTTCAAAGACAATTATTTATTTTTCTTTATGCTTGAATGAAAAGTTGTTGTTTGTTGACTAAATTTTTTTTATTTATGTTTTGGTGGACTGTTGGTTCACTTTTTCTTCATTTCAGAATAAGGTTTTCATCTCTTATCAAAAAATATATGAGATTATGAATGTTAACAGACTATAATATATTTTTATTTTAAATTACCATACACAATTCATAAATTCTATTTCCTAGAAAGGTATACTGTTATATACTTATATTTTCCCAAAATATTATTTTGGCTAAAGTACAATATTGAAGTCTACAGAACTTGATGCAATAGCAACAAGAGCTTAAAATCGATTACATTAAATAGCAAGGTGTTGTTCAAAGGTATACATATGACTACAACCAATTTTGAAGAATTTTCGTTCCTTCATCCTCTAGGATTATCTCTGTTTAGTGAAACAAGTGTCAAATTTGTATGTCCGTTCATATCTTTATTCCACTCAAATTTTGTATTTTAGCATGAACAACCAAAACGAACATGTGCCATGAAGTCACTGATTTAACAGGGAAAGAGACTTTGATTCTAAGAGATGAAACATGACAAGTAGGATTATAAAAGGTCCTTATGAAAGATTGAGGTTAACAAGTATCTTACAAGAGTAGAACTATATATTCACTGGCATTTCCATTGAAGGAGTAAAGTCTAAGGATTGTCTTGTAATAATGTAAAAGTAAGACACACTTACATTGATGGCATTTGTTTGAACAACTGAATATCCCATACATCTTGAGGAACAACACAGGTATTTAGCGAATCCTAAAAGAAGGAATTCAATAATTGCTCAACAAGGTAAACTATGTGAAGGAAGAGACAAAAGTGTATCGGCTTAAGATAACAGGCTTGTACTCACACATGAAATAATGTTTCCAAGTAGAACCAAAGCAGCATCAACCTGCATGGATGCATACAAATAAAAGTAGGAGGAAGCTTAAACAACCATACAGAATGTCACATGAAGATACAATCAAGAATCTTCCAGACAAGCCATATCAGAGTTTTGAAATACTGGATAATCAACAAAAAATCCAGAATATCTACGTAAAAAAGCTTTTTAACTGCAGTTCTTAAAATGTGCCAATGCAGCTGAAATAGATTGAATGCATGGTAACCAGTAATTTCATATGTACATTTTCAAATATATTGAACATCATAAATAAACCTAGCTATCCGAAAAGAGATAACTATAGAGTGTTAATGGGTGAAAAGATTTTACATCTAAAACATGTTATGTACATTATTCTATAGCAATACTCAAGCTTGTGAAAAGAAAATGATATGCTGCTAACCTGTGCAAAATGTAAGCAATATGGTAGTAACATATTAATGACTAATGAGATATGAGCAAACAAATTATTTACAGCTTACAAATAGGAGAAAACAAAGTTGAGAAAACAGGCTTTCCCACTCAACCCTTATACATCATGAATTATAACATAGATTTTTTAATATATTACGATAGTTAATGTCAACTGACAAGAAATAATTATTTTGCCCCTTTTCTTCAATTTGCAAATTAAACCTCATTAGTTGCCATACACTGAGTAAGAGTAACTTATACTGATTTTATGAGATGAGAAGGTTGCACGAGAGACTGAGTAAGACTGTGACAGACATGGAATTTCTAAAGCCCACCCCATCCATGAGGTTGACCCCATCGTTCCTTTGATTTGAAACTTGAATCAACAAATAACTTGACCAATACATTGATAAAATTGTAAGATATTAAATAACCACAAAAACACTAAAGACTACAGAGATTTATGCCAAAGGTAAAGAAAGCACTTAGAATCCTATAGGGAAATTGACATATATGATTAAATTAAAAGCTATCCAGCAAAACTAAAATAAAAATGGAATGTGCAACCCTGAGCTAGTTCAGAATATATGAAACTAAAGACATGAGTAACTGCTGAAGTTTAGAATGACAACAAAACTTACAACTGCTGTCACATTGCTGAACATCGGTAACCCGTGTATTAAACAGTCCCATATCAATTGCCAACTACAAGCAAACTGCAATATTTTCCAATCACTGGTTTCAACAGAGGAACACACTAGATAGGAAGTAAACAACAGTAGACAGGAACATCATAGACCTATCATGCACGACCAAAATGTAATTTAAAAAACACTATTAAGGCACAAAAATGCAATAAAGAAGGTTGAAGAAAAAATAATCCACATACCTTATTTGGGGTGAAAGATGACCTTAATGGATTCTCTGCTCGAGAATCTGAGAGTAGCACAGAAGAGAGTTCCCGCATACTCCTGTAAATCCAGGTAGATACACATATGAAGAAACAACAAAGAACAGAACACACAAAAGACCTATAAATGCACAAAATGAGTTAATCATTTATCTTGAGGGTGAAATATAAAAGATGAAATGGGGTTAGATCTTTTATCATTGTCTTGATATGAATAGCAAAGTTCCTGCACCCCTGTAAGATCAAGCCTTCTTTTAGGCTAAAATAATTAGAATCGTAATCTAATTTACTACTACCGTAAATCAAAACATCATACCTCAAAGTCCACAGCAGACCATCATAAGTATGCCCCATATTTGCGTCATTCATAATTCTGCCATTCACCAACTTGTTAAGCCAACACTGAGCAAAGTTTAAGCAACCAAGAAATTTCTTGGTTCTTAAAGGTACATGTAAGCATGCATGAGGCATTACTGCCATTGCAAACATAAAATGGCAAACATGAATTATATATATGTAATTGTGAATCAGAAACACTGGTTCGGTATTTTTGAGAGATAAAGAAAAACCTTTTAAAGATTTTTCCTACCTAGTAATTGCCAAAATATTCATAGAATCTTTTAGTCAAGCACTAAATGTTAAGCATGCATAAATGGACACTCAACTCAAAGATGTCACCTGCATGGTGAATAACTGCACACATGTAATTTAACAATTGTTTGATCATGAAAATTGTGATAGGAGTTAAAAGAAGAGGAGAGTTTTTATAGAATAAAGAACACTAGACATCCCCATCTCTCAAACAACCCTAAGCAGTAGTATTTGCTCATGTAACCGAGCTAACACTCAATAGAGGCGAGATACATCACATTGTAAATGACCATATGCAGTAGTATCAGAAAATTCAATATAACTGATTAAAATTGAACAAATATTCAACAAATTATATCCACAGGAACAGCTATAATTACCTCTCAAAGCTAGCGCAAATGCCTTCAAACCAATACACAAGCAGATCCTTACTGATGTGACTGTAGTAATTATGAATGAGACAACAAAATGCAGCATTCCTGGAGTGCAGTGCATAAAATATCAATCTCATACGACATTTAGACATGGAAGATGAATGTGCAAATAGTGAGAGTGAGAGAGATGGAGCATTATACCAAATGCAGACACATAGAAGCCTAGCTGATTCATGTCGTGCAATATTATTTTGGAGCTAGATCACTCATATGTTAGTTTGAAATGAAAATTTTAGGTGGACTGCTGGTTCCCCTGTATTATAATCTTCATTTGACAATTATTAATATATTTATTTTCATTTCTTACCAACAAAGGGAAAATATAAACTGTATTATTTTAATCTTCCTTTGATCATTTTTAATATATTTCTTTTTGTTTTTACCAAAAGAGAAAACAATAACCCCCACATCCATATGAATATATGCACAACATTTGAATATATTGAAGCATATGAGTTACATCACCAATAAAGAAGAGGAACCATGCATAGCTGCCATAGCATAAGTGTTAAACAGGTAATTACACCCTAATCACCAACAATTAAACATACCATAACCATTTTCCTCTCATAAGTGCCTCCTTTACATGGACAGCAATAGGTTCCTTTCTAGCCCTTTTTTCAGCTGACGGTGCTTTTGTCATGTGGACACATGCCTGATTGGCAAATTCAAAAATGTGCTCAGAACCTCAGATTCCAATTGGCAAATAATTCAGAGCGAGGAATATAAACAGCACAAGACACACACCATAAAACAAATTTAAAGCCTTTAGCGAATAAGAAAAAAATAAATTATCTATTAATGAAAACTCTGCAAAGTCAACAAATTTTCTCTGCGAATAATACGAGATACTCTGACATCCTAAATAATATCAATTCCGTCAAAAAGCACACAAAAAGATCCCAGAGGTAATTGTGGACTGTGATGCAGCTACTGGATTCTTAAGGAGTGAAATTACTACCCGGTAAAAAACAAGTGCAGCTAGTTCCACCAAACCACGTTGAGAACTGCTCAAAGTTCCAAACTTATCATCCTTGGTTGCATCACTCCTGAATGAATCATACAGACCAACCATCAAACCTCACCATGGAACTCCAGCAAGCAGAATTTAATGGAAGAAAAATGGGAAAGAATAAATACAGAAGGTGCTCACCTAGACAAAGCAGTACCAGGTAAAACGCTTTGATCTAGTTCCTTACATACAACATCTAACAACTGTTCTACCAAAAAACTCCCATCATCAGCTCCTCTAGTTAGATTTAGCTGCAGCCTGGCATAAAGTATAAGTGCCTCCTGCAAAAAGAATAAGTATGCAAACTTAAAACACGAAACTTACTTTGAAAAATTCACAAATATATAAACCTAAATTATTCCAATTAAATGATTAAGAAACCTTAAGACCACGATCATGGGTTGTTAGCCAACAACGATAAACAAATTGCTGGACAGCATCATGGATCTCCAGGGACTGACAACCCAAATTTGGACCATCCTTTAACAAGAACATATTAATACACTCAATAAGCTTCCGTGAAATTTTTCCCTCGTCCCTAAAAACATTACAAGGATTGGCAATGTATACTGTAAGAATGTGAAACGGAAAGTCAACAGGCTCAACCAAAAAAAGCAATAGAGGTCAATTATTTGTGCACCTTACAAAAGAGAATATCTGAACAAATCCTTTAACAATGCCTTCCCTAAGAGTTTCTGGAAAATTTCCAGGAGGATTTTCAAGAAGTGAGTAGAGAGTCAAAATGCTTCGAAAGCCTTCCTCTTTCTGATGATATTGACTACTATTTTTCTCTTTCAAGCTTGATTCCACCTTCTCCATGTATAAAAGCAGCAGACCTAGCCAAAACAGATTTTGAGGGGAAAAATATTGTTAAAACAGAACAATAATGAGTAAGGACAATTAAATTTAACAACCAGGAACCTAGATGAGTCTCAGATATTTCACTAATTCACTCACTATAATAATTGCGCATCTTCATGTGAAAACAATAGCCTTTGACTGCCAAAAGATGCCGAAGTATAATCCCATATTCTGACTGAAAAGTTGGAACACTGCTAAGAACTTCCAGTACATGATTAAATAGTGTTTTAACCATAGACAACAGCGGCAACTTTCCTGACAGGAAAATGATTATATAAGAAACAACATAAACAATACATCAATTTCATTAAAAAGTATATTAAAATACAAAACCATATACACACACACACCCTTCCACATATAGGTTCGTATTAGCCAAACATGACAAGTCAGCGCACTAATCACTCCATTTTCTGCCTCGAGATAGGGAAATGAAATGAAATGAAAAGGAAGGGCAAAAGAGGGAGAGAGAGAGACATGAAAAATACAAAAAGAATTCTAGAAGAAAACAAAGACAATTGACCATCCACACAGATAAATCCAACTTTTGGGAAAAATGCATGTCCTGATTTAAGGAAACAAGATTCTTTATCATGTGCAGTTAAGGACTTCAAAGACAGTTAATTTTCTTGATTCTCTTTTGAAAAAGAAAAGAAAGTATACAATAAATAATGCTTTGACCATCTTTATACATTGATTTCCCCATACATATACAGTTTATGCTGATTTCTCAAGGTACCTCCTGATATTAAAAAATACACAGAGAGAATGTCATGGAGCAAGCATAAAAAAGTTGTCAGAAATAAAAGCATTCCTAGATTCTGAACCTTCTGTTTTATAACACCTGGAAGCTCACAAACTAAATAAAAGACTTAAATCTCATTCTGTAGAATCTGTACAAAAGTCTTTTAGCTTCTTATTCAACTTGTAATGGTTTTCTTCTTTTGTTTGGTTAAGAATATTCAGTTTTTAACTTGCTAAGAATATCATTTTTGATAAAATGTATAAACTGATATGTGCTCAATGATAATTAAACTTTATCCTACATGAAACTTTTTAATAGTATGGTTTTATACAGTGAGCTATAGCATGCATGACTGACCTGAAAACTTGGCATCTTCAGCTCGTTGAATAACAATTCGTAGAGTTTTCGCAAAAACAATCTTGGGAGGTCGCCGCTTGCATGCTGAGATTTCCAATGATATGCAGCGGGTGAGCAATTGTATAAGAAAAGGCCACGTTTCAGCTGCAAAAACAATTAAACCTCTCAATTATCTTTTTAAAAAATATATTTACACAATTTCCCTCCAAAGCATGTTATTTAATTATCAATAAATATCAACTTACAGTGAGGAATTTCATTTGGTTTTAGTTTTGCAGTGTTCTGTCCAAGAAATTTGCAGAACTCAGTCGTGTCTAACCATGAAGACAATAACTTTATTCCTTCCTAAACATAATGACAATGGCAATTACATAAATATCAAAACATAATTCAACAAAAATAAAACTCAATTCAATATAGTACCACGATTTTGCTCGGTTGATCATCTTTTAAATGATTATGAATATATCATCACACCAACGAAGTTCATGAATAAATTGTTTTGAGAATTATAAATAAATAAATAAATCCTCAGTCCAACACTATTCTTGTTTGAATTGATTTTGACTTCAAGTTCAACCGATTAAAACCAAACAGAAATAACTGTGCAGATAACAGAGCAAATGGAGTGGAAAATATTATATCAATACTTTTAAATCTAAATCATCTACTTCCAAACCAACACAATGCTTATAAATTTCAAGGAAAAAATAGAGAAAATTGACTCGATTGACTTGAAATTTACTATCAGGCAATCAAGAACAGAAACAAAAACAACATCCAAGACGGAACTACGAAATTCATTTTCTAATTGATTTTCTCGGCAACCAAGCAGAAAAGAAAGCGAGTGTAAATATAGAGTAGAGGAATGTTACTTGACATGGAAATGGTTGACTTGAAATATGCTATCACATCAAGCATTGAAACAAAGACAACATACAAGACGAAACCACGAAATCCAATTTCTCAGCAACCAAACAGATAAGAAAGCGACTGTAAATATAAAGTAGAGGAATGTTACTTCACGCGCTTTGGCTTTATCGGAGGAGAGCTTCAAGATGATGTCTTGAATGTCTCTGGAAGCGACCGTTGTCATTTCTTGGAGAGCAAGATTGAAGAATTGGCGGGAAAACGGAAAGGGGTAGGGTTTTGAGAGCGAGTGAAGAGCGTTGAGTGTTAATTCAAAGGGTTTTATATGAGAGTCAAGACAGCTAACAGACTTACATTTGCTGAGCTAATTATGAGCTGGAAGTTTGGGTGAAACGACGGTCAAATTGCCGTTCCCTTCCCTAAGCGTTTTACAATTCCAAGTAACCCATTTCACCGTTTCGACTTCCAGACTTCCACGTGTCAACCTGACTACGTACGCTAATAGTTAATTATTAGTATTTTTTTACTTAAATAAACACTTCATAATTTCTTATTAATAATTTCAATGATTAAAGAGTTTTTTTTTTTTTTAAATAAAGTATGATACAATTTAGCTACCCAACTCAATCTCTAATTCAAGAGTAGAAAGACTTTCAATATTATTATAATTTAACCTCTACCGTTAGCAAAATTCAATTATATGAACACATAATTTTTAGATTCATTCGAATGAACCCAGAAATTACGGTTCATTCGAATGAATCCAAAATTCAGTTTCATTCATTTTTGTTTTTCAATTTTTCTTCAATTTTTTTCTTAATTAATTGGGTTAAACTGATGATCATTATTTTTTGTTAATGAAATGATTTTTTTTACTAGTGGCTGTTGATGATTTTCTTACGATGAACTGATGATTATTTGGGATTGAGCTGTGATTCTTTTTACGTTGATTATTTGAATTGATTTTTTGAATGAAAAAATAAGATGATGATGATGGGTTCAAGACAAAGGAAGTAGGAAAAATGAATAAAAAAATGGATGGTGGAGATTTGGTTAAAAAAGTTATTTAAATTATTTAATGTTTTAAAAAATTTAAAAAATAATAATAAAAAGTAAGATAAAAAGAAAATTTTGTCTCTCACTCAATTATTTTTAACAAATGATTGTTAACAGTAGGGGATAAATTATAATAATGCTGAAAGTTTTGCTTATCTTGAATTAGAATTTGAATTATGTAGTTAAATTGTAATTTAACGAGCCGTGTATAGTTGTGAGTAAGCAACCAATGCAATATTTTCTTATCGTCATGTAAAATTGGAATTAACAAGTCTCTCTATGGGCCTATTCTCACGGTTGGGCCATTGACATCGAAGTGGTAACATAGAACGCTTTTGGAGCCCAACAAACTGCAACATATATCAATTGAGTAACGATATTACCACCCCTCAAAAGTTATGTGTACACCCCTCGTTGCTTGTGCACCCCATTAATTTTTTTAGAAAATTTGTTTTTTTTTAAGCACACTCTACTCTATACCAAATATGCCCTTTCTATTAATCTAACAAATGTATACATATTATAAATGATTGTTTTGTAGCTGCAAAAAAAAAATAATAATAATCTTTCAATTGTGTTTCTAACAAATACATTTACACAAGTTCCCTCAGAAGCATGTCGTTTAATTAACAAATATATTTACACGATTCTTTTCGCGTGTAGCCGTTCATTGCTGAAGGGAGCTGCCACAATTCTTCTGTAACAAATGGCATAAATGGATGAAGTAAACGCGAGCTAGTTTTCAATAAAATCCAATGAGCATCACGTGCAGAACTCCTCTCGGAAGCAAAAGCAGGATCATTATCATTAGTAAAATACGATTTAATTGTTTCAATAAAAATGTAACAAATCTGATATTGCCACCACGAATACAGTGTGCTGGCTGCATTTGAGAACTTGCATGAATCTAATGATGCTATAGTCCTGGTCCTCTTGCATATGACCTTGTTTAGCATTAAGAGAAGACACTTGCAACTAATAGACATATTTTCAGGATTTATACTTGTTGGAGCAACATAGCCTTCCCCAGTTTGCTCATAGCATAATCTTCGAATATCATGTAGTCACTCATAGCAAATCACGTTATTTTTATTACAATATCAATAATTTGGTTTAAGGATAATATTAAAATTTTAAAATACTTTCAAACTTGGGGTGTACATATATACGATTTCAAAGGGGTGGAAACATCCTCACTCATATCAATTTCATTGCAATAAGCTTTTGAGGCTGAGTCCTTGTCTCCCTGTGGTAGTGAGTACATCCTAATTGCAATTTGCATACAATCAAGTTATGGTTAAATTGCTAATATTTGTGATTTTATTTTGTTTTGATTCAAATTTAGTTAAATATTACATTAATACATGTCTTTGAATTTGTTGTAACAACTGAAAAATACTACAAGAAGCGTGCTTAATTTTTCAAACACACACAACTGTTAAATTTTTCTGTTTAATAATACTTTAATGAATACGAAAGTATATATAACTTTGTTTGCCTAAATTTGACATAATAATTCATGACCAAGGATTTTACTACTAGTACTACTACCTTTTATAATTATGAGCTTAATTATCTTACTCAATTATTAATCTTATCCATAAGTTGTAGTATTTTGATTTGTTTCAATAACTACTTTTATAACTAATTTAATAGTTATAATTTATGAGTAAGGTTAGTGATTGGGTAAAATAGTTAAACTCATAATTGTAAATTATAGTAACAGTAAATATAAAGCTATAAATGATACTGTCACATTGTTTTGCACTTTTTTAAACAATGTAGTTACTCTAATTAATTTCTACTTTTTTTTTTTCCTTTTTTTTTTTTCCTTTTAAGATGTTGTCTTGGATAGTGAAATAACAAAAATAAACTTTCATTCATTTTCTAAACATTATTGTGACAAATGATTTTGTTTGTCTAAATTCAATGATTCCCTATTATGATCCAATAATATATTTTTATTATACATCTTTAATTTGAATTATATCATATAATATAAATAACTATATTTATTCATGTATCAAACATAGTTAACTTAAATAAAGATACGTCATTGTTTTTTAGTTAATTTTGATCTTAAATCACACTGGTGAACATTTCGAGTAAGTACCAAGGGCTGGCACCGGAATAGCCATTCTATTGAGTTCGACGTGAGAAAACTACTAGTTTTTCCTTTAAAAAAATAAAAATAATAATGGGGAATAAGATTATATAGGGGCTAATAAATCATTGTTTTCACATCATGCTTAAATGAATATTAAATTAAAGACCAAGATCCTACAGATTCTAAACAAACAAATAACAAGATGTTACAGATGTGAAGAAAAAATATTTCAAGATATTACAAAATCTTATTGCTTTAAATACTGATGAAGGTCAGAAAGATTTTCTCGATATCTAATATAGATAAACGGCATTGAAACCTCTCACGCTCTTGTATAAATTATTGATTGCATGATGCACGTAATCAATTTTGTAGATGTATAACCCAATTATGTTGAGCTCAGTTTGAATAAATTTCGAAGTTATCCCATAATCAAGACTGGATATGATTCAATCATTCAACAGTTATTTTTAAAATAATATTCATTTTAAATGGATTAATCAACTCAGAATATCTGCTACGCCATTCAGTGGCCTGTCCAACTACCCTATTGCACACCAACCCTGCCAATCATATTCTCAGACCAGAATAAACATTAAGCTGATAACATATTGAATTTTTGTCTATATCATAACGATTCACACGTGCAATTCGTTCATTACATATTACAATTCATATAAATGCAGTTGATTCATTTAACGTAGAACAATAAACAAGTGAAAACCAATAAACAAATCATGATCCAATAGTCTTATCCAATTAAATGAGAATACTAAATTGGTACCATCAATTACCAAATTAGACCTAAACAAAAACATTAGAAACCAAAACCAACAATTCGTGTCGAGGTAAAGCCGCCAACGTGTGTCACACGCTGCACTAAGGGCCAAATTCATGTGGACCCTTGACTGTGCAGTGAGTAGCGATCAATAATGAATCAAGATAATTAATACTCTGCACGTGTATACTAATTTTGCTCGACGGTCTTGATTTGACGAGCATTAACGGGATTTTATTGACTGGGGGCCGTTTTAATAAAATCAACTGGGAAATAAATAGAGTCGTGTCCCTAATGTGACGAGATAGGACTAAATTATTGTCCTAATCGAAGATTAATTGAACCCTGGCCACGTTAAGGAGGAGGATTGGGGTTTATGTATCCTCGTACCACACTATGGTAATAAATTTATGTCAACTCAGACAAGTCCTCCACTGCCGCCCACATTTATTTGTAGATAGCCAAAATTATCTCTACACGCAAAACGTATATTTTCTTAAGTATTCAAACTCTGGCTACTAAAGTACTAAGTGGTAGCTGGGATCAATGATGGAACATCATGTTATTATTATATCGTGGTTGTTTCAATTCAAATTTGATTTGTTTAACTTATCAAAACTCACAATCTCAATATGCTAATCACTCATTTATATCAATAAGAATATTATAGTTTTAAGGCATATTTCCTCCCTTAAATCCTAAAATATGTATTGTTCAAAAATAAAAAGAAATAACTAGTTTAATTAGTATTATTCTTTTAATGGTCAGTCATTTCAAAATCTATCTTTTGTAGTTATGTTTGTACACATCAATATACAAGTACATGGACTATTGACAGTTATTTGACTTTAATTCAATGGAGAAGATATTTTTAAAATTTTAAAAATATAAAATTTTAATAAAAATATATCACTATTATTACTATTTTGTGATGATGTATATATCATATAATAACTATATTCTTATTATTTTTTGTTTACAACAAAAAATAAAAAAAATAAAAAAAAAAAAAAAAAACCTATTATTTCATCAAAGAAGACGTTTCTATTACTCAAAAACCTTTTTGATAGTAACGTCACCACTGAAATTACTATTAAGTGTCAAATAATCAGGGCTGCCCGTGGATGTCTTAATCTGACGCTGATCGGAACAATGCGGCAACTTCGTGTATGCTTCGAAGTTGCAAGAAATTTCCTGCAGGGCCATTGCCAGAAATGACAAAATGTTGTGGCTTGACTGATGCCAATGGACAACGAAAGAGGGCCGCATGGTCGGCCTCAGGGCGGAATGATGGGACCCAAATGACCCCGTTTTTATAAAGCAAGATATCAGAAGTTCCAATTCTTCTCGCCGAGATAGAAACCAAGGAAATAAGAGGCAAAGAAATACAAATTAAAATATAGTGGGGTTGAAGATCCTGTCCACCGACCCATCAGATTGTGTATCTGAATTCTGGGTATCGAATATTTGCTGCGACTTTATTTGTATACACCACCACTGCCCGCAGTCATCGTTGGAGGTGTCGCGCATGCGCGCTTTGGCTACGCCTACGTAGCGCGACAAGTGTTGAGATAATTATTGCCACTTGATAAGTTTAAAATTTACAATCAAAAGAAAATAAAATTTATACGACTTAAAACTTCAAGCTTTGTTGCAAGAGCGTAGACATCACGTTCAAATTTTCTATACAATGTGTGTTGCACGCTCGTCAATTGAGGTTAATTAGTTTAATCATGAGAAAATTTTGTGTGTGGTCTTGATGGTCCACGTAAGCTAAAAGAGCAATACTGCCAACCAAATCTAGTGGTCTTATCTGTCACACGTAATCTTTCACATGCACGGGAGATATGATAGATCGAAATTGATCATGGATCAGAATTCAGACAACTTAGATAATCTCAACAGTTCCTATTCTTCAGTTCACACTATTGAACCCACAACTTTAGTACAGTTTCCAAGCTGTTGTTGCCAAATAAACAAGCGCCATTGGATCAAGAGACACGCAGTGTCATCGTCCAAAACTTTTGCAAGCAATTATGATCCCTGGACCAGGGAAGTGGCCGATGCTCGAGACATCATTGCCATACACGTGGATTAAAAGCTTTCGGGATCAAGCAGAGAGACCTATCATGGTGGGGGCGCACCCGGTTGATGATGGCCCAAAAGCATCAGATTGACTGCACGGGTTACGAGGTCCATGGCTATTTGACCACTATCATGAGGAGGACCACAATAGAATCTGATGATCAGAGGGAAACCCAATTAGACACCGATGATCAGAGGGAAACCTAATTAGAAACCGTTCGATCGTCACTTCAAACATTTAAATTTTGAACTCATACACACTCGAGGCTAGACAATTTGACATTTGTTCACTTGTTGGTACGTGTTATAATAACATTATCATATTTGTTCTTGCAAAGGGAAAAATAAAGAATCAATTTCGATTTCAAGATTTAAAAAACGAATAAACTTTTGTATAAATTGTAGGTTACAACTTTTATCCAAATTAGAGGGGTTGACGGGGGAAAAACCTCCAAAAGTAAAAGCAGCAATTACATAATTATAGAGCATATATACTTGGCTTGAATCTGAAGATTTGCTCATTTTGAAAGTTACTTGATCAATAGGGAGGCACTAGTTCTAGTTTGAAATCAGTCCTACTAACAACCAGGAGACACAGCAAGAAGCTGCTTTTCTTTTGAAAAACGGTTCCACTTGTACGTGGCATGCATGTGCTATGAACAAAAAGATATCTCTAACACAATGTATAACATTAACTTAAACACTCAATCCCATTAATGCCAATGCATTTGCAATAAATCAATCTTTGCATGGCCTATACAGCGACTTGTTATCCATTGTGAAATAAATATATAGGTAGACATGCATTAGTTTTCTTTTGTCTAGCTCGCTATGATATTGATATCATGAGGTAAATTCTAACTATGTCAGGCTCATAAATTTTTGCCGCTCAGGAGTAGGTATTAATTAGCTAGACAAAATGTTTTCTTTTTGGTGAAGTAAGATAAATCTACGTTGATCCTGTGTTGGAACTTTAAATTCACATTCATTTTTGTCACCATCAGGCTATATAAGATATTGAGACATGACTGCTCATTGGTCCACTATCAACAAATACATGCAATTAATAACAAATGTCGACTAATGCTCGTGGTAGGTGACATCGAGCTTTAAGTCGTTTATCATCTCTTGAGTCTTGACTGTTCAAAACTGCAACCCAAAGCTCCGTTCACATTATTCGACACTAAGCTACTTATTCTAGTGCTAAAATAAATTAATAATTAATGAGGAAATAGAATCACGAGTGCAGATATGTTTTTATGTTTTTTGTTTGAAAAAGTAATAAAAAATATTATATTTATTTTCTAAGATAAATTGAAAAAGAAAATTTGTGTTATAAATTAAGATAACATGCATCACTGCATCAGATACTACTTAGAGTCACGGTTAGCTATAACATGTCATATCTTTTGAAAACAAGCTTGTGTCAAACTCAAACAAAACTTGAATTGCTTTTGTTTTCAAATATTCTCGGCTCTCAACAGCCCACATGAAAATTGCGCAATAGTTATCATTGATATGATCATTAACACTGTACGAGACAGTATTAGCTAAAAATAGTGATGATTATATTTGGAAAAGTAATGATGTAATATTAGTACTCTATGGAATGGAAAATATTAAGTGGTAACAGGTGATTCACACTCCTCACAAGAAGGGAAAGAAAAAACCGTCATTTTGTATGGTGAAACGTGGGCACCCAGAGCACCCTGACACTTTATTCACCTGACAGCGTGCTCTTTGGGCCCTATCGACTCAAGTGTGTTGTTCACGCAATTACCATCTTGAAGCACCCTCGTGATCTCATGTCACGTTGGAACCTAAACGCGCGTCTCATGTCTCTCTCGATTTGAATCAAAACAACTCCAATGTCCGCTTAGCTAGCTTGGGAATTTTCATTTAAACTGGACTTTTATTGAATAAATTGATAAACATTTTCCTCAAAGCTCATGTCTCTCTCGATTTGAATCAAAACAACTCCAATGTCCGCCTACCTAGCTTGGGAATTTTCATTTAAACTGGACTTTTATCGAATAAATTGATAAACATTTTCCTCAAAGCTTTTTGTCATTCATTCTTTCCGACTTCATAGGTGTTCACTGTCAGAATTTAACTTTTTCTTCATCTTTTCTTTTTTGGCCACAGAATTAAAGAGCTAAAAATATTTAACATCAATGTACGGTCAAACTGCTATATACGGCTATGAATTCACAACTCGAGCATATGAAATCTCAACACTAGCAACATTAAAATTAGGAACTTTTAGAGTTTAGAAACATAAATAAATTATAGGGATAATCTCAAAAACTAATTGTAATTTGTAAAAATATCTATATTATCATTTATAATTTTATTTTTATCTAAAATCACTTTGATGTTAATAAAAATATTCAAAATACATTTTGAAAGAATATAAAAGAACGATAATATTCTTTAGTAATCATAAATCGATGATGAAATCATAAAAGATAAAATGAATATTTTTCGTTAATTTTTTAACGTCGAGAAAATTTTAAACAAAAAAAAATTATAAAAGATAAAATAAATATTTTTATAAATTATAATGAGATTTTTGGGATTACCCATATATTATATTTATCAAACATATAAACAAACTCTTATTGATCATATAAAAATCTAGAAACGTAGTACCGACGTTGTGGACGCTGAGGGCATAGAGCGGAAATATAGGGGGGGAGGAGGCACGTGACAAGGGAGTGGTGCCGCGGGGAATCTATCCTTTGCTTGCAGGGGGAGAGCGAGTGGGGACCACTCGAGAGGGCCCGCAAGTGGAGTGCTCTTTCGTTATGCTTTCTCTCTTTATCGGAAACCCCAAAATTTTTATTCTCTCCCTATTTATCTATCTCTATCTCTATCTCTATAGTCTGTCGTCCCTCTTCTGTCACGTCAAAAAAAAAAAAATAAGTAACCGGACCCATTAGCTATGCGAGTTGTGACGACTACGCCGCGATCTCTGACGTCCCCAGATGGCAATCCAACGGCTGTGGTTGGAGCAGCACAGAGATGGAAATGATATCAAAGTCCCGTCCGATTTCAGTGAGGTGTTTTAGTCAAGCTGAGGTAATACGTGGGTCCAGTGTCCCAACACTTAACAGACACAGTAGGGGCCCACAACGAATGTTGCCCACCGACGCTGTATGGACCGTAGCTGCCACACAGCGGCTACTCTCTCTCTACACTACGCGCTGCCTTTTTCTTCCTTCTTATTCACCACCCCCCCACCTCCCCCATCCCTACCAGACAAACCCAAGTTCTCTCTCACAGTACTCTTCACTCTCTTCTCTTCTCTTCTCTTCTCTTCTCTTCTCTCTTGTAAATTGTTTGTCACCTCTCTCATTCTGTGATTATACACACAGCTTGATAAGCGGTATAGCTAGGAGTGTTAAATGAAGTGTCTTTGAACTTTGAAGAGAAGGGTTTGTAATTGGGATCGTTCGTGTCTACTTTTTTTCCTTTGTAGTTGGCTTTGTTTAATTGGACTTACTTCAATGCAAGTTTGCATGGATTCATCTGATTGGCTTCAGGTATATGTTTTTACTTGCATTTGAAACTCTAGCTCAATATGCTATTTCCTTTCCATTAATGTCTTTAACATTTTTTTGACACTGCTTCAAATTGTGATAAGCTTTATTATATGTTTAGGGGTGCAAATTTTACTTTATATATATGTAATCCAAAATATGATATACAAGATAATATTTATGTTTTGAATTATAACTTTTTTTTAGGTCAAAGCTTTGCATTTCATTTTTTGCTGATTCTTGAAGCTTAACTTTTGACTCGGAGGCTGTAGCAATCACATATGTATAGCTAGTAATGCAATATTTCATGGATAAGACAAGCACATTTAAAGATATTTTTGTCAAGAACTTGTTAATTTTTCGGGAAATTTCAGTGCCAGCATGTTTTTTCTTCCGTCGAATGTGCCAAAAATTTCGGGAAGCTATATAATTTTGGTCATATTGCGTTAATCATGCAAGTGCTAGCATTTTTTGAATAACTAGAATGGTAATACGACCTGGAAGCTAGTGAAAATCAACAAAAATTCTCATGTAATTAAATAAATAAGTATTACTTTAAGCCTCTCTACGGAAATGTGAATGATATCAGAAATGCAGACGCAGCAAACTTTTTTTTTTTTTTTACTACATTTGGAAGCTGATAAGGTGTATCCCTAGATCATTTCAGTTTACTTCTTGGGTTCAGTGTGTCAATTATATTCTCTGGCATTGGACCTTCTTGACATTATTCTAGTTGATTTCTGAAAAGAGAATGGAATGCATTATGCATAGTCCTTTCAATATCTGACATCCAAGAAAGGACAGAGAGCATTGTCTAGTCTTAGCTAGCAGCACTCACACATTTTTCATTTGTCAGGGCACCATTCACGAGGACTCTGGCTTGGATTCTTCTTCACCGTCTGGGGACATGCTCACCTGTTCAAGGCCCTTGATAGAGAGAAGGCTGAGGCCCCCTCACGACCAGGCTCTCAAGTGTCCAAGGTGTGAGTCGACACACACCAAGTTTTGCTATTACAACAACTACAGCCTCTCTCAGCCGAGGTACTTTTGCAAGACTTGCAGAAGGTACTGGACCAAAGGAGGCACTTTGAGGAACATTCCTGTTGGTGGTGGCTGTAGAAAGAACAAGAAAGTTGCTTCGAAAAAACCAAATGATCATCAATCCATTAACCAAAACCCCGGATCATCATCTCACAACCCAACCGATCTTCACCTTTCATTCCCAGAAATGCAATTCTCACACCTTGGCAACGTTCTTGGAAGTCATGGCACTCTTGCTAACCCTAATTTCATGGAGACTAAGTACAATGCCATGCTTGATCAGAATCCGAGGCCGATAGATTTTATGGACAGTAAATTAGAAGCTATAGTTGGTAGTTCTAGGAATAATAATTATGATTTTATGGGGAATGGTGAGATGGGTATGGTTGATGGATCACTTGGGAATTTGAGTAGTGGTATGGCTCCAAGTGTTCATGGTCTTTGCTCTCCATTTGGGATGTCTCTTGATGGAAATAGTGGCACTTTCATCGACACTTGCCAGAAGCTGATGCTCCCATACGATGCAAATGATCATCAAGACCAAAGCACGATCGATGTGAAGCCAAACACCAAGCTTTTGTCACTTGACTGGCAAGACCAAGGATGCTCCGATGCTGGCAAAGACACATTTGGATACAACTTAAGTAATTTGGGCCCATGGACTGGCATGATGAATAATTACGGATCGTCCGCAACAAATTCACTAGTCTAAGCTAATTCATGTACAAGAAGGACGTACTTTTGTTTGTAATCAATGGTAATCTAGGACAAGCTGCGATGGAGCTTGAATGGATTCAATCATGCAAGTTATTATTATGCATTTATTTATAAGTATATGCCTTTGATGGAGAAAGGTTTTGTAATTTCTGTGTTTCTTTTTCAGTGAAGGCGGTCTTCGGTTGTCATTCACTTGACATGGAGGAGTAATGGGAGTGTGAAAGAGAAACTTCAAGGGTCCACAAATGACTGCCTATAAGTGCCCTAGTGTTTGGCTTTGTATTTTTGTTTGGTTTCTTAAGATGATCTTTTTCTAATTTGATGTCTTGGCCATGTAAGACATTCAAAGATCTAGGATTTTGTTGTAATATCGAGGAAGATATATAGAAGTGTTTTTTTTAATTAGTTTTAATTGTAGTACAATTAGTCTTATCTGTACATGCTAAAGCCTGTGTGTTTTGTGAGTGATTATGTTATTATTGTTAAAGTAGGATAAATGTCCTTGTGATTCGGACTGCAGGCATGAAAGGAGAGGGAAGCAGCGTTTTCATGG
Source organism: Dimocarpus longan (assembly GCA_022984855.1). Taxonomy (NCBI): domain Eukaryota; kingdom Viridiplantae; phylum Streptophyta; class Magnoliopsida; order Sapindales; family Sapindaceae; genus Dimocarpus; species Dimocarpus longan. The sequence goes on from CM041024.1 coordinate 10,236,357, forward strand.
AAAGCAAAAACATTCTCTTTGAATTCCGCGTCATTAATTGCATGTGACCCCATCTAGCTTTGGCGCCCTTCTCACTCCTACCAAATTGGTTATGGAAGACTGCCATTACTGTGCTAGCAATTTGCTAGAAAATGACCGGCCGACTGCTTGCCTTGAACCGTATCAACTTTGGTTATCGACTGTTTGTTATCGATATTGATGCTGATAACAATGTAGATCTTTTCCACCTGACTGCATCTTATGGGCTGAAATTGCTTCTTAAATGATGGATGTTAAGTGTGAACTGTGAACAAGTACGTACTGGTTCACATGTTAATTGTATTTTTTTTTTGTTCCGTTGCCTGGTTGATATGCGTGGTTTCTGTTCAATATAATTAGATGTTAAAATGTGTTTACAATCTTAATAATATTTCAAGTTTATATTCTAGCTATAATGTTATTTTAAAATAAAAATTAGTAGGATTCATTATTATTTTGAATTGGAATAAGTTTTTCTATTCTACACAGGTAACTCAAAACAAATATTGGATTTAAATCTTTTATCTCTTAAGGTAATGAAAGTGTTCTGTAAATCCTATTAAGAGATAAACAAAAATAATAAACTGATAACTTAAGTGAAAAAAAAAACCGTTTTGTTGGTTTCGTTTGGTTTGATTCGTTTGGCCAAAGTGATTTTTTTTGAAGTATAGCTAGCCAACTAAATAGTATTGGTTCAGTAAACTTGAGTTTGATTTGAAACCGGCCACTGCCCCGCCACTGCCTATTGGACCCGGTTCTCCAACTTGTGGTGGACTAAATTAATTGTCATCGGTCAATATTTTCTTTCAATTAATCGCAGACGTCGGCGGACATGTTTAATGACTGAGGATTTTATCTATCCATTAACTGTAACCCTTAATTTGATTCATTGGATTAATTATAATGATGATTATTAAAATAAATACAATAACTCTAATCGAGGAATAAAGTTTATGGTTGAAAAGTAGTTAAAACCCAATTAATTAACATAAAAAATACAAAATTAATGATTTTTTTTTTTCTAAATTATGCCTGTGACAGATACTCAGATTTAGAATATTGATAAATTGGATAAACTTCCTTTACCGTTGAACCATATTAGAGGGTCAGATTTCACAATTTAAAATATAAAAAGTTATATAGATTAAACAAAAAGAATGCAGATCATTAATTATATAAAATAATAAAATTATAATACTAATTACTATGCTTATTGTAACTTGGTGGTTAGAACCATTATTCAATTTGACAAAAAGTTTTAATGACTATAAAGCATGTGGTGTTAAAAAGAAAAAGAAAAAGAAAAAAAAAAAAGAATTCCAACACCATTTACTCTTTAATTCTCACTTTGGAATACAAATACTATGAAGTTTGGTTACATGATTTCAATAATCAACTATCTTTACAATAAATTTAATTTAGGTTATATATATGTATAATTACAATGTAATTCAAAATCTATTAATGGTTAGAGGTCTTTCAAGGCCTCTATTGACATTAAGTATCATATGTCATCCGAAAGTAACTTTCATAAGACTCCTATCCAATTCAAAATTGTGAAAGAAAATTGCATCAACTTTGTAAATTATCAGGATGTAAGAAATTTTAATTTAGTTAAGGACGCGATCATTGCCACTTATAAAATAAATTATATATATGTGTGTTTTAAAGAATTTGATATCATCTAAACAAGCTTAAAAGTATGACTAAAAGTTACAAAGGATATGAAATTAAAATATTTTCTCCACCCACCAACTTAAAAAATATATACATCTTGTTTGTTACTCTTAGCTTAGTAGCATCAAATATTGTTGACGTCTGAAACTGGTTCGGTCAACTTGCTGATTCGTTCAAGCCCAAGACTGCAGATCTGTGAAAGATACAAACAAACAAAAAGAAAGGCAAAGAGGAAGAAGAGAAACACACGAGATTTACGTGGTTCGGCCTTAAGAATGGCCTACGTCCACGGTGCCGGCTCCGGTTAGGGGCGGCAGTCACTATTACTATATCTGTTCTGCCTTTACAGTGTGAGAGAGATCTCGAGAGGAAGTCCCCTTTACATTGATTTTGATCTCCTATTTATAGAGGAGATGTTACAATTTGAATAGGTTTCGGAATCTTACAGATAAGCCAAAAAATAATATACATTAATTGATATAATATCTCCCAAGATTATCTCCACCGTATATGCAGCAATTGCCAAGAATGTCGCGATTCGATTTGCATGAAAATAGGTAAGTTGACTCCTTTCCTGAATTGAATTGATTTGCCTTCTAGAAGGTCAACTGGTTAACTCTAGCGAGCACATTGAACAGCTTACTCCAGCGATCAGATAGTGCACCCAGCGGGCAGACTAGTTCAGCGATCAGATATTGCCTCCAGCGAGCAGACTACTTCAGCGTTCAGATGTTGCACCAGCGAGCAGACTCTGGTCTGGGCGAGTTGGTGCTCAGGCAGTGTCAGCGATCTGATTGTTCGAGCAGAGATCGCGCAAGCTGGTCGCGCAGTGTAGACGAACAGGTTGGTTGCGCAGGATGTCCGAGCAGCTTGTGAGCCTGTAATGCTGCAATGAGCTCGTTGAAGCGTGCAGATTTGCTCCTTCGCGAGCTGATTGTCTGAGCTTTGGTCTTAGCTGAATTCTTGCTCGTCCATCCGCTTGTTCATCAGCTCGTTCGTACGCTTATTCGCGGACTGTTTGTTCAGTGCTTTTTGACAGTAAATGTAAACCTCAAGAACACATCTATTAAAACAACAACTTTGAGGATGTAAACGGCATCAACCGGGGTACCCCTGGTTGCCACGTTATAGAGCACGAAAATCCCTTTCCGAAAACATATTATAATAGACATTCTGACAACCGAGCACAAAGTTATGCCAATTTCTTTGGACTGGTAACCCGGGCCTTTGTCTGTTGGGGCGGTTTTAGCAGGTTATCTTATTGGGCCTCTAGGCTTTTACCAGCCCACTTGGGGTAGCCCAAAAATACGTACAACACAAGCCCCCCAGCTCTTAGTTCGCTTGCGGGCTAGGAGCTTTACTCTGACTGGTAAAAGCTGGTATGCATACTACCTTCTGGATATTTTCCGCATCATGTTGGCCTTATCAGACTTCAGGCTCGAGGTCCTTTGAAGACGAAGAGGAACTAAGATTAGGCAAACTTGGGCTGAATAAAGTGTTCTGCGCAGATGAGCAGATTCTGAGCGAGTGGATTCTGGGCGAGCAGATCTGGGCGCCTTTGTTTGAAATGTATCAGCTTTACTTTAATTTGTGCTGGTTGCTTCTATCTGAGCACGTGAGTTTCCTGTGGACTCAAAGATAATCATTAGTATCAATTGACCTCTCGAGCTACGTCCAGGGGGTGTTGGAACCCGGCGACATAGCGAGAGTTGAGAAGGTCTGATACTCTGCTGTGTTTTAGGGGATAGAAATCTGAATTAATATGGCTTAATTACCCGCGAGCTGTCCAGGAGGTCGTACCCGACAACATAGTGCAATTATTTGCAGGCTACATCCAGGAGGTTGTACCCGACAACAGCGTGGGCGGTTAAGGCTGTCCAGAAGGTCGTCACCCGACAACAGCGTAATAGGTTGCGAGCTACGCCCAGGGGGTCGTCACCCGGCGACATAGCCCACTTTGTTTATTTAGCCAAGGCAACTTATTATAAAGATAATAATAATCACGGCACGGCAAACATAATTTATTCATATTCATAAATCGGAAAATGTTAACATGTAAGAGCATGAGCTCAGAAAGTTACCAAACATGGAGCTGTGGGGATTTTTCTTACGACAGGTTCACATTCTGGATTGGGAGCTTGCTGAGGTCGCTAGTTTGTCCGCTGGACCACATAGTCAGTCAGTCGACCCTGCTTGATCAGATTTTCAATGGCGTCTCTCAGCTCCCGGCAATCTGAGGTGTCGTGACCAACCTCGTTGTGATACTCACAGAATTTCTTCTGGTTTCTGCTACGGACTGAGGATCTCATGGGATTGGGATCCCCAAAGTCTTCCCTGTCCTTCTCAGCTGCATAAATCCTGTCTTGAGTATCCGACAAGGGGCTGTAACTGTCATGACGAGGTCGCTTAGGCCTGGACTCTTTTCTGGCCCTCTTAGCAATCTGAAAACTCGAAAGATCTCTTTTCCCGGACTGATCCGAATCATCAGCTTCATCCTTCTGGTCAGACTTCCTTGAGCCAAAGGTTTCTTCCCATCCGACTTCCTTGGCAGCTCGCTCATAAAACTCGCCTAAGTCCCTGACTGGGGACTTATATATATCTTTATACAGCTTTCCATCCTTGCGGAGACCAGCTGAAATCGCTGTCAGGATGGTTTCATCTGAAGGACTGTCTACCTTGTTGACCTCGCTTCTAAATCTGGCAAGATAGTTCTTTAGCGATTCATCTTTTCGCTGGAAGACAGTGGCGAGGTGGCATGAAGGTGCGAGTTGCTTCTTCAGAGCTTTGTACTGGTTGATAAATCTCCTTTGAAACTCGTCCCAGCTGCCTATGCTGCGATCTGGGAGACTTTTGAACCAAGCTCGAGGAATGTTCCCGAAGGTTGCTGGAAAGACACGACACTTGACCAACGAGCTGGTGGTCTGCAGATCCATCTGAATGTTGAACGCGTCCAAATGGTCATACGGGTCTGCGTCCCCATCATATTGAGGAATGCTAGGGACCTTGAATCTGGGAGGCAGAGGCTCGAGCTCGATATCCAAGGCGAGAGGAGTTCTTCCATTATGCTGACCCTTATGCTCGTTACCTTCCCGTCGCGCCTCAAGCCGGCGGATCCTTTGGAGGAGCTCTTCTACCATCGGATTTTCTGGCCTAAACTCCCTTAAGTGCTCACGACTCGAAGAATGGTGATTCGGTATGCTTCTATGCCCTTGCGAGCTATTTGCTCGGTGCGACTGTGCTCGTCGATGATTTTCCACTTCTTCTGCTTTAGCTCGACGATTGTCAGCTCTTACACGAGAGTTAGGGGGAAGGAGAGAGTTAACAGATCGCGAGGCTCTCCTGGCGAGCCTTTCCCGAGCTGAAATCTGTTCTCGCGGTTGTTGGAAATTTCTGGGTGCTGCTGAAACCTGTTCTCGCAGTTGCTAGAAATTTCTAAGTGCTGCTGAAACCTGTTCTCGCGATTGTTGGGAATTTCTGGGCTCAACACCTTCAAGTCTGGGCACATTCTGAGTTTGGACCTGAGCCAATGATCTGACTGTTTCTGCAAGTTGCTGCATCATGTTTCCCAACGCCTCCTGTCGCTGGTTCCATTCCTGAAGCCCCCCAACCGCAGGGACGGTTGACACTGGCTGGCGAGGGGCTGGAAGATTTTCTCCTTCAGCGACTGCATCGGGAAGGGAATGAGATATGCGGTGTTGCTGCTCTGATCGCCTTTCAGGCCGATCAACCGCTACGCTATGACTCCTGGTTCTTCCTCCTGCCATGGCTGCTGGAAACTGAGAAAAACGCTGCAGTTTGGGCCCTTCCTCTAGCGCCAAGATGTTGACGTCTGAAACTGGTTCGGTCAACTTGCTGATTCGTTCAAGCCCAAGACTGCAGATCTGTGAAAGATACAAACAAACAAAAAGAAAGGCAAAGAGGAAGAAGAGAAACACACGAGATTTACGTGGTTCGGCCTTAAGAATGGCCTACGTCCACGGTGCCGGCTCCGGTTAGGGGCGGCAGTCACTATTACTATATCTGTTCTGCCTTTACAGTGTGAGAGAGATCTCGAGAGGAAGTCCCCTTTACATTGATTTTGATCTCCTATTTATAGAGGAGATGTTACAATTTGAATAGGTTTCGGAATCTTACAGATAAGCCAAAAAATAATATACATTAATTGATATAATATCTCCCAAGATTATCTCCACCGTATATGCAGCAATTGCTAAGAATGTCGCGATTCGATTTGCATGAAAATAGGTAAGTTGACTCCTTTCCTGAATTGAATTGATTTGCCTTCTAGAAGGTCAACTGGTTAACTCTAGCGAGCACATTGAACAGCTTACTCCAGCGATCAGATAGTGCACCCAGCGGGCAGACTAGTTCAGCGATCAGATATTGCCTCCAGCGAGCAGACTACTTCAGCGTTCAGATGTTGCACCAGCGAGCAGACTCTGGTCTGGGCGAGTTGGTGCTCAGGCAGTGTCAGCGATCTGATTGTTCGAGCAGAGATCGCGCAAGCTGGTCGCGCAGTGTAGACGAACAGGTTGGTTGCGCAGGATGTCCGAGCAGCTTGTGAGCCTGTAATGCTGCAATGAGCTCGTTGAAGCGTGCAGATTTGCTCCTTCGCGAGCTGATTGTCTGAGCTTTGGTCTTAGCTGAATTCTTGCTCGTCCATCCGCTTGTTCATCAGCTCGTTCGTACGCTTATTCGCGGACTGTTTGTTCAGTGCTTTTTGACAGTAAATGTAAACCTCAAGAACACATCTATTAAAACAACAACTTTGAGGATGTAAACGGCATCAACCGGGGTACCCCTGGTTGCCACGTTATAGAGCACGAAAATCCCTTTCCGAAAACATATTATAATAGACATTCTGACAACCGAGCACAAAGTTATGCCAATTTCTTTGGACTGGTAACCCGGGCCTTTGTCTGTTGGGGCGGTTTTAGCAGGTTATCTTATTGGGCCTCTAGGCTTTTACCAGCCCACTTGGGGTAGCCCAAAAATACGTACAACAAATATCTATTTAGGGTGGCTCCAATTCTAGCGTTTTGGCAAGAGGTAGGTAAATACACTAGGTTGCTCCGGTCCAGTATGTAGGAATTAATTTTGGAATGATAATAGTTTGTGGAGGAAACGTTGAACTTCAAAATTTCACATGTAATTGCTATGAACCATCTGGTAGATTGTTGAAAAGTCAAAAAATAAGGTCACTAGCAATTTATGATAATTTAGTCTTGCAAGTATGAGTAATGATTGGATAGCTCTGTGCTCAAGTGCGACTATTGATTAGAAATAAAGAAAGAGAAACCAAATGAGGTACCTCCAAATGTGTGTTTCCATAGAAAATGTATGGAAGAAAGTCGATTGAAAGGAATTTGAATTTAAATGAAATTTATGGATAAAAAAAGACTGATGCTTACTAAAATTTAAAAATTATTAACAAAGGTAACTCTTGTAAAATATAACTACCACTATAATTATACAGATGATAGCTAAATTCATTCAAATAATTTTTAAAGGGGTGTACTTACAAAAGGGACATATTAGGGATGACAAAAATAGATGATTAGACCTAACTATTATTTGGATATTTGTAATGAAAATTTGTGTGTACTAATTGCTTTAGCATTTCTATTTAAAAAATTTATGTTGACTATGGATTTATATTGATAATTATTTAAATGCAATGTTATGTTGAAGTTAAGATCGAATTATTGTAGTTTTAAATGTGTATTTTTTGTTTTGTGTCTTTGTTTTTTAATATTAATCATGTTATTAATTTAAAATTAAAATAGCGATAAACGAGTCAAATTTGGTATGGGTCGTCTCAATCATGTTTAGGTTTGAAGTGAAAAACTAACAATGCACTTGGAGCATAGGTCGGATTTGGAGTATCTCAAAAATTTTGGATCGGATTTGGATGGACTGATTGGAACCGATCCGACCCCCGTTACTGTCCTCAGTATATACACATAAAGAGCAATTCAATTTAAACCTTCTCTACTAAAATGGGCATGTGACGACCCAATTAATTGGGCTACATGGGCTCCTAGCTACAGAAGCTAGGGTTTAATGTTAGATCGTCCAACCAGTCGTGGGGTTTTGCTCGCTTTGTCTGATTCTGCACTAATTATCTCGATATCTGTCCTCTCAATCTACTTTCCGGTGAGATCTCAATCCCAGCAAACCTCACTCTCTACATTCTCTAATTTTCACTCTTTTTTTGTTTCTAAAATCTCTAACATCACTCCTCATTTGAACTCTGTATCATGTTATATTCTTCTGTTTTTTGCATTTATGTTTGCAAGCTTTAATGTAATATTTATATTACTTTATTGAATTAACGTCGATTGCTGTCATCATTGATTCAACTAATGACCCCATGTTTTCTGCTCTCGTAATTTTGAACATTTGTTGCTCCCACTATCTGTTTGTATAAATGCCTATGAGAAAACTATATGCTAAATTCAAGTGTCTCAATTATTTTGGGTGCTTTTGGTTTTGTGTTTGAATTTACTTCTTCCTTGTACAATACAAAGCGTACAGGCTTAATTTCTTAAAACAATTTCCAATTCGGGCGCATTCGTATTTTAATGTGTAGTTTTTGCTAATTTATTTCAATTTACTGGTGCTTTAGATGTCACAGTTGCACAGGACTTGGTTAGCTAAGTTTTTAAATTGATGTATATGAAGCACTAATAGTAGTCTTTTGCTTCTGTTGATCATGGTCACTGTTTTTATGGTCCGTTAGTAAGCGATGTTCCCAACTGTTGGTTTGGAAGGCTGTAGTTTAAATTTTAATCCATGGATTCATCTTATTTATTAATTATGATCTTAATTTCTGGTTGGAGCATCTTAATTCATGTCTTGGTTTTGCCTTTTGAGTAAAATTAGTTACTCTCAGCTCTCAAGTACTTATCATGAGCCATGCTACTGACAGTGGCCTAGGTGACTGTTGGAGTACAGTTGCTCCTCATGGAGCTGACATGTACTCCCTGTCTGTTTTTTTAATCAACCTTTTATACGATTACAAATGTATCATGTTTCGAGTTATAAATAAATCCTATCTTTCCACATTATTTTTAAAAATGTCATTGGCTTTTCTTGCAATTTTCGCATGTTCTTTTTGCTTTCGTTGTTGTTGGTTGATAAAGAAGGGAAATATTTGTTATTATTACCTTTTTTGAACAAGTTTTATGTGAAATACATTATTGTGTTTGGTTGTTGATAATATAACTCTTATCAGATAAAGATAAGACTGTTCTTTTAGGACAAATTTAATATGAATTGAGAAGCCAATATCTATTTGGTTTCATTTTGATTCGATATGTTTATACAGCCAATTTGAAAAGGAGTGAAAGACGTCTGGGCAGGGGAAAGGGTCTTAGGTGACTGTTGGCAGCCTGGCTTTACTTGTCATATAACAATTTTTACTGGTAGCTGTTGCCTGTTGTTGTGCGACATCTTTTGTGTCTTACTGATTATGGGCGGCGAAGCTGCATTTCATTTTATCACAATGTCATCGGGTCATGCTTCTAGGTGATCTGTGGCTTGCACCCACATATTTTCTCTGGCCTTCTGCATGCTTATAAGTAGAGATGTTTTCTGTCTTTATCAACTATTTTGTTGCCGCCTTTTTTTTCAGGGTAGGTGAACTTTCCAAAGTTGCTCTGCAATTGTAGCAAAGAAGCAGAAATCTTCTTGTAGCTTGCAAATTGTCATGGAGTAAAAAATCTATGAGTAATTTTATTTCACTGAGAGACAAAACCATGATGCTGGCTGCACTTGCTCGAGCTGTTCGCTCTCTTCCTACGCTTCCTGAAATAACCGGGCCTGTGCAGGTTCGTTCTTTTCAACATGATTTTGTTCCCAGAGATCCTAACGCGAAGCCCGTAAAGTACAAATATCCAGCATTCTATGATCCATATGGCCCAAGACCCCCACCTTCTGATAAAATCGTTCAACTTGCTGAGCGTATTGCTGCCCTGACTCCTGACGAACGCAGGCAACTTGGTCCCAGTCTCACTGAGAGGCTAAGGCATCCGAAGTTGCAACCAATTTCCACAGAAGGCATGAACTTGGGTGAGCAGGGTGGGGCAGCCGCTGGGTCTGCAAAAGTTGAGGAAAAGAAGGAAAAGACAGCCTTTGATGTGAAATTAGAGAAGTTTGATGCGGCTACAAAAATCAAGGTCATTAAGGAAGTCCGGTCCTTCACTAATCTAGGATTGAAGGAAGCAAAAGAACTAGTTGAGAAGGTACCTGCTTTGCTTAAACAAGGTGTCACCAAAGATGAGGCAAATGACATAATAGAGAAGATAAAAGCTGCTGGAGGAGTTGCTGTTATGGAATGAAAATTCAAGTCACATTGTACCATCAGCTGGTCAGAGTTGGAAGAAAGAATGATGGAATACCCAACCACTCCCTATGAGTTTTGTTATGTGGATGGCTAGTTCTTTCTCTCAGTGTTTACTCGGAAATCAATCATATGAGATTCTGAGAAACCAGTGTTGTTGTTAGTGTGTACCGAGGTGAATGTTCTAGTTGCCAACAGGTTTTTTTTTGGTCTTTGGTATTTCTTTAGATATTTAGGAAATTAGCTGGGATCGCAGAAGGAAAATAAATGACGAACGCAGGTTTCTTGCTTTGATGCAAATTACATTTGCATCGAAATTAATATTTTGATTAATTGTCTAGATAGATTTATATTTTCTATGTTGAGTTGTGCTTAGTTATGATTTTTCTTTATTTGATGCAATTTCCAAATCCATGTGAAGAAAACAATGCATAAGTTTTAAAATCATATATTCTACTGAAACTGACTCTCAATTCAAGGAAGATATTCGGCTACCATGGTTTATGAATGTGAGTTCAGATGTCAGACGGCAAAGAAATGAAACTAGTTGACAAACCAAGTGCAACAAATTGAAAACACAGTCTGATTCATAAATTTTCCTTCATATTTTGAATTTATGTAGCCACGGGTAGATTGGTAGATTTTTGCAGGATTGCTGATTTAAAGATGAAAACTTTCTGAGTTCACACTCAGATTTCTGGCTAGTATTCATGTTTGTGTTGAGTCTCTACTGAGTCTTCCTAACCGGAATTTGAAGTCTAAACCTCCGGACAAACACAAGGCTTTGAGTCTAGCACCCAAGCTCCATTTAAACACAAGCGGATAAATTTCTAGCCAGGAAAGATAAATAAGTATTCAGATTAGAAGATCCATTTTTACAGGTTGATCACGAGTGGTTTCAAATAGAAACAGTTGTTTCTTACCACATATAAATATAAAGTTCAAGTAAGAAAGAAACAGAACCAACAGGATGCCAAAGGAACCAAAACAGAAAACACCCAATCCGTAGACATTAACGTAACTCCCATGCTCATACACTTAAAAAGAGCATAAAAAATTAGATAGGTCCTCAGTGCTTGCAAAATCAGAGAGACAACGCTATAGAGAAAAGTCCAAGCAATATATAGTCTACCAACAGGGTGATTACATCAATAAGCAACCTAAATGGTGAATTCAATATCTTACATTTTTAAAATTAGGAAGAGGATGAACTAGGCATGGAGCTGACCTTTCTCAAAAGGCCTTTAATCTCACTCTCCAATTTGGCTTTCATCTCTGGAGAAAGGTTATCTCCTGACTTCTCCAGCATTGATGTCATCATCTCAAGATTCTGTCTTATGAAGTCGATGGGAGGTGTCTCGCTAGGTTGAGCAACTGAACTGGAAGGCTCTGCCAGGGTCACAGGTACTGGGGCTGATAGATTATGAAGTTGGAAGTCGACAAGGGTTGCACCGAAAGGATTGCTCTTCTCTAAACTCCGAACTGCTTCTCTAGCATCTGCACTCTTCGTGAAAACAACCCGGGCACTATTAGAATCTTTTAGCATTTGTGTTTCCGACTGCTTCAAGGGCCCAAACTTGCAAAATGTTGTGACCAGAACTTCTTTCGAAGGCATGGAAACTCCTGGGGAAAATGTCAAAATCAGAGCAGTTCCAAAGGCTTCTGCATTGGTTTCTCCTCTATTATAAATATCTAATAGCCTTGAAGCTGATATATTACTCAGATGCCCAGCACTAGCTTCCCCTTTCCTCCTCTTCTTCCGCTCAGGTTTGACCTGAGGTGATGATGTGCTGGGTTCAGTGCTAGTTCCATTTAAATCGGGAAGGCCAGCATTCAGTATTGTCCCTGGATGCTCAGATGCAGATTTTGATCTCCTCCTCCTTTTCTGCTTAGGCTTAGGCGACAGCAGGCCACCTTCAGGTGGATCTCTGATACACAAACCTGGTATAGGAGGATTCCCATAACTTTGTTCAGGAATGGAATTAATTGAGTAGGGGCCCTTCACCTGCAAATCCACCACCAATGAGACAGGTTGTACATAGTTTCTATGCCCCTCTGGTAAGTTGGTAGTAACTTTAGTCTCTGAAGCAGCTCTTCTTTTCCTCTTCCTTTTCTTCGGCTCAGAAACAACTTGGCCAATAACATGTGAATTTTCTCCCAATGATACTGGTATTGCACCATTACCATTCAAATCCGGTATGCTAGTGGTTGGTTCAGTTTGCTGACTCATTGGATTTTTTCCCTCCTGATTTCCCACAGATCTATCATTAAATGCAAGAGTGCCACTTGTATCGATATTTATGTTAACATTTGATAGACCAGAAAGAGATTTGACCTTTGCTCTCCCCAAGTTTGTGTTTTTCTTTCTCTTCTGCATTTTTTGCTGAGGGTTACTATTGGCTGAAGGCTGGTTTGTTTCTTGTGGATCTTTTCCCAGAGATGTATCAGGGCTTTCATGCATATCAGGCTTTGCATCTTTCTGTTTCTGACCAACCATGTTCTTGCAGTACATCTCATAAATGGATTCATCATGATATACTGATATCCTGAATCTGGAAAAGAACCACTCAATTAAATCAAAATTTTTACTTTCATTTGGATAATAGCAATCCACAGCTGTAAAACATAGTTCAGAGAGCAATTCAGCTGGCGATGCATTTATTAACTCTGGATTAGCAGATATATCACTCTCACTTATGAATTTTCTGAACCATGTTTTCTGGAACCTCTTGCCACTACATTTAACAACTGAAGGAGACACTACAAACAGACCAGCACCAGTATCCTCCTCTCCTTCATGATTGAGTTGCTGCACCCTAGGATCTTCTGTCTCACTTAGCACACCTTTCTCTCCCCAGTTTACATAGGGATATGACAAATACTTGCTCTTCTTCCTTTCTCTGAACTCGGTGCCCTTCTCACTTTTTCCCTCGTTCTGCTCATCTCCATTTACTATGCTAGAAGCCTCTGCAGTTTTTGGAGAACTGACAAGGCTCCCCTCCTCTTGTTCAGCTTGGGATGCCAATGCACTGGCATTGAGGCTTTCAACTTCATTAATGACATTTACAGCTTCAGAATCCACCTTCCTATTTCTCTTTCTGAAATTTGATGCCACTTTGCCTGAGACGACTCCTGCAGCAAGATTGCTGCTGCAGTTCCCTGGCACAACAGCTACATCACCTCCCAAAATCAAGGACAAAGCTTCATTATTTTGTTGCTGTAAAACTTCATCACTTGCCATAGTTTTCCAGTTCTCAACATCAGAGTTGCTTCCAGTCACTAAGTTGTCAACAGCACTGTCTTCATCATCAGTTGTTTCCACGAGCTGATAAATAGGTATATGTCTATGCCCTATGGAATGATAAAAAGCTGACAAATAACTCTGCACAACAGTAAATTCAAGCATATCAGGCATGGAATGGGCCAGTGCCACATTTTTGAGTTGTGCTAGAAATTCCAAAGGTTCAAAATGAACGACTGAACATTTGCCAACTTCACTGGACTTGCACTCTGCCATAGATGCTCCTTCCCTAGGTCCAGTATTATCAGCTATCTGCGGACTTTCTTTTGCAATAAAAGAGCTAGTCATCTTCGATTTCAGTCGATTACCAAACTCAGCCAATGCCTTTTCTACAGCAACAACGAAGATTTTAGCCTTGCTTTGTCCAGACATCCGTTCAAAGTTTTCATAAAAAGGCTTCAACAGAGTCGGGTGGCACCACGCAACATGACCACTTCCAAAATAACCTACCAGTAGGGAGTCCCTTTGGTCACTTTTCACAACAGACTCTGATGCGTCTGAAGGATCATAAATCTTTCCAGGCCACCAAGTCTGATTTTTGGTTTTAACCCATACAACATCACCTACAGAAAACTTAAATTCTTGATTATCATTTACAACTTCCATTCCTGCTTCACCTCCCTTCAACTCCTCACCGCATAACTTCAACTCAATCCCATTTGCTTCATTATGATGACTAGCTCCACTTTGAGAACCAGAAAAATCAACAAAAATTGATAAATTGTCTCCAGAAACCTCTATCTTTTTAACTGAATCAACTTCATAAGAACCCACAATAACCTCTTCCTTCACCGCCCCATCTCCAACAATCTTCTCATCCGCAACTTCCTCACTCCCATTACTGCCTAAACCTACCAAATTACCCTCCAACTGAGCCTCCTCAGAGCCCGCGTTATCCTCAACCACAACTTCCACACTCCCATAATCACCACCTAAACCCACCAACTCAGCATCTCCATCTCGTTTTGCCTCCACAGAACCCTCTTGAACTCCATTCTCCCCACCACCACCATCACTCAACAAACAATGCTTCTCAACCTCAACACCACCACCAACATCTGTCACCCCACACAATGTCTCCACATCCATAACCACAACCAAATCTTCTCCTTCAATATGATCACCTCTTCGACCAACATCCACATCACCACCACTGTTCACACCAACCCTTTTACCTTCTCCATCAACTAAACAGCCCAAGTCCACACATTTCTCACTGAAACCAAACACCCCACAACCCTCATGAGCCTCTTCTAGGGTTTCATCATTTGGGTTTCGAGTTTCCAGTGTTTCAGGAGTCTTAGGGTTTTCCATCATAAAAAATATCCCAAAAAGATCCCCCCTTTTACTTTACACCAACATTACACTCGACCAAAACCTGATCAATAACCAAAAACAGCACATAAAAAAATAAACAAATAAAAATCCCACCTTTACTATCAAATTTTTTCCCTTTTTAAAACAACAAAAGTAAATGAATATAGTAACACAAACTATAAATACAAACCACCAAAATAAAAGAATACAATACCTGAAAAAAGAAATCTGGGTATTCACATTATAAACTGAGAGTCACAGACGTCCGAGTTGTGAGGAGATTGGATGCTACTGGTGATGTGAAACTGGAGAGAGAAAATGAGAAGTGGGTGGGCTGCGAAGAAAGTGAAAAAAGTTTTTTAGGCTGTGGACACTGCAACTAGTGTGTCATGTATTTGTGTGACATATGCGTCCGACTTATTTATTTATGTGACAAATGTGTCCGAGTTGTAGGCGAGTTTACTATATGCGTTATGTGATCTGATGCTATAACTAAGCTGGATACTCCAGGCGTTAGCTTTTTATAGACCCGTATGTTTGACAACTTACAAGGTCTTCCACACCCCTTAAATAGTTGAAATAGAATGATGATTTTTTTCTTTTTTTTAAGCACTGGTTTATTTTATATATATATACATATATATGCATGCACGCATTTATCTTATAGTCTGATTCGGTATGCAGAAAGCTGATATCCACCTTTTAAATATGATTTTTTATGCGATGCAGAATTTAAATAGAGATGAAGATGTTTTTCCTATATATATATATATAAAAAAAAAAATACTCTAGGATTAGATGATCACTGAGATCAATTTAAATAAAACTCCAATAGTACGATTTGAATAACTACTCTCAAATAGTGGAAGAGAGTTACCTACATATTTTACACAAAAAATGAGATATTTTTTACACTTGAACGTGCGAGTTGGGTTGAGAAAAGTGGGAGTGTTTGCTATTACCGTGCCATCCTACTTGAAGTTTTTAATTGTTTGACAAATTATGAATCTGTATAAGTTGTTTAGTAAATAGTTTATTAGATTTTGTCATTCGGTTACGTGGAATATGCAACACCCGCTAGGTTCAACTATATTTCGAATAAACTTTATAATTTTAGATTTGGTTTCAAAATTCAGGTAAAAGATTTTTCTGTTGTGTACCAAAAATGGAGGGTTTTATACACATTCGTGTTTATATAAAAACCCTCCCATTTTTTACAACTATTATTCTTTATTGCAACTTGTAAGTTAATATATATATATATATATTCTTATGATGTATTACTATACAATATATTTCAAATTCATTTGCCCAATAGTTCTCTTATTTGTGGCAACCAAGTTACACAATATAACATATAGAATCACAACAAATATGAATATACTGAATAAAATAATCGTACAAATTACTTATTGGGTTATCCGTCGTGAGTTTTTAAGGGAAAAAAAATAAAGGCCAAATAGGATTTACTCATGTCAAAATGTTTGGATTCCATAGTCAGGTTTTGCGACATACCCTCAAGGAAGAGCAGACAGCATAAATATTATTATATTAATATTCATAAAAACATAAATTGAAAAGGTGCAGATAACATGATAGCCCAAAAAGTGACAGGCAGGGCATTGAGAAAAATAAAAAGCAGATAAGTTTAGCTTCCATGTTACAATGTCTTCAAATTTTCAAGAACATACGTTGGTGGGACGTAAAAGTTTAAATTCCACCCAGCCCGGATCAGACTTTGTTTAACATTTCAAGGTGTATTTTGATTGTTTGTCTCAAACATTTGATAGCATTTGACAACTGGATCCACAGTTTTAAAAGCAGAGATATCATTGGTCTAGTGGGCCATCTTATATCAGGGAGTTATAATTGACCTGTTCTAATAAATTATGGCTTTTCAGTTTTTGTATCTTGAGTCCCTGTCACAGTATTACATGACATTAATTTCTATGAAAAAGAATTCTGATGAAAATAGGAAGCAGTCACTATTTCTTATTTTGAAATACTAATGGATTTTTGTCTTGCATCTCTATTCGATAAAAAGACACAGATAAAAAGGATATAGAATAAGACAAAGTTGATTGAATAATATGCTTATCATGCCTACTTTAATAACCTTATCAATTCCAATCATCTTTCTTCTCCAAATCTTAAAATCCTAATATTTTTTTTAAAAAAAATTAAAATTTTAATGGTTTTAATAATAATGATTCCAAATTCCCTTTTCGACGTTTAACTTATTTCCAAAAATATTTTTTTAATTTCAAATCTCAACTCCCCAGTAGCCCTTTATCTAGTAAGATAAAAACAACTGTAAGGGGATTTTAAAAATCTCCAGTTTTAAATTTTAAATACTTGTTTCAGGAATCTAAATATATATTTAATGACTCAAAACAAACGGTTTAACTAGACTAAAGCATTCGATTGAAGGTCGATTAACAGCATGGATGTTTTCAGTTAGATTAAAAAACATAAGGATTGTTTTTGAAAATAGGTCAACCCTCTAGGGGCCCTTTTTGAAAATCTTCCTAATTAACACAAACAAAATAAGTAAAATTTACACAAAAGATAGATATTTAAATACTGAACAAACAACTTGTCTATTTGATACTGTAACCAATTACACTTACAATTACTTGACGAAACTATGAAAATGGAGGTGATGAAATTGAAGGACGCTTGTAGTCCATTTTTCTTCTTAAATCATGCCAAGGGCAGAGCCAATAACTTGGCTTCATGCTTCTTTTGCTGCAAATTAAACGTGCCTGGTCACAACATGTATAGTCTATTCCACATCCTTTTTATTTTTATTTTTTTAATTTTTTCAAAGCCAGAGAAAAGGAGGAGAACCTGTCTATAGTTCAATGCTCTAAATGTTTATCCTGGTAATTTTGAACTTCTTCTGGTCTACTAGCCAAAGATGAAACCAGGTTGATAAATTACAAAAGATTATATTTCAAAAAAAAAATAAAAATTACAGAAGATTAGCTGGCTGCCTCATATCTGCAAACGCAGTTGTATATGTTCCCTTTAATCAATTTCTCTGCCAACCTCTGATTCTTCACCATTGCAAGCTGCAACACAACGTTATTTTATGTTATATGACGTGTCGAAAGAAAAATGTTAGGTCACTAAAATGTTGAGTGTCGAAAGAAAAATGTTAAGTCACTAAACATTCATGTAAGACCTTTTCTCTTACAATTTGCAATGGGATGATTATGTCTCTTGTATATGAGACTTAACTAAAGGGGTCGAGTTTTAAGCTCAAAACGTCCTATTGAAGGAATTCATTTAAAGGTTCTATTCCTTGATTATAGAAAACCAGGTGAGATACTTTCAAAGTTCACATTCCAAGATGGATGCAAAAGCAGAAAATCATACCTTCAAAGCATCACAGTTGAACTTAGCATTGAAGTTTGTATGCAGAGCTCTACCCATCCCCTCCAAGATAATCTACACATTATCAAAAGCATGAGTATGTAACTACATGCATTCTCTCCATCTTCCTCAAATATGTTCAACAGAAAAAGGAGGAAAATGGAACATAAGAGATAGAAGGAGCGGTGAGGGCCATATCTGATGTTTTCAAAGAGGGGTATGTATGAAGTTCATGAATAAGGAGGATTTTAGTCATGGAAGCATCATACCAGATCAGCATCTTTTGCAGCAGCAGCCAGCTCAGAGCTGACTTGCCTCAGGTCTATGCATGGACTTCCACATCCATTCTCAACAACCATCAAAGGAACTGAAGATGAATTCTCTTTGGAACCATCTGAGGGGCTAATCATCGCATCAACAAGTAAGCCTCCCGCTTCGGCAGCTCTACGAAGAATGTCACAACACTGCAGGCCAGAGAATCACTTTGTTTCAATTGATTAATATTTTGACTTCATGGTGATGTTTTCAGGGTTGGTTGCACCTAGCAGCTAGTGCAGTGAATCTCTCAAACTGGACACTGAAATGAAGTTACATATCCTGTTGTATCTTATAATGGGTTCATCCTTAAAGCCTTCAAAATTCTTATTAAACCTATATTAGCTAGAAGTTCCTCAGTTCTTTAATTACAAATTTCATTTATTATGAATTGCCAAAGAAGGATGAAAAACAACTCACCGTGTATAAATTAGAAATCAAAAAACAGAAGAAGAAGAAGAAAGGTCTTAAGACGATGTTATGGATATTGTTATAAACGAATAAAGCAGGGGGATGAAACCCGCCAAGGGTTCATGTATTGAGACAAACCTTTGCAGCCTCAGCCACAATATCAGGAAGCTCCATAGCAGTTACATCATTTAGAGCAGGAAGCGAGTTTGCAACTAAAACAACCTGCAAAATTGCTACATTGTTACTTCTTATTACATATATTAGTTGGAAGAAGAAGGTAATGATATATTAGAGAGCTGAGCCTGCATTGGAATATATTATTTTAGTTAGTTGCTACCAAAGGCATTAAATGATGTGCATGCATAAACGTCTGAAATTAAAGAAGATTCATTAAATCAGAAGAATTAACAGGTAGGACCCATGCATTATACATATATCCAACTGGTAATGGATAGTTTATAATTGATTGTTTTCCAGTAAAGGCTTTATCTTTTGGTGAATACCATCTAGTCAACAATATAAACTAGACAGAGGGAAACTAATCTATAATAGAAGTGGACTAGTCACTGAAAGCGTCTAATTAACACTGTGCAACTTACTTCTGTTCCACGCCTTAGGAGTTCCCGTGCCAGGGGTAGCATCCCTAGAACTATATCTGCACCTGAGTTGTCAACAAAGAGTAAAGCTCTCTTATGTGGTTGAGGTTTTTTCTCCTTGGATCCTAACATTCTCTCCTTGAAGTGGTCAAAATCATCCACCTAAGTTGCAAAACCAAAGACTTCTTCATGAGAAAATTTCATTTGTTAGTTAATTTACGTTTTTTTTTTTCCATCCACTTACACGCCAAGGTCTTTGCATCTTGTTGCGGCTCATTCTATAAATTTCAATAATTGTCCCTTTGTGATAGAGATCTACACATGCTCGGGATCCCCAGTCAAATATGTTTGCAGCAAGAACACCCTCAATTAACGTAAGCAGTCTTGTCTCCTGCAAATTAGACAGGGTATTAGATGATATGCTCAAACATAGCAACATGCATTTTTACTACCATCAGAAAAAGCTGACAAGCAAGACCATAAAAAATGTTCGATATCATACATATTAGTGAAACTTTTACACGTACCTCACTCATTCCGTCAAGCTCCACCAATAAGTCTGGCAAAACAGCAAGTGAAGCCTCATTTTCCCTGTTACATTCAGGAAGGTAAGAAGCGACACGTGTTTAAGGCAAGGGATCCGAGCCAGGGTTAAGTGAAAGAATTAAGTGACATGAAGAGAAATTATACATTCAGGTAGAGGTATATGTAGGGGTAGATGGATGCATCTAGAGCGATCATAACACATAACAAAACATATTTACATTGAGTTACCACAATTTAGTATATACTAAGAAATTTAAACTAGGTCTGGGTGATAGTATAAATGTTAACCCGGCTATTGTACTACAATGTCAAATAAACAAGTGTGCTTATAAACTAAACACTGTACACTTACCCTGGGAAAAAATATAAAACTTAACTTGGGGCTGAAGGGCTGTAAATTACAATATCAATTAAACAAGTGCACCTATGAATTGAACACTGTGTACATCATGCACGCATTTCTAGATGTACTTAAAAGAAATAGTTTTGCAGGGAAAGAGAGAGAGGGAGAGAGGGGGAGAGAGAGAGAGAGAGAGAGGTTAATCAAGAAAAATGCAATTACCTCTGCTTTATGCTTCTATAGGCATCATGAAATTGGAACTCCCTCAAGCATTCTTCTCTTAATTCCAACAGATTGGCTAAACCTAACTTTCCATATGCAGCGGGTTCTTCTATCAACCTATTCAATTGGTAGACATTAATAAATTGAAAAAGTACATAATTATAGATTTTCATTTGTTTCGTTGATTATTTTTCTTATTATCATTTTGAAATCACTGTTCTATCAGCAGAAATTGCAACAAGAACACAGAATAATGGAACTAATGATCAGAAAAGCCTTGACAAATTACGCTATCTTAACACTGGCATTCCTACAACTATAGAAACATGCTTGTATTAAACATGGAAAAGGCAGAAATTTAAATCTTGAAATGACCATGTTTAAGATGTTAACCCAAAGAGCTACATTTGTTATTTCTTGAGCACAATAACCTAGATAAATCTAAGAATGAAGTTCCATTGTCAATAATTATACTGGAAAAGTAGCATAGACTTTACATACAAGTCAACTTAAAGTCAAAAAAGTAAGAGAGGGAGAGGATTATTGACAGTCAAATGATAGAGAAATAAAATGTGGAAGTGAGCAAAGAGAGAATCAGTCATAGGTCATGAGACTGAGTCTTCTATGTACAGAAGTTGTTACATCTACTGAATTTTTTGAATAAACAATGATCATTAAGAAAAGCCTGCAGTTTGGCAACTAAACTTGCTTCTAAAAATAAACCAAGGCATTCTCAAAGTAGAAGTTATCTATTATAACAGCACATATTTCCATAAGAACATGTTGCTTGGAGCCTAGCACTCAATTGAGTCTTACATCAAAACCATTCATTTAGAAGCGAACAGTATGAACCTAACAGTCAAAGCTGTTGTCTCTTAGCAAATGTGTTAACATTTATAATTAGTTCAAGTTTCTTTTTCTGCAGGTTTGGCCATATGAAGAAAGTGATGAGTATGGTTT
The DNA here is from genome assembly GCA_022984855.1 of Dimocarpus longan. Lineage (NCBI taxonomy): Eukaryota > Viridiplantae > Streptophyta > Magnoliopsida > Sapindales > Sapindaceae > Dimocarpus > Dimocarpus longan. The sequence goes on from CM041024.1 coordinate 10,257,782, forward strand.
TGTTCAAGCTCTTTTTGGTATGATGCATGCTCTATTTTCTAGTGATCTAGAGAATTCAACATTTTCCCGGTCAGGACGCCCTCTTGAGAATCAGAGGAAGTCGCAGCTAAACATATTTCGGTTATGCTTTAGTCTGAGCTCCTATCTATATTTTCTGGTCACAAGGAATTCTCTTAGATTGCAGATTTCAGAAGGTCCCAGTGATTACAGTGCTCATTCTGGACTGCAGCAGCCCACGCTTACTATAGTTGCTTCTCTTCTTAATTCTGTGACTACAGTTCTTGAAAGAGCAGCTGAAGAAAAATCCTTACTACTTAATAAGGTATTACAAGATATAATTATATATATATCGGCTAAAGCTATGAGAGATTTGGGTCGTTTTTCTCATCTTTCTAGGCAAATTAGGATTGAAAGCAAGGTTTTTTTCTTAGAATTCGATGAGTCTTCTGCTGGTAGTGTAGTTAAGCTGATGGAGAGATCCAGTCATGGATCTTTTGAGCTGAAGGTGGGGTTGGAATGTGCCCATTGGCTGGGTAATTGCTTGTTAGAAGCTGTCCGACAGGGTGATGATAGGAAGTTCTTTCGCATCCGCAGATTCTCTTCGTATCAGATATGGATCAACAGATTTGAAAACAATAGAGGAGTTTACTTAAAAGTATCTTTAGTGTGTGGTAATTCGGGTCTGAAATGCATCATCATTCCAATGGGATTCAAAGCGACTGGATGGTCGAATTGTGCAAGGCTATTATTAAGCATTTTCCCTTCTGAGGGCAAAGTAGGTTCTGAGGAGAAGGAGAATTCTGTTAAGGTTAGTTCTTTGAAGAAAGCTGGTGGTGGTAGAGAAGGTAATGAAGAAAGGAATGGGAGAAAGAGTGCTGTAGAACTTAAGGGGGGTGTAAGCTATGCAGAGTGCCTCGTGTATGGTGAATGGATTAGAGCTGTAGTATGTTCTAAGTTAGTCGGGGACGTTGATTGGAGTATCATTCAGAAGGCTTTGTCAAGGTTCTTAGGTTTCTCAATAGAGTTGAAGCCTTTCCTTGATGACAAAGCTGTTTTCTTCTGCAAGGATAAGAGAGAGGCTGCCAAAGTTGGGAATTTTGGAACCTGTCATTTAGAAGGTCATGTCCTTGTGACCTTAAATCAATGGAAGCCTGAAGTTAACAGTGTTAAGGAAAGATTGACTTTCGGAGGAGGGTGGATAGCCATCGAAGGACTCCCCTTCCATTTATGGAATAGGAGCTCCTTCTGCAAAATTGGCGAGTTCTGTGGGGGACTCATACAAATTGATAGACGAACAGAACTCCTTCAATCTTTGAGGGAGGCTAGAATAAAAGTTGGGAAGAAGGAAAACTCCTTCATTCCCGCTTTGATTCGAATCAAGGATGGTGATAGTTTTTGGGAAATTAAAGTTAGACCTCTGTCTTCCAGCAGCAGGTTATCCCATCGAATCAGTCGCAAGGTTGAAGATGAGGTCGCAAGAAAGAAAGAGGCACGTGGCAGAAGATGGGGGAGGGACAATTCAAAAATTCAAATCGGGTCTTTGGTTAGTAATCAATCAAAATGGAAATGGCAAGTTAAAAGAGACAACAGGAACAGAGACTTCCCAGGTATGAAGAAAGATGAGTCTGATTTTTGCCGGAATAAGAGTGATTTGCTGGGAGATATGAACCTGAAGGAGTCTGCCGACCTGGACTCAATCTCTGCAAAGAAGATGTGTGTTGTCGGGGAAGAACTCAGAATATATCACAAAAATAGGTCTGACATGGAGGAAGAGGAAAGGGGTGGCAAAGGGATCCATTTAAAGGAGAGCGGTAGACTTAACTTGGATGGGCCGAGTTGTATCAGATTTAAGACTGATTGGGCCCATCTAAAGAAAGAGGATGTGGACAGAGGCTGTTTAAGTGATCCTGGGCCTAAAATGTTGTATGGATCACCAGAAATCGGTGGAAGGATCAAGGCCCATTTCGGACAGTCAAAGCTTCTTAATAAATCTGGATCCTGGAAGGGCATTTTACCAAATCCCGGCCCATCAAGTTCAGACGAAAATGGCAGGCCCAAATTAGGGCCATTTAACCCGAAATCCCCAAGAAGATTCTCTGTCTTCTCGTCGTTCTCGGGTTCCTCCTCTGAGCAAATAGAGCAGATCGAATGCAACATCGCCTCCGTTCTAAAATCTACGGGATCAGAAGACGACGACGAGGAGAAATCAGAAGACGATGACAGCCTGAGTGGTGTCGACTTGGACGAAAATGAGAAAATCTCTAAATCTGACTCCATCCGGAACTGTTGCGGGCAAAGTTGTCTGAGATTTAAGACGGTGGACGGTATGTACACCCAGGAAGATGGGTCGGAAAACCCCATTGAGATTGCCGACATTGAAGGGGGAGAAGTGGATGAGAACGCTCATCTGTTTGGCGAGACAGAAGCTTCTGACAGCGACTCCGACAGAAGTCTGCCAGAAAAGGTTGAGGGGCCTGAGGAAGAGACGGTCATGGAAGGTGATACGAATTTGTCGCTCTTGTTTGATGAGATGAGGGTTGCAGACGGCGGAGAAGGAAAGTTGAAAGCAAGCGACAGAAGTGAGAGGGATGGAGCTATCATCCAATACCACAGAAGAAAGAAGACTACTAACCCAATTCCTATATCCCTTAATTCGGAAGAAGGGGAGAGATATAAGATTTTGTTAAAAAAGATGAACTTATCCCTTGCTCAGTATGATAAAATAGTACAGGATGTACCCAGTCAGGGGTTAAGCAGGAAGAAGAACCATACCAGGAAGATGCAGGATTCTCGAAGAAATCTGGTTGTCGACAAAGATAGCGACAGTGGTAACAAGGGTCCTAATGAGTTATCATGAAGATTCTAAGTTGGAATGTGAGGGGCTTGGGGTGTTGGAAAAAGAGGAGATTGATTAAGGAGGCAATTAGAAAGAATAATCCGGATTTGGTTATCCTAATAGAGTCTAAGAAACAAGTGGTGGATCACAACGTCATTACAAGCATATGGGGAGCAAGATTCAAGCAATGGGTTTTTTTACCCTCAGAGGGTAGTTCCGGTGGAATTATATTGATATGGAATTCCAAGATGGTTCAGGTTTTAGGCTCCATTGTTGGTGAATTTTCTGTTTCTATAAACATTCTAGGTGATGATGGAAGAGATTGGTGGTTATCAGGAGTGTATGGTCCTAATAAGAAGAAAGAAAGAGGGGCGTTTTGGGATGAGTTGGCGGGCTTATTCGGATTATGTTCTCCGAGGTGGTGTATCGGTGGAGATTTTAATGTAGTTAGATTTCCGTCTGAAAAATCAACAGGAGGAAGGGAAACAAGAAGCATGAAGGACTTCAATTGTCTCATCCGCGAAACTAAATTGATTGATCCAGGTTTGAATTCCGCGGATTTTACTTGGTCTAACTTTAGACAAAGAGCTATATGTTGTAGACTTGATAGATTTCTCTTTACAAGCGAGTGGGAAGAGTATGTTGGGGGGAAAGTTAGACAAGATGCTTTGGTGAGAACGATTTCAGATCACTGTCCAATTTTGCTGGACTCTTCTTATAGGACTTGGGGTCCTTCTCCATTCAAGTTTGAGAACGTTTGGTTGGAACATCACTCTTTCATGGACCATATAAAGGAGTGGTGGAACGAAGCGGAGTCACAGGATTGGAAGGGTTACAGGTTTATGAAAAAACTTGAGAGGGTTAAAAAGAAGTTAAAAATTTGGAACAAGGAGGTATTCGGAGATATCTTCAAGAAAAAGAAAGAAATCGAATCAAGAATTTTTGATTTGGATAGAGTTGAGGCTAATGGGGAGCTTGATGATTTAAGGAGGACGGAAAGGTCTCAGCTGAAGTTAGAGTTTGAGAAGATTATTTCCAAGGAGGAAATTTTGTGGAGGCAAAAGGCTAAAATTAAATGGGCTAAAGAAGGAGATTGCAATTCTAAATTCTTTCATAAAGTAGTGAATGGTAGAATGGCTAGGAAGTGTATTAGCAAGTTGGAGCTAGATGATGGTTCAATAATTGAAGAGGAGAAGGCCATTGAACAAGCAATTATTCAATTCTTTCAGAATTTATATTCTGAAGAAAAGGTGGAAAGACCTTCAATTCAAGGCCTTAATTGGGATTGCATTGGTAGAGAGCGAGCGGCCTGGTTGGAAAGACCTTTCGAAGAAGATGAAATTAGGAAGGCAGTGGCGGATTGTAGCAAAGATAAAGCTCCTGGTCCAGATGGCTTTAATTTTGAATTTTTTCATAAATGTTGGGAGATTATCAAAGAAGATCTGATGGAGGTGTTCTCGGAATTTTTTGGGAGTGGGATAGTCAACAGAATCACCAATGCCACTTACATTTGCCTCATTCCGAAAAAATCCAACTCTTCCAAAATTAGTGATTTTAGACCAATTAGCTTGGTTTCCAGCCTGTACAAAATCATTGCAAAAGTCTTATCTCTAAGATTGAAAGAGGTGTTGGATATCACCATTGCTAATTGTCAGTCTGCTTTTGTTAAAGGTAGGCAGATTCTTGACGCGGTCTTGGTGGCTAATGAGGTGGTGGAGGATTATAGAATGAACAAAAGAGAAGGGGTTGTTTTCAAAATTGATTTTGAAAAAGCTTATGACCATGTTGATTGGGATTTCTTAGACTTTGTCTTGGAAGCGAAAGGGTTTGGGTCAAAATGGAGAAGTTGGATTAAGGGTTGTCTGAAGTCTACAAACTTCTCGATTATGATAAATGGGAAACCTAGGGGAAATTTTTCTGCTTCTAGAGGGCTCAGACAAGGAGATCCCTTATCTCCATTTTTGTTTATTCTCATAGTGGATTGTCTGGGAAGATTAATTGATAGAGCTAAGGAGTATCATTTGGTAGAGGGATTCTGCGTCGGAAAGGAGAAGGTTATGGTGTCCCATCTTCAATTTGCTGATGATACTGTATTCTTTTCTTCGGGTAAGGCAGATAAATTTGGCTATTTGGTTGAGATAATTCGCATTTTTTGTTGGATTTCTGGGCTTAAGGTGAATTTGAACAAGAGTGTTTTGGCGGGTATAAATTGTGATGAAAGGAAGATCGTCGATTTGGCCAAAGATGTGAGTTGCAAGGTAGGGTGTTGGCCTTTGAAATATTTAGGATTACCTTTAGGAGGTAGACCCAGATCTTCAGAGTTTTGGATGCCTGTGGTAGAGAAAGTAGAAAGAAGATTAGAGGGATGGAAAAACGCCTTCTTATCCAGGGGAGGAAGATTGGTTCTGATTCAAGCGGTTTTGCATAGCATCCCTTCTTATTTTCTTTCCTTGTTTAGAATTCCGGTTGGGGTGGCAAAGAGACTTGAAAAGATTATGAGAGATTTTCTGTGGGAAGGATTTGGAGATGGAAAGAAGATTCATCTAGTAAATTGGGATAGCATTTCCCGTCCTCGAGATCAAGGAGGCTTAGGAATTGGGAATTTGGTTTTGAAAAATTTGGCTTTGCTCGGAAAATGGTTGTAGAGGTTTCCATTGGAACCTAATTCCTTGTGGCATAAAGTGATTAGAAGTAAGTATGGTTTGCAAAACAATGGATGGGATGCTAATATAATCATAAAAGGCTGTAGTCGTTGTCCATGGAAAGTTATCATGCAAGGTTTCCAATACTTCTCAGAAAACTTGAAATTAGTGGTTGGAAACGGTGCTCGCATCCGTTTTTGGGAGGATTGTTGGGTGGACGCTCTTCCTCTACGTTTAAAGTTTCCAAGACTATACAAGCTTGCATCTTCTCAGAACGCTTTAGTTCTAAACAGATTGGATAGGTCCTCTTTTCATCGAGGTTAGTTTTTTGATTTCAGGAGGAACTTGAATGATAGGGAGATAGAGGAATTTTCTTCTCTTATCTCTTTACTTGAAGGTGTTTCCATTGATCCGGGTTTGGAAGATCGAAGGGCTTGGAAACTTTGTCCCAATGGCGTTTTTTCTTGCAAGTCTTTCTTCGATAAGTTAACTATCAAGGATGATTATCCTAGGTTTGTCTTTAATGACCTTATTTGGAAGTCTAAGGTGCCAAATAAGGTTAAGTTTTTAGTTTGGCTTATTGTTCATCGGAAATTAGCGTCTTGCGAGATGATTCAAAGAAGATATCCTTACTTTTGTCTCTCTCCCAACTGGTGTGTCATGTGTAAAAGCAATGAGGAAAATTTGGATCATCTTTTGTTTCATTGTCCAGTGTCGAGCAAATTGTGGAATAAATTGTTCTCCGTGGTGGGTTTGAGTTGGGCGGCTCCTAAGTTCTTATGGTCTTTTCTTTTGGAAGATTTTCAAGCTCTTGGAGGGGGAAAGAAGGCTAGTATTATTTGGCAGAGTGGAGTTTTCGCCATTTTATGGGTTATTTGGGAAGAAAGAAATAGAAGAATCTTTAATGAAGTTGAAGAGGATGAGAGTTTTTTATGGGATAAAGCTCATTATTGGGCTTCCCTTTGGGCATCTTCGAGTGTAGATTTTAAAGACGTTTCGTTATTTTTTATTTTATTAGATTGGAAAGCTGTTGTTCGGTAATTTGAGTAATAGTTTGTTTTTTCAATCTTGTTTTAGTTAGGCTATGTAGGTGGACTTCTGGTTCACATCTGTTGATGTACTCTTTTCTTTTCAATTCAATAAAGTTTCGTTTCCTATCAAAAAAAAAAAAAAAAAAAAAAACATTTATAATTAGTTCCTCCTTTAAAGTAAAGAATCAGAACTTATACTCCAACTGTGATATAGGCCACTAAGAAGTATCATAGATTTAACCAATTCCTAGCTGACTTATATAACTTTAAAATGTAAAATTACGCAATAAATTCATACAAACTAAATTCTCACAGTACAGTTACGGAGTTACCTTGCTAAGTGAGCAGAAAATGCACGAGCAAATGCATCTCCCCTTCTTTTAGCATCATCGGTTCCACCTTCACTTGCCACTGCCTACCATATTATACGTTAAACTCTCAGTCATAGGGTAAATCAGGAGCTGAAAACATAATCCTTGTATAAACAAGGGAAACACAGCACATAGATAACGGACTTCCAACAATATGGACATTTAATTAAGAAGGTTTCTATATAATAAATAAGGTTTACCTTATCAACAAGGTCCGGCAAATGCTCTGACAACACAGTGAACCAATACCTATTGCAACAGGGACATCATAGTTAGTTAACCAAAATATAAATTTGCAATTTTTTTTTGGTAAAATTGGATAGTTATTGCAGTTTTTCATCTATTGAAAATAACAGCATATTCACAATATGTACTTACTCTAACTCATCATGATCTGCAAGGTCAATGGTGTTAGGCTCATACCTGTAGGTGAACAAATCTATGTCAGACTGCAAACAAAAGAAAATTAAAATCCCCAATACCTTTGCAGAAGTTCTTGTAAAATGGAGTATCGTGCAACTGATAATTTTGCTTATACAAAATGTACAGAAGAACAGTTAACTTTTGAATGTATTGCTTTCGCACCTAGTCACCAAAATATCAGCAGCTACAGATTATGATGTAATTGAAAATATAATTTTATTAATTGAATATCAAGTAAAGCCTATGTTTCTGTTCTGCTTTGGTGCACGAATCATATCATCGAACTAAGCATATGAAATATCAGCTGAAAAGGTGGAATGACTAAATGACTGAATATAATCCTCAAGAAATATGCATACACCCTCGGAAAGCAATGAGGAGGAACACGTGACTGTGCATGAGAGATGATTAGTAGGTCAGCAAAAAAAAAAAATTCATCAGACGTACATCAAACAATTAAATACTATGAAAACATGCAAGTTCAACGAGATTGTTGAAAACGGCACTTTACTATGGTTGTGAGCAAAACTAAGCTGCAATTTCACATACGTTTTTGGGTCAGCCAATAGTGGAAACACCTCCAAAGTGGGTACAAGATGAAGAACACCAACATTTAATGCACTTGCATCAGAACGCAAAGTGCCGCCTTTAGATGAAGGAACTTCAAAGCCACCAAGACCGGTGGTTCCTGGGGGAGGCGCCATAGGTACAGGAGCAGTAATCTCAGTACCCTTCTGCACAAATTTTTCCATCCAAGATATCTGCAATCGGATCAACACATGCAATTTGAGGTCCAATAAGAATTAAAGTAAGAAAATGACACTCCGCAGATTTACTATATTATTAAAAATACATTTTGCAACTGAAGTAAGATCAAACACAAGGCGTATGGTTAATATTAAAATAAATATGTTTTCCTTTCTTTCTTCAACATATATTCCAAAATGAAATGCAAGAGTATTTTTCACCCCTCAAAAGAATCCAATATGGAGCACTCTTTACAGCTTTCATTGTTATTGAGGTTTGTCAGCAACCGAGTAATAAACTTTTGACAGAATATATGCTCAAAAGAGTATTTTTCTTTTATAGCGTAGTGGGGTTACTTTTGCAAATTCCTTTTGTCTTAAAAGAAAAGTAACTAGGCATAAACTAATAAAGGAACCTCCAGACTGTTGGTGATGCAAAGATTGCAGGTATTAAGGAATCTCAAATGAGCTTATTTGTGTTGTAAGGCTATTCACCAATATAAAAATCACTTCTCATACATAAAAAATTTAACCAAGTATACAAAATCAACAACTAAAAAATATGCACATCCACTGTGTGTCAAATAGAGATAGAACCATTTAATGTCTGACCTTAACATGAAATGACACAAGTAACACCAAAATCAAGAAACATACGAAAAAAAAAAAAAAAAGAATTTTATAGTCCCCCGATTGGTGAAATCATCTTGAAATCAGTATGGGTTTGTTAACACTCAATCCTTGAAAACTATCAACATGTTCAGTACAAATAATGTCACCCATGAATTTCAAAAGGTAGTATATGTGCCACAGATAAAACCAAGCAGGTATGATTTTACATGATATAGATGCTTTAATGCATGTGGAGCTGGAAATTAGAATGGAGAGTGGCCTGGTGTTGTGTTTGCACCAGTCCAGCCACCTACAAGAAGACAGCCAAGAATATTGTAATCCTGATAGTTATGTAGGGGTCTGTCTAAATACCCCGCAACCCAAAAGTGTTGTATCTCTGACTGTAAAGCAGTTCTGAAAGTATCTAAAATTTGAATATTTAGAAAAAAAAAAATAAAGATAATCAAAATATAGGTAAAACTGTTTTTATAATAATTAGTCTAAGGGCAAATCAGACTAAATCCAGGCTGCAAACCAACCCATCTACCATCAAATTCAATTGCGGATAACCTCAAAAAATGAGAAACTTAGCAGAAAAAACCATTCAGTATCAAGGGAGTTGCCAGATTTTGGCGACTCTGCCACTTGCCTTCTCATTCAAATCCCCAAGTGGTGGACCATGAATCCTCCCACCAGTATATGGTGCACCCATTGGGAACCTTTCAACTAACTGATGAACCATTAAGTCATCCAAACCATGTTTCTCATAACTCATGAATGCACCTAAAGCCCCCAAGAACCCTTCATGCCGCAAAAACATTGCTTGTGCATCTCCTTTTGACCTAAATTATAAATGATGCTTTGAAAAGTAAGAAGAAAATAATGGATATAGATTAACAGAATATAAAATGAAACATGATAATGACAATAAAGAGAGAAATCAAATATGAAGCAGAGAGCATTCAATAACGCATGACTAGTTTACATCAGTTAAGAATTAAAAGAAACAGAAACCAAGGTTTAACTAACCATTACTTACCAGAACTGAACAGCAAAGGAGATTGTATCCATGGTGTAAGCATGACCCCTTATAAAAAAACCTCCAAAGAAAATACGCTTGAGCCCAAATCGAAGTGCATTTAAGTAAGCTATCTGCGTAAAGTACAACCAACCCAGGAGCACAAAAACTATGAATAGCCAGGAGCATATTTTTCGTCTAATATGTTTAATGCCTAACAACTACCAGAAGAAATCAGCTTGAATTGGAAACTTCAAAGTAATAAACAGATAATTGTAAATAACACTGTCCCAATCCTTACTCCTTAATGATATATTCATAACAGGTCATTATCAAGGAGCCCGTGGAAGGTTACTATATCGTTTCATTATGTTTTTGCAGTTGAAATAATAAGTAAATTGGTGAATCGAGCAGCATTCAGAAAGGATGATTAAAATTGTCAAGGACATGATAAAACACCCTTTAAGATGTCAAACACAATAACGTTTACAACAAAAACAGAACACCATATTTCTGGCAGCAAATTTACAAGTCAGATTTGAGTTCTAATCCAGCCAGTGCCATAATCTTGATTCTATTCTATAATTTCTTTTCCTTTTTCAAAAAATTCATAAATTCCATGTCACACGAAGATGTATGTGCAAGTTAATGCACTGACCTCTACCATGGAGACAGATTTAACGATACGCTTTATTTTGTCTAACTTTTCTATTTATGTTGTGACAAACAAGTGGTACATATTGTGAAAGAAAAGCCAAATCAAAAGCTGAAACAGAAAAAATAAAAACTTAATTTCTGCAACATAAGTCCCAGCTCCCAATTCTTTAAAAAGAAAGAACACAGATGATAAAATAAATTTTCCATGCTTGAGATGATTCAAAAACCACTGCCTGTTTTTTTTTTTTTTTTTCGATAGGAAACAAAAAATATTTATTAAAGAAGATAAAAGATACAAAAGTGAACCAGAAGTCCACTAATAGAACAAACAAAAACGAAACAAAAAGCAAGATTGGAATAAACAATCAGCAGCCTTCCAATCAAGCATTAAGACAAATAAAGATAAATCTTTCAAATCTTCACTAGAAGAAGCCCAAAGGAAAGCCAAATAAAACGCTTTATCTCCTAGAAAATTCCATCTCTTCCACTTCTTCAAAGATTCTCCTGCTTCTTTCCTCCCAAATTACCCATAGGCTGGCGGAAACTTTTCAATTCCAAAGAATACTAACCCTTTTACCTCCTCCTAGGACTTCAAACTCTTCCAAAAGGAAAGAACATAAAGAATTTGGAACAGCCCACTTCAAACCACTGCCTGTGTTGCATAATAAAGTACTGTGTTCATGTAACTAACCTGCCCAATGTTATACGAAATCATTCGCAAGAGAGACAGAGAAATATCTTCAGGTCTGTAGTCTTCAAGCTCCTTCTTGTCAGAAATAGCCTTGCCAAAACTAGACGCAATGGTTGAAGCTGATAGACCAATCTGTGATAGTAGAGACAGACATAGTCATTGACATGAAACAGTTCAAACTAACATAATGGGTAGATAAGAAGACAGCCTTTATTTATTTATTCCTTTCCAAGAATTCAGGAGGAGACCAATTCAAAAGCTTGTCTTTAACTAAGCAGACCACAATTTAGATGTACCTTGGAATAGTCCATGCCACCGTAAATGTCCCCTATTAACATGTCAATGGTTCTATTATCTCCCCTCTGACTCAGCTCTAGTAAATCATCAAAACTGAAATCAGAATGACTAAACGTGAGACCATAACTTGGCTTCCCAACATAAAAGATAAAGGAACAAAGAATTGGCTGGTAGACCACTAACCTCTTGCACTTTGTTAAGAGTCTTCCCAGTCCCCAATAGGTTCCACCTCCAACATTTGTCCCGCTGACCCGCTGAAACTTTCCATCTCCATCAATCTATACATAGATGATACCCTTATCAGTTGGGACATGGTCATGTGCAATCCCCAGCTACTAAAAACAAGAAGAACAATTATTGTACCTTTATCATACTAACACCAGATCCAATATTTACGAGAAGATAAGGAAACATATCATTAGGATCAATCTGCACAAACTCTTTCTGACCCTCCATGTGCGTGAAAGCTTCATGTCGAATAGCCTGCTCATACACGGTTTGAGCAAGATTAATATTAGAGAATATTGGTTTTTCAGACTAAAAGCAGCGAGTTTATTAGCCAAGCAACCTGTTCAACTTTTTAATCACAATTTTAATAACCAGAACAGGCCTTTAATAAGGGCTTCAATTTATTAGAACCAATAGCCAAACCTAAAGTTTTGATGCTGTTATCGCAGTTTCGAGTCTCCTTTTTCTCTTAGTCTATTTTAACAGCAATTTAGATAAAAGATTCATGCATTAAATATAACATAAACGAAATAAAAGGGAATTTGCATCCAAAATACACTTATACACCTTGAGCAAAAAGTTGGCTCCTGCCACAAGACAATCCATTTCATCTTCTTTGTCAAGACTAGCCCCAAGCCTTTCTTTGAAAAGGTCGGCAAACTTGTATGCCCCACCGCCTGTAGCCTTCTCACAAAATCAATTTGTTAGCAGAAATTTATTGTTGAATTATATACGAATATAAACTTAACCATGAAATTTACCTTAATAACAGCATTGTCATTGGCCGGGGCCTCAGCATTCCAATGGTGTAAGTCCATTCCTATTACAAGATATTACCGGATCCATGAAGGGAGATGTAATAAAATTGAGCTAAATTTGTCAACAAGTTGAATGTACTTACATAAATCACTTTTGATAACATAAGTTATCAAAATTAACTACATTCATAAATGTGTAAGAAAAAATGAATGAAAGAAAGAAGAAAAAAGAGCCAATGAAAATATCATACCACCACGATGAAGCTGCTTGGAATATATGAAGTCTAGGCATTCATTTATCTTGGTTGTCTCAAACTTCACAAAATGAAGCCTCCCACCAAGAATCGGGTAGCTTCTCCTGTTACCATTAGAAATACACAATCTCTCCTTAACACTCTTCTTCCTCTTATCATCAATTGATTGGCCCTCATGCCTCGAAAAATATACCAACTTGATGAGTGATCCTGTTGATAAACCATAATTCTTAGCTTCATATAATGTACTAAAAACTGTTCACAACACCTTTAATGAAGAAAAATGAAAAGACTTCCAGCAGTGTTTATCAATGAAGGTAATGATGATTATACGGCGACATCTGATATAATCTCTAAATGTGAGAAGGTACTGTAAATTGATGTAATATCACATCAAAAGCAAACTTTTTTTTTTTAATTCTTTTTTCCTTCTATCCTCATTATCCAAAGAAAAAACAAAACTTACATATATGAGATTAACATTAATCAGACTCCCATTTCATTTCCCCAAAGTTGCATCATTGAGAACATAGTATATTTACATTATTCAACATATAAAAGACAAACATTGTCTTGTCCCAACATAAGAAAGAACTCATTAATACTCAGAACAATAACTGAAGAAGTTAAGTCACTGAAGAGGAATTAAAAAAAAAAAAAACAGCAAGCATGTAATCAGAACAATTAAATACACTAACACCTTTTAACGCAACTAAAAAAAAGAACCAACAATTCAAACAAAAGAAAGAGGGAAAAAAAAAAGCACAAGTGTGAACAGAAAGCCACCTCCAATGTCAAGAGCCAAGTGGGAAATATCATCAGATTGATTAGGCAACAAAATAGTGGGATCCTTCTCTTCAAAATTGCCTTGAATAGCAGCCTTGCTGAGGTCCAGCTGTGGCCTGGAACCGGAGCGATGAATGGAAGCCATATCTCTCTCACCCTGGGGTTGATTTTTGGTAGTATCCTCTTTATCTCTCCCCAAAACAGCAGACTTGTCTTTAAGCTGGCTGTTGTTGTTTTTGTTATCTTCAGTTTTGTTACGTTCTTGGGTAATTAATAGATCGTCACCATCAAGAACTGGATTTGGGTCCTCTGTTAGACCAGCCATTAATCCAAATCTCTCACCACCCTCCCACCTACTTCTGACCACCTCCTATACACCAAACAAAATCATCAATTTTTCTTTTTTATTGAATAAATATAAATAACTAAAAATACAAAATTAGTCAAAAATTGAATATTGACCGACCGATCACGATGGACACTAGTAATTAATAAATCTACAATTTTATAGTTTGAGCTAAAAAGTTGGAATAAAAACGTTGTTGAAATTTTGCATGAATCATCAACAATCAACTAGAATAGCAGCTCACATTCAATAATCGTAATCATAATTTTGACTAGTCAAACTAATCCAAGATAAATAAACAGATTTATGAGAATTAAAATAATGGAGAGGTGGAGTTAGGTGAGATTGAAACAGCCACATCGATTAAAAATGCAAAAAGGAAAAAGGAAAAACCGAAACGGCGTGAAAAATGCGGACCTTAAATATTTGATTGGCGAGGAACAATTGGAGGATTGCGATAAGTGTGTTGTGGGTGCGTGTGTGTTTTTTTACTTCCAGTCTTGTCAAGCCAAACCGCAACTCGACTACTAGTTCTACTTGCTACTACCACCAGATTTTGCCGTATTAGAGATGGGTTTGGTTTGGTTTCGTTGAGTTTGAGCTTGCGTAGTATATCTGTTTTGTTTGAATTGAATCGCATGATGGGCGCGTGGGCTACCACTTCTTTGTTTGTATGTGGTTTCTAGCTGCTGTTGTGTTGGCTCTACCTCCTAAGAAGGCGATTGAACTGTAATTTACATTTAAATCCCTGTGACACGTAGTATTGAAGAGTTGGATAGGATTTAAGGTCTCATTTGACATCCGAAATAGTATTAAATTTTATATATGAGATTGATTAATTTAAATCTTATTCTATGTTTGATAAAATATAGGATAGAATTAAAAATAGTGTATATAAACTTATATTTTAAAGAAATTTCTTGAGATTTTTTTAGAAATTCTACAAAAGCTTAATTTGTACCATTTTTCACCATTTTCATATGCTTCTCAAAGTTAGAAAATCACAAAATCACCAACCACCACCTCCCTCTATCCTCAGCATCGAGCCTCTCTTCTATCATCCCTCCACCACATGTTGTTCCACATTGAACCCCCTTCTTTGATCTCTTCACAGCTCCTTACCTCTACTGTAAAATCGTACCTCTCACTCTTCACTGTCATATTTACTTCGTCTCTAAATCGATACCGAACGATGTAGTTTCTAAAACCGTTTCCAACACGAATCTCGTCCGTTATCGTTGTCTAATTGGACGTTGATAAGGTGACATGATCTTGTCGAATAACTCATCGAGATCGTTTAGAGATAAGAGGTTTGGTGGGAGAAAGTTAACTGAACATTTTAATGGATCAGATTTATCTCACTCCAGTAGAATAAAATTGTGATGGGTTAAATTTGTTTAGTTTTATTTGTCTGCACCAAATATAGGTTTGGATAAAATTTAATCCAAACTTAGTCCAATTCTGGTAAACAAATGGGGCCTAATAAGATAGAATTGGATGAAATAATGCTGGATTAAACCGCAACTTGACTACTAGTTCTGCTTGCTACTACCACCAGATTTTGCCGTATTAGAGATGGGTTTGGTTTGGTTTCGTTCAATTTGAGCTTGCGTAGTATTTCTGTTTTGTCTTAATTGAATCGCATGATGGGCACATGGGCTACCACTTCTTTGTTTGTATGTGGTTTCTAGTTGCTGTTGTCTTGGCTTTACCTCTGAAGAAGGTGATTAAACTGTAATTTACTTTTAAATCCCTATGACACGTAGTATTGAAGAATTTGGATAGGATTTAAGGTCTCATTTGATATCCCACACATTGAACCCCCTTCTCTCATCTCTTCACAGCTCTTTACCTCTGCTGTAAAGTCGTACCTCTCACTCGTCACTGTCATATTCATTTCGTCTCTAAATCGATACCGAGCGATGTAGTTTCTAAAACCGTTTCCAATGTCGTTTCCAACATGAATCTCGTCTGTTATCGTTGTCTAATTGGACGTTGATAAGGTGACATGATATTGTCGAATAATTCATCGAGATCGTTGAGAGATGAGAGGTTTGGTGGGAGAAAGTTAACTGAACATTTTAATGGGTCGGATTTATCTCACTCCAGTAGGATAAAATTATGATGGGTTAAATTTGTCTAGTTTTATTTGTCTGCACCAAATGTAGGTTTGGATAAAATTTAATCCAAACTTAGTCCAATTCCGATAAACAAATGGGGCCTAATAAGATAGAATTGGATGAAATAATGCTGGATTAAATTAATATTGTATTACTTTTTTTTTTTTTTGCTAAAAGTGTTGTCATATATTTGGTGTTTGAGATTAAATTAGATTGAAATAAATTTAAAAGATATAATATTAAATTAAATTAATATTTAAATATATTAAATATGAAAAATAAAAAAAATAATAATTATAAAGAGTATAAATTTTATTTACTACTTGATGTTTAAACTACTAATCTCATAAAAATATTTTTAATGAATAATATTAAATATTTTTATTATAATAGATAATTTATATATTTTAAAATAAAAAATAATTAAAAATACAAAAACCATCTTTGGAAATCAGTGTAATATCGTTAAATTTGATTGTCATGACTTGCTATATGAAGCTCAATTTTGTTTTCTCTATTAATTTTTTTTTATTTAATACAAATATAATAGATAAATTTCATCAGTGATATTAATAATTTAAAATTATGATATAATAAATTTGATTGGTGATCTTAGTAATTTAAAAATTATGATATACGAACCATAAAAACTAGATATTTGTGTGTGTATTATTGATTCAATACCTAAAAATTTTAAGTTAAAATTGATGAAAAAAGAGATAAATATGATTATCAATTTATTTATTTTTATGATTATTACAGTAAATTTGAAATTTGGATTAAACATATAATTCAAACTCACAATATTAAAATGACATTTGAGTTGTCGACACCATATTAATTATGAAATTATCTAATGATTTATATGATCAGATGCTATATAATTTTGATATAATTTGAACAAAATTACCAGGCAATGTAGCCTCATTAATATTTAAATCTATCACTCAAATTTCAATCTACCGTTGAAAAACTGAATATAAGTTCAGCACAATTAGGTTAGTATCGGGTGTCCCACCCTCGGATCTCTCTTGAATTCTCCACCACAAGTATAATAACCGAGGTCGAAACATTAGCAACTTATCTTTATCCTTGACTAGGCTGGTCCCATTAGCTCATATGGTCATCTACCCTTCTCAATAAAAGGGCATGGAACAATCAGACCACAGTTTTAGCCAAATCAATTCGGATTTCGAAGGGAGAAAACGGTATAACGCTAAAATCTCCTATGGTTACAAAAAGAGCACATAATAATCTGCGTCTCCCATTGGAGAACGAGATCAAGTTCATGGGCAGCCTAATACAGTATTACCATCATAATATCATCCCACACACTTTAGTTATGATGCGAGAAATGAGCATGCACAACCATCTGATTTTTGCGCTTGGGGTGTCAGCTTAGCAGAAAAAAACTTACACCTCTTTTATACCTAGTCATGAGTTCGACAAGCTCACCCAACCCTAACATCCAAAATAAAAAAGTAGGATTTTCTTTTCTCTCTCACTCCTCACGTGAGGGTAATCCCCCCACTTGTGAGTGGGTCGTTTCCTCCTATCTAGAAGTCCCTTTCCGGGCTGCACGTTCAGTATGCAATGATCCTGTTTGGTCTTGACTGTTTTCTGGACCAACCTCAGTTACATAACGTAATTCAAAAAAAAAAAAAACCATCTGATTTTCAACTTTATAATGATATATTCATCCAAAATCATTAGGTTGGTTAGTCAGATGCAACTTCCTATTTAACCCCATTATTTGAAATACAAATGACTTCGTCAGACTGCTTATTTGTATCCTAAAAACGTTTAATCCTTCATCACATCAAGCATCAAATGCCCAACGCTAGTCAATAGGCATCAGTCTGCAAATCAAAAACATCAATTGGTAAAGTTATCTAGTTGCTGGTATGATAAGAACCTCAGTCACTCCTAACATCATAAGATACTTTCTTTTTTAAAAAAGAAACAAGAAATAAAAACACACACACACACATCATAAGATACAATTTGCATAATACAATCAAAACAGATAATTTACACAAGCATCCATTTATTCATCAACTAATTCTACCCATAAACATCAACCTTAGATCCTTTGGAATCAACAACATTAAGGTGTATCACCCTATCGTCTCCCCAGTCCAACCTCCATTCCATACTTTTGTTTACAGAAGATCAAAAATATTCCAACATCACATGAACGATATGAGGACTTTCAGGTTAAAACCCGCTAGACAATCATGAGCATAAAATAACTTAAATTGTAGCACATTTTACCAACACAGCTCAAGCATCAGCAGCCTTCTGGACAGGTGCTGCCTCTGGACTTGCATCTTTGGCACGTTTGGCTTCATAATCTTTTACAGCTGCCTTGATAGCATCTTCAGCAAGCATACTGCAATGCAGCTTCACTGGTGGTAGAGAAAGATGCTTTGCAATCTCACTGCAACATATTTGAAAACTTAAAGAGAGTCTGCGGTATGGTGCAAAGAATTTAACACATTTGCATATTCAAATGGCAATAAGATTAGGTCTTAGGCCACCGAACAGGAAATCTCAAGAGGAATGATAACACGAAAACAATATCAGAGAAATCATAATCAGGCCATCTTGGAGAATACTACCTTTCCGAGTAACAAATAACATTATAAAACATGTTCAGAAATATGGTAATTGACAGACCAAAATGAATGTTCAGGAAAAAAAAAATGGGAGCAAAGATGAAAGTGTATTGATTGCGACAACCACCACAAGATTTTGTTTCAAAATTCATATACATCAAAATTTTATAGACAACAGTTGTCTTTGTACAACAGCAAAGCAAAACAATCCCCAACAATATTATCGTATGGTTAATATAATTCACAATGAAATGACGCATTTAGTAGAAATCAAAACAATGGAAGCACTCAAATAAAATGATAAGCACACAGCATTCACTAAAGTGGATACCAAAATGCACTATTCGTAAACTGTATCACAACAAGAAGCATATATTAACTATACAGACAAGAGACGGAACTCACGTGTTTTTAATCGACAAGATTTCCTGCATTTGCTTCCCTTTCACCCATTCCGTAGCTAAAATATGATAAAACAATACCATAAGTCAGTCTACAAACCAAACATTTAAAGCCAAAACAATAAAACTAAAGCAGTAAATCTAAATAGTTAGTTTGTCCTTTCCACCTCTAAAATATGACATTTAAAAGATTTAAGTAGTCGATAAAGCATACATAACAGTGATAAATATAATTAAAAAAGCCCTAAATATCACAACGAATATTCCAGAAGCTCGAATTCTACAAGTCCAATAATCAGCACATTATTTAATTCAATAAGAAAAATAAAAAAATTAACATTAAAAGAAGTAGACCATAATCGCATACCAACAGAAGACGAAGCGATGGCGGAGCCGCACCCGAACGTCTTGAAACGGGCGTCAACAATCTGGCCGGTCTCCTCGTCGACCTTAATCTGGAGCTTCATGACATCGCCGCAAGCTGGCGCGCCGACCAGGCCGGTCCCGACGTTCGGGTCGTTCTTGTCGAACGACCCGACGTTTCGCGGGTTGTTGTAGTGGTCTATGACGTTCTCATGGTAAAGTCGCGGAAGCAGCGCCTGCGCCGGCTGAGCGTTCCTCGTGGCTAGCCCTAGCAGCCTCTTTGAAGCGAGTCTCAACATTTTGCGGACCTCTCGACTGGTTCGGGGTTTCGAATCTGTTCTCTAGTTGCGTTGTTTTATCGGGGAAGAGGATATAAACGAATTTTCAGGTTTTTAAGGGTTTGTATGGGGACACGTGGACGGTGGAGAGCGTTCTAGATAGACGAGGGAATTGGAGCTGTGCGGGTTTGGAATAGACAGAAGGAGAAGGGATTGGGATAAATTCCTTCTTGCCACGTTGATTTGGGTTTCTGGGCATTTTAAAAAACGGCCCAATCTTTGTTAATGGGCTCCATGAAAAATCGAGAGGTTTTCTTGTAAGATCTGGGTTGGGCCAACAACAGGCCAAGAGTGTATAAATCAAATCCAACTTATCTCCAAGAACACCCACTTAGTGTCTTTGTAATTTAAGAATCCATTTGGCAAGTCTCGTTGCTTGTGTGTGTGAGTGTGATAGTAAGTTATGGATTTATTGGGACTTTGTTAAGATTATAAGCTGTTCATGTCTTTTTCAAGACCTACGGCTCAAATATTTATTGCCGTGAGGACCGGACATATGCTAATAGTTGCTTATTTTCTCTTAGTTTCTTAATGTTTATTAAAAAATAATGATGATTTTCATAATCAATGTTCAAAACAATTCTTGTAGACTTTTAATACAACTACATCATCTGTCACGAGAATGATCATTTACACATTTTAAATTTGCGTTATCTTATATTATATTATAACTGTCAATTTGGTCACTTGTAGAGCAACTACCGAAATAGAAATCAAATCAACATTTGTTAATGAAAATATTTATGTACCACAAGATCATTAAAAAATAATAGTAAAACGAGATGATGAGATAGAGAATGCAAATTAAAGTCCCTCTTCCATGACACAAAGTTGGCTAAGTAATGAATGTCGACACATTTAGGGGAAAAGGACAAGGATTGATTATTATTAAAGCATTGGCTTTTGCATTATAGAGTAATGGAAAGCATTGCTGCATCATCAAAACAAACCGACCTTTTCCTGTTAGCATCTCAATTACATTATTGTAGCAGTTGACGTCGAGCCATCGCTGTTGGCATTAGCTCATACATATATGTCTTCTCATGCGACAAAACCTTAAAAATATTTTGTATCTTATCACCTAAGTTGCTTGTTTAGCAAGAACTAGCATGCTAGATTTGCCGATCAAAACAACTCGTAAATACTATGGGCATGAGGATATTCTTTTGCTTCTTTGATGATCATCTCGATGACATAGGCAAGGCTTTTCTTGGCATTTTTCTCCTACTTTTTTACGTTGCTTATTCTTTTTTGTAACTTTCTTTCTTTTTTTGTTGACAACTTGACATGGAGATCATATATATGTGCATGATCAGGACAGTCAAATTGGATGGTTTATATTATACATTGGATTTTTCTTATTTTAATTAACTAACATGACTGATTTAATTATATCTAGTTCTCTCCTTTTAAGTATTTTTGTTTGATCTTCCAATAAATTGATCATATTATGAAGTAATCAGTGAATCATAACAGAAGATATGTGAAACCCTCCAACAAATGCTTAGTGATCATTTGCTTTTGATCCATCAATACCATACTATTTCTAATTTTGATTAATTAAATATATACTAATTTTTTATTTGTATGCATTAGATTAAATTTAGAAAGCAAAAAGCATTCAAAATATGCTCTTCATTAAATTAGCGTATATACTCCAAGAAAGCTTGCACCGGCTAGTAAGAAGTTGTTTTATCATATGTGTACTCTCCTCAAACTAATGTGAGGATATTAAATTATTTATTTATTTTATGGAAATCAAATAACAAAAACGTGAGAGTTTAGGTCTCAAAGTGGACGATATCATATTAGTTGTTTGATATGAGTTGCTCATTAAATTCCGTGGAAATTGAACATTAGTGCATCAACACGTGTACACCATCTTGATTTGTTTTGGCTAGTTTAGTAAAGTGTCTTTTGTGATGGATATTGTTTTTGGGAAAAACAGAAAAGAACACAACACATTAGCGCCAGAAACTTGCTTGAATACAGAAACATGACATTGTCACTTTTAACAGTGGAAGCTCAAAGATAGAAGCCACACGACTAGCCTCACTATTGATAGTGTAGAAAAGAGAATATATGAAATGAAATGAGTTTTCTTTCTTTTTTTTTTGAAAGAAGTTGAAACGAGTTTTTGGGTCATGAAAATATGAAAAATATCATGACTTTAACGCGCCTTGAATTGTGTTTTCAATGTCTTTATTTTAGTGCCACTGTATTTGTTGGTCTGCGGCAATTTCACTTCAACGCTTTAGACGTATGTGCAATGGTGACAGCAGCTTATAACACCATTTATTTCACATCTTTCATTCATGCATGATCTTTATTTTTTAATTTTTTGTTTTTGTATTGCTCCCACTTTTTCTTTTCAATATACTTCCATCCCCAAAAGGATTTAGGACATGGATGTTTTTTAGCACTAAAATTTTGACTGCCTAAAAATTGGCTAGGAGTTAAGAGCTGGTGATGAGATCACTAAATCTTGTCCCTATCTTGCTTAGTATTGTTATTTTCAATTCAAATTTGATTTATAAATTATAATCCACATGTAATATTAGAGAAGAAGGTGGATATAACTAAATATTTGACAGAAAGTGGCTTATTTTTCAAAAACTATATATCAAACCCATTTTATTTTAATTGATTAAATTAAATTGACATTAAAAAAAAAAAAAAAAAATCGTTTTTGTCCACCTTCAATGCCATTCTCTCTTTTATTCCCTTAAAATAATATTATTACCATTTTTTCTAAGCTAATTAAGTTGACCTTGATTTAATAATTAAACACCGATTTGTTAGAGTACACTCTTGGAGGGAGGCTACGAAAGTGAAATGACAATGAAATGACTTCCTAAATGGAGCATGGGGCCCACTCTAACTTTCAAGTTTATGATAATTAATAAGTTTTTAAATCAATTGTGCAAATTGTAAGATATACTGGACCCAAAAAACACACAAATTAAATCACTCAAATAACCGTCTTAATATAAATATCCATCCAATGATTAAAATAATGTGATGGAACTTTTTGGAATAGGAATATAATAAATGTTTAATTAATCTTTGTTATGCAGTTTCATTTACCGTTATCAATTTTTAGTGGGGCAAGAAATATGTGGGTTTCCAATTACGAGGGCAAATGGGTTCCACAAAGCTTAGAAAACCTAACCATTGACCTAACACGCGTCACTGTGCTTTAGTTTCTAATAAAATGCCCTCACCCATCTAATCTAATTTAATTTATTTGTGTTGTGAATTGTGATGCGATCAAGGCCCCATTTGCCACTTTTTTATTGAGGACTTTCAACAAATGATCAATCTTGATAAGGTGATAAGGGCAAGTTTAGCTTCAGCTAGCTAGCCCACCATTTCAAAATGACTCTATAAGGACATGTACAAGCACGTTCATACAAAATAAGGAATATCAACCCTTCCTAATATATTCAATAATTCAATATACTAACTGAAACGAAAACTTAATTTGTAACGTTGTTTTGTGTTTATTCAGTGTCTGAGGATCGAATTAATCCCTTTAACATTATAATTTGAGGGGGGGTTTGGACTTTGGTGTTCATGTTAATAGTAACTTCTTCTTGTTTTAATTTCATTTTTCAGAGACAAATTTTAGTGCAAATTTTTAGTACTCGATCTTAGCATTTTCAGTAATTAAGAATATATATATTATCTTCAATGTGTATTACATTAATTATACGTACCTAAAGGAATGCGAGTCGATAGTAAACCATATTCATTTAAGATAATATTATTAATTCGAATCACTACACCATCATATATATATATGTAATCTCCCAGCCCATGTGATATATGTAATCAAAATAGAAAGTTTTGCATGCTCATCATTTGTTTTAATACCCACGAATGGCAGTGATTACGCAGTTACATCACATTAATCAAGATAGTAGCATCACAATTATGATTACTTAATGACTTACTAGTATTGTTTACGTAAAATCAAATAAATGATTATTGTGTATAGATCGGTAGGATTAGAGGTTTGCGGAGCTGACCAAATTCAGAATCATTAGAACAAAAAATAATAATTTGCTTTTTTTTTTGTTTAATACAAAAAGGGGACAAAAACCTAAAAGAAGAAAGAAAAACACTAAAAAAAAAACCTGAACTTTTTGATAATAAAAGTTGAGAAGAAACTCTAACTCAAAAGGAGCAGTAAACAGAGTAATATCCTTCATTATCATATTAAAACTAGCTTTTGCCAATCAATCAATAGTCTGATTAGCATCTCGTGGCACAAAAAGTAATTTTATATACCAATTTGTCCTCATGGTATTCCAAATGTCCAGGATAACAAACTCGAAGCAAATTGGATAATGATTTGAATGTAGAATCAAATCAATGGTTTTCTTACTGTCAAATTCTATCAAAACTACGAGAAGACATAAATCCCGAGCAAAATAAAAACTTTTCTTAATTGCCCTTAACTTAGCTTCTAAAACTGTGCAAATACCCAGAGAAATCATAAATTCCCTTATGAAAATATCTTAATTATCATGAAGTAAACCCCCGATTATGATTATTATTATTACTTTTGAACTTTATTAAAAATTAATTTGCTTTGATAATGAAATTGATCATTGCTTTTCAACTAGGTTATTATATCAGTACTTCTAAACGTATACAATTTTATAGATAGATACATTTTTTTTTTTGTTTTCTAAAACCAACAATATGAAAAATTGAAAAAAAAAAAAAGATTGAGAGGTCATTTATTTTTTCTACTTAATACTTAATAGTATTGAATTGCTGCTATTAAGTTATTTTTGTTTTTTTTAAGTGGTTAAACCATTTAAAACTATCAAAAAAACAATTGAAAATAAGAATTTTTAACTTTTCATTTAATTGTAAATCACTTAATAACATTTAAAAAATTTTATTCCGAATTTATCCTTCTCAAAATAACATAATTTCAAATTTATCATAATTTTATGTTACTCAAATTTTCGATTATTTTCTTTCTCCTTGATAATTACAAAAAATATATTTAAAAAGTAAAACCTAAATACATCTCATTCCAAATTATCTTGAAATTAAACTAATATATTTTAATTTATAATTTAAACATTCATTTTTTTTAGTTGTTTTCTTAAATATATTAATATATTTAAATATATAAACATAGTTAATAGTACTATATTTTTTAGTCATATTTTAATTATAAATAAAAAATTATTAATATATACATAAAAAAATATTTTAGAATTTATTAAATTATTTATTTTTAAATGTTTGTATTAAATTAATTAAAATTATAAAACAACAAATAGTAAAAATGATATAAATGTCAACTTACTAGTTTTCAGACAATTTTAAATTTAAAAAATAAACAAGTTTACAACATATTTAGAGGAAAAAGAAAAACAAACAAATATGTTATTCAGATTTAAGATTTTAGTCACTATTTAATTTTCAATATTTAGCAGTATTGTTCAGTTTTTAGACAAAAAAATAAACGACCCCTAAGTTAAATAAGTCCTTTGGAAAATAGCTTGTATCATAAATTAAATTTTACTTACAGTAGCTAATTTTGAAAAAAGGTTTTCTTTTTTTTTAAAAAAAAAAATTAAGAATTAGAATTATTAGTGGAAGTTTTATAAGTTACAACTAACCCCTTATTATGAAAATAAGATTTTGTTAAAACCAAATAAATCTGAGGTCTTTTTTTATATGGCACTAAAAGATGGATGAATTTGTAAGACGACGCTTGAAAATCAAAACGAGTTTTGATAGCACCATCCACATTTTTGTAAAATTTAAAGACAAAATCGTAATTTTTTTTTTAAAAAAAATGGGTGGTCAAATTTTCTTCGTCACTTTTCAAAACCTAGTTTTCAAAACACCCAATAATAGACTCTATGAACCAGCTCACAAAGAGAGAAATCGACAACAGAGTGTGGATGGTGAAGAAAGAGCGATAACTATGAAGAAAAATTAATGTTTGCCTCAGGTTAATAGTTCACATACATAGTTTGCATAACAATATATGTAAATAGTTCGCATAATTAGTTCAAATGAGAGTGGTGACCGTAAAGAATAATTAATGTTTGTTTTAGATCAGTAGTTCATGTAAATAATTTGCATAAAAAGTCTGCGAACCTTGAACCAATCATATATAGTTTTACTTTTACAAAACGATTTCATTGCAAAATAATCATTCATAATTCAAACACAAAACCTTTATGTTAACTTCAAAACCCAATGTCTTAACATAAAATTAAAGTTATAAAATTACAACATGCAAATTATTAGTGGAAAACCAATCTTCAAATCTTTTACTGTTTAGTAAAACTAATATTTGGATAAGACTTTGATGTTGTTTATATTTCAAAACCCAAATCTCTTAACATAAAATTATAGTATAAAGTTCTAATATACAGATTATTAGTAGAACACCAACCTTCAAATCTTTGAAGAAGAGTTGGAAAGAGGATAACTAGAGACTCAAATTCTTTTAACGAAGGACAATCTTAGTAATTCACTTTAAAAGGTGTAATTAAAACTCAAGTTGATCTTCTCGTGTTAGCCAAAATAATGTTTTGGTGCTATTAGAAGGCATTTACACATTAATAGATTATACCTTTCGTTGAAAATGCACAAGGACACAAATCACACTTCGTTTTTACAAATAATCTATCTTTTTTTTTCCCAAAATATTTGTGATTTTTTTTCTTAAATTAATTTCTGGGTAAATGTTTTCTTCGTTTAATTAGTGAACTATTTTTTTATCTTTATTCCTCATGAACTAATTCTAAAAAAGATTGAGTGTATTTTGTTTTTTCATTTTTCAATGAAAAGCACGATAAGTAATTCATGGGTGCTAAAGTAACTCGTTTTTATAATCAACTTGTACTAATTTTAGTGTTCTATATCAGATACAATTACTCATTTAAATACCGTTTTTAACTCACGAACTAACCGAAAGACATATGGACCAATGGCTATGAGGTATAATATTGGCCATGCCATTATTAATTTGCAACCCCTACTTGAGAAGGAGGTTAAAAGCATGTCTTTTCTTAAATATGGACCGTTCATTGGGTCACTAATGGACAAAGGTTGGTTATTTACGCATGCTTTTCTTATTCTTTGTGTTACGTCATCAAGATTAAAAAGAAAAAGAAGAAGAAGAGAGAAATATAGATAGATAAGAGGCTCATTAAGGACCATCCTTGCACGTTTAATTGTTTAATGTGAGCTTCTGGCTAAAGTCTAAACCGGATAAAAAGTGAATTATAATCATCAAATTAGACTCAAATAACTATCAACTCAGATTAATTTGAGGACCAAGTCAGTACAAGATAGTAAATTATATACGCAATCCACTACTGAATTAGAAAAACAATTCAGGCCATATCATGGCTCGACCAATTATAGACAATAATTGTGAGTTGCTCTTCCATCTAATCAACTTCACTTATTAATGAATAATTCTTTATTATTATTTAAGATGCATTTGTTAGAAGACCACGTCCAATTAATCAAAAAATAATTGAAGTGTCCAAATCAATGATTCACCTTACATTTTACATTATTCTTAATTAATTTTTTAAATTTAATAAATTACATGTACAACATATATAGTTGTAAAAGAAAATTTGGTCTCTCTATATTTGTTTCTTAAAAAAAAAAAAAAAGGAAACGACGAAACTTCAATTTTCCTTAATTTTCGAATAAAATAATTTTAATTATATAATAATAATGAAAAATAGTTATAACAATACTAATTTATGTTGTCATAATAACAATAATAATAGTGATAATTTATAGTTTTATAGAATGCTTATTGATGTGTGAGGATATGCTTAGAATTATTTAGAAACATAGCTGTCAAGATGAGGTTTTCAACTTTTTATCTTCTTCACTTTTTGGTGCGACTAACTTAGTATTATTTCAAAAAAACAAAAAAGGTACAATTATTATTTAACTAATTCCTTTTGTTTATAAAAAATAAAGAACGAATCAATTAAAATGTGTTCCCGTCTGCATATTAGGTATGATTGTATGAATTATACTGAAATAGGTGATGTGCAATTTTTAAATGTGAGAAGTATACCGTAATGCCTAGCTAAGTCCACATATGCGCCATATCCAACATAGGCTCGGTCAGCAAACCATGAGCCACAGTGGGTTTTTTTTTTTTTTTTTAACAAATACAATTATATCTATGAGGCTCTGATTTTAAGAAATAGATCAGACCGTAATATTTATTACTTTTTACTCCCTTTATGAACGGGGAGAGAGATCTCACACGAGTGAGAAACGTCTCTTCAATTGGTGGAGCTTAATACATAATTAGTCCTCCTATAGGAGGGCATGATGTAAACCTTGTGAGTAACCATGAGCCACAGTTGATATAACATCACCAGCAACCATTCCACTAGATACACCTGCAATTAGAGATTGTCTATGCTGGCCAGCCGCAACCCTTGTGAGTAACCGTGAGCCACAGTTGCGATAAACATCCCCAGCATCCATTCTACTGAATATACATGCAGTTAGAGATTGTCCATATGCTGGCCAGCCACAACCCTTGTGAGTAACCATGAGCTACAGCTGAGATAAACATCACCAGCATCTATTCTACTGGATATACATGCAATTAGAGATTGTCCATATGCTGGCCAGTTAGATGACGTTGACCATATATCAATTTACAGGTTTCTATTGTTTATTAAAATTACAATTTGTCATGTTATTATATTATTTCAAATAATATAGTTATAGAGTTTTCTTAATATATATATATATATATATATATAGTAATTCAAGTTCATATTATGAAAATCTAATGGCAATTAAAATTCTTAAAATAAAGGATCATATACTAATACTATGTATCTTGTTTTGAAAAACCACTAATCTATTTTATTTCTTTTTAAACTTCTTGTAACGATTGAATTGTTAATTGAATAAGTATATTAATTAAGATTAAAAAGCAAATCAATGCGTCTGCAATTGAGATTAAGCATGGAAGATTACATCACTCTTGCTCTTATTTTTTTTTTTTGATAATTTGTTTACATCAGTTATTATAATGGGATGACTGAACTGCTATTGCTTCAGCGGCCTCTTTTTATAAAGGACACTATACATATTTAAATTGCATAGGGCAAACGAGAAAGTCGAAGTTATATGGCCTTGGAGAATTGATTTATTTTTATTTACAAACATATATTATGGACAAATATTGCCAAATCAAAAAGCAGCGTGCAGTGTATAATACACTAATGACATGTTTATTAATAAGAAATCCAAGACAGGGAAAAAAATTTAATTTTAAAATTTGAATTCCATGGTTACAAAATTTTTTCGGAATTAGATTACATGGGCCCTATATTAAAATCAGAAATAAACTAATTAAGTTTCATTTCCTGATTGAATTGTGCAATTCAAATTGTTTTATTAATATACCCTCAATTAATTATTTTAAATGAGCAATATTATTATATGTGATATATATAGCTATTTTTGTAATTAACTTTATTTTATCATTTTTTTTTTTCAGTTTAGAAACACTAAAAAGTAAATTTAATTTGATTCCAATTTCAATTTTTAAAAGTTAGTAAACATCGGAAATTATCTTCATTCATTTTCTATTGTAATTTATTTCCCTTTTCTTTTCATTCATAATTAGTAAACACCCCAAAAAACAAAGAGGTATGTATAAGATGTACATGATAATATTGTTATGCACTTATCAAAATTTTACCCTGATGATAAAATAAGTTAATTTATAGCTATCACACTAATTTTAGAATGACATATTTTACATACAAATTTACCACATCATTTAAGCTTCAAATTTTGATAAAATTTTAGATAATATCGTCACTCTATTGTTATTTACACTCATTTAGTTTGTAAATTTTATGATGCAAGTGTCACAGTTGTTTTTTTTTTTTATTTATTTATTTATTTATTTATTTATTTATTTAAAAAATTTTGCTCTTTTGAGTTGACTATCTCGATCGATAGATTGGACAGACCATTATAGTAAATTCAAATATCAGCAAATTGGCTGCACAAGAAATTACATCAATGATGTACAGCGCTCAATTTGTATATATGTGTTCAAAAAATTATCAATGCAAACACATCGTTGTTAATGTCAAATTTATAGATATATAGAGAATTCACGTCAAGGTATACATGACTTGAAAGGTCTTTTTAAAATTGCCATCCCCATCACACCTCGTCGAATTACATATATCTTTTTATATATATATATTTGTCTGAATTGCTAGTATTATGTATGTTTCAACTAAAGATCGAAAAGCCAATTGAAGGAAATAAACATAGAAGTTCATTTTTATATAGTACTAAAGAACTGGGCACTTAGCTCCAAAAACCTGAAGTAAGTTTTAATAGCATAAAAACACTGTTTAATTATTTTAATGATAAAAATGCTCTTTATTTTGTCGTTAGAATTAAAATTAAATTGTTTTCAGACAAAACAACTAAACTCGTTCCCACACATTGTTCCACTTTCATTAACAAAAATACACACAAAAACTCTCTTCAAGCGACAATAACGGTTGTAGAGACAATCCATTTCACTTGTTTACCCAGCGGCGAATGTACGACAACAAGAAGAAAGGTCGAAATGTAGTTCCGTTTTGTTACAACTGCATCATTGCAATTTTCCTTAGGTGTTTTCACCTCTTACTTAGACCCCTCATATGTAAAATTACAACAAAACAAAAATCAGGTCAATCAACATAATTATTAAATTCAGTTTCAATAGTTAGCGAAAACAGACTTAGTTCTCGAAAATATATATAATAGACTTAGTGAAAACAAATATAGTTAGCAAAAAAGTAACCCTAAATTGTTAGCAAAACAACAAGTGCTCATGAACCCTAAGCCATTTGCAAACTAGCAATGGCTTCGCGACAATAGGTATATTCAATGTTAGCGAATCGACCTCAACATACAGATATCTATATATTCTATATGTGAAATTTTTTGTTTTAATGGAGTTTTTGTGGATGATTGTTGAAAAGATTGGTGGGTTTTGTTTGTGATGATTTTTTATATCCGATTCTTAAGGTGTTATTAAAATTCAGGTCAGTTCTTAGATAAACAAATCATTGGTTCTTAAATATCATTTCATATGATTTACTTATCTGAGAATTAGTAACGCTTTTATCTATTGATTGATCACTGTGAATTTGGACCACTCAAAAGTTTTACTTACATCACATACATATTGCCTTCAAAGTGTGTATAAATTAAACCCATAAACTGAAATTATCGTTAAATTACTCTATTAAGTTGATGATGAAGTCGCAATTAATTAAAATCTGAAGGCGCCAGTAAAAGGATTTTATTAATGATTTATTCCCAGAATCAGGAATATCTCCTAGTATACAGCTGTCAGCTTTTAATCAGGCCTCGACATGCCACTGACATTGATTATCAAACTATTACCAAATTTCGGGGCATTCATGGACGTATACAAATTCCAACACGTTAAGTAAGTTCATCCCAATCACATGTAGTTGTTTTCTTTCTTTATTGATTTCCTGAACAATAATGTAAAAATTGAGACATTTTGGATCATATAGGATATATATTAGATTTGATTTCCTTAACAATTTCCCCTCAGCTCGTCCAAAATTAAATGGATTATACTTCCTGACGCATTGAATTATTTATTAAAAGACAAATTTAGTGAATTTTACAAGTTGATGAGCAGCCAAATTGGAGGCTTCCGTTTTTGGAGCCTCACAACATTGTCAAAAGATTTTGTTTCAAATTGGCAACAACAAAGCTGAACCCTAACTCTTATGAATTACTTATTCAACTCTTCTTCTTCTTTTCTTAAATTTTTTATCTTCTTCCTTGTGATACACTGAAAAAGTCATTTTCTACTATTTTATCAGGGACGAAAAAGAATCAAGGCAATCCCTTATACGCCAAACTAGTTAATATTACTGGCATAATATAATAGTAATTAATTAGAGATGTTAGGTCACTACCGTTAGGAGGGAAATGCATTTACTTGCACTTAAAATATTATTTTTTGAAAGAATTTGTTAAAAAACAAAAATTCTCGCAATAGCAACCATAAAAGGACTCCATCCCACTATTAGTAGTATATAAATATTTCTGTTCAAGAATAAAAGAACATAAAAGAATCAAGGCAAACCCTTATACCACAAGCTAGTTAATATTACTGGCATAATATATTAATTAATTAGCGACGTTAGGTCAACACCGTTAGAAGATAAATGCATTTGCCTACAAAATATTCTTTTCCATAATGCGTTGAAAAACAAAAATTCTCATAGTAGTGACCATAAAAAGACTCCCACCATTACTACATAGTAGTTGAATATATATATATATATATATATCTGTGCACAAGCATAAAATCTCCGGATCTAGTAAGAATTAAAGTCGAAGCATAAAATGGCATCCACGAAGTCTGCATGTAATTAAGCAAGTAAACAATAGAATATCTTTGAAAAGTGGGGCTCAAAGTGGATGTAAGCATGTAAACGACAGAATAAATCTTTGAAAAGTAGGGCTTATAATGGATATATTCGTTGATTTACTATAGCTAATGTGTTAAAAGGGGTCGTTTATTGGAATTAAGTTGGCGTAACCAACCCCGAAAGGGTAAGGGTTCCATCACTACCTATTACATATATAATATATAGTGATCGATCACATTATAACCAATACTATGCTGACAAATAAAGCAATTAATAGGTCAGATGAACTTATATATATTTATATGAACTAATACTAAATATTACATCTAACTTTAGGGTATTCTATCATAATGAGATCTATGTTAAACTAATTATATCAATGATAATGGTGTGTGTGTGTGTGTGTGTGTGTATATGGAGTGGAATGATACTAACTAAAGATATGAAGAATATGCATGTCCAGTGCAGTGGGGACAGGGGATGCAGTATATATATTCTATAACTTAAAAAAATAGGTTAGCTTTTCTATAAACTTTTTGTTAATCAGCTTTTGATATATATATATAGCTCAGGATTATTGATCCAAAATCGCATCTATCACTGTCTCACTACTTTGCATGCATGTTAACATACTAGAGATGTATATTCATATCCAAAATAAAAGCAGAACGATAAAAGAAAAAAAGGAAAAAGGAAAAAAGAAAGAAAGAAAGGAAAAAGTCGAAATCTTACGAGCATGCATGGAGAAAATGTGCAATGAGGCCGCGTGATTCCCACTTCGGCCTGGGCTGTTGTTAAAATATGAATTTTTCTTGATATTACAAACAACTTTTAGATATATATATATATAAGATTTAAATATTATGTTATATTTAATTTAATAGTTATCATGCAATTATATCGTAAGTACTGGAAAAATTAAAAATTTAATATAACATTATTTTAGAAGTTTATTGTTTCTTAAAATATCATTTATAGTGAGGATAATTTAGATATAACGTCACGTGAATAATGGTTAGAAAATTTTATTTTATTATTTTTTATATAGATAAAAACGGCTCAAATTTGGATGTTATTAGATTGTATAAGGACTCATTATCATCAAATTATATTAGATGGAGATAATTATAAGGGTTTTTTTTTATTACTAAGAAAAAAATTATCTAATTAAGTTAATATCGTAAGCCATTTATTAATAAATCGAATGATTATTAATATTGGCTTGACCAAGATGTTTTATATACCTCCCCCATCTCAATTCAATTTTCTTTTGATTTTCCTTTGTCATATTTATCTGCTCGCAGCCGGAAATGAGGCATAAAAAGCTGGATGGTGGATAAGGTTAATTTGGTCATATAAATTTGTCCAAGTGGTTCGCTAATTTCCTTATTTTGAGTCACTTTCTTGTTACACCAGAAAGCTTACAGTTGCGTCATTGTTTTTGTCTTTCCCTGCTTATCTGTCTCTCTCTTTCCATCTCAAATCATAATGTCTCTGTTGTTTTTATTTTTATTTTTATTTTTAGAGGAAAATCATAATTTCAAAAAATAAATAGGTTTCACGGTTTTATATCCCTTGATATACTGAGTAAATAAATAATCAAACTTTATATAATATCTTATAACGTATTGTAATACTAATAAATAAAAATCTATAGAATCGAATAAGACCGTACCATCTGAATTTCTTTTCTACTAACCTCCTCTTTGTTTACAATTACATTATTATTTGTCAACAAAAAGGAAAAAACATAACCCAATTAGCTAGATTAAAAGTTAGTCAAAATCGAACACTCTTCTTCAATTCATAATATTTTCCATACCTATCTTTCTCTTGCTTGCTTTGCTTGTTCTCATTTGCAACCACAAGAGAGAGAAGAATTGAAAAAGAAAAAGACACAACTACAGAGAGGCAAAGATGATGACATTGATGTGAACATTCGATATAATATTAAACCGTTAGTAACCAATCAAATTAAATACATAATCCTAAGTTCCATTGTCAATATAACACATAATCAAATTAAATATACGTTAGTTTCAGCACGAATATATACCAATCAACATCACACTTAGAAGATTAAATGCAAATATTTAGGTTCTTTTTTTTTTTTTTTTTTGAATCAATATTTTACCTTAAACTTTGTTAAAATGGACAGTAATACTTGAAACAAATTATAACTATAACGAAAAACAAATAAATCATAGTATAATAATATGTCATCTCTGGAACCGTTAGTGTAATATTTTTTCACTAGTCCCTAATTCTCTCTCCGTCACATTGTTTGTTGTTTGTTGTTTATATTATAATATATATGTATATATATATATACACACACACACGCTTAGTCACCACACACTAGTTCCATTTCAGTCACGCCAAATATCTTCCATTGCCGCACTGCATTTGTTGCCAAAGCCTCCAAAGCTCTTTACTTCTCTCACATCACAACTCTTCCTGCAACATCTCAGTCTTCTTTCTCTGTTTTTTTATGTATCGGTATACATAATTATTAACACTCCTTTTCTCACATGTAATCGTGGACTTTGTTTGTTTTTCAAGCTCTCAAATTTCCTGTCTTTTTGCTCCAAAAAACCGTCGTTACCGCACAATGTAATATTGGTTTCACTGTTATTCCTGTTATTTTCTGTGTTTGGTCCATGCCCATTTCCTTTGAGCTTGTATAAACCAGTTTTGTGATGTTTTCTAACATGGGTTCTCGCTAATCTTGCGGTTTTCAATCTCTTTCAAACATTTCAAGGCCGCCCATTTGCTGTTAAATTGGTTTAAAGAACCCAAATATGGTGTGTGTGATAATGGGGTCTCGCTAATTTGGTGGCTTTTGTGCTCCCAAGTCATTCAAGTCTTTAGTTTTATTGGTACTTAGTTGGATTTTAAGCATGTAAGTTCTATTGTACCATGTAAGTTTTCCATTCTCTTGCATTTTGCTTTTGTTGAAATACTTTTTTTGGCGGGATTTAGTTGATGAATATAAGGCCATTTTTTATTATGGAGTCGAAGTAGTTGTAATGAGATGGATCTTAGTTCAGTTGAAGTCAATTTTTAGTTGAAATCTGAGCTCATGGAGAGCATCTGTTCAATCCGTTAGTTTGGACCTGAAGCTAGTTCACTATGGATTTTGTTCGCTAATATCTTTGATTTTTTGTTACACATAGAATCTACGAAATTTCATTGATTGCTGACTGATTCTTTTGTTCTTTATAGCAATATATAACCCGTATCATTCTTTGTGAAATCCTTGAAATGTAAGATCCGAGTAGGAGATTCTTTATATATCCAAAATGATGAATTCGCATTTTTATTCTGCTATCATGTTCTTGTCTTTCTGCCCATAGTTTCTGTTCTTGTCTTTGCTTATGGAAGTTTAGTTGCCACTCGCTGCATTGGCCTCTCGAGTCACTTTATCTTTGTTAGAATCTTGTGTTTTGAATTGAATTTCAATTAAAAAAAAAAAAAAAAAGAAGAGAGAGAGAAAAGGAATCAATTATCGATATGGAAGAGACGTTTGTTCCCTTCCGTGGAATTAAGAATGATCTCAAAGGAAGACTTTTGTGCTACAAGCAAGATTGGAGAGGTGGTATCCGTGCTGGTTTCAGGTTTGTGACTTGCTCATTGATTATTTCTAATCACATAGTTATGATCTTAATTGTTATCAAATAACTATAAAATGATTGCTTATTGTTGAAAAAAATTGCTGTTGTTTTCTCCAATTTAGGATCCTTGCTCCGACAACATATATATTCTTTGCTTCTTCTATTCCTGTTATATCTTTCGGGGAGCAGCTTGAACGGGAGACAAGTAGGACCATTTACAATGTTCACTTGATGTTGCGCTTCTAGTGATGATTTGCTACGTTATCCTTTTTATGGTTTTATCTTGCAGATGGAACTTTGACTGCAGTTCAAACTCTTGCATCAACATCTCTTTGTGGTATAGTCCACTCGATTGTTGGAGGACAGCCTCTACTCATACTTGGGGTGGCTGAGCCAACTGTGTTGATGTATACATTTATGTTCAACTTTGCAAAGGATCGGAAGGATTTGGGACAGAAACTATTCTTAGCTTGGACAGGATGGTATCTCTTTAACACTCTGCATGATTAAATGGTAGACCAGATTGATTTTCAGGGGATATTGAACTATTGTCTCATTTTGTTGGCTCTTAGGGTGTGTGTGTGGACAGGTCTACTGCTCTTCTTGCTTGCCATTCTGGGAGCATGCTCCATAATTAATCGATTTACACGCGTTGCTGGTGAATTGTTTGGCCTGCTGATTGCAATGCTTTTCATGCAGCAAGCCATACGGGTGAGTTTTCTCTCAAGAGCTTACTTTATCAAATGGTTGACATGTTTCGAGTGTAAAATTAAAATAGTTCGGAAACACTTTATATGCTGCTTCTGAGTAATTATAGTTTCTGGCATAATTTTCAAAAGTGGTGTTTGATCTGGAATACCACATTCTTCTTAAACATCATTATAATAAAATACCACCATCCTTTGAAACTCTCAAATTTTTACAACTTTCAACTTATGTATATACAGGGAGTAGTTGAGGAGTTTGGCATACCACAGAGAGAAAATCCTAATCGGACTGCACTCCAACCATCTTGGCGATTCGGCAATGGAATGTTTGCATTGGTTTTGTCCTTTGGCCTTCTTCTTACTGCACTAAGGAGCCGTAAAGCTAGATCGTGGCGCTATGGATCAGGTACTAGGTTATTTTTATCAGACTGTTTCACTTTGAACACATATGAGTTAAATTTCCACTTTGGGAATCAATTAAGTAATCTCATTCCTATGATCATGCAATCGAAGATTGTGGTTAGGCTGTCACATTCTTTCAACAATTCAGCTGATAAATTCCGGAAAAACGAACATTTTTCATCCCAAACATGCTCTGTCAGCTCTACATCTCATTAACTTTAAATGTTGTTGAATGCAATTCCAAATCTGTAGGTTGGCTACGAGGATTTATAGCAGATTATGGCGTCCCTCTTATGGTGCTTGTATGGACTGCTGTATCTTACATTCCTGTAAATGATGTTCCAAGAGGAATTCCAAGGCGACTTTTCAGTCCAAATCCATGGTCTCATGGTGCATACTCAAATTGGACCGTTATCAAGGTGAATC
Source organism: Dimocarpus longan (assembly GCA_022984855.1). NCBI lineage: Eukaryota > Viridiplantae > Streptophyta > Magnoliopsida > Sapindales > Sapindaceae > Dimocarpus > Dimocarpus longan. The sequence continues at coordinate 10,294,946 of CM041024.1, forward strand.
CTACCGAAAAGTTCCTGAATATCTAAGTGAACACTTACTTAGCACTACTTGAAACAGAGCTCAATGTTTGGTAGTTGCAACCACAGCCTGACAATATATTGATGGTTGCATACTTGAACAGGAAATGTTGAATGTCCCTCCGCTGTACATAGTTGGAGCATTTATTCCGGCAACTATGATTGCTGTGCTTTATTACTTTGATCACAGTGTTGCATCTCAACTTGCCCAACAAAAGGAGTTCAATCTGAAAAAACCAGCTTCGTATCATTATGACCTTCTTCTTTTGGGATTTCTGGTAAGCTAATGTCTTCACATACTGATGTCTTCATTGATCAATAAGTTGATAAATCTCTTTCTTTAATTTTGATCTTCCTTTGTTTTTTCTTCTTGTTGACCAGGTAATAATATGCGGTCTTATTGGCATTCCCCCATCCAATGGTGTAATTCCACAATCCCCAATGCATACAAAAAGCTTAGCTACCCTGAAACATCAGGTAATTTCTAGTTAATTGTGTTCTTAAAGTTATGTGAATCTGTTTTGCATAGTAGCAGACTTCTATTTATTATATTGCAAGGTTCTTAATGTGCAGGACTTGCTTGCCATTCATTTCTTTTGTCTTACATTTTAACTCTTAAATATTTATGGTGGATCTGAAGGTAGAAAATTTAACCACTCATCTTGCATTACTGGCACTAGTGGAACCAGGGTCCAAACTTTTGACAGATTCTTAATGTCAATTACAGAAAACAGGCTTCTATAATTTAATGTAATGTGAAAGATTGAATTTTGTTGTTTTGAAAGCATATCTAATATTAAGATCTTGCTGCCACTAATTATCTAATTTTCTGGGCCTGAACAATTGATGGAGAAATTTTATTATCCTTCTATACATGTTCTCTACCACTCATCTTGTACATAATTTGGTGTCTATTTCATAATTAGAAGGCATCTTTATAGGGCCTTTCCGTTCTGTGTCTGTCCACATTCTGTTACAGTGTCTACCTATTTGTGTATTAGTTATAATTCGAAGGTTCTTGTCATCTTTATTCTTACTATTTTGCATCTAACAGCCACTATGGAACTTTGACTCTCTTTGTAACAGCTTTTACGGAATAAGCTTGTATCAACAGCACGGAAAAGTATAAGTAAAAATTCGAACCTGAGTCAATTATACAGGAGCATGCAAGAAGCGTATAATGAAATGCAGACTCCACTGGTGCATCAAGTGCCAACTAGTCTGGTAGATTGACTTGCATATGCTTTGATTGATATTATTCTTTCCTCTGTTCTTACCGTTTACTTCAAACAGGGCCTAAAAGAGCTGAAAGAATCCACAATCCAACTGGCGTCAAGTTCTGGATACATGGATGCCCCTGTTGATGAGACTGTTTTTGATGTGGATAAAGATGTTGATGATCTTTTACCAGTTGAAGTAAAGGAGCAACGTCTCAGCAATCTGCTCCAGGCATTGATGGTTGGTGGTTGTGTCGGTGCAATGCCTCTTCTGAAGAAGATACCAACTTCTGTTCTTTGGGGATACTTTGCCTTCATGGCCATTGAAAGCTTGCCTGGAAATCAGTTTTGGGAGAGAATATTATTGCTGTTCACTGCTCCAAGTCGAAGATACAAGTAAGTCTCTTTCTTCGCTAGCTATCATATTTGTAACACCAAGAGTCCAATCATCAGAAGTTCTGTTTTCACTTGTCTGGTTCTATGCCTTGTGTTCAAGTATCTGTACGTTTATATTTTATTACCAAATTAATGATTTTGAGCAAGGAACAATCTTTTAAAGTCAGTAAATCATATATTTAAATTGTGCAGCCTTAATGGAAACCTAAACTATGTGGTCATCTTTCAGGGTTTTGGAGGAGAACCATGCAACATTTATCGAGACTGTTCCTTTCAAAACCATTGCCACCTTTACTTTGTTCCAGACAGCTTATTTATTTCTGTGCTTTGGCATAACATGGATACCAATAGCCGGGGTCCTTTTTCCCCTAATGATTATGCTTCTTGTCCCGGTGAGACAATATGTCCTCCCCAAGTTTTTCAAGGGGGCTCATCTTTCAGACTTGGATGCTGCAGAGTATGAGGAAGCTCCTGCCATTGCTTACAACATGACAATTGACGTAAGTTGTCTAAACCCTTTCTTCATTTTTTCTATTTTATACATAGAGATCGGAACATGTTAGAAATTTCAGTTAGCGTAAGTTAGATAATTAAAAAAGAAAGAGAGAGAGAAGGGATCTTCACCTGCACGCTTTTATATTTATAATGGATTTCGACTAAGAGAGTGCTAGCAAGTTACTGTAACTAAATTAATATTTAATGTATGAATGATTTTACATTTATATGAGTCTTGGGGGATGTGTATTTGTAAAATATTCGCACTAGGTTGTAGAATCACAATTTGGTTGAACAGGGACTCATCTTCCTGAAATGGTGTGAAGAATTTGTGAACATGCATTTCAGAATGAACTTTGAATGTCCGATCAACTAGTATTAGTAACCATTCCTATATAAGCTTTTTCCTGGAAGTTCTGGTACTCACTGTAATGTTGTATGTAATTCACAGAATCAGGATCCTCAGGGAAGAACTACTGAAATTGATAGCGGGGAAATTCTGGATGAACTTGTCACTAGAAGCCGTGGTGAGGTCCGCCACTCACAGAGTCCAAAAGTTACAAGTTCAACTCCAACTTCACTTGAGGATCTAAAACCTTCTTATAGTCCACAACTGTCACACAAAGAATATAGCCCCCGTGTTAGAGAATTGAGGGTGGAAAGAAGCCCCACGTTTTCTGGAAAAGGACTGGAAGTAAAGCAAACTCCCAGTCCTGGGCCATCCAATCTAGGACTAAGTCCTCAAGGTTCATCTTCAATCTAAGTCCGAAATGCGTTATTCGGGTGAGTTTAAATGTCCAATGGTGCTCGAGAGGTCTTGTGCTGAGTTCATGTAATGAAGTGTTAGTTGTGTGCTTTTCTTCCAGCTTTTTACCATAGGATGTTTGTCAGTGATTTTTTTTCTTGTATCTTTCAAATACTCTGGGCAGAAGACAATTTTATGATAATGAAAAAAATGTTTTATTTGTGCTACCAAATGTTTGCTACTCTTCTATCATCTTACATTATGGTGCTGCTATGACGTTACAAAAAATAAGAAGTGACAAATAGAGCATATCTAGGATGCTGGTCATACAGCCACAGTGAGGTTGCAAAAAAATGGCTGTACAACAATTTGAAAGTTCAAAAAGCAAATGCAGTTTGAAGTTGTATTTGCCTGTGTGTTTGATCAACAAATCTTGATGCTTCATTATCTATTAATATTATAGTCATCAAATTAATCATGTAATATGAGAATTTAAATAAAAAACCAGGAAAACTAAATAGCATTGCGATATCCATGAATATGTATTTAAGAGGTCTTAAAATCCAAGGAATTCCTAGCTTAGTTAATTTTCTGCTTAGCTTCATTTACTTGATGGAGAGACATCATAGCAGATTATTTCTGCTGATCTGATACCATGAATAAATGAAAGAGCTTATTTATGTGGCCAGCTGCAAATTTATTTTTCTTCAAGTTTGTATCAACGTTGGCATATTGTTGAAAAGATGATCTTGTAGTAAAAGTTAAATTGAGAGATACATTTGTTATGAGCTACACTTTTCATCTGTCTCCCTTTCTTTTTTTCGCTTGTCATCAAGGATAAAGGATGTAAAATTCGACCAAATGGAGTCATGCTCAGTGAGTTTGTGATGCTGACGAATATTTTACAGCTGAGAGGCAAGAATAAAGGTTCGCACTATCATCCCTGATTGAGATACGATTTCCTGGAAATAGTCTTGTCAATGCTACAGTTTGGATGGTGATGCTGTTGAAGTTCATATAACAGTCAAGGATGGTGATGGGAATCTCTTTGTTATAACAAAAGGAATACTTCACCTTACCTTTATATGTTCCTGATCTACATATGGTGCAAAAGGCTATTACTAGGTAGCATTGTTCTGTCCTCATTGTGTCGGATTGATTACTTTATTTCACCCTGAATTTAATCTTCTGAATGTTTCCTTCTTAGTTTCATTATTTTACTTTTTGTATCTTCAATTCAAATTCTTAGTAAGTAAGAAAGTAACATCCATCACTTTTAATTTCCAGTTACTGAGGCTCTTTTTCAACTGTCAACTTTATTTGAGGAATTTGCTGCTGTTCAGTCATTTTTCCTTACTCTTCTCTTCATCTTATCCAATATTTCTGTTTTGTTTTATTCACCATTGCACATGTGGAGATAGATTTCCACAATGATATACATCACCAAGAATAATCATGCCTTCTTGTTGATATAATCATCTTGTCTCTTCGCCTAACTACTGTCTTTCAATATTCTTTGAAGCAATAATCTCCATCTTTTTTACTGCTTTTCTAGACACCACTATGGTTTTAGTGCTCAATCCTGTCTGCACTAACAAGATTGAAGGTGCTGGAAATGTGATTCACATGGATATGGAAAGGATTAGCCATTACTCACTCAGCAACAGTCCGAACAACCGGGCCACACAGGTTAGTGGTAAGCTTACAATGTATCCACTATCTCTACAGGTACAAAGGAGGGGCCCCAAGTGGTGTATATCTTTGAACTCTCATTCTAATATCTGCTTACCATACTACTATAATGTGATACTAATAAAGACTATAACCACTAAGGGACCCCATTGCTATACAACTTATCTGAAAAAAGATCTCAAATCAAAATATTTTTAGTTAGAGAAGTATGTCTATTTCTGCAAAGTTCTTGATTAGAATTTATGTGGACTAACTAGTGGACACTTAGATGTGGATAGATTCCGTATCTTTGTTTGTATCAGCACTTAGTCAATCATAGACAAAAGCATTGTGGTCTCCACTTCAGACTTTAGGTAGAATCATATAATCTCATCTGGATTACAATTTATTTATTTTTAAACCATCTGGATTACAATTGATTCATATAAGGTTTTGAAAATATTCCGCTGATGTAAAATATCTTGTCCTTCTTTATTTTATTTTATTTTTTGAAATCATTTTGTCCTTTTTTCTGATAATTGTCAATTTTGCTTGTTAGATGAAGGGGAATGGCTGCCCTACCACATTCAATACTTGTAAAGAAAGTGACTTCAAGTTCTAGATGCACAGGATATGATTACGTATAACAACGTTATTTTGCTATGCTACTCCTAGTGGTAGAGAACTCTTATTTAGTTTGTTTCGAGTGGTTGCATGACAAATGGTATAAAAAAAAGAAAAAAAAAATCATTTTCCTGTAATAATATGTCATGCTTAGATTATAAGGTCCTTCAATTTTTTGCCTTTTTACCCTCAAGGGACTGGTTGAGCAATCAAGTTTGTGTTTGCTCCTCAAGATCTGGGTTCAATTACTCAAGGCTCCTGCCTAGCAAACAAGTTTCCTGTTTTCATAGATTGTAGTTTGGAACTCAAGTTTGTGAAAAGAAAAAATAGTTTGTTTTCTTTTAACGTACATGTAGGTGGATGACAGTTGAGACAACCGAGTGATATACCTCTTGCTTATATGTCAATATAATCGTGAGTTCAAGCCTTTAATTCTTAAATTTGTAAAAAGAGTTAATTAAAAAAAAAAGGGGGTGTCAATTGTAGGCCACTGGCCTAGGCCCAGGCCCAAGCCCGCAACAAGTTTTCAGGTCAATATGCTAGGCAAGTTTGGACTTGGACGATTTGCCCACTCTAAAAACTAATTAGGAAGTTGATATTAGATGGAGTCAGTTTACTGCAAGACTTCTTTCATTTGTTTTGCACTGCTTTTATTTTTTTACTAATTATAGGTTAATCAAAAACCTACTTCCACTAATGGGGAGGGTTCTATTTTAATTGTATTAAAATTAAATACTATATACGGTCTGAAATCTACTTCTACACGGGGACATATTTACTTCCATAAGAAGAGAAAATTCCTTAAATATGCTAGAAATTGTGCATGGTGGGATTCAAATTAGTATACAATAAAGGTTTATAGTGGAATCTGCAGTATCCAATTATCTGGTTTGAAATATTTAATTCCAAGCCTCATTGTTTTTGTAATGTTGATGCTAAAATGGAACTTATTTAAGGGTAGTGTATTCAATTTAGAATTTATTAAATTTTAAAATTTTTTAAAGTTTGGATGTATTAAATCAAATTTGAATCGATTCCATTGAAATCTATGTATATTCAATTCATTAAAATTTGGGTATATTCAATTTAGAATTGTATAGTATCTAATAAATTAGAGATTATTTCTGTAAGTAAAAATTTAATGATGTAATAATTGTATTAAACTATAAATTGAAATGTACAATTTGTGAGTTTATTTATAGGCTACAATAATGCTGCACAATTTTAAAAATCAAGCAAAAAATCAATTTAAATAACATGGCAAGTAGTTTGACTTTACTGCATCATTCGCCATAGTGTCTCATAACCATTTACCATATTATCTTATAATTTATATAGTAACAGTTAATTATATGTCACATCATTTGAGTTGAATTTTGAAATAATTTTTCTTAGTTGTATTACATTACTTTATATGCTAGGCATACAAAAAGAATAACACTATATATTAAAATATCCAAATAATATGATAAGTTGATTTTTTTAACTATATTAATTAGAAAATAATGTATTGATGATATTGTTACTGTTGACATTCGAAATCAGTCAACGCTGGTTCTTGAAGTCCAAGACTACAAATCAATGAAAAATAGAGCAAAAGCAATAGAATAAAGGCAAAAAGGAAGAGATTAGATGCAGATTTTACGTGGTTCAGCCTTAAATATGACCTACGTCTACGGTGCCGGCTCTGGTGAGGAGAGACAGTCACTATTATTAGCTGTTCTTTTGGTTACAGAGAGAGAGAGAAGAGAAAAAGTCTATCATTCTTACAATAATTCTTACCCCTATTTATAGAGAGGGGGAGGTGTTGCAGGTGATACAATAAGAAATTATTAATTACATTTTCCCATATTGACACTCATTAAATGTTGGGTCAAATCCCGTGAAATTCAAGTTTTGATTTGATAGTTGCGTGTTCCTTAATTTGCGCTGCTGCCATTCTGAAAAAGGTTGAACGTGTACGCCAAGTAATGAACTGATTTTGCTCCGGACGATCTAGAGTTCTCGTTTTGAATGAGCTGATGAGCTGACGGACGAGCTCATGCGAGGAGTTGGTGAGCTAATGTTTGTGAGCTGGGAGCTGAGAGCTCGAGCTGAGCATCCTAGGAGCTAAGAGTTGGGAGCTGAGCATCCTGGAAGGTGAGAGCTTGAGCTGCTCGAGCTGAGCATCCTAAGAGCTGAGAGTTGGGGGCTAAGCATCCTGGGAGCTGAGAGCTGGAGATGCTTTAGGCGAGCTGAAGCTCATTCTGGACGAGCTGGAGCTCGTCCATATGTTCGTTGGCCTGTTTGCACATGAACTGCTTATTCAGTATTTTGCTAGGCTGTTTCCACGAGCTGAGGTTTGGTAAATTGGACCCTTGTCTGCTGGGCCTTTGAGCTTTTACCAACTCATTTGGGGTATTCAAAAAATACGCACAGCAGTTATAGATTAACTTGACTCGTTATTTGGACAATAAATTTTGACAAATTTTTAGGTTGTACATATTACTCATATGGCTCACTATGGAATCAAGATTGTCACAAACATATCACAATATATATGGAATCAAGTAGATATGCCATAAGCATGAGGTCTAATCTAGTAACATGAACAAAGAAATTATAATATAACAAAATTGGGATGTTTATAGACATAACATGGGTAACATGCCACAAGAAATGATATATATATATTTGATGTTATAGGTATATTTGTTTATATCTATCGGGATCTCTTAAGAATGATTGTACAGTACGATCAATACTACAATATAATCTCTAATTATATTCCCTAACAAGCGGAAGAAAAAGGCCTATATTTAATAAAAAATTTATTCTTCAACTAAAGAGATTTAAATGTAATTTTATCCTCACAAATAAGGGTCGTTGAAATTATTTACATACTCAAACCTAGTCTCTTGCTTTTGGGATAAAGCTAGCAAGTGTGCTTTGCCACACTGGCAAGCATACTGTCAGCCATTGGAAATCATAAATTCTATAAAATAAATAACAACACTAACAGGAAGTGATAATTTACCTTTTTCCCTATAAATAAATAACACCAAGAAGGTGTTAATCATTGAGCGAACAGACAGCAACAAAGACAAAAGAGTAGGAGCAATTATTAAAAAAAAGCGCCACACAAAACGGTTGCGTTTAGTGTGCGCTGACCAGTGACGGTACAAGACCAATGTTGTGACTGGTCGGGCCTGTTGTCATTAGATCTCCACTAAGCAGACTGAACATGCACGTGAAAACAACAAGAAGTCAACAACAATGAGGCCACAGATAGTGTTGTTCGGAGATTCAATAACTGAGCAGTCCTTTGAATCTGGTGGTTGGGGTGCTTCTCTCGCTGACACTTTCTCTCGCAAGGTTCTACATTTATTTTGTTTTCTAATTGACTTTTTGCATATTGTGGAGGTGCCCGGTTTCTAATTTTTAATTTTGTTGAACTGGGTTTGCTTCTTTTTGTTGATGTATAGGCTGATGTTGTAGTTCGTGGCTATGGTGGTTACAACACTAGATGGGCCTTGTTCTTGTTACATCACATTTTTGCTCTGGTAACACGTTTGTTTTGTTTTTCATTTAAGTAGGTCTTTCATAAATAGAGTTTTAAAAAGCAAAAAGCTATTTTAGATTATAAATGTATCAAAAATGATTAAATAGTTTTAAGATACAGTGACACTAAAAGAGCTTAAAAGTTTTATTTGGAAAAACTCAAAATTTGGGCTTGTCGAACTAAACATATTTCGGTTTCTTTAATTGTCCAAAAGCTCTACTTGAATGACAATCAAATGATAAAAAAAAAAGTATTTTTGATCGGTAAATGAACTGTGTCACACGTAGATTTAATTTTGCTTAGTGTGGTTTTATAGCTTCTGGTTGTTCATTTTTGTATGAAAATTTTAGTTTGTTTTAGCTGGCCTATTTTGGAAATCAAGATGTTTAAATGGTTGTTGTAGGACAATAAATCACCTCCAGTGGCAACTACAATATTCTTTGGGGCTAATGATGCAGTTCTTCTTGGGAGAACTAGCGAAAGGCAGCATGTTCCTGTGGAAGAGTACAGGGACAATCTCAGAAAGATTGTTCAGCATTTGCAGGTTCAAATTAGATTTACTTACTGACTTGTCAATTAAATTTAGTTTTCTAAGTTATTTCTAGTCTTCACATTTATGATCTTCTAGAGTATGTGTTTATTTGGGATCAGTGTTTACAGAGTCATGATGTGACATTATAGATCAATATCATCACTTGTATAATGAATTTATATGATAGATAGATACCTATACTTTGAAACTTGATTTCTACTTGCGATTTCCTAATCCTATACTAATTACCGCTTACATGCACCTCTTACAGCACATTTTAATGCTCTAATTCAATGTATATGATTTGCTGTGTGTTCGATTTCTGATTTTGTTTCCCATGCATTGCACTTTTCCAGTTCATACCATTGATGGTCTAAATGGCCTTCGTGATGAATAGATACAATTTTCATTTAATCTGGGGGCTTTGTTTGTAGGCATGCAATCCCACCATGAGAATTTTGATTATTACGCCACCACCAGTTGATGAAGAAGGGCGTATGGAACAGGCACGGTATGATACAGTGTTTTCCTTACATTGACTGTTTACAAACACACATTCTTGTCCTTGGTTGACATTTTGGTATTTGTAGGAAAAGTAGAAAAGTAATAATGTACAGTTTTCTACTCTATTTATACCCATAGAAGTAGATCAACCTTAAAAGTTTTATGCCTGTAATTTTAATTTATAGATGAGTATATTCATTACCCTTTTTATAGTTCACATACCATTGCTCTGTTTACGAGTCTCTTATTACGTATCCCATGTTGCCTCCACTTTGGCGTTATTAGTGCATGCACTCTATCTTTCTCAAGCTGGTACTACTTCAAAATCCTTGAAACTTGAAATTTCAACTATAAACTTCTGTTATTGTTTGAGGTTTATTACTGTCATATGCTGTAAATAAGTTGTAGTTGACTCTGACAGATCTATCTATGATGAGAATGCTATGAAACTGCCTGAAAGAACAAATGAAGCAGCAGGAGTTTATGCAAAGCAGTGCATTGAGCTGGCTAAGGATATGGGTATATACTCCATCGATCTATGGTCCAAGATGCAGGAAACAAAGGGGTGGCAGAAAACATTCTTAAGGTTTGTGTGTGACGTTGAAAGCCGTTATTCTTATGTGAAAAAAGTGAGTCTGGATAGAGTTTTTCTCCGTAAAAAATTTCTTTGTATTATTCAAGACTAGTCTAGGCTGTCTAGCTACTCTGATAATTTGACTGAGTTCAATGGAAAGAGTTTTCGCCTTTGACATCTTTAAGAAGGGTATTACTTTTCATGGAAGTAGTTTCCAGTTACCGAATGAAGTTGTACGACTTGCTATTCTCAAGAAGAAGCTGAAACTATTTTCATCAGAATATCCAAACAATTGTTAAAACAAAAATTCAGCTGGGTATGTTTTCAATACGATTTTAATTTTTTCCCATTACAGTGATGGCTTGCACCTCACACCAGAAGGCAATGCTGTTGTCCACGAAGAAGTTGTGCGAGTCCTCAGTGAAGCAGGGCTTTCTGCTGCAGAGATGCCATATGATGTTCCTCACCACTCAGAAATCGACGAGAAGAACCCTGAGAAGGCTTTCCAAGTGCAATGCTCGTAGCGTTCTAGAAAGGAAAGAAAAAAGGCTTTGACCTCTATTCTCTCATTTTAATCATTTTATTTGAAAAACAGTTCTTACCATCTTGATTTTTTTTTTTCAATGTTTATGCAACTGCACTTTCAGTGATTTCATATTGAATAATCCAAGAAACTATTGCCCTTTGGTTAATGCTATATATCTGATTCTGTTTGTTTATACCGAATATAAACGAAACTGCCGATTCAGTTGTTAATTCATATACGATTGACTACATTGCTATTCTTGTTTATATTGAGGCTTATTTGAAAAATAGTATCTTCTCTGGATGATTTACAATTATAAAATTTAGCTTCACTCTTTTGTTCATAACTCATTTATTATTTAGAACAACTTTGAAGTCAGAATGTTTTCCAGTAAGGGCATTCATTTGTACTTAAGCCGGCATGTACACTACTGAGGGATCCTTTAAATTAATATCCATAAAATATTTTGATTAGATTTAATCAATTTCAATGAAATTTCAAGTAGTTTTTTATATAAGCAATAAAAATAATGAAATATAGTTATAAAAGACTTCTCAACTACTAGAAGCACAACACAGTATTAAAGCTAATTAAAGCTAACACAATAAAAGTTTGCGTTTAATTGATTAAAGAACATCAACTGCATAATTAAGACTTTTAAGCCACACTCCTACCTCTCTTCAGTACCGTTTAATACTAAAAAACAAGCCATAATTGTGTTTCATTCTCTTAAAACAAAATTTACCATAAATTTCTTCTTAATGACTTGCTATATTTGTTTTCAGTGTGAGAGAGAGAAGGGAGAGTAATTAATCTCAGAAATCCCGTTCCGTTAAAAAAACCATTACTCATTTAATATGTAAAATAAAAAATAACATAATTGTAATGACTAATTTACCCTCATTTAATTTTCTAGGTTTTTAAAGCCCTTAATTATGCAATCAGAATAGTTGACTTAACCAGACAAGTTTGACCAATGAAAGAGCAAGGTTACAATAGTCAAATAAGATATAAATTTAGCTTGATAATCAGAGCATTAAGCAATGAGGAGCAACTGTGACCATAGGATTACTCATAATCAAGGGTCATGATCGACCTGAATTGTAATTAATTAATTAAATGTCTGCCCATTTATCAGCTATATATAGGAACACAAAGGTGATTGGTCACAGTTCCGAAAAGCTCCATCATTTGTTGCTCTAAGTCGGCCTTGTAAGGCTCTTATAAAAACATGGAGATTGACACAAAACTCAGAGAAAATCACCAACTTGAACAATATTTTTTGCCTCAAAATTCCTACTACCACAAAGTACCCTACATGAAAAACGAGACTCCTTTAGATGTTCCATTTTCAAATAAGGCTAGTAGTACTTATCTTCAAGAATTTCACCATCTTGATCTTCAGTTTCATGCAAATGGGTCCTCTTCAAATCCCATGTTTGGTGTCCGAACACCATGTTTTGAGCCTTTTGATGCCGTTCCATATAGTGGTTATAACTCATCAAACTTTGATGTCTACGAGTACAAGCCATTTGCATATAATTACAATGGTGGACATGGTCGGGTCATGGACAATTTTCAAAGTGGTAGGGGGTACTTGAATCATCAACATCAACACAAATTTACAAATCCTGGTGATCATGTGATGATGGGGTCTGATCATCAGAGCCAGATGCCATATACATATCAAGAAATGAACAAGCCAGTGAATTTTGTAGTACCAGATGAGGTCTCATGCGTAAACAATGACAGTGTTGATAATGGTTACTACAAGAATAAAGTTGGCAACTTTAATAAGAATAGGATCCATTCTTCCTCAAAAAAGACATCGAAAGGTGGTAAGAAGTCCAATGCAGTGAAGGGTCAATGTACAATTGAGGAAGACAGGTAGAGAGCGAGAGAGAGGGATTGATCTGCCTATAAGTTGTGTTCTGGTTTACTAAACTGGATGGTTTTTACAATATTTTGGTCAATTACAGTTATCTAATTTTGCATGTTGGTTTATGTTCATTTTGTTTTGATCATGCATTGGTTGGTTGATGTTACAGGCTGGTTGAGCAGTATGGAATAAGAAAATGGTCTCATATAGCTCAGATGTTGCCTGGAAGAATAGGGAAGCAAGGCAGAGAGAGATGGCATAATCATCTGAGACCTGACATCAAGGTTTCTCTTTCCTTCCTCTTAACCAAATTTACATGAAACTCTACTATGAGTGGAATTTGATAGTAAGATAATAGATGTCAATAGTTATAAGATTGTCTTAACACATGTTTTAAATGTATATGTTAAAAATTGAAAAACTGAATACAAAATTTAAATTTATGTTTTGAAGATGTGTAAGTATGCATTGGACCTATTACTGTAATAAAAGAAGTACGGTAGTTTTTTTTTTTTTTTTTAATGATTTAAAATTCAGTGACATTGCTAACATTTTCATTACCGTAAGTTTATGCAAAAACTGCACGTCTACATGCAGAAGGATACATGGAGGGAAGAGAAGGACAAGGCACTAATAGAGGCTCATGCAGAGATAGGAAACAAATGGGCAGAGATTGCAAAGAGGTTGCCAGGAAGAACAGAGAACTCCATCAAGAATCACTGGAATGCAACCAAAGAAGGCAGTTTTCGAAGCGAAAACGTCGATCAAAGTACCCAATAGGATCTCTTCTTCAAGACTATATCAAGAGCTTCAACTTGGAATCAACAACCTCTGCCAAGCGCCAGGGAAGACCAGTTTCCACCAACACTGCCTCCGCAGTCAATAACATTAAAGGCAAAGCTCCAAACCAGACCACCCCAGCTCCGGAGGACTTGTCCCCAAGCAATGATGGGTTGGTTCCAGACTTTGACTTTAATGAGGTCCCTGATTTTGACTTCAATGACAAGTTGTTTCAAGAGAGCTGCAGCATTGATTCTCTCATTGAAGAGATACCTTGTGCTCCCATTGTTGAGGAGAATAACTTGGAAATGGAGATGTGCGACTGAGTTCAACGGAAGTGGCTTTTGCCTTTGACATCTTTAAGAAGGGTATTACTTTTCATGGAAGTAGTTTCCAGTTACCGAATGAAGTTGTACGACTTGCTATTCTCAAGAAGAAGCTGAAACTATTTTCATCAGAATATCCAAACAATTGTTAAAACAAAAATTCAGCTGGGTATGTTTTCAATATGATTTTAATTTTTTCCCATTACAGTGATGGCTTGCACCTCACACTAGAAGACAATGCTGTTGTCCACAAAGAAGTTGTGCAAGTCTTCAGCGAAGCAGGGCCTTCTGCTGCAGAGATGCCATATGATGTTCCTCACCACTCAGAAATCGACGAAGGACCCTGAGAAAGCTTTCCAAGTGCAATGCTCGTAGCGTTCTAGAAAGGAAATAAAAAAAAAGGCTTTGACTTCTATTCTCTCATTTCAGTCATTTTATTTGAAAATTACTTCTTACCTTTTTTTCAATGTTTATGCTACTGCACTCTCACTGACTGCATAGTGAATAATTCAAGAAAGTATTGCCCTTTAGCTAATACTATAAATCTAATTTTATTTGTTTATGCGGAATATAAACGAAACTCTTAATTCAATTGCTAATTAAAATGCTGATCATCATATTCATATACAATTGATTACATTACTATTCTTGTTAATAGTAAGGCTTACTTGAAAAATAGTATCTTCTCTGGATGATTTACAATTGTAAAATTTAGCTTCATTTTTTTTTTTTTTTTGGGGTTCATATTAGACTACTTTGAAGTCAGAATGTTTTCCTATTCATAAATATTTTGATTAGATTTAATCAATTTCAATAGAATTTTAAATAGTTTTTTATATGAACAATAAAAATAATGAAATATACATTTATAAATGACTTTTCAGATATACATTTATAAATAACTTTTCAAACACCAGATTTTTTTTTTTTTTTTTGAATACATGAACTGTAATTGGGACAAGTCCAGAGGATGACTGGGACCAACCGAGATAGGATACTGGAGCACGGCCCGGAAGATAACTCCCAATTGAGAGGGATCGACACACCCAGAAACGGGTGAAGAGAAACCCATACGAAGATGGGGGATCAACCCACACATATGATGAGAGATCAGAGTGAGTATATTATAATAATTATTATATATAATATATTATAGATAATATGTATATATATTTGGATATTGGGAGGGGTGTCGAACCCATGCCCCGACAAAGGAGGCATGGATGGTTGTTTGCGCCAACCAATGGTCAAACATCAGAATTTTATATATATTAAAGCACAACATAGTATTATATCATATTGAAGAAAATTTACAACAAATTAATTTTGCCTACGTAAAAAGAAAAAAAGACTTTCGAGACTCGTATATTCAATGGCTTTTTTTTGAATTTTGTCAAACAATGGTAAATATATACGACTCTATGATCCATCGCTATTAGCTATATTGTATGTCATCAAATGAAAAATATATAACTGTGTCAAATCTATGGTGACTACTACATTTAGTTTTCTTTGTTTACTAATATGAACAACCAATGCCTATAATTTAGCAAACCCATTTGGATTACCACACCAAAGCTAAAATTTTCACTAAAAATGAACAACCCTAAACTAAACCCATTTGCGCCTGTTTAGGATGCAGGTATAAAAACTCTTTTTGGTTTCTTGAAGTTAAAACCCGTTTTATGAGATGTTCGGATTGAAACTGAAAATGACTTTTGGTTTTGAAAAATTTTTCCAAAGAAAACCGTTAATAACTAATTATGTGTTCTAAGAAAAGAGCTTCCTTTCATTCGGGAAGCCAAAAATGTTTAATGAAACTTTATAATACTAATTTTACCATTCAAACTATATACATCAAAATGAAATTCCCACCCATAATTTTAAAAATTAAGTAAAAAATCAATTTAAATAGCATGATAAGTAGTTTGACTTTGTCATATCATCTTATAATCATTCATTATATTATCTCACAATTGAGGTAGTAATGATTAATTATTTGCCAATCATTTGTTTTGAATTTTGGACTAAGTTTTTTGTTTTGTATTACATTACTTTACATGCTAGGCATGCAAAAAGAATAATAGTATATACCAAAATATTTATGGCAAGTCGATTTTTTTTAACAACATTAATTAGAAAATAAGGATGTTATTGCAATTCAACTTTAACTTTCAATTTGAACCAATTTTTAGATTGTGTACATTACTCGTATGGATCACTGTCAATAATAACACCACCAGGGTGTATTCATTGACCAAACAAGGCAACGAAGGCAAAGAGTACGAAAAATTATTAAAAAAACAAAAACAAAAACTGTTAAAAACGGCGCCACACAAAAAAAAAAAAAAAAAAAAAAAACGGCGCCACACAAAACGGTTGCGTTGAGTGTACGCTAACAGGTGTATGTCACTGGTCAGGCCTATTGTCTTTGGATCTCCACTTACCAGACTGCGTGCACACGTGAAAACAACTACAACAATGAGGCCACAGATAGTGTTGTTTGGAGATTCAATAACTGAGCAGTCTTTTAGATCAGGTGGTTGGGGTGCTTGTCTCGCTGACACTTTCTCTCGCAAGGTTCTACATTCGTTTTCTAATTGATTGTTTGCTGCTTGTGGAGGTGCCCAGTTTCTAATTTTTGGTTTTGTTTAATGGGGTTTGCTTCTTTTTGTTGTGCATAGGCTGATGTTGTAGTTCGTGGCTATGGTGGTTACAACACTAGATGGGCCTTGTTCTTGTTACATCACATTTTTGCTCTGGTAACATTTTTGTTTTGTTGTTTTAATTTTGGTTGGTGTGCTATTTGTAGCTTCTGGTTGTTAATTTTTGTGTGAAAATTTAGTTTTTTGGTGTGGTAATCCAAATGGGTTTGTTAAATTAGCATTGGTTGTTCACATTAGTTTGTTTTAGCTGGCCCATTTTGGGATTCAAGATGTTTATTTGGTTGTTGTAGTACAATAAATCACCTCCAGTGGCAACGACAATATTCTTTGGGGCTAATGATGCAACTCTTCTTGGGACAACTAGTGAAAGGCAGCATGTTCCTGTGGAAGAGTACAGGGACAATCTCAGAAAGATTGTTCAGCATTTGCAGGTTCAAATTAGATTTACTTACTGACTTGTCAAATTCATTTAGTTTTCTAAGTTATTTCTAGTCTTCACATTCATGATCTACTAGAATATGTGTTTATGTGGGATCAGTGTTTACAAGGTCATGATGTGACACTATAGATCAATATCATCACTTGTATTATGAATTTATACGCTACATACATATGCTTTGAAATTTGATTTAATCCTATACTAATTACCACTTACATACACCTCTTACAGCACATTGTAATGCTCTAATTCAATGTATATGAGTTGCTGTGTGTTCGATTTCTTATTTTGTTTCTCATGCATTGCATTTTTCCAGTAAATACCATTGATGGTCCAAAAGGCCTTCTCAATCAATAGATATGATTTTCATTTTATCTTGGGGGTTTGTTTGTAGGCATGCAATCCCACCATGAGAATTTTGATTATTACCCCACCACCAGTTGATGAAGAAGGGCGTATGGAATATGCACGGTATGATACATTGTTTACAAACACGCATTCTTCTCCGTTGTTGACATTTTGGTATTTGTAGGAAAAGTAGAAAATTAATAATGCACAGTTTTCTACTCTATTTATACCCATAGAACTAGATCAAACTTAAAAATTTATGCCTGAATTTGAATTTATAGGTGAATATATTCATTACCCTTTTTATGGTTCAAGTACTATTTTTCTGTAAACCAGTCTCTTATTGCATATCCCATGTTGCCTCCACTTTGGAGTTATTAGTGTACATGCTCTATCTTTCTCAAGCTGGTTATGAGTTATGACTACTACTTCAAAGTCCTTGAAACTTGAAATATCAACTATAAACTTCTATTATTGTTTGAGGTTTATTGCTGTCATATGCAGTAAATAAGTGGTAATTGACTCTGGCAGATCTATTTATGGTGAGAATGCTATGAAACTGCCTGAAAGAACAAATGAAACAGCAGGAGTTTATGCAAAGCAGTGCATTGAGCTGGCTAATGACATGGGTATATACTCCATCGATCTATGGTCCAAGATGCAGGAAACAAAGGGGTGGCAGAAAACATTCTTAAGGTTTGTGATGTTTAAAGCCGTTATTCTTATGTGAAAAAAGTGAGTCTGGATAGAGTTTTTCTCAGTAAGAAATTTCTTTGTATTATTCAAGACTAGTCTAGCTACTCTAATAATTTGACTGAGTTCAATGGAAGAAGCTTTTGCCTTTGACATCTTTAAGAAGGGTATTATTTTTAATGGAAGTAGTTTCCAGTTACCGAATGAAGTTGTACGACTTGCTATGCTCAAGAAGATGATGAAACTATATTCATCAGAACATCCAAATAATTGTTTAAAAAAAAAAAATCAGCTGGGTATATTTTCAATATGATTTTTATTTTTTTCCCATTACAGTGATGGCTTGCACCTCACACCAGAAGGCAATGCTGTTGTCTACAAAGAAGTTGTCCGAGTCCTCAGCGAAGCAGGGCTTTCTGCTGCAGGGATGCCATATGATTTTCCTCACCACTCAGAAATCGACGGGAAGAATCCTGAGAAAGCTTTCCAAGTGCAATGCTCCTAGCGTTCTAGAAAGGACAGAAAAAAGGCTATCCTTTCTAGATTTTAATCATTTTATCTCTCTATTCTCTCATTTTAATCATTTTATCTGACAAAAAGTTCTTACCATCTTGATTTTTTTTTTTTAAATGTTTATGCTACTGCACTTTCAGTGATTGCATAGTGAATAATTCAAGAAAGTATTGCCCTTTGGCTAATTTATATATCTGATTATGTTTGTTTATACTGAATATAAACATAACTCCTTATTCAATTGCTAAATACAATGATGATCATATTCATATACGATGGATGATTTACATTTTACAATTGTAAAATTTAGCATTACTTTTTTTGTTCATAACTCATATATTAAGACTATTAATATGTACATTTAATATGTTCGTAACTCATAAATATTAAGACTATTAATATGTTCATAACTTACATATTAAGACTATTAATATGTACTTAAAACCCTTAATTATGCAATTAGAATAGTAGACTTAACCTGTTAAGGTTGACTAATGAAAGAGCAAGGTTACAATGGTCAATTTAGCTTTATAATCAGAGTATTAAGCAATGAGAAGCTACTGTGACCATAGGATGACTCATAATCAACGGTCATGATCAACCTGAATTGTAATTACCTAATTAAATGCCTGCCCATTGATCAGCTATATATGAGCACAACGGTGACTGGTCACAGTTCCAAAAAGCTTCATCAGTTGTTCCTCTAAGTTGGCCTTGTAAGGCTCTCATCAAAATATGGAGATTGACACAAAACTCAGTAAAAATCAATTATTTTTGCCTCAAAATTCCTACTACCACAAAGTACCCTACATGAAAAACGAGACGCCTTTAGATGTTCCATTTTCAAATAAGGCTAGTAGTACTTATCTTCAAGAATTTCACCATCTTGATCATCAGTTTCATGCAAATGGGTCCTCTTCAAACCCCATGTTTGGGGTCCCAACACCATGTTTTGAGCCTTTTGATGCGTTTCCATATAGTGGTTATAACTCATCAAACCTTGATGTCTATGAGTGCAAGCCATTTGCAGATAATTACAATGGTGGACATGGTCAGGTCATGGACAATTTTCAAAGTGGTGGAGGGTACTTGAATCATCAACATCAACACGAATTTACAAATCCTGATGATCATGTGATGATGGGGTCTGATCATCAGAGCCCGATGCCACATACATATCAAGAAATGAACAAGCCAGTGAATTTTGTGGTACCAGATGAGGTCTCATGCGCAAACAATGACAATGTTGATAATGGTTACTACAAGAATAAAGTTGGCAGCTTTAATAAGAATAGGATTCATTCTTCCTCCAAAAAGACATTGAAAGGTGGTAAGAAGTCCAATGTAGTGAAGGGTCAATGGACCATTGAGGAAGACAGGTAGAGAGCGAGAGAGATGGACTGATCTACCTATAAGCTGTGTTCTAGTTTACTATATTGGATGGTTTTACAATATTTTGGTCAATTACAGTTATCTAATTTTGCATGTTGGTCTATGTTCATTTTGTTTTGATCATGGAGTGGCTGGTTGATGTTACAGGCTCTTGATTAGGCTTGTTGAGCAGTATGGAATAAGAAAATGGTCTCATATAGCTCAGATGTTGCCTGGACGAATAGGGAAGCAATGCAGAGAGAGATGGCATAATCATTTGAGACCTGATATCAAGGTTTCTCCTTCCTTCCTCGTATTATTCTATGTTTTTTTAAAAAAGAAAAAAAAAATTATAGTATTAACAAAATTTACATGAAACCCGATGCAAGCAAAATTCGATAATAAAATAATAGATTTAAAAGATTGTTTTAACACACGTCTTAAATATACATGTTACATTGAAAAATTGAATACAAAATTTAAATTTATGTTTTGAAGATGTGCAAAATATGTATTGGACCTATTAGTATATCCAAAGATTTATGGTAGTTTTTTTTTTTTTTTTTCCTAATGATTTAAAATTCAGTGACATTGCTAACATTTTCATTACCGTCTACATGCAGAAGGATACATGGAGTGAAGAGGAGGACAAGGCACTGATAGAGGCTCATGCAGAGATAGGAAACAAATGGGCAGAGATTGCAAAGAGGTTGCCAGGAAGAACAGAGAACTCCATCAAGAATCACTGGAACGCAACCAAGAGAAGGCAGTTTTCGAAGCGAAAATGTCGGTCAAAGTACCCAAGAGGCTCACTTCTTCAAGACTATATCAAGAGCTTGAACTTGGAGTCAACAACCTCTGCCAGGTGCCAGCGAAAACCAGTTTCCACCAACACTGCCTCTGCAGTCAATAACATTAAAGGTAAAGCACCAAACCAGACCACCCCAGCTCTGGCGGACTTGTCCCCAAGCAATGATCGTTTGGTTCCAGACTTTGACTTTAATGAGGTCCCTGATTTTGATTTCGATGACAAGTTGTTTCAAGAGAGCTGCAGCATTGATTCGCTGATTGATGAGATACCTTATGCCCCCATTGTTGAGGAGAATAACTTGGAAATGGAGATGCCATTAGATAATAATGTTCATGATGAGACTCCTCTGGTGATACAGTCTCAAGTGAAGAAGGAGCTCGATCTGGTTGAGATGATCTCTCAAGCCAATCTACCTTAATTCAGTGACTTGACAGCAAATATTTCATACATATTTATTGACAGATGACTAAATTTGGCATAATTTTATGCTTTTTTCTTGGTTAATTGTTTTAAATAAAGACAATGAAAATTGTATGATGTCGATTGTCAGGTGTCATGTAGATCTAATTTGTTGCACGATCTTTTACTTACAGTTATCACTGGGTTTTAAGGTGATATAATCTTTACTTCAAGGGTCATGTTAAATATAGATACAAGAGTTACTTAGTAGCCCTTGAAAATTAAATATTTCAAAGTTATTATATAAAATCTAAAATAAGAAAGTTGACAATTAAATCTCATAACTACCCATTGTTAGAGGGCTAAGAACGAAAAAGAATAGTTTAGGCTGTGTGTGTAAATGGCTGAGAACAAAAACTAAGAGTTTATGCTTGCACTGAAACTAAAAACAGCAGAAGCAAATGGACAATAATGCACGCTTATAGATGCCAGCCTATAAAGCCACAACATTCATCTCCCAAAATACGAAACCTGGGTATGAATGTCAACTCAAATCCTTCAAGGCCACAAATTTTACTGATGTCTGTGCTTTA
This sequence comes from Dimocarpus longan, assembly GCA_022984855.1. Lineage (NCBI taxonomy): Eukaryota > Viridiplantae > Streptophyta > Magnoliopsida > Sapindales > Sapindaceae > Dimocarpus > Dimocarpus longan. The sequence goes on from CM041024.1 coordinate 10,316,606, forward strand.
CAGAGACCAATTGAATCTCAATATTGGAATTATGTTCAGCCTGCACCTGTGATAAGCTAACCATATTTCAACATACCCGTTTTAACTTACACAAGACAACAAACCAATGTTGTCGCTCAAAGAATGGAGTGGCCATTTCCATGAAGCGTGTTACCATTTCTCATCACCTTATACAGAAATCTGATTGGGCAAAAGTAACACTACAGTTTATACTAAATCAAAAAGGATGGGCAATGAAGCTTAGAAAGACGAGGTAAATTTGTTCTCATAGCAGCTCATTAGCTGCTGGTATGATTTTGACGGTGTAAACAAAGAATAGATAATCTCAAATGAAGGAAAATAACAAAAAGGAAGAAAACAAATCAAAAATGACTAAAAGTTCCTGGCCTGACCTACAAACAACTTCTTGAATCACCAATATAGAATTTATCAACTAACAAGCCAATATTCCAGTAAAATTTTTCCACAGAATTTCAAGCAGTCTTTGCCTTTGGCTTAATGCGCTTCACCCTTGAATACAGGAATACTCCAGCAAGTGCTATTCCAGTGCCTGTAAGAAATTCAGGATAAATAATCTCTCCATAACTCAACAAGTAAAAGACAGTCATACAAATAATAATAATAAATAAGAAATAATCCCAAAAAACTCATTCTAATTTGTAAAAATGCTCATTTTATCAATATAGTTCTATTTTTATCCAAAGTCCCCCTCTGATGTTAAAAAATTAATATAAAATGACTATTTTACCCCTTATAACTTCATTATCAATTTGTGACTATCGGGAATATTATTATCTTTTTACACACCTTTAGGAGATATTTTAAGTATTTTTATCAATATTAGGAGGGATTTTAGGTAAAAATGAAACCATAGGTGGTAAAATAGACATTTTTGCAATCTATAATGAGTATTTTAGGATTATCCCAAAAAATAAAAATAAATAAAGAAAGGAAAAGAACGGGAGAAAAATGTGCAATGCAAAATGCAAGTAAATTTACCAAGTGCGTTAATGGGTGAGACAGCAGTTTTAAAGAAGATGACAGAGCTCACAATGACCACCACCCTCTTCACGCAATTGCCAACAGAGTGGGTAACAGGGGACACCCTCTGTAATATCATATAGGATACCTGCACAATTCAATCACACTTCTTAGCAAGGAAGTCTTGAGCATGTGTTTGAAAGAAAGCTGAAGAGCACTGTTGAATGAACCTTGCAATTCTTTAAAATCTCTCTTATCTTTTTATCAGAAAAGCTGTCTGTCATGCACACATTTACTATTATATATACAAAGTCTACTTTCAAAAGACGCTTCAGTTTGCAATCTAAGGAACGAGGATCAACGGTGTCCAATGAAAAAACTAAAAGTTCGAAAACTGAACTGATTAAAAAAGTGTGAAAATCCCATAAGTGCTCCATTTTATGAGTCCATTGGACTATAGAGAAAAATTGGAGAAAGAAAAGCTTTCCTCGCGGTATCTCAAAAGTGCAGATATAAAATCTTTTAAAAATTAATGTTCGTCTTTTCAAAAAGAACATGATTCAGTCAAGGTTACAACCAAAAAAAATCAGCATTCGGTGCCAATGGAGATAATATAATTACTAACAAATTTTTAAAAACGCTTGAGCCGGAAAAGGTAAAAAAGTACATATATAACACGTGAAAAATTGACTTCAAGAAGAAACAGGAAAAACCGGAAAAATGCAGGTGGTTTTACCTGCTGATAAGCATGGAAACAGAGGGCCGCGATAAGAGACCTTATGTACACCTCTTTAACATTCAATCCCTGTCATGCAAGATGGTATTTAAACAGTAATCAGATACCAACAAATAAGAGACACACTGTCCAGAATAAAACCAGATTTGTGATATAAGCAATTTTAGTTAAAAGAACTCACAGCAGATTGCAGGTATGCAGGGGTAAACTTGACACCTTCCATGAAGACAGCTGCAGGAGCCAACAGGATGAAAGACATAATCGTAATTATTGAGAAGAGGGTGATGTTGTCCAAAGATTCCTGTTCAAAAACAAACTGAAGGTTATGCACCAATCTAGGCAAAAATAAAATGTACAATGACACAATTACATGTGCAGCTGGCTTCTGAATTGGTTTGCAATAATAAATAAAAAAGATTCCAACATATAAGCACATCGACCACCAAAATCATGATGATCAATTGATAAAAATCTGGCAATGCACATTACCTCTTTGTTAACCATGACCTTTTTGCTAAGGACGTTACGAGATTGATTTGACAAATTGGAGGCCATCGCACTCCAGAAACCAGCCCTTTTCATAAACAGAACAATAAATGTCTTAGATTATGTTTCAGAATATAAATCAGTGTACCAAGACCAGAATGATATCATGCAAATGATATTTTTAAAAAACAAGTTCATATCATAACGTTTACGGTTGGGCAGCACTACCTACAAACTATATGAAATGAATCTGCAATTTCTTACCAATTAAAAGAAGCCTCACTGACCGATGCAAGAGCGACTCCACCAACAATTGGTACAAGAGACCCAATCACCCAGAGAGTAGGCATCTGCATCAGCCAGATCATAACAGACACTTGTTCACAAAAAACGGATTGGGCATTCATATACCAATATAATGCACATCATCAATACTTATTAACAAATAAAGACACACACATTAACCGAAAGAGCAACTCAAATTGCGATATACACTAATAAAATCAATCTCCTTCCAACAAAAAATCCAAATGTAGATAAACAGGTAGTGCAACCTTTATTCATTTTTCATCAATCCAAAAAAGCGGAAAGCATATAATACACACCTCTCCTAGAAACATAGCAGAAAGGAGGACCGAAAAGAAGGGCTCCATAGCTTTAATTGTGTGAGTAAAGGATACAGCCACTTTCCCAAGACTCATATTAGTAAAAAGATTACCCAACGTGTGCACCACCGCAAGTGGCACAATTGCCGCAAGCTACCAAAAGAAAGCAACCCACAATAAGTATCATATCATACACAAACAAACAACTTGAACATGATAAACAAAACAAATACCTGCGCGCCACTAATCTTGGGTCTTTTATACAGGTTAAAACCCCACATCAACAGAACCAGTACAGTACCAACAGCAAATTGAGCCACGGTTACAGTTACTGGGTAGTGAAACACCTTCAAAACCTGTCAACAATCAATCACTCATCTAGTTTATTGCCAAATATAGCAAGAACTTTCAAATGATTACCAAATTAGCTCTTTTTATAGAACAGTCAATCTCTCAAAACCACTAGAAATTCAAATTAGTTCCTAAAACAAGAAAAGGCAAAAAAGACCAATAGAAAATGGAACCTGCTTGTTGTAGATATTGAAGTAGATGTTGAAGAGGTACCATAATCCAAACAACAAACCGAGCTCTAGTGTCTTGAGTAGGCTAGACTTGTTCTCGTGGCCGCCGGCGCTCTCCGGCACGGCCGTCGCTCTGGCCTGGAAGCGGCTCTTGGATTCTGGATCGATAAGGGGGACGGCGGTCCAGGGCCTGAACATGGAGGAGGAGGAAGAGAGAGTCCAGGATCGGCGAAGAGGGAGGGAGGGAGAGGCATTGGTGAGATCGTGAGGCGTGGAAGAGCAGAGTACGGGGTGGAACCTAGGGTTGCGTCGCTTAAGGAGAGGGAGCGACGGCGTGGCGGCGAATGCGGCGGCGCTCTGCATTCTCGAGATCTGTGAATCAAAAGGCTGCCTTCAGAGAGAGAGAGAGAGGGAGAGAGCGCGCTTTGGAGAGTCCGTCGAGGCAGGGAGGTTGGTGAGACTCACTGAGACAGAGAGACTGTGTGTGTGTTTTATATCATATGTGGAAATACAATGCATTAAAACATAAATTATTAATTAGGTGTCAAAATGAGAGAATCAACTTGTGTGGCAGCGTGGGATATTCTAACAAGATGTGGAGGATTTTATTTTAGGTTTTTATATTAGTTGGAGCTGTTTGAAGAAAAGTGTTTTCTCTTTTCCGTAATTAGAATTTCGTTGAACTCGGTCGTTTTAAAAAATGGGTATTCTTTAAATTAGTTGTAAAGGCAGGGATTCTAATTAAAAGGTAAAATTTTTGATTGAATAAGGTAATTAAATTTTTAAAAATATTATTTAAAAAGTAATTATTTTTCAAAAAAATTTATATATTTTATGATAGAAACAAGTTATTAAATTAAAAAAAAAATTATTTATATCTTGTGTTTGAGAGTAAGGATAAGATATGAATCTTTAATATCTTAAAATAAGAAAAATATTCAAATCATACTTAGTAAGGAGTGATATATAAATTTAACTCTTTTATAGATATAAGGGAAAGTGAACAAATTAAATTGACAGTGTATTTTTAAATTTTGAACATGAAAAAAAATGAATTTTGGGTTGAGATTTTTTGGGATTCAGGGTAGATGGGGTGTATTAGAAATTCGGATCCAAGAGAAACAAAAATAAAAGTGAAATGAAAGTAGGTCAAGCGGATTTGACATTTTGGTGGGTGCGGTTGGCGGATTAGATCCTGGAATCTTTGTAAGATTTTACAAGTCATTTTCCACAATTATGTATACGTCTTTTAATTTAAAAGTTATCATAATAAATATTCTGGGCAGGAAGAAGATAAAATGAGATTAATCTATTAATATATAAATACTGCTCTTTAGTATAAGTGATTGAAGATTTTTCATGATCCTAGAAGGTTAAAGTACTTTTATTCTAAAACACATTATATAGATTTTTTTTCTAAATAAAATTATTCTTGCCTCGTTATAAAAAGAAAAAGAAATACCCTGGATGTTTAAAATAATAAATATAATTTATGTATTTTTTTTAAGAAATTATGTAATTATTCATGTATTAAAGGTTATTTATTTATTTTATCTTTTGTACTTTTTGTACATGCACTTCGATAATATGCATATGTATTTACTTTTTCTATCATCTACTTCAATTTTTTTTTTTTTTTTTTTGATCTTTATATCAATTAAGACTTCACTAAATATCAATTTAAAAAGCGATTCGAAAATTTGCTATCAAAAGATGGGGGGAAGTTTTACCTACATAAAGTGAGAGATGTATATAAAATTTGCTTGAACCATGACCTTTGCAAAGAAGGTAAGGGTGCGGCCACCCTCACCCCACCCCACTTGCTTCAATTTTTTGTTTTCAAAATATATCATATCAAGCGGTTTTCAAAATATGTAATATATCCTAACATTATTATTTGTAAAATAATAGAAAGCTTTTGTCTTATTAAGTTCATTTAAAAGTTTTCAACCTACTATTTTGGCTACACCACTCAGTACATTAATAAAATTTTAGTTTTTTGAAGAAAAAATGGTGCAGTTGCTCCACCAAATTTTTTTATTATAATGTCAAAATCAAATAGTAAGAAATTTTTATTTTTTTTTTAATAAAGTAAAAAGATGTAATTCAGTTGTTCAAAATTACATGAATGCTAACTGCTGGTCAGTCCAAACATTTAGGTAGACTGGCTACTTTAGGGCCCTGGTCAGAGTTGTTTTCCAATTTGCTTTTGCTGCCTCTACATTTTTTCCCCGAAATCAAACGTGAAGTGTGGGTAGGTAATGCAAGAGGGTTGTCAACTGTCATGTTCAATCATGGATCTAAACCACTTGTCTGATGCTCGTAATTAGGCCAATGGATTTTGCTTTTTGTACTAAAACCAATTATATAATGACTGGACGCAATATCAAACTTTGCTGTCAGAATAATAAATGGCATTTTCATGAGATTGCATAAGTTGATGATCATCATTTCTTTGTCCAAGGTGAAAAGTATATTCCCCAATTAGCAAACAATATGTTGCAAGTAATAAAGGAAACTCAAAAAAAAACTTACTAGTTCAAGCATTTATCAGCTACTGATGTTAATTTAGCTATGCATAGATCCTTTTCTACATTTATAGTTCTGTCGGATAAGGATTAGGAGCCTTCACATATGAGCCTGCACATATGCAATAATGCTTCATGTGTTATGGCAGCTTCCAATTGGATTCACCGCATGGCAAGGTCAATCAAAAGAACTTCAATGCACAGCTAACATCTACAACAATGCAAAGGGCCACCTTCCATATAAATGTGAACAAGATTTTTCCAAATTGTAAATCATCACCGAAAGATATTAATATAAATAGAATTAACTGATTGTTGTATTATCAAACCTGATTGCTTAACACAATTTCATCAAAAACATCATGCCAAAACTCATTTGTCTAATGGTCATCATATGACATTATAATTTAAACTCTTCCCTTGCCATTTTGTGGTAATGACAATTGCAAGTGCATAGAATTCCTCTTTGACATGTCCAACACCATACACTCTCAGGACAAGTATACTTGAACACTTGCAGTCTTCATTACCTTGCAGACAGGGCAAACATTAATAAAACCTTCACAATCTTTACACAAACACAAGTGTCTACATGGCAAAATCAAGATAGAGACTTCCTGGACCTTACAAGCCCGGCAATGTATCTGTTTCTTGGAGATTGAATTTCCTGAACCATTAACATTGTTTGGATGGTTCTGATTAGTGTGAGATGCTGCATCGTCTACCTCACTATCCCCGCAGCCTTCCTTCCCGTGCACATTGCCTTGTGCCATGACCTGCTTCAGATTGTTCTTCAACACATTAACTACGGACTCATTGTACTTCGCTCTGTACTGCCAGGATTGAACTTCCATGCTAGCCTGTTTTATCCTTTCCACTAATTCCTTGTTTTTGCGGTTCATCTTCTCGATTTCAAGCTCCTTTTCGTGCAACTTGTTCCCAATTTCTTTCTCTATGGCACTAAGAAAAGAATATGTGTGTCTTTGCTTCAATTCCCTTACAGCCTTTACAATATTCTCCTCCTGTGTGAAACACATCAAGTAAGAATTGACCATACTATGGAACCAAAAACAACATCAAATTTGAATCTAACACAAAAGAAATTATTATGGCTAACAGCATGGATTGTAGGATAAAATGAATAACTAGGTGTCATATCCACTGTCAAAATTCTGACAACTTAAAAACTTCCCATGTCCACACTTCTTGATCAGGCTACATTCATCATTTTGAAGAAAAGTGGAATACATATGTGTGCACGCGTGTGAGTGCGACTACTATTCATCATAGATCTTGAGGGACGAAAGAATTAAGATAGATGCCTCAAATCAACATTCAAAAGTCCACGTAAAATATGTTAGTAGAATGGTGAAAATTGTACCTCAAAAGCGACAATATAATATGTGGAATTGGATAATCACCTGAAGTCTGATGTAGTGATCAAATTCTTCATTCTGACGGTCAATCTCAACCTTGAGACCATCAACCAAGGACAATATAACAGGGATGGCAACAGCCTTCTTTTCGCACACAGATGTAACAGAAGAATTGTGCTCATCTTCCTCATAGGAAAGTCTTAGCCCAGTCGACACGGGGTTAGGATTCAGAAGACTGCCAGGTTGACCAGCTTCCTCTTGATGAAAGTTATCATTTAATGATACACGTTGCTTTTGCAGCCTGGAAGTAGGTTCTGTGTCCCTGCTTCTTTTAAGTGGCCGGTCTATAGTGGTCACATGCTCATTTCCCACATAATGTAAGGGACCAACGCTACACTCAACTAGAACAGAGAGATTGCGACATTCTTTAATGAGATTAAAGCAACCATGAAAGTAAAACACTTGATGTAAATATACACTGCAATAACTAATGTGGAGGCAACAAGATTGAAGGCTAGAAAACATAAACGAAATTTGGAGATATAAACACATAATGTGAACCAATATTGCCAAACATTACAAACTAAAGTTAATAGCAGAATCAGTAGAGGAATTACTTCGCCATGAAAACAAAGGAGAGTGAGGCAAGCGAAAAATTAAATGTTTCTTCTGAATAGATCAGATTCTAAATCAAATCATCCATTAAAAATTCAACTGGTTCATGGACATCCATTTAAGTTCAAAGCAGGTTCCAGAGAAATTAACCAAGAAGTGTAGTTAACTCAATCAAATTACCAAAATGAGGAGGAAAACTATAATCTTATGGTGTGACATTGAATTGTTGGTCAATGAACTATCAAAATATGCAAGATACAAGTGATTCAAGGAAAAACAAATTATTCATAAACAATTTAATCTGGACAAGTGAAACATTTAAATTTGAGGACCGTCACCTACAATCTCTACATGAAGAACACAATACTTATCATATCATATCACAGTAACAAAAAAGTCCTAAAAAATTAGCAATCAATTGTTGATAATACTCACCATGATCTCCAAATAACTGCAGCTGAGGCAATGAATTAGCATTATTGTACTGGAACCGGTTCTCCTGGAGAAAAATTGGTGGCATGGGGTTGTTGTTATCACCTCCAAACATATTCCTAGCGGTAGACAACAAACAAATATAATTATCCTGTACCCACAATCATAACATTATCAGAAAAAGAATCATCAAGTTTCTTCTAAATGAATATCAGTATATATTACATGCACGTTAACATTTTCATGGACAAGAAAAAAAAAAAAAAAAAAAAAAAAAAAACTGATCCAATGAAGCATATCCAAAATAAGTCGATCAACAAACTATATAAATAGATAAACTAATATCTCTCAGCCACAAAAACAACAAAACCAAAGGACTAGAAACATCGAAACAATTAGATTGATGTATATCAAGAGAACATATTAAAGAAACCATTACCTGAAAAATGAAGAAGAAGAAGAAGAAGATGATGATGATGATTGAGAGAAGGCTAAGAGAGGAACATTGATGTTGCCGAAAATGAAGATGTTGTAGTGGTGGGTGGTGTAGTTGGGTTGGATGATATTGACATTGACAACAGAGGTACGTGAAAAAGAAAAGAGCGGTGGTGGTGGTGGTGGTCAGTTGTTAAGGTTAATAAGAAGAAAGCCAATGATTCCATTTACGTCAAATGACTTCTTCTTCTTCAATGTTGTTGTTGTAATTGTAGTTTTTTTTTTTTTTTTCGTCTGTAGTAGTTGTTGTTGTTGGTGTTGTAGGTGGTGGTGGTGGTGCTGTTCTTTTTGTCACCTCGTCAGCTTTCTTTTCGTTTTCTCTCCCAACCATTAAATATAACTTGCTTTGCTTATTTCGGTTAAACTCGTATGATACAAAGGGACCATACTGGCCTCTACAATATTGATAGATAAAGAATTTTTGTCAAGAGTTGTGATTTGGACGTTTTGCTTGAAGAATCTTTAAAGAGATTGAGAGATGTGAGGTTGAGGCATCTCTTACAATTAACTTCTCTTTTTCTTTTCTTTTGTTGGAAGTTGTTTCCAGCATCTTTATCTTCCCTCTAATTATTATGGTTGTTTATTAGTGCTTATTATTTTAATTTGGATTATCCAAACCGATTAACATTTCATTGGTTTTTAATTTTTTTCAGTGAATGAGATTTATGTTTTTTTTCAATTGGTTTAATCAATTTAATTGACGTTATGTATCCGTTTTCTTTAGTCTAGATGAATCAACTATATATTATTTAAGAAAATGGTGTGTTATAATTAGTCTACTCTGTTATTTGTTTATTTATTTTTTACATTATATATAAAATATTTACAGGAATATGATCGGATGACACAAATTTTGACACAATTTGGTGATCATTGAATTATAAAAATTTCAATGACTTAGATCTATTTACACATTTATACACAACTTAATTTTATACTCTATATAAATGTGTTTTCTTATCTCTCTTTATAATTAATTATATTATTTCTTCTCTCTACTCTCTTTTATTAATTACAACTTAATTTTACAACTCTATATTAATATATTTCTCCCATCTCTCTTTATTATTATATTATTTCATTCATCTTTTTAATTAATATTATTTTTATATATTTTTAAAACTACTCCAATTAATCTTAAAAACCAATTAATTAATATTATTCTCACCCATTGAAACTTTTTGCATATTTTATTTTTTATTTTTTTTAAATTATGTTATTTTCAAAGATATATACATTTAATAGTATCTAAAAAAAGACTCATATAAATATATATAATTTCTTTTCTACATAGTCCATAAAGTACCAAAAAAACGAATTATTATTTTTTCTTCTCTCCATTGTTCATCAAAAAGAAAAAAAGAAAAACAATTTTTTTTTAATATCTCTTCACTATCCTTATTATCCGTCACACAAAATAAAAATATTATAAAACAAATTTTTATTTAATTTTTTATCTCCATTCAGTTAATCAAATCATATATATAATACATGGATTTCAAACTCTCAATATAAACTTTCAAATAAGATTCATATTACATATGTTTAAATAAACATGTTGATTATAATAGTTCAAAATTAAAAATCAATTAAAAAAAAAAAACTTATTTTGGGTACAAACATGATATCCAATAAAAAATATAAAAATGATGTAATTTAAAAATGTACTTAAAAAAAATATATATAACTTAAAAATAAATAAAAGAAAATATGCAAAATCATTGATTAGGTGAGAAACATATTAATTGATGATTTATTAATTTAATATTAATGAGAAAGAGGAGACATGATATCATTAATGTTGAAAAGAAAGATGAGAAAATATATTTATATAAAATGTAAAATTAAATTGTGTACAAATGTGTGAGTAGATTTAAGTAATTAAAATATTCATAATTCAATGATTAATAAATTATGTCAAAACTTATATCTTTCGATCCTATTTACATTAAAATTTTATAACTATAGCAATTAGATTGTTTTGACATTGAAATTATATAAACAATGGACATTATTGTGATGGAGTGATTAGTTTTAGTTGAAGATGTAATATAAAAATCAAATCAAATCGAATTGTAATATGTCCTGAGAAAAAAGATGAATTGACGAAGAAATTATCAAAGATTCTCTTCTAATAAATTTTTTATGAAGAAATTATCAATCATCCGTATCTGAATTGATGAAGAAATTATCATCATGAGAAATTGTGAAGTTCTTTTATTAAATTTGTAAGAGAATTAATGGTGGAATTCTCTTCTAATAAAACATTCAATTGTTTATCCAAAAATTCTTACAACTAAATTTTCTAGAATTATGGATGAAAAATTGTTGGACCAGTTATTGATTTGACTTTACAATCATATTATTAATTACATTGCGACAATTAATATGTTGACATAATATTTTATACTATGTATCATGATATTCTTCTTAATACGCAGTCTTTCATTATATCTCATTATATACAGTGGAAGACACGAAGCATCATAAAAAATGGCACACCTACAATAATTTTGAACATAGTTACTAATATTTATAAGTTTCAACAATCTTAAAATGATGAATACTCTTGACATTTTTTTTTCCTACGGTACTAATTGGTAGGCTTGTATATGGGATAGTTTTGTACTTGCACTAACTAGATACTTAGGCTAGAAAATTTGATGGAATTGTTAAATTAGGTGTGAAGTGTGAAGGTGTGGTGGCGGGATGGAGACTAATCAATGGGCTGCTAAGTATGATAAGATAATTAATTAAATCATTAAGAATATTAATTAAAAAAAAAAGGGAAGAAGTGGAAGGAATCAAAAGATGAGTTCACAAGTAAGATAAAGAATTAATGGTGCAAGCGACAACAGGGCAGCAGGCAGGAGCGGCCACCAGAAAGTGAGACGGCTAAGTAATGCTTTTGGTGACCCCCTTTCTCTTTCTCGTGGCTTCACCGCATCCAACCTAATGCTCACCATGTAGGTTCCACTTTGCTTTGTTTCTGGCTCACGCCATGTATGACACCATGCTTCATTGCAAAAGAAAATTTTGATAAATACTGCGGCGACAAGATCTCATAGTTCTGCTTCTCCATAACTGCTAAATCTAAAGGTTTAGACTGTTAAATAATGATTCGATAGTGATATTTATATTTTAACGTACTTTTTTAAATTCAATACTGTATTTATAAGTCTATTACGTGAATTGACACATAATTTTAAATCAAAGAACTAAAAATGTTTTGAGTTTGAGAATAGTCTCATAAAATGGGACATAGGACCTCTTGGTAAATCATATGGATTGATGTCTAAAATCATTAATGTTGTGTTGTAATATATATTTAACTAATAGAATAGGGTTACTAGAGAATTCAAACTAAATTTTGATATCATATTAATAATTAATAAATTCGAAATGAGACTCAATCCCGCTTGCATACATGAAAGGGAAAGTGATCTACCACTTTGCTCTGGGTGGATGTTCTACTTATGTTTAGTTAATTCACTATTGTTCGTTCTTCTATTAAAAATTTTGAAGTGATAAATATAACTATTCCTATTGCTGTCTTCTTATCCAGGGCTTATACATGTATTCCTAAAATGTCTCCTAATAAAGTTAAAAACGATTCATATTGTAATGATCAAGCCCTCCACTTAAGGTTGGGGACCAGATACATATATATAGGGGCAACTTCTAGATGAGCATCTAAGTATATCATTGTCTCACTTAGAGCATTGAAATTATATGTCACAGTGTGCACCACTGAATTTGATACGAGGATCATGCCTTGCCTTGATGAGATATGACTGGAAAGAGAAAGACAACTTTTGTCATCATCAAGCCTCTCACCTTGTTAACTACAACCCTTAATTAAGTTCAGTCCATAATCAAAGAAGCGACATTAAACACATCCTAAGGTACCTAATCCGAACCGACCACTTCACCACATAATAAGAAATCCTTCAACTATATAGCCACTCATCACCTGGAATTTCATCATTGTTGTTAAACATAACCTCAAGTAAAGGTTAAACTTATGATTTGTTTCGTTAAAGTGTAAAATTCAAATCCTCATGACTATTAATATGGTCAAAAGCCATAATTTCCTGCATTTCAAAAATTGTAAAGGTTTAGTAGTGGACTCATTTAAAACACGAATCTATTAAGCGGGTTCACGAGATTTCTAAGTCGTCAAAAAATTATGTGCATTACGTTTTCGATTCCTTGAGATATTTGCTCTAAAGTAAACTTCATTGGGCTAGGCTGCAGATCCAATCTCACGCAAATACTAATTCAGGCCCATCTAACATAACGATTAAGTGTAGTTAAAAATCCAAAACCCAAAACCAACCATGACGTGCAACGTGTATTCTCCTGGTCCATACCATCACCAGCAAAAATCAATTTGTTATCAGTCAATCAAGCAGCCTCTCGTACATACACCCAACAGAGTCCAGACATCCATAATTAACAAAACATAAAATATAAATATCCATCAACAAACACATTCCCAAAATTGCCCTCACATCTTCGCCATATTTGATCCCTTTCACTCAACACACAGGGTCAATTTCGTAACTTCGAACTATAAGAAGACATAGATAACGTCGACCTACCAATGTCGGAAAAATCCCGAAAACAACGTACGAACACTCCTCGCTCGCTCTTGTTTCTCTTCAAATTCTCTCAACACCATTTTTCCCTGATATATATATATATATATACTTTTGTTTTCTCTGAGAATTCAAAGAGAGAATTGAAAAAAATGCATGCATTGAGTCTTAAAGCTTTGACTGGCTTCAATGCGACGAGGAGGGAGAGTTGCAGTTGTGTGGAATATGAGCATGCCAAGCGAAGGGTTGGTTTTAATTGGGGTTGTAAAGATCTTACCAGAACGTCTGGGGTTGTGGCTTGTGTTGGTGGTGGTGGTGGTGGCGGTGGAGGGGAGAGTTTGGGTTCGAAGTCGGGTGCGGGTGGTTCTAGTGGGTCGAGTCCGAGTTCGTTGTTTTCTCGGAGCCAAACATATGCACTCTTGAAGCAGCAAATGGAGGTTGCAGCCAAATCCGAGGTTATAATCCTTTTCATTTTTTGTTAATGTTAATGCTTTGTTTGTTTGAAGACTTCGAGTGACTTTTATGGGTTTAGCTACTATACTAGAATAATACGTAGATAGGTAGTTATAAAAGAAATTAATATCATTTTTAGTTTCTAACTTTTTCATTTTTCAAACTTTCTGATTTTTATGAACTATACACATTGACAAAAAAAGGACTTTTGTTTTAGTACTTTGTTCTATCGCTACGAAAATTAAAACCCAATTAAATGTACCTATCAACGTAATTGTTTGACAAATGCAAGGTTGGTTTTTTAGTTACTAGGAGTTGAAGCAATATGTAGCACACCTATATATTGTTGTTTTTTTTAATACGGTTTTTCTTTACTAAAGGTCTTGCTTTTGAGGATGACCAAATAAGTTTCTTTGTTTGATTTTAGGATTATAAGGAAGCTGCAAGAATTCGGGATTCATTAAAATCATTTGAGGAAGAGGAGCCGGTTCTTCGACTTCGAAGGTTAATGAAAGAGGCTGTTGCTGGAGAAAGGTTTGAGGTAACCATTCATGAATGCCTAATATAACTGCTTCTGTATAACTTTTGGCATCCATTGCTGATGCTGCCTGTGCCGCTGGTAGAAAGGTTAATATCGTTCTAGATAGAGCAATTTTGTAATAATGCTTGGTTTTGGGAGATATGATTGTCTCTTTCTGGGGAAAGTATTAAGGGCTATCTGGACCTTGTAAAACAGTGGCTAATATGTGGGATGATATTGGTTCTTAGTAGCATATATATATATATGTTAAATTTAGATTCCCACATCTCCTAAGCTCTTTGAAGCATGTGATTGGTTGTTTGAAAATGTGAAAGTGAAAAACATCCCAACCATTTATTAATTGTAGTGTTTATGTGTTATGAGATTAGGAAATGCTTAGATGAAACTTAGGATAGGAGAGGATCCAAGTCCGTATATGTTACAAAGTACTAATGTATGTTGGTCCTACATCTGCATATGATACATGTGTTCTGCTTGCCATTCCTTTTGAAAGGACGACAAAGTTTTGAAGTTGTATTAAGGCTAATCACAAGACGTACTCTTGTATTGCATTTTGTACAATTGGTGTTGAACTGTGATGCATATATATGTCGAGGTTGTGGTATTTACTAGCCTACTGATGATCTTTTTTTTTTTTTTTTTTCCCAAATGATACTCTGTAACAGGAAGCTGCTAAGTATCGTGATGAACTCAGGGAAATTGCACCACACTCTCTCCTAAAATGTTCGAGTGACGCAACAACCTTGGTACGGACACCAATCTGATTACTCCTTTGCAAATATGGCATGCTATATGGAAGGCTATGTATTTATTTTTTAGCTGGCTCGTGTCCAGTTTATGTAAATTTTTGTCTATTGCTTGAGCCAAAAGGTTTTTCTTGTGGGGTATCTTTGAACTCTATATTGATATGGTGGAGTGTTGTCTGCAGCTTTTACCCAACACTTCATTGTATCAAGCACAATTGTAGTGACCTTTGGTTATGGCATTTAACATCTTCTTTCTTTAATGATCTCTCTTTTTTGTCAATAGACAAACTGGAATGAGTTTTCTCATAGATCTGCTTTAAAAATTTTATTGAAGTTCTAGGAATCACTGTTTTAGCTCAATTTCCTTCTTTGTTTTTTTATTTTATTTTTTATTTTACCCTATTGGGTAAGATGTTCAGCCTAATATTACCTCCCATTGTTGCAGTCTGGTTATCATTTTAACGGATTCTGTTTATTAGTTTTTAATGAAGAGGAAAGAATTCTATGAGGACATTACACAGATTGAATTGAATACAGTAACTAAAGGAAAAGCCATATTGACATTATAGGGGATCAGAGTTCAAGTTAGGAGTGTGTACATTGAGGCTCGAAGTCAGCCTTTGAAGAGACGGTACTTTTTTGCATATAGAGTAAGAATAACCAACAACTCAGATCGTCCTGTTCAACTTCTTAGAAGGCACTGGATTATTACTGACGCCAATGGAAAAACAGAAAATGTCTGGTGAGCTATACTTCATGTGCTATCTTTTGTCTTGAGAGAGACATTTAAAGATGTTTTACTTTATATTTGATCTTGTCTTATTGGGAGGATGTGGTGATTATATTTCCCGTCTCATTTACGGCTTGTTTTCTACTATTTGTTGCCTTTTTGCAGGGGGGTTGGAGTTATAGGCGAACAACCAGTTATACTTCCGAAGACAGGTTTTGAATACTCATCTGCATGCCCATTAAGCACTCCAAGTGGCAGAATGGTAAGATTTTATAGTTCTGCATATCTTTGCCCACAGCAATATTTGAAACTTAAATGTCTTCACGTATGAAATGAAATTTCTTATATATGGAACCTTGTTAAAATTGCTCTCAGCAGAGTACGGAGATGCTCGGTGGCCATTTCTTTACGGAGTTTTGGCTATCCTATTTTTGTATATTGCCTCAGTGATTTCTCTAGGGCTAATTGAAATGGGAACGAAAATTTACCATACCCAACTATGCACAAACCATGTTTACCTCATCCTAATTAGTTGCATGTGCTGCATCATTAGTGTGCCCCATGGTAGTTGATTAAGTTGTAACAAGTACTTATTCAAGTTTAATGTGATATGAATGTAGCTGGAGATCAGTGTCCTTAATTAATGCATTTTTGTTACCATACGTGTATATTCATGCTTTTTACCATTCGTTATACATGTCATTTTTGACATGATCTATAATTGATGATATTAAGGAAAGTTTGAATATCTTTGTTTTGGTTGCATTGCAGGAAGGTGATTTTGAGATGAAGCACATTGATAGAGTAGGTTCTCAGACTTTCAACGTGGTGATCGCACCATTTTCTCTCACAACACTAGGTGATGATAGTGATCATTTTTGAAATTGTTAGGGATCAAGGCTCCACAGCTATGACACGGATATATATACATCATTGCCAATTCAACCATTCGTAAAAAGTGTTCTTCAATCAAAATTGTAAAGCAAAAGCATTGTAGAGTGCATGTGTAATTACAGGTTAATAGTCATCCAGACTGTCACGAATTTTGGACATCATATGTAGCATACGTGTAAAAAGAATTCATGATTATTTTGTATATATTTTGTTTTAATGGTGGCTAGTTTTGCGTTCATTCTATTTGAATGCTTCTGAACTGCTCATGGAATCGGATGATTTTCACGCACACCGCATGCATGCATGCATGATTATGATACACAAGTCATGCTCTTGAGTTACTGACACTATATTAGAGCACAAAGAGTGTTTTATAAACAGGGTTGTCAATTAGTCATTCAATTCAAAGACGCTTCCTCAGAGTTGAGTGTTGGTTTCTGATGGGCCGCTAGTTCATGCTTTTCTCACATTAACCAACTACGGATCCTGCGTTTAAAACAAAGCTACCACCACCACTTCCTTTTTATGCTTGACTATTTAACAAGACATTGAACTTTCTTTCAAGTTTCAGTTTTGACTTCTCCTTCAGGTTCATATATGTGCATTGATTAACTAGCCTGTATTTTGGAGTCTCTACTAGAATTCTCAAATGGCTTTCACAACCCAGAACTTTGTTACGGCCTCAAGAGGTTTGTCTATGGACACCCTTTTAACTTGTGACGTCAGACTTTTTTTCTTATTGGTATCTTTATTTCGAGTTAATCATTTAGAGGAAAGAGATCAATAAATGGATTGAAACGAATGAAATCATATTCATCAATAGTTAAAAATTCACGAACATGAATAATTACACGTATTTTCATTTGATTTCGTGACTTGGACACTTAATTACATTATCACTCCATGAAATAGTTGATATTTTCTCATCCCACAAGTTAGGACACACAAATTGCTACAGGTCAAAATAGTCCCGGATTCCCTGACCGAAGTCGGTTGCTTCTAGTTGCACAGCAGCTTCCAAATGTTGTCCCGGTGCCAAGTAAGTAATGGCGTGTCTGGCTAATTTTGTTGTTTCTTGAATCCCAAGTTTGTGTGGACCTTTGCATGTCACCATCTACTAGTATTTTCGTCAAACTTTCCTCTCCAATTGTGGGACTGTTGTCATTTCACCTCTTGTAAGAATACAATATAAATAATAAAAAATCTACACAACCTAGTTTCAATAATGTTAACTATATTGAAATTGCATTATCAATCCAAATAATATAAGTAATATTTAATCGACACAGAATTAGCAGGTACAAAATAATTACTCATAAATGTGTGAACTTTTCTATCTGCTACCGACCTGTCACTGATCACTTTTACATCTTTTTCTTTCTTTCATTTCATTTGTTTTTTCTTTTTGAATTTTCATTTTCATTTCAAATTAAAATAGTGTTAAAAGTGAAAAAATAAAAATAAAAAAGAAAAAAAGAAAGCCATGACAGCCGGTGATTTCTAGTCTTGTGAATGGCGTGTCGCTTTTTACTTTCTAGACGCCCAGGGGGATTCTGAAGTGGCGGTCCACCATTCTAGCAATTTCACCAATGCATGGCTGACACGTTTCCTACCAATAGCCCATAAATGATAAAACCTTGACAATTTTTTAAATCTAAAAAAAATTTTTTTTTGAGAATTTTTAATAATTTAATTTAAAGATAATGGTATATCTGCTAAGTTACCAAATTACCCTTTACAAGCGTTGTCTTGTCTCCTCCTGAATACCACGTTTGGCCCAAACTTGAGCACTATGAGTCTTGGAAAGTCTTAATTTTCATGGTTTTTTTTTTTTTTTAATAATTTTTTCACTTAAAAGTGATTTCTAAATTTTGATAACATTTTGTTTTACTCCACAAAAATTATGAGTATTATTTTATTTCATTTTACAAATCAACACCCCTTTTACTCGTTTTTCAAAGTGTTTATATATTGATATTAGATTATGTGATAGAATTAAGCCTCACACGATTATCCTCTCATTGAAACACAAAGCCACTTAGAGCACAACTTAAAATAAAAGTAATGATAAAGTCAGGTTATCTCCCTTTTATAAAAAAATTATCCGTCAATCATACCACCCATGGGCCATCAGCGGACTTGTAAAAGAAAAAAAAAATGTATGAACATGATTTGACATAATAAATTTAAGAAGTCACATCTTTCATTGCTCTAATTCAAGTCAAGTATATACTTCATGATAGCAAGAAGAAATAAATCTGAAAAGTTAAAAAGGGCATACCATTTCAAAAAATAACAATAAAAAAGGGCATACGTATTAAAATATATAATTTTGTGAATGAAAAAATAATAACCTATCTCATTTTTAGTAAAAGATAAATACAACATTCATTTTTTAATAGATACTAAAATTAGTTCAGTATTTAGACAAAAGAAAAATTCAATAATCTAACTCCACTTTAATCTAAATGTATTTATGATTTGTTTGTTAAATTGCTCCTTTCATTACTCCTTTTATTAGTTTCCAAATTTGTTTTCCCTTTTTTTCTTTTTTGTCCCCAAATCTATTCTCTCTTTCCTTTTGTTTTCCCTCATACTTTCTCTCTTTTTTTCTTTTTATTTTCAAATATATTTTCTTTCTCTTTTCGTCAAATTGAACAAATTTAATCTTGTCAGAGAAGCAAGAGTATTTTCGTTTAAAATTCTTTTCAAACGCTAGAAAACTGAAATTATAAATTATTGAAAACACCAATCAATATTAAACAAATAACCCAAAACATTTGAAAGCCGAGTCGTAATTGGTCCTACTTCGACGACCATAGGTGGACCCTTTCTTCAACACAAAGTCAATCAAATGATGATTGTTATAATCACACACTTTACATGCAATTACACCACCAATCATGATTCCGATCCCGCATCAGTGTCGCAACAAGTGCAAGCAATACGATCTCTGATTGATAAATCATGGCCATTGACATCTCCATATCACTGGTCAAAAAGTGGGGGTTCGTCACTGTTCATGCTCCTTCACAGCACCGCTCCTGCAACAGAACACCACACGCAACACACAAAACCAATTTTGTACCAACAAGAGAATCTTATCCAAGCAGCAGTCCGACACAAAGTCTCTGGTCCTCCCTCTTAAAATTTTAACAAATCAAGAAGCTTGAAAAGACTAAAATAAAAGAGACACAGAGAGAGAAACAAAGCTGGAAATCCAAGAAAAGGGACCAAAACATGCATGTTTTGTAATTTTATATTTGCATGAATATAACAGGATTGTGACCCAACACAACAATTCTGGTCCATTTTACAAGTTTTTAAATAAAAAATATATATAATTAACAAAAATGAAAATAAAATAAAAATAAAAATAAAAATAAAAAAAGAGAGAGAAACTTGTGCTGAAAGCACACCGCACTTTATATAAATTTACCTCCCTCTGTATGTCTCTCTCTAAAAGCAAAGAAGCAAAGCATCTTCTCCTATCACACACCACCACCACCACCACCACCACCACCTCATTTGTCTTGCTTTTCCTTGTAAGTATCAACCTTTCCTTTGCTTAGACTTCAGCTTCTTCTTTTATGTCATTACATTTTATATACTAATCACATATTATATTATAATGAAACCAAATCTAGCATTTTTTTTTCATCTTCTTGCAAAAACATTCCTAAAGTTTGGAATCTGTGCTACCTTGTTCAACCATTAATGAGACTCAAACACTCTACTTCATGTTTCTTTTTTTTCTATTATTATTATTTTTTTATATAGTTTTTGAAATGTCCCCATTACATATAAGCTTCTCTTCTATATGGTCTGTTTTGAGCCTTTAAAAATAAATGAGTGAAGAAGAACTATTGCTTGATTTTATTGTTGTTATAGTGTAGGCATTTCATCGACTTTACTTTTCTACAACCTTATTCTTCCACTTTATTCTTGAGAGTTTATTTTTTTTTCCCACGATGGACTTATCTTTTTCATCAAAACTTAAACTCTCTCAAACTCTTCTGTCTTGCTTTGGTTTCAGGTTTCCTTACATTTTCTTCTTGGCATAATATTCTTTGATTTTCTGCTGTTTTTCCCATTCTTTGGTTTTTTTTTGTTTTTGGATTTGGTTATTTGTTTCAAATTTTTGGTTGTTTGTTACGCTCAAAAAGAAAAATTTAGAGAGCTAGTTTATCAGTTTGATTTTGGTAGTAAAGTTGACAACATGGATGACACGACAGGATCCTCAAGAATTTCTTGGCATCCAGCCATGTCTACAGTGGATACAACCACCCCAAGTTACTGGTTCAATTGGAGGGTCACTATTTGTGCAGCTTGGGTGTGCATCACCATCACGTTTGCATCATTCTTGATATGGAAGTATGAAGGTTTTCGCAGCTCGAATCACGGTGGCAGCAGTGGAGAGACACAGCAGGAAGCAGCAGGGTCTCTTTATGAGGATGAGACTTGGAAACCATGTTTAAAAGGAGTCCACCCTGCTTGGTTGCTGGCTTTTAGAGTCATTGCTTTCATTGTTCTTTTGATATTGGTCATTGTCACTGCTTTTGTTGATGGAGGCAGCATTTTTTACTACTATACTCAGTATGTTGTTGTTTCTCCTTTGCTTTCAACTCTTTTTTTTTTTTTTTTTTTTTTTTTAAAGTTATCAAATTATCTTCCATCAGCCGCACTAAGCTTTTGATTCATGACAGGTGGACTTGTACATTGATCACAATTTATTTTGGGGTATGTTTTGTTTATTTATATTAATGGTTGTCTCAATTTTATTGCATATATGAATTCTTAGCACATATGATCTGTATTTTCAGCTGGGCTCATTGCTTTCCATGTATGGATGCTACCAATACCACAAAAGTGTTAGTGGTGATAAAGTCGATAATGTGGAGGGAGATGCAGAGCAAGGAACCATTGTGGCTCCTTCACACGGAGAAAATTCTAACAGTTCAGCGAAAATCAGAAACACGCTTGAAGATTCTTATGCTGGCAGACCTGCTGGCATGTGGGCTTATGTCTTCCAAATTATTTTCCAGGTAAAAAATTGTTTTCAGCGTCTCAAAACAAACAGAAATTGTAAGCTAAATTCTCCTTTCATTGTCTTTTCCTCTGTTGTTTCATGTATCCTCTAGCTCTTTCAATGGCACCACATGGGACCTGCCAGACACTGCAGTTCTGTTATGTCTAATAATAATAAATTATTGATACAAATACAATTGCTTAGTCTGCACTTACAAACAAATTGGCTGATTTGTTATTTGATTCTCTCTTGCAAACAGATGAGTGCAGGGGCTGTTTTGCTAACAGATTGTGTCTTTTGGTTCATAATTGTTCCATTTCTTGAAATCAACAATTATGGTTTGAATATTGTAAGTATCATCCTACACGACCATTCTTATTTTTAAATATCTCTAAGCAGCATGTAAACAATGAGTTTGATGTTTTTGCATGGCAGTTGGTTATAAACATGCACACAATAAATGCTGTGTTCCTGCTAGGTGATGCAGCTTTGAATTGCCTGGTAAGTGTTTGCCTTGCCCAAATTTCGATCACTAGGTAGTGTTTCCATCTCATCACAGAAATTAATCTTCACTAATGTTTCTCCTCCAGCGGTTCCCTCTCTTTCGTATCGCATACTTCTTCCTATGGACAGTTACTTTTGTCATATTCCAATGGCTCCTCCATGCTTTTGTCAGGCTCTGGTAAATGCAATTTTTTGATTTGTCTTTCTGCTTAAGGAAAGTAAGACTCCATTTTCTTATAATGACTATCTATATAATGCTGAAACAGGTGGCCATATCCATTCCTTGACTTGTCATCTTCATATGCTCCATTATGGTAACTACTCTTTTGATCATCACTTCCTTGTAATGCTAGAAAACAATACTCTTGCTCGCAGTTCTAATCTCGTGACCATTTTTCTTCATGTCAATTGGGATTTTCAGGTACTTTTCGGTGGCACTCATGCATATTCCATGCTATGGGGTGTTCGCTTTGACAATAAAGTTGAAGCATGCTCTCTTGTCAAGATGGTTCCCAGATTCTTTTCAGTGTGTGAAATAACTTGG
Organism: Dimocarpus longan; assembly: GCA_022984855.1. Taxonomy (NCBI): domain Eukaryota; kingdom Viridiplantae; phylum Streptophyta; class Magnoliopsida; order Sapindales; family Sapindaceae; genus Dimocarpus; species Dimocarpus longan. Next base: position 10,339,423 of record CM041024.1, read on the forward strand.
GGTGAAACTCCACATAGCCACACAAGTTTCTAGTGTTCAAGAAAATGTGAATTTTTTTTTTCAGTAGAGGAGACAGCTACAAAATAGAAGAGAACACAAGACCAGAGATAGCATGAGGGAGTCGAAATATATTCATACAAGTATTATTCTGCATAGTTAAGTTTTGCAAAGTACAAAAATTCTATAACAAGATTTATAAAGCCATTGTGGTCCTTGTGGATGAGTGGCACAGTTGTAACCAGATACAGATGTTAAAGAAAGGTGTTTAAAGAAATTCTTAAAATCTTCTCATATCTTTGATCTTTTTCCTTTTTGTTGTTTCCCAATGTATGGAAGTATCTTCTAGAAGTTTATTATGCTTTAACATCTTTGTCTACCATGCCATCATCACCCACCGAGTTGATATTTTTCAGTGAATAAGTTCTCTACTAATCAGTAATCAACAACCAATTGCCGAAAGTAGGTATAATTTGGGAATGCTTTTGTAAAACAACATTTAGACCCACCCACTCACAGGTTTAAACCTTTTTTTTTTTTCTCAAATGCAGGCTAGTTTATATATTTTTCATGCGGTTATGCAATCTGGAATACCGATGACATAATCTGCATGTACTAAGCAACCTGAATTAAGGGAAAAAAAAATGCAGAAAGGTAGCCAGAAAAACTATTAAACCCATTACCAGTAAAACATGTTAGTTAGCTTTGACTGCTCTGAATTTCTTATAGCAATGATTGAAATGCAAAGGCATATCCATATCCAACTTTACAAAGTGATAATAATGGGCCCCTTTCCTGCACAATCTATCTCCGGTAGGGCATAACCTATCCAAAAAGAACAAGTCAAAAACAGGCAAAGAATAATGACATTTTTTTAGTTTTCAAATGCTGTTTCAGGGGAAGCAAAACACTGTATATTATTCTGCTGCTTTCGATGATAATCACAGATTCCTTTTGAATCTTGTTTCCTTATAAATACTTGTTATCATGCAGCAAGATGTCTATTCGATATCGCTGAATCAATACTTTTCTGGTATAATCTTAACAGTTTTTTACCACACTTAAATTTGCATATATGTTACCAAAAAAAGAATAGCCCCAAAAAATATTTGACCCAAAATTGGCTGAAAGCCGACAACAATATAGGCCATTTCTAATTATTGTGTTATTTACCAGACTAGCAACAAATCAACTTGTCTTCAGGTCAAGCAAATATACAAATGATACAGTGCACTTACAGATGATTACAAAGAAATGCTTGGCAGAGAACCCATTAGAATAACAGTGTCGCTGTCTTTATGCTCAGCTTTTTCTGCTTTTGCTTTTGAAAATAATCCGGAAAGGAGTCCAATTGACAGCCCGGAACCTGATCTGTTCCCCAGTAAGGTCAAGGATCTATTTGCATCACTGCTGGCGTTTTGGCTTACGTTTTCGGTAGAATTCCCTGCCTCACTGACCCCAAGTGTGGTGCCGCAAGGACAGTACATGAGCTTTTTGAAGCAAGGCTTATGGAATACCGCTTCACAAGATTTGCACTTTTCAACTTCACCTTCCTGTTGATTATTTCACAATCAGATTATAAACATAACGTTAACTTAATAATGAAGTCTAATGTGAGAGGTTTGAGCTTGACAGGAAGAACATGTTGAATACAAATATTTACCTTCCATTACACATGGATCAATTAAGTAGGAACCTTAATTATAGTCATAGTATGAAAGTTTGTTATGCTTGGGTGATTGACGTGAATCATACACTACAATTTAGAGAAATTGGCCCTTGCCCCCATGCACATACATAAATATCAATGTTAAACTAACTGCATGATGTGCTAACACATGGCATGGGCCACAGCCCTGTGCTTGAACCGGTGGGTAACTACAGTCATATCCATGAAGTGTGGTGGACTGACCAGAGGTAGCGAAATTTTCTACATTTGATATTAACCTTGTTACAGGTTAAAAAAACAACACTAACCTGAAAAACAAAAATGAGAGACGATGGGTCGTTACAAGCTTGTCGAGCACAACATGGGACTCCCACATCACAGCATATGAGGCATTGCTCTGTAATATGCTCCAAAATTTTCCTTGAAACATTTTCTACCATCACGGGCAGTGCTGCCATAAGAGTTCTATTCATCTTCAGTCAACTAAATAATTTCAACATATATATGAATATTCTAGGAAAAAAATTCAATCCCACATTGCAAGCTCAAAACATAAATAAATAAAAGGACAGGACAACCAAGATAAATGATTTTGTCTTAGACTTGAGAAACTAATTTGTGGCCCCCTTAATTCAAACTCTTTCACTTTTCTACTCAACATAGATATAAAGGATCTTCCAAAACAGGTATATTTGCTGCTCTTGCAGAAAAACACGCAGATTTTACAGAAAGGCCACCTTCTTCTCTATAAGGTCAATCAGACCAGTAAAAGACAACTGAAAATAGCAACATTTATTCAACAACCATTAAATTTTACATTTCAAAACAATTTAGAACTATAGAATTATAATGAAATTATTTATGGAGATCAACCGAAAAAAGCATTCAATAACTCAATTGCCATATCTTTTAACAGGGTCGCATTTAAATTTCCAACCCTTAATTAAATGGTTGACAACTACAGCATAAAGCCAGGTACTTAATACCACCAGATTTAAATTATATTTGATTTTGAAAAAGTTTTACAATGTCAAGAAGTCGAGGACTGAAAATCCAGTATCAAACTATCAATGAGAGTTATGTTTACCTCATCTATTTTTCAACTAATTGTTATACATCCTTTCCCTCTGCATACTCCACCCCCCCAAAGCACAAATAACAATTAAGCTCATACTTAAGTGCAGGCAAATATTATTCAAAGTAATAGGACTCTTACAACAGTATAATAAAAACAAACACAAGCGTTTTAGATTAACGAGACATCTTCAGCCTAAAATGCATGGTAAAGGTTTTACTGTTAATTGAAATTTAACCTGCAAATGGCCCTTTGGAAAGATCAATGAGATCTCTAAGGGCAAAAAAGTCATTGCCTTCAAGAATATATCTTCGAGATCCAAGTCCTTTGTTGATGGATGTACGAAATGGGCAGCGAACATATGGAAGCATATTTCCTATTTTTTTCCTCAAACCCATAACATGCTGTAGAGCAGGGACCTTTGAGAACAGGAAAGGATTAACTGCACTGACACAAAGCATGGGCTGCCAAAAAAGAAAAAAAGAATTCATCAAAGACATTGAAGATACAATAAAAAATTGATTACATTAACCTCGGAAGCTTAACTTCGAATTTAAAAATATGAGAAGCTCTGAAATAGAAGTACATGAGTTTGTCTATTTCAATAATTACACAACCACATTAAACTGTACAGCTACTGGTGGGAGAAGAATATATATGCAAAAAATTTAGAATACAGCCAAAAAGAAATAATTACAATTTTCCCTGTCTCCCTAGGTGCAGCCATCTCACATATCCTTTTAACATGAGATACGAATCAAAGCTTATGTTTCTGTATACTTCCTTCTCTTTTCTTTTCTTATTGTATTGTAAATAAAATGAGAGAATGGCCTAACTGATATGACCAATAAGGCTATTTGGATTTTAACTAATCAGATGAACCAAATATTTGCGGATTATTGGCAATGACAACAAGCACTTGACACAATTCTGTCTTACATTCCTGTCATCCTGTCCAATTCAACCACGTTCTAGATTTAAACAAGCTTGCTCTAGATTTAAACAAGCACTTGTGAGGGTGGGGGACAACTAACCTGTTCCACAGTTATTGCATTTACATGTCAATAACCATGGTGACAATCACAGGATAAAATGTTACCTTAGTCATGTAGACTAACAAGGTGACAAACACGTGATAAAATAACTGCTTATTTATGTTGCTTGCTTACATAATATCAATTCATTCACAATCAAATCTAAAAAAACCAACACAGTAAACATAATAATTAGCACCAATCTTTAAATTACCTGATCATGTACAGAATCCAAATATGATTTAGCCAACTGAGAAACTGGATATCGAGTAAAGTCCCAATGGTGCAATACTCTCGCTGGCAAGACTGCAGTCTCACTTGTATGGCAGGAGGAACAGAACAACTGACCAGTGTATTCACAAAGTCGAGGCTTGCCCCATCCAAGGGTTTGTACAAGGTCTTGCATTAGCGTCATTCCATCATCAAAATGTTTGTGGCAGCCAGCACAAGTATAATGCTGCGCTTCTAGCATTTGTTTCACAGATTTGTATGGTCGAACTTCAACAATAAGCGATATGGTCTTTCCTAAAGTAGAAAAGTTTTCTGCATCTGCCCTTCCAGTAAAAGATTTAGACTGATCCACCAGCGTATTTGATGCAGGGGAACTAGGTAATGATTCTTGTGGAGACAAAAACCAAATCAATGCACTTGGAGTACTGGAAAAATAATTGGAATAAAGAATAGATCGTAAACACTCTTGAATGAGAACACTTCTCTCGGCAACAACATCGGGAGATGAATTCCCAAAGATCTTTCGAGATTCCTTTTCTACAGCTGACCAGGGAGACGGGAGAATCCAACCTTGGTCAGTGAACAGTGATTTCAAGCGACGATAGAGAGTAAAGAAATCGCGATATCTGCGTTCAACCTCCCACTGATCCTTGCCGCTCCACACTCTTATTCTGTATACAGTGTATTCTTTCACTCCAACTAATCTTTCACTAAGCGAGACATCTCCTTTCTTCTGCCTTGCACCAACTACTTCAATCCCATCAATTCTGAGCAGGAGTGGAGTTAGCGGGTAACTGTCATCTGTACCAGAAGTAGATGCAGTCGCACCACCATCTCTTTGAGGTAGTAATGATTGCAACTTGAATGGCTGATTACTCAGAGAGAACAAAGCCCCAGGGGACTCACTATAGTCAAGTAAAATTTCTTCCATTTCATGAACAACCTCGTCATAGAAATCATTAAGCTCAAGGTTTTCTCTCTGCAAAATATTGCAGCATAAAAAATAAGTAAACAAGCAGCTTAAAAGGCGGAAACAGAACACACCAAAACGGAATAAGATTATGCTTATTAATAATGCTGGTTAAATCAACTACACACTTGTAACAAGAAGATAGTGCATCAATCATTATTACCAATCACCACATACAACTATGGTTAGTGAGTGTGCATCACTTAAAAAAAAGAAAAAAAAAAAAAAAAAACTCATTATTATCATGTTCAAATGAGAATTATGCTCTAGTGAAGCTATAAGATCATTGTAATGTCTAATTTTGTCTATGATTTGATCTTCACAGTTCCTGGTATTCATCAACCATATACACTTATAATAGCCATAAGCACCCAAAGCATTACAACTCATCTGTTCTCACCCAAAATGATTTTTATGCTGAAAAATAAATTTTGCGAAGTATCAAACCTTCAATAACATGGATAAATATATGTTGGTAAGCCCTACAATTTATTCATATAAAAAGGTCTGAATATTTTCATGAGTAATCTAGGGATCTATAAAGAGTCGAAGACAGATGAACAACAAATGAGAATTCAAACCGATAGCTGACCTTATCCGATGCAGGATGGTTTTCAGAGAGATCAGCTAAATCAGGAGAACTTTCCGATGCAATCATGACATTTCCTAATTTTGATGGAGATACTTTTGTTTCACAGTTTTCATGGAATAACGAATCTAATTCTTTAGGAGCAACAGCTGAATCAGTACAATGTTGATCAATGGATATATCGGCAAGGGGGTCTAATTGAGCTTTAAAATACCCAAATTCTTGATTCTCTTCACAGCCAACATTGTTGATTACTTCCTTGGTACTCGCATGTCCATGATTCTTCTCTGTTCCAGCATCAATAATGTCCAATCCTATCTTGAACAAATCCTTTTCTACTAGTGGGTTCTGCTCCATCTCAAAGACATCACTAACGGAAGAATTATAGAAATGCATTTTTACATCATTGGAACCTTGGACTTCATGGCTCGGAACAAGAATATCTCTTAAATCTTGTTCTAGCCCAGAAGACCTTGGAAAATCAGTTGAGGTCGGACACGAAGTTTTGGTTTCTTCTACCAGCACATCAACACCTTGAACTTGATAATTGGCTACAGGAATGTCTTTCACTTCTTCAATGTGCTCCACTTCACCAGAGCATGGAAACTCAGTTATAGTCACAATAGAATTATTAATATTTCCCTTAGTTTCATCAGCACCTTGAACTTCTTTGTTGAGCACAGGTACATAAGTCGCATCATTTCTTTGCTCGTTTTGACTGTCACTTGGAAGCCTAAGTGGAGTCAAAGAAGTGAAACTCTTAACACCATCTTCACTTTCAAGCTTCAGTTCTCTCCTGTACTGCAATTTCTCAAGAGTCAATGAAGATGGATCACTTCCTCCGACTTCCTGCTCAAAATCATCCCAGTCTTCCGAACCAAAAGCTACATGTGAGTTCATAGCTAATGGATTTTCATTCTCACATCTCAATTCTTGAACATATTCTACATTTCTCACATAATACGAATTAACCTTATGCTCCTTATCGCTACCACAATTGTACATCGAATCCTCACCTTCTGAATGCTCATATCTAGACGAGGTATCATCTTCCTCCCCCTCAAACTCCCCACGTGATTGCAAATCCAACCTGTCTAAGCAATCACCCTCCCCATGATTATCATCACGAATCAAACAACCTTCTTCAACCTCCCGTTCAACACTGGCAGCATTTCCAACCCCATCACGGACTAATCTCCTCCCAGGACTCCCTTGAATCGACAAATCACTTATACTAGCCCACAACACACATTTATCATCACTCTTCATTTGCACACTACTTACATTAACACCCTCATCACCATTTCCTCCATCATCATCCTTATCATCATACAGTCTCAACCCACCAAACCCACTGTCCACTTTTGCATCCCCATCATCTCTCCCTTCACGACACTCGATTCCACCATCACCTAACGAAACTCTACAATTACCTCCCAAACTAAAATTCTCGAAACCAACATCGTCTCCAAACCCAATACTCCTAAACGAACCAAACTCAGACTCTAAACAATCATTAAAAGAAGCACCAAAAGAACTACTACGCATACTGGGTGTCCCCATAACCGAGTTGGCACTACAATACCGCTCAAACTCGGATTCCCCACATGAGGAATACCGTGACAAAGGCGAGGACGCATCACCACCGTCCGGTTTAGACGGAAATGGATCAAACGCGACCTCGGAGACGCTCTCCCCATTGTTCATTTGCCCAACTCACAATAACCCAAAAAAAAAAAAAACTAAAATCAATAAAACAATAAGATGGAAACTTTACCGCAGTTGATCAAAACCCAGATCGTAAATTAGTGGTGAAGATCCCAACTGAGAGTAACAGTGAAGAAGGAAAATCTTTGGAAGTGGTGTGAGGAATTAAAAAGCGCTATTTTAATTATTCTGGTGTTGTGTTGTCGGCTTTTGTGTCTGAAAATGGATCAAAAATAATCGTTGAAGATCCAATCTCCCTCCACTGTAAGTTTTTTCCCATTGTTGCGTGTTTTGTTTTACCTTGTATTTTGTCTTTGATTATGTGCTCGCACGAAAGTGATTTATTTTGTCATTGTTGTACCTTGCCACGCCATCGTTTTCCTTATTTTCATTTATTTATTATTATTATTTTTTTTTTTTTTTGTAATTGTTGTAAGATACAATATACACAATCATTTTTTATTTTCTTGCGAATTAGTTTGTTTGTTTGCTTTTTTTTAGTAATTGCACCAACTTGATCGTGAGTTTATCGAATAAATCTAGCACGATATAAAATGAATGCCGAAATTTATTTCAAACAAATAGTAGTGATAAATGTCAAAACTAACACTAACATCCCCTAATTTTTAGATGATTTACTAATCTAGCATTAAAAAAGTGACGTTAGATTTAAACTAGTGTCGATGAAATTAAATGAAATTCTAAAAATTAGTTAGTGTTCGTAAATTATAATTGATAAATAAAGGATTAAAAAATATATATATTCATGCCCTTCGTGTGCGAAATATGGTCTACAATCATGGATAACACTAAAAGAAGCTCATTTAATCTCTTATATTAGTTTGAAAAGTCATATTTTTTATTGTTATTCCATACTATTTTCTGAATTATATATTTTTACATGAAGTTATAAACTTGGTAGGTAAGATAAGATAAATTAGAATTAATGACAACTAACTCCAAAATTTGTTTTGGTTGACTTCGAAATGAAAAATATCCTAGTGTAAAGATTCCATATCCCTTTTTAGTGTGAATAGTACATCACCTCATCTATTTTCATGGTCAAGATTAAATTTCATCCTACTCATTTTACAAATATGTATACAGAAATTTAACTCTCTTTTGAGAAAAAAATATTAGTCGTGCAAATATGAATCTATTTTTATAGAGTAGATTTATGAGGATCATGAGAGTAAATATATAAACTGAATTAAATGATTAAATATGTGGATCTATTTTTTTATTTATGAGAGTATATATATAGATTAATGTCAAATTTTCTAAATATGTTGTTCAAATAATATGGCATATAAGTTGTCATCATCTTCTAAATCATGAGATGATATAATAATTAATACAATATTGATAATTTATATATGATATCATTTGAGCATAAATTTGGATAAAAAAATTTGAAAAGTCTAATATTACTCATATAAATATGTGTGTGTGCATCGAGTTAGAAGAAAATTTGTATTGATTATAAAAAATAGATTACATACCGGCTCCAAATGCCTTGGTGAAATAGTCATCAAGTCGTCCGTCCAGTATGCTCCTCATGCAAAGGGCAGGTTTCGAGCTGCAAACATACATGTAATATATAACAATTTTTTCACATGATATGGGTCTGTTTTTTCATTTTTAAAAATTTTAATTTCGAATCATACTTTAAAGACTCTAATTAAAAGTATCCGATAATATACTATGTACGTTATTCCTATATGTAAGCGTAATAACAATTAAAAAAAAAATTACTGACCATACTACTAATGATTAATGGGGGATAATCAACTTCTTTTGCCATACAGCTTTAAAAAAAAATAATAATAATAAATAAATAATCAGTATCAAGAATGTAAGATTCACGCGCGGGTGTGACAGTGTTAACGTACCATACCGTTCTGTTTTTCGGTTGGAGACGTTAAGAAATAAAAAATAAAAATAAATACAAAGAAGAAAAACCCAAAACCCTAATCCTGAAAAACCTCTGTTGCACCTAAAAAGAAGAAACGAATAGGAGGAGATGTCTGGTCCAAGTGAAGCAGCACTTGACCTAGGAGCTTTGCACCGCCTTAAATCGACGGAGCCGCCAGAATGGCTGGCGCCGAGTGTGGAGCTCTCCGACACGGCACGCACCGCCTCGAAGCAGCTCTTCTCATTCCTCAAAGCTCACACCCCCAAATCGCCCTTGGATCAGTTACTGATAGAGGGGTTCGACGCCGAGCAGATATGGCAGCAGATAGACTTGCAGTCTCAGCCTCTGTTGTCTGGTCTCAAGAGACAAGTCAAGAACTTCGAGAAGAATCCGGACGAAATCGGCCAGATTAGGAAGGTTCTAGAAGGTGAAAGGAGGAATTTTGAAGGTGAAAGGAAGGTTCTAGAGGAGGAAAGTGATGGTTTTGATGATGAATTGGATGATGATGATGAGGAGGAGGAGGAGGAGGAGGAAGAGTTGAAGGAAGAGGAAGGGAATGAGAGTGAGAGTGAAGAGGAAGAAGAGAAAGGAAAAGGAGAAGGAATAGAAGATGAATTTTTGAAGATAAATGAGTTGGAGCAGTACCTAGAGGAAGATGAAGCTAGGGAATATGGCTTGAAGAAGGATCCCATTAATGATAAAAAGAAAGGTGGGAGGAAGGCTTTCGATGACGAAGATGATGAGGATGAGGAGGAGGATGATGATGAGGAAGATGATGATGATGAGGTGAGGCTTCACCTAATATGTAATACATTATTTAGGAATCAGGGAATGCGTATTAGATGTATGTTGTCATTATTGATTACTACGATTGTTTAAATAATATGTTGGTTTCAGCTTTTTAATTGTTCATATGTTTTTGGTTATTATTTTTGAGTAATTTTAATGTTCCAGCTTGGAGTTTTCGGTGAGGGTGATAAAGATGGAGAAGTGGACAATTTGGGAACTGCCAGGTACTTTTTAATAATATGAATTGTTCTATTTTATGCATTCATAGATGTGATTTTATTCTCCGGAAGATTGTTTTGGTTGAATTATTTGTTTTTTCTTAATTTATGTAACTAATGTTTTTGTGATTACTGTTTAGGTTCATGTGTGTGTATGTTTTAATTTTTTTTTTTTTTACCCGTTATTTGTTTTATATTTCCTTTTGTTTGGAGTGACTTGGGTGATATTGATATATAGGTATGAAGACTTCTTTGGTGCTAAAAAGAAAAAGGTTCCAACAAAAAAATCGAAATTGGTTGATGGTTCAGAAGAAGAATCAGGCTCGGATGAAGAAGAAGATGATGATGTGGTGATGGAAGATCAGGTACAGTTTGAATCGATATATTGCTTTACATGTAATGTATTGAGTCTGTTCGGATTATTAGTTGTAATGTTCCATTCTTAATCACAAATATATTGATTGAAATAACTCTTTTCAAGTTCTTTTCCTTCTACAGAAAAATGATAATCTTTCCACTCATGAAAAACAACTTATAAAGCTTCAATCCGAAATAGAGAAGTTGGAGAAGGCAAATTTGGACACAAAAACTTGGACCATGCAGGGAGAGGTAATTTGTTGTTTCACCATCTTCGTGTTAGAGTTACACCTGTATCTCATTGATATCCTTTGGATATAAATCAATATCGTGAATCAAAATGTGGATGGAGTTTATACAGTGTGTTTTTTGACAACAGGTAACAGCTGCTCAAAGGCCAAAGAACAGTGCATTAGAAGTTGATTTAGATTTTCAGCACAATGTTAGACCTGCCCCTGTAATTACGGAAGAGTTTACAGCATCACTTGAAGATATGATTAAAAAGAGAATCTTTGAGGTGACCTTCATGATTATGTGCATCCTGCTTGCTTGAATACATAAAGAATGGTGTTTACTTCTTCCATTTATCATTTTGAGCATTTTGTTTATATTTGTTAGTGATGATGTTTAGTCATGGTTTTTTCCCCTTTACATTGTTTCATTTGAGTCTCCGATTACTGTGGCCATGATGGCTAATTGAGCTTTTACTTAATTTCTCCTTTCTCTGATTTTTTCACAAGCAAGATTTTTGTTATGATGTTTGTAGGGGCAATTTGATGATGTTATAAAGATTCCTACTTTACCATCTAAAGCACCGAGAGAACTGAAAGAGTTGGTAAGCACCCATTTGAGCATGCAGCTTTGGTAGTTCTAATTCCTGTTTAACATTTTTATGATGATAATCAGTATGGTTCAAGCTGTCTTTTCTGTTAAAATTGCAGGATGAGAATAAGAGCAAAAAGGGTCTTGCTGAAGTTTATGAGGTTTGAGTTACTACTTCCTTGTTTAATTTAGCTGCTCTTTTGTGCCCCTTCTTGATTCTTGACCCTGCAGCCTTGATTGTATTTGTGTTGGTAACCACTAGTGACTAGAAAATTCCACCTATACTTAATTGCAGGAAGAATATGTTCAGAAGACAAATCCAGCTGCTGCCCCAATATCATTCTCGGATGAGCAGAAGAAAGAGGTGCTTTGTTTAAGTTGTTTTGTTTTATGTTTATTGTTTCCCCAAGTTATATATCTATGTACCTTTAATCTGTGATGGACATCTTAGATTAATATAGCCTTTTGGTTGTCATTGTTGCTAGGCAAGCATGCTGTTCAAGAAACTATGCTTGAAGCTGGATGCTCTTTCTCATTTCCATTTCACTCCAAAACCTGTATGCTTTTCAATTATTATAATCATCTCTACATATAGGCAGTATGAAATTTTTAAGGGGCTTATTTGTTTAACCATCTTTGATGTCTTTGCTTGAATAGGTTATAGAGGATATGTCTATACAAACGAACATTCCTGCTCTTGCCATGGAAGAGGTAAAGAAATTTTCTTTTCTACCTCTTTAAAGTATTAAGTTTCTTGTAATATAAATAGATGCTAATGTGTGTGATATGTCGTCTATGTGTAGATTGCACCTATAGCTGTGTCAGATGCAGCTATGCTGGCTCCTGAGGAAGTCTTTGCTGGTAAAGGTGATGTTAAAGAAGAAGCGGAACTTACACAAGCAGAGAGGAAGAGAAGAAGAGCTAACAAGAAAAGAAAGTTTAAAGGTAAGCTTGGATCAGAGAAATTCGAAATTATCTCACTGATGGGAATTGCTCATTTATCACATTACGTTTGCATATACAATTTATCCGTCTCTCTTGTCACCACAAATTTTGGATATTATGGTTACAGCTGAAGCAGCGAAAAGGACGGCAAAGAGGTCACGAGATAATTCATTGTTAAAGCGGAATGATGGTGACTACTCTATTTTCTCTTACTGTTAACCTCTTACTCTAAATATTAACCACATATACCTGGCTCACTGCAAACTCTTCTTAATATTGCAGACAACGAAGATTAATGTACTATTCAATGCGTGAGGGAGCTTCTTTAAACCCATTCAAGTTATTTTTCGAAAAGGAATCGGCACCATTTTTTACATCAGCTCAGTCATGAATGTTCCATGTTTTGTTGGAGCAGTGCAAGAACTACAATATGAAATGGATTGGGAAAATTGAAAAGATACTGAAAAATTGCTAGAAAGCAAGCTTGGCAGAAACTCAAGAGTTACCTTAATACTTGCTTACAAATTTAGGAATCAGGGAAAGTTGTGATAGGTAGTTTGGTCAATCTTTGATGGATAGTAATAATCCTAAAGTCTATTTTTTTGTCTGAGGCACATTAAGTTAGTCATTGTCCTATAATTCTTTCAATCAGTTTCTCTATTGTTTCCAATCTGTACTCAAGTGTACCGTTACTTTGAGCAACAAGGAAAAAAATGTACTCAAAAGAGAAGAATGTTGTCTATGGGAGATTGCTGTTGTTTTCACTTGGTCATTATCTTGTAGTTGGGTATGCTTGGTAACTTTATGGATACCATCTTATGGTGGATATTAGAAATAATTTGAATGATCCGTGACTACAATAGCAAATAATCAATATGTAATGCATCCTTTTGTAAGAGATGTATTCACAACAATTTAACATCGGGTTTCATCACAATTACTGTTATGAGAAGTCAAGATCAATAAAATTTCAAATCAAACAAAATTCTTACATGTGGAGCAAAAATGTTACGACAAATTATACATCAAGAACCTCAAAAAGCAAACTAAAACTAACTTCTAGGTATTCAGAGCAGCTGCATAAATAAAGGGCAAGAAAATCCTGTTTTGGGAAGCACATTCTGTTTCCTTTGTCTTGATACTCTACAACCCCACCTAAAATGGAAAGGTTTTTGGCCCAACAAAATAGTTCTGGTTCTATTTATTCAAGTTTTCTTCAAGCCTGTCAATTGCAGCTCCAACACCACTTTTTGGTTCCCCTCCTTGATCTGAATGAGGATAAGCAGCCATATTCCCCTCATTTGCCTTCTCTACCAGCTTCAACTGGAGCCAACCTAACAAGAAAGTGAGAAACACAGTTTTTATACTGCAAGTCAAGTTTTTTCAGGAAATTTATATAAAATATACATGACAATCTAAAGTAAACCAAACCCCATAAACCCTTGACGTGCCTGAGATTCCATCTCAAGTCCTCTTGCACAAGAGACAAAAGACTTTATAGTTGAATTAACTACTACTCAAAAATCAATATTCAGCACTACTCATTAGTCTTGATGCCCTTTTCAATTTCCATTTGCAGGTTTTAAGTGACTAGGGCCATTTAATTTTTAACTAGTACAGTACCATTTAATGTCGGTTTCATTTAAGGTCATAGGCACTGTCTCCAGCTCCTACCAATCTAATACTAATACATAATAGATCCGTTTGATTCCTTTCAAACCAAACAGACAACCAGCTAGCATGTGAGCAATTCAATCTGTTTCGAAAGAAAAAAAAACTTTTTGTTTAGCAACAGTACATGAATGGAATTAATAAAGAGATGCACATGCACTTAATTTAGCATGGATGTTAGGACAAACCTACCTTTTGCAGTACTCCTGTAGAAAAATCTTGATATTTAATTTAATGTAGCCAAGTGTAATACCAATAAAATAATACTATCACATATAATTTTAGCAAAACAAAGGTGTGAAGGGTTATTGTTTTCTAATGACTCCTAATACATAAAAGAATGTTTTTCAGGTCAGGTGACATGCCACTTCTTTGAGACCATTATCTACACATCTTTTTGGTATACAAGGAGTGAATCAATTACCGATAGGGAAACAAACTGCTGCTCCCAAAACTGATCCAAGCATCACATTCCTTACACGCCATTGGAGTGACCCCGGCACTGACATACAGAAAACAAACAATGAAAAGTTAATAAAACAAATATCAGACTTTAACATTTCTATTCTCATATTCAAGGTTTTAAATTTTGACTTAAACGATGCTGAATATAGCAGGTTACAGTATGACAACAAAAGAGATAACTGAAAAGGGACTGCTAGTTAGATTTTGCAAATGAAAGCCAACAATAAGTTAGTGCACTCGTTTGAAGTGAGAGATACAACATCTTACTAATTAATCCAAACATTGCCGCTGTGGCTGAACCAGCTCCAACAATATTGTAAACATCATGCACACCCCGTTTCTCGGCAAGTAGATTTTGTAAGCCACAAAAAGCAGCTGTGAACATACCAAGGCGCACTCCACCAACTATCGAGCCACGAGTTACTCTAATAAACCGTTTTTCCATTGCATCTCTCATCAATCGATATTGTTCACGCTTGTCAGGTGTACTCCCCAGCTTCAACATTACTTCCGCATCCTTGCTCTACAAGAACAGAACAAGACACACCATTACTACAATAATAAAACTCTCATACATTGGACAACAATCTACAACTCTTACAAAATATAAAATATCCAACAAAAAGAATTTTCATACAATATATTACACTCTTGATGAAAAAAAAAAAAAAAAAATCAAGCTTTTAAATGCAAAATCAAGCCAAAAAGTCAAAAAAGCAAAGCAGAAAAAGAAAAACCAAGTCATCAACCAGTCTATTGCGTTACCAAAAAAACGTTATTTTGCATCAACACTGAATAAAGTTAACAAATTTAGCGCACCCACAAGTTCAAAATCTGGATATACAAAGTAAAACAAATAAAGAATGCTTTAACAACGGAGAAGGCATATAAAGAAAGGGAAACTGACAATTGAAGCAGCTGCTTCCTTGCTGCCTCCGTATAACATCCCTGCAAACACTCCAATGACAGTTGCAGTGCCCCAGTTGACTGTTCCTGCTAGTCTCTGACTTTCACTATCCTGAATTTGACCCAACATTTTCTGAAAAATCGGTATTCACGATAAATATTCATCACGAAACACAGAGAGAGAGAGAGTTACATTTGAGACGGTTTCTTCGGACTTCTCCAGAGCTTCCATTTGTGAATTGAAACCTAAATGAAAAGGTTCAATTTCCACGAAATGATGGAATTTGATTGATCAAAGTCGTGAGATTTTCGATCGGTTTATGAGCAGCCCCATAGACTCTAGAGTGTATTTGATGCGCTTGCGGTTAGGTTTCGGTGGCTGACCAGTAAATGACTGGATTTTACTGTTCTCTTTTGCTAAATTACCCATCAAATCTTTTACTTTGCAAAGTTGGCAATTTTATCCTATTTTCTCTTTTATTTGTTAAAAAAAAAAAAAAATCAAATGTATCACAAGTTTACTGGACTAAATCGAGATCAAGTATTATACATACTTCTTAAATATTTATTTTAATGATGGTACAAATAAATATCAACACATCAAAGATATATGCATGTATTATGCCGTAAATGATGTTTGATGTGCGAATAAGTTAACCTAAGAGAATATGTATATCACTCAAACGGAGAGAATATACGTATCATTTAAATTAAGAGGAGATACTTATTTTGTTGATTTTTTTAAATGATAATATAATTGTTAAATAACAAATGACTAATTATTGTAAAGTAATGATAAACGATTATAATTATATAAAGAATTGTGGGTTTGAATGTTACCCATTCAACGTTGTCAAGATAAATATAAGTAATTAAAATTAGATAAGCTACATTTGATAGTTTATTACATTAATTGGTTGTTTTGTTGTGATAATATAATTTGTGTGAATTAGGTGTAAATTAAGTATCTAAAATGGACAAAATGTAAGTTAATCAATTGATATATTCTTTGTTTATAGTTATGTTTTAGAGGTTATGAGTCAAGAGATCCTTGTGTGAAACACTACATTTATTGTAATAGTTTTTAAATATAGTATTTAAAATGGAGTTTAGAACGTATAAATTTGTACTTATAAATGTGAAGAGGCATTCACTTATACTTGTATATTTGATATGTAAAAGTTCAAATGTGTGAATTACAAAAGTGTTGCATTATTTTATTTGGCTTCAAACAAAGATAGTGAAAATCGCTCCTTAAGTGCTTGTTGTATACATTATATACATACATGGAGAACATACCTCAACTATTACCAAAACGTTGACAAGATGGGTACAATGTAATATTAGAGACTTACAGTGATGATCCAACATGGTGAATGCTCTCTTGTTACTATTCTCTTCTTCTCAACAGCAGACTCACTTTCAATCTCCATTTTCTACTGTTATAGTCAGAGTCTCAGAGACAACCAAAAGATTACTTCATCATAAAGCAATCTATCAATTACAAAATTTAATCAACCAAAAAGCAAACTAAAGCCATTTCAAAACATGAAAAAGCAGCCGAATGCATGATATTGTCTTAAATCAAAAAACAGTTCCACCCAAGAAAAAAAAAAAAGGCATGCTCCAGTATCAGATTCCTCAACAACACTACACTGCATGTGAATAAAGCCACCAAAATAATTTCCACTCCCATCCAAGCAAAGTATCATCATCTTCTTCACTTCCCTCAACCTCTCTCTCACTCTCAACCATGGCATTAACACTCCTCTTCTTAACCACCATCCTCTTCATTCTCCCACCACCGACCTCGGCCACCATCCAAACCAACAAATGCCGCTCCTACTGCGGCAACATAACCGTCGACTACCCTTTCGCCCTCCAACACGGCTGCGGCCACCCTGGCTTCCGCGACCTCCTTTACTGCATGAACGACGTCCTCATGTTTCACATCCCCTCCGGCTCCTACCGCGTCCTCGAAGTCGACTACGCTTACCAGTCCCTCACCCTCCACGACCCCCACATGTCCACCTGCGACTCCATCGTCCTCGGCGCCCGAGGCAACGGCTTCGCTCTCGAGGACTGGCGCTTCCCTTACTTCAACCCCACTCACGACAACGTCTTCCTCCTCCTCCGCTGCTCCGCTGAGTCTCCCCTCTTCCAGGGCTTTCCCGGCAAGCACTTGCCTTGTCGAAATGTCTCCGGGATGGGCTGCGAAGACTACTACGACTGTCCCGCTTGGAGTCTCGTGGGCCGTAGAAGGGTCGGGCCGGCTTATGGGCCCGGCCCACCTGAGTGCTGCGCTGTTGGGTTTGAGTCCATTAAGGCCATTAATTTGACCAAGTTGGAATGCGAAGCGTATTCGAGTGCGTATAGTTTGGCTCCGCTCCGGATCAGTGGGCCGGCTGAGTGGGCCTATGGGATCCGTGTGAAGTACTCGGTCCAAGGGAATGACGAGTTTTGTAAAGCGTGTGAGGCCACTGGCGGCACGTGCGGCTATGGAACTGATGGTGTTAGACAGTTGTGCATGTGTGGGAGCTTCAACTCCACTTCTAATTGTGATTCAGGTCAGAATTCATATGATCAGATCATCATTTTAGCACTGTTTGAATTCATTTTACGGTGTTTACTAATAAAAAATTATTATCAAAAAAATAAAGTTTAATTATTAAATTACAATATATTTAATTATTAAATTGTGATTACGCTATTAACTAAACGCTTTTAAAAATCAAATTACTTTAACCTTATATAAATCCAAAATTAAATTCTAATTCTTTATTTCTATTAAAGGAATCAGATTGTAATTGATTATGTGATGAAATGACACCCATCCTCTTGGTTGTTGCTCCTCTTGAGTTTAGTCCAAGTTCGAACTACATCTATCCACTTAGGTTTGTGGGTGATTTTTCCACATCTTGTAGGTTGTCTCTCTTATTTTTGGGAGCCTAGATCCAGGATATGTTTCCGTGTTTTAATCAGGAAATTGTAATAATGATAAATGTACTTGTATATATACCATGTGGGAGACAAAAAAAAAAAAAAAACGATTTCTCATTTGTTTCATTTTTAATTAAAGCCGATTCCCTCCCATTTTCCCCGTAATTAAAAGTACCATAAGTAAATGTCAATATAGGAACATGTCATCGTCTTATTAAAAATGCTCTTAGTATTATTTACTTCTTTCTTTAAAATTTATTCAAGTTGAAGTAATTGCTGGGTTAACTATACTACAAATTGACAAGTTTCAAAAAAAAAAAAACACCACATTGATTGACAAACTTTGTGTAATGTGACGTACAGTTGGCAAATCGTCAAGTACAAGATCACAGTCTGCTGCAAAATCTTTGGCAGGTGCTGCTTTTATACTTCAATTTTTTAGTTGATTGCAATTGGATTTGTCTGGATAAAAATTTCAATTGTGATTTTAGACAAATTTTTTTATATTTTCGAAAGGGATACTTCATAAATTTTCAATGAAGTTTTTTTAAAAAAAAAAAAAAAATCGGAGTTAAATGAAGCTGTTAATAGTATTTAAATTATATTTACATTTCAATAAATGTTATCATAATTTTATTATCAAATAGGGTTTATCATAGGTTTGAGTTGGTATCCCTTCTATTATAACAAAATTTGACAGTTTGCTTAACCATAAATGACCAAATTTTCGTGGTGTTTTAAAATAATAACTTTTTTTTGGTTAACTTGTAAATTATATGGGTGTTTTAAGATAATTAAAATTCCATTTTCGGTAATTGTAAATCGTATTTCTTAACTTTACGCAGGATTGTTTTTGTTTATGTCGACATGGATGACAATAAACCACACTTGAAAGAGAGACAAGCTATGGACGAAAAATGCACGTCAGGGATATATCATTTTTTATTGATTTCAACATTATTTCTTGAATCTTACGCCAAATCTGGTTCTCGGTGTCACATTTTTATTAAGAAGGGAAGTCAATGCTCGATGATGAACTTTTTCATATACATGAATTTATCGTTTTATTTCATCAATCAAGAACAAAATAGAGCTTCCATCTATGCTTTATTTCTCTACCAATGCAAATTCAAATCACCATTTTCACACAAATTTA
Source organism: Dimocarpus longan (assembly GCA_022984855.1). Taxonomy (NCBI): domain Eukaryota; kingdom Viridiplantae; phylum Streptophyta; class Magnoliopsida; order Sapindales; family Sapindaceae; genus Dimocarpus; species Dimocarpus longan. The sequence continues at coordinate 10,358,879 of CM041024.1, forward strand.
GTGAAAGAGAAATAAAGTACAATTTTTATTTTTTTTAAAAAAAAAAGCCACTATGAGCAGACACAAATAATAAAGAAAAAGTGGTGGGTGTCACAAGGTAGTGCTGATTGACGATGCAAGAAAACTTTAGCTTTTAGTCTTTAACTTTATTATTATTATTATTATTATTGCTTTTCAACATTTTTTTTAATATAAGTTAAACTTATTATCTTTAATTATTACAGTTTAAGGTTGGAGAAGAACACATGAATCGAATTTATAACCTCATTTAGACTAATTTCATCTCATCTTACAAATTTATCGTTTTATTGTCACTATGCCAAATTCATCTTTTCATACATTTATCATTTTATGTTGTTAGGTTTTCATATTTTAGTTTACGTTTAATTTGTAAAAATAAATAAATAAATAAAAGACTTAATTATATTGTTTGTCAAAATAGCACTATTATTGTTTATTGTTTTAATTAAAAGTAATTTAGTTGTCAACAAAACTATCCCTATATTATTTATAGTAATACAAGGGTAAAATGGTTGAATTCTCAAATTCATAATTGAAGATTTAAAAATATATAAATCAAATGAGTTAAAAAGCTTTAAACTATAATATAATGTTAGGTTGTCCAAAATTTTGTAAATAAAGTTATATTTAAATAATATTACATATGAATTTTCAACATCATATTATCCAATAATTTATATGATATTGATAATTTATGTTACATTATTAAGGTCAAAATTTTGAACTATATATATGTTATGGGTAATTTAGCGATCAGAATAATTGGACCCAGAAAGATCTATAGTGCAGGCCCAGTGGCTCAAAGGCCTAATAATCCGTCATCTCTCCCAATCCATCTTCCTGACGGAGGGCCCATTTGTGATCACTCGTCATGACCGCTGATCACCTACGCTCAGTCTGACCGTTGATTCTGATCGCAGGCGCCAATTCTGAGCGCTGGCTCTGACCGTTGTCTCCATCCGCTATTCTGACCGTCAGTCTTTTCGTCAGTTCTGTTCATTCAGTTTGACCGCTGATCCTGATCGTTGACCGTTGGCTCTCATCGCTCTGACTGACCACTGGTCGTGTCCGCTAAGCCTGCTCACCAAATTATCCGCCATGATTGACCGTCTGGCTGTTCGTCAATTTTATTCATGCAAGATATTCGTCAAGAGGAACCATCCATCAGAAATGTTCAACAAGTCCTTCTCGCCCAAGATGATCCGGCTAAACTAATCGCTAACCTCTGAGCGTGGCCGTATACCGGCTCCTTCACTCGCGATATTGCCCGCCTCACTGTCATGACCAGCTGCGGACGTGTTGACTCGTAATCCGCCTCCCCGACTCTCCAAGTAGCCAGACTTATCAGAGATTTATTTATTCTCCTAACTGACTTGATATTTCGTCTGCTGGAAGATCCATCCCCGCCTTACTCCTAAGAGTCCAAAGTCAACAGAAGTCAAAAGTGTCATACAGAGTACAGTTCCAAAACGTGCCATGCACGTTATATCAACCAGAAACTGTGATCAAGATCTCGATAGCTCATCATGACATATCCAAACCAGTCACAAAAGATCTCCCTTGGGCATACCTCAGAAACGACGGATTCGGTCGCATTTAATGTATTTTCTGCCGCATTTAATGTATTTTCTGCCGCATTTATTGCACTGTCAGCCACATTAATTGAGATCCCGGCGTATTAAATGTTGTCCATCATTGTAACTGTAGTTAACTGTTCACTTTTGTCTTATTCTGTTTTACTGTAACATGTCCACTTTCTCTATAAATAGGGGACGAATTTCATTATAAAAGGGATCCTCGATTCTGAGTGTCGTTACTTTACCAAAATAGTGAGAGAGTGAACAGTGGATGTAGGCATCTTTTTGGGCCGAACCATTCTAAAATTTCTTCGTGTCTCTTCTCCTCGCCTCTGACCTCTTCTTCTCATTCTTACTACTTTGCATGCATTCCATTGACCATACGAAACTGCAGCTTGGGCCTGAAAACAATATCGTTGACTAAGGAAACCATTTTTCGACGTTAACAATATATATAATATAATTATACAACATTATAATAATAGGATATTCCGACATTATATTAAACTACAAATTAATGATGTCCTTCCAAGAACAATAAACCAAGCCCACCCATCACAATCACATAACGAAGCAAATGAATAACCTTTATGGTAAAACAGAATCAAACCCATCAAAATCACACAAAATTAAGATGACAAGATGAGTCTCATAAAACATATTTATCTCATTTTTACTCTATCGTAAAAAAAGAACAAAAAATCTCTGGTTGTTGACGACATTGGTCGAATGCCAGTAGCCCACATAACTCCCATTGTGAGTGGCATGAGTTCGACACCCACCCGTCAAATCCGAATGTATATAATAATAATAACAGTCTCCCACTATTAAGTGTGGGTTAATATTTCATCCTCGTGTGGATCTCTTCTTTATCTTCGTACGGATGAATTTCTTCTAATTAGGAGTTGTTCCTCGAACCGTGCTATAGTGTTTCTATCATGGTTGGTTTTAGTAGTCTTCTAAGTCCATCCTAGCTCTAAAAAAAAAAAAATACCATTGTAATATCATTAATCATCTAGAACCATCTCTAGTGAATACACCAAAACATTTGCACCATTTTGATGCATTTTTATGTTCCAACGTGAACACCATTTTTATTACTTCAAGGTAAACTTTTGGTGTCAATGAACAGTGCAACACGAAATTTGGTGTTGTACTGTTCATTACACCAAATTTGATATTGATTTATAAATTAATTTAATTAAAAATATATATTAAATTATTATAAAAAAATATCATTTAAAATATTTTATTGAGATCTTTAAAATGAGTATAATATTGAATATATTTTAATAAATTTTTAAATTTTTAATATTTATTGATTAAAAAATTATATATAAAATATTATTTGAAGATGTCATTTACACCAATTTAATATAAAGTAAATTGATGTATAAAAAAATTTGATACAAAAAAATTTGACGTAAACATAAAAATGATATAAAAATTGGTGTCCACACGTTTGAGATGACTTAACATCAAGGGTAAAGTCGTCAAAAATAAGTCATTAGTAGCCGACTCACTGTCAATCATGAGCCCGAAACGGATCTCTTGTTTTTCTCCACTGAGCGGGCCTTTTTATTTTGTTGTTTAAATAGGCAACACCCAAGTTAAAACACAAAAGCAGCAAATAGTATAAGCTACTACAACTTCGGCTTGTCCCTCTTTTCGTGTTTTAATATAAAAAGCGGACACCGTGTTCTCTCATTGGGTTGACTCATGAACTGCGAATTGCAATGGCCACGACAACTATTGGACTCATCTCCAAATACCCGTTGCTTCCTTTCTCTTCGTTTGATAGCTGCGGCCGTCACGTCATCCATCTTCGAAGCTCTGCATTCACTGCCAACCACTGCAAAAAAAAGGGCAAATTAACTGCTTCTTCTAGTGTGGTTACTGCTGCTCTGCCAATAACCGTTTGTGAAAATTCGAAGCCCCAGATCGCTTCATTTAATGAGGTAGTGTGTACACGCCTTCAATTTTTGTGTTTTGGTTATTGTTTACTGGTTTTCTTGATGTGGGGTGTTTTGTTTTTTTGTTGGTTTGTTGTGTAGTTGATTGAAGCTTTAATAAATCGGGTGGATTTGTCAGAGTCAGAGGCTGAAGCGTCGCTGGATTTTTTGTTGAATGAAGAAAATGAGGCATTGATTAGTGCTTTTCTGGTTTTGCTCAGAGCTAAAGGGGAGACCTTTGAAGAAGTAAGACTACTTTTTGTTGTTGTTTTTTTTTTTTTTTAAATCAATTTGTGGTTTTGAGATTCATAATCTGAATCTTTTTTGTATTACTCTTATGTGTTCAGCTACTGAGATCAATGTCAAAATGCATTCATCAATAAATACACACCTTGTTTTGGTTGATTTTTTAAGTTTTTCCTTTCTGTTTGCTTCCTCATGTTGTTGTTATGTTTATAAATCTTAGTTGGTTTCATGTATTCGTATTTAGAATGAATAAAATTTGTTTATCGGAAAACGTAATTTTTGTGCGAATAGATTGTGGGGTTGGCGAGGGCGATGATAAAGAATGCCAGGAAGGTGGAAGGGTTGGATGGTGTGGTTGACATTGTTGGAACGGGTGGTGATGGGGCGAATACGGTGAACATTTCAACTGGTGCTTCAATACTTGCTGCAGCTTGTGGTGCAAAAGTTGCCAAGGTGACAGCTTTCTTGATCCTCTTGAAATGCTGTAAATTTGTTGTGATTTGATATTTGAGGTCCTAGCGTGTGCCCATATTAATGGCTGTTTGGTCATTTGCTTTACAGCAAGGGAGTCGTTCTAGTTCTTCTGCATGTGGAAGTGCTGATGTGTTAGAAGCTTTGGGTGTAGTTATTGACTTGGACCCCGAGGTAGGTGCATTTAAATTAAAGCATTTATTGTTTAAGATTACATACGGTGTCTGGTATTGTGTTTATTCCCGTACTGTTTGAAGCTGCATTGCAGCCTTTTCTTTTTGGAGTGAGAAACTGTATCAAATGCTGCCAAGCTGATTGTTATATATGCCAATTTGTGATAGCTATTATAATTTTCATACATTTTCTATTCGGATTTGTTCGTGCAATTTTAAACAACATTTCTTCTCATAGTACTTGGAACTCAAAGGACACTAAAAAAGGTGGTTGTGGTTTTGGCTTGTCTTACTTCATGGCCTTGAACATCAAAGAGTGCTATAACAATGAATTTAATGATCTGTCCTATTCCTCCTAACAAAATTTATTGAACATGAAACCATTTTTTGACAGTACATGGCATAAACTGAAGTTGATCTAACATATATGTTATTTGATTTAATTTTTTATTATTTTTCTTGGAAACAGGGGATAATAAGGTCCGTGAATGAGGCAGGAATTGGTTTCATGATGGCTCCCAAGTATCACCCCGCTATGAAGATTGTCAGACCTGTGAGGAAAAAGCTTAAAGTGAAAACTGTATTCAATATACTGGGTCCTATGTTGAATCCCGCTCGGGTTCCTTTTGCTGTTGTTGGTGTATACGATGAAGACTTGGTAAGTACCTGACAGTAAACTATAACCGTTGTAGAAACAGCTTTATCTCGAAGGAATATTTCCTGATAAGTCAACATCATTAACCAAAAGCTTTAATGATTGTCAGCTTCTTTAAGCAAATTTTGTGAATTTGAACTTTGTGTAAATCTTAAAATCATGCACATTGAAATGCCTCCTAACAGTATTTCCTACGCTACTGCTCTCTTTAAGCACCTCTCTTAAATATTTCTAGAAATGTTTTAGGCAACCAAGTCTATATGTCAGGTAACGTGGATTTCACATGATTTTTGAAGCTCTGTGGCTTCACTGTTGTTATCTCATAAACTTCTTGGGGGATAAAAGGGATTGCACTGGTATTAGAATTGCAAGTTGTATAATTTCTCCAGAACTGTTTTTGAGAATCCTCCATGCATTCCCGATGGATCTGTAAAGTTAGCTGCCATAATATTGTGTGTTTGGTGTCCATTATTTTCTCTTATCATAGATTCCATCTCAACTAGGATATGTAATGGATACTGCACTGTGTAATGACTTTTATCATATGTTCCAAGGTGTGCAACTTGGGAGCTCACTGTATCTTGGACGTAGTTTGTTGTAGGTATTGATGGAACTTTTTCCCATGATTGAAGCTTGCTTTTCTGACTGTTGGATAGGTACTCAAAATGGCCAATGCATTGCAACGATTTGGCATGCAAAGAGCTCTAGTTGTCCACTCAGAGGGCTTGGATGAGATGAGTCCCCTTGGTGAGATTATTATTATTTAGTAATCAAGACGCATAAAGACATAGATTTTGACTCCTTTTAACCATCCTAATGCTTTCATTTGACTCTTTTTTCCAATCTCATATGCATCTCATGTAACTCACACAATCTAATCTGAATACAGGACCTGGTTTTGTCCTTGATGTCACCCCAGAAAAGGTTGAGAGATTCTCATTTGATCCAGGTAAGACCTTGCCCTCGATTTATACTTATGTTTCTCTTTATTCAAAATGGAATGGTTTGATGGGGTGGGGTGAAAACTTAGTTGTACATCATGAATCAGTTGTGCTTTGTTATGCTTTCAAGTAGTTGTAGTGTGGTATCGATATATCTGCTGCTAAAGACCTTAGTCTGTGTGTATGGTAGTGGATTTTGGCATCCCTCGCTGCACTGTAGATGACTTGCGAGGTGGAGGCCCCGAGTATAACGCAGAGGTCTTGAAGCGTGTGCTGTCAGGAGAGAAAGGGCCCATTGCTGATGCACTTGTAAGTTTACTACTCTCCAATTCTTACAATCCTAACTGACTGCTCTCTCTCTCTCTCTCTCTCTGTGCATATAATATTCGCATTTTAACACAAGTGAATTGATGAACTGAATTTTAATCCAACTCTACTTGGGACAGATCCTGAATGCTGCTGCAGCTCTGTTGGTTAGCGGCAGTGTGAAAACCTTGGGTGAAGGCATATCCTTGGCTCGTGAAACACAATTGTCCGGAAAAGCTCATAAGACGCTTGACCTGTGGATAAAAATCTCTAATGTGAGTGAAACCTGGTTTTGAATTTATTACTTCTGTAGAAATGGAGCTAACCAAATCTATTTTGCTTTCTCATCTTTGATTATAACAGAAGGAGCTAACCGAATCTATTTTGCTTTCTCATCTTTGATTATAACAGAACCTAAATTAGTTCCAACTATGTGGAGAGTGCCAAAGTTTATTTCGGCTTCCCCAACAAAGTTTTACCCATATTGTTAAATTAGTAATTCTACAGGAAAAAACACTAGCAAATTTTCAAGTTGCCACCAGAGTGGATTTATATTTAGCTCACCGAATACCAGATGCTCAGAGGATTTAACAAAAATCCTGTTCAGAGGACAATAAAATGTTGAACTAATATAAGTTACAAATAGTAGCCTGGTTGCAGTTGTCTCTAATATTGAAGCCTTTTCATGTATAATAAATGAACTCAAATAGTTTGTTCGAAGTTTCATTTTCAGATGATTATGCTATATAATAAAAATTTAGTTTGCAAACTTTTGTACTTTTCATATTTATCATATGGTCAGAGCACATTAAACGATCTTTTGCATGAGCTTAGTACATGCCAAAATATCATTTTGGAAAGAAGACTAATTCTCCTTTCATTAACATTTAAAACTGTAACTATTCTATGTGGTTGAACATTTGCAGAACCAAAGGAGGCAAGTTATATACTAATAGCCAATATGTTATAATGAAACGAAATACAATATAGATGTAATGCCGTGGCATACAACATAGATTTTAGAGAAATCTAAATGTCAGCAGTTAAATGACAGGAGAACGACTCTTCATTTCACACTAATGGTACACGTGTTGTTACTTTTACACACCATGGTTGTTTACTACAACAGCTGAGAGTTTTTTCACTTCTTCTCATGTACATGAACTTCTAGCTCTGACTTATACACAGTCACAACTGAGAAGGTTATTTGGCGACGGCACCAGCATCAGCCAGCAGAGGCACCAGCTTACCTCCTTGGTGCTTCTCTACAACAGCTGCAACAACCAAAACAAGAAATAAGGGAACAAATAGAATAATTCACTAATGGACATTCAATTGTCTCAATGTAGCGCTTGTTTGTCACAAAGGAAAAAAAAAAAAAAATCAAAATAGGCAATTGTAGTAAAGAGTGCATGTATGGTCTTACCATCACACCCACCGATGTGTTTCCCCCCAATGAACACATTAGGTACAGTCCTCTGCCCTGTCCATTCTAAAAGAGCTGCTTGAATTTTACTTCCATCACCTTCAAAATGATAGAGAATTTCCTTACAAAATTTGCCGTAATAACTAGCTTAGAAAAGATGCTCAATCCTGTGCAAATGCAACACAAAAGTCGTGGAGAGGAAGACTAGAATCGCTACAGTTATTAGTAATCACAAGAGTCATTCTATCTATCCTACAAATTCAATCATTCAACATTTGCAATTCTTACGACAACCCAGTTCAAGAAAACCAATTCCACTCTAGAAACTGCTACCTGCCACACAAGTGATCAGCTCCTAAATTAAACTGTCATGAAGTTCTAGTTCATGAAATCACACGAAACTTGTGGAGAGAAGATAGAACTTGCTACATATAATAGTAATCACATGAATTCAAAGTTAGAGCTTCTATCTATAGCACAAATTCATTCATTCAATATTCGCAATTCTTATGAACCCAAGTTCAACAAAACCAATTCTATTCTACAAACCAAATGCCACACAACAAGCCAGCAGCTCCTGAATTAAATTTAAAACCGTCTTGTCGATCTAGTTTACCAAATCAATCATCCACTGCCTATTGCTTTAATATTTCCTACACACAATTTGAACCACAAACAATGTTAAAAAGTCAAAATAAAATCCCAATTCATTCACATTCTTCAACCTCATAAACCCTAATCTTTCACAGCCAAAATTTGATTAAGAAACTATACTATACAATGCAATTAAAAAAACAGCACATACTTTCCTCATCGAGCTCAATGAGTTTGTAAGATGCACCTAGCTGCGTGAGCAACTGCTTCACTCTCTGACAGTAACCGCAGTAGGTTTTGCTGTAAATATATAATTGAAAATCACTACAACCACTTAAATTCGACCCAAATAACTTGATAATCTTTCAAAAGGAGAGGTTTTTTAGAAAATATTTATAACAAGTTGGTAGCCTGATCATATATTTTTAATTGTTGTTTGATCAGATTCAAATGAAAGGGGAGCATGATCAAAGCAAAGGAAACAGAAAGAGAACCTGAAAACGACAACAGGATTGGAGGAGACGATGGTCTTGGCCTTCTCAAGCGCCGCTTGCAGCTCTTCTTTGCTTATCTTGCCGCCCGAGAACATACTCATCACCGACCCCATTTTTCTCTTTCTCACTCTGGTTGGTTGGTTGCTCACAAATTACCTTTCTCGGGAAAACAATTCCATTTGTTTTTGTTGACCGTTTAATACTCATGAGATAGGAATCTAAAGCGCGTACCGAATATTACTCCCGAGACAAGTCGACCCGTATTAAATAAAATAAATTGTCCACATTTTGTAGGAGAAGGGGCTCAATCTTTGGCCGTTAACTATTGAAAAGGTGGGGCAGTAGAGATAGGTCGGTGTCACTACGTCAACACACCCTATGCTAGGAGAAGATTTTATACTGCTTTCAAATTCACTCGAGGCAGCCCCCTTTTCATTTAATTAACGTAGTAGTCTATAATTTGGACTCTATTTTCATAAGTGGACTTGGGCTTGGGTTTTATCTGTTTGGTTCCTGTCCAAAAGTTTCATGTTTATGGAAAAAAAAATCCAACAGTATATTATACATCGACGAATTTACCGTGAATTCAAACATAAACAAATGACAAATGCAAATAGATAATTTTTTTTAAGTACTCACAAATAAAGAATGTGAACAATGATTCTTGATAATCCTTAATTTTTGAATCATGATATTTATTCATGACCTATAGATCGTAATACTAATGATGTTAAAAAAGCTAGTTTGAATAATTTGGTATTACTTTTAATAAATAACAAATTTGAGTATTTTGTCACCGATTCGAACCCACAACTGTGAGGACAAACCCCTAACAAGTATTCTGACTAATCTATTAACAAGAAAGAGAGATTCTCCCTTCTTATTTCTTCCAATTACTAAACATATGATAATACTGTTGTTAAATGAAACATGAATGGAACTTTCCGAATCCAGATTTCCACAAGTTAAAGAATGTAGATGTACAGGGGACATTGGAAGGCAAAATGACTGATCATAAGAAGTTGTCGATGCTCTTTTGAGGATAGTTTTTGTTCCTTTTTTTCAAGTTTTCTCTTGGCAGCAAAAATGGCTTCAAAGTCTTTTTACAATCCTTTTGGTTTTGACTTGAAATCTGAAGATGAATTTACAGATGAACTCCCACTTCTGTTTCTGTTCCAGAAACCACTCCATTTGATCCTGCGGCTAGAAGGATCATTTGGGGTTCCACTTGCTTCCCTGGTAAAGCTGGACTTGGCCATTTCTCTTAGTTGTTTCAACCATGGTCTATCTGCTGTGCCTGAGCTCCTCCTACTTCCTGAGGTCCTGTATCTGTCAGCTGAAGAACTTGTTTCCAGAGTTTCTCCAAACCCACGTTGGTTCAATGGAAACTTGCTTTCCAAGTTCTTTGTCAAATTATGTGGGAGGACAGTGAGGAGAAATCCATATGAAGTTCAAACCTGTTAAAAAGGGGTTGTCATCAAAGTCCAGCTTCTTTGTTTGTCTATATAATGCATACCATTCATTTGTCACCAGTGCAAAAAATCCTACTAAGAACAGTATATCCATGAAGATTCCAATTGTACTCTCGGCCCCAGCTGAGAATTCCTTTTCCAAGAGAACCAAACAAGAAGCAAACACACCAACTCCGCAAGCAACCAAAATGATCTCAACCAGTTGAACCTTTTTCTTAATGAAAGGCTTCTTAAGGACAAGGAAGAAGAACTGAAAAGAGGTGAAGCTCAGTAGAATTATTGTTGGAGTTTTAGAGGACCAGTCATCCATGTAAGCACCAGCCATGATTCCTAGAGCAATTCTCTCTATGGATTCAAGCAGTGTGCAGTATATCATAAGTATTCCAAACAGCCTCTTTATGAAAGGTGCTTCCACGTCTTCTGTTCCATCATCAGAGGCGATAATACCATCACCACTTGCTTCTGGGGATTGCCCCCTGCAATCTGTGAGAGCATGTACTTTGGAGGACCTCTCAGATCTTCAAATAGAGGGCCGAACATGATCAAATAAACAGACTTCGGTTGGTTTTCCATGTCCATTGGCCTCTTTTACCAGGACCAAGCGTTACTCAGACAATGTCTTGATACCAGTGAAATATCTGGCCTTCCCGGTGGACTTCCTTGTATTGAAGTAGCTTCCCAAGAGTAATTCCAACAGAGAGGAATAAAAGAAGGGACACCAGCAGAACAGACAACACATCCAGCAGCGTAATGCCCGCCATGACTCCCAATGCTGCTCCACCTTGAACCATAAAATTAAGATAAAATCTTATACTTTTGTGCTTGATGTGCTTTGGAAAACTATTAAAATGAGAACAAAGAGTATATAAACTATATGCACATAACATAAACTCAAATTCAATCCCTTACGTAGATCATATTATATAGAAAGCAACTTGAAATATAATGAATGTCTAGAGTGTTGGTTTTGGCTAAATTAGCCATGATAATCAATCCCACATCTAAGGAATACAAAATGGTGGGATGTTTGGTTGACTATAAATAAATCCTTTAGCTAATTGATTTAGTACCCCAAAATAAACAAGAATTGTAAAAGATCCATACATTTGTATTATTCTTGTTTTCTCCCCATATGTTTCTGGGTTTTTGGATCTTACCCAGATTTTGTAATATTTTGCTTTGGAGCTAGTGGAAGTTTTCAGCAGCGCCCGTGGACGTAGGTTTTATACCGAACCACGTAAATTCTGGTATGTTCTTTCTTTTTTCGCTTTGCATTTATTTTTCTGCTTTTCTGCTTTATTAGTATTTGTTATTTATATTTAATAGCTAGCATTAGTAGTTGTGTATTTGTTTAATTTCCGCTGGGCACAACAAGTGGTATCAGAGCCCTAGGTTTCGATTGATCTAGGAAATTGTCTAGGGCATTAGCTAGCTATTAAATATTTGTTTGTAAAACTTCGGTGTTATTTTGGAATAGTTACAATTTAGGGAAGCTCTGTCAAAAAGACTATAATTGTCTAAGGAGACTGGATTTTAAGTGGGACCGTTTGTGACCCCTCCAGCCTTTCCTGGGAGCTAACCTTTTGAGTACTATTCATTTGATCACCAAGCTATTGGCATAAAACTTTTGTTGTAAAGCAGAAATGGCATCATCTTCACATGTAAAAATTGAAGTAGAGAAATTTGATGGTCGAAATAATTTTGGCCTATGGCAAAGCGAAGTTACGGACGTCTTGTATCAACAAGATTTGGATATTGTTCTGGAAGAAACAAGACCAGAGAATATTGAAGAAAGGGACTGGGAGAGGCAAAATGCGAAGGCATGTGGTTTAATTCGCTCATGTCTCTGTAGAGAGCAGAAGTATCCGTTCATGAAGGAAACCTCTGCTAGTAAATTGTGGAAGGCGCTGGAGAACAAATATATGAAGAAAAGCAATGAGAATCGGCTATATTTGTTGAAGAGGTTGTACCGTCTTCAGTTGAAACCAGGTTTGAATATCAATGACCATATTGATAATTTCAACCATTTGTTAGCTGATTTGTTGAATTTGGATGAAACGTTCAAAGATGAGCAGAAGGCCATGCTGTTGATAGGATCTCTTCCTGATGAGTTAGATCATTTGTGCATTACACTTATTCATGGGAAAGAAAAATTGTCCTTTGAAGAAGTGTGTGCAGCTTTGCTTAATTATGAAATTCGTAAGAAAGATCAGAAAGAGAATAGGGATGAATTAGCAGAGGCGCTTACAATTAGGGGAAGAAGTAAGAGTCGGAAACAGGAAAGAAGGGGCAGATCACAGTCAAGAAAAAGACCTGATAAAGATGAATGTGCCTTTTGTCATGAGAAAGGGCATTGGAAGAAAGATTGTCCGAAGCTGCAGAAGAAAGATAAGGGCAAGGGTAAAGCTACTTCCGATGCATATGTAGCCGAACATGAGGAAGAAGATTTTGTGTTGGTTAGTCTATCATCAACATCTGGATCTGGTGAGTGGATTTTAGATTCGGGTTGTACTTATCACATGTGTCCACATAAGGAATGGTTCTTCAACTTCGAAGAGCTAAATGGTGGAATTGTGCTCATGGGTAATGATAACTCATGCAAAACTAAGGGGATAGGTTCAATCCGATTGAAGAATCACGATGGATCGACCAGAGTTTTGACAGAAGTTCGGTATGTTCCAGATTTGAAGAAGAATCTCATATCATTGGGAGCCTTAGAATCTAAAGGCTACACGGTATCTATCAGAGATGGAGTTATGAGAGTGGTATCTGGGGCTTTGGTGGTAATGAAAGGTACAAGGAAGAACAACTTGTACTACTACGATGGTAGTACAGTTACTGAATCAGCAGCAGCAGTATCAGAGAAGGATGTTGATTCAGATATGATCAGGTTATGGCATATGCGTCTGGGACATGCAGGTGAGAAAGCTTTAAGCAGTTTGGTGAATCAAGGCTTGTTGAAAGGAGTAAAAACCTGCAAGTTAGATTTTTGTGAACATTGTGTTCTGGGAAAGCAGACGATAGTGAAGTTTGCAACTGCAGTTCATGATACTAAAGGTATTTTGGATTATGTTCACTCTGATGTGTGGGGACCCACAAGGACAGCCTCCTTGGGTGGTAAACACTATTTTGTTACATTTGTTGATGACTTTTCCAGGAGAGTTTGGGTATACACGATGAAGAATAAGGATGATGTACTTGGGATTTTCCTTAATTGGAAAAAGATGATTGAGACTCAGACTGGGAGAAAGATTAAGCACCTCAGAACAGATAATGGAGGTGAATATTGCAGTAAATCTTTTCGAGAGGTCTGTCAAGATGCGGGTATTGTACGTCATTTTACAGTTAGACACACACCACAACAGAATGGGGTGGCAGAACGCATGAACCGAACGTTGCTGGAGAAAGTTCGGTGTATGTTGTCCAATGCTGGGTTGGGCAATGAGTTTTGGGCTGAGGCAGTGACTTATGCATGTCATCTCATTAATCGCTTACCGTCAACAGCGATCGGTGGTAGAATTCCATTGGAGGTATGGTCTGGAAAACCTGTTACTGATTATGATTCTTTACATGTCTTTGGTTGTTCTGCTTATTATCATGTAAAGGAATCTAAATTGGATCCGAGAGCAAGGAAAGCTATATTTGTGGGGATGTCTTCAGGGGTGAAAGGGTATCGTCTTTTATATCCTAATTCGAAGAAGATAATCTTCAGCAGGGATGTTACTTTTGATGAGTCTTCGATGTTGAAAAAGACTACTCGGAAGCAGGTGGAGTTTTTTCAGAAACAGATAGAGTCAACAAATAATCCAGCTAGAATTGTTGATGCAGATGATGACACTCCTATGATCAAGGAGGTTACTGAAGAAGAAGGAGAAGAAGAGGTTCCTACCCAAGAACCTTCGCAGCAACAAGAATCAATTGCAATAAATAGGCCAAGACGTGAGATTCGCAGACCTGCTCGTTTTGCTGATATGGTGGCCTATGCACTTCCAATTGTAGATGATGATGTTCCTTCCACTTACGGAGAAGCAGTCCAATGTTCTGAAGTTGATAAGTGGAAGAAAGCTATGGATGAAGAAATGCAGTCTCTTCGGAATAATGAAACTTGGGAGCTAGCTCAACTACTGAAGAATAAGAAGGCAATTGGGTGCAAATGGGTATTTACTAAGAAAGAGGGATTTCCAAACAAAGAAGATGTTCGCTACAAGGCAAGGTTGGTGGCGAAAGGCTACGCTCAGAAGGAAAGGATTGACTACAATGAGGTATTTTCTCCAGTTGTGAAACACTCTTCCATTAGAATTTTATTGGCCCTTGTAGCTCAATTGGATTTGGAACTAGTTCAAATGGATGTAAAAACTGCATTTTTACATGGTGATTTGGAAGAGGAAATCTATATGACTCAGCCAGATGGATTCAAGGTTGCTGGAAAAGAAAATTGGGCTTGCAAATTGAAGAAATCGCTTTATGGTTTGAAACAGTCTCCGAGACAATGGTACAAGCGATTTGATCAATTTATGATAGGTCAAGAGTACACCAGAAGCAAATTTGATAATTGCGTATACTTTCGAAGGCTACAAGATGGTTCCTTCATCTACTTGCTCTTATATGTTGATGATATGCTGATAGCTTCTAAGAGCAAAGTGGAGATTGAGAAGCTGAAGACTCAGTTGAGTTCAGAGTTTGAAATGAAGGATTTGGGTGAAGCTAAGAAGATTCTCGGTATGGAGATTAGCAGAGATAGAGGAAAAGGCAAGGTTTGTTTGACTCAGAAGCAATATCTGATGAAGGTATTACAGCGTTTTGGTGTATCTGAACAGTCAAAACCTGTAAGTACGCCACTTGCTCCTCATTTCAAGTTGAGTGCATCATTATCTCCGAGTACTGATGAAGAACGAGAGTACATGTCTCGTGTTCCGTATTCTAATGCGGTTGGTAGCCTGATGTATGCTATGGTGTGTACAAGACCTGACATTTCGCAAGCGGTTGGAGTTGTGAGCAGGTATATGCATGATCCTGGTAAAGGACATTGGCAAGCTGTGAAATGGATTCTACGGTACTTGTTAAAAACCGTAGATTTTGGTTTGGTATTTCAGAAGGAAGATTCACTTGGTCAGTTTGCAATCGGATATGTTGATTCAGATTATGCTGGTGATTTGGATAAACGACGGTCAACTACTGGATATGTATTCACTCTTGCGAGAGCTCCTGTAAGTTGGAAGTCTACTTTACAGTCAACAGTTGCTTTGTCTACGACAGAAGCAGAGTATATGGCATTGACAGAGGCTGTGAAGGAAGCAATTTGGTTACAAGGATTACTGGTAGAGTTGGGAATGGGACAGAAGAATATTACTGTTTACTCGGATAGTCAAAGTGCCATTCATTTAGCAAAGAATCCGGTATTCCATGTTCGCACCAAGCATATTGATGTCCGATATCACTTTGTGCGGAAAATTCTGAGTGAAGGGTCGATTCTCTTACAGAAAATTGGGACTGCTGATAATCCTGCAGATATGATGACCAAAGTGGTGACAGCAATCAAGTTCAACCATTGTTTGGACTTGATCAACATTTTGAAAGTCTAAAAGACATATATGAAGGTATTACTGAAGGCTAATACGCCAAGGTGGAGATTTGTTGGTTTTGGCTAAATTAGCCATGATAATCAATCCCACATCTAAGGAATACAAAATGGTGGGATGTTTGGTTGACTATAAATAAGTCCTTTAGCTAATTGATTTAGTACCCCAAAATAAACAAGAATTGTAAAAGATCCATACATTTGTATTATTCTTGTTTTCTCCCCATATGTTTCTGGGTTTTTGGATCTTACCCAGATTTTGTAATATTTTGCTTTGGAGCTAGTGGAAGTTTTCAGCAGCGCCCGTGGACGTAGGTTTTATACCGAACCACGTAAATTCTGGTGTGTTCTTTCTTTTTTCGCTTTGCATTTGTACCCATATGTTTCTGGGTTTTTGGATCTTACCCAGATTTTGTAATATTTTGCTTTGGAGCTAGTGGAAGTTTTCAGCAGCGCCCGTGGACGTAGGTTTTATACCGAACCACGTAAATTCTGGTGTGTTCTTTCTTTTTTCGCTTTGCATTTATTTTTCTGCTTTTCTGCTTTATTAGTATTTGTTATTTATATTTAATAGCTAGCATTAGTAGTTGTGTATTTGTTTAATTTCCGCTGGGCACAACATAGAGCACAAAATAGGTTTACGTCTCACATACTTGAGATTTAAGAGGATAGAAAAAACTGAAGTTTAAAACCATTTACATTTAACAATGTCAGATACTGGTTGACAAATGTCATACAGAATGCTGGCTTAAAATCACTTGGTGCATATTCAAATGATGATATCCTGACGCATCAGTAATAAACCATTTATCAGTTAAGTAACGCTCTTAGTTGATGATTCCTTATAACAAATATTGGTAACACTATTTTCCATCCTCCACACATCCTTTATATTAAGAAGTCAAAACCATTTATAGATATCCTTTATAAAAGCTATAAAGAGAATGTTATCTGATTTGATGCAAGCACCAACATCATTTGCGCAAGCTAAGAAGTGGTTCCAGCCAAATCTATGGATAGAAAGTTGTATAAAGGAAATATGAATATTTGAGATACCTATAAGTAGAGCAGGAGAGGCCTTGCAAATAGAAGGTAGAGCTATAATTACTAGAAACATCTCAAATCTCGGGAATGTGAGTGCTCTGTTTTACAGGATTCCTCTTCCTGAATTTCAGAATTAGAAGAAGGAAAGCATGCAGAAGCACCAAACTACCACCAATGACAGCTAACCAAAACATGCATCTGTCAAAATCCCTCCAACTGCAAGAAAGAAAGGAAGAGTGGTAAGATGGTACCAACGTACAGTGAACGTCATCATAGTACTTGAAAACCTTGGAAAAATGAAGAAGGATTTCATTGATAGCATATTGCATTAGAACTAACATCTCGGTCACAATCAGCTTTTTGCAATAACGCAGAACTTTTGTTTTACAGATTTTATAGCACTTGAGAGAATTGGAGTGGACAAAATAGCATTTTGGATAGAAAATGACTGCATTCTACAGTTATCTACCGAAACATGTTTTTAAATGTCAACTTATTTATACAGTTTTCAGAATTTTTCTGCTCGACCACTGAATTCCTGTCAAATATCCATTAAATTCTTGGCGTATATGATACATACGGCAAAAGAATAGTTTGTTAAAGATAGAAAAGAAATGCAAGAATAACTTAACTATTAAAATTTTGCAAACCAATGTAATCTGCTTCAGGCTTAGTATCTCGGCTCTACATACATATGATACACTGGATCAGATAAATTATTCATTACTTATGAGAAGGGGCTAAAAAACATATCACAGTAAATGATTTTTGACCTCAAAGTATAACTTGTATTCCACTGGACTAAGTGATGATCCATACACAGTAGCAACCCTATTTAAATTCCCTCCTTTGACTGGTGGCTCACGTTGAAAAAACCCTAAAAGATTAAATCTAGAAATGTAGGAATGAGGGCCAGTATGGGGGCTTGATCCCACCCTGACTGGCTGGATGTGTCCAGTTTCCCAGGGGAGATTAAGGTAGGGAATACTCCATTGTATACCCCTAGTAAATTCATAGTACTCAACTGGCAATGTAACTGCCAACCATCTAGACAGTCCAAATACCTGGATGTGGCAAGCAGTTCTCTGCACACAAAGAAAAGAATCAGAAGCAACAGATTTAGAAGAAGTTCAACATGTTATTTTTTATTCATCGAGAAAGAGAGAGTGGCTCTAATTCAATTTCAGAGGTGAATGGGGTTCTTTCACCATGCTGACTTCTGTGCTCCTGAGCCCCAAGTTGGGCTTCTAATTGCCGAACTCTCTGGAGGAGCTCCCTAACGAGTTGGTCCTGTCCCCCAGATTGGTTGACAGTGGATTGTCTGCTTCTCCTACTATCCTCGTCTGGTGAATTTCGATTTTGTACCTATGCCTCTTTTCATGCTGAAGCTCGGCGGAGTGGTACACAGGTTCATTACCACAGTGAAGCCTGTTACCCATCTTCTCTATGCGAACCTCCGTTCCGATGCTGTGGTTCACCCTCGTTTCTCCGAACCGGGAGTCGCACGTGTCCGTGGCTTGCTTTAACTTGTCGATGCCCATCCTGGCCCGCTTTGGTTCTCAATCCTGAGGGATAAGCTGCATTTTCGTCATCGCGAGCTCGCTGGAGCCGAGCTCTGGATGACATGTTAGAGGAATGGACTGATCCCTCAGACTGTGACAATTCCCTGGCAAGTCTCCCATTTTCTACTGGGATCCCGACTGGTCTTGGACCTGTGTTAATGCTTTTACTGCTTCCACCAGTTGTGTCATGGTATTTTTTAGTACCTCCTGACGTAGTTGTAAGATCTGCACGGCGTTCTCTCCAGTGGTGTTAGGCACATATTGGTGAGTGGGGAGTGAAGGCATACCTCGAGTATTCTCGGGAAAGGGCATATTTGAGGTTCTAGCCCCTAGGTCGGCTGGCTCTCCAACTGACTAGGTACCTCTTTGGTAGTTTGAGTTATCGAGCTGGTCAGCAATCGCACCTGGGCCAGCAATCGCTTTTGAGCTTTTGGTGGTTCTTCCTCTAACCATTGTGTCTGGTACACGAACTTTGGAAATTAAGGATGAACAAGATGAAACTGTAGGAAGGGTCCCTCCTTCTAACGTCAAAATGTCGACGTCTGAAATTAGTCGATTAGGTTCGTGTAGGCCTAAACTAGATATAAGATGAACTAAACGAAAGCACACGAGAAACTAAAGAAAGGGTAGATGAAGAACAAAGGATACCGGAAGTTTTTAAGTGATTCGGCTTAATATTTTGCATACGTCCACTATTCTCTCATTGTTTTTTATGAGTATCTATCCTCTCATTCACAATGAGGATCCTCCTCTATTTATAGAAAGTGGATATACTACAGTAGCGCCTAATAAGTTAAAATATAATAATGATTACACTTAATACTTTAGGATTTCATTTAATACGTCTGTGTAACACCCTTACCCCAAATTCCCGTCTGTACGAGAATCGAGACGTGGGATGTTACTCTTTTTCTTATTTCAAAATTTCTTTTATAAAAATTATCGTTTTCAAAAAAACTCTTATTATACTTTAACGAAATTTCGACAGAATTTTCTCTATTTTCTGAAGATCCAAATTTAAACCTGTAGGAAAATACACTTCTAAATCAATTCATTTTCTCAACTTTCGATTTCGGACCTCTCGTCCGTTTCCAATTCACTCCAACACACAAACATTTAACAATAAATATTTCTTTTAACATTTAAACATTTTATAAAAATAATACCATATAAAATCTTTCTCAGTGGATAATTTACAGAAGTTATTACAAGTGATAAACGTTAAATCCACACAACATGATTGTGGCCAAAATAGGATATTCCTACAACACAACAATGATGATTACCAAAATGATGAGGGCGGATGTGACTTGAGGGAAATTGCAGCTATTTTGTCTTTGTCTTTGCTTCAAGCCTTATTTAACTACCTGCGCGCGGTAAATCCAACGCGCTAAGTCTTTCGACTTAGTGGGTGTACTCACATAATATTGAAATCATAATTATATTAAAACAATATGCACGATCATAATTTATTTATCAATAAAACACACGGTACCCAATTTCACAAAATAAATCATAATTCTGTGACTTTCCAATACATTTTTATTGCAAGTACAATCACAATCTAATTTTCACAAATGCCATTATCAAATAAAATCACAAGATTTTCTTTATTCAATTTATTTTAGCCCTTCGTAAAGTCTATCACGATACCATGGATCGGTAACGGGTTTACTGGCATCAGCCAGACTAAACGGCAACCCCGGCAACGGTCGCTCGGTGTCTATCCACCGGGTCGCATATCACAATCTGTTTCCGTTTCAGGACCGGGCATTCGGTGTCTCTCAAAGTCCGTCATACAACGTCTATAAGCAATCATAACGGTGCAGTACTGCTAAAAATCACCCTATTGGCTAGCCAACTACCAATTCCCACCTACCGGTGATTAGTTTTACTTGGGCCCTTTAAATTTTTCAAAAATACAGAATTTAACAAGACTTTAATCACATAAACATTTTATTTCATATTTAAATCTGTTATTCCAGATTCTTCGGGGTACCACTCGTGATCATTTCAAATGACCATTTCGCCCATAATCTCATTATCACATCTTAATAAAATTATTATCTCATTTCTCTTATTTTTGGGACGATCCCAAAATAGGATATTCTCAAAATTTTTCATTTCAAATATTAAATCCATCAAACATACCACCAATACATCACATAATTAACATCTCAAGGCAAACAGAATGACGGAAATACCCCTATAATAATTTATATATCAATTTCGACTATAGGGGATTTTAATTTAAAAAATTGTTTCAAAGTCATTTTTCTTCAAATAAATTCATCAAATAACATATAATTAACACCCAAAACTATTTAATATCTCAAACAAATAATTAAATCAACTATCACAATAATAAATATATATTAAAATTCGGAATTAATAAGCAAAATTTTTAAAAATATGAGTACACCAACCTTTGGGCTTTCTACTAGCCTCTAACAGCTCTCAATTGATCCCTAAAATCTTTAATTGAAATTTCTGGGATCAGAATCGCGTATTTCTCTACCTGGGGTTTGAAAAATTAAAGAAAATCATGCTTGAGAGGTGATTAAGCTATCATATAATGTTATTGATGCTTCCTAAATATTCTAGCATGCTTCTACATGAATTTCTACACGATTTGAGCTCTCAATGGGATAAAAAAATTAACTTACCCGAATTTCACTTCACTGACAATTTTTCAAGTCTAGATTTAGACACCCAATAGCTTGAATAAGGTTAGATCTAGGTGTTTTGGCTAAGAAATGGGTTAAAAAGGGTTATTAAAGTAAAAGAAATAAAGAAAATAGGAAATAAAATAAAAAAAAAAACAAAAATTCTCACCAGAGAACGCAGCCGACCGAGGAGAGAAGAAAATGAATAATGCCGGTCACTATGCTTGTCTTTTTATATAATTTTTTTTATGTTAAATTACAATTTAGTCCCTCAAAAATTTAAAATGTTAAATCGACCCCTAAACTTTTTAAAATTCTCATTTAAACCCCTCGAATAATAAATATTCCTAACTTGATATTTTCTTTCATTTTTTATTCCATCTTAACCCCAAGACCAACTACTTTATTACCTTTATGCCACTCATTGAAGTTTTATTTTAATCCCACTTGAAAATAAAATTCAATATATATATATAAAAAAAAAATTTAGAAAATTTTGGGACGTTACAGTCTGGGTTACATTTAATGCGTCTGACAGTTGTCAAAATATGTTGTTTATATGGCTAACCCAAGTGGGCTAGATAAGATCTTCGTAATCTAAACTGTAATTCAGGCTGTAATCTCTTACGGGGTTGGCGTATACAACACGTCTTGAACTGTAATCAGCTTTGTGGTTTGACTGTAGTTGACTGGTGACTTACGAACTATAGCGGTTGACAGCTCGTCTCACCACCTGGAACATCTGAAGTCTAACTGTGTTTTGGCTCTATGGATAGATCATGTAGCCTGATTCTACGAGTAGAACATATGGCGAGCTGCATGTCGGATGAGTTGGACTCCTATACGGGTTGTGCATTAACTGAATGTGCAATCTCTTTTTCTTGAGAGGTCTTGGTTTTAGGCTTCTACTTGTCTTAGGTCTTTATCAACAGTACTGGACTTTTACTAGTCCATTTAAAGTAACTTAAAAATACCCATAACAAGATGATAAAAGAATGTTGGATTTTTTTTTTGGGACAAATACAAAAATAACATATTAAATTAATGACTCAACATTTATGTCATTTTTTAAAAAATGTAACAATTGAGTCCTAAATCATGTGTAAAAATACCAAAAGATCCTTACAATAAATGTAACAATTGAGTCACTTTTCAAAAAATGTAGCATTCTCACGAATTTTATTAAGGGTATTTGTGTAAAAAAAAATAAGACTTGGAACTCAATTGTTAACTTTATTGAAATGGGGTTAGATTGTCAATCTAATATTTAAAAGTATCATCTAGTGATATATATATATATTTTTTAATTATAATAATAAAATAAGTACTAAGGGCAATTTAGACTTTCCGTTGGATAAGTCCGTCAACACAATAATGACAGGAAATTTAGAGTAATTAAGAGCAAACATTCCGAATGGGCATAATATTATTTAATGTTAATTTTGTATATAATTTATAATTTTGTAAAACAATTTTTAATGGGATGTGTGTATAAAAAGGGTATACATACAACTCGAGTGAGGTTGAAGTATCCTCACTCCTGTTTTAAATATGATGGTCCATTCTTTAAGTTAAAAATAAAGAGCTAATCCATACTAAGATTTCTAGTTGAGTTGCCATATTTGCATCCCTCTAAACCTTACGTACACCCATAATTTATATATATTTTTTCAAAATTTTAACATTATATTTAAATTAAATTATCAATGTTTTGATCCAAATGTGTTTTTAAAAACTAATCAAAATGTAATATTATTTATATTAACAATTTATTTTTTAAAATTTTTACTAACTAAACTAAATTAAATACAACATATCTATGAGAAAAAAAACCCAAATTGAAAAGAGAGGAGGCTGCTGCCTTGTCCATCCTAGATAAAAAATATATATATATGGAGGAAGTAGTAGCCTCCATCAAAAATTAAGGAGAAGCCTTGGGGTGTATTTATAATTTATTTATTTATAATATTTTTTTAAAAATGGAATAATTGGTAATATGCATGGTATGCGCATAACATATGATTATTTTAAAAAATTTAATGGGGCACACATATGTAAAGGGATTATATACAATTTTGAAGATGTTCAAATCTTGCTACTCTTTCAAATTTTTGGCCTGAAAATATAAAAAGCTTTGGAAATCATGGAATTAATTGTAAAATTAATCTGTTTACCTATGAAATATTAAATTTGTTACAACTGAAGGTTGTTCCTCAATAATGCTAAACTTTTTCAAATCTTATTCCAAAACAAAATAATCATCCCATGGGAGTCATACTAGACTAAAAATTTATGGCATAACCAAGAGTGATATTTTGTGAGTTGTGTGACAAGTGGATCGCTGTACACCAACCAAATGGGTAATTGAGCATCTAAATCATGTTCATACATGACAACAAGTTCATAGAATGATCAACGACTCTCCCAAAAATAATACAATTTAAATAATCTAAAACCTTATCATACGATTACGAATAACAAAATGATATAAATAAGTTTTTTACTAAACTTCATAAAGAAGTTGGTGCCATTAATTTCGAAGTGGTTAGGACTTTGACGATGACAATAGCTTTTTGGTTGGTTTGATCCAAAAAACACATGACAATCCCAATGCCTGGCAGCACACAAATAGATTTCTTTTCAATTTATCCGTGACCTACCCATGTGAAATTAATAACCGACTTATCCTCTTCCAAGGTGAAAACACAGTTTTAAACTTTTTTTTTTTAAATGTACTGCTATCCATTAAAATTTGGGTACTCAGAAATTACAGTCAGTTTAAAAACATTAAATCAACTAAAATAGATATGATTCATCATTTTACTTACATGTCCATAATTTGGACTTTATCTTCATAAGTGGCCTTGGACTTGGGCTTGGGCTTCGTCCGTTTAGCTCTTGCCCAAAAAATAGAAGTTCCATAATAGATCAACGGGATTGCCATGAGCACAAACATAAACACATGACAGATTCAAATAGAGTTTCTTAATGATTTTAAAAGCTAATTTGAATAATTTGATGTTACTTGTAACTCCCATTCAGATAATACATAATAAATTTGAGTATTATCACTGACATAAACCCACAACCGTAAGGATAAACTCCCAACAATAGTATCTTAACTATTCTACCAACAAGAAAAAGAAGAATTCTCCCCTCTTTTTTCTTGGAAGTACTAAATATATGATAATACTGTGGTTAAATCAAATATGAATGGAAGTTTTAGTATCCAGATTTCCACAAGTTAGAGAATGTAGATGTACAGCAGACATTGGAAGCCAAAATGACTGATCATAAGAAGTTATTGATGCCCTTTTGAGGATAGTTTTTCTTTGTTTTTTTTTTTTTTTTTCAAGTTTTCACTTGGCTGCAAAAATGGCTTCTAAGTCTTTGTACAATCCTTTTGGTTTTGACTTTAACTCTGAAGGTGAATTTACAGATGAACTGCCACTTCTGTTTCTGTTCCAGAAACCGCTCCATTTGGTTTTGCTGCTAGAAGGATCATTCGGGGTTCCACTTGCTTCCCTAGTAAAGCTGGACTTGGCCATTTCTCTTAGTTGTTTCAACCATGGTTTATCTGCTGTGCCTGAGCTCCTGCTTCCTGAGCTCCTGTATCTGTCAGCTGAAGAACTTGTTTCCAGAGTTTCGCCAACCCCACGTCGGTTCAATGGAAACTTACTTTCCAAGTTATTTGTCAAGTTATGTGGGAGGACAGTGAGGAGAAATCCATATGAAGCTATTTTCAAACCTGTTAAAAAGGAGTTGTCATCAAGGTCCAGCTTCTTTGTTTGTCTATATAATGCATACCATTCATTTGTCATCAATGCAAAAAATCCTACTAAGAAGAGTATAACCATGAAGATTCCAATTTTACTCTCTGCCCCAGCTGAGAATTCCTTCTCCAAGAGAACCAAACAAAAAGCAAACACACCAACTTCGCATGCAACCGAAATGATCTCAACCAATTGAACCTTTTTCTTGATGAAAGGCTTCTTAAGGACTAGGAAGAAGAGCTGAAAAGAGGTGATGCTCAGTAGAATTATTGTTGGAATTTTAGAGCACCAGTCATTCATGTAAGCACCAGCCATGATTCCCAGAGCAATTCTCTTTATGGATTCAAGCAGTGTGTAGTATATCCTAAGTATTCCGAACAGCTTCTGTATGAAAGGTGCTTCCGCGTCTTCTGTTTCATCATCAGAGGCGATAATACGATCACCACCTTGCTTCTGAAGATTGCCCCCTGCAATCTGTGAGAGCATGTACTTTGGAGGACCTCTCAGATCTTCAAATAGAGGGCCTACCATGATCAAAACTACAGATTTTGGTTGGTTTTTCCATGTCCATTGGCCTCTTTTACCAGGACCAAGCGTTACCCGGACAATATCTTGATACCAGTGAAATATCTGACCTTCCTGGTGGACTTCCTTGTATTGAAGTAGCTTCCCAAGAGTAATTCCAACAGAGAGGAATAGAAGCAAGGACAGAAGCAGAACAGCCACCACAACCAGCAGCATAATGCCCACAATGACTCCCGATGCTGCTCCACCTTGAATCATAAAATCAAAGATAAAATCTTATATTATACTCGTGTGCTTGATGTGCATTGGAAAACCATTAAAATGAGAACAAAGAATGTATAAACTATATGAACATAATATAAACTCAAATTCAATCCCTTATATAAAAGCAACTTGAAATGTAATGAATGTCTAGAGCACAAAATAGGTTTACGTCTCATATACTTGAGCTTTAAGAGGATAGAAAAAATTTAAGTTTTAAAAAACCATTTACGTCTTAAAATGTCAGATATGAGTTGAAAAATGTCATACAGAATGCTGACTTATAATCAATTGGTAAATATTCAAATGATGATATCCCGATGCGTCAGTCATAAACCATTTATCAGTCAAGTAACACTCTAAGTTGATGATTCCTTATAACAAATGCAGGTAACACTAATTTCCATCCTCCACACATCCCTTATATTAAGAATTCAAAACCGTTTATAGATATACTTTATAAAAGCTATAAAGAGAATGTTATCTTATTTGATGCAAGCAACAACATCATTTGTGCAATCTAAGCAGTGCTTCCAGCCAAAATAAGAATATCTGAGATACCTATAAGTAGAGCAGTAGAGGCCTTGCAAATACAAGGTAGAGCTAAAATTACAAGAAATATCTCAAATCTTGGGAATGTGAGTGCTCCATATTCTCTTTGTTTTTCAGAATTCCTCTTCCTGAATTTCAGAACTAGAAGAAGTAAGGCATGCAGAAGAACCAAACTACCACCCATGACAGCTAACCAAAACATGCATCTGTCAAACTCTCTCCAACTGCAAGAAAGAAAGAAAAGAGTGGTAAGATGGTGCCAATATACAGTGAACGTCATCATAGTACTTAAAAACCTTAGAAAAATGAAGCAAGGATTTTGTTGATAGCGTATTGCATTAGAACTAACATCTTGATCATGATCAGCTTTTTGCAATAACGCAGAATTTTTACTTCACATGTTTTATAGCACTTAAGAGAATTGGAGTAGAAAAAATAGCATTTTGGATGGAAAACAACTGAATTCTATACTTATCTACCAAAACAAGCTTTTTAAATGTCAACTTATTTATACAGTAATCAGAATTTTTCTGTTTAACAACTGAAAGCCTATCAAATGTCTATCAAAATTTTGGCGTCTATGATATATGCGGGAAAAGAATAGTTTATTAAAGATAGAAAAGAAATGAAAGAATAACTTACCTGCTGAAATTGTGCAAGCCAATGTAATCTGCTTCAGGCTTAGTATCTTGGCTCTGCATACATATGATACACTGGATCAGGCATATTATTCATTACATAAGAGTAGGGGCTAAAAAACAAATCAGAGTAAATGATTTTTGACCTCAAAGAATAACTTGTATTCCATTGGAGTAAGTGGTGATCCATACACGTTAGCAGCCCTATTTAAATTCCCTCCTTTGACTGGTTGCTCAAGTTGAAAAAACCCTAAAAGATTAAATCTAGAAATGTTGGAAAGAGGGCCAGTAGGGGGGCTTGATCCCACCATGACTGGCTGGATGTGTCCAGTTTCCCAAGGGAGATTAAAGTAGGGGATACTCCATTGTATACCCCTAGTAAATTCATAGTACTCAACTGGCAAGGTAACTGCCAACCATCTAGACAGTGCAAATACCTGGATGTGGCATGCAGTTCTCTGCACAAAAAGAAAAGAATCAGAAGCAACAGATTCAGAAGAAGTTCCCCGTGTTTTTTCTATTCATACACAGAGAGAGAGAGAGAGAGTTCTCTAGGAGCACATGTATCCACTACAACGTTGGAATGATTGCCATAATTCATTGTGTCACAGCGATATTCTTCTACGACAAGTGAGTTTGTCAAATGCAGACAGAAGAGAAAACAAAGTTTGGAATTTTAAAACCACCATTCTAGCGTCAATCTAGCAAACCACTCACATTGTTAAGCTCAAAGAAAAACTGAGAGATTGCATAATCAGATAGTAGTTCATGTAAGTTAGTGATCATACAAAAAGGTTTCTTGTAGGATCAGATATCAATGTAGAATATGGCCTTGAAAATGCCCGAGCGGATAGAAGACTTGCAGTCGACACAGTGAGCAGCCCCGCAGCAAATGATGTTGCCAAAAAAGTAGAGGTTACAAATGCAGAAATCACACGAGTTAGTATAGGTACGGAATCTGCAGATTTGGCAACAGCTTGCTTCCATTAGAAAATATTAAAAGAAATTGAGGGGAAAATAGACATCCACGCATTAGATATGACACATTAATTGGTTTAATAACAAACACAAAAAGAGAGAATTCCTTACAGTGCCTCACTTGTAGAACATTAGATGGCAGATTTTTGTTTCCAGCAACATCCCCGGTAACATTTTCAGGAACAGTGACCAACACAATAGCATTATCGGCTTCTATCTCTGTAATGTATATGCTTCTGCTTATTTCATGGAAGCTGGATTTCATGAAAAAAAAACAAATCAATAAAATACGAATTCGACAGCAAAGTCACTTATTTTCATGATGTGTCTAAGGCAACTGCATATAGAGATTGCTTAAAGTAAACAACTTGCCTCTGTAAATGTCCTCCTGAGATTGATATAAAAGAGGAGTTAAAGCCAAATACAGGCTTTAAGAACTTAATTGATATTGCGATATTGTGTTGCGTAGTCCTCATACTAGATGTCGTACTCAATCTCACGGCAGGCCTTTGAGAATCTGATAGTCATAATCTATAATCAAGTCAGGAAGAATCAACCATGTCTAAAGAATACTTGCAAGGGAAAAAAATTCCGAAAATTTTTCAAATTTCACATATAAAGTTTCAATTGATTGCATAGAATTAAAAACTTCAGGTCAATCTCAAAGTTCTTAGAGTCAGTAGGAGAGAGAAAAGAATGCCAACACTAGATTTTATTCCAAGGAAAAAAGATGTAGTTTATACCATAGAGAAAAGTAGCTGGTTCAGTTGCAGAGACAGGAGTCCCATATCTGCTTACGATGGATTTCAGATTGAGGCTTATAGTAATTATAGCAATGCTAGATATATTTGCAATCTGAAAAGAAAGAGTTCACGTAAGTTAAAAACTACATACAAAGTTCGTTTATCAAGATTGGAACTTGATAATATACAACTCAAGTAAATTAAACGTATTAATCGACTTGCCATAAAACCGAATTTGCGGTTCCCACGGCTTTTCCCTTCAATAGGAAGAAGTGCTCCCTGACTTGTATTGAGAGACTTTAGAATGTTTGCAGATGAATTGAGAATAGGTTTCGAAAAGTACAAAAACACCTTCAAGTACTCATAATTATTAGTCGCCTGCACAGTCCTCATTTCACTATTTAGTTGAAGTAACTTTTCAGGAACATGAGACCTCAGGTTGACAAACACACTTCTTCTATCTGTAGAATATAACAGAGCAGGGTGAAGTAAATTAGTTAAACATATCTAAATTTACAAAGAAAATAAAACACAAATAGCTTAGGGGAAGCAAAAAAAGTGAAAAGAAAAAGTCGAAACTATGAAGTGACTGGAATGTAGTTTTGCAATTCAATACTTCATTAGCTTCTTTTTTCAACCATTTTTAGAAGTTGTTGTAGTAATTGGAGAGAATAAAAATTCTGTGCCAACCACAGAGATTCAGAAATTGAATGTTGAAATACTTCTACACACACTGATATCTCACCTTTTGGCTTTTGGTTGGTAAAACCAAAAGTCTAGGTAATTCCCAAATATTTCTAGTGGGTAAAGATATGACCAAAGATTTACAGAAATCACACAGAACGTAATTCATGATTTAGTCTACACTGCAAGGACATCATGTTTTAGAAATTTATGGATAACATATCAAACATTTACATGTAGTGTAAGTTTTGAGTAACCGAACTGACCAAAATGCACAAAAAAACTTGAATTTTCGATCCTTGTAAATTTGTTCCCAGCAGTGTCAGTACAAAAACTCTTATCCATTACCAATACCACTCTCCCGTACTCGACTGCAGATGACAAATCCACGAGAAGGGAATACCTGAGGCCCGGTTGCAGAGTGATAAGTGAAGATGGTATAACTTGGCCAGCACCATATACCAGCAGCTGAAAAGGGAATCATATTAGTTATTTGATTTATTTATAGTCAATACACCATTACTGACTTGATGAAGCTAACAAGTAGAACCGCCATAATTACTGTTACTGACTGGTTAACATAAAAATAACAACTCTCATAAAATAAGAAATTGTTTAAAACAAATTTCCAGTAAAGTCATCTGCAAAAAGGAATCATGTCTGAAATAACCCGAATAACTTATCACACCACTGTGAACTGCTTAAAACCTCACTTCATTTTGGGGAATATATGAAGTCACCCTATCAGTAATAGTTTGATGCCTTCAACTAAATTATATGCTAAACATAGAAAAATACACAAAATTTTGTTAACCACCAACTCACATTGCATGCATGCACAGAAGAACATCCGAAACCTCCTCCACCAGGACAGGGTTCGGTAAAAGAAATTTCTACAGAGACATTTAGGGCATTTGTAAATGATGTTGATGCGGTTACATATGCTGTAGGCGGTACTGTATCTGCAAAAATGAGATAGAACTGAACATCAATCAAGGATTAGACAGAAATCAGAGCCAGCATAATTGTATGTTATGCATACTATAGAAAATGAAGCACAATCAGTGAGAAAGTCAATCTGTGAAGGCCACTTCTTAGTTCTTATGCTGTTAAAAGCTTTGTGTTTCTACTTCTTTATCCATTTTTCTCAAAACGTAGACATCATCCACAGACACAAACATTACATGTACTTTTGCACTATATAATTGAAGTACAGTTAATTGGAAGAGATTAATAACAAGACTCAAGAAAATTAATAAATGCAAGACTTCTTAACGTACCAACAACCCAGTTATAGCTAGAACAGCCAACCCCTGAAGATCCATTGCTGCAGAGCTCGAATGTATGATTGCCATCTGACAAGCCTGTGTATGAGACCTTCCTAGCTCCACAATCTGAAGCAATGCCATCATCCAGCTGCTTGCATGGAATATTTAATGTAATTATCACAAGTTTAGTTGGTGAAAAACACTCAAAAGCATAAGTTCCATGTAATAGGTTATCAAACTTCCAATTCAACAAAAAATTTTCAAAGCATAAAACTAGTCCATTTGAATCAGGAAAAAAAAAAAAATCAGAGAGAACAATTAAAAAGCTAAAGTAGCAATGACGATATCAAAGTGAGAGCTAAACAAACCTTGCAACTAAAGCTGCAGTCTGTGCAAGTGCCATTTTCACCCACCATAACTTCAAACAAAAATGTGGCCGAGTTCAGACGTGAAAATGAATGAGGGGCCTTCAGGTACTTAACAGATACCTCTGAACCACCAAGAACTTTGGAGAACAGAAGTGAAAGAACCAAACAATGCAAAACCACCCATGAAAACTTATTCAAACTCATGTTATTTTAAGAGTAACACCCCCAAACTGAAAGCTCAATTATGAATAGGCCAAAATCAATGAGCACAAAAAAGACATTTGCGGGGTTTGTGTTGAAAGTGATGAACTAAGAGAGAGAGATGCAATGCATGGAAATAGTGGTGGAAAATTGAGGGAGAGAAAAAAAAATAGAGATTAGAGGACATAATAGAGGTCAGATAAGTGGTTTAAAAGATGGTTAATGGATTTAGTGGCTGATGAAGGTTGGCCGGTTTAAGGATTGTGCACATGAGACTGACAGTACAGGACAGTGTGTTTTGTGTAGATAAGTCAGAGAGAGAGAGAGTGATTCCAAATGACAAAGATTGCAGTAAATGAAAACACAGAAAGAAGCACCTCTTCTGTTTTTAACTTCCTTGGTTATAAATTCAGTCAAGAGAATGTATATTTTCAATATAAAAACAAAGAAACTTTGTCTCATCTGTATAATAATGCTTGTATAGTCCCATTTCACCCTTTCAAAATGAAAAAGAACAAAGGAAAAATAAAAAATAAAAATCGAACCCAGTTTAATAAATCCAGAGTCTGTAAACCGCAAAAATTGTATCCTATTATATGTAAAATCTGAACTTGCTAGCTTTAACAGGCATGCATGTCAGATTTGAGGCAGTTCTGTCTCTCCTTACGGCCAACTTACAAAGCTTTAGTGCTCTAGAACACATTAGGTAATAACTACAATCTCACTCATAATAATAGTCTTTTAGGCCAATATCTGCGTTGTAGTAGTCTTATCGATTTGTTTATATTTTTTTTTAAAACAAAATTAATTAATGCAGTTCCACGTGCATGGACAGCCTCCCATCGACAGATACCACGTTCTTCATCCAGAGTAACTAATTATGTAGTTTACAGAACAAGCAGATTCGATTCAACGACCACCCCATTTATCCAGCTAATGTATAAGATAAGACTTAAGAGTGACCATTGATATATCATATATGTGATGTCATAGTTGTGTGTCGATTTTCTGGTGTAAAAAAAAATGCCCAAGTGTTTTAATCTACTTCCCATTCAACATTTTCGGTAGTAATAAGTAATTGACATCAAAGGGCGGTGGGCTAAAGGGCTGAGAACTGAATAGGGGACTTTCACTGTCAGCAGTGAAAGTGAAACTTGAAAGGAATTCAATGACCAATACTAGGTGTCCTCTGGTGGTTAAGGACCTACAATAGAGGAGAAGGAAAAAAGATAGCCAAGACAAAATGGTGATTGAGAGATGTTTGTCATGTATATTTACTATAGCAGCAGCAGTTGCAGTAAATTTGCACAGTCTTTGAAGCTCAACCTCAAGAACATTATCTCTTCATCGTAATATCATGGTAACCTGTCCCTTCTTGTCTCAACTCTCATGTCTTGTAGTGAAATTATTTTGTAACTGGAGAAAAATGCAGATGCAGAATGGGACGTACAGTCAGAAACAAAACAAGATAAAGAGAAAATTGGATGGTTAAGCTGGACTCAACAGATATGGACCAGTGAGAACATTCTATGCCAAAAGATTCCAACTCAGAGGCAAAAGAGTCGCGATACTTTCACCCCTTCAAAACTGTACGTACGCCCCAAATTAGCATTCCTTCAAATGTATAATATTACCGTTTCGGTAAAATTATCAAAAGAATAAATCCTTTTATTCTCTCAAACTCAAATTTTTTATTATTACTCTCTTAAACTAATTTTTCTTTTAAATTCTAATCTTAAATTATGGAGAATAAAATAAAATCTTTAAATAAAATTAGTTTTGAAGGAGTATGTTTTACATTAATTTTCATGACGGTGACACGACAATTTTAGATATTAAAGGAATTTGATTCCAAATGGGTAATTGTCCGTAGAGGGAATGGATGGATGTTCAGTTTGAATTTATTGCTATTGTTTTCTTGACTGTTCAAAGATATGATTTTAAGGATCATCTACTCTGCAGTATTTATCAAGCACCATTTCAAGGTATAGCTTACTTTAATGTAAATCTGGCGTATCGTTCTGGCAACTGATACCAACTTGATTCTGGATATGACTACTATTTCTTTCCACAGGATCCTATTTTGTTTTCTTTTCGGAGTTGCTTGCCTTTAGGCTGGACAATCCTGTTGTTTTCAGGGGTGATTACTCACCTTTCTGAGAGACTCTTTTTGGTCCGGAAAATTTCTGACCAACCTTTTCGATAAATTGTTGAAACAGTAGTGATTCAACGAACCGAACTATTCAACCATTTGTATTATGTTACGATAAAATTTAGGATTAATTTTTGTTTTACATTAATCTTAAATAAAATTAAGAGAACATTCTAGAAAATGGTGGTCTTAGTATTAAGTGAGATTTAAAAATAAATTAGAAAAATTTTAAATTTTTTTCTTGACTGTGCGAATAAAAGGGGTGTACATTCCGTTTTTGAGGGTTGGAAATATCGCCTCTCGAGCTAAAACCCCAGGTGACCTTGGTAGATTCAGATCCTATAGCCCATTGATGGCCCATGTCTGTAGTTCAGTCAGGCCTAGGCCTTGTTAAAGATCCAATGGAATTACTTCACGTTTTATAAACAAAAGTGCAAAGCACACCTATGGGCTATGGGTTGGAAGTCTTCACAGTAACACAATTGAAAGTTCTTTCTGATGCTCATAAGTCATAAACAACAAAGAATGATAAAAAAAGACTTCAAGAGTTTTTTGGTAATGACTAACATATTGACTTTCTTTACTATAGGAGCAAAAAAGCACTCAAACAAGCGTAACCTCCCAACTGAACATCACAAGATTAAATTATTAAAGGGCGTTATACAGCATGCGCTGTGAGTCGATTGAAAAGTTCATTAAGACCCCTTTTCCTGGCATTGTAACCAAAAGCAAAGTGGAAAGGCAAGATAAGGTTCTGATGAATCAATTTCAAAGTTTTGAGTGATTCACTAGCATGCATAAAGTAATTTCAGCTACATACATTATGCAATTTCAAAAGAGAACATTCATCCCCATAAATAAGTAAGAATCAGAAAACATGGTAGCATATTGAGGCCCTTGTTTTGAGGATGGCTGCCTAACCTCCACTTTCGACAAAGGTTACATATGTGCTTAACATACCCAGAACTTTAATTCTTCTCCTTATAAAAATTTAGAATAAAGCACAAAGATTTATAATGGTCGATACATACCTAACAAAGTACGAAAAAGAATCTGGCAATCAAAACGTTGGCTTACTTCCTCTCAAAATGCAAATTTTGCACTTAAATATAACAAATCATGCAGGGATATCACTTTCTGGCATCCATATCCGGAGAAGTTGGTCATAAAACGAACAAGTAGCTACCAAACTATTCTTTCCGTTGCTTTCCAGGCGCAGGCCACCTCTCTGCCAATCTGCTCCATAAGCAAGAGAGCCATGCTTGGTATAAGTTTCAATTACCTCAGCTTTCTCTCCTTCAATTTTGACAATGGCAAATCCATTGTGCATACAAGCAGCCAAGACAAGCCCTGGTACAAAAGGATGGTGTTTAATTCTCCAAACACCTCCACCTAAACAGACTGAAGTTTCATTCACAGGCTTTGAGATTGACCTTACATCCCACACCCTCAGATACTCATCGTAGCTACCAGTAAGTAAAGTATTGGGGTCATCAGGGCTCTTTGTAATGCAACAAACTCCCATTGTATGCACCTTCGAATTCTGAAATGCCAACCTGCTGGGACTATCCCGGATATCCCAACAGCTGAACTTACAATCATCCGAGCCAGTGTACACCAAGTCCAATTGGTGGACGTCAAATAAAGTTGCCCACAGCTCGAAATTGTGTGCTTTCCATTCTTGTAGAATTTCCATCTGGGACTCTGCAAGCGAAACAATGGAGACTGAGCCATCAGAAAGCCCCACTGTCATTGATGTGGCTGATGGGTTCCAGTCCAAGCAAAGACACATGGAGGAGCTAATCTTTTCACCATCGATCTGTCTCAAGAAACCTCCTGCAACATTAATAAACAACACAAACCAACAAATTAAAGTGACGATTTCGCGTAAAAATGATATATCTAAATCTAGTTTTAACACAGTTCATTAACCCGAAAACGAAAAACCTAACACACAACACAACAAAAGATTCAACGAGTAAACCTCTAGCTTCTGGTTCATTGAAGCTGCGGTCGAGACTGTAAACCTTGACGTAGCCATCAGCGTCAGCTTGAGCAAGCAAAGGACCCACATCACCACCAACTGGGCTCCACTTAATATCAAAAATTCCAGCAGTGTCCAGTCTATAAAACAACTCGAGCTTGTTTTCTTCGGCGTCGACGTTGAAGAGCGAAATGCTTCCGTTTCGAGTCGGCTTATCGCCTTCCTGTAAGGTATAAGTTGAAGCTGCGAGAACATGGTGGTGTGCGTCGTGCGGACAAAACTCGACGGCGTCCGCATTGCCATCTAGCTTGCAATGGGCCACGTCCATGCCTGGATTGTTATGTGAAATTCGCAAGTGACATTGAGTTGGACATTTCGTCGAACAGTTGGTGTTCGTGTGTGCGAGTGTAGGGGTATACTGAGTTTTACCGTTATGGCTGTTATGAATCGGTCGGTTGGTTGGCTGGCTGACTAAACAGAACAAAACCTGAAAACATAGGGGTGGTTTTGAGCTTGAAGTCAACCGGATCAGTTCATGTAATTAGTTACAATGGTGGGAAATGGCAAGGACGCGGTCACGCAGAATCAGACTCACGTCTTAGGCTATATTTGGTTGGTTGAATGGAGATTCATGTATAATTGGTAATTGGAATGTATAGAAATATGTACATATTAAACTAAATCAAAATTACTCGGAGGGTTGTAGCGTGCTGGTGTTCTTCTTTCGAGTATCATGGGTTGGGTTTGCCAACGATGGACAATTTGCACAGAGCCTCCTACAGTCCTAGCGCTCAAACCCATAATACTCTTTGTATGAAAGGGGATGTGACGATGTCGTAGTCAACATGCCACCATCATTTTGAGTAATTTGACAAAGTTTAATTTGTATATATTTGTAATTATACTTGTAAGGTAAATAACAAGTAAATAAACTGCACCAAAATTAAAAGTCTTTAATATATATATATATATATGTAAGTTAGAGTGTGTTATGGATAATTTAGCGATTAGAATAATCGGGCCCAGAAAGATCTACAGTGTAGACCCAGTGACCCAATAGGCCCAATAATCCGCCATCCTGCCAGTCCGCCTTCCTGAAAAGGGGCCCATTTGTGATCGCTCGGCTTGACCGGTGTTTCTGACCGTAGGCGTCGAGTCTGAGCGCTGGTAGTAACCGCTGATTCCATCCGCCATTCTAATCGATTGGTTCTATCCGCCAGACTATCCATCAGTTCTGCTCGTTCAGTCTGATCGTTGGTCCTGATCGCTGACCGTGGGCTCCCATTGCTCAGACTGCCAGCTGACTGCTGACCGCTAACCGTTAGCCGTATCCGCTCGGCCTATTCGCCAGTTCATCCGCCACGACTGGCCGCCTGTCTGTTCGTCGATTCTATCCGTCTAAGATATCCATCCAGGTGAGCCATCCATCAGACATGTTCACAAGTCCTGTTCGTACAAGATGATCCGCCTGGACTGACCGCTGATTTCTGAACGTGATCGCGCACCCGCTTATTCACTTACGGGAGCCGGATTCATAAAAACTCATCTATCCCCTAAGTTGACTAAACGTTATGCTTGCTGAAAAGTCCATCTCCATCATACCTCTCAGAAATCCCGAGTTAACGGAAGTCAAAGATGTCATGCAAGGTACAACTCCAAGACGTGTCATGCACGCTATATCAACCAGAAGCTATGATCAATATCTCGATAGTCATCATGACATATTTAGATCAATCACCCGGAATCCCCCTTGGACAGACCTCAGATGCGACGGATTCGGCGCATTAAATGTGTTTTCGACCGCATTTAATGCACTGTCAGCCGCATTAATTGAGATCCCGGCGCATTAAATGCGGACCATCATTGTAACTGTAGTTTACTGTATATCTTTGTCTTATTCCATTTTACTGTAGCTCTTCCATTTTCCTATAAACAGGGGAGGATTTTCATTGTAAAAATAGGATATTCTGAGTGCTATTACTCTGCCAAAATAGTGAAAGAGTGAACAATGGACGTAGGCATATTTTTGGATCGAACCACTCTAAAAATCATTTGCATCTCTTCTCCTTGCCTCTGATCTCTTCTTCTCGTCCTTGGTGCTTTGCATGCATTCTACTGATCATCCGAAACTGTGGCTTGGGCCCGAAAACAACCTCGTTGACCAAATAAACCGTTTTCCGACGTTAACAGAGTGTTTTTATAATAAGAATTTTTTAATTTTTAAAAATTACGACGAATCAATCAAATTTATTTATTGTATTTAAATTAATAGATAGAAAAAATAATAGATGAATTTGATTGATTTATCCTAACTTTTTGAAGTTAGGAGGTTCTTGTTATAAAATAACTCATAGAAGTACTCACACTAATATGATAAATTCAATATAACCGTTAAATTTACTTATTTTCATTATCTTTTACTAATCAACAATCAGTTATACTTAGTTAATGACATAATTAATTTCGGTATACATTACAAATTATTATTATTATTTTTCTCTCTATTCGTAATGATATAATTCAGTTTCTCAAATTATCTGATGTTAGATTCATCTATTTTTCATTTTCACGTTGTCAAAATCTTTTATACTTAAATCTATTTGTCACCATGTCTATTCATTAAATAAATAGCGAGCATCTTTTTTCCATATTTATGATAAAATGTTCAAATCACATCTAATATATATACCTAATGATTGTTATATGATTTCATGTCCAAACTATCTATGTAGTAGTGAGCCTCATCAAATCATGAGAGGATTTAAAGATTAATTTTAGATACACCCTCTGATAAGAAGCCAAATTAATTTTACCAATTCTAATGCCGTAAGATTATTGTCTAATATCAGTATGTCGGAAAAAATGAATATATTTTTAAAACATGTAATCTCAAAAGTCTATAATACCAATGCAATTTGCAAGGTGTGTTTGGTGGGTATTGATGTTATAGTTGGCACACCAATCTTTTATTCGGAATGGTTGAATACCTTCATTCAAATTCTACTATTATTATAAAAAAATTATTTTAAATTATGGATCGTTTAGTTGTATTATTTTAAAAGTTCTTTTAAATTATAAAATTATCAAAATATTTTAGAAAATAATAAATCTACAATTAAAATTTAATAATATAATAAAATGAAAGTACGAGTTTTGAAATAAAATATAAAAAATTCTAAATATAACAATGATACAAAATTTTTCAAATTGAAAATCAATGCAAATAACATTAATTAATTAATTTCAATGCATGAGAAGGATTACAATTTGATCGCATTCCTCGTCCATCTCACTTTCATAAAATAAATCTATGTTACGCAATGGTTTCACTACTTCCAAATCGTTGATAATTGCACAATAATATTATTCAAATTCAGTGTTCATATATACTCATTAAGAAAAATATTCAATATAAAAAACCAATTGAAAACAAATAAATGAATAATTTAAAACACACAAAATATTAGAAAATTACTAGTTAAGAATAGTCTTCAAAGTCTTTACCTGAAACAGATACGTAGAATGAAAGTTGAGGGTTTTGTTATAGAAAACCGTATAGGGTTTGAAGTCTAAGGATAAGGCGATATTAACAAAATATAATAAAGTTATATTAGATGTTCTAATCGAAACTAATTGCGTTCGAAACTCTTTTTCTTGATGATCTTATCTTTTTTCAACTTTCTACTATGATTCAACCTATAAAATAAGTTAATGTTTTCGTCAATGTGACCTAAATGTTATCTCTGAGAGTACCCTTCAATATTCAAGTCAGTATTTTTATTTTTTAATTATTTTAAGAATGAATAATTTACTCATAAAAGCTATTTTATTTTGAACAAAATACTCAACTAACTTTTATAAAGAAACAAAATTTATCTTTCAGGAGTTCCAATGCATGTGAAAATATTTGATATTTGTCACATACATTGTTCTTGTAATAACAAGTATTTGCCACATGTCTCACATTTGCCATTGATTTATTTGATGAACAATTCCCCTAAATATTAGTATTATCTACCTTTAAAGTCTTGTTTACTCAATTATACAATTTAATATGTTATTTAATGTCTTATTCGCTTGAAGTTTGGGACACTTGTCACGTGTCTCGTTCCTATTATATTGATGTGTTTTCTTTCTATTTGATATTTATTTCACCCATATATTGGATATTTTATTTTTGTTTTTTTTTAAAAAAAAAAACTTAAAAAGACTTATTTATAAAATCTCAAAATTTAAAATTCTTTTGATTGATATATTTCTAAGTTTTTAATTATCCAAAAAATTTATTAGATGACAACCAAACAATCTACAAAAATCAAAAAGAGTTTTGAATTAAAAAGACCTTTTTGACAAATAAATAATCTCCATCAAACTTACAAGTCTATCGGCAAGGAAAGTTGTCCATGCATTATCTAGATATGCTTTTTCTTTATCAAAAGACAAGATTTGGCATATTTTGTACGGAGCCTATTCTTGCTCTCAAACGTTATTGGCTAATATTTATTATTAATATTTTTATTAAATAAAAAAGTAGTGGTAACCGGCTAATGAAATTTATTAATAAAAAATATTAATTCAATTTGATAATACAACGGTTTTAAATCTTTTATTATAAATAGAATTTTAAAATTAAAAAAAAAAAATGCTAGACTTCATAAAAATTTTGTTTAGATTTATATCTAAATGATATAACATATGAGTTGTCAAAATTTTATCAATTATCACATTATATAATGATTTACAATATTTTAATAATTCAAATACTATATTATTTAGGATATTTATATATAATTTTTGAAAAATTAAACATTTCTAAAAAAAATAGTTATGTGCTTATTTTGGATAAAGAGAGCTGCGTTTTTATATTAAACACATTTCCCTATCCCATTCCGCCGTAAACTTGGCATAATCATTCACATTTAATATTTATTTTTCAAACTGTAGTAGTCACAACTAGAAAAATATATTATATAGAGTATTGTATGGTATATAGTTTGAATGGCTGCCTTCACATGCTTTATCTTTAATTTATAAAGAATAAAGATGGACACGATTCGGAGTTTAAGATAACCCCACCACTCATATATAATATTTACTCGTGGAAAGAACAAACTCAACACCTCTTTTTTAGCCTTAGTGCCTAATATTTGATTTATATAATCTATAAAGTTGACAAATTGCTGCGGGACGATAGTTAGTTTATACCTCCGATATCAGCGATTCTAAGTAGTGGAAATGAGATTTATTTTCTTTAAATTATTGCCATTGCTTAATAAAATATGATAAGAATAATCGTGCGAAAATATTTCATTCAAATTTTGAATCATTGTTTGTTTTTCACAAGTAATAAAATAAATATATCACATATGTAACTTAAGAAACATAATTTAGTTATTAATTAATAAGTTATATCGATTTACAATTTTAAAAGTTCATGATTATCAATTTATTTTCATTTAATCTAGCCATAAAAAAGAAAGATTCAATATAAATGTCTATCCCGAGATTTAAAGCAAATTGATGAATGTATTTATGTTTACGACTTTAAGTTAATATATGTAATCTCACTCTTTATTTATTTACTCGTTACCACACATCACAATAACATTGAAATTTGATTTCTAATCAAATTGACAGATTTTGGAGCCATTTAGAAAAATATTTTTTAGTTTGACTGTTGACAGTTTATTTGTTTTGTAGGATGATTAGTTAAAGGGTTGTCTAACTAATTAAGATATATGTTAAGTTGTTAATTATAAGATGAAATCGATATATGGCATCGGTGATCAATAAAAATGTAGTTTGTGCTCTTGAAGTAAATATGATTTTTTATTATCTATTTTTGTTGTTTTAATGTTAATATTATGCTTAACTAAGCAGTAATACATCGACTTATATTTCAATAAAAAAGATAAATATAAATTTGGTATTGATTGACACTATGACTTATGCTTGTGTAAGATAAACGGAATTCTATTAATTAATCATTAAATTTTAATGATCAAATTAAGTTAATTTAAATTCTAGAGTAATAAAGGTAGCTTTAAAATTTATCAAGTACCAATAAAAAAAAAGATAACCAAAAATAAAACCCAAAGCGTTTCAAAGCGAAGTGAAAGGGGTTCAACGGCACAAAGAAGTCATAGATTGGATGATGATGTTGGTCTTTTTTTTTTTTTTTTTTGGGTTTTTAATGAAAAGTGAAATCCACTACGCAATTAATGATGATGAAATGTAGACAAAGCTTAAAGTGAAGTGCGATAATAACTTCCTTCCAAAAACAAATTGCCTAGCATCACATCACTAATCCGGGTCTTATTGTCCTCAGCCTGAAATCGATTCCCATCAAACACTCGTTTTACGAGTCGATACTGCCCCCCCTGTATCTAGGAAATGATCAAGTGAAAGCGACAAATTTAATAGAATTCATAATTACACTGACATCCATGATAAATTTTACTTCAATGGATGATTTTATTAATTTTGTAAATCAAACATAACTCTAAAATTTGTAATGGCGCTTAATTATTAAAAAAAATAATAATAAATCAAAAACTCTAGTTAAATTAAAATAAGAAAAATTTCAAAATTTATTAAAATTGATAAATTTAATGTATTAATGTAATCCAAAGAATACTGTTTTAAATACTTGTAACATAATCTCTCCCTAATTCCACTAACAGGATCTACGTAGTCAAAATAGTTAAAATCATTTGCTGCTTCATCACAACTCACAATCAAATCGTGTAATGAATTAGAATTGAACAATATGTATAATATTGTAATGCAAGGTGGGACGAAACTTTTTATCTTTTTTAATCTTGATTAGGCCGTTGACCATTACATTTCCAGCTCATATTAATAATGTTAATAAAGTTTTCTATTTTTCTGAAACAAAAATTACCTAAAATTTTAGAAATTGAGATGTTGGAGTTTTATTTTTTTATTATCATTATTTTCTATTTGAACTTCTTGTCGTTCGGTAGTTAATAAAATTTTGTTATCTCGTGAAGATAATTCCTGTTTGTGTCCTAAGAATCAGAACAAACACAAGAAATAAGAAATTATACTTGTTACCGCCCTAATCGGGCTGGGTTCCCGCCAAGTTCTCTCCATATGACAGGAATTACGTTGCCAACGTACTAATAATCTTAATATATTTGTTGGCCATATATTAAATTATATACAGGCCTATCAAAACAGTAATTTATAATAAGTTTTATTTTTTATAGAAAAATAAGATTTAATTAAGATGATGGTAGGTATGTTTGCTTTCTCAAGACTTTGCTGCTCGTAGTATGCAATCCACGATTATAAACAAGATTTACTCAAATATCATTGAAAAACTTTATAATTAATATATGAATATAAAGTTTTAAACAAAGACTCGGGCTTTAATAAATGTATAATTATATTATTGTTAAATATAATTTGATGATAGAGAATATTTATTCAGCATTTTAATTATTTAAATTCGAATTATTTTCGTCACACGTAATGTTTATATATATATATATGTAACGGTGCACGAAATATGAAACTTTATGAGTGATCTTTTCATAAAAATGTTTCTAATAGTAACCCATATTTATTCTTGAATAGTCTTGTGATCTAATAATTTTGATTAACATCATGTAAAATTAGATCACATTTTATTATTATTATATATAGCATAACAATTCAAGTTTAAAATATTATCATATTAAATGAATGATATTTTTCTTTTTTAAATATCACACGTAGCATTGGAATTTAAAAGATTGTTAGATGGATTGAATATTGAGATAGCGAAAACAATAAATAATCAAACTCATGACAAAATAATTTGCTCCAAAGGAATTATTTTTCATTAATAATAAAAAATGGACAATTAGATTTCGGATATGTGTTTATTTGACAAAAAAAAAAACCATTTCCATTAAGAATAGGACAAATAAAATAATTTAAATAAAAATTTTTCAAATTTACCTAAACCACAAATTTGGGTAATTAATTGAATCTAAATTTATTTTTTAAAAAAAAAAAAAACTCAACAAAATGGCATTGAAAATGAAAATTTCTGTTAAAAA
The DNA here is from genome assembly GCA_022984855.1 of Dimocarpus longan. Taxonomy (NCBI): domain Eukaryota; kingdom Viridiplantae; phylum Streptophyta; class Magnoliopsida; order Sapindales; family Sapindaceae; genus Dimocarpus; species Dimocarpus longan. The sequence continues at coordinate 10,402,253 of CM041024.1, forward strand.
TTATTCAGAGGTCAGAATTACCAAAACTGGAAAAGAAAATTTGAAGTGCGAAAATAAAGTCGAAAAGGATTGAATTTGAGCTTCTTTTATGGTTTATCATGGAGGGCTGTGGGCCTGCCTATATTAATTTCATCGAGACTTTCAAAACCGTATTTATGGATCCAAATTCGACATCCTTTGCTCCAATCATTATTTCTAGCAGCATCCAAAATCAATTTTTTTTTACCACTAAACTATACTATAGTTTGGTGGATTAAGCGGTCTTAAATAACATGGTAAATATCTTTTTATATTTACTTTTGCATTCCATAGATAATACCTTGCATACTTGTTTTAAATTTATATAAATTTTATTTTTCTTCTGAGACAAATTTTTTTTGTTACTACTAACCCTAAAAACGACAGACATATTAAGGGGTTGTCATCATAATATCCCAAAGGGAATGTAGTAAAAATGTTGGATGATCTGGGTTCAGTTTGATTGAAAACAACTGTGCGAAAGGCATAGATGAAATGACATATGGACCATTGACATGATGCATCACAGCATTTTGTTTCTTCATGAATTGGAGCATTATGGAACAGCAAGTGTTGATGACGCGCTCAACTGCAACGTGGACGCAGCAGCAGCCCCTCTCCTTCCTCGCCTCTCCTCAAAAGAGCGAAAAGAAGCAACTTTCAGTGGGCCACACCGTGTCGTGCCTCTCCTTGCTCGTACGCTAAATATCACATGACACACACCCTCCTCCTGGCCACTTCATTCACTTCCATTCCATATCTAGATGACATCTATCTGACATCTATCTTTCTTCTTCTTCTCTTAACTTCTCCTAGCCTGTATAATCCACTTCTATAGGTGTTGCATATGTTTATGTATTAGCTATCTGATCTTTTTCTATACTAAAATTAATCACCCTATGGACGAACTCTATGGCCTCCACTCAACGCTTGATTATTCAATGCAAGAGACCGCGGCTGAGAATATCATGGTTGGCACTACTACTACTAATACTACTTGGACCAACTACCACCAACATATTTCATCATCATCATCACCAGTCGTGTCTACTTTTAATCATGGTGGTGGGGATCATCCTGTGTATGGATCCGAACAGTTTGGGTCAGGTTCATCTGGGATATCTGATGCTGCTTCAATGGTGGCTGAGCTTCAAAGAAATAACAATAACATTACTACTTCTGAGGAAGAGGTTTCAAGTGCAATTAGAGCCAAAATTGCTTCTCATCCTCTTTACCCTAAACTGCTTGAAGCCTATATTGATTGCCAGAAGGTACACAAACATAAGGGTCACCGGCTTTTGTCTGCCCATTACATAGCTAAATTTTGTATACAGCCCTTCCTTTGTTTGGTTTCTGAGAAAATGAGCTGCTAAAACGTGTACAAACATTAACTTTTTTGTTTCCTTAATGAGTTCTTTAACTGTTCATATATATTGAATTTTGTGTGTTATAGTCATTTCTAGTAATGGATGCAATTTCTAACATATCATATAACCTAAAAATAAACATTTTTTTTTTTTTTTTTGAAAAGAATTTTCTCACTGTTAGTGTTTATTGTACATATACTGTTTTTTTGCTTTTTTAAAGCTATAATCTCTTACTTGAACATAAATTTTCCTTCTGTATTTCTTTTAAAAAAATTTGACTCAAAACCTACCCGAAATTCATTTGTTTATTTTATTTATTTATTTTTCTTCTTAAAATTACTATTTTGGGTAAAGCTTTTGTTGTGTGTTAATATTATTACAGGTGGGTGCGCCACCGGAGATGGCTGATGTGTTGGACGAAATCAGGCGAGAAAGTGATGTTAGTAAGCGAACCGCCGTCTCTTCAAGTTGCTTCGGCGCCGATCCCGAGCTCGACGAGTTTATGGTCTCTCAGTTTTCTTCTTCGTTTAACACCAAACCCTAACTAAAACTTTTTCTTTTTCCAATATCTTTTATATTTCCATTCAAAATGTTTGTTCATTCTTTTGAAGGAAACTTATTGCGATATATTGGTCAAGTACAAGGCAGATCTCTCAAAGCCTTTCGATGAAGCGACAACGTTTTTGAATAGTATGGAAACACAGTTGAGCAATCTCTGCAACGGTGTTTCCAGAAGCTATATTGGTTCAGGTAAATCTCTCTCTCTCTCTCTCTCTCTATCTCTATCTCTTTCTTATGTGACTTCGTGTTGATTTGAATTGCTTAATGTAGTTTATTGGTTTTTGTGCTTCAGATTTTTTGTGTAATGTAACTTGTTGCCTGGATAATTCTTTCTTTATTTATGTTTATGTGTGCGAGACAGCTACCACGAGATCACATAGAAATCCACCCCTTATCGGAAAATTTTAGGCGCACGTTAGTAGTCAGAAAACCTAGCGCACTTTAGCAGGGTCAACTCACATGGAAGATTTTATGGTTATTCCTTTAATAGGCCAAGTTCTCATATTCTGTATTGATTGAAGATTTTAATGTCAGATTCGTCCCTTCCTTACTTCTATTACAGAATTATCATAGTAATCTTAAAATATTAAGTTAATCCAAAGATGACTTCTCAGCGTTCTAGGGCTTGGAACGTATTGAAATATTTTCTTCGTTACTGCTGTTTTATAATTTTTAGGTGATTCTGGTGTGTATCTCGTTGGCTATATGATGATATGTATAGGGTTAAAAAATACAAAGAAATACACCTCATGGCGTGTTGATACATAGACATGATGAGACTCAAACCCTTATAAGGATGTGAAAGGAACTGTACTAAACATTTAAATTATAAGTGGACGTATGGTTTAATGCCCTTTTTAACAATGATAAATTGTTTTTTCAAAGAAAAAAACAATGATAAATTGTGTATTTTTATTGCTGCAGTAGGGTCGTTTTTCCAAGCATTATTGTTATTGTTATTATTTTTTGGTTTTGGGTTGGGAAAAACCACACCTTTAGGTTCATTATTTGCTGCTATATTTGCATATATTTTCAGATGCTACTATCTGCGTGCATTTATTCAAAGATATTGCATTGAATGTTCATTAAGTTGTAAAATAATTAATGTGATAATAGCTCTTAATAACCTAAAAGAAGAATTTAAATCAATAACTCATGAAAAAGAATTTCAAAATGAAAAGTAGGATTTCCTGAGACTACAGCCATTTGGTTTTGAGATATTGGTGTAAGGAAATATTTTTTTTTTTATAAAAAAATCATTTCCGAATGACATCGTTTAGGCATTTTTGGCTCCCATAAAAGAACAGTAGAGACTGTCTTCTAATTGATATAAGCAAACTAGTAACTAAGTTTCCAAGTTCTTAGGGGTGATTGAAACAATGTGTTTAGTTATAATTATATATGTTCCATGTTGTCGGCGGGTGTAGTTGTGCTGTATTTTGTAATTTATTTGTTTTGTAACATCTTGGTGTAATAATAATTTATTCATGTTGCATCGGCATTTTAATTGTCCATGATTGATTATGGTTAAGTTTCAAGTTGCAAAGGAGCGTGAGTTGCTGTGCATGCCATGGGTGAGAATTTAAAATATTTATTTGAAAGCTCCTGTGACGGGAACTATTTTTGTTATTTAAATATTGTATGAATGTCTGAGAGTTGTTTCTTTTCAAATAAAAAAGGATTCATAGAGACTAATTGCAGGCAGTTAGTATGAATAAAATAAACATGAACTTAAAGCAATTCCTATTTCTCCTTAATCATCGTCATCATCAGCACAAATAGATACCTGATAGAATCTTGCAATGGTCCATGAGATATTGTGTCAGATTGAAGTACAATTAATTAGGCTCCCAAAGTATTTCATTTGCTTGTGCTAGGGCCCTGATCTCATCTTCAATTCCTTTCCGTATTGTTATCACTGTTTATTTTAAACTTTGAGGTTGCGGGGATGATTAAATAATGGCTGGTCCTAAAGCTTTTGTATTGAGTACAGATGGTGTTTGTCGCCGAGATGTTACTTTAATCATACTTTTGTACTGTCAAGCTTACAATGTTTGCACATATAGTTGGTATTTGGCTATTTTTAGCATCACTACACAAAAAAGATGCTTTTGATCTGTTTGTTACTTTGTAGTTGCACAACTTTGAGATAATGGATTTGGTTTGGAAGTAAGTGCCTTGAGCGTGGAAAGCTAGTACTGATTTATATACTTGGTATGGCCATGCGTGAAATCTAAAGTTTGAATTTTAAAAGAGGACATCACTGGGGAGGCATATGGTGCTTAGGCCTTGAAGGATTTCTAGTGGCTGAATTCGTTTCCTTTTCAGTTATGCATGCTGGAGAAGATTCTTTGATCTTCTTTGGATGGCGCTGGAGTACTTTAGACATAACCTCAATATAAAATTTTATGTGAGATGGGATTACCACATGTTACTTTAATTATATCTATGTGGGTGCTCTTAATTGCATAGGTACGTGGGAAATAAGTGGTGTTTGAAAAATTAAGATTAAACTGTCAGTGAGTGCCCACACATGACATGATTCATGATGTTACTCTTTTTATGATTTTTATTTCAAAGTGATGCCCATCCTAAAGGACTACAAATTTTCTTAAAACAATTCAATCAGCTGAGAACCAAAAATATGGTCAGTGTTGCATTTGGGTCATTTTTTGCCCCCGCAATATGTTCTTAACATCTAGCAGTATCTTGATATCTATATCTATCTCTCTTTTTCATTTGGAAGAAGAGACTTTTTGTCTGTAACGTGGATCTCTTAGTTGGAGACCATTTGTTTGATGGAGAATTCTTGTTTGGCTTTTAGCCTTGTATCATGTCTTGCAAGTTTTATTAGTAAGTTTCAGGAACATGAAGCAATAAATTTTTACTCAAGCTTATCGATTTTGAGATTTATGTGCATATGATGCCAAACTTTGATGTGCATGCATTCGAGTTTTCTGCTTTGTAAGTTATTTAATGTGTGATTTGACTGTGATGGTACATGTTAAAACATGTGAGATTATTCGGTAGCATGATTTTTCTAATATTTCTTCAGGGTCACCACAAATGTCGTCTTTTAGCCATTTTATTAGTTGTGTAAGTGCTTCCTCCAACGTTGTCTCGTGGTGTTTGCTTTACCATTTCTACATCTCTCTTAGATGGCTTTAGGTTGGTGGTTTACTGTGGTAATGGCATGGTCCGAAGGATGTAATATGTTGTCTCAAGAACGAGATAATAAGTAGTATACGCATGGTTTGTCCTATTTCCAGGTCAGTGTATTCATGGTGGATAATCTGGCTGTTAATAATTCATCCACAACATCAAGAGATCTGAACATGCTTGCTGGCATATTTCTTTTGAGTGCTAGCCTTGCCATAAGTAGCTGTATTATTGTAGCATTTTTCATGTTAAGAGTAGAACTTCAAACTATATATAGGTCCTTGTATTTAAATGGTCCATTAGACTATTTAACGTGTTTGCGGTGTACTAACAATTTCCTGCTGGGTGCAATAAACTTTGAAGAGCTTGCACATGATCTGTGGCATGCATGCCAAGTAGAGGCTTTTAACTCCTAAATATGTCATTCTAATCTACTGCATCTTTTTACATTTCTTACAGATTTGTATAAATACAAGTACTTATTCCTAATCTTTCCCATTAGCCACATCAACTTTTCTCGTAATTGATTTGAATTAATTTCTTATATCTATCATAATTTCTCCTTTCGTAGGATAAAGGCTTTCTAAGCATGCAGCTATTATATTTGGACTATTTTAATATTTTTGAGTTTGGTGAAGCATCATTCTTCGGGTTTAATTGAAATCTAACCCCTTTTTGATAACCCATTTGAAAAATAACCCTTTTTTTTAAATCCCAACCTCAAGGTAGAGAATCTCAATCACTAGGTTCAGAATCCCAACTTTCAGGTTGTGAGTCATAGTGTTAATTTAATTAAATCTCAACTTCAGATTGAGATTTTTTCAACCTAAAAAAAAAAGGATTAGTTTTCAAATAGACTCTCAAAAAGGGGTTAGTTTAGGTATTTTTTCTCATTCTTCTGCAGTGTGAAAGGGTCCATACTTGCAGGTCGATATATACATGGAGTTTTTCCTTATGGGCTTTTGCATATTGCTTGGTACTAACCATTTTCACAAGTCCAATGTTACTGGTTTTGTGGCTGAAGTTTTCATTGAATATGATTCTCTGACATGGGTTTTTAAACTTTCATGTGTCAAATAGTGGGAGATGAAATAATTAGGGTTTTGTTAATTTTTCCACGATTATGAGGTTTATATGAGCTTAGAATAACCTTTTTAAGTAATAGCAGGATCTCACCAAATTGGGCTAAAATTTGTCCTGATTGGTGCTCAAATGGGATTTAAAAGGCTCTAATTGTAGCTTTATTGAATTAGGAATGTGGAAGGAGTGCTAACCTCGGTTTGTATTTACAGTCTATAGTGATTGGTTGAGACTCTCTTGTTACGGGTTATTTCATGCGTCCATATTCTATGAATCTACTTCGGTTCACGTTAAATAATAGTATATAACATCTGAGATTGTTAATTTCTTAATGGATCCCATTAGTGGTTTTATTATTATTATTATGGATTCTGTTAATTATTACTGAATTTAAATTATTTGTACTAGTTAAAATATTTCTTAATTTCTAGACAGCTGGCGGATGATGAATGGTTGCTTGGCCTTTAAATTTTTTGTTTTCATTTTGGACATGTCACCTGCTGACGCCAATCGGCCCATGCAATCATTCTGCATGGTGTTGTTTTTTGCTTGCTAAATCAGTCTCAAAAGCAAAAAGGAATTCAGAAACCTAGCTACTCCTACTATATGAAAGTAAAAAATCAAAATAACACTAGTAGTTTAATAGAGTTGTTTATCAATTTTTGAGCAACTAAAAACCAGAGACTTGGACGCCCGTGGTTAGTGCTGCATCTCAGCTGCCACAGCTGAACATGCATAGACTCACAACTCCATCCATCCGGCATTAGTCTGAGTCTGAGTTACTACAGCGTTTTCTAGGTCTTCTCTTTTCAAGAGAGCTGACCACACGTGATTCCACAGTGTTTCCTCTAGCCTAGTAATAAGAACCATCCAAAACATCAAAAGAAAAAAAAAAATTTATAAAAAAATTGATGTGTACATAACTCTTTGTCAACTGGGTATTATATGTTATCTCTGAGGTACTTTCAGATTCGTGAATGATTCCACGTAGAGACGAGACGACGCTGCTTTTGTCAGAGACTGAAAAGGCCTGTTTCATTTTCTTTTCCAACGCTTGAACGACGAATGCTAGCAAGCAATAGCTAGCTGTGTTGTGTACGGTGGTTTTGAACTCATAAATAGATGCTACTGTGCGTGGAGAGACATGGCTTTCGAATGCGAAAAGCAGTGCGTGCCTTGCGGGTTAACTTCAACAGCCAACACACTGGCCGCAGTGACAGTATTTGATAGTTTTGACGGCCGTACTATTGCAAAACTGCTTTCACTTAACCCACTATATGTTTTTGTGTCTGTGTGTCATTGTGTGTGTGTTTGCTTTTAAATGGGAATATAAATTGGATTTCCATCACCTTTTGTGTTACATCACATCCATGGAGACATAAAACCAGCCTCCATGTGTTTTCACTTTGGCACACTTCTCCACTTCGTCCTCTGCAGCCTTACCATTACCATTAGGCGTGCTTTCTCCATGGTACTCTTGAGGGCATTTTTGTTTTTTTGAGAAATTTTGGGCGGTGAACTGATAATTAGATTAGATTATTATTTGCTTTTGATTATTTTTATTTTCGTTGAGTTTTGCTTTTTTAACTACTTTTTGTTGTTGTGATGTCTTGTGATATTGGCATTGGCAGATGAAGGTGGTGGATCATCTGAAGAAGAATTGAGTGGTGGTGAGACAGATGTTCAGGAGATTTCTAGGGCACTCGTGGATCGAGAGCTCAAGGACAAACTCATGCATAAATATGGTGGTTATATTAGCTCCTTAAAGCTCGAATTTTCTAAAAAGAAGAAAAAGGGCAAACTACCCACAGAAGCCCGACAAGCCTTGTTGGATTGGTGGAATATACATTACAAATGGCCCTATCCCACGGTAATTATTAAATATTTGATGTTCACTCATTTAATATGACGTGACACGTAAAATTATAAAATATTTTATATTCACTTATATCATGTTATATATCAAGATGTGATGGCTAGTACCCTCTAATATTGGACCCGCCTCGTCCAAGTCTCTCGCTTTACCCTCCAAGTATGCACTTGGGGTTATTGTTTTTGCAAAATTAATTATTGCTTGATCATGGTTTTGAATATTCTGATTTAACGTGGCAGGAAGCCGACAAGGTTGCGCTGGCTGAATCAACAGGTCTGGACCAGAAGCAGATAAACAACTGGTTCATAAATCAAAGGAAACGACACTGGAAACCATCCGAGAATATGCAACTTAGTGTTATGGAAAGTTTATATGGACCGTATTCATGAATAGCTGGGGTGGGGACATTATAGCCTCAATTCTACATATGTATATCCTCGAACACTAACTACTATATGTCTTGTGGTTATGCTAACGCTTGCTTTATTGATTCATGTTTACTATTACCGCCACAATATTTGTGTGCTCCCAGTTCCCACATCAGAAATGTTTCTGTTGCTAATATGGGTTGCAGGAGCCTCAAGCTTGGATACAAGACATGCTATTACATCAAATGACAGTCATAATTGCAAGTTTAGATTTATTGTCCGGTTGCATTTTCATTTACTGTAAGTCTCAAGTCACAGGCTAGAGGGCTGCTTATAGAGCTCAGTATTAATAAATTATTGCAAGAAATGACAATGGAGGTTGGTTAAATTTTCAGATATCAATGATAGTGTTAATTTGATTCACTATTTGAAGTCATTGTGGACGTTGAGGTTGAACGGATGGTGAATTGAAAACCACATAAGGATTGTACTATGCGTCGAAGAAAATAAATGCGAAAGGAATTTTTATTATAATTGAAAACGTTGGATCGTTTTGGCAAATTAAAGTAATAAAATCAGCATAATTTACATGGAAGGTGAGGAAAATTTTAATAGCGATAAACTCTTTTTTGGAAGTAAAAAAGTCTTAATCGTTAGTGTTAATTCATCATGACAATGTTCCAAATAAAAAGGAAGCCTCGTTTTCCTGTGTCTTTCATTTATATCTATCAAGTCTGACACTATATTTATATGCTAAATACAGTCACAAGTATAGCTATCTAATGACTTATATCACACTTTTAAGCATTAACATGCCAACATAAATGACGATGAAAAGGCCATGCTAGATGACAATTTGGTCCTAGTTTTTCAGGTTTGTAACAGAAGAAAACAAACTCTAAAAGCAATGCTTGGGCTCTTTCAATTAAAGGAAATAATGCCTGGGCTAACAAAGTTTCTTGTGGTCCAGCCCTATTTACCATCCTTATCAAATATCAATATAGCCCAAAATGATAATGTATAAGCTCGTCAAATAAGGTCAAACAGTGTGTCAGTCTTTTGGGTCTAGCGTTACAATGGCCCAAGAATAGGTTTGAGCAAAGCATGGACGGACGAGTGCTAACTCACATCCCACCTTGTCCATTTATGTCCCATCCAATGTGGCCCTCCCCACCAATGAAGTATAAATTCTATGACTCCCACAAATTCCATTTGTGGCTTTCCTATCAGGCAGCTCCACAGCCCTACATAAGCCTTGCTGATCATTTGTAGGTTGAAAGAGATGCTCATGCTTTCGTTTTTTTCTCTTTTTATTTAGCAAAGAAAACAATGTTGTACCAATCCCTCTTGCACCTTCCATTATACCAAAGCTTCAATACATATTTTAAAAAGAAAAGAATACAGTATCATATGTCTAGTGACATGGTTGCTTAGATGTAGCAAATTTATATGTTCTTGTCATAGTTTAATTGACGGCATTTAAGAGAGAGAGTCCTATGTCATAAGTGAGAATTTCTTTTCCTTTCAGCAACAGCAACCTACACATATTATAACTATTCATTCGCATAAGTATACATGATACGTTTCATAGAAAATTTGATTTATGTTGGTTGTCAAAGGAGGCGCATCTAGATGTTTGGAGTGGGCTTATTTTGGCTTGAAAACAAAGAGTACGAAGTACAGATAAGAGGATGACGTGTGTAATACAGGGGTGGCTACAACACTTTCTCTCTAATGGTAGAATCAAACGTAATGACGTCCAATATGGCATCTAAGGTTTGTGAATTTGGGATGTTGATTTTAACAGTAGCGTACTATATTAAGTAAATAGAAACTAAAACCAGTCCATCCGTCCATTCCTTTTGTTTCTTTCTCCATCATCTCTCTCTCTCTCTCTGTTCGAACGAAAAACCCCCAAAAGCCAGAAACTCCATTATGCTCGCAGGAAACAGAACACAAAACCACAACCCCTCTATACCTCCAAAGGACTTCTTTCTCTCTCCCTCTCCATTCTCCTTTTTTTTTCACAGAGAAAGGAGAGAGAGAGAGAGAGAGAAAGGATCATAATGATAACATCTGTTTGAAAACAGAGCAACCCCGATGCAAATAAAGGCATCTCTTTGAATTCAAACCAGAACAGATTGAATAAAACGGAGCAACCCTGGTAAAATTCAATGCAACCTTTTTTGTCCTCTTCAAATTCACAAGCAGAACAAATTGAAGAAAAACAGAGCAACCCTGTTTAAATTCAATGCAATTCACAACCAGAATCACCAAAATCAACATCTGGGTAATTCTTACATTGATCATGTTAGCGATATTCACTTCTCCTTCCACGTCAAGCTCACGTTCTTATGGAGCCCACATTGTATGCGGGGCCAGAAAACATCCCCAACACGGCGAATTCGAGAACAACTTGAGCAACCTGATCTACACCTTGCGCGAAGCAGCTCGAACAAGAAGCTATGGAGTCTCCTACCCAACCCATCAACTCCCCAAACTGTATGGCTTATTCGAATGCCACAAAGACCTCACCTCCTCCAATTGCCACCGCTGTTTCCACACAGCTGAAACCAAACTCAACCATTGCTCTGCTTTTGACTCTGCTCGTGTCCACCTCGATGGATGCTTCTTGCGTTACGATAACTACAGCTTCTTCGACGAATTTTTGGACCCTGTTCATGATAAGGTCGAATGTAGCGAGCCAACTGACACGTTTTCGGATGACTTGTTGCACGAGCAGTTTCGAACAAAGCTTGAGGGAGTCCTCCTCAATGTGACCAACCAGGCCAAGACCAACAAAGGTTTTGGTGCCGTGGAGGTTAAAGGAGGTGTTTTGACTTTGTATGCATTAGCTCAGTGTTGGCAGACTGTCAGTCCTGAAGGTTGCAGCCGATGCTTGAACAAGGCAAGAGCGGAGTTGAAAACATGCAGCCCCAGTGCAGAAGGCAGAGGTAGCTTTGCTGGTTGTTATGTCAGGTATTCTACTGACAGGTTCTTTAGTAATGTCGTTGAGGACCGATTTCGTGCACGTAAGAACTGCTTCTTATCTCTTGTATTGTATTGTATTTGATGAATCCTACAATGGTTTTAGAGCAAATAATTTGTTTACTTTCTAAAGAAAATGTTCTGCTAATGTGTTTGATACAGAAGAAGACGGCAATATGACAGTAGGAATTGTTTTAATGGTGATCGCATTTACAGTGCTTTCTAGTTTGGGTGCTTTTTTAGGGTACAAGAGACTGTCGGAGAGGATACTAGGTACAACTCTAGCAAACAACATAGTCTGGATTTTGTATTTGTTGTTTTCTTGTTCTGATATGATCTTCTTTTACTTGTCAGGGAAAAGTGATCTTAGTGCTAGTGCAAACATGTCTGGTTTAAATTTCAAGTATGAGGTGCTTGAGAAGGCGACGGGAAATTTTGATGACTCCAGGAAATTAGGTCAAGGAGGTGCTGGTTCTGTATTCAGAGGGACTCTACCTGATGGTAGAGATGTTGCTGTTAAAAGATTGTTCTTCAAAACGCAGCAATGGGCTGATCAGTTCTTCAATGAAGTTAATCTCATCAGTGGAATTCAGCATGGGAATGTAGTCAGACTTTTAGGTTGCAGCATAGAAGGACCTGAGAGTCTTTTAGTTTATGAATATGTACCTAACCGGAGCCTTGATCAAATTATTTTTGGTAAGTAATTTGTCCTTTATAGTGTAATGCTAGTAGGATCAACATATAGTGATTTCTTTATATGATTTGTGTTGGTGCAGTTAAGGACACAATCCATATTCTAAGCTGGCAGAAAAGGGTTACGATCATTTCTGGAACAGCTGAGGGGCTTGCATACCTACACGGTGGATGTGGAACGAAGATTATACATAGGGACGTTAAAAGCAGTAACATCCTTCTTGATGAGAAGCTTACACCAAAGATTGCTGATTTTGGACTTGCTCGTTGTGCTAGTTCCGATAAATCCCATGTTAGTACCGGAATTGCAGGAACACTGTAAGCAAATTGATCTCCTGTTAGCTTCTGCTTACTTCTGACATAAGTAAACAATGATGGCCAAGTGACGATATGAATTCCTGAGAGTGTCTTCTCATAACTGAAAAATTTATGATCTTTCTTTACACTTATGTTATGTTCTCATTAATGATTGTTTTTGGTAGGGGATATATGGCTCCTGAATATCTTGTCCGTGGACAACTTACAGAGAAAGCAGATGTTTATGCTTTTGGGGTTCTAGCTATTGAGGTTGCTACCGGTAGAAAGAATAGTGTATTCTCAGAAGGGTCAAGTTCAATATTGAATGTTGTAAGATTTATTTTAGTTTGTACAATTGATTAGTTAACTTTCATCACTTCCTGATGATAATACAAAAGGAAATTCATTTCAGATAATAAAGTCAAGCAAGTATCTAATGCTGAGACAATTGGGTTTTCTTTGCAGGTATGGAAACATTACAGGGCAAATAGAATAACTCAATCTATTGATCCTGGCTTAAATGGTAGATTTCCAGAGAAAGAGGCATCAAGGGTGCTTCAAATAGGACTGCTGTGCACCCAAGCTTCTGTTGCACTAAGACCATCAATGTCTCAAGTAGTTGAGATGCTAAACGATAAAGATTTCACAATCCCCTCACCAAAACAACCTCCATTTTTAAATGCTAGTGTGATAAGTCCTGCTGACTCCAGCAAAAGCTCTATTCTCAGCTCTATATCACTGGAAGAGCAGCAAACATCATCTATAGTGCCCTCAAGTTACATTCGAAATTCTTCTGTAAGACCTCGCTTGGATTCTCCTAACAAACCAAGCTAGTCTCTTCTCAAATTGTCCAAACACTATTCATTCTAGGTTCAAGAAAATTCCTGTCAAAAGATCTGTCTTCATGGGTTCATGCAAAATCAGTTCAAAAGACCACCCTAATCAAGTCTGATCTTCTTGGAGGTTGTAGTTACATTGAGGTAGGAGCCAGTGAAATTGAACAAATTTTTGTCGAGCAGAAATTGAACAAAAAACAGGATATGCCACTCTAGGGGCCTATGTATATACAATTTTTTTTTTTACTATTTGAGAAATAAGAGGAGGGGAGTCATAGTTTTTTAATATTTTTAATTTTGTTAATTTCAACTGTTGTCAAATCACATATGTCCATATTCAATTCTTTTCTTTTTTTTTTTTTTTAATTTAATTTTTTTAACAGTAATGGTACTCTTCTCATTCTGAGTTAACAATGGTTCCAGTGTTATAAAATTAAAATAAATGAATATAATAAAATTAATAATCATCAGGGGCTTAAAGAGAATTTACCAGGGACTTGAGTTGATATTTGACAGCAAAAGATGATAGCAGGAGAGAGAGGCGAGAGAAAACAAATAAAATAATAAATTAAACAAAAACCAATAATTGAAAGAGAGAGAGATGAGAAGCAGTAAAACATTTTCTTTATCAGTGCAAACCTTACATATATATAGGCAACAGAGTCGGTTTTATGATCGACTTAAACTTATATATTATTATAATATTAATCATCCAGATCTTTCACAATACTCCCCCTTGGATGATATTATTATAATACATTTAAAAGTTTTTACCAATAAAAACTCAAAATCTAAACAAAAGATATTTTATGATCTGCTGGATCTAAAATATTATAATCTTCTGGATTTAATAATATTTGAATGTGCTTAAAATGACTACCTCATTAAAAACCTTGTCAGGAAAATCCAGTGGGATAAAACTTGATCGAAGGAAAAAAGAGTGCAGTGCATATATGTCCACATTGATTTAATATACTCCCCCTAAAAAATGCTTCAGACATTTTAAATCCTTCAGGAATTTTCATATAGATATTAGTATCAAGTGACCCATATAAATATGCTGTCACTACGTCCATAAGCCACATTTCGAGTCCTTCTGAGACTGCTAAACTAATCAAGAATCTAAAAGTAATTGTATCCATCACTGGTGAATACGTCTCATCATAATCAATCCCTGGTCTCTGCGAGAAACCTTGTGCAACAAGCCTTACTTTATGTCTTACAATTTCATTCTTTTCATTACGTTTCCGTACAAATACCCATTTGTATCCAACAGGTTTGACATTTTCAGGCGTTTGGACTACAGGTCTAAAGACTTTACGTTTGGCTAAGGAACTTAATTCTGCTTGAATTGCATTTTTCCATTCAGGCCAATCGTGTCTTTGTCTACATTCATTAACAGTATGTGGTTCATAATCATCGTTCATAACTGTCAAAGCTACTGTATATGAAAATATATCATCGATGATTATTTCATTATGATTCTACATATCTTCGGCACAATTGATTGAAATTTCTTGATTTCCAGAATTTTGTGACTCATAAATTGTTTGTACCTCTTTGGGGGTTTTAGTCTCTTCAGGGATTGGCAACTCTTCTGGAGTTGATCTTTCAGAAATAATGGATTTTGTAGCTTGAGTATTATTTTCAGAAGAATCAGAATTTTTCATTCTCCGTTTCCGGGGAATACTATCTTTTGAGCCCATTGGTCTACTACGCTTCTGGCGTGCAGTAGATGATTCATTTGCTGCGTTCTGATTACATTATTCTGCAGGAACAATTATTCTAGCTGGTGTATTGGCAGCTGGTATGTGTGATTTTGTCACTTTAGCAGCATCAGTAAATGCATCTGGCAACTGATTCGCAATTATTTGAAGATTAACTATTCTTCGTACCTCACTTTCACATTGGGTAGTGTGATGATCAAAATGAGATATTGTTGTCACATTCCATGATAGCTCATTTTTCTCTCCAATAATTACATTTTTCTTGTGCTTCTCTTCAGGAGAAATTTTTCCTCCCCCTAATGGTGGGAAAGTTGTTTCGTCAAAATGACAATCTGTAAAACGAGCAGTAAAAAGATCACCTGTCAATGGTTCAAGATATCTGATAATTGAAGGTGAATTAAAACCAACATATATTCCCAAACGACGTTGGGGTCCCATTTTGGTTCTTTGAGGAGGAGCAATAGAGACCTGTACGGCACAACCAAAAATGCGTAAATGAGAAATATCAGGTTGGTGCCCAAGTACAAGTTGTAATGGAGAGTACTGGTGATAAGCTGCAGGCCTAAGTCGAATCAATGTTGCTGCATGTAAAACAGCATGTCCCCAAGCAGAAACCGGTACTTTGGTTTGTAACAATAAAGTTCTAGCAATCACCTGGATATGTTTGATGAATGATTCTGCTAGACCATTCTGGGTATGTACATGTGGGACTGGATGTTCAACATCAATTCCGATTGATGTGCAATAATCATCAAATGTTTTTGATGTAAACTCACCAGCATTATCTAGTCGTATACTCTTGATTGGATAATCTGGAAATTGTGCTCGGAGTTTAATGATTTGAGCAAGCAATCTAGCAAAAGCAATGTTACGACTGGATAATAAACATACATGTGACCACCTTGCTGATGCATCAATTAATACCATAAAATAACGGAATGGTCCACTGGGTGGATGAATGGGTCCACATATATCTCCTTGTATTCTTTGCAGGAAAGATGAAGATTCAAAACCAACCTTAGAAATAGATGGTTTAATTACCAATTTTCCTTGTGAACAGACAGTGCATATATTGTCATTGGATAATAGAATCTTCAGGTTCTTTAATGGGTGCCCATGAGAATTTTCAATGATTCTACGCATCATCGTAGATCCTGGATGACCAAGACGGTCATGCCAAAGTCGAAATGTTATTGGTTTAAATAGCTTCTGGCTTGAAACTACAAAAGTTTCAATTGATTTCATAATTGTATAATACAACCCAGATGAGAAAGCTCTGAGTTTTTCTACAATTAGCTTCTGGCCTGAGATAATTTTAGTAATGCATAAATATTCAACATTCTTCTCATTTGTAGTTTCAATATGATATCCGTTACTACGTATATCTTTGAAACTGAGTAGATTTCTTCTAGATCTACTAGAGTATAATGCACCATTTATATATAATTTAGTACCATTTGTCAATAAGATTCTCTTCCAGAACCTTCAACCAGATCTGCAGGACCTGATATAGTATTTACCTTGGCTTTGGCTACTGTCAAATTTAAGAAATATTTCTTATTCTGAAGAATAGTATGTGTTGTTGCACTATCGACAATACATATATCTGCACCCTCCCTTTTGAGAATAGATAATTCATCCATATCCGTCTTTCATCAGATAAACCATATGTTAGTACATCATATAAAGCAAAATAAGTTATCTTACTTCTGGAAGATTACAAAAATATGTACTAACATAACAAAAGTTATTATGACTATATTAACTAGGCAACTTTCTAATTGGTATGAATATCTCCATCATCAATTGAGTAATCCACTTTTCCATCCGTATTATCAAGAAAATCCGATAAGTCCAGGCTTGTGACATCTACAGGATCATCACTTTGATCTGCAAAATTTGTATCAATTTTCTTTTCCTTGCCCTTTACAGAGGCTTGATACAGATCAACCAAATGCTTAGCCGTACGACAGGTACGAGACCAGTGTCCAGACATACCACATCTGAAACAAACATCTTCATAATTTTTAGGGGCATGTTTCTCTACATTTTTGCCCTTGTTATGTTTAACATTAAAAACATTCCACTTTTGAGAGATGTTTTTCTGGTTTCGATTACCTGAAAATTTATACCCACCACGACCATGATTACCACGTTCGCGTCCATGTCCACATCCACGGCCTTTACTTGTGCTAGCATTTGTTTCTGGAAGTGCAACTGCGCCAGCTGGGCGGAGTTCATGATTTTTCATCAGAAGCTCATTATTTTGTTCTGCCATTAAGAGACATGAGATTAATTCAGAGTATTTTGTAAACCTGCGTTCTCTATATTGCTGCTGCAGGAGCACATTAGATGCATGGAAAGTAGTATATGTCTTTTCCAACAGATCTGCATCAGTCAGTATTTCACCACACAAGTTCAGCTGTGAGGTTATCTTAAACAGGGCAGAATTATAATCAGCGACTGATTTGAAATCTTGGAGTCTTAAATTACTCCACTCATGCCGGGCTTTGGGGAAGACGACGGTTTTCTGATGGTCATACCTATCTTTTAGATTTTTCCACAGAGTCAGTGGATCTCTAATTGTGAGGTATTGAGTCTTCAGGCTCTCATGTAAATGACGGCGGATAAAGATCATTGCAGTTGCTTTATCCTGTAGAGATGTTTCATTATTATCTCTAATTGTATCAGCTAAGCCCTTGGACTGCAGATACAGCTCTACATCAAGGATTCATGAAAGATAATTATTTCCTGATATATCCAGTAGAGCAAATTCTGGTTTTGCGATATTTGACATGACTGTACACATAAAATATCATAATTAGTGACATAATCAAAATGATATATTTGAAACTTCAGGTTGCCAAAAATTTCATTTATATTTTTAGAACTTCAGGTCAAAAATAATAACTTCAGGTTTTAACAATAAATATTTAGAACTTCAGATTCCATTGATTAAAATCCAGAACTTCAGGTTCTAGTACATTATAAATTTAAGAGAATAAAATATATGAAATATAAAGATATAACAGAGATAACAAATCAATTAATTAATAATATATTGAGCCGGCATAGCCGTGCATGAAATACATAATAAAAATAGTAAATAATAATAACAGAGCTGCACATATAGTATGTAACAATAAGTAAATAAATAAAATTAAATAGTTAGATCTGTAATGCATGATAATAATAATTGAGTCGGCAGAGCCGTACATTGGTTGAGTCGGCAGAGCCGTACATTAATTGAGTCGGCAGAGCCGTACATTGATTGAGTCGGCAGAGCCGTACATATATTGGGTTGGTATAGCCAAACTTCTCAGTTAGAGTTAGAGTTAGAGTCAGAATATCAAGAACTTCAGGTTCAAGATCGTGTTGATAACGTGTTATAAAATTAAAATAAATGAATAGAATAAAATTAATAATCATCAGGGGCTTAAAGAGAATTTATCAGGGACTTGAGTTGATATTTGACAGCAAAAGATGATAGCAGGAGAGAGAGGCGAGAGAAAACAAATAAAATAATAAATTAAACAAAAACCAATAATTGAAAGAGAGAAAGATGAGAAGCAGTAAAACATTTTCTTTATCAGTGCAAACCTTACATATATATAGGCAACAGAGTCGGTTTTATGACCGACTTAAACTTTTATATTATTATAATATTAATCATCCAGATCTTTCACAATATCCAGAATTTTTTTTTTTTTTTTTTGTTAGGTTATTTAAAATGGGTATAATTAGTATAAGAAAAAACTGAAACAGGTTTTGAATTTTCATCCTAGCTGTCTTTTATTGTGTGTTTGTTAATTTGCCATAAAAGGTCAAAGAAGACAACTGATGTTGTTGGTGTTTGTCAACCGACATTGTAGTTTGTCTTGGGACCTAGGCTGGCGCTTATGATTATAAAGACCATACTTGCCTGTTGAGGAAGTACTAAAAACTTGTTTAAACTATAAGTTTATAAGAGAAATGGTAATTAACAATTGCCTAATAATTATTTTTGGATGGTGAGTGACTTGGTTCGCATTGCAAAACATCATTCTATTTAACTGAAGAGCACACTATAATCACATTATAATAATTAAATAAAAAATATGGATTTTATTTAAACAAGTGGAAAATTATAATTTGAAAAAAAAAAAAAAAGTATATTAAACGGCAGGTTTGCGCTTATCTTAATGAGTACATATAATATAACAAGTTATAATAATTACCATTTTGTGACATACAGAATAATATTTTGAAGAAAAACTCACAATGAAGAGTAACCACTAACTAAGTATTACCTTCAATCTCCACCTTTTGCCTTTGATGTGCTGTAATGACCAACTGATTGTTAAAATGGTTGATATGATCTTCAATACCTAATAAAAGGCCAATTTGTTGTTCACATTAGAAAACAAATAAGATTTTGTTAGTATTAACTAAATCAAGAACCCTGTTCATAGTTACGAAACCAAAAATCTAAACTCCAAAATTTGTTTTCTACTGGAGAAGAGAAAAAAAAGTTGGGCTACTAAATTCACACAATTGGGCTGAAAAAGCCCAGCAATTGAGACAGGGCCATGACAGTTGGACAGTTTTGATACTTTGGAAAATGTCAGGGATGATTTGGTAATTACATACTAAAAATTGGCGCTTGCATATAAAGCATTTGCCGAAATATTCGGGCGGGTAATGTAGTGTAAGCTAAGCAAACAAGCCCAACAGAAGAAATATAAAGCGGAGAATCAGAATCATAGAGTTGAGTGAGTGACTGAGTGAAGCACTAAAAACACACTACTTTATTTCACTTCTTCCGCTTTTGGCCTCATATTGGCACCGAAGATGTCCACTTCTTGAACGTAAAACGACGCCGTTTTCCGCCAGCACCCGATCCGATGACGATGTGCAGAGAAGTCGAAGAGTGGAAGCTCTCTCAGGTCTTCGGCAAAAGATGTCCCGGCGAAGAGTTTCAAGATGGTTAGGGCTTGTCGTTTTGCTGGAGAATAAAGTTAAACCAATTCAACTGCTTTAACTGACTTTTTGTTTTTTCAGTTGATATTGTTACAGCAATTGATTTCGACAAGAGTGGCGACTACCTTGCCGTCGGTGATCGTGGTGGCCGTGTCATCATTTTCGAAGCTAAGAATCGCAAAGATGTCAGAATTTCAGTTTCCTGATTTTTGATTTATTTTTAAAAAATATTGATTTCGGTTATTGTTTGTTTGGCTTTGGCAACTAATTTTGGGTGATAAATTGGGAATTTGTGTTTTCAGACACGAAATTCTCACCTCTATCGAAACGAATTGGAGCAAATGGATTTGACCTCTACGAAGCATCCTGAGTATCAATACAAAACCGAATTTCAGAGTCATGAGCCTGAGGTGTGTTTTATATTTATATGCATGAACATGATCATATGGTGGTTTAACTAGATGAGTTTCCAGTGTGATTTTATATCTTTTTTATTTCGCAACTATGTTGAGGTCCTGATAGTGTAGTGTTTCGTTTTGTTTAGTTTGATTACTTGAAAAGTTTGGAAATTGAAGAGAAGGTTAACAGAGTAAGATGGTGTGCAACACCTAATGGATCAATGTTTATCCTTTCGACAAATGATAAGACGATTAAACTTTGGAAGGTATAGTAAGCTTTAGGACAACCAGTTTTGATCACTTCAATTTTATTTATTTCATCATAAATTAATTGGTTATATATTATTTCATTAAATAAGTGTGGGGTTCTGGACTTTTTGCTAGTGTAATTATTGAATCGAGCTACTGCATTTGTGATGCTAGATGTTTATGGGAGCGCTAAAATTTTATTTTGGGGTTAATGAAGCCAGGTTAAGGATCGACAAGTGAAAAAAATAAAGGAAATGAACCCCTCACCATATGTGTCGTCAGAAAACACCCTTTTAGCTGAAAGGAGTTTCATAAGTGGGCAAGAAACACCATCTCTTTCTAATGGCTACCATCTTGAAGGGACAGAGAAGGTGGCTAAGAACAGGTCACCATCTCAAGAAGTGCTGACCAAGGTAGGTGTTTGTGAATTATGGACCTATTGCAAAGCTTTTATAAATTTTTTATTGTTATTTGTGTCTCACCTTCCTGCAATTTGTGCAGTATACCGTATTATTTTTATAGTTTGTTATGTTGCTAGATTGCTAATAATGGAGACACTGCTCATGCAAGATGTCGAAAGGTTTATGGTCATGCTCATGATTTCAATATCAACTCAATTTCAAATAATAGGTAAGCTTTGTGATTTGTTCTTTGTAAGGTGTTTTCTAGCTTAAAAATTGCCTTGCCATGCCAAAAACAAAAAAGATATGAGAAAGGTAACGACATTTGCAGTCCCCTTACTTCTCTACAAAGCGCTGGATCACCATGAATTCCATAAAATAACTCCTGCTGATATTCTATTTTCTAACGATAATATGCTTTGTAATCTATGTACAGCGATGGTGAGACATTTATATCTGCGGATGACTTCAGAATAAACTTGTGGAACCTTGAGATCAGTGACCAATGTTTCAATATTGTTGATATAAAGCCATCAAACATGGATGACCTTACCGGTAATTATTTTTATCATCCGTTCACTAGTTGTTCCATAATTTTGCATCCTGTTAGGGATGATTGTTGAGATTTTGAGATTGGGAGTACATGTATTTGTGAAGGACTGAGCAAACTACCTCTTAAAAATAGTTAGGAACACTAAGCTGAAGAGTTATCAAATGTCTTTAATTCTCTTGTAGATGAGGAAGACTACAAAATTCATTTTTTTCACCAATCATGGTTCTTTTCAACTGTGAGTCTGTGATGGAAAATCTTTCCACCACTTTACTATCTAACACTGTAAATTTCAACTATAGAAAGAGGCTTTATCAGGAGAAGGTGGTTAAGACTAGGATATACTGGAATGCATTTAATTGCATGGAATTAAATTTTGAGCAAAATTCAATTTCATATAATTTCATTTGTTCCTCTGTTTAAAACAGCTGTAGCAATACGGTTTACTTAAAAAGGCAGATTTGTAAAAAAATCCCCTAAAATTTTACCCTTTTTCAATAACAACCCTCTTGTTTTTAATTTGGATAAAAACCTACAGTGTGGTTGTGTTTTAACTGATTTTTGAAAGTACAAGTTGTTTTAGTATGCAATTAAGGGGTGGGGTTTTTATCCAAATTCAAAACTATAGGATTATTTTTTAAAATAAAAGTCAAATCTTAGGGTTTTTTTTTTTGGGCAAATCACCCTACTGAATAATTCTACTTTTCCATGGCTTATGGGGCATGTAAAGTTTGCTTCTTTATGATGTTTAACTATCCACCTGAGACGGCAACACCATGAAAACATTCACTCAATTTTGCCTGGTAGACAACTTGTTTGTAAATGTTTTCACTTGTGGGAGCTTCAATTAAATGGTTTTTTTGTGTGTGTGTGTGTGTGTGTGATTGCAGTTTTCTTCAGGGATTCTGATTATTTATCTATTCTTGTAGCTATCATTTGCTTTTATTGTTTAGGAAATTGCACCCAGTCTTTTTCAGTTCGTGATATAATCATAAGTTTGAAATAAACAAGCAACGTGAATTTGTTAGAGTTTGCCAGTTATCCTGAATTACATGAACAGAAAATATGTTTCACAATTGCTTGGTATACCTTTTGGAATTATCATCTTCTTGCGGTTAAATTCCTTTATTGGTATTTAATGTATTATGATGGAGATAAATGGATGATACATTTTGATTTTCTTTTTGTCATTTATATGTTGGCTTGGTCATGGCTAAGATCTTTCATCTGGGATTGGATTTTAAGTGGCTGCATAAAGTGTACCTATATGCTTGACCTGACTGAAGTCAACCTATCCCGCTGATCAGCAGCTAGCTAGAAATTCAGTATACCTCACTACCATTCATCTATTGAAGATATAAAAGCAAAGAATGTAGAGAAAAAATGATCACATCATTTTAAGTCCATTTTGTTGCTTAAGTCCTAGATTAAGAAATATATTCTACATTTCTCTGGTTGATCTTTTATATTTTCATGCAGAGGTCATAACATCGGCTGAATTTCATCCAGTTCACTGTAATCTGCTTGCATACAGCAGCTCAAGAGGTTTTATTAGACTGATTGACATGCGGCAATCTGCATTATGTGATCACAGTACAAGAATGTCAGTTGTAGCTCATTCTTGTGTTTCATTCTTTGGTTCACGACATTTGATTTTACCTTTAGCTTTCCGTCAGTGTTATACTGCCTGATGATTTATTGTATGTTGATAATTGTCATTCGGTAATCTTATCTCACAGATTACAAGATGCGGAATCCCGTGTGTCAAAAACTTTTTTCACAGAGATCATCGCCTCCATTTGTGATATAAAGTTTGCAAGCAACGGGTGGCACCTCTTAAGTCGTGATTACATGAATCTAAAGGTCTTCAGAGAGAATCAAGCATGGTTTTTTAAATTCAGAATGCGATTTATCCATATAGGTTTCTGTATATTGGTTCTCCTCTCCCAAATTACGGAAATAATAGAAAGATTGTCATAGTAGTATATATGATTGCATGTGTCTGTGTGTTTGTACTTCTTTTGGTATCAAAAGGATAGCAGGAGGTGACATGTTTGGTAGACCTTATTTTTGTTGTAGTTGGGTGTAATGTTGTCCTTTATCGTGAGACTTTCCTGTTTGGGAATAACGTCAAGCGAGTTTAGAATTCTCTGAGTTGAAGAACAAAGTAGAGCAAGTTAAAAATTCAGTGAGTTGAAGAAGGTTATGTTTGATCCTTCCTTCTGTGGCTTATGCCTTGTAGGCATGTGTTATGTGATCTGAAGAAAGCTTTCTGGTTGTGAATCTTAGTTCTCAGTCTTCATGACACTTTTTTGGTTATCAAGATTCAAATTTAGTTTGTTCAAGTGAAAAATGAAACTCATGTGTTCTTAATATGTGATATGCTTTTCATTTGTTTTTTTAGTTGTGGGATATGCGTATGGATTCTACACCAGTTACGACATTCAAGATTCATGAGCACCTACTCCCTAAGGTAGACAATGTTTAATATTTTCAGTGAACATTTTAATCTCTATACTATTTTCAGTGCCACACTATCCTTAAATTTTGGTTTAAATTCTTCACCTTATGAATTATACTAATTTCACTGTCGTTAGTTATAGAAGGCCTTTTTTTTCTTTTTTGGTAACCTTGGGAAGTAGAAATAACCTTTATTGATTGGAATATTGTAGTTTACTTGATTGACTAAAAAAGTTGGGGCATTTACTTAAGGTCGACCTTAGCTCAGTGGGAAGAGCGGAGGATTGATCCTCTAGATCGTTGGTTCAATTCCAGCAGGTCAAACAGTTAAATTCTGGATAAAAATGTATCCTTTTGTTCATCATCAGTCAAGGGTATTAAAATGCTGGAGTAGTTAACAACATGCAAGAGAGATCAAGTTTCAATTATTGTTCCATTGATATTTTTTGCTTCATATTTTAAGTTAAATTTTCGATCATGATCATGAGTTATATATATATATATGTGTGTGTATATATGTATGTATGTATATATGAAGCACAATTAAGTTATGTCTGGATCAGCCCCTAGCCTGGAAGATCCTTCCATTTGTTGATACCTATTCCTGCAAGATTGTATTTAAGAAGATACCACAACTTGAAGGCTTTTGCATTCTGTTTTTGGTACCGACTGCATAGTTTTACAAAACCTATGTCATCCTTACGGTTGACAGCATACTTTGTTTGATGCAGCTATGTGATTTGTATAATAATGACTCCATATTTGATAAATTTGAGTGCTGTGTCAGTGGAAATGGACTTGATTTTGCAACGGGATCTTATAGGTTTGCTCCTCTTGACTTGTATTGTTGTGCATTTGGTCTTGGGAAATGGTACAGCAGCCTAAATATAGTCTAATTACATAATCTTTTCCGATTTTAATGTAGCAATCTTTTACGCATCTTCTCCCATGGTGTTGGAAATGCAGAGGGTATTACAATTGAAGCTAGCAAAAATTGGAACAGGTTGACTTATGTTTTTTGTCTTAAATATCTCTTCCTCCGTTCTGTATAAAGTCGATAAATTGAATTCCATGTTGACCTTCCTTGTTATATGCTTTCGATTTGAAAATTATAGGGGGAATATAAAATAGAGACTGAGCCATGCTTAAAGTTAACTAGCTTCTTCACGATTTCTATAATTTCTTCTTATTTTTCTTCCTTCCGTTGCAAGATAGTGTTTTATTCTGGCAAAAACCTCTTTCAATAGTTGGCAGGAATTTGTTAGAGGATTTCACCTTCTACTATAGTCCTTGTGAAAGCAATTGCGTCTGGGGATGAATTTTCTATTTCCTGATTTGTGCTGTTTACTAGCAATATCTTTATATAACTCCAATCTCAATTTACCATTAGCAATACAAAGTGTTAGTGGTGTCACTCTGCTTTCTTCACAATAATAATAAATAAGTTATTTGAAAAAGGGTCTTGTTGAAAAATGACCCATTGGAGAGGTCTAAGTTGAAAAACTTGTCCGCTATTTGATGACATTACAATTATGTTATTGTATATTGTAATCCCTATTGTTTGATTTTGGGTCAAACTTTACTTTTCCTCTCCAAACTAAAAGGAAGTCACTTTCTCAAGCTGCTCCAAGGGCTCGAAGGTCTTCTTTAAGCAATCTGACGCGCGGGTTTTACACACAAGGTGGGAGGTTTTTCCTTTTTCATCTATTTTGCTTCTTGAATGCTTCCAGGTCTGCCCTCAGGTGCTATCATATGTATTCTATTTCTTCTCATGCAGGGCATGAAAATTCACGCTCAGGTTATAATGAGTTTTCCAGTGACTTGAGCTCCAAGGTGTTGCATCTTGCATGGCATCCAAGAACAGAAATGATTGCCTGTGCATCTGGAAATAGCTTGTTCTTGTATCATGTGTAGTTTGTACAGTTAAACTTGAATAAATACAATTACACAAATCAGGATAGGTTCTTATCGAATTAGGATAGTCCTGGAATTTTACTTTTTAGAATGGTTGATTCTCACCGTTAGGAATCAAATTTTCACCGATGGAATCAAAATCCCAACAATGAGAATTGGTTGATCTTGAAAAAAAATTTCTGGATACGAATGAAAGAAATGTAAACTTTAAAAAAAAAAAAAAAAAAAAATTCATATGATGCTTTTTAATCAGGCTAGGTATATGTGTACCTGCCATGCTAGTTATTGTGGACTTGACAGAAAAACAGTAACAGCTGCTGTCCTGCCGGTCTCGAGTCTCGGCCGAGTGTAATGGAGTTAAAATTTTGTAAGAAATCTCCGGTAAAATGAAACACAAAGAATTCTAAATTAGATAGTGAATACATAATAACCTCTTTCATTTTTTATTTTGAAATATAACCTCATTCATTTAATTCCTAGTAAATCAATAATTTTTCTAGACTCTGAACAGGTTATTGATTTGTTGAAACTTGTTGAAATCCTTCATTACTTACATAACTATATAGAAGGTTGTGGTAATATATTTAAATTAAATAATATTTGTACAATTTGAATAACTATCCACATAATTGGAAGATACATACTTTAAAAGACTCTCATACATATTTAATATGAACATCGATCATAACCTGTTCCGTCCAAATATGCATCCTATAATTGGGAGAGATACTTTTGCAAAAAACTTCGCAAGCATGCTTGTAAAGGATTGTGGTGCATTTAGTAACTGAAGTTTCTAACGAGAAAAGAAACATCAATTTATGATTTGTGGTTATAATTTACTATTAACTGATAGAAAGCGAATTCTTCTTCTCTTTTCTTTTCTGTTTTTTTTTTCCCCATTGGAAAGCAAACTTAATTCTCCATTCTTAACTAAAGTAATGACACCTTTTTCAATGAAATTTGATTCATTTTCTTTCTCAATTAGTTTATATATATATATATATATATATTGTTTTATTGTCAACTAATTAATATCTCTTTTAGTCTCTATCATGTATTAGGCTATTGCCCCTTCAATATTTTAAATCTTCATTTATTAAATACTTTTATGCTTAATTAGTAATTATCTATTATTATTTCACATATTGGTTATGCCTTATTTATGTTATCGACCTAAAGCTAGTTACTCTTACAGAAACTTCATTTATTATATATTTTTATTATCAATTAGTAAATGTTTATACTTATTTCATTAATTCAGCTATGGTTTGTTTATATTATCAACTCAAAACTAATATCTCCTCAAGTCTCTAAAATGTATTATGCTATTAGCCCTTGCATATTTACAATCTTCTCTATTACATGCTCATATTCTTGATTATTCTCATTTCATTGATTTGAATATACTTTATGCATATTATCAACCCAAAACAACCTAATTAATACCTCTTCTAGTCTTTAAGATGTATTGAGCTATTAGCCTTTCAAATTTCATTTATTAAGTATTTTTATTCATTATTAGTGTGTTCTTTTTTTAACTTCACTTACTCAATTGTGCCCTATTTATATTATCAATCCAAAACTACCTAATTAAGATATTTCCAGTCCCTAAGATGTTTTGAGCTGTAATCCCTTGCATATATTTTCAAACTTCATTTATTATATAATTTTTATTCATGATTGGTAAATATCGATTCTTAGTTTCACTAATTCTATGATATATTGTGATCCCAAATTTACCTAATTAACATCTTGTTAACGTCGAAAAACGGAGGTTGTTTTCGGGCTCAAGCTACAGTTTCGGGCTGTCAATAGGTTGCATGCAAAGTGGTAAGAATGTAAGGAAGCGATAAGAGACGAGGAAGAGGAAGAGCAGACCCAGAGATTTTTAGAGTGGTTCGGTCCAAAAAGATACCTACATTCACTGTTCACTCTCTCACTATTTTGGTAGAGTAACGACACTCAGAATTGAAATCCCCTTTACAATGAAAATCCTCCCCTATTTATAGACACAGGGGAGGAGCTACAGTAATAATGAATAAGATAAGACTACACAGTAATCTACAGTTACAATGATGGACCGCAATTAATGCGTTGAGAACTCAATTAATGTGACTGACAGTGCATTAAATGCAGCGAAAAATACATTTAATGCGCTCGATTCCGTCACTTCTGAGGTCTGCCCAAGGGAGATTTCGGGTGGCTGACCTGAATATGTCATGATGGGTTGATGAGATCTTGATCGTAGCTTTTGGTTGACATAGCGTGCATGACACGTTTTGGAGCTGCATTCTGCATGACACCTTTGACTTCTATTGACTCGCGACTTTGAGGAACATGACGGAGGCGGATTTTTCAGCAGATGGCATACCCAGTTCATCTAACGAACAAATGAGTCATTGACAAGTCTGACTGTCAGGATGATGGGAGAGGCGGACTACGAACCAACAATTCTGCAGCTAGTCATGACAGTGAGCCAGGTAATATTGTGAGTGAAAGAGCCAGGATACGACCATGGTCACGGATTAGCGATCAGTCCCGATGGATTATCCTGGACAAGGAGGACTCGTGAACACGTCTGGTGGGCGGCTCCTCTTGGCGGATACTTTAAACGGACAGAATTGTCTAACAGATAGATGGTTAATCGTGGCGGATAAGCTGACAAATAGATTTAGCGGACACGGTCAGCGGACGGCAGTCAGTCTGAGCAGTGAGAGCCAACGACCAGCGGTCAGAGGCGGCGATCAGTCTGAACAAATAGGATTGACGGGTAGACTGACGGATGGAGACAATCAGCTAGAGCGGCGGGTGGACCTAGCGACCACGACCAACGCTCAGAATTGGCCTTGACGGTTAGAACCAGTGGACAGACTGAGCGATAACGATCAGGGTTCAGGGCGAGCGGTCACAAATGGACCATTTGTCAGGAAGGTGGAATGGAAGAAAGACGGATTGTTGAGCCTTTGGGCCGCTGGGCCTACACTGTAGATCTTTTTGGGCCCGAATATTCTGATCGCTAAATTATCCATAACACATCTCTTCTAGTCTCAAAGATGTATCAGGCTATTGCCCTTTGGAGATGTTTAACTTCATTCCTTTTTTGAAATGATTTTTAACTTCATTTATTACTCATTTTTAGTGTTGATTAATAAATATTTGTATTCACATTGATTAGGTATATTTTATTCATATTATCAATCCAAAATTACCTACTTATTATCTCTTGAAGTCTCTAAGATTAATGGGTTATTAGCCTTTGCAAATTTTCAAGCTTTATTTATTTATTTATTTTTCTAAAGTATTCAAGCATTGTTTATTACCTGTGTACCTAATTGGTAAATACAATTGACGTTTTGGCTCTTGTACAAACCACTCCCTATTTAATCTGTTTACCTAGATCTAGGCTTCTTCAAAATATTTGTTAATTTTATTTTTATTTTTTTCTTTTATGCTTATCTTAAATGTTCACAATTTTGTTGTTTTATATTTAATTTATTGATATTTTTAAATTCACTAAAACATCACACACATTATTTGTATATATTACTTCCTTATTTTTTTAATTTAAAAAAAAATTGAATTCAAAGTTTCAATCTCAACTTACTCAAACGAGATTATGCGAACTAACATACAATTCCTAATTAACTAAAACATGTTTTGAAAAAATATAAATTTTTATGATTAATTAAAAGGTAAAATATTTATTTATATCCAACATAGTAAATGTCAAAAACTTTTTCACAACAACCAATGCATGCATTCATTACTCCGAACCATCGTTGATAAAGGCTCGAACACCTTCTTGGACCTCCCAAATTAATTTAATCCGTATTTATTGGAATTGAACATATTTGCAGCTCATCAAATCTACTGCACAATTACCACTTTCATTCTAACATCTTTTGATTATTTTATTTATTTAAATGATTTAAAACTTCAACAAAATCATTTTATAATTATTTTTCCTCATAAATCAACATAAAATAAGTATTATTATATATTTCAGATTTATAAAATCGGCTGTAATAGTAATCCTGATTATAAAACTATAAATCTGATGATCCGAGCCTGAATTCCTCTAGATTAGGACGCGTATTTGACTGTACAGCTGTCACTTTCTAATAAGGTAAATTACTTTGGGCTGTGAATCACAGCATGGCCCACTTTATTTACATATTTGGACTGAGATTTTGCTTTATTTAGTTCAATTTGCCATTCTCTTTGGGAGGTAGGGTTGTGGTGTGAAGCGCTCAGCCACCTTCTGCCCTAATAATCATATCAAAGGTTTTGCACAAAAAAAGCAAAATTACAATCTGGTTAGAAGGTTTTGTCTGGTTGGGTGTCTTTGATTTGATTCACTTGACGTATAAACCCTAATTTGATGAGGTAATTGACCTGCATTCTCTTGAGTTTCCGTAGTCTATTCTGATTTTGAGCAAAGTTTTATCTGGGTTTTCAGTTCTTTATTCTCTGTTTTGGATGTTTGATTTTGAGCATTGTCCTTTTTTTTTTTTAAAAAATAAAAAATTTCTGATGCATGTAATTTCATAGGCCTTAATGTTTTATTGGAGATTTGTTGGTGTAGCCTGTAATATGCCGCTGCATTCAATGAATCAATTTGTTCTGTTGTGTTTTTTAAAATCATTTTTTTTATTTTAATTGTTAGCTTGTTTTTGGTTGCTCTTCGGGAGAGTTGAAGCTCCATATAGTTACAGCTAAAGTGGCATTTGGCTTGGAAAATTAAAATTGCATGTGCCCCAAATTTGAATTGATTTGAATTTTCATGAAATTTGTCTATGGATTAAGACCAAAATAAAATTCCTCGGATCCAAAGATCAAGATGGATGGAGCGAGTCTATGATATAACCATACTATGAGGGTACAAGTGGAAATTGGTATTTGAATTAGATTGCTAGTATGATGGGCAAGTGTATATCACTAGTTATATCTATATATGTAGGCACTTTTGTCAAACTAGTATGAAAATAATTTGAGGTATAAAGATCAAGATGAGTGAAGCAAGATTTATGATATCATACAATGATGGTATAAGTTATTGAAATTGGTACTTCAATTAGATCTTTTGTGATGTTGGGCAAGTGTATGTCAATAGTTATAACTTTATGTAGGCACTTTTCTCAAACTAGTATGAGGTCATTTGAGATACAAAAATTAAGATGGATAAAGCGATATTTATGATTTCATACAATGAGGATACAAGTTATTGAAATTGGTACTTGATTTAGATCTTTTGTGATGTTGGGTGAGTGAACATCAATAGTTGTATCTATATATGTAGGCGCTCTTCTCAAACTAGTATGAGATCAATTGGGATGAGAACTTAAAAATGATCTAATATTATGTGTGGAGACAAGTCTTTGCTGTTTGATATTATTTTTTTTAAAATATCTAAATGCTAGTATTGTAATATTGCTTGGCTTGAAGCAAAACCATTTGGTTAAGGATACTTGCATGAAGCCTAATATGGACAATTTTTCAGACGAACTGAGTTGTTATAGATGGTATTAGAAGTCAATCGGATGGTGGGTGTAGAACCTTGACCTTTGAGAAGATGCAGTGTTGTGAGGGATATACGTGTTGCAAGTGGTATGTATTTGTGTGTGTCTGTGGTGGATGTAGTGTAGCATGTGCTATATATATACACGTGCGGCCCTGCGAGCGTGCACGTACACTTGCATATATACATGTATTGTTCTTACTAAGTCATATATTGTTTTTTTAAATTCAAATAAGGTTTGTTGCATGTTATAGTCGCTGTCTTGCATTTTTCAAGTCATGTTGCTTGTTATTTAGGTGGCGTTTCGAGTTGTCATGATCTTGTCATCTCTACACTTCGAAAGTTTATAAGTTTTAAGTGGTATTGTCTAGATAATATGTTTGTATAAGTAACTAGAGATAGAGCTCCTCATAGGCTTGTTTATGCTATAGCCTACCCATTGTTTTAAAATACGTACTGAGGTGGCACCTCAATATGAGTGCCTTAAGGCGAACCAAATGGAAGCCGTCTTGACCGCGCGAGATGACGACCTCAGACCCTGAGTCACATCAACTCGGCCATAATTTTAAAAACCCTAAGATGCACCGAGGAGCAAAGGGTTGTGGAGCTTGAGGCATGAGGCGCTCCTTTGCTAAGCGATGCGCACTTATTAAAAAAAGTTTATAATATTATAAAATTATAAAATTGGGGTTTTTTATATATGTATATATTATTGTAGGGGTTTTTTATTTATTTTTCAAATTAGAGAGTTTGATTGAGTATTTTATCATAATTGAGGGGCTATTTACAATTTTTCATATATATATATATACATAAAGTTTTAACAACCCATTAGCCTGTACTCGCTTTCCTTTCTTTCACAGTTTCGCACCTTCTTTCTTTCTTCACTTCACAGTTTCTGGTCAAAGGCGATTTTCTCTCTCTCTTTCCTCATCTTTGCTTTTGTTTTTGTCTTTCTTTCTCTTCACTATGTTCTTTATAATAGCCAAGTAGCCTCCTCCTGGAGTGCTGCTTTCGGTGGCTAGAACTCCTGTGTGAGGAGAGGAGAGGGGAACTACAAGAATAAGGCTGGCTTTAGGATTGTTTAGCTGATTTCGGTGGCTATTTGTCTGGTTTTGGTTGTCGAAAAGTTGGTTTTAGGGCTATTTGGTTGGTTTTGGTGTCGAAAACTGGTTTTGGTGGTCGAAATGTTGGTTTTGGCAACGATAACAACGTGAGAGGTCGACACAAAATGAAGGTTGTATGTGCTTCTCGCATTTGCAACTTGACTGGTAAGGCACGCGCCTCACCGAAGTTGCTGTGCCTCAACATCGATGAGTTATAGACTTGGTCAGAGTTGACCCTGAGATAGCTCGGATTTGAGAAATTAGAAAACAATTTAAAAAAAAAAAAAAACCTAATATATAAAAATTGGTTGACACTCTCTCTATCCTTTTTTAGAAACAACTCTTTCTCTCTCTTCAAACTAGTAACCCAAGCTCTCTCTCAATTGACTAGCAATTGAAGGTCTCTCTCTTGGTCAACGATCAATCGAACCTTATGATCGCGTGCTGTCTCTCAAAAACTCCTCTCTTCCTCTCTTCAAACTAGCAACTTGTGCTCTCTCAGCTAACCAATGACCCAAGGTTTCTAAATATATATATATTTTTATATAAAACAGATATAGACATGGAGAAGAAGAAGTAGAATTTGCTTGTGCCGTTACTCTGTTTGGAAATTAAAAAAAAAGAAAAAAAAAACCAATCAGATGCAAACAAAGGAATAGAGAGAGAGAGAGAGATTGTACAGTCTTAGTAATTAACACAAATCATGTTCAAAGAATCAGACAAAAGTGAATAAGGGGAACTTTCTTTATGTGAAGGTAGATTCATGATAAAGAAAGAGTTGGGGAACTAAAGAGTAATGACAAATATCAAATTGTGTTTTTTTTTTTTTAATTACTAGCACGTAAAGCGATGGGTGGTGCTGGTCGTTTTAGTCATTTATTTAGGAAGATTAGGATCGAGAACAAGGAGTTTTCTTTAGAATTTGATGAGGTTTTTGCTGGTAGTGTAATCAAATTATTGGAGAGGAGCAGTAATGATTGTTTTGAGTTGAAGGTGGGTTTGGAAGGAGCTCATTGGCTAGGAAATTGCTTGTTGGAAGCAGGTAAAAATATCGGAGATAGGAATTTTTGTCGCATTCGCAGATTCAATAATTATTAGCTGTGGATCAATCGTTTTGAAAAGAATAAGGAGCTTTTATAAAGATTTCCTTAGTAGCTGGTCATTCGGGGCTGAAAAGCATTTTCATTCTAATGGGCATTAGTGTTGTCGGATGGTCTAACTGGGCGAAGTTGGTCTTAAGCATTTTTCCTTCAGGAATTGAGGAAGATTCTGAGGTTGAGATGAAGGCTAATAGGGGTAGTAAGGCGAAGGTTGATAAGGACAGTAAGGTGAACATACTAGTTTCAATAAATAAAAGTGATGAAGGCAATGGTAGGATGTCGAAAGTTGCTAGAGATAAGAGGGGAACAAGTTATGCTGAGTGCCTTGTGTTTAGGGAGTGGATTAGAGCAGTGGTTTGCTCTAAGATGAATGGTCATAATGACTGGAGCTTCATTCAGAAGGCTTTGTCTAATTTTTTAGGATTCCCGATTGAGTTAAAGTCATTCCTGGATGATAAAGCTATCTTTTTCTGCCATGATGGCAGGAAGGCCACTAAAATAGGTAAAATCGGAAAGTGTCAATTAGAAGGCAAGGTTTCGGTTACTTTGCAACTTTGGAGCCCTGATATAAACTGTTCAAAGGAAAGATTGGCCTTTAAAGGGGGATGGATAGCAATTAAAAGGCTTCTCTTCCATTTATGGAACAAGGAATCTTTCTGTAAAATAACTTACTTTTGTGGAGGCCTTGTCCAAATTGACAGGCGTACGAATCAGAAACTATCTTTACGAGAGGTAAGAATAAAAGTTGGAAAGGTGGAGAACTCTTTTATTCCTGCAGCAGTAGGAATTAAGGACGAAAATAAGACTATTGACATCAAAATCGGACCTTTATCAAAACCGTTTCTTAATTCCAGTCGATCCAAAGTAACTCCGGTGAGGCGCAAACAGTCTATTTTAATGTTCGTGGTTTAGGGTGTTGGAAAAAGAGAAGTATGATTAAGGAGTTAATTAGGAAGGCTAATCCAGACATTGTTATTTTAATTGAGTCAAAAAAGCAGGTGGTGGATTTTAGCATCATTAGAAGTGTTTAGGGAGCAAGATTTAAGCACCATTATTTAACTTCAGGGGGCAGCTCTGGTAGAATTTTAGTTATTTGGAACTCGTAGGTTGTTAAGGTGTTAGGTTCGGTTATTGGGGAGTTTTCTGTTTCGATTAATATTCTTGGAGCTGATGGCAAAGATTCGTGGCTTTCAGGGGTTTATGGTCATAATAAGAAAAGAGAGATTAGCTATTTGGGATGAGCTAACTGACTTATTCGGGTTATGCTCTCCGAGGTGGTGTATTGGAGGAGATATCAATGTTGTTAGATTTCCTTCTGAAAAGTCTTTAGGGGGAAAGGAGACTAAAAGCATGAGGGGTTTTAATTGTTTTATAAGAGAAACTAATTTGATAGATCTAGCTTTGAATTTTTTAAATTTTACTTGGTCAAATCTTAGACTTAATGCTGTTTGTTGCAAACTTGACAGATTTCTTTTTTCAGTTGAGTGGGAATAACACTTTGGTGGGAAGATAAAAAAAGATGCCTTGCTGTGAACAGTTTCAGACCATTGTTCGATTATTTTGGACTCTTCTCATTGAAAGTGGGCCCTATTCCTTTCAAGTTTAAGAATGTTTGGCTGGAGCATCCATTGTTCGATTTTTGGTGGAAAGAAGTCGATTTTCAGGGGTGGAAGGGTTACTGTTTTATGGAGAAGCTTGAATGGATTAAAATGAAATTGAGAATTTGGAATAATGAGGTATTTGGTGATATCTTCAAGGAAAAAATGCTTGAGTCAAGAATCTTTGAGTTGGATAAAGCAGAAGTAGTTAGGGAGCTTAGTGATTCTTTCAGATCAGAAAGATCTCAGTTGAAGTTGAAGCTCGAGAAGTTGGTGTCTAAGAAGGAAATTTGGTGGAGGTGAAAAGCTAAAGTAAAGTGGGTTAAGGAAGGAGATTGCAATTTCAAATTCTTCCATAAAGTTGTTAATGGAAGAATGAGTAGAAATGCTATTGCTAAGCTGAAATTAGACGATGGGTCTTTAGTTGAGGAAGAGGAGGTAATTGAACAAGAAATTATCCAGTTTTTCCAAAAACTCTATTCTAAAGAAGAGGTGTCTAGACCTAGAATCCAAGGTTTGAATTGGGGATGCATTGGTGGTGACAAAGTAGCTTGGTTGGAAAGACCCTTTGAAGAGGAAGAAGTTAAGAAAGCAGTGGCGGATTGTAGTAAGGAGAAAGCTCCTAGTCCAGATGAGTTTTAATTTTAATTTCTTTCACAAATGTTGGGATATTGTCAAAAATGATTTGATGGAAGTGTTTTTGGAATTTTTTGTGAATGAGATAGTTAATAGAATCACCAATGCTACATATATTCGTCTCATTCCAAAAAAGTACAATTCCTTGAAGATAGGCGATTTTAAACCAATTAGTTTGGTCTTTAGTTTGTACAAAATAAGCGCTAAAGTTTTATCTCTTAGATTGAAGAAGGTGTTAGATAGAACTATTTCTGATTGTCAGTCTGCTTTTGTTAAAGATAGACAAGTTCTTGATGCTGTTTTGGTGGCTAATGAGGTGGTGGAGGATTATAGATAGACAAAAAAAGGTGTGGCTTTCAAAATCGATTTTGAAAAAGTTTATGATCATGTGGATCGGGATTTTTTAGATTATATTTTGGATGCTAAAGGTTTTGGGGTAAAATGGAGAAGCTAGACTATGAGTTGCTTAAGGTCGTCCAATTTCTCGATCATGATTAATGGAAGACCTAAGTGAAAGTTTTCAACCTCTACGGGTCATAGGCAAGGAGATCCCCTCTCTCCTTTTTTGTTTATTTTAGTGACAGATTGTTTGGGAAGATTATTTGATAAAGCTTAGGAGTGTTAGGTGGTGGAGGGTTTTTTTGTTGGAAAGGAAAATGTATTGGTTACTCATTTACAATTCGCGGATGATACTGTTTTCTTTTCCTTGGAGAATGAAGAGAAATTCGGTTTTTTAGTTGAGTTAGTTCGTCTGTTTTGCTCTTTATCAGGGCTTAAGGTTAACTTGGCCAAGATTGTGCTGACAGATATTAATTGTGATGAAAGGAAGATAGCGGACTTGTCCAAGGTTTTAGGGTGTAAGGTAGGTTTTTAGCCTTTGAATTATTTAGGTTTGCCCTTGGGAGGTAAACCGAGATATTCTGAGTTTCGAGCTCTGGTGGAAAAATGCTTTTCTTTTTAGGGGAGGGCGATTAGTGTTGATTCAAAGTGTATTGCATAGTATTCCTATTTATTATTTGTCCTTATATAGAATTCCTTTTATGGTGGCAAAAAGAATTGAAAAGAGCATAAGGAATTTTTTGTGTAATGGTCATGGTGAAGGAAAGAAGATCCATATATTAAGTTAGAAAATCGTTTCTCGATCACATGATAAAGGCGGTTTAGGTATTGAGAATCTAGTGAAGAAAAATTTGGCTTTGCTTGGCAAGTGGTTATGGAGGTTTCCTTTGGAAACTAATTCCCTGTGGTATAAAGTGAAGTAAGTGATTAAAAACAAGTATGACCTTAAAGAAAATGGATAGGATTCCAATGTGGCTTGTATAGGCTTTAGCCGGTGTCCCTGGAAAGCTATCAAGCAAGATTTCAATGATTTTGTTAGTAATTTGAGGTTTGTGGTTAGAAATGGTGCTAAGATTCGTTTTTGGAAAGATTGTTGGTTAGAGTCGCTTCCTTTGAGCTTCAAGTTTCCAAGGTTATATAAGCTTGCTTACTCTGAAGGTGCGTCAATTGCAAATAGATGGGATGATTCTTCTTTTTCTAGAGGTTGGTCCTTTGATTTTAAAAGAAATTTAAATGATAAAGAGATTGAAGAATTTTCTTCTCTTATCTTTGCTCTTGAAGGAGTTTCTAGCAATTTGGGAATGGAGGATCGAAGAGTGTGGAAGTTGAGCTCTAATGGTTTGTTCTCTTACAAGTCTTATTTTGATTGGTTAATCCAAGATGATTCTCACTTGAGATTTGATTCGGTCGATCTAATTTGAGAGTCTAAAGTTCCAATCAAAGTCAAGGTCTTAGTGTGGCTTATCGCTCATGGGAAGTTAAACTTTTGTGACGTCATTCAAAAGCGTTTTCCTAAGTCTTGTGTTTCTCCCTCTTGGTGTATCTTGTGCAAGAGCTATGAGAAAAATTTGGATCGTCTATTTCTTCATTATCCGTTGGTTGGTAAATTATGGAATAAATTATTTTCTTCAGTAGGCTTGATGTGGGTTGCTCCTAATTCTATTAATTCTTTTCCCTTGGAAGATTTTTTGATTCTTGAAGGAGGAAAGAAAGCTGGTATTCTGTGGTATTGTGGAGTTTTTGCAATTTTATGAGTGATTTGGGAAGAGAGAAACAAAAGAATCTTTGAGGATGTTGATGAGGAGACGAATTTTCTAGGGGATAAAACTTATTATTTAGTTTCTCTTTGGACTTCTTCTTGTAAAGATTTCAAAGACTTTTCGTTATTCTCATTCTTCTTGACTGGAAGGCGGTTGTTCATTGAGTTTTATTTTTGTTTTAATTTTTGGTTGTTTTGTTTGTGGACCTTTGGTTCACGTTTGTATTTGCTTTGGTTTTTATTAATAAAGTTTTGTTTCGTATAAAAAAAAAAAATTGTTTTTGAAGTTTGTGCCATCAGTTAATCTCTGGCTTTCTGCAGTTATGTTCTTTGCCTGTTGATTCATTGTGTCTTTTGGTTACTTTTATGTTTTCTTCTTGGCTCAACATGTTTGGTTATTGCCTTTGTTCAGTTTCTTTTAAGGCATTCGAGATGAGCTGTAGGGACATTGTGGACTTGGATAGTGATGATCAAGCAAGACGGGAGGATGTAAAAGCTGTCAAGCTAAAGCCAGATTCTGTTGTTGGGGGCACAAAGCAACAAAATTGCCACCATAAAGCCCAAGCTGCTATGCATTCGAAGTCCAAAACCCTACCTAGACGACAAAATTCTGAAGAAAATAAATGCTCAAATGCTTTAAGTGCAGGTCAAAGTGGCTCTAGCATATTGGAGCAAGGGCAGTCACCGGTGGATGATACTGGCATCTCTTCTATGTCATCTATAGGTCCAGCTCCTCTTTGTCGGCAATTTTGGAAAGCTGGCAACTATAATGATGGGCTTCGTTCCAAGGTCACACTTCAAAGTATGCAGCTATTGATTATATGTTGGTTCAAAGCAATATGCATATGGTGGATTACTAATCCCTATGCTTAATTACATGATCATTTTTGTAATAATTGTTACATGAAATCTCAGTCTGAGGGTGGTTACTGATCCTTTATTTACTGTTTACTGACGTTTCCCTTTTGGGACAACAGATGGCAAAAGTTTTTTACATGTCCACCCTATGTTTCTTCATTCGAATGCCACTTCTCATAAGTGGGCCTTTGGTGGTATGCCGTTGTAACCTTTTTCTCTTTATTTATGATGAATGAATTTAAGTTACTGTGTTTGTAAATACTACCATTACCATTTTTACTTTGCTTCTTTTTTGCAGCTGTTGCTGAACTGCTTGACAATGCTGTAGATGAGGTGATTTTCATTTTTACATGTTAAGCTCTTCATTTGATTATTTTGGTGATATTGAATGATAGGTAGTTTGATGTTACAAATGATTTGAATGGGGATCAAAGTATTTTTTAAGGTCTCTTGGTGTTGTACAAGAGCTTTTGAGTTCTAAACTTATCATATATCTGCAAAAGAAATTATTATAATAAATTTACATTATTATTTACCTCACTCTAATTTTTTGTAGATTAAAAAGCACCAAGTCAATGTATTTTCTACCTGTATGTATGGTGGAAGCTTATCAGTTCATTTGTTTCTCCATATATGTTTCTTTGACTAGATAGTGATTCACTTCTTAATTTAAATTATCTGCACCTTTGCTTCATTTATGAAAATAAATGTTGATATAGTTAAAAGTCAAAAGACATGTGTATATCTTGTTAGTTCACTTTTATGTTCTTAGCATTGGTCAATCACACATGGAGTTGAAGTATTTTCACCTTTTGTGTCAAAAATGATGACTTCATGTTTTTTCATTTCACATTCCATTTTTTTTCTTATTTGGATAGATCCAAAATGGGGCCACTTTTGTCATTGTAGAAAAAACCACAAACCCAAGGGATGGAAGTCCAGCTTTGTTAATACAAGGTATTTTGCGTTTAGCAACCGTTTGATTACAATTTTATTTTGTTGTGTGATCTCTATGGTCATATAATCTTTATTTGAAATGCAGTATCTAACCCTCGCGTTTTCAATATTTTGATGCTTTGCAATTAGATGATGGAGGGGGAATGGACCCTGAAGCTATGCGGCGTTGTGTGAGTTTTGGATTTTCGGATAAGAAATCGAAATCAGCAATTGGACAATGTACTGCTCCTATGTTAATTCTTCTGCATTATATATTTATTATCGATTATAGTTGTTATGTTTTGTGATTTTATATTTCATTTCTCAACTTGTGACCTTTCAGATGGCAATGGCTTCAAGACTAGCACTATGAGACTTGGTGCAGATGTTATTGTTTTCAGCCGCCACCTAGACAAAAGGTTTGACAATGATCATATAAATTATGCATTCAATTTCAGTTTTTCTCATTTAGCCTTGTCTTAAAAGCAATGCATAATCATATACAACATGAAGTATAGAAAATCAATTTATAATACATAAAATAGGTCTTTAATTACAGAACTTCTACTACAATTTTCAAAAGGGTGTTGGAAAGTTTTAACTGAGTTGGAGTTCCGCTGAATTTTCTAAAAAGTTCAAATTTGTCATTGTCTAAAAATGTGTTATATCACTGGCTTTTAAAATTCTATATTAGAGAAGTTGCTATTATTGGCATAAAAATAAAGTAAGAATGAAATAAGGTTATATGAGGTTTTGTTAATAAGGTTGCTATTATAAGTTTTGTTAATAAAGAAAATGTGATTTGTAAAGTGGAAACCAATCTGTCCTCAGAAAGAAAAACCAAGGGCCTTGTAAGGGAAGTGCCTCAAAAACTATAGAAGGAGCACAAGTGTATGATGCTCACCCTAGGTTTATCTTTGATAATCTTATTTGGAAGGCAAAGGTGCCAAACAAGGTTAAGTTTTTAGTTTGGCTTATTGCTCATCAGAAATTAAGCTCTTGTGAGGTCCTCCAAAAAAGATACCCTTATTCTTGTCTCTCTCCTTATTGGTGTATCATGTGCAAGTGTAGTGGGGAAAACTTGAATCATCTTTTTCTTCATTGTCCGGTGGCGAGTAAATTATGGAGTAAGTTGTTCTATATGGTGGGTTTGAGATGGGTCACTCCTAATGTTTTATGGTCTTTCTTTATGGAAGAATTTCAAGCTCTTGGAAAGGGAAAGAAAGCTGACATTCTATGGCGGTGTGGAGTTTTCGCCATTCTATGGGTAATATGGGAAGAAAGAAACAGAAGAATTTTTACTGAAGCTGAAGAGGATGTGAATTTTTTATGGGATAAAGCGTTTTTTCTGGCTTCGCTTTGGGCATCTACGTGTGTTGAGTTTAAAGATACTTCGTTATTTTTCATTTTGTTAGATTGGAAGGCTGTTACTTGTTAGTTGTTTGTTGTTTGTTCTATGCAGCCTTAATTAGTTTTGATTCTGTAGTTTGTTGGTGGACTTCTGGTTCACTCTTGTATATTTGTTTCTTCTTTCTTCTCTTTAATAAAGTTTCGTTTACTATAAAAAAAAAAAAGTGTATGATGGATGTATAAAACAGTCCAGATAAAAATACAAAATGAATACTAATATCCCCAAACAAGAGACTGCTGCCATTCAGTTGTGAAAATGGCGGATATCTCTGAATTTTGATGTAATTGAACTGATTGCTTCCTTTTTTTTTTTTATTGTTTTCATAATTCTTCAACAATGATGCGAAATTACAAGTGTGTTTATTTTTAGATTCATTATATTGCATCTGGTATTAGCACAATCAAATTTCTCATTTACTAATTTTTTATTCAAATTTCTCTTTCACTTATTTTTATACTTCTGAGCAGTGTAGTGACTCAAAGCATTGGTCTCCTTTCTTATACATTCTTGACACAAACAGGCCATGACAGAATAGTAGTACCTATGGTGAGTCAATGCTTCCTGCTGCTCAAGTATATCTTACTTTTTCGATACCTACTCTAATTTTTTTTTTTGGGTCAATTGCAGGTGGATTATGAGTTTAATTCAGTAACTGAAACATTCAATGTATTATATAGTGCAGAACATTTTACATCTAATCTTTCCATGCTCTTGGAGTGGTCTCCTTACTCGACAGAATCAGAGCTTCTGAAGCAAGTAAGCTTATACAGTCCTCCTTCTCGCACTTTTGGGTGCCGATTTATTTTTTTATTTATTTTTTTTAATTTTGTGTGTTGTTTCTCACCGGTTTTATGTATACAAAGTTTATCTGCATTATTTGATCAATCATTAGTTTCACTTGGAACTGCGAACTTGCATAATGGATCATGTCTTTGTATGTTATACTCTGTGGGGTGGGAGTTCATTTAGGAAGCTGGAGAGTTATGGTGAAACTGGTTAGAAGGACTTAAGAACTTGAAGACAATCAGATTCAACACGTGAGGGTGTTGTTCACTCCCAAAGGACAAATTGGCGGTTAAACATCTCTGTGAATTGCTTCTGCAGTTCTTCTTTTGTTGATCTTTATCCACTTTGGACCCTGCCCAGTAGATTAAAATTAAATGTGTTATTCAAAAAGAATTCTTGGATCCTATATTTGACAGGGTAAGACAGTTGACATAAATTTTGTCATTTGGTGAGGGGCGGGAGATGTATATTCCCTGGCAAAGTTGAAGGACATCACGTTTATCTTCAGAAGTGATGAG
The DNA here is from genome assembly GCA_022984855.1 of Dimocarpus longan. NCBI lineage: Eukaryota > Viridiplantae > Streptophyta > Magnoliopsida > Sapindales > Sapindaceae > Dimocarpus > Dimocarpus longan. The sequence continues at coordinate 10,444,716 of CM041024.1, forward strand.
TTATGGGTGGAACATAATTATAATTTATAAGTAGGAACAAGAAATTGACCAAATTGCAACTCTACATAATTAGCATATGTTCTTGGCCTTAATTATTTTTTTCAAGCTTCTCTTGATGTAGATGTACATTTGTTTTTTCAAATGTTGGTGGCAGTTTGATGATATTGGGCCTCATGGAACAAAAATTATCATCTACAACTTATGGCTCAATGATGACGGCAATATGGAGCTAGATTTTGATTTGGATCCTGAGGTTGGATTGGACAAACAATTTTTTTGGTTCAAAAATATATTATGCTTTTATTTCTAATGAAATGTGCTTTTACTCCTGTGAGTTGATGATTGTAGGATATTCGTATCAGTGGGGATATCAAAAAGGTGGAAGCGAAACCAGCTTGGCGATCAGTGAATGAACAACACATTGCTAATCGATATCATTACTCTCTGCGTGTAAGTAGGGACTTCATATACACACAGACATGCACACATATAGATGTAGGCAGAAAAGTAGCCCTTCTTTTTGGACACAAATTTTGGATCATTTAATCAATGTTCTTTTAATGTTTGAGATTGAATTCTACATACATAATTAATGCACAAGGAAATAGCACCTAAATGTAAACTTAGCCACTCAAAGTGTATTTGATGTGGATTACAAATTGTATTTGATTCTTTGTAAAATAACAGGATTTGTGATTGTGCTTATATTTACAGGCCTTATCACACATGGCCATGCACACTTTTTTTTCATTAGCCCAGTGGTTTTTAGGGAAATCACATACACACACCCTAATTCTTGTTCTCTGTCACTTCACAGGTATATCTGTCGATCTTGTATTTGCGGATTCCTGAAAGTTTCAGCATAATATTGCGTGGACTAGTTGTTGAGCACCATAACATTGCCAATGATCTCAAATTTCCAGAATTCATTTTGTATAGACCCCAAAGTGGTGGATGTGTGGAGGTTGTATCAAATTGTTGCTAACTTTTTTCTTGTTGGTTAGTGTCTTTATTTACATTGGAAAATATTAAATTCCAACCTTGACATCTTATCCCACAAGTTGCATCATTACTGATTTCTGAAATGACATTGATAAGCCCTTGAAAACACTGATGTCATTTGTGATCTATGCTTCCATAAATATTTTAGGAGTTCAATCTACTGGAGTTCCATGGGTTCCTTGAATTTTATAGAGCAAGGCTTAAAGTGATGTGATTGTATCTGGAATCAGAGTTTTATTGAGCTTAAAAAAATCTGATAATGAACAGCCAAAACACAAAACTGATTATTGATCTATATGTACTGTATAGATGTTAAATTATGGCTCCATGGCTTGGTCTGTATTGCTGAATATTTTACGGTTGTTTCCTTTTTCATGCTCGTTTTGAGTGATAATTAAGTATATATTTTGTGTCTGAGCATGCCTGTGTTTAAACCAGTTGTTCAATGGCAATCTTCATATGGATATCTTTTGGTTTAATTTTGCAGGGTACAGTTATAACTACGATTGGGTTTCTGAAAGAGGCACCAAATGTTAGTATCCATGGCTTCAATGTATACCATAAGAACCGCCTGATTCTGGTAGTCATTTACTTGCGAAATTTATCTCCCTTTTATTTTATGTAGCTACAATATGAAAAGTAGTCTAGGTTATGTGCTGTAACCTTAGTAATTGCACTGCATTGGTTTGTTCAACTCTATCCATTTGTATAGTTTTAATAGTGTACAAATTTCATTTGGTAATGTAATATTCTGTGTGATAGTGAAGTTGTTTATTTAAAATCGTTCTTAAAATTGAGAACTGTTATGGTTAATATGAAAATTTTAATTGCACTTGTGAAATCATATTATATGGTCAGAAGTCCTGATTTCTGTGAAAAATGATTTGATATGATGATACATTTAGGAGCTTAGATTGCATGTCTAGATCTTTAGTTTAATTTCTTGAAATTATGGTGCTGTAATATTCTTTGCTAAGGGGGCATCCTGCTTGAACAATCACACTGTGCACATATACACATGTGACTGAATATTATCATTTTTTCTCTCCTTTTGACACCAGGTTTTAAAATCTGTCTTTATTCCATATTCCTTTGCAGCCATTCTGGCACGTTGTTAAATATATGGACAGTAGGGGAAGAGGAGTAGTTGGTGAGGACTTCTGAAGCCAATCCTTTTATTCCTTGCCTTTGTGGGTATTAAGTTTGTTTGTTTGAATATGTAGTAAAGAAAAACTGATTAAATTAGTATTATTTTAGGTGTTTTGGAAGCAAATTTTATTGAGCCGGCTCATAACAAACAAGAATTTGAGAGAACTTCCCTTTTCCAAAAGCTTGAAACTCGGTTGAAGGAAATGACATGGGAATACTGGTAAGCAATGTCAAAACTCTGATTTACTAGATTTTACATAAGTGGTGATTTGAAAAATTTTCCTTAATCGGTGAATCCTGCTTTTCTATTTTCCCCTACTGTGTTACTTCTCCGGAAGCTATTGAATTTTTCATTTTCTTTAATGATATTTGGACACGACTTGAACCTCGGTTTCTTTCGGGTAAATGTTTTACTTAGATTTTTTTAATATGTATTAACTGATTCTGAATTAGATCAATTTGTTGAGACACGTGATACTTTTTGACTTTATAATATGTACATAATTTAGTTTTGTTAATTTTGCTGATTTATTATATAGTCAACCAGTCAATTTTGAAGCATCATACTTTTCCTTGAAATACTGGAAAATGAGTTTCTGGAATGTGGTGGATGCATATCCCCAATTGATAAGCATGTAGTTCAATACCTCAGGGTGACACCTGACAGTCTGACACACATTATTGAACTTTTGCAGGGATTATCATTGTGGATTGATTGGCTATCAGGTCAAAAAGACGCCTCGAGCACCAGTTTTGCCACAGGTCTCATCTCATTCAACTCCATGTACTAGCAAACATCAACCTGTTGTTTTGAATCGAAGTTCTGATGCTGTTGATCGAGGAAAAGTATTAGCTATAGGTGCAGCTCGCACTATACCGAACTCTCAAGGCAACACTGAACTGGGTACATTGCTTGAACAAAGACAAGCCGATTTCATTAGTAACCTTAAAAATTAATAATAAATATGATGTTTTGTGGTTGTCAGGATCACGGAAGAGGAAGGAACATGGAAATTTATCTGGATCTGAAAATTTCAAAAGGAAAACTGGTAAAGGGGACAACTTAATTGATGTTGGGCAGAGCCTGGAAACACAGGTATGTGTAAGGAGCCTTGACAATATAAAACATCTGTTACTAATTTTATTTGGTGCATTTCAATTCTAAAATGACTACATGTGGTGAGGCAAACTCTATTGCGAGGCCTCTGTCACTGTATCCATTCTCCCAATGCTGATTTATTTTATTTGATTTTCATTGTATATGGTGAATCTAGGTGGATAGTTGACAGCATTTTATGTAAATCTAAATGCTTGTTTGTTTTCCTGTTTCGAATTTTTCTTTTTGCTTTTTGCATGCTACTTGCTACCTTCACCAAACTACCCACTTTTACCTGCTAAAAATTACTTAGCCAGTATGTGCAAGTCATCATCAGTATAATATTTATTACCTTGATTAGTTCTGTTTACAACTTGTGCGGCTGCGATATATTGCTTGTTGGGTTGAATCTGAGTCACCGTTCTATGTTATCTCTTCTGTAGCCTGTCATTGCCACTGAAAGTCAGTTGAGAGATCAAGAAGCAAAAAACTTGATGCAAGAAAACAAGAAGCTTCAGGCAAAGTGAGTATATAGAGTTTCAGTGTGTACATTGTTATCTCAGCTTTACTTACATGATAGAATTGAATAGATTTCTGAAAAAAATTTGGATTGCACATTATTTTCATTTGGGAGATTGACTTCATCTGTATCATAAGCATAATTCTTTTAAAAAGAATATAGCTTTAGCCTGGGAATGAACTGATATCTAACCAACCACGTGAAACTCTTACATTCCGTACGTTTTTGAGACTAGGCATGATAATAACCCCGATTCTCGGTATTTATGCTTTATTTTTCAGATGCATGGAATATGAGAAGAATAGGGAAGAACTTAATCTCAAGGTACTTTTCTATAACATTAGCAATTACTATCTGCAGTTCTGCACAAACAGATTTCCCTGTTAGCTCATCATCCATAGATGTCGTTAAGTATGTTGATTTCAAACTTTTAAATTGCAGAATGAGTTCCTTATGCTTCTCATTTGTACCCCACCTGATTTTATGAGATGTTAAATCCATTACGTGCATTAGAGCAAGCAATGGAATATTTCTGAAGAATTTATTCCGAAATAATGTGAATAATTTTACTCTTATATGCAGGTGACAAGGCTTAGGAGTGAACTTGCAGAGTACAAACGTGAATATGATCGAATGATCGGGGAGTTACAAGCATTGGATGCAGTGAAAAAGGAAAAGAATGTAAATATGTAGATCTTTGTTGCTCTACTTCGATTCGTTTGTAAAAGTGTTGTATGGGTAGGTTTTTGTATATGAGTATATATATGCAGAACTTACTGATCTTTATGATGGTTAGTAGCAACTGGCAGACTGGACAAGTCATGGTAGCAGTTAACTTGGCTTAACCGGAAAAGATTTCGAAGGTTTAAGCAGTTTGGTGACAAGAATTTTCTTATTGACTGTAGATAGAAAGCAGAATCAAAGCTTAATTGTAGGACAATCAGCAGGGACAGTTATCACTCAAAGTTATCAGAACGACCTCTAGACAGTGCCTGTAAAACTGTTGATTTTTGGCGGTTCCTTGAGCTTGTTTTCTTACCAGAGTAAAAGGAAATTGGGTTTGAGGGAACATGTAAAGTTGTGTTATATTTGCTGTACATGATTTGTATGCGTACTGAGGTTACTATTTAGCTGTGGTCAATACTTATGGCCCGTTTTTTCCTTTTTTTCTTTTTGCGGGAATGCTAATGACCGATTTTGAATGCAGTGAAATTTCTTCCCATTGTCAATACCCTATGAATATAAAGATAAATTTAAGAGCCTACCACAGTGAGAAAATAAATGTTTATAATTGAGGAGGATACACGCTTTGTACTGCAGTAGATTAAAGGGGGAAAAACAAAGAATAGAACAATTTGATGTCTTTGTTTTTCTTTTGGATGATTGGGAACCAGTTTAGGGTATAATTGGGACTTGCAGCGCTAGGTAGGCGTTATAACGTGATTCGCGGGTCAGCTCTTAAGAGACATGAAGGCCAACCCTCAAGAAGTGGTCTTAAATTTTATTATTATTATTTTTTTAGCAATTTTTATATTTATCTATTGATTTAAAAATTATTTTAATGTTAAAATTGATTTTCAATGTATTTTTTCTCTTTTAGGAAAAGTTAAAATTTTGAGTTTTTTTTTTTTTTAAGGAGAGAATTTAAACTTAACACTTCCATTTTATTGAATTATGTGACTATATTTTTTCTTATCTATTTTTAAAAGTTCCAAATTTAAAAATAAATTTAACATTTTATTAATTTCATTATAATATGAGAACTTGTTACATATTCGTTTGTAAAAAGTTGATATTAAATGGATTGGATTGGCCTCTGGGAATTGGCGTAATTGGTATAAATGCTAGCTATCCCTTGCCATTGGTAAGGTTCTACACTCAAAAGAAAGCCAAAAAATATTTTGTTCTCCCACTTTTTGTGTAGGTTACCCTTCTATCCTTATATGAGTCTTTCCCTCACCTTTTTGTGGATGAATCTCTCTCATATGCGAGCAACACCTCGAGTTACGTCATTAGTGTTTCTATCCCGATAGGTTTCAGTAGTTTTCTAGAGCGGTCTTAGTTCAAAAAAAAAAAAAAACAAAATGGATTGGATCCTATTAAATAATTTTTAATTTAATAATAGAGTGGCTATATATACGCCGTTTTAAAGTTGTATGTACACCCCAACTTATAATTATTTTTAAAATTTCAACATAACCCTTTAATAGTATTATAAAAAAACAATTAAAGTCATTTTAAGTTTTTTTTTTTTTTTTTTTTTTGATAAAAGAAAATGTTCATTAAACAGAAAGAGCTACATCTAGGTGAAGACGTGCTAAAAGAAAAGAAGGAGGCACGTTCCATACCATAGGACTCTTATAAACATAGGACTCTCTAGCTAGCAAATGGGCAGCCTCATTGGCTTGCCTTTTAACAAAACAAATTGAAATCTGCTGACATTGATTAAAAATAGACCAACACTCTTCCAGGATAGAGCCAAATTCTGTGAGGTCCATTCTTCTTCGAGCGTAAAAGGCATCCACTACAACCTTTGCATCCATTTCGACCACTAAAGTATTTTTAATATGTAACAGTGATACAATATATGCAGTACTGAGTATTTCAGTAAATATTTCATATATTCGTCAACAACAGTGGAAACTCGCCCCATCAACTTCTTGCCCCCAAAACTTATTTCTGCTCCTGCTCTCTCTCGTGAGTCTTGTAAGCTCTCCATTCCATCTTCTTCTCTCTTTCTTTCTTCTTTTTTATCATATTGATGCTGTATGTACGTGTACACATATGTTTATGTTGGTTTTGTTATTAAATTGATGTCGATAAAAAGGCTAGTATATTTTGGGATGCGGGCACAGAGGTTGCAGCCGGTATGAAGGTGGGAGGCGACGATAAAGGATGAGGGTTGTCTAGTCAAAGAGAAGAAAATTAGTAGCGAAAAATTGGGGTCTATAAGATCAAGATTGGATGATGAATTTTGATAAAGGAAAGCATGATGATGATGATGGTAAAAACTAGAACAAATAGAAGAAAATGATATATTAGTAATATATGGGCTATGGTTACAAACTTTTAACATTTTAAAAAAATTTAATAGGATGACCATACAAAAGGGGGCGGACATATGATATTTTAGGAGTGTAATACTAATGTCACCACTCTTACTAATATAAGAATACTTTTAAGGTTATCTAAATTGACTGATCAATGATTTTTTTAATAGACAATTCAGTGACTACTACATTTTCATAAAAAAATTGTACTGTTGAAAGCATTGGCTATTAATGTAAAAAACAAAATAAAATAACCACTTATCTTTTATTTTTTTCTGTCGAAAAGCATCAAATGCTGGATTTTAAATAAAGTAAAATAAAATAACAAACATATTTGTTTTCAAAAATCTATATATACTTCTGAAAGCATCAAATGGTGGATTTTGGCAAGTTTTGAATCTAGCTCGAAGATTGTAAAAGTAATTATAATTTATAAATGCTCGAAGATTATTGATTAAAGACAACTGTAGTTGTAGGGGGACAAATGAATAAGGATTCAAGTAGACGTATATTCTAAATACTACAAATCGATATAAGATAATAATAACATAGTGTAGACGTATATACACAATATCGAGTAGTACTCATATTACATATCCATATGTACAAGTTGCAACTTGCATGAACATTTACTTCATATATTACAAGACAACGACACACTGTCAGAGGAAGAGTTATATCGTCCACACAAAGATAAGCTCAACCATGATCATCAACTTGCAATATTTTATTATTATTTTTAACATATTTTGGGCGGGCAGCAAAAGCATGACTGCCCGATCTCCCTGTCTTTAAGATACCTACCTGCCCGTTTGCCCTCCAAAGTTTGCCCTAGCTAGAACAATACCTTAGAACCCTCTATAAAACCTTAACTACAAGCCTCCCATTTCATTGCCGCCTTCTCCTCTTCTTCTTTCTTCCTGTTTACTAGCTTATGTTCAAGATCTAACATCTTTGTTTCTTTGTTTTCCAACCCTTTTTTTCAAGGTTATAGTTGAAGATAAATGTATATATATCGTAGTTTTATTATTATTAATATGATAAGGCATGTACAAATTTGGATTGCATGCACTAGTGTTTGTGACATGTATGTATATGTTTTGATTGGTCTGTGTGTCTGTATTTGTAAATTATATGGATGATATACGTACTACGTGCAAAAAACTTCCATCCGCACGCGACAAGTTATGTGGGCACAGCGGCCATATTTTGCACAAATCAATCTCTTTTTGCTGCAGCTGTTTCTACAATGGTTGATGTTATATTTTCTCTACATATACTCTTGACCTATTTACAGTTAACAGCTAGCATACATGTTTTTAACTTCAATGTTTTTGCCTCAACAATTGCCTTTATATGCATCTAGTACAGTTTTGTACGGAAATAATGTAAACTGTTTTTTTTTTTAATTATTATTATAGTCGAAATCTGGTGGTGATTTAACTGATTTCCAAAAAGCTAAACCTAAAAATAGACCATTTTACTCTCTCTTCGTTTTAAGTACACGTTGGGTATCTTTTAAAGGTTGTCTTCTAATGGGCTTGTTTTATTAGAAGAGCTGTCTGGGCTTCTCTCTTTGCATTGGGCTCGTTAAAAGGTAACAACTATCGATTTTTTTTTTTTTTTAAGGATTGGGACGGATTCAGATGACTGTCGGGACTAACTGAGATAGAAATACTAGTGACGCTAGTATGGCCCAGGGAACTACTCCTATATGAGAGGGATTTACTTATACAAAGATTGGGAGAGGCTCATACTAGGGTGTAAGGGCAATCCACACATAATGGTGAGAGAAATGTTATTACATATATATATTATTTGGATTGACAGGTGGGTGTCAAACCAATGCCACTAAGACATAGGGGTTGTCGATGCCTACCCAACGACGTCAATTAAGGGTGGGCGTTTTCGAATTTGGATTGGATTGAAAATCTTTCAACTCAACATGAATTGGGTTGAAAATTTTTCAACATAACCCAATAATAATCAGATTGGTTTGGGTTAGATTGATCAGATTAGATTTTATCCATCATGAATGTAACACTCCTACCATGTCAGTACAAAGATCAAGGCGAGAGATGTTACTTTTTTTTTTTTTTTTTTCAATTTATTAAACTTATTTAAAGAAAATAAAAAATCAATTTATTTTTTATCGAAAATCCGACAGAATTTTTTATATTTTTCTAAAAATCCAAAATTTACACCTATAAAGAAAATACACTTCTAAACAAATTCATTTCTCAACTTCTTTTTGAGATCTCCCGTTCGTTTCCAAATCACTTCAATACACAAAATACGCCATTGCTTTTAACATCTCAAAACTTTACGAGAATAATGTCAACGTAAAACATTTCCAACACTTAATATGCATCATTTACAATACTTTGATAAACTTTAATACAAATTAGTATTTGCAAAATTTACAATTTTCGAGAAATATACATAACGTATTGATGCTCATACAAATGTACATATATGATACAAAAGATGACTATACAAAAAATGAAGTAGGATGTGACTCGTGAGCAAACTGCAGGTACAATGTCTTTTTCTTCACTTTAAGGCCTAATCAACAACCTACGCATGGTAAATTCAATGCGCTAAGTCCGCCTCGATCTTCGTACAGATGGGGTAGGAGTGTTACAATGAACGCATAAAAAGTTTAGTTAATAACTCTTGTAGTCTTAATAATTTAATTACAAATAAAATGAGTGTAAGTAAATATTTAATGATTCAAAATAAAATATTCAATCCATCACAAAAGGCTATTCTTGATCCTCTAAAAGAAGGAGAAAAACTTGGATTTAAAACTAGAGATGGATATTTGTCGGGTTGGGTTGGGTTGAAAGTTTTTTAATCCAATCCTACCATATTTAATTTTCAACTCAACCCAACCTAATAAAAACTGGTTGGGTTGGAAATGCCCATCCACAGCGCTAACAGCCAAAGACTAGTTTTGTTTTTTGACTAACCTATTGACAGGTTTTATACACTCTTTTTTAATGAATTTTTAAAATATTGTTAAAAAAAATTGTTAGAATTACATTTTAGTGTCTTTTAATATAACTTCTTTGCAGAAAAATGTTTTAAAGGAATTTGTAAATCAGTTGTAATTATCTATTATATAAAATTATATGTATTTAGATTACGACATGTGGAAGATTAATATAAATATTTGCCTTAATGATAGATGCAAATAACACTCTCAAAACAGAAAAATATACTCGAATTTATTTAAATAAAAAAAGGAAAAAAAAAATCCCATCTCAAAAAATATATAAATTATATGCTTTTTTATAAGCATTATATTATTTTTTAATTTCACATATAAAATGTAAGATCAAAGTGATTTAATGCTAAAGAAAATACGTTTATTATAAGGTCAATCGTGAAACCGTTTTCCCAACTGGGCATAATCAGGAACAAAATGAATCGAAGCAGACATGATTTTTATTTTTTTTTTTTCTTTGAATAGGAGCAGAAATAATTTTGACAGCATATATATCAGTATGGAAAATGATGGGCCAGGCCCAGGATCTAGTGTAAGTTAACCCAGAAAAACCCAAAAGAAACATTTTGGTATGGAAAATGACGGGCCAGGATCTTGTACAAAAGTATCCTCCAAAACCCAAAAAGGATGGCCCGTAAGGACAACGATCGCTGATGTAAATTTATATACAGTCTGAGTTTTAATAATTATTATTGATGGGTAACAACCAGTAAGTTAGTAAAATCTATCAATGTATGTATTACAGTTATGGCTAAAATCATCAACGCTCTTATTCTCACGATAATCTCAGAAAAAAATGTGACAAGTGATGGACTTATACATTCAATAGAGGACATCTACTGGATCAATTAGATGAGTACAATAAGATCAGACAACGCTTAACTAAATGATAGTCTTAGAGATTAACATTATCCGTTAGACCCTTACGTGTCATGGTCATTACAAAGATTTTTGTCTAACGAGATTGAACATTACATCCAAATCAGGAATTTGGATAAATATAGCTAATACTTAATTGGAAAGCAGTGGTGGAGGAAGAGTTGGCGCATATGTTCTATGGATCATGTGATTGACCTAAAGCGAAAATAAATGCAAATGTGACTGTAAGATGCTTATTTGATGTGCATATATGCATATGCATGCTGCTGTTGTGCTTTTCTTCGGTTTCAAAGAATAATAATGATACTCTGATGGCAAATACTAAATATTTACATGTTTCAAATTTGTGCAGCCCATTTAAAGAAAAATTATATAATTTAACTTGTTCCAGTTAGCAAGACAAGTTGATTATTGATTTGGTGTCTATATTTTCAAAGTGCAAATGAAATGAGAATGAGAATGGCTTGTCTTATTGTGAGTGGATGCACACTTTTGCGTGTCCTAACCAAGAAGAATACAAATGTGGACTCAAAACTTGTCACGGGTAGTAATGATTACAAGATTTGTTGTGGGGTATTGCTGCTTGTAGTAGTGATTGATGTTTAGATTCTCAGAACTCTTTAGTGCTTTCCATTTGTTCTATGATGCGGACCTAGACTGGGGACCCAAGTGGTATGTCATCATGTTGTAGGCTGATGACTGCGTTTCTGTGTTATGTTGGGCTAAGGAGATTGGTTTAAAGAAGATGTTAGCAAATATATATATGTATATATATATTCTTTTAAAATGTATGATATTATATATTGATACATTAAAAAATTAAATATAAATTACATATCAAAATTTTTTATTGAATGCGTTTAAGACCATGAGTTTTGGTTTAAATGCTACACTAAAAAACTTCTCAAATAATGTTGAGATGTCTTTTAAAGGGATGGCAAATCCAATTGCATACCTAGTCAAGTCATTATCGATACAGAAACTTTTGCCATCCAAACTTCTAGACAGAGCATTCTTCTTATAGTTTGTAATTAATTATAAATAAAATTATGGTTATAGTAACCCACCTAACGATAGTAAATTGTACAGTATCCTGTAATTGATTGTTATCGCACTATTATTTTAAAAGAAGAAGCCACAGCATACAATATATGTCAAACGAGGAATAGGTGTCTAAATTCATTACATATAATGCCACCAACCTCTCTCACAAGCTCAGGATTTACTCTGTGTCTATTGATATGGGCTGGTTACAGTTGCTTCTTTTCCCAAAGATTGGGTGATGGGTGCATAAACATAAACTACAGAGAAGCACAAGTTTCAGGCTAGTTAAGTGGCTGCAAACAAGAGCAATTTCAATGTCTTGAGAAGAAAGAAATTGAAAGCAAAGATGGAGATCCTATTAAAAGTGCTTTATTTTCTTTTACCCTTTTCAAACTAACATATCTATACAAATCAGAACAATGTCAGGTTTGAATTTTGCTATAAACCTTAGAGCACAATTTGAAATGTGAAACTAAATGAACAAAAACGAAGAGAAAGAATTTTACAACCAACAAAAATAAAACTAGAAAGGACTACATAACATGACCTCAAACCAAAGTGTTGTCTTTTGCTTCATTGTCCAGTTTCAATTGGAAAATGCATGATGAAGGAATTGGTTCATCTTGTGAAGGAACTAGAGCCATGGACTTCACTCTCCAGTACTCACCATTTCTTGTTTTCCCTTCTCTATACACCCAGTTCTCGTCTTCTCTCCTTTGTTCACTTCCAATATCCGAGTTTGAGATGGAAACTCTTCTCCAGTTTAACCAGATTCGTAGCATGATATACAGCATAATGAGGCATATCACTGTAGAAGTAAAAACAATGGCCACAACAATAACTACAACTTGAGTGTTTGACAATTTTGTTTCCTGATGACCCTCTAACTCCGAGCATGATAATAGTGGTGGGCCGCACAGCTTGGCATTACCTGAGAAAGAGTCGAGTGGGAATCCTGAAAAGGCTGAAGGAAGTTGGCCTTGGAGATGATTGTTTGACAGGTTCAACACATGGAGGCTGGTCAGCTTTCCTAGTGAAGGAGGTACTTCTCCTTGGAGTTGATTGTTAGAGAGGTTCAATCTCTCTAACTTCAAAAGATTTCCAAGAGATGGTGGAATCTCACCGGACAAAAGATTTTTACTTAAATCCAAAATCACTTGAAGTTCAGTTAGGCCTCCTAGTTCTGATGGTATTGCACCTGTCAAGGAGTTCTCCGCGAGCCTCAATTCATAGAGTTTCTTGCACTCCTGGATTGTTGAAGGAATGTGACCTGAAAGGTTGTTTCTTTGCAGGTTTAGGACATTGAGAGAAGTGAGATTACCAATATCTGGTGGGATCACACCAGAGAGGTTATTACCTCGAAGAGAAAGCTTAAGCAATCCAGAACAATTTCCAAGCTCTGCTGGAACTGTTCCATGGAAGTTATTGGAGGAGAGGTCAAGCTCCCCTAGTTTTTGTAATCTCCCTAGCCAAGTAGGTAATGTGCCTGTGAGTTGGTTGTTGTTGAGTAGGAGGTGCCCGAGTTTTTTGCATTTTGATAGCTCGGGTTCTAGTTGTCCTGTGAAAGTGTTGAACGATAAATCAAGAAAGTTGAGCTCTATGAGTTGGCCAAATTCAGAAGGAATGTTGCCAGTAAGACGATTGTGTGCAAGGCGTAGACGACTAAGGTTTCTTGACATGGCTAGCCCAGAAAGAAGGGGACCTGAGAAACTGTTGTTTGTCAAGTCCAGTGCACTCAAAGAATTAGAACCTGTGAAAGGAAAGATGGTGCCACTAAAATTATTGTTAGAAAAATTTATGATTTTGAGGTTCTTGAGCAGGTATAGAGACGAGGGAAGTGGCCCTTCAAAGGAGTTGTTGTAGAGAGTAATGGTGCTCAGTTTTGAAAGCAATCTGAAAGTGGGTGGCAATGATCCTGTGAATTTGTTATCTGCCAAGGCCAATAACTCTAGGCTTTTGCAGTAGCCCAAGCTTGGTGGGATGGAACCTGATAAGTCATTCTGCCTCAATTGAAGGACAACAAGATTTTTCAACTTTCCAATAGTCTCAGGAATAGACCCTGAAAAATGGTTGCCAAAGAAGTCAATCTCAGTTAAGCTTGTGCAATTTGTTAGCTCTCTTGGAATGCTTCCAGACATCTGATTATCATAGAGGTAGATGCTGCTCAACCTCCGTAACTTGCCAATTTCCACTGGAATGCTACCAGTGATCATGTTATCGAAAAGATACAGATTTTCCAAGTTACTCAGGTTTCCTATTTCAGATGGTAAACTTCCTGTAAAGCTATTATTATTGAGCACTAGATCTGTAAGGTTCTCCAGCTTGTCCAGGTTAGGTGGTAGCTCTCTTGAAAAAGTATTGTCAGAAAGGTCTAACTGTTGAAGCGATGAGCAGCGCAAAAGCTCCACAGGAAATTCACCAGAGAACTTATTTCGAGCTAGAATAAGTTGTTGCAACTTCGAATTGCTAAAGCAGAAGTTGATTGGAATGCTACCTGTGAAAGCATTATCAGATAGAACCAGAGCTTCAAGATTCTTCAATTGGGCATTGAGCAGGCTAATAGTCCCTGAAAGATTGTTTTTTGACAAGTCAAGCATCTCGAGCTGAACCAACTGGTTGAGCTCCAAAGGAATTTCTCCGCTCAATCTATTTCCAAGCAAATTCAAGTACCTCAAATTGAAGAGATGACTTATCTGGATAGGAATTAATCCAGAAAGGCTGTTGTTGGCCACGTTAAGAACTTGTAATGATTTAAGCAAACCAATCGAAGAAGGGATATCTCCTTCAAGGTTGTTGTTCGCTGCTGCAAAGTTTTGAAGCTCTTCACAGCCACGTATTGCTTCTGGGACCTGCCCGCCAAGTAAGTTCTGCTGCAAGTCAAGAGATATTAGATTCTTCAAATTGCCAATCTCTACAGGAATGCTTCCATTAAGTTGGCAATATGCAAGACCTAATACTCTCAACTCTGACAGATTACCAATGTTTGGTGGGATTTCACCCTGTAACAAGTTATTTCCTATTCTAAGAACTTGCAACTTATTCAAAAAACCAATCTCTGGAGGAATCTTACCAGAGAGAAAGTTTGAATATAGGAGCAATAACCTTAGATTTTGAAGCTTCCCAAGCTCAGATGGAATCAAACCAGCGAGGAAATTTGAGGACAGATCAAGTGTTTGAAGTGAAGTGATGTGTGCGAGCTCAGGCGAGATGGAACCTGATAGTCCTGAACTTGACAGGTTCAATCCCACAACATGTTTCTGATCATCCGAACATGTTATGCCATGCCAGCTGCATATATGAGCTCTTGGAGACCAGTTGTCAAGAACTTCTACAGGATTAACTAGTTCTTGTTTGATTCTAAGAAGCCAGAAGGAGTCTGTTGAGATATCTCCAAATGTGACAGCAATAGCAGCAACAAGTATTATAACAAACAGCATGAAATGAGACATTTGAATGTTACTCATTTCGAAATACACGAAAAATATAAATTTCAAGTGGAAACATCAGACAATGGAGTTGAAAGCTTCTGTATCATTACTTGGAAATAAATATGATACCACGCTGAGTGAACAGGTAAGAACAAGCAAGAGAAGTTCATGAAGATACAACAAGAACCAGGAAAACTAGATATCAACAAAAGATGGAATAGGAGTTCAAGGAGGGAATGTGAACAAGAGAATCACAAGTGTTTAAATTGATATGATGATAAACTTTGGAGTTTAAATAGTAAGGCTGCCAAATCATGTTAAAAGGAAAGTATATAAAATAATGATGCCTCCATAGTAATTAAGTTCTAACCACCAATTATCATAAAAGATAGCCTCCTTTTTTTTCACCTTAGATTATTATTACTAAAAGGTATGATTTTTTATTTTTCTCTTTTAGTCTCCTGGCAATTATGAGATATTGAAGCATATGTTATAATAGCTTGTGGGATGGGAAATTGTATGGAGATAAGAAAGAGTGATGGGTATTGCTCAATGGAGAAAAGGAGGGCGGACCCACTTGAACCCTAGAAAAATGGGCCTCCTAAGGGTATACTTGGTGTCCAATTTTGATTGGACTTGTGCTATGTACATTATAGATTGTCCATGTGAAATTTAGAAGAATTTGTGAGAATCCATTAGGATTGTTCCAAAAGATTAAGTAGGGTTTGACTTTGTTAAAGATATGATCAGTTTTACTTCAACCTTTTGTCAACTATATTGGTACAAACCCATTATATTTATTGAAACTTCATGATGCTGTGCACATCAGCATGAAGGACCATGAGCATGCACTCTTTATGGTCCAATTGGCTTAATAATTCTCTGATGTAGATCAATGGTCCAACTAGTAGCAAGATTTATATGTTTTCTTGCTATCTGTATAAAATATAAATGTCATAGTTCAAAGTTCAGATAATAATTTTAATTCCCTCAACCTAAACCACCAAATACCAATTTAAATACAGGAAGAAAACAAAGGGAGCAGAAGAACCACAATTCATCTTACAGTGAAAACTAGTTTAATTAAATGATATTCAATCCATAATAGGACCAAGACCATGTGAGGTTTTGGTGCTATGCATCCCAAAATATCATTGGGCTAAATCTAATTAAATCTAGTCTATAACCGTACTATATTTTAAGGTAACTTCAGACCAAACTAAAATATAAGGATTCTGCTGCAAAAGAACCCAAACATATGAGGACAAAGAGGTTCACTCCATCAAACTGAATTATCTTTGATAGAGTTGAGAATTATCATTGCTGTCTTGAATTCTACCTTTTCACCTTTCACTTTGCTTAGTTCCTAAGGATTTCAAGCAGGCAACCAATAGAGATTAAGATACTATGTAAATCAGCATACCCAGAAAAAGAAGCAAAGTACCTGACCTATTGATAATTTATTTTGTCATAACAACACTAGAAATTCCTCGACCAGGAAAAATTGGAAAACTATATATCCTATATAGGAGACTCGAGGGAATTTGTGATTACTTGGTCGGAACCAAAGGCCTAATAATGCTCAATTCATCCCCAGGATCATTTTCTTACCCGACCATATCACATTTTGCTAAGGAACAATGTCACTTGAGTGCTTTTTCACTTTTTCCTCCGTTAACTCCACATGCAGCATGTTAAAAATAAGTCAAAAGCATCTTCATACCGGCAAATTTCCCTGCCAGAGATATGATCATATCCTCTTTTTTCTAACATAATCAAATTTGGTATTGAAACACCTATTTGACATTCTTGTTATATGCTTATATCTGCCAATTATTCAGTGTACCTAAAAAGACACTTGCGGCAGTGAAATAGACATCCTATAATCTAATCAATAGAATGCCATAAAACTTTTTTAGACTAATATGTCCTTTCAAGAGAATTTTCCAATCTACCTAATCTAAGTGTCTTCATGTCTAATGTTCCACTTGACAGGAATTCTATTAATATGCTACCTACTCTGGAAATATACACAGAAACAAAAGAAGTCAAGTGTGATTAAAAAAAAAAAAAAAATCACAATGGAATGCACATAGTGACATACTATACAGCCAAAGAAGAAGGTACATTATTGAAGATAAAATAATAATATGTAACAATACAGTAGAATTTTAAAAGAACAAAAAAAAAAAAAAAAAACACCAAATTTCTTATTTTAGGTAAAGACTATTGATCATAGTTCCATTAAGAAGAAGACAACCCATAAGAAAACTGAAGGAAACAACTATTGTCAGGCAATATTTTCCTGATTCCAGTGAACCATATGCTCGACTAATATCATAACAATCTTAACATGGGGTAAACACTTTTTGAGTAAAAAATAAAAAGCATAGTGAAAAACTTCCCATGTTGCAGATTAATTAGGAAGAGATAGAATTGGTGCCAACCATTAACAATACTAACTTCATTATAATCATCTACACTTTGATTGGTCAAACTTCATACTGATTGGTTTATAAGATGCTGACTTTGGTGTGCTAAATTAAACTCTAATCTTCAGTTTAGGTAGCCTACTCTTCTTGTTGCCTCCTAATTCCTCGTAGATCTGACCACTAGTAGCCTTTGTGCCTTTGATCAATCCAAGTCTAGTTGCTTCATAATCCTAAAAGATTTTGGGTGATTAAAAACATTTGATGTATATAAGAGAAGAAAATTGAGATATTGCCAAAACAGGGTAATCAGTGATGAAATCAAGAAAAATTAGAATTAGTGAAGCAAGGAATACACTTGGACTAGACCTTTCAAGAAATAATAATCTGTATTAAAAAGTCAGTGTGTGTGAGAATCAAGAGTATGAAGCATTTTAAGAACTCAGACCATACTGGAAACTTTTAGAGATGTCAGAAACTATTCTCAAGTTTTAAGTTGTAAGGATGAATTAAAATATAAATCAAAATCTAAGACTTGAATTTAGCTGGTCTGGTGGGAAAGGTCTGGTGATTTATTTATTTAATTTTCCTAAATTACTATATAATTCATCACAGCAAAAGTGACAAGGAAAAACACTTTTTAATTTAAATGGAAGTGTAGTCAACCGTAGAATTAAAAGCTAAGCATAAAGAAATGCAAGTCGATATGGGAGCCTTATCTTTCTTTTAAAATATATATATATATATATATATATATATATTGTCAAAATGGTTCTCATAGGTCGATTGCATGTAAATGCATCACAAGTCACAAAAATTAAGATTTGACAACAATAAGCAGAACAAATCAGTCACGGCATGAATTTTCACCCATATATTGGTAGTATTAATATATACTGTTACACATATAGGGATTTATAACATATTGCATAAGGGAAAAAGACAAAGAATGTGGATCTAGTCATTTTAACATGCTAGAACGTGCAAAAACAGATTCTTAGGGCGGAAAACTGCCCTTAACTACATGTTGCAGAAACTAATATAACTGACACTGAAGGCACTCTACTGCTTGCATTCCACAAAGAACAAGTATAACCAGCTTATATACAATAAAAAATTTTAAATAATGTGGTTTGATAAATTTAAAAAAAAAAAAAAAAATTCCAATAATTTACCATTGTAACCACAAATGCTTATTTAGCAGTCTGCATGTTCTTAACTATTATACAGACTTTTGAAGCAAGATTTTAAATTTAACAGAAAAGGATCAATTTACAGGGAATGGTGGATGTTAATCAAATTCAAGTGCTACCTAGGTGGACATTGATCAAAATCAGATGCCACACAGGTGGATGTTGATCAAGAACAAGTGCCACCTAGCATTTTGATAACAAGGTCTAAATAGGTTCTGACACTCGTAAACCTGCAGAAATAGCAGCATGGCAACTACAATTTGCTTCTCTCCAGCCTTTTAGCAACTACACCACAAAGATCCTCCAACACCCCTTCAAATTTTTTAGACAACTTTAATGCTTTGATACCCAGTGCCAATTCTCATTTCTCGGCAAAGCAGAACCAAACCACAAAATGATTTAGACCCTAAGTTCTATAAATTGCCTGATATAAAACCAAAATGGTATCCTACTCTGTAAAGCTAGATGATAATTATACCAATTCCAAAATTAAGTTCAAGCCTCTGTAGTGGCAGTTGGAGGGAAAAACCTCATCAGGAAGCTTGAGAGTGACCATATGCAGATGACTCCAAGGAGCTGAAGGACATTCAATAGTGCACTCAAAGATTTGTTTATTGCCAAGTTGTGTGAGGTCATTTCAGCTCCTCTTAGTGTGAATGACAGGGCTGTCACCAGTTGCGCTGCTCTATTTAACTGGTGCAGTCTATACACCTGTCAAGCACAAAAATTCTCATAAATATATTGGCAGCCAAAAGCTAAATTAAAATTTATATCATTGTGCTTTCCGACCATCTCTATCATAGACCTTCTACGGACCATTAATCAAATCATTGTCCTGTTGAACAAATGATTAAAAAGCATTTTAAGCTTTTGAGGATGCAGCTAACCATTACAAGGACCAGTTATAAATAAGTGTACGCATGTATTGAGTGAACTACGCCTACCTAGAAATTTGATTAATAAAGCAATTGTAAAAGGAAAATAAATCACAAAAGATAAAGTGTAATTTTCTCTTGGTTCTCTCGGATGAATATAGATATTCTACGGAAGATGTGTGATCAGAGATAAGTGGACTGTACTTGGAAAATAATTGGAATGAGGGGCCATGAAGGGGACTTCTGATATCTTGCATACTGCTCAAATGCAAACTGGACAACAATACCAACAAGGTATGGAGCAAGAGTAGCAGAGGCTGCTGGGCCAGTCCATGGCCAAACCAAGCCCATTGTGACCATAGGAATTATAAGACTGAGTACCAGGGAAGCAACAGAAGAGATACGAGAACCCAATTGGGAAGGCAATGTTCTGTTATCATTTGCGGCAGATACAGGCCCAGTTGGCTTCCTGATATGGTGTATTAGCAGAAGAAAAACCGCAACACCGCCATAGAAAAGAGCTTCTGTGAAGAACAATATCAGGAAATCTACAGATAGAGAACAGAGGACCATTTAAAAATGGAGGCAAATAACCTTTGTTTATTTAAGTAAAATAGAATTAAAAAATGTGTAAAATATGTCACAGATGAAATATATTAAAGTAAGCATGGTTTAATATTTGATATCCACAATAGTAGAATATGCTAATACTCTAGCTTCACTTCCAAAGACTGCCATCAGATGAAACTATTTTGTCAGTGCACCCTCTACTTAAGTCACATCTGTCAATGGTTGTACTAAATTGATCAGTCTCTGAAACTTAAGCCAAACTTATCATTGCCCTTCCATTCTAGATACTCCACCTCTAACTTCACCTTACTTCTGACTTTGAAGTCTTCCATCTTAACAAAATCATCTTTCAAAATTCCTTATTCTGAAGCTGCAGATGCCATTAATCATTGCCAGAACAATCTAAACCACCTAGTTTCTAAACTTGGATGTTTATAAAACTGAAGGCATCTTTTAAAACTTACCCAGCCTCAGCAACCTTTGCCAGTATTATATATTCCTCGTGTTGCCACCTCCTCTTTGGAAGAAGTAATAAGCTCAATAAAAGAGCTCACTTAAACCACTCAAATTTGGTGGCACCATAAACAAAGCAGTCCGTAAGAAGACTGATACATATATTTTTAAGATTATAAAATTTTAAACATAATAATTTAAAAAAAAAAAAAAAAGAATTGCACTAAGCAACCAACTATCCTCCAAAAAACTTAAGTGACCTTTCAGATCATATATTAATGTGCAATTTCCATAGTTTTCTGAGGCTTATCAGAAGAAACTCAGATTTCATATCGAAATAGAAAATGCAACAAAACAAAAACAAGAATGCCACATCTGCAAAGGAAAGGTCACTTACCTGTCAGCAAAGAGTCCTCAAACACTGTGGAGAGTATTCTGCGCAAATAAAGAGACGGAAAAATAAAAGAGGCTACAAGGACAGCAGGACCAGCAAGCCATACAAGGCTGCTTTGACTCCTTTGAACATTAGTTACACTGGTTCCATCCTCTCTTTTATATGGACGATTATAAAATGAAATGAAACCAGGTTTTCCATCAGTTCCCTCATAATGGATAGTCGAACTGCCACCCGAAGAGCTATCTTCAGAATTAGGATGCTGACTTACTTGTTCTGAAGCATCTGCTTTAACCTCAATGTACTGTGAATGATCTTGAGAAACAGCAAATATCACATTTTGCCTCTTTGGAAACCTTCCCTGTAACTTCAGAAATCCATCTACGAAGTGGCATGACTTGAATATTTGCAATACTATGAGTATCACAATGAAAGAGAAGTTTGAAACAGAAGCAAACAGTCAAAACTGTGCACGGCAGTAGTAGAATTGAACTCCAAAAAAATAATATATTGAAACCAAATTAATATGCTGGCATCTAAGCAGGGAAGTAGAGCATAATGATTTGTTTACAACTACATGTAGCACTTCGGAAATCCTTGAGAGAAAATCATATTGGAGCTGGTATTGAAGGTTAAATAAAGTTTCGGAGCTTTGAAATTAGCAACAAGTTAAGAAAGCTACCTTCAAAATTTTGAAGTTGTAAGGCATCAAGTTGTCGTCTGTTAAATGGTCTTTGTGATAAGGTCATCTGGACATCAAAGCAAGAGATTTATAAGATCAGAAATAAAGAAGAGAGCTTACCAGTTAGTGAGACATATCCAACTCAAAGACTCAGATGTATCAAATGGAGTAGCAAGAGCCAAGTGGAAGAAATTATACATGATTTCAGTATACCTCTGAAAGATAAAATTAGAATTTGGGGAAAGAAAGTTCAAAACTTGCACACTATATCACTGTGCATGACTTTAGCCATTCAAAATTGAAAATCTGACCTTACACTATACAAAACTATATCCCAAGTTGTTTTTAGATATTTTATGCTGCCGTACTAAACCTTTAATATGTTACAAAAATTAAAAATAAATAACACGGTACTAAGAAACTGCTTATGATTGAGATCAACGTCTGATTCTTCTTCAAAATTATTAAATGGGATAGAATAAAGAGTGCCAAACATATCCTGCAAAGCAACATATATCTAACTTTTCTGCTTCAAAGTTCTTAAATTAACAATTGAGGGGGCAAGGACGAGGAAGATCTACTTCAAAAAACAATATAAGAGCAAAGAACCTAAACCATCTAGACAGCTTATATAAACAAATAATGTATAAAAGTTGAGATTTTCTGATATTGCCAGCTCCTTGACCTTACTAGGAATAACCTCACAAGAAGAAAAAATCCCATGAAAAAATAAACATATTAAGAATCACTTTCGAAATTTATTGCTGATTTAAAGCATTCATAATTCATACAGATTTTGGCAATGTCATTGCGCATCATCTGTCACAAAAATCAAACCGCTTGCTTCAATCTTATCATCCAAAGATTAGCAAAAATCAAATTACTTTAGCAACCAAATGCCACTTCAATCCAAATTGAGCTACAATTTCATATGATATTAAAAGTATAGTATATCAAAATTTTCATATTGACTTAAACATTATTTGTACTGCCAAGTCAAATCCATATAATTTTGATTGCAAACCATAAATTGAACCTATTCTCAATGAAAAACTACGCATAAACCATGAAAGAGATATGCTAAGGTGTTAGTGTTAAAGCAATAAGCAACAAAGCAAAAATCAGATGAAACCAACCCAAGTAGAGATTTTTAGCTATGGTAAAAAAGGTTACCTTGGTACATATTCTGGGTTTAAAAGGAGAAGAAAGAGTGTTGAGGACGTAAGAGAATGAAGAAGTAAGCTTATAAGCCATAGAGCTAGTATAGAGTAAGACCAAAGCACAAGCAAGGAAGCAGGGCAGTGATATCACAAGTAGAAGAAGAGATGCATTCTGGTTGATTTCAAAGCAAACCCATTTGAATTGACAAAATTAGAAATACCCACAAGGACAATGAGAGATTTTTCAGGTATGACTGAAACAAATGTATGTTACTGCAGGCGTTCCAGGCGGAAGCGGGTGATTTTTTCTTTTTATTTTCGGACATATCTTATATGGGCCTCTTGCTGTGCACTTATGCTTCCTCCTGTTTTTTTATTTTTATTTTTATTTTTTTAGTATTTTTCTATTGATAAATGACAATGAATCAACAAAATCTCGCTAATTAATTAATTATTTGCATGGTGATTGGTCTGATTCATGCTTTGGTGCTGGTGATCATTTTTATGGGTGAACAGATTTATTATTTAGAAGTGTTGCACTTTGAAGATTAGGGACCCTTGATGGGGGATTATCGCTGTGCGACTTTTTTCTGCAATTTAACAGTTCATTGGACTTTGGCTGACAAAGAAACCATAATCATGATGTCATGGATCACATTAAACAATTTATAAAGCAGTGTGGGGTATTTTAATGGTAACTACCCCTGATGCTGAAATGCTAACTACATCTAATGGTGAACACCTAGGTTCAAAATTCTCTGTTCTTAAAAGTCAACCAAAGCTCGGTAACATGTTCACATAACAAAGGTTCTAAATTTCATGATCCCCAAAAGGGAATTTAGAACGGCAAACGACCCCCATAAAGGCATTATACCGTTGACTGGCATTTTCGCATGAGGCAATGATATGAGCATCCAATCGCTAAATTAATTAGTTTGAAGATTCAATAAACCATCAATCACTTACAAACAAATGAGTAGAAACAAGGGGCAAAAAAAAAAAAATAATAATAGCAGCCTCAAGCAAAAATAAACATTGCCTTGTAAAAAAATACAGTAATCAGACGACTACTTTCTTTAACCCTCCAGTTGCCTAAGATAAAAAGAACACCCCCAACCCCCACCCCAACGTGCTCCTCCTCTTCCTTCTATCTCCTCCTCCTCCCCCTGTTCTAAAATGGGGTTTGCAAGCTCTGTTTCAAAAATTTTTAACCTTCAAAACATTTTCTGAGAAAACTCTAAGTTCAATCCTTACTACTGACCTAAGACTTTTCTCAAATTTAATCCCAAACCTATATTAGATTAGCCCTCTTTAGGAACCTGATGGTTCTGCAATAATAGGGCCATATTGATTCCACAAAATCCAAGTACTTCTCCCATAACCATTCTTGAAATTCTTTCAGCTTTCTTCTAGATAGCTCTTTGTAGCCCAAGTCCTTGATGTCTGCCACAGGTTGCCAGACACGAGCTTGTAGATCTTCTCTGAGCTTCCCCTTTCTCATATAGTTATAGGCCAGCAGGTAGTAAGTTGGCAAATTCTTAGCAACTTTAACCGTTTGCCTGAAGCTGAAGACATAGAGTGCACACAACCATTGCAACATCTTGACATAGAGAGCAACGATTAGGGGTCCAAATACCCATAAAGGAATCAACTCCTTTGAAACTCCGGGCCCATAAATAGCATTGACTGCCAGGTACATTGGGACGCTGCATAGACAGGAAAGCAATTTATCATTATAATATATTATAACTTATCCATGTGTTCATCTTGCCCAAATGAACAACCAATTGTTCTGCAGTTGGAATTACAGTTGTAAATATATAATAAAGTGATTAAATAAAACAGGTATATATAACACCAAAAGGGTTGCATATGATGCTGCGGATTTTGCAGTTAAAATTGATGATCAAGGCACCACTAATATTGCAAACTGGGAATGATCAAGATATTGATTATTAAGTGCTTCCACATTTCACTAGCCTGAATACAATACTGCAATTTCAAGTTTTAGATTAGAGAAGTTTGAAAACCAGTGAAGCATTATTAATTCCAAACTAGCACAAATAATATCAATCTTTGACCAAAATGAAGGTCGTCTTACTATGAATATATCAATTGGAAGGGTAATAGACAAAGTCAGAACCAAGAACTGACTAGACTCACCAAAGAGTTGTGCAAAACATTCATGTATAAGTGTTTGGTTGCCGTCTTCTACCTTATAATATAAATAGCAAATAATGCAGACTGCCAAGAGACATAATTAGCCAATAATGCAGACCACCAAGAGAGAGAGAGAGAGAATCAATCACCAGTATAAACAATTATACTTACAATATCAGGAAGGGTATCTTTATTGTCGCATCCAGATCCCAAAAATGACACCAAACTGCTCTTAGAACCCCCCATCTTCCATAATTCTGAATCTCAATATGAGTTTCTGGTGTCTCCCTAGCAGGCAGCTCTTTACCCAAATCTTCAGCGACCATTTGACTAGGAGATTGTGTACGCAACATTGTCAACCAATTCTTAAATAATTTACGAATAGCAGGGGACCCTGCAATAGTCTCATTAGTTTTAGACATAGATTGAATTTGATCATTGTGTGACTTTGAGGATTCTGTTATGGTTTCCTCACTCTCTTTTGGAATATAAGAAAGCTTTACAGAATTCTTGGATATCTTTGATCCATTTGCTCTGCCTCCTGATTCATCATTTTGAGCATTGCCTTTGAAAGCTAATATTTTTAACGGTTTTACTTTTACTCCATAAACATGAGGAGCCCCTACACTGCAAGAAATTTTTTTTTTTTAATATTTTATACGTTCAGGATACATAACAGCGTCAAGGACATGATAATACGAATAATATAGCTCAACTACTAAGGAAACAACAGATGACGAAATAATTTAAAAATTCTAAAAAGCACGAGGGTAGACCCAAGGCGATATCAAAATCTTCATATATGAATAAAATGGCTCCCAAAAAAGATTTTTGGACCAGATGTGAAATGAACATTAACAATAGCACACATTATCACCACAGAATCGGGAAAGGAAATTAAAACATAAATCAAACAATAGTGACTCTTCAAACATCAATGAGTTATTAAAATATTAAACCGTGAAGATTTTCAGAAAGACTTTCAACCTTTAAAGAAAAGGTTAAGTACACATTTTCACTACTCTAGTTAACTCCGTCTGAACTAGTTTTTTGTTCGAGCTAAAACAAAACCTAATTAAATAAAACATGGTAAAAACTACAAGCAAGTTGAAAAAAAAAAGAAACATCAACTAAATCGCTTGATGAATTCTGGTATCTCATGAATTTGCCAAGTCAAATTTGCTGTGGGGTAGAGGAGAAGGAAGAAGAAAGTCAACAAAATCACAGAGTTTAAACCAAGTTTAGCCAAGGTCTGTTAGAAAATTGAAAGCATAAATTCCCAAACAACTAAAATTAATGAGAACTAGGAACACTTAACAAACAACAACTCTCACCTTAAACTACAACTACGCTTAAATGATAAACACCTTTCTTTTTTTCCAACCACATGAACTGTCGTTAGATGTCGCCTCAGACTCAACCCTCTGCTCCACGACAAACTCCTAGAGGGAAATGTTACATATGAACCCTGAAATGCAATAAACAAGACCAACTCCATGAGTTACATATGTACACAATACAAGCTTTAAAATTCTCCATTTGAGTAGCAAGCACGCACAAAATAAGAACTTTCAAAACAATATCCCACACAACAACAACAACAGCAGCAGCATAAAGAACGTGTCATCAACTCATCAGTCTAAACTGGAAAGTCAAAGACAAAAACATATAACAAAACCGGCACTCAAGCACAAATAGATCATAACAAACGCACACAAGCTAACATAATTTTTCGCTCACCTTCATGGTTTAAAAGAGGGAATTTTATATCTATATAAAGGAAGAGCAAACACGGGAAAAATAATAATAAGAAGAAGAAGAAAAAAGATAGCTTAGTGGGTTCCTTGATTTCCCAAGATGTTGGAATCATGCATTCGGATACAAAACTGCCAAATAAATGCATAAAATAATGCCAACATTTACAAACATAACCATACAGTTCCATATACTCGCACCAACTATATTATATGTCAAAGTGTTATACAATTACCTGCAACTGATGGGTTACCAACACCATTGTCTCCCCCCTAAGCACCGGATCATTTACACAGAAGGGCCTAATTGAACAAACAGTCAGAGTCACACAATGAGCTCTTCTCCACAATTATCCTTCCCAAAAAAAAACACATACACACCAAGTATCAATTGTTATGCTGTCTAGATTTTTCACACAAAAAATAATAAAAAAAACCACGAAAACAATAGCTCAACTATTAATACCCTTAACAGGAAAACCACACAAATTCACGCTACAGCAACCAAACCTCTTCAAAAAATTGCACAACATAGAATCCAGACATTTGTTTCTTTAAAAATTCGTTGTGAAATTAGCAAAGCAGACAACCAAATTATGTAATTTACATGAAGCAGAGGAAAACCCAAAACATAGAGAGCAAGAAGAAGCATATAATTGAAGACATGAAGTAGGAATAAAAGGAGAACCTGAGGAATTGAAGTCATGAGGAGTTGAAAAGGTGTGATATGCAATTCTGATATTGACGAGAATGGAAGTGGATAGAGAGGAGGACCAATACAAAGTTCAGGAACGGTGAGTTTAGGGTTTTTATAGGGAGGGGCCCTGCCCTGGGTTGATTTGATTTTTTGACGGTTAATAACGAGTTTAAGAGGGGCGAGGAGTGGAGCGATTAAAATTATTTAACCAATACAAACCAGTGGCTTTCGTAGAAATGACCCGATTTCTGTGGTTGGGTTGTTGGGTGCCAGATTTCGGGTTTGGACGTCCTCTGTTGGACCTGACGTTCGACGTCGAAAAAAAGAAAAATCATAACTAATTTGGGATTTTGAAAAGAAAAGTATGATTCCAACTGCAGCCTCATTTTGCTTCAGTAGTTCTCTTTTTTCATTTTTTTTATTAATACCATAATTTATTTGAAATTTTGAAGGATAGAACTTAATAACACAACCTCATAGTATATATATGAGAAATATACTACTAAATTAATCTTATCTTATCCTTTACTTTAATTTTTATTTCAAATTAGTGTAAAAAATTGAAAATATATTAAAGGTTTATTTGGTAGTATTCTACAAAACTTTTTTACGTATAATCAAATTATTTGAATTTACAATTTTTATAGCATCTCCGATAAAATTTTCATTTTTTATAATATGTTGATTATAAGACTTATTATCATTCATTGAAACAAAAAGGTTCAATCAAAAAGGCCAAGGAATATATATATATATATTTTTTTTTTAAAAAAAAAAAAAAAAAAAAAGGGCTAAGGAGAAGTCATAAACCAGATTTGAAATCAATCATCATTGGGAATCATAATCCTAGGATTTTTCGCTTGTTAGTTTAAGCAGACATCTTAAAATCAATTAGTTGAATTCATAATAGCTATTTTAAATGTAAAAACAAAAATTCATTTTGCTATTTTAAGTTTTAAATTAAAATAATAATAATAATAATAATTAAGTTCATTGCTTACATAGGGTTACCATTACTTGGAAAGTCGATTCAAATTTCACAGAACGCATAAATGCAAAAACATGACTTCCACATAGCAGAACAACATAGAAATAGGACGATGACTACATAGCAGAGACTCGAGAGTGAAGTGGAAGAACCAAAAAACTTCTTCACTACTTCATTACCCATCCGAGTGTCCATATTTTGCGCAAAGGAATAGTAATCACTACATACAAGGCTT
This sequence comes from Dimocarpus longan, assembly GCA_022984855.1. Classification (NCBI taxonomy): domain Eukaryota; kingdom Viridiplantae; phylum Streptophyta; class Magnoliopsida; order Sapindales; family Sapindaceae; genus Dimocarpus; species Dimocarpus longan. The sequence goes on from CM041024.1 coordinate 10,473,484, forward strand.
CAGCGAAACGAAGTCAAAACAAGGTTCCACAGCAAACCAGCCGTGCCCAAATCACAATGTTCTTATCAGATACATTCGATGAAAAAGTGAAAAAAAAAAAAAAAAAATACGGTGAAACAATCAATCACATCCGAGTACCTCCAATTAACTGACTACTTTCTCATTTTTTTTCTCTTTTTGTCAAGCACTCATGGGCTTTGCTCCTCGCCCCCCTCCTGCTCATTTAATACACTATCAGTTCCCAAATGATTTCACGATATCTACAATTGAGAATACTTCCTATACTAGAATACCTGAAAAGTCAGGGCGGGTAGTGCCACTACACTTCTTTGGGGGTTGGCTTTTGGCATGGCATTTGCTTCGAAGGGTAAACCACAAAAACACTGCCTAGAGCATTTTCTCTGCTACTCGTAACCATCAGCTCGGACAGTTCCACTTGGCCTTCCGTTGAAGTTCCCACCACCACGTCTGGAGTGAGACTGACCACCCCTCTCCCTATACCTTCCGCTTGCATTATTAGGACCATCTTTTGGTCCCTCATAGTTGTTCCCTCTGTTATTATTGTATGGTCCAACTGGCTGGTACTCATAATGTGAATTCTGTCTTTGCCTCTCCCGGTTTATAGGTTGGTTATGTTGCTTGTTGTCCTGCCCAGATGAGCTCCAATCTCCACGAGATTCATTCCCTCTGCCAAAACGGCTGTTCTGGTTTCCACTTCGCCGGAAACCCGAAGATGTGCGTTGCTCATGTCGAATATCCATATTTGATTGGGAAGCAGTTTCAACCATACTACCCGGACCTTGATTCGGAGAGTGAGGGCGTCCTTTGGCTGACATCATCTTCCTTTCTCTCTTGGGTTCTTGATGGCCAAAATGTTGTGCTTCTTCCACTTTAGTTTGGGAAGCAGATTGACCATGGTGAGGCTGAGACATACCTTCACTGATCTCCTTCTCTGATTGTGAAGGTGGCAACCCAGCCTGGGACATTGAATCCTTTCTGTTAGCCCTCACCACATCAGCTCCTACACTTTGACCACCATTGGGCCTGCTACCACGCTGATTAGAGGCTGAAAATGCTTGTGATTTTGGTTGCCAATGAGAGGTTGATCGATCCCCAAAAGAACGATTTTCTTTTGACGCAGAAAGCATGTCAGTATGACTCATCTCAGGTGCAGGTACCGATGACGGCATATGATTCTTATCAGTGTCCCCACTATTAATCTTCTTGTGATCATGATCTTGATTATTCCCTGTGCCTTTGTGTCCCTTGAACTGATGCCGCCTTCCTCTGGCGATCACTCCCTGGTCTTTTACAACAGGAACAGTATGAGGTACAGCAGAGCCAGAGCTTTCAGGAATGTTCCAGCCATCAGAAGCACCCCAATCATCTGAGTAATTGGGCTGCTCTTTCCCTGAACTTACATCAGGCTTTTCAGGTCGCTGATGCTCAGTTGATTTCTGAAGGTTACTACCGGCATTTGAAGACTGTGCATCTTGCAAACTTTGTCCAATGGTTGATTCAGTTGATGTCCGCTGGCGCCATGAGCCATGCACTTTCCCCTGTTTATTCAGCCTACTGTCCCCATTCCTAGACTCCATGGCAACAGCTACTTTCCCACTAGAAAGCCGAGTAAGTTCAGCACTTTCCGAGCTCTGAGACACAGAATCTGTTCTCCCAACAGTCTCATCTGAAGTAGTCTGATCAACTGAAGGAACTGTCAGGTGATGTTGATTACTTCCTTGCTGAGCCATTTCTTTGGCTACAGGCTTCGCAACGTACCGCTCCATTTCAGCTCTCTTACTTCTTGAATTATTCTGTACTTGATCATTCTTAACAGATGACGCCTCAGCCCCAGGTTTCTGGATAGCTTCACCTGTCACCTCAGCTTTGTTCTGAGTCCGCACAGGGGCCCAGATAACAGCATCACTGGTGTGGTACTTCTCTGCTGACTTATTAGCCTGTCCACTCCTTGGCATCCTCCGAGAATGCTGAGATTTCCACTGATTATTTGCCCTTCCATGACTTTCCTCATTAGGTGAAGATAACTGCTGCTCCAAAGATTGGTTGGCATCTTGAGAATCAATCGGTGCAGGGACTGAGCTTGGATCCAACTTAGATTCAGTTGCCTTTATCTCACCACTTTCACCTGAAGTATTTCTAACATTAGTCTCTGTCGAAGTCACAGATGGTAAGGCAGCTGTGGTTGTTATTGCAGATGATGCCTCCTCCATTTTGTGTTTCTTGCCACTCCTATTATATCTCTTCCTTTGATGCACAGAGGACTCAGTCACAACATTTGGGTTGACAGGCAAACTTGAGTCACAGATAGCAGCCGTTTCAATGGCAACAACCTCGTGGGATGAGGCAGCATTAACTATTACTTCAGTATGACCTTTCAGTGTGTCAGTTGCACCAGCAGTAATTAACTTCTCATTGCCATACTTTTCTGACGGGATATTCTGCTTTTGTTTATAGCCCACACGTTTCTGTTTTGCAGCACTAGCATCAAATATCTGCGAGGCAGTATTACGGTGAACAGCATCACCTTCATTGCCGTCATGCTTCACAGTCAAAGCTTCGTTAGTTTTATGCATCCCAAGAGGTTTTTTATGGGCACTCTTTGGTCTCTCTATAAGTGGCTCATTGGACAAAACGGGGGATTTTTCAACCTTACTAGTGACAGTATCACTGATTTGAGCAATATTTGAATTGGAAGCCAAAATCATGCTTGATATTCCAGATTTGCTTGATTCAGCCAGAGATTCGAATTCTTCTCGCTTAATCTGAATAGAACCACTGGAAACCTCCGAATTCTGAGTTAGACCTTCCCCTGCTTGTGTACGCCTGTTCAACTCCTCCAATTTAGCAAGAGCCTTGGCTTTCTGGTCCCTAGCCCGTTCTTCCTCTTCCTTCTGGCGTTGTTTGACACGTTGCTGGGCAAGCTCTCTCATCTTAGCACGCTAATATAAAATCCCAAAAAAACCATTGTATGAAAAATTTCTGAAGCAATTAGGAAAAATTCCAATGCTATTATGTAACAGAACTGGAAAAGTACATTACCTGTGCCTGGCTATCACCTGTATCAATCGTGGGTAGCATAGGTTCTCCCCCATCCTTCCCTTGAGAATATGACCCAGACTTTTCGGAAGCATCCTCAGCAGTATGGTCTTGCACCTGAATATTAGAACTCTCCGGGTCTGCAGCAGAAATCAAACTTGAAGAGTCTGCACCTAAAGACTTCTTCCGCCACCCATCAGCCTCCTGGTTATTCAATCTTCCTTTGCCACGATGATCAGTTCTACCATGCATGCCATGAGTAGATCTCCTGTGAATCAGCATATCAGTATTTTCCCAGTTGGAAATGACAGACATATTGTCAATAAAAGGGCTACAAACTCACCTCGAGACAACTGATCCACTGGCAGCTGTTAATTCGAAGCCCTTATCTCCTGCAGGGACACCAGCTTCACAAGCAGCAGGGTTTTTAATTGTAGTGGCATGATTTCTTCCAAAATATACAGAACCAGTGGCAGCTTCATTTGTAGAATGGCCAGCCTCAGCATTAAAAAAGTGTGATTTATTTTTCTGTTCCTCCCTGCTGGAAACAGGCAGAACATCATGTCTTCCATCAGAAGCACGTGCCTTTGCATTAAGGCCCTCGATTTTCTGAATCAGACTGGAATCCCTTGGGGCAACTGCGATTTCTGGAGCAGCACTAGCCACCTGCTCTGCTGCCTTTACTGAGATGTCATCAAATGCCTTTGTGTTTCCCTTACTTTCAGGTGACTTAACTTTAACAGGGACAGCAAAAGAACCCCCCTCATGGTCAGGCATTGAAAAAGAAGCTTTTTCACCGTGAAGCTTTTTTTTAAAACTCATCTGCTCATCCTTTCTGTAATCTCCTCTGCAGTCATTCTCCCATGAGGATGTTCTCGATTGGTCACCCTTCTCAACATATGGTGCATCGGTTTTAACAGTGTCTTCCAACTTCTCTTCTTCAACCTTCCCATCCCAACCATCGTGTTGCTTCAAAAGAACCTTGTATGTTCCTCGAGCATCACCGGGATGACCAGATTCCACTTGTTCTGTAGCCAAGCCTTTGGCATTAGGACCATATCCACTGGATCTATTGTGGGAATTGCCAGAGTCATGAGCATTATTTTGACTTGAGTACCTATTAAAAGTGGACGGACCAGCTGGCACTCCCATAAATGGCATGTCTCGTTCATTGGAATTACGGTAGCCCATGGGAGGACCGTAGTATCCCTCATAGGGCACTGGACCAGGATAAAAACCAGGCCTCATTGGCATACCCGGGTGCATATAAGCATCAGGCATAGGAGGTCGGTACATATCTCCCGTTTTACGATGGTGTGCCCTTGGTCCAGCTCCTAGAGGAGGAACTGGCTGTGGATTAGCAAGAGCAGCAGGTGGAATCTGAGGGCGATAGAAATGAAATGGTTCCATTGGGAAGCCCCCTGGAGGAACTGGGGTTCCGTATGGAGGACCTGGAGGCCCTGTAGGAGGTCCTCTATACCAAACACCACCTGGATGATTATTTATTGGAGGACCATGCCAGGCATCATAATGCTGTGGAGGCATAGCATTTGGGTACGTTTGAGGTCCAGGTGCATCTGCTTGCCACTTTTCGACATTGGGTCTACCTCCATCTTCATTATATGGATTACCCTCTCTTCTCCAGGAATTAGTGTTTCCACTCTTCACATTTTCATTTACAGAAACATCATCTGAATTAGGGAAAAACATACACATTTTTTTTAATATATGAGAAAATAACAGTATAGTATAAAAAGGAAATTTAACAACCAAAAAGTATCATCCTCATTTAAACATGAAAAATGTGTTCATGAAGACAAACCAACTAAAGAAGTCCCAATCTGATCTTTTACTGGAGCTACTCCAGAGGATGAGCCAGGCCGGCCATGTGAACTATGGTCTGGAATGAAATAAATTATCAAGAAGTCAAAAATTGCAAAATAATAATAATAATAATAATAATCATAGTATCTAATCCAGATTTCTGATAAAACACCTTAATCTGCTGCAGTAAACAAACCATGCAACAACTAACTGAAACAACATAAAAATAAAATTTCGGCATATATGTGTATGAAAAAACAAGACTATAAGATATTCATTTCAAAAGAGAAAACAAATCTTCAAGATTTTATTTGAATAGATCAAGAGCGACAACCAACAGCAACAAAGTTCAAATAGATACCACACAAGTATAATAACAACCTGGAATAAAACTGTTAATAATAAAAAATCAGCCCAAACAGGCACTTGACCTGAGAGCTAACAACCAGTGTGTCTCCTAAAAGCAACAAAAGCAACATAAATTGGACCAATGAAATTAGAAGAAAAAATATATCCAGGAAACCATTTAAAATGAGAAAGACTTGCTCGTCAAGTTTATCATTAATAGGAAACTTGCCCACAAGGAAAAGAGGCCAGAAATATTGGTGCCACATTAGCTCAACCCGAAGTAAGAGACACCAGTTCAATGATAAAAATGACCAGAAGGGGTATTCATCACACATACAAAGAGCTGAAACTTGAAGAATAATGCAGGTAACTTTATTGGCACTGTAAATAGAATGCATGGCAACCATTGTAGAAACATGCAACTGATCATATTTAAACCAAAATTCAAAAGCATCTGCAAACAAATATAAACTTATACATCAGAGACTACAAGAAATACTCAAACTCAGTACCTAGTGACTCTGTGTTCTTTCCTGCATTGTCTTTTTCTGAACCAAGAGTAGGAAAATCTCCAGAAGTCAGAGAAAATTCTTCATTCTTGGAGGATGTAAACCCCTGCATGCATAACAAATGAATAACTAGTATAAGTCAGATCATTTGGAAACAACACATCAACCATTAAGAAAGAACAAAATAAATACAAGCATAGATTAATGGTTTTCTTCCTTTAATCCCAAGAAACCATATTTACACGAACAAATTAAAATCCAATGCATTTCTAGACTTATTCAATAACGATTAAAGTCAAAAACTTTATATGCCCTATATAGTAAAATATAGATAAAATTTCTTTGTGATGATATGAAACATACAAAAATTATAAGTTTGGGTAATTTATACTACTTCTGTACTACATTTGATTAAACAATGAAGTTATATGCAGATTATTTTAAAACTGATCAAGAAAAAAAATTCTCAATTCATATCTCATTATATTATCCATTACTCACTTTCTCCTGTATTACATAATATTTCATCAAGTGTAAGAATTAAAAATAGTTAGCAGAAGAGTATTACCACAAAAAAAAAAAAAAAAACAATTAACTGTGATATGCAACAGTTAATAATTGACATTGCATTTTGCACCCAATTCGTAAAAAGAAGCACCCATTCCTGTTATACTATGACTAGGTTTAGCAGTCAAATCCATCCCAAGAATAATATTATAAGTTTAATTGTGTGTCCCAATCAGTTCACAACTTGACTTAAATACATGTTTGTTTCTAGTACATGATGATCAATGAACCAACTACAGGATCATACCAATTTCTCCGCCGTCCCAGCTGGACCCCAAGCTACAGAATTCTCAGATGCTGGTTCAGCAAAGCGGGATAACTGTGAGCTACCAGGTCTTGGTTCAGCACTTCGAGGACGCAATGATGCAACTGATGTCTGATTCGATGTCAACGCCCCAGAAGCAGACGATGGTCTTGAACTTGAACTCCATGCACTACCAGTAGGTTCATGGGCTCTGTCACTACTCCCAGTTGATGGTCGAGTACCACTTCCACCAGATGAAGGGCGGCCACTAAGATGGCTTGGTGATCCAGTACCATCTGCTGTATTCGGAGACAGTGTTGAGGAGCCCCATGGATTTGATGCAGAAGAAGATGATGATCTAGTTCCCCAACTGAGAGTACCCCTATGAGTACAACAAACAGTTAGGAATTAATCCAAGTGCCAGAAAAGCAAATATAGATTGGAATAAATTAACGGCATTGTAAAGCATTAAAAGATACAGATGGAAATAGTTAGCAGTGTGCGGGACCAAAGAAAACCCAGATAAAAGAACATCTCACTCACTTGGGAACAATTTCAACATTTGGGTCCAGACCATGATTTTCCAACCTTGAAACAACCAAAAGAAGATACTAAAATTTAGATGGGGCAACCCAGCATTCCACATATCATACTTTAGAAAAATAAATAAATACAAGGAGAAAAATAAGTAAAATGGATACTTTTGACTGGGTAAATTTATAGGTTTCGGAACAGCAACTTTCCCCAAAACAGTCATGCCACCTCTCCTCGAGGAGGCCCACCTGCAGAAAAATTGATAAATAAGTAAAAGAATATTTTCCAGTTATAACATAATATGGCTTAATAACCATGTAAGTTTTACAACCAAGATTGCATATAATATGCCACATGATCTAAAGGTGTAACAAACATGAACCAACTGATGACAAATGCAATGTTCTACTTCACGATGATAAAAAATTAAAAATAAAAAAATAAAAATGAATAAGAAAGAATGATGAACATATATCATTTCCACAAAGCACAAATAAAACCACAGAAAATTTAAAAGCCAAAAAAAAAAAGAACAGTTCTACAATTGAATATTGAAAGTCAAAAGAAAATTTTACAATCATCAATCATTGTACCTAATCTTCCCCTTAAAGTGGTTTTAAAAAAATATGAAATGCAATGGAGAATGATGTCAGTGAGAATTAAAGCATAAATTTAATTTCTGTTCCTCCAATAAGCAAAAGTCTAGGCAGCAGTTCTGCTAAAGATTTCTAATAATCTCCAATAAATCCCATATTTGACAAAGTTCTGATGCCAAATTAAGTTATTTCATTTTAGTTATACGAAATTTTGACATCATGAAAGGCTTAGAGCTGTTAAAAGGAATTCAACTTTGACAAGCAACTAGTACCTTGGCTACCAAATGAACGATAATTAAGGATTTGAGTTTTCCTTTTTAAGAAATGGGAGAAAAAAAAAGTACCTTCGATCTCCGGTCAACATACTTGAAGTCATAGTTCAATTGTTGTTGCACGGTCATTCAAACAAATTTGAAGCAATCTGAAAAAAGTGAGGAAAAGAAAAAGGAATAAATCAAATCAACCAATATAAAATACTGCAGTTGGTAAAGATACAATTTTAGGCTGGAAATATGGATAACATTGCCTATTAACAAAACTACTTGCCTACATTAAACTTATATGCCTCAGTTCTTACTAGCACATATTTTTATGGAATTTAATAATACAATAACTCATTGAATTAGCCAACAAGCATACAACCTTACACAAAGTACATACACTGGCAAATACATGCATACCATTCAAAACAAAACACCAAACTCCGAGGCATCAATTTCCATATATTACTTGAAACTTTTCATGGAATATGCACAGATAATCTATATTTGATGTTTAGCATGTTAGAAAACACAATGCAAGACAAAATCCAAAATGCTTTGTGGTGCGTACATTGAGTTATACACTTCAAATTCCTCAACCAATAAACTGCATCTACTTTTGAAGATAAGAACCATATATAAGAGTTCATTTTAAAAAAAAAAAAAAAAAAAATCTTTAAAAACAATTATTAAAAATTTTAGTCCATCCATCCAACATTAACATAGGGTTGAGTTATATTCTACCACGAAAACTGACCAGCATCATCTTCCTGAACGATAAATAAATCAGTAAACTCTGCCCTATTAACAGAGCAGCCATTATCTGATATCAATTGATCAACTCTACTTTCTATGACTTATTAAAAATACTGGTGACATTCATATATACAGTGATAAGTTGATAACAGTCGAATAAATCAATGGTCCATTATACTGAAAGGTAAATCTATCAATTTATCTCCATTCTTCTCCTATTATGTGGTACCATAGACCCAAGACTAGCCCTTTGACACTTACAGGACATCTTTGTGCATGATAAGGCTCTAACACAAGCCCTTAACAGGAAAAAGATTTTCTAGTTCATAAGAAGACTTCACAATAACCTAGGATCCATCACAATGAACAACAGTTTCTTTCCTGCCAGAGTCTAACTATGCTACCTACATGCTTCACTAATTGACTCTTCACATTAACAAATAATCATCACACCTAACCATCAATCTTACCAAAAGTATGAACGTGCGCTAAAGCTTATAGCATTTGAAGCTCAAGCTCAAGGCTGGTAACTCAAATTCTAGGACACCAGTAAAGTTAAACCAATGCACTAGATCCCAATCATTATAATACGATACCAGAATCCATTAAACACATACTAATACCCATCAAGTATCAAAAGTTTAGACTGGAATTTCAAAAAATTATGATAGTATAAGTCATACGATCAATAACAAAGTTATATCAAACATTAGTTGGACCGTGATGAAAACTTCAAATTCGTTTCTGACATTCCATCTACTCTTTCAACAGTATCCAAAACAAAACATACACCCAATTTTTCACACATCCAATTCTGTCTTGTAGCATCAAACAAGCTCAAATACCCACCTATGTACACACTTAGCCTCATTATCCAGCACTTATAATTAACAACCATGCCCTGAACTGAATTCACCTTTTCTACATCACTCAGTTCCTATCCTACCAAGTCCATTTTACCATCCTCAATCCCGTCACCACTTCCCACATACAACACAATAACGTTCAACATTGTAAGACTCATAGACTATTTCAAAAATCCAAAAAAAAAAAAAAAAAAAAACAAATATAACATGTAAACGAACTGTGACAACAACACCCTCTCTCCAAAAATCTTGCAACGGGAACCAAACTCATGCCACACTCAAAGTCTAACCTATCAACCAAGCCAAGTTTACACACCAGCATTAACACTTAATTTCCACTACGCAACCAAACCTCCTCAACAAAATGTAATTACCAAACAAACCAAAAACGAAAAAAAAAAAAAATCACTAATTAAGAACCAACGATCCCCGCACCAGTATCAATCACATAAACAATACAAAAAAAAAAAAAAAAAAAAAAAAACCTCAATTAAACCGCAAAACCTATCAATCCCCATAAACCAAAGAAAAGAGAGAGAGAGAGAGAGAACCATAATCGAAACAACCTCATAAAGAACTAAGAGGGACAAAAAGCCCCAAATCTCCATATCAAAACAAGAGGAAAAAAAAATCAACTTAAATTAAGAAAAAGTGTAACTACACGTAACATGCTGCACAGTTGAGAAGGATTGAGCAACATAAAAAAAATCCAAAGTTTAAACATCACTCTCTCTTTTAAAAGAACACATAAGATTGATATCGAACAGAAAAATTTAAAAGGGTAAAAACTTGCCTGGGACAACACAAGTTTTTGGTTTCGTTTTACAGGAAACCCTAGAGAGAACGAAAAGATATAGAGAGAGAGAGAGAGAGGGAGAGAGACGTCACGGGTTTGGAGTGATCGCGACGATAATAATATAAATAGAAAAGGAGATCTGTAAAGAGTGAAAACAACGGATTACAGTGTGGTGATTTCCAGATCGAGAAGAGAGAGCGAGAGCGAGCGAGAGAGATGGAGATGGAGAGAGAGAGAGAGAGAGAGAGAGAGAGAGAGGGAGAGGGAGAGAGAGAGGGAGCAGACGACGAAGCGAATTGTTTCCGATTCGTGATTTTTAATATCAGAGCCTTCTGGGGAAAATTATTTGAACTATTTTTTTTTAATTTTTATTTAGAAAAAAAAATAAATAAAAATTAAAGGGAAATCAGCAGGCAGTGCTGATTTGTGAACTGTGAGTTTATCGAAACAAGGAAAAAAAAATAATCATCATATTATTATGCTATAAATAAGTTGCTTTTATTAGTATAATATTGTTTACAAATAAAACGAGATAATGGATTGGGGTTTTTAAATTTGAGTTAATTATTATTATTGTTTATTTATAATTAAAGTAATTGATTTTAATTAGATGATAAATTTTCATTGGTGTGCTCTCTTGAATGATTATTGTTTGCTTGTTATTGAAGATTGTGATGGCAATGTTAACGTGAGATTGTTGCCATCTAGTCCCAGATGCGGATTACCTTGGCCATTTTATGTTATAGATTTATGATTTTTCTTTTTTTCTTTTTTCTTTTTTTGAAATAAGATTAATGATTGCTGATCTTGATAAATTGCCATATTTTCATCTACTTCACAATGAAGATTCAAGTCCATCTGGTTTCGACTTTTACCGATAAGAATCTTTTGTTTTGTTTTTTTTTTTGTTTTTTTGTCAAAACTTGAAAGGAAAATTGTTGGAACTCACAATCTTAATATATTGATAAAAAAAAATTCCACTTATGTCACCTATGATGTCTAGTTATATAACTTTTGTCACATATGGTACCTAATTATATTGTCAAGATTTAAGTCTCACATCACTTATTCAAGCTTTTAATAATAAAAGAAATTTATACTTTTATCACGTACGTTATTTAATTACGTGATTTTTGTCATTTATGATGTAAATTTTTGGATTTCATCTAGTAATTGTTAGTGTGAGAAGAAATTTAATGTGACGTGACATAGAAGCAAGCAACCATTGATTTGCATTGGCAGTACTTAATTTAGCACTTAGAAAAAATAATCTATGCCGCATACAAGAAGGGTAGTGATTAGTCATATAAGTAGCTATCTATAGCGTTACATTATCTGGTGGTAGTATTGAATAAGTACCTCATCCAGCCCAAGAAATATACGAGTTCTAATTACACCCTTACCCATGCGGGGGAGTGTTCTGTATTTTTCTCTTTATAAGAGTCGCTGTTGGATTGAATTTTAAGAAAGTTAATAAATAAATTTATTTTCATTAAGTTTCAAATAAAATAAAATTATTATCTTTTACTACACGTTGATGCAGTCACTAAAACCAGTGCTCGGCAGTCGGTAAATTCCTTCTGACCTTTCAATTCATTCATCAACCATTTTGTAAAAAGCACAGGTATCGTAGTGGATATGGTGAAAATCGACCGCCTTGATGGATTTCACTCATATAAATAAATAAATAAATATTTATATATATATATATGAATTTATACTTTCATTGTAGTTGATATATGTAGAAAATGTGAAAATTGTGATTATGGAAATGGATAGTATTTATCATGATAAATGTTGATAAATTTCTTATCATTAACAAGTAATTAGTAGATTTTTTATTACCTGACCATTTGATTCATGGAAAAAAAAAAATTAAGAGTACGATAAAACTAAGAATACCTATATTTGGTCTTGGTAATCAAGTTTATTGAAAAAGAGGTCATTTATTTATTTTTTAATATATATAAAGATTGAATATAATTGAAAATTAAATAGAGAATGAAATTTAAATTGAATGGTTTTTTTTTCTCTTTTATCGACTGAATATACATTTTGCTAGTGTGTATATAAATATTATTAAGACAAATACACACGAAATCATTTTTTTTTTTTTTTTTACATTTATAACTTTTATTTAATAAATTATATTCCAAAATGATTTTAATAGTTATTATATTTCGTTAATTTATTTTTTTACGATAAATATAAATTAACTTTATTTAAAGCTTTTTTAAGAAAATATTAAGTTTATATAATTTACTGTATACATTTTTTTAATTATAAAATATATGTTGTTAAAGCTAATCTTGGATTAGTCTTTTAACCATCAAGTGCTTGTACTTATTAGCTAGATTAGTTGGTTGATACGTAATCATTTGCTTATATTTCATATCACCCAAAATAATAAAGAAAACAACAATCTGTTTTCTTTTCTATATATCTTTTTTTGTCTTTTGGGTCTTCAGCTAACCCAATCGACCGACCACTTCGAGATTCAGATTCCGGCAGTTCATTACATGCAACACTCTCTACCATCTCTCGCTGTCGCTGCATCTAGAGAGAGAGAGAGAGAGAGAGAGGACGCAGTGAATGACCAAGCTACAAAAGGTACGCATAGCTGTAATGATTTTTCAATCGTGATCGAATCCAACATGCATTTCTTGATCGTGACCTCATATCAGCACTCATTCTTTGCTTCAAATCCAGTTCAACCATTCACAATTTGATCAAATATGATCTGGGTTTACGCAATTTATAGCTTAATCGATTTATGAGGCCATTAGCAAATGAAAGCTTTGTTAGGATTAGAATTTTATAAGTTATGGAACCAAAATCACCTTCAAAACTTAAGCTTTCGATCACAGATTTGGCTAGATATAAAAGGGTGCTGAAATCTTGTGCAATTGTTTCATGCGTGGTGTTGTTAGTGATAGGTTGCTATTTTGTGTTTAAACATAGGAGGGGTTATGATAACGTACTGGGTGGGTTGTACTATACTGTTGTTGTGGACTGTGGGAGCACCGGAACACGTGTGAATGTGTTTGAATGGAAATTGAGAGGTGTAGAGGGTGAGGACCTGCCTGTTTTGATGAATTCTTATCCGGATGACTTGCACAAAAGTCTGTTGTCAAAGAGTTCTTGTCAGTACCATTGTCTTCAGACTGAGCCGGGTTTGGATAAGTTTCTTGGTAATGCTTCGGGAGTGAGAGCGTCTTTAGAACCGTTGATTTCATGGGCTGAAAGTTTGGTACCTGTTGAGCGACATAGGTATACTCCTATGTTTGTTTTAGGTACTGCTGGATTAAGAAGGTTGGGAGTCAAGGATGCTAGGCGCATTTTGGATTATGTCGAGGCTGTTGTGAAGGAATACTCGTTTGTTTATAGGAAAAGGTGGATAAGGGTTTTGAGTGGGAAGGAGGAAGCTTACTATGGTTGGCTTGCTTTGAATTACAAAATGGGCAGTCTTGGGAATTCCTCAAGAATGCCCAATCTTGGGCTTCTTGATTTAGGAGGATCGTCGTTGCAGGTAGTGGTGAAAGATGATGAGACAGAGGATAATGAACATGAGATAAAATCAGAGATTGGTTTGAGTGAATATCGAATATTGGCATATTCATTGCCAGCATTTGGTTTGAATGAGGCATTTGATAGGACAGTTGCCATGCTCAGCCAAATGCAGGGGCTTAGAGAAAGCACCAGTGACAGAATTGAACTCAAGCATCCTTGTCTTAATTCTGGTTTTGTGCAAAATTATACTTGCTACAGTTGTGTTGGACTTAATATCAACAACCCGAAAAATTCTAGTGGTCAAATGCTGGAAACTGCATTCACTTCTACTTTTCTTGTTGGGGACCCAAATTGGGAGCAATGCAAAAGCCTTGCAAGGGCTGTTGCCATTAATTCAAGCAATTTGGATTGGTCGCAGCCCACAGTCAGTAGAAACTGCAAAGCAAGCTTGTCATCTTTCAACAGTAAGTTTGAAACACCATGCTACTTTTACTCTGTGGTCACTTGTTTCAATGCATGCATTCTTGAAATTTTCATGTGTTTATAATTTCACTGTAAAAGCTTGTGAATGCTCCTTTGATTGGCGTACCAATGCACTTTTAAAATAGCATGTAATGATTTTCCATGAAGGCACCTCAGGCACAATAGTCACATTCTAACATATAATTGGTTACACTTGATTACATATCCTTCATCAATTTTGCAGCGAAGAGTTCTTCCTTTCCTTTCTAATGTCTAGAGTTATACATCTAAAGATTGTGATTTATGTGCCCATATAGAATCACTTCCTATTTCAAAACACTATCAACCAATAAATTTCAACATACTTTTTAGTAATATAATTTATCACCTGTACCCGCATAATATTATTTCTATTATTAAATTGTAGTTTCATTTTCTCATCAGGCTTTTAATAAGTTTCACTCATGGGATTTACTACACAGTGGTTGTATTGTTTTTAGTGAATAAGAAAAAGTTTCTAGTCTGACTTGTAATGTGTTAGTGATGATGTAAATTTTGTGCCTTTAAAAAAGCTAGACCATCTACCAAGTTATGAACCTAGAAGGTATGATTATTGGAATTTATAATTGAAAATTAAAACTAGAACTCAACTTTTACAACATTTCTTAAAAATGAAAGCTAGAACTCAAACCTTAAGCTAGAACTTAAAAATGAAAAGGTCCTTGGATTATTACAGAATTACTTGGAAGCAAAAACACTAAGTTAACTCAGCTATTGATTTTCATGAATGATTTAAATACTATTGCCATATCAGTAGATCACTTTGTGAGTTGATCTGTGTCTGTAAGAGATTGTCCTTTCATTTCAGTGAATGGATGTGCGCAAGAGTTCATAGCTGATAACTTTCCAACTGTCTTATGCAGGCAGAAGTATACTTAATTTGACAGCAGTCGCACACTTTACAGGACGTTATCATGCTTTATCTGGATTTTTTGTTATTTACAACAATTTAAATTTAAGCTCAAGAGCCAATCTGACAAAAATTTGGGAGAAAGGCCAACAGTTATGCTCAACATCAGGGGCTAGTCTGAGCAACATTGCTAGTAACCGAAGCTATGCCACACAGCATTGTTTCCAGTTGCCATACATGGCATCACTCATTGAGCAGGCTCTGTGTCTTGGTGAGGCAGAGATAATATTCGGTCCAGGAGATGTTTCTTGGACACTAGGTGCTGCATTAGTTGAAGGCAGATATTTGCGGCTAAGCACTAACAAACGTCAGACCACCTTTTCAATTCTAAAAAACACAGAGGTCACATCCTCTCCCATTTTTATTTTTGTTTTCCTCTTCATCCTTCTATTTATTGTATATTATAGTCAAGTCAAACTGCCCATGTTAGGCAAGAAGGGACCTGCTGTTGGGGCAACTTTGCCATCTTATATTCATCCCAAACACCGGCCTCACTAATGTTATGGCAGTGTAGTAACATTGAGTGTTGGATTTATTATCAATGTTGTACACCTTCAATTCATTCGTTCTTTTTAAGATAATTTCTTGATAAGTGTTGTACTCATTAACAAGATTCATGGCCGTGACAATCAGTGTATTGCTTGTATAATTGTTACGTCACTCGTATTCCCTACCTTGGTGTGAAAATTTTATGGCCCCGCCCCACATTTTGCGGCTTTTTTTTTTCAAACGTAAATTCAGAGCTGTGGGCCTCAAATTAATAATTGTAAAAACCAACTAGCAGAGTAATCACTTTCATTGTGCAGAAAGGAAGCATCTGATTTTTGGCTGCTCTGCGACATGACTGTACACACATTGGCTGGAGCTCTGCCAAACCCTGCATTTTAGATGATCTAGCTTCGAAGTGAAGTGTCACAGAAGAGAGTAAATTACAAAGAAAGTTCGACTCTCTTGGACCACAATTGCACCTGGTCTGCTAGGTGTTTACTTGCATATGTTTGCACATGTTGGGACTACTTTGGACTATGGGTACAATTTAAATCTATCCAGGGCTTATCCTTGTGCTGTGAAACTGCTCCATATCGTTGCTTTCTAAAACTTTTTAGTTACAAACATCCAACAAATTTGGGAGTGGTTTAACTCCAACAAGGGAGCTGACATGCCGCCAAACAACCCCATAATGAGACTTGAGATGATACAAGTCCATTTGCTTGCCCTATGAATGCTCACAATTTTCAACTAGCCAAGACATAGAGAGTAGAGCATCTCCCTTATCATTAACTTCTAATTGTTTTTCTACTTCAGAAGGATCTTATAATTGGCAATTATGCATGCCTGTGAAAAATGGATCTTACTGTCATGGAAAGGAATTATCAAGAGAACTATAAACAAATATTAAATGACAATGTGGTGTTTATATAAAGATAACAAGTATCTGACTTACGTAATAAAACATTGTTATATGCTAATATTCTTTGCCATAGACATCCAAAGGAAGGAAAAAAAAGACCTTATACATAGGAGGACCATTCATCACCTATATTCACATAGACTTCATCATATATACATAAAGATGAGAACATTAAAAACATAGTATTTTCAAGTTTAGTTCAATTCTTCACTCATACGCATATAAGCAGAAACCAAGACAATCAAACCCTTTTATTCTGCAGTACTTCAATATGTAGCTACTTCACCGGATTTACAGCTATCTATTTCAGATGTATCGATATCCACCCAAACTTCATTAACACGACCGATAAACTGGAATGGAGAACTATACTGAGCAATGGAGTAAGCATAACCACTGTCAGAAGAAGTAGAGTTAGCCCACGGAGACCTGCTCAAGCTGACTGCAAGTTTCTCTGCCTCTCTCACTATGGTTTCATCCTTTGCAAACCCAGAGAACCTCCGCACTGCAATGCAGTGACTGTCCCACGTATAGGGTTTGAGATGCAGTTCGGGGAGAGGGATCGGTGGGTCGGCTTGGAACTTCACTGGCAAGTAGAATCCAACAGAATACGCTGACGAGTGAAAAGGGCCAGCTCCTGGGATTATGCTTGTCACAACGGGAGCTGTCATTGCAATGCGAGAGTAATTAAGATTGGCACCTTGGATGTATTGGAACAACCTGCTAGAACAACCACAATAAAACGTCAACAAATTTTATTTAAAACAAAAAAAACTGAATCCAATCTAATCCAATACATCGACAAATGTCAGCACAACAAAGCAAACTCAATTTGAAAAAAAGAAAAAAAAAATGCATTATTGCACAAAGGGGATGAGATAAACATGATCATAGAATGAAGTCAGTGCTATATACGGATATACCACTGGTAGGATATGTTGACAATACACTGCATATACCCATTTGTTTACATAAGAGATAAAGTGAAACCCATATTTCATCAAAGGCAGTTGATGCTAAATACAGAAGCTCCATATCATTATCTTGAATATATTATAACACTAACACACTTGTCAATTGCATAACTAACAATAAACGGAAGTCACAAATCATAAACTTAAAACATAAACTATGCTAAACTATATCCTAAAAATTTGGACAAAAAGGGTATCTGGGCAAAACTAATATTTCATCAAAAATAAAGAAAATTGATACACAGTACCTGTGGAAGCCAAACAAAGTGGCTTTCTCGTAGGAGAGTTCACGAACAGTGGCAGACATCCAAGTGGATTCTCTGTAGAGTCTGACCTCGAAATCGGATTCAGCATGTACAACCGCATACTGCGGAGATTCGATCGCAGTACATAGAGCCACCAGACACAGCAGAGTTAACACCTTCATCAACATCCTCGCCCTCTGTCTCTCCTCCATTTCTATTTTTCACTAAATTCTCGAAACCTCAGCGAGGAGGAAGAGTAATATTCGAGAGGCGATGGTATATTAATTTACAATATTGACCCTGATCAAACTCATCATCTTTCGTGCAACAATATGAGTTAAATTTGTGATCAATTAAAATTGGTAATCAACGCCAATTTTTCTTCCCAATTAAATAATCAACATTACTTGCAACAGGATAAAACATTCTAATCAATATTACAACGATTATTAGTCGTTTTAGCTGGTGGAAACTGTAATATAATTTTGTTCTCCAGTGTATAAATTAAAATATATGTAATCTAAAGTTGACTTGGTTGTGAATTTGTTTATTGTATCTGGATTAACACCTCGCCAAATAATTACTGCATTGAATCAAATGACCTTTTTTTTTTTTTTTTTTTTCAATTTATGAAATGCGTTGAATCAAATAACTTAAAGGTTGAGCGAAATAGCTTGAGTTCAGGAGTTTGTTACAAGTCCCACAATAGCGAAATAAGTGAAGAAGCTAAGCAAGGCTCGCTATAAAAACTAAAATCAAATGCTACCAACACTGTGGGAAAACTATCTACACTTGTCGGAAACTCAAACCTCGTTTCCGTTGTATTTTTAGGTATAAGTTTGAGCATCATAACTCACTTTCCAAACAAAAAGGAAAAAAATTGAAAAAATTTCTCTACCTTTGGCCTATTTGATTATAAATTAATTTTTAATTTAAAACCGGATAAATGGGTCATTGGCCCATATCATACTAAATTAATCTTCAGATTAATATCTGATAAGTGGGTCATTGATCCATATGATATGAAATTAATTTTTTGAGGGGTAGTGTCCATCACAATAGCTTACTACTAGGGTCCTCGTGATCACCCATCCGCTGCACTTCTGCAAGGGCCTGGCGCACTCCTACCATCCCAGTTCAACTTTATGATGCCCAATGATATGGGCCTCTTATGAGCCCAACAATCTACCAGGTCCTTAATAAACTTAACCCATTTTCTCTAATAAAATAAAATTAACAATCTTGTGAACCCAACAATGATATGGGTTACTTTATGCACTTCTCTCTAACAAATTTCGCGAGGCCCAACAACAGGGCTTTGTTGAGGCTCGAAGCAGACAGTGACACTTTAAATGGGCTTTGCCATAACAAGTGTACTGTTGCGATGTACAAGCATGACAAGAAAATGTCATTTGGTATGTTTGTATAGTCAGGGATACATAATTCTAATGTAGAGTTGAGTTACCTTTATTAATGGAACAACGTTTAATATGACACTGATAATTTGGAAAAAATGGTAAATAAACCTGTTGACAGAGTAATTACACTGCATTTGCGTATCATTTGCTGTTGGGCTTGGTAATGATATCAGCCACCTACATCATCCTAGGAGAAACATAATCCACAGCTAGTGCCACCACGCGATTAAGTAGAGCTCCATACAAAAATAAAAATGTGATAAGGCCCTCACTTTCTGAAGATGGCTGGCACTGTTGCTTCTGTAAAATACTCATTCCTGACTGTCTCCACAGAGCAAAATTTTACCTTCAAAAACAAATCAATGATTGAAATCAGAGTCCAGTAAAGAAAACAAGCGGGTTTACAGTAGGAAACAGCATGCCAAGTGCTGGTTCTTGATATTTATTTCAAGTTAATGGTTTGAAGATACATAGGCTTGCTTGTAAAAACAAATTCATGGGGTTGCATGACTATTGGATACCAGAGAAGCATAAGATTTCACCAAGGGCTTCACTAGCTGCCAAAATGGCTTAAATACAAATGGAGCTTCCACAAAGAGGACTTCACCCAACCGCCTTGGATAGTAGTAGTAAAATACATCAAACTGCCAATAAGAACAAGAATATCAAGTTCAGAGAGACTATATTACCATACATAGGTGATTAGGTAAATAAACTCATGTCCCAAAAGGCTGGCGATGGAGACAAATTTGAACAAACATAACCTCAATAAATAGAAGATCAGAAGTATAAATGTCCAGGGATATGAAAAATAATATTGCTTTCATCAGAGCCAAGCAGCATTTGTGCAGTACCAATAATATTACTAAACAAACTCAGAAGTCAGAACAATCCAGAAAGACCAGGATGGCATGATATGAGAAACTAACAAGCCACTTCAACTAAAAATTCATTGCTAGTAAAAGTAGTAGCAATTAATTGGCAAGATCATGATAGTAATTATTATTGAGAACAAAAATTATTCCAGCAAAGTTTACAGCAAATATACGAATACTGTATTACTTTATTATTCACAGTAAAATAGATTATTGAAAGGGAGGAATAGCATGTCAAGGCATGAGCTTGATGATTGGTTTTTTTTTCTTTTTTTAAAATGGCACAACTAATTGTTGTCTGAGTAATGCCAGCGGAAATAGTAATGCAACAAGTGCAAGCAATTTAAAATATAAAATTTATCCAATAAGTCAGTGCTACATTGTAAAATTACCAGAAACGTTAAGAATCTAAGATCTGCATTGGCAGTACTGAAGCCTCTAAGATCAACTATTCCAAGTATTTCCTCCTTGCCTGGTGGAAGCTTGCTCAATGCCTTCTCAATGGAAAATATACAGAGCTTCTCATCCTCAACAGGTTCATGTGCCTGTGGCCACCATTATTTAATGTTTAGCATGAAACCAATATCACATGGACATTCTAAATATATAAGATAACAATTTTTTCAACCTAAGAACAATACATGTAACAACACCTTGAGATTATATATTAACTTATAGAGAAGGCTGTCACTGAATCATAACAGAAAAATATATATGGTGGCAAGTGAGGGTGTGTCTTCATCATAAACTTACTGAAGGTATGTGTTTAGATGCCACCACTATGAGCACTGGCCTGCCTGTATTGTCAAGTAAGTCGTGAACATAAGATTTTCCAGTCTCAGCAACAGCTGCCACAGACTCTTCGTTCAATTCAGACACTTTAAACTCTTGACGCCACTTCTAAAAAGTTAAATATTAGCAGGAAAACAATCCTCCAAATACCAAAAAAAGGAAATATCTGTCTATAAACCACAGTGCAAAAGTTTTCAACAAATGCTAAATTGGTAGTTAAGGATACAATGGCTTTAGTCAGTTTTTCAACAGCTTTGTCAACAGAAAACTTCCGGTCCTTTAGAAACCAGAGAATCATTTCTTCATCATCTCTTCCATTCTTACCAACCGGAAGACTTTGATAATTCCTTTCCAGCTTCTCCTTCACTTGCAAAACCAGCTGCAAATTTTAATAATAAGGATTCATTTAAAGCAATGTCAATTTGTATTGTTTAGAGTGATATGATTTGATACTTGATTATAATTTCACAGATGTTTTTCTTCCATTAGTAATAGCAACCACAATTGGCGGCAACAAAAAGCACATTAAAATTAAACAAGCATGAAGCACCACATAACCCCAAAACCTCAATCACCCAATATCAACAAACCCATATGACAAATACCAGTAAAAAAGCAAACTTCAACACATACAAAGAGAACCCACTTGTATGGTATTGAATAGATAGAAAAACAGTACCTTACGTGAATTACTGGGGAGTGATACACAATTCTGAACAGAAAATCTGCAGTTTTGAGAGGGCATTTTAGTCAATTTCATTGAATTAACGAAAGGAGGACCAAGACTATAACAGGTCCGGAGTGCCATTTCTGATGTTCACTGTTCTGGACCTTTTGAATTCCTGATGTTGATGATGATGATAGTGGCTTGTGAGTCCGTGATGCCTGTTTGTTCCCGGGAAAATCAACCTTCTTTTTCAAGACCCAAACGACGACGTATCCCTCCGTTAAAATCCTCGGATTTTGTTTATTATTATTATTTTTAAATTAAGATTGCGTGCAACGACGTCGTACTGGTACCCAATTAAACATTAAATTGGTTGATTTACAATCCAATCCAGTGAATTTCACCAGCAGGATTTTAAGGAAAGCAATAAACGCAGTGGTATTATTAGTGCCCAGATTGACACGCAATGCCACGTATTGCTTATACACTTCAGTTTTTGTTTGAGTGTAAGAAACAAATTGATTTTTTTTCTTATTAGAAAATTAATTCTTTCCTGATTTGCTTGCTGATACTAATCCAAGCAATAAACATATTTCAAAAAAAAAAAAAAATCCAAGCAGTAAACGTGTTCATTATTCAGTTCTCACTGGGATACAACTGTTTAACCTGCAATAGTACCTTGACCAACGCCAGTTGATTTTGGATTATCAATAAGTTCAAATTGGTTCTTCCTAGGTCGATGCATACCTTGATTCATACCACGTAATTGGTATTAGTGTAGATTGACTATATTCTTTTAAATTATAAGAGATTGACCAACCATTAATTTCCAAATTAAATATATATATATTGAAATTTAGCACATCTTATACTACACTCTATATATAAAGTATGAAGAGAGTATTAACCGTGCAGAATTTCACACCCTAAATTTTATTTGAAAAGACAATTATATCTTTATCCTTCTCATTGACTCACCAATAAACACATGAATGGAGCTTTAGTTATTATTAGCATAAGTATGTCTCTTTATATCAAAGGTTTTATCATTATCGGACTGTTATTACTTAAATAACTGGAGGATTAATAATTTTTTTCCTTAAATTATTATCATAAGATTTAATTGTAACGTTTAGTTTAATTATGAAACAAAAATGAAGATTTAATACATTTTTATTTTATACATTACATCAAATATTTAATACTTAGAATGGAGTAATTAAATAAGTATAATAAAGAGAAAATTTATTTATAATTAAACTTAGAATTATTATTAACGATATTATGTATATGATAATAATCCAAATAAAAAAATATTGTTAATCAGGTAGTTTTTATAAACAATAATATTTAATTATATTAACCTTAAAATCTACTTGACAAGAAAAACAAATATAACTTCAAGCAAACTAGTAATAAGTAAAATAGCATACATGACAACAAGAAGCTTCTCAGCTGCTGCTTGTTTTGTATGGTAACATATTGGTTTATAAAATTGATTTTGTAACGATACAAAATCATGATTTTGCAATAAAATCACGTGCGCGATCTGTTCGCATGACTACATATATGTGATACTAAACATCTTTTAGTAGGTTTTTTTATGAAGTTAATCGTTGAAGCTCCAGGAACAGGCTTGCTCTAGGATGGAGACCAGCATCTTTCAGAGTGATCCCCATTTGATCAGCACCATAAACTCTTCTGGGGAAGCTTGATATTAATTTGTAATTTGCCACACCAGGTAATCCTAATGAATCTACGTACCTATAAATTGCCTGTATTTTATCCGTGCAAGAAAAGCTCTGCTCTCTTCTTTCGCCATTTGGAAATCGTATCAGTATCTGAAAATTCATAATCACATTGAATTAATTATAACATTTGTAGTATACTTACTATTGAAGCCAAATAAGGAGTGTTTTTTTTTCCCATATTATTTGTACCTGTGTAGCTTGAGGGTCTCTTCCTTGATTTGTAGTTTCCTTCTGGTTAGTGTATCTAGTTTTGCTGGCAGTAACTCTTCCATTTCCATTTCGGTTTTGTGTAGGGTTGTGTCTAAACTTCTCTTGTTTTGGAAACTTGTTTGAAGCTTCCGCTGGAATTTGAACTCTTCCTCCTGGAGGTTGGTGCTTGAGCTTTTCCTTTTCCTATGTATTAAGGGTGAAAATTAATGTGGGATATTTGTATAGTATTGTATACTTAGGTCTTGTTTGCTGTTCAGGATTGGATATTCGAAAGTGGAAATTACAGGAAATACCCAATAAAAAAACATAAATTTTGTTTTTACCCACTGAAATTTGAAAAATTGTTTTTAACCCCTCAAACAAACTAATTACATGCTATACCCAAAATACCCAGAATACCCCTAAGTATATAGGTGGCAGAAAGTGATGGAAAACAGTTTTGGATCACCGACCAAGCGGAAAACCGATCGGTTTTTGAGAGAAACCGAGGGAGAGCGAAAAACCGAGCGAGAGGCGACGCACAACCACTTTTTCCGGCCACAACGGCGACGATTCCGACTTGCCCAGAGGAGGATAGAGCTCGGGGGACGTGAGTGCTTTTGGCAAGGTTAGTTTTCGGTTGGGTTGTTGAGTTTTTTGATTTTCATTCGCGATTTGAACATGTTTGTGGAATATGGATGTTGGGTATTGCTTATTTGGTTTAGAATAGGTTGGTATTGACTGGGTTTGGCCTGATTTGTGGCTGATATGGCCGATTCCGACCATATGAGCGTCGTCTGGAACGCATCGGTTTTCCACAGGTGTGGAAAACCGATCGGTTTTCCACTGGTGTGGAAAACCGATCCGTTTTCCACAGGTGACCTGTGGAAAACCGATCGGTTTTCCACCACACCTGTGGAAAACTGATCGGTTTTGCACCACAGGTGTGGAAAACCGATCGGTTTTCCACCACACCTGTGGAAGACTGATCGGTTTTGCACCACAGGTGTGGAAAACCGATCGGTTTTCCACAGGTGTGGTGGAAAACTGATCGGTTTTCCACCCCTGTGGTGCAAAACCGATCGGTTTTGCACCACAGGGGTGGAAAACCGATCGGTTTTCCACAGGTGTGGTGGAAAACTGATCGGTTTTCCACAGGTGTGGTGCAAAACCGATCGGTTTTGCACCACAGGGGTGGAAAACCGATCAGTTTTCCACCACACCTGTGGAAAACCGATCGGTTTTCCACCACACCTGTGGAAAACCGATAGTGGAAAACCGATGAGTTTGGAAAACCGATTTTTAAATGTTTGTTGGTTGAATAGTGAAAAACCGATACGGTAAACCGATGTTACATATGAAACTCTGATTGGGTGATGCACTTTGACATAGGTTTTTCGAAATGTTATGAATCATATCGGTTTTGTCAGTTGGGTTTTTGAGATCTGCTCATTTCAGGTGAAAAACCGAAGTAAAAAACCGAATCGGTTTTCCACACGTATGAAAAAGCGAATCGGTTTTCCACATTGGTGTGGAAAACCGATTCGGGTTTTCACATCGGTGTGGAAAACCGAATCGGTTTTCCACACCGATGTGAAAAACCGAATCGGTTTTCCACACCAATGTGGAAAACCGATTCGGTTTTTCACACCTGTGGAAAACCGATTGTTTATGTAGTGGCAGAATGGCTTTTAATCCTGATACTGATCTTTTTATCACTGTTTTTGTGTCCTACAGATGGAGTTCAAGTATAAATATAGTTTGCAAACAATTCCAAAGGAAACGAAAGGGATTACACATATTGGTCAGAAGGTGGTGAAGAAAATAGTTGATATCCTGACTGGAAGGAACTTGTATGACCGGTTTATAAGAGAGTGCCCATTCGGATATATGTTGAGGAATACCAACCATACGGCTGCCGGCTCCGTTCTATTATGGGTTCTCGCTAGAGAAGTGGAGGTGAGTGGACGTAAAGATGAAATGTGGTTTGAACTTGGTGGGAGCATATATAGGTTCGGGAAACAGGAGTTTTTATTGATTACAGGACTTCATTTTGGAGGCATAGACCGTGAAATTTTCCAGGCAACCCAAAATGACCCGAACAGTCTCCTACAGCGATGGTTCAATGGAGTATTGCCGACTATATCCGAGTTTGCTACATTTGTTGAGGCAAGAAGTCAGTTGAACCGTAAAGACGAGGATGTATTAAATGATGAAGATCTTTTAAAGTTAGCGAATATAGGGATTGCTTTTCATCTGTTTATGGGGCAGGATGAGAAGGCGAAGATGTCGCTATTTTTGTGGATCATCATTGAGGATATGGAGAGGTGGAACTCATTCCCTTGGGGCACATTATGTTATAGTGTCCTATTCCATTACCTCCGCATGGCATTGACTGAAGAGCGGATCAGAAAGCCACCGCGTAACATCAATATTTATGGCTATGTCTATGCGTTTCAGGTATAACCAATACCGTTAATATTTATTCCTTTGCAATGTGGTTAAATTAAGTATATGTAATATTTGTTTTCTTTGGCATTATAGTGGTGGTTGGTAGAAGTGTTTCCGGCATTGGCAAAGAGAATATCAGAAAGTGTCCGAGATTTACAAAATGAATTGCCAAGATGCTTGAGAAAGTCACTTAAAAGAACACCGACAAATATCAACAGTCTTGATGATTTATCTCCCGTAAGTGGCAAACGTCAACTATATTAGTTTAGTAAATTTATTGTTTGTTTTAATTACACTTATTTATATGAAGTATAACATTATAATGTAACTGTATACATGTATATAATGCAGATAGTTGGCTTAGAGCAAACCCTTGAGCCTACCGACGCCGAAAGACAAACGGCTTATTGGAAATCCTTCAACCCTAATAATTTAGTAACGGGTGAAGTACATAAATCTGGCGGGGGAGGGAGTGAGGGTGACAGTGAAAGTGATGATGATGCGGATGATGACGATGATGATGGCGATGATAGTGATGATGATGATGGTGGTGATGGTGATGATGGTGATGGTGATGATGATCATGACGAGGTTGACGATGTTAGGGTGGAGGGTGATGATGTGGTAGAGGGTGACTCTGTCGCAAATGAAGACGTTCAAGGCATGCAATCATCATCAGAGGATTCCCTTTCAGAGTTTCGTTCAAAAAAGGTCCACGATATCCCAAACGTCCATCCTGAGGTACAAATCATCCCTTTATATGATTATCTACGGAATATGAACATTGTATATAATGTAAAAAATATGAACATTGTTGTGTGGTAGTATGGTGTGACGGAGAGACAGAGTCTCTAAACATGATAGACGAAGTGTAATTTATTATAAGCAGGTTATGTTTTTTTGGATACTTAAAAATACAGGGGAGACTCTGGCAAAATTTTTCCTACAATCGTATAACCGTGTCAAAATTTTGTTACAGGTGAAGCAGTTGTTTGAATATATTGTAAATTTACAGAAGACAACTAATGAGAAGTTGAGTAGGATGGAGAAGAGGCAGAAGGCAACACTTAATATCGTTGAGAGCATGGATAAGAGATTAAGACGGATGGAAAAGGATTTCTTATGGATTAGGACGTATCTCAGCGATAGCGATGATTCAGATGATGATGACGGTGACGACGACGATCATCGCGGTGGGAGCTTTGTCCCAGAGGAGCCCATTTATGTCCCGACTACAGATCAGCCAGCACCATCAGCTCTACATCAGGACGAGGGGGTTCGTCAAACATCTATCCCTGAGGACGAGAGGGTCCAGCAGTCACCTATTGAGGTGGGCCAGTCAGACATCCAGCAGGAGATCCAGGATGTCGTTCTGGCACAGGGGGATCACCAGTCACCCATTCAGCAGGAGGAGCAGGAGCAGGAGATCAGCGGTGTAGCCGCTGCAGAGGCTGGGCCGGATGATGACCAGGTAGACATAATTTAAACAGTGTGTTTAACGTTGACGATTGAATTATAAATATTCTTTTGTGTCTTTGAATTTGAGTGCAGCAGCAGGGAGAAGACGGCCACGAACGGGCCAAACGAAAGACCAGGCCAGCAGCACCTCTACGGACTCCATACACGGATCCTGGGCCGGCGAAAAAGAAAAAAAAAATTGTCCAACAGCAGGTGACAGAGGTTGCACAGCCTGTAGATCCCATAGAGGCCGTCTATAATGAATATAAAGCTTCAGCACATTTGGACCTTAGGTATGGAAAAAAAAATAATAATTTCCTACAATCGTAGTTGTTGCCGTAACTTTAAATTTTTACCAATTTTTTAAAATTTTGAAATTTTAGACGTGCGGTTGAGCGTTGCGCGTGGTGCGTGATTCCGACCACATTGGTGACCTTGGAGGACGAAAATAGTTGGTTGACTAGTGAGCACATCGATGCGTATTTGATGTGCATACGAAACGGATGGTGGAATGAGGACGAGGATAGAAGATACGCCCTTCATGGCACTTCTTTATTTGTAAGTTATTGGTTGATAAATTTTTCTAATGTATCATTGAAATCAAATAACATTATTAATTTTTAAAATGTGCAGGGCATTATGACCATGGAATACAATAAGCAATATGTCAACCAAGGAAAAAGATTTGATCCAGCTACAGCCACTATACCCCCAGAATGGCTGCCATTCGGATGTGGCAAGATAGATGCATCGGTCCCGTGGTGGTGTGTTGAGAATGTAAGTGTTGTTTTAATATTAGAGTCTTTTATTTGATAATTGGAATTAGTCCTACAACACTTACATTGAGAGAAACTGTAGGTACTATTGCCGTGTAGCTTGGACCAACAACACTGGGTCCTCTGTCGAGTGTGCTTGAAAGAGAAGAAAATCTATGTGTATGATTCCCGGGCGTCCATTGACATAGAGGTACGGCTCCGAGCATTGGAGCCGTTGGTGTGTTTTATGCCCGTTATGCTTCGCTTTATTGGGTTTTATGAGAGGACTCAATTACATATGCCAGCTGTAGATGAGCGATGGGAGGTTGAGCGTATTGATGAGTCAGCTGTGCCACAGCAACCCGATGGGTGAGTTGTTAGTTAATATTTAGTTATTAATTAATATTTAGTTATTATTTAATATTTAGTTAATAATTAATATTTAGTTATTATTTATTATTTAGTTATTAATTAATATTTAGTTAATCATGGAAGTTTTTAATTACCAAATAGTTAGTATCTCTGAATTGACATATATTTATGAAACAGGACGAGTTGTGGAGCATATGTCGCCATGTACGTACGGGACCTTTTGCAATCCAGGGAAAGTACATGGGAATCACGACCACGTGATACACCTGCGGACGCCCTCGCACTGAGGGCTTCGCTTGCACGAGATATTTATTCATTTTCACGTCCTTTGTATAAAGTAAATAACTCTGGAAAATGGATGATTGATTCTTACGGGGAAGTTGTACTTAAGTGACATCAATAAACAGTTAATTATCCATATCCTATTCAAGTTTTGACTTAAAGTATTTATGTCAATCAGTGAAAACAATAATTTAGTTTAAATATTTTTTTAGTTATTAAAATATATTAATATAATTAACTAACAATAATTTAGTTTTTTATAATTCCACTAAATGAATAATTCCACTTAATGAAATCATGAAATCAGTCGCACTAAATATTTCATCAAATGAAACCAATTTAAGTTAATTAATTGACATATATTAGAGTCTTTATTATGGTTAGGATATGTTAATTTAAAATTTCGAAATCATGAAATCATTGGTTTTGCATCATCCAACACTAATGATCTCATCAATTGAAATCAATTCAACTGAACGCATTGGCCTTTAGTTATTAAAATATATTAATATAATTAACTAACAATAATTTAGTTTTTTATAATTCCACTAAATGAATAATTCCACTTAATGAAATCATGAAATCAGTCGCACTAAATATTTCATCAATTGAAACCAATTTAAGTTAATTAATTGACATATATTAGAGTCTTTATTATGGTTAGGATATGTTAATTTAAAATTTCGAAATCATGAAATCATTGGTTTTGCATCATCCAACACTAATGATCTCATCAATTGAAATCAATTCAACTGAACGCATTGGCCTTTAGTTATTAATATATATTAATATAATTAACTAACAATAATTTAGTTTTTTATAATTCCACTAAATGAATAATTCCACTTAATGAAATCATGAAATCAGTCGCACTAAATATTTCATGGGTTGAAACCAATTTAAGTTAAACCAATTTAAATATTATTGTGTAACTTAAATATTATTAGTGTATTAACATCAATAACAACAGCAATAATATGATATATATATTTATTTAAAGAAATAATATTATATTATTGTGTAATTTTGAAACCAAAGCTTGATTCGGTTTTCCATAGATCTGGAAAACCGAATCGGGTTTCCAGAGGAATCTGAAAACCCGATTCGGTTTTCCAGGGATCTGGAAAACCGATTCCATCATTCAGATTCCCCCTGAAAAACCGATCGGTTTTTCAGGGTCACCCAAAAACCGATTCGGTTTTTCAGGAACCCTGAAAAACCGAACCGGTTTTCCAGGGTTACCAAAAACCGAACCGTTTTTCAGGGTTCCTGAAAAACCGATCCGGTTTTCCAGGGTTACCAAAAACCGAACCGGTTTTCCTTTGCATGGAAAACCGATTCCGCTAAAATATTGGACTTTCTGTAACTGATTGAAGCACTTATAACAGATGAATGTGGTGTGCGGACACAGTCAAGCAACTGTAACAGATACTAATCTATTAATCCGTTAAACAAAACTAAAAGCAAGACCAATGCGATTATAATACATCAATTGAACAAAATAAGATAACTTAAACATGCTTCAGAGAGTTCATACGCGATTCCTACTCATTGTTTTCATCATTATCCATTTCTTGATTGGTAGCAGGAAATCGCAGAGGACATCGACGTTGGTTGTGTCCAGTCTCATGACACAAGCGGCATCTGCGGGACGGTGGGCCGTTGTCAATAACAGATGTGCTTGGGCCAGCTTCCGCATCCGCAGAACCTGAGCTCATCCCACCCCTGGTAGAAATAGGGGGGTTAGGGCAACGAAGACGGTTGTGTCCCCTCTCGCCACATCTTCCACACTTTTTTCTACGACGATCTTCTCCGGCTGAAGGAATCCGAACTTCTTTCGGCCTACCTGGTTGTCTTTTTCCTATGGGTGGTAGTACAACCATACTTCTAACTTCCCCAGAAACATTCCAGCTGGCTAATTTAGGGACTGGATTGATCGGACTTGCATATGCAGCTTTCAACCATTCTGTGCTGTAATACTGACTGGAAAGTGTATCACAACTGACGCCCTTGAACCTGTCAAATTATCAGGTAATACAAGTTGAAGTGTATAGACATAACATGAAAAGCTGAAAGCAAACGTTGAAATATCATACCTGGCCACAGCACATGCATGAACACATGGCAACTGATCTAAGTTCCACTGCTTACATGTACATGTGTGCTCTTCAATATTAACCACCGCATCTCCTTTACTAGGATGCATGACACTGTACGTTACCGGTTCTGTAATGGGATATACACAACCTTCCGTTGCTAGATTTTTTGCCAACATGATGCGATCGTACGCAGCAGTGGTAACATAAGTTGTCAATTGAGCAGCAGCAATACGTCTATTATTAAACCATCTCTGCAGCACATTTCTTATATATTCATGTGCAGTTGTTACTGGCAAACGGCGTGCTTGCATCATACATTTGTTGAGCGACTCTGCAATATTGGTGGTCATCATTTCATATCTTCTTTTAGGACAATGTGATCGTGACCACCTGCTCACCCCAGCTTTAACCAAAGCTCCATGTGTCCTCGGATGTAACACTCGCATTTCTTCCAATATCCAGTTGCATTCCTCAGTTACATAACAGTATGCTGCATTGTAAAATGCATTTTCCACATCCGAACGCTTTTTACAATGCTGCTTTAGGTTTTGCCATAAGTGAAAAAAACATAACACATGTGGAACTTCTGGAAAAGCTTCTTTCATCCCATTCGATATGCTTTTATGACGATCGGATACAATAAGCAAATCGTCCGACACGCCGATCGCCAATCGTAATTTTCTTAAAAACCACGTCCACGAACAGTCTGACTCTCCGTCAGCAAATCCATAAGCAATGGGATAAATCATCTCTTCTCCATCTTTGCATGCAGCAAAAAAAATCACCCCTTTATATTCACCTTTCAAATGCGTTGCATCAACAGCAACAACCGGTCTCATATAAGCTCGGAAACCCTCTATCGAAGCTCCAAGTGCAACGAAAGAATACAAGAACCGATCGTTTTCATCTCTCTCAATTGCTGTTATTGTGCCCGGGTTTGCTAACTTTAACATCTCAAAGTAGGACGGAAGCTGTTGATATGACTCATCCGCTTGTCCATACGCAAGTTTCTTTGCATATTGTAAAGCCTTCCAAGCTTTGCTATACAAGATTTGAACTCCATACTGCTCTAGCATTTCTCCAATCAATCGATTAGGTGTATACATATCTCTCCCCACCTTTCCCGCATACAACTTTCCGATGACAATGGCCTTCACACTTTTCATATGTGATTCCATGGCTGTCTGACGACACGTGTGCTCCGCCTCATACTTCAACACAAACCACATCGAGCAACCCTTTCTGCATCTAGCACGAACTATAAAGCTACAAGTTTTGTCCTTGCAACTAGCCTCAAATCGCTCCGTGTCTGAACGTCTAACCCGATATTCAAATTTCGCTTTCAGAGCATATTCTCCAATAGCTATACTCATTTCTTCTTTACTATTAAAAAATGCTCCCTTGTATAATGAACCAAGTTGGTAGACGGTTGACATAGCACTTGAAGCAGGCTCAATGTCGCCCAGTTCAACACCAGGAACAATCCAATGTGGTTGTAAAGGATTGTTCTGAAATTGTAAACCTGAAAATCTTATTTCTGGAAACCCTTCTTCTTCAGACACATCATCACCTCGAGTTCCCTCGTTATCACTATCTCCAGTTTCCTCAGAATCACTATCCCGTATCTCACCACCATTATCATTTATGTCCCAATCTTCATCATCAGTACCATAATTCATATAGTCATTGTTAACATCGCAAATTGGACTTTCTGTACATGTAAATTGGGTGCCAGCAGCATCCAGCGGATTATTGCTCCCAATTCCTGAAGTTCGATGAAAATGACTTTCAACCATTTGAGGATTTATAGGTCTTGACGTTTCTGCCTCGTTGTATCTTCTTCCTGGTATTGAGTTGGTGGCAATCGGAAAACCGATACGCCTGCTAACCTCAGCTCCACAATCTTTCACAATCTTATCCACATAAATCTCTTTAACATCAATATTTTTTATTGCCATCAAACCAACAACACCAAGATCGGACATGATACGTATCTTTTTAATTTTACCACTTGTCGCACTTTGTAGTAAATAATGTATACGAATATCCCACATTCTCCTATCAATACCAGCCTCTCTGTACACAATATCGACTAATGATGAAAAACTATTATTACTGTGAACCCCACACATGATCGACTCCCCTCCTACGTAATTACATCCATTCCACTCTCCGTCAAAATTGATTACAATTGTTTCTTGAGTCATTCCTGTAACGTTCAAATAAAATAATAAATCAATCTCATTTCAATTGGGCAACATTACAAAATACAATCTTATAATCAACTTAATTTATTATTTTAAATTAACTGTAATCGGTTTTTCAGTACGGTTTTTCAGACTGAAAAACCGAACGGTTTGTTCGGTTTTTCAGTGGCAGTGCCACTGAAAAACCGATTCGGTTTTTCAGTGAAAAACCGGTTTTTCAGTGACACTGAAAAACCGAATCGATTTTCCAGTGGCACCGAAAAACCGAACGGTTTTCCAGTTTTTGCTTCGTTTTTAGCCACTGAAAAACCGATCACACAAAAATCGATCGGTTTTTATCGATTTTTCTGTGATCGGTTTTTAACAGAAACCGGTTTTTATCCCTGCAAATCTTCAATGTCTAACTGAAAAACCGATCGGTTTTTCAGACGCTATTCGCCCCTGAAATACCGATCGGTTTTTCGAACTTATCACTGAAAACTGATCGGTTTTTCAGATCGGTTTTCACTGACTGAAAAACCGATCGGTTTTTCAAGCCACTGAAACTGAACACCGATCGGTTTTTCAGTCCTGAAAAACCGATCGGTTTTTCAGTCCTCAAAAACCGATCGGTTTTTCACTCCTGAAAAACCGATTATCACTCACGAAAAACCGATTTCGTCGCAGCTTCTGCAGTTTCCGTCGCATTTTCAGATTTCCATATCCATCAAAACCAATACAATCTTACAGCCCTAAACCATGCAAATACGAACTAAATAACCCAAAAAATAACAAATAAACATATACATTACCTTTGATCACCAAATTCTTCAACAATCAAATCCTTCAATGGATGCCACTAATGTTCAAAATCCTTCAATGGATATTGTGAGGAAGAAGATGAAGAGCAAATATAGACACTCAAACTCAAATCTCAGAAATCATCAATGCAAAAGTAGGTAGAGGAGAAATATGGAGGTTTTAGGAGGAAGATGAAGGTTAGTTTTGTAATTTTGAGTGGAAGATGAAGGTTAGTTTGGTGATTTAATCTTAAGGGTAATTTCGTAATCTTGGGTATATAATAGAAATAGTTTGTTTGAGAGGTCAAAAACAAATTTGATTAAGAATTGGGGTAAAAACAAAATTTCTCATTATATTTGGGTAAAATTCATAAATTTCCCGATTTGAAAAGCATCACATAGCATATAAGACACCAACCTTGTCTATCTGTAGAGCTGCTAGATATGCAGCATCTTGTTCTTCTCTTAGCTGATGATCCGCTCTTATCTTCTCGTCTTCCATGGCTCTTGCTCTTTTCCTTTCTTCCTCCCTTATCGCGTTTGCACCAACAAAAGCTAATCCTTGCTCGTCCACTGTTCTCTGCAGAATCTCCACTAGCTCTGCTGGGGAAATTGGTCCTTCCATCTAAGCATGGAGTAGCATCAGAGATTAAAGTTCAATGATCATGACCGTCATAAGTACTATTTTAAGCAGCAAATAATTGTTAGAGATTAAAACTATTATTTGAGATTGTACTTGTAAGTTTAAACTTTGAGTTCAACGATTTGGTAATATGATATCAAACAGAGTTTTATCAAGAGGTCAGTGGTTCGACATTTGATGTTTAACTATGATTTATAGTACAGTTTAACATATGTATTTGAGCTTGATCCATGTGATGGAATATCAAGTTTGATCATGCCCCAATATATAGTACATTTCCTGTTTGTTAAGTGATGTGCAGCTAATTTGTTATAATTAAATGTTTTAACCCTTAGTAATTTGAACCAACCTGTTGTAATACTGCCAGGCTATTACCAGGAGCAGGGGCTACTACAGCACAGAAAGGGAAGCTGGCAGGGCGCAATGTTGCAGCCATTTGCAAGCCCTCTCCTCTATCAGCAAGTGCTCCCCAGTTAACAAAGTTTGCATCAAGAAACTGCACTACCAGCTCTGAACACAAAGTCTCGCTACAAAAAGAGGGGGTAAAGGGGTGTTCAGGAGAGTGGAGATACATGAACACAAACCTGTGCTCATCTTCAGCTATCTTCAAAGCCTCCATGAACCGACATGCATAAAAGAATGGATGTGTAGATCCATACTGCTGCTCAAAACCGGATAGAAACGCCCATTCTTCAGGAACGACTAGTTGTTCTTGCTGATGTCGTGGCAGATGAAAGTTCAATGGCTGATGTTGATGTCTTCTTCCTCCTATCCCCATTAGCTCAATCCCATGACCCACCACTCTTGAAAACCCCCCTATAATGCTCCGCGGAAGGCTTACCATTCTTCGAACCACGCCACCGCAAGAAGGTTCCCCTAGACCTCTTGTATTATTCTTCATCATGGATGACATTATAATACGTATTGTGTCTAACGAAGTTATTCAGAGAAACTCTTGCCGTACCTATTAGCAACTTGGAAGCAATTAGTAATGCCAAAACTGTTATGCTGTTGTCCACAACTCAAATGGAATATAATCAAAAACTCTTTAATTCGTTGCTCTAATTGAACTTTATTCAAAGCAATGTCAAAAGGGTCATGTAAGAATATGAATCTTTCTCTTCATTTTGGTTTCTATAGAGTTAAAACAGGATGCTTTGCTTGTCAACAAATTAAAGCTTAAGCGAATAAGCATATAATTACATATTGTGCAAAAATTACAAGAGAGAAAGATGAAAAGTAGACTGGGTTGAGAATGGAATTAAATTCTTATTCTTGCTACTTTGCTTTTATCATCCTAAAGATGAGAGTGATGTTTGCATGCATATTATATGTTACACTTCCTCTAAATATCATTGAAACAACATTCTTTTATTATATATAGAGTCAATAGATTTCAACTTTATTTTTTTTTATTTTTTTTTAACTTTAATACGTGGTCAGGTGACCGTTTCTATAAACGTTTAGTTCAATATGATGTTCTATATGCCTCATATTGTTATTTTTGGGTAAAATACAACAAAACAATTCAAGAGTCTTTTGCATTGTTTATAAATTTTTTTTTTTACTATTATTTACAATATACAAGTTCCTTTTGATGGTGATGTTCTTTGAAATAAAAACGAGCATGGTGTTAATTGTTAGAAAGAGTTAATGGCAATCTAAAAACAACAAATAACGTGTTTTCTATTCATCAACTTTGTTATCAAATTTGTAGTTCAAGAGAATGTGGTGTTTTAACAGGTAAACAAACAAACAAACAAAAAATATATTAATCATTAAATCCATTTTGTAAGCTCAATTTTATATTAGGTGCCCCGTGACGCTGCCAAAACACTCCCACAATGGTGTTGCGATGCCCCTGCTAGGCTGTAACACTGCAGAGTAAAATTTTTATTTTTAATTTTTATTTAATGGGTGTCCAGTTTAGTTTTACAAGTGATAATATCGATATTTTTGTTTTTGTTTTTTGTATTTTAATATTTTAATTACACTTTCACCAATAAAAGAAAATGTTTTATATATTATTTTCTTTTTTTATACAATTTTTATTTTCAAAACCAACTGTTAATCAAATATGCACATATTCTGAGTTGGGCTGATTTTTGTTTTCTACAAAAAAAAAAAAAAAAAAAACCAAAAAACAAAAAAAACAAAAAAAACAAAAAAAAAAAATTCGAAACACAACCTAAAAGCCACTACTAGTCAGTCTAGTCTAGTTCAATTGCATGGAAGATCAACATGCTTTGATCAGTGATACTTCTTAAACCCGATATTATCATCAATAGTTAGAGCTAGTATTATTTCAGATAAGTACAAATAAGGCCTATGAGTCATTGTTGAGTCTGGATTTCCTCTAAGCACATGATTGTTGCATCTTTTAATCGTCAAAAAAAGAGAGACAACAAAGAATGCTTTAATTTGGCAAATTAATTATATATACATTTTTAATTTCCATACAGCATCTTTCCTTAAATGTTTCAACTTGAAACTTTTTGACCTTCACTACAATAATGTGTAATTGAACTTATTTTTTTTTATTATCATTATTATTATTTTCTAAAAAGCAATAGTCTAGTCTCAATCTTTCTGGGTTCTGCCTATGGTGCAGTGATTGGTGGTGGCCATGTGATGGTGATATTTCTAATTTTCTACAAATTTAAGTCCATACTGTAACTACATTGAAGCTCTTTTACTGGTGAGCTTTTAAAAAGCTACAAAATTTTCAGCTTTCCCCTTCATAAAGATATGATAAAAATGAAATTAAAAAAAAAAAGAAAACAAGTTGTTATTAGTATATTAGATATCTTCAAATCACATGGTATCCACATCAAAATCGGATGATACATCACTGTCTTCAACACCCCCACAAAGTAGGCATCAATGTATTTATGGTGCTCTCTAGCTCCATCTCCATTATTTCCTTGTAGCCAAACACTCTTTTCTTGGCAGTGAATTTATGCCCACAGAGAAAGAAAGTATCGCATGCCAGTACAATGACTTGTTAATTTTCTCCTTATACTGCTAGCCTATAATTGGACATTACTTCATGATCAATTTTTCAATTCAAAATGAGGGAAACTGAAAAAATTCTTTTAGAATACCAAAGAAACATATGATCAATAATTTTCTTCCTTTCTCTTATAGTGAATCCAAATTTTATTTTTTTAAAGTCTTATACTTAGAAACCTAGACATAGCATTCTTTATTATCCCACTATGCATCATGATTCATGCATGCCTCTTTTTCTGTTAGTGTAGAGAACATGTATTTGTGTAGTGGGTGTAGGTCCACCACTATGCTATCTTGTTGAGTAAGGAATAATATTATACTTTGTTGTGGGAAGAAATTTAAAAATTGTTTTGTTAATTATATTCAATGTCATCTCATGTTGAATTTGTGATAATTAAACAATTCAAGTATAACTCGAAAATCTCCCACAACATCGAGAGGAATTTATTATGGTAATAAAGAGAAAAAATATCTACATATACTAATAAAATATGCATGATTAGATACAAACCCCTTTCATGGTACTTATGGATGGTGAAAGGTAATACAGTGGTGACTTATACTTGCAACCTTAACTTTATGAAAATAATGTTCTTATTATAGTAGGAGAGGATTTGAAAAATGGCCTTCCAGATTCAACTCATTATGAAAAATAGTCTTGATTTTGGATTTATAAATTTGTTCTCTTTATAATTTCAAATGGTGACACTGCATGAATAATCCCACTTCACATCCTACTAGAGTATCACCACTCGTTTTTCACTATATATACCACAATGGAGTCCGTTAGAATAACCCAATTTGAAGTAAATTAACCATCTGTTGTTGTGTGTGTCAAATCCCACTTCTCTTCTTCACAAATCCACACACCACTATTAATTTTTGTATGCAGTATATTTTTAGAAAGCATGGCAATGGCAGCCTTTTTTTCACCAATACCATGGCAAGAATTTATACCCCATAAATAATAGTCTCAAAAACTGCAACCCCTTTTTGTGTAACACAAGATTTAAGAAGATGGGGGCATGTGTGCATGCTTGCTATGCCAACATTCAAAATTTATTTCAAATTTAAATGCATATTCTCTTTTCTGGGACTGTGGGGCTGGAATTTGTTCTCTCAAACCAACTTTACACAGAAACATGCCTCTCTCTCTCCCATATACCTTAACGATCTTGTTGCCAGTTGTTTATATTGAGCGTGACTTTTCTGTGGGCCAGTATTCCTCCATCATAGATTTAGTTCTTGCAGAGGTGGGTGAGAGTCACTATAGGTGGGTGGGCTGGATGGTGGGCATTTCTGAAAAGAAGAGAGAAATAAAGAAATAGTAATCACTCAAAGGGGAGTCCTTAAAAGTGGCAGGCACTATGCCCCAGGACCCTAAAAAGAAAAAACCAGGCCTTAGGGCCCATACCTTTCTGCTCTCACCAAACTGTTGCAACACCAATTTATATATCAATTAACAGCTTATTAACCAAAGTTAATTACTTTTTAGATTCTTCGTTACAGTCTTATTATTTGCCTATTCTATGTTTTATTTTATATCTTACAATTATCTACTAAAGATTCTGCCATAACCATCTTTTTATTATATATATATATATAATCTATAATGAGACAAAAGAGAGGTTACTGGCTAGCAAATGCTACTAGTGGCATGGCATTGATGCACTTTCACATAGTGATGATATCCCGTAGCATCAATCTATCTTAATAGGCTACTGATTTGGAGAATTTAGGATCAAATCTAGTCTAGAGATGCTCAATCCCAGCAGCTATTCTCTCCAATTTTTCACTAAATTGAAGAGGAAGGAGAACGAGTAGACATACTCTGTGGTAGCAGAGAGGTAGCTGTAGGCTAATGAATTTTGCTGGCATTATGTCCTCCGACTTGGTTGACCATGACATCACAGACCGTCGCTTCTTACATCAACGTACATAGCACTGGCCCATCCTGATCAAATTGAGGGTGTTATGGTCCCATCCATCATTTTCTTTTGTAAATATTATGATCATCTGACTCCTATCTTTGGTAAAAGCAAGAAACATAATTGGGTATCATTGGTCTTGATTAATGAGCGTCTTTTTGGGAAAAATTTTTCTACAAGGGGGGCTGCCTCCTGCCTTTTATTTTTATTTTGTGGAAACAAGCCACAGACCAAACTTTGTTCTAAAATCAAATTGGGTCTACTAAGAAATCATCACAACAAACTTTAAATCATAATTAAGATTATCCAAATAGTCAAAAGAAATTAGGCATGTAAGGGGAAAGCAAAATATTTCTTCTTCATCATCATCATGAATTGTTAGACATGATCATTTTGATGTGGCCCATCAAATATTGCAAAATATGCTTGCTCTACATGTATTCCACTTCGTAGTGGTAACAGCACTTATGAGTAGATCTTACATTATATTTTTACAGGACACAGTTATTATTACAGTCGATAAAAGAAATATAGAATTTATCACAAATAGTGAAATCTTAACAATACTAATTGAATAGTAAATGTAAGGCACGCAGAAACGGAAAGCTAGAATGAGTGTAAAAATTCCCTGGCTTGACAAACAAGGAAACTTCTGTTAAAAAAATGGAAAAATTTAAAAACCAGAATCAAGTGTCCTCAAAATCACAAACAAGAATCAGCACCTAAGTGGCCAAATTGAGTCCAACTCAAAAGTAAACTCCAAGTCTCTGCATTGTCATACATTTTAAACAAGTGGGTGTGTGTGTCTCTCTCTATTAATAATAATAATAATAATAATCTGTTTTGACCACAACCCAGTCATGAGTAAAACTTGGACAAGTACAAGACCACATAACCTGGTCTATTTTAATATGCTCGTGCCTGAAGTTTCTTGTGTGTCAGAACACAAAACCGAGACATTAGAATCTCTGTAGAGAGTAAGAGATTGTTTATATTTTGAAAATGGTGAGCAAGTGAAACAAAGTGGGTTATCAGTTAGATGGTTCTCGTTCTGTTTTGTACGGACATGAAGAGACTCATTTCCATGGACAAAACTTTGGCATAAGACACCATGTTGTGTTATATCAGAAGAAGACAACACCGATGTATACAAACACAACTCTCCTAGCAAAACAAACAACGATACAAAAACATTCCTCAAAAATGGCTTCTTACAACGAACTTTCTATGATACCATTTTTTGTTGTTTTGCTCTTCGTTGCTTCTTCACTTAGCCCTGTTCTGTCATTACCTACGACTACATTCTCAGATTCCGGTCACCGGCAACCGACAAACCAAACTTTCCGGCCTAGGAAGGAAATACAAAAGCTTAGGAGAATCAATGCCTATCTAAAGAAGATCAACAAGCCTGCAGTGAAGACAATTCAGGCATTTCTCTTTTGTCTCTAATGTTGTTCTTTTTATTCAAAGTTTAAGTCTTCTTGTTGTGTTGTTGGTTCACTGATCTGGGTGGTTGTTCTTTTCTGCTTCAGAGTCCTGATGGTGATGTTATAGATTGTGTTTTATCTCATCTTCAACCAGCTTTTGACCATCCGGAGCTTAAAGGACAGAAACCATTGGTACCATTTTCTCCAAGCGAAAAAATTAAAAAAAAAATGCAGTTTCTTGGTGATTTAAGGTTAATTATATTTGATTATGATAACTGAAACAAGACTTCTTTTTGACAGGATCCACCAGAGAGACCAAAAGGCCTTGAGACTACACAGATAGTGACTGATAGCTTTCAGCTATGGACAAATTCAGGTGAATCCTGCCCAGAAGGAACTGTTCCAATTAGAAGAACTACTGAGAAAGATGTTTTGAGAGCAAGTTCTGTTGGAAGATATGGAAGAAAACCAAGAAGACATGTCAGAAGAGACTCAAAAGGCAGTGGTCATGAGGTTAGTATTTGACGACCAAGTATGGTTTGTCATGGATTCAGGCTCTTTGTCTTGTTTTGATTTTGTTTTATCTTTTAATTTATTCACAATTTTGTAGCATTATCATTTTAAGAGAAATTCTGTCTTGTCATTTCCTCTTCATTCTTCTTCCCACCAAAAAGGCTAATTTTCATTAAAAAAAGAGGCAGTTTTTTTTTTAAAAAAAAATTCATCTGTTTTCACATCATTCAACAGTGCTTACAGAGATGTTGAGAAAGATGGAGGAAGACAATGAAGAGATATTTACTGCAAAGTTTTCCAATTAGAGTGTCACAATTATTGATTATTCACTTGGCCTCGCCTCTCAAAATTACTAATAATAGTACTCTCTTACATGTTGAAGTGTATCATTCATAATTTCAATTAATTCCATGTTCTGCTGTTTATAAAATTTCTTATGATACTTCTTATGACAGCACGCAGTTGTATTTGTAAACGGAGATCAATACTATGGAGCCAAGGCCAATCTAAATGTGTGGTCACCGCGCGTAAATAATGCATATGAGTTCAGTTTATCGCAGATATGGGTCATCTCTGGTTCTTTTGGCAATGATCTTAACACCATTGAAGCTGGTTGGCAGGCATGTTTATAACTTTCTAATGTCATACATTTAGTTTGATTCTCATTTGCTTCTCATATATGTTTTTACCAGATAAAAACGAAGTTTTTGATCATTGTACTCGCGGAGGCTAATAAGCAATTCTATTTGTATCTCTTCAGGTTAGTCCAGAGTTATATGGAGACAACTATCCTAGATTCTTCACATATTGGACTGTAAGTTCTACTTATCTAGTAGTTGTCTTCATTTTCCCATTAAGTCAAAATGGAAACATAAGCACTAGTCCTAGTTGACATATAATTTTTACAGACTGATGCATACCAAGCCACCGGGTGCTACAATCTACTTTGCTCTGGCTTTGTTCAAACCAACAACAAGATTGCAATTGGAGCAGCAATATCTC
This sequence comes from Dimocarpus longan, assembly GCA_022984855.1. Taxonomy (NCBI): domain Eukaryota; kingdom Viridiplantae; phylum Streptophyta; class Magnoliopsida; order Sapindales; family Sapindaceae; genus Dimocarpus; species Dimocarpus longan. Next base: position 10,516,033 of record CM041024.1, read on the forward strand.
CAAGGTCCTCTTACAATGCCAGACAATTTGACATTGGTTTAATGGTTTGGAAGGTTAGTTCTAAACTTCTAGTCAAAATTTCAGATCGAAGACCAATTGAATAAATTAAGTTTACAAAGAAGAAATTTTGTTCGTTACTTTGAGCCTAAGCTATCTTTTGGTAAAACTTCATATGTTGCCTTCTTTGACAAAAGTGATTTTAAGTGTCCATCATTGAATCCCAGTGAAGTGTCAGACTTCTTAGCTGTTATATTACGCAGCAGTGCTTAAAAATCATTAAAATATACTAACAATAAAAAAAGAATAAATTCGCTATATATATTTGACATTTTTCTTCTTGGTCCTTTTCACGTTCTTAATTTTAAATTATAAGATTCTTGTCCTTCATTTTCTTTTTCTTTTTCGTGTCAAAGGGTTCATTGAGAACCGACTTTGTCTTTATCCTTCTTTAATAAAGTAAATACTTTATAAATTTCACTCAAATGTCATTTACAAGATCTACTAGTATGTGACATTAAATGTCTCTTTATTTGCATTTTTGCAATAGCCTTTCAATAACAAGACAATTGGACACACAAGCAAATTCTAATCATGTTTGCCATTAAGCAGTCAAGATCATCATAAGGAGACATACGACTTATGTTAAATAACTTTTTCTTTTTGGGCCTTAAAAAGTACTAAAATACAAATATGTGTGTGCAGGATCCAAAGCATGGACATTGGTGGTTAGAATTTGGATCAGGATTACTAGTTGGATATTGGCCTGCATTTTTGTTTAGTCACTTGAGAAGCCATGCAAACATGATACAATTTGGAGGAGAAATTGTTAATAGCCGATCATCAGGCTTCCACACATCAACACAAATGGGCAGTGGTCATTTCGCAGAAGAAGGATTTGGCAAAGCAGCCTACTTCAGAAACTTACAGGTCGTCGACTGGGACAATAATCTGCTCCCTCTAACAAATCTGCACCTCCTGGCTGATCATGCAAATTGTTATGATATAAGACAGGGTAGAAACAATGTCTGGGGTACTTACTTTTACTATGGAGGTCCAGGTAGGAATGTCAAGTGTCCATGAAGAAAAAAAAAATGCCATAGAATAGAGATAAAGATAATGTTTTCCTTCATTTTTTAGTTTTACTTTTCAAATTTTGGGTATTTGCTAGGCCTTAACATGGTTTGGCTACTTTTAGAATTTTTCCACATGTTACCCCCAACCCCACTCTTGTTTGTCGTTTGCTAATAGATTATACTCCTTGCTTTGTGAGTTTGTACATATGGGGAGAATACAAATTGTTAATAATATTGGGTTGTGTGAAGTAGTTACCTCTCTCTGTCTCTCTCAATCTTCTACTCAAATGCCAATATCTCGTACATATAACTTTTTTATTAACTTATAATACACAAGGTAAAATTTTATTGAACTTAACGTGTAAGACATAGGAAGGTGTCGTAGTCATCCAGCCAAAAGTTTTGCCCCAGAACATTTCACTCATAAATGTTTCTGCCAAAGAAAGCAACCACACTGCCAATGATCTTTTATTATTGATTGCTAAAACGCTCTTTCTGTGTGACTTTACATTGCACGTGGTGAGAAAAAAAGAGGAAGGGTTAAATGCAATAACATACCTTGAGTTTCTTCAATATGTCTTAATTGATATTCAGATCTCTATACTTACCGCATACTCCTTTTTTGTTAGTCAACATCCGCTAGAAATAACGGTTGATTGGATGGCTAAGGCTAAAACAGCACATTATCACAATTAATTAAAGGATAATAAAAAAAAATATTTTACATATTTCTTTAATTAAAAATTTAATTTAAAAAATACAAATAAGAATAAGGTATCCTCTTTTTTTTTTCCTAATTAGAAGATCAGGAGACACAGACATTCACTTGTAGATCCAACCTTTCAAGTGGAGCAGGCTGTTCGAAGTTGGTAGTCGCTTGATCTTGTCAGCTTTGTCTTTGATGAACCGCCGGCTCCACTTCATATTTATACTTCATCTCCAGATTTATTCCACGTTTCTTTCTTTCAATTTTGCCAGATCTCGATCTATTAGATTTTTCTCCATTTTTGTTCTTCACTGTTTATCTGTTTTCTCAAAATTTGATTTTTATTGAAAATTGGTCATATATTTTTCACAACAAATTTATTAATTATTTTTATTATTTAATAATTATTAAATTGTTTTAAAACAATTATTTTAAGAATAAATGGTAAATATGAATTTTTAAAATGAAACGTATGGGTATTTTAAAATGAAATGTATGGTCAATTGTTATTAGGGATGGAACGGAAAGCTATTGTTTGTAGAGGAGCCTGCAGCAATTAATACAATCAGTTGGATATTATGCCATATTGAAACAATTCAGGGTATGCTATTGTAATTAACCCAAAAAAGAAAGCAAGAAAGAAAACTTTATGCGTATGTCTGGCAGACTCAGCCAAATGAACCTTCCCTACACTATTATAATACCTCCAACTTGCTCCCAGCTTTCAAACAAATAAATAAAACATACACTAATGAATCTCAGTCACCACTATAAATATATTGATTCAGTGGACAACCCTAACGATATTCTAAACAAAATATGATTAAATAATGTTAAATAACCGCAGCAGGCATTCTTCCCAAACCCAGCTTGTGCTTTCCAGCATGGTTTTGTGTTATGAGTATTATAAAAGTATTTGATTAGGAAATAACTAAGAATAATCATGTTGTCCTTTTCCATTTTGTTAGATATAACCCAAAACACTTCCCTCTTAGGACAAACTGTGCATTTCTATAAGAGTCCAAGCTTAAAACTACCTAATCTCTCTCTCTTGTCACTTCTTCGATCACTTTCATGAATCATGATAAAGCAACAGAAATTTTGACATGATTATTTAAATAAACGAATAACAATTGAGATTTCTCTCTGAGTAACGCTTAAAAGCATTTGAGTTGACAAATTTTGCTAGGTACTTACGGAATCTGGAACAATATAGCAGTCCAGTTTATAAAGAGAATGTTTGGTGAAAATTATGATAGAGATGGTCATTGTCAGAGCTGACATAAACTGGAAAAGCATAAAAACTATGCTTTTACCATAAAAAAAGCTATGTAATTCCAGAGCCTTGGGGGACTAGTCGGTCTAATCAAGGGAAAGCAGAGGGGCGTACCTAAAGCTGCTATCTCATGTGAGTGCTTTTTCTTTAGTTACGTTATACATGCCCAATTTCAAAATTGTCTCCCTGATTTGCAGGTTCAGATATTTAATCGAAAATGTAGATGTAATAAAGGAAAGAGAATACAGCAACCAATTTTGGCTAAGCTAAGCTACACCCATGTGGTACACATACATGCCAATTAGGCTCTACTCCCTGCATTTGGGCTGTCACAATTTCATCTTCATTTCTGAATCTCATGTTTTTGATTGCCACTTCCTGCAGATATATAATCTAAATGTGTCAATTCGAAGTAAAAAAAATGACGATGCAAGTTGCAAAACTTTGACACGAGTTTGGCTGGCCAGTCTACAAGAAAGAAACGTGGCAAAACAAAACTGTGACAAGGCAATCAGCAAGCATCAAATTTAGATAGCAAAATGTTTTGCTCACTGCAAGTGCCACCAAGTTTTTGAGCAGCAAAGTCAATAAATTTAATAAGATCTTCAGGAGTAGAAATCAAAGAACCATAATCTCCAAAATCAACCATCAAAGCTTTCTTCATATCACAAGTCCATTTAATTTGCTTGCGTATCATTCTGTATGTGTGGCACAAACTTGTGCACAATTTAAGGAATGTGGGATCGTCTAAAGTTTCCTGCAAATCCTTAAAGAATCCACAATCTGCTGCCAGAAAACCTACAGCTTTCATCTTTAATGCAATCTTCCGTATGGAAACAAGGTTCAACACTAAGTGTTCAGCTGTTGGGGATGAATTTTGTACTGAATTTTCATGGTCACTAAGTAGGTGGAAGAGTTGGATCACATTGGCTAAAGCAAGGCGTGATATGAAGGTGAGAAAATCTTGAAAATTCATTCCTGTAGAAAAAGATACGATCAGTGCTCGGTATAAGATCCTTATAAACATCCTTATTAAATTACAAAATAGCATATGCAGTAGGCACAGATTAAGTTGTCACTAGTCTACACTATACAACACAAGATATATGCACCATAGGAACTCTCTCATCCCCTAAAAGGCAGAAGGAAAGTTGCACAATGAGGATCTTGGAAAAAAAACTAGCTGATTGTAATCTCAACTTCAGTTTACCCAAACCTGGCATGGCTCATCTCACCCTATTTCAAGTGCCATGGGTAGATGCCACTACAAATAACCTGGCATGGCTCATCTCACCCTATTTCAAGTGCCATGGGTAGATGCCACTACAAATATTCTATGACTTCACTCCAATCCCCTATTTTGTATTATCAATTTTTAGTATTTTCATCACCATTCAAGAACATTTTCAATAAAACATCAGTCCATCTTCAACCTAATCATCAAGTCATCACTGTCGAAATGTATTAACTTCATCTTACTCTTAACTCCACATCACTTCGGGTGACAATGGAATTGTATGTAGTTGCTGACAAAGATTTTTAACTGTTTGTTGTTTAGTCTATTTTACTAGTTTAGCATTGGCCGAACTTTCTAATAAAATAGAATTTATGCTCTGCTTCCAGAAATAGGATATATAATTTTTAACTTAAACTGGATAAACATTAAACATGTGCTTTAGGACTTACTCACTCAAGCATGTTTAATACCAGATAAACCATAATATATGTAGTTATCCATACCATATAGCTCAGATTTGTAGATGTAGTTAGGCAATTGTCATGGCATAGGCAACGAACAGCATACCCCTAATCCTTCTAAGATTAATGACAATTGTCAAGGGGCTCGGAAATTAACCTAGTTAGTACATTGTAATCCCTTTAAGATCAATGATATACCTGTGTTAGCCGCAAGATTACGTTGACAGAGACTTTCAAAATCATCACAGATGTCCCTGATATCCTCTATTAGCTCCTTAGCCTCGTTATAGTCTCTCAACAGTAAATCCCACTGAAAGAATGACAAAATTAATAAAAAGTGGATTGATTCTACAAAATACTTACTGGCTGTCCTAAATATTTTTCTTCTCAAAAGCTACTTTTACTTTGTAAATCATTTAATTATAATATTTCACTTACCACCCAAGAAAGGTTATGGGCATTAAACCAGTTGTGGTTTATCGATATCGTATCTTCCTGAAAGAATTACGGATATATGTTAAATGAAATATAATAAATTCACATGCATGCATAATTTACAAATAAAATATAATAAAGGTATAAAGCATCCTCAAACTCAAATGTAGTTCCCCACTAAGATCTCAGCCTATGACTATCACAAAACGTCATTTCAAAATATTGATGCTTGGTACAACGAATAAAGGCCATCTTTCTTTTTCTCTTTCCTATCAATTTTAACAGCATACACATTCAATAAGATTATTCAGTCCAGCTAACTCATTGGAGCCTTTTCAAAAGCAATTGCATGCAAAGCTCCAGAAGAAAACCCAAAAGAAAGTATAAGACTGAAACATACCAGATTATGAACCTGATGATACCATCCACTGGGCACAAAGATGATTTCATTTTGTTCTTGAATGCATTCCAACCAGACAGCCTGCACACATGACAAGACCGTACAAATTCATAAAACCAAGTGAATGTAAGAAGAAATTACATATCTAAGGTGAAGATCCAGATTGGCGACTTGCCTTCTTAAAACCTGGAAAATTAGTTTCACTAATGTCATCAAAGATATTATATACACAATTTTTCAAATTCCTGAATCGAAATAAAAAGACACGTTAGACAACAAAGCCAGAGACATGCAGTAAGTAGAAAGTACTGATTTTAACATGAAGATACATACTAAAGTAACAAATACCATCTAACATACAGATGAAGTTAACAAAATATTGAGAAAAATGCATAAATTAAAAGCATAGCTAAACCTCAATGCCACCCACCACAATGTTATGACATTAGAAATGATACTCCAATTAACCCTATTCTAGAATACAATTAAGAGATATCGGAATTCCCACATCCATTGTGAGAAAGGAGAAAAATAGGGTGGATAAAATGCCTATAATAAGCTTTTAGAAATATAAGTCTAACAATGCATTATGAAGCAAAATAAAAATGTGCATGCCTGTCAAACACTAGATGATGTTGAGAAGGAGGCAGGAAAAGCCATTTTTTCTTCCCACACACATTTGCTGACCAACTATATGATCTGAAAACATCAGCATGAAGAGGCGTCCAAGATCCTGCATAAAAAATGTTAACTCAGGCAGTTGCACTGACATTAAGCAAGCAACCAAACTAAAGGGCAAGTTTGTAGGCAGTTCGGAAGAAGTTCAAACTAGATGTACTAAAATATCAAACAAGGGAAAAATAGAAATCCATAATATTTATGCTCAAACCTTTTGCTCCCATATAAACAAAACGATAATCAGAGCAAGTTATTTCATTATCCTTTTGATAAGTGTCAGGATCTGTATGCATGCGATAGCTGTCGAGATACAAATTCAGCCAATCATCACAAAATATCTGCGGGGTTCTGTATGCTAAATATTCTGGATACTCCTGACAATCAGATTAAAGAGGATAAGAGAACTAGAGAGACAGCTGAGCCACTTGCATTTTGAAATGTTCACCTATAGGACACTATATCAACTAAAGCAAAGTGACATCCTCTAAGGCGATATTTTCCCTTAATAAATCACTTGACCTTTTCCCTAATCAAAAACCATAAAATAAAAATCTGATTAACTACCAACGACACCGCCTCAATGGGACACAACAGCAACTTAATACATATGTTAAACTTAAAACTATTATGTTCTATTCATTCAAAACATTTTCTACTTTAAGTCCATTAGAAAAATATTTGATGACATCATGGGTTAGATCAATAAGGTGCTAAAACATTCATTATCTATCTTTCAAGTGGATTCCCAGACTTTCCTTTCCGTCTTCGGTATTTGTGATCTGATAAGTAAAAATTATACTGGCTGCTCAAGCATGCCTTTTTTCTAAAAAACATTGTTCAACTCTGCCATGTACCAAGTAAACACTAAGAAAAGTCTAGATTAAAATCATTAAATACACCCAAGTAAGTTACTAACTGAAGCTAAATTACAACATAAGTTGAAAAATAGTTGACTCAAAATGAGCTTTTCCATAAAATCATATTGTTATATCAACTTTCACACTATAAAGCAGTTAAGTAGATAGTCAAATAAAGGAGAAACTATTTGGAACTTGTACCTTAACAAAATGCCAGTCTTTTAAATATAGCACCGAAGAGCCATTAGCCTCATTGTTCGAACAATCACTATTCTTCGGAGCAGAATTCTCAAGCCAGTACTTAACAAACTCCGAAACAGACATTTCCACTCTCTTCTGGTCCGTAAAATCTCTGGTGTCACAATCCGCGACCTATAACAACCAAACAATACATCACATAAAATCATTTAAAATATATATATATAAAAAAAAAAATTAGTTTTTCCAATTTATCTCAAGAATACAAAAGCAATTGTAAATATCATCATAAACATTCGAACAATAGCATTCAAGTAACTTAATAAATGAAAAACAAATACATAAAACCTTTTCACACTTTTAGCTCTGAATTCTTTGCAAAGCATAAAGCTTTGTCCTGTTTTCCATCTACGTACATCTGGGGTCTATGCCAATTTCAGAGCTAAGGCAAATATCAAACACTTTGAACCAAAGTACATGTAACAAACTTGATCATGCTCCATTTACCGAACTCTCTTGACATAACAAAAAAAATAAAAATAAAACAATAAACCAACTCTTGCTAGAATCCCCAAAAAATGAAAACAAGAATAAAATTGAGACCTGAACTTTAGAATTTCCAAAATGAGTAGAGAAGAAGTGAAGATTGGGTTGTCCATCTTCTGTGACCCAATCTTTGGAAGCCCTCCAATCATCCATCAAACCACTCAACACCACTGGCTCGTTCTTTGCCAGATACCTCTCCTCAAACTCACTGTAACTCATCTCTTTCCCATTCACCTTCTCTATCTGACCTCCAATTTTCACACCCATTTTTGTTTTTCACAGGGTTCTCAATTTTGATTTAGACTGCAAATAAAATGAACTAAGGCCAAAACGACATGTCGTTTTATCAGAGACAACGTGGCAAAAAATATTATAAAAGACTAAAAGAGGACCTGTTTACACGAGGCGGTGTGGCTGCATGACCAGCTGGACTAAATTCATTTGAACCGACCCCACGTACGGAGAAAAGATTGTGTCCCCATTCTGATATTGCCACGAAGCCAGAATGCCACGTGGCGACAGGAAAAAGCAGGGATGCATGATGCAGAAAGTTGATAATCGTTTCACAGGAGGAAAAGGAGTTGTAGTCGGGTCCGGAATTCAGTTCTTTAAAGAAATTGGAATTGTGTCTGTACGAAAAAACATATCCAAATGCAACTCACAGGCCGCCTCTTCACATTCTATATGTAGACACTTGTTGAAACCAAACTCTTACAAAGCTCTCTGCCAAGCGCAAGAATCTTAATACTAACAAGGAAGCTGAAACGTATCTACTTTCAATGGCTGCTCCCAACTCTTCTCCTGCGCAACCTACTGCTTTTGACCCGTACGTCAACTTTTTCTTTTCTTCATTAACTTTCATGTATCAAGTTGTTGTCTAATGCCTGTTTTTGTTTACTATGTCTTCTCTTTTCTCTTTTGGCAAGTTTTGATTTTTATTTGAAGCTAAGTGTGATGATATATGTCATAATAACTTTAGTGCTCAAATTATGAAAAAGTTGAAATCTTTTTCGTCTTGAAATCCTTAGTTTGAACTTTTTTGAAGGTTGGTGGTGTAGTTGGCGGGTGTGTTATGCTTGGAGTTTATTATAAGTTTTGTTGTTTTGATGATGATATTGTTGACAAAGTTGCACTTTTCAGCAGTCAAAATTTTGTTTGTTGATGTAAGGTTAAAGGCTTTTATGTTCTGGTACTTTTAACACAAACAAGTTATATGGTTGATGGATCCAGTTATTTTATCAACTGATGGTTTAAATAAATATTAAATAGGTGGTGAACTTGAGTGTCACGATAGCGTAGCCAAGTTGGGTTGTGATGTGAAACTAAACAACCTAAATTGGCTTTTTGTGTTGGATGTTTTGGTGGGGTTGTGTCTAATTATTTGCTTAACTTTAATAGGCGAGGTAAAAAGGATTATTCCACTGCTATTCTGGAAGGTCTCCCAACCGTCTTGTTGTTGATGAAGCTATCAATGATGATAATTCTTTGATTGCCATGCATCCTGCAACAATTGAAAGGCTTCAGTTTTTCTGAGGAGATACTGTTCTAATCAAGGTGACTTGAATTTACCCTCTCATTAGGATGCTAAATTTGGAACTCTTGTGAGGATATACAGAGGTTCTTTTTGGTTTTACAGGGAAAGAAGCGAAGAGACACTGTTTGCGTTGTCCTTGATGATGAACCATGTGAGGAACCAAAAGTCAGAATGAACAAAGTTGTGCGATCTAATCTAAGAGTTCGCCTTGGAGATGTTGTGTCTGTCCATCTGTACCCTGATGTGAAGTATGGAAGGCGGGCATATCCTTCCCATTGATGATACAGTTGAGGGGTTAACAGGCAATTTATTCTACGCCTATTTGAAGCGTGAGTTGGCATTGTACAAAATAAAAATATGAATATTTGATAGTCTCTTTCTTACTGTACTTTCCATGGCTTTCTGAGTGTTTTGTATTCTTCCTGATTCAACAGCATACTTCTTGGAGTCTTATCGGCCTGTGAGAAAGGGAGACCTTTTCTTAGTTAGGGGTGGAATGCGGAGCATTGAGTTCAAAGTAATTGAGACAGACCCTGGTGAGTATTGTATTGTTGCACCAGATACTGAGAGCTTCTGCGAGTGGGAACCTGTCAAATGTGAAGACGAAGAGAGATTAAATGAAATAGGCTATGATGACGTTGGCGATGTTAGGAAGCAAATGACTCAAATTTGTGAGCTTGTAGAACTTCCTCTTAGACATCCTCGGCTCTTCAAATCGATTGGTGTGAAGCCTCCTAAAGGAATCTTGCTTTATGGACCACCAGGATCTGGAAAAACTGTGATTGCAAGAGCTGTTGCTAATGAGACAGGTGCATTCTTCTTTCTGATTAATGGACCAGAAATAATGTCAAAATTAGCTGGTGAGAGTGAAAGCAATTTGAGGAGGGCATTCGAGGAAGCTGAAAAGAATGCTCCATCAATCATATTCATCAATGAATTAGATTCCATTGCTTCAGAGAGGGAAAAGACACAGGAAGAAGTGGAGAGGCGTATAGTATCCCAACTTTTAACTCTAATGGATGGCCTTAAGTCCCGGGCCCATGTAATTGTTATTGGAGCTACTAATAGGCCAAATAGCATTGACCCTGCCCTGAGGAGATTTGGGAGATTTGATCGCGAGTTCAACATTGGTGTACCAGATGAAATTGGAAGGTTGGAGATTCTTAGAATCCACACTAAGAATATGAAACTTGCTGAAGATGTAAGACTTTTATCTGTGGTCTACTCTAGTTTCTGTAGGAAATTTTATTTGTGTTTCATGTGCTACAATACAGTAACAGGCTTTCTTGATGGTATGTTTCAGGTTGATCTTGAAAGAGTGGCAAGAGATACCCATGGTTATGTCGGTGCAGACTTCGCTGCTCTCTGTACCGTGGGTGCTCTTCAGTGTACCCGGGAGAAAATGGATGTTATAGACTTGGAGGATGAGACAATTGATGCTGAGATTTTGAATTCTATGGCTGTGACTAATGAACACTTCCAAACTGCATTGAGGTCTTCCAATCCTTCTGCCTTACGTGAAACAGTGAGTTTTTTTTATTGCCTCAATTTACTTCATCAACTAAAAGTGCTGTTCTTTGGCTACATCTTTTAGTCTTAGTTCACAAAAGAGAGAGAAAATAATCGAATGATCAATTTGAGTGTGTTTAACTTGTACCTAAACTATACATGCATGTCGTTGTACTTAACTGCATGGTTTTGATATTGTAGCTGTCTAGTCATTATAAAACCTACTTGGAAATATTTAAAATATTTTCTGAGTGACCCTTGCTTACATTCTGGTTTTATTGCATGATTTCTGAGAATAACGTATGCATATTCTTGATTGGCAGGTTGTAGAGGTTCCCATTGTCTCATGGAATGATGTTGGTGGGTTGGAAAATGTCAAGAGGTAGCTCCAAGAGGTTTGTGATTTTATCCTAGTCATACATTTTATTTATGAATAATTTTTTGAAATTGGTTTTTTGGTAGTAGACTGTTCAATACCTTGTGGAACATCCCGAGAAATTTGAGAAATTTGGCATGTCGCCTTTTAAATGTGTTCTTTTCTATGGATCTCCTGGATGTGGTAAAACCCTTCTTGCAAAAGCTATTGCTAATGAGTGCCAGGCTAATTTCATAAGCGTCAAAGGACCTGATTTGCTGACAATGTGGTTTGGAGAAAGTGAGGCAAATGTGCGGGAAATTTTTGACAAGGCACGACAGTCAGCCTCTTGTGTACTGTTCTTTGATGAGCTTGATTCTATTGCTACTCAGGTATTCTTCTTTACTTTGGAGATCTAATCTATTTGTTAAAGTACCCCTACGTCCATAGGGAACTTTGAGTCACTAGTTCTCTTTTGTTGCATTTGTTGAATGATATTTGCATTTCTTAATATGGTTTTTTCCGACCTCCAGCGTGGCAGTTCTGTTGGAGATGCTGGTGGTGCTGCTGATGGAGTCTTGAATCAACTTTTGACTGAGTCACTGAGATGGACGGAATGACAGCAAAGAAAACTGTTTTCATCATAGGTGCTACTAATCGGCCTGACATTATCGACATGCATTGCTCAGGCCTCCCCGACATTATCGACCCTGCATTGCTCAGGCCTGGACGTCTGGACCAACTGATTTACATTCCCCTGCCAGACGGGGCTTCCCGTCTTCAGATATTTAAAGCATGTTTGCGGAAGTCACCTGTCTCTCCTGATGTTGACTTAGCAGCTCTTGCACGTTACACTCATGGTTTTAGTGGTGCAGATATCACTGCGGAACGTGCCTGCAAATATGCTATTAGAGAAAATATTGAGAAGGTATGGATTTTATTTTACTTGAAGCATGTGCATGTTATTTTGCGGTTCCCACTTTGCATCCGTAATTCATTTGTTGATTAACTCCTTGCGGATAACAGGATATTGAGAGGGAGAGAAAGAACAGAGAAAACCCTGAAGCCATGGAAGAAGATGACACTGATGATATTTCTGAGATAAAGGCAGTGCACTTTGAAGAGTCAATGAAATATGCTCACAGAAGTGTCAGTGATGCAGACATCCAGAAGTACCAGCTCTTTGCACAGACCTTACAACAATCTCGTGGATTCGGTTCTGAGTTCCGGTTTCCTTATCGAACTGAGAATGCTGCCACCAGAGCTTCAGACCCGTTCTCATCTTCCGCTGCTGCTGCAGATGATGATGATCTGTGCAGCTGAACTCAAACTAATGCAAGTTCAAGACACTGCTGCCTTACTGCAACTAGAATATGGTTACATTGACGTAATTTTGCCCAGAAAGTCATTTAGTAATACTGTGACATAGTTCTTACTAATATTTTATGTCATCTTTAGCTATGTAATAATCTTATAGTGACTTAATACATAAATTTTTAGTAGATGTGCTGAACCTTGTCATTAGACGAAGTGCAGTCTTGATTTTATCATATCAGCTTTGATCTTGACCTTATTTGATTGAGAGTAAATTTTGTGAAGCAATGTGAAATTGTTGGCATCATTTGTGTATTGAACATTCTACATTGTTCTGTCATTAGCCTGGTTTGACGTCAAAATCTTTCTAGTTTTATGACATTGCAGAAGGGAGACCCCTCTTCTCTAACATCAGCAAAATCATGATTATCGTTGGCTCTAGGCCTCTTGTGGCTCATTCTGTTGTCATTATGATTAATATCTTGAAGCAATTATGCACTAAACAATAGCATTGCAGGTAAAAAATGTGGGTTTCGTGATCCAATAATGTAGTTGATAACATTACAGACTGTTTTATTACAAATTACGCGCCCAAGTCCAGCAACCCAGACGAATGACTTTGACATGTTAACGATTGTAAAATCTAAATTACATTCCATGACTAAATTTTTTTTTTGAAAAGAAAGGTGGACATTCTAAAACCACTGGTAGTGATTCGAGTGAATAGTTGAGGAAGAGCCACCTGCGTCACCAAGTATTTGTTTAATGAGCAGATCATGTGGAAGTGGTACCATCTTCTGTCCTGTACATGATCTACGTTGGGAATCTTGGCTGGTTTTCACTTCTTGTCAAAAGTTTATGACTTTTTTGTCCGTTGCAAGGCTCTCTGCTTTGTATTAACTGAGCATGTGCGTCACGTGACTGCAGAAAATGGGCCAGCAGTCGTATCCTTTGTTTAATAAGTTATCGGCTGAATATTTCTCTTTAAAAAAATATTAATTAAATAATAATTTCTTAAAAAAATACATTGATGCATACATTGGTTTCACATTTTATTCAAAGAGAATTGTTTAGTATTCATCACTTAAATTAAATAAACTCATTGCCAAAAATGAGAATTCCTTTTATTTAAAATCTTGTTAAGGTATAGGAAATCTAATGTACAATTATTTGATAAAATATTTATATGCTTTCATTCATTAACTGAAGAAAACAAAATTATAATGGTATTCTTATACTTGTATTCAGATGTCTTACATTTGTGTTTATTATAATTATATCACATAAAACGTCATTAAAAATAACAGGTGATAAAGTAGTGCTATGCATAACCTTTATCTTTATATAATGGGGTGGTGGTGAATTGGTTGAGAAAGAAAGGGGTATTGGTAAGGCTGTAGTTGAAAGGACTGTAGGTTTGTGTGGTTAAGAGAGCAAACGAGGTGAGGCTTGATTCTAGGGAATTGTATGTCTTGGTCTTTGTTCACGTGGTAGGGGCCAATCTCAATACATATATATATATATATATATATATAGATGATTACATGCAAAACCAAGGAAGCTTTCTTCTTATCCTTTTTAACTTATACAAACTATTCAACACAGACAGAGAGAAAGATAGAGATGGGACGATTCAATTCACAATCCCAATCATTACCCACATTTACCCGCACCCACACATCCATTCCTTTCTTTCCTTTGTCCCATTCCCATCCCCCAACCATTCACTTGTACCTCCTCATTTCTCTCTAAAAGTTGTCATCCATATCAAGCGGTGTTTTTACTCTCCTGGCTATATTTCTAATTATTTATTGTCAGCTTTGCTGTATACAGAATAGTGGTTCACATGTGTAGGATTTTATATCGCAAACATTAAGATATGTTAAATTTATACCGATTTTAATTTCATTTATGAATTTAATAATTTAACTACTTCTTAAAATAGTCTTACACTAAAATGGAGTTTTCAGATTTTGAAGTATACAGTGTTTAAAAACATCATAAGAAACATGTTTCGTCAGTGTTATTTTATTTGTTTTTTTTTTTTTTCCTTTGGTATGGTTTGAATCAAAAGCTATCTTACAATTACAATCAATCAAGGAGATGTTGAAATTAAATAGCATCGATTACTAGCAACAATTTAATTAATAAACTCAGGTTGCTATACATCGATGTTGCCATCTTGCTATCAAGCTACTGAAAAGGCCAAAACATCCTTGCTACCTTTTTACAATGCCCGAAATGCCCTTTTATCACTCTATTAGCCTACTACTAACAAACTAATATTAGAGACAAATTTTTCACTACTAGCTATAAATATAACGTAGATTATTGATTTTTAGAAGTATAACTTGCTGATGAGGACGAATAAGCAAGTGAACAATGAGAGGACCCTTGTTGGAGCAACAACTGAGATGGGGTCACCGACGAGGATGAAAACGATGTAGTTTCAATCGTTTTGGAGACATTAGTAGTCAACTTGTGAGCCTCACCCCCAATCGTGGGCTCATGTCGAATCTCCCTCAGTAATGCCGCCACATCTTTCATTGTCGGACGATCTTCCGCTCGATTACTTGTGCAAAGCAGAGAGATTCCTAGTGCCTGTAGCATTTCTTGTATTTGTGTGTCCGGATGACCTTGTAGTTTAGGATCCAAGATTTCAACAGGGTCTTTCTTGCTCTTTAAGTGCTCTCGAACCCATTGAATTACATGCTGCTCGTCTGGAAATGATGGGTCCACTGGTTTTTTTCCCGCTATAATCTCCAAAAGAACTACTCCATAACTGTATACATCACTCTTTTCGCTAATTTTAAGCATGTTTGCATATTCTGCATAAAGAAAAATATATATACATCAAATGTGTTAAATAACTCACATACAACTACCAAGATACAAACAAAAGAATTTGATTTTTTCAAAATGTTAAGTTCCATCTAGTTGTAATTTAGTGATAATCATTCATCATTATTTCATTAATCAACTCCCTAATAAATATCATGTAATTATTGCCACAATCTAGCAGAAGCCAAATAAATCAAAATGAAAAGGACTAATGAAAGTGAAAACTCACCTGGGGCAATGTAGCCGTAGGACCCAACAAATTGTGGGTTGGCCGAAAACGAACCACCATTGTCATCCTCAACCAATCTGGCCAACCCGAAATCTGCCAAACATGACTCGTATTGGTCCCCTAACAAAATATTGTGTGACTTGACGTCACGGTGCAAAATCGGCGGCACACAATCGTGATGCAAGTAACTCAGACCCTCAGCGACCCCCAGTGCTATCCTGAACCGGGTCTCCCACTCCACCAAACCCGGGCACTCTCCGTCGTGCAACAACTCGCCTAGGGTGCCATTCGCCATGTAATCGTAGAATAACAATTTCGTTTTCCTGTTCGCTCCCCAGCCTAATAGTTTGACGATATTTCGGTGGCGGATTCTTGCCAACGTGGCGATCTCGGACGAAAATGCCCCTGCCGATACTTTCTCTGACGAACGGAACCTTTTGACGGCGACTGTTAGTCCTGACGAGAGAGTTACTTTGTAAACGACACCGGAGCGGCCGCGGCCGATGATGTTGCCAGGTGTCAAGGACTTTGCTACGTCAGTAATCGACAAGTTGAGCTTGTTGTACAGTGTCAGCTCCCAAGGTGGGCCCATCTCCACTTCATCATCACTGTTGCCGTCGTGGGACCCACCCAAGCCCCGCTTTCTGGATCCGAGGATAATGTAGAGAGCCGCCAGGAGGAGAGCGCACGCGGCGCATAGTAGGACGACCATTGCCACACGGGCTGCCGCCGCGTGCCTTGACGCGCCGTCTCTCCTGTCGTAAAAGTCGGCGCACTGGTTGCCGGAGAAGCAGAGGGACGGGTTCCCCGCCAGGTCACTGAGAGGAAGCTTAGCGAAGAACGGCGTGTCCGGCACGCGCCCAGAGAAGTTATTGTGGGATACATTAAGCACCACGAGATTTTGCAACTCGGCGAGAAAATGAAGGTCACCAGAGAGTTGATTGTGCGACAAGTCTAAAATCCCGAGCTTGTCTAAATCGGCAAGCCCCCCCGAAATCTCGCCGGAAAGTTGGTTCCAGCTCAGATTAAGAGCGATCTCCAGTGCCGGAATCTTCCCCAAGGTAGCCGGAATGTGCCCGGAGAGCTGGTTACTACTAAGGTCAAGCAACTGCAGCTTGACACATGAACCGAGGCGATCCGGGATTGGACCCGAAAGCCGGTTCTTATTAAGCACGAGCTTGGTGAGCGAACTCAGCGACCCCAGACTCGGACTTAACGTCCCTTCAATCAAATTATCCGAAAAATCAACAAATTGTAACGAAACAAGCTGACTCAAACTTGTCGGCAAGTGTCCAGCAATGTTGTTGGAATGCAAGTCAAGAAAAGTCAAATTCCGACAACCAGATATCTCTTCGGGTATGACTCCGGTCAAGCGGTTGGATCCGAGATCCAGGAAGTTCAAATTCTTCAAATTTCCAACCTGTGGAGGGATGGATCCGGCCAACATGTTGTTACCGGCACGAAAACGAACCAAAGACGAGGAATTTCCAATCTCTGGAGGAATGAAACCTGAAATGTTGTTGGAGAGAAGCAAGAGTTTATTGAGTTTCTTGAGGAGGAAGATTCCTTTGGGGATGGGACCCGTCAAGGCATTTTGAGAAAAATCAACGGCTTCCAGGTTATGGCAGTTGGAAATGGAGGGTGGTATTTCACCTTCGAGCTTGTTCCGCCAAAGAAATAGTAGAGTCAGATTTGATAAGTTGCCCAACTCGGAAGGTATTGCACCTGTGATCTGATTGTTGTCCAGCTCTATGTGAATCAGCTTTTGACAATTCCCTAGCTGACCCGGAATCTCTCCCGACAGTTGATTGACACTGAGTTGGAGTTCTTGTAGTGATGTCAGGTTCCCGATTGTCTGAGGTATGCTTCCTGTTAATGAGTTCATCGAAGCATCGATGATTGATATTTGCCTGCAGTTGCCTAGCTCGGGAGGGATGATTCCAACAAGGTTGTTTTGCCAGAGAAACAGGTTGACGAGATTCTTCAGGTTCCCTAGTTTGCTTGGTATTGATCCAGTGAGGGAGTTTTCGTAAAGATAAATGTATTTAAGCTCTGTGCAATCTCCAAGTTCTGGTGGGATTTGGCCGGAGAGGAGAGCTGTGTAGATTGCAATCGTTTCGACTTTCTTCAAAAGGCCTAGGCTTGGTGGGAGGAAGCCTGAGATGCTTGTTTCTGCTAAGCCAATCATTACCAAATTGGTACAGTTACCAATTTCCTGTGGCAGGGGACCTCCCAGGTTCTTGTTTCCACCTGCTCTTATTGATTCAAGATTCTTCAGGTTCCCTACTGAACTGGGAATTCCATCACTCAATTGATTGTCATATAAAATCAACTCCTTCAAGGTTGTCAGGTTACCAATTTGGACTGGGATGGAGCCCTCCAATTGATTGGAGTTGAGATAAAGACTCTCAAGGTCAATCAAGCTGCAGAGCTCACTTGGGATTTCACCAGTCAAGCCATTTTCACTCAAGTCAAGGTACTTCAACTGCGTGAGAGATGCAATCTCTTTAGGGATCCAACCAGTGAGGTTGGTTCCCATTAGAACAAGCTTCTTCAACGACAGTAATGAGGTGAAATTAGAGGGAACATTTCCAAGCAAATCGACATACCTCAACTCGAAAGTCTCGACTTCATTGTTGGAATTGCATACAACACCATACCAATAGCACGGAGTCTCATTTCCAGGATCCCAATCGCTCAGAACCTCAATGGGGCCCTTCCAAATATACTTCCATGAAAGAAGAACTTGCCCTTGTTGATTGACAGCGACAGGTGTAGAAGGGAAAACAAAAACAAGGGAAAAAGTGAGAAAGAGGGAAGAGAAACAGGGCCATGGATATACAGGCATTACAAAAACCAGGCTATGGTACGATTACAAACTCCAATGAGAGGAACAGCAACAACAACACGGAACAAGAGGAGGGTTCGAGCCTAGGGAGGAGGGACAATGAGAGAAACCAAATCATGTCTTGTGGGCTATGACTAATTTTAAATACTAGATGTATTAACTAATAAGAAAACCCAGAATCTCCGGATCCAAGAGACAGCTAGGCCATGATGTTGCTGTGAGGAGGTAGAGAGAAATGGAATTTTAGATGGGTGTGTTTTTATTTTTTATTTTTAACATTTGTTTATGGTTCTATAAGTCTGAAGAAAGAGGTGACTGGTCTGGTGAGGTGGGGGGGGAAAGGTGAAGGGATAACTGTTTTTTAATTTGAATGAGAGTGTCAAGACTCACTTTTTTTCCTCTCGTCTGTCTATCTCTTTTTATATGCGCCTTGTTTTCCAATTTTATCTTTCGTTTTCTCTTGGATTTTTCCCAGGAAACAAAATGAATTGTAACCAAATTTGCCCACTGCCATCGTATTGATGTTGCTATTTTACCATGTTTAGCTAATTTTTGTTGAGGAATCTGACTTGTCTTCACTGAGTCGGTTGGGATCCAAACTCGAGTTACAGGCTTTATTTTTGGATTATCAGTTTAATATTACTTAACATGTTATGTCATGTCCCTTGGTAAAAACATGTAATTCTCACATTGTAACTTAATTTTTAGTTGTTGTGTTTACGTAGATTCCAACGGTTATAAACAGTGCATGTCCAAATCCGCCCTTTAAAAATCCTTTTTAAACCGGCAAAAAAATTGTTAAAAGGAATAAAGCTGTGATGGGAGGCAGCTCTGAAATTGATTCTGGCATGGGTCTCTGAGCTTATTTGGATCTTAAAATATTCATATAACTAAACAGAGTGTAATTCTTGTTCAAATTCAGATCTAAAATCAATTTAACAATAATAATCAGAATTGACATGTACCCAGACCAGATCTATGACAAATTCCTCTGTTCAATTGTACTATAAATGAATCTAGTGTCATCACAAATCATATGCCCATTTGAAAATATAACACAACAATTAAATTCTTGATCAGAATCATGCCAAAAAAAAATTCAAAAATTTTTAGATTTTTGTGGGTATGCTGCGACCCACAAAATAAGGGTAAAAGATTTAGCTAATAAAAAAATGAAGGCATCACGTGACGTCGTTTTGGCAAAATGATTTGGTTTAATTGGATGGGTAGTATGAGAATTAAGGTGATGGGGGGCTCGTGACTGTGCTGAGCGTTCCATATTAATTTACTCTAGTTGTCTTACAAGTATGTCTATTTGGGAATCTAAGCACGAGAGAAGGCGAGGGTTGGCACATGAGAGAAAGAGCGCAACTTTTTGTGGTGATTGAACTCATTTATGTTGATTGATGGTGGAATGGCAGAAGAAGTAGAGACAAACACAACCCATCAAAAGTAGAGGAGTCCCCTACTCTATTCATCCCTACTACTTAATTTCTTTCTTCTATCATTGCTTCTGCTACTAATTGCTGTCCTATACATCCATGCTCGATTTATATTAAAGAAATTTTCATAAATTCAGCTCAAAAAAAGAAAAAAAAAATAGAACACGATTGATGTATGTGTATTATTATAATTTAAACTTTTTTATTCAAATTTTAACATTATATATACATCTTATGTATTCTAGACTTTCCTTCATCCTTCATCTAATCATAATTATAACTAGTATGATATAAAGTATATTTTAATTGTAAGTAATGCTAGAGTTTCTAAATATTTTGTCCAAAATTTATATTCATAGCATGTGAGTTGTCATTATTATATTAATTATCACATTATCTCATTATTTATATGATGTTTACGACTTATAGTCACGTTATTTGGTATGAATTTTAGGTTAATATTTGAAAAGTCTAAAGTTAATCTTTGATTATAATAATAATGAGTGAATGTGGTCAGGACGGTTAAAACAAAATTTGTGTCTATTTTAAAGGTTGATGTAATTATTGATTATAAAAGTTAAGGGATAAAAGGTAATTTTGATATCTTTAAAAGGATAATTAGACAAATGTTAATGGTTGAAGTACCATTTGGGTTGGCTAGTAGCTAGATGGGGTTGCTTCACAAAAGACACAAAGGAAAATAACTTGTCATTGTTGTCAACACCATCAATGAATTGAAGCAAGGCAAGAGAGATCAAGACATTCCCACGAGTGTTTACTTTTCATTTAAGTATGGAAAGTTTTACAAGGACGAAGCATTGCAAGTGTTTGGTCATTTTCCATTCACGTCCATTGGCAAATCATGCTAGTATGTTTGTTTGGAGATCTTTTCTCTTTACCCACATCAAAATCAAAACAAGTAAACCAGAAAAGCCATAAAAAAAAAGGAAAAATTGTTCTCCCCATCTAATATATCCTCCATAAATAATAACAAAAAGATGCAAATTTCGTTTTTCAATTAGATTACCTATTAATTTCTCATGTGTTGGTTTGGTTGTTTGGCGATGTGCCAAGTTTAAGTGATGCAAATCAGAAAAGTAGAGTGTCTGGGTGAGTGGACAGTAAAATTGAGTTGAGAGGACCTGAGTCTGACTCTGGGATAAGCACACGAGTGGTGCGTCTCAGGTGGTTATAAAGTTGAAGTGGTTATCCAAACTTTTCACAGCCATTACATAATCCACTAGATATTGTACTATAGTTAGGCATCACAAAATACCTCCTTTCTTTTTCTGAAATGCTAATTATCTCTTGGATAACACTACATATCTCAATTTTTGTAAATCATTTATGTCTCAACTAATAATATGATAATTGATGAATCAATATTCATTGATAATAGTTTATTTTACTTAAAACTTGTATTTATTTACCATATGATTAATTTAAATTTAAATAGGATACAAAAAACGGAATATTTC
The DNA here is from genome assembly GCA_022984855.1 of Dimocarpus longan. NCBI lineage: Eukaryota > Viridiplantae > Streptophyta > Magnoliopsida > Sapindales > Sapindaceae > Dimocarpus > Dimocarpus longan. Next base: position 10,537,450 of record CM041024.1, read on the forward strand.
CTTCCATTCATTTTACAGGTGAAAATCAATGGGTTATAACTACTCTTGACATTCTCTCCTCTATTATAGTCGAGGAATGATGTAATTTATTTTATATATGTATGAATAATATATATATATATATACACCTCACCTTAAAATCATGGGATTTTACTACTATATAAAATTTTTGCGGTTTCATTGAAGAATCACTTTCATTTTCTACTTCTTTATTCTTGATTTTAGATTTGTTTTATCTTTTCCAAATTATTATCAAAATTTTATTGCCCTTATTATGGTTATTTTACTTACATGGTACAGCATATAGTTTCAAACAAAATCTAGTATGTTTTCTTTTAACGAAACTTGCTAAATTCAATAGTGAGTGAATCACTCCCAAGCACTTCTCCTTTTGAATAGTTATTTGTAGAGTACTTGGACTTCCCATCATGATGCCTGTTTGGTGCACCTCTTCGGAATCACAAGATCTAACATTTTACAGGCACGTGATAGTAATACTAGCCAGTAAAAAACATTACAAATCGATAGACCAACCTTTATTCTCTAAAGGGTTAACATTTGTTGAGGTTGGATGTTAAATTAAAGAATGAAATTCAAAATGATGTTGCTTATATGTGTGGTATTGGTGGTTTATAACTCCATAAGTCCAAAAACTCTTTATTTATATATGCTTTAAGCCTCAATAATTGGTGAAATAAGAAATCTAATTGCCTCGTGGACATGGATCTCCAATCATCAATATTGAATTCCTTTTTATACTAACAGAGATTGGAATCTTGACTTTTTCTTGGATAAGATTTTTGACTATCCTTCCCAACTATTACAGATATGTTATAGATAATACATGCTGATCTTTAGTTCTTTAGACGCATAATATATACTCATTTTTGCAAAGTATCATGCAAGATCGTGCGGTATTCTTATTATATCCATTCTTATTCAATATATAATTAATAATTCAAGATCTTTACTAGTCATCAATGGCTCTTGGACAATAACATTAATAATCAATCTTTTTCAGATTCCAAGTCTTTAGCTCGCATACGTCCATCTTAAAATTTAGTAGGTAAATAGCACACGTTTTGATTGACATTAATTAAATGACAGAGCAAAGGTTTCAATTGATTTGGTGTCCACTTTTAAGCAATTATTGAGTAACGTACGATGAGAAGCAAATCCAACGAAAGTAGCACTCTCTAATTAAAACGTTTAGTCAGCTGTTAGTTCATTGAACCCAAGAAGCTTTTGCTGATCATGGTTGGTTTGGGGTACCAAACAACTGGATGGTAGATATAAACCCACTACAAAATACTGTGAATAGCTATTCTTTCCTTCTGGGTTTGATATGTCTTTTTTAAGGTTTGCTGGGGTGCTTTTTAGCTTGGTGGGTGGGCTTTTTTGTGGTTTCTTTTAAGTCTTCTCTCTATATAGTAGCTGCAATTTCTTGGTTTTCTTGGAATGTTCTTTCCGGCTTTCAAGGTTAATGGGGCTGATTACTTTTCTTCTTTCGGCTCCAAAGTAGTAATTGACTAATGTTAATCGGACAAAAGACTGTTTTTAATTAATATTTGTTTCCTTTCTTCCTTTGTTTTACTCTTTAGGGGGACTGAACGCCTTCTCCTAATCTGTAATTAATTAAGTACTTTTGTACACTCACTGGCAATCTTGCTGTGGAAACAGCTGGGAAATTCATGCATTTTGTGAAAATAATTGGCCTTGAAAAGCTACATCAACCAACTGAAACTTGACATTATTTGCAACCACGTTTGTGATTTCCTAAACGTGGATTCATTACACTAATCTTGAAGGGAAGTAGCTAGGCTCACCTAATGGAAAGGAAAATTATCATACTCATGAAGTGGAATTTGCTTGCGAAGAAAGAAAATCATAAAATTCATGTGAGTTAAATATTGAAATATATTATCAATGTAAATATTAATAAAATATAAAATTTACTAAAATTGTGACGTTTGACTTATTAAATTAAATAAATTATATGATTTTCTTAAATAAGTGAAAGTAATTAGATCTAAATTTCTAAAAAATAATCAAAACAAAAAAAAATTAAGGTTTGAAGTGACGAAATTCAATCAAAGTGAAGGATATCATAATGAAGCCAATATAATAGCTCATTATCTAATCGAATTATTTTTTATTATAACACCAAAATTAGTGTGAATTTTGAAACCAATATCGATCTATAAAAATGAGTTAGCACTAGATAGTTTGGAAACTACAAACTAAGGACGATCTTAAAAAAACTGCAGATAAATGATGCCACTACAAAGTAAAAATTTTCAAAGCAAAGTCATCTCCAATTCCAAGTAGAGAGGAAAAGAAAAGGTGCTATGATACCTTATCTGCCTAGTTCTAGCAGACTTTAATTTGCAAGCATTGAAAGCACCATGGAAGCTGCACATTCTACTCATCATATGCGAATACCAACTAAAGCATCGGTGAAACCATAATTGAAGAAGTTAAGCTTATTAATTGACTTGATTACATTTGAACTAGGGAAAATGAAAGCTCAAAAAATGTATTATAAGACATTGTAAGTTGACTATTGAACAAAGGAATCTTCATACAACTCTCTCTCTCTCTTTCTATATATGTATATATATATTTTCTGGCCATCAGAACAAATAAAAAGGAAGATTGGGTTTGTAGTGTGGGTGGAACTCGGCATTGCAGTTTGCAAACCACCATTACCACAAGTCAAATTAATGCAGATGGAGCATGTGATTTTTAATTATCCGAACGCGGTGAACTGTAATTACATACGTTGGCATGACAATTCATTTTATAAGTCATCATCTCATTATTATAATTTTAAAAACATGTTTTATGAATAAATTCTATTGTCACATATTATTAATTATAATTCCATATAACATGCATGTTTTTTTTTTTCTTAGTGTCGTTTTGATCTTTTAATTGTAACGTAAATACTGTTCTTCGCATGATGGTTTATTTTACTTATTTTTTTACTTGTTCTTGCAATAAACACATTTATCTTAATGACATTACAAATATGATTAGTACATGTGTTTTTTGACTTACATTGTCTTAGCACATGCCTTGTTACTTCCTCTTTTAGGCTTGATTCTCTGGTCAAATATCAAAGTAATTTGCCAACGTTTTGAAGTTTCCGTTAAAAATGTTTTTGTGTGTTTTTTTCCCAAAGCATTTTGTCCTACAACTGAAATTTCCACTATGCTCAATAATTGTGTAAAGCTATACATACTTGGCGTTTTACGCCACGTAGGTAGAGTTTAATAGAAAAAATAAAATAAATAACATATAATTCATGAGAGAGTGTATGATTTTTTTTTATATACAATTTTACGTTGGGGGCGTAGAGAATGTTATGGTATTGTCGTAACAATATATAGGCGTGGAATTTCATGACGTATGTAAGTATGTTAAAGATAGGTATAAGCCCATTGTGGTGAGGCCTTGGGCTACAAATGGGTTAAACATTGGAGTGGTGATATTTCCACTCTTTAAAAATTGTTTGTATATCTCAAATTAGCAATTTTTTTTTTTTTTAAGTGTACAATGTTATCCTCGAGTAAAATTACCACAATGATAAATATTTTATAAATACACCTAATAACTATTAATTAAAATATCATTCATATTTTAAACTCTTTTTACTCTTTCAATCCCTAATTTTTCCTTTTGTTATTCATTCAAACCTTAATTTTTCTCCATCAAAAATTGAAAAGTCTTAAATCATTTATGTAATTCTAATTTAATCATCAAAAATATTGTCAAACATTTAATCATCACATCGGTATTTTCATCTTCTTTTCAAATTTTCTCACAAACCAAATAAACAGGTCACTCATTTCTTTTAATTTCTTTATCATATCAGCAAACAAGCAAAATAGTGTGTTTCAAATCATCCAAAAATTACAAATCTAAATCAATAATCATAATTCATCATAAAAATGAGTATCAGGGTTTTATAAAATTAGTTGGTGATTATTTATGTAAATTTTATGATATAAAAGAAAAATTAGGACTTGAGAAAGTAAAAATGGTTTATGACTTTAATTATAAAAATTAAAAAGAGTTTATCATTAAACTCTAACTTTAATCATTCATGCAAGTCTCTTATCATTCATGCAATCCTAATTTAATTAAAATTAGTAGGTAAACATTCATGCAAATATCATGATAAGAGTGAAAAATTATGATTTGAGAGCAAAAAATAATATAATAAGTATTATTTTATATATAAATCTCTAATTAAAAAAAAAAAGGTTAATGAATTGAATAAATCTGTATCAAATTATTTACTTGGTATAGGATTCGTTTCATGTGTCATGAAGGTGTTAAAAACAAAAGGTAAGTGGTAAGATATAAATTTCCTAACAAATGACAACAAAATAATTTAATCGTGGTTGACTTAAGGATGTATTTACAAAATATGCACAATAAAATCAAGAGAAAATTGTAGTCTTGATATTAAGTGGAGTTTAAAAATAAATTGGTAAAATTTTAAAATTTTTATTAGGTGTATAAACAAAAAGGGTGTACATATCATTTTTAAGGGTGAAAACATCGCCACCCTAAACATTACTATCATTTGGGTCATTCTTTTATTGCACTTGAAAAATTAGAAATCTCTCAAATATGGGCCATTCTTGCCGATCCTTGCCTGAGTTCAAGTGAATTCATGAAATATAAGGAAAAAAAAAGAAGAAAAAAAAGAACACAAACCAGTTCTGGAAGGTGGAGTGAAGGTTGAATATTCCGAAATTTTGATAGATAATTAATTAAATATTTCTAGCAGTTGTAAATTTGTAATTTATGACATGTGAATTAATACTGTTGTGGGTGTTTTTCAGATTATCTAAATGGGCTGACAGAAGCCCATAAAATTAGTGGCCCAAGCTACTGAGACCAATAAGTGAAGCCCAGCATGGAAGCACACGAGCCTGATTAAACAACCTGCGAAGTCAAGTACATTGGATCGCTAGCGAAGTCAAGCTCGCTCAATGAGCATTTATATTGTGACGACGTCGAGATCGTTAAGTCAGCCCGTTAACAGGACCAGCCTGCTTGTTTCAGCAGTTTCAGTCCGTCTTCTGCCCCGATTTGTCCAAAGCCAGCTCAGAACAGTAAGTTAGCGTATCTTGCACGATAAGTAAGATTATTTCACCTAATAATTGCCTAATTCCGGAAGATCTCACCTAACCAGCATGGGTTAACATCCAGCCCACGTGTTGACAGAGTTGACTTTGTAAAAGTCAGAGGCATTAAATGCATTTCAGAAGCATTAATTGTAGTCGATTATGATATTTTTTATCTGATTATTCTCTTCTGTAGTTATTCCTCCTCTATAAATAGAGGAAGACTTTCATTGTAAAAGAGAGAGTAAAACACTGGAGAGAAAACATTACTTCTATTCTGCAGAAATAGAGAGACAGTGGACGTAGACAGTTTAAAAAATACCGAATCACTTTAAAAACTCTGTGTTGATTTGTTATTCCTTATCTCTTTTCTTTTGCTATTATCTGGTTTTATGTTTAAGATTTTCTTATGTTACGGCATTAGACTCAAGAATCTGGTTGATTGGTTTCCCACGTCAACAAATACAAACAAATTTTAACACAACACAAGCACAAACTAATTTAGTAGGTTAATATTATAAATTTTGATGTGTTAAATAAATCAAATTTATATGGACATAATACGATTCTATAACACAAATCCCACACCTAACTTTTTCATGAATCATCTATTTGTGTTAAATTTTAATATAAATCATTTGTCATGATTTTTTTTTTTGTTAGAAATGACATAAATTAACAAAAATAATTTAACAATCTCAATAATTTTTTTTAATTATTAACTAAATTTGGAATCTGAACGACGTATATACGAGGATTATAATTAACCAACCTTATTCAATTTCAATCTCAATTACATCACCTCGTATCTAGTAATTAGTAAAATTGATTACGTGTCTTTCTATTTATTGAAGTGACTGGAGTTCAATACGTATGCTACAAGTTTGCATGAATAGTTCTGCTTTATTATTGTGAGAGCACATATTCAAACCGTCTAAGCACGGATTAATATCGCATGCTGGATATATGCTTGGAGATGCACTTTTTTCTAAAAAGAGGTGCCACGTGTCCTTCCTCCTGCGACACCATGAAATTACTGTGCTACCAGGACTCGTAACGGCTCCATCAATCGAGTCCACTATTGCAAAAACAAAAGTAAAAACTTGAAAGCAAAAAAGGCGGGTTAAATCGCTTTTATGATTCAAACAAACAAGAAACAGCGCTCTCAGTCTCTGCAATCTCCATCTCTCTCTCTATATCTCTCGCAGGAACACCGTGCAAATGAACAACAAAGCGGAGGAGCTAGTGCGGACGAAGATGGAGTCGCTACGCATGATCTGCGACGCTCAGATGCTTATAAGCCAGCAGAAAATGGACTCCTTCGCGGCCTCCTTTCGTCACTCTCTCGAATCGGCCAAGACCAAAGCTAAAGACACCATCCAAAATCAAGGTCAGAATCCTATCTCACTTCAACTTGATACTATAAAACTTAGGGTTTCCTTTTTCTCTAACGTTTTCTACATTAGGGTTTTTTGAAACTTAGATGCCCTAGAATTTCAATTTCTAGTTTTCTACTGCGTGTTTTCGATGTTACTTGAAATTATCGAGCTTGGTCGGTTATTGTCTTGGATTTTTAATTTTACAGCGAAACTAGCCACGTTGAAAGCTGATTTGAGAGACGCCGAGGATGAATTTGTGAAAGTACTAGCAGGTATGCTTTCAAAAGTTGAAGCAAAAATGTTTCTTTTGTCTTCTTAGAAGTTTTTGCAATAATGTATAATTGCAAATGCCTAACGAAGTCCGTTTAGTTTGTCTATTGAAACCGTTTTATAGAACTCATGGCCATTCAAGTAGCATTTGTATGTTTGATTTAGAAGTAGAAAAAACTGGAACTTTCTGTTTGCTGTGTAGTGAAAACACGTAAAGAGGCCAAGCAGATGGCAACTAGGGATTCAATAGCTGCAAAAAGAGCAAGAGTTGAAGAACTTAAAAGAACTGTCGAAGTTCAGAGGGCTAGGAGGGATGATTATGCGGCTATTATATCTCAGCAATCTATGGGTAACTATGTTTTTTCTATTGGTTGATTGTATTACTAGTTCATGCACTATACTCTTGATGTTGTTATCTAAATGTTTTTGTAGGCTTTATGAAACTGAATGACAGTTCCTTGAATTCTGACTTTGTCGGCATGCCTATCATCATGAAACAGAATGTTTTTATTTGTAATTTTAAAGTATCTTATTACTTTGTAATGACTGATTGATTGCTTTTATCTAACCTATAAGAATTTGTTTGAGCCTCTTACGAATGATGGACCATACATCTAAAGGGGAATGTTTGTGTTGGTGGTATATTAGAGCGATTAGTACTTGAGGTGTATGCAAATGGTGTTGTGGGTAGTTTGAGATTTTGGTTGTTATAATCTACTGCATTGTGCTATTTAGATGTGCAGTGTGGCTATAGTTTTGCAGAATTTAAAACACTTTTGGAATTCCCTAAATAAAAAATTAACAACTGTGTTGTTTAGTACTTTAGTTACCTTGGGTGAATCTTCTGTTTGGTTGTTGGGTCTGGAAATTCTGAATTTATAATATGTTTGGTTTAAAGCATATGATTTGCTGGGGAATATGATATAGTTGAGCTGCTTATATGTATAAGTTTTTGATACACCTGATATGCTAACATGCTTCAAGCAGTAAATTACAATAGACAAGTGATCTTAAGTATGTGGACTCTTTCTCTATCTGTATTTGTTTCCCAAAATTATATTCTCCTTTTGTTTTGTTGCTACAAAGTGAATGTGCTCATAGTTCTGAAAGGCGAAAAGCGCACCAAGGAGCAAAGGCCTTGAGGCTTGAGGTGTAAGGCGCATGAGGCGAGACATGCCTTTCGAATTAGAGTCGCACATTTGTAAAAAGACCAAAAATATTGTAAAATCATAAACAATAATAAGATGTAATTCATAAAATAAACAGATTATCATCATTCATCATCTTCAAATTCTAAACTAGCGACATTGAACATGCGAACAACAAAAATTCATTCTAAGTGCTATTGTGCTAGTAGTATAGTTAGTAACTTAGTCACCTATTAAGTACTAGTGGTCTAATACCAATTATCACGTACCAACAACAAACACTTAAGGCAAATGTAAAGTAGTAACTAGCATTTACTACTAGACTACTTGTAAGTGGCAATTAACTAGTAAGTTAGTAACTATCAAATAGGTGTTACTTGTTAGACACCTACCCAACAACAAAAATTTAAAGTTTAAAAACACTAGTCATTGCAACAAAAGAAAAAAAAAAAACTAATTAATGCATTAATCATCATCAAGATCATCCAAATAATCATCTTCATCCTCTTCCTCTCCAATCTTCTCATCATCTTTTAGTTGCTTTCCAAATTCTACTCCCTCCTGTTCAATCTCACATTCCTCCTCCTCCTGTTTAATCTCTTGAATTCTTAATCGCTTTGATAAACTCGCTTGTGATCTTAATTGATGGTTGGGCTCTCCCACTCCTACAGCCATGGTAACATCAGTCCAAGTCAAATCCTCATTTGGAAATTAAGAAGAGAGAAGCTATAAGAACTCACAAATTCAAAAACTAAGAAGAGAGAAGAAGAAAGAACTTACTAACCTTTATAGCTTCAGAGGAGAGGAACGGAGAAGTGAGGCTAGAATTGGGAATGACAATAGTAATCGGTGACTGGACTGTTGGTGTGAATAGAGAAGAAGTAGATTGATGGTTAGACTATCAGTGTGAGTAGAGGAGAAGAGAGGAGAGGTAAATCAGCTGTTGGACTGTCGGCGTGAGCAAAGAAGAAGAGAAGGGAAGTAGATCGGCAGTCGGAAAGCTTGAAAAGTGTGATTTCGGTGGCTGCAGGAGGCCGATGTGCTATTTTCTATAGTCGGCAGCTATTTTCAGTTGTTGACAAGCTTTTTCGGTTGTTGGAAAAGTGGTTTAGATGACTCTTTACCAGTGAGATGAGAGGAGGACAAATGGTGAAGAAGGGCTCTTTTTTTTTACCCTTTGACCCGATGTTGACCCTTATAAAGGGTCTATTATTTGCAAGGCACGCCTGGGCTCACCTATTGCCTCCTCGCCTAGGCAGAAGAGGCGCTTGCCTAATAAACATAGGCATGCCTGAAGGGATGCCAAGCGCTGTTCCAGGGCCTTGAGCCCCCTAGCACCTAGACGCGCCTTTGATATCTATGAATGTGCTAGTGCATTTTTCACTCTTTATGATAAAAGAAGAGTATCCTATTTAACTGCCGCTAATAAGCAATATTTCATTTCCTTTGATAGATTTGGCTGCATGTGAAGAAGAGAAAAGGCAAGATATTCAACGCAAAGGAGAAATTCAAGAGGCAATTTTGTGGTACAATCGAGTTCTCGGTCTCCATGTTGAAGGCGGGCATGGTAATTGATGTGATCTTGCAAATTATAGCACCCTTTTTTAGGAGAAATTTTACACAATTTCCTTTTCTTATAGGGGTAAAATTCACATTCAACAATGTCAATATAAAAAACCCAAAAGAAGAGTACACTTTCACCATTCGCCATGCAAATGATACCTATAACTGTAAGTCTCTTTAGTACTAGTTATATTTTATATTGGATATATTCTGTCAATTTGAATAATTTTTTTCTTGTAATATTTAGTGTTGGATTGTGACCCGCCCTTGAACAACCTCAAGGAGTTGATCCAGGAGTTGAATAGAACCAATGGATTGTTCAGATTTGTCCGAATTATGAGAGAGAAGTTTCAAGAAGCTGCGGTACTTGGTATAGCCCTATCTTGCATCCTTTTACTGTCTTTTGCATTTTTGAGAGATGACACCCTCTGAATAGGGAATTTCTGTTTCTCCATCAAAATTAATTCCTTGTAATTTTGTGTTTGTGGTACCTGATATAACTTGCATGTTACTGTTTCAGACATACTTGCTGTGACAATCAATACAATAGAGAAAACTTTTATCTTTTATTTATTTATTTTTATGTGCAACTACATTTCAGCACCTCAAGCATCACCTCTTCGCCAACACACTTCCACAATCTCTTTGTCTGCTCCAGCCGTTTCAGTTTCGAGTGACAGAAGTGAATCCCCAGGCAAGCAAAATCAATATCAAATACAACATGGGGAGGTCAGCAGGCTAGTTAATAAAGTTATCCACAGAAGTGAATCTCCATCCAAGGAAAACAAGTATCACATTCAACATGGAGGAAGTAATAGGCAGTCCAAAAAAGTTAATTACGGAAGAGGAGCTAAGCAAGCACTTTTTTCCCCTGATTCAGCATCATCTCTCCGTCGGTCCACTCGTTCTAAGGTTACTTAACACATATTGCATGCTATCATCTTGCATTTGAACTTGTATAAATTGCATGCTATCTTCCTGCATTTGGATTTGTATATGTCTATGTATGGAAAGTAGTAAAAAAATAGGTATTTTACTGTCAATCAAATAAGAACTTGGATTTTATTTTCATAAAGGTCATATCACTTAAGAGCTGTTGCACTATTCTTAGTAAAAAGAGAAAAGGAAAATAACCAAATAAATCGAAAGTCCACCCATGTCATGCTTACTCTTCTATTTCTTTGGATTCCAATTCTAACCTTGGGAGAATGGACTACAAAAGAGTAGGAAAATTTGTTTTTAGTTAGAACTAAATAACATTTGTCAATATGATTGGCCACTCTGCAGAAGTAACTGCTAGCAAGTAATTGAAATTGGTAAAGGATTAGGCTTTTGACACTAATTTTCTGTTAGTTCCATATTAAGTATTAACTCAGCTATCCAGCTTCTTTACACTGTGTTAGTATCCTAAAGTCATGGTAAGTTAACTGAGTTAGACATAGCTGCATTTGTTGACAAGGTTAACTGGTATGATAAACCTATTCAAACTGGGGAGCAGCTTGTGTTTGATTCTGCCTGCTTTACTGCAAGGTTCCTTGTCCTTGGTGGTTTTTTCTTTTTAATTTGTAGTTCCCATCTTATATAGGGAATGTAAAGAAAATAATAAGCTTTCAATAACTCTATGAGGTTGCTTGACAAAATATTTAGCAGAAATAATTAGAGATTATCCTTTTAGTTTTTAGCTTTCTTTGGAAAGAGACCCATAAAATATGCTGTTAAAGACTTGTATGCATTACTGTTTTCTTTACTCTACATCCTGCATGGTGCTTGCAAGGAAAGCTTGATGCAGATTGCTAGGCTAGCATGACTTGTGGAGTTCTTTTTTTTTTGTATGTGCACTAAACATATGGAACTAATAACTAATAGAAGACTTCTAAATGTATGGCAGGTGAAGAAGTGAAGATGAAGCAGATACTTTTTTGTTTTTTGGGCATATTGATTCTGATACTCTAATTCACTTGGCTAGTCGATATTGTGACTTGGTTATCTGATGGTCAGCATGTAAGGCAGAAAAGTTGATATACTTGTAGCTTAGCAAACTTAGATGACGGGGTTAAGTATTGCCACTCAGCAGACTTGACAGCCTCATGAAGCTGCTATGGTTAATGCCGTGTTTCACCACTATCCAAGTGAAAGTAATAATGGATGAAATATAAAGTGCTTGGCTTTCATGTATTAATCCTATCTCTTGAGAACAGTTTATGGCTCATGAAGTTCATTTTCTGTGTTGTGTTAATATAACTAGGCTGCACTGATGGGGCCAAGTGTGAGGCAACACATTCACGAGTGTTTTATTTTCATTTTGTTCACTGATACCATCTCATTTACCTGAGTTTTGGCAGTTTACTATTCAAGTGCTGACTTCTGTCCGCTGGGGCTATGCTCAATTTATTTGTAATTCTATATTATTTAGCTTTGTGTTGATGCTAATGCAATTGAATTGGCGACTACTGGATGCAAAAACTCTGTTATCTGCTTCTGCAAGGTTGCTTCTGGTTCCGGAGCTTGTACTTAGTTTTGTGATTCAGCTTCAGATAATTAAAGAATTTGGAGATAAAGGGAGATAAAGAATTTAGTGGATTTTTGCTGGAAAAAATACTATCAATGTTCTTCAATCGGTCTTATAAAATGTATTGCTACTCATGTACTTTGATTTTATCGAGACCTTGGCTAAGGCTACCGTTGTTAGCAGAGGATTTAGGTAGTATTAATTTTTAACTTCCTTTCGTGTAATTGTATACCATACCCGGGCTCAACTGGCTTTTGCCGATTGATTTCATATGAGGAAAAATCTTGCTACGATGTGTGGAAGCATCAAATCATTAGTACATTCATTCATTTATAATCTAACATGTAAAAATTGTTAGATAGTCTCATATTAGTTAAAAAAGTGAATTTATATTGGTTTATAAGAAAGTAAACTAATAAATTTTCATTCATGAGCTATTTTTCGTGATGGAGTTAAGTTCAAAACCTGTTATATGTGTTTTTGGGATACCCCAAATGGGCTGGTAAAAGTCCAAAAGCTCAGCAGACAGAGGCCTAATTTACCAGGTTCTAGCTCTTCAGGTCGCTGAGCTCCTCAGGTCGCTAAGCTCTTCAGGTCGCTGAGATACTTCAGGTCGTTAAGCTCCTCAGGTCGCTAAGCTCCTCAGGTCGCTGAGATACTTCGGGTCGTTAAGCTATCTTCAGGTCGCTGAGATACTTCAGGTCGCTAAGATCCTCCAACTCGTTTTGAATGAGTTACAGGTCGCAGCTCTAGCTCGTACAATAACATGACGTGCACGGTCAACCATTTCAAATCAGTAGCAGCATGATTTACTCAACCACTACAGCATGGGTAGAGTCAGAAGACTCAAACTTTTTGACAGAAGGCTTTGGAAATTGTATTATGCATTTAATACTTTCATATTACTGTAGCACCTCTCCTCTTTCTATAAATAGGAGCAAAATCTCGGTAAATGGGGATGGTGGTTTTTCTCTGCTCTCTCTCTCTTTGTACCCAGAAAATACAGCAATAAAAGTGACTGTCACCACCAACGGTGGAGGCGCCGTGGACGTAGACCATGCTAAAGGGCCGAACCACGTAGATTTATGTGTTTTTCTCATTTCTCTGCTTTCTCTTTGCCTATGGTCTCTTGTTTTTTGTTCTGTTTTTTATTGATCTGCAGCATTGAGCTCAAGAATCTCGTTGACTAGAGATCTGATTTATCTGACCAGATTTTGACGTCAATAAAACCCTTTTTTGATATGGTATCAGAGTTTGGGTTGGATCCAAATTTAGTTGCATTTGTGTGGGGGCTGTAGAGTAGATATGTTGCGCGTGAAGAATAATGATAGATAGTTTCACATTAATTGAAAAAATAAATTTGTATTGGTTTATAAGATGAGAGTAAATTTCAATTTATAAACTAGTTTTTGTAGTAGAATAAGGTTTAAGACTCTTTTCTAATCAAAATAAGATCAAATATGATTGAACCGATACGATTGTAAATTTCATACGTGCTACTTACGTGGATGAGTGTACTTAGATTTCATATTATTATTATAATATAATATTTCATAGTGTCAGGAATCTTCAAAGGATTTTTCCAAACTGAGTAGAAAAATTTTGATGAATTTATTGACAAACAAATGGTTTTTAAATATAATAGTTAAACTTTGATGGCAACAGGCCATGCTTTTGATAATAAATCAGAAAGAAAGAAGACAAGAAAATTATTGGAGTAATACAACAATATATATATATCCATATTATACTGGTAAGTCCTCGATAGAGAATAATAAAATTGTGAAGTAATTTATTGTTATTGTTACGGATGGTAGACTATTTTTATAGTGCATTTACAAATAGACAATAGTATGTACGTGGGGATGGATGCTAAGTTTATAGTTTGAGATGATGAGGCACATGCCGCTGTGATGATGGTTGTTGATGCAGCAATCGTCTGTGGATCAATGCACGGGTCTGCTTCCACAGCTTTTGTGGCTCATTTTCATCATTTGCCAATGCTGAACAGTTACTCTCATTGCAGTCTGCGAAGTATTTACCACTGACACCTCCTGCTTGTGGGCTCAGAGCAACATAGCACGTGGTCGATGCACCCTACAGACAACCAGCATCCACCCACAATTTCCATGTCAGTATGTCACCACGTTAAATCACACTCATGAATCTTTTGGGCGAGAAAGGTGACAGGGAAGTGTAGACAAACCTGAGATGTAGATTTTAGTAACTTGGAAGCAATGAAAAACAGAGAATCTGCACAGAGATAATATGCTGTTATTAGAGATTCCCTATACCACCGCACATATATCTCTTAGCATGCATGCAAAATCATGCGATAAAAGAAACACGCACACACTGGAGACTGCAATCAGTTCTTGCCTGTGATGAAGCCTTTGTGTGCTCTAATTATCCCAGTTTTTACAATGCCTGGATGCACTGCATTGATAGTCACTCTTGCATTTCTTGCCTGCAAAAATTGAAGAAAACCATTTTTGATAAGGGAAATCATGGTCTCTCTAACTTTTCACTAACACCATTAAAAAATACCACCCCACCTTGAGCTGCCTGCTGATTTCCTTGGCATGCAATATATTAGCAAGTTTGGACTGAGCATAGGCCCTGGTGCCATTGTAACTGTTAACATGAAAATGTATTATATTATAGTTTTCATGATAAAAGCATTGGATTTACGTTTTTTTTTATTTTATTCTGTGAAGTGTGAAAAAGATGAGTAGTCTTACTTCTTTGGACTCAGCATTCGACTGAAACAGAACTCATCTCTCTTCACCCAGCTGTGAATTACAGAAGAAAGATTGATGATTCTTCCTTCAATACCTGTCCGAGCTGCAGTCTCTATCATTTTTTCTAGTAGCATCTCTGTCATTAAAAAATGTCCTGCAGATGAAAAATATTCGAAAATGGTCAAACTCTGTCAGTCAACGTTTGACGGTCAAAAAGAGAAATGGACAAAAGAAAGCTCATCCAATTTGGACCACTTCTGTGTAAAATCGTATGGTAAATATTGGGCCAAAGTAGGCCCAATTTAGTCTTACAATAGACAAATTATTTCAATAAGGGCATAAATAGTAGACAAATTAGAGATTACCCAAGTAATTTGTGGCAAATGTCATCTCAATTTTGTCTTCTGAGAACTCCAAATTCTTTGAAAATATCCCAGCATTGTTTCTGAGAAAATAAAAATTTGCCCACTATCAGAGCTCCTGAAATACTCTTTCTTTCTCCAACTTAATAAAACAAAATTGTTATTTAGAAACACTTGTAAAAAATAGATCTGTAGATGGTACTTACACGAGGATGTTAAGGGGCAGCCCTAGAGCTAGAAACTCATGACAAAATCTCTTAACAGAAGCCAATGAGCTTAGATCAATTTCAAACAGTATAATCTCAGCCTCTGGAGACTCTCTTTGAATTCCCTCCTTCACTTCAGCTGCCCTTTTCAGGTCCCTCGCTGGAATAACTATTCTCACACCTCTCTTCGCTAGAACTCTTGCTGTTTCGGCTCCGATACCGGATGTAGCCCCTTTGAACATTGAACAAATTTAAGATTTTGTCAACCTTGGTTTTGTGTCATATAGAATTGCCACAAAATCTAATGATGCATGAGAGAGTTTAGGTTTATTTTCTTTTAATTGAAATAATGAGACTATTAAAATAATACCTAGGTGAAAACCTTATAATATAAAATTATTAAGAGTAGATGAGTGATGAAGCAGAAAGCAGTGATCTAGTCAGAACCAATAAAAGAAAACTATTTAAATGAGACAAAAACCATATCTTCATTCTTCACACAACCAAAAAGAATTACTAATAAAATATCCTAACTTAGTATGCTCACTGTAGGGGCGGAATATATAAAACAAAATTCTATGAGGTTTAGAGAATATTATTTGAAAAATAAATATATATTCTTTTCAAAGGAAACTGAAAATTAAGCAGATATATATGCATGTTCCCTCCCAATTTGACAAAAAACAAAGCGAAGTTCTAAGGTAGATCCATGCACCAAAACATAGTACATATATGTGAATGGAGTACATAATGAAAAATACATGGTCAAAAACTTGGAAGTAAGAAAAGTATTTTCAGAAAACGGAAAAACAAATATATGAGAAGGAGGATTAATTCAGCCTTGAAAGTCTATACTAAAAACTGTTTCAATATCAATATCATGCTCATCTACTCAATCAACTTTCAAAATTAGTAGTCAAAACTCATGAAACAATGTCTTCAAGAAAACCAGAAGGAAAGAGAACTTTTTTTGTGAAATCAAGTTCATGAGAAGCTTTACTTTAGACTTATGAACTCCTTTATTTATTTTTTTGGTTCTTGTTTTCATCCCATGCACAAATGATCAGCAACAAGGTGACAAGATGACAATTTTCCCATTCACCAATTACAACATGAAGGAACTTTATACTAACCACTGATAATGGCAGTGAGATGAGAAGGGTAGCAAGAACGATCTTCAGTGACTTGCTCAGCTGTAGATTTGGAGCCATAGCCACTTGGCCCTGCAATGCCCGCCAAGTACCTTAGCGTTTCCTTCATGACTTCTCTTTGCTTATCACTTAGAATCTCAAACAGCTAGAAAGAGAGAGAGTCGGAAACCATGAATATATAGTACATGTTTGTGTACTATATATAAAATTTTAAATTTTCTGGTGGTTCAAGGATCACCCCAGTTAGGTGGACTCAATCAATGACCACAGTGAGATGCATCTATAAACAGTAGGTCAAACATTGGCAATCACTGTTTTGAGAAACCATTCTGTGATATGATTGGTTGGAGATTTTAGGCCTAACTCCACTGTGAGGTCCATGAAATTCTATAGCTGATCATTTTAACGATATGGTTAGGTAATTGTAAAAATACGCCGTTATTTATGGCACTTTTTTTTCTCATAATTACTGTCTGTCCTTTTTCAATTGCTGCTTCTGGGGATTTTGCTATTTCCTTTTCTGCTTCATTTACATCATAATAGCATTATAATGACGTCAAAATTGCAAATAATTTGTCAGACTATATTGTTGAATCTGTAGTCGTTAAATAGTTTCAAGTACCGTACGTATTTCTTCTATAGATCGGGCTGGTTGGTTGAATCCACAACATAATTTTGTTATAGATACAATGGTACTATACTTGTTATAGATACAATAGTACTATACCTTTGTACATTCTTTTTAGAAGTAATACATGTCCAGATAGTAGATAAGATCAACTGAGATATATATGATTTTAAGAAGTGATTTGAAGATGACTTTTCAGAAGTGAGAAGGAGTAATCCACATCAAGTAGGAGAACGTACAATTCATATTAAATGAAAAAAATTATCACAAATCTCTTTATGTGATTTATAGTTTGAAATCTGACTTTGCATGAGAAAGGTGCTAGACAAGCGGCCTTTATACATTTTATTTAAATGTAGATAGTGTTATTGAATCTTAATTATACTGAATAAGATGTATTATTAGAATTTTATACAATAAGGATAATACAAACATGATAATTACTATAGACATAGACACAATTTTCCTATCATTTTGAAAAGTCAACTTTTCTTTAAATTTGGTGTTATACATTTAAACTTGGACCAGAGAGAAAAACCTGTGCTTTGATGATGATTTTTTAACTTTAAAGAAAACGAAAAAATGGAGAAATTCTAGCAATAAAGTTATTATGGGAGGCAAGAAAAGATTGATGAACAAGAAATATAATTAACTTTTATCAAGTGGTAAGAAAATAAAAGCCAATAGAATCGAAACATCATTTCCCTTTGGACCCAAGACTGTTTTTTTTTTTTTTCTTTGGTCTACATATGCTGTGTTCAAACTAGAAGCCTGGTCGATGGCACCCAACAAAGCCGTGTTCTATGTGCATGCAAGTAAGTGTACATGGAAACTCTCGCACGTGCACATCTAGAATCATTCGTAGGCAATATTATAATTACATGCAATCCATGAGAATCCAAAAGTTTAATACATAAAGAAAGAAAGATATAGAAAAAATGTGGGAAGACATTGAAATATTAATATAAGCAGAGAGACAAAAGTGCTTTTTCAGTGGGTGACCGTGTCACTCACGTCTCTTGCCTTTAATTTTGGTCTCTTTTTAGTCAGGGCCATATTTTTCCAAGCTCTTCACTGTGGAGAAAATGATCATGGTCGGTGTTGGAGGATTGATGGACTAAAAGAAGGCACTGAGTTTGACCTCTCAACAATGGAGTGGTGCGAAAGGGTCCCTTTGGTTTCCTAACTTGTTTACATTTCCCATCAATTTGCCATCTGTTTTTGAAGCAAATTTTTTATGTGATCTCTCCTGCCCTCTCTCTCTCTCTGTCTCTTGCTTGTATATTCCTTCACTCATGGCGTGTTCACAAAAAGCGTAAAAGTAAACAGAGAAAAAACGAAAAAAAAAAAAAAATTGATGGAAGGCCATTATAATTTGTAGCCTTACCAATACATACATACATGTTTGTTTGTTGCTGGAGACCAAAGAATTTCCCCATTATGATTTATGATTCTAAAGCTAAAGTGGGTTTGGCTTCTTGTGCCCAAAAAGTTTGGTTTCAAAAACCAGGGTTTTGCACCAAATTTACCTCTACTTTATTTCTCTTTCCTCTACAAAAATTTCACCAACAGACAAAAATTTGTACGCCCATATTAAGCTGATAATTACTATATAGAACTATAAACCACCTAAATTATCTAAAAGCCATTGATTAATCATACCCTTTTGTTAACTCGGAATAAATTGTTAGAAAAAGTAAATTAAATCTTTTAGTAATTATAGTACTGTTTTTTTTTTTTTGAAAGAAATTATAGTACTGATTTGATGTTATTTGGAAGTTTCATTTGATGACAGACTTTTACAAGTGCTGATCATGTGAATTAGCACCTCGCAATCATATTCTCACTAAACTTTTCAAACTATTTAAATTTTGACAATTGTAGAGAGAAATCCTTATCTTTTTGTCTTTTCTGTTTCTCATTTTGGTAATATATATGTATTATTTATTTTATTTATTGGGTTGTTGATGGATTGTGAAAGGAGAGGGAATATTAGTGCACTAAGTATGACAAATTTGAGTGATGGTGGAAAAATTCACGTTAAAAAGGTATTAAATTTCAAATCCATCCCCATTTTAGTTGTCCCTTTTCATCATTTGAATTAAAGAATTAATGCTAGTCGTTAATTAATTAATTATTTTTATCTAATCACACCAACAACAACAACAACTCCACCTAAATTTAGTCTAAAAGAATTGCATGAAAGATTAAGGAAAACCATTGTGATTAATGTACCTAATAGGGAAAACGATCTCTCAGTTCACCAATAATACAACCACCCAACAGGTAAAACCACAAAAATAACCAAAAAACAAAAAAGTTTTGATGAACTGTTTGATTAAAAGGTAATCAAATAGGTTTTAGAAAATCCCTTTAGGGCCCAACATCATGTTCTCTCCATTTACTAGATAATTTTCTACCTGAATCGATGCTTTCAACAAAGCTAGAATTAACAGTCCCGACAAGCCCCAAATATCTCAAATATCGACCTACCTTTTGTCATCCATGGAGACCAAAGAAAATGCTTGCATCAGAATAAAAAATAAAGAAATAAAGAAAAAGGAAAAAAAGAGCCTAGGTAATTAATGTAACAATTTAATGGGTGGTAGCCCCACGTGCCATGGAACCAATTATGGGATGACACGTGGGCCCATACAGGTATGGCCCCTACCTCCCACCAATTAATTAATCACATGATAGAGTGGGGCTCGCTACCCAATCCTGGTGTTCTCATTTTATTGTACCTCTATAAATGTTTAACTATTAATAAATAAGCTCCAAATTATTAGTATGATGATCTATGATTAATAATCAACTATGATAGATTATATAATTAATTATATCCTGTTGTTCCTTGTTTGGACCCTTGTGTGGTAAGATTTGAAGAAAATGTTGTTTGTCGTTATCTTCATCTACCATATCTGACCAAAAAGAAGAGGAATTTTACTAGACATTAAGATATTTCTTTGTAGATTAATCTATGCTACATGCCGCTATAATTCTTTTAATTTTGAATTAGGACATGACCACATGTATACCTCCTTGCTGCCGACACGGATGGAGCTTGAAAAGAACAACCAAAAATACTGTTTCTGTGTTGGGATTTTATTAGATTATTTATTTGACAACTGGGATTGATTTGAAAATTTAATTGAATATCAAAGCAATATAATTCAAAGACAAAATAATGTGTTTGCCATTTTGGTGAGTGGAAAATAGGTAGCAATAGAGCTTCCTAGTGCTAGTTTTCAAAAGTAAGATGATGAATCATATTATCTATTTACTTGATTCAATGTTCATAAACTGTGTTTTCATCTTGGAGGAGCATAAAGTCGGTTATTAATTTCACTTGGGCAGGTCACGGACAAATTGAAAATAAATCAATTTGTATGCTGGTAGGTATTGGATTTGTCATGGGGTTCTTGGATTAAACCAACCAAAAAGCTATTGTCATCGTCAAAGTCCTAATCACTTTGAAATTAATGGCACCAACTTCTTGATGAAGTTTAGTTATCAACTTGTTACAATATTACAATCAAGTTGTCTTTTATATCATTTTATTATTTATATGGTAAGGTTTTAGATTACTTAAATTGTATTAGTTTTAGTCATCCATCATTCTATGGACTTGTTATCATGTATTAACATAATTTAGATGCTCAACTGTCCATTAACTTAACCCACATGTCCCACAACTCACAAAATAACACTTTTGGTAATGCCATGATTTTTTAGTCTAGTGCGACTGCCATGGGACGATTATTTATTTTGGAATAAAAATTGAAAAAGTTTAGCATCATTGAGGAACAACATTCAGTTGTAACAAATTTAATATTTCATAGGTAAACAGGCTAATTTTGCAATTAATTCCATGACTTCCAATTTCATAGTTTCAGGCCAAAAATTTGAAAGGTAGAAAGAGTAGCAAGATTTGAACCTCTTTAAAATGTATGTAACCCCTTTATATAAGTATGCACCATTATTTATTATTATTATTTTTTTAAAAAAATAATCATATCTCTTATAAGCTTACCTCAAACGTTACCAATTATTCCATTTTCTTTCATTTTTAACATATATTATAGAAAAATAAATTATAAGTACACCACAGCTTCTCCTTAATTTTTGATGGAGCTGGGCTACTTCTTCCTCCATCTTTTTTAATCTAGGATGGACAAAACACTAGCCCCCTCTCACTTTTCAATTTGGGTTTTTTTTTTTTAATTATATATATTATTTAATTTGGTTTAGTTAGTAACAATTTAAACAGGTAAATAGTTAATATGAATAATAATGCATTTTGATTAGTTTTTTTTTAAAAAAAAAATTACATTTTGATTAAAATATTGATAATTTTGCAAATATATATAAATTAGGGGTGTACATAAGGTTTAGAGGGGTGCAAATATGGCCACTCGACTAGACATGGTTGTGTGGATTAGCTCTTTATTTTTAACTTGAAAAATGGACTATCATATTTAAAACTTGAGTGACTTATATTTCCATCTCAGTAGAGTTATATCATCCTTTTGTACACACACTCCACCAAAGTTAAAAAATTATAAATTATAGAGAAAATGGCACAAGCACCCTTAACATTAGATAATATTATACCTTGACATTAGATCTCGTATTTATGATGAATTGATAAAGGATGATATACTGATGATGAACAGTTGAAATTATGATTTTAGATGATGAAGAATGTTGGATTTTTTTATTACATAAATTTTTTAAAATTAACAAAATAAGTACTAAGGGCAATTCAGACTTTACATTGAATAAGTCAGTCAACAGACTAATGGCAGTGAATTTAGTGAGATGGAAATATCAAATGTTAAGTGTGTCTGTGTAATTTTTTCTATAATTTATAATTTTCGAAAACAATATTTAATGGGTGTATGTACAAAAGGGGTGTACGTAGATACAACTTTAGCCGGGTGCCTGTATTGTCACTCTTAAAACTTTAAACGGAGGCATAGCTAATTGGGCCTAAATGTCACATGGTGATGGACTGGACATTTGGCCTACGTAGTTTGCTCTGTAAGTTGAACTCTGCTTTTGTTGGTTTAAAGCTTGACACGGGCTTCACACTGTTTGCCATTTAGCCCAATTATTTTATAGAAGATAAAAAAATAATAATGATTTAAATCTGATTTTTCATTGTCAAAACAAATTATTTTATATTTCAATATAAAATCATTCATTTAGTCTCGGTTCAAGGATCGAAATAGGTTTTCAACTGAACCAACCTTAGATCAAAAGTAATTTAATAATTAAATAATTGTATTTTGAATAAAAGTAGTTAGAAATTTAAAAAAACAAATTTAAAATCTTATACTTGTACTCTTTGTTCGTTTTTATGTGATGGGCTTGGGTATGAGAAAGTATTACTTTTAATTTATGATATCTTTAATTATTTAAATTTTGTTTTAATTTTTTTATTCAAATAACGAGGTAAATTTGATTACGAACAATATGACAATGATAATCCATTCTATCATTCGGATATAAAAGTTAGTAACTTAATGTTACTAATTTTAAATCACGTATGGTAAATATGTATGAAAACTGATATATAATAAACATTGCAATGGTTTAAAATTTAAAAAAACACTTCTTATTAAAGTCTTTTTGAAATCCAATTTAGGGAAAAAAAAAACACTTAGGGAAAAATATTACTGCATTTTAATGTGTTTTGTTTATGATTTTTCTCAATTTTAATGTTTCTAATTTTTTTCATTTCTGCATTGATAATTTCAATTTTTAAAAAAATTGAAACTTATCAATTTTCCTTATATATAAGATATTTCTATTATCAGTACCTTCTAATTTTAAAATATTAGAATGAATTAATCAAATTCATCAATTATATTATATTTTCTATTTAATTTAAATGTAATAAATGAATTTGATTGGTTCATCATAACTTTAAAAGGTTACGAGAGACATTGATGATATAATCACTTTTTTTATATATGTATGAAAAATAAAAACAGAGGTATTTGAGGTAACCAATCTCCCAACGCCACGTCAGAATCATAAAATCGTGAGCGTGAAACCACCCGCATCTAAATATTCTCTCCTAAGTCAAAATTTTTTCTCATTTCTGCACTAGGATGCTGTACCTTCTCCTCTTACTTGCTGTTGCACCAAAAAATCAAATTTTAGGGTTTCAAATTTCCATGGCTTCAACACATCTCGACGACGTATGTCCGTCAATCTTTTCATTACATCACCTTTACACGCACATGATATTCACGAATTTATTTTATTTTCATTTATTTTTTCAACCTTCAATACTGCAGGACGACGACTTTGGTGGTGATTTCGCTGGAACTCACAACGATAGACTTTCAGGTTAGTTTCACATTTTTTTGTGAATTCATTCGCAACTTTTGATTCATTTGATTGTTTGATCTTATACGAGTGGAAATTTATAGGCAACAAGAGAAGCTTTGGTGAAATTGAAGACGATGAGGATGATATTTTCGGTTCTAAAAAGGTACATTAGTTAGTGAATGACTTCGCTTGCACTTCATTTACCTCTTTTTATTTCAATAGCTGCGTTTTTGTGAGTACTGTAGTGGCTGCTCTGTTACTTGATTTGCGATTGCCATATTGTTAAATATTTGCCGTTATATTACTAGAGAACGCAAGAGCTAAGTGTTTTTAACTTTAATGCTGAACTGGAATGATGTTTATGAAGAATTTTTTTTTTCAATATCTCATTAAGATTTGTTTCATTACAAGTAGCTTCGGCTTGTTCTGTTAAGTTTTTTGAAGCAGTTATGCAGTTTATAAACTTCCTTTGGAATGAATTTGCTGTTTTCTTGTGATAGTTTTTAGAATGGGATCTAGCGTTGCCTTGCAGTGTGCATCGGAGTTCTGTGTCACCTATGTCAGGCTGTCCTTAGTGAAATGATTTCAACTTACGTCGTAGTTGGCTCTTTTGGTTGTTTGTGTATTTCGTAGTCTTGTTTGGATTGATTTATTCGCTGTGAAAATTTGTAATAATGATTGTATTCTTGAAATGTAGATTAATTGAAGTTGTTTACTATTGTTCTTATAATGTTGTTGACATGGTTAGATTTTTTGAAGATTTATTGTGATGTATCCCATCGTGAGTAAAAAATGTAGAGTTAGTGTATTCAAGACAATAAGATTTGGTCTGTTTATGTTGCAGGGTAATTCAAAAGCAGAAGAAGCTGTTCCTGGTGTTACAACTGGGATGATTTTGACTCTCCGTGAGAGGTTTTGTAGAATCAAGGACATTTTATTTTCTGTTCAAAGTTGAAACTCTCATGTTCTAATGGTTAACCTTCAGTATTTTTTAAATTCTTACGTGTTTTTTTTTTTTTTTTATTGCTATTTATTTTTTTGGCAGTCTTGAGACTTGTAAGAACACACTTGCGACATGCCAAGTATGTAATTCTTCATTTATTGATGCAAATATTTTTTATGTTTCGTTATGTTCAGTGTGTGTGTTTTTTCTTGATGCATTCAGGTTTACTTGAAGGGACTATCAGGTCTCTATATCAATGTTGAGAGATAGATCCATAAGCTTGAGGATTAAAACTGTAATCTCAGTAATTTAGGGGAATTTTTCTTGTGGAATTTGGTTTTTGCTGTTTGTGACTGGTTGCATTTTTTATGTTCTTTCTGCTAGTGTGTCTAATTTATCAATATTATATTAAAAAAAGTATAACACATCCTTTATTGGACGGAACTGCTGTAATTTTCCTGAGCCGATACTAAAATATAGGCCCTCTTTTAGTTTGCTGGTGACTTTTATTTACTGAAACTTACTTGGGGGGAAAAAAAAAGCGGCAAGAGGCTAGTATACTAGAACTCTGTGGAGGTTCATTTTGGTTGCTACAATTCTGATGTATTTTGATTGAAACTATGATGATTCAAATTAATATTTTTCTCATATGGTCCATCCTATGTTTTGGTTTTGAAACATTAGTCTTATCCCATGTGATGAACTTATTTTCTATGTCTATGCTGATTTTCAATTCAAACCATTTAAGGTTGAATAGTTTATCCAATTTACTGAAGCATGCTTTACAGTTATGCTAAAAATGTAATATTTCCTCCTCTTACTGCCTCCTCAACTTTGTCAGTTATTGAATTATGATCATGGTTTCAGTTGGATCTTGAAGCTGCGAAACTGGAGATCCAGAAGTGGCATTCTTCATTTCAAAATGAACCCTTTATACCACCTGGGGCATCTCCTGGTTAGCGTTTTATGCATGTTTTGCGTAATTATTTCTATAAAGTTGTATTTGAAAACGTAATTATAGTACAATTGTTCTGTGTTTGTTATTAAAACAATTGATTTCTGTTATTTTTTGTAGAACCTAAGTTAGTTATCAGTTATCTTCAGACCATAAGATCCTCCGAGGAGACGTTGAAAGAACAGGTAACAGTTAATTTTGTTTCCCTTATGCTTTCTAAGGATTGTTGCCTGTGCAAGATTTAGACCCTGTTGTGTTTTATCATCAGCTAGAAAAAGCAAAGAAAAAAGAAGCTGCATTCATTGTAACATTTGCAAAACGGGAACAGGAAATTGCAGAGTTGAAAGTGAGTCTCTTTTTCTCTCTGTAGTTGGCATTTGTGTTCCTCATATTATATTGTCTATGTGCACAGTACAGTTTTTGTTACATCTCCTTGATAACAATGTATGAGACGAATGTTATTCTCTTTATTGGATAAAAAAATATTTGTTTAACATTGTATTTGATAACAATGTATGATCCTCAATTCCGCATAGCATGTTTTAAACTTAACTCCTGTAATGTTGCCTAACAGATGGCTGGGCAAATTTAAGTAAAGACTCTTGATGATTGGAGATTGAGTTTATTACTCTGGGGTTGCGTAGGTTATATAATTACATTGTGAAAGTTTGAGAAAATTAAAACCTTTTTTTTTTCTATCATGTTAAGAAATAGAATTGTCTAGTTGAATGCAGTAGGCTACCATTATGGTTTCTTTCACTGATGAAAAGTGAGCTATTTGTTAATTGTGAGGCAATCTACATATTTCCTTAGAATGAATTAATTATGAATTGTTATTTTCCTGTTAAATTTTAACTACATGGTTATTGACTGCATTGATGTTATCTCTCCTAACATGGATTTCGTTTTGACTTTTCAGTCTGCTGTCCGGGACTTGAAGGCACAACTTAAGCCACCATTGATGCAGGTATTATAGATTTGTTGTTGTGATGTGCAATATTTGTGGATTTGGAAGATCATTTTCCTCCGTTATACTTAAGTTTACTGTTCTGCCTATATATCTGCATCTGCTTCCTCCAATAAGGTTCTCCTTTAAGAAAAGAATACTGCTTACATTATTAAAATTGAAATAAACAAATTACTATAAACTTTTATGTGTCAACATAGTTGTGTTCATGTGTTGTGCGAATTACATTGGTTATAGTGAAACCTAATGGGAAACGACATACTGTTTGGCATTTGCTTATGCTGTTTGATGATGTCTAAAAGTAGCCCTCTTTCTTCTGTGTATGGTTACTGTAATTATTAAGGTGATAAAATTGCATAAGAATGTCATTGTCCTGTCCTTTCATTCTTTAATTGTGATCATTCATTGAACTTCTTCCTTCCAATCTTTCCAGAAATTGGTAAGGGAAAAATTTGTTGCAGAATCTTTACTTGTGTACATGGTGATTGCCAAGAACTGAAACTGGTAAAAGATGGGGGGATGTTTCGGTGACAAGGGTAAAACTGAATGCTGAATGGATCACAACCAACTGCTACTGGATTATTATTATTATTATTATTATGATTATGATTATGACGACGACGACGATGATGTTGTTGTTGTAATTTTAAGAATTCTGATGAATACTTGGTGCTATCTCAAACTCCCACCCTAAGCTAGTATCTGGAATCCTAATAAAGATTATGCCATTAATAAGAAGCAATCAAAGTTAAAAATACCCTACTATTTGCTTAAATTTCGCTGGTGGAAGTAAGCTTTGGTATCTAAGGCCTTTTTTCTAATTTCAAATATGATTCTCTCGCATGTGCTTATATCTTGCTGTCAGAATATGATATGCAAAGATATTTAAGTGTTTGTGTTAACATTAGTCTTCCTTATGCTTCAAATGCAATGCAATGCAATATCTCCAAATGTAATGATGTTTTGCTAAAGTGTAATGTTTTTGGGTGATCAAACTGGCACAAATTCTGTGGCCCTAGTCATCTGATGTTGTTATGATCTACATAGAAACATATTATACAAACCTTATTTTAAAATAATAAAATATTTGTTTTGTTATGTTAATTTTTTATGAAATTTTGCAAGCAACTTAGTTTTCTGTTGGGATTTATGTGATAGGCAAGGAGGTTACTGCTCGATCCGGCCATTCATGAAGAATTTAGACGATTAAAGGTTTGTGCTTAAATGTTGTTATGTGCCATTGTGTGTTAGATGTCTTAAAGTGAATATATTACATGTAGATATCACCTTAATTTTATCAAGGTCGGATGGTAATGCTATAGAAATAAACTTACTAGTAAATCGTCTCGAAGTTTCAGTAATTTATGGTTGTATAGGACCTTGCTATGTAACACCTAGGTTGTTGCTCTGCACATGGATAATCTATTTTGGAGTTTCTTGCCTGTTGAGGTTGTTGCATGCTCTTTGTTTGCTGGTTAAATTGTTTATGGTTTGTAATGTTAGAATTTGGTGGAAGAGAAGGACAAAAAGGTGAAGGAACTGGAGGAAAATATTGCTGCTGTTGCTTTCACTGCAAATAGCAAGATGGGGAAAGCATTGATGGCAAAATGTAAAACCCTGCAAGAGGAAAATGACGAGATTGGTCGTCAAAATGAGGAAGGAGAGGTACTGCTTCTATGTTATCTTGATATTTATGCAATGATTTTGTACTTGTTTTCTCTTTAGCTTAAAGCTTGGTTCTTTCATGGATTTGCTTATTTATTTATCTGGGTTTGCTTTGTGTATGACATGCTTATTTATATGCAAAATCACAGTGCCTGTTTTGAAGGGAGAAGAGAGAGAGCAGAGGGGAAAGGGGGTTGGTTGGATGTGTGATTTATAGTGAGATTGTTGGATGCTTAAACTTGTGTCTTTATACACTCCAGTTTCTTTATGTGGCTTTAAATATTGTTACTGTGCATGTGACCCTGCTGTGTTTATATTGCTTTTTCTTAGTTAAGACTGTAGAAACTTTAAGATACAATTATATGAGTATGCACTCTGATTTAATCTTTACAATCATGCTGAATAAATTTCATTATACTATTGCTTTTATTTTTCTTTTTGCAATAATTTCTTTTATTTTTTCTTAAAAGCCATTATTTCTTGAAACATTTTTCCTTGTATCAATATACATCTTATTTATATTCTTTTCTGATTATTGGTGTGCAGACACATCAACTACAGTTGAAACTTGCTTTGCAGAAATCTCAAAATGCAGAACTTAGAAATCAGTTTGAAGGTTAGTAACACATATATTGTTTGTATATTTGTCAACATCTTTTCTCAAAAATTAGACATTTTTTTACTTGATTTTATGGGCCCTTTTACTGGGAGGAAACTTTGGGTTACTATTTATCTTGATTCTTGACTTCTCATCTGCTGTGGAGTTAACCTAGTTGTTATAGTATAAATTTAATTTGATCCTATTTGTGGTGTTGCATACAGGCCTGTACAAACATATGGAGGGGCTAACAGATGATGTGGACAGATCAAATGAAATGGTTTTCTTCTCATTTTTCTTATATTAATGTGTTAACTGGTCTGAAGCATAGAATCATTATGCCACCTAAAAGCTTTATTTTTATTCTCTCAGAAAAACTTAGGATTCTCTTGGACCATTCACTGAATTTCGATCTTTAATTGCCTTTTTTGACCTCTGGATTCCAACATCCGTAGATCGTCTCCTGTTCTTACACACATATAGAACATACCTCTTACACTGTCACACTCACATTTTTGGTTAATCTTTAGGCAAGCAAGGCAAAACTTGATGTTTAATCTAGGTCTGTAATTGGTACTGTTTTTAAGCCTCTACTGTCGACTGCAGTATATAATAATTTTCGACCATCCACTGTGGATTGCAGTATGTAAGGATGTTAGAACTGCCACTGTCAATTGCGGTTTATAAGAATTTTAGACCCTTTGCACTTGCAAATTGGGTGTGAACTGTGAAGAAGGAAGAAAAAGTCATGATTATACTGAAATCTTCTTCTTTTGCAGGTGCTCATCTTAAAAGATAAGCTGGAAGAGAAAGATCGTGAAATCGAAAGACTGAAGCAGGAGCTGCACCAGAAGAGCTTATTGGAAGATGAGAAAACTAGTTCAGTTCCTGATAAGAAAATTAATGAAGAGATAGCATTACCTGAGGAAGTTGTAAACTGAGATGTAGACTTACAAATTTTGTAGGATATTATCATTTTTTATCCTCTGTATGTTGTTGTACTGTGTACATTAAGTAGGTTTTATTACTTTGTTAATAACTTGGAAGTTGTTTTGCGGACTGCATTATTGCGGGGTGGCGCTCCGCACAAGTGAGAGGACGAGGTTTATTTGCTTCCTACATTTTTTAGTACGTGCATTGCATTTATTCTGTGCCAATGTTTAATTCTAATACTCGAGTTGTGTGCATTATGGCGGATAACATTAGCGGTTGCCTGGTGTAATTGCCCAGGTCTAGGTTCACATCTGGCATAGATAAGTTATCCAAGCAGGTGTGTTTAATTTGCATCATTAACCATCTAAATGCGATTTCAATATCAAATTATTATTCTATTGGGATATAACATTTGTTTTTCTACCTTTTACGCGGATAGAGAGATCAACGGTGGTTACCATTCAAATGAGGCCCAATCGACGAATAAATGAAAATACATTGGACATAGTTTTGGTACTCATTTTAGGCCATTGTCCATTTGAGCCAACTCAAAGTTTCAAAGCACCTGCATGTGCATAGATCAAAGCTCTCACCCTAAAATTCACTCGCTATGTGTTTAATTTTTATTCAAACAAAATAGGAATTTGGCAAATGATAATATTAGGCAAGCATGCCAGAGATTAAAGAAGGTCATTGATCAATCACAGGTGTCTCTATATATGTACAATGTCTAGAAAAAGATCATAATTTAAATCAGGACAATAGTAAAAATGCATAATTCATTTGTAAGCAAAATCAGAATATTAACACTCAAACAATCACGTAGGGTCATGCTGACCACCACAAATTTGGACGAGGCAGTGCCTGGATGATTTATTTATGCTTTGTTCTTCCCTGAGGCCATCCCAAGCCAGCACTGCCAATGTTTCCAATTGCTTGTATAGGTTTGATCAAGCCCTTTGTTGTACTACCAAGCGCCTCACCCTGCACATATTTTAGAACATGATTTAAAATTCATGTTTGGCCATTGAACAGTGGGACTATCTCATCCATTAAAAATTTTCCTGAATAGTCATCATCCCCAAACCGAACAACACAGTCACATTTTTAATTATAAGAAATCTTCATAAAATCGTGGGTTACCCTGCAAAGTTAAGTCAACCTTTCACCAAATCATTACATAAATTAGCTAGTGATGATCCCGCCAGACTTGGTTTCTAATAATGGGATCTTAACTTATATAATCTTTTAGAAAAGGAGTGCATAAAACATAAAAAAATGTGAAATAATTTTACCTCCTTCCAGCCCATGCTTTCTAGTATTCTTCTGGCATAGCTACCAGTTCCAAATGACATATTCAAGGCTTCAGCTGCAGCTTCCTCTGTGGTGGTGGAAACAGGAGATTGTTCCCTGCCATCATTGCTGACCATAAGTCTCTTTTGCCCTGGACCCACACCAAAACCACCATGCAAGGTTCTTCTCTCAGCAGCTCTATCCCTATATACATGGCTTTGATGCTGGCAATACAGATAATGAACAATATGTGAAATTTTGATTTCATAAACCAGTATATAATCTACACCAATTAGACAGCAAAAACAAGATATATGATAATCCTAAAAGTATGTAACAGGAATTTGAGAGGTTGGTTTATTGTGATATTTTGAAGTCTAAAATCACGTAAAGCTTCGGCAACTACATAAGTTCATCATTAAAAACCATATTCATTCAAAGTTCAATGCTACAACTATAGAAAATTCAACATTATTCAAGCATATTTTATGTGTATAATGAAACATGATAAGAATAGTTTTCAAGACAAAAAGTTACCTTCGCAGATGCAGAGAGTTGATCTGGCAAAGTAGATGAATCACTGTACTCTGTGACTCCACCAGATGACTCGGACTTATTATTTTGAATGAGTTCAGATTGTGGGAAAAATTCTGGGAAGCCCCAATCTTTTGTTGGGTTAGAAGAATCATAACTAGACAGGGAAGCTAAATATTTTGCACTAGGGCTCCGCAACTTATAGACTTGCCCTGAAATGGGGCAATGATCAAGCAGCCACATAAGTTTATAATTTTGCACAAACAACAGAATGTGTTTTCCTTTTTTGAAATTCTAAAACTGGAACATATTAGATAATTACTAACAACCTTATATGTAAACTTATAACGGAGGCAATCCAAACCTGTTGTAACTCGTACCAGATCAAGATGAACTTCACGTATTGGGGCAGTTTTCAAGAGATGGCCACCAGAAGGCATGGATGGATGGAGTTTGACAGACCGTCTCACCAAATGCCCAACCAGTCTTGTCACCTGATCTCTACCATCCTTTCTGCATTCCATGACCACTGCCCAATCCCATAAATTAATAACTGGGAACGCTAAAACTGGTTCTTCCTCGGATTGAATAACTTGACCGTACTGTGAACGCCAGTTTTCTTCATCCCATGTTATACCTGTATAAATAAAAGCTCAGGGTGAAAATATGTCTTGAGGCAACCACTTCAATAAGTGAATAAATTTATGTGTTGAGGCAACCATTTCAATAAATGAATAAGTTTACTTACTTTTCCATTCATTGTTATCATTAAGTAGTTGGCTTTGACATCGAACAGTTTAAGTGTTTGATATTTTATAGAATAAATAGGAGTACTTAACAAATCCAGCCATGAATAATTTTTACAACCACAAAACGAGCTATTATGCTGTGCTCTGTGGATGAGAAGAATCTCAGAGTTGTTATTCTGTGAATTACAAGAAAATCATTACCTAAGGACTGCAAAATACAGATCGATAATCTTAGAACAAAATGAATCTCAATCAATACATTTATGTAGTGATACACGGGCATACCTTCTTCTAAAATTCCCTCAGTTGAATGAATTAAATCCTGATGGTCCTCCGGTGGGAACCATTCCCCTTCTTCTAGCTCAAGACAGTTGCTGTTTCCTGTACATAAATAAAAGATAACCATCACATCTCTTCCAGTGCATAAAATCTAATTACAACATAGTAACCTTCGTACAAAAAGATGCAGAAGAAATGTGACAAACCATCAGCTGAAAACTTGAAGTCATCCCCTTCATCCACTGCGGGAGGCATCATCTCACCATTAGTACCGTCGTCTGCTTGGTTATAACCAGACAGATAAAGGTCAATCAGAGTTTCTTCTAACCTGAATTCATTAAAATCATTGTCAGAAAAGTTATATCAAAGCAACAACTGATATTGAAACTGATGACACACAAACACTAAGTAGCCTACCATTCTGATGGTGGAGGTAAATTTTCAGGTGTTTGATTCCTAGTGTATGCTTGGTGTCCTGCCGACAAAAGGAGTGGTTAATTGATCAAAGTCACTGCAGTGAAGGAGTTCTACCTGTTACATGTTATTTGAATAGGTACAAATTACTATACAAAACAGGCTCAATCAATTGCCTAAGTAAATTAATGATTTGAGACACTTCCCAGATGGAAGCTAAATTGATATATCACTGAATGATGAGGGAACCAATCTACCCAAATAATCCTATCTGATACTGTTAACTGTTGTTATTTGGAGTTATTTTACAAACCAGGCTCATTACTGCTTCAGTGAATTAAGAGAGTCACGGTGCACTTGGAGGAGCAGCAAATAATCCTGATTGGATGAAACAAAGAAACAGTGACCTATGGGACAGGATTTTAGCTGTCCCTACAGTTATATCTCATAAAGGTAGGATGTGTGAAACCCATGGCTACAGAAACCAACGACTATATGCAAGCCAAAAACAAAGAACACTTCTATATTCAATCCATCCCATCCAATTTAACACGATCCAATTTAGCATGCCGAATAGAGCCTCAAAACTTGTCTAAGTAACAAATAATTGATTGATCAGAATCTGATGGAATCATACATAACACCTCGACTAGTCCTATCTGATCTCTGAAGTACCTCCCGTAAACACCATTTCTCCAAAAAAACCCCATATCTCCAATCCCCTTTAGTAAGCTGGGAGTGCGTAGAAGCCCCAGTGCACAACTTTCAGGCCAGAAACTAATTAAGTGAACCCACAACTCCAACCAGAACAACAATTTACAACACAAACACATCAACAGATAGACAAATCACTTAATCCAAATACATCCACCACCACAATCACAAGCACAATCCCATCAAAATAACACACAAATCTAATGCATAACCAGTACACAAGTGATCCATACGAGCATGATCACCATCTTTTCTAATAATCCAGTTTCACACAACAATCAAAGTATATGACACTACAACTTGGTACACAGAATCACATTACCCAGCAAGCACACAAAGCTCACCTGCATCCAGAAGCACAACATTACTGCCTTCTATACACCGGTCAGCTTCAGGCTCATCTAACTGGACCAAACCCTGATTCTCATCATAATGTTCGGACAACTCATCTTGAACACGATTATCTGTCACAGTTGCTCGACAATCATTAACCTGAAACAATGTGATACTATAAACTTAGAACCATTCGACACAGCAGTTACCAGACCCAAGAAAGAAACATAATTGGAGAAAAATCGAAGTAAAAGGCAGGTACCTGGTGGTGAGAGTCCAAAGGCACATAATTGTCATTCTCGAATTTGTAATAAATACCATCTCTACTACTATAGTACCATCCAGCATTTGGATCGTGGTAAAATCCACTACTGCATCGATTTCAGGTAAGCAAAATCAAGTCATTCACATATGGAATCTTTGCAAAATCCAGATATATATAATTAAGCAAAAATTGAATGAAAACCTGGCGTGAAAGTAGAGCTGAGAGGTTTCGTCCCATACAAATAAGCTGTCGTTGCCGGTCTTTAAGTCTTTTGAATCATCTCCTTCTTTTGTTCCCGCCATCTCTCACTGGAGGAGATCTCTACAAATTCCAATCCGGCCATTCAAGAGATGAAGAAGACATTCAAAACTCACCGTTTTATGCCAGTTAATTGAAAATTGAATTGAGTGCCTCCACGGAGCTCTGGCCCGTTAATGTAGTCCAATTTGGAACAGATTTTGGGCTTTTCAAATTGTTCCGGGCCCAAAGCATTTATATATATGACAGGGGAGAAGTTAATTAGCCACGTAATACATTGTCTCAAATCATTTAAAATTGTGCAACCAATATTTCTTTCTTAAAAGAAATTAGGGGTTGTTTGTTTTTTTATCTGAAGACTGAACAGTGCTGCTGAAGACTGAAAGTTGAATAGTGACTAAAATCTGAAATCTGAAATCTGATTGACATGTTTGTTTTTTTTTTTCTTACCTCTAAATGTATAATAATCTTGTTTATTTTTTTAAGTTAAAATTATCTGATTATTAGTAATTTGACATTTATATCCTTTTATCATTGGTTGTTGTGTAATTTTATTTAATATAATACAAACAATTGTAATAAATTATTTAATATTAAAACACTTATATATATAATATTTTTATTCATAATTAAAATAAGATTAATTATTATAGTAGAATCAATTAAGTTTATATGTTCAAATAAAAATAAACAAAATAATTTTAAATTGAATTACTATTATAACAAAAGTTGAAATTGTAACTGATATATATAGTATTTTTATTAATAATTAAAATAAGATTAATTAAAATAGTAGAGTCAATTAAATTTATATATTCAAATAAAAATAAATAAAATAGTTTTAAATTAAATTACTATTACAACGAAAATTGAAATTATAAAGTAATATATATTTTCTGATATAATTAAACAAGAATAATCAAATACTTAAACAATTGATTTGTGATCTGGTCTATAAGTTGTTGCATAAATATTTTATCAATAAATATTCTTACCAGAATTTAATTAAAGAAATATAGTAATCCAGCTATAAAAAAAAATTTGATGTTGAGATGTTTAGGATTTTTATTTTTCAATGTTGTTTATTAAAATATTAAAAGAAATTTTTATAATATAAAATTAAAACAAACTTGAAAACATATTATTTTAGTAAGGATAAACTTGGAATAATATATTTATAAATCATTAAATGATTTTGTATTAAGTGAAAAGTCAAAAAATGTTACCTTTTTTTTTCCAATGATTTTTAGGTGGTTTTAAGTGATTTGACCACTTAAAAAAACAAATAAAAATATCTTAATTAGCCAAATTCAGCACCATTAAGTGTTAAGCGCAAAAAACAAACAACCTCTTAGTGATCAATATTTACAGCCACCGTCTCGATATTATCAGCGACAAAAGGAAACAGCAAGTGAGGACAACCTTAGTTAGATGCCCCGAAGAAGGCAACAAAAGTTTCCTAGAATTCAGTCGAGAGTCTAGACAAATGGATGAGTACAGAGCAAATGTAATGAAAGATTATAAAACATGTCGTTTCTACTTTCTATTCTACGGTGGCCGACAAATTAACAAAGTTGTAGCCAACATGGTCGTGTTGTGCACCGCTACTTCAAGTAGTAGTTGTTCAATTGCAAGCTCGAATCAGGAGCCCGAATTACAAATTAGTGTCGCCCCACATGTCATACTATTTTGGTATTTTTGCTCATGCATCGGCGTTGTGGCGTCTCTTAAAATTGCGCTCGTGGCTTGTGTATTCGTTTGTTGCACTGTGCATGGCTCGCCTTCCCTTACACGTGTCTAACCTTCCCTCTTTTATGTCCACGTGCTCCTACTCGACCTGCCTTCCACGATGCTAGACAATTGTGTATGTATATGATTCGTAAGATACTTTTAATTTTTTAAGATATTGAGACGACTTGAAAAATAATTGGGATCAAGTTAATAGAATTTTAACAGCACGATCTAAATAAACCGTGCTCATGTAGCTATTACCATTTCGTTGCAAGACGACCATTACATGATACTTTTCATTTAGGGAACATGAAATGACATGTTAAAATATTTCAAAATAATAATAATAATAATAAATGATGTGTTAAAATAAACATGTGCCTATAAAGTATGAAGATGATAATGGGTTTTGTGAAATCTGTAAGAGTTTGCGGTGAAATTGAAAAGTTATGGTCCGTGCGTATACGTCACCACCTTAACTTGTTCGTAATCCAATTACGAATTGAGGGATAAAACGGTAATTGCAATTTGGGTGAGAGGCCATGGTGGGGTACTCATAAACTGATAACGACTTTGATTTATGGAAGGACATAATTTTTTAGAGGTGACTTGCGATTTCTACGTGGAATTTGAAATAGATAACAACTGGGGTCGTGATATAATTTTGGTTCAAACTCACACTCTTTGTTCATTACATAAACAGAGGAAATCTCGATCTAAAATTGACAAGTAATTTTTAATTAAGAGAGTGGCATTTATAAATAAATATAATGTCATATTGATATCCAAAGTAGAATTAAAAACTAAAAGGAGGTCCATTAATTTATGTAAGTTGGCGGCAATCTGGAAGAGTAAAGAAGCTCACGAAACATCTAGAAAAACTAAGTGGGACGATGATCATTAGATGTGCTTAATAAAGGCACGAGAGCGAATAAGGGAGAGACTTCATAAAGTCCTAAAGTACAGTGTACATTTTATTTTAACTTACTTTAACCGAACCCACTTAAGGAAAAACGATCCCTGCCAATGCCATTTCGAAACCCTTGCTCCCTTACAAATTTGTACACAACTTGCCCTCATAAGTTCCAAGGTGCCACAAACACCGGCAATTAGCTTGTGTCGAGAACGACTTTAACTTCTTCTCTTTTTATTTTTTTAACATATGGGTTTGACTATCATCTTTATAGGCTTACAGTTGATCCAAAACTATTATTATTGATGGATAATATTTTTCAATTAATAAAGTAGTGAAATAATTGAAAATTAATTTGATTACCGGAAACATTGCTTTTATTTGGAATGACATACCCGTTTTTTAAAAAACATAGAAGAAACCAATCAAATGACACTTATGTCCCCACAAACGTTTGTTAGTAGTATGACCCACGATCGACAGTAGTACTCCCTCCAACAAGTAGCTTGTTACCATATAGAAGCAAATCACAGCCAAGTCGCTAGATTCCATAATCGGTCCCCTTAAACTTTTATATAAACCACCCTTTAGTCCTTGCCTTGATCACAAACGAAACCTAGCAAAAAAACATGTCTCAGAATCACTGGCAAGCACCATTTTTTTCCATGGCTCCGAGCTTTAAGCAAGAATGCTCTAGATACAATGAGGCTTCTTGATAGTGGAACACTATCATCCACAACCTTGAAATGAGCAAACTTTCTGGCTAATTTGCGAATTTCCAGCAATGAAGTTTGTTGTGTTTTTTGTACAATTGTGCTTTTTGCATAATTAATTCACTTGCTGCTTGTTAAGCAAGAAGCTGAAACTCATGGTCATTAGCTTCAACAAGGTTACCAGAACTCTTTTTTCTCACTAACTAGTCCTGAATTCAACAGAGATCACACTACCACTTCACCACCAATATTAGTTTCTCATTCATCAAATGTAGCACTACCTTCCTCAAATGATTCACAGTCTTTACAACCACAAGGAAATGTCCATTCAATGGTCACTCGATCCAAGGCTGGAATCTATATTCAAAAGTTTGGCTCACACACTTTAATGAGATAGAACCTGAGACAGTAAAACAGGCTTTGGCTCATTCAAAATGGTTTCAAGTAATGAATGAATCATTGTTAGCCTTACAACAAAACAACACTTGGACCTTGGTTTCACCTTCTTCATAAAGAAAGATTATAGGCTACAAATGGGTGTTTCGAATTAAAAGAAATCCAGATGGCTCTTTACTCAAGTACAAAGTAAAACTTATAGCAAAAAGGTTTCATCAAATTGAAGGTTTTGACTTTTCAGAGACATCTAATTTTGTTGACAAGCTTTCCACTGTCAGAATTGTGTTTTCCATTACTGTTAACAAAGGTTGGTCTTTAAGACAACTGGATGTGAATAATGCATTCCTTAATGGTAGCATTGATGAAGATGTTTATATGATGCAACCTCCAGGTTTTGAAGACTCACCTAATTCCCCATTGGTCTATAAGCTTCATAGCCTTATATGGTTTAAAACAAGCACTTAGGGCCTAGTTTGACAAGTTTAAGGAGTCTCTTGTGCACTTAGGCTTTGTCTCCTCCAAAGCAGATTCTTCTTTCTCCTGTAAGTTCACTACTCATTTCACCATCTATATACTAGTCTATGTAGATGATATTATCATCAATGGCAGCAGTTCTTTAGCTATTGATGCTTTGGTCCATCAACTTCATCAATTTTTTGTTTTAAAAGATCTTGGTGAGCTACATTACTTTTTGAGGATTGAAGTCTCTCATGTTGGAACTAGTCTCCAAATATATAACATATTTGCTAAGGAGAGCCAATATGTTTTCAGCTAAACTTTTTGCATCTCTAATGGCTTCTAGTACTGGCAGTCAACTTTTAGCTTATAGAGGAGATTCTCTTCCAAATGCCAAATATTACAGGTCAGTAGTAAGAGTTTTGCAATATGTAACTATCACCAGACTTGACATTACATATTCTATCAACAGTGTCTGTCAGCTTATGCAACAGCCTCTTAATGGGCATTAAAAGGCTGTCAAATATATTCTTCGCTACCTCAAGAGAACTTCAACCTACAGTATAACTATCACTAAGCTCCTACTCTATTAGCCTTCAACGTTGTAGGATATTCAGATGCTGATTGAGCATCTAATCCTGATGATAGGCGATCCACATTAAGGTATTGTGTGTTTTTAGGACCTACTCTAGTCACTTGGAGTGTAAAGAAAGAGTATACTATCTCAAGGTCCTCCACAAAAGTTGAATACAGAAGTTTAGCTTCTCTTGTTGCTGAAATAACTTGGCTGCAATTCTTACTGTCTAAAGTATGAGTGTCCTCATCTCAGTTGCTTGTCGAATGGCGTGACAATCAAAGCATAATTGTTATGGCTAACAATCTGGTTATTCATGCTAGAACTAAGCATGTTGAACTTGAGCTTTATTTTGTTCGAGACAAGATAATTCAATAGCAGTTGTTAATCAATCATGTCCCTACTATTGATCAAGTAGCAGATGTTTTCACCAAAGCTTTGTGTACACACAAGTTTCAAACTCTATGAACCAAACTCAATGTGCAACCTTCCCCGTTGAGTTTGAGGGTGCATGTTAAGCAAGAAGCTGAAGCTGATGGTCAACAGCAAGCTCAGCTAGTTGCAACTAATGTTTATCGACTTAAGCACACTAAAGCTAATGGAAATCATCTATTGGATATTCAAGATACTCATATGTGTTCAGAAATCATCATCATTATAGGATGACAGATCAATATGACCATGATTAATGCTGGTTTTGGAAGGAATATCAATTAGGATGATATTAGTGTGTCCAATAAATGTATGCCACATGTTACTAAGTTGTCATAGAGAAGTTTAGTGATATATATTTATGATGAAAACAGAGTTGTAATTAACTGAATTAATTTTGTACAATTCAACTTAAAATCAATGAGAGTTTAGAAACTTTTCTCTTCCAAAAATCATTGTTTCTTGATCTCTTGCTTAATAATCAATAGCTTATACTGCTACTAGGGATTCTTTTCTCCAACAATTGAACAAACTCGTTCATGTACTTTATTCTTTTAATTAAAGATTCAACATATCACATTATAGTAAATTTCAGTTCTTTTGTTAAAATCAGTTTATATAGTTTTTTACAAAAAATAAAAGATAAAGCTTATTTAAGGTTTTCTTAGTTTCATGAAGATTAAAACAAGCAATCAAATGGAATTGGTAAAATGATATATGCCCTTTATACACATTAATGAGAATAAAATACGATAATCTCAATTAAAAAATGAAGAAAAAAAGATAAGATAATCGTCACTTTATCTTTTCTGTCAAACAAATTCTTTAAAAGATATTAAATTTAATAATTTATTACCTCCCCATCCTCTATGTAATATTTTTGGTAAATAAATTATGCATCTTATGTCATACCATCACACCCTTATATCTTGCATGAGATATTATAATTACGTTACATATATATATTTTTTGAATTTATAACTAAGCTATAATTGAATTTATATCTGACATTTGATTTTATAGATTATAAAAAAAAAAAAAACCGATAGTAGATCCTGATAGTTTTCTGAGTCAATCTCAATTCTTAAAAAAAAATTAATAATATATTTTTTTTATTAAAAAAAACCGATAGCATTGTTGTACACGATTTTACTAAGAAGACAGAAAACCTAGCTATTCAGAGCAATTGTTCAATTTTTTTTTTTAATTTTTAAATTTTATTATCAAAGTTTAATATAATAAATATTAATTAATTATTTTATATTAAAACGGTCAATACCACTCCAATAGCAGTGTTTTTTTTTTAATTGAAATAACGATAAGTGTTTTCCTAGATATAACTATCAATATGTTAATAACATTTTTTTTCACATTTCTTTCTAATTTATGTGTCTGTCTATCCCATTTCTACACTACTTCAGCATTTGCTATCATATAATAAAATAATAATAATAATAATCTTTTGTCACTTTATTTCTAAAATTGTAATCGGTAATCTGTAGATCACACCACTAATATCTCATCTTGCTCAGGCTCAATAGTTCTTAGAACAGTCTCAGTAAATAAAAAATTTAAAAATATGGCAATTTTAACAAGAGTAAATTACAATTTAACTATACAATTGAAACTCTTATTCAGGTAGAATAACTATTTCGCATTTATTACAATTGACCCATCTGCCGTTAGTAATATTCTATTATATTTGGTGGTGAACAGTGTCAAAATGGTGAAAAGACGAAGTTGCCCTTGGTGATTGAAGTTGATCTAATTGATCAAATAAAAATTTAAAAATTTATTCTCTCTTCCTCATC
Source organism: Dimocarpus longan (assembly GCA_022984855.1). NCBI lineage: Eukaryota > Viridiplantae > Streptophyta > Magnoliopsida > Sapindales > Sapindaceae > Dimocarpus > Dimocarpus longan. The sequence continues at coordinate 10,578,816 of CM041024.1, forward strand.
ATCTCTCCTGTCATTGTCTTTCTCTCATTCTTCTTCTTCTTTGTCTCTTTTGTTTCTTCTTCTTCTTCGTCTCTTATTTTCTTCTTCTTCTTATTCGAACCTAAAAATCTAGGTTTATTATGAACCTGAATTTCCAAGTTCATTCGAATTTCTGGGTTTATCAAATGAACCAAACAATTTATTTTTTTCAATTTTTTTCTTCAAACACCTACATTAACCATTGGAAACCCACCATTGCTTCCATTGGAAACCCATTTGTAATCATCAAACATCAAACGTTTTTTTTTTCAATTTTTTTTCTTCAAACACCTACCACACATTAAACATCCACCAACATTAAACACTCACATCAACCATTGCAAACCCATCTATTGCTTTCACTGGAAACCTACCTATAATCATAAAACATCAAACATGCACCACACTTACCTGCAATCATCAAACATGTTTATATTAATGTTTTCAAATGGTGGCAGATAGGGAAAAAGAACAGGAGTAGGTCAATGATGAGGAAGAAGAAGAAGAAGTGGAGGTCAATAATGGGAAAAAGAGAGAAAATGGAAAAGAAAGAAGCAGAAGAATCGGCAATGGTAGAGTAAAAGAAGAAATAGAGAGACGTGATGAAAATAATATCTTATTAAAAAAATATTTAATTTATTTTAAAGTTTTAAAAATTTATTTCAAAGAAAAAAAAAAGAGGGGTTAAAAGATAATTTTACCTCTCAGCCATTTAACTTTAATAAAGATCTATTAACAGTAAGGGGGTTAATTGTAATACATACGAAACAGTTGTTTTATCTTAATAAGGGTTTCAATTGGGTAGTTAAATTATAATTTGCTCTTTTAATTTTAAAAAATAAAAAATTAATTTAGTCCCTAACGTTTGCAAAATATTATTTTTTTAACAAATATTTACATTTTGAATTTCGTCATCCCAAACATTTCGAAAATATATCGATTTAGTCTCTCTGACAAAAAAATGATGGTTAAATGTGACAGAAGTGGCAAAAAAATAAATTTATCCTTAATATAATTTAAAATAGTTAAAATGATGTAATCACCTTTTTAAAAATTGATAATTTCAAAATAACCATTTCTGTTATTATAAAATTATCATTGACTACCTCCAATCAAATTGTGATACATTATTAAATTAATTTTTTAATTTAATTTATAACTAATAAATATTTTAATATTTTTTAACAAAAAATCTCCTTCATCTTCTACCTTTCATCATCTTCCTCATCTTCAATTTCATCTTCTACATTTATCAAAATCATCATCATCATTTTCATTAAACCAACATCATCCAAATTAAACAGTAATATTAAAACAAACACCTGCCAAATCTAAAAAAAAAAAGGTTTATGCAAATTTTTTTTTTAAAAAAAATTACACAATTTTTTTTAAAAAAATTTGGAGATAGCTCTAGTCTCCGACAATAGAGACCCGGTCTCTATTGCGGAAGGTTAGATCTGGTCTCCGATAATGGAGACTAGTGTTGGTCTCCCCAGTTAGAGACTAGGACTTCAACGATGGAGACTAAGACACCGGAGGCTTCCATCGTATCTTTTTCATCGCTGGAGACCTGGTTTTCACTTCGACGATAAAGATCAGTTTTCTGGTTTTCCTCCCCGAAATGAGAGGTCTCCCATGAAGATTTTTTTTTTAATTTTTTTAATTAATATAAAAATATTTTGTATATATTTAATTAAAAATATAGAAATATATATTATAAATATATAAATAGATTCAATTTAAAATGACTAAACTAACTCTCTCTCTGTTATAGTTGACTACTTAACATTAAACTAACTTTCTTCCGTTATGATCGACTAATAGATTTAATTTAAAATGACTAATATATATTAAATATATATATTATAAATATAAATAGATTCAATTTAAAATAATTAAACTAACTCTCTACCTATTATAATTGATTAATATTTGATTAATAGAAATATTAAATTGATAAATTTTTAAAACGTTAAGAGTGATAAAAATTTGAAATATAAATGTTAGAAAAAAAGTAATAGTTTGATAAACGTTATGGGTTAAATTAAAATTTTTCGACAAAAATTGTATAAAATATAATATAATGAGTATCAGCGGCTGAGACAACAATTCCGCCAGTGACGTGGTTTACACGATATGATATAAAGATTCTCGGGTTTTACAAAATTGATTGAGTAAAGTAGTCGAAACAAAGAGGCACAAAAACAGAGAAATACAAGAATTGTAGAAGAAGAAGGTACATGAGGAACTCGAGTTCGTGGACTTACATGGACAAACAAGTTACCGAACTTTCCAGAAGCCAGCAGCAGCAGCCGCTAACTCGCAATTTCTTCGACTTAGACGACGATTTCGAACGCGACAATGCATCGGAGCCTCTCTCCTTCGATTCCCTTCGACCCACGCATAAATACGTCCCTTCTCATCTCGCAGTATTCTCTCTTTTCCTTCTTTAATTTTTATCATCTATTGTGATCTGATTATTTGTTTGATTGGTCGATGTATAGAATGATTGGATTTAAAATTGAAAGCAGTCACGCCTTTTATGATTTTATACGAATAGACTAAAGCGAATTCGGAGTCTGGATAAAGCTATAATATTCAGTTTTGTTATAAGTATGGACAGTAAGTGGCTAATTAATGTAATATCGTGTTTTGTTTTGTGTTTTATGTTGTTGTTTATGCATGGTGTTGACATAGAATGGGAGTTTAAATGATGGTGTTGGTTCTGCGCAGGTTGGTGGTGGAGAGAAAGTTGGGATGTCGAGCGGAGCTGATTTGGTTTCTGAGATTGATCGAAAGATAAAGGAACATATTGATAATGTGCTATATGCTGTGGACGGTCTCAGTGCAAGAGTAACTCAGCTGGAGACTAGAATGTTGAAATTGGAGAATACTGCTGATGATTTGAAGGAATCTGTTGAATATAATCATGGCAGGACAGACGGAAAGCTTAGGGAGCTGGAGAATATTCTTCGAGAGGTAATCTTTATTTGCAATATCTTTCATTTGCTGGGATGTTTATAGTTAATTTGGTAGTTCTTGTATCAAAATTAACTAAGCATTGCATGAGACGGCTAGGGTTACGTGTTGTTTATGGTAATTCTGTTGCAAGATACTTTCAGTTTCATTCTAATTAGATATGCTAGAGTTATAAGTATGAAAATATGATCATTTTACTCAATGCTTATATAAAGATTGTAGATGTGTTTTGGATTTGGCGGGAAAAAAAAAACTGGTGTTGTAAAGGAGAATAAAAATGCTAGAATCACTGTTGAAGTCAAAACCTGTTCAACAGGCTAGGTCACTAACTTCTCCTTCGTTTGGTGGCTCTAGACTGTGAGTTCTTCTCGAGTGACTGTATGTCTCCTGAAAAATGAAGGAAATTTGGTCAGAGGGTGCTAGCTGCCGGCAATAACCAACTGAACCTCATGTTTGTAGGTGACTCAACTTGTTTGTAGAGATGCCTGAAACATATATATAAGCTCTCAATTCATGATAATGATCTAGATCTATTTACCTCTTGAAATGTTTCTTTAACACTTTTATAGTCAATATATGATAGAATTATGCGTTGTCATCACGGTTTTCGTGTATTGGATATTTTTCTGAAGTCTTTTGATGAATGTCATCTTTATCGGTGGTTGCTTTGCTCTTTTCGTCCTCTATCAAGAGGAGGCCCCTCTGTATTTGCTTGCCTTGAGAGAACAGTCCATCCACAAGAATGGCCGTCTCCAGGCCAACTTTCTAACTTATCAATTAGTTGTTCTGCTGAAGTGAAAAATCAGTCATTTGGAGGTTATATTAACCCTTTGTTTCTGTCTTTGCTTATCTCCGGATTGGCGGATGGATATCACATGGCGTTTAAATGCCATGTATCTTACCCCGTTACCATTTCTTTTTTTTTTTTTTTCCTACAACAGCTGACCCCCAAGGGCGTTGGCATTTGCAATGGTCAAAGCATCTCTTTTTTACATTGATGAAATGGTAAACATAAAACTCCTTGGGAATATTATTTGTAGTTGTTCTGGCCATCTTTGATGATACCTTATGTGTCATTTGTTCGCTCTACAGTCATGCGGCTCTGTCAATGCTGTAGTATAATTTATAAAATTGCTATAAATGTTTTCTTTTCTTTATTTTTATATACTTGGTAAGCTTGGTACATTTAGTTGAGAGAGATTTTTTTTCTCCCCTCTGGATTATTCCTACTTACCAATTTAGATTGTATTTGGAATCAAGAAAGATTGTGAACCTTTGATTATCTAGCCTTTCTTCACTCGAGCAACTCTAAATTCCAGGATCACTGGTTTGGCTGGTTCCAATTGAACTATATAAATACATACTCCCCTAAATGGGTCATCAGTGGTACATGTCCTTGGCAGTGAGTTGTTGAATCTTAAGCCCATAAGGCCTGATTCTTGAGTTTATTTCAGATTTTTGCTTTAGACTTTTAGTCCATTAAATTAGATCATGTAGTTGGTTTGTAGATTTGTCTTCAGATATTACAAAAAGAAAAAAGAATATTTGTCTGCAGATAGTTTTGTTTCTACTTTCTTCTCAATCCCTTTCCGTGAAATAGTTTAATTTCAACAAATGGAGAATCAGAAAAATTCTCTGTTCCAAATCCTGCATCTCCTAAAGTCATCTTAGAAGACGTGCTTCCTCGATTCTATATTGTAGAGAAGGATTGTGGTGGTTAAATAATATTTGAGCCTGAGAGTCCTTACCCCTCTACCTCCTGAAGCAAGGCCCTTGTGGTGTATTCGGAACTGACAGAAAAGTTGTTTATTCAATGAAAAACATAATTTTCACTTGAAGTTCTGTTAAATATTATACATTTTGAATGGGGATAAGTCTCTTACAGTAACTAAGGTTTAACTGTATATGTCTTATTGCTTGTTTGACACTACCCAGTGTATATTTGACATTCTGTTGCAAAGCAGGTTGAAGGTGGTGTCAAGGATTTGAGAGATAAACAACAGATAGCGGAGGCTCAGCTGCAGCTTGCAAAGCTTCAAGTGTCCAAGGGAAACCCTCCATTGGGAAAGCAGAGTAGTGCTTCTGAAGCTGATTCAACTCGAGAAGATATATCCTTTGTTCCTCAGCAATCCTACCAGTTATCTCCAGATCCTGTTTCTTGTCCACAACAACAACCTGCTGCTTGCCCTTCTAGTGTTCCTCAGAATCTACAACGTCAGAGTCCTCTGCCAGCACCAGTAGCAACAGCTCCACAGCTTCCTACTCAATTACCCCAGAATGTTATGCCCTCAATTTCACCTCAACTGACTCCGGAAACATCACATCAGCAGTACCTGATGCATTCAACTCAGCAGTCACAGCTTTCACCCCCTGTGTCCTATCAGCCTCAGCAACCAGCACCTCCCGACATTACAAATCAGCAATACCATATGTCTTCAACCCAGCAATCACAGCCACCACCTCCAGCACTGCCTCAATCGTATCAACTTACATCTCTAGAGACCACAAATCAGCAATACCATGTGACTCCAACTCAGCAATCACAGCCACCACCACCTGCAGCACCGTATCAACCTTATCAACCAACACCTCAACCTCCAATCTCGCAATTATCTCAGCCTCCTCAGTTGCACCCACCATCTGGCACAGTTTATGCTCAAGCCCATAGTCCTTTGAGCCATCAGCGTGAAGAAGTTCCTTACTTGCCTTCTCAAAGCATGCAGAAATCATCTCAGCCATCTGGTGGGTTTTTCCCACCCCAACAGTTTTATGATGGTTCTAAGCAGCAGATCCATGATCAACATCCAAACAGGCCTTATTCAGAGTTCCCTTCTGGATATTTGCAGCCACCAGAGGATTCTAATTTAAACATTTATCGTTATGGTGCATCTCCATTGAGCACCGGCACTTCAAACACAAAACCTTTGCGACCCTCACCATCTCCTTTGGTTCCCTTCAGTGGAAGCAGTACTTCACAATTGCCAACTGCCAAGATATTACCACAAGCTCTTCCGACTGCCACGGTGGTGGAAAGTGGATCACCGTCTGGTGGGAGTGCAAACAGGGTACCGGTTGATGATGTTGTTGATAAGGTTGTTGCAATGGGCTTTCGAAGGGACTTGGTGAGAGCAACAGTGAGGAAACTAACAGAAAATGGGCAATCAGTTGATCTCAATGTGGTACTGGACAAGCTGATGAATAACGGGTAAGTTAAGCCTCAGAATGTGACTGTAGGTGGCTATTTCATGCTACCTTGTGCATCGTCTGTTCTGTATAGAATTTTGAACTACATGTCAGTACTTGCATTCTTCAGTTGAGGGTTTCCATATTTTCTTTGTTAATATGAAAATTAGACATTGTAATGAGACATCAATGTGCCTTATATTGATGGTGGATGTAAGTAGTCTCGGAGTGTTCATATATTCCCCTGCTTTTTCTGGCATGTATGAACTATTTAAATGGTATACTATGGGGTTGCTGTTGACATGCCCGGAAAAAGCTTAACTCAATTTTTTCATAATTCCTGCCTTTTAAGCATAAAAGATGGTACATTTTTATAATTTTTTGTGTCTTCGGTTTATCTGTTATCGTAGAATAATTCTGGTTGGTGTTGATCAATCACTCATGGAATAGCCATCTTCACCTCATATTATGTGTGATTGTATACTATTTATTTGTATTCAATGTTGTGACAACAAATAAATTATGAATAATGTCATATTATCGAAAATTTTATCAAAATTTATTGTTCAAATGGTACGATAAGTTTTTATGTAACTACCACATTATCAATGTATCATTTTATAATTATAGTGATTGTTATAAATCATTTTGTAGTATCATTTGGGTTAAAAATCTAAGAAATTTTTGGAGAAGGATAATATTATTCATAAATTATTGGATTTGATTTGAGGTCAAAGTCACGGATCCCATTGAAATTTTAATACTGGTAGATTTGATTCTTTGTTTTGTCTAAAAAATTGCGAAGATACATGTGACATGGTGGGAAGTGCAATTACAGCTTGTGCTCATCCCACAAAGTAAAGGTAAACGAACAATATCTTCTTTGTAAATCGTGTTCCTTTTTTAAGGATTCACTGCACCCGTGATATGAAAACCCATGTCCAGTTCTTACCAAATTTATATGGAAAAGTGCTCAAGAATCTTGGGTTGCTGATCCTTCGTGTCACTTGTTCAGATATCATTTCAATGTTTTGATATTTGGGGTCCTCATAATACAAGGATTCTAGCTCTTCTTTGTCTGTATTATTTGACATCTCAACTTAGGTGGATTGAGATACAGTTAACCCTTGTACAGTTTTTAGATACTTTTCTAAATTGCTTTGTGTTCATATTCATTGTGCGTCCTATAATCTTGCGAAGCCTAAAGCAATTCGATTATCTCTAAATCCTAGCATTCTCGTACCCAAATATTCTTCAAAAATCAGTTGATGCAACTTAGAGTTCAACATCTTTTTGTTTTATAGAAAAAGGTAGAAAATCAAACTGGTACTTGAATTGATTTCTACATGTGTCGGCTGAATTAAACTATATTTGCTTTTACACCTTCATTTTGGGTCATTTCCTTTTCTGTATGTTGAAGTCGCCATTATTTCAATTAGAATTAGTCGAACTGCCAGAACAAATTTTGCTTAGGTAGGTCTATACTAATGCAACTGGTCCCATCAGTTCATCACGAGTGCGCACGAGCCATTACCTTCATTCAAAACCTCAACATCAACAGCATAGCTTGCTTTAGACTAGGCTGTTACATTCTTCTGCATTGTTCCCCTCTTTCTATGGATTGGTTCGTAATCGTGCCACCTGCCAGAAACCCAGTAAAGGGACCTTGTTACATGACAAAATGCCCATTTCAATGAAATTATGACTGGCATATATGCAACTTGAGAAGGACCATCACCTTAATGGCTGCTGTAGCTTCAAGAATTTTACTCCTAGATTTAGGACCACTTTTGCTAGGCGCACACACTGACCACCCTTCAATGCTTCAAAATTTGGCTATCAAAACCATGTGAAGTAGTAGTGGTTCTTCTTTTCCATCTTCTGGAGTAGAGATTAACATCACTGAGCTCTCACAAGCACCAATTAATTTTTGGTCCCCGGGTTTGAATGCCCTGATTTTCTTTTTCAAGAGTCCTGATTTTGGTGGACCCTGAATCCGCTATAGGTCCATGCTGTATGAACAAATTACAATAGGAATTTAGTTGTCTCATCCCTTTCATCATTATTTCATTCTGGTAGACTTTTAGGGATAAGCATTAGTTTGGATTAGAAAAGTCTGATTTAATGTTTGATTGTATATAAGTGGATTTAATACGGTATCTATTCTATTAACATGCATCGAACATTGGATTGGATTAGTACCGTCAATCACTTCCACTAACAATCGCTATTATTGTTTCATAAGAATGGAATGTTATTATAAAATACGTGTCACTGGTGTCTAGTGGGTTTCAACTTTGAGAGATTAGAACATTTTTAACCGAAAGCATCGGAGGGAATTTGACCTGAACACTACAAAACATTCTGCAACAAAGAATGGCTGAGGTTATACTCCACAAAAGCTAGTGCATTGACTTCTGATAATTAATTAACATAATAGTTAAAAAGTAAAACACTATTGTCTATTCAATCATAAGCTTTGAATTTATTTATTTATTTATTTATTTTTGTTTTGTTTTTGGTTTGAACTTTTATTACTTCTTCCAATAATTTATGAAGTTTATTAATTTACTGAAGAAGTCAATGCACTAGGCTTTGATGCTGCTTTAAGTGATTAACAATTCAAGAATGACGTGAACTTAACCTGTAATTTTTTATTGATCATTGACTAGTTTGACCTGCAACTCTACTCATGCCAAATAAAAAACGACAGAGATTTATATATGCAAGTCTGAGTTAACATTTCAAAAAATAATAATAATAAATAGTCTAAGGGTTAAAAATATTTTGTGTGAGATTCTAAGGTGCGGAATTATACATGTAATTTTGTGTAATTTTTGTTAGTTATTATATGGATTAAAGATTTGGGAAGAGGAAAATGATTCGAATCTTCAATATTTTAAAATCCATAACTTCTAAACTATAAATGCGATGAATAAAATAGTGGATGAGCTTGTGCCTAGTGATAAAAAGTATAGTCCACCTACATAGTTGTGCGGTGTGTTCTACACCATACAACGTCTATCCTACTTATAAATGTGAGTCTTTTCTCATTTTTGTGTGAGTTGTTCTTTCTTTCGTATGGGAGTTGCTCTTCAGGCTACATTTCAAAATCATAGTTTCTTTGGTTGGATCTTTCTCCAATTTTGTGTGAACTATTATCTTTTTATTATGAAAGCTGCTCCCTAGGCAGCACCTCGAAGTTATATACGATCTGCTCTTAGCTAACCATTGGACTTGTATTAGTCTTAAAAAAATGCAATAAATATATTATTGAATTAATTTTTTTAAGGATTTAACTAACTTGTCGGTTAATTTTATCTATCAATTACATTTATTGGATTAGTTCTCTAGACTTGTATCAGCCTTAAAAAAATGCGATAAATATATCATTAAATTAAATTTTTTAAGGGTTTCACTAACTTATCAGTAGAGTAATGACATAATCATATTGTGTATAACCTTTTAATTTTAATCTCACTTTAATGACATGTCATTCTAAGCCAAAGTTTGATTTTAAAAACCGTTTCATATTTAGATAATTTATTTATCTAAACTACATATTTTTAAATTTGTACATATCAAATATCCAGAATAATATCTATAATCTACAGAAATATCAAAATAGCATAATAAAAATCAGTTTTCCATACTTGATAATTCTTAATATGATAAAAGGATTAAAAATAAATAAATCAAAACAATTAATCAAACAGTTTAGCTTAGTATATTTAAAAAAAAAAAAAAAATCCCACTTCAAATAAACTAAAAAATCACCAAAACTGCAATTTTTTTTTTTTTTTTATTTAAAAATCAACCTGGAAGAAGCAAAAACACGTATGGACATAAGAAAACGTTAGCACAATGTCCCAATCATCTTTAGTTTACAGTCCTAATAAAAAAACTCCATTTGTCTACAACTCAAAAACGATAAGACAGTCTCATAAAATGGCAAAAGACCAGAAAACAGAAAGACAAAAAATAAAAGAAGATAAAAATTAGGGTCAAAAATCATTTTGATCCCTAAATTTTAGAAAAAGATCACATTTTTAATTATATTTTACAAAAAAAAAGAAATCAATCCTGCTATTTCAAAAAAATATTAAATTAATTATTCTCATGAGCCAATTGATGTTAAAAAATAATGAACAATTTGAAAAGATTATTTACTGGACTTAATTAAAATGAATAAAAAGACTGTTTTACCCCCAATCATAATTAATATTACAATCATATTTAATTATAAAAATACTTATATATAATTTTTGTGAATTTAGTGTTTGACCCTTAGACTAAATTTTAACATTGTTGAGTAGACATTTAATTATAGTGCCCTTAGAGTCAAAAATTATGACAATCATTCTATATTAATTCAATAAGCCCTGAACAACCCATATCAAATTGAATTCAATCGAAAATTCTATAATCCAAATTTTTTATATTAATTCAATATGCTCTAAACAATCCAAATCAAAACATCAGTTCCTTTTTTTTCAATTTTGGATCATTTTCTTATGCTTCTTTATATTTGTTAAAAGGAAAAAAAAAAATTATAAAATGAGTTTAAAGAAAAGAGTAAGATAATGATGGAACATTATAGCAAGATGCTTCCCTCCCTCTCAAATGATGGGGTGGTGGTGACTCAAATCAAAATAGATGAAGATGGACATGGAAATCCATCCAGATCAAGATAAAGATGGATTGATGGATTTCCAAATCTTGATTTGGAATGCTAATTTGAAAAATATTAAAACTAAAATCTCCCATATGAATTCTTCATCCACACAACCACCAACTCTATTACCATCTTTGCCTCTATATTCAACCTCAACTCCAACTCAATCTCATTGACAAACATATATATATATATATATATATCGATGACAATGATAGGATTAAGGAGGAAGAGGTAATGAAGCTGTGAAATGGATGATAAGGAAGATGTAATATTAACGACGATGGTAAGAGCGTAAGCTGTTGTTACTTTTACCGGTGATCGAAACCCAACCCACCAAGCCAAACCACTCAAACTCCTCCCCTTTCGGCCAAAACCTCATTAAACTCCTTGGACCTACCAAGTCGTCCCTCTAGGTGTCGACCATTGTCGGACGGTTGTGGACAACGATCGATGGTTGGTGTAGGTGGATGGGATGAGTTGTTAGAGAGGGTATGAGTTGTTGAAATATGTTTTACTGGTGCATGGTTTGGTAGTTTTGATGTGTGCACATGTCAAAACTATATTTATTTTTTTTTTCCGAATTTATACCGTACACATGTCACTATTATGTATCATGATTTGAAATGATAATTTAATCCCTACCTACTGTGATGTCAGTTAATATTGGTCGTTAGTTGACTGATAGAAGAGACTAATTTAACACATTTTTAAAATATTAGGGTTGATTTCGTTCTTTTTTAAAATATAATTAAAATTTAGATTATTTTTTAAAATTTAGGGAGTAAAATGATTTTTTGCCCCAAAAATAAATAAATAAAAGAAAACTTAAAAAAAGAAACGCAGTTCTGAAACGCAAAACGGTGCATGTAAGCAGCGTTTTGCCAACCATAGCAATCCGCTTTTTCTCGCGCTTCCACTCTCTCCTATTCCAATTTATAATACTATTTATATATACAAAATATGGAACAGCACGAACGGTTGTCCACAACCTTTTTTTCCCCCCTGGTTTTTTGTGCTTATCTTTTTCAAAGATCTGGCGTTCGAAAACTGCGATGATCGGCAGTAAAATCCCTCTGGGATTTCTTGATTCAAAATAAATATCTTGTCGGAAGTGTTTTCAAGGCTGCTCTGCTTCCCATATCTTCAATAATATCTAGCTTCTTCATTTTTTTTTTCCAAAAATAAAATCATTTTATTGGGAAGAATGAAGAACAAATGTTACCGTATGTGTACTGTGTCAGAGCTCTATAAACAATGTTAGTTTTTGATGCCTTTTGCTTTTGTTATTTTTATATTGAAAAATTTTCCAAGCACAGAAGAGAGTCTTTAAGAGTCCTAGATGCTCTTCTTTTTCTTTTTCAGCTGCAGTCTAGCTTTTCTCTTGACCACTTTATTATATCAGTAGTGTTTTGTCAAAACTCGCATTTATAAGTACTAGAAAGCTCAAGAGGAAGTTCATGCTCTGTTTGGGCACTCTGTTTTTGAGAGAGATGGAGAAGATTTTCCGTGTTTTTTCATTGAAGCACTTGTTGCTGGTCTCTATTGCCTTGAATGTCAGCTTGATTTTGAGGGTCATGAATATGAGTGAAAAGGAGATCCTTCATGGTCGGTCACGTGACTTGGCGCCTGTTACCAGCAACAGACATCTGTCTCGTTCTTCTTCGTCCGCTACTTCTCGCATTCAAGCTGAAGCTGGCGGGGAAAGAGTTATCAATCTCGACCAGTAAGTGTTTTACTAAACAAGTAAACAATCTTGTTTTTGTTTTTGTCTGTTTTTTTTACCCTAGCAGTTGTCAGAAATTTCATCATTTCTCCCAAGTGAAGTCAACACGTGCGTGTGTCTCTCGAGCTAACTCCTTTGTCCATGGAGTAAAATTGTCATTTCACAAGTAGTGTTGTTTACATGTAAGTTGGGGAGGAATATGATATTTGGGAAATTCATTAAATCGTGCAATGCGTGGGCTGCTGAAAGCCCCTAACGTGCGTTAGCGAGTTTACGTTTCCCTGTGCGATTGCCGTTGTGTTGCCATAATAATGTGGTCTTTGCCAGGATAGACAAGGACAGGTCACAACTCATGATGTGTAAGTGGAGATTTTCTATGGTGCATGTTTAGTGTTGAGCTCCTTTTTATGGGTACATGATGACTACTTTTGTCTTCTCTCTGTTCCCAAGTTGAGGGATGATGCTTATTTTAGTTGTAGTAAGAGTAGTGCTAGATCGCAACGTGCACCGTAGATAGTGCTCATTTGATATTTTGACTTAGCACCATCATTGTGTACCTAAGTTTGTGGACCTCAGCTTTTCAAAAGCCTTCAGTTTTTATAACAAATGGACTGACACGCAAGGTGCATGTTACAACTTAGCACAAAACACTATATGGTTTTGAGGTTAGATACTTAGATGCTTGTTTGTGACAGACCAAATTTAAATAATAATAACAAAGGAAAGTAGGAAAAAAAAAAAAAAAAAGATGCACGTTAGTGTGGGCCATATGTTTTTCAATGGCTTTGTGCACATAATATGCAGACCCCCCTTTTGGCCTTTGGGAAGATCTAAAGATTAAAGAATTTGTCTGAGATCTGAGAACTTTGGCCGCCTATTGCAAATTATAGCTTTTGAAGTGTTTTTTGAGGTCTATGGAAACTTGGGTTGTCGGGATGTATCACTTTGTGGGGTCCTTTGTTGATGTATACCGATTACAAACTCGTCTCTGATCTCTTCGTCTTTGCTAATACTTATTATGTTGATCTGATGTAATCCATGCATACATATCTAATCATTGATCTTGTGATGTGTTGGGACCCGCCAATATGCTTGCCCTTCCCATAACTAGTCCTCATTGGTATTTAAGAATCCCACTGCAGTGACAGTTTTTACAATTTATACTATTATCATACTGCTTTTTACTCTTGATAATTATTGACACAAGACTAGAACCATTCCTCTCAGTGCAGTGTACGGTGTACCAATGTCAATTATTGATGTGTTGGTTATGGTTGTGGGGTAGTAAATCATGCAACAAGAACATTATAATTGTTTGAAAATAGATGTGAGACTTGATTTATTGATTTTTTTTTCCTCCCTATGTATTATGTTTTTAATGTTGTGTTTTTTAATTTTCTCCCTATGTATTATGGTTTTAATGTTGTGTTTTTTAATGCAGTGGGGATCCGACAATGTATGAAACTTATTGGCAACAAGTGGGTGACAAAACCACAATTGTGATTCCTGGGTGGCAATCACTGAGTTATTTTTCTGATGTCAGTAACATATGTTGGTTTTTGGAGCCTGAATTTGCTAAGGAAGTTGTTCGATTGCACAGAGTGGTCGGGAATGCAATAACAGAAAATCGTCACATAGTGGTTGGGACGGGTTCAACACAGCTATTCCAGGCTGCCCTGTATGCTTTGTCAGCACAGGATGCGTCCGAACCCATTAGTGTGGTTTCTGCGGCCCCCTACTACTCTGTGAGTGAGATATGTTTTGTTTTGGTTCTGTCTATAGACCACTTTTGTGTTTTGGATCTTCTTGAATTTTGTAATCTAGGAAGTCACTGTCAGAGATATTAGCTCGTAAATGGAATCAAAGATCATTTTTTAGGATATTAGGATAGTGCTGTTTTCTTATTGATATTTATTGGTTTGAAGGAATCACCAACATAAAGGATCTCTTAAGATGAGTGTCACCCGTTAAGTTTATGTGCTATTAAAATATCTAATAGTTTTGTCTCCTGTCCCGCTATATTACAGCTCATTTTGGTTTCCCTGCTCTCTCTTTCTCTCTCTCTCTCTCTCTGGTATGCACATGTGCTGGTGCATACACACAAATATTACTTATCTCCATATGGCATACTGTATAAAATAGTTTAGGTTGCATATGGTTATTCCACATGTTCTTCTTTCAACTTTTGGATTTGTTAATTGAGTACAACGTCATAACACTATGTACTTGAAATAAAAAGTCAATCACCCACCAAGGCCAGTTTTGTTTACTTAGAACTTGGACAAAGCTGATTACTAGACATCAAGATGGTAGATGTCCAGTTTGTTAAAACAGGAAAAAAAATTAGAAATTTTTGTTTAGTAATCAAGTTATGCATGAAAAAAAAAATTTATGGAAAGTCTTTGCTTGTATATATTCTTTTTGGAATGGATGTGCAAATTCGCTTGTAGAAATATTCTGAAGAAGGCCATTTGACTTATTAACTCTTTTTCGTTTATTCAGTTCAAATAGGGGTGTGGCTCTATCTTTATGAACCAATATGGTGTTAAAGCACAGAAGTTTTCCTATGGCTAATAGTTTAAATTAGGCTTGATGGTAGTTTTATTTGCCCAATGATAATCATAATTGTGGCACTGATCACATTTATTAACTAAGGGACCAATTACGTAAAGTTTTTATTTTATGTTCTAATTTTACGTGACTATTCCATGTCTCTGTTGGATGTTTAAACCTTTGGGACATGTGTTAGAGTATAACCTATTAATTGTAAAGATTGTATAGTTGACAATTAACTTAATTATAGGATTGTAAAATTGTTTTCTTTCCTAGATTAGGACTCTTTCCTAGTTAGGATTCACTTCCTATTTTGTAATTCTCCTATATAATCCCTCCTTATGGAGAAGAATAAAACAACAATTGATTTGTTCATGGTATCAGAGCCATAAACAAAGTTTTTTTTACTTTTCTTCTGCTTCTTTTGTTTTTTCTAAAGCAATAGGACTGCTACCTATTGTTTTCCGGTGAATCTTACCGGAATATCTATCGCCGGTGTTGTACCAACCTCGACGCCGTCGACGGTCGTCCTCAACCCAGTTGATTACGCTATCACTCTCGCAGACACACCTCAACCCATCTGGTCTGTATCTGCTTACTGTTTTCATCGCGACCCGACCCGTCCTAGGTTGGTTCTTCCTCCACCATCGACCCACGTTGCAGATCGGTTCCTCCGACACCGACGTGTGTCGTCCGGCGGTTGCTTTACCAGATCCGGTGACCCCCGTCATCCCTGCTTACTTGTGTGGCTTCGGCCGACCCAACCCGGTCGCTTTTTACTTCAACAGCGACCCACGTCGCTTCTTCTTCACATTCCTACACCGATGTGTGTCGTCCGGCGGTTGCTTTACCAGATCCGGCGAACCCCGTCGTCCTTGCTCACCTGTGTGGCTTCACCCGACCCGACACGGTTGTTTTTACTTCAACAGCGACCCACGTCGCTTCTTCTTCACAACTAAGCCATCGTCGTTTCTTCGCTATCGTCAGATTTGTCACTGCTACATCTTTGCTTCCGCTGTCATCAACCTTGCTGTCAGACTTTGACAAAGTGAGATTTTCTTTTTCCATTGTTTGGTTGTTTATTGGTGTATTCTCTGCTTTCACGCTAATATGGAAAATGAATTGGAAAAGTCTAGCCATATAGTTCAACTGCTCCCTCCAATTTACCCTCATGACAACTCATCTAAGATTGAGATTAAATTGGACGGATCAAACTATCCTTTATGGTCTAAATTTGTTGAGATTTTCGTGGTTGGGAAAGACAAGTATGGTTTTCTCACAGGAGAAAGTGTTAAGCCTGCAACCACCGATCCCACCTATAGACGATGGTTGGCAGACAATGCTCTTGTACAAGGATGGCTCCTTGGATCTATGACTCCCAAAATTATGGGGATGTTTATTCGATTACCTACAGCTCAGGCAATTTGGGAAGTAGTTGCCCGTACCTACTATGATGGTGCAGATCAGTCTATCATCTATGAACTCAACAGTAAAGCATTCCATATGCGTCAATCTGGGCGTCCTATTTCTGAATACTATGGGGAATTGAACACAATCTGGCAGGAGTTGGATCACCGTTGTTCAAATGACATGATTGATGCTACAGATGTGGTTCGACTTAATGATCGCATTGAGAAACAAAGAGTGTATATGTTCCTAGCAGGACTAGACTCTGAATTTGACAAGGTGCGAGCTGATGTTTTACGTATGGATCCATTTCCTGGTGTTGAAGGGGCATTTGCCTATGTCCGTCGTGAGGCACAGCGTCAAGCCACTATGCTAGCTCCACCACAAGTAAGTGACAGCTCTGCCTTACTAATCAATAAGGGGAATTCAGGGGATAGAAAATGTACTCACTGTGGACAGAAGAATCATACTCGAGACGCATGCTGGAAATTAAATGGGTATCTTGAGTGGTACTTGGAAAAAAGGAAGAAGGGGCCTCCGAAGAATGGAACTGCCTCTCTTGCATCATCCTCTGGCAACTCATCTTCAACTCCACAGGGTAACATATGTGATTCTCAAATTCAATTCTCCAACTCAGGTACCTTTCATTCTGCTTTCAATGTTTCTTCAATTTCTAGTAATAATATTTGGATAATTGATTCTGGTGCAACAGATCACATGACCTTTAATTCTTAAAACTTCAGCCATCGTAGTCCAACTAAAACTAATAATGTGTCATATGCTGATGGTACACTTACCCCGGTTCATGGGGCCGGATCTATATCTTTAACTCCATCCTTACATTTATCATCTGTTCTACATGTGCCCACTTTATCTAACAACTTACTCTCGATTAGTCAAATCACTAAATCTCTGAATTGTGTTGTTGCGTTTTGGCCTTCTCATTGTGTTTTTCAGGACATCACAACCAAGGAGACGATTGGAACTGGTAGGGAAAAAGGAGGGTTGTACTACTTTATAGCAGACAGCATTCCTAATCATCCTCACACAGTAGTACAAGTTAGTGCTGACAATGAGAGTGATATTCTCCTTTGGCATAGGCGTTTAGGTCATTGTTCTTTTGGATATCTCAAGTTTTTATTTCCTTCTTTGTTTAAAACTATTGGGCACGATAATATGCAGTGTGAGACATGTATTTTGTCTAAGCATCATCGAACTGTTTTTCCCTCTAGTAATGGTAATAAAATATCAGTACTTTTTTCTCTTGTTCATTCTGATGTTTGGGGTCCATCTAATGTTGTGTCTATATCTGGTATGCGTTGGTTTGGTACATTTATTGATGATTGTACTCGCATGACTTGGATTTTTCTTTTGAAAAATAAAAGTGATGTATGTGATGTTTTTCAAAATTTTTATCATATGATTCTCACACAATTTCATAAGAAAATTCAAGTTTTACGCTCAGATAATGGTGGTGAATATCTAAACCATAGCGTCAAAGTTTTTTGTTTGAAAAACGGTATTCTCCACCAAACATCTTGTGCACATACCCCACAACAAAACGGTACTGCTGAGCGTAAAAATCGCCATCTCTTAGAGATTGCACGATCTTTACTGCTCGGCATGAATATGCCAAAATTCGGGGTGACGCGGTACTATCTGCTGCATATCTCATTAATCGTATGTCATCCAGTGTTCTGTCTTTTCAAACTCCATTGCAATCTTTGTCTCATTACTGTGATATTACCTCTGCGTTGCATATTCTTCCTCGAGTCTTTGGATGTGTGGTATATGTACATATGCATACTCCTCATAGAGGAAAGTTAGACCCACGTGCTCTTAAGTGTGTTTTTATAGGGTATTCTAGTTCACAAAAAAGGTACAAATATTATCATCCTCCTTCCCGTAAGGTATTTGTGTCACTGGATGTTACGTTCTGGGAAGATAAGGCATATTTTCCCTCCGAGACTTCTCTTCAGGGGGAGAATTTGAACTATGAAGAGAAGTCTGCTAAATCTGACACTGTTATACCCATTAGTCTGAGAAGTCAATCTTCTGAGGAAGAAAATCTATCTTCTGAAAGTGAGATTCCTGATAAGACAGAACCAACCTTGAGAGTGTATGAAAGGCGAAATAAAGGGAAAGAGAAACAGGGGGAGTCCGTTCTCATACAGGTAGTACAACCTTCCTCTTCTCCATCACCGGCTCGTCAATCAAACTCTGAGGTTGAAAATGCTCCCGAGGTAACTCTTGAACCTTTCACTTTATCCAATGACTTATCTAATGAAAATCATACAGATCCTGACCCTAGTCTATCTACTAGACGATATCCTAGTAGAGAACATAGACCACCTGTAAGGTTTGGTTTTTCCCCTGAGCGACCTCCAGCAGATAGTAAGGTTCTTTACTCTATTTCTGATTACACCTCAAGTCATAGACTATCTGAAACCTTTAAAGCTTTTGCACATCAATTATCCTCTGTATCTATTCCTAGTAAATTACAGGATGCATTGACAAATCAGAATTGGGTTCGAGCCATGGATGAGGAGATGAAAGCTTTACAGAAAAATTGTACCTGGGAAATAGTAGATCTACCTAAAGGGGAGAAGGCTATTGGATGTCGATGGGTTTATACCATCAAACACAAGGCAGATGGCTCGATTGAAAGGTATAAGGCTAGGTTGGTTGCTAAAGGATACACTCAGACTTATGGAGTTGACTACCAGGAAACTTTTGCCCCGGTAACAAAATTAAACACGGTTAGGGTACTTCTCTCACTAGCAGCTAATCAGGAGTGGCCATTAAAATAGTTTGATGTAAAGAATGCATTTCTACATGGGGAACTCAGTGAAGAAGTGTATATGGATCTTCCTCCAGGTCTTGATTCTAAAAACTGGTAAAGTCTGTAAGCTAAAAAAGGCTCTTTACGGATTAAAACAATCACCCAAAGCTTGGTTCGGACGACTCAGTACTTCCATGAGGAAATTCGGATATCAGCAGAGTAACTTCGATCATACCTTATTTTTCAAACGTAAGGGTGACAAAATCACTATATTAATCGTCTATGTGGACGATATGATTGTTACAGGAAATGATAATCTAGAGATGACTAATCTCCAAAGTCACTTAGCCACAGAGTTCGAAATGAAAGACCTAGGGAGCTTAAGGTATTTTTTGGGAATTGAGGTAGCTCGATCAAAACATGGGATTTTCCTCAGTCGGAGAAAATATGTTCTTGATCTACTTACAGAAACTGGGTTGCTTGCTAGCAAACCAGCAGATACTCCTATGGATCAAAATCACAAGTTGTGTGAATGTTCAGATCACCCTGATCAAATCCCAGCAAGTAAAGAAAGATACCAAAGGCTTGTTGGTAAGCTTATCTATTTATCGCATACTCGTCCTGATATTGCATATGCAGTGAGTGTGGTAAGCCAATTTATGCATGCTCCCAATGAGAGTCACATGGATGCAGTTCTTCGGATTCTGAGATACTTAAAAGGAGCTCCTGGCAAAGGATTAATGTTTTCTAAAAATGGACATCTGGATATTGAGGGATACACGGATGCTGATTGGGCTGGGAATGTTAGTGATCGGAGATCTACTTCTGGTTATTTCACCTTTGTAGGAGGTAACCTAGTCACTTGGAGGAGTAAGAAACAGACCGTAGTGTCACGATCTAGTGCTGAGGCAGAATTCCGAGGGATTGCCTAAGGAATTACTGAATTGTTGTGGTTGAAGAACTTGTTGGGAGATTTGGTGTTTCATCCAAAAGGTAGCATGAAGCTGTATAGTGATAATAAAGCCTCGGTTCAGATTGCCAATAATTCTGTCCAACATGATCATACCAAACATGTGGAAATTGATCGATTTTTCATCAAGGAGAAGATAGAAGAAAAGATCATTGAGCTTCCATATGTACCAAGTAAGGATCAGCTCGTAGATATCCTCACAAAGGCGATTAATGGAAGGAACTTTCATGATTCAATTAGCAAGTTAGGCATGAGTGATATCTATGCACCAACTTGAGGGGGAGTGTTAGAATATAACCTATTAATTGTAAAGATTGTATAGTTGACAATTAGCTTAATTATAGGATTGTAAAATTGTTTTCTTTCCTAGATTAGGACTCTTTCCTAGTTAGGATTCACTTCCTATTTTGTAATTCTCCTATATAATCCCTCCTTATGGAGAAGAATAAAACAACAATTGATTTGTTCAACATGTTCGTATGACATTGATTTTGCTAATTCCTTGCAGTCCTATCCCTCTATTACCGATTGTCTCAAGTCTGGTCTATATAAATGGGCTGGTGATGCTCACAGTTTCAAAAAAGATGGCCCTTACATTGAACTAGTCACTTCCCCAAACAACCCTGATGGATTTGTCAGACAATCTGTGGTGAATCGCAGTGAGGGAATATTGGTTCATGACCTTGCATATTACTGGCCGCAATATACTTCAATATCCTTTCCTGCAGACCATGATCTTATGCTGTTCACCGTTTCAAAAAGTACTGGTCATGCAGGGATGCGAATTGGGTAAGTTGGTCAGACTATTGTAGAACTAAATTGCAATCTTTGTTTTGTCTCTGATTATATGATATAGAATTTTGTGATTATAAAATGCAAGTGAGCAAAACATATTTTGATGTAGGAACTTGGACACACTCAGCAACTGTAAATAGATAGCCATTTGTTATACAATGCTTTTGCTGCATAAAGGTTATGTAGTCCTTGTTTTATTGTGTTTGTTGGCCCCTACTAATTGTATGAATGTAAAACATTTACTGTTAAGGAATATAAGAAAGAGTGCTGTATTTTGTTGTAACTCTAAAAACATTGGATCCTATATTATCCAGTTGGGCTCTTGTTAAAGACACAGAGGTTGCAAAGAAAATGATAAAGTACATAGAACTCAACACCATTGGGGTATCAAGGGATTCACAGCTTCGAGCAGCCAAGGTTTTGAAAGTTGTGTCAAACAGCTGTGAACCATCTAGCATTGAAGACGAATGCTTCTTCGAATTTAGCCACCATCAAATGGCAACAAGGTGGACGCAACTGAGAAAGGCGGTGCAAAAGAGTGGTCTATTCAGTGTGCCGGAATTTCCCCCACAATTCTGCACATTTCTTGGTCGAGACTTTGAGCCTCAACCTGGTAACAACCATTCACTTAACCATTGCTCATTATAGTTTTGTTGACTGTGCAGACTCATGAAGTCACAACTACTAATTATTTTTTTGTTGTTTTGCAGCTTTTGCATGGTTGAAATGTGAGCAAGAAGAGATAAATGATTGTGAAAGCTTCCTTAGGAGCAAGAAAATATTGACAAGAAGTGGGAAGCACTTTGGGTTCAGCCCAAAGTATGTTAGAATAAGCATGTTAGATAGGGATCAAAATTATGATCTTTTTGTTGAGAGGTTGTCCAAGACCATTTCATGAGATTGCAAAATGTAGTGTAGACCAAACTTAAGATGCCTTTATAAATGAGGCAACTGCCTGTGTAAACCAGAGAGTTTGAGGAAATCTTGTATATTAAAAACAAGAAAGCAATACGATTTTATTGATGTATTAGTGAGTTCTTTATTAATTTTGAGGGAGCCAATTCAAGGGTTACAATTTATGGGTAAGGTTAGTAGTTAGGTAAGGTAGTTAAATCCAATTATAAAGTATAAAAATCTTTTAAATATATTTTGCAAATTTTGCATCCCATATATAATTTATTTTTCTGATTCTGCACTTATGTCTCTAAAATATATGAGATGCAAAATCTGTTAAAAATATTTCAAAATCCAAGTGTTGCATTCGGATTATAACTTTTGGAAATTTAATCTTATATAGGATATTTCTTTTGGAGCAAGAAAATATGACAAGAAGTAGGAAGCATTTTTGGTTCAGCCCAAAGTACATTAGAATAAGCATGTTAGATGAGGGAGGGGTGTTTGTTGAGTTGGATTGGGTTAAAAATCTTTCAAAATTTTTTCAATTTAATCCAATCTATAACTTATTGGGTTGGATTAATCAAGTTAAACATTAGCCAAAATATCAAAAAGTTCTTAATAATTACAAATAACACTCCTACTATTATATTATCACATATAAATTCATATATTACAAATAAAAGTTCAATTGAAAAAACGAGTACAAATAAAGATAATTCATAATATGATTATAAATAAAAGTTTAACTTATTAAATATTACTCTTAAATACTATAGTTGGGCCATTTCCTATCAGCTTAAACTTTTGGGTCTGATGGTAACTAACATGGTATCAGAGCTTGGAGGTCATTGGTTCAAACCCTCTCTCCCCCTTTTATCTGAAAATCATCTCGTTACACATGTTATACGGTAGGGGGCGTGTAACATGTGTCCGTCATCTATCATCTGTCCACGTTACACGTGAGGGGGTGTGTCACGTGTCAACCTCAAGTCTTAAATACTATAGTTGGGCCATTTCCTATCAGCTTAAACTTTTGGGTCTGATGGTAACTAACAATTACAAAGGGTCAATCCATGAACCATATAAAAAAAAAAAAACCGAGAAACACATGTAAATATAATTGATTTTCATTTTTAACGAGTGTTCTTTTAGAGAGAAAAGGAAATTTTGAATTTAAAATTAGTGGTGGATGTTTGTCGGGGTGAGTTGAAAATTTTTCAACCCATCCGAACCCAATATAATTTTCAATCTTATCCATTCCAACTTTTTTCAAGATTTAATCTAAGTTAGGTTTTATTGGGTCTATCATGTGAGGTTGCATATGCCCACCCTTGTCAAATAGTGATCAAAATTATGATCTTTTTGTCGAGAGGTTGTTCAAGATCATTTCATGATATTGTAAGTGTAGTGTAGACCCACTCAAGATGCCTTTATAAATAAGGCAACGACCAATGTAAACCATAGAGTTTGAGGAATTCCTGTATATTTAAAACAAGAGAGCGATACAATTTTATTGATGTATCTGTAAGTACTCTATTTATTTTGATGTTTCTAAGAGTTCGTAGTTTCGGAGGCATATTCCTCTTTTAATGATGTCATGAAGGTCACTCTCAGGCGCCCTCCAATGTGATTTGGATTTGCAGAGGGACCTCCGTAAGTATCTCAGCCTCCAATCTTTTATTTTACTATTTTCGGTTTATTTAGATATTTCTTATGCAAGGGTACTTCGGACAATTCATAACCAAAAAATGGTTCAAGTTATCGTATTAATCCTCAGCAGCATTAAATTTATAAAGTTTGAAATAGCAAAAGCATAGTCGGCCCGTCGTGGACTGCAAGTGCAATCAAACAATCGAGAGACAGAACATGTCCGAGGACAAACAAGATCTCATCTCCGCTTTACACTCCCAAATAAAGTCTCTCCATAACAGAGTTAGAGTACGCTTTTTTTATTTCTGCTTTTTTTTTTAAAAAAAAAATCTAACTTTCTGTTTATTCCAGGAATTAGAGGCTGATAATGCTAAGCTAATCTCTCAAGTTTCAAAATGTAGTTGCGGAAAGGTTTGTTGTTTAGTTCAAATATCGACTCTATAGGCTTTTGTGTTTAGTTGATGTTCAATGTATGTGATGTGTATGCAGATAGAGGAGAAGAAGCTGGATGGTTTGGTTCAAAGTAGTGCAAATTCGGCTGTGGAAGGCAAAATAACGAAAACTGGTGGTCGCAAACCAGGGAAAATGAAAGCGGTAGAGAGAATACCAGGTCTTGTTCAAGTCTCCAATTTTATATTAGTTTTTGCTGAGTATAGAATTGACTATGAATATGGTTTTATATAAAGAAACGATAGAGGTTTAAATGAAGTTTCGATATTCAAGTGAAGATCAATGTATTTGTTAGAATTGCGCGGGGCGTTCGTTCAAGTAGTTATTTATGCTTGTATATGATGCAAATGAGAACTCTCTCTGATGGCCTACTTTTGCTTCAAATATGTTGAATTGCAGTTATAAGTCATATGGAGGATGAAATTCATGAACTGGTTAGTTGATGAAGCTACATTAAGACATCTCAGAGTGAGATTTATGTTGGTGAAACAGTCATTTACACTTTTTGCTATGCCTCTTTGACAACAAGATGTTGAGAGCTTTCTAATCTTTGACATGTTTGGCTGTAAACGGTTGATATGTATTCTAACTTAGGCAACAAAGATGTTTTCAAGCTCCTTGTGATTTTCCTATAGCTTCTAGATTGTTGAATTTTTCTTTTTCTATTATTTGTATATGCTGCTTTAATATTAAACAATTTGTGTTATAGTTGTTGATATTTTCTACTCGTAGAAAAAGTTCACAGATGCAAGTATGTGCAAAGTTGTCCATTTGTTTTCTGATAACTTTGTGTGATGTTGATATTACTTTACTCTTTACCAGATTGCTATTTGGAGCTATTATAGATCCAGATAATGTAAAGCAATGATACTGTCCATTATATTCTGATCTGAAAAAACTCCACTTTTAGTTACCAGCTAATTGTAATAATTTTTATGTTTAAGCATTTGTTCTCCTTCCAAAGGACCATGTTGCTGGATCTAACTATCAGTTGTGTTCTTAACACTCGCAGGTACAGTAAACCATCATTTCAAAAGATATGTTGCTCTTAAAGTCATGTACTTTGGGCAGAGGTGCGTAATATAGCCATACAAGTTTGACCACCCTTTATGTTAATGTTTGGCAGAGTTTGTTATTTTCCACAGCATGCAGCTGTTGTTATGCCATTATTTCGTTCACAGCATGGATGACTTATAAGTTTGTGCAGTTATCTACTAATGCATCTATTGCGTGATTAAGTCTTTATAATATTTAACTTTGCTAGGAGTGCACTTTTGTGATGTGCAATGGTCCTTTTGTGAATGTTCTAGCTTTCTTATTTAATTGATTAGTTAGATAAGCCCATAAACCATCTATAAACGAAAACTTATATGTGCTATATCTCAGGTTTTATGGTTTTGCTTCAGAGGCACAAATGGAACCAACTATAGAGGTGTGGCATTTTATCCCCTTTATTTTTTGAAATTGGTTTGACTGAAGAAAATGATGTACTAGCATGCAAAAATATATATGATACAACTATTAGTTATATGTGCTGGTGCACTGAAATTTGGTCTCAGTCTATTCACCATTTAGAAGGTAAAAGTCATCCTCTACTTATAAATTTTAGATCTGGCTGCTTCTTATAGAGCCTGACTTTTCATAGTGCCATCAAATCATTAAAGAATAATAGGATTTTTCTGTTGATTAGGGTTTGTCCCTCTTCTAGAATATGTGATTCTCTATTCCCCTGACTAGATTTGGAGGAATTCTTGTTTTCCACGTTTCCTTGTTGTAATGCATTTCTTATGTCCATGCTGCCAAATTGTCAGATATCAAAGCTGATCTTGTGTTTTGATGTATTCTTATTATGAAAAAAGCAAATACCAGTATGTCTTCCCAAGAATTTTTTTTTCCTTTTAATGGTTTTTTACTATTCATAATGTTTGGTTCCTAGACACACAAAATCTGTTTGAGTGTTTGAAACAATTTCTTTTTGAGGACGGCAGGATAGCATTTGATTCTTTTCCAAATTAGTGTCTCGTAATGGTGAATTGAGCTAGTATCACTTAATTCTGCTTGTGTGAGACATGATTTCTGTTTATAGTTTATGTTTTTTTGCAGTCAGAAATTTTTACTGCTCTTGAAAAGACAAGGCTCTTAGTAGCTGACAAGAAAGAATCACAGTACTCGAGATGTGGTAGAACAGACAAGGGGGTTTCCTCGGTTGGTCAAGTAAGTTTAGGGATTGTAGAACATAGAATGATCATAAGCCAAGTACGTCCTTGGTTTACCTCATATGCGACCATCTTATGTCATCGGATGACTTACCAATCCGTCTAAATTACTTGTCTTTTTAGTTGTACTTTTACCAAAAGCATGGATCTTAAAAAAACTTGTCATATCTTTGATGTAGGTGATTGCTTTATATTTACGATCAAATCTGAAGGAGAGTAGCACAAACAACAGCAGTTCTGGAGAATCTGGTCAAGGAGAACAAATTGGTCAGTCATGTATTATATTTGAAAACTCTAATATAGCCTGTTGAGTTCTGATTATGCATAATACCCATTCTTCTGGGTGAAATGGCAATCTTTCATTTTTCATATTTCTTTTGTTATGACTGAGTTACCCTCTTATTTTTATTTATTTATTTCTAATTTTGTGTGTTTGTTGTGAAATTGATTGAGTTATCCTTTCATAACTCATAATTTATGCACTACTAGTCCCTAGCAGAAAATAGGTTTTGGAGGAATCATTAGTCATATTAATCATTCCATACCTACTCTTGTGCTTTCTACTTAGTTATACCCATCATACATTAACAAATAGTTTATTTAATCATAATAATTTCTTCCAGTAGAAATATACATAAATACAGTTGAAATGAAGATAAGTTGGGAAAAAAAAAAAAAAAAACTTGTCGATTGATATTACATGCGTGTGACATGTATTTGGCTAATGAAGTTTCTTGTGTTGGTGGAATAATGTGCAATTAGAAAGGGCAAATAAATTGATCATTCGAGATATTGGCAAACTCCTTAGATAGGGAAAGACACAGCTATCTAAGGAATATGTGCACAACTATAAGTTGTCTTTTTTCAAAGTAATCCATGCAATTTTAGAAAGAGATTCCATCTTAACTAACACCATGTTATTTATTCTCAGAAGGAGAAATTGATTACGTAAGAGTACTGAATCGAGTCCTTCCTAAAGATATTCGGATAGTAGGCTGGTGTCCCGTTCCATTTGAATTCAGTGCAAGGTTTCTATACACATTCAAAAGCGTGTTACTTTCATGTTTTTTTGGTAGATTTTTCTGATATGTTTATGAGATAAGTTCCTATATACAGATCATATATCAGTGATATCTGTTCCTTTTATTTTATATTTCCTGGAAACTATATTTTCTTATTGTTTTAGCATAATCTGTTGCTTTTAAACAAGTGCAGGTTTAGCTGTTTGGCTAGAGAATATAAATATTTATTTTGGAGAGAAAATCTAAATCTCTTGGTATGAGTTTTTTTCCTCATTATTTCTAATTCAGTGCTGAATGTGAGAAATTGTCAAGTTTTTCAACCTTTCTGTGATTCTTGTTTGACCAGGCTATGGAAAGTGCAGGTAAGAAATTTGTAGGAGAACATGACTTCAGAAACTTCTGTAAGATGGATGCTGTAAATGTACACAACTACAAGCGGCATGTCACCTCATTTGAAGTTTCTCCTTGTGATATGAGGTTGGCATTGGTGAACTAATCTTCTGCCCAGTTTCGTCTTTTTATGGTTGCATTACTACTTTTTATGATAGGTATTTTCTTGCTGCAGTTGTGTAATTGGTAGGAATTTCTATCATCTGTCTACATAAGGTTTTGAGATCACAAGTAGAATTAACTAATTGCTTATTCCTAGGAAGTGATCATATCATGCTAAAAAAAAACATTGCATAATTCTATGTGATATAACATACATAGATGAAAATTTAGATAGGCAAACAAAGGACGAAAATACACATGCATGCTTGTTTGCATGAAGCAAATAAACAAAGGAAAAGGTTTCTTTCTGAGATTTGCTTAGTTAGCTGAAAATTGAGAGTCCCAATTTTACTTCCAGGTTTGAAGGCAATCAACTTTGTGCGATTAAAATCCGAGGTAGTGCTTTCTTGTGGCACCAGGTTCGCTGCATGGTTGCTGTGCTCTTTATGATCGGCCAAGGTCTTGAATCTGTTGATGTGCGTATCAGGTTCCTTTGAAATTGTTTGGTGTTTAAATCTTGTTAGTTTGAACTCTTTAAGCTGTCTATAGTAGCAATTGGATTGACATTAGGATAGTCTCCCTTCTGTCTTACCAATGTGTTTAATTTTTATATGTTCTTTACATCCAAGCTCACCCCCAATATGTTTGAAGGATGGATTGCTTACAACTAGTAGTTGAATATCTTCTTAACAAAGGTCATGCATAGCTGCATGCAGAGACAAACATGAAAGTACCTATATGTCACATTTGCCTTTGGCAGTGTGGCCATCTACAGTCCTGGTTCACTTAACAGTTAAATCTTAGTTGATTTTGGTACCTTTCTGGCCAAGGCATTCAGGTGGGGACAAATAGGAGGGAACATAACCTGGCCTCTTCATGTTGGTATACAACAGTAAGCCATCTGTATAATGAAATCCTCAAGATGAACTAGTGTCCTTCTTTGACAAATTGATAAATCCAGAAGGCAAATTTCTGTTCTCTTTCTCTTGTTCAAATGTTTCCATATCAGTCCGTGTTCATAAGCCCAATGGAGGCATCTCTGAAACAGTCTCAATTAACGGTTGTCTTTTATTGAATGATGCTTCAAATTTTACCTCCAGGATACTGTCTCACCTATGAATCTTGTTATAGAATATGGAAAAGTGACTTGAATTGTTCAAATTTGTAGGTGATTGATGCATTGCTAGATATTGAGAGGACACCAAGGAAACCTCAGTATAATATGGCTCCAGAAATTCCTCTGATTCTTCAATCCTGTGAATTTGAAGGTCTTAAGTTCTTTTGTTCGTCAGGTATATTATTATATAAAACACCAAAAAGTTTCAATGTTGAATGATTTCATGCCCATGGTTCTTGGATGGAATTTCATAATATTAAGGATTATATAAATCTACTTCAGCTTTCACTTACTTTTCTCTTACTGTTTTGTTTCTGGGTTGGCACTGTCAATTGCAATGATTGAATTTAATTTTTATGTCCGTTGTTTTGTGATTAGATGCTGGGCAAGCCCTCCGTGTGCACTTGCAGAATGAATGTCAAACGTACCAACTCCAAGCCACAATCTTTCGTGAGGCTCTACTAAGCTGTTTGCGTACAGCCCATGGTGCATAACTTAGTTTTCTTTTTATCTTATTAACTCCCTAGCGTTCTGCTTGTCAATATATTGCTGATACTAGCTTTAATGTCTCAGATCAGAGCTTACTGAAAAATGGAACTGGCAAGAAGAAGGCTTCCCATATCCCTCTCTTTTCACGGCCAACCGAGCGTAAGTGCTATGGCACCTTGAGCATTAATGGTGTCCTAGTCTTCAAAACGTATAAAATGCTATAAAAATAAAATATTGATGTGCGTGCCCATGACAATAGCATTTACATTCTCAGTAAATGATCGAATAAACTTCTCTAGAATGGAAAAGCTTGAATTGGATTGTTTATTGGGGTGATAATAACATGGTCAAAGGTTTTCTTCTAAGGGGACAAGCGAGCACTTAAGCAAGTTCATTATCTGTGTGACTTCATCATATCTTTGTTTGCACATCATTTCAATAGAAAATCTACCTTATCTAAATAACTTTATGCCCAAACCAAGGGGATTTTTTGTTAGTTGGTAGTGAAAAAACCAGTCAGAGACGTTTTTAGAAAGGTTATGACCATCGTCTATACTTTTATTAGCAGTCCTCTACTACTTCTATCATTGCTGGTTCTTATATTGTCCCCATGTGAGGGTTTCAATTACCTAACCTTTTGTTTTAACTAATACCAGCATCATATGAAGAGCGACGTGCCAAACTGGACTGGAAAATAGAAGTTGAAGGACATATCTGCTGATAACTTCTGAGTTTAAGTCTACACTTTTCATGTACCAGAACTTCCTGTTTTCTGTAAAATTTACCATAGAAATCATTGTAGTTAGAAAATGTTTCATTTATATAGATGAATACTTGTTTTCAGTGGTGTTTTGTTAGATGGTAAAGATCATTTGATGATTGCTCGGGGCTAAAAGAGTTTGACACGCTGAATTACTAGTAATAAATAATGACTAATTCACAATTCCAGTATCTTATAGATTAGTAGGTTCTTGTTCTCATACTATACGTGCTGAAGATTCTTTTTTGAAGTCTATAATTGAATACAAGTAAATCTTTAATTAACATTGGTGCAAAAACACCAAGTGAATAATCAGAGAAAATATCTAAATATTCAGTGCACCGTTGCAGAAACACAAGCATATTGTGGAAATCGAATTCCCAATATTAACTTTCGGTGAACTGAATTATTGAACTTCCTCATGGTCAGTCGAACTTGAAATTTATAAAACTTTTAGAATTATGACATATATCACGCTACTTTCATTTGGCCTCCTTCAAGTGACCCGTCAGCAGAGATTAGTTGTCTATTGTTTTAAAACCCTTATTATTATTATTTTGAAAATCATGACAGCTCGAGACCCATAGACATAAAAGCTACAAAAATGAAACGGATATGCCCGAACAACAAAAAATAGATGTAGCTAATTTATATGACTAATGTTAAACTCTCTAAGTTCTTTATTCAAATTCATGCTCAAATAAAATAATATGTAAGTTGACAACATCATATTACTTATCACATCATCTCATGATTTATAAAATATTGATAACTCACGTGTCACATTAGTAATACATCAAAAAAAAAAATTTATGATTTGTATACAAGAATGCACCCGCTTATTAATTTTATAACAAAAAATTATCACTTCCAACAAATTAAAATAATTGAACAAACTTTTCAGCAGATCATTGTACCCTACAGAAGCCAAAATTATGTGGACAAATTTCAAATGATGATTAGAGCAGAATGTTTAAAGGAAAACACCAAAGAACAAGAACTTTGCTACAGAGACCAAAATTATGTGGACAAGTTTCCCAAATGAAGGGGATTGTCATCCCTGCAGTTTCTGAGCCATATATGATATATTTACGCTACTTAATAGACTGAGTTACATCTACGGGACCTTTACATTAGTCTTAATTCATATTCACCAGCCACCGTTATGTATCTCACCCATGGAAGAGCCTGATATCCACTTTTTTCAATGATTTTTAAGTAACGAACCTGCATAACCCAAAAATTAACATGCTTAAAAGAAATTAACATGCCCATTCAATAGAACACTATTTATTTAATATCACCCAAACTATTTTCTTCCAAGAAAATTTTCACTCCTCAAATTTAAGGAAAAATACAAAACCATGTCTAAATCAGTTGATTACTTTGTTATGCGATGTCAAAGCATTCATTATTGATACTTCACCAGCATAAGAAAATATAACTTGCATGTAATACTCAGTAATTTAAGTATATGACCACAACGATGGATGGCAAACAAGAGCAAAAGGAAAAGCAAAAGGAAAAAAATAGAAGACCTCCGAAGGAGATAGTGATGTTAAAACGTATACCTGAATTCCAGAAACAGTAAAATATGGTATCTCAAACTTCACACGGACAGGAGCTTTTCTCTCTGGAGCTGGCTCTTCTGCTGTTATACTAGGAAGACTAAACTCTGCTCTCAACATATACTCCTAAACATTTCAATTGACAGACAAGGTTAAAAACATGCAAGAGAGCCACGTCACAGGAAGTAAATTTAAGTTGCCAAATATAAATGACATTGTGATAATTCATACATTTAGATTATAGACTAAATCCTACCTTATTACCAGGAAAAGACTTAATTTTCCAGACCAAAGCATCATTCTCAGGAGCATATGCAGCAGATCCCATCGATGTCCGAACATTAGGATTTGTAGCATCAGAAGGGACAGGCAACTCAATTTCAACATTCGTTGCAGTGCTGAAGCAGACAGTAATGACAAGGTAAATTTCAGAACATGTGACAACAGTCTTCCAAATCTAGGAATTTAAATATACACATCAAAACCCAATCCACCTCTACTTTATTTACCCAAAAGAAAAATGAAGATTCAACTGAAAAAGAAAAAATAATAATAATAATGATAAAGATTGCCCTTAAAATTCATGAAATTGACCTCAAACCAATTAAAGACACTTATAATTGTACATGAGCAAGTTCAAATATTATTTCCATGTGTAAAGAAACACAAGCCATTAAGACATTACATACAACCCATAATGAGTTACTAAGCTTTAAAATCAGGATTACTTTTAAATCTCTTTTCTTTTTTATATTTTTATAACAATAAATGTAAACTAAATGCCCTTGAACCCAAATGTGAATGTATTTAATTCCAAGACCTCTTCCACAACAAAAAGAATCTTTACCAGCTGAACTAGCTACAACCCACAAGATTATTGGGGTCCTTTCAAGTACTAAATCAATATTATACACGCAAATGCTTTTACCTGCGCTCCTTATACTGGCTCCTAGCTTTTACCATAATCTCGATACGACTTCTAGAATGTTTTTCCACATGAGCTTCCACCCAAATGAGAGGTTTCACCTTAAAAATAAAATTGAGTTTACACACTTCATATTTTATTAAACTGAATATCAAGGAATACCCAAGTTGGAGGTCAATATTTAGAATAGAACACAGCAAAGGCAATTAGAAAAAATTTAAAATGATTAACAAGACCAGCATTAAACCATATGAGGGATAAAAGATGAGATGAACCTGAGTACTGAGTCTGTATGTCATGAGATCAAAAGATCCATCAGGGGGTATGAAGGATATTGTCCGATCATTTTCAAAACGAGCCAAGCGTACACACCTAACATGATTTTTTTCCCAAAAGAAAAGGAGACAAAAGGTCCTTAATACAAGCAAATATAGCAGCAGTTCAAATTTTTAACTTGTATACAAACATATGGACAATCAACCATAAGAGAAATAAATAAAATAAAATGACAGGGGAACAAAATCCGTAAATCAGAAGAAAGATATGACTAACAATATAAGGCAACATACTGATGAAACTTGATATCATCCAGATCAATGGCTTTCCCCTTTGCTGTTCGACCTTGGGCCTCCAATAACACTCTATCATTTAGCCCGAGCTTACACTCAGGCATACCACTGCAAAAATGAAAGCATTACATGGTTTAGCAACGGCGCAATAAATAAGAAGAACAGAGCAAACATAATGAATTGAGAAGAACTTCGGCACCCATCATCTTTGTTATAAATTTATTATATTCAGACATCAGGAGACCTGTAGGCAAGAGGAAATCATATCTTAACAAGTCCATTTGAGCTTGACACAAACTAAAAATAAAGCAGAAGTTGGTTGTGTAAAGTGGCTCCATCTAAAAGCTTAGGAAGAGGTGCAACCTGCCCTGTTGGCTAGTTACCATAGATATAGAATTAACAACTTTAGTTCATACTAAATTTCTAAGAAAGTTTTGCTTATATTACATTGAAATACGCCAGATTACATGACATAACCAATATAGAACATTTAATTCTTTCAACATCAGCCTCACAAACCTCATACAACCTTAAGCAAATTACTTAAAAGAAGATAAGGATGCACCTCAAATACGCTCTCATCTTTAATGCCCCAACAACATCTGAACGTATAATTTGCCCATTGCTGTTGACGAGTATATTAACACTTTCCACCACATCCAAAAATACCTGATTAATCATGATCAAAAATTCCATAACACATGGCACCTCAACTGTTTAACACTAAAATGCTAAGGATGTCAACTTACCTCGTTTTTCTTATATTGTACACCTTCACTACGCCAAGAAACCGCATTAGTCACAGCCATGGGAGGACGCTGTGTAACTTCCATCCTATAAGCATCAGTCTTGATAAACTCACTGAGAATCTTCGCCTCAGTATATTGCGGGAAACCAAAGTCCATTATTTCATCAAGTAACTCATACTGCCAAACACACAAGGCATTAATATAAAAACCATCAAGTGCTAATACATACACACACACAAAAAAATTTCATCTAGAAAAAAAAATAGTGAATCCCTTACCACAACCACAAAATTGTCTCTCAAAGATTCTTCCTCTAACTCTTCAAAATAATGCTTAAAAACCTGGACATACAAATACATACCATCAATAATTCAAAAAAAGATCCTCTACGTTTTCATTAAAAGAAACGAAAAACAAGAGCTTACATCTACTAGCCGATGCAAGAACAGCAAAAGACTGGCAGCATTGCAATTCTGTCTAGATGCAGCCATCAAGTAAATGTTGTTATGTTGTACAAACATGTAAGTCACACCACTGTCATATACAACAGGCTCTTGCGACTGTGGATCACCCTGCACCAAATCCAATTCAAAACTCAATTCACAGACCGTATAATATCAGCCACTACTTGCTATTTTTCAAACAAAATTCAAAGCCACAAACTTTTAACTAGAAACTACGTTGAAAAAAAGGAAAAAAAACAAAAAGATCACCAAGTTCAGCAACTATAACTTGCAGGTCACAAATCGAGTATAATTTAACCAAAGTTAATAAAAGTGCATCTATATGGATAATACAGTAATCTCAGCGTTAAATCGAAGCATGATTGAGAGAGAAATTGAATATGTGACCTCTTTCTCGATGAACTTGGTGAAGAAGCGCTCGGCTTGAATGGCGGAGACATCGCCGCGATAATCGCGCCAAATCAAAACACGTCCTTTGATGTCGAGAAGAAAGAGCGCCGAGGCGGCGCCAGCCATCGGAGGAGGCGGCTCTTACTGCTGATGAGTGATCACGAGCGTACCAGATCCAAGCACCAGTTGCGAACCTCGACAGGCAATGAAAATCCAAGTATGGATGAAAATTCGTACTGGAATTTTGTCTGTCTTTCTTCTGTTAGAAAAACGCCTTGGTAGTATATCATAATTCATACATGATATATGATATGATACATTACTCAACACTCTAGCTGTTCCACGCACGTGGTTTCCACCTCGCCTCCTCAAATTTCCTTTAGTAATGTCTGCCCCTGAAAAAATTGGGGTTTCTCTTGTTAGTTATCTCACTAAATTAAAGTCCAGGCCCAATGATAGACAAAATATTTTATTCTATATTTCCATTTTTTTTTAATTTTTTAAAAGACAATTTAAAATAATAATAATAATATATATATTTTTTGTATGGTATTGTAAATAGCTTGTGCTTTTCTTTTAAATTTTAATCAAGGAAAAAATGATAAATGTGTTATGTCATGTTATTGACTTAACAACTCTTTCTTGTTTAAAAAATAAAAAATAAAAAACAACAATTCTTTCAACTGTTAAAATAGAAGTAAATGAACTAATAAAAATGAAGACTATAAATTTAAATTTTAAATAAAAATATTAATATTATGGTCTTATGAAAATTCAGTAGTTTACTATCACCTAGTCTGCAAACAATAATACAGATTTGAACCACCTCCATTATAAATGGTATCTAAAAAAATAAAAAATAAAAAAATCAATTGTTTAAGAATTGTAAATGTCACTGTCATTCATCATTGTGAGATTGTTTATGAATTAAAAACTCTGAAATTGGATGTGAACTAAAGATTTTAATATACTAATAATTGTTTGATCTTATCATGTATTCTACTTTTAAAAAATTAAAGTATTATTTATAAATTCCACCTCAAATTGGCAATGCCATTGCCAACTTGGTATCACTACCTCTTCAAATCAACTGAAAAAATTCCACAATTTTCATTTCATTTGTCCTAGAGTCTAGGATTATTTCAACTTAGTGAAATACTAGCACCTTGTACAGACTGCAGCCCAAAATTTTGAATGATTTGTTCACATTACATGAACTACATGAATACCAAATCTGAACGTACACGATCATACAATGCTTGCATGAAAAGTTAAAAAATATATCATCCATCAATTTTGGTTGTATAGTTGCTTTGTTTTGGTTGTATTGTATCAACTATCAATCTATCATGTATGGTTGTGTAGCGGGGGCTCCATGGATATGTAATTGTCATTATATTATCTTCCGCTGATTGAGCCTGTAAAAACGTCGCTATTTCCACCAAAAGTGGCTTCCCATTCAATGGAGGACATGGCTATTTGGGAGAGTATCTGCACAATTTCTCGCATTTCTGGCCTCTTTTCTGCTTCTTCACTCAAACACCATCTTGACAGTTCTGCCATCTACATCAGGTTGAAGTTTTACGGGTGTTGTCATTAACTTGATACATTTATTTATGCTATTTGAAATTATAGACTTCTTACATGTTTTATATGATTGCATTTTTGTACTAACCTTGTAAACTTCTTCCATTGGGTACCTTCCTTTCAGGTTAGGATCTGTACTAGCTTGCAAAACGGTCTCTAACTCTTGTTCATTGAATATTGTGCAAATCTAAGCATGTTTTAATCACAAAATAGAAACATAAAGGAAATTAGAAGGAAGACATATCTGTTTCTATGCATATTCTTTTTCGGGTGTGTGTGTGAAATGGTTAGCATATAAAATTATGATTCTAGTAAATGTGGACTCAATGATTATATTTTTACAGCATGACTTACAGTTGATGCAAGAGACTTCACTTTGTTTGTTTCATTGTCACGAACGAGTGCTCGCTGACCAGTTACAAGCTCAGCCAGCACTACCCCGAATGCATAAACATCAGTTTTATATGTCATTTGCAGTTCACGCACAGACCTTGCAAAAAAGCAGATGATTGTAAAATTACTATTGAATATCGCGTAGAAACCTAGGCATGTAAGCCTTTTAATTGATCTATCGTTAATGTACTTAGAAAGTTTAGTGTTGCATTCTTGTTAGAGCATATGTTCAGTAAGTTGCTTGACGAGCCAAGAACTTACTCAGGAGCAATGTAACCTGGGGTGCCAACCAGACGTGTTGCTATAATATCTTCTTCATTTGATCTTTCTACTAGCCTTGCCAGCCCAAAATCTGCTACCTGTCAAAGCAACCTCCAGCTAATTCTAGTATGATTTATGTGACTGGAAAAGTGATGTGGGATGATTTCTTGCAAGACAAACTTGCTCTGAAAATTATTTGGCAGTTGGTGGGCTAGATATAGTTCTAGGAAGTATTGAAAGATAAATAAACTTTAAATTAAAGTTTACAAACAAGTTCTGAGATTTTTATTGAAATTGAAGGCCTTGCACTACATATTACAATCCTATTTATAGAGTTCTACAAAAGACAGGAAAAAATTAAAAATTAATGCAGCTTGTAAAAATGAAATCATTACATTTATAAATAAACTCAAGCTCCATAAATGCAGCGACTTATTTTGAAACTGAAGTGATGAGCAAGTTGTTCTGAAACTGAAACCTATGGAAGCAATGTGCAATTTGCAGAGTAGGGTATATAGGTAGCCGGGCAACTTGTGTATAGGTGTGCAGTGCAAAACAACAGGAAATGCTAAAATTGAGTGATAAAACTTAAAAAGTACCTTGGCTCTGAGTCCCTGATCAAGTAGGATATTGCTTGTTTTTATATCGCGATGCACATAGCGTGCCTTTGTGTGATCATGGATGTATTCAATTCCTCTTGCAGCATCAAGTGCTATGAGGACTCTTGCAGTCCATGAAAGGGGCGAGTATCCTGATAACTGCTTGTGTAAGAACCTCAGAGAAGCAATAAACAATTAATTATCTTGCTGAACTCTCAACTGCTATTCTTGTTCACGACAGCTCTCTTTGATGAATACTCATTTCATGTATCATTAAGCTTAATCATTTAATATGTGGCACTCACACAGCTAGAAAAACATGTTTGAGGAGCAGTGGTGCTGGTTTATGGTACTAATACCTTTCAACACAGGGTCATGAAGATGATCTTTGAGCGATCCATTCTTAATATACTCATATATTAAACAGAGGTGGTCATCCCCAGTTGCATATCCTATCAGCTCGACCTGGAACAGTAAGGTTTGATCACTATGTTTGTCAAAACTTATTTTCACATATAAAGGTGCTTGAATTTGTTGAACATTATTTCTTACCACATTAATGTGATGTATCATGCACAATACTTTAAGCTCTGCGAAAAATTCCGTTGACTTGCTAGACTTCATTTTCTTAATGGCTACATCCTGTTGTGACAACCGATATTACACTTTTGAGTTTAATAGCAGTTCAGATAAGTATATAATTGAACCCAAGAAATGAGATGTTCAGTACCCGTTCTTTTAATGTACCAATGTATACGCTACCATATCCGCCCTCTCCAATTTTCCTGCTTTCATCAAAGTTACTTGTGGCCTCTTCAATCTCCTCCAGACTATATGTAACCAGTCTTTCAGACTGAAAGGTTGCTACATCAAGTAATAATAGTTTTGCTTCATATGAGCAATCATTTGTCAAAATATATGCTGAGTTCATTGTTAATGTATGACTCCTGATGCATCATCAAATTTTAGGGGTTACTACTTACTAGGAGTAGACAAAGATTAGGTTATCACGAACCTGAAACATTGGTGCTCATCTACCTATACAGAAAGGGGCATATAGGAAAATCTCCTAAGAGCCTTCGTGGCTTTGCTTCTGGGAGACATTTTGGTTTTCGGATGATTTTAAAGTACGCTAACTTAATTCTGAAACTTAATGAAGGAATCGATAATTAAAAAGTAGTTGAATTTTATCTGACCTTCTATGTCTTGATTGTGAACGTGCTGCTGCAAGGAAGTTCTATTGGCACTTTGAACCCTGCTGACAGCTTTCGTATCTTCTTCTCTGGATTTATGGTTTCTGTTTCTTCTCAGAAGGAAGAGTAATGCACATATTGAAATTAAACTGACAGCTGACAATAAACCGATGATTGTTGCATATTTGCGTCCTTTTCCTAGATTAATGGAAGACCAAAAAGGTGAATTTACTTCTACTCAAGAATGTATTTATTGCAAGTATGAAAAATCTATCATGCATAGAGCAAAAACAACCAAGAATGACAAAGCTACAGACCTCTGCAAAAGCAGTTTAGAAATAAACCATCCTAATTTTTCTTTTATATAAATATCTATGAAAGAACAATCAGCACCGCAAATTTTTGAATTGTGATCTATGGCTTTATCTTCATATAGAACAGTAGTAATCTAAACATTGGAACCTCAGACCTCTAAACTAGTTTTGAATTTATCACTTATCTTACGATAACTTTATCATGCAATTGAGGATAGTATTGTCTAAGCAATTATAATGGCTAACCTCCTTGTCTAGGGCCTTGAAATCCCTCTCTTCTCCTTGGCACAAATAGCACCCATCCAACGTCAATGAAACTTGGATTTTGAGTCAATCTTTCATTTAAATTCTCTATATCGTTCACTGTTGCTGATAGAAGTGCTGCAATTTCTGACAAAGTATCATGCTCTTGAACTGTGTATGTCACAACTTCTAGAGATTCTACTTCTAAGCACCCACATATAAGGTGTACGACAGTTGTATTTCCTGCAATAAATAGCTTCTCCTCTCCTGCAACCTTCCAGGCTTGCCCATTATATAATTCATCTGAGACATTAAAAAATGTATCGCCTAATTTCACTTTGTAAAAGGTATCATAAAAATATCCGCGGGTGCCATTCACATCTTTACAACTGCAGGGAACCGAGACAAGATAGTCTTCTCTGAAGCCACGTGAAATTGGTTTAATGTTTGATACGTTGACCGAGTATAATGGGGCTATTTGTTCTTGAGAATGGCCTTTGGAGGTGTGATATAGGTAGGAATTACACATCCAAGTGCGATTAGAGCAGCTCAAAGGGTACATGATTGTAGACTTGACGAAGACATTGGAGAAGAAAACACTAGTAAAGACAGTTGTCAAGATAGGGAGGAGGAGAAGATGGTGGTGATCTCTGTTTGAGGCAACCATATCTGATGGGAAGAAGTGATTGAAAACTTGGAATGACCAATAAGCATTTCTTTTGTCTTTGGTGTTACAGGTTCGTTAGCGGATACGCATACAGTGATGAAGTATCTTTGATTCTTTCTGGCCAGTAATTTTACCATATTAACGTCATTGAAATTGGATTTGATCAAACCTCGTCTGTTGCTACGGTCTACGATACTTCCAAATGTACATATCTACTTGTTTTTGTTGCTTGTTCTTTATCATAATGTGATTATAATATAACTACGGTAGCTCTCCATCCGGCGGCATATTGGCCTTATTTATTGTTCCTGGTCAATGTAGTAAAATCGAGTTAATTGAGTTTGAAGAAGAGGAATGTTCAGGAACTAAGCACATATAAACACAGAAATTGCAGAGAATAAGAGATTTTAAACTGCAAAATCAATGTACTTGGGTCTACTCAATCTCCTGATTGATATGAACAGATATATTATTCACCTCCTTGTCTTGTTTATGCACCATATTAGATTAGGATTATCTGCACTGCAGTTAGCACTCTTGGTTTAAGTAGGGCGTGGATGCACAAGAAATTTTAGTAGCAGACCATGTATACATAATATATCCTTATTTGCCTTCGTCTTTGTAAGATGCCTGGTAAAAAGCTGGCCAGATGAGTGTACGAGTGACATTTTGCTTCTGATTTACTGGAAATTCCATTGCCACATAGGATATGAGACTCTTGTGGTTGGACTTTTATTCAACATGCCCATTCAAGGGCACGTGGTGTGTTCTCGCTGACCCGAGCGCATACTCCTAGCCTCCTGGGCATTACCAAAAACTTTCCCCTAGTGAGTGAAAGCGGATCCGTCCTTGCTGGTCCAATTTGACTGGACACGTGCGACTGCCTTGCTGCAATTAAAAACTTCAATGCAACGAGGTACCATGTTATTCATTGCATTGTTATCATGTTATTGATAGGACAGTTCGAGAAAATAATATCATGAGTAGATAATGTATAAAATAGGAAAACTACCGATCAAGATTATTACATGAGATAGGCCCGTTCCACTGGAACCTTTCTCGTGACATAACCAGTTGCCCACAAACTTACAGAAATAGCATTGTTTCCTTTTCCCTTCAGGTGCAATAATGCATGCCAGAGTGTATGTTTTTTTGTGAACCTAACGCACGTGGACACATTATTAGTTTCCTTCTGCAAGAATCTTCTGCAATTATAAAAGAGACTGTAGCAGAACTGCCTGGATTATGTCTTGCAGTTGTAATTGTTGAAAGAAATAAAGATGAATTATGTAACAAGTGCAGTCTCAGGCAGAGATCAAACTATGCTATCATCAACCCTCACTGACTGCAAGACAAACGTACAGGATTAACTTCAGAATATAACTGCAAATATCCATTGTTTTGTTGTTTTGTATTGGATTATGTTATCATTTAGATAGCAATATTAGAAGGGGTTGGCGAATGACAGCTGCAAACACAAAAATCAATCACTGTTCTGACAATCTCAAATTTTGTATGCATCCACGCCATTATCTGGTAGTAAATTAAATTGATAAAAAGCATAGACAAACTCGAATTAACAAATATTTATTTGAAACTGGAGTGATGCTTACAAAGAGCACAGCACAAGTCTATAAACAAAGAGGACCCCATAATAGTTGAGCCAAGCCATTCTAGAGACACGAAAGCGACATTGAAACTGTAATATTGCATTTACGGGACCCAGAAAAGACATTTAATTTTAATTTAAACACGTAAGACAAAGACGGCCCACCGGACCTCAAGGTCTGGCTCAAGTTCGTTCACGTCTTACGTCATTGGCATCCTGGGCTTTGCTCTGGATGATCTGGCCCGTCTCCTTCGTCTTCTGACCGATTTGACCGGCAGTCTCTTGAACCCGCCGCTTTACATGCTCCATCTTCCTCACAAAATGCA
The DNA here is from genome assembly GCA_022984855.1 of Dimocarpus longan. Classification (NCBI taxonomy): domain Eukaryota; kingdom Viridiplantae; phylum Streptophyta; class Magnoliopsida; order Sapindales; family Sapindaceae; genus Dimocarpus; species Dimocarpus longan. Next base: position 10,620,854 of record CM041024.1, read on the forward strand.
CCATCCAAGTAAACACCGCGAGCGCAATGATTCCAAAAGCTCCAGAGCTCAAGAACCCCATGATTGCTAAGCCAATAACGATAGCCGCGGGAACAAAAACCGGGCTGAAAATGACGAAAAGTGGTGTCGTGATGGTGAGGCCGATGACTGTCCCGGCTAGAGTGAGACCGGAAAGGAGTAGAAGAGTGCCACCGACAGGAAGTAGAGTGAGGGCAGCAAGATTTTGAGATTTTGAGGGACCAGTATCCGGAAGCTTCCCTTTCATGGCATCAGTAGGGTATTGTTGTCGTTGATATGGTTAGATTTGACCATAGCTTAGACGCTCAGCCATTATTGCCTGTTATTCAGTGGTTAGATGACGAGAGTGAAAGAGGAAGAAGGAGATACGTATTTTATGGAGGAGGAGGTGGTGGACACGAGGAGAACGCTTGACACTTGTAGGAGAGATGGAAGCATGCATTTGCATGGGAAGATGTCGTTTTTAGGAGGCCTTTTTTTTGGCACTCTGTTTGCAAACCTTTCGTTTGTGTTTATATGCATGTGATAGAGTGGTGAGGTTTGGACTTAGGTGCACACCGACCACCGCTCTGCGTTTGCGGAGCTAACTTTGTAAAATGAACCCATTTTAAAAAAGCGGTGTCCAATCCACGTGTTTAGATCATATATTGCGAGGTGCCTCCACACAGGTAAACTATGATTCGCACCAAACAATGACAGCATCCGCTTGAACAGGATCGCAACACTGCCACACATCACGAACTCTTCTTTGTAAAACATGCAGATAAATGATAACTCCTTGCCCTTATGTCGAAATAACAAGAGAATCTAGTGATAAACCATCTTTTTCCCTGAGATATCTAGTGATATTTTAAAAATAAAAAATTTAATATAATCGGACCGTGTCTCCAATATGAAAATTGATGAATAAGATGATTGTGTTAGATGAATCCATACATACTTTAAATTAATATAAATATAAATATATATATTATATTCGAAATTTAAGTGATCGGTACACTTCACTGTACGCGAGAGGAGATTTTTAAACAATAATTATATTTAAAATTATAATTTAAATACGACGGTAAGTTACTGTATACCTTGCATCCTTAAGTTGTAACTTCAAGTTTATCTCCTTTCTTCTAAATTGAAAATCCATTGTAGTAATTAAACAAATATATTTATGTTATATTAAAATATATTGATGTTATATTTCGCTCACAATTTGATGAGTTGAATAATCCTAGTTCTTTTAGCAATTATAGTCAAAATGAAAGAAAGTATTATAATTTTATCATTGGGTTACTACAACATGTATATGAACACTCAGCCGTTACTTGGATTTCTCGAATTATTCCAATTGTGTTATTTTTCAAAAAATAATTATTAAAAATTTTTTTATCCTCAAATTAATCCTTATTAATTTATTTAGTACTTCGAAATTTGCCATCTTTTAAAGGCCAACATTGGGCCAACATGCCTGATTATGCCATGAACCCACATCCAATCATAGGTTTAGCCCACACTAATGATTAGTTACTCCTTCCATGTCCAAATGAAATTGGGTCATCTTTGGGACTCTAAACCATTTTCTGTCTTATTTTTAATTTTGAAATAACTTTTATTTATTCATTTATTTTGAAATTGCTTTGAAGAAATCTAATCAGACATTTTTCAAAAATATTTTCGTACGGTCTTCATTCTTTACCGGCTTTCAATATTTAATCATAAATTTTATATTAATTTTTTTAAGTATATATGCATTACAAATGCAATCTGTACTTGTAAAACACAATTATAATCATTCATCAGCCCAAATTGTTGGTGCCAAACCTATTTCCGAGCCCAAATTGGGAGCATATTCATGCTTACGACGAGAAGAGAATATGGTGGAAAATTCTGCGTTTAACTTTGGACTTTCTCAGTGTCCATTGTAAGTGCAAAAAGCACATCGATGCAGTGGAGAACGATCAGTGCAGTCATATGTGAATCCTTTAAAAAGTAAAGTAGAAATAGCACTGCCACACATGACATAAAGAAAGTCCATGAAACTATTACATAAACAATATTTCCATGCACTTTTTAATTTGTTTAATTTGTTTTCTTAGAATTAATGCTTCCACTTTAATATTGCACCTTATTCAAGTCAAAATCAGTCCATATTCAACAACATCACTTTCTGCACATATATTAGTAGTGGGTATAATTTTCTTCCTCTCTCTATCTTCAAAGATTAGATGGGCCAATACTATATACTCAGAATTATACTCTCTTATTATTTAAATTGATTAACATATTCTTATATTCTTCATATCTAGATTTGCAGGACTGTTATATCTTCCTATAAAAGAAAATGGTATAAGCCTTCTTTATATATCATTTGTTTAATCCATTCATAATCTTATGTATTTTAATAATCATACAAGATAGTGACTGTATGATGACCATCATCATTGGTAATCTGACAACAGAAATACTTTCAGTATAAAATATGGAAACATGATAAAGAATGAAGATAGGAATATATATGCCAATTAGCCAATCAAACTTTTTTAGAACTTGTGCATGTTCAAAGCTCCTACTGATAGCTGTCGGTCCTGGAGTAAAGATAATGATAGGATTGTATTTAGAATGAATTTTAATGTAAAAATTTTAAAAATAATATAAATATATTAATATTTATCATTTTAAAAGGAAAAAAATGTAATATTATAATATTTCGAATTGAATATCTCATAAATTCATTATTTAACATTTAAATATATATATTTATTAAAACACATCATTTAAAGAATACATTATAAAAATACAATTTCAATCATTTTTTATTAATACGAACTAGAATCTCAGCATTATTGTTTTAATTTCAAGAACCCTTGTCTAAGAATAATATTATGACTAAAACATTAATTTTTCAAATTTATTATCTAAATAATATAATAATATTTATGTCTTTCCTTAATTCACATAGCAACCCCAAGGATATATATTACCAGATTATATAGATAGAAATTTAAATAAACTTCAAAAGAATCTAACATTAAATATCAACTAACTTTCTAAAAATAACATAAAATTCACATTTCCTAAGCTAAGGCTAAGGCTTTTTATGTATGGAGGTGCATCTAGAAGAAGGGAAATTCTTTAGGGAGCTCCTGTGGTGTATAACACCCTAGATTTGGGCAATGATGGTCAGCGGCACGAAATCCTATGCGTGATATTGTATCCGTATATGAGTAACATGATCAACAGAAGCGTTTGTTTAACAGTGTTGAACAGCTTTATTATTTTTCTTTTTTGTTTGTTAATCATCCTTCTTTAATCTTTATATTCATTTTAGAACTCAACCCATTAATCTACTTTTATTTGTTATAAATGTATATATGCTGCATTATATGACGCAAAAAGCTGTATATTGTCACATGACATGCCTCTGCCGCCTCTTAACTTTCATTATTCAATTAACTGATGAGACATCAAGAAAAGAAATTAATGCTTCAGTACTCTGCGGATGATCATTATTAATGGGACGGGAAATTTATTTGACGGTCAAATATTGCCTACTAATTAGATAGCTAAAGGTACGTACCTATGGAAATTGATTTATCGAAATCATGAAGTGGCTCCAGGAGTTTCCCTACCAGGATGTCTTTTTCGATTACAAAATTGCATCAGTTCATTTAATTTCAGGTTGATTAATTAATGCAATGAAGAGAGAGAAAGATCGATCATCTCTTAGAACATCTTCAATATTAATATAAATTATAAAAAAAAAATATCACATAACATTATATCAAAAAAGATCTTATTAATGTAAATGTCGATCTTCACTGTCACTAATAAAACAAAAAAAAAATTTCAATACTGCGAATATGGCTCCCTACATGTAGAGGGTCTATTCGATAGACCTTGAAATGCTGACTCAGCAACTCACCTTGGATGCTCTATCCTTCTCTGATATTCTGTCACTCCCCTAACGCCAAACTCATCTCCCTACTCACCTCCTCTTCTCTCTTCTCACTCGCCCCGACCTATAAGCTTGACCTATTACATTAACCTCCTTGGTGATGCTGACGGCGATTCACTCGCTGCCCGCTGACGACAGCGTTGTTGAAGATATGAGGGTCGTTGTCGTCCGTTTGGGCAAGGGAAGAACCCAGAGCGACTATAGGGAAGTCGCTATAGTGGCAGCATTTTCTGCGAAACGAAAGGTGAACAATTGGTGAGGCGTTGCAGATCATGCGAGAGAATAAGTGTTTTCTAGGTTTTGTTGGGGAGGATGAGAGAATGGAAGTGAATGGGTGTTACTAGTGTAGATCATCAATGGGTGTGAATGGATGTGAACATTGTAGATCATCGATCAGTGTGAACGGGTGTGAATGTTCCAGCTCCTTGGTGGCTTCCCTGGCAAGAACTGCTGTGGAATTGAGATCAATGAACATCAATAACTCACCATCATCACCACTTGTAACTAGAGTCTAGTTCCAGTTGAAAAAACAAAAATTACACTGGGAAAAAAGATTCCCGTTTGATTTTGTTTCTCTTGCAACGTTATGCACTCTTCCTTTTATGATTGTGATGATTTTGACTTTTGGCGACAATGACTAAAACTAAGCAAAAGAATGAAACCAATATTAGCTGGGCAAACCATATTTTAAGTCTGTGAATTTTTATTTTTTTTTAAATCTTTGTTTTGTGAATGTTATTGATTGGAAAATATATATACGTACACACACATGTATATACACAAACATGAAATGATGCTGGTGTTGGATTTGGTATTATGCAGAAGACCATGACAATTTGAATATTTATGGCATTGTAATGTTTTGAAGTGAAAATTTTGGAATGTTTATTGATATAGTGACTACGAAAGTTTTGTGGTTAAAAAAATAAGCACACCTCAACGAAGTGTGGATTTTAAAAACATTGGAGATCACTTTTTAGTTCGATTGTCTATTAATGTTATATAGAAAGCAATTCACTGGACACTGATGACACGATAATAGATTGAAAAAAATAATATACATTTATATTGAAGATACTCTTAGCTTGTTATAACAAATCAGATGTTGCCTTTGCATACGTATATATATAGTAGCAGAATCCTTTTCGGTTTTATATATAATTAATTTCTTGCAGAGTTTTGTTTGTTTGTATTTAATTGATCAGAATGATGTTAATCTGTATATTTGTTCAAAAGTAAGAAATTATGTTTTCTAGGAGGTAACATAAAATCAACAGTGAAAAGAAAAGTGTATATCTAATAAGTCAGCTGCATCCGGGGTTTGTGCATCGATCACCAAAAGGCACTGCAAATGATCAGTACAAGTACTCTTGTGTCCCATGATTAGATGAGGTTCTTAATTAACTTTTAATTGATTCACAGAATGGATTCTGTTAAACCCATATTAATTTTAAGTTCACTGTACCAAACCAATAATCCTTTCTATTTCTTTTTCTTTCTCCTATAAGAACCCCACGTTAACTCCTCTCAAATGAAACCACAAGACTTCTTACTTATTTATTAGCGAAACCTTATCTGTTTGAAAATTATATCGTATACCTTCAATGAGTGGCAAATGAATAAATTAACACTCCTTCCACTTGTTTGGTGCATTATTGTAACTGTACTGACGCAATATTGCATGTACACTAATTAGCAGGTTGATGTTATTGACAACTACTGAATATAGATATTCATGCTATTATACATTCTCAATTATATACCTAGAGATTGATATTTATTAAAGTTTAATTTAATGATTCTGATATGTAAAATAATATTTTAAAAATAAAAACTGATAAGTGGATAGATAATACCACTCTCTTTAGTAATTACCCATACACTTATTGTATATTAGGAAAATTCAATACCAAACAAACAGCTGCCAAATTGATAATTAATTAATTAATTTTTTTTTTTTAAGAAAAGGAATTGAAACTAAAACCTTGTAATATATTCACTTTCAGTTTTAAGTTGATACAATGTTTAATTAAATTGTAAACCATATAATATCTATGATATCAGTAACGTGTACTTTTATTTGGTATGCTCATTCATTGCAACTGTCACATATACAATCTTTTTAGGAAACAATCAATTTATCGTGGTGGTTGTCAACTAAAGTGAGAGAAATGAGAAAAAGAACTTGGAAATATAAATTCGTAGGTAAAGACTTATTAATTATTAGATCAATGTGAGAATACGTGATTTGTAAAGTAATCCGTTGAAAACTTCAATCTCCTGGTTCACATTAAGCTCGTAAAGTCTATAGCTCGTAAAGTTTTAATAGAGCTTCCCTGCATAAGGGGCTGAACAACGGCCTACCAGGCGAGATATATCAGATTTTGTTTCAGATCAATAAGGTGTACAAAAACACTGTGAAAAATGATGTCCATTTTGACTATGGAAGATTAAAAGCTAGCAAATAATAGATGAAAAAGAAAAAAGGAACTGTTACTGCAGAAATCACCAATCAGATCTTCTTCTACTATTCTAGTAAGAAAGCAAATCTTTTGGTCCTCCCTTCTATGCAACATACCCTAGCTTATATGTGTTTGATTTCCCTGTGCAGTAACAATACAAAAAAAAGAGCAAAATTTTATTGAACACACAACTCCATTGGACCTTATTTCCAATGCACATATACATAGTTCTTATAAATTATATTTTAAATATAAATGATTAATCATATTTATATATCATATCATATATGACGTGATCGATCGGTGTGATCTGAATAAAAATGAACGAAACATTATTGATTCACACTGGTCCTTCTCATTGTCATTAGAGAGTGTGTGCGTGCGAAACGTCAAACCTAAAAGATACAAATAATGAGAGTCCCCCACGGTCTGCTGTCTTTCCAAACCCCATGAAGTGATTACATGAGTATGAGAATTTCTTGTACATGTGGACTGGGTGGGTGGAGGGAGGGGCATTGCTGCTTTGCATAGCATAAATAGGACCCGCACGTCTTGTTGTCGTTGATGTTTGTCTTGTCCTTTGGATGATAATTAATTATTACTATATTATACAAATATTATAATATAATATTACAACACAGTACTGCCATTTTTAACCTGCTCTTTGCTTCTTTCTTACGTCTTTGCAGGGAGAGAGAAGAAAGAGAGAGATTGATAGGGTTATTGATTGTTTGAAGGGTGGGTTCTCAATTAATATTCAGCTTTTTTAGCAATTTTTCAGACAAAAGACTTAACCCCAACTTTAACTTCAGATCTTATTCATGCCACGCCTTGCTCACTCTCAGTACCTCTCTGTCCTAACAGTACATCTATCAAACCAAACTCTTCATAATTTATACACTTCCACTAAGAGACAAAGGTTTACATGATGTAATTAAGCTTATGTATTTGTACTTTGTATATAGGTTTATAGGGCATCATTTTTGGGAGTGACATTCTTGTTAAATTTTACAAATGTAACCTTAATTGTATGATACATGAATCTACAATTTGATGTCCAAAGATTATATTTAAATTTAATAAATATTTTTGTGTCTAATTGCACAACCCTAAATTGCGTACTGGCACTCGAAGAGACCTAGCGAAACCCAAATTCTAGATATTGGAAATGGGATATGATGGAGAAATCGGGGTCAGAAGATTGAGATTTGGTTCACCAAAAATTCCAAGAAAGATAAAGGCGAGGATTTGGTGATCTCGAGAAAGGAGGCGATGAATTGGAGGACAATAGACGTGACTCGCACTGGAACTGCCAGACCCAAATCCAGAGACGATTAAGAGAGAGAGAGGACAATTTAAACATGAGTGTTACAGTAAACATATATGTGTGTCTGTTATAAAGAGAGAGAGAGACACTGACAAAAAGTGAAGAAGAAACAGAAGAGATGGTCGTGTTCTTTGATCAAAGCTTTGTACTGCTATGTTTACAGCGACACATGAATGAAAGCGTGTGAACATAAGCTTAAGAGAAAGAGAGAGAGAGAGGAATGAAATGAATTAGACAGTCGAAGAAAATAAGGAAATTCAAAGTCATCTCCCACTGATCAAACCTAGAAGAAAAAGTCATCTCTCTCTCTCTCTCTCTCTCAAATCCTTTTGATTATGACTCTTTTAACTTGAACTTGTATTACAAAATGACGGCCTACTTTGGAGTTAATCTTCCACCCTTTTTTTATGGCAAGAAAGATTATATATGCTGCTGACCTTGAAAATTTTTTTTTTTTTCTTTTTTGGAAATAAAACCCTAACCCTAATTTTTTTTATCTGCTAACAGGATTTGTTCTGGCTTCTAGTTACACTTTTTCGTTGATGCTTCGTGTTATGCACCTTCTATTTTTATGGTTTCAAGTTATCTTCGTATGTAAATGCCTGCAAAAACATAAATACACATTAATTTGACCTAGAACTCGAAAAAATAATATAATATGTAAAGTATATGAGAGGGAGAGAGAGAGAGGTTTACTGTGTGATGAGGAATGACTTTTGTCTAAGGTTCTACTGTTTTGTTTATGAAATGTTGGGGATGAAAATGTATATGAAAGATTAGGGAAGCTGTAGGCTAAAAACCTTACTAGAAAGACAAACCACTTTATATATAGGATCCAATGAGGGCATATGCAACTGTGATTCACTGTTACGGATATTTTAAACCATAGAAATACAAGGTGGAGCTTGGTTTTTCAGGCAAACAGATTAGCTCAGTACTACAGTTTTCTTTCAGTACAGGATAAAAACATCATCTTGAAAAAAGTTTGAATTGAAGAATGTAAAAGTTGTAAGACATATTGCTTATTTTCTATTGGTTCCAAAGAAGCGCTCACCTGGTGAAAACAGGTTTGGTGCATTCTTTTGATTCGCCCAGTGACTTACTTATCTACTAGGAAACCACACAAAAAATATTTAAAAAATAAAATAAAATTGTAGTGAGAATTATATATAAAATATTATAGGTCAATTAGGTGGAACTTGGGGTTGAAATTTGAACGTCTTTCCATGTATCTTTTGAAATCTATGGTTATAAATAAGCTCAACAAAATTTGGTGAGAAAGTAAAACCACAGTGGTCCTCAATGGAGAATATATATAGTGTAAAGGAGGACTAAGCCGTAGACTTAGGCAAGAGAATCCTCTTTAATTACTTAATTACTTTTATTCTTAAACATTAATTAACAATGACACAGGGAGGACATATGGCTTGCAACTCCACATGCGCATGGCTAGAGCTGCACCAAAATGACACAACCACATAAAAGGTTTTAGTAGCCACACAACTATTGTTCTACGGCCTTATTTAGATTCCAAATCCCAAACTAAAAACATTTATCATATCACGCTTATGCTAGCCCATCGTTTTGTGAGGCTAAATACTAAATCTACCAATATAAATTACTAATAGAACTTAAAAACTCATCTAGCCAGCACACTCCATGTGAGGCTAGCTAGCTAGAAAACCTTAAATATATAGTACCATACCGATGAGAAATCTTCAGAGTGAAAACCCTAGATGGGTTTTACCATATTGAGGGTGGTCTAATAATTTCATATATTGCCATCTCCTCCTCCTTCATTGATATCCCCTGAAGAGTTATCAATGTTCCAGGGAAGATTATAGGGGTTACTGTAAGCAGGTGGTTGGTAGAAGCCTTCTCCTTCATTACCAATCCTTCTATTAAACTCAAGTGGCCTCTGGCGAGGAACTACTGGTTGAATCGCACTCACCCCAGGCGGTGCAGGCAGGGCTGTCGGTATGTCATTGCAAGCGAAACGGATCAAATCTGCGTTAGCCGCGTCCAGTTCCTTTTGGAGCCTTTGGACCTGTCTCTGGAGGAAGGAAATAGCACCTACACATCCATAAACAGGATCTCTCACTCTCGCCTCCGCTTCATAGGCAAGCGAATTCACTGCATCCTCTCTTTGGTGAGGAAGGAGTTCATTAAGAAGCTTAGTTACATTGCTTGCACCAAAGATCTTGTGGACATTTGCAAATTTCTGTGGCTCCTCAGGTGGAAAATAAGGTGCGAAGATGCAGCCTGGCATACATTTCCTCCTCAAGAACTTGCAAGCAGCACATGGAGAATTGTAAGAGCTGGATGATGCCATTTCCACTGAAACAAAGAGGATTTATACACACGAACCCCATCAACCAATTGTTGTAAGCTTCTTCATTAAAGTAATAGATCATCTTCTACTTTTTTAAAAAAAAAAATTATAATTATGAAATAAATTTATGTGTTTACAAAACTATATATCGTAAAATTAATTAACTACAACCTTTTTCTTTCATGTTCTCTTCCATCTCTTGTTTTCGTTTCTTTTGTATTTTAGATTCACAAACTTATATATTATACTAGGGTTATTTCAACATGATTTCCTGACAATAAAATCAAGAACCATCCAGAATTTCCAAATACTACGAGATGTAAGTTTTCAACACCACTTCAAGAAAAAATGTCATCCCCAACACCCAGCCCTAACCTTTTCTCTTCTCTCTCTCTGATTTCTTCACAAACACTCAGATACACAGACACATACACACACATATAGACACAATCTGATTAATTGTCCTTTGTTATATGACTGTCTTTTCTCTCTCCGTGTGTCATACTCTCTTTCTTTCCTTTTTTCTATTTTATATAATCAGTTCATTTCATATCTAATTCCTTTTCTGATATCTAATTTTTGTAGTTTTTCTATAGTTTGTCAGGTCTCTTTCTCTTCCTCTTTCGGCTAAAAGTCCTGACTCCTAAAATTAAAAGAATGATCCAGTTGGCTGCATGAACAATAAAAGCGATCATATCCTTCTTAAATATCAGCTCATTTTGGGATCTGCCTGGTGCAACTCATCATAAGTGTTTGTTGTATTAAAGATACATGAAAGAAGGAAAAAAAGCCCTAAATCAATTAGAGCTCCCAACCCCAGAGGAATCTAGTATCATTTTAGCCTTTTGTTAGCAAGAAACCAAGAAGAGAAAAAAAAAATTATAAAGCAAAACATAGTAGCTATAAACATAAGTTTACCTGTTTGTGATCTAGGTTTCTTTGATGTGAAGAATAAAAAAGGGAAGTACCTTTTCCCTTGAAGTAGTAGTAGTAGTAGTAGTAGTAGTAGTAGTAGTTGTAGCTCTTTCTAGAGCTGTTGTTTTTGTTCCTTCTAAAACACAAAGTAGCCTTTACCAATGAAGCTGCTCTGAGCTTCACTTTAAAGAAGATGAGCCCTCAAAGAAGAAACCCTAATTGAAATCAAATGAAGAGAGAGATGGAGAGAGAAAGAGAGCTAAAAAATTCAGTAACAAAAGGTAACAGGAGAGAAGAGAAGGCAAAGAGCATTTAGTGGATGGAGAAGAAATGGAGGCAAAAGACAAAGGTAATAAATGGGAGGTACACTAAAGAATGACTATGACCTTGCATCTAATAATAATATCAGGTATGTGGGGATGTCTCCCATTTCTCATTCCTCATGCACTCACGCACCATATATTCCATAATCCAAATTATAAAGCTATCTAATGACGTCTTTAACCATATTAATAAGAAATTGTTTCTTTTCTTGTACCATCTCATATCCGTGTTTATACTAATTCTCCAATTAAGAAAATATAATTAACATAAGGCCACGTAGTTCAAACGATCAATCGGATCACTGTAGACTTAATTTTTTCATTTTTGTGAGTAATGGTCATATTAACTTATAAGTCTTTTGTTTTTGTTCAATAGATCTTGAATTAAAATTTCAATTACGTACAAAAGGGCTGGAGTGGAGGAGGGTTGGTCTATATCTAAGTAGTAAAAATGATTTACTGACACTAGATTTCAATTCCCTTTATAATTATCTAAATATATGTACTTTTTTGCCTTGTTCCCTTCTCACACATATGTTATTTTATAATCCTCCAAAATGGTCATTGCCTCTGTTATTTTAGTTAACATGTAAACGTACAGGATCATCTGCAAATCATGTAGAGAATCATTATAACTAGCTATAAACTATCATGATTATTATTACGAAATATTTGTCATTCATGTTGCAGTTAAAGTCCTTGATATATACATTTTTTTCAAAGCTTTTCTAAAGGAGAAAATAATATTTTTTTCATTAATTCCTTCATTATTGAAAAGAGGGGACGCTTAGCTTGTTAAAGAAAAATATGAGTGTATAAATTTAAACATTGAAAATCTAACTCAGTCATGTAAATGGAATGGGTATGATAAGAGAATGAGAAAGGCAAATGTATTGGCTATGCATGTTAGTTGCTATATTAATTTACAAATTAGAGTTATTATCATTTTTCTCCGACGATTGATGAATTATCATTTTCGCTCTTGATGATTTAAAAAAAAAAAAATTCTAAAATAGTATCAATTCAAGTAAAAAGAAAGAGTGAAATAATATTTCTTTAATTAAAAAGGGAAAAAATTGATAATTCATTAATTACCAGGAGGAAAAATAATAACAACTCACTTACAAATTAACATAAAGTAGTGACTTGAATTCCTTGTACCATACCACTAATATGTAAGTGTTTCCCCAAAAATACTAAAATTTTCCACGACAAATTGAAGATGTGTGTAACACTTGTAGCCAACAGAAAATGTGAAACCTGAATATTGATTACTTAGGATATATGTCCATGCGTATTTGAATGACACGAAATGACCAAAGGCTACCACAAACCATTTCCTTTGTTTCAGTTCTGATTGGGCCGGGCCTTATTTGTTAATTAACATTTTAAAACAATATAAGATTGATTTTTATTGACATCGGGCCCGGTATCTTTAATATATATTCCTTATCTAACATCATATGACAAACTAGAAAACCAAATCTTTCTATGCAAAGTTTACATGAAACAGTTAAGTGGGGATTATGTTCTGTTAGCGGCAGTAAGCCAGCAGTCTTAGTCCGTGTCTTTAGTCTTAATGTTCTTTGGTCTTAAATATAACTGCCAATAACCTTTTTTGGCAATTCTCTTAAATTGAATTGACAGATTCAGCAGTGATTCGTCTTTTATAAACTGAAAATTCTAAATTGGAAGTACATCCTTTGAACATTCATGGTACAGCTTCTGATTGGATTTCTATCCTTGATTCATTGTGGCATCACTTCACTTTGGCAAACGAAAAAGGAATTATTTCATGCCATCGAAAATTAAAATTAAAATCAAAGTGGATTTTAAGTTACCTGCAAGAATTTAAAAATAATAAAAAACCCATTCAAAAGCAAAACCTCATTTTAATATCAACATGTTGGCAAAATGTATGTGGAGAGACTAGATTAGTCCAGTCCTAAGTCTTTTACATCAAGGTTAATGAGATTGTGGGGTCTATTTTTAAATTTATACGACTTTAAATAATAATAATAATATTATTATTATTATGGATTGAAAATGTTATCCAGATATCTGGACCCCTGATGCAGCTTGGTACAACTGTAGTCTGTAGATGAATCGGAGTACACAGGTCCAAGGTTGGAAGGGTTCCTTTCACGGGTAGATCAAAATATTGTGATTGAAGAGCCATGGAGGTGACAACATGATAGTGACATGTACAATTTGCAATGAATTCTGTAGAATATTTCAAGGCTTAAAGGACCCCCTTCATAGTGTCATCACAGTGTTCTCTCTAGGTTATGATTGAACTTAGTAGTGGTAAATTCGTAAAGTTGCATTTAATTAATCCCTTGATTGGGACAGAGAATTAACATACTAATTACTTATTTAGCTTTCATGATTAGCCCACTTAATTTGTTGCTTTGCCAAAACAAGAAAATCTCAGTGTCATCACTACTCTAATGAAAATTAACTTTAATCAATCAACCATACCGGCGTTAATTTATACATAATTGCTGTTTCTGATAATTGAAGTATCAAAATATACATATAAGAAATTTGAAGCAAATTATAGTTAATAATAGTGAAAAAAATTAAGAGGGTAACCTACCCACAGGCACATGAAGTTTGATAGGGGAGGCGGTAGACGTCGTTGGCAGTGTATATGTGGGGTCTGGCGGAGAGGAGTCGTTGTCGCATATGGGCAGCTATTCTTGTTGTTATTCCCTATCCGCTATCACCTCCCCAGCCATTCCTAGCTGGCCCCCCAAGATAAGGGTTATCAAAATTTCCATGCCCATGTGAGAGTCAGGACCAATCAAACTGACTGATTAGCTTCTTTTAGATATATTTTTTCTTCCAAAGTTTCATTGTAATATGAATCATGGGATTAATTTTGAAAAAAAAAAACTGTCATAATTAAAATTTATAAACTATAGAATAAGTTGTATCTGGGTCATGGAGAGGGGACAAGCGAAAACGTGGTTCAAAGGGTCACTCCATCTATACAATGTAAAAGAATGTCCATTTCTAGTATGTGTCACGATCTCAGTTGCATGGAGAGGGACTACTAGAAAAGCTGTTTGGAAGACCATGGAACGTCTCTTTATATTGGACTTTTCATGTCTTTTACTATGTTGATAAGAAATGCAATAATTGTCTACCATTTTCACTTTTCTTCATGATAAGTAGAAAGGTAAGTATCAAACTTATATAAGTATTTCCTTGTCTCTTGTACCTCAAATGAATTCATACAGTAATTTCACCTCAACACCTTTTTACCATACTTTCTTGGACTACAACTCCGGGTTTGTTTTACAAGTCCATAAATGAGAAAACCTTTCCTTCATACCTTCAATTATTTTTTGGAGAGAATCATGGGTGGCATGGGCATAGTGCAATCACCTAATTATAGTTTAAAAGCTCAATAAACAAGACATGTCTTTAACCAATAATTTTATTAAATTGAATAAATGACTCACCGCTGGATTATTACAATTTTCATGAAAAAAAAAATATCATTTTCATGATGACATTAAAACCTTACTTTTTTTTAATATAGCCACGTGAATTTTTCTACGACTCATACATATTTCGAATAAGATGTTGCTTTTTTTTCTTTTTCTTTTTCTTTTTTAATTTTAATGATAGGAGAAATTAAATTAAATTTATAGAATATTATTTATTTTTTGTATTTTAGAATAAATATGAGACTTAAACCTTTAATCCCTTAAAATTATGAGAAATATTTGTCGATGTTGGGAATTAGCCGACGAGATTCTTTCGGTTCAAACTGCGGTTTATGTTGAGAGTGATTTAATAGACATAAAAAAAAACAATAAAAAGGGACTAAGGAAGAACACTAGACAATAAGTTTTTAGAGTGGTTCGGTCCAAAGTGTTTTTTCGCCTACGTCTACTGTAATTTTTACTATATCTGCAGAGTAGGTGTACTCTTTAAAAGTTATTGTGTTATTTGTACAATAAAGATCCTCTCCTATTTATAGGGTTGAGAGGCGCTACAGTAACGTGCAATTATTTACTTTGTAATCATGAGTTACATTTAATACGTGTATTTAATGTGTCTGATATATATCAGATCAAGTGGGTTAAAGTCTGCATTAGGCGGCTAATCAACGCGGATTAGGTAAGATGGCCGTAATACATGCTGTAATTGTTGACGGGAACGGCGTAAATGGCACGAAACGGCGTGGGCGGCATAATTGACTTCTACTCTGACAGTTCTGACAATATCTGATATGCTCTAGGGGGGCTAGATTAGTTAAGAGTTCGTCCGAGCGAACTGGAATCCATGATTCTGTCTCTGTATACTAATCCTGTATCGTGGCTCTGCGACCTGACGATCTTCTTGTCTGATGAGCGGTGTGATGGATAAACAGAGTAATTGGTCTGCAGTGTCGCTAATGATGAGCTGGGTTCTCCTGTATTTAGATTGTTTGTATTTTTAGATGATTTACGCGTATACTGGGCTGATTTTTTTGACGGGCTATACATTTATCCCCGAGCAGACTCTCTGATATGTTGTCTGATGGTCTGGGTATCTCAACGAATTGGATGTTGGATAACCGATGGTTGATATGTTGAATCCTCAACGAGTTATGTCTTAGCCAAAATAAATGGTTATTTCTCCTCAGATGGCCTTGAGCTTTGCACTATTCTGGACCTTCTTTGAGAATTCTGGGCTTTCACCATCCATTTAAAAGTATCCCAAAAATACTCATAACAGTATTCAATTATTTCAATTAAGAGGTGATATGCTTTTGAATAAGTATATGTATTCATTGTACCTAAATTGTTTTTTGGCTTTGGCCGGTTTGAGGCGATGAGTTAGGAAAGGTAATGATTGACATTTCTTCAACATTAAGGGGAGATTTATTCTATCATATTAATGACAATTACTCCATTCTTTTCTCATTATTATAATTTTTTTCCAAAATATGGTTTCATAACAGAGAAAAGCAATCATATTTTCATAACCTGATGGCTCCACAATAACTGCAGCTGTCAATCAAGCACTAAACCTAGATTTTATTTTATTTTTTAATTGGGTATATTATTCTTCATTTTCGATTGCTTTGTTTTCTCGTCTTTTTGACTGCCTTTTAATTTTGTTTGGGGAGAATCGATCTAGAGATCGCCATCTTTGCACGCCCACTGATTTACTATACTTGTTTTATGTGGGTCAGGTTTTGGCAGCATGGGACAATTACCCAAGATTTTTTTTTGTTGTTTTTTTTTTAAAAAAAAGGGATTAAAAAAAGGATGGTCCAGGTTCTAATGATTAGAGATCCTATCACAGATCAATATTTCATTTAATATTTCACTAGATTCATTCACTAGATTTGTTTGAATTGAAATGCATACATATACATTTGATATCCTGTTGCATGGAAATAAAATATTGAGGTCAATAATTGTATGATCATAGCCTTACCAAATTGTTATATGATTACAAATAAGTTTCGAGATAATAATTTACAAATTTTATTATTGCATCAACGGCGCAAGAAATATATTGTGCATATGTATGCTCTATGTTTCTGCAAAATATTGACAAGAGTTTTGCTTTCTAACTACATGAAACAAAATAAGTTATTAACATAAAAAGAGAATGGCTTGGGTCTAGTAACTCCTATTACCTAACATGAGTACAAAAATTGAAGAGTCCATAGAGTTGCCTAAAAGTTACTTGTAGGTAGGGGACGTGCAAATTTTTATTACCTGTTAACAAGATTCTGATTCTTATTAAAGAAAAAAGTGTCTCGAGTTTCAGCCTATATTCACATATGTTGGAAGAGGGTTTTTGAGTCTGTCTCAGAACAACAACGTAGGCCTTTTCAGAATTCTGATTTCTAGAGTGAAAGAAAAGAGTAGCCTGCTCATGATCTACCACCCACCTATTGCATGCCACCCTCAGTAAAGGTCTAGGTCTATATTAGATACATTTTTTAATCCCTATTCATTGCTGGAACTAGTTAGTTTTTATTATTATTTAAATTCTTTCTTACTTTTTCTTTGGGGTCATGTATCATGATTTTGATTGTGCTGGTTTTGCCCGTTTGGCAATATATATTTTGAAATAAGTTAGGATGAGGCTGATATAAGTGAACTCGGGCCTAAGAATTATAGGCCTGCTTTTCTGTATTTGGCCCATAAAAATGCAAGGACTTGCATGCACAATTTTCAGATTTAGAAGAAATTCTAAATTACATTTGATGTATTGCGTTATCATTTATTTAATTTACATTATTTGAGATGAATGATTAATTAATAGAAGAGAAGAAAAAAGAAGAAATGGGAATGTCTATTTCACTCAAAATTTCTAGTGAAAACAAGAAAATTAAGAAGAGTGCAATAATCATCAGATCAGACAATGAAAAAAAGGGGTTAGCACAATTCTAGAATCTAGAGTCCGTAAAGCTTTTTAATTATGTTAAGAAAAATACTTATTTATGGTTTGATCTACACGCATATTGCATTTTACAGAACAAAAATGAGAACATGGTGGGTTAGGTGTGTGTCTCTCTCAGCTTTGTCCTATAGTTCTGCACACCTAGAATTTTCATGGATGCTAGCTTCATTTCGTGTTTAGTTGGGTTAAGTGTGTGTTTCCGTGTCAGCTTTGTCTTATTTAATTTTTCGCACTGCATAATTAGACTCATTGCTGCTTCTATTCATGTTTGATACAAATGATTTGCTGATTTTACAATATCTTCTAGGTTGAGCATCATTAAGACATTTTTTTTTTTGGTCTTAATGTGGAAGCAATAAATATGATTTGATCACTCAAAATTTGAGTTGACTGTTAACTCGTTCACGCGGTGATTTAAAACAGGTTATTATGGGTACTTCTATTGATGTATTGCCAGTGTTATTACACATCAAGCATCATGAACAAATTCACCATCGTCTAATGTAACATGGTGACAGAAAGTTTATTAAGCTTAAAATAATCTAGATTCCAGTCGGCTCCATTATATCATCATCGACAAATTTAACGTCTTACCAACAATTTTATGAGGTACGGAGAATCCAAGACTGACTTCTTCGGATAAGCTTTGGATATTCAATTACAGAGCCGGCAGAACAACACCGCAATTTTGTCGTTCATGTCATAAGAAAATACATTGTTGTCTTTTTCAACTGTTCTCCATTTAGAAATTGTTTATAAATTGGCAAACCACGGACTGCAGATCATTGAAGTGCCTAATTTCCTTGTAAAATACATTCTGATCTTTTGTTATATTTGGAAAAAAAAAAAAGAAAAGAAAAAAGAAAACCTGTGTTCTAATTAAATTTGAAGAGATGGCTGAGGGTCCAGTCAAGTTCTTCCTACAGAGACTGAATTCTCTACTACTTCAGGAAACTGAAACCTTCTTTGGAATTGAACATCAAATAGAGAAGATGATAACCGCACTAAGAGAGATTGGAGAATTCTCTGGAGAAATAGGCACTACAAAAGGTGATGCTGCTGTTTGTAGTTGGATAAATGAATTGGGAGATCTAGTAAGAGACATAGATGATCTGATTGATGAGTTCATCATTCAAATGGATGAGCAGAAGTGTTCTGATAGGTCTGCTTTGACAAACTGCTTCACAAGTCAACTGCAGGAGATAGAATCTCGGCTTGCTGGGAGTGTCAACAGAATGACACAACTGAAAAATTCAACTTCTGTGGCAGGAGAAAAACAAGATAACTTGGAAAACCCTCTTGAGATGAAAGGAGGTCAAGCTTCAACATATGTAAATCCAGCAGCTGCAAATACAGGAGATGTGGAAGATAGCAAGGAAACCTGTCGTGAGACAGAAGAAAGCCAGACATCAGAGGCCAAAAAGCCAATAACCATTGGAGGAGAAGAGAAAGATGACAAAGAAGAATTGTATGAAATGGAAGAAGGTCAGACATCATCACAAGAAGCTCCTTCATGCATACTGAATTATACTAGCTTGCCTTATTACCTGAAGCATTGTTTGATGTATTGTTGTCTCTTTCCTGAGAATCACTGGCTAAGTAAAGGGAAATTAATTAGGCTGCTGGTAGCTGAAGGCCTGTTACAAGAAAAGGCCGGGGAACTAATGGAGGATATAGCAGAAGAAAATATTAGCAAACTGATCGACCAGGGAATGTTCCAAGTAAAGGAAGAACACACAGGAGATGGGACTGCGTTGAGAATCAGCCCTGCTTACCGTGAACTCATTCTTCACAAGATGAAGGAAGGAAACCTAATTGCTACATTCACCTCGTCCGACTTTGGTATTCCCCACAACGCCCGCCGTGTTTTAATCTATTCAGACATGAAGACAGTTGCACCTCACTTGAACAATATTCGACCAAGATCATTGTTCCTGATGGGGAGTCAAGATCTTTCTACAGAGCATGGGAATTGGCTAAATTTTAATGGAGCAAAATATTTGCGGGTGCTGGATCTGGAACGTACCAAGATCAACAGCTTACCGGATGAAGTGGGAGATCTGATACACCTGACATATCTTGGATTGAAGCATACTGATATCAATGAGATTCCGACAAGAGTTAGCAACATACGAGCCCTACAAACAATGGATATCAAATGGAGTGGAAATTTAATAGCATTGCCAGCTGAGATCCTAAACCTCCAACGATTAAGGCACCTCAAAATGTACAGGAGAATGAATGTGGGTGGGGTGAAGCTACCACCAGGAATAGAAAAATTCGAGAATATTTTGACTCTCACTGGTATACATGCTGGTGGTGGTACTGCACGAGAATTGAGTAACTTGATTAATCTTAGAAGACTAGGAGTGATGGATGTGGCCCAAGAAGATGCCAGTGAGCTATTTGCTTCCATTATGTTGATGCAGAACCTTCTGAGCTTGTTTCTTGAGGCAAAATATGCTCTCAACAGGGAAACACTTGTCCTCGTGGAGTCTTTTTCTCCGCCACCACTTCTTAGGAAACTGCGCCTAGAAGGAATTCTAGAAAAGTTACCAAACTGGTTTGGTTCAATGGAAAACCTCAGCAACCTTAGACTAGGTTTCTCTCATCTTTCTGAAAACCCAGCATTGGTACTTCAGCTACTACCTAATTTGAAAACCTTAGTCCTGTGGCATGCTTATGAAGCAAAGCAGTTAGGGAAAGAATTCTGCAGGGTTGATGGGTTTCCCAAGCTTGAGCATCTCACAATTGCTTCTTTTGATCTTGAGGAATGGACAGAGCTTGAAGAGGGAGCATTACCAAGCTTGAAGTGCCTCCACTTGCATAGCTGTTTGAAACTGAGGATGCTCCCTGAAGGTTTACAGTTTGTAACCACACTGAAGCGGTTGAACTTAATTCCTTTACTTCATGAGCATGAAGAAAGGTTGAAACCTGGAGGACCAGAAAATTACAAGATCAATCGCATTCCAAAAATAACTTTCATTCCTATGTCTGTGGTCAGAGAATCATTCCAGTCACATCCATGCACACAAAGCGAGGGGCGATGTAGGAGTGAAGGGTAGATCAAGTTTGAAGAATTTAGTCATGGAGACTGGTGGCAGATTGTATTTTGTACCATTTGAGTAATCGTTTATATGAGACCATGAGTTCTCCTGACGTGTGTGCATGTATGGAATGAATATATTGAACTTTCAGTTGCTTATAATCATTTATGTGAAAAGTTAGCGTTAGCAGTCATTATGAATGAAGTACCCAATGTTGTAGAACCAGGAGGTAATTAAGAGAAAAACAGGAGAGAAAGCTAGGAACTAACAGATAATTTCCCTTCCAAAAGACTCTGAAGGGGCCTATTATAGAGCCAAACTCAGAGAGACAAACAACTATAAACTCAGGAGAGCGTACTTTAGGCGAAAGTTCAAAAGATGGAATAGTATCTGGATATTAACTTTTGTTTTGTCTAGATACAATTTCCCTACCCTGACTTTTCGCCTAACATAAGTTATCAAATCCGTAAGTAATTTCCCATCACTCAGTCTGTCATTGATGACCGGAGGAGCACTTGAATTCAATCAAACACTACAACTATCATGTAAATTGAACCAAAGGATACAGTGGACAAAGTAATAGATGTTTTACGGCTGTAAAGTAATTGACTATGTGACGAATTTCAGTCTCTTTCCCATATGACCAACTCAATTTTCAAGTTTCAATGATCCTTAAAAACCAGATCAATTTTTATAACTACATGTAACTACACATTCAATCTTTGATATAAAATTCATGTATCAAACTATAAATCATATTTTTTCCACAAAAGTAGTTTCCATCAGTCATCTACCCCGACCATGTTTTAGTAGAGTGATATATGCAAAATCACCTGAATAGTTATTCTACGTGATGAAAAGTTTTTTAAATAATTTACCTGCAGGAAGTATCTTGTCCATGATTTGGAACAAAGAGGATTACTCATGCCTTAATAATATCCAATGCCTACAGTCCAACTGAGCCCGGGTACTTTTTTCAGTCCATTATCTATTGTATCATTTCTCAACTTCTTTACATCATCCCACCTGCCATCACCAGCATATAAGTTAGAAAGCATCACTCTGTAAGCACCTTTCCTCGGATCATTTTCAAAGAGTTGCTGGGCTACAATTTCTGCCAACTCTGAATTCTTATGAATCTCACAGCATGATAGAAGTGCTCCCCAGACACCCGAATCCACTGGCTTTGGCAAGGACAAAATAAAATTGTATGCCTCTTCCAAATTTCTACCTATTCCCAGAAGCTTCACCATATAAACATAATGTTCAGTTCTAGCTTGGAGGGAAAATTCCTTCGTCATCCTCCTGAAGATATCCAGGCCATAATTAACAAGGCCACAATGGCAACATGTACAGAGTAGAGCGGCAAAAGTAGATTCATCAGGTTCTAATCCTTTCTCTATTATCTCCTCAAACATTTTGAAGGCCTTGGAAGTAAAACCATGCAAACCAAGACCCGAAATTACTGAATTGTAAGTAATGATATTCCTTTCTGGCATAATCTCAAAAACGCGAATTCCCAAGCCCACAAACCCACATTTGGCATACATGTCTAAAAGAGCAGAAGAAACCATGACACTTGATTCAAAACCACGTCGAATAACGTGACCATGTATCAAGGTACCAGGCAACACATTTGCTGATTGAGCAGCAGCCGCCAGTAAACTGGCAATCAAAACAAGATCCGCCTTCTTACCTTCCATATTCATTTTCCTGAAAAAGTACAAGGCCATCTCGTAATCCCCATACTCAGAATACCCGGTTATCAAAGCAGACCATGTAACCAAATCAGGCTGCAATAAATTGTTAAAAACACCATATGCAGAATTCATGCAGTCACATCTGGTATACATGCTTACAAGTACACTACCAACATGATCACTTGAATCAAAACCACTTTTCAAACACAAACCATGAATTCCTTGGCCTATATATAACAATTTTGATTCCCTTAAACCCGAAATCAACCCAACCAAACTATACCCATCTGGCTTCTTCCCTAGACCTCGCATCCCATTGAAAAGCCGCAAGCTTTTATCCCAAAATCCACAATAAGCATACCCAGAAATCATAGAATTCCACAAAGCCAAATCAGGGTCAGATACCCCATGAAAGACCTTGATTGCTTCATGAACAAGGTACAATTTTGAATAAGCAGTGACAAAAGCACTACAAGTAATAGAATCAATTCCTAAACCAGAAACTATTGCCCCTCCATGAAAAAGTCTCATTCCATCTAAATCAGAAGCCTCAGAGCATGCGCGACTAACACACGCATACGTGAAGTTATCAGGTAGTATTTCAGTTCTAAGCATACTTTTAAACAGAGAAATGGCGCCATTGTACTCGTGGGCTTGCGCGTAGGCACGAATAATGGAGTTCCAAAGGAAGACGCTTCGGTGAGGAGTTCTGTCGAACAGGTTGCGAGCGGCATTGAGGTCATGGTTGATGGCGTAGAATCTTATGATTTTTGTAGCAAAAAATGGGTCACGTAAGAGGTGGGCTTTGGTGACTAAAGCATGCAGTTGTTTGGTTCTTGATAGGCTTTGACGAGACTTTGAGAGCTCTAGGATAAGGAAATCAACTTTGAAGAGCATGACTCGCGTCTTGTTGAGACATAAAACTCCAAATGGACGGTTGTTCACCGGAAAAACACTTATTATTGAGTTCAAAGGAAGGGTGGATCGATTGCCACCTAAGGAATTCCGTGCTACCCTCATTTCTTAATAAAATATTTTAATACTATTATATCCCTACATATAATTACTTGAAATTACATTTTCAAAAAAAAAAACATTACTTAAAGTTACATAATTATATAAATAATTTTTTCAATTTGTTTTCGACACCCAATTTAGTATCAATTCTAGTAACATATATAGAATCAAAGTTTGATGAGGTTCAGTTAAAATATGGTGATGTTCAAGTTTATCAAAGTATCATGAGCAATTATTTTAACATTGTTTAATTGAGGCGTTTTATTTTGATGTCCCTTTCATTATTATATAATTTTGTGGCTTCACTTTTATTTAAAGTATTTGATAAAACACATATATAATTTTAATTCTATATATCAAATACTATATTACCTCACATTTTATTTTATTTTATTTTTTCACTTGGAATTCACTTTGTGTTTGCCCTCTCTAAGTCTCATGGACAAACTGTGTTTGACAGTTCTTTCTTTTGGTTCCAAGAAATTATACATCAAAAGAAAAGAAGCTGATCAACGGCATCGATTATGAGCAATTAAATAAAACCAACATCTTGTTGACAAGGTTGCAGTTAGCAACTTGAAACATAAAGAAATACACGGGAGTGACATTATAGAATAATCCAAAATCAAATAACTATCATTACATTTGCGGAGGAGGCGGACTTGAACCCATTGAAGACCGCCTATTTGGGACAGGTGAAGGTGGAGACCGTACAGGAACGGATCTTAAAATCCGGAATGGCAATTTCTTGTTGCCAGATATGACCAAATATTCACATCCGAAGGTTCCTTCTTTTCCTGGAAATGCCTTCCTTGAGTTACCTCCACAACCAAAAACAAGTGATGAACCCTTTGAGTCACCTTTCATGCACATAAAGATCACAGTGAGAAACAAAATTATTCGAAAACTTCTGTGCTGCATAGTTCTAGAAATAAATTATTACCATCAAGTAGTAATACAGAAGCAGAAGAATCGGCGAAAAGATAAACGACCACTACTGCTATTGCTAACTTTGCTGGAAAACTACTCATCACGTAAAGAAGGGAATAGGAAGATCACCGTTTTGTTAACACAAGATGCTGAAAGAACCAGGAAGCCAGCAAGATATTAAGAATCCGAAATTTCCCTACTGGCATACCAACTTGTTATAACTTAACATGTTCATAGACTAATATTCTTTCGTTACAGCTGGTTTTGGCAGAAGAACTAAAAATTTCAAAAGTTGACCCTGATTTCGGGGCCCAATTTCCATGAAGGTTTGGTTTTTGTCTGTTGGATGCTTTTGACTTGTTATCTTACTCACGGATCAGCGGGGAATTAGTAGGATTACGAATAGGGAGGCGCCCTATCAAGCAAGATTAGGATGAGCATGACATCAGAACACCACCTTAAAAATTTGACTGAAGGGGCCGCCAACTCGGAAACCTCAAGTTGCAATATGCTTAAACCAATATTCTTAGCTGAAGTGATGGAATGCTATTGTAATACCAAACTCTTGAATATTGACAAACTCCTTAAAAGTTGATGAAACTGTCTCATTTACCATATATTTGAATGTCACAATTTTCTAGAGATGGTACCTAACACTGCTCCGAAATGAAGCATATGTAAAAACGCAACATGTATTATTATTGCATACACAAGCTAAGCTACAAAGTAACCAATGTAATTTCGTATGGGCATAAACACAAACAGTAGACAGGCAGCATACCATACTAAGAATAATCGGTGAAGGGGGTCCACATGTGAACATAATACTTCAAAGGACGCGGTAGGGAGTTTTTCCAGGCTTCAAGATCAGGCAAATCACCGGTGAGAGCAATGGAGCTGTCGTCCTTTCTATTGCCAAGATTCAATACAAAAAGCTTTTCATCGAAAACTCTCTGCATGGCCTTTAAAGTTTGGTCCATAACAACCTTGCCATCTCTCCTCGAATCCTCTGCCTCCACGCAGCTGCCTCCAACGTTGACCATGATCCTCCCGCCTTTCCTCAAACACTTGTTCAGCTTCTCCCACGTGTTCGGATCTTCAAGTTCTGGTAGTAAACTGCCTTCACTGAACAAATCAACCAAAATGGCAGAGAACCCGTCTCTGACACTAGCTTTCAACGCGTCGCCTATGTAGACGAAAAGTCTCTCCGGGTATTTCTTTTCGAGCTTTTCGAGTCCGAAGAATTCTCGGGCAACTTTGATCACAGATGGGTCTAGCTCCCATCCATGAACCACTGCATCTGGGTACAGTTCCAGTATCAGACGGGCTGCGGTCCCTGCCCCAAATCCAAGAATTCCTATTGGTCCAGGTGTCACGATGGGAGGTAAGGTGGCAAAAACGTCGAAATAGGTTTTGGTGAGCGACTTGAAGAGGAAAGAGATGCTGTGGATGTTTCCAGGACCATCAAGAAGGAGAAGTCGAGAGCCAGCAAAAGGGTGGTCGGTTTTTCTGGAAACTTCCAGGACTCTGATGTAGTTGTATCTCGACTTGAATTTGGCTATTATTTTGACGTCGTCGACGGGAATACCGTCGTCTTGCGTCCTGCATTTGGTGTGGAGGCGGAGGTTGAGGGGCTTTGGTGGGTTGCGGCGGAGAGAATGGCGGTAGATTTGAAATGGGTAAGAGACAAACGTTCGAATTTGGTGGCGAGTTATCAGCCCTGTTGACATGATGTTTCTCCGAGTTTCTCTCCTCTCACGTCTACTCACAGACGCAGCATGGGTTTATATAGCTTTCGTGCACTGGACTACGACTATTTGCCTCCAAGATTTGTTCACTCAAAAGTGTGTAGACCCTAAATATTATGCTTTTACTGATGCACGATTATCAGGAGAATTTTTGGATCTATTTATGACAATGTTCAGGCTGATTTTGGTCCATGTTTCTTTATAGCTTTCGATAACCCCTGTGATGAACACATTCAAACAGGCGATGATATTATTACATAACAGGAGCATAGAATTTTGGATCTACTTATGCCAATGTAGGCTGATTTTGGTTCACATTTCTTTATTGCGTTGGATATCCCCTGCGATGAAAATGCTCATTCAAAGATGGAATACCTAGTTTTCTATGAGGATGCTTGTGCGTTATATTTATGAGCGAATTGCACAACACTGCTCACAGGTTTCTCCAAAAACAGACAAAGACATACTTATGCTTTAATTACACGAAACCCCCATGATTAACGTTGACAAAAGTCAACGTTAACTGAACGAAGGACATTTTGGTCCTTTCACTGGAAGATCTCTCTTTCTCATCTCACCCATTCCCCATCGCCGGTCAACTCCAAACACAGAAAACCAAACACAGAAAAAAATCAACTTCGTCATCCACAAACACTTCCCTCTCCAGTCCGTCTAGCTCCATCAGACATCCACCATGCAAACCAAACACAGAAAACCAAACACCAAAAAAAATCATCTTCATCATCTACAAATACAAAACCCAAACATACACAGAAACTAAACGTATAAACCAAAAATAAACATGAAAATCAAGAGATCATTAGGGGAGGTAGTTGGCGGGGGAGGAGCGGAGGAAGGGGAGATCGCGTTGAAGAAGACAAGATTAAGAATGGCGTCATCGTTCTCTTCATCGGTGGTGATGGCGACGTCCTTCAACTTGAAATGGGAGTGAGCTACCGCTGTACAGGTGGTGGAGTTGGACAGATTGGAGGAACGAGAAGCCGACGATGGTGCGACAATGGAGAGGGAAGAGATCTAGACAGATCTGGACAGATTGGTGGGTGAGAACCGACGATGGTAACAGATTGGAGGAACGGGAAGCCGATGATGGTGCGACGATGGAGAGGGAAGAGATCTGGACAGATTGGTGGGTGAGAACCGACGATGGTGAGGAACAAATTGGAGGAAGAGAGGGAAGAGAGAAGAGAGAGAAATGGGAAGTTTTATAGTGGGTGGATGAGAACCGATGATGGTGGGTGGGTGAGAATCGGCGATGGTGACGAACGAACTGGAGGAAGAGAGGCAAGAGAGAAGAGAGAGGGAGATGAGAAACAAACTGGAGGGAGAAGAAACGAACCAACGGTGGTGAGGAACGAACTGGAGGAAGAGAGGGAAGAGAGAGAGATGGGTGAGAACCGGTGATGGTGGGTGAGATGAAAAAGAGAGGGAAAAGACCTAAATACCCTTCACTCAGTTAGTGTTGATAAATGTAAGGTTAGTTAAGTATGGGGGGTATTGTGCAATAAACATATAAGTATATTTTCATCTGTTTTTGAAGAAACTTGGGGGGAATATCGTGCAATTCACTCTATATTTATGCAATATACTAGGAACATACTGTTAACGAACTAGGAAAGCAATTATAAAACAAAATTCAACCAGTACGACTGTAGCATCAGATGAACGCTTTCTGCACAGTTACTATATCTTATATTGATATTCTGTTTTCATGTTTGATGATGCTCTGATTCTAACACATTCAAAAAGGAGGCAAGGCATTCATACTTCGAATGTTTATAGCACCTAAACTATTGCCACACGAGGGTCTAAAGCTGCTGAAATATTCTACTGACTTAAATTACTTTTAGTTCTCAGACGAAAAGTTCATGTCTACATGATACAAAGAACTAAAAACTGCAACCTATGGAGTTCCATCAATGTCAAGATGACTGATGTTCTTCTGTTTTCACTTTAATAACATCTTTAACATCCTTAACATCTTCAACATCCCTGTAATAAGAAAATTACAAGGAGCTTGTTTCAGATTAAAAAATAAAATAAAATAATAAAATAAATCTATACTAAATAGAAGTACCACTTGTGAGTATAACTCAACACAAATTTCAAAATAACAAATTCAAGAAAGTTTCCCCGCCCCTTACACTCATATCTACACCATGGGCAACAATCATGTGCGCGTGTGTGCACATGGATGTGAATGTGTGGTATTACAAAGATCAATCCCAGCCATTGCACACAGGCCACACTCTCTCCTATGCCTGTGAATATAAGCTCAACATCAGAGTTACACCCCAGGCCTGCATAATTGCCTCTTTTTGTGCATTTCTTGATCCTCAGCCTTAGTTCAAAAGCAAGGCTCCCAAGCTACTACCCACGGGACCATATAAAACTTGTCTTACACTAGAAACGTGGTGACAATTTATTTGGAAAATGTAGTACAATTTTCTGTATGCATTAATAATTAAATATAAGATTTAAGAGTTTTGAGCACTTACCTCATGTGAACATTAACCACAGACTGATCAACATAACTTGTTCTGATTCGAAGCTTTTCATCTTCATCAGGATCGGACTCATAATCATCACCATTCCAAATGCGAGGTTTTGGTCTTTCCTCCATGTCCTCTTCAGGCTAAAACAAAATAAGAAACTCAAAAAGTTTAAAGCAGAAAGTGGTATGCGTGATGGACAACATGCAAAAGTCTAAGGAAAACAATTAAATGATTTAACATTGGCAACCAACCTCTTCTGGGACTTCAGTAGTAGGTGGTGTTGTCTGAAACTGTACACTGGGAGCATGAGATAGTCTGGAAAGTTGCTCGAGTAGTATGCTCCTGAAAAAATGAACTTGTCAAAAAATGCTTCGTGCAACAATGGTGCATAAAAAGAAGCATAATTAAACTGGTATCACACAAACAATTTACATCATCATGCATGCACCGGAGAGAGAGAGAGAGAGAGATTCTGAAACCAACAGTAACAGAAAAACTTAGGTTGTCAAGGTACAAAGCATATAACTATGCACCAAAAGAAAACAAAAAGAGAGGTTCATTAGTTCATTTTTCAATAGAATGTACAATAGAGGATATGCCAACTTCATCAATAGTAGATGAACAAGCCTAGTAATAGAGAGACCATTGGAAACTAATATTTATAAATTTCAAAGTCCCTCCATGGTGTTGAAAAACCAACACTGCTGTAAACTGACAGAATAGAAAGCTTAAACGGCAGCCTCCCTAATAATGAATCAGACAACAGGCTTACAGGCATGATCACCATCTAGTCACCAACCTTATGCTATTATGCATACTTCCTCTGGAAGACTGGAACAAAAAAACTCAAAATAATATACCTTTAACAAAAACCTATGTTATATTAGTTGATAATGCATAAGGATCTGTTGACAATGGATTCCATCAACAATAACCTACTGAATGCTCAAGCATAAAGTAATAATCATATGTCACGATGAATAAAAGCAAGCTTGACTCGGAAACAAGCCTATCTCTAAACAGCTTGAAAATGGAACGAATAAAGCTGGCCATAAACAAGTTCTTTTCATTTAAATAACAAATTATTGGATCATTTATTACAAATAACTGATTACACAATAGTAACAACATTGGGTAACTGCATACATTTTAATAATGTAGCATCACAAGTGAAGGCAAATTAAAAGGAAAAGTACCGAGTGACAAAGCCAAGCTTAATATTCACCTTATTTTCTCCATGTCTTTTGATGAGTTTAGGTTCTCCATGTTGCATGGTTCAACGTGAAGAGTGTAATCTGGTCCAAAATACTCATAATATTCGTTGAAAGGCAATTGATTGTCAGGTTCCACTCCAACTGCAACAGCTGTCTGCAACAATGTAACAGAAACAAGTCCTAAGGGCAAGATTTCTTTAGTTCATAATAAATATTGTTTAGAATTTCTAGGGAAAGGGGTGTCAGAGACCTCGTAGCACCAACAGCGAGCAACATTTCGGATGGTATATCCACCTCCACCCAACACCATAAGAGGGACATTGAAGGATCTAAGGAAACGAAGGCAGTCAGCATGGCCTTTAACTGACAAATTAAAACAGCCCAACCTGTCACCAGATAATGAATCTGCTCCACATTGGAGAACAACAGCATCTGGTTGATACACTTCCATGACTTTTTGAATGATGGGCCGAAAAAGGCCTCGGAAACTGTCATCATCCAAGCCATCATTCAGTGGAACATTTAGGGCATAATACTTACCCTGCCCCACCCCAACATCCTTGATGTGCCCAGTCCCAGGAAAGAAATCCCCAAATTTATGGAAAGAAACAGTCATGACTCTGTCAGTAGTATAGAATGCCTCCTCAACACCATCTCCATGGTGTACATCGATATCAACGTACAAGACACGCTGCCCAACAACAATATATTAGAGACTTCAGAAAACTAATGAACTAATAACTATACAGTAACTCCATGACAAATTAGAGGAAATGAAAAACAATAGTTTCATAAGACAATGTGATTTCTTAACCGATAAATAAGATCAAATAATTTCACATTCCACAGCTCCTATTACCTTAGAAACCAAAACCTTCAACCCTCAGAAAGAAGAAAGTCCTACTAGATGAAGGCTAACAGATTCTAACAACAAATTTCTCTAAAATATATAAAACAACGCAATCAGTAAAAAAAAAAAAAATTGGTAATTAAGTATTTTCATTTTACATAATCGAATTCGGCAAAGGTGAAGCAGATATCCAATTGATTTACAGCCGCTATTGATGCAATCCATCTGAAGAGAAATATTTACTAGTGAAGATGAAATATATACTTCTGAAACGGATTTATGGAATAATGAAAACCAAAGAGCAATTATTACCACAAATTCATGGGCTGTTTAAATTATCAAATGCAAAGAGAAATTACAACCATAACTGTTTGAGTTATCAATTATAACTTGGGCAGGGGCAGCCTTGTGTATTAAGCTGGCTCAGGCGCTCAAGAGGCTACACCTCAAGCCAATTTTTAAAACAATGCTTAAAATTTAATATCTAACAATCCATTTTTAGAATCATGACAATCAATGAATTGATACCCATTTATTCATCACAGTCATACACTCACTTTTCTTTTTCACATTTAAACCTCTTCTTAATAGAAACATCCGATTTTAATTCTTTAACAAAATCTACTGCAATCCTGAGCTTATCAAATAAGCAATAGATGTAATCCTAGAAATCCAATGCCATCTGTCAACATATAATCAAAATTTCGTATTTCCATCAAATTATGTACCCCAATTTCAACATAGCTCAACCATTTAATAAACAAACCAACCAAAAATTACTAAACAAAAAATTAAAACCTAAATTTAGACCAAATCTATAAAGTGATCAAAAAAAAAAAATTACTTCAATTAAATAGATACATACACACACGACAAGCAATGAAAATAAATAAAAAGAGAGAAAGATGATTACCCTGTGAACCTTGAGCAACTCAAGAATGCCAAGGACAATATCATTGACATAACAAAACCCAGAAGCTTCACTCTTCTTGGCATGGTGTAGCCCACCAGCCCAATTGATGGCAATATCGGCGTCACCTCTATTCAACTTGACAGCAGCACCAATGGAGCCGCCAGCCGATGCTTGGCAGAACCCAAAAAGCCCATCAAAAACGGGACAGTCCTCGCCGACATTGAACCGCTTCAAGTTCCTGGATAAGGAGGGGTCTCCGGTGGATTCGGGGCTGACGGAGGCCAAGAAGTCGACGTACTCGTCGGTGTGGAATCTACGGATGTCGGAGGGGCCGGCAGGGAAGGGGCGGTTGATTTCCATGCGACGGTGGAGTGAGTAGTGGACGACGAGATTGTGGGCCATCCGGATTCGGTGGGGCTTCATTGGGTGACCCTGCCCATAGTAGTAGTCACCGATTGTCGGTTCGTAGAAGTAGCTCACTCGACGCTTCTTGCCGTCCGGACCTGACGGCAGCGACGCACCCTCCGTCCGCTCTTCCATTTTTTTTTTTTTTCACTCGTTTCCCCCAAGGCTAAAAACCAGAGCCCTCTTTCAAACCCGCCTCGAGTTTTCTTTGTTTTTCCCTTTTTTTATTACTAATCCGTCTCAAGAGTGGTGTCACTGGTTACTAATTTATATTCATTTAATTGCCAAATAATAATGGGTTAAGTTCACTTTATCCAAAATTAACCCAAAAAAAATATTTTTACCCATGTTTTATAAAAATTTACTTTAATCCCTCGAACCAATTATCTTCATTCAATACTCAAATTTACTAAACTACTCTTAAATTAAAATTTTAAAATTACAAAATTTAAATCCGATATCATATTTTAAATTCGGGTTTTGTGGCTTAATAAAACCCAATGGATTTTATTGGCCCACAAAACCCCGTAAATCCGATCATTATCTTCATTATTGCATATTATCGAAAACTTTAATTTTCAAGCGAAATCCAATCAAACTAACCTTAAACATCAATACCTAAAATCCAAAAATCACAAAAGAAAACTCAAAAAATCCTAACAAAACTCAAACAATCAACAAATATAATCAAAATCTCATGTCATGAACGATAGAGAAGGAGAACAAGGTAGTTATGAACAATTTTGGTAAAGTGTATATGTGGTGCAAATAATTCGTTTGAGAGACTAAAAATGAATATTTTTAAAAATGTGGCTAAAAATAAATTTTAATATTCTTATATTGGTATTTTTTATATTTTTTCCAATAATTTATTTTATTTCAATATTATTTATAATATAGAAAAACTAAATAGTTGGACCAAACAAAAAACACTACATAGTTTATATCCGTACAGAAATGAAATACTTGTATCGTTGATAACAAGACAAGGTTAGCTAGTGTTATGTTCTTCAAATTTACAGCCCAAATTTATTGAATTCGAGTCATTAATTTTCTTTTTAAATCTTGAATTTATTGAAATAATTATAAATAAGTAAATAAATTTGAGAAAGGATTTGATTTATGGAAAAAAGTCTGAATACGATAATGTTTTATATAATAAAAATATCAATAAGCAAATATATTTATGTCACCGTCCAGTGTGGCTGGTGATAAAAGTGTTTAGTGACTCTTCAAAAAAAAAAAAAAAAAAAAAGTGTTTAGTGATGTCTAAATTTGAGTTATTCCACCACAAATGACCACTAAAAAAAATGCATTTATAATTAAAATAATGCAATTAGAATTTTATTCCTTAAAAAAAAAAACAAAACAAACAAAAAGACAGAGACAAAACAATCCTTAACTCAAGAGACAGTAGATGCCTGGATGGTAAAACCCAAAAAGCTAGAAGAATTGCGTCCCATGGCATGGGCCTCGAGCCCAACTTTGGAAGAGCCCTTGTCGCTGGCTAATACTCATATAGGGTAAATTGCACAAACCCCTAAGGGTTGGTAAAATTACACAGAAATAATAATATTTTTGGATGATCTACACTAATCTCCCTTGAGATTTTAGAAACTCACCGCAAACCTCTCCTACTATTAATCGACCTTTGTCAACTCAAAATTATCAAGAGCAAAATGTTCAATACACACTTTCTAAATAATTTAATTTAATTAATAAATAAACAAAAAATTAAAAATATATATTTTTAATTAATAAATAATAATATAATATTTAAACCCTAAAACAAAAATATCTTCATCTTCTACCTCTCCATCATCATATTTCTCTTCTCCACTTCATTATTTTTATTATTCATCAAAATCATCATCTCCATCATTTTCATCATACCAATATTACCCAAATTAATCATCATCATCAAACCAAATATCATTCATGAAATTAAAAAAAAAAAAAATTCACCCACTAGAGACTAGTGGTCTCCATCGTTGGAGACCATTGGTCTTCAGGCACGTCTCCAGTAATGGAGATGCAAGACGGAGTCGTATCCATCACTGGAATTTCTAGCAATGACCATCGCTTGAGTCATCTCCATCACTGGAGACAGACTCGAGAGATCGTTGGAGACCTTTTGGTTTCCATGGGAGGCTCCAGCGATGAAGATCGTTGGAGACCTTTTAGTCTCCATGGGAGACCAAATTATATTGTTTTTTAAATTTTTAATTATTTAATTAAATTAAAAATATATATAATAATAATTTTAAATTTATAAAAAAAAAAAAAAAGTTTGACTTTAAATTTGACTTGAGAAATGTTTTAATTTTTTTGTATTTTTGACCGTTGATAATATAAATTTAACCATGATTGACTAACAATAGGGAAGGTTTGTACTGAGTTTTTTGGACTTCAAGAAAGGTTAGTGTGGATTACCTAGATATCATCATTTTTGTCTAATTGTATCGAACCTCAGGGGTTTGTGTGATTTGCACATCTCGTATATTAGAAGTTGGGAATTGATAAGGCAATGAACATTTTCAGACCTCATCAACAATTTACAAGCATTCTGATAATAATCATTATACATTAGATTGAATCTAATAGTCTTAAAAGATAATCAAAATATATATATAAGACAATTTCTAATGCAATTATCTGTTTGAATTGAATTTCTTAATAAATAAGATGAATAGATAATGACATTAAAAAACCCTCTCAAATACAATTATCTAATCTAAATATGGAGCAGAGGTGAGTTTATAAATTACGAAACATTCTTTAAAATGCTAATTATGATTTTTCACTTTTCCCACTCTCAATATATTTGTTGTCAAAGTGGATTCATATTTAAAAAAATTATTGACGTGTGTTATAAATGGAAAACAAAAATGTTTAACAGTATTGGAGATGTTCTAGGCTGAAGAAGCTAAAGATATTAGTGATGATATTTTAGGATACTAATAATAGATTCGTTTAGAAATTTAGTTGGTATTTAGTTTCATTTTCAAACATAAAATATGGTTATAAGTGTGATTGATTAGTGGCTTTATAAAATGTGTTTTTGAAAACCTAGGATATTTTTTCACCGATTATAATTTGAGAGGGAAAGTAGTTGTTTTTTTTTTCTTCTTTCCATTTTCAAAAAGGTTTTCAAAATAAACTATCATTACTCAAATTAAAATTTTCATAGTGTTATAAAACATGGTCTCAAAACAATGAATATAAAATAACAATCAAATAAGAGAGAACAAACAAAAGTATGAGAGAAAATAATTTAATTGATGTGTTTTTTTCAATAGTTTATAAGTCTATTTATAGACAAATTGAATAATCATTTCCATAATGAAATAACAATAAATAAAATAAAGAATATTATAAAAAATGAAGTAGTGTTAAAACTATATATTTATAACACTCCTCCTTAGGTGTACACTACTTGATAATACTTTTCGATATTATTGAACGTGTTTAAATACTGCCTCACTAAAAACTTTGTCAGGAAAACCTAGTGGGACAAAACCTGATCAAAAGAAAAAAGAGTGTAGTGCACATATCTCTATATTGATTAATATACTCCCCCTAAAAGGTATACAATGTTACCATTATAGTTCTTCGAAGATATTAAAAAATATATTTGACTCCATTTCAGTGTCTTCGAGTTGATAGACTATATTCCCTCAGATTTGTGTTTGATATTCAAGTTATGACAATATTTTATTTTCTCAAAATCTTACATTTCAAATTCTCTTTTCAAATATCCAACAGTTCTTATGAGCTATTCAAGAGTTTCAATTTAATTCATGTCATCGACATATATTGCTTCAATTGCAAATCTAGATTTTGATTTCTTTATGAATACACAAAGACATATAAATTATTAATATATCATTTTTTTTGTGAGATATTCACTGAAACGATTATATGACATTCATCCGGATTCCTTTCAACCATATAAAAACTATTGTAACTTTATTGAATATAAGTTACGAGAATTTAAATTATATGTTTTAGGTATTTTAAATCCTTCAGAGATTTTCATGTATATATTGGTATCTAATGACTCATATAAATATGTTGTTATCACATCCATAAGACACATTTAAAGCCTTTTAGAAACTGTCAAACTAATTAAAAATCGAAACGTAATCAAATCTATCATGGGTGAAAACATTTCATCTCACTGCATTTTCGAATAAATAATTTATTTTTAACAAATTTGACGTCGTCAGGTATCTGAACTATTGGTCCAAATACATTACGTTTGACTAATGAAACCAATTCTGTTTGAATTGCTTCATTCTACTTAAGCCAATCATGTCATTTTCAACACTCATTGATACTGTACAGTTTATAATCATCATTTATAATCTCAATAGTTACTGCATGTGCAGATAAATTGTCAATTGTTATTTTATCATAACTTTACAGTTCTCCTAAAGAAATTTTTTATATTTTT
The DNA here is from genome assembly GCA_022984855.1 of Dimocarpus longan. Classification (NCBI taxonomy): domain Eukaryota; kingdom Viridiplantae; phylum Streptophyta; class Magnoliopsida; order Sapindales; family Sapindaceae; genus Dimocarpus; species Dimocarpus longan. The sequence goes on from CM041024.1 coordinate 10,657,393, forward strand.
GAGATTTTGTATCTCTTAAGAAGATTATACTACTTATAGGGCACTAGTATCTGCAAAGGTTGTTAATTCTCATAATATAAAATTAACTATGAGACAATTTATTTTCATATTATCAATATTGGTTTCTGCAGTAAACCTTTGAAGTATAATTATATCTTACCGTCTTAATTTTCATATGAGTAATTATTTTAATTAAAACATATGATATCTTCAAACGTCCACTTGACATGTTTTACACAATTACATAAGTATAGCTTTGCTTTTGTTGTGATCAATAATTTTTATATCAACATTTATCCACAATATGTTATTCAATACCCTCACCATTTTTTTTGTAATATGCAGAGTAATAAAATATAATATTTTAATTTTTTTTTAAGTTTTCAGTATACATGCTTTTCGGGGGCTATTATAAATTTTCACATATTCTTATAACAAACTATAATATTTATAGTTCGAACACATGCACTTTTCCATATGTAATTAAAATTCCTTTTAAGTTTCATAGGAGAAGATTTAAAGAGTTATATCTCTTCAAAAATATTTAACTCTTTAGAAGTTATATTTATATGATGGGGATTATATATAACTCGAGCGTAATTTTTAAAATGAGTATAATCTTCTATTATTCACTTCAAGAAATAATAACTTTACAACCAAATTTACTTTTCACACTTCTATATATAACGAATGATTTATTTATTGCTATTTACGTAAATTGTTTTTCAAGAATAATCACACAAGTTAATATATTGGCAATGAATATAAAATTATTCAGGTATACAATTTTCAAGTAAATGATCCTTTGAACTTCGGGTTCATGTGACTGATACAATAATTGTAATATGTCATCCCTATTTTAGTATTATATACGCTAACAAAAAATTTTATGATAAATAACAATAATTATATAATTTAATATAATAAGAATAAAAATATTATACATTTTCTTATCAAAAACTCAAAACTTCAAGTTATGATGTGATTGTATATCATAATTACATGTTCAATATGATAATAATTTAAGACTTTAGGTTTTGATAGAACTAAGAATGAAATTATTTTTCAAATCACATCAATCACTGTAATTAGTTTTAGAACTTCATATTTTAAATAAATTATAATCATACCTTAATTTTATAATATATTATAAAAAATCCCAAACAAAATAACCATCACAAAACACTAATCATTGCTGCTATTTGGTTTTCACATCTAACAGCTCATATCATTATCGGACTCATACCGTCACTATAAAGGTAATGACTTAACCATAACATCAGTAGATTTTAATCGTATGGCATGAGGCATGAGATCGTTATATATATATATATACATACTCGATTAAATAATATGTATTAAATATATAAGTATGAAAATACATACTTCGATATGTTAAATTTCATAAACATAAAATATAATACTTTAACGTATTTACGAGTATAAATTTCACAATGTATTTTTTGAAATCATGAACAAAAGTTAGTATAAAAATTCTTCAAATCTTTACTCACCCTTGATGATGAGACATATTTTCAAATCTATATACTTGAGTTCAAGACGGATTCTTTTAATATCAAATTCGAATTGATTTAGTTCTTCTCAAATTTTTTTTTTTCATTTGTAATTTTGAAATTTCTGGTTTCAAAAACTAAATAAATTATAATCTATAACTGAATGAAAAATCTAAAACTTCAGAATTTAAGATTAAAAAAAAAAATTGAGAATAAATTTATTTAGAATATGAAATTTCTGGTTCAGATTTAGAATACAAAAATTCGATTTCAAACCATTCATTGAGAATCCAATCAATTAAACAAATTTTATGAAACCATTATATCATATACAAAGAGCAAGAACATAACATTATAAGATCAAATCTGTTCGATTTTTATTTAATTTTTCATAACCAAAAAATAGTCACATTACTTTCTATGTATATGTATATGCATAACATTGGCTTCATATATAAAACACAAACTTGTACATTTTATTACCTTTTATATTTAGATCCATGGTATAAGACACACTCTTTCTATATTAAAGACAAGGGATGATTATGTTGTTTCAGATAATTATAATTTATTTGATATATACAATTGTCCACATTGAGTGTGAAAGTCAACAAAATTTAATTAGAATTTATAGTTTCAAATAAATTAGCACTATAGAACTTTTGGTTCTAATAGATAAGCATAGAACTTCATATTTACAAATTAAATTAAAGTGTAGAACTTCTGATTCTAAACAAATTTACAATATAAAATTTTAGATTCTAATAAAATTGAAAATTTAGAAGTTCCAGTTCTAATTAAATTGGAATTATATAATTTATGGTTCTATTTGAAAACTAAAACTTTTATTTTAATTATCACTTATAAACTTCAGATTGCAAATTAAAAAGTTAGAAAAAATATCATATTAAACAAAATATTAAAACATAAGTTCAATGATATTAAATTTACTTTCAAATGCAGAAGATCTAAAAATGACAATTCTCATATAACAATGTTCATAAAATTATTTAAACATACACAAAAAACATTGATATCTCACGGAGAGCTAAAATATATATGTACTTTATATATTTTCTACATGGTACATAAACAAGGAAAATAATTTTTTTTTTTTTTTTCATAAACAGAACAAAGATAAATTTCATAATAATTTTTTTTTCTTTCTTTTTGCATCAATCGAACCAATAAAACAAATTTTTCGATTCAATCTTTTCTCTTTATACAATTAATCAAATCAAGCAAATAATATATGGATCTGAAGCTCTTAACATATACTTTCAAAATAAGATCCACAATATATATGTTAAATAAATATAAATCAAAATAGCAAAAAAACAAAAAAAAAAAAAAAAACAAAAATCAATTAAACTTAAATAAAATTATTTTGGATCTAACATAACATCTGTTAGCATAATACGATTCTATACGAAACACATATATTAGCAAGATTATTTAAATCAAATAGTAGAGAGTAGATCACATGAATTAAATCTTTCATACCAGATTCGTGTTGATAACGTGTTATAAAATATGACCTAAAAATAATGAATATAGAATAATAATCAAATAAAAGAGAACAAGTAAAAGTGAGAGAGAAAAAGAGAAAATAATTTAATTGATGTGTTTTTTCAATTATTACAATATAGACTTATTTATAGACAAATTGGAGAATTATTTTCATAATGAAATAACAATAAATAAGGTAAAAAATGTTAAGATCATATATTCATAACACATAGTTTTTTTTTTAAGAGTTTTTTTATAATCATATATCACATGAGCATAAATAATAATAAGTGGTCGGAATTATTATTATTATTATTTTACTCATGCAAACATTCATGCGCTCAGACTCAAAATCTTTTACGAAAAGTAAGGGTAAAAAATATAACACTATTGGAGAATCATGACCCCATGACTCTATGTAAATAACTATTTTACTCATTTTTAATAATCAACATCAAACATATTTACACTAATTCCAGATTTTGAAAAATTTTTAACAAACTCAAATGTAAAGAGTCAAATTTACGGTTATTAATCCTAATCCTGCTATTAGTTTCGTCAGACACTAGCAATTTGCAAAAAAGCTTGATGATGATTGGAAGAGGGCTGATTGGAATGGAATGTGAATAAATTGGAGTGGGCAAAGCTTTGAATGGTTTTTAATAATTTTAGCAGAGTTTCTGCATGTGTGTAGAGATTCGATACCCTCAAATGGGAATGAAATCAGCCTTTTATAGGCCTCAGCTTCTCCACACCTCATGTTCCACGTCGTCTTCTGTGCATGTCGCCACTCACATTCCAAAGTGCACGCTACGCTCTTTTACCTGCGCCAAGAGTATGGGTTAGTGGGATTAACTGCCTCTTTCTTGCTGTCTTTCCATGGTTTTCTTTGTTGGGCTGTTGGAACGCGCACCGCGTGCTGCTCATGGCTAATTTTTGGCTTTCCACACGTCCAGGCTTTCTTTCCTTGGGCCATTGCGGCTCATGGGCCTTTTACGAACCCATAATGCGGATTGTCAAATTTTCACCTGCACACTAACATACCAAATGCTTTGCATATTAAAAACATCTTTTTCAAAATGTAATTTTCATTTTTAAAAAATTATTTTTAATAACACACTCAAAAAAAATATCAAACACGTTAAAAAAATAATGTTACTATATTTATTCAATGTAGTTAGATAATAATCAATATCCATTAATCTTAATTTACAAAATTCAATGTTTTAAAGATCCCCAAACTAGATTTTTTTTTTTTTTTTTAAATATTCAGAATTACCCTTTAGTAAAATTATTAAAATGGTATCTTTAAAAAAAATTACTAAAAGTGTAAAGATTTTGTAAGTAGACCCACAAATTATTAATTAAAATATCATATAACTTTATTTCTAAATGCTAACCTTAAACATCATTTTTTTTTAAAGGAATACAATTTGATTGCAAAGTATGGATAATAAAACAAAATTTTCAAATAAAATTAGTTGTAAAAGGGTAAGTTTAAAAATTGTTGTTTTAGTATCGAGAAGTTTGTTGTAAATAGTTCTTATTGTAAAAATTTTTATTCAAACAATTCATCAAACATGTAATTTATGTATCTCACATCTGAAATTTATAGTGTCGAGAAATTGTTTTATATAACTATAGGCTTCGTGGTGTAAAAACTCAATTCAAACAATTTATCAAACACATGAATGACATAACTAAAGTACTAAATAGATTAAAAAATGAAAATCAATATTACAAAATGTCATAGTTGAATACAATCGTGAATCTCTCATAACAATTGGTGGTTTGATTGGGTTTAGTCTTTGATCCGCAGCAATAAATATATTTGGGTGTAAAACGGAAATTGAAATTTCTCTTTCAATCCAAAAGGGAGGAGACATTTAGATGTAAAGGACAAGATAAAGTTTTCTTAATGTTGAAAGAAAATTGACATTATAAAATTAAGTAAATAATAAAATATATATAGATGAAGTGTATTTATAAAAATAGAGTATAATAAAATTAAATAAAAATAGGTAATCTTGGTATTAAGTGAAATTTAAAAATAAATTTTTAATGAGATGGACCGACAAAAAGTGGTCTACGTACAATTTTTTAGGGATGAAAATATTGCCAATCATAAGCAAAGGGCCTCCTCAATCTGCCAAGGCAGGCACCTAGTTTGGTGTCTTCAACAGTACGTTTGGCCCAAACTCAACTTCTGTCAATTTTTCCAAAAGCCCTACATCAAGTCATAGTACTCCTGGACTAGTTTCAATTTGGACCCTAGTTGATGGTCGGTCATCATTACTTACTAGACGGTTTACAAATCGAGGAGAAAATGATGAAATTTGTAGATATTTCTGCATCTGAAAAGCGAAAAAACAATCACAAATTAAAAAAATATCTTTATTTTTTTATTTAATCCGAAAGAGCATATCGAATGATGCCGTGAAAAAAAAAAAAAGCTTGAGTAGATTGAAGTCGGCAGATCAAATGATAATATATGTGCATTTTTCATGGTTAACGGTGTAAAGATGACATTATAATTTACAAACTAGTGATGATGATGACTAAAACATGACATTAGATCACTGTCAAGTCGAAAATTTTTGCAGACAAGAAAATATTCTGATATCTTTGAATTGCTTTAATGTAATAATGCGAATGATCACCACTAAAGAATAACTTAGTGCAAAGTTATGTCGGCGTGTGATGACATCAATGCCAGTGCTTCATGTCCTAAGATTATAGAGGTACCTGAGCTAGTGAAAGGAAAATGAAATGAAATATCATACGTTGAAACCATGAAATTTCAAAGTTTGAATAAAACTTTTTTAAGCGTCGGCTTGCAATCTTGGACCTTTAATTAATTTCATGAAATATGGGTCAGAAAGTAAAGAGTATATGTGGACCAGTATGCATACTAAAGAGATGTTAATTAGATGGTTTTTATTGGTGTCAAATCAAGAATTTGTTATCAACTGGGGACAGGAACCTTTAATCAGAGGGTTATCCCTTAGCTTTTTGATTAGACATGGAAGGGTTTTTCTTCTCAAGGCACTCTAATTGCTACTTTTGACCTGAATGCTAGTGGATTGGGTGTATGGATGGACTCATGGGGGACCATGGAAAGGAATCCTCAATTTTCACATTTCACTAAAAGGACTTGAAATTAACAAGATATAATAGCCCAAAACTCAAGTTAACTAGTGCAATTAAGTGATAAGATATATCCCACTAAAACAACCTGCCATTGTAGAAAATCACCACTAATTTTTCATATTACATCTCCATTGAATTTCTCTGACGAAATCCAAATATTCATCAAAAACCTTGTTTATATAGGATAAATTTTTGAAAAACTTTGAACTATATATTTACCCAACTTTAACTCTACGTAATCCACCAGCTTTTTTTTTAAAAAAAAAAAAAAAATCTGCATAGTCCACGTGTGCTATATGGGAGGCTATTGTGATTTTTCTTATACATCATCAATTTTGATGGCTTGACTTGGTGTACATGGGGGAGTGGCAGCATAGAAAGTTGATACCACTGACGGTGAAGCGAGAGATTAACTGAGGGACAGAAATATTTTATGATTTTCCATGGAGACAAGGAAAAGTTTATAGAGGCAGGCAAAGGACCTAATCATTTGGGGGAAGGATGAAGGGAAAGAAATGGGTTTCCCAAAGCTTTACTTTCACTATCATTTTGTGATCATCATCTCTTGAAAAGGAAGCTTTATTGTTGGTTGATTAGACAGTGTGGAACGGCATGGCTGTTCGATGCTTTTATAAGATAGTTTCCAATAACTCACATTAACTTTAAGGCTACCTTTGTTGTATATTACTTATTCATAAAAGGACCACAAAATGACTCCTCAGCTAACATTTCACGTATATAAAGAAAAATGTTTCCATTACAATGCTTCATGTATGCCCGCATGCATTAATTTCGCATCACAAACTTGACATTATCAAAAATTTGTTTATCACTATTATAAAACTCGACGAGTAGATTTGACTGCTCACTAAAAATTCGGTCAGTAGGATTCTTTAGATCAGAGAACTTAAAAATCAGGAGTTCTACTTACCAGAGGTGAGTAGTCGTCGAGTTGAACAAATTATTCGATCCAACTGGGTCAACTCGACGAATACTCAACTAAATTAAGTTTTATAAGATAGGTTTATTTGACGAATACTCGATTAATTTGAAGAGTACTTAGTTAACTTGACGAGTATTCAGTCCATATCAACTTGGCAATAGCTGTACTAAAATTGCTTTTGAAAATATATAAGACATTTATTATTATTATTATATTTTGTAGTTATATAACTATATTTTTATTCTATGAAATTTTTTTATATTTTTCTTACAAGTTTAATTAGGTTTTGAATATCAATCAACGAGTTAACCGTTAATCTACGGTCAAATCGAATACTCACTAGGTCGTCGACCAACTAGTGACTAGCGGGTTCTAAAACATTACTATTTATATATAAATTTTATGAAATAGCTGAAAATTTCAAAACTTTATTCATTGCATAATTTATCTTTTGTTCTAAAGACAAAAAAGTTTCAAATTGTTTTGCCATTTTTGTGATGTACAAAAGTAGCGCCTAAACCATTTCCAGAAAGGTAATAAATGCATTTAAGGGTGCTGGTCATCATATCAATGGAATTGTTCAAAATCTTTTTCTCTTCTTCTTTTCCTAACAAATCTATAAGGTAGGGAAAAATCAATCTGTCAAACGTTTATTTTTAATTTATCATGCTAAAAAAAAAAAAATCTAGAAAAAGAATTACGTTGCTAAAGGTTCTTTGATTTTTTTTCCCCCTATTTTTCTATTTTTACTAGTGTTTTATTGGACAAAATTTAATCACAACTTTTACAATTATAATTGAGTTGACTTAATTAAAAAGCTTTAGTTCAGATGTACCTCTCCAAATTTCTGGTCATCTAAACTTTTTCCTTTCTTGCTTCCATTTAATCATTCTATAACCTCTTTTGCATTCAGACATTGATGACTCGAATAAAATCAAATTCCAAGTTATAATTTTCCACAGTAAACAGTCTATCAAACATCTGTGGCCGAAACTGTATAGCTTACATCCCCCATAATTTTGCATGTCCATATGTCCTCGTATGCTCTCCGTAGCAAGATCTCTCAACTCTAAGTTCACGACACAGTGCAACAATGCACAGTTTTACATATACTTGACAAAAAATCCACAGAGAAAAAGAAAGAGAGAGAGGAAGACAAAGACATGTTGACCTGTAGTGGACCACGCTGGAGATGGGTTGTGTCGGGGACATCATAGAGACTGGCAGGACGTAGCCACACGAGGTTGAGGGCCTACGTGGCACGACAATTGATAGTATGGGCCGCCGTAAGTGAGAGAAATCCTCTGACGTTGCCATTTGAAAGACTTTGCTCTCGGACACACCCTACAGAATCTCTCCTGTATTGCACAAAATTTCCAGACTTTAATTTCATAGACCGTTTACACGCTTGTTGTTTATTTATTTATTTTTCTCCTTCGTCGACAGATTTTGCATGACAGTGAAACTGGTCATGCTGTGAATGCAGTGTATTGACGTTAGTACACCGCCCAGCTGGCCTGCTCCATGATCGCGACACGTAAGACCATGACCCACCAATCTATTGGCACCTTGTGATGACGTGGCCATATTATGACAGGCACTATTTGCATCATAACTAATCAGTGATCCCCAACTAATTATCTGGAAATTTAATAAAGTTCTAGTTTGAGTTGCATTTTCTTAATTAACTTTAATTTCAAGAAACGGGTTGGAGGATTATTATCAAAATGATAGGTTATGCTTGGTCTTTTTCCAACTTTATCACTATGTTGACTTTAATATTTGTGGTGACTAAACCTTAATTAAAATTTATTGTGTATTCAATTGGTAGATCTTAGAGCAAGCTCTCAACACGTGGGTATTAATACATCTTATAATAGGTTTCTTTCTTTATTTAACTTTTACGTTTTTGTATACATTCAAGGATTAAAATAAAGTCAAATATTTAAAAACAAGAAATGCAAGGTGGCAGAATATATTGCGTTAATTTGGCCATTTTTCTTTATCCAATATTTGATAAGATTGATTTGATAGAAATTGAGAAATTTTGGTCATATACCTAGCTCACAGACTTTGTTTAGATCTTAATAATGCTAATTTGTTGGGTCATTCGTAAACTATAAGAGATATTTAGTCAATGTTTAGCATCATTTTAACAAAATAATTCATCTCTTGGGATTTGACATGAACATTTTAAATCAACTTATTACATTGATTTATTTGTAATTCATGTAAATAATAATTATAATCAAACTCGAGTGTATATTTTTCTTCTATTTTTGTTTTTTGCTTTTGACTTAGGGAGGACGTGTAGTTTATTTTTTTGATAATAATTATGAAAAATAGGACCTTTTAATGAGAAAACATTTTATAGTATTATAAATGCAAAAGCAAGTGTGCACCGCCTCCAAAGTAATAGTTTGTAAAGAAAGAAAAAGAAGAAGAAAATACTCAACAAATACAAAACACTTTAAGACTTTGTTTGATACATCTTCTTTAAATAGATATTTTAGATGTAGATTTTTTAAAAGTAGAGTTTTTAAAATAAAATTATTAGTTGTTTGGTTGTCCATTAAAAAAGATCTTTTAAATTATTGACTCTTTGATTATATTATTTTAAAAACATTTTTAAATTATAAATTTATAAAAAATGATATGAAAAAGAAGAGTAATATACGTCGTTGCCCTCTTGTGATATGAATGTGAAAATTAAGTAGTTCTACAAGCATGTCTCATTGTTGTAGAAAAATGTTTGATATGAGCAGCAAATAGTAGTTTTGTTCTCACCAAGGTTGAAATGAAGTTGTCTCGTAATTTTTTTAATCAGGTTGATGTAAGGCTAAGGAAGAAGAAAGAGAAAGAGAAATTCTGTATTAGTTGTCGTCTCAGTTCACAGAATAAATAGAACTTGTTAAGTTAATAAATGTTTTGGATGTGCTTTGGTGCTAGCGTCCCATTTGAAGGGAAACATGCATATGCTTTTTCTACCACAGACCTTATTTCTTTTCCCTTAATGTCTACTTGCCGAGCATTATGAATTGAAAGCATGATAAGTGTGATCTTGGTGCTATTGTATTTCAATTTTGTGATATTGCTTGAAGTTGCTAATATTCTTAAATTCATCAAAAATGCCTATTTGCAATTTTTCTATTGAAATTTTGAGTTTCTCATTCAATATGTTTTCGTTGTCGTTTGCGGAGAAGACGGGATGTGTAATAAGTAATATTGCTTAAAAAATATAAATTGAAATTCTTTTTAACTTAGATTTTATATCAGATTCAGTTTTTTTTCGTACTCAGGCGTAAGTAAGTTCAGTCTCTTTAGCCAATGTTCTTCTAAACTTTGATAGTTTTGTTTCACATGGATTATCTCTTTAACAAGTTCAATTTGTTCTTTCAAGACTTGAATTGTGAATTGAGAGAGATGTTTTTTGTATCTATTTTTTTGGATTCATAAAGTGTTGCACTAAATTAGTCTAAGATGTTTTTATAAAACAAATCGTAAATAAAAATGAACATTATGTATGTATGTTTTTAAAAAAATTGTATTAGGGTTATAAGGGTATAAAAATACTAATAAAATAAAATAGGAATATATAAGACATTTTAATATTTAAAAAAAAACTTAAAAATATCTATTTTGAAATACTTAAAATTTGAGTTTCTTTGAATAGACATTTTAAAGATTTTTTAATTCTCTAAAAATTCTACCGGAATGCTAACCAAACAATTAAAAAAAAAAATCAAATTTGAGTTTTTTACATTAAAAAAATATTTTAATCGGTAGATAAATTATAGTATACTAAATGAAGTTGCGATTTACTTGGTAATAGTTTAACAAATATATGATGGGCAACAATTATTTTATTATATTTATTTAAACAATTAATTTATTAAAATCCAATTTATTTAGATATTATAATTATTTAATTAAGTGCCAGCGCTGACGATACGATGTTTTCTTTCACATCCGACAATTTATATTTCACGTGTGAGCCGAGATCTTCATGACCCGAAGTTATCTCTAACTTTTATTTTTCCAATAAAAATGTGCTTTCAAGTTCAACCTCCAATCGATGCTCGGAATTACTTACATGAACCAATCCCAGCCGTCCGATCAAGCTACATTTCAGTCCGACTGGCCAAGCGTAGAAGATTCACAGTGGTTGGTGGAGTAGCGATGCATTGAAACATTATTGGGTATGAAGAATATTGAAATGATCAAGAGGCAGACAAAATAGGGTGGGCCAATAACTGCAGTGATAGGGCGTACGTGGATCTGTACCTCTGGCAGCGTATTTTGCAAGATAATTTTGCATTTATATCATCCCTATGTGTTACTGTCGGTCATCGAAACGTCCATCGAAGCTCAAATCATCGAAGCTTAATTGAAAATGGGGGCTTTCCTTCGATACGACACTGATCGCACTGTAATTTTTGTGATGCCGCCACGTGGACTGAGTCGGTGCCTCACATTCATTTGTCAGAAGGGTTTAAGACAATGATACCAAATTGAGTCTTTTTTTTTTTTAATTTATTATTTATGTCAAGTACTGTATAATAAAAAGAAAAAAGGTAATGCCCAGACGGCTGCCACCTTTTCTTTTTCTCTTTTTTCTTTCCTCAAATATCAATGAAATGATTTAAACATAAATTATTATTAAATAGAATGAGATGGAATGATGGATGATTATTTTCTTTCACCAAATCATATTAAACGGCGATATCTTTCTCCATTTATTCATTTGAAAAACTTTATCTTAATTTCTATATTTTGATGATTTATCTCATTTTTATTTAAAAAATTAAGAGATTAGATGAGTTATACAAATTTTAGGGAGTATAACTTTCAATAACATATTCAAAGTTAAAAGGAAGATAAAACGTTGAAATATAAAAATTAAAATAAATATTTTAATAATATAATAACTTAAATAAGTTAAAATAATAAATTCGCAGTTCAAAACGATAGAGCTGATCCAAATGTAAAGACTACTAAAATATTCTTTGTCTACTAGTGGATCTACGGAGGAGTTTTAAGGGCTTCTTCATATGAAATTGAAAAAGTATGATGCGATGCGTTATGTGAAAAAAAAAAAAAAAGATTAATTATTTGTATTAGGAACACTTCACACTTTTTTTTTATCGTTTGTAAAGTCGTGACCATCATGTACGGACAATTTATCTTATTTTGCTTTTGGATATTTTTGATCAATTATGCATGTGTCGTATTATGAAGAGCAATGACATCCCTATTCGACAATTTACATTTGCAACAAAAGTTTTTCTGAGCAGATGGAGTCGGAGATCGTGACTTTATAAAAGATTAACACTGTTTAATCATTTTATTGTCCATTTTTGGTCACACCATGTATGGAATCCAAACTCCATACTCTTTTTTATTTTTAAACTTATGAATTTCCTTTCATAATTCAATATTCTATCATTCTATATGTATATAATTTTAATGCAATATAAATAATCTGAAGCTACCGTTGTCATACAAGAGTCAAAAATAAATATATATGTGAATGGAGCCCACATTTCTTGATACACTACTGTCGGTCGCCTTCGTGATTTATTATTAAATTCGTAAGAGAAGAAACTACATCAGGTCCAGGAATTTCCTTTTCCAGGATAGCGAAGCACAACATATTTTTCATGGATATATAAATCTAATCAAATGCGTTGCATCTGGAACACTACCATGGCAAGCAAGGCAACAACTAATTAATTAAAAGCAGAAATATTAAACATGAATGAAACTTTTCAAAAGTTTCTACTCAACTTTTAAAATTTGTCACGAGGAAAGTGACCTCATTGATTTTCATTCAATACATTCTACCCGAACTTTTTTTCCGGATTTAATGGTTCAAAGATACTGTTACCAAATCTATGTAACACATGCCTTGGTTAATCAATAAAAAAATTTCAAATAAGTGAATTTTATATGTATACATTTTATTTTCAAATGTCAAATTTTGATGATTAAATATATATGCATGCAACTATAAAGAAAAAGGATATAGATAGGAGTTGTAAAATTTCATCAAACACATGCAATACAATTTTTTTTTTTTTGCCTTTTGAAATGCAATACAAAATTTTTAAGTAATATAGCACGTGTCATTTTGTTTAGTTCTGTTTTAGTCAATTTCTTTTTCATTAATTGGCCCATTGAATTAATAAACATTATTGATCTTGCCATTGGAGTAGGTTACACCAAGGTAGATGAAGAAAATTGTTAAATGAAGCGTGATTATTGAACCTAAAAAACTGTTGCTTTGACAAGACATCATTTTAATTAAATTTTATTAAATGGTTGTAAATAATGCCACTATGTTTTCTAAAGCCTAATTACTTATATACTTGGACTAAATGTCCAAAAAAAAAAATGTCATATTAGTTAAGAAATTTCTATTTGTTGACAATATTATTGGTTAAGAAGGTTCAAATACCAGAACTTCCCATAATTTCTACTTTAATTATTGCTCTAGAACTAAACTTGTGACTGTATTGTTACTCATAAGTACACGTTTATGGAGTTGTTCTCATGTAATTCACTTTATTAATTAAATTAAATAAAAATTTATTCTAGAGATAGAGATATCTTAAAAACCAATCCAGTCCAATGCAAAAGCAGCACCAGATTTGCGTAAAACCCACTTGATTGCTTCACCTTCCTCCTTCGCAGCCCCCCTCTCTCTGTCTCTCTCCCTCTCTATAACTTGAATTCTAAGTATGATTTAGTCGGCCTTTATCTTTAAATCATCAAATATTATTCTTCATTTTTTTCTCACTCGCATTGAACAACATAAACATATAAAACCCACCTCATATGTAGCTTTATTTTTCCGGTCCAAATATATGTCCGAATCATTCGAGTGATCACGCGAGCCAGCTGTTGCTTTAAATTTCTATTGATAACAGTTGCCCATACGTACATATATCCACGCACAGTTTTGATCTGCAGAATGGGACGCCATTCCTGTTGTGTAAAGCAGAAGTTAAGGAAAGGCTTGTGGTCACCTGAAGAAGATGAGAAACTCTACAATTACATTACAAGATTTGGTGTTGGTTGCTGGAGTTCAGTTCCCAAGCTTGCTGGTATATATATATTTATATGTTCATTTTTATTTGATTGTTTCATTTTCAAACCTTTGTTCTTATAGGTGTTGTGTTTTCATTATATTCTTATAGGTTTGCAGAGGTGTGGAAAGAGTTGTAGATTGAGATGGATAAATTACTTGAGACCTGATCTCAAAAGAGGAATGTTTTCGCAACAAGAAGAGGATCTTATAATCAGTCTTCACGAGGTTCTTGGGAACAGGTACCGTGACTGATTTTCACTACAAGAATAAGAAAGGGTGCTTGTCCTTTCCTCCTCTTTTGTTTAATATTGATTGCTTTTTTTTTGTTTTTCCTCCCTTTTTGGTGAAATTTCAGGTGGGCTCAAATTGCAGCAAAGTTACCAGGAAGGACAGACAATGAGATAAAGAACTTCTGGAATTCATGTTTGAAGAAGAAGCTGATGAAGCAAGGCATTGACCCGACAACCCACAAGCCGATAACTGAAGTAGTTGAAGTCAAGGAAGAAAAGAACATTACGGAAAACAAGGCATATATGCAAATGCCACAGTCCAATATTAAGGGGCTACCAACTGTGTCATCAACATTCACCCCTCAGGAGCCAACATTTCTGCTTAATGATACTTCACCTTACAACTACAGCAATGGATTAGCAGACAAACAAGTCTACGACCCTTTTTCCTACTTTGAATTCCAAGTGGGTTCTGATCAAAGTGGATACAACAATACAAATCTTGTATCTCAATATCACCCTTCCCTTAGAAGTGTTGATCAGAACCAGTTTGAGACAAATTCCAACTTTGCATTCTCATCAATCCCAACCTTTGATCAAGGGAACATGTCGGCGGCGGATTTCTCCGAAAACTCTGCAGCTTCAAGAGTAAGTTCTTTCTTCTTGAATGAGGCCAAGGAAAGCTCTAGTAACAGTACCTCAAACATGAGCAATTACACTGGATTTCAGATGAACAATTTGGTGGAGAATGCAGCTTCATGGGATATTTCTGAGAACATGTTTCAGTTTCAGGTCAATGGGATCAAATCAGAAGAAATGTCCACACCAAGTTCCTGGCATGATCAAGGGCCGCTTCATACGCAGAACTCTGTAGATTTCACTAGCTACCATACGTTAACGTCGCTATCAGAAGATTTAACAGCAGCAAGTTTTGATGTCTTCCAGCAGATATCATGAACTACTGTAAATTCATTTCTTTCTTTCTTTCTTCTTTTTCTTTTTTTACCCCTCTGTCCGTCTAGCTAAACATACACACAAAACAGTTGTTGATAGTACAGGAATTCCTACTTTGAAAGGTTTGAGATGGGGATTTTTAATTTTTTTTTTCTTTTTTTAGCTGGTCAGCTTTCTGTCTTTTTCTTGATTTCCTGTGTAATTTCTTGTCTTTGTAATTGTTTGGAGAAATTTGAAATTAATAATTTTCTTAATTAATTACAGTTTTTGAAGAGTGAAAGCTACTTCTTATATATGGTACCAAATTTTTATTTTTTATCTGACTAATTAATTATCATTATCATATGCTGTTACACTGCTGCTTTCATATATGGGTGTGTCTTTTTCCTGCTTAAGCTAATTAACTGCATGTCACAGCTGACAAGTTTGATCCCGAAATTCCACATCTACGTACGTACCAAACCACTTCCACAGTCTTTTTCTTAATTGAATGAAAAATTGCATTAATTTTATTTATTTATTTTTTTTAACTATTAGAAAGGCATTTGCTTATCAGTGTATTAATATTTTCAATTTAATATTCTTCGGTCAGCGTATTAAATGTACAAATAATTAGATACCAGCGGGGTAGGTTTAGATTACGATATTTTGAACGACTGGCAGAGTTTTAAAATATGGGGGATATAACTAGTCATATCTAAGAAGTTGATATTGTGGTAATTGATCCAATAACTGGTTGCTCCAGACATGCATTTCGAGTCCCTCGAAAAGCCTGAAATTGGCTGGCTGGCTGGCTCTCTAGCTTGGCCTCTCCATTATTGGAGAGAGAGATTGAAAGAGAAGGCAAATGATAATTGATATTATATTCCACAACTGTTCAATCATCGATATTTCCAAGCTTTTGGACTGTGATCACGAACCAGCTTCAATCGTATTTTCCACATTCAACTTGCCAGTTTTAAAAAAAATTTCCATGATTACAAGACTCAATTGATAACAAGAAGAAATTGGCTTCTATACACATCGTGGCCACAAATGCTTAAAGCGACATCCATGCAAAGTTGTACATAGTCCCTTTCACTGCACAGCTAGATCTATATGCCTATTTTTTCATAAATTCACCTGAAAAAAATATGTACTAGGAACCTGTAACGTACAAGGCTGGTCAATTTATATTATTAAAAAAGCTGCTCCAAATTTGTACCAAAGACAGCCAAGAAAGTCTGCGCTAGCTCCCTTGGATCACCATAATCAGAACCCGAACAAATCTCGGCCGTCTGTTAAATGGTATTCAAGAAGAAAGTGCTCTTTATGTTCTAATTATCGGGAAAAATAGGAAGTGAAAATGGATTTGATAAACATTGGTCCTGAAATGATTGCATGAAGACTTCATGAAAAGTCAATGTCAACCGAGTTTAAGGTCTCTGGAAATCAATTGGGCACTCGAAGGACGTCCATGTACCTAACAAAACCCACTAGAGAGATTTTGATATGGAGCTTTTGTTTACCTCTCTGCCTAGTCCATGTCCAAGAAATGGAGAAAATCCTTAGCTGGATTTTCCTATCCATATAGTAATATATCTATATCTTTAATTAATGTGGTGCCTGATCATCAGCTCTTTACAGTACTGAAAAAGCAAATGGTGCCGGCCATCTTGTTCAACATTATAGTTTGCGCACACTAAAGTTAGAATGTGAGAGCCATGGATGGTGACCTCCAACAAATTGTCACAATCTTGGTCGTGTTTTATTTCGTTTAGAACCAAATAATGGTCCAATTAAACTTGTCAATCGACGGTTCACTCAAAGTTTTGGCACAATCTACAGATAGAGAATTGTCGATCAGTTCCATCATAACACATCTATATATGCTTTTTGGTGGAAAAATGTGGGTTCAATTAATTATTTGGTTAGACTTGGACAAGGCAATAATAGTCCAAAATCACTGCATATTGTAAGCTCTGGACCCCTTTTCTGTTTTTTTTTTCCCCAATAATTTTGCACGTAAAAACAAGTTTCAAAACAGCTGGACACAAAAGTACAAATCAATGTTTAGTTAGAAGTTAATTAATTAGGATTATGTTAAGGTTTTCCTTGACATATTTTAAGACTATATATATATATATATATATATAGACTTGTTATCAACAAATTTCACGTTATATTATTGATGTGTTACTAACTACTTATGCATATATTTATGTTTTAATTCTAAAAATCTTACATTTAACTATACAAATAACATATGGCTATATCAATTCTGTAACAGAACTATAGCAAGATCCTTTTCAAAAAAGAAGAAAAAAAGAAGTATAGCAAAATTTTTCAAGCTAAATAGCAGGATATTTAAATGGTCTCTCTATATATAATCTTTTCCTTTACCTTGAATTTTCACTTATTTTCGCCAAAGAATTCTGATTTATTTTGTATATATAGCTGAACTGTTTAAGGAGTAGTTTATTAGAGTCTCAATAGATGCACCTAAATAAAACAAGACAGAGAAAGCAAAAAGCATAGTGAAACTGGGAAAAAAGTTGCGATACTGAGAATGAAGAATTCAAACATAAAGATTCTCGATCAGTTGCCTTTTATAAAGAACATATGTATATGCAAAATACAGAATCCAAACATGCCGACAATGTGTAAAGGTGCTGAACTTTTAATTAACTAAACTAATAAAAAGAAATTAAGCTAAAGAGGCTGTTAATTAACAGAACATTAATAGAATGTGATTGATCGAGGTCAGAAAAGCAAAAGCTAGAAGTGGAAGTACTTTTTATACATATTTAGTGTTATATATTTGTTACTTTCATTTGGTCAAATAACGGTGTCCGACAACCTCTATTGGCATGCTTTATCTAATGATAACTTGCACAATCAAACACTCCGATGCCGCCTCTACTTCTAACTAAAACCACTCAACTCTTGTGCCCAAAAAAAAAAAACACTCAACTCAATACTACTATATTTGAGTATGTTTAAAAAATTTGTCATCAAGTAGAAAAGCTATATGTTTCAAAAAAAAAAAAAAAAAAAGAGTAGAAAAGCTATAACAGGCTACCATACATGAGTATTGTTTCAATATTCTTGTCAAGTATACTAAAATAGAAACTAAAACAATTATATATATATATATATAAAGCATTATTCAATTAATTGTAATCCCCTTTGAGTAAAAAT
Organism: Dimocarpus longan; assembly: GCA_022984855.1. Taxonomy (NCBI): domain Eukaryota; kingdom Viridiplantae; phylum Streptophyta; class Magnoliopsida; order Sapindales; family Sapindaceae; genus Dimocarpus; species Dimocarpus longan. The sequence goes on from CM041024.1 coordinate 10,675,963, forward strand.
ATTTTATAGTTTTTCATTCGAAAAACTACGATAATTGATTTAAAACTAATATACTAGTCTATCATTATTTATGCAATAATTTTTATGTTATATATTTTTTTTTTAAATAGATAATTTTTATGTCAATTATTATATCATTTCATAGGAAAAAAATTGAAATATCTTTACATCTTGTAAGTGAGAGTTGTTAATTATCCATGTGACGTATAAGTAAAACCTAATTTCTAATTAGGAAGATACTACATACTCATATTCAATTACTGATATCATATCTATAGCTTTGCAACTATTATATTTGCCACTTACACCAACAATTAGTATCCAAAGAAAGCTTGTAAGTAAGAGGAGATGATGATGATGATATCTCAAGTTGGGCAATTTTAATTATTAAAGAAGAAAAGTTGGTCTAAATGAAGCACAAATGGAGCAACGAAAATTAGTTATAAGCATCTCGAACTCAATAGTAACTGCTCCACTAAGTTATGGCTTTTAGTCTCTGCTAAACAAAGCCTTAAACAAATATTGCCGGGTAGCTGATGAGCAGACAAGCAAAAATTGATAGTGCTAGATGCAAGCATATTAATGATCATGAAAATAACTCTTTTTAAGCAAACTCTGCCCTTTAATATACATATATATATATATAGATATAGTTCCTCAGCATCTTCACTTAAATAAAATTATATAGATACCAATTAGCTTAATTGCTTCCAAAAGAATTAGATGGGTCGTCAAAAAAACGAAAACGATTGCTCTAAAATGCTTAAAGAAGAATTAAAGCTCGAAACTTAGAAATAGAGTCACAAAATCTTGTACACAAATTAAAAAGGAGAAAAAAAAATTGCACTTCATAATAGCCATTCTACTTCATTTATATTTTTTCCAGCCTATATATAAGATCGTTGTTCCAAATTAAGGAATGACAATCACACCAGCCAATAGATGTTTGGTTTAACAGTAATAATGACCCTAATAAACATGAAAGAGCAAGAAACCTTAAATATTAAAAATATATATATAACATATATGTGGTTTCTTAAGTTTAAAGTTTGGTTATGGCTTCTGATTAAAGATAAACTACCTAATGACAAGTCACAAAAAGTGTTTTTCTTGTCATTCTCGATTGCCCAATAGTGATATTCTCACTAGAAAACTTCAAATTACATGTTTCATGATTTGTCTGATAGGCATTCAGATATAACAAGTTGTGGGAGTGGGTTTCTTCTTCTATAATTAAGATCCCTATAGTTCTCTAATTGGGTCAATAAGGAGTTTGGTGGAACCACAACTTCCATGTTGCCTTCAATTCGATTATAATTGAAAATTCAAAAGAAAAGGAAACGCATAAACGTGAATCTAACAAAATGAATGACTTGTCACTTGAGGCTCTAGCTGTCTTGATATTGCACTGTGGTCAAAGATTCGAATGGGACATGCTAACAATAGTATATAATATACATACAAAACCAAGTCATGTATCTTTGAAAAAAAAAAAAAAAAGAATAAAATCTGAAAGGTATGACTTGGGTCGAATCGAGCAAGGCCGAAATCAACTCTACAGGCAAGGTCCGCCCATCCTGTGGTACAAAGTTGTGGTCCATGAGCAAGACCCGTCAAGACTACCTTGGCCTCATTTGAATAGAAGAAAATGCTTTCGATAGTGGGTACCGGTGTGGGGATTGGGTGGGTTGGGTCTTAAGGTGCTGATACTTTCGCTTAAGCTTTATCGATCCTTTAAAAGATCCTGTTGTCTCTAATTGAATGTACCAAACATGTGGTTCTTAAAACGCCTATGCTTCTGGACTTCTATTCTTAAACATGTGGTTCTTAGTTGAATGATTTAAATTTTCGTTCTGTACTAGAGATGGAATTTATATTCTGTTTTGCTCAAAGATTTCTCCTCTATATTGTGTAAGTACTTATTCAGGTCATTTTATTAATACCTTTCTTAAAAAAGTTAACACCGAACATATTAAAGATGTATTAGGAGTTACCGAGATTAAACAAATGATTCTTGGTTCAATGATTTATAATTTTCGTTCCATAATAGTGATGGAATTTAAATTCCCATCTTGCTCTCATCAAAACCAAACTTTAAGGAGGTTTCTCCATAAGTAGCTATCTGAACCTTGTCAGTAATATTTGATTATGACCAAATCTTGGCATACTTCTAATTTTGTCTCCGCATTATTTTTAAATAGAAAAACATAAACAAATTAAAAGCATATGCTTCTGTCTGGAACATAGACAACTTGGTTTGGTAGTGATAGTACCAATTAGCAACAATGAAATGGCCAATGGATGAAGGTGGTCACCAAAATGAGGTGCTTTTACAAATTCTTCTTCATTGCTTTACAAAAATAATAGTCAATCAATGAATAACAAATACGATATATATACCAAAATGGCCTTCCATTGCTGGGTGATTTGGAAGGTAAAATGAATTTTTCCAGGATAATTCCTGTACGCCATATCTTGACTGTGAAAAAAACGAAAATCGGAATTACCATGATTTGAACACGAAAATCAAAGTAGCATAAGATATTTCTACTACTGAATCGGAAGAAGCACCAAGGCGAACCTAAACCGATCAAATACAGAGCAAATACTCTCTGGCCATCCCTAAAATTTTGCATCCTTGTCTCCAGAAATCATAGATGGAAAATTTTAGCATCTTGGTAGTTTATATTTCATTTATAAGCTAAAATGGAACATCTAATCCTGTAGCAAACGTGCAATTGCAATCAAAATGCTGAAAAATTTTCAGAGAGAGATATTTAACTACAAGAAATGACAAGCAAACAAAGGCTCCCGCATTAGAAAACCTGGCTCACTTCAAACAAACTCTTGGAAATATTTCATCCAGAACAATCCTTTATCAGCTTTTTGTTCCTAGTAGAGCCGACCTCAACTCAACGGTGAAGATGGCAAACAGCGTGATTTTTCATGTCAAATAACTTAGGATTAGCTTTTATATTGTCACATGTTTATTTTAAGCCTTAAAAAGTATAATTTGATCATTTCCTATTAACTTAAATTTTTGGATTTAATGGTAACTAACATGTATCAGAGTTTACAAATCCCTAGTTTAAACTCTTTTTCCCTCCTTTATCTCATACTCTTGTTACACATGTTATAATGATGGAAGACGTTTAGCACGTGTCCGATATCTATCATCTGTCCATATTATACGTGAAGGAGGTATCTCACGTGTAAACTTCAAGTTTTAAATACTATAGTTAGGATTCTTTCCTAATAGCATAACTTTTGAGTAATGCTATAATTTGGATTTGATGGTTACTAAATGAGGTGTTAAGCATGTATTCGACAACTGTTTGCATTATACGTGAGGAAGTATATCACGTGTTAACCTCAAATACTATAGATATGACTCTTTTCTATCAGCTTAAATTTTTGGATTATGCTATGTTTTGGATCTAATGGTAACTAATTAACACATATAATTCAATGTCCTATGGTATCTGCCAAAATACTTACGGTTGAGACATATCATTCTTTCTTTATTCCATCAAACTAAATTTTTTATCAACTCCGTTAACAGAATCAGGGGAAGCTATATGGTCAAAAACTAAGAAGGAATGCTTTCTAGTCCATTGAACTAATTTTTCCAGGGCCTCAACAACCTTTAAAGGGATTCTTCTGACAGTCCCCAACCCCCCTTCAGAAAGAAAAACCAGAGATTCTTTCTAAACCTACTTTAAAAGGTAATGGGCCTATCAAAGGAGGAAATATGCAATTTAAAGAAAGTGGAATAGTATTGAACTTCTAAAATTAATATGAGTGCTTTGAAAGGTGCGACACAAGGAAACTTGCAGGTGGAAAAAAACAAAAAGGCATTTCAAGAGTCGGTAAATAAAATATCAAAACACCTTAAACAAATATAAACGATTTCACATATAATAACAATTAATAGCCTTATTACAAATTTAAAGCTTCGATCCCCTATTACTAAAACTTGTAATTGTAATGGCTCTGTACTAGCACCAGCATACCGATCAGTGCCCCAAATGGAATGTTGTGTAAACACATGTAAAATGAGTACCAGTGCTAACTAGAGATTCACCTACAGCATTTTTAAATTCAGTGAGAAAAATGACTTCAAATATATATGAAAATGAATAACAGTGGGTGACTTTGTTGTCAGCAACGATCTAGAAAGAATATGAAAAGAATTGACGAAGGCATATCCGGGCAAATATTATGCCTTCACATATATTGTACGTCCTTGAAACACAAACTAGAGAAACATTAAAGGCTATATATTACAGCTCATAAAAATGAATGACAAGTTATACGCTTAAGTGCAGGACAGATAATTTTTTCTAAATAAACTTCAATTGAAATTCAAGTGGACACAGCCAGCATAAAAATCATTCAGACCAAATGATAAAGATAACATGTGCACAGGGAGCCTGGTTAGAAAGAAGAGGTAAACCCTTCATCTACTGCTCCTAAGTGATCGACCTACTGAATACAGTCAACAATGTTCAAACACTAGAACATCATTTACAAACTAATTTTATCACAATCATGCACCATCATATAATTCCATACAAAAAAGAAAGTAAATTCAACTCAGAGATAGTTCTCCTGTGGCACTAAGAGAAGTCTATATTGTTTGTTCCACATTACAAAAAGAAGAAAATCCCGTTAAATTAAGTGCAACCCATCACAAATACATATTTACAAATACAAAATTCATCTAGTTCAAGACAAGTGATTGACATGATTAGTTTAATGATCAAACATTATTGCAAATGACATCTCTAATATCATCATACCCTAGTAGTCTTTTTGTTTACAATGTATCAATGTTTTCTTTGTATGTTACAACTTACAACGACAAGCAGTGCATGTACGGAGACGAACCATTCCAACCGCTAAAACAAGGCATTTATGGTGCATATGACTGTCTATGCAGGTTAGCCTGATAAAGAGTGAGGTGGTTTACAGCTTTGGTAATCAAATCCTTCAATTGCGGGTACTGAAGTCCTACAGAACGGGCTGCCCCCTCGATAGCATGCAATGCTCTTGCTTGTTCAAGAGCCTCACTAGTGCCAGCACTCAGTGCAAGGTAACATAACAACACAAGTCCATGCAACTGACCCTGATCATTAATCTTCAACAATCTCATCAAAGGCGGAACCCCATCAAACTCAATAATAGCCTTAGAATGCTCCAAACAATTAAAATTTTCGGGGCTTACAAATTTCCCCAAAGCAGCAGCAGCTTCTGTCGCCACACTCACATTCCTATTACCAAGCAGCCCAACCAAAGGACCAATCACTCGCCTTTCCTTGGCAGGAAAAGTCCTAGCCAAGCACCCAATCGACCTAATAGCCGGAATTTGCAACGTTGTATCACTTTCTTCTTGTATAACTCTCAAAAGTTGATCCAAAACCGCCTTTGCAGCTGGAGAATTAGTCTTAAAAGCCCCACGTCTAAGCTCAGCGTTGGACTCCGCCACCTCAGTAATCTCCATAACAGTCATCAAACAATTAAACTGCAAGTGCCCTCTTTGAGTCTCAATAATCTTGGCCAAACCAAGCAACCCTTTCGTCTCCGTAATCTTCCTACAACACGTTAAACTCCCCTTAGAGAGCTTCCACAGAGCCTCAGCACAAGCAACCTGAACACCAACCCTCAATTCGGGGGTGTCCACATCTCTCTCCTTCTTATAATGCCCACCACTGCGACTGCTCCCATCTGAATTCGAACTCGCTTGGTGGTAATACTTGCTTGTAGACTTCTCCGTCATTTCTTTATTCATTTGAACAATTGAGTGAATACTAGTCGTAGTAGCCCCAGCTTTAGATAACTCGAGAACCATGTCCGTACACAACAACGAAATCAACGGCCTGGTCACATTCTCTCTAACAAACTCCTCCGTTGTAAGCGAATCGACATCGGCCATTCTCGCCACCAGATTCGCCACCGCTGTTTGAACCTTGGTCGAAGATTCCCCCAGAACGCCGACGATGATTGGAACGCCTAAAACGTCGACGATCAATCTAACGGTCTCCAGGTCGGTGCCAATGTTGGAGAGCGCGTTTGCCGCGGCGATTTGCGCGTCCGGGGAGGAGGTTTCCTTGAGAAGCTTGAGAAGAGGCAGGATTCCGGCTTCTTCGACGATCATTTTCTTGTTGCGGTTGTTGTCACGCGCTAAAGAGGCGAGTTGGTTGGCGGCGTCGATTCGGTCCTTGATCTGGCCCATCTGGACGGTGGAGATTGAAGACCAGACCCAGGCGAGGATAGGGTCGTTGCTGGCGATGGGAGGGAGAGAGAGGTTGGTCTCGTCGGAGTCAAAGATGGTCAAAAGCCAACGCATGTCGCCGATCGAAGATTCTAGAAGACTCGAGACCTTCCTGAAGTCTGCACTAGTAGTGATGGAGAAGACATGCCGGAGGACGCCTGTGTGCTTACACTTCCGGACTAGGGTGAGGGCACGGTCGAGGTTCTTGGTTACGTCAGCGACGATGCGGCGGACGGGACGCTCGTAGAGGGACTGCGTGGAGGCGGCGAGCCGGACGCAGGACCGGAGCATCTGAGAGAGCCGCTCCACTTGCCTTGCCATCTCGGCGCACTCCGATTTCGACGACTCGGCTTCCTGAGCCGCTTTGATTACTCGATCAGCGAGTATAATAGGCAGTGACAATTCGTCTGGCAGTGAATTTTCGAGTTCCGGCAGTGGGGTCACTGTGGCTGTCACTGTAGCAGTACCTGCCATTTTTATCGAGAAACGTACGGATGAACGATCGTGAAGAATTTTTTGGCTAATATATATATATATATATATATATATATATTTTTTTTTAGGGAATGTGTTTTGTGTTTTCCTTGGACCATCTCCTGTGACACGAAATTTTACGTCTATCTTAATATTAACGTCGAATTCTCTTAAACTTTTTTTTTTTTTTTCATCCTAATATATTTTACACCAAATAACATATTAAAAAAATTTTACACATAATTTTTTAATCAATATTAATTAATTTTTATAAAATAATTATTAAAATAATAAATTTTTATATAAAAATTTAGTGTCCAAGTTAACTTTAACAAGAACACCACGTTAGAGATTTCAAGACTAAATTTAATATCGAATAAATAGTATAATAATAAATTTGATGTTGTAGTATTCATTCAACACCAAATTTGATACTCGATTCAATATCTTTCTTTATTTACTTTTTTAAAATCTCGATAATATCTTTTTTTTTATTTTATAATGATTTGTTTCTTTACACGTAATTATGATATTTAATATATTTATATAATTTAATTAATAATTAAAAATATAAAATAAATTATTATAAAAAATATATCATTAAAAATATTTTATTATAAATTTTAAAATAAATATAATATTGAACATATATTGTAATATTTTTAATATATATTATAAATAATATATTAATATAAAATAAACTATATTTTTAATATATATATAAATTTAATATTTCAATAATTATTTGATAAAAATTAATTAATATTAATTAAAAATTATATATAAAAAGTATTTTTGAATATATTTTTGTATTAATTTAATATAAAATATATTAGAGTGTAAAAAAATTGGTTGTTGACGCGGAAACAGTGCAGAACTTGATGTCATACATGGGAGATGGTGTTAGTCTAGTGGTGTCATTTTTTTTTTTTTTAAAGGTATAGTGTGGTGGTGTCATTAAACAAAGATAAACGTGTGATTAATTAATTTGTTAACTTTAAAGGGAAAGGAGCGCGTGGACGTTGAAATGAGGGGGAGGAGGGGACGTACCTGGAGTTGGATTTTTTTATTATTATTATTTTTTTGAAGTTGTTGGATTTTAGACTACAGTATGCGCGTGAAGTTGCAATGGTTTTTTCACTTTGCACCTAATTGTGAAATGTGTGTATTACTTGGGGAAGTCAATAGCGAAGCGACGACATTTAAGTGGAGTGGTCAGTCAGAGTGGTCAACGACAAAGTTCTCTGCTAATGTTAAGACATCCTTTTTGACTGCGTTCGATACGCGGCATTATAATAGAATGAAATAAATTAAATTAAAAAATTATTATTTCATATTTAATAAAACTTGATATTTAATTAAAATTATGTCATATTATATTAAAAATAGATTAAAATTAATTTAAATATTTTATAATATATTTAAAATTAATTATAAAAATCAACACAACATCATCATTCCATTAAATCGATCGGCTTCAACATTATCAAAAAATCCAAATCAACACCCAAAACAATAAAATCCATATCATCTTCCACCAGCATCGTCCTTCCACTAAATCAACATAAAAAGTTAACGCAAAATCAACATTATCTATTCCATGATTCATCAATTAAAAGGAAAAAAAAAAAATACACACATTATCTCTAATTTTGGGTTTGATGGAACCTAAAACCTTTGGGTTCAACATAAAACTTGAGGCTCTGGGTTCGATGGAACCTAGAACCATATGGTTTTAGGCATGGTTTTAAAAATCATTAATAGGCAATTGACTGGTGAGGCAACGGTTAATAATTTATTGATTATTCGGTAAATAATCGACAAGTATTGTATGGAAAAAAATTTATTATTTTTTTTAAAATTTTAAGAATCAAAACTTAGATATTATTGTAATTTAATCAAAGCTCATAGGAGGTTTGTGTAATTTATCATTATATATTTATATATATATAAACTCACCAAACCCTTGCTCCAGTCGCCTCCATCTCTTTCTCTCTAAAACATTGGCGTTTTCTTCTTCTTCCTTTTTTGTTTTTCCCTTTTTGTTGATGGAGACAGCGATGAACGATGGAGACGGCGATGAAAGACGCTGACCTCATCCACCCACGTAGAGATGCCACACTGACCCCTCTCGCACTCTACTCCATCACTATCTCAAGTATGTTTCTTTGTACATGAGGTGGTTGTTGGATTTTTTTGTGGTGTTTGAGTGTTTTTTGACCAGTTTTTTGCTAAATTTGACTAATTATTTAGCCAAGTAGGCTGATTACTCACCTTCCACAAGTAGAACCCTCAATTTGGGGGTTATCGAACTGAAAGTGTGCTGATTAGCGATTCATTGATAAAAAATCGTTGGTAATCGATAATTTTTAGAGCATTAGTTTTGGGTTCGACAAATCCAAAATAAACTCATTAAAAAAAAAAATTGAAGAAGGGTGGGGATAGAAGTGTAGAGAATGACGACGAGAGAAAGAATAAAAGAAAGGGAGAGAGAAAGACAAAGGAGAGAGGGTAGAGAGGATGACAGTTATCGCTACTGGTTCATTGCTGGAGATAAGAAAAATGAAGAGTGGTTCGTCGTCAGAGATGAGAGCAAGATGAAGTAGAGAGAGAGATTGATTTGTGCGTGTTTAATGAAATGATTTTTTTTTTTTTTTTTAAAAAAAAAAGGATTCCCAGTCAATGTGAAAAATGGGAAACCCATGGATGAGCTTGGTTTCCATTTCTCACATTGACTAGGAATTGAGGTGGATCCGGAAATGAAAAAATTCATTCTATTCCCTACTACAAATTTCTCCAAGTGTGGGATGTAAGAGGATGAGAAAAATTAAATCTCAATCTCACCCTATCTCCTATGAACCAAACATAGCCTTAGAGCTTTGAGAATTTAACTATTATATTACAAAATCTGACCCTTTAATTGTTAAAAGGATTACAATAATGCTAAGAATGGAAATGAAGATATTAAAATCCAAATTTTAATTTACTTATATTATTTACACTAGTTTAACTATCAGATTGTCTTCTCTCATTAGCAAGTCACATGTATTAAGGAATTGCAATAGCTTAGAGACATCCAATGGAGATCAAGGTGGATTCCCCAATCCATATCTTCCACCCTTCCTCTATTTCTCCACCCAAATCTTCATGTGGAGAAAATGAGGATGGAGATATTTAGGGGTGAGATCTCCCATCCTATCCTCGTTCCTACGTTTTCATCATTTGTTGCTATTCTCATTTCACTTTGATCATTGAAAACAAAATGCAATTGAAAGGGATTTACACATATTAAAGGAAAATGTGTTAGATCAGTGAAAGAAATAGAAGATCAATAAAAAAAAAAATGAAAAGACAGTTTGATGATAAAGAACATATACCTAATAATATTTTGATTCGATTATTATTTGGAAAAAGAAACCCTCGAACTTCAAAATGTCTTTATGTGTATCCAGCCATTGCTCATCGAGGAACCAGCAAGAGTCCATCAACAAGTGACCAACATTTGACCTTTATTCCTACGGTTAATATACACGACTTTGTATGTCTTATTATTATTATTACAACTTTGTATGTCTTAAATAGTATTGTATTTTTTTTAATACTTATGGTACGTTTTTAAGACATATATTAACAATATTAATTATTTTTTAGATATTATCTATTATTTTTAGTGTAGTGTAACGACTGAAGTAGAGTCAATTTTCCCTACCAGGTGGGTCAGAAACATTGTCTTTGTTTTCCATAGAGCTATGTTTGGCACGTAGGATTGGAAATGAATGAAATAGAATAAATTGAATTAAATTTGAATGAAAAATCATCGTCTTATGTTTGGTAGAACTTACGATTAGATTAAAAATTATACTATATCATATTTAATGTAGATTGGGATTGAATTGGAATAAAATTAATTTAAATTTTTTATTATATAAAATTAATTTTATAAAAATAACAAACCAAACATCATCTCCCAACTTTAATCAATATCAAAATCCACAATTCATCAAATCATCATCTCCACAATTTAACATCATCAACCCATCGTTCACCAATATCATCAATCTCATTCATCAACATCATCATCTCCTAGAAAAACACTATCAATAACATCAAAACATCATAAAATCAACCAAAAAAACAAAAAAAAAAAACAAAAACAAAGGATCAGAACAGAGGTTCTGTTCAAATGGTTATGAGCTCATTATCGAACTCAAAATCATCTGGTTTTGGGTTCATCATCGAACCCAATAGATGGTTCTAGGTTGTCATACCCAGAAAGATGGCTTTGGGTGCGTCCCAAAACCATCCCAATTCAAGAAAAAAAAAAAGGAGAAGGGGAGAGATTCCATGGATGTGTGATGAGAGAAGGAAGGTGAAAGAAAGAGAGAGACAGAAAGAAGAGGAAAAAGCTAAGAGAGAGAGACGGAGAGAAGAGAAAGAAGTTGAGATGAGAAATCAGAAATTCAATCCTACCTAATGACATGATTTTGATTGGGATTAAGGAACCTCAAAATAATGAGAAATGGAAGGAGTTTAAGCTTTTTGAATCTCAATCTCATTTCATTCCAATTGATCTCCAAACATGACATTTAAGTAGTTTGTAATTTTTGAATCCTAAACCCACTTTCAATCCTATGTGCCAAACATTACCTAAGAGATTGAACCGTTTCATTTGAATCCTACCAAGGGTATTTTTTTTACACAAATTGACTAGCCAATTAAGAATTAAAATGATGTTTTTTTTTTTTTTTTCTTTTCCTTTCAAAATCTTTAACCAAACACATTTTGTTTATTTAATTTTGTTTTTCTTTGTTGTATATAGGGAAGATAATGGATCGGATCGGGTTTGATCCTTACCAAATCCAATCCGAAATTTTTGAAAGGTGCTCCAAACCCAACCTATATCCCAAACAGGTTGCAACTTTTCGCTCCAAACCAAACCTAAACTCCATTGGAGGAACTTATCTCGAATCCGACTTATTGATTAAATTTAGTTTTTAATTAATGATATAATTAATATCACAAAATTAATATACAAACAAAAAAAATAGACAAATTGATTATGATACCTTGATATTTCTAAAAGAATTTCAAATTATAAAAATTCTGACAATTAAAAGTGCAAGGTTTGGATACCATATAATAAATTCTTTTAATACATAGTTTTTTTATATTTATATATAAACCGAGTTACTGGATCGAATCGGGGCAAAAAAGCTTTCCTCAAACCTGATTTGAAATTTTTGAAGATTGCCCTAAACCTAACCCATACTCCAAATGGATTGTTACTTTTCGTCCCAAACCCGTTCCGAATAGACCGGGTTTGAATCGGATTGGGTATTTTTATCATCCTTAATTATATCTTCGATTTCCAGTGACTAAAATTAGTCTTGAATTTGTTGACAATAAAGGAGGCCTATCATTCCCATACTAACGTTCACTGAAAAGGTGTGTGGGATATTTCAAGCATTCCAACACATATTAATATCAACAAAGAAGGGACACATTGATCAACAACATTCAAACACACAATCTAGCTGTCAAGATTTATGAAATGTCATGAAAAACTTCCCGAATAAAGTTGCTTTCACAGGAAAATCATTACTGACATACAAACAAAGTAGTAGAGAATGCTTCAGCAAAAGCATTATTGTAATGAAAGCAAAGACTAGAGATGAAGGATTTAAAAGCCTTGTCTTATGGTTTTCCTAGGCTGCCAGGAGCAAAAGACCAATTGGTGTTCGAACTAACTTGTCATCAAAGCTTTGCTAGCAGCGAATCCCGCACTGGCTTTGCCACGCCATTTTCCTTGACGTCGTTGTCTTTTGCATCCAGTTCACAAGCATTGGGGGGTACATCAACTGCGGGAGAGGAGTTAAAGAACCCATGTGGCTGCACAAGCAAATAAGGTGAACGCCAGTTGACAAGATTAAAAGTCTGTCTTGTCCAGGAATTTCCATGCGAAATTAAGATTAAAGCTATCTATCCAATACCAATTTCGGCAACCAGTCATGCGTAAAACAAATCATCACTTAAAATGCATGCATCAGGATTGATCAAAGGCATTGCATATAAAAGATAAAAAATTACTAAGCAGTTACCATAAGCATGAAACCAATGCGCTCCACCGGCATTACGGGCCAATCTTCGAGCCGAGGAACATGTGTGATTCCAAATATATACCTGATAAGTTAAAATCTAATATTACAAAGCAGGGAAAAAGGTAAAAAGAAAAGGTAAGCGTTAATGTTCCGTTTTGTGAAACGATTGAAACTGTAACTTATATCAGTTGTGTGTTCGTGAGAACCATTCATGACATAACAGTTTTAATTTCATAACAATTACGATGATTCTGAACGGTAGAAAATAATATTTATTACCAAATGATGATTTCCATCTTTTTCAAGAGAAGAATAGTATGCACTTCTATTAACATGCAAGTTCGAAGACATCAAATGGTTGGATATTAGAAGCTGTTACTTTTACATAGAAATAGCTTATCATGTAGTAAATTCAGAAAGGAAAAAGTTATTGCACTAACCAAAGAACTATATCTGTTTCTTCAAGAGCTCGATTCTGCTTCACCCATGAAGGCAGTCCTTCACCAATTCGGGGATTCTGATTAGGAAACTCTCCTCCTGGATACATCTCATCACGAGAGTATGGAGTAACCCAAAGGTTATGTTTCAAAAAAGAAGCTCTTCGGAAAAGTGTGGCATCAGAACCAGCTAATGGCAAACAGTTTGAACCAGGTACCAGCTTGTATCCTGTTAGCTGACCAGTCCTGTTCACAGTTCTCGTGTTCCTCACCTAGAGTATAATATGTGATGCATTGTCAATCTCGATCACTAAGCAGATAACTGCAAAATTGTCGTGGAAAAACTAGACATACAACATTAACTCATCATAGTCCTAAATTTAGATACTGTACATAATTGTCTTGCTTCAACATGCAAGTACTGGGCAAGAATTGTGAAGTTAACAGCATTTGTCATTTTGTGTAACAAGGTGAACCAACTGTCTTATTAGTGCAAATATCAGCAATACCAAAACAGAAATGGTTTTCCCAAATTTAGCATGGTTCAAAAGATTGAACAGAAAAAAATTGATTACTTTTGTACTGCTATTACCCAACTAAAATATCTTCAAAGTACAAGAATTTACTAATAAAAAGCCTGCATCTAATAATAAAGCTCATAAACAAATCATTTGAAAAGTATACATAGAGGGAAAGGTTAAAGAATCATCTGTTATGACGTAAAATATGAACATAGCAATAGTATGACTTAAACAGGTTAGCATTAAAGGTCAAGTAGGCAGTTTACATTCTTGCATGTACAGTTGGTATGATTCTCTGGGTAATGAATATCGGAAGTAAGGAATTTAGCCCTAACAATCAATGGGTGGAAACAATTTTACAATGAGGATAAGAATGCCTTACAATCCAGTGTCGAGCAGCCAGAGAATTGCAATCACGCATAGCTTGCATTTCAGATTTAAGCAGCGTCTCTTCAGCATAGAAAGCATTATTGTGAATATTACTGCCCCCAGGTTCCTCAACTTTAACATCCACCTCAACAACCTATGTATTGGTGGTGAAATGTGGGATCAGAAGAAGGGTGGTAATTAATCAAGTAATATTTGATCTGATTGTACAGGTGGAGAGAAAAGCAATTATGCATATCATCAACTTCAGCAACATTTCTGAATGATAAAGACTGTACAAATATATTGAAAAGCACACCGTAACTGGCATCTACTGTTATTTCCTCAAGCTAAGCATCCCAAACTAACTCTAAGGCTTCAAAAATATGAGAACCCAAGAATGTAAGGGGCATTAAATTTATAAATCCACATCTTCAAACAAGAAGAAATCAGCAAGCGTTATGTCAGACTTTAAGTTCTTGAAAAGACAATAAACCCAAATTATAGGTCTTAATCATTCTCTAATTTTTTTTAATCATTTTATTTAAGGTTTCCTAGAACCTCCAAAGAAATTAAGCAATGGGATCCTCTGTGTTCATTACAGTCTATTATGTACCAATTATTCCATCTGTCAACTTCTTGAGTGAACTGAGAAAGAAGGTTTAATGGAATTTTAACAGATTCTACAAATTAGTCAATCTGTTCTGTCATCAGCATGAAGACAAAAACATAATTTATGCCATTAATGTGCCTTGAGATATTGCGAAAGGATAAACTTTCTAAAAATTTTCTAACTGATTTTTGGTGGTACATTTAATACTTGATATCGAAGAGTTAAAAATCAGGACTTCAAAGAGACTAAATTACTATTTGCTTGCATGAAATTTAATCAGGGGCTTCTTAATGAAGCATTGTTGTTGAATATGGTAGAAGAAAATATCAACAGAAACATGCTTCCAGGATCAATGTATCTCTACAAATGTGTAAGACTCACCCTTGTAGGGAGATGCTCCCTACATATTTCTTCTCTTCTACTACTGTCATCATCAGAGCTACAAGATTTCAGATGTTACAATCGTTTCTATTTGTAAAAGAAATGAGAATACAAGTAACATGTAGTTGAATGGGAAAAGTTGTAAAAAACAGGCAACTACAAGATTTAAATACTTCTCCCAAGACAAATAAGTCCCAAGTGAGTAGGTTCCGCTGACAAGTAACTAATTAAATATAACAACTTTAAAAAAAAGCAGGTAAAACATGTTTCGAAGTAGTGTTACCTGGTTGAAAGCTTCACCAGGTTTACAGTCTATAGCCATGTCCATACGAGCAACAAAGAAGTGCTGATGAACTGGTGCATACAAACCTGGTGCAATCATTGTACCATATTTTCGGGATTCTCCAGGTTGCAGTGCACCTAAACTGAGAACACCTGTAAGTTTAACTTCAGCTTCAATTCTTCCATCCTGTAACAAAAAACAATTCACAAAGCCATCATAAATTTTGGCTTCAAGTTTTGCAGCAAAAGAAAATTAAAAAATTATAGAAGAGGATGAAATAAGTTCAATAAAATTGTCCCAGGCAAAGATTTTATGAACATCAAACAAAGTCACCTAATTGTACAAAAGCAAATATGTTGATATTGTCACTGTGCTCAAATACGTGAAATCATTGCTGAATTTATGACGTAGCACTAATTATCACTGACTTCCACATAATTTTCCAACAGAAGCCTTGTTTCATTTCTGGGATGGCATACCAGGGTAACTGGCATTTTTATCACACGAAAATGAAATTCACATACAAAGAATGTCATTTCAACTTGCCTGATAAAAGTGCCAATAGAATCCATACTCATAGTTAGCCACTGTACAAATAAAAGACGCTGTTAGCCGTCGAGACCTTCGAACTTCTGCTAAGCCAGTTCTCCAATCTTGATGCTTCCATAAAATCCCATGATCCTCTTCATGCAAACATACACAATTTTCAATTGTTTCAACTCCACCAGTATAATTTGTAAAGTGAGCATCAAAATATTTGATATAGCCCAAACAATCACATCCCTGCAAAAGCAGCTTTGTTCAGCACCAATTCGGAAGCAATCAGCGAAAAGAGAAAAATGTCAAAACTAAGACATATATAAAAATAATTGTCATACCCTTTTAAGAGAATGTGCATTTTTCCCAAGACCATCTTCCCCTGCATCAAAAGCATTTTTCCTGTAATGTGGTTCATTGGGATCTCCATATGGCACAACCATCTCAACAAAGCTCAACCTATGGGCAACAGATCTTCTGCCCCGGCTACCATCAATGTATGCAACAGAATGAATAACCAAACCCTCCCTGGGAGTGAAACCAATACGGAAATTCCACTGGCAACAGACATGTAATAAAGAGACAGCTGAGAGTTGTTAGGTAAAATTTATACTAAAAACTAATTTAACAAAACCAAGATTACCTTCTGCCATTGTACAAAGTAACCATTCACACGAAAGCTTGGACCTTCAGGCTGAACAATTTTTAAAGGCTTCACATCACTTCGGTCAACACCACCTCTTGTTTCACCAGGAGTGTAGTTTCTAAGTGGATCAGCTGGCGGCAAAGGAACAAGTTTACGGTCTTCACATTCAATCACTACCATGTTTTGCATATCAACAACTATATAGATGCCCTCGACTGGTCGGGCATAGCCATTTTCCATTGGACAGTCACTCTCAGTTCTACAGAATATAAGAGGTTTAGCAAGTCTTCGGCTAGGGGAATCGGCATCACTATAATAACCAACACACCTGAGAAATAGCACAAATTATAAATAAAATAACACAGCACACATAATCATTGAAAACACCAGGTAGAATTTCACTTACCAGGCATCAACCATAACAAGATCCATGTCTTCTATACCCCTTCTCTTCATTGCCTCCTTGAATGGAGGAAAGGCTTTCACAGCAGCTTCACATTGAGCATATTCCTCGGCATCCTGAAATTGAAAGAAAGGATTTAAACAAAATAACATTATAGAATACAAAACTATTCGATTTTGCCATTCACCTCATCACTCCCACCCCCACCAAAAAAAATAATAGAGGCAGATTAGATTAGTAAAACCGATTAATTTAACAACAATGTTGAAGTTGACACAAGAAATTGTTGCTCGTCATGTTTCTAACCAACCTATCACATCAATTAAATCAGAGATGCACTCTTCAGAAGAAAGCTTGTTTTTAAACAATAATTAAAGAGTCAAATTCATAACAAAAGCCTTGAAGAAGGACCAACCATTGGAGGCTGAACATCTGGAACAACACGTGATGATACAACTTTTCCTCTATGATGCCCACCTCGAGTGACCGCATGTACTTGCGATAATTCAACAACCCATACACTTGTCTCATTTGACTTTTTGTTATATACTACAAGTTTAGCTCGTCTAGGTGGAAGTTTGCTAGGAATTATAGGTCCACCTTTCGTTCTGGGAATTAATGATGGTTGGAACGGGGGGAAGAAATATGCATCTGCTAATGCAACGACTTGTTTTTCTGGTTCCAATAGGACCACTTCAATAAAGCGCATGCCATCTCGGACCTGCAATGACGAGCAGTGATTAGCTCTCCATTTTAAAAGAAAAATCAAACCAAGTGCTCGATAAAACAATCATAAGAACTTTGCCTTCGTAGAAACAAATGTTGTAAAAAGAGTTAGATATAATTAACCTCTGGAGTGGCTCCAGCTGCCCTGACAGTTGCCACAGAAATAGTAATTTCAGCAGGAGATAAAGGGTCCAAAGGATGGCTGGTTTGAGACCTTGGCATGACTGTTATTCCTGCACATCCAATGCAACACAACTTAATCAATCAACCAAGTGTAAGTGTACAAAGTATGTAACTTCCGTTATTAGTGAAATGAAGTAGACAATTGGCTGCATCCCAATCTGTAAATTCTTGTACAAATGCAATTAGATGCAGCACTACTGACATACAAATAACAAAACCTTTCACCTCTTATTATAATTATAATCAAGTGCAAAACAGATCAACCCCCACTAGCTAATGCAAAATAATCAATCAAGTAGACAAGCCATTAATAAACACAACGTCCTTGTCAACTTCCTTTCCGTTTTAAAATAGGAAAACTTAAACAACGCAACCAGTAAACTAGAAGAGATGATATCTGAAAGGTCAAATAAAGCATCACAAAGTCTCATCCTCACTGTTTTCATCCAACACCTAAAGGTCAAAATGATTCCTAGTTTAATCTTTAAAACCGATCCTTCCAAGATAAAGATAAAAAATAAAAAACACATTTCATGTAAATTATATACGAATTGATTCTCTAAAAAAAGGAAAAACTTTTTAACCAATATACTAAACGTCACGCGCAAGAAAAAATAACTCACACAAATGAGAACGGAATCCAACAAAACAACGACACAGCAGACAAAAACACTGACTGAAAAAGCAAAACCAACATAAAAATATGAGAGAGGGAGAGAGAGAATGTACCTTTTGAAGGGTTAGTGGAAGTTGGTGGAACGGAATCAACAGGTTGGATGAGGGAGGCGATAGAAGCGGACTTGGGTGGCTGATCAGTGGAGGGAAGGCTCCAGTCTTCAAGCAGAGTGACTGAAGCAGCTTTTCTGGGGAGAGTAGAAGAATCATTAGCGGATGTGGAGCAACAAGAGGAAGAAAGCGTCGTCTTTTGCGAAGCTGAGGCCATTGTAGTGGGTTCGCGAGCTCTCCAAATCCACCGCTGTAAGACCCTTCACAGTCTTTTGACATACAGCAATCCCTTCAAAACCCTCCAAGAGACGGGCAAACCTCAACACTCAAACTCCTCTCCAGCTCGGTTCCCAGGCCAGCTCTGTTAAACCAGCGAAAATACAAGACACTGAGACTCGGACTGAGATCGAGAGAAAGAGAGCATTACACATAGACAAGGCTGTTCAGAGTAGAGGACATATATATAGAGGAAGACAACCAGGAAGCCACGTGCACATCGCCCACTTGTAATATTTTGAATAGTTTTTAATATTAATATTATTATTATTAATTTTGATTTTTAATTTAGAAGAAGATAAGTCAAAATCCAGTTTTACTTTTTATTCTTTTATAAAACGAGGGGCTTATCAAAGGGGACCAGCAATAAGATAAGTAGTGGACTTGATAGGTTAATGGACCATGCTATTGCCTCCAAAACTATTTTCATGTGATATTACCGAGATAAGAACTGTACATTTTCCATTTTTGCTTATAAGGACTCCTATTTTTTAAGATATATCCAACTTCAAGAGTGGCTCGTCACTCGTGCCGTTGCTTCTAAACAAATTATCATATATCAGGCTATTAGTAAATATTCGTTTGGTAATTTTTTTTTATAAATATATTCACTGTGTTGAAGTTAATCTTATAAGTATTATAAAATTATTAGTTATTACTTTCTATAAGTCGTTTTAATGGGTAGTATAATAAATTATTAGGGACACAGAGAAATAAACTATTTTGGCGAGGGCATACAGGTGATTTATAAAACTATTGCATTTGTAATTGTCCATGTTGCAGGCCGTGGTAGGCATTGGAGAAGTGTTTTTGTTTTTCTCGATGGATTTTTTTAGAGACGATCTACTTGGACGGGTTGATAATAACGTGTTGTCACATAAAATGGTAATGAAAATAATTTGTATTATTATGAAAATAGACATAACATGTGGGAAGATTTCAAAACTACCCAAAAACAGAAAGACAAAAAAATCATCTTTATCCAATTCACAAGAAAAAACCGTTTTTAACCTCTCAAACAAATTATTTTCATCTAATATCAAAATATCTTTAGGTAATGATTTTGAAAAGACCCTTTTGCCCTTAGCCGAAATTAAGAAAATAACCATCTTCTTCCATTTACTCTTCTTCTCCATTCAAGCTTTTTTTTCATTCAACTTGTGATTCACACTTCTTCAATCATTCTAACAAGAGAGTGATAGTTTAAACTTCTTCATCAATTCAAGTTTCTTTGTCTCCAACCAACACACATTTTCATCAATCAAAATTTTCATGTGTTTTAACTTTGAGTTTTGAATGTATTAATGTATTGTTGGTTGTTTTTCAAACCACATCTCATTATTCCAAACACTAGAAAATACCACCTCTATAGTAAGAATATTTAGAATCAACTTCACAACAATATAATGTCTTTGAAGTAGCACGCATAAAAATTTGTCCTAACAGACCATGTACAAACCTTTCCCTCACACCATATTATATCAAAACATTAATTGGATTAGTAGGACGATGGAGGGGGTGTGTGTATTCAACCCCAATCCCCTAGGGACTAACTGCGAACGATGTCTATAAGTGAATTCCCACGAATGATCATCTTTCTGTAGGACTTCATTAAAACCAATTTGGTGAAGCAATCGAGTTTAATGAAACTATCAAACTTGGTTTCAATATGGAAGACAATTGTTCGTTTTCTTTGTCAATGATCGACTTTAAGACATCATTAAGCCCCGATTTGGTGAAGCAATAAGATATAATGAGATCCTTAAACTTGGATTCTGTGGTAGTTTCTTACACTACAAAAACTAGAATTAATGACCTCATTAATCCTGGTTATTTCACTAAATCGGGCCTAATGAGGCCTTAAACTCGGTTGCTAATGAAGTTTATTTTGTTGAAAACTCATCATAAAACACCATTTTCTAAACCTAAATCAATTATTAACCAAAACTGACACTAATTATTAAAAACTCAATCACCAAAACAACAGAAAAAAAAAATCACAAAAAAAATTCCAAGAAATGGTGAGGGGAGTGCATACCGTTCGAATGACGGAGAATGGTGATGTTGCTTGACATCAGTGGTGCTCAACGAACGGTTAGTAGAAGAACAATAGGTTAAAGGTCGCATGATTCGTGAAACAATCAAAATGGCATATGGGAGGCTGATTGGGTTTCGATGGGGTTTTCATAATTATTCATTTTAATTTGTTTTCTTTAATTTTAAATGATAAAAGTTTATGGGTAAATTTGTGGTATGGGCAATTTCGTAAACGTGAGTATATTTTGTTTGAGTGATTAAAAACACAATTTCCCAAGAGAAGACCCAAAAATGAATTTTACTTTTGAAATATGGTTATTTATTTTTTATTTTTTTTATTACAAATATGGTTAGTTTTTGAATTTCCAATATATATTAAATTGGAAATATGAAACAAGGTGGAAACAATTCAAAAACAAAAAATAACCATATAAAAGCTTTCATATGTGGTAGACAATAATTTTGAAATGTACTCTTAAAAAAAAAAAAAAAAAAGAATAAATTGAAATGTCAAACAAGGAAACATGTCAAATTTAATTCACAATTAAATATAACATATAACCGTATCAATTTTTTCATATATGGCAAGTAATAATTAGAAGAATCAAATATTAACATGTCCTTTTGCATCAAAAGATTCAAAATAGACATATAGAATATGATTCTCGTATTAAACATAGTATTAATTTTTGAAAATTGCACAGAACATTTAGGAAAGTGAATATATATGTGTATATATATATACATATATGTTGATTTAATCTTCTCACATATTTCCGTAATTTTCGATACGTTATCGAAACTTCAAACTTGAACGAATGTAATCGACACCTCAGAGTTCGTAAAAGTAATTACTGAAAAATGTCAAATACTTATACTAATCCGTTGGAATAGTTCAATTAATGTTTATCTTAATTAAAAACCTAATAATTTTCCAAACTAATGACACATGAATATTCCTTCCTGTCAAATTGTCGTCCGTAGTGTGGGCCTAATAGACATCCACTGGGCACATCAATGATGCTTTGTTTTTAATCGAGGCTGACTCATCTCCCCGCCCCTACCTCCACATGCTGCCATTACTAAATTATTCAATTGTTTTAATACTACCATTCTTTATATTTTATTTTAGGACCCAATTAACGTGTACCAAGAACCAATTTTTACATGATCAAGTAAAATAAAACCAAAACTATTGTTGCTTCAAGCCACGAGGGTTTGTGCAAATTTACTTTTATTTAAATGATCTTTACGTACAAAATTGTTATGTTGTGTGTAGAAAAAAAAGTGTACTTACTATATCAAAAAGTTTAAAGTTATGGACAACTACTATATTGAAAATTGATATAAAATATTGATATAGATGAGATTTAGGACAAGTTTGCAAGCTTCTTCAAGTTACTGGATATCTTCCCTATCATATTATAATATACCCAATGAATAAGTATTACATCCAAAAAGGGAAATGGTGATTCAAACTTGAAACCTTGATATTTTGATATCAGGTTAGTTACCATTAAAAAAAAAAAAATCATTAAATTATCTTCATACCTAAAAATTGAATTATATATCTTTATACAAGATAATCAAAATCATGTAATAAATATACAAGATATTATCATATCAAATAACGACACCAAATCAAATCATAATTGGTATGTAACAGTACTAATGAGATGATAAGATTTGAGATTAGTAGTTTTTAATTTATTTAGTATAATATGAGGTTTGAATATCAATGAATAGTGTTTCAAAAAACAAGAAAAAAAAAAAAGAATACTGACGAATGAGATTCAAAGTGAATAGGATTTTAAATAAACATAATTTAAGTAAAAAATAATAAAAAATAATAAAATATTTCAAATAAATAAATGTATTAAAATTTATATTTTTTTCGAATAAATAAATAAAATATTTTAATTTTTAAGTGCAAAAATGTTATGACGAAAAACGATGGCCAAGAAAAGAGGAAAGTCGAAAGAGACATGCATAGTGCTTCAAGTTGCATCGCAGATTTTTCAAAAAGAGAGAAAGCGATCATGTGTAACGCAAAACAAAGTAATTAGAGGAGAGTTGCTACAAATTTTTTATAATTTTAATTTTATTTCAAAACATTCTAATTTTTTGAATTAGTTAAATATTGAACGTAATCGATATGAAAATACAAATAGTTTGTAGTAGCATGATCTTTGGTTTTAAGAAATATATGTTGTAACGAAGTATTATTATATATGCTTTCCAAATTTCAATTATAATGCCAATATTTTTATTACAATTGATGTGATTTTATTTGTTTTTTTTTTTTCTCTTGGAGAGAGGAATTGAATTTGAAATTTAAATTTGATAGAAGTGTTATAACCATCAAATTCTGTTTGCGAGCACAATTGATATAATAATTGAGTCCACGTTATTGTATCATTTGTTAGATGTCCTTTTAAACTAAGTTGC
Source organism: Dimocarpus longan (assembly GCA_022984855.1). Taxonomy (NCBI): domain Eukaryota; kingdom Viridiplantae; phylum Streptophyta; class Magnoliopsida; order Sapindales; family Sapindaceae; genus Dimocarpus; species Dimocarpus longan. The sequence goes on from CM041024.1 coordinate 10,699,392, forward strand.
TAAAAGTGGCGTAGCATGATCGACTCACATCAATCATAATAATTGGGATAAAAATATCGACATCCTATAATAATTTTAATTTGTATTGAAATAATATAAAGTATGTTGCATGCTTTCGCTATCAATTAGAAGTATTTTCTACTTGGATGTTATAGACTGGAATATAATGGGGTACCCAGCTGTTTCTTCAGTGGGAAAAATAAATGGACGTAATGACATGAGCGGGAGCTTTCAGATAGGGAGCCATGGAGAATGCACGTTGTCCACGCACTGATAATGTGAAATATATAATTAAAGTGTCAAGCCCATTATCTGTTCTGGACCCTACCAATATTTCACCCTAAATGTCAATCACTGTCAGGCTTTTTTACCAGAGTGGTCTGGTCAAAGAACAGGAAAAGTGGAGTTGGAAGAGACTTCATGACGGCAGTTCATGAAAATATCAATTCATTCGCAGGAAAAAAGGAAGGGGGCAAGAGGCGAGTACTAAAGAAGAAGAAATTACACAACCCTCTCGTGGAATCAGAAGTGGACGTTTTCGGATTTGAATTGGGTTAAATTGAAAATCTTTCAATTTAATATGGATTGGGTTAAAAATTTTTCAATCCAACCCAATAAATTCTTCAATCCAACCCAACCCAACCCAATAATAATCGAGTTGATTTATGTTAAATTGATCGGATTGAATTTAATTCACTACGAAGATATAAAAAGTTTAGTTAGTAACTTTTATAGTCTTAGCAATTTGATTACAAATAAAATGAATACAAATAAATATTCAATTATTAAAAATAAAAGATTTAATCCACCAAATAAACTATTCTTGATATTCATCTCTAGCAAATGTGCTTTTAGAAAAAAAAGAAAAATTTGGATTTAAAATTAGGGATAGGCATTTGTCGGGTTGGGTTAAAAATTTTTCAACCCAACCCAACTCAACCCATCTCAATTTTTTTAAAGATATAACCTAATCCATCTCAATTTTTTTAAAGATATAACTCAACCCAATCCAACCCGATAAAAAATTATCGGGTTGGGTTGGATTGGGTTAGGTTAGAGATGTCCACTCCTACTTGGAACTATAATATAATCATACCATCTATGCAAATGCAAACCAGCTCTAACTGCACCCATCAACTTGACAACGTTTACAAGCATGTGATTTTCTAAATTGGACGTTTCTGGATATAATAGTGATTCCATATTGTATTGGAATATGCGTGTTGCCAAATTTGGCTAAGTTCCGGCAGCCCATTTCAAATTAAGATAGGGCATGGTATCGTACTTGGAGTGAGCTGTGTGCATGTGATCTATACGCTTTGTGTTTATATTTTAATGTTGCTAAGACTTGTAAAAACAGTACGCTATAGATGGGGCCCGTGTGATCGTTTTTTGACATTAAAGTTTGGCCCTCCCATTTGGGGCCACCAGAATTATTGGACTAACTTTTGAGCATTAAATTTGGCCTTATCTATTAGAAGAGTGATATAGAACTAATTGAGTGGTTGTTTGTTTTTTATACTTAACATTTAATGGTATTTAATTTGATTAATTAAGAGATTTTTATTTGTTTTTTTAAGTAGTCAAACAATTTAAAACCACCCAAAAACCATTGAAAAAAAAGTAACATTTTTTTACTTTTCACTTAATACAAAATCACTTAATGATTTATAAATATATTATTCCAAGTTTATCCTTCCTAAAATAATATGTTTCCAAGTTTGTTTTAGTTTTATATTATAAAAATTTCTTTTAATACTTTAATAAACAATATTGAAAAATAAAAACTCTAAATATCTCAACATCAAATTTTTTTTATAGCTGAATTACTATATTTCTCTAATTAAATTCTGGTAAGAATCTTTATTGATAAAATGTTTATGCAACAACTCAGAGACCAAATTACAAATCAATTTGTTTAAGTATTTGATTATTCTTGTTTAATTATATCATAAAATATATATTACTTTACAATTTCAATTTTCGTTATGATAGTAATTTAATTTAAATCATTTTATTTATTTTTATTTGAATATATAAATTTAATTGACTCTACTATTTTAATTAATCTTATTTTAATTATGAATAAAAATACTATATATATAAGTTACAATTTCAACTTTTGTTATAATAGTAATTCAATTTAAGATTATTTTATTTATTTTTATTTGAACATATAAACTTAATTGATTCTACTATAATAATTAATCTTATTTTAATTATGAATAAAAATATTATATATATAAGTGTTTTAATATTTGTTAAATAATTTATTACAATTATTTGTATCATATTAAATAAAATTATACAATAACTAATAGTAAAAGGATATAAATGTCAAATTACTAGTAATCAGATAATTTTAACTTTAAAAAACAAACAAGATTATTATACATTCAGAGGTAAGAAAAGAAAAAACAAACATGTCAATCAGATTTCAGATTTCAGTCACTATTTAGCTTTCAGTCTTCAGTAGCACTATTCAGTCTTCAGATAAAAAAACAAACGACCCCTGAGTCTAATTGGCCTAGAATTAGTGGGTCGTTAGTTCTAGGTCTGGAGTGATGCTGTCGTTGGCACCGTCAATCACGATGCTTTTGAATTTTATGTCTCTATCTAAGTTTGCCAGAGATGATGCAGACTTCACTGTAATTCTATCTTTCTGAGAAGGATCATACAAAATTTCTTTACTTCATTGGGTACCCATTGTATTTTCTGGGATTTTCACTTTAAGATACATACAATCAAAATAGTGAAGAAGAGATCCATATAAGAGAGTGACCAAATGAAAATAAATAAATTAGGTGAGATATCAATCTTTTGTGTGCACTCCCCACCATTTATACAACGCATGTACGTATGTCATTGCACTCATAAAGCATTATCATAATCTTGAGCTTCAGGAGAACTAAGTTGCGTGTTGAGTCAAGTCAGCGGCAGTATGATTTGGTTTTAATCAAAAGTCCTCATTACCCCCTCGAATCCACAATTCACTGAACTGTTGTATTTTTGTCCTCGTTATTTGTCAAGGATTCTTAGCCCTAATAAATTTTTCATGGGACTCTATAATAATTAATATGATGGAATGGATCAATAAAAAAAAGTAAGAGATAAAAAAATACTAATAAAAAAGATAAAATAAAAAAATAATACTATTTTTTTGAAAAAGAGAATATATATTACGAACCAAGGGAACAAGGGAAAATACAATTAACACTGACATTGTGCCAGTAAAGGGCCTCCGAAGAGGACAAGGCAAGAGCTGCGAGTTTATGTGCTAGGCGGTTTCCGTTTCTGGAAATGGCCTGGCACTTACAAACAAAAATAATACTATTTTATTGATATGTTTTACTACGTCAATTATGAGATAGTGATATAAAATATTTTTTAGTTTCTCTTTAATTTTGCACAGCTATTAATGGGCAAACATATAATGAGAGGTTGTCATAGATCTATAAAATAACAGACTGACTATAAATGAGTGTAGGTACAACTAATTAAGGCATGTTTAAGAAGTGAAGTATCATTGGGTCATCTTTGAGGTGCCAATAGGTTCAACTAATGCAATAAATCCTAATGATAGTTCAATCCAAAAAAAAAGAAGTAAAAATAGAATAATTCTACAAAATCTAGATTTATAAATTATGTAAGTAGTTAAGATATGATCGAACTATTATAGTTTACCATTTAATAAAGCATAAAACTCTATGCAAAGCATTTTGCCCTTCATGCAAACAGATTGTATACAGCACGAATCGATAATGATCAAGATATATCTTATATATCCATGCATCAACTCATATATATTTAATGTGAGATTGTGAACTGTATTTGTGACATTAGGAATGAACTATAATTTAAAAAGTTGTTGCTATCAAATGCACGATATTTTCAACTTTTCTCTCTCTGCCACCCCTTTGGACCAAAGAACAGTCGTGTGAGACTTTAGACCAGTCCGAATCCAAGGTTCACAGTACAGACCCATTACCTTATTGAGTGAATATAGTTTAAAAGGTGTCTTGTCTTTTCACCAAACACCATTACATTTTGAATTTAATTTGATTGGGAATACAACTTAAAAAGAGAATAAAACCGACATAATCATCATTTTTATTTTCACATAGATATTAAGTTTTAAACCTCTCTTTGATCTACATGTTCCGGTTTTGCGTAATTTCAGCGGCAAAGTGTACTCGCTACACGTACAATTCACTTCAACTGTACCTATTGATGCCTGGCTGTATATGTGTGTGTGTGTTTAAAGCCTCAAGTTACGTCTAATTGTGGGACCTCGTACTTACCATAAATATTATCCAAATTACACAATTTCATATTTGAAATGATGAAAAAAATGGTAATACATATTACAAAATTGAATTCATATTATAACTATGTAATATCCAATGTAATTTTGGAGGCCTTTTCCTCATAATCCAATTATACCTTTGAGTTCTGATTCAGACAGACACTTTAGCCTAAAACTTTGAGTTTAAAAAATATCTAAAGACACCCAATTGTGTTCCAATGCTATTCTTTTTATCCTCCGACACTCATATTGTAAATAAATTCAATTTTAAACCACAAAAAAGGGTGTAACGGGTGGTTTGTACTAAATGTGTGAGACCAATAAAAATAATGACATAAGAGAGCAAAAGATTGCTCTCCTCTCTATACGTGAAACGGGAGAGAGTAAAAGTTAGTGCTCTTTGTTTGTGTAGGCCAACTTTCATGGTATAAAATGCACAAAACATAGTGCAAGAGATTGCTCCAGCATGCAAAACAACGTAGGCAGAGTGCCTGTGTGTCTAGTTTTTTTCTGTTGCAACACAATAATAGATATAGATGATAGATCCGTTTCACTTTTGCTAATCGGGTTTCCCTATGAATGGTTTGAGCGTGATTTTTGTTTTTAATTTTGAATTTTTCCTTAAACTCTAGTGTGTGAAAAAGAAAACAAAAGACATTTTAGGATTTGTGAATCACAAAAGAAAAAAAAAAAAAAAAGATCCCTTAGAATTCTTGTCCACTTTAATAATTTTGTTAGCGTTAAACTTATCATTAAAAAATCTCATATGACGTATCAAAAAACCTTTTGCAGATTGTGAATTAAAAATAACTTGATTTATGAAATGCTGCTACTTCAACATATGGCATGAACCATTGCTTTCCTTTGATTGTGATTTTCTTAACCATCATACAAGCATATTCAAGGAAGACAATAAATTCAACAACTCCAAATATTACGACAGGATTAACTATCAAAGATGCACAAAGCTTGATGCATTGTTGTATACGCAAACAAACCGGCATATCCATGGTACAGCAGCTAGCATGAGCAAGCATCTTCCCAACAAAGAAAGGTTTCAGAATGGAATACCACTCATCAGTAGAACCTGACTACTCTTCCAACTAGCTACCTATATACAATTAATTACTCAGCCCAATATTTTCTTCAGTGGCCTTCACAAAATGCTGAATCTTCCTATATTTTTCAGAGATTCCCCAACAAGGGCCATAACAAGGAATCAAAATCAGATGGTAAGATGCTTATTGATCATGCCTGGGTGCTACTGAGTGAAACCATATCACACTAGCACATCCCAACCAAATTCGAGAGCCTGTTCACTGAGCTACAAACTCTCAATCTCCTTTGAATTGGAATAGACACTTCACTAATACCCCTTACAAACAGGCTACAAGCGACTAAAATTATAACTCATCCTAGACTGCCTGCATTTTCAGCAGATGCTCCTTAATATGCTCGCGCTATCTCAATTATAAAGTAACCAGAAAACTGATAAGCAATCACGTAAAGCCAAAACACATTCCAAGTCCATTTTTAACATCACAGGCTTAGTAAAAGAGACCAATTTCCAGCTACAAGCAGTTAGTTCATAATTTGATAACGAACACAGGTAGAATTACCTGAATCCAACCTCAAATGGTGAATAATAGATAAAAGTGGCAAGTCAGATCCCAAGCTTTGCCAAACAGAACCCATCTAGATTCAACATAACACTACCACAAACAAGAACAAAACTTTTGCGATTCCATGCCCAGTAACAGATGGCAGTTTCAAATCTAAATCTAGACTTCGAAAATGCAATACAAAGACCCATATAAACTGTTTGAAAGCAAAGTAACAGCTTCAAGTTACACATACCTCCACAATTACCATATTAACAAGCAAATATATTCATAAACCATCTAAATCACAGCCTTACTAAGTAATTCTATAACGAAAAAACAGACATTAACGTTATCATATAACCCCAAATCACTTAGCAAGTCAAAAAATATTGGTAAAACATATAACACATGATATTCCACAAGTACAAATAACATAATAATTGAAGAAGATAATCTCAATATCGTACTTCAACCAACAGTTATAAATGCGAGTAAAATGGTTCGAATCCAGTAAACTATTTAACTGAAAACAAAAACAGGAACTAGTCATAGCAAACTCAACCGGTGAAAAAACTTACAAGGCGAAAGAGTGTGACAAAAATCTAAGAGGTAAGCATAACGGCGCCACCAGCCTCCTTAATCTTCTTCTCAGCAGTTTTAGAGACAAGCTTGGCCTTGACGACAAAAGGCTGGTTCTCAGGCAAAACACCTTTGCCAAGGACCTTAAAGTAACCGAACTGAGTGACATCGATCATGGGAACGTTGTCCTTGGAGGCCTTGGTCTTGACATCGTTGGGAACCATGGACCAGAGCTTGTCGATGTTGACGATTGGGCAGTAGAACTTGTTGCGGAGTTTGTGGAAGTACCTCATTCCGACTTTGCCGAAATAACCAGGGTGGTACTTGTCGAAGAGGATACGGTGGTGGTGCATGCCTCCAGCGTTACCACGACCACCTGGATGCTTCCTGTGCTTCCCGATCCGACCATGACCCGCGCTCACGTGACCTCTCTTCTTCCTGTTCTTCTTGAATCTCGTTGTCATTTTTCCGCTCTCTCTTCTTCCTGCCTCTCGCTGATCCGCCGGGGCTGCCACGCCTTCTGACTAGGGTTTTGGATTGTTTATATAGTGAGTTTCTTGCCTCTTCTTTTACAAATTTACCCTTTCTATTATATTACAACTAAATTAAATTGAGACTTTGGAAAGTGGAAAAATTCGAATTTACGATCTCATTGTCACAAATTATAAATTCCTCCTTCTGTGAGAGGCATGGTTCGTAGCTCATTTTTAAATCTCCAAAAATATATATAATATTATATATAATATAATAATACTTATACTAATATTCGATCTCCCACCATTATGTGTAGGTTAATCTTTCATTTTTGTGTAGATTTTCCTTCTCCACTCCTCTCTGAATAAGTGGATCTCTCTCAATTGAAAGTTGTCATCCGGTCCGTGTCCCAGTATTATATCTTGATTGGTCCCGATTATCCCTTAGATTTGTTTTAGTTATAGTTCATGTACTCAAAAAAAAATTATAAATTTTAATTACATTAAACTTGAAGAATACATCTCACTTTACCCCCTTTTCATTTTAGCTTTGCAATTATATATACTATCATCCATAAGTGATCAATTTTTCACATCACAATTATGATTGTATTTACCATATTATTATCCTTATTATCTATATTTTAAAGGATAAATATTTATTGACTATTAACTCATAAGTGATTCACATTTACACATTTTTGCCGGTTAATATAACTTAAAACACCTTGAAGCATGCAAAGATTATAAAATAAAAATAGAGGTAGTACCGTCCGTAGCTATTATTAAATCTGTATGATTTACCAACTGACAAACAATTATCAAATTGAAAGAGTTCCAAAAAAAACGAAATATTGAATTTAAGGAACTCATAATGAGCCAATCTGAAATTTGCATGAATTGCTATTACATTAATTTGATTTGATCTACAATCTGTAAGAAGCTATCACAATGAGCCTATCTGAAATATGCGTGAATTGCTAACACATTTAACTCAATTTGATAAAAAAATTGTATCAAACTATCACTGTTACAGAACTAACGGCAAAGCCATAAATTGATGACAATAACAAGCTGCTGCAATCACCAAACGCATTGGATACGCTTGAGGCTAAGCTGCTTCTTTCGGATTGGAACGGCCTTTAGAGTTTGTCACAGTGGAGCCACCATACTACCAATGTCGCTTTGAACCAAGGGGAATGGTATTCGACCCTGAAATCAAACCGCGGTTGCCAAAGCCTCCTCGTCCTCTAGAGCGGAAGTTTCCCCCAGAACCTACAGGACATGACCAAAAAAAATGTCAGATCACCCAAGCTCATGCCATGCTGTGCACTCAAACTCCAAATAAAGAAATGAAGTAATACCTCCAGAACTAAAACCACCAGAACGAGCCAAGGTAGACAATGCAGGACTCACAACCTGCCCAGCTTCTAGCAAGATCTTGACAAGCTCCCTTGCAAACTTTGCATTTGAATGAGTAAAAAAGGTTAATGCAGTTCCCCTGGCACCTGCACGACCAGTACGCCCAATCCTATGGACGTAATCCTCAAGGCTGGACGGAAAATCATAATTGATCACACATTTTATGTCCTTCACATCTACAACCAAACAAAAATAGAAGATTTAGAAAATGGGCCAGAAAATAGGTTCGTTACACAAAAAAATATAGGGAACAGCAGCAGTATGACAACCACACTGCTAGAGTTCAACTCAAGCTTGGCTCAGGAAGAAGCTTGGTTAGTATCATTTGCAAGAAACTTGAGCCAAATATTTGGTGCAAGTCAAGTTGCGGAAAAATTGGAATTATAATAGCTCACAACATAACTGAGCCAAGCTTGAGCAGTCAAATACTTGGCATGACCAGGCTCATTTATATTCCTAGAAACTACAAAAACCCCCTTATCCCTGCATCCCTAGATCTGTGAGGTTAAAATTAAGATAACACATTTACCAAACAAATGTGCCCACCTTAACCTTGCAGGGATAAGGAACAGCTTCACCACCACCATATCCAAATCCAATAAATGTATTAGCACGTGTGAGTCAACCAGGCTGCCATGAAAAACCAGCTCCATAACTGTGGATGGGCAACAACTTCAACCATGTTACTTAGACACTTTGTAAAGGAGCCATGCCATTTCAGGCAACTGAAGCAAAAATCAGAACCTAATGTGGGAACTCTCCTGACCTGCAGTGCACACTTGCCTGCTAACATGGCATAACTCTTCGTACATCATGAACTATCATCCCCAGTCCTATCAATTTCATGGGTTCCGTGTCAATGTAACATGAGCAGTAACAGCAAGGCAGTAACCAAGCAGATAAATTATAAAGGACCATTCTAGTGAACATGAGAAACCAATATGCCTCTCATCCGACCAGTAAATCCCTTGTAAAGGATCATGCTTATCGTTTAATAGACAAAAAAGCAGTCAGCCATTATGCATGATGGCACCCCTCTTTGCACCCAAACCACAAATTATATTCTCAGGAAACTGGAGAGCAGCCCGGGAACTCGCTTTCAAGACCAAAAAGATTAGACCTAAGACTCCTAACACACAGTGATCCTACCAAGACCCCTTGCCGCAACGTCAGTAGCAGTCATTATAGGACTTCTTCCACTTTTAAATTCAGCCAAGACCCAATCCCTTTCAGCCTGGTTTTTATCACCATGGATTGAAAGAGCTGGCCACCCATCCATTCTCAGTTGCCTTGTAACTTGGTCACATCCTTTTTTTGTCTCCACAAATATCAGAATACGACTCCCATCCATCATTTCTTTAAGCAGTTTGATCAGCCTACATTTAAAAGCACTGTTAGCAAATCAAGATCGGACAGCCAAAGATTTCCCTACAACCAGTTGCCAAAACAAACCTATTATACTTCTCAGCCTCTGTAACAACTTCAACAACTTGGTTTATAGATTGGTTCGCTTTAAGATCTGGTGATCCAATGGTTACCTAAATATAATCACATTTACAAGGACAATAAGTAAATATTTTAAGGGCATACTAACTCACAAAAAACATGTACATCATATAAACTGGGTAAAACTAAAACAAATACCTTATATGGATTGCGCAGAAATTGCCTTGCTAAAGTTTCAACTTCACGTGGCCATGTAGCACTCCAATATAAAGTCTGTCTATCTGGTCGGATCTATAACACAAAAATAATTTTTGCTGTTCAGCTTAATTGCTTTCTTTTGGCATTAATCCAACCAATGACAATAGTGCATCAGTGTAGCAGTAAAACCATACCGAAACCATCCATTGACTAATTACTAATTACAGTGTAGCAATAATTAGTAATTACAGTAGCGGATCACATAATAATGACTGTGTAAAATAGTATTTATACAACAAATTACATACTAAGTGGGAGTAAGAGAGCTACAAGACAGATTTTTAGCTCAAAAATCAAGTAACTTCAGAGAAAGTCACTGACATTATCACAAGGCTATCTAGAAGGCAATAGGTTAAAAACCTGACAAGAACTACAAGGGCGAACAAATATCACTTTTTACTACAGTTAAAAATCATAGAGAGCTGAAATAGGTTTACTAAATAAGTAAAATTATCTATTATATCACTAAATCAGAAGCACCTGAGCTACAATTTTCCTTATCTGAGGCTCAAATCCCATGTCCAACATCCGGTCAGCCTCATCCAAAACAAGGTAAGTCACCCTTCGCAAGTTAGTATGTTGCGCTTCCAACATATCTATCAATCGACCAGGAGTAGCGATGACAATTTCAACACCTGGCACAAACAAAAACCATCAATCATTTATTGCCTCCTCCAACTGCACATAAACAGATATAGGAAAGCCCAAATACAGTTATAAAAGAAAACCGAAAATACCTCTTTGAAGATCGCGAATTTGAGGTCCTTTAGGGGCACCTCCATAAACACAAGTACTCCTAATACTTGCCCGCAGCCCAAATTTCAATGCCTCTTCCTGAATTTGAACGGCTAATTCTCTAGTTGGTGCTAAAACTAATACAATTGGACCTTCACCTTGAACTAAACAATTGTAACAACAAGATAGTTAAAAATGAACCAATAAGTGTCTCGTCTCAGAAAAGAAAAACGTTTGGGAGAGAAATTCTAACCCAATCTTGGCTGAGCACTAACATGTACCAAAGCAGGCAGCAAATACGCCAAAGTTTTCCCAGAACCAGTCTCAGCGATACCAATTAAATCTCTACCCTTTAAAGCCATAGGCCACCCCTGAGCCTGAATCGGGGTGGGCTCAACAAATCCTAATTTTGCAATCACATCTAGGCAGTAACCTAACAAATATCAAATCACAATAATGATCAATCAGACAAGCAAAGTTTAACAACAACAACAGAGAAAACACAAATGGGCCAAAAATCTACCGGGGAAACTGGCCTCATGAAACATCCGAATAGGCTTAGGAATATCATGGCCTTCAACGGTAATGTCCTTCCTGGAACGGTACATCATCACCTCCGTTTCAGTCATTGCTCGAACTGATGGGCTCTCAATGTAAAAATTCTTTTCAAAAGGGACTATATTTCCAAAATCTTGCTTTGGAAGAGATATGTTATCTAAGTCCCCTCTATGACCATGACCATGACTATGACTGTAACTACCACCACCGCCACCATGTCTGCCCCCTCTTCCACCGCCACCATGTCTGCCTCCTCTTCCACCACCACCTCTACCACCACCACGTCCAGAATCAAACCCTCTCACTCCATTACCACGCCCAGAATCAAAACCTCTCCCTCCTCCACCACGACCATGTCCTCTGCCTCTTCTATCCCCACCATGACCATTCGACATCCCTCCGCCACCGTACCCCCTCCCACCGCCACCTCCGGGATCAACTCGACCGTTCGGTGGATACGCGCCGGGTCCGGATCCGGAAACAACTCCAGATCCTCTCCCAGGGAAAGTAGCAGACGGAGGAGGGGGAGCCCCATACGATGCGGGCCCACTCCGGCCCATCATCGGCGGCCCACCGCCACCCATTTGTGGCGGTACGCCCATTAAATCGCTGCAACAAAGTAATTACAATTACATAACCCTAAAAAACACGAAAGCTATTAAAATACGGAGTTTAAGTTAAAAGAAGAAGAAAATGAACCTGCGACGCTGACGGTATGACTCGGGGTCGGCGTATCTGCGATCGTACGGATTCATCGTCGCTTATGATGTGCGAATGGAAGTTCTGGATTCAATCACTTAGAATTCGGATTTTTTTTCTTGCTCTGTGTTCGGATCGCTTCGGATGTTAACGAACAAAGCAAGCAAGCAGAAAATTGTTGTCGGGAGGGAAAATATCTGTGCATTTTATAGACACATGGCAGCAGACACGCTGCCATATTATCTACTTTAATTGGGCCGCAGGCTGTTACGATGGCCCATGATGTTGTTCAAGACCCACATTGGCTTATTTTCGTGCATTTGTGGGTTTGATTGTAACAAATTACAACACTTGACGCGTTATCAGGCCTGTGACCAATGATTACATAGCAATGCCAAGGTTCTAGATTTTTTGCTCAAATAACAGGATATATAAGTGTAAATAATGAGACAATATAATAATTAATAAGATATTAATAACTCATATATCATGTTATTGGAATATAAATTCAGATTAAAAATTTGATAACCCTAATGTTAAGGTTTTCATTTTTATTGTTTTATTAATAAGATTACAAAGTTATGGAATAATTTCTATCTTTTCCTTATTGACTTTTTATATAATTTTTCATCGTATCTCATATCTAACCTTCGTAACTACAAATTAAATTGAATCTTATTCTAGATTGATGTAACTATATCTATCATCAACCTATAAATTCACATTATAATGATTTTTTTTTTTTTTAAATTAATCTACAGTTTTTTCAAACTTCTGTTACAATATAACAATTTTGAACATTTTATTCTAAATAAAAACGGATAAAATTATAAAGAAAACATACATAAACTCTCATTTTAGTTGGTCTTACATTCCTTCCATCTTTGTGGACAAAAGAGAGAGAGAGAGATTTGAGTCATTGATTTTTAATTTGATATCTAATCCCTTAGGAAAAGAGTGATTATGTGTTGATTTGTTTTTTTGGAAATTGGAAATAAGAAATTAGATTTTACATTTGTTAAATTCACTCTTTTGTAAAACGAGAATTTTCCTCAAAAGGTCTCATTGCATTTTTTTTTTTTAATTACATAAAGTAATCAATTATTTTTCAAGTATATGATACTGTAAGTGCAAAATTTATGCCTTTCCAACATAATTTAATTACGAGATAAAAGGGAGACAATCAACTCGAGGATGCCCCAAACAAATTAGAAGCTAAAATGATACAGAAGTTACAATATAAAATCAAATTACAATGAATGGAACATCAAATCAATATGCAACCATTCTTGGAAGGTATTATATTGTGTGTGAGCCTTCTTTGGTATGCCTGAACCATTCTTCTATACTTACTTTATGTGGTTTCCGGACTGAATATGATAATGGAGTATTCGGGCTTCTTTGTGTATTTTTCAGCTGTGTTTTGAAGCCTTATTCTGTATAGAATGAGTAATGACTATGTTATTAGCAGAATCCAGCTCTTGCAATCTTTTGGGGTTTGCCTTCCCATTAGCTCTGTTTCATACATGAGTCTTCTCTTGCTCTATATTTATAGTCCCTTCTTCGCTGCAGTTGAATCATTTCCTACACACTGCAACATTAAATTGTTGTGAAGAGAGAGACAGGAGAGTCATTTGAAAGGACAGACCAATATGAAAATGAATTGTATTGCCATTACATAAATTACTATCATATTTAGTTGCAAAGTGTATAACATCTTCATCTTTTGTTGGGCTGGTTTGTGGTTCAAATCATAAATAATTAGCACCAAGTCAATAGTCATGTAATATATAAATTTTATTCCAAGTACAAAGAAAACTGTCTTGCTTAAATATAATGCCATACCATATTCCAATTGTTGTCAATATATTCATGCACAGAGGAGTATTTCAGTTTCAGCCAAACTTGCCTGGAAAGCATGCACATTCAAAGAAATTCTTTTGAGATGGCCTAGAAATCTTCGGTCTTCCAGAACTGGAAGGCGAAGACGAAGGAAACACCTCCGGTACCTGTTGACTCTCCAGAATTTTTTTGCCACCATGAACAATGGTAACCTCACAATAATCTGGAGCATTCTTCTTCACAAATTCTCCCTTATCCTGTTTTGTCCTAAATAGCCTAACAAGCAAGTGATCACATCTTATATTGTCAGGTTCTCCTATGTCCCACAATTCCCTCCTAGAGCCTAATTGAATTGAATTATATTCAATCAAACACAAGGAATATGTCAAAAATATAACAGGTAAAATTATACCTTGAACTAGGCGGCCGCTTTGTTCCCATGACAAGACTAGTGATATTGAGGACAGAAATGAGATCAAGAATTGCTTTGGCTGTCACATTGCTCTCAAGCAGCATAGTCTCCACAGGCACCTGTTACATGGAAGATCAATAATACCAACGTCAATTTTTCTATGCTTGATGTCCAATAGCCTGAAACCTGAAGTGGGTAGAAGAGCACCTTGGCATCAGTACAGAGACGAATGTATTTCTGCAAGAGGTTTCTTCTCCTGTTATTTTCTTCATTAACATAAACTCTCACCTGCTCTTGACTCAGTTGGTTCCTTGCTAATCTTCCAACTATCAGAAACCATTTCAACATACAAAAACTATTGATATAATGAGTCCGAACCAATAACTAGAGATTAAAACTGAGAGTATATATAAATTCAGGGTTACCAGGGGTATTGATGTAAGTTAAAGGAGGAAAAACATGGACAAGAAAAATCCGAGACCCTGGTGAAACAGCATGATCAAGAGCCCATTTTAGGACATCCAAATCATCTTTTCCAACAGCAACATAAACATCACCAGCAACCGTGCTATCTCTGCTAGTACTGACAACATTACTATCCTCTCCTATCTCCACAATCTCAGGTGACATGATTCTTAAATTACAGTACTGCATAGAGTGATCAGCCGGCGCATATTTTTCTTCTTCCATCTGTTTTTTACCAGTTCTCTCTGTAACTCTCTTATCTTTCAGATGTTTTAGAGAGAAATTAAAATAAAAAAGGTTAGGCAGCGAAGATAACAAGATTTTTGTGGTAGTGGGTTGTCATTATATGAGGAAGGAGTCGTTGCTATCAAGGCCACAAAAGAAAAAAGAAGAAAGGAAGGAAAAGGGAGATTCTCTTTGTCAAGGTTTGCAGGCGCTATTGGATACGTCACAAACGACGACCTCATTTCATTTCTATCCCAAAGAAGCTCTTCCGCTCTTCTCCTCCCCATATCTCGACTTTAAGTACTAGCTAGTGGAGGTTATCCTTGCGATTGGGAAGGCAGCGTCTTGCGTATGTGTATCATCCCCGCACTTTGTGAATACCAGAGGCTTTGACTCTGTCTTTTACACTCATGCATATGCATGTCATTCGAAATCAACATATGTTATGATACATAATATAAAAAGATAACCCTACCCATTAGATACATGCTATGCTATTTGTAGAATAGATATAGAAATCTTATTTTAATGGTAACCGAAATACGTGGCATATTATTAGTTCGTAGTAAATATGTTCTAGCGAAAGGTTTTATCCACAATTCAATTAGTGAAAAGAGCATCTGAGAAGATTTAAAGGACTAGTGGATTGCTGTGCATTCAATGTGCTGTCTCCATCTAGGATTTTTCACCATCCAAATGGTGGATGAGAAACCGACTGGGGTGGGTCAGAATTCATTTGATTTGATCACCTTCTTTTGTTATATCAATTGGGAGGAAGCTTTCTGTTTTTACTTATGCATATTTTCTAGCAGCAAATATTTAATGGGTAGTGCTGTATTTTCTGAATAAGGCAATGGACAAATCTGACGAAATTTGCTGTTCATTAAGCAAAATTAGCAAATAAAATAAATAATTTTGGCAGTTTACAATCTACTGTTGGTAGACAAATTATCACTGGTATTGAGACGACTCTTGCCATGTAAAGAGACGTGAATCAAGAGGTTGTTTGGTAGTATTATACATCTTTTTGACAAGATTATATATGGGTAATGTTTTGCAGGTTTATATGGTCAATACATGATTAAATAATACTATGGAGGGTCCGGTTCTCCAATAATCTCCATCAGATTGGATTACTACACAAGATTTAATTAAAACGATAATTTAAAAAAAAAAAAAAAATGGTGTAAGGAGACCAGCCTCCCAAATGGTGGAATGAATCTAAAAACCTAGTTTAAACTTGACAATATTGTAAAATTACTTTTATTATCATCTTCTTTTTTTCTTTTTTTTCCTTGAGTAATACTTTGCTTTGTTTTGCTTCTTAACCCAGTAAATACAACCAGCAGCTTTACATCCATTCTGTACTCCAAACAAACTAACCACACCAGAAATTTAAAAACTTTGGATCGTGTTATTATCTTATGATAATGCAGAATCTTTCCATTTTCAACTTTGGATTGTGTAGCACTACTGTACCAACAAGGCCGGGCTTTATTATTGTATCACATGAGTCAACCATTATGTTCGTTCCGGTTTTGTGCTCTCCCTGTAAGCCTGCACTTCATGATTGTGTTACACGAGACATGACTGACATTAAAATATGTAATTGGAATTAAATTGAAACTGTGTTTTCTCATATGCTACATGTGTAACCAACACAAGCACTGAAATTTCTTGCGAATTTATGATGTGAACCCACTACTTTTTCTCAATTTGAAGTTTGAGCAAATTAATGCTTTTTTTTTTTTTTTTGAAAATTTATCAGATAATCTATTTAGATTCTTAAACTGTATAATAGCCCCACCCTTCGTGTAGATAATAAAGAGAGGTGTTTAATACTCCAAAACAATCAAGACAATTTTGAAAATGACTACCACCTATAGGAGAAATAGTCCTCATTAGGGTTTAAATTTGTCCATTTGTGTAATAAGTTTACTGTTTTTGCCAATAAATAGCATTATGCAGACAATAAATAATGCCCCATGCCATTTTAGAATAAAAATTAACAATAATAATAAAAAGAAATCTCCTCCTCCCTCATTCATCTCCAATCACAATTTTTAATTTTTGACTACTCATCTCTGGTCACCATCGTTATGTCTGATCACTTAGTGATCTTTAGTATCTCCATGTTTGGTCACTTATCTTTGGTCACCATCTTCATGTGTGGCCAGTTCTTCTTTTTCTATGTTTTATTTTTCTTCTTCCTCATTTTTTTTTTTTTATTTTCTTCTTTTTCCTTTTCCTTTTCCTTCATCTTTCTTCTTAATCTTCTTCTTCAATGGTCGTAAAAAAATAAGATATGCAAAATATGCAAGTTTGCAAATTTTAGTATGAGTAATGTTTGGATTAGTCATGCACTCATGTCGGTATAATCCAGCATGACTTGTTTCACATGAGTCACACTAATATAATCTAGTGTGACTCACTGAGATAAGTTATGTCAGCATAACCCAATGTGATGAGTCAAGTTAGGTCTATGGTTTTTTTTTTTTTTTTTTGTGTGATGACTACCTTCTTGCAACAAAAAAAAAAAAAAAAAAAAAAAAAACGAAAAAGAAATGTTGTCAGAGATGAAGTGTCATGCTGATAAAGAGTTTTATCTGATAAGAAACTTTCGTCTAACGAAAAATTTTATCTTATAAGAAGATTACCAAAGATGATATACAAGTAATATTTAAAAGAGTTTTTGCGTTTTTGTTTTAAACAATATATGCCTAATAGTTAGATTTTAAGGGGGACAATATTGTTTAAAAAGGGTAAAGACAATAAAATTATTGGAGGTTTGTAAATTTAACGAGCCCTATTCTTATGAGAGTACTTATGCAGAAAGCCCTTTTTTTTCCAAAAAAAAAAGCAGTAGAAAGCCCAATTATATATTATGATTTAAATTTTTCATGATTTTAAATTAGATAATGAATGGTTTAAGTTCATTTATGTCTGAATAATCGAACAATAAAATGTATACCACATGTCAAAAATTTATTGGCAAAGCAACAGTCCACAATGATCCAAACATTAAGCTTAAGATCAAACTTATCATTAATTGCCTGCAAACTCAATTGTTCCTTTAATCCGCCATTTCATAATTTGTTTCTATAATCCAAAAGATATAATATTTTTCGAATTTAATCCATAAATGATGTTTAATTGTTGATGCATTTTGTTTTTAAACGTTATCAAGGTTATTTTAGGCATATTTTGAAAAAAAATATATTTAATATTGTATATATTTGCAAGTAATAATAACTATATCTTACGTAACAATAATAACTACATATACTTAATATTATGTCATAATAACTTTATATATAGTTATTATTACATAATTAATATTCATAAAATGTCTCAACTCTTTGATTAAATATTGTAACTCTTGTTCCCTCTCATCCCTCCCTCTGCGCATGGTCTATATGGCGGAGTTCTACTGTTCTAGTTCTACCTTGTCGAAAAAAACAAATGCAATTATAATTTTATAGTGACAAATCCTCTCTTTTCTCGTCCTCAGACCAGACCTGACTCACGACAGGCTTATCACTCAAGCCAACAGAAAGTCAGAAATGGCTACCCACACATGGACTTACTGTTTATGAAATAAATTATAAATAACTAAATAAATAAAATGCGTTGCCCTCATCGGTCTGGAATGATTTGCTCAATGCTCATGATATCATTTTGCTGCATTATCATTTTTTATATATTGGCAGGAGATCAAAAGCCAGGAGAATTATTAATAGGCTGCTGTGGTACCCGTAACCCGTTTGATATACAATCACAAGCTATGGAGGTCCCACACGATATAAAAATAGTGCAACTTCGATGGAGGTGACACACACATAATGACGGATTATTATTGAGCTCTCTCTATTAATTATTATGTGTTAATTTTAGTTAACTATGTTGATTTTTAAATTACAATTTACCTAGTACAACTACCATACGTTTTGGTTTATGCTCTAAAATTCCTGATTTGTGTTGTGCGTTGGACTACTGCATTTTTCTGGTGGGAAATTATTGGATTTTGCTAGTGAATGCACAATGAAGAGAGACACAACTTTAGGGCCGAATAAGTTACAGAATACAACTATAAAGGAAGATGTATTTGAGATTGCGCCTGCTGGGGTTGTCAACGAAAATGGATCCTCATCATCATGTATAAACCATTAAAGAATCAAGACCATGAGGGCTTTATAATTTAATAATGGTGGTGATGTTCATCTTTGCTTTATCTGTGATGTTATTTTTATGTCATTCTAAAAGTTCTTACCCTCATGGCTGTAAGTGATTAGTTGATGATAGTGCTTGTGAAGGTCCGTATTGTGTTTGTTATTGTTACTTTTCTTCACTTTTAACCTTACTACTGAATTGCTCTGTACCAATTTCTCAAACCCTTTCATCTTTTGCCTTATATTCAAGTGCTCACTGATCAGATAACAATTGAGGCCATGATATTTGCACTGCGTGAGACAATGACATTTGCAGATTTGTGTATACGTGTCTTATTTTGCTATGTGAGAGAGATATTCAACCTAGTATATCGTCTCTCTCTTTGATAATTAGTAGCAATAACCAAGTTTGGTGTTTCTGGACAGCAGATCGTGGAATGCGGATGGGATTTTCCACTAAATAATATGACCAGAAAGATCGTTTTCTTCAATTTGTGATGCATGCTATGCCTTTTTTGTTTTCTAGCAAAGTAGCAAACCTCTTACTTTGACTATAAACTATTTTTATTGTGCACAAACAACAACACTAGCTTCCATTGAGTATCTTGAAAAGAATCCACCTGCTACTTGGCCCACATAATGCAAACTTAACCTGACAAATCATCCGAAATTCTATGTGAATTCATTATACTGAAACTTCAACCATGCATTATAAGATTGTTGCATCTGCGAATTGTAACTCTATCTTCCTAATTATAGAAGCTGGATATAAAATGTATATTGAAGAACAAAGAAAGAAAGAAAAAGAGAAAGTGGGGTGGTCAGGGTGGACCACCATAACTCCACTTAGTATATAGGGACCATTTATTAACAGAGAGCTAAAGCAGTCAATCAGCAACAGAAAATAACCTCTTGACAGTATGCTTAAAATGATTAACACATCTTATCCGTGCCATTTGTATTACACTAATATGATTGGTTCCTCTAAGCCAGAATGTCAACTGCTAATTGTGGTTGGGAAAACAAATAAATGATTATAATCCTGAATATGAAACGTTTGAGATACCAATTAGATGCTGCTACCGGGAAAGTTTCTGCATTTTTCGCCAACCCGAGTGAGAGGCACTCTTGAAACTTGAAAGGTGGTGGGGGCTCAGTACAGTCCTTTTATCTTTTAGTGTGTTCCAATTCTTCTTTATATAAAGATAATTCTCCAACCAAAAGAACTCAAGAGACATTCTCTAGCAACTCTTCTTGTTTTAGAGGGCGAACATGGCAAGAGCAACTCTTCTTGTTGTTCTTAAAGTATTGATGATTTTGATATTGGCTGGTTGGATTTCTCTCTGGATTCTAAAACCAACTAATCTATGGACAAAAAGATGGAAAGCAGCCGAGATGAGTGCAAGGTCTACTGTGTTTGGATACTACGGTATGTGCCTGAGATTTCAACCTAATAGGTGTCACTTGCTGTCTCCTCTTTCAAATATATTATTATCAAAGCTCTTTCCATTATTAGAAAGTTATGTCTGGTTTTGTAGTTGAAACAGTTGTCATTGGAAAGCTAATTTATAGCTGAAAAAGTATATATTTATTGCTTTTACATTACTGCAAATGAAAACAATGTTATTAACAGGGAAACTTCTCTAGGTCTGAATTTTGCTGTGTATACGTTTCCTGTGATTGCTTTGGCTATTATCGGATTAGTTTACTTGCATATGCTACCCAGGGAGCCAAGAAGCAGGTAATATAGCTGCCCACTAGCTCAACATACCATATCCTGGAAAAACTAAAGCTGACAGATTATTTTGTCTTGTATTATAGACGAGCAAAGAGTTCAGCTACAAGACTCTTCAATCCAATTGTTGTGAATACATTTCTAGGCATTTTATCCAGCATCGAGATTCTGGTGGTCTCACTCTTTCTCATACTTCTAGTTTGGACTTATTATGCGCGCATCTCAAATGATTTCAAGAAGTTGATGCCAGTCAAATCCCTGGAATTAGAGACGTGAGTACTGGTGATCATATTTAAGATAGTAATGAGATATTGAAACGCGACAATTTTCGCCCGTTATTGATGCTTCAATTCTGTTTCAGATGGCAACTCAAATATCTAAGAATAGCAACCCGGTTTGGTCTGCTAGCAGAGGCCTGTCTGGCCTTCCTGCTTCTGCCTATCCTAAGGGGGCTGTCCTTGTTTCGGTTACTTGGCATCGAATTTGAAGTCTCAGTGAGATACCATATCTGGGTTGGGACTGCAATGATATTTTTTGCCACTGTTCATGGTGGAAGCACCTTGCTTGTCTGGGGTGTCAGCCACCACATCCAGGACGAGGTTAAAATTTTGAGTTGCTTTCCTTTTTATCAATTAAATTAGTCCATATCAAACATTTTTGTTTAAAATCAGTGTATTTCTCCTCTGATTTCGATTTTCCTTTTCGCCCAAAAGGTGTGGAGATGGCAGAAAACAGGTCGGATATACCTTGCTGGTGAGATTACTCTCGTTACAGGATTGGTGATGTGGATCACATCACTTCCTCAAATAAGAAGGCAAAAGTTTGAATTCTTCTACTACACACACCATCTGTACATAATCTTCCTAATTTTCTTCTTGTTTCATGGTGGTGATCGCCACTTTTACATGGTTTTTGGAGGGATATTTCTCTTTGGCCTTGACAAGTTACATCGAATCCTGCAATCAAGACCAGAAACTTGCATTCTTTCAGCACAAGTATTCCCCTGCAAAACCATAGAACTTACTCTGCCAAAGGATCCAAGTAAAGTTTCTAGCACTTCTGAAGTTATCACCATATTATTAGAAGTTTAAGTCTTTAGACAAGACTAATACTTTATACCAACTGCAGGCTTGAAGTTTACCCCTACAAGCATAATATTTATGAAGATACCAAGTATTTCCAAACTTCAGTGGCATT
The DNA here is from genome assembly GCA_022984855.1 of Dimocarpus longan. Classification (NCBI taxonomy): domain Eukaryota; kingdom Viridiplantae; phylum Streptophyta; class Magnoliopsida; order Sapindales; family Sapindaceae; genus Dimocarpus; species Dimocarpus longan. Next base: position 10,721,517 of record CM041024.1, read on the forward strand.
CCTTCAGCATAACTTCGAGCTCAAGTGTCAATGATCATACTATGTCTGTCATAATTAAATGTGAAGGAGAGTGGACAAGTTCTCTCTACAACATGATACAGGCAGAGTTAGATCCGGGTTCTGAAATGAAGTGCATACCTGTAGTAATTGAAGGTCCATATGGACCTCCCACAATGAACTTCCTAAGGTTTGTTCAATGATTATGTTACATCAGAATTCATAAACAATTTATTAAATAGCAAATTCTATATAAGTAACACTGATTTGAAGTTCTATGCAGATATGACAGTCTACTTCTGGTTGCTGGTGGAATTGGTATAACCCCATTTCTGAGCATCTTGCAGGAAATGGCTTCTGGCCAAAACAGCAGCAGATATAAATTCCCCTCCAGAATACAACTTGTGTACGTTGTAAAGTCATCTCAGGATCTTTGTCTGTTGAACTCAATATCTTCTCTCCTCTTGAACCAATCACATGACAATTGGCATTTGAAACTTAAAGCTTTTGTGACGCAACAAGAGCCATCCAATGTAACAGTAAGAGAGCTACTAAATGATTTATCTGTAGTCCAGACAGTTCGCTTTAGCGCACAAAGTTCAAGTTATGCAGTACATGGACCAGAAAGTTCACTATGGTTGGCAGGACTGATTGGAGTTTCCTCCATTGTGTTCCTTGTTGTTCTCATTTGTCTCAGCCGCATCTTTATTCCCTCTGAGAAGAAGGGTGTTTTATCTGAGAAATTGATGGTTCGTTCTTCTCAAAAGAAGGTCTCCGAAGAAAAGAGTCCTTCTTGGGTTGCTGATCTTATTATATTAGCCTCTTTTGTAATAGCTATAACTAGCAGCACTTTGTTGGCAATTGTTTTAAGATGGAGAAGGCTGAAGAGAGATCTCCCACCTGCCACTCCCGACCAAGGTAAAGCTATTGAAACAAGCAGTCCAGTTGAGAATCATGAAATCCATTTTGGAGGAAGGCCCAAGTTTGAAGGTACAATTCATTTTTCATTTTACTTTTGATAGTTTTTTATGGAACCTCTAGTTTGAACGCTCTGATATGGGTTTAATCCAACAGAAATACTGTCCAAGTTTCCAAATGATACCGGTGGATCTGATATTGGAGTCCTGGTGTGTGGACCTGAAACCATGAAAATCTCTGTAGCATCAGCCTGCAGGCAAAAGTCACAGGGTCTCAGGATGAGTGGCAAGAAAAAGAAGCCATACTTCAGTTTCCACTCCCTCAACTTCACACTCTAGTCTCACCAACACATGTTATGTTACACCCCCATCCCATAGAAGCATGATAAAAAACACCATCTAAATCAATTGCACTTTGTAATTGCTATATAGGCTTTCAAAAACTGGATTTCAGGCCTCTGATCAGCATGTATACATAAGTTGTTAATAAACTACTCTTAAAGCAAGTATTAATAGGAACTGCTCTATGTATTGGATTGCATTGTCAGTGTAGCTTAATTACATTATCATAGATTCACAATAGATGACTTTCCGATCTCATTCATTTATATTAACATATCATTAAATTAAAAAAATAAAATCTAGGAGAGGATCCAAGAAAGTGAATATCCGCATCAACTTTACCTAATAAAGGCCTAGATCACTATTACATAAGGGAGTATTATGAAACCTAAATTTCATAGAATGTAAGAGGTTGGCTGCTTTATCAGGAATTCTTCTGGTCTAGTCCACTACATATCTATCACGCCTTTTGATTCATCTAGTAATCACTTTCTTTTTTTTTTTTTTTTTTTTGAGAACTCTAGTAATCACTTTCTTGAAACTACAATAGGTGAAAAATTTTTGTTTTTTGTCTTTTTTTTTTTGTTTTTGACAATTACAATTGGTGAAAATTAATTTATATGATAAGGTTATATTCTATTGAGTGAGATCTTATCTCTGCATGATCCGATGGAGGGAAGACTTTTCAACTAGCTTGTGCATTCTTGACAAGTTCAGAAGTCTAACACGTGATCGTCAAATAATGGCCTTCGTTTCTTAGCCTACACCACCTCTCAAATGGACCCTATCTTCCCAAAGAATCTAGTAACGTGAGTTGCGTCCAGGAAGGGGAGAGAAACTTGGATGGGACACTGCAACACCTTTTTATTACCCAACACAGGTACCATTTGTCCATGTGTGTTAGCCGCCCATCACATCACACCTCACATATTGTGAATATTTATGCTTTTTACCTTCCCCCAAAAAAAAAAATGATTTTGGCACTTTTACAAACTATTGTTTCATCTTTTGCGACGTCGACTAAAAAATATTTAAGTTGAAGACGAATAAATTTAATTTTTTATTTTAAAATTAATAAATTTAATATTGTATAGCAACCGGTTTAAATGCTTGGTAGCAACCTTAATTAATAACCCATCCATAGCTTGCATAATTATTAATGAGTAAATTATAATTTAGCTATCCAATTAAAACATATTTATAGACGGAGCAACTGTTTCGTTTTTATTACAATTGACCCCCTACCGTTAGTAAATTTTTACTAGTATTAACCGGTTTAGGGGTAAAATTATCTTTTGATATTTTATTTTTTTTAAAAATAAATTTTAAAAATTTTTAAATGTTTTATTTTTTAAAAAAATCAATTTTAAAAACTTCAAACTGTTTCTCTCTCTCTCTCTCTCGTCCTCAACTTCTCTCGTTTTTTGCCGTCGTTGTCTTTGTGCCGACCCTGACCCTATCGCCGTCGTCTGCTCTCTTCTTCCGTCTTCCGTTTCTTCTTCTTCCGCATCGAACCCGATCTAGGTTCATCTGGATGAACCCAGATCTAGGTTCTCAACGAACCCAGACCTGGGTTTGCGGCGAACCCAGATTCTGGGTTCGAGGCGAACCCAGATTATGAACCCAGATTCTGGGTTCTCTAGCCCAGAAATCGAACCCAGATTTCTGGGTTCGATTTATGGTTTCGATTTCTGGGTGGGTTACCTAGAAATCGAACCTGAGGTTTGAGTGTTTTGGGTTTGAAGATTGGTTGATGATGAGTTGAGATTGAATATGATTTTGAGGTTGAATTTTTTTTTTTCCAGTTCTTCAAGAAAATCTGGTGATTCCAGATGGGTTGAATGATGATGAGTTGAATTGGTTATTTATTGATTGATGATAATGGATATGTTTTAAATGTTGTTAATGATTTTGTTTGTTATTTGTGGATTGATGATGATAGATTTTTGATTTGTTGGTAACCGGTGAAAAGAATAAGGTTTATTAAATTTTTTAAATTTAATTATTTAGTTTTAATTTAGTTTAATTAATTTTTAGATAATTTTTATTTAATTAATTAATTTTTAAGGGTATTTTAATCTTTTTATTATTTTATACTGTTTACTGTCAGTTTTAACGAAAAATTACTAACGGTTGGGGATCAATTGTAATAAAAATAAAATATTTGTTCCGCCTGCGAATGCATTTCAACTGGATAGTTAAATTGTAATTTACTCATTATTAATATCAATATTTCATAATATAAAAAAAAAAAAAAAACAAAATTAATGATTATTAGCAATTAATTATGGAAGTGACAGGTTCAAAATAATAATAATAATAATGAAGCTGACAGCCAAAAATCAATAAACATCCACGCAGCCACGACCAGACCATTAAACAAAAACGTTCATTTTCGTTTTTTTTTATTTAAAAAAAAAAACGTATTCACACCGGAAGTTCTTACTGCGGTGGCGCTTCCTGTGTAGACTCTACCCCACCACCGCCACCAACACTGCGACTGCCACCAACATCATCCCCACCACGCGCCAACTCACCCAACAATTCCTTGGGGGCGGCGGCCTCGGTGCAAACTAAAACGGCAACCACATCCTTCATGCTTGGTCTCCTTGTGGGATCAGGATGACAACAAGCCAACCCGAGCTTCAAAACCATCTCCATCTTTTCCACCTCGAACTCTTCTCTAATCCTCCCATCGGCGGCCTCTACCAGCCTCCCCTGACTGTACAAATCCCTCACCCAATCCATCAGCACCGCCTCCTCGTCGTTCTCCGTCGCCATGTCTATCGGTCTTCTTCCACATGCTACCTCCAAAATCACCACCCCAAAACTGTACACATCACTGGCTTGAGTTGGCGACGCAATTGTCGCCAACTCAGGTGCCAAGTATCCTAACGTGCCCACTACTCTTGTAGTGTTGGGTACCTCCCCTTGTTGATACAATTTAGCTAGACCGAAGTCTCCCAGGCGGCCTCTCATATCTGAGTCGAGTAAAATGTTACCGGACTTGATGTCTCTGTGAAGGACTACTTGGTCCCAGCCGTGGTGGAGATAGTTCAATCCTTCCGCGACGTCAGCCAGGACTTGACGACGTAGTCTCCAGTTCAAGAGCTTCTTGGGTGTGTCAAAAATCCAGTTGTTGAGGCTGCCATTGGGCATGTAATCATAGACGAGCATGAGCTCGTTGCCTTTCCGACACCAACCTCGCATTGGGACCAGGTTCTTGTGTTGAAGCCTGCCTATGCTTGAAATCTCTGCCATGAATTCTTTCAGTCCTTGTTTGGAGTCGTGATTCACGCACTTGACAGCTATTTCTGTGTTGTTGGGGAGAGTGATTCCTTTATATACTTTTCCAAATCCACCCGAACCTAGAAGGTTGTCTCTGGAGAATCCTTCAGTAGCATTGCTTAGCTCTTCGTATGAGAATCTATGCGGCCAGTATTCAAGCTCCCAATCTTCGATCTCCTCTTCTTCTTCATCTTTTAACAAATACTTTTGCCAAAACCAGAAACCCCCACCTGCACAAATGATGACAAATACAACACAACCAATGACAATCCCAGCTATAGCACCATCCGATAAAGAAGACGAAGACGAAGACAGCCTAAAAACAGGCAAATTATTAGTATTGATCTCTCTTGCAGGCCCAGTGTCACTCAAACTCCAAGCAAGAATCCTCCTTGCCTCAACCCAGTTGGTCTTGGATGCAGAGAACCCAACAAACATCTCACTTGAAACGTAATTAGCAATTTTTGGATCTTTATAGTTAAGAGTAGGCCTGGACGGTTTGCTCACACCAATAGGTGCAATCGTGACGTTGATCTCAAAATTTTTTCCATCAAAATCAATCCAAGCGCGTACGTTCTGTCCACTCTTCATGTTCACAGGCACAAAAGACCCGTTTGAAGAGTTGCTATAGTAACCAGCCGATGCGATTTTGTCGGATTCAATGTTGTTTAGATCAATCCCGATGTGATTATCATCTGGGTCGTTGAATTCCGGGTTCCGACCCGTATCGAACTCAATTGCCAGCAGAGGAGCGACAACTCGGACTTTGGCATCCGTGAAGAGACCGAAGTATTGGCCGGAGAGAGCGCCTGGAGGAGACGTGAAGTTGGTGAGGACAAAACAGAGGCCGAAGCCTGGACTGGTAGCGATGTCCGGCAAGATCGAGAAGACAAAAGAAGTCGAAAACGAAGAGAGAGTGGTGGAGTTTGATGTGGGTTTCATGGTCAGCTTTGTCGGGTAATAAGCGCGACCGAGTGATAACTGGTTGGTATCGTTGATAAGGCGGACCACGGAGGATTCGACGCGGGCGTCGTCGGTGAGGATGAGTTCGGTGCCATTGGTGATGTTGCCAAATGAATTGTAGAGAAAATCGACGGCAAAACAGGGAACGAGGAAGAAGATAAAGAAGAAGACGTGGGTGGTGAACACAACCGCGACGGGTGTCGTCATCCGTACAAACTCGGTTGAGGACGGATAAGCCGGCGGCGGTGAAGATAGAGATATATATTTATTTTTAAAATGGATGGTAAAAATGAAAGTATGATTTGGTCAGGACAAATTAGGTGTAGCATTAATAGTCTAATAATTAAAGACAACTTGTTATGTGTTTGACTCTGCGCACGCTGTAGAAAGCCGCTGTTATTCGAATTCTCAACTACGTTCAGACTATTTACGATATAGTTTAATTAATTATTAACAATTAGAGAACATATGATTTGGAAATGGTTGGCATGATCCCTGTTTTTAATGTCCATTTGATATTTTGGTTGTGAAAGGTGTGCGGCAGGTTTACTTCAGCGAAAATGAATTTATTTATATGTGGTATTGACTATCGAGACCTTTCAACTTTCATGGGTGAAAATTCACATAGTGGTTGGGTCAACTTCAACAAATAGGAAAAATGTCGGTACAAATTTTGCATAAATGCATATACTGCTATGGGACAATCAAACACGCAGCACCGTCAAGCGTCAAAAATTCCCACACTCGTGGTAAGAATTTTAAGATTTCGTGTCTTTGGACTTTCCAAATAGACAACTATCAAAGTATCAAATAGTATGGTATGCTTCCCATTTTACTTTATATTTATTGTATCATTGAAAACGTGTTTAAGTCGGGGATGTAGCTCAAATGGTAGAGCGCTCGCTTTGCATGCGAGAGGCACGGGGTTCGATCCCCCGCATCTCCATAGCTTTTGCAAACTCTTCTCTGGATCTGGACCTCTTTCTTAATGTCTGGTTCGCTTTGCCTCATTTTTTTCCCCAAAATTCTCTCCTGTAGGCTATATACCCATATTATGTTGAATGCATTGCATTTGAATGGGCAACAATTATTAGCTTTTTCAATTTCTCTCCTCAAGACACCTCCATGCAATGCATCGTGTGGACTTCAATCAGTGGCCTGGCTCACTGGCTCTGTACTAAACTGCAGCCCAATCCTCCATTGGGTCTGTAGCAAACAACAGCCCAATCATACTTAATGAGGCCTATATATATCTCTTTTTTTTATTTTTGAAACAGAGGCCTCTGTATAACTTGATTGGTCATTATGGTTTTTTTTTATTATTATTATTTTGTGGAAATATAAATCTTAAAATCTTAACACCTCCGAGTTACCACCATCTGCGTACCAAATTAAGTTTCCAAGTTGTCTCTTCTTCCAGTAAATTTCACCTCTTTTGGAGCGAATTAAGATAAATTTTAAATTATGCATATTAAAGATTCTTAAGAGATGGTTTTGTACTTTTCCAAAAATTAACGGGGCGTCATTAAAATCACTCTTCAAGTTATAATGTGTAATGGGAAAAATCTGTCCAATGGATGTAAACAGGTAACGGCCGAAATGGTTGCCCAAGAGTTGGGCCGATATCCATTCCAGCCCGCTTGGAACTCAAAAGCCCACAACCAGAACTTACTTTCGGACAACTCTGACCACTTTAATGAGTGATTTGACCAAAAAAATATGGAGATTCACTAATGAATGCAGAAGCGAAGATCAAGGAAATGATCTCTTGATCTCAGTGATCGTTATAGCTCAACAACTGTTCTCTCCCCATTTATAAAAAGAGAGCAACTAGAGAGGTGAAAGGATATCTTGATTACTGTATCGTCAATCTATCAAATTATCCTCAGACACTAAGCAATTATCACTGCCTACCCTATCACATGATATTCTACCATTATACATCCTACTCTTATCCTACTTTATCTCAGCAACCACATTCTCATCATTGGTCTCACACCAGACTTTCAATCATTTGTCGTATGCACATTTTCTGCTTTTTTTTTTCTACATATATTTTATATTCTAACTTGAACGTCAAAATGTCTTCGTCCAACACCAATTCGGTGTCAAAGTAACTGTTATTATCAGTCGATGTTTTTTAGGTTGCTAGGTCCAAGAAGCTAAGTCTCCACATCAGCGCAACAGTAGAAATCGCCCATTGCATAATGTCGTAACAATTTTTCTTAGAGCATTTCGAATGTAAATGTGAATTATCTTTTAAAAAAAATGGATACATCATCAATATCAAAGAAATACGCATCCTACATGACACAAATATGAATTTATAGACACTCAAACCTAATTTTCTTAGTATGATTTTATATACGAATCATAGAGGCTGTCGCTTGTGAGAAGTTTCCATGGTCTTTCTGGTCGGACCACACGTCGTTTTTGACCGCCATCTTGAGTTGGGAATACTCAGATCATGCCACGTAGCATTTTGCATCCCAGTGCTCTCCGCGTTATTTTTGAGAGGCATTAATATTGTTGATCCATGGACCATAGATCATGCAAGAATATGAGTGAGAGGTGATAGACTGACAGGAGTATCATTTGTTTGCTTGAGTTTGATATTAATTTTTTAATGTAACTCGATGGTTTGATTGGTCTGTTATTGCCATTCATGTGCTGTCACAGCACTACAGCAGTTATGCTGTGTCATCAGTTAAGAGTTTTGTAGCTAGTCAGAAACCCTATGCTTGCTGACTAAATTTTGATGGATGCAAATGTGTTTTAAATTATAGTTTAATTCTCCATTCCAACCTAATTTCAAGTCATCAGATAATACCTTGCAAAAAAAAAAAAAAAAAAGTTATCAGGTAATAGATAGTATTGATGGATGCTCCATTTTCTTCTATTCTCTTGTTATCATCGATGTGGCTGGATGGATGCATCATGATGCATACCCTACTGCCTTGTTATCACGAGTATTGATTAACATATTCTGCATCATTATTTTTTCTAAGAAATTAAAATAAAATAAAATATTTTAAATGAAATATTGGTTTAAATTATTCAATTTTATCGTCGGTTTTATTTTTTTTTTAAAAAAAAAATCAATTTTGTTTAAATTAATGTTTTATCTATTTCTCTCTTTTCAAATTATAAATATATTATTAAAACTCATAATTCTTAAAATTTTCAGGACTCTTCGATTTGGTCAATCTGAAGAAAAATTTAACGAACTAAGATAGAAATTTAAAGGGTCAAATTTGATCAATTTTGAAAACTTAAGAAATGACAATCTTTACTCAATAATATATATACTGATAAAAACAAGATAAATCATTAAAAGAGCTCTCAAATGCTATTCTGTTTATTTGAATAATAAATAGTCAAACAAGAATATATCATTAAAGAAAATTATCATAAAATATTATTTAATGAAAATTTCTATAATTTATTGCTGACATAACTGTTTAAGAGACTCTCTACAAATAGACATTAAAGTTGATAGCCTCTATTTTTAATTTTTTTTTGTCACGTCAGCTCAATAGTGATTAGAAAAGTTTACATTAGAGAGACTAATTTTAATCCTCAATCAATTTATCCTATGTGGCACTCTATTTTTTCACAATCCATATTTGTATTGAAGATGTTCTTAGCTCAAAGACTCATCTATCGTATTTTTGATCTAAGATTAATTAATTCATTTCAAAATAATTGATATAAAAGAAAAATGGATTAATTGCAACTATGTATCAATGTTGCTATGTGTCATGCATTCATCACAAACCCATACAAGTATTATTTGAAGTACGATGATGATGATAATGAAGACGATTGATGACTCCAGATGAATCTTCTTGTCAGCAATTAGTTAATTAAATTCTCATGCTGACAGTATCATTTACAAACGTTTGAATCCTTGGTGACACAATTTCAGTTATCTGAAAACTTTAGCGTTCAAAATCCAAAGTAGGTACTTAGAGTAGATAAATGAAAGGAGTCAAAGTAGAGGCAGAAAACAACAGAAGCTCCACGATAAAAAGGACTAGCGTTGTCCATTTATCTCATATAATACAGTTTGGATCAGGACCATAGAGCGACATTACGTTGTCATCACGACCAACAACCCCATGTGCCATACCCTTATCATAACCATATATAATTATAGCAGTCGAATCTCCCTACTCGTTACATCATGTACATGTTTCTAATATCTTCATCTTCAGTCACATTTACGTTCCTGTAAAGAAAAGACACTAGCTCCTCATCTCTAAGTGAACCACTTAACCGCTAAACTTTACACCAACTACGGCTACCTCTCTCCACGTGTCCTCCACTCCCTTCTTCAGACTCCACGTGTTGAGCTTGCCCCCTGTGCATGCATGCATGCATCGCCGACTGCACTCTTCTTGGGGAAAAAACGTTTTGAATATGTTCTCTTCTCTCAGTCTCACATGACAAGCTTTTGAAAAGAAGCGACGTGTCGATCATTTGAGATTACACTAGACAATGGAGGAGTTCTAATGGCCACAGGCCACTGTTGCTAGCCACCTGGTAAGTGTTGATGGACCCACGTTTGAACTGCGAATCCCACACTAACATGGCTTTTCCATTTTTTTTGAGAGAACGAGCTAGTTACGATCCCTCTCTAGTGTCCACTAACATGTCTTTTTAAAAAAAAATTTAGGTAGTAAAGAAAATATATAGAATACTACTGACTTTCGGTGGAGCTGATTGTATAAGGGAATTCCAAGTCTCATTTTATATATATGTGAAATATATATATGTTAAAATGATTCTAATTAAAAATATTTATCTTTATGATAATATGTACTTATAATACTTAATGTAAATAGATTATAGGAAAAGAAAAATTGTGTAAAAAGCACGCAAAGACCACTTGGAAATGTGTTGAAATTTTCACTTACAACTGTGGTGAATGTATTTTTAGGCTGTGGAAATTTTAGACAATGCGGAGTTTTAGGGCCATTGTTGTTGGTTTTTATTTTTTATTTTTTACTGTGCTCTGGGTGTTATAACTAACACAAATGGGGCATATGTTTAGGTTACAACCACCTAACCAGAATATTTGAAAATGAAATATGCCAATGCCTAAACAAAGCATGTTCGCTTCTAAACAATGATTTAGTTCTGGTTCTGTATTTTCATTTCGGTATTTGTTTTGTCGCCTTCGTGGTCCTTTTTGATTGCGCGGACCAAGATTTTTGTAAACGGTATTATAGCCTGTCGACCCCACATCAAAACATGAAATGAACCTTATTATTCTGATCATTTAAATTTTAAAAGATTGTCTGTAATAATTAATCAAATTCACTTAATTACTTTCTCACATAATTGTTATTTATTTATTTATTTTTTATGATTAATTTTGCTCAGAAATCAGAGTCATAAATTTGCGCAAAACTGCTCAGACGCGAACCTATAAATTGTTGCGTTAATGCAGTTACTTTAACAACTTAAACTTGGTTTTTGTTAATTTCTGCTGTCAATTACACATGAAAATACAACTTCAATATATCAGTACAAAAATATAAAAGATGAGCTCCAATTAGTTGTAATTTGGGTGAGTACATGTGTAAGTTTAAAATGCGATTACAGAGTAAGATTTTTTTAACGAGTCATAATCAGTCGAAATGATCCTGAAAGTCCCCAACCTTGCTAGAAATATTATCTCTAAATTTGATAAAGAAAGACGAGTACAGTCAAGTCATTTTCGCTACGTCTTATGCTTAAAGTCTACGTACGGGATCAGCTAATGGAAATCTGACTACTACCAAAAAATACCAACTTAACAATCGGTATACTTTTCAGGAAGAATACTTATTTAGGACGTCTTTTTCAATAATCATGTCACTTAAACTTTATAATCATAGCGATTGATGATTTTGGACACGTCCTTCGTAAGGTTCAATTTCTTCATATCTTTTACTTTTTTTCATACTCGCATAAGGTAACAGATGAATATGACCAAAAAAGGCCTAAATTACTAATATCATATGATATTACATGAATTTGTTCAAATTATTTAAAAAAAAAAAAAATTAGTCTTCTGGACTGAGTAGCCTAAGTTGCTCTCTGCCCAACTAGACGACTAGTTGCCTTGGCCAACTAAAACTGTCGATTTGGGGGTTTTCAGCTCGTTGGAATTCCATTGATCGATTTCTCAGCGAGAATTCGACCTTACTTGCCAAGATTTAAAACATTGCATATATATATATATATTAAATTGCATAATATATTTATGTCATGTGATATGAGCAGATGAATTGCATTCAACTCAATATTTTGGACATTTTTCATTGGAAAGTTATAACAAATGATTAGATGGGTTGATCAAATTATTAGCAAAAATTGCCAAAGAAGGAAATTATATTTGATGCAACAGAACTTAGGAGGAAAGCTCTACTTCTAGTTTGTTCGAAAAATTAATTGTCAAAGGCATATACCTGGAAGGAAATCATTGAACTTAATATGGATCGGCCTAATTTGAACTATGTGGCGCATAATTTTGAAATAATCATAAAGGAATCCTGGAATAATTAATCTTTAGGGGGAAAATCTCTTCATAAACAAGTTCCACAAAATTAAAATTTGTTGTGTATATATTTACTTTACTTTTGTTTACAGGCCTCTGCCTCTCCACTAGCATTTAATAATTTCTTAACCTAATATTCTTAGTCATTTGAGCACATGGAAAATAGCCCTATTTTATGTTCTAGCTTTCAACTGGAATACCGGTCGTCTAATTAGGCCTTTCTGGTGCCTAAATTTAAATATTGTAAAAGATTTTTGGTACAAATCTTTTAGAAGAAGTATTAGAGCATCTCCAATGCAAATGTGGATTGTCTTTTAAAAAAAATGGACATATCATTAATGTTAAGGAAATTGACATCCTATGTGGCATAAATATGAATTGATAGACATTCAAGTCTAAAAAAACTCTCCAATACTATTCTATTCATTTCAATTATGAATAGTCAAATAATAATATATCATTAAAGTAAAATATTATAAAATATTATTTTATGGAAGTTTCAATTATTTATTGTTGACATGGCTGTCAAGAAAGCTCTCTAGAAATAGACATTGAAGTTGACAGCCTCTATTTTTTTTTTTTTTGCCACGTCAGCTTGATAATGGTTGTAGAAGTTTGCATTGGAGAGCTTAATTTTAATACTCTATCAATTTATCTTATGTGGCACTCCACTTTTTCACAATCCATACTTGCATTGGAGATACTCTTAGAAAGTCGCATCCTTATCCACACTTTGGTATATGTTGTGCAAGTTCATGCATTTTGGAATATATGTATATATATAAATTATTGTAATATCTAAATTTGTAATGAATATATATATGTTAAAGTTTTATGTGATTTTAACAAAGTCTTGCATATGTTAAACAAATAAATTGTGAATGTATATATTTGTGAAATTGTGAGTTTAAGTGTGTTTTGAATCGGACGGGAGGTCCAAACAGTAGTTGAGAAAATATTTAAGTAGAAGTGTTTATTTTAATCTACAAGAATTTGATTTTGGGATTTAAAAAAAAAAAAAAAAAACAGAGAAAACTATGCCGAATTTCCGTTTTAGAAAAAAAAAAAATCAATCAACATCCTCCGTCCAAATTTCTATCACGATCGAGAATCGGACGAAGGGTGTTACACAGAACAAGTCTAATTGTGCACAAAATTAAGATATTTAGTACATACATTTAGACCCCAAATTTTTTTTTCTTATTTTCTTCTTTTGTTAAAATCTCGATTACATTTTAATATTTCATTAACCAAATAACTAGAGATTTTGAACACATGGAAACAATGGTCTTTTTATGCTTCCGTTTAGAGAAAATTTCGAATAACACAGCGCACTGAACTATTTAATATTGTCATACTATATATATTAATCATATTACGTGTCAACATTTTAAGCGGAATGCTACCCATCAAAGATTTTCTCTTTAACCTAATAACATTAGCACCTTCCGACTTTTGTTTTGTGCGTCTATTAAGAGGGAAAAAAACAAGGTGAAATGTAACATTAAATACCTTTATATAAAAATACAACTCCAATAGACACATGCTTGAATTGAAGTATTGAAAAATTCCACCATGCTCATTATTGCTTAGTAGCAAAGACCACCTGTTCAGTTAGGCATTACGACCTGTTCAGTTAGGCATTATCTTAAATTTTAGTCACTTCTATTACAGATGATTTCTGAAAAAAAGGAAAAATCTCATAATTTTTCTTTCAGATAGTTTTCCAAAGTTAGATTGTGCTGCTGTGTAACAATTATATTTTTATAATACTTTCGGCAATTATGTAAATAACACTGATTTAGGTCGAATATAGTAAAAATATATATATTTTACTTTCCAAAAATTTATCAATTTTTTTTTTATCAAAATAATGTGTCAAAATGATCTATAACAACTATATTAAATATAAAAGCATCGATAATGTTTTTATACGTTTTTGAGTTTCGGTTAGTGACACATTAATAACATATATATATTTTTTGTTGAGTATAGGTCCATTTTAGTTCAAAATATATATATATAAATACATATTTTCATGTTCAATGTAGTTATCAAAACCAAAACATGTATTCAATTTTGACCACCACTATTAAATATGTGTCTGACTTTTTTTTTTTTTTTTTTTCCCATTTATGGTTTACAATTAAGATGAGAGAGATAAATCTTTATACTTTTAATTAGTTGAAAATTTTGAAAAAAATAACATCAGACTTTTCAATTTTTTTTCATAAATGATGTGACATGTGATTTGTCACTTGTCAATATTATGTAAATTATAATATAATATGATAATTAATTTGATATTGATAATTTATATATCATATTATTTTGACAAAAAAGTTAAAAAAACCTAACATTTTAGTCAGCACTTTAAAGAGAGTATCTCAATTGAACAAATCTATCTCCATATTCTTTAATTTTTTTGTTTTATATTTGGATTAGATAATTGTATTGGAAAAGATTTTTTTTTGTTTCATTATTTATTCATTCTATGTGGTAAGAAATTCAACTTAAATGGATGATTGCATTATAGATGTTCCAATATGATATTTTGATGATATAGAAGTTTACAAATAAACTTAACTCATCATTTAATTAATAAAATTAATTAAAATTTTGAGTAATGTAATGTTAGTTTTAATAAAAATATTAGGAAAGTTACTCTTAGTTACTCCTATAATTCTTCAGTGATTTATTGATTTGGGATTATATTTAGTATAATTATTAAAAAATCATTTTAATTAAAAGTTCATAATTCGGGTCATTTATATCAAAAAGACATTAATAGTTAAAAAAGTAATTACAAATAGCTGGATATTCTTTAGGAGTCTTTTATTTTTTGTTTGAAGATTGAACAGTACTCAAAACTAAATAATGATCGAAACCTAAAATCTAAATAACATTTTTTTTTCTTATTTCTGAATGTAAAGTAATATTGTTTATTTTTTAAAGTTAAAAATTGTTTGAAAATTAGTAATTTGACATTTATATCATTTTACTATTAGTTGTTATATAACTTCATTTAATAGAATATAAACAATTATGAATTATTTAAAAAATATAAAACACTTTTATGTATATATTAATAATATTTTTATTCATAATTAAATTATGATTCATTATAACAATGACAATTTTTTTTTTAGAATTATCTATACATAAATAATTTATTAAAATAAAGTAAATTAAATTTATATATTTAAATAAAAATAAACAAAATGATCTTAAATTGAATTACTATTATCGTATATTTAAATAAAAATAACATTAAAAGGAATATCATTAAAAGAAATATGTATAATATAAATTTAGGATAAATTTAAAAATACGTTATTTTAAGAATGATAGGTTTGTAATAATATATTTAAAAAAATCAAGTGATTTGATATTCAGTAAAAAAAAATAAAAAATTGTAGTTTGTTTTTTTCAATGATTTTCAAATAGTTTTAAGTGATTTGACTATTTAAAAAAATAAATAAAATTCACTTAATGGTTATAATTTAAATCTATTAAGTAAAAAATAATAAAAATAAAGTACATTTTACTATAATTGCAAATTAAAAATTAATTTTTTTAAAAAAATCATACATGCTATTCTGAAAAATAAAAGAAATCATACATGATTTTGTCCAACTAAATAGTCTTTTTTTGAAAGCCCGACTATAAGCAGTCTTGGTGGCAGCAATGCGTGAGGAGTGGGGCACAAATCACAATTAACAGGCATATTATGGCATTGAAATACCGTATTTATTCATAAAGTTGGCGTTATTGAACAAGTAAATCAGGTAGATGAGTGGCGCCTTCCTTGTGGCACCCGTCAGGCCCCCATTTCATTGCCCAGTCTCCCTGACCCTTTCTGGGGCCCAATATTTACTTCTCTCTTAACCAAGAGAACGAATATCCGAATATCCTTAGTGTGTTCAAACCGCAATGAATTAGGACTCACTCTCTCTCTCGCCAAAAGTGCCCACTCTATTTCAAAATAAAAAAAAAAAAAGAAAAAAAAGAAAAGAAAAAGGAAAACCGCCCATTCCGCGTCGGACCCACCTCTGACTGACGTCAGCCCAACCATCGCACTCCTATAAATACGTAGCAATGTTACTTGCCAGAGGTTTCAAGCCTCGGACAACAAACTTTCCTCTCTCGAAACACCAACAGAGCCTTCTTTTACACTCCAGAAACAAACTCGATCGAAAACAACAATGGTGAGGCAAGTCAGATCGAAGAGGAACACCGAGACTTTGAAGTTTCTCTGCAGTTACGGTGGGAAGATTCGACCCCGTTCCACTGACGGCAAGCTCCGTTACGTTGGCGGTCTCACCAGAGTCTTCTCCGTTGAGCGCTCCGTTTCTTATGCAGGTTCGTTGGGTTTTTACAGATTCCGTCTGCATTTTGTAGCAACTTGTTTTTAGATTCTTTTATCTATTTTTTATTTTTTTTTTTTTTTTACAGAGCTAATGGTGAAACTTGGTGAGTTCTGTGGATACTCCGTCACTTTGAGATGTCAATTGCCGAACGGTGACTTAGAAACCCTAATTTCGGTCAAATCCGACGAAGATTTGGCAAATCTAGTTGAAGAATACGAGCGAGCCGCTTCCACTTCAAAAATCAGAGCAATTTTATCGCCTCCGGCTTCGTTGAAACAAATTTCTCCTCCATCAAGCGTCGAATCTGGCTCTCAGCCTTCTTCTCCGCCGTCGTTTGGATATCCTGTATCATCGACCAAACCGCCTTTCAGAGCCGTTCTCCGTAACTCTGCTTCTCCTCCTCTGTCTTCGCCGCCGCATGGATATACTGTCGCCAGCAGAGTCTGTTGCCATCCTCGCGATGTCCAAGGAAACCCTATTTCCTTGTATCATGGTCATCTCAATTACAAGAATTACTAGCATAGCAATTGAATGGAAGAAGCCCTAAATTTAAGCCATCAATATACACAGATAATACTATAAACACAGACTTTAGATTACTAGAAAAATCGTCTTCAAAGAAATTAAATGAAAAGAAAAACAAAAAAAAAAATGGCGAGAAGTTTTGGTCTTTGTTAATTTGTAATTGGATTGTAGCTTGTAGAACTGTAAATTCTGAGATCTTTTGGTTGGATGTGCCATAAAAGCATTTTGTGCCTAAATTTTTCTCTTCGTTATTAATTATTTTCACTTTTTTTTGGCACAAATGTGAACTTTGACGTTACGGGTAACGGCAGTCTAATACGAACGAAAACTGTCTACGCTGATTTTACCAGTCGTGCCACGTTGCCGTCAATAATAGGACGTTTCGTTTTGCAATTCGGAAATTTGATTTGGAATTTCGTAGAAGTTGCAGGTCCAATAAGAATTTCCTGACTGCGTGACACGTACAGATTTTGAGTTGACACTGTTGCCAGTGGATGTATTACCCAGGTAGGTGAAAAGTGTAAGTTTTTCATTTGTTGGTCAAAAGGTTTTCCTTGTTTTTTATTAATTTCTATATTTTCTTGTAATTGATGCAGGTGAAAATAGCTGTAGAGACGTTTTTTTATCTGACACAAATAAAAGGAAAGAACCAAATGCGAACGCATGCTTGCGCCTTTGAATTTGAAGTTTCGTGTGGGGAGCCAAAACTTGGTCCTGAAGTTGAAAGAGACGGCTAAGAATAGCTTGACCAGGAAAAAATAAATTAAATTACAAGTAGCAGTCCACCGAAAGGGGAGATAATAATGGAAGAATACTAATTTATAACATAAAACGAGTTTAAAAACTACTAAGATGGCCACTTGTTCAAGTTTGGCCAGTCGACAGGTTGGCTAAAAATTGGCAACAGTTTGGAACCCATTAAAAAAGAGATTTGCATCTCAACAAATCCTTGAGAATATGGAATCAGACACACCGGAGCAGCTCAAAATGATGCCCTTTGGAGTCTCCATGGCCAACTTTTTAATAGTTATGTCAACGGGAGAGAAGGGTTAAGGCCCTTGTCTAATTGCATAAATTATTTCTACTAGTGCAAACAACAAACCGGAAATTTTTTTTTTCCTTTGGTAGGTACAGCCGTACAGGCGCGATACTTTATGGGACCGAATTTTTTTCCACTTTCTCTGAAAGGCCAAAGTAAGGTTCTTTAAAATTGAAATAATTACCCGCCATTACCTCAAGTTTCACAAAATTCTAATAACCATGATATTAGAATAATTTGTGTTTAATTTACTTTTAACAAAGTAATTTTAAAGTATAAATAAGCAACAATGGATTAATAGAAGAGTAATGTTAGGTTTTCTAAATATTTCGGTCAAATTCACACCCAAATATAACATGTGAATTATTAAAATCATGTTAATTATCACATCATTTTATAATTTATAATATATTGATAACTCACATATCACATTATTTAGGTATGAATTTAGATAAAATATTATTTTGGTATGAATTTAGGTAAAATATTTGAGAAACCTAACATTACTCTCAGTGGAATGATATTTGGAAAGTCTAGTATTATCTTAGGTTTTTCAATTTTTTTTTTTTCAAATTATATGACATGTAAATTATCAATATTGTATTAATTATTACATCATCTCATGATTTATAAGATGTTGATAATTCACATGTCACATTATTTAAGTATGAATTTTGACAAAATATTTAGAAAGTCTAAGAGTTATTTGTTTTTATCACTTTTTACTTAATAAAGCTAAATTATATCTATTAAGTTATTTTTATGTTTTATTTTTGTTATTTTTTTAATGGTCAAATCATTTAAAACCATCTAAAAATCACTATCTAAAAATCATTGAAAAAAATTATAATTTTTAATTTTTATCTAAATATCAAATTACTTAATAATTTTTTAAATATATTATTTCAAATATATTCTCTTAAAATAACATATTTTCAAATTTGTTCTAATTTTATATTGTATAAATTCAAATTAAATGTAATTAATAAAATATCGCAATGACTAAAATATATATTACTTTACCATTTCAAATTTTATTGTAATAATAATTCAACTCAAGAACATTTTGTTTATTTTTATTTAAATATATAAATTTAATTTACTTTACTTTAATAATTTATTTATGTATATATAATTTTTTTTAAAAATATTTTGTTATAATAATTAATTATATTTTAATTATGAATAAAAATATTATTAATATAGGCATAAAAGTATTTTAGTAGTTGTTAAATAATTTATTATAATTATTTGTATTATATTAAATGAAGTTGTACAACAATTAATAGTAAAATGATATAAATATCAAATTACTAATTGTCAGATAATTTTAATTTTAAAAAATAAACAAAATTACTATACATTCAAAGAGAAGAAAAAAAACATGTTCGGTCTCTAAACAAAAAAACAAATGACTCTTTAGTTTTTCAAATTTTTTATCATAATTTATGTTCAAATTACATAACATATGAATAGTCAACATTTTATTAATTATTACATTATCTCATGATTTATAAAATATTAAAAACACATACCATATTATTTTGGTAAAATATTTGAAAAGTTTAGCATTACTCATAATTAAGAATACGTGGTTTGCTCTTACAAAATTTAGACTTTGAAGTCTCTCTGTAACCATATGTGTCACACACCATTAATGCTCATTATTGTGACATATTCACTTTCAATGTATACAATATATTTTTCTCTTTAACCTATAAATAAGCTCTATTATGTACATTGTAATACACAGTAAAATATACAATTTTTTTTCTATCCTATCACTCTCAGAGGCACTTGCATGATCAAAGGTTGCTTTCTAGTTATAGTTTCGATTTCAAACTTCGATATTTTGAATTATTAAAAAATGAATAGAATGTAAATCTCTTTAATAAACAAGAACATAGCTTACATTATATTCAAGTTAAAAAATCAATATTGCTAGGGATATTAATTTTTTCAACTACGTGTAGCAACCTGAACATAAAGCATTGTTATACTTAATGAGGGCTCTATCACTAAGTCATATTAGATAGTCTATGAACATTAATTTGAATCTTAACTTATGATATTGTTAATAATTTCATTTAACCAATTTGTGACGTGATTATGTAACACATGAATAAAATGAAACTATAAAATTACCAATCTATGTTGGTTCCTTAGCCTTTTTTTTTAAGAGTTGACACAAACGAGTTTAAAAAAACCGCACTCATAACAAAAGAAGAAAATTTACCATACGAGTTTATTAATGTGTTTGGCGAAAAATAAATATTCAGTACCTTATTGAATGTAAGGCTGTACAACCAATTATGTTATACTAAGAGATGTTTATGCTAATTCCTTAGCATTACTCTTCAAAAAATTGTGACAATTTTCTTTCCAATTGAAACTTCTCTTCAAATTCTTTGTACTTCTATTTTGCACATGACAAATTATGTATAGACCATATATCAAAAGTGCTTAGTAAGCCATTCAAACTGGTAAATTAACAATTGCCCAATGAACAAACATCACATTCACACCTATAAATAAGTACTCACACTTACACCTTCACACTCGCAACATAAAGGTTATAAAATTGAATCATCTCCCTTTCCACTTACTCTGAACATACTATTGAGTTTTTAAAATAAGTTTGAAATGAAAATCCCACATGAAAAAGAAACACTTTACTCTTTAAGTATATAAGAAAGACAATATAGATTAAGTTGTTGAATGACCAACAATACCTTGTTAGAGCTCCCCACATACATACATACATATATATATATACACACACACATTTAATTATCAAAAGATGGGCCTTGAGCCTTGGAGCTCTTAGTTTCGGGTTCCCTTTAGGTTGAGTCTTGGCCAGTCAGCCAATTTTTTTTTTTTTTTTTTATTTACTAATTTTCAAAATTGAATTTAAATAAAATTAAAAAATTGTTATGATTCTAAACAATTATATTGATTCTGAAAAGTTATGTTCTTGCACAATTCTATTTATAAATAGTTTTCTTCGGTTGTAACTTTTTAGTTTTGTTTTGTTTGACGTTCACTGTAGTTTGTCTGACTTCTGAGTTGCCTTGCTTCAACATGGAAGAATTGATAGTTGAATCCTGGAGGTAGTTTCCATTCGTCCTTCAAATAAGAGGAATGAAAGAAATACTGTCTTAATACATTACACACTCACGACAAACCTCTATCATCTTTGATCGAATTTCTATGTTCAAGTCAGTTAATATTACTTTACTTCTGTTTCTTTTATATTCATCTATTATTATTATTTTTTGAGTATTATATCTACAATTTAATACTGACTGATTCTTGTTTCAACACATACTGTAATTGTTTCGAAAAACACACACTTGCAATTCAGAAGTCAAGCAACTGTCATGTTTGACTGGAAAGGGTATCATGGTTATACTACGTGCACAACGTAGAAGCTGGGCTGGGAATATTGACAATGACCGACAGAGAAACTTGCTTGCTTCAACTTGGAATTTCCTCGTTCTTTAGAGAAGGACTGGTTCCAAGGGTCACAGATGTCTTTGAAGACTCTTCAAATTTAAAAAGTCACTTTAAGAGACAATATTTCAAACTCTGTTAAAGTCATATCATTAATAGACTAATAATGGAGGTACACCTAGGCATGTGCATTGAAATTCAACAGCACCACATAATAACAAGAGAGGGATCACGCTCATAATCTTCAACTAGTTTCTTGCTCAAACTCTTCGCCCTCAGATTCATCCCCATGGTCAGCATCATCGTCGTCTGGATCATTGTCGAAGTCTTCTTTGTCGTTCTCAACAGTGGTTTTCCCAATCACAATAATATTGCTATTAGCCTTTCTGATTTCATTACACTGCAAAAATAAATCTTATTAAAATTACAAGGCCAGAGGAAACAATAGTTGGAAACTAAATTGCATCACATATTGAATATATGGAAGAGTGAGAGGTATTTGTGAGTGTTCAAGCTATTTCAAAGAATTCATTCATTTTCTAGAGGTTACTCTAATTACAGATATATCTACAGTTAAGCTCCAAAACACCACTTTAACAACTTGCAGAACTGATTATCAGACTGTATATTTTTCCACACAGAGAGGCTACTACTTTAGTCATACTGATTTCTTCGATAAATCAGAGGAACCAAAACATAGAGACCTTGAACTAAAACATAGAACATCCAAGCACTAAAAACTAGAACTTGACATCAGTAATAGGGACGCGAGTCACGCTACTAATGGAATAAAAGTATCAGGAATATTTCTTATGAAGTGACCAAAGTATTCAAGATCAGAAATATATAAAATAACAAAAAACAAAAAATATAGCCAAGGTCCTAAACCTACTGCCGCAGAAATCCAAAAATAAAGCATGCAATTTTCAGTTTTATAAAACGCAAAGGTCTCCAAAATTTCCCTTCTCAACTTCTTCCAAACATTTCTCTATAAGAAATTCTCACCTAGCACTCACAAGTCACAACAAGTAATGGATGACATGAAAGCATCTTAAAGTATAACAACTTCACAATTAAATTGCTGTTGTTCAGATCATAACAAGTGACTCAGAACATAATGAGATTAAATTCTACAACAATATTAAGCTCTTTATTCATCTTCCATAAAGACAACACCATTTTCAATGAATTTATCACGAACACAATAACTCAATCAAGTTGCCATAACTCACCTTTGATTCATCTTCCTAATAAAATTTAAAATCAAGATAATAAATCACACAATGTCCACACTCATCAAAGTAATTTGGAGACAACGACTTATTTGTCTGCACTAGCCTTTTACAATCAGCTTCATCAAACTATCTTGTAACAATAAATGAGTAACTGGATAAACTGATGGTGGAATAATTGGTTCATTACCAAGGGACAGTTATTAGGGTTTATATATAGATTGTTAATAAAATTACGATTTAGCCCTCAATTTTGTAAATTGATACAAAATATCAATGTCTTCGACAAACACTAATGGAATATAAGTGAGTCCGAAATCAAATGTTAAAAGAAAGCGACAAATGAAAATGAGATGGAAGCGAGAAGGGATTGATTGTGAATACCTTGTCCTCGAATTCGGATTCCTCCATGACGAGGAGGAATTCCTCGTTTTGAGGGTGAGGCCATTGAGGCGGCAGCAAAAACGACGTCGTGATCGTCCTTGTTGACGACGGGTACTGTCGCATGAATGCCGGGTACTGTAACATTTTTCTTTCTCACTTCCAGTCTTCACTGCGCCCCAATTCCCTGTTAACATTTTTTATTGCTAATGTTTCTGTTTGGTAAGCTGGGTGTGTTTGGTCTGACCTCGGCATAGATTACGCGGATGGATTACCCATCCCGACTTTGTGCTTGGATTAACATGACATCGCCACTTTTTTTTTTTTAAATTATTTAAAGGAAAAATATGGTAGGAATTTATATCAATATTTGAACCAAATTTGTAGAATTTTTGAGGATCCACTGTTTATTAATTGCTGAAAAGACACTATTATAAATAATTTTATTATTTTATATTACCCAATGTTCTTTAATGGTAAAAATATTCAATTATTTTGATAAATTTTAAGTTCCAATCTTTATTATCGGCCTCACTTAATATACATATACACACACATACTAATCAAGTTACAAAATTATTATTTTTATTATAATATTAATAGTTTAAATTGAATTTAAATTTTTATCCTAATATCATTCTAAAATATAAATAAAGTTTTTACGTATACTCAATTTAGAGTTTATTAGAGTTTGATTAAACATTTTTAATGATAGATTTTAGTGAAATTTATAAATTTTATAGATTTCATATAATTTTGTTATAATTTTTTCAGAAATCCAATAAAATATTTGGAAGAATGATAAGAAAATCTAATAAAATATTTAAGAAAATGGTAAAATTTGTTATAAAAATCACAAAATCCATCAAAATATATTACTTAAATAAAATATGTGAAATTAAAGACTTTTTTAATACACCTAATTTAATTAGTTTTTATATAAATCTGAATTAAATAATCTAAATTTTAATGAATTTCATACAAATATGAATTGAATATATTGGATTCCATATAAATATAATTTAATATATCTAAATTTTTATGGATTTCATAATTTGTATATGCCTATTTTAATTTTATTCAAATTTATATTGAATATACTTAAATGGTTAAAATATTTTAAATTTTAATAAATTTTAAATCAACATTCTCTTAACTCTCATATCAAGTGGTTAAAAAAATAATTGACTTTTTTTTTTTTTTTAATGAAAAATAATATAAGCACGTCCCTGTTTAAAAGACTCTAAACTAACTACTCGGCCTCTTTCCATGGATTAACATAAAATAAATTAAATTCCCATGTAAAGGTGGTCTATCACTCTATCTACATGGTTTTTATTTATTTAATGTAATTAATTGGCTTATGCTGGAAACAAATTAGTTTCATTGCCACGTCATTATATAAATACAATCAAGCGGTCAATTTTGATCATCCAATATAATTTAATGATAGAGAATATTTATTTTCAATATTTTTTCTATGTTGAGAAGAATAACTAAATTTAGAAAAAACTACTTACATCTTATATTGTTAAATAAATGTAGAACTTGAACTCTTAATCTGTTAGGATGAAGGGAAATATCAACTATTCATATTAAAGAGTAATAATGTTTTAAGTTCTAATTTAAATCAATACATCACAAATATTAATTAAAAGAAAAAAAATAATATTATCAAATGAGCTAACAAAGTTGTAATACAAATGATGTAACAAAATTGATTCATTAAGAGGCACAAGGATAATAAGAACCAAAATCCCGCCAAGGGACAGACAGCAGGTCGGAGTGGATAACCTTCTCCTAAGTTTAACTTTAAGTAACCTAAAGTCACTTAAAAGTGATAACTCGGTATTGCCTAAATACCTAAATTAACCTAAAATCACGTCAATAATAACTTGATATTGCCTAAATACCTAAATCGCTATTTTAAACAATCCCTGCTTATTCCTTCTTGATATTGGACAAAACAAACTATAGAAATTCGGGTTAGACAATTATTTTGATCTTCAAAAATTATAATTAAAGAGATATTCCTCAACGTCTAGAAAATCCTACAGATTTCCAGCCCCACCAGTATTCTTCACTCAAAAGTTTCTGTTTAAAGCAAGGCATAAAACATAACTGGTTTCCCATGAAATTGATTATAACCCAAAACCGCAAGAAAGGTCAGTCCAGTCCAAGTTTCCATCATCAAAAGTCCCCAAATCCATCAATCTTAAAATAATGCCAAATACACAAACAAGAAAGCTTAGTAAAGCCAAGGTAACCGTTTGAAAAAGCATATAAAAGCATGCGAGCCCATGTCTCATGTCCCAACCGACCGGTCTTACATGTTCTCTCACGTTCTATGACTTGCTTCCCCCATGTCCTTTTCTCCGCCTATCCACGTTTTCTAAGTTTCACACCAATCTCTGTCTGCTAACTTTAAAAACCAGTTGAAACTCGGAACCCACTCATTATATCTCAAACCCACTTCCGTTTGTTTTCTTTCTTCATGAGGCTCTACGTCTACGTGTTGCAAGCCAAAGACTTGCTTGTAAGAGATTCATATGTGAAAGTTCAAGTTGGCAAGTACAAGTCCAAGACTAGGATTCTGAGGAATAACGCCAACCCAGTTTGGAATGAAGTGTTTGTTTTTAGATTACATGATGATGATGTTGAAGGTGAGGAGGTGGTGGTGTCTGTTTTTAACCATGATGATGATTCTTCTGGCTTCCTTCATGCTTCTGGGAACTCCGTGGGTTGGGTTCGGATTACGGTTTCGTCGGTTGCGGCAGAGGATAATCAAGTGTTGCCACCCACTTGGTTTTCTCTTGAACATCACAAGATTGCCAAGTTTACCAATAAAGATTGCGGTTAGTGTGTCTCTGTCTGCATTACTTGGATAAAAATTCTATTATTCTTTATTTGAGCTGGGTGGTTATTGATATAAAAATGTATGGTTTACTTGTCATTATTGATAAATTCGTATAGAGGATCATTATTTGGAAGTGGCGTTTCAACGTCCCATGACAGCATAATGATTTTGTTTTTGGTCACATGCCGTATATTGGTACAAATTTAGGGTAGGTTTTTTAGTTAGATTTGGTTGATGACTCATTTTCCCTATAAATTTGATTCATTATATTCAAGGCCACATAGTATGCAACAGCTTTTAGTTGTAAGCTAGCTGATACCAGAGATTATCTATGCCTATGAAGCAAGGGAGTAATGGGGTTTGACTAATTATCTATTTCGTATGTACTGTGTAGGCACCATCTTTTTTAGTTCTTTAAGATTTTTGCCTAATTATGCAGGAAAAATTCTTCTCACGATGTCTTTGCATGGTAAAGGGCATGATGCCGTGTCCAACCGCATCATTTATCCACATTCCTATGTCAATGCTGAGGACTCAGAAGAATTCACAGGTCCATGTGTATTATCTCATGAGGTATTCCACTCCAAAGCTCCATCCTTAAAAATAGCAAATGGGAAACACTTAATGAAGACCATTGGAAGTCGTTTGGAAAAGATATTTAATAAGACTGAGGAAGCCTCAAGAAATGGAGATTCTTCGGAGATAGCCAGTGGACCATCTGATTATGAGAATTGTGTGGAAGAGCATTCCTCTAGTCCTAGCTTTGAAGAAGCTATTGAGATGATGCAGTCAAGAGACAATGAAAAAGAAATGCCAGAAAACCTGCAGGGAGGCATTCTTCTTGATCAAGTATATATGGTGTCCCCATATGATCTTAATACATTTCTTTTTGCGCCAGATTCACAATTCAGGAGGGACCTGGCTGAACTTCATGGTACAACAGATGTACAAGGAGGGCCTTGGACATGGAAATCAGGAGATATGTCCTGCTTAATGCGAGTTGTTTCCTACTTGCAGGCTGCAACAAAGTTAGTTAAGGCTGTAAGAGCCACAGAACAGCAAACCTACATTAAAGCTAATGGACAGGAATTTGCGATCTTGGTAAATGTAAGTACTCCGGAAGTTCCATATGGAAACACGTTCGGTATAGAGTTGTTATACAAAATGATTCCTGGACCTGAGCTACCTTCAGGAGAAGAATCATGCCGTCTCATAATATCTTGGGGCATTAACTTTCACCAAAACACAATAATGAGAGGTATGATTCAAGGAGGAGCTAAGCAAGGGCTGAAGGAGAGTTTTGATCAATTTTCCAATTTGCTAGCTCAGAATCTTAAGACTTTAGATTCCAGGGACTTATCAGACAAAGGTCATGTGCTGGCAACTTTGGAAACAGAACACCAGTCAGACTGGAAATTAGCAACAGAATACTTTTGGAATTTCACAGTAGTTTCTGCCATCTTTATGGTTTTATGTTTCCTATGGCACATTCTGCTCTGTGAATCCAGCAAAGTTCAAGGTTTAGAATTTTATGGACTTGATTTGCCAGACAGTTTTGGAGAGCTAGTCACGTGTGCAATTTTATTGATTCAAGTGGAGAAGGTTTATAACATGGTCTCACGCTTCGTACAAGCTATGTTGCAAAGAGGTAGGATATTATATCCCTTGAGATTTATATAATTGCTAAATACAAATCCAAACACCTCACACTTGGCTCCACTTCTTGTAACTGTTCCAGGATTCACTTATATTGCCCATCTGTTTCAACAGGAAGTGAACATGGAGTTAAAGCCCAAGGTGATGGATGGGTTCTTACTGTTGCTTTGATTGAAGGGGTCAATTTAGCATCCTTGGAATCGACGGGGTTTTGTGATCCCTATGTAGTTTTTACCTGCAACAGCAAGACAAGAACAAGCTCCGTGAAGCTTCAAATTTGTGATCCTCAATGGAATGGTATGGTCTTCATTTGCTTCTTGAATTATATGTTTTCTGTGATAACATCTCTTCACCTATTCTGAATATATTATGTAGAAATACTTGAGTTTGATGCAATGGAAGAACCTCCTTCAGTTTTGGATGTGGAAGTTTTTGATTTCGATGGTCCATTTGATCAGGCCACTTCACTCGGGCATGCCGAGATCAATTTCTTGAAACACACATCTACTGAGCTGGCAGATATGTGGGTTTTCCTTGATGGAAAGCTTGCTCTGTCTTCTCAATCAAAGTTACACTTGAGAATCCTTTTGGACAATAACAAAGGAGTTGAAACAATTAAGGAGTATTTAACGAAGATGGAGAAGGAAGTCGGGAAGAAGGTATAGTTCAGGACCTTGTATCATGTTTAACTGAATAGCATTTTGGTGGGTTTTTGTCATCATTCTTGCATAGTCCCCAACTGATTTATCCAGAATAGATATTAACATTTCCATCTCTGATGTTGTTTAGTGCATGCAAGATTCTGATATTGAAAAACAAGTTTTGCAGCCATTTTCTTTTCTCCTAGAAATACTTATCTAACACAAAATAGGGTGCTTGACAGTTGAACCTACGATCACCTCACCGGAATTCAACTTTTCAGAAACTGTTTGCATTGCCACCAGAAGAATTCCTAATCAGTGATTTCACTTGCCAGCTGAAGAGAAAATTGCCTTTACAGGTGCTAGTTATCGTTGCCTCACAACTACATATTAATTCTTGAATGGAATGGTTTTCTGGATCATCTTTGGAAAATTAGGTTGTTGGTTCAAATTATGTTGACGAAATGAGCCTTGCTAGTTAATATGATTCCAATACGCATTATGTTGAGATGATTGTGGAGTTCAAATTTCTTTTGCTTAGCTTACTGGCCTGATTGAGTTCTACAATTACTTGTCTAGATCATGTGTAATACAATCCTGATTTTTTTTGAGATCATATAAAGACTAGATGGACTTGATTTGATGTTATGAAGAAATGTCAGGGCTAGAATACAATGATCTGCTTTAAAGTTTTTTCATGCTTGCGTTAGACTTTAATTTTTCTCCCTTCTTCTTTAATCATATAGAGGTGCTTGATCATATTAACCTGATTGTTTTCAGAAGATGCTTAACTTTAAAATTTTTATTACCTTTTCATATAGGGTCGGCTCTTTCTATCTGCAAGGATTGTTGGGTTTTATACAAATTTATTTGGATATAAATCCAGATTTTTCTTTCTCTGGGAGGATATTGATGGCATCCAAGTACTGCCCCCATCATTGGCATCAGTGGGTAGCCCTTCATTGGTCATTATTCTGCGGAAGGGTCGAGGTCTTGATGCAAGGCATGGTGCGAAGTCCCAAGATGAGGAAGGCAGGCTTAGATTTTATTTTCAATCATTTGTTTCTTTCAATATAGTCAGAAGGTATTAGTGTCATGAAATTATTTAGTTTACCAAACTTATTTAATAATGATCAACATTGTTTACAGAATTGCATAATATATCAATTTGTGTAAGGTGAGTTCACCATGCTGTAAAAACAGGACAATAATGGCCTTGTGGAGAACAAGAACACTAACCCCTGATCAGAAAGCACAAATTGCTGAAGAGCAGCAGGATCAAGAAGAAATGTCTATGCTTGAAGATGCTGGATCCCTTCTGGATGTTGAAGATTCAAAAATGTCCAGGGTTTTTGCTACTGAACTTCCTGTTAGTGTAAGCAGTTACTTCGCTTCTTATCTTATTCCTATAACATATAAGCACAAGGAAGTGCACTCATCAGTGTAAATGTCATTGACTAAATATTGATAATCAGAATTGAAATTGAGTGCAACAGATTTCATTAGAGTGCAAGATGTATTGAGCATGTGATTAGGTTCTTTATATAGTGAAATATATTATTCTTTTGGTGTAATATTTACATGGCCATTAGTTGTGATTCAGTCTAGTCTACACTAGACCGTGCATCTCCATTTCTTGAGGCATTGTCCCTTTCTTAAAGGCTTGCAAATCTGCATTATTCCAAATGAGGAATACCAACTAGGTTATGCAATGTATGCAATTAAAACATAAAGACAAGAGAGAGGTTTGACAAATTGTATAACTGTTACCAACTCCAAATACATGTTACCACATTGAGGTTAATCCTTAAGTGGTGCTGCCTGGTGCATTAAACAGCTACAAGGATTGCCTTAATCTGCTATGGACATATTACAAGTAGCATACCAGAATGTTTTCCTCAAGTTATGTTGTATTTTAATTTGAATACATACCAAAGTGGCCTGCTGATGAAATGTGTCTATAAGCACAAGGCTTGAACTTTGAATTAGATAATCTTATTGCCTTGAACGTCTTGTTATGGTCTGCCTGCACATTGCACTTTAAGCCTTACAAATTTCATCAAGAGTGCTTGTGTAATATCTTCCAAAAGTTAATTTCAGTTTCATGTACTGAAACTCTTAACAATGTGCAGATGGACTCTCTAATGGAAATGTTTGAAGGTAGGAAGTTGGAGTATAAAATAATGGAAAAATCAGGTTGTCTTGATTATGCAACCTCCTTATGGGAACCAGTAAGTCCAGGTGTTTTTGCACGGCATCGGTCCTACAGATTCAGCTCTCATGTCTCAATTTTTGGAGGAGAAGTTTCCTGCACACAAGAAAAGACTCCTCTTGCAAATGAGGAAGGATGGATTGTGAATGAGGTCATGACCCTGCACGACATTCCATTCAGTGATCATTTCCGGGTATCCACAAACTAAATACTGCTTATGTCTACCAATATCCATTGTTTCTCCATATGGTTCTTTTTTCTCAAATTTACTTTTTACCTGTTTCATTAGCAACTAACAAGAACTTGATAATGAGTGAGAAAATAATGTTTTATTTGTATTCTGCATTACAGATTGATATCAGGTATGAGATAGAGAAGTCTAGCCTTGCACATAATGCATGTAAATGTGCTATTTTTGTTGGGATAAAGTGGCTGAAAAGCACCAAATTCCAGCAGCGAATAACGCGAAATATAACTGAGAAGTTTACTAATAGGCTGATGGAAACAATTGGGTTGGTTGAGAGAGAGATTCTCTTTGCAACTCAACAGGATACTTCCATATGATATAAACTACTGCAGCCCCCCTATTATTCATGACTTGTGTTGTATACAAGACATGTTGGTGGAGCATGCTGTTGTCTCTTTTTTCTTTTTCTTTTTCTTTTTCCTTTTTTCTTTCATTTTTTTTGAATAATTAGCATAATGTTGTTAAATAAGTTCCAGCATTTCTTTTTCCTAATTTTAATTCATTTGTGAACTGTTAATATAATTTACAGAGATTCTCCTTTAGCTTTTTTTCTTTGGTTGAAATATTGAATGCTACAAGAAAGGAAAATCTCATCTTAGATAGCATTGTTGTATATTTAGTTTAGAAAAAAAAATCCCAACTGATATTTTTTGTGATGGATTAATATAGGCAGGCAGTATGGAAAGCCAAATGCCTAACCACTTTATTTATTTATTTTTGAATGTCGAGTTCCATTATTGATGGTGTAAGATTAGATGACTTTTAGGATATATGTATTGAGTTCAATAACTAATAGTGCGGTCTGAATGACTACTCATTTAAGATATGACAACTCCCTTATCTTTGATTGATAGTGAGGTCCAGATGACTACTCTTATATAAGATGACAACTACTCTTGACTGATAGCGTGGTCTAAATGACTATTTCTCTAGGAGATAAAAACTCCTATTAAGAGGAGATTTATATCTGCACTTTACGTTTTAATAAAAAAAGAGTGGGACTCGAATCTTTAATTTTTTGGAGATAAAAGATGTATTCAATCACTCCTATTAAGAGATGGTGCGTTTCTAACCACTTTATTTATAATGTCCTTTTTAAGGGATTGCACATCAGAATCAGTTCAAAGGTAATTAATGTAATCAAGAGTGTTAACGTAATTAATATAATTAAGAGAGTTCTGCTAGTTTGTATAGTTATTGGATTGTTATTGATTATTAGCTTCAAATATAGGGTGTTCATAAAAAATTATTGTAGTGAAAATTATAGTTATTATTATTTGGAATGAATTTTATCTTTCGTTGGAGTAATGCTACTATAAAGAATATGTATAATTACAGGAGTGAAAATTAGTAATCGAATTATAATTCAGAAAATCGAAATATATAAAATAATAGTTTTTTTTTTTTTGGAAGAAAACAATACTTCTTTGTTAAATAAAACTAGTTAAATAATATTAATTTGATAACAAACATTCGAAATTGTTTTCATAGAAATAAAATTATTTTCACATAAAATTTTAAATAACGAGCATATTTGTAAAAAACTTGAGAATTCTATTCCACAACATCCATTTCCAAAAGCGTTACCTACAATTTCTTATCGGAGTGGTTGATCAATTTAATTTATATAACTTATATAGGTCTCTGTTGGATTGAAGAGTCTTATACATGCCCTTATTAACATTTTTAATAAAAAAGAACTTATGACACACATACTAATTAAAAGTAAAAATTAAAAAAAAAAAAAAGTATTAAGTGAAATGGAATCAATAAAAGGAAACTTAATTATTTAGGTGGAAGGGGAATCAAATTCCCTTCTACACTGGATTTAATTCCTCATTTAAGTGTGTGTAATACCTTATTGGTTATTTCAATAATTATTTGTGATAAATAATTATTGAAGAATATTCGATGATTGTTGTTGAAGAGTAACTTTATCCAATCGATAAAATTGTTAAAGTTAAATTTAATTTTTTACAAATTTTAGAAATAATAAAATCACGGATTAGGAACTTAATTTTCTTTTTCTCTCAAGGATTCGTTATTAGTAAATCTGTCATTAGACTAATCCAATAAATGAATATGAGTGTGTAACTTCTGATTGTTGACTTTATAATATATTAATGATTGCCAATGCTATGCAGGTATATGTTGAGGACCTAACTATGAATCCAATAATAAACCGTAATCATCCTCATTCATGTCATACGATATAATAGATAATAAATTAGCCCATAGAATAGGATAAATTGGCCCTCTAGAATTAAATTATAGAATTGACTTAACCGTAATCCAATAATAAATGATGAACCAATCAGCCTACCAAATTAGATAGATTGGCCCTCTAAAATTAGATCATAAAATTGATCTAATGATAACGAAGCAATCAACTCACAAAATTGGGTGAAAGAAAATATGAGATACTTGAAGTTGCAAAATTTTATTAATTTTCCAAAAGCTAAAACATAATAACAACCCTAAACTAATAAATTCAAAACTTAAAAGGAATATAAATCCAACTAAGAAAGCTAACTATTAAAGTTTGAAAGAAATAATAATTTAGATAGGAAGAGGAAATCCATACAAATCCGGAACCTAACAGAAATATCCTCCAATGCTCTTATCAATATATATGTCAACATTAATATTGATAAAATCTAAAAGAAAAGTAAAAATTTAAAAGAAAAATAATTCTAATAACTTAAGAAATAAGAACCTAAAAGGAAATAAATTCAAAACATAAAAGGGAAATAAATCCAACTAATAAAGTAATTAAAGTCTAAAATAAAGATATAATATTTTAAATAGAAATAGGAAATTCTGAACCCAACAGAAATATCAGAAATATCCTTTAATGCTCTCATTAATATATCAACATTAATAGTGATTAAATCTAAAAGGAAAGTGAAAATCTAAAAGAAAAATAAATCTAATAACTTAAGAAATAAAAACTTAAAAGAAAATAAATTCAAAATTTGAGAGTAAAATAAATCTAACTAATAAAATAATATTATTAAGTTTAAAATAAAAAATAATATTTTAAATAAAAAATTATTATAAAAAATAATATTTTAAATAGAAATAATTCGGACAAATCCAGAACCCGGCACAAATATCCTCCCCCGCTCTCATCGATATGTCAACATTGTTATTGGATTCTAAACTGCCAAGGCGAATCAATTTATTGGGAGTGAAGCCCGAGGCACGGAAAAATTCTTCATGAAGAGGAGGACAAGAAGGAAGCCAATGAGCCGGCAATCCTACTTTCAAAAAAAAAAAAAAAAACAAATCCAAAATGAAATATTTAAATACACAATCTCAATAGTTTATTAAATTAATTTATTAAGAAATATTATGAACAACCCCTAAAAAATAATCTCTAATTTTTCATTAAATAAATCACATCACTGTTAATTTTTCATCCAAAATGCTAGCATGTTTTATCCAAAATCATAAAATGATCAAAGTATCTTTATTAAGATTATATAAAATCCCTTGTATACCCTTCAAATTTATATAATGATTAAAATATCCATTAAATTATTAATTAATATTAATATTAATTAAAAAATAACACAAAATTAAAAAAAAAACATTAATTAGGTTTCCAACAACCTCTAAGTACTAACAACTTGAAAACCCATTTCTGGTTTCCAAGTTGTTGGAAATCTAGCAGAAAACACACACACACACATACACACACAAAGGATCAATCCCCCAAACCACTAAACCAAACCACCACGATTCGCTATCAAATATCACCGATTACACACCAAATCAAACATTACCTATTAAACAACAAAACAAACACATCAATCGCAATCATCAACAATAGTAACGCACAATCATCATCATCAACCATTTGAAAAAAAAACATTGAAAAAAAATGAAAAATGAAAACATGAAAAATAGAGAACATTGGAATGTTTCTATCGCGTGGAGACTAGAATCGGTCTTCATACAATAGAGATCTAAACTAGTTTTCTTGATAATGTAGACCTTAACTGGTTTCCATATGTTCAGCGTCAACGATGGATGAAGAATAGGTGTTGGGTGTAGGCGATGGATGAAGAAGAAAGGGTATTACGTGTCGATGAAGGAAGAAGAAGAAGGAATGTTGGGTGTTGGCGATAGAGAAAGAGGAAGGGGTGTTGGCCATCAACGATGGACGAAGAGAAAGGGGTGTTAGGTGTTGGCAGTAGACGAAGAAGAAGATGGAAGAAGAAGAATAAGATAGTGGGAGAAGAAAGAGATGATGATGGACGTTTAGGTCATGAGTGTGGATGTTTAGTGTTTATAACCATTTTTTTTTATTTCCATTGTTCATCACTGTAATAGACGGTAGAGATGACATTATTTTTTTAAAAATTTATTTTATTTTTTAATGTTATTTAAATTTTTTATTCTAATTTATATTTATTTTTTTATTTTTTAAATTAATAAATTTTTAACTTTTTAAAAATTAATCTTCAATGTTAATCTTAAGATGGAAGTAAAGATTCGTTGTGGGACCCCCCCTCATGGCCTCGGCCACCTCGGGGGTACGGGCCTCGCCTCGCAGCCTCGGCGGCCCACTCACTAGGTACTGTTCCTGGCCAAAGGTTTTGCTTCGCCTCCCCCAGCTGCCACTCGAACCTCTGACCCTCAAGGATATGAGTGTTTAACTTGCAAGCTGGGTACCAATTGAGCTAGAAAAGGCGCCTTTTTATTGTGGGACCCCCCCTCATGGCCTCGGCCACCTCGGGGGTACGGGCCTCGCCTCGCAGCCTCGGCGGCCCACTCACTAGGTACTGTCCCTGGCCAAGGGATTTGCTTCGCCTCCCCAGCTGCTCGAACCCACCACCTGGCCCTTGGTTAAATGGATTCTTAGAGCAAAACTGGTACCAATTGAGCCAAGCTCAATTGGTACCTAGCTTGCAAGTTAAACACTCATATCCTTGAGGGTCAGAGGTTCGAGTGGCAGTTGGGGGAGGCGAAGCAAAACCCTTGGCCAGGGACAGTACCTAGTGAGTGGGCCGCCGAGGCTGCGAGGCGAGGCCCGTACCCCCGAGGTGGCCGAGGCCATGAGGGGGGGTCCCACAATAAAAAGGCGCATTTTTATTGTGGGGTCCGGGATTTGCCTATACTGGGGTCCCCTTGAGCTGGCTCAGGTTTGCCCCGCGAGCCCACTCACTAGGTACTGTCCCTGGTCAGGGGATTTGCTTCGCCTCCCCCAGCTGCCACTCGAACCTCTGACCCTCAAGGATATGAGTGTTTAACTTGCAAGCTGGGTACCGATTGAGCTAGTAGCTCAATCGGTACCCAGCTTGCAAGTTAAACACTCATATCCTTGAGGGTCAGAGGTTCGAGTGGCAGCTGGGGGAGGCGAAGCAAATCCCCTGACCAGGGACAGTACCTAGTGAGTGGGCTCGCGGGGCAAACCTGAGCCAGCTCAAGGGGACCCCAGTATAGACAAATCCCGGACCCCACATTCGTTGAATTAAATTTTTATTTAATTATTTAGTTTTTCAATTTTTTATTTATTTTTTATAAAAATAAATAAAATTATTTATCTAATTATCATTATATTATTTAATTTTAATATCAATAGGTTTTTTATAATTGGTAGGTGTCGGTTCACCAAATAAAAAAATTAGGGGCTGTTTTTGATTATTTTGCTTTTCAAAGGGTGGTCCATAATATCCCAATTATTAATTACCTGGTGAAATGAATAAAAAATAACATCTATTATCGCAAGAAGATTATAATAAATAGTGGGAAAGGCGACACATGTCAGAAAAAACAAACTGGGAGGAATTGGCGTAACCGTTGCGCCTTCCTTCTTGCAATTCTTCACTCTCGTCCCTCCTAACAAACCTTTCCATTTTCTGTTTTCACTTGTCAAATCACAACCATCTTCTCTCACATCAAACCCTAATGGATCCCAACCCCAAATCCTTCCCCGTCCTCTCCTACGTCATGGACCGACTCCCGACTTTCGGACCCAAATCAACCACCCACGATTGCGACATTGAGCAGCCCGATCCTTCTTCTTCTTCCGCCCCGACCCAGATAGTCGTTGACCAGATGCCTCGCTTGACCGACCCCAAGCTCCTATCCTCCATGACTCGTGCCATCCACGATGTCTACCAGACCCGATCCGTCCTCCGAACCCTCGGCCCCCGACCCGACCACGAGGCTGTCGACAAAGCCAAAGCCAAAATGGCCGAGATCGAGGCCAATCTCTCCAATTCTCTGGAGGAACTGGTGCTCTCGCAGCGTCCTGCTGACGTGGACAGGTTCGAGTGGCGGGCGCACTTGGCGGATAAGGAGAAGGAGTACCGCGACAAAGCGGAGAAAGAGAAAGCTGCCTGTCAATCGATTCTGCAGCTGGAGGAGATGCACGATTCCTATGAGAAGATGTTGAAGGAAGCGGAGGCGCGGCTGGTGAATATGTACGACAGAGCAGACAAATCGGATAGTAGCGGGTCGGCTGTGAGCGAACAGGTCAATGAGGAGGTTGTTGGAGTGCTGCAAGAAGCTTCTGGAAAGTGTTTGGAGATTGTCGATTTGTCCAACAGACGACTGACCATTTTGCCTGAGACTTTTGGGAGGATTCATGGATTGAGACTACTCAATTTGTCTGTTAATCAGCTTGAGGTACCTTTTCTTTTCTTCTATCACAGTTTTTTTAATGCTAGAAGAGTCTTGCTTTGCTATGTTTAATAGACAATTTAAGAATTATAGTTTAAAGTTTAGCATGTAATGGTGTTGTTACAAAAGGAAAAAGTGTATGATGTACTCTTGCACTTAATTACCACTTAAAATTCTTTTAGTTAGTTAGTATGGTCCACGTACTTTAGTATAGCTTAATTATCGGTCTGGAGGCATACTTGTCTTTGTGTTGATGATCTAACTGAAATTTTTACGATTAAGGCACGTATCTCACTTTTTGGTTTTGGCTTTTATCCATTGCTCTTATATGTGAGAATCTGTGTGAGGGGAACAGGTCATTCCTGATTCTATAGCTGCATTGGGGAGTTTGGAGGAACTTAATTTATCTTCAAATATTTTGGAGTCACTGCCGGACTCAATTGGGTTATTGCTTAATTTGAAAATCCTGAATGTGTCTGGAAACAAATTGAATGCCTTACCGGATAGCATCTGTCACTGCAGGTAATAGTTTTAACATTTAAAATTGATTTTCTCTGTAAAGGTACTCTTTTCCAGATTGTTAGTTCTGGATTCTGAATGGTTCAGGTCTTTGGTGGAGCTGGATGTTAGCTTCAACCAGCTAACTTACTTGCCTACTAATATTGGATATGAATTAGTGAACCTGCAGAAGCTTTTAATGTCTTTGAATAAGATTCGTTCCCTTCCCACATCAATTGGTGAGATGAGGTCTTTGCGCCATCTAGATGCTCACTTCAATGAGCTTCATACCATTCCATTAACAATTGGGAAATTGACAAATCTTGAGGTTCTCAATCTGAGCAGTAATTTCACTGATATGAAGGAACTTCCAGAAACCTTTGGTGATTTGATAAACCTCAAGGAGCTTGACCTCAGTAACAACCAAATTCATGCTCTTCCAGATACATTTGGCCGGCTTGACAATTTGACAAAACTAAATGTGGACCAAAATCCTCTTGTAATTCCTCCTCCGGAGACTGTGAAGCTAGGGGTTGAAGCGATCAAAGTTTATATGGCAAAGAGGTGGCTTGACATACTGGTGGAGGAAGAACGGAAAAGCATGCTCGAAGAAAAGGAAGAGGCACAGACTGGGTGGTTGACACGCAGCACCTCTTGGTTGAAATCTTATGTTTCTGGTGTTACTGAAGGTGTTTCAGGATATTTAGGAGTCGGCAAGCCCATTGACCCTTGCCTTGATCAGCAGCTATGACACTATCAGCCGTAGACATTGTGCACATCTATAATTTCTTTGGTTGCATTTGCAATATAGATGTGCATAATCGTTGACTGCAGCAATTGGAGCAGCTTACATGAATCTTATGAAGACAGGAGTTGAGGAGGCCGAATGGTACTTTTCTCGCACCATGTTAATGGCTAATGAGATTGTTAGTTTGAGTTATTTGTCTTTGGCACAACTTCTGAATTTGTAATAGCTAAAAAAAATGTAAACAGTTTTGTTTAGTTTCCAGTGTGATTCCTTGGGACAGTCATTTCTCTAGAAGAATGAATAGGTGGGGGTGTCTGGCAAGGTACATATCTGTCTCGTGTGTTTACTATTGTGAAATGCTTTCAACTGTACATGAAAAGAATAATTATGCGAATCAGTATTTCCTATTAAAGTCAATTATCAATATTGGTAATTAATATGAAAGTTTTGTACATCTATTACTAGGGCTTTTGATATTATGCAATTTTGATGATTTTGCTCAATGATCAATATCCATAATCGGTAAGCTTGTAAATTTTCAAGGAAAAGAACAAAAAAAATAGTCGGCACTAGTAGCCTTTGGAAGAAATCAGAGTTTCAGATATCAGGCATCAGAAAATAAACAATCTAGTGCCTTTCAGGAAGAAAAAAGGAAGGCCTGCTAATTCTGTAGGTACCAAACTGATGCCAGCCCAAATTTTTATCACTCATCATTATTTTACGTGCTAAATGGTGAATCTTAAAATCCTGGAGCAGACGTTATATTGTTTTCATCTATTGCTACAGTTTTGAATTTTTCTCTTGAAATCTTGGCTGTCAATTATGGAACGCTAAGGTTTAAAAGATTGAACTAGAATAGTCTATTCTTGTTTGAATTAGAGGTTGTGGCCTTTTAAGTTTCAATTGTTTAAACTATTTGTACATAGTTTGTATATGCTTAATTGTGTGTGCGTGTGTTTTAATTTATTTGTGGAATCAAAGGTTTTTTTTTTTTAATTATTTATGGACTTAGTTTGTGTTTAGTCATATCAAGATTTAGGTTGATAAATTATAAAATTTTAAATTGTTTACTTGTGTAGTAATAGTCTACCTAAAAAATAAATATATTCTACTTTGCCCATTGCGTGTAAGTTAACTCTAAAATGGACTATTTAAATTTGTTTATATAAATGTGATTATATTTTCTACTACTCCTTAACCTACGTAAAGAAGCTCTATAACAAGATAATTTGAGAATTTTTTTACAACACGTTCAAATTACATAAAAGTAATGTTTATTTTCAAATAAAAATTTGTCCATCAATTATGCGTTAACTAGTCCTATATCTCCTATGTCCTATGTTCCGCTCCTGTTCCAAGCAGATGGTTGTTTCCAATTCATGTGGTTTATTGCTTTGCTAGGCTTTGCTTGTTATTGCAGTAACCGAATGCCTTTACCTGCCAAAATAAATGACATCTTTTGATTGACAAACAATATCATTTGAGATAAATTTGATAATGTCTGTCATCATTCGAAAATTTGATAATGTCTATCATCATTCGACAATAAATAGGATTTGTTGAGTTGAATGGAAAGGAGATCATCATCGTCGGAACTGAAACTCGTCTGGTAAACATTAGATGATAAAGCTGCTAGAAACTTGGGAGAGAATACATAGCCGACCCACTTGAG
This sequence comes from Dimocarpus longan, assembly GCA_022984855.1. Classification (NCBI taxonomy): domain Eukaryota; kingdom Viridiplantae; phylum Streptophyta; class Magnoliopsida; order Sapindales; family Sapindaceae; genus Dimocarpus; species Dimocarpus longan. Next base: position 10,761,735 of record CM041024.1, read on the forward strand.
TGGTCGACTGGGCTCATCATTTGCCCATCATTGAAGTCCAAATGTGCAAGGTGATATCAACTAATTAATAATTAATTAATAATACCATACAATGCAGCTATCCATTATGGAAATCCAAAATGTCACAGGCATCTGACACCAATCATAATATCAGAATCAGATCGTGTAAATTTCCTGCAAAATTGAGATGTAAAGACCAAATCTCGTCAGCCACTTCCACTTACACCTTCTAGGCAAGACAACCCAATAAATATAATTTTGATTGCTTTGGCTGAACCACTCAAGCAAAACAAAGTATTTTATTAGAATCTCAAATTTTCAGAATTTTATTTCTGCCATATCTATTAACATCAAAATTTAATCTCGTGACATCAAAAATTTACAAAAGTTGAGAAAGCGATTTTGATGGAGTGGTAAAACCAAAAGCCCACTTACATGCCCTATAAAAGGTTGTGAGTTTAATTCGTAAGTAATTTTTTTTACGTACATGAGTTGTTTCTTTCCGTCTTTTAGGAGTTGATCCTTGGATTGCGTTTAAAGTCATATCATAGTTGATCCTCTCGTCTTTTAGGAGTCAATCCTCGAATTGTGCCTCATAATCATATCAGAATTGATTTTGACAGCACCTCGAATTAGTTGTAATAATAATAATTAAAAAATAATAATAAAAGTCTTTGATAAAGATCTTAGAAATCTAATATTTTGCTCTTAAGAATCGCTATCTAATTGTATAATTATCATATTCATTATTTCATTATCTACTAGTAATGTCGTGCCAGTCATATTCATTTTAAATCCTTTTCCCTTTTTAGGGTTTTCAAGAAACCAACATTTTTTTTTTTTTATCAAATCAACAAAAACGAAGCCCACCACAACGACCTCATACTGGGTTCTGAAGCACAAACAAAACATATAAAGAGAGAGAGCCGACTTGAAGACACACACACATACATGCAATACACTCAAAAGCCACAATCTTTACGATAAATATTGTGCAAAATTCAAATGCATAAAAAAATATTGAAATTTTATCTGAGACAAAAAATTATTAACATATATTTATCAAAAATATTTTTCTTTATTTTGGTCTAAAATAACTATATACCCATTGAAAATACGGCATATTTTTCTTTAAATTATTTTATCGCAAAGTTGCTAGCATCCGCGTAATACTCGTATCAATTTGTAGACAATTCAGCGCAAGACCCTATGAATCAATTCATTAAATGACAATTCTTCTTATAATTATACTTGACGTCAACTTAAGCAAGCAGATTCTACATAACAATTTTCTAATGCTCATAATTTTAGCATGATACATTTTTTAATTGATTTTTTCATTGTTCAGATTTTATATCATATTTGACAAAGCTACTACTTTTCCGGGTTCGGTGACGCTCCAATCACCCAAATGGCCGCAATTCTTAGTTGCGATAATTATTTATGTCAACCCTCTTTGTTTAAGAAGGAAAAAGAAAAAAATCTTTTAAAGGCTTTTTCAGGTGAGATGAATAATAAAATAATATTATTTATTTTATTCTTATATTTTTTATTGATGTCTTATTTTTATATTTTATTTATATATTTTATTGACCCATCCACTGTATCAACCACAAGATTTTTTTAAACATTTTTGGGGTTAGACGACGAAGAGTCACATCAAAGCTGGCTATTAACTCGGTATGTAAGTCCATTTGATGATTAAAAGCTTGCCAGAGTCATTAAAGATGAGAAATTTTCACGATTAACAGCTCAGCTGTGAGCTCTGACTTAATTATTTGCCTCTTCAGTCCAAGGCATAATCATAAACTTGGACGTATTTCCACCACCGACAACAACAGTAAAAGTTAAAAAACACTCAAAACTTAGTTAATTGCTCCAACGATAAACAAGAGAATGACCTTCTCACACGAGTTGTCACATGTCACATGCTGTCGGAATTTCTCAAATTTTTGTACAAATTGCAGAACCACACCGTATCATTTGGACTCTTTCTTTCTTTCTTTATTTGCTTTTGTGGTGTCATTCTAGGCACCCATTTGTAGCTAAAAGCTGGATGTCGACGGGGATCATGCATCTAATATTTCGGTTTTTCTTCTATCTTCGTATTTTGATACCACTCCTTACATTATTATAATGTAGCTAGTAAAAGCTATATCGACAGTTCAAATTGTTATGTTATCCAAACTGTTACACATCTATCCTAACTCTTACCTTGACATAAATAAGAGTGATGAGTATTTTAATAATATTATATTAATATTTTAAAATTTATTAAGATTAATAAATCACTAGAAAGATTTGTTCGAATTGAATTTATTATCGTATAAGATAGATAGATAAAGAGATAAAAAAAAAAAAAAATCTCTCCCTATTAATGGTAAAATAGAAAATACGAGGGTGTGAATTATATTTTATAATGATTAGTTCAAAGTGGATGTATATTTTGTTTTAAATAATTGTATTGGAGATAAAAAATATATATTTTCATATTTTTCTTATTAAAGTGGATCCAAATTCCAAAAAAAAAATGTTGATATGTCATAATTCATAATAGAATTGAAATATATATAATAGCATTGAATATGCTCATATTAGACTCTAAAAGAGAGCTTGTAGAGAAACTAAAAATTTGAAATTTTAATAAAAGTAAAAGAGTTTTAATTTTATTTTAAATATTATTAAAGCTCTTCTTAAATTTATGCCAAACAATAGTAAAAAATTTCAAAAGAGTTTCTCACCTTTAAAAAACAATTAAAGGAGTCAGTACCAAATACTTTCTTAAACGAGCGCGTGCCTAAAGTTGAATATCCGAAGTTTTTTTAGCAAATTACTTATTAAAAATTATATACAACTTCTTATATACTTTTTTTTTTTTTTTTTCTGAAAGAACAATTTCTTATATACTTGAGAGATCGAGCAGACAAACTTACTAAGTTTAGATTTTCTATTTTTAAGAAAAATAATTAAACACTAATTATTTCAAGTTGAAAAAAGTTCTTATAACAAATCATCTCATAGTTGAAGTAACTATTGTATTTCCTCTCCGTATTTCGTGATAAAGTTCAAATCTACACATTTTATCAAAAAAAAAATCTACACATGCACGCATATGTGTGTACATGAGATGAATTTTGCATGTTTACTTTGCAGGATTATCCGGAATCTCTTGCCACTTGCCAGTACCCAAGTTAATTTTATGATTCTCAAACACTTAAAACGAGCTTCCCAAACACAACCAAAAATAAATAAATAAACGATTGTCTTCTACCCAGTCCACCAGAAGATTTCTTCCTCACTTCCTTTGATATCTTCAGGTAACCAGCAATATAGAAGTTGAGATGGACCAGGAGAAGTCTCCCCTCGAATTCCAACCTCTGAAAAGGGTTCTGAAAATGGTGCAAGTTCGGCCAAGAAAGTTTGTGAAAAGGTTGTAGAGTTGAAGCAAATGCGGTTGGCGGGACCTCTTGTTGCGGTTAGTTTCTTGCAGTATAGCTTACAGATGATATCAGTTATGTTTGTTGGTAACCTCGATGAGCTCTCTCTTTCAAGTGCTTCCATGGCTACTTCGTTTGCTGGAGTTACTGGTTTCAGTTTCATGGTATTTTTCTTTTTTAATTTATTTGCTATTGCCACCTTGATTCTCTTTTTATTATTCAATTTTTGCACGTTTAGTTTCTTTAAGTATTCATTTTTTATAAGATCATCTCTATCACAATCAATGTCAAAGTCATTCTTTTTAGCTCCAAATACTACCTAGTCTAATGTTTTAGATCATATATATGCATATAAAAAAAATTACAAAATTTATTCATAAGGATTTGTGCTTTAGCACTCTGATTAAAAATCCAGTTTGAAGGAATTAAGTGGGGAGAGGTTATATTCGCAACCTGCAAGTAGCAGTATTTCGCATTCAATGATTATTTGATACGAGAAACTGTCACATTTGTCACACATTCATGATTACTATAATGAAACCATATTCAGCAAAGAAAAACTACACACAGGATTTCTACATCTATTAATTCATTATTGTGTTAGAATGTTACCCTTAAATTGGAAAATGACTTACTTCGTAGTTCCTTGCACTGACAGATAATGGACAAATGATCCTAATCACATAGATCCAACCCAACTCCGAACCCATCTTTGACAAGAAAAGTTTGCGTGGAATACGTAGTCACATTTCGAAATTGAAGAATTGCAAGTAACAACCGTAATCTTTTAACTTTATCCTTTATTTATTTTTTTTTGAAATACTGTTTTTACTTTTGTTAATTATGACTTATGAGTAGCTGGGAATGGGAAGTGCACTGGAAACATTATGTGGACAAGCATATGGCGCAAAACAGTATCATATGCTAGGAATACACATGCAGAGAGCTATGCTTGTCCTTACCCTTGTTAGCATTCCTATAGCTCTTCTTTGGGGATGCGCTGAGCAGGTTTTTACAATTCTTAACCAAGACCCAGAGATTTTAGTGCGTGCAGGGATATATGCTAGGTGGTTGATTACTAGCATTCTTCCTTATGGTCTGCTTCAATGCCAACTAAGATTCCTGCAGACACAGAACAATACATTGACATTGATGATGAGTACAGGAATTTCAAGATTGGTTCATGTCCTTGCTTGTTGGACTTTAATTTTTGGATTTGGATTTGGGAACAAAGGTGCTGCCTTGTCTATTGCCATCTCTTATTGGATCAATATGTTCATCTTGGCAATTTATATAAAATTCTCCTCAGCATATGAAAGAACTTGGACAGGTTTTTCCAAAGAAGCCCTGAAAAATCTCCTTGGATTAGGCATACCATTAGCTCTTATGGTCTGGTGAGTTTCGTTTTCCCTACAACTTAGATTAACGATTTCTATTTGTTGTGCTTAATTCTGCTAAACGCATCTGACCTTATTGTCTTTGTGACACTATCAGCTTGGAGCAGTGGTCATACGAGTTCCCGGTTTTCATGTCGGGTCTCCTTCCCAATCCCAAACTAGAAGCATCAATAATGATGTCTACACAAACGATGAGGAAGTAGTGAGATATATGGCAACGATAATGCCAATCCTTGCCATATCCAACTTCATGGATGGAATCCAGACTGTACTCTCAGGTTATTTTCCCAACAACGCAAAATCTAAATCCAGGACCATAATCCTCTCCAAATCAGACAATAGTAGGGTTAATAAGATATGATCTCATTAACATGATATAGGTACAGCAAGAGGGTGTGGTTGGCAGAAGATCGGTGCATATGTAAATCTAGGAGCTTATTACCTTGTGGGCCTTCCTTCTGCTCTGATTTTGACTTTTGCCTTCCACTTTGGAGGAAAGGTAGATTTTAGCTGTTAACATTTATAAATTCAATCCATCCAAGATTAAATGTTATATAATTAGGTTATTTCTTATAAGATTAAATTTTGGATAAATTTATTAATGGCATTAATCTTTTGAAAGCATATATTTAATGTCATTCTTGTGTAATTCATTGCCAATTGTGCAGGGACTTTGGATGGGAATCACATGTGGGAGTTGTCTACAGGCATTGATGCTTTTTGCCATTACAATGTTTACTGTCTGGGAGGACATCTAACTCCCTCAATTTTTATTCATATGTATATCATGATATCATTTCCTCTTATTGTACTCTGCTTTACTTGTTTCAGGCAAAGAAGGCCAAAGAAAGAGTTTTTGCCTCCACAATTCCTACAAATATAGCATCATGAGGTTGTTTTCTCTGTACTTTTTGCAATAAGTATTACAGTCTTCTTGTTTTGGAGAAAGATCCATAAATGTATTTTACAAAGCTTGATGCTAGAGCGTAGAAAGATCATGGTTTTGGCTGAGCCACATTTCATGGATCAAACAAGAACTCTGATGTGGGTGCAAATGAATGTTAGAGAAAACTGAGATGAGAAAAGAATATGAGAATAGTTATGAAAAAGTTCAGAAGAAAAGAGATGAGAAAAAAGATAACATAATTGGATGATGACTGAGATATCTTTTTCTCTCAGCTCTCAATGCTTTTTATTCATTCTCTTTTGTTTCGTACAACAAACTTGCTACAATTTTTCAGTTACAACTTCCAATTAAATTTTGTTGTAAACCTCAGTCTTTTGTCTAATACACTATTACTTATTCTAAGAATCTCGAAGGTCTCTTGATTTCTCTTTTTGGCCTGCTTATTACTTCATTCTGCTCTTTCACATGTGCAGTTGTCACTTTATTCACATCAAACTCACTATATTTATTTCTCTGTGAAGATAGAGCATAGACCACAACATGGTTTAATGGAACATAATTTCACCTCATCTTGTTGTTTAAACATATTCACTGTAGTCCTTTTTTTTTTTTTTTTTCTTGGTGAAATTTCAAGGTTTGTTTAATTTTTCAAGAGATAATCTGATCAACCACAGAGATGAAAAAGTGAAGACGAACTAGCGTCACAAATCAAACCCCTTAAAATTTCCAAAATGACCGATCCTTACTATTTTTAGTAAGCATCAGTTTCTCGAAGTGATAAATGGTGTAAACTGTTGGAAGATTTGTAGCCCCTACTTGAAATGAATGCCTTGATTGTAGTGAAGTTAAAGTAACGTAGGAGAAGAAACCATCACCATTAATTTCTGTCAAACATTATAATAAGACGGTGATATAATTTATATAATACAGGGACAAAATTTATATAATTTATTAATGACAGACATGGGGCTCACTATGCACATGCCATTCAATTCCTTTTCACTTCCCACTGCTCAAGCATTCAAGACTCTTTCAACTTGCAAGCTGATCAACCAAATAATATGATTAGACAGAATGATCACTTCAGCGGTTGATAGACAAACCCCATAATATATATATATATATATATATATATATTTGTTTGCATCTCCAACACCCATCCGTATAGACATTGAAGATGATAATTTGATTTTTTTTAAAAATAACTTGTTATATATTTTTTTGAATATTTTTGTTTGCATCTCTATCATCTACCCTTATGATGGATCATCTAGATGATAATATGATCTTTTTTTAAAAAAAAAAATCTAACTTTTTTTATGTGTTTTTCTAAAATATAAAATCTATTTTTTTAAGATCTTTACCATCCATGAAAACAGTCCAGATTTCAGTTTTTTTTTTTTTTTTTTTAAATTTAAATTTAATTTTTTTTTTTTTAAATTTTGAACTTTATTTATTAGTGAGCATCGTTGACTAACGGAGTAAGAGTATCTTGTAATGAAAAGTAAACTTATTTCCATCTGAATAAAATCATACCTTAAAGGTCTCAGTGCAATTGCTTCTTAAATTTATTAAAAGTAATTTTGTGTAATTATTTTTTTTTATCCCATCCTTATCCTCTACCAAATGAAGCCACAATAAAGTCAAATGCTGAGGCAGCGTAGGATAAATTCTGGAAACTGTTTCTAGCAGTGGCGAATCCAGAAAATTTATTCAGGGAGATACATAAATAAAATAATAAAAGTATCAAAAATTAAAAATATACTAAATGTGTAATATTTTTATGTAAAACAATGTTCAATAACGCTATATAGTTTAAATAAAATAAAACATACATTATATTTAGGTAAAACAAATAGTCATATGTTTAAAAATCATAATGAAATCATTAAAATAAATAAAAATAAATAAACTACATAAAATTATAATCTTTCTCGATAAGACTTTATATCTTGAAATCGTTTCATGATAACTACTTTACCAATTTTATCAAAAATATCTTTCTCCACATACACAAACAAGCTATCATTTAACCATTGATCTTCTATTCGATTACGTAATTTAGTCTTCACAATATTCATAGCAGAAAACATAATAAAAAATTTTAATAATAATTTATTGATTCTAAATAAAATAAAACTATAAAGTAAATAATATTACATATATATAATTGAATTATGACAATAACAATATTACATATATATATAATTGAATCATGACAATACATTATACATGGATAATTTTAATACAATAATTTAAAGTTTAAAATTTTAGGATTTATCGATGAGATATATATTAAATTTAAATTATTAAAAAATAAATAAATTAAAAAAATAATTAATTTAGGAAACTAACCTGATAAGTCATAATATGTCAAAATGAAAATAAAGAGATGTCAAATAAAGATGAGAAAAAAAAGAAAAAAAAATTATTCGTTAAAATTATAAATTATCATGATAAATAGTATTTATATAGAAGAGAATTAAAAGAATAAAACTGAAAAAGAAAATATTAATTAATTAGGAGTAGAAAAAATATTAAAAGTAGAAAAATTAAATCTAATTGAAGTAAAAAAATAGAAAAGTAAGTTAATTTTATTAGAAACGGAGAAAATAAATAAAGTAATAAACAATTAAAAAGAAAAGAAAAAAGAGACATAAGACACGTTGAACAAAAGGTTGCCCTGTAGATGCTGTGCAATCAGCATGTGTACCAGCGCTGCAGTCTGTAACTATAGATAGTTTAGTTTTTTTTTGTTTTTGTTTAAATTATTTCTTTTGTACAGTAAATTTAGTAATTGTTTTTTAGAATTTGAGGGGGCACGTGCCCCCTGACCCAACAGTGGGTCCGCCACTGGCTTCTAGGGTATCTCTGTATTGTCGAGAATCATAGATATATATATTAAAATATAATGTCCCTGCACGTTTTCAGTTTTAAGATCTTCAGGATCTCATGTGGTCAGTAATCCAACGTGATTTCAGACTTGGGAACACTTAGCATTGTCTTCCACACATATACATCTAAGCTGGAGAGTTCTTCCTCATTTTCTTTCATATCTTGAGATTTACAGGAACTTATCAGGTGAGATGGATCATGAAGACACAAAACCTACTCTGGACTCCCCTCTAATTGCAAGCTCTGAAAAGGGTTTCGGATATGAAGATTATAGTCTTGCTAAGGATAAAAAAGCAGAGATAATTGTAGAGTTGAAGAAGCAAATGCGGTTGGCAGGACCTCTGATGTTGGTCAGTTTTTTACAGTATAGCTTACAGATGGTATCAGTCATGTTCGTTGGCCACGTCGATGAGCTTTCGCTCTCAAGTGCTTCTATGGCTACTTCATTTGCCGGAGTTACTGGTTTTAGTTTCATGGTAGTTGCCCTTGCTTAAATTTTCTCCCGCTTTTAAAATTCAAGTTTGTTTTTAATGCCACGTTAATATTTGATTTCCATTTCATTGTTTTTTAATATTTGGGTCATAAACAATATTTGTTGGACAAAATTGCCCTTGAAAAAGATTAACTTCATTTTCCCGAATCTCTTCTCCCATCGAAATCCTTAGATTTCACACAATTTTATGTTTTTAGGTGTGAGATCCTATCTTTTAATATTAGAAAACAATTTTTTTTTTTTTCGTTTTTGTCTTCTAGTGTTTCTTTAAGGTTATAAAATTAGGATCTCTTACTGAGAAAGTCTGTCTAATTTGCTGTAGGATTAACGATTGACTTGTTCACATCTCTCAAAATCAACTTCAAAGTAAATTTTTTTCTTTTCAGTGTAAATCAACTTTTGTCTCTAAAAACTGGCTAGCCTTGTTCTTAATCCTATTCATTTAGATACGACATCAAGAAAGATAACCAATCCATTAATGGTTCAAGAAATATCAATTTAAAATAGGTGAAATCAGCGCAAGTATATATACAATGGCTCCTAACTTGGATTTTATCTAACTTGCGAACAGATGGGAATGGGAAGTGCTCTGGAAACATTATGTGGACAAGCATATGGAGCAAAACAGTATCATATGCTGGGCATACACACACAGAGAGCCATGCTTGTTCTTACTCTTGTGAGCATTCCTATATCAGTCCTGTTGGGCTGCACACGGCAAGTTTTGACAATTTTTAAACAAGACCCAGACATTTCATTGCATGCAGGGATATATGCTCGTTGGTTGATCCCTAGCATTCTTCCATATGGCATTCTTCAATGCCAACTAAGATTCCTGCAAACACAGAATAATGTTTTGCCATTGATTATGAGCTCAGGAATTTCAAGTTTGGTTCATGTACTAGCTTGTTGGGCTTTAATTTTCAGGTTTGGATTTGAGAACAAAGGCGCTGCATTGTCTATTGCCGTTTCTTATTGGATCAATGTATTTATCTTGTCAGTCTATATAAAGTTCTCTCCAGGATGTGAGGAGACTTGGACGGGTTTTTCCAAGGAAGCCCTGGAAGACCTCCTTAGCTTTGTTGAACTAGGAATACCTTCAGCTCTAATGGTCTGGTGAGTTTTATTCTTCCTATACTTCTCTTTATTTCGGGAGCTTCATATACCTTTCAATGCATGAGTAGTCATGCTTCCCAAAAATATTTATATATTTTTTGGAAGAAAAAAAAACAACAACTAGCAATTCTGCTAAATGTATCTAATCTTAATTGCCTCCGTGACATTATCAGCTTGGAGTACTGGTCATTCGAGTTCTTGATTTTCATGTCTGGTCTTCTTTCCAATCCCAAGCTAGAAACATCAATGATGTCTATCAGGTTTGCATATCCATATACTCTAAATTGTCTTGGAATCCCCTGATTTAAATTGCTTCACTAATTACATAAAGAATAACCACAATTCTGTCTTCCAACATCTTAAAATCATATTCCATGCCTTTTTTACTAATTTTAGTATGCCTCAATTGCTTATATCAACCAAATTACTATGCAGCTTGAACACAAGTTCAGCGGTTTTCAGAATACCCTTTAGTTTTGGCAGCACAGTAAGGTAGATGTGCATAAATATGATCCATAACTGACATTTTTATATAGCTGATGTATATACTGACTCTTTTTCTTTTACTTCCGTGATTAAAGCACGAGAGTTTCAAATGAGTTAGGTGCAGGTAGACCCCATGCTGCACGTCTAGCGGTATGGATTGTAATGTTCTTGGCAGTTACTGAGGGTCTACTGCTAAACTTAGTTGCAGTTGCTTTACGGTACGAATGGGGCTATATGTACACTAATGACGAGGAAGTAGTAAGATATCTAGCTTCGGTAATGCCAGTCCTTGCGGTATCCAACTTCATCGATGGAATGCAGGCTGTATTCTCAGGTTTAAGCTTCTTTAAAAATATTCAATATCTACATCCAGGAACCAAATCTGGCCATAGCAATTTTTTATTGAAGAAAGAAGTAAAGTAGAATACATTGATGTAATTTGTATCTTGTGCTTAGGTCAATCAAACCATGTATATAATCCTGAATAGCTTGAAACTTACTGATTTGAAATGATTTCTTTACCATTACATAGGCATTGCTAGAGGGTGTGGTTGGCAGAAGATTGGTGCATGTGTAAATCTAGGAGCTTATTACCTTGTGGGCCTTCCTTCTGCTATAATCTTCACTTTTGCCTTCCACTTTGGAGGAAAGGTAAGAATTTAATCTTTCGCATATATTTTATGTCATTCCTGTGTAATTTATTCCCAATTTTGCAGGGACTTTGGATGGGAATAATGTGTGGGAGTGGTGTACAAGCATTGTTGCTTTTTGCCGTTACAATCCACACAAATTGGGACGAAGAAGTAAATTGAAACCTTAACTTTCATTTGCAAAGTAATAGACACATGGTACATGCATAGGATGATATCATTTCCTCTCATTGTTCTCTGCTTAACTTGTTTCAGGCAAAGAAGACCAAAGCAAGAGTGTTTACCTCCACAATTCCAACAGATTTAGCATCTTGAAACTGTTTACTCTAATATCTTGCATAGAAGGATTAAATTACACCTTGCAATTTTGGAACAGATCCATAATTTCAGTTTACAAAAGTTGATAACACACCTACAGAGAAATCTGAACCCATAAAGAAGAACGAAGGCAGAGCAGCCACACTCATGGATCAAACAAGGACTTATGATGTACTTGTCTAAAGATTAGCATGGACCAAAACAGAGCTTAATAAAATTGAGTCATTGAAAATGTTGTGCATAATATTTTTACTTCATGTTCTTGGCACTTTATTTATATTTCTTCCATATTCATCTAGCACTAAAACAATGTTCCTCTAATTGAAGTGGCAGCTTTTGACATAATAAAGCAGCAACCTCAGATAATCATTTGAAGAATTATTAATAGCACAACTCAAACACCCTAAGAGACTGCTGCATGGCAACAAAAGTAGTCTTCTTCAAAATTGATATGCATCATTTTCAGAAATCTAAAGACTATAAAATTAATCGATGCAAAACATGTTATATAATCATACCCACAATCTGTTAAGGTTAAAAACCTTCTTTCTTTTTGAAATAAGGTTAAAAACCATTTAATGCTGGCTCTCTACAGTGTTAAATGTATCCAAAAACCTTTTCTTTTTTTATTTTTATTTTTTGGCAGCCCGCATCACCATGGTCACCATGGATCACGCATACAAACGGTCAACCAATGCCAATGCTGTATGGCCTTGGAAGCAACCATCTTTCAAGGTTTGACGTTACTACCCACATGGGAGGCTTTTAAATTTTACATGCTTTTCTCATTAATGTTATTTAATTCATCTTCTGTAGTTGTCAATGAAATTTACATATACCTAACAAATATCAAAGTAATACTGCCGCTGAAAAATTGTAGAAATGGCTATAAAATTATTAGACTTCTAGTTCATTTACTAATAATGTAAAACACGGCCATGCCAATTTTGAGAGAGGTCCATACCACGTTCATCACTGCTCTCTCAATATAAAAGTCATAATCAATCTTACGTGTAGGATCAAGTTTTGGAAAGTGCTTATTGATATCATCGTTTTTTTTTAAGCTAAAGCCGAACATGTGTTCCCATGAACAGGAGAAAACTAGTCTGCACAAGGTGATATGATATCATCAACTTTTATTTATATGTAAATGTAATGCTGTTCCCTTGTTTTCAATTTTAGAGGTCATCAGGATCTCTTTGTCAGTTGATCCAAAGAGATATTAGCTTATAATGTGAGATGGATCAAGAAGACATAGAATCTATTCTGGAATCCCCTCTACTTCCAATCTCTGAAAAAGGATTCGGATATGGTGATCATAATCTGGCCAAGAATAAAAAAGCAGAGATAATTGTAGAGTTGAAGAAGCAAATGCGGTTGGCAGGACCTCTGGTTTTGGTTAGTTTCCTACAATACTCCTTACAGATGATATCAATCATGTTTGTTGGCCACCTTGATGAGCTGTCTCCGGCGAGTTCATTTGCTCAAGCTACTTGTTTCAGTTTCGTGGTAACGTTTTTGAGTTGTACCTGCTACCATAATTCTTTTTTTGAGTTCTACTCATCTGATTTCTTAAAACACTCCATTTTATATGACTACAACACTGAAAAACAAATAATGAAGAACTATTCATCAGTAAACCCAAAAAAATACAAGAGTTCTATTGCTAGTAATCATTATGCTTGTAACTTCGAGTCATTAACAAAAAAAGATCACCCCTCAAGTTAGAACATTTCTTTTTCATATTAGTGATAGAGGTTTGAGTCTCGCTATGCGCATTTGTCAGCATGTGCAAGTAATTTTCTTCTCCGGATGTTATGGAGGTAGATTTTTAGGTTACAATTGAACTGTTTGATCTCTTTAAGTTCTAGTAAATTTTAACTATTAATGTTAGGTTACCTTTTAATTGCTTAAAAGAAAAGAAAAATTAAACCCCCACAATAGAAGTTATCTAATTAGTAGTACTTTTATTTGTCAAATGATTATAAAATAGTCCAAAATCAAATAATAAAGCCACAATTATGAAGATAATTGTAGATGAGTTCTAACCCCATGATTCACAAACCAAATTTTGTCTTAAATCTGTACTTACATTACACTTGTACATATGCATACTTGATAATCCTGAGCCTCTTTTTTTTTTGGTAAAAAATTATGATTAGATGGGAATAGGAGGCGCTCTGGAAACATTATGTGGACAAGCATATGGGGCAAAACAGTATCATATGCTGGGAATACACATGCAGAAAGCCATGCTTGTTCTTACACTAGTGAGCATTCCTATAGCTCTTCTCTGGGGCTTCACAGAGCATGTTTTCACAATCCTTAAACTAAACCCTGACATTTCAATGCGTGCAGGCATATATGCTAGGTGGTTGATCCCTAGCATTTTTCCTTATGGTCTGCTGCAATGCCAATTAAGATTCCTACAAACCCAGAATAATATATTGACATTGACGATAAGTACAGGAATTTCAAGTCTGGTTCATGTTCTTGCTTGTTGGACTATAATTTTCAGATTTGGATTTGGAAACAAAGGCAGCTGCCTTGTCTATTGCCACCTCTTATTGGATAAATGTGTTTATCTTGGCAATTTATATTAAGTTTTCTCCAGATCGTGAGAAAACTTGGACAGGTTTTTCCAATGAAGCCCTGGATAATATTCTTGGCTTTCTTGAATTAGGCATACCTTCAGCACTAATGGTCTGGTGAGTTTGTTTTATCCTACTCTAGCTTAACAATCTATAATTATTTTCTGGAGCTTAATTTACCTTCCAGTACTTGAGTTTACATGCTTCCAGCAAAGCTGGCACACTTTTGCTCTCCAAGTATATCATTGTATTGTTCTTGTGACAATTTTCAACTTGGAGCAGTGGTCACTTGAGTTCCTGGTTTTCATATCAGGTCTTCTTTCAAATCCCTTGCTAGAAACATCAATGATGTCTATCAGGTTTGCAATTCCTTGTGCTACTTATTGTCACTAATATAAAGAAGAGCCGCTACTATCTTTTAGAACAGCATTAGAATTCCCAAAAGTAAAAAAAATTACCTGTTGAAAAGGCGTAATTTTGAAAATTAAACTGTCCTGTCCACTAATTATTTTCTTTAGCGTTTGCTATCCCTCCACTGCTAATTCCAGTTTGCCGCAACTGCTAATGTCAAACAATTTACTCTGTAGCCTTGATACAAGTGCAGTGGTCTTCAAAGTCCCGATTGGTTTTGGCAGCGCAGTCAGGTAGATATGCTGAAACACTAAACATAATCGTGGTTGAAACATGATATATTTATTCTAACTGTTTGCTCCTCTTTCTTCTCATGATTCCTTGCTTAAAGCACAAGAGTTTCGAACGAATTAGGAGCAGGCAGGCACTATGCCGCACATCTTGCAGTACAGATTGTGATGTTTTTAGCCGTTACACAAGGTCTACTTGTAAGCTCAGTTGCAGTTGCTGTACGGAGCATATGGAGCTACATGTACACCAATAATGAAGTAGTTGTTAGATATCTAGCATCAGTAATGCCAGTCCTTGCCATATCCAACTTCATCGATGGAATGCAGGCTGTACTCTCAGGTATAAGCTTCTTTCCCCGTAAAGCAAGTATGTTTATATCGACTAAACAATTATTCTTCTCCAAACAGTTTCTGATCGAATAAATAAAATAAATTAGTTATATTGGTGTAATTGACATCTTATGCTTAGCCCAAGCAAATCATGACTGCATATATATTCCTGATAACCTATAACATACTGATTAAATATGATTTCTTCACCATAATATAGGTGTTTCAAGAGGGTGTGGTTGGCAGAAGGTTGTCGCATATGTGTAAATCTAGGAGCTTATTACATTGTGGGCCTCCCTTCCGCTATAATCTTGACTTTTGTCTTCCACTTTGGAGGAAAGGTAAGAATTTAATCTTTTAAAGAATATATCTAACCGTCCTTGTGTGAATTAATTCCAATTGTACAGGGACTTTGGATGGGAATAATATGTGGGAGTGGTCTAAAAGCATTGCTGCTTTTTGCCATTACAATGTGCATAAATTGGGAAGATGAGGTAAATTAAATCCTGACCTCCATAATTTTGATTTGCAAGTAACGCATGCATGGTATGTGCATGATATCAAGGCATTATTGTCTCTTACTGTAGATCTAACTTGTCACAGGCTAAGAAGGCCAAAGAAAGAGTGTTTGCTACCACAATTAGTACAACTGTGGCATCATGAGGCTGCCTACTCTGTATGTTTTTGCATAGATGGATTATATTAGCCTTCAGCTTCAGAGAAAGATCCTCACATATGCTTTACAAAAGTTGACAACACGATCACAAAGAAATCTGAGATTTAGAATAGACCGATGATGTTATCATTGCTTTTACATTACTTCTCTTTTCCAGTTCATCAAAATACAAGTTGATCATCTTTTGACAGCCAGCTACACTCCTTACTCCTTAGCATTTTGGATTCGATTCCTTTTCTGCATGATCAGGAAACGTGACTTCTATCTCACTTTACTAGTAAAGACTGAGAAGTTTCGTACCAATTGGGATCAGGGCCCTAATTTAAAGGTTCTTAACTTTTTTCTTTTATGCACCACTTTACATCTTTATGTGATGTTTACCAAGACTACGATTATTCTTTTCATGATATCTCACCTATGGCTATTCTAAGTTGATAGAACTCCGGTGCAACAATGAATCCAAAAATCTACTTAAAGAGGTGACACTTCGTATAATAATTATAAAATCAAGAAACTAAGGTATTTGAATTTTTTTTTGCAATGTTTACTTCGATTTCTAGAAGGATGTTATATGAAACAAAGATAATTAAAATACATAATTAGTAGGAGACATGTAATTTTACCCCTTACAAGATTGTAATCAAAATTTCTTTGAAATAACATTCTTAATACAAGTGCAAAAATAAAAACATATCAATTGTGAATTGATTGTCCACTAACTTCTTTTTTCTTGATGAGAGGAGTTCGAATTTTTATTACTAAAACAAAATTACTTTGGAGATATGTCTTATTTATAATGAAAGTTGTTATTCAGAGTGCAAATATCTTCTTTACTATGAAAGTTACATATCAAACTACACTTATATTTTTTTATCTAATATATATATATATAGATTTATAACAAAATAAAATAAAATTAAAATTAAAAATTAAAAAAAATATAATTCGTATGAGTTTTTTTAATTTATGAATTTTACATATAAAATAGTTTATATAATAGAAAAATAATTCACACCAATGATTATGAAAGCCAAGTCATATTCCAATTAAACAACACTATATGTTTTATTCTCAATAATTCATGTAAACATTAGGAGTGGACATCTTCAACCCAACTTGACAGACCCAACCCAACCAAACTCGATCATTTTTTATTGGACTGGATTGGGTTAAATCTTAAAAAAAAAAAAAATAGGATATGTTGGTTTGAGTTGAGTTGAAAATTAAATTGGGTTGGATTGGATTGAAAAATTTTCAATCTAACCTAACCCAAACTCAATAAACACCCATCCCTAATTCTAAACCCAAGATTTTCTTCTCCCTCTATAATAACACTTGCTAGAGGTGAGGATTAATGTCAGCCTTTATAGTGAATTGAATCATTTATTTATAATTATTAAATCTTTATTTATACTAATTTTATTTATAATCAAATAACTAAAACTATGAAAGTTATTAATTAAACCGTTTGTACCTTTGTGGTGAATTAAATCCAACTCGATTAAACCCAACTCGGTCAGGTCAGGTTGAGTTGAAAATTGTTCAATTCAACCCATGTTAGGTTGGGAGATTTCTAACCCAACCCAACCCGAAACCAAAAACACCCACCCCTAGTAAACATGATATAGGTTGTGATAAGAAAAATAATTCACAAGGAGTATAATAATTTTCAAAATCAAAATGTTTCAAATTTAAAGATCAATATGTGGGATAAGTCATAGTTCCATCTTTTTCCAACCATGGTACAAACCCTATATGGTGTACTATGTTGGAAAAATAAAAGAGGAAAAGCACTTTGTTTTGGTGGGGAAAGGATTATTTTGGGGGAAAAAAAAAAGGAAAAACAACGTGTTTTGATGGGAGAAGGAATTGAATAGTAATGTCCATTATTTTGGGAAAAAAAATGAGAAGAAGGAACATGTTTTGATGAAGGAATTAAACCGTAGTGGGTGAAAATCAAAAGGTGCCGGTGGCATTGGGCTAGCCTTTTTATTTTTTTCACCCACTATGGTTCAATTCCTTCTCCCACCATATTTTGGTGGGGGATGGATTATTTTTGGAAAAAAAAAATCAAGGAAAAGCAACATGTTTTGGTGGGGGGAAGGAATTGAACCGTAATGTATATTATTTTGGGGGAAAAATGAGAAAAAAACAACATGTTTTGATGGGGAAAACAATTGAAACCATAGGGGAAGAATCATTTTGAAAGAAAAAAATGACGAAAAAGCAACGTATCTTATTGGGGGAACGAATTGAACCGTAATGTGCATTATTTTGGAAACAAAAATGGGAAAAAACAACATGTTTAAACCTTGGTGGATGAAAAAATAAAAAGGCAAGTCTCATGCCATCAACACCTTCCTATGTTTGTGACATTATATAGCATTTTACTTATATATTTAAATATTTAACGACTAGAGAGGGCACATGCCCTGCTTGGGTCTAAGCTAGGTCCGTCTTACTGTGATGTAAATGGATTTTTTCTTCGTTTTGAACTATTACAAATTCACGAATCCACAAAGAGAAATAAATTTGAACTCGCACAATTTGTTAGTATATTTGGGTTTTCTTATCTTGTGATTTTATTGAGTATACTTATAATTATATTATTTGATTAATGTATTTTAAAATAGAATAATTTGATTCTATACTTTTTGTCTTATGCTCTAAATCTTCTATTAAGAATTTGTCCTAAAGTTCTGTCTTCCCTTAGAAGTAACATTAAGGGCGTACATGGCCACCGGGACATATGGTGGGCTTGGAAAAGAAATTTTCCAATCCAATTATATATGGTGTTTGGTGGTAACTCAGGATGAAAAACATCATCCCAACCACCAATGAGACCCACACTTCCACTAATTTTAGTGGGAAATGAAATCCCGATCAAGCGAAATTTTATTTATTTTTTTAATATTTCATTTACAATAAATTTTTATAAATTAAATATATTTAACAAATATAAATTTATTTAAAATAATTTAATAGAGTTTATAATTTTAATATCAATTAAAAATAAATTAATTTAGTAAAATTCAATACCAATTACACAAAATGTGATATAATACTAATTTAATTCTATCAAATCCTATCTCATTTCATCTTTTATAATACTGTCACATCTCATCTTATCCAATCAGACACACCAAATGAACTTGATACTATGAAAGATATCTCAATAGATAAGAATAACTTTATGTGATTAACTGAACCTACAATTGAGCATCAAATTATTGTTGGATCACTTTGAAGTGCTTTTGACAAAGAACTTTTACATTTTGGTTAGAAATACTTATAAACTTAACTCAAAAGTTAAGGAAAAGGTTAGTCTCTGACTGCCTGTTCTGAGTTCTATTTATAAGTAATATAATACCTATTATGAGTGTTTTTCGGATTATCTAAATAGCTTAAAGGGAGCCCGTGAGATTGGCAGCTCAAGCCATTGGACCTAATAAGCAAGGCCCAACATAGAAGTTCATGAACAGACTAAGGTAGCCTTCCACGATGTCGAGCCCGTTGACCTATTATAACGAAGTCCAGATCGGTCGATAAGCATTCCTATTGTAACGATCTCGAGTTCGTAGGACCAGTCCGTTTACTCAGCAATTTCAGCCCGTTTTTGTCCCAGTTCGCCCAGTGTCAGCTCAGAACAGTAAGCTAGCGTATCTTGCACGATAAGAAGGGTTATTTCACCTAATGACAGCCTAATTCTGAGAAATCTCATTTAACCAGCATGGGCTAGTGTCCAGCCCAACGTGTTGATAGAGTTGACCTAACGAAAGTCAGAAGCATTAAATGTGATCTAGAAGCATTAATTGTAGTTCATTATGTCATCTTGTCTTATTGTTCTCTTCTGTAGCTCTTCATTCTCTATAAATATTTTATAAATAGAGGAAGACTTTCATTGTATACTAGAGCGAGACACTTGAGAGAAAACATTGCCATCATTCTGCAGAAATAGAGAGATAATGGACGTAGGTAGATTAAAAAGGTCGAACCACTTTAAAAATCTGTATTGTTTGCATTCTTCCTTGGCTTCTTCTTTTTGCTCTCTTCTTCTGTTTCTTGTTTGTGATCTTCTTACGTTGCGGCATTGGGCTTGAAGAATCTCGTTGACTAGTTTTCCACGTCAACAATACCCAATGAATCAATGTAAGCAAAGAAAAAATTATACTACATTCAAAATGGTTGGTGAAAAATTAAATGCTTTAAATTAATTTTTCTGTGAAAAATTATTATTATTATTTTACAATTAAGGGTTTGTCATTGATCTATCAAATACTACATGTATAGTTCATACTCTAATTACATATAGGATATTTTCACATATATACATGCATATAACATAAACTTAAATTTCTTACCACACACATGTAGAAACAGGGGTGAATACTGGAAGAGGGATTTGAATTTTAAATCTAAATATTAGTTGGAATGTAGTTATTAATTTTAGTATTACACCAATGTTTAAGTGTTCCCAAAAATGTTATTTATATTTTTTGAATAAAAAATAATGTTTTGTATATATCAATGCAGGATTAAGCAAAACGTATTTCCGATACATATGTATTCTTATAATAAGCAACATAGGATTCCTTTTTCACAAAATCATAATTATAAATTACTTTAAATGGAGTATCTATTCTATTTTCTTTGAAAGTGGGATATTCTTCATTTATATCACATCAATATGCCATGTGACAATAAAAATAAATGCCGTAATTTAAATAAAAGATTTACCCTAACATTTCATCATAAATGGGCACCTACCATCTACCATTTTCCAATTGTTGAGTCTCATTGTTGATTTGATTATTAAATTAGAATGTCATTGCGGATTACAAGTTTTATAGGGGCTGACACAGTCAGTATCCGTTGAGACTTGCATAGTTCAAGCGTTACAATTGACGTGTCAATGTCATGTCGAAATTTACATAAATCACGCACAATAATCGCAATGCAATGAATTACTCTCATGATAGAAGAAGAATTTCCATCTTTATCTTTTAACGTGGTAGGTGAAACAAACCAACCCCTTACATAAACTGTAATCAGCCCATCCAATACTTGGTGCGCATACATAATATGAAGTGAAACAAAATACGTATGTAGGATGCATGCTGGAAAGGGCTTCTTGGTAGCGTCAATAATTACTATAAACATGCATTTCCAGTGTTTAAAATGTAAAAGAATTTGAGGATCATTGGCCTAAGTCATTTCACCTGGGGAGTTCCTCTTTAAATTTTTTCATATATTTAACAACTTAGGGAGTCATCAAATGGATCAAGAAGTCTCCGAAACTAGTGTGGAATCGCCTCAAATTCCAAGCTCTGAAAAGGGTTTGAGATATGGTAATAGTTTGGTTAAGAATAAGTATGGTGAGATAATTGTAGAGTTGAAGAAGCAGATGGGGTTGGCAGGACCTCTAGTTGTGGTCAGTTTCTTGCAGTGTAGCTTATTGATGATATCAGTGATGTTTGTCGGTCATCTTGGTAAGCTTTCTCTTCCAAGTGCTTCCATGGCTACTTCATTTGCTGGAGTTACTGGTTTCGGTTTCATGGTAAGCTTTTCCTACCCTGCATTATATCTTCTTTTCATTTTCTTGTGTCTGAAGGAACCTCATCACAATTCTCTTTGACATAATCATGTCTTTTTACAACATATTACTGAAAATGTATGTTTTCTTAATTACGATTAGCTGGGAATGGGTAGTGCACTGGAAACACTGTGTGGACAAGCATATGGCGCTAAACAGTATCACATGCAGAGAGCTACGCTTGTTCTTTCACTTGTGAGTGTTCCAGTAGCTGCTCTCTGAGGCTGCACAGAGCAAGTTTTCACAATTTTTCCACAGGACCCCAAGATTCATTGCATGCAGGGACATATGCAGGGTGGTTGATACCTAGCATTCTTCCTTTTGGCCTTCTTCAGTGCCAACTGAGATTCCTGCAAAGCCAGAGTAAAGTATTGCCATTGATGATAAGTACAGCAATTTCGAGTTTAGTACATATTATTGCTTGTTGGACTTCAATTTTTAGATTTGGACTGGGAACAAAGGTGCTGCCTTGTCCATTGCCATCTCTTATTGGATCGACATGCTTATATTGGCAGTATATATAAAGTTCTCTCCAGCATGTGAGAAAACCTGGACAGGATTTTCCAACGAAGCCCTGGAGAATCTCTTTGAGTTTCTTGAATTGGGCATACCTTCAGCTCTTATGGTCTGGTGAATTTTTCCAACATGCAGCTTAAGATCAACAATTTCTATTTGCTGAGCATAATTTACACTCCAATGCATAGGTTTTCATGCTTTTGCTAAAAGCTGGCAATTCTGGCTAAAGGAGTATTTATTCTTTTATCTTTTTCAGCTCAGAGCAATGGTCATATGAATTCCTGGTGTTCATGTCAGGTCTGCTTCGTAATCCCAAGCTGGAAACATCGATGATGTCTATCAGGTTTCACATTCCATATGTCCCATATTGGCTTGGACTTTTTTAAAATTCAGCCATGATCTACCTCTCACAACCTCATGAGAGTTTATGTGTGACATAAAACAACAATTAAAATAACCTGGTGACATAAGTTTCCAATTTCCAGAAATAAGCTTTATTCTGGTTATAAATTCTGCTCTGCGGTCTCTTGCTAATTTGCAACAATTTACTCTACAGCCTTAACACAAGTACAGTGATCTTCAGAGTTCCCTTTGATTTCGGCAGTGCTGTAAGGTAGATTTGTTAAAACACAACATATAAACATAATGGACAACACCTGCCAATATATTCTGATTGTTTTCTTCCCCTGTTGCTTCCATGCTTAAAGCACGAGAGTTTCAAATGAGTTAGGTGCAGGCAGACCTTATGCTGCACGTCTTGCAGTACAAATTGTGATATTCTTGGCAGCTACTGAGTGTCTATTTGTAAACGTAGTTGCAGTTGCTCTCTGGAGCAGTTGGGGCTACATGTACACCAACGAAGACAAGTAGTAAGATATCTGGCGTCCATAATGCCAATCCTTGCCATAAAGAACTTCATGGATGGAATGCAAGTTGTATTATCAGGTTAAGCTTGCTTCCATGACACAGATCTACTTCTGTTAAACAAATATTCTTCTTCAAATCAATTCATAGGAGCAGTATTGAGTTAGGAGAAGCCATATTATATTACATGGTGGTGGAGCCGCAATTTGTCATTTTGGTGAAGTCATATTATTTGAGTGAAAATAGATATGATTAAGTAAAGGTGGCTTTGACTTGGTATATATGCATGAAGAATTTGATCACTGACAATTTTTTATATATTAAATTGGTTTAACTTATTCATTTTAAATTTGAATTCTTCGTGTCAAAGGAACTGTCATTACAATATTATATTATTTGTTTCATTGTGAAACATGTTTGATGACCTCCTTGTATTGTCTATATATAAGCATGAGTAGTTAGTTATTTAAAATATTACATCTCAAGTCCCATGTCCTAGATCTTAGGTACATTTGAGAGTTCTTTTCTCCTTAATTTTTTCCTAAAATTTTAGAGAGAGATTATATTGTAGTTGTTGATTTAATAAAATTCTTCTAATTTTGGTCCGTGAATATTTCCATCACATTAAGGGTTTTACTATGTAAATCTCGTGTCCACTATTTTATTTTATTTTTTCCATTTTCTTCCAATATTATTCTCAATTTCATGTTTACATTGAGATTAAAATAGTATCGGATTGTCATAACATAAACAAATAATATATATAATCTTGTATAAGAAATATCAAGTGATTAATTAGAGATCCTTTCACTAACTATACTGTAGGTACTGCAAGAGGCTGTGGTTGGCAGAAGATTGGCGCATATGTAAATCAGGGGGCGTGTATTGCGGGACTTCCAACTGCTATAATCTTGACGTTTGTCTTCCACTTTGGAGGAAAGGTTTGGATTTAATTTTTCAAAAGCATAGGTATATTATCTTTCTCGTGTCATGAATTACGAAATGTTGCAGGGACTTTGGATGGGAATCATATGCGGGAGTGGCTTACAAGCATAGTCGCTTTTTGCCATTACAATGTGCACAAACTGGGAGCAAGAAGTAAATAAAAATCTAAGCCCCTTTGACTTTTCATTCACAAGTAACAGACACATGGTATATGCATACAATGCTATCATTTCCTCTTATTGTTCTTTGCTTAACTTGTTTCAGGCAAAGAAGGCTAAAGAAAGAGTGTTTGCCTCCAGAATTCAAGAACATGAGGTATCATGAAGTTTTTTACTCAGAATTTTTTTGCATAGAAGGATTATACTATAGCCTGCAGTTCTGGAAATTCATTCGTAATTGTGGTTTATTAAATTTGAACACACTCTAAGAGAAATTCGAAGCTAGAAAGAAGAAACAAGGTTTCGGTAGAGCAGCACTTCATGGACCAAAACAGGTACTCACAATACCTGTCTAAAGATTAGCATAGGCCAAATCAGAGATAGATAAGCTGTACCAAACGTATACTTAATTAGATTGTCATGGAAAAAGTCTTCACAATAGTTGGTTATTAGATGTCCTTAGCATTCATCTAGAATAACCTTCCTCTAAAGTAGAACAGAAAATATCTATATTGCATACAACTCAGTAAGGCTAATTGAAGTGGCAGCTTCTATGCGAGTCTTTTACATAATCAAGCATCAACCTCAACCATAAAAAATTTATCAGGCCTAGCACAAATCATTCTCTTTGAAACAGCTCAATGACAGAAAAATAGTTTTTTGAAAAATTGATCCTTATGATTGATATGCATCATTTTTTTCAGAAATCCAAAGCCTATTATAATTAAAGTAATTGAAAAGAACTAATCAAAGCATCTACTACTTGACAAGAAAACCACAAAAGCTATAGAACCCTCATCCCAGTGTACCACATTCTTCCAAAGCAATAGGCAAATTGCTTAATCAGTTGAAAATTTTGAATGTCTACTGATTTCAAATCAATCTATGATTACAGTCAAGAATGCTTATAATTCTTTGTGGTGGAGATTTTTTTCATCACGATATTCTACTCGCAGACATGAGCCTCTCAAGTCCACATTGGCAACAACCCCACCGAAACGACCCCCCAATGTATATCAGTAAATTTGATCATGGATTTAAATCCAAAGATTCTTGATCATCAATTTTAGGAATAAAAACGGCAGAATTACCCTGGATCCACCTAATTACTAGGCTAGCAATTTATTCTTTGGTCCACATTTAAGAGTATACAGTGTAACATTATTAAGTTTAATCATGGATTAATCATTTTACCATCAAGCACCATTCGATGTGCCGGATTGGACTGACATTGGCTAAATTTCAGTCCAATCTGACGTTTGGAGGAACAAGAAAATCCAATCCCATGTTTAACTTAGTCCCACAACAATGGGAGTAATTAAACCCATGCTGAAGTGTGGGTTTAATTAATCCCACAAATGCGAGACATTTTTTTTTTAAAAAAAAAACCAAAAAGTGAAAAGAAGAAAAAGAATCTGATCTCATGTTTTCAGCCTTCACTATCCCCACCACCTCTACCTCCTCCATTGACGACGACTATATCAACCTGGTTCTCAATTTCAACCAAATCTCCTTCGTCTTCTCCTCCAAGTCCAAACTCCACAAATTCCTCTTCGCCACCAGAGACACTGACTTGACGACCATCATCAGCATCAACGACGATGGAGACAGACTCTTCCTCTCTTGCCACAAGTTCACCATTCAATTCGTTGGATGCCTCTTCTTTATTGGGCTTTTTTTGGTTTTTGTCAAATTAGGATTAGAAGAGACGCAAGTCTTGTAGGAAAAGAAGTGGTAGCGACTGGAAATGGAGAAGAAGAAGAGATGTTGCAAGTCGGATGGAGAAGGATTCGATTTATATTTAGATATTAAATTTAATTATTTTAAAACCAAATATAAAATATAATTGTCCTTATTCAATCCTATATATATTAAACAAGAAATAATATTATTTTTAATTCGATAGTATGATTTTTAATTCGATCTCAACTACACCAAACACATTACAATATTAATTAATTCAAATCTATCCAATCTAATCTGATTCAATCTCTTAAAAAATTATTCAATCAAATTTCGCTCATCAAATGGAACCTCAAAATAGAAACCTTGCTTAATTTAAGGAAGGGTCTAATTGTTATAATTCTTTCAATATGTATAAAATCTTTGACAATCATGTTAAATTAATCCCTTACTATATCATTTGATTCAGCGTGGTCATTTATGTAATATTTTATAAGAAGAAAGTAATTTATGTTTATTCTTTCAAACAAAAATTTGTAGTATTATTAAGCTGCAGTGAAAGAAGGTACCATTTATCACATAATAGATAGCCCACCTGCACCCATGTGCACACATGCCTCCAAGTCCTTTCCACTAGCAAACCTCAAAACATACACCACAATCAACCAAATTAAATATAATCACTCAAACCTACAAACACAATCATAAAAGAACAAAAGCCAGGCTCAGTCTCCTCTAGACACACCCATGAACTTCCTCGGAACCAAAACAACCATCACAGCCTCCTTGTTCTCTCTCTTTTTATCCCTCTACATCATCTTATTCTTCTTAGACCAAACCACAAACACCTGGTCCGCGTTCTACAAGTTTATTCTACCGGTCCTGGGTGTCTTCTCTGTCACAACGCTTCTGGTCGTGGCGGCACGCACCACGGTGGTGGCGTGGATCACAGTGCTGGTGCTTCTAGCGTTTGCCGGTAACCGTCGCCGGGTCCTTGTTCAACAGGGAAGAAAGATCACCGCCGATGTCGCCATTTACTTCATCAAAGGCTGTGCTTGAGCCGCTGCCAGATTCAGTACTGGCCTTGTTTGAAATTCATTTCAAATTTAAGATATTGAAATGAATTTCTTAGAAAAACAAGATCGACGGTTCTAGATTACTCAACGATTTGTGTAATCGATTTTATTTTTATTTTATATAATTATTTTTTTTTTGAAATATGTAATTGTTGTTATTGATTTTTTTTTTTTTTTGAAACTGTTAATTATTGTTATTATTTTTCTTGTAATTGATTTTCGTCGTCCCTTCTGTATTTTTGTGTTAAGTGGACTTCGGGGGAAATACGTTAATTAGTGCCTTATAAATTGTAATTAGATGTCGGTATTTTTTTTTTATATTACATTTTCCATCAGTAGATCATAGATTTCTGATTAATCACCGCTTCGAAAATTTACTTTCATAATTGAAAGAGAGTCAAACGTATAAATGATGAGTGAGAGTCAAACCTGCTATTAGGAATCAAGTGGGGTATGCCTTATCCATTTGGCCGTCCATCATCCTCCATGACAGAAATAGTTGAACTTCAAACGGTTGTTGTATATAATTTTCATGTGATACTATAATAAATTAATTATAATGATAAAATATTATTTTATATTTATTACTTTTAAATTGGCAAATGTTATAATTTAAAAAGAAAAATTAGGGCACTGTTTTGTCTGTTTTCAAAAATAAAATTGTATGAAAATAATTAATTTAATATTAACGATATGTTTACTATATGGATTAGAGAATGTGAATAAGAAATGAGATTGATTGATAGTATTTACTTGTTTAAAATTCATTTTATAATGTGAATGAAAATATGGGTTCCGTATTAATTTAAGATTGTGGAATGAGAATCTCATTCCTCCCAACTTACTTGGAAATCTCATTCTTATTCCCTTTATCAAGATGAAAAATCTTTTATATCATTCTTTAAAAAAATAAAGAAAAACCTATTTTATTTGATATTAAAAAAATTACTTATTATAATAAAAAATTACACATCAGTGATTTTTTATTACTAATTTCTTAATTATCATAATAGACTATTAAAATAATATAAATTTTTTTATTATAATATGTATTTTTTATTTAATATTAAAAAAAAACTACATATTATAATAAAAACATGCACATAAAGTTAGTGGACTGTTAAAATAATATTATAATAAAAAAACTATACATTATTATAATTAATTCATAATTTTAATCAAAAATATTTTTGTAACTTATAATTAATCAATTTCGATTTCAAAGTAAAGTAAATAACTCAATATGAATATTGCTTATTTTAATTCCGATTCTTGCTGTTGAAGTAAATAATTTATTCTGATTCCGATACTTTATTCCGATTCTAAGTCATTCCGATTCTATATCATTCTAATTCATCCAAGTAAAGTAAACACACTATAATATTTATAATATTATGTTATCTAAAATTTTATCCTAATTTATTATTCAAATGTCTGGTTATTACAAATTATTTTATTATATTATTTGGACCATTTGAGAAGTTTAACTATTCTTTTAATTTTTTTTACAATTAGTTGTTTGTACTTTTATTAAAACAATATAAACAATTAAAAATAAATAATTTAATAAATCTTAAGTCATTGTTATATTTGTTTTTATGTTGTTTAATGAACAAAATGAAAGTACAATAATGTTAAAAGCACAAATTTTAAGTTACTTTTTATAAAAAGATTAAAAATATATATATACACAAATATTCTTAATATGTAAAAAATCCAGGCCCAAATATGCAGCCCAAGTCAACACTAAGTCCATGACCAAAAGTCGGTCAACATAACTAGAGCCCAAAGGCCCAGTCAATGAACGCCCAATACGAAGTTCCCTTGACAGTTTTAAGATGTCGGTAAACCCAACCCAAAAGTCCACAAGCAACTTCCCACGGCTCTTTGTTTTATTTAAAACGTGACATCTCTTTTACTTTTTCTTCAAAATCTTGCTTTGTTGTTTTGTCTTTCTTTTGTATTTTATTGTTTTTGTTGTGTATTGATTCCAACAGAAACTTATAAATTTGTCCATAGATATACCGTTATTTTTTGTAGACACAATTGAATATTGAATTTTTATTTTATTGAAGTTTAGTCTTTTGCGTGTGTTTGTATGGAACCAATAAAAAAAAAGAAAGAAAGAGTACAATATTGCTCTATATGTGTGTGCTAAATAAACTTAGAAGTAAGGTTGCATAATGTTTATAAAAAATGTTTAAATTTTTTTTAAAATAGTATTAAATTCTCTAGGTATTTATACAAATTGGAAATATTATTAATGGTAAAATAATTTTATTTTACATTTCATAAAATTAGCTTTAAGTTGTCTTCTATATATTGAAATGTATATTATACATAACAAGTAATAGTTGAAAGGGTCATCAATTTTCAGTTTTTTTTTTTTTAAAAAAAAACCAAATATGTCATTAATTTTTAATTTTTAATCATTATTTAGTTTTTACTAAAGTGCAATATTGAATGGTTTTTTTTTTTTTTTTAAAAAAAAAGAAGGACACACACAACCTTAAAAAGTCATAATTTCTTATTTTATTTTATTTTATTTTTTGTTTTTCAGTTGCTTGACCATTTTTTTTTTAAATCTAATTTAGGTTTTTAAGCATTAAGTTAGATAAATATGCAAAATAAAAAAAAAAAATTGGTCTCATAATTTATACAAATACCAAACATATATTGAGGTTTCATATAATTTACACACCTAACAAATTTTGTAACAAATTTTTGACATAGTTAAGCCAATTTTTACATACAATGTACTGGTTATATTAATATTTACTTTTATATGAAGTAATTTTTTAAAATAATTTATATAAATTATCTTTTGATGTAATTTGACGGTAAAATATATTGATTTTATTTGACAATACCTCGAATTGGAATACGTGCGAATCTAAAAAAAAAAAAACGACAAGTGTGAAATGAGTAAAAGGTTTATTATAAAAAATACAATTTTAAAAGGAATCTCTAAATCACTAGTTAATGCTCATAATCCAATCACCAAAATTTCAACTTACATTAATGTATCCATTTAATCCAATATAACCAATTCCACACTACCAATCCTGCGTCTGATCACGTGGCGGAAACCTATTAAGCCAAGTCGGACCAAGACAGCACAAACACGAATGAAAACGATCCCTTAAGGTGGTCACGCAGACGGAACTAGATAAGACGAACGGTTCAAAACTTAATCGCAAAGATTTCTTTGGGAGAAAGAAAAAACTCACAAAAAAATTTCTTACTGGGCAAGCCAAACCACGCCCTATAAACTCACATTTCTCAAAACCAGAGTGTAGAGATTTTATAGGCACCTACAGAGAGAGGCAGAGAGACCGCCAAATCCGGCTTACGTGTAGGCTGATTGTATTGCGTCTTATATCGCTCGAGTTGGATTCTTTGAACGGTTCGTCCATTTAACTTTGATTAAACTCTGGTTAGGGTTAAAAGGTTAGGGTTTTCTTATAAAGTTTGTTTTTTTATTCTGTTTTCGGCTTTCACGTGATACCACAGTGCTCTGAGAGAGTGGCCATGGAGTCTACTATTGTTATCAAGGTTAGTTTTTATTTATTTATTTATTTATTTTTATTATATATATATTATTGGTTTGATTTTATTGGAATACTTTATATTTTGATGTGTTGGTGTTAAATTGGAAGCTAGAAAATAAATTCTTCATGGTTTTATGACCAGTTATGCTTTTGATTGTTGGGTTTGAAATTGATTTTATTTTATCTAGATCAGTGAGTTCTATTCTACTAAAAAAATTGGGTTTTTAAGAAGATAATCTGAGATCATGTTTGTTTATGTTATTTATTTATCTTTTGATTACTGAGAAATTTGGTTTAAACGTAGCTTGATCAAGATTTGTTATGTCAAATTTCATCAAAGAAAAAAAAAGATTTGTTATGTCAATGGAATTGATTCATTGATCAAATTTAATTGTTTCAGAATTTGATAGGGTGCCGGAATTTTATTATGTTTTATAAAATTTCAAAAGAATACTTTAATTATATTATATGTAATACGGGTGCCAAATGATTGCGTTAGGGGCTGAAATTTTGAAACAACTTAGGTAGTGCAGTTTTGTTAAGTGAACAGGCTTGTTTGTATTGTTTAAAGGAACAATGTAATAATTATACTAGTGTTTTGGTATCATGTGGGAATATTTTGGTGTGTTTACTTTGTGTTTGATGATTGTAGTTAAAAGTTTTATTTTGTTCCTTTCATGTATGTTTTGTGATTGATTGTAGTTGTATATGATAAAGCCTGTGAAATATTCTCGAACAGGTTAAATATGGAGATACACTGAGGCGCTTCAATGCCCGTGTTGATGAGAATGAAAAATTGGAGCTTGACATTAATGGGTTAAGGGAAAAAATCCTTTGTCTGTTTAATTTTCCTATGGATGCTGATCTTACACTGACATATGTTGATGAAGATGGTGATATTGTGACTCTGGTTGATGATGATGATCTTTGTGATGTGATGAGGCAGCGCCTTAAATTCTTGAGGATTAATGTGCAATTGAACAATGAAAGAGTTGGGAAATCTTATGCTAGATCAAGTGGAAGTTCTACTCCCATGAGATCCCCTCGAGTCCAGCTGCCATTGCCTGACCTTAACAACAAGGTTGCTGAGATTTTGAAAACTGCGCCAGAGTCACTGCGTGAAGCACTTTCAAAGCAATCTCTTGAGCTTGCTTCTAAAGCTGCTTCCTCTAGTCCAATGCTTGCTGATCTTGTTGAGTCATTCTTGAAAATGGGATTATCCCAGTTGAATCTAGTTTCCACTTCTCAAACTGGTGTGCAGTCGAACACGCCAGCTGAGGCTTCTGAAAGTGTATTAGCTCCATCAGTGCCTAGACCTAGAGATCCAAATGCTTCGAAGGATGGTGGTCTGAAAGAAGTGTTGCCGAAATCAACAGCTGTAGATCCAACAGTTAAAAGTAATCAAGAGGTTGGTGGAGACGCAAAGAGAGGTGCAGGGGCACCTTTTATGCGTATTTCTTCTTCTGTTGACCTGAATTTGCCACCAAGTGACTCTGACCCAATTGGAAGCGGAACTGTGGGTGTTGCACCAGCTGTATGTCATGCGCCTGTTGGTGATGACAGGGAAGAAGCCAAGGAGATCAATGGTAATCCCAGTGGCAAATGTGTTGGTTCCATTGCATCCACCAATTTTGCTAGTCCCACAGGGTCTTGTAATGTAGATCAACCCCGTACCATGAAATTGGGTCATAATTTTTCTACTGAGTGTCCATTTAGTGGAATTCCTCTACCAAATAACTTAGCAGGTAGTGGAGACCATTGTGTTAGTTCACTGAAGAGGAATGCCTTTGTTGGTATGTTCCATAGGGGTGTTCAATGTGATGGTTGTGGGGCTCATCCGATTATGGGACCTCGATTCAAGTCCAAAGTGTAAGAAGTATATCTAAGGTCTGGTTTTTAGATTCAGACAAAAGGTTCTATATGTTAATATGTCAACTCTCTTTTGCTTGTACAGGAAAGAAGATTATGACCTCTGCAGCATCTGCTTTGATGCAATGGGTAATGAGACAGATTACATTAGAATGGATAGGCCCATGCATCATCGACAACGTCTCAGACCTTTCAAAGGGTTTGATAATGTGTGTTTCTTCTTAGTTACTTATTTCCTAGATTCATATTTTGTACTTATTTCTTGTTCTCATTTATTTTCCATTGGATTTTGGGGATTCAGAATTTTTGGTTAGGTACCAACCCAGCATCACCACAGATGGTGAGAGATTGCAGAATCAAGGCAAGTCAGCCTAAGCTGGACAGTCGCTTTATTTCAGATGTCAATGTGTTGGATGGAACTATAATGGCTCCATCTACCCCTTTCACTAAGATTTGGCGGCTGCACAATTGTGGTACTATGACGTGGCCCAAGGGATCTCAACTTTTGTGGATTGGAGGAGACAAAATTGCAGATGCAGTTTCAGTTGAGATAGAGGTTGGTAATTTAATTAGTCATATTTTGGTAATTTGATAAAAGTCTTTTTGCTAGTAAATAAAATTCTATCTTTGATTATTTGGTTGAGCCCCATGTAATCATTTCAAATTATTCCAGATTCCTGCTGATGGTTTGCCTGTCGAGGGGGAGCTTGATGTTGCTGTTGATTTTACTGCACCTGAATTGCCCGGGCGTTATATTTCTTACTGGAGGATGGCATCCCCTTCTGGTGTGAAATTTGGGCAACGTGTTTGGGTTCTTATTCAGGTATTGCTTCCACATTTAAGCCTTGCAGCTCTGGCCGAAATTAATGATGCTTTTCATAAATTAATCACTTGTAATAATTTTTTATTCTTCCATGCAGGTTGATGCATCTCTGAATGATAGCTCTGAAGGCCTAAATTTGAATCTGCCCCCTGAGAGCACCAGATCTAAAGGCCTTGAAATTATAGATACGAATGTTCAGCCTATTGTGGATGGAGGTTTCCAGGAGCCTCACAATTCTTACACAGTTGCCAAACCAGTGAAGCCAGTGGTTGAGGAGCAGCCAAAGAAGGAGCAGGAGCAGGAATTGAATTTCCCTATCAATGATAACTTGCTAATTGGCCATGGTGCCTCGGCCTCTGCCCCTCCTCCTCCTCCAACACCATATGCACCTTCAAATGTGTTGTATCCCATTATTGATCTCTCTGAAGTAGCCCCAGTTGAGGCTTCTTGTGCAACCCCAACTTTTATAGGCGTGCCTACATTGCCGGAAGAGATCGATGATAAAGAAGCTGTTGAGCAGAGCCTTCTCAAGGAACTCGAGGAGATGGGTTTCAGGCAAGTTGATTTGAACAAGGAGATCTTGAGGCTGAATGAGTACAACTTGGAACAATCTGTGGATGATCTCTGTGGTGTTGCTGAGTGGGATCCAATCCTCGAGGAGTTGCAGGAGATGGTAAGTTATATGGCCTAAACTATTTTGTAGTGTAGAGCTGCTCTGTAATCCCGTAGATTATTATCATTTGTCTCGGAATTTACTAGAGTAACTGGACTTCAATAATGGATAGTTGACGTATTTTGGGTATAATGCGGCTGTTGTTGCAGGGTTTCCGTGATGAAGAAATGAACAAGAAGCTGCTGAAGAAGAACAATGGGAGCATCAAGCGCGTGGTCATGGATCTCCTCACAGGGGAGAAACCTTAGTTGGATACACTCTTGAACCTATATATCTAAATAGTAAATATTTATAAATAAATGCTGAACATGTTATGCATCTTACTGGTTTTAAGATGTCTTTAATAGGATGTTTATAACTCCTGAACGTGCGCAGGGTCATGAGCATAAGACATTTTGTAATGGCATTTCCTATTGCCTATTGGATCATATAATTAATTTTAGTAAATATGAATTTCGAATTTCGTAGTTTTTTTTTTTTTATCATTATCTATGCTGTAATTTTTTTATATAAACGGTGCCACGGTGCAATGAATGTCGGCTATGAAAAATGGGGCGTTTTTATTTTTATTTTTTTTGAAATTGGGGCGTTTTTATTTTATTTTTGGTTATTCCTATGTAAATGCAACCTGGTTTGATGTTGCTGTCTGATAAGGTGATGGGTTCTAACCAAGTGTTTGGCTTGGCATAAGGATAATTGACGAGTCGACGTCACACATATGAGTGTAGAGGAAGCCAATATAGGGCCAATGATACGGAGTCCTGTTACACAGAATGTGTGGCCCAACGTCGCCCTACTGTCTAAAGTTTTGAAGGTCGCGTTTTCCGCCTGTGATCAAATTTTGGTTTGGCTCTAGCTCTTTCTACTAATACATTAATGGCGTGTTTATTTCATAGATTGAACAAAGGGAATGGGGAATAAGATTTGATTGATGTTGTTTACTTGCTTAAAATCCATTCCGTAATGGGAATGAAAATATGGGTTCCACATCAATTTGAGGTTGTGGAATGGGAATCCCATTCTCTCCAATCCACTTGAGAATTCCATTCTCATTCCCTTTATCAAAATAAAATGTCCCTTATACCCTTTTTTAAAAAAATAAAAAAAAATCTATTTATTTTATGTTAAAAAAAAAAAACTACATATTGTAATAAAAAATTGCGCACTATTAATTTTTCATCACTAATTTCTTAATTATCATGATGGACTAATAAAATAATATGTAATTTTTTTTATTATTATATGTAGTTTTTTATTTAATATTAAAAAAAAATTACATATTATAATAAAAAACTACACATCAAGTTAATAAACTATTAAAATAATATTAAATTTTTTTATTATAATATGTAGTTTTTTATTTAATATTTAAAAAAAGAGCATATTATAATAAAAAACTACACATTATTATAATTAATCCATAATTTTAATTAAGGGTATTTTTGTAACTTATAATTAATTCATTCCGATTCCAAAGTAAAGTAAACAATTTAATGAAAATAATATTGATTCCGATTCCGATTCCTGTAGTTGAAGTAAACAACTTATATGATTCCGATACTTCATTCCGATTCCAAGTCATTCCGATTCCAGATCATTCCGATCCCTATTCCGATTCCTCCAAGTGAAGTAAACACACCATAAATTAGACAGGACACAACTTGGTTCCAATAAGTGATAATTCTGTTAAGCTGTATCGTTAGCGGGTGTCAAAATGGGTTGACGTATCGAATCAAGTTGAATTTGATTCGATTCATTTATGAATTCGATCAATTCGATATGAATTAATTTAAGAAACGGATCAATATTCTTTAATTTGACATGAATTCATTTATAAATAAATGATATGACACGATCAATTCGTTTATTAGTTGGATCATAAAAGATTTAAATCATTTACCCGTTAATTCGTTTAACTCGTTTTATTCATTTAATCTGTTAACCCGTTTAATTTATTTAACCTGTTTAATTTCTTTAAATGAATTAAAAGCTTTTATTCTTCAATATTGTTTTACAATATTTAAATCAATTCCAAATCTTTATTGACATAAAATCTAGTTTGTACTTTTGCTTAAATTCAATTTAACCAGCCGAAAACACACTTTGATCAAACTAATTAAAATCCATAATCTTCTCTTTCGCCATGTTACCCAAATTATTCTACCATGAACTCAAAAAAAATGAAATATATATATACACAATCCAGAAAAATGAAAAACCAAAAACTTAGATCAAGCCAAGAACCATTTCTCATAGATATCCAATACATGTCAATTTTAATCACAGATATCTATCTATCTCATCTAAAATTGTCAATATTAAAGAGCGCAGTAATTTCACAAATAAAACAAATAAACATATATATATATAAAAAAAAAAAACAACAACAACAATTAAAAGATAAAAAGAGCCCAGGGGTAGATCTGCTGCGATCTGAGGTAGACAATGGAACGATGCCGACGCATGGGGATTAGGACAATCAGATTGAGCACCTAATGGAGAGCAAGTTGCTGGCGAAGGCGGGATGAAGATGAGATGATGATCGTGAGTCGTGAGGGAGAAGGGATGGTTGTAACCGTGATGAAGAGGGGTGGAATGGGTGGTGATGACCGTGAGGGAGAGAGGTGGAATGGGTGGTGGCAACCGAAAATGAAATTAGTTGGGGTGGTGACCGTGATGCGTAAGGGAGAAGGAGGGAATGGATGGATAGTGCGGTAGTTGCCAAAAATGAGTTTTGTTAAATGTGTATATATATAGAAATGGATAATTATACATTCACCATATAATATGTTAATATTATAATTTTACCTCGTACTTAATCATGTCAACACGCGATTCATTTAAATAAATCAAATTAGATTCGTTTAATAAAAGGGTTAAGCGAGTTGACACAATCACGATATAAATTCATTTAACTTAAACTCACACTCATTTATTTTTTACAAATTCGTATCGACCTATCGTGTCGTGCTTATATTGTCACCTCTAATTGTCATCATAAGCAATGTGTACACAGTACATCAATCATTTGTACAAACTTCAATCTAGATGTGAATGGTGATAGAAGCTATAATAGAGTTGGAATGAAGGTAGTTACAAGTCTTTTTAATGTCTTTAACTTGTGTGGCATGGAAGTGGAGAGTGGAGTGTAATACAAGTAGGAGAATGGCAGTAGGCAGTGGCAAGTCGAGGCATTTGTGATTGAGTGGGTTGTTGTCCACATGTTTGACAAGATCAGTTTCCATGTGCTCTTGATTAGTTTATGGCTCCCACTCTCTTTATTACAATATTCACAAATATCTTTTCTTTTTTCCACCCTCTTTCTTCATGGAACACAAACTCAATCCCTTCTATGATTCTGTCTGCAGATCAAGAGTGCAGCTCTGTGCTAACTTGGATTAAATAAGCTCCAAAACCCCACCTTCCTCATTAATTTAAGCCACCTTAATGTGTCATAAAATTCCAAATTAAAATAATAATTTGATCTTCACTTGAAACTTTGTTGATTGGTTATCTTCACTGCTCCCCTTTATGGGGATTCTTCTCTTTTCCACATGACTTTTCTATAAATGTCTTCGGGCTTTGAGCTTTTTTCTTGTCGCTTTGTTTGTTGTTTGGTATCACTATCTCTCTCTCTCACTATATGCCACATGTGGGGTTCTCTGCTTTTGCCTCCTCAAGGACATGTAAGCCATCAATCTGTGTGTTTTGATCTCTGCGTCTGATTCTTGAGATGTGGTTATCAAAACAACACCATTCAGAGCATGTCTTGGTTACTTGTGTGTTTCTTGTCAGCTTATCAATGCTTTCCTTTTCGGGCTTTGAATGAGCTTTTCAATGCTTTCCTTTTCGGGCTTTGATGCGTGGTTTTGCTATAAACATGTCTGATGAGTAGTACCAGTACTATGCATAAATGTTAAATTATTTCTGGTTTAAGAAATATGGAATCTGGGAGTAGAATTTACTCAGCTGATGAGTTCAAGTGTGATGCTAAATGGCTCATTGATCCAAAACATCTTTTTGTTGGTCCAAGGATTGGAGAGGGAGCTCATGCCAAAGTATACGAGGGAAAGTAAGTTTACTACCATTTGATTCTATTGTGGTTTTTTTTTTTTTTTTCATTCATTATTTGGTTTGAAGAAACTGCATGCTTTGTCACTTATGTTGACTTCTGGTCATTACAATCTGTATGGTGTGCGCATGTCTTGTTGATTGAGACATGTGCTTGTTAAAGTTTGTATTTTTATGTCAATGCTGTGCTATAGGAGCTAGTACTCTGAGATCTATTTGTTGGATTCTATTCACCAAGCGGGGTTCTGTGGAAATGGTTAGATTCTCATTGCAGATTGGCAACATGGTGCCTGGAAGTGTTGTAGGTGTCTTACTACGTTTGTTCTGTTCCCTTCAGATATAAAAACCAGACTGTTGCAATAAAAATTGTTCAAAAAGGAGAAACCACAGAGGAGATTACCAAGAGTGAAGCACGGTTTGCAAGAGAGGTTGCAATGTTGTCCAGAGTTCAACATAAAAATTTAGTGAAGGTTGGATTTGTCTTTGTGTTCTTAGTATAGTTAATTCTTCTTATTTCCTGTACAATGTAGTAATTTAAAATTGATGGTGATGAATGGTGAATCCTTGTGTCTGAAAACAATGTTGAATCCTTGTGTCTTCACAGTTTATTGGTGCATGTAAGGAGCCTGTGATGGTGATAGTTACTGAGCTGTTATTAGGAGGGACATTACGGAAATACCTGCTGAACATGCGACCAAGGTGCTTAGATACACATGTTGCGATCGGTTTTGCACTTGACATTGCTCGTGCAATGGAATGCTTGCATTCTCATGCAATCATACACCGCGATCTAAAACCTGGTAACTTTTCATTTCTGTATTTGCTTTTCCTAGCCTTTCGGTTGTTACCTTGAAAGATGAGGTTTAAAATATTGGAAGATGTCATACTTTATAGCAGGCACATTTTCTGTGTCACATGGAGGTCTTAATTGTGGGAATCTTATACTATTCTTAACATATCTCATTTATGCTAAGTTATGTGAATATATCATGTACCAGCAGGTTTGTCTCCATTATTGCAACATATTGTGCTAGCACCTAACTTTAGTGCAGATTTAAAATAGTAGCATTGTCGAAGCTATTATACAGCATTAACCTTTGATAATTTGCAAACATCAGTCCCCAGCTTTTACTTTCACTAGTTGCTCACACAAGGATTCACAAGATTTTTTAAAGGTTGTATATGTTGCTAAGTAGGCAACTTGTAGGAGATCATGTTACATCCTCTGAATGCTGTTTGTATTCAGCATAAATACCTATT
Organism: Dimocarpus longan; assembly: GCA_022984855.1. NCBI lineage: Eukaryota > Viridiplantae > Streptophyta > Magnoliopsida > Sapindales > Sapindaceae > Dimocarpus > Dimocarpus longan. Next base: position 10,800,754 of record CM041024.1, read on the forward strand.
CAATTGATTTTGTTTTCAAACAATCCTGAAATTTGATTTATTTGTGAGGTTAATATTTGAAGAAGTGAATCTACTCTTAAATTTTTTTATTATTTATGATTTTGTTTTCTTATGCATATTTGGTCATCTTCAGGGGAACTCAATGCCTGTTCAAGGGTTTTGACCACTTCTAAGTTTAGCCATCACGAATGGCCTCTAGTCTAATATGGCGTATATGTGATTTACTGAAGATTTAGTCTGGCTTAAATAAAAAAAATTAGGGGATACTTCTTTAATGAAGCTTGAATTTTTCTGTGCCTCATAATGTTTGAGCATAGACACAGGTTGGGTAATAATAACATCTCTACCTTTGTCGGTCCTTTTTGAGCCTGCAGTAATAAAACCAAATGTCACTCCATTTAAAGCAGTTACAAATCCCTGGACTGAGTTTCCATATCAGATGGTCTATTACTTAATGTATTGGGCTAGTTATTCAGATCAGATACTAATGATTAACACATTATTGAGATCATAAGTTGTAAGGGATTGAGAGTTATTTACTAGGAAAAAATGAAGAAAACTTGGTTGCAGAACCAAGATCCAAGAATCCTGACTTTCTTGTTAATATACTACAGTTAGGCCTCAACTCCTGTTATTTTATACATGTAATAAATGGAAGGCTTATTTGTTTACAAGTAGCTGTAGTTAATACACAGGTTTCACACTTCACAGCACCACCGCTGTGCAAATTGTCTTATAATAGTTGTGACAGTTTATTAATTTTTGCCTTTGAAAATATATTAGACTGGTTCAATGGTGTTAACCTTAATTTTTTTTATGCAGAAAACTTACTCTTGACAGCAGACCACAAAACAGTTAAACTGGCGGATTTTGGCTTAGCAAGAGAAGAGTCATTAACCGAGATGATGACTGCTGAAACGGGGACATACAGATGGATGGCACCGGAGGTATTTCATATTAAATTAACTCTCTCTTGCGCTCACAAACACACAACATTCTAATGTATAACCATGTAATAAGTAACGCTTAATTGCACTACTGTTTGGTGACAGTTATACAGCACCGTTACACTAAGGCAGGGAGAAAAGAAGCATTACAATCATAAGGTGGATGCCTATAGCTTTGCAATTGTGCTGTGGGAGCTTTTGCACAACAAAGTGCCATTTGAAGGCATGTCAAATCTCCAGGCAGCATATGCAGCTGCTTTCAAAGTAATCTCTTCCCTACTCATACTGAATTAAACCAAATACTTTCCTCCCTATTCATACAATGTAAAAATGAATTTGAGAGGGACATTTTGCTGTTTCAGAATGTGAGACCTAGTGCAGAAAACCTCCCGGAGGAATTAGCTATCATTCTAACTTCATGCTGGAAGGAAGACCCAAATGCTCGGCCTAATTTCAGCCAAATAATCCAAATGCTCCTTAATTATCTTTCTACAATCGCCCCGCCGGAACCCGCAATTCCTCCGTGGATTTTCACAGAGAATGCCATATTACCACCAGAGTCTCCAGGTACAAGCTCGTTGATGGCAGAATGCGATGGCTCTGGCGGATCTCCTAAAGCAAAGATGGAAAACAAGTCGAGAAGTTTCTTTTTCTGCTTCAACCAATGTTATTAATCCTGTGGTGATAAAAGATATGAACTTTTGTTCCTAGGTCAAAAGTAGCTGAAGAGAAGCTCAGAAACACTAGGGCTTTTAGATCCAATGGGTACATACATTCTGATAACATCTTAAAAGTTTCATTGATATATTTTATTTTAGCTCAAGCAAAGAAGAAACCATGGCAATGTATCTACTTAAAGCTGCTGGCGCTTAATTTTCTCTCATGTCCTGACACTTCAAGTGTTGGCTGTGATGTTTGACTGTAAAAATGACGGATTCAACTCCAATTCTCTGAAGAATTTGGAAAATAATTGCTACTTAAATTGGTGAAACCATTGCTGCTACTCTCTGGGAGAATGAAGAAACACATCACCTAGTGCAGACCCAGTATGCAAATGTGAACAACCAATTGATTATTATTGTACTTTTTTTTTTTTTTTTTCAATCTGGTTGACTGCGCTAATTGCGCATTGCCTATGGCCTTATTCAACCTGCTTATAGGGCTAAATAATACATACAATTGGACCCATCGCGACACAGATTGAATCCAGATTTACCAATAGTCATTACAAGAACAAGACCCCTCCTTAAAATGATGAAAACGATTCCGATCCCTCACTACAATTTCTCTGCTAAATTCCTTTGATATGATCTTTGTTGCATTGTGGCAATCTGTACACACTCTCAGATTCTTTGAAATTCTAATTGTAGTTCCCGGAATAGTTTTGATAAGACCAAAGGCAATGGCCAGTTTCTCACTATGGTGAGCTACTGAAGCTTCTTTATCATCCTCATCAGCATCTAGTCTTGCATCTGCTGTGTTGGGGATGTAGCCAGCTGATTTGATCCTTTTTATCATCTTTTCAGCTGCATTATAAACCTCCTTTGAATGAGGAGAGACACTATCTTCTGCAAAAAACTCATAAATCTGTCCATCCAATTCAATCAAGCTACAACCAGGGGTCTTCTTGACTCCCTTCTCTCTCATCTGAGTTCTAACCCTCATAGCGTCCTCCCATCGACCCACTGATGCATAAATATTGGATAGAAGTATGTAATCTCCACTATGCATAGGTTCCAATCGAACCAGGTTTTTCAATGACTCTTCCCCAATTTCTACGTTTTTATGAGCTCTGCATGAAGCTAACAATGTTCTCCATATGATAGCATTGGGTTGGATGGGCATATTTTTTATGAACTGATATGCCTCTTCAATCAACCCAGTTCTACCAAGAATATCCACCATGCAACCATAGTGTTCCATCCTTGGATCAATGCCAAAATCTCTGCTCATACTAACAAAAAATTCCCGACCCTCATCAACCAGTCCCACATGACTGCAAGCAGAAAGAACACCAATGAAGGTCACATCGTTTGGTTCAACACTCTTTTCCCGCATCAAATAATAAAAGCCAAGAGCCCTTTTCCCTTGGCCATTATTGGCAAGGCCTTGAATTAGCGCAGTCCAAGAAAACACATTCTTGAATGGCATCCTATTGAACACTTCAATGGCACTCTCTACAAGACCACACTTAGCGTAAAAATCCATTAGTGCAGTTCCAAGTGTAACAGTAAGCTTCATCCTTTTCTTCTTGACATAAAAATGAACCCATTTACCCGTTTCCAGAGCTCCAAGATCAGCACAAGAAGAAAGTACACTAACCAAAGTAACCTCATTAGGCTCCACTTTCGCCATTTGCATTTTACAAAATACATCAAGTGCTTCCTTACACCGCCTTGCTTGGCTATAACCAGAAATCATAGCACTCCAGGCAACAACATCTCTCCTATCCATTTCTTCAAACAGCCTCCTCGCCTTATCAACATAACCACACTTTGCATACATATCAACCACAGAAGTCACTAAATTAACACTCCTCTTCCAACCATTAGCCTCCACATATTCATAAATCCACTCTCCTAACTCTATATTTCCTAGTCTCCCACAAGCCGTCAAAACACTAATTAATGTTACCCCATCAAACCCAACACCCAGATCACGCATTTCATCAAACAACTCCACAACCTCACTCCAATACTCACTCTTAACATACCCCGAAAACATTGAATTCCACGCAAAAACGTCTCTCTTAGACGTTTCGTCAAACACCTTACGCGCAACCTCGATTTTCCCGCAATTCGCATACAAATGAATCAAAGTATTGTTGACCGAGTCATTAGACCCAAACCCCCATTTCACAATCTGGGCATGAATCTGATGACCTTCTACAACGGCTCTTAACCTAGAGCAAGCTTTTAATGTGCAAGTAAACGTGAAACGGTCCGGCTCTACGGCGTTTTCACGCATTTTCTCGTACAAAATCAAGGCGTCACGAGGAGACTGCTTGAGCGTGAAGGCTCTGATCATGAGGTTATAAGCAGACGAATTGGGTTCGTTTATTTTGCGGAAAATTGAGAGGGCATAGTCGATTGTGGTGTTGGGGATGAGTATGGCAGCCGATTCAAGAAGGTTCTCGGTGATTGTGGGGCTGAGATGGAGGCGGGTTTTGATCAAGTGGGCATGGACTTGGTTCAAGTCTTTGGTGGTCTTGCATTGTTGTAAGATCAGGGTTTTTGGGTTTTCCGGGAACTGGGTGATGCTGGTTGGGGGAGCTACTGTTTTGGCGGGAAAATTATGTAGTGTTGTTGTGGCCATTTCGTTTGTGTTGTAGAAATGTGAAGAAACTCTAGACTATGCACGAGGCAGGCACGAAAGGAATGGCACTGTTTCGTAGTCGGGTTGATACATGTGCTGATATTAAATTTTTCAAATATTTTATTCAAATTCGTGTCTAAATAACATGTCATATAAGTTAATAACGTCATTAAATAATGTGATAATCAATAGGTTTTTACTAATTCATATGTCACATAACAAGATAATGTAATAATTAATAAAATTTGATTATTTTACTTATTTGAATATTTTTCAATAACCATCGTTACAATCAATTTAAAAATGGTTATCGATGAATAATCTTATTTGACAAGTAAATTAGTAAAATCCATATATAAATTACTTGAATAACTAATCTATTAAAATCAAACATAATTAATACATTTTGAAAAAAATACAAATATATAAAACAAAATTTGAACCCTAATACAAATATGAAAAGCACTGTTAATGGAAAAGGTGCATGCCATTTAAATTAAGGGATACATTCTGATTTTATGTTGTTCTGATTATGAATTGGTGCATGTAAATTCTTTTTGTTGCAACTTTTTTAAAAGCAAGAATGTGAAACATACGTTTATGTATTTTGGAATACATTACATGTGTTTTTATTCCAACTTGGACATGAAGCTATGCGTTCAATGAATTTCCAAAAGAAGATGAGGGAAAAGAAGGTGAGCTTTATGGATCACATTGTAGGAAATTCCAAGGAATCGCCTTTTGTCTGTTTGTGGAAAGCGAAATCATTAAGTTCAAGCCGACCTTGTCTCAATCCATCGAAAACAAGTACAAGCAAAAGCTTTGTTTGAAAGTTTGCCAGGCTCAACTGCTAACCCCTATACAAATTTTCTGAGGTTATGGTTTCAAATTTCAGTCTGTGGGTTGTATTAACAGTAAAAGTAAAGAACATGACAACTTTGGTTGCTACTGTTTGAAATGGAATTTTCTTTATATGCAGCCAATGTTTGACATTTCGAATCATGCATCAGCTAATATAGAAGTCACAAGGTAGAGTTATATTACATACAAGGGAAATCTTAAGACAGCTTGTGTGACAAGATTGGCTCTTTGCAATTATTAGACTTAAAACTAATGCAATATTGTATCTTAGTCTTTCAATTATCAAGTTGAAGCAGCTGATACCATGATTGATCATGATGGGGATCTCGTCTTTCTAGAGAGAATCAATTCTTTGCTTAAATGTGGATAAGCTGCTTGGTATTCACAAATGATGTAGAATCAGATTCACCACAATATCATATCAGAATAAAGGAAAACTTTTAGGCCTATAAATGACAGCATGAATTACTGAATTATATCGTAGTTAACGAGGGAGCTGAAAAACTAAGATGCGCAGGAGCTATGACTATGCCCCAAATCAAGAGTATGGCTGGAGCACAACATCCCAGGACTACCATTCTCACATCGCGAAAATAGAGAGGATGCCTAGCGCTCTCAACGAAACACCCCAGTACCCTAACGTGCACAAGATCTTCAAGAATAGGCACACTTACGGAGAAGAAAACGAGACCCTACAAGAACAGCCTCAGAAAAAGACCTCCCCCAAGTCTAAAAAGAAGGTGCAAATAAGTGAGCATGTTGAGATTGTTGAAAGTGATCTAGGCGATGAAAATTCTGAGGTTCAAGAGACAGGCGTGGATGCTCAAGCTGATGGGTTCATCACGCAGAAGCGCAAGGGCTTTGAACTCTGCAAATGGAAGACCTTCAAACTGCATTAGATGCAAAAGGCACATCATGGATTGATTCCACGGGCAGAGTAGCCTTGCTCGCTGCCTCCAATTATAGTACTATTAGTTAAATAAATTACTCGCCTTTGATGCGCTAGTGAAGCTTGTTTTTATGGTGCATATGCTTCTTAAAAAAGCTATGCATGTTGAGAATACATTTTATGTATCAAATATGAAAGTGAAGAAGCATTTGTTATCATATAATGTTTGTGTGATTCTATTATGTTCAATTATTTTTCTTGGTTAAGTCTTGTTTTGTCTGCAATTCACATATCAAACATCAGTAAACAATTCTATTGCTGCTGCTTGTTTTGATCATTTAGTTTCTTCTCAAGGCTGCAAACAAGTGCCTAACCATACTCTTTTCCATCTAGAAACTTCACAACTGGAATAGCAATTCATGCAGAATGATAAGCTGAAGTTCGCTGATCAGGACGTTTCTTGACAAATTTCAGTAACACAGCTTAAAATGAACAAGAGGTATGCTTCAGAGTATCCAATATTGTACCTCAACTATATTTAATATTTTAATTGCCTACAGAACTTTAGTTATGGGAGGAATAGAGTACTAGACTTAATACCAGTTCCCATGATATGAAGTTTTTGGTTCAAAAGGTTGGACTACATTTAATATATTCTACACTATCACCTTACAATTTAAGCACAACCGCAAAGATTGGGTTTGATGATTAGGATAAAAATACAATTCCAATATGTCTTAGGCTTTGGCTTTATACTACATGATATTGACAATAGACAAAGAACTAGATGCTACCATATCAGTCAAGAATAATACAGAAAGGTTCATATAATATAACCACTTTAACTCAATGGAACTGAACATAGAAACAGACGTACAAAAATGAGTTATACCTTCTTACCTTGGTGAAGACAAAGTAGTGACATTTGATTATAATCTGAGCCATCCAAAACCTATATTAATAGAATTGATTTGTTTGAGAATCTGAGACCTCCCATTCTCATTTTAGGATCTTGTTTCCTTTTCAGCATAGTGACCCAACTCATATTACGAGACTGAACCTCAATAACATACCCATGGAGCTGGGGCGCTCGGGAAGTCTGTCCTGCTCACACACCTCAATCAAGTCGCATTTTATCTTGTATTATATATAAGAAGTGGGAAGAGGGTTGGTAAATGGTGACAGAATTTCACATCCCTGAAATTTGTTTGAAATTAAAATGACATTTTTGCCCTTGATAGTGTGAACAGTAGAGAGCATCGGTTAAGAGGTTTTAGGTACGGAACTCTAAATCACTTATATTTGTTTGAAAATAAAATTACTTTTATATCCTCATATACTGAGCTGTTTGCACTTGTTTGAAAAGGGTAGGGAAGTAATTAAAATGCTTACTAGTCATGGCATTCATGTTGAAACCCATTTCATATGAATTAGCAACCAAAATGGTATCCAGCCATAAAATATCGATGAAACACGGTTGCTGAGGATGTTATCAATCCATTTACAAAGGCACCAAATGTTAAAAAGCCAAAATATTAATTGAACTTCTTGGCAACAAGTACGACTACGGAAAGCACAACCATTCATGAAAATGAATTAAAATTCATTGCAAATCAGCAAGCGACTAAGCAGCTAAAAAGCTATCAAGTAAGAAAATATCAATAAAATATGGTTGCTTAGGATGTTAATAGTCCATTTATAAAGGCACCAAACTGTGCATGTCAAAATAGTAGTCGAAGTTCTTGTCCAAAGTCTTAACATACCGAGGCAGCATGTGCCAACACCAAAACTGCAACCATTCACGAAAATGGATTGAAACCTATTTGAAATGAGCAATAAACTAATAAACCGAACAACTATTAAATCATAGAATATAAATCAAAGATGGTTGCTAAGGATGTTACCAATCCCATTTAAAGTACACGAGCCAAAATAGTAACCAAAGACTTATCGTACCAAGGCAGTATGTGCCAACACTGAAAAATGAAATCATTCACGGAAATGAATTATAACTCATTTCAGATTAGTAATAGCGTAAGATGCAACCTGGAAAAGGTATCAAGTCATAAATAATGTGCTAACGATGCTACAATCCATTTATTAAGGCACCGCACATATACAAGGCAAATAGTTCTTGCCAAAAGACTTCTCATTCTAAGGCAGCGTGGACCAATACCAAAAATGCAACATTCATGGAAACAAATTGAAGCCCATTTCAACTTAACAATAAACTAAACAACCAAAAAAGCTTCAACTCATAAAATATTAATGAAACATAGTTGCTAGGGATTCTATCAGTCTATTTATCAAGGCATTATGCATATACAAGCCCCAAAGGCATATGAGGGCAGTATGAACCAACAGCGAAAAATTAAAAATCAGAAGTTGAAAGTAAATTAAATTAAAATATAACATTTGATATAAACATATAACTAGAATTATAACGGATGGTATCCTTCCTTTTGTGAAAGGAGCATCTATGTTACACTCACGTAATCGATATGTTTATAAATTAGCATTAAAAAATGATCAAACTGCTGAAAAAACTCAAATACTAAAATCTAAAAATAAATTTCATAGTCAAAGATATGATCGACGGTATGCATAATATCACACTAAAATGATAAGGCACCAATATTGAACATTGTACAGGGGGTGGACTCGTGCAAATCTGTATTTGTTAGCCTTCAAATTTATGAGATTTGAAATATTGTGCAGATAAAATCTAACATGATTCATCATCCAGATAATGAAGAATCGATAACACACTCCAAAGGGCCAAACCCGAAGGATGATGCTGCCTTGAGCTAGATGAAAATTCAACCTTGAAGATGCTGCCATGGAACTTAAAATTGTACATCAAGCTAATAGCCTTATCTAACACAATATAATCAAATTTATGGATTTTTACTGCAAGAAATGAGCACCTTACAGATTTTGAGCAATCTGAAAGTTGGGTGGTTGTGGTAGACCCATCCAAGAACAAATACGGCAGCTGAGACATATATCAACTGCTTTAGCTAGCGCATCAGGTGTAACATATGTCTGCTGTACAAATAATTATTATTATCACAAAAAAGAAAACCTTCTATACTCAAATTCCACCTGGAAGTACTCAAATTGGAATTAAAAAACCAACAGGAAAATCAAATAACAGCTTAAACTACCATATATTCATTGTAATGTACAATAACAATTCACTCGTCACTTTAAAATAACCTATATATACTCTGCCTTTGTCCATCACCAAAAGCACCCCTTCCAAACATCTATTCCCATGTAGATATCATATTTCTTATCACCAGCAACAGCTGCAGAAAGCTTGACATAATTTTCCTGCATGACATCATAAAACCTCCGTATGCCAGAAAAAATTCTCAAGTTTCACATGGAAGATTAAAGATACGGAATTAGAGTCCATAAATATAACAAAGAAAGGTTTTTTTTTTTCCCATTCAGTTGATTTTGCCAATTGAGATTCCCATCAATTGTAATATCATATCATACCTATGAAATCTATGTCAATAAAAGCAACAAGCATCAAATAGGTACGAATTGAAAATGGTTCATAACATTGAAAATCAGTAACTGGAAAAACCGTATAAACAGAGTCCAGACACCAACCAGATAACCAATCTTCATAGGACAAGTGTAATGAGTGAAAGTGACTATAAATCTCGACACATTTATAGACATGTCAAATGATATGTGCAACTTAAGAAATTAAAAGTTTGGACCGGAATAAGGATAGTTTCAACTACTTGAGCAGGTATGTCTGTTGGAGTCCCATCTATCTACAAGAAGATCATAACAGACCACAAACATGAGTCGTTTATCCCCCCACCAACAGATTTAAAATAAGATGATTATCAATCTGTGATAAAAGTTCCCATTTCCCTCGATTTCACAGGCACTAGATCATAACAGACCACAAAAATTGCACAAGTCATTTATCCCCTCGCCAATAGATTTAGAATAAGAGGATTATCAATCAAAGTATCAAGACAACACAACGTCAACTACTAAAAAATGTATGAATATAATGTTGAATTGTGGCTTAATTAGCCATGTTAGAATCCCACATCTAAAACATTAGATTGTGGTGGGAGATTAGTGGACTATAAATAAGTCCTTTAGTTAATTGATTTGGTACCCCAAAACAAGAATTGTAAAAGATCCATACATTTGTATTATTCTTGTTTTCTCCCCATATGTTTCTGGGTTTTTGGATCTTACCCAGATTTTGTAATATTTTGCTTTGGAGTTAGTGGAAGTTTTCAGCAGCGCCCGTGGACGTAGGTTTTATACCGAACCACGTAAAATCTCATGTGTTCTTTCTTTTTTCGCTTTGCATTTATTTTTCTGTTTTTCTGCTGTATTAGTATTTGTTATTTTTATTTAATAGCTAGCATTAGTAGTTGTGTATTTGTTTAATTTCCGCTGCGCACAACAAGTGGTATCAGAGCTCTAGGTTTCGATTGATCTAGGAAATTGTCTAGGGCATTAGCTAGCTATTAAATATTTGTTTGTAAAGCTTCGGTGTTATTTTGGAATAGTTACAATTTAGGGAAGCTCTGTCAAAAAGACTATAATTGTCTAAGGAGACTGGATTTTAAGTGGGACCGTTTGTGACCCCTCCAGCCTTTCCTGGGAGCTAACCTTTTGAGTACTATTCATTTGATCACCAAGCTATTGGCATAAAACTTTTGTTGTAAAGCAGAAATGACATCATCTTCACATGTAAAAATTGAAGTAGAGAAATTTGATGGTCGAAATAATTTTGGCCTATGGCAAAGCGAAGTTACGGACGTCTTGTATCAACAAGATTTGGATATTGTTCTGGAAGAAACAAGACCAGAGAATATTGAAGAAAGGGACTGGGAGAGGCAAAATGCGAAGGCATGTGGTTTAATTCGCTCATGTCTCTGTAGAGAGCAGAAGTATCCGTTCATGAAGGAAACCTCTGCTAGTAAATTGTGGAAGACGCTGGAGAACAAATATATGAAGAAAAGCAATGAGAATCGGCTATATTTGTTGAAGAGGTTGTACCGTCTTCAGTTGAAACCAGGTTTGAATATCAATGACCATATTGATAATTTCAACCGTTTGTTAGCTGATTTGTTGAATTTGGATGAAACGTTCAAAGATGAGCAGAAGGCCATGCTGTTGATAGGATCTCTTCCTGATGAGTTAGATCATTTGTGCATTACACTTATTCATGGGAAAGAAAAATTGTCCTTTGAAGAAGTGTGTGCAGCTTTGCTTAATTATGAAATTCGTAAGAAAGATCAGAAAGAGAACAGGGATGAATCAGCAGAGGCGCTTACAGTTAGGGAAAGAAGTAAGAGTCGGAAACAGGAAAGAAGGGGCAGATCACAGTCAAGAAAAAGACCTGATAAAGATGAATGTGCCTTTTGTCATGAGAAAGGGCATTGGAAGAAAGATTGTCCGAAGCTGCAGAAGAAAGATAAGGGCAAGGGTAAAGCTACTTCCGATGCATATGTAGCCGAACATGAGGAAGAAGATTTTGTGTTGGTTAGTCTATCATCAACATCTGAATCTGGTGAGTGGATTTTAGATTCGGGTTGTACTTATCATATGTGTCCACATAAGGAATGGTTCTTCAACTTCGAAGAGCTAAATGGTGGAATTGTGCTCATGGGTAATGATAACTCATGCAAAACTAAGGGGATAGGTTCAATTCGATTGAAGAATCACGATGGATCGACCAGAGTTCTGACAGAAGTTCGGTATGTTCCAGATTTGAAAAAGAATCTCATATCATTGGGAGCCTTAGAATCTAAAGGCTACACGGTATCTATCAGAGATGGAGTTATGAGAGTTGTATCTGGGGCTTTGGTGGTAATGAAAGGTACAAGGAAGAACAACTTGTACTACTACGATGGTAGTACAGTTACTGAATCAGCAGCAGCAGTATCAGAGAAGGATGTTGATTCAGATATGATCAGGCTATGGCATATGCGTCTGGGACATGCAGGTGAGAAAGCTTTAAGCAGTTTGGTGAATCAAGGCTTGTTGAAAGGAGTAAGAACCTGCAAGTTAGATTTTTGTGAACATTGTGTTATGGGAAAGCAGACGAGAGTGAAGTTTGCAACTGCAGTTCATGATACTAAAGGTATTTTGGATTATGTTCACTCTGATGTGTGGGGACCCACAAGGACAGCCTCCGTGGGTGGTAAACACTATTTTGTTACATTTGTTGATGACTTTTTCAGAAGAGTTTGGGTATACACAATGAAGAAAAAGGATGATGTACTTGGGATTTTCCTTAATTGGAAAAAGATGATTGAGACTCAGACTGGGAGAAAGATTAAGTACCTCAGAACAGATAATGGAGGTGAATATTGCAGTAAATCGTTTCGAGAGGTCTGTCAAGATGCGGGTATTGTACGTCATTTTACAGTTAGACACACACCACAACAGAATGGGGTGGCAGAACGCATGAACCGAACGTTGCTAGAGAAAGTTCGGTGTATGTTGTCCAATGCTGGGTTGGGCAAGGAGTTTTGGGCTGAGGCAGTGACTTATGCATGTCATCTCATTAATCGCTTACCGTCAACAGCGATCGGTGGTAGAATTCCATTGGAGGTATGGTCTGGAAAACCTGTTACTGATTATGATTCTTTACATGTCTTTGGTTGTTCTGCTTATTATCATGTAAAGGAATCTAAATTGGATCCGAGAGCAAGGAAAGCTATATTTGTGGGGATGTCTTCAGGGGTGAAAGGGTATCGTCTTTTATATCCTAATTCGAAGAAGATAATCTTCAGCAGGGATGTTACTTTTGATGAGTCTTCGATGCTGAAAAAGAAAATAGAAGATATTGTTGAGGGTAATCCGCAACAGGTGGAGTCTACTCGGAAGCAGGTGGAGTTTTTTCAGAAACAGATAGAGTCAACAAATAATCCAGCTAGAATTGTTGATGCAGATGATGACACTCCTATGATCGAGGAGGTTACTGAAGAAGAAGGAGAAGAAGAGGTTCCTACCCAAGAACCTTCGCAGCAACAAGAATTAATTGCAATAAATAGGCCAAGACGTGAGATTCGCAGACCTGCTCGTTTTGCTGATATGGTGGCCTATGCACTTCCAATTGTAGATGATGATGTTCCTTCCACTTACAGAGAAGCAGTCCAATGTTCTGAAGTTGATAAGTGGAAGAAAGCTATGGATGAAGAAATGCAGTCTCTTCGAAAGAATGAAACTTGGGAGCTAGCTCAACTACCGAAGAATAAGAAGGCAATTGGGTGCCAATGAGTATTTACTAGGAAAGAGGGATTTCCAAACAAAGAAGATGTTCGCTACAAGGCAAGGTTGGTGGCGAAAGGCTACGCTCAGAAGGAAGGGATTGACTACAATGAGGTATTTTCTCCAGTTGTGAAACACTCTTCCATTAGAATTTTATTGGCCCTTGTAGCTCAATTGGATTTGGAACTAGTTCAAATGGATGTAAAAACTGCATTTTTACATGGTGATTTAGAAGAGGAAATCTATATGACTCAGCCAGATGGATTCAAGGTTGCTGGTAAAGAAAATTGGGCTTGTAAATTGAATAAATCGCTTTATGGTTTGAAACAGTCTCCGAGACAATGGTACAAGCGATTTGATCAATTTATGATAGGTCAAGAGTACACCAGAAGCAAATTTGATAATTGCGTATACTTTCGAAGGCTACAAGATGATTCCTTCATCTACTTGCTCTTATATGTTGATGATATGCTGATAGCTTCTAAGAGCAAAGTGGAGATTGAGAAGCTGAAGACTCAGTTGAGTTCAGAGTTTGAAATGAAGGATTTGGGTGAAGCTAAGAAGATTCTCGGTATGGAGATTAGTAGAGATAGAGGAAAAGGCAAGGTTTGTTTGACTCAGAAGCAATATCTGATGAAGGTATTACAGCGTTTTGGTGTATCTGAACAGTCAAAACCTGTAAGTACGCCACTTGCTCCTCATTTCAAGTTGAGTGCATCATTATCTCCGAGTACTGATGAAGAACGAGAGTACATGTCTCGTGTTCCGTATTCTAATGCAGTTGGTAGCCTGATGTATGCTATGGTGTGTACAAGACCTGACATTTCGCAAGCGGTTGGAGTTGTGAGCAGGTATATGCATGATCCTGGTAAAGGACATTGGCAAGCTGTGAAATGGATTCTACGGTACTTGTTAAAAACCGTAGATTTTGGTTTGGTATTTCAGAAGGAAGATTCACTTGGTCAGTTTGCAATCAGATATGTTGATTCAGATTATGCTGGTGATTTGGATAAACGACGATCAACTACTGGATATGTATTCACTCTTGCGAGAGCTCCTATAAGTTGGAAGTCTACTTTACAGTCAACAGTTGCTTTGTCTACGACAGAAGCAGAGTATATAGCATTGACAGAGGCTGTGAAGGAAGCAATTTGGTTACAAGGATTACTGGTAGAATTGGGAATGGGACAAAAGAATATTACTGTTTATTCGGATAGTCAAAGTGTCATTCATTTAGCAAAGAATCCGGTATTCCATGTTCGCACCAAGCATATTGATATCCGATATCACTTTGTGCGGGAAATTCTGAGTGAAGGGTCGATTCTCTTACAGAAAATTGGGACTGCTGATAATCCTGCAGATATGATGACCAAAGTGGTGACAGCAATCAAGTTCAACCATTGTTTGGACTTGATCAACATTTTGAAAGTCTAAAAGACATATATGAAGGCATTGCTGAAGACTAATACGCCAAGGTGGAGATTTGTTGAATTGTGGCTTAATTAGCCATGTTAGAATCCCACATCTAAAACATTAGATTGTGGTGGGAGATTAGTGGACTATAAATAAGTCCTTTAGTTAATTGATTTGGTACCCCAAAACAAGAATTGTAAAAGATCCATACATTTGTATTATTCTTGTTTTCTCCCCATATGTTTCTGGGTTTTTGGATCTTACCCAGATTTTGTAATATTTTGCTTTGGAGTTAGTGGAAGTTTTCAGCAGCGCCCGTGGACGTAGGTTTTATACCGAACCACGTAAATTCTGGTGTGTTCTTTCTTTTTTCGCTTTGCATTTATTTTTCTGTTTTTCTGCTGTATTAGTATTTGTTATTTTTATTTAATAGCTAGCATTAGTAGTTGTGTATTTGTTTAATTTCCGCTGCGCACAACATATAATGGTACATTAATGCCAATGAGTCTAACCTTGGTGAGAAAACACTACACCAACTTTAAAGCAATGCACCAGCCTGTCACCGTTTTTTCAATCAACCTCTTAAGTAATAGTTATGATAATTACTATTATTGCTCAATTGACTAAGGTCTAAATCAACCACCATAGAAAAGGAACAAAAGTAACAATCTTTGTCAACCATCCATTCAGCACATAACAGTAAAAATCCTCATAAAATTAGATACATTATACTATTTTTATTTATAGTATTTCATAGATTAATTATTTTTATTTTATATAGACAAAACAATATATTAATATAAAAAATTTTTTAAAAAAATGAAAAAAGAACCGACCAAGGAAAAGCCTACCTCCTTCTTAGTTAGTATCATCAGGTCGAACAGGAGGTCGACGATATCCTCTTTCACTGACAATAGACGCCAACAGCCTTGACCATGGAGGTCATCAACTTTTGGCACATGGATTGGAGAAGGCCAACGACCTTCTCCCATTCAAATGGAATGAGGTCACGACCTCTTCCTTTATTCGGATGGAGGTCGACCATCCTTCTCTGTCAAACGAATGGAGGAGGTTGATCAGCCTCTTATGGTTATTATTTTATTATAGACGGCCGTCACCGCAAGTCCTAGGGTTAGTTAATGTTAGGCCATGATAAGAATAAAAAAAAAATGTTGGAGATATTTTAGCAATAATCTAATAATGAAAGGTTAATTTATGAAGTTGTTGACGTATAAAATTAGTCAACTAAGTTCTTCAAGCTCAACACTACATGGATGATGAATATAACATGAAAGAATAAATGATAGGAGTAAAAGAGACAAAGGTAGAGTATTGGACAAGAAGGTTTTTAAGTGGTTCGGCTAGCTTTGTCTACATCCACTGTTGATCTCTCAGTATTTTGATAGAGTAACGGCCAGTTTTTCTAAGTGTTTCACTCTTGTGTTACAGAGAAAAGTTTTCTCTATTTATAGAAGGAGAAGAGCTACAACGATTAGTAAAGAGTTAAAACAAAATGATTACAATAGTTAATGCTCCTGACTTAATTTTAATGCAGCCAGATTACATTAAATGTCAGGGACAGGTGGAAGATTTTTTATAGAAGGAGAAGAGCTACAGTGATTAGTAAAGAGTTAAAACAAAATGATTACAACAGTTAATGCTCCTGACTTAATTTTAATGTAGCCGGATTACATTAAATGCCAGGGACAGGTGGAAGATATTTGTGACTAACCCACGTGGGTTAGGTGTGGTTATCTGTGATTTGAACAGTAATCTCTGACAAGTTTGGCGTGCAAGGCAAGTAACGTCACGACCTGACATGATTATAAGCGAAGTGGGCTTCCGGGCAGACTGAATGCATGCGTGATAACAAAGTATGGGCAGACTGTGAGAGACTTCTAACGAGGTGCTTTCTGCGGACTCCGCACTGCGCCTCATAGAGGACGAACTCGACTCTGCCACCAGCTTCTGAGTAGTTCTTATGTTGTAAGTTATGCGCTCGTATGAATCCCCACTTCGCACTAGTCTCGTAAACACATCTTAAGCCGCGATGTCGCTAGGAAATATGACTACCCATTTATGCTGATGGACTAGCTGTAATCGGGCCTGGCCTAGTTAGGCCGATGAGGTGGGCTTTTATCAATCTCATCAAGAAGCTCAGAAATTACCAACAACAAAAGTCAACGTAAATTTATTACTAAAAGACTTTTTTATTAGGATATAAGTAAGAAAATTTATTTATTTATTTATTTCAAAAAGAAAATTTAACTTTTTAAAAATTTCACTAGGATTAAGATATAAATTAAAAAAAAAAATAACTAAATTACTTAAATTGATATTTAAGTGACAATAAGACTTATTATTTAAATATTCAAAAAAAAAAAAAAAAAAAAAGAAAACAAAAAAAACTCCTATATAGGTGAAGATGACTTTGATCTATTGATAAGTACCTCTCTCTTGATATTAGCTAATATATAGGTCAAATTTAATTGACCAGAGGTGTTTTCATCTTTTTTATTAATTTTTTTAATATTATATGAAAATGAAAATTACAAAATATGAAAAAAAAAGAAGGAAAATTAGATATATACCATATATCTTAAATTAATAAAATAAAAAAAGTAAAAATAAAAGAAAGAAAGAGGAAATGAGATAAACGGTGAGACCTCGTATGATATGCGAGATATGATTAAATTATTTATATGAGATTGAATTGGATTGAATGAGATAAGATTGAATTGGATTAATTTAAATCTTATCTCATATTTGATTAAAAATATAATATGATAAAAAATAATTGATTAAATATAGATTTTAAAGAAATTTCTCATGGTCTTTTTAGAAATTTTTGTTGATGCTATATTAATTTACACAATTTTCCACCATTTCTAGATGCCTCTCAAAGTTGTAAAAGTTGTAGAACCTTTAACCATCACCACCACCCTCCTCCTTGTATCATCACTCTCCTCCCTCTATCATCACCTTCCGCATTGAGCCCCCCTTCTATCATCCCTCCACCGCTCCTCATCTCCACTGCGACTCTTGTCATCTTCGCTTCGTGTCTAACGTCAACACCTAGTGATATCGTTTCCAACATGATCTCGTTGAGCTTGGAGGCGACACGATTGCTTGATAAAGTGGCATGATCTTGTCGAAGAACACATCAAGGTTAGTGAGGTAGGAGAGGTCTAGTGGGAGAAAGTTAACCCACCATTTCAACGGGTTGGAATTATCCCGCTTGAGTTGGATAAAATAGTGATGGATTAAATTTGTCTAACCTCATCTATTTGCACCAAATGTGGGTTTGCATAAAAATTTATCCAAACCTAGTATATGTAAAAAGTATCAAGTGCTCACCACAACTAGTTAAATTTCTTCAGAATATATAAATCAGAAGGCAACAAAACAACTTCATCTTTCTAGTGCTAAAATTCATCCATATATTGCTGTTTTGAATATAAGGAACTACAGATTCAATAAGAATACTGGTGCTGAATAAACAAGTTTTACTGTTTGTGTTTGTATGCTTCCGTGTAACCTGAAATGCAATTCATATAAACAAATTAAAATGAGATCTGCAAAGGTTGTACTAATCAAAACTGATATTATCATCGTTACCGGGAACTTGAGACTCATTGAATCTCCTTGAGGACAAACGATTAAACAAATTTCTAAGGCTATTCTTACTCTCCGTGCGCCTCCTACGAACACGACTCTTATCATCTAACCCGGAAAATGGATTGTGCAACGTTAGTCCAGTCTCCAACCTTTTGGACACGGTCACAATCTCGTACGAGTCCCACAGTGAGTCGCTGAAATCCCAGCTAGGAATAGCACTTCTGTCCTTTGATGGTAAGTTGTTCATTGCTTCTAGCTTGAATCTTGAAGGCTGGCTCTTGAAGTTTCTACGGTTGGCATCGAATTCATTTGTTGTCCTAGAGCTAGTGGAATGGCCATACCATGCCTGTGCCACGGCCTTGACAAGTTCTAGTTCACGTTGATGATGATCATCATCAAGAACATCATCTTTATCAAGCTCTAGCTTATCTTTGGTCATGGTCTTTTTCCCCTGAAAAAGTGGTGTTGGGGCCATGTTATCTTAGAAGAATTAGAGCCTCACATTGTCGTTGTAAGGTGACTATTGACTATGAAGAGATAAAGCTGTTTGCACTCGAAAAATATTTATCGTTTTGTGGAATGTGAATCTAGACAACCTATCTAAACATATCATTTATGGGGATGTGAAATATCTTTTTATATATTACGATTGTGAAGAGATTGAAGTGTACGTGTGTGTCTATATATATATATATATATATATTTCTTTTTTCTAAGAACAAATATTACCTTATTATATTGTTCCATTAATAATGAAGGATTAAAGATACATGGACCTAAATTTTTTACTTTAATTAATTTAAAAATTGTTATATTTTTATTTGATTTATTTTCTTTTTTCCACTGTTGAGTTAATTTATTCTAGTAGTCTCACCCTTATCCCCCCACTCCTTTAAAGAAAAAGATTTAAAATTTTATATTTTTCTTTATCCACTCTTTGAAGTATCAAAAATAATTCTACACCAATTTATGTTTATACTTTATAAAATTTACATTTATAAATACTTTTTTCTCTCATGTTTTTCTCTCTCTTTTTTTTCCTCCATTCTTCTCCAATCTATCATTTCTATTGTTATTTTCTTTCTTTTTTCTTTTTGGTTCAATCTTCTCCTTTATTCGTTTTTTGTTTTCTCATCAATAGCTTCAAAATATGTTAGTCAAAAAGAAAAAACAGAAAAATTACTGTTCTTTCACACCTGCTTGCACATGTGCATATAGAAGAATATTCTGAATAAGAATGATTTATCTAATGATCTAGATTTGATTTTTTTTTTTTATTGGATGAAAATGTGGTTTTCTAAGTATGATTAAAATATGTTTCTTTCAAAATTCCTAGTTATCTAACCTATATCAAACACAAAACAAAACCAAAAAAGAAAAAAAACACATACACAAAATTTTATCATCCAAATTTAATTTAATTCACATATATTTTAGATTTTAATTAATTTAATATATCACAAAGTTAGATTGGTAGAAAAAATTAATCCTCTATAAAAATAGTTGAACAACAAAATAAGCTAAAAATAAAAATCATAAACTGAAAATAATCTTATTTTTATTTTCTTAAATCATCATGTCATTATGTGGTACACCACTCCTTAGAAGGATGATTGAATACTTCTTTGATTTTAAAAAATTAAAGGTGTAAGTTCCAACTTTATTCTAAAATACAAAGTATGAAAAGTTTTCTCTGAAATTAATCTCCTTTTTTCATAAAAAAAAAAAAAAAAAAGTCATTACAAGTAATTTAACTTTAGATATTTTTATGACTAAAAATTTATTTAAAAATGGGTGTGAGAAGTAATTTCTTGGGTGGCGATAGCCTCACCCTTATAAAAGAAAAAAACATTATATTCAATTTTTTGTAATATTTTCTGAAATACTTTTTTTGAACCACAAAAACACAATTTTATGTTATAAAAAAAAAAAAACAATTTTATTTTAAATTCAGGTTATGTTGATATCGCAAGGGTAACGTTACCCGGAATTGCAAAATACTGTAGCATACATTTGCCGCCTATTTTCAAAGAAAATATACAACTTTTTGGTCTTAGGGTTTGAAACTGTGTCAAATCCTCTGTGATGCTGTCCACATTATAATCCGCCCATCACTGACCAAAAATGAGCACTCCCATGGAAATCACCGTTCAAAACCCCACAGAAGCCGACGGTGTCGCAGATCCAGCACCGCCTACGCCCCTTCCCGTCCAGGACAAATTTCTCGTCTCCGGTACTTAAAAAGCTAACTTTCTCTTCGATTTTAGCTTCCATTTCCAGTTTATCAACTTCTAATTCGAAAAATGGTTTCTTTATTTGATTTTGATTTCAGTTGAAGTTTGTTTAAAGCCTTCGAGCACAGCTCGAACCGACGATGTCAGGCTAGCCGTTGAAAGGTGAAAAATTCAATGTTTCTATTTGTAGGGTTTATATTGTTTTAGAGGTTGATTGTGAGTTGTGAAAATGATTCAAGATTTTGATGGATGTATATGATGTGTGCTTAGGATGCTTGAAAAGAGGAGTTTGAGCTATGTAGATGGACCGATTCCAGTGCCTACTGATAATCCGTTTCTTGTAGAAAATGTGCAGAGAATCTGTGTTTGTGACACTGGTATTTTTCTCTTTTGTTTTAGTTCAGGAAACAAAGAAACTTTTTTGGTTTGCAAGAATTGAAATAAGCATGTTTGCTGATTACTCTGTTATATTGATGTGCTTTAATGTTGCGGATTAGTTTATTGCTTTTCTGATGTATGAATTTGTTGACTTTTGTAGATGAATGGGTGAAGAACCATGATATTCTTTTGTTCTGGCAAGTCAAACCTGTTGTGCATGTCTTTCAGGTAATTATACAGAGTAGGAGTAATGATTGTTTATGTGGTATTTTTAGTATACGGAACAGAAGCAATCTCTGAATGACCTGTGATTCTATGTGTGTCTTACCTTTGTAAAATATTTTTTCGACTTCTAGATGAAAGAGTTACTTGAAAATTCAATTAAGTCATGTTGTGTTTGTTCTTTCTGTCACTTTCTTTCTTGAATGTTGTTCAAGCTGGAGAGTTATTTAAGTGTGTGTGTGTGTGTGTGCTTGTCAGCTAAGTGAGGAAGGACCATGTGAGGATTTAAGTGCAGATGGTCAGCCATCTAGCTTCAATGAATGGATACTCCCTGCCAAGGAATTTGATGGCATGTGGGAAAGGTATTTCTGCTCCTCCTCTTTATCACAGTTTAATTATTACAATGTATTGACTTGTTAATTTGTTCTTGTAGCTTGATTTATGAATCGGGTCTCAAGCAAAGGTTATTGCACTATGCAGCAAGTGCTTTGCTTTTTACTGAGAAGGGTGTTGATCCATTCCTTGTCTCATGGAACCGGTAAGGAGCATTTAGTTTATATTATCTATATTAGCTAGAAGATGGCTATACTAAGCTTTTCAACATATGTCACAACCAGAAGTGAATCTCAGTGTTAAACTTGTAATACGTCTTTGTGGCGTGTGGTGAAGAAGGTTACCACTTTAAATTTTGAACTATATCGGTAATTTCTTTGCCCATTTGCTGATGTGTCTAACTGTGTAAATGTTTTTAGAAACACAATAAACTACACATTAAGATAATCTATCAATCTTCGGTTTTATCAAAATGAAAGCTTCTCAAATAAAAAGGAGCTGCTTACCATTTTGGGATACTTTATCCGTGGTTCTTGTTTTGTGTTTGTCTCATTCTTTTTCATGTTTTGGTTGTTGATAGAAGGATTTAATATCTGTCCGGTGCTTTTGGCATGCTCTTATAATTCTCCTGAATCCTTATCTATGTTTTGTGAAGAAGACTAAAAAATTCATGGAAACTGTGAGGGTATGTTAAATAGCTAATTTGAAAAGCTGCTATACTGAAATGGGTAGATAATAGGGAGGATCTGATGATTATGGTTAATTATTTATTTGCAAGTGTAAGCACAAGGAATCTAACAGTCTCTTGTATAACTTTGTATTTGTTTTCAGCATTGTCCTTTTACATGGACCTCCAGGAACGGGGAAAACATCTTTATGTAAAGCCTTGGCTCAAAAACTCGCTATTAGATTTAGCTCCAGGTTCTGTTTATATATTTAACTTTTGATTTTGTTTTTTATTTGAATTGAATATCCTTGTGGTGTAGCAGATGTATGTGTTCTAGACAGATTGATTTTGGTTTATGCTTCTTATGCTTGTTCACTCAGATATCCACAGAGCCAGTTGATTGAAGTTAATGCACATTCGTTGTTCAGTAAATGGTTCTCTGAAAGTGGGAAGTTGGTATGTAACTATCATCCATAATCTTTTAAATCAACTTTCATTTTCTGCGATTAGCCTGTTCTACCTTGCTAATATAGATATGACATCTTTTTGCCAGTTCTACCTTGCTAATTAAGTGCTGTTATTGGCCGTTAATCCATTTCAAGCTTGTCTGCCTAGCAATTTAAATATGCATTACTTAATTAGTTAATTGATTAAGGAAAGTTAATATATTTTATGGACTAATCACCATATATATATATATAGTGTTTCTTTTTTTATCCTTTCAGGACTACTGGTTATACAATGTTGTGTAAAGTTGCATAACATTGGGTAACCACTGGTCCCTGATATAGACACACAGACACAGACAAACAAACCCGACCCCTATCAAGTAAGGGATCTGTATTAGTGGGAGTTTCCAGGATCCCTAGCGAGGTGTTGCTTTAATCCAACGGCCAACAACTATGTTGCACTAGATTGAGCAGTACAGAGCTCAGTGTTATCTGATTTTCGCTATGGTTCCTTACAAGTCATATCATGTGGTCAACCCACTATCATTAATTATTTATACCTTGTCTAGATACTTTTCTCAATGAGTATATTGTTATTCTAGGTTGCTAAGCTTTTCCAAAAAATTCAAGAAATGGTTGAGGAAGAAAACAATCTGGTATTTGTTCTGATTGGTGAGGTTTATTTTTACAGAGTCCTATTTTCAAATTGTTCTCTTTCTTTATTGTAGTTTATATACCTTTGAATATGTCAATTCTCAGATGAAGTTGAAAGCCTTGCTGCTGCTAGAAAGGCTGCTTTGTCTGGTTCTGAACCTTCAGATTCCATTCGGGTATTACATTTTTACCCATGTGATATCCTATCATGAGTTATGAATTATTCTAGAACATGCAGACAGTATATGTTGGCTAATGGACTTTAGGAAATTCATCGCAGGTTGTGAATGCACTATTAACTCAGATGGACAAACTGAAATCATCGCCAAATGTGATAATTTTGACCACTTCTAACATAACTGCTGCGATTGGTAAGCTTATGGTCTATTTTAAACACAAGGACTTTACCTATTTAAACCATTGAATGGTAATTGGAACACTTCTAAATTCTATTATCCCACCTTTATAAATTCTAATGGCTTTTGGTCATTGTTCCAAGATAAATTCGTTACTATGCTCTCTTTCTCCACTTCCTTTTTTATTTTTTGGGGTTTTAAGAATCTTGACCTTATCGGAGTGTATAAACTCACCACTAGTTGGCTTTCAGATATTGCATTTGTTGATCGTGCTGATATTAAAGCTTATGTTGGTCCTCCAACTCTTCAAGCTCGATATGAAATTTTAAGGTCCTGCTTGCAGGAACTTATACGAACAAGAATTATATCAAATTTTAAGGTGAATACTACTATGAACTCCCTTACCAGCATGGAACCATATTTTCAAAGCCTTCTCTATTTGCCAATGCAAGCTTAAAATGTGAATTAATTCATCTAATTACTAATGAAATTTGGAATTTCTTTAGGATTGTGATAAATTGGTACTTCCAAATTTTGCTACTTTGAGAGAGAAATTGAGTAAACCTGAGATTCAAGAAACTGAAGCAGCAGTGCCCCTATGTACACAACTGCTTGAAGCAGCAGAAGCATGTGAGGTCAGAAACAAAAAAAGTACATTGTGAAGTCCAATAAAACAAATTGATCTCAATGTTGACAATAGATATGTTTTGTTATCTTTTCTTGTACAGGGACTGAGTGGAAGATCATTAAGAAAACTTCCATTTTTGGCACATGCAGCTCTTGCTAACCCTTACAGCTGTGACCCTATCAAGTTCTTGTGTACAATGATAGATACTGCAAGAAGGGAACGTTCAGAACTACCAGATTGAATTTATGTTGACATGTAAAATGTGTTTAATGCTTAATGTGATAATATAAGAAAGCGCTTCAATCTCATAGTCATTTTGATATGATTGGTGTGCGTGTGACTAGGGAATGAGGTCTTCTGTGTGTTTAGGATGGTCATAATTCAACACGTGAAGATACAAGAAGCGAGAACTGAGAAGCTACTTGCTTACGTTTGCGGCTATAGTAGCTAATCTACCATCCTTGATCTCTGGGTTGTTTAGAACATTTCTCTAGGTCAGAAAAATATTGCTGATACCTCAAGTTGCTAGGTTATGATTTTGTTCTGAATGGTGATATTGCATTGACAGAATTCTATGAGATATGGCTAATCAGCTGGCTATGCATCATGCCTCCAGAACTCCTGAACTATGGTGATGTTAGAAGTGTGACAGTGATTCTGAGGCTGATGAAATTAGAAGTGTAATACATTTCAATTTCAGTTATCTAATATTCATAATGTCGAGTTCATCTTCAGTTGAGACGGTCTGGCCCAAGTTTCTCTGATTCTCCCAGCGACAGCAGTATCAATATCACCATCATTTTCAAATAACCACGGCCTATCCTGTTAAATTAAACTTTGATAAGAGTTTACCATCCCAAAAGTAACCGTCAAGATAGATAGTTGATACAAGAGATGAACATCCATATTGCATTTGGTTTCGTTGGGATACGCCAAAGCAAAACAGAATGCTTTAATTTTAAGATATTAACCTCTTGATTCAATTGTCAGCCCAACATATTTTTCGTCTTGTCACTTAAAAATATCAATCTTTTAAAATGCATTAAACTAAAGGTTTCGGAATTGCCCGTTTAAATACAGAGGGTGAAAGCACGAGCCATTTGTAAAGGATACTAATGGCTGATAACGTATTAAATTTTGTATCAAATCTAGGATACCGTACGAACATAAACTCAATAACAGTTTCACTTGTTACAAATCTACTCAGCAAAATTTGCTTAAATCTTTGATGCCCACATATCATTGCAAAATAACAACATTATTATTGTTCTCCAAGAGGCCAAACCATTAAAAAGGTAGTCAAATAATAGCATACGTATTCATACAAAAACAAATATGAATAAACAACCAGCAAAACCCAGGAACTTTTCCAAATCAAATTTACCAACAATATTTCCTAAAACTTTATCGGACCTGTAAGATTTAACACTCATGCACCATCGCATTTCACATGTAAAGAATAAAGATATCATTTTGTAGCTTGGACAGAGTACAGCAGAATATCTTACACTTGAGTTGCTTCCTTCCCAAAAGGCACAGTAGCTTTGCCACTCTTTGCAGAACCAAAAAGTTGAGAGATTTTGGAATCTTTACGAATATGATGAGGGCACTTATAAAGCAGATCTTTGGCCTCAGAATGTCTACCTTCCCTAAAGAATGATTGAAAAACATGAAGGTAAGCTGAAGATGATGGATATTTCTTTTCACTCAATGCCTTCAAGAAGTCTGAAGCGTCTTCCACAGTACCAAACTTCGATATATATTGGATAAAAGGCTCTGGGTAAGGAGGGTAGTTTTGTTTCTTCATTAATCGTAGAAGGCCCATTGCTTCTTCAAGTTTACTCACTCCCAAAAGCTTTTCAATAATAGTTTTATACGTCGCTTGCCAAGGTCTTATACGAGCCTTTTCTACCATCCCCATAAACAATTCATATGCACCATTAACCCTATTTTGATTGAGGAAACCCTTAACCAAGACATCTAACAAATCAGCATCAGCATCACAGTTTTTCTCCATCATCTTAGACAAACACATTAAGGCTTTGTCAACTTCATTAGCAGAACAATGTCCTTGAATCAAAATGGTCCAAGTCTTGATATCAGGAACACATCCATTTGCTTCCATTTCATCCAGCACTTCAAAGGCTTCTTCCAATCTCCTAGCTTTGCAAAGTCCAAAGACCAGTTGGCTGTATGTGATGTTGTCAGGCTCATATCCTGCATTTTTCATTACCTTCATAATCTTCTCAGCTTCATCAAACCTTCCCACACTTGTCAAAGACCGATGAATACCATCGTACATGGCCTTAGAAAGGAAATTTCCCATTGACTCATACTTCTTAGCGACTCTAAACACCAAATCCAAATTCGGGCTATCACTTGATGAAAGGCTCCGTAAAAGCAAGTTACAGTCTTGAACTGAAGGCTTATATGGGCTATCCATCATAAGCTCAAACAGCTTAACAGCATCCTCCGCCATCCTACATTTCTGGAACTGTCTTGAAACCTTTATGTAAGTATCAATGTCCATCTCATGCCCCACCTTCTTCATAACCTCAACAACACGCCAAAACTCTTCTGCTGAATCATGCCGAGCAAGAACCCTCAAAGTAGCATTATATGTTATGGTATTATGTTCATAACCCAAACATTCACCAACCCAACAAAAAAACCTAAAAACTTTCGAAGGGCAATTCCTAAGTTCCTTCAAAACCCTTACAACAAGATTATCCGATAACTCGATTTTCATTTCCTCCAATTGTTCCTCAACCTTGTCACCCCATTCTGCCTCCAAAATGGCATTAGCCACATTCTTTGCAACACCATTCATAGCATTTTCTTCAATCATTCTATCATAAAAATGGTTCAAAGCTGCCACATCACTAGCCTTTTTTGCCTTCTTTAAAACCCCTGAAATCGACAAATAAGTCTCTTCATCAAGATAAAACCTTTCTTCTTTCATTTTCCTTAAAATGATCCAAAACTGCTTTAACGACTCTTGGTTCACTAATATCCTAAGCATCAAACTATAAACCGTAGAACTCGGTCTAAATCCATTCTCTTCACGTACCCAGTTGAAGAAACTATATGCTTTACCTGGGTCCTTATCGAGTTTCTTCAAAATATAGATAACACTTTCATGGGACAGTTTTGAATTCAATTCATCTAGCTCGTTCTCTAACTCATCAGACCAATCATTGTCTATAACAAGCTCTAAAATAGACTTTGCTTGCGTTGAAAAACACAGTCTTCTATGGGCATTGTTTAGAAAATGTGAAGTGTGTGGACCATACGAAGAAGGAAATAAAGAGAAGTGAGAAAAGTGAGTCACCCGAGCAAGTAGCGGCCGAGTTGAAGAAACCCGAGTCAAGAGAAGCGAGTTGGCGAGTTTGAGAGATGCGAGGATTGCCTTTGATCGATTCATGGCTGCTTTTTTGAAGCTGAAAAATGATACGCAGCTGGGGATTTCAAGGGTTTAACACTTGGCTGCCAAAACCCTTGTTAATTCGGGTCGAACAGGTAGAGGACCGAACCTTTCTTTTTTGGGTCAAATTATGGGATCCGAAAATAATGCTCATTATGTTAGCTTGACTTGAAACCTCTTTTGTGAAATCATTAGTCTTTTGTATTTCCAAAAAAGAAAAGAAAAATGCTCTTTTGTTTTCACTTTTCTTCCAATAACAATGATTGACATTTTTTGTTTGTATTTGAATTTGGATTTCTTTTCATTTTTTGTTGGATTTTTATAATTTAATTAAGTTGTTTTTTTTTTTTTGAAGAATTTAATTAAGTTGTTAATGATAGATATTGATCAATTGAAATGATCATTTAATTTTTTTAAGGTATTACCTGTAATGTAATTACTTGAATTTGAATTATTATTAGACTGAATGAGAGTATTTTACCAGCGGATCACATTGGACGGTGGTGAAATTTTCCTTCAATTGATACCTCTCTATCTAACTTATTTAGAGCCAAAGTTATATGCAAAAATATAAAATTGACCAAAACTTTCATCCAAATTATTTATAAACCACATATTTATGGGCTAGGGTTAATGAAGTCCCTTATATATGCGATTATGCTAGGAGAAACAATTTCTTATGGGATGTTATTGTTTTTTCCTTCTCCAATATTTTTATTTTGTCAAAAAAAAAAAAGTTTTCATGAGATTCAAACTACTCCTAGGCCATTTGAAAATAAAGGCTAAATAAGAAAAATAGCATCTCTCATGACATATATGTTTGGCCACTCATCTTTGATCATAATTTACATGGTCGGCCACTCAACTCCGATTACCATCTTGAAGTCATTGGCCATTCTCTTTCCATTTTCTCTTCTTTTATCTTATTTCTATGGTAGAGTTATTTATTTAAATTCTTATTCTTTATTTATAAAAAAAAAAACTGCCACATGAGGAAACTTTGAATTCATTGAGGGGGTGATTTTGTCTTAAAAAGACAATAAAAATTTTGAGGAAGAACAAATTTAATAGTCTTATGGGGAACTTTTGCCAAGACCCCTTATGCTATTGTTTCATTTCATGATTTTAGAATGTGTAAATTTTTACGAGGAAAAATTGTGTTGGTTTATGATTTAAATATGATATATACAATATTGCAATGTGTTAATTTAACCCTCATTTTACATTTAGCAAATCTTAATCATTACCTATTCTAGTCGATATTTCATACAGCAAGCTTCAATTTGATCATAGAAAAGATTGTCTTCATACCAACTCACCTTAATCGGACAAAACAAATGCAACAAGAGTTGAAATAAGGTAGTCTTATTGAACTAAAAATTAGCTCAAATTTTGTTTGAAGATTGTTGGAGTTGGAGTGCGTGCCTTGAAGCTCGGAGAAATACGAAAAATACGGGCAGACAATTTGCTTTAGTAGTTGAAAATGTAATTTTCATTGTCACTTGAACACCAACCAAATCAAACCAAATATCAAAAAGAAATCACTCACTTTTTTTGCGGTAATATGCATCTCCTCTGCAACACCACCCAAAGTCAGCTTTGACAAACCTCCAAATGACTGTTAAGAGATAGAGAGACTGTGTTTTTTCGGTTCGGTCCCACCTTGATTGTCTTCCACGCGAAGTTTCGACCGTTAGAAAAGGACGCCCACCACCGGTCCCACCGTTTTTGTTTTTAAACTTTTTTAACGTGCCTGCGATTGCGACATGCACGTCTGTGTTTTTCCTCCACACGTGTCACTCACTGTTAGGTTTTTTAGGACGAGGATTGTGCTATTTTTTTGTTGTTGGTGCCGGTGTATATGTTGAAAGATATCGTTCAGTAGAGCTTACGCAATTTTGCTATTTTGATGCTTCCAAATCAATCAAACTTAGGCCGTTTGATTCGAAGAAACTCCTTAATTAATGGTCCTCTTTTGGAAAAATCGATTGATGGGTCCAATGCTATTTGATTGACGGAGACTTGGTTTCATTCCAATCCTTTCGTTAGATTACATATTATATATTAAATCTCTTAACATTACGAGAATATTATTTCTTTTAATATCATATCACATGAAAGACCATAAAAGAATACTTTATATAACTTAAATTTGATCATGAATATTTAAAATGTATTTAAGTATATATAAATTATGATTTTAACATTTATATTAAGATTTAACGTTATTTAATGTGATTACACATTTGAATCACTCTATAATTGAAATATATATATATAATAGGATTTGAAATTATTTGAGCAAATGTTAATAATGCTTCTCTCAATATGCTGTGTCTACAATATTCCACCCCAACTGATCACAATTGAAAAATTTAGACCTAATTAATGATTTGGTTCAATAAGCTCAGAAAATGTCAAAAGTTGCGTATGACTACAGTTTGTAAAGTATAAACAAAGTCATTAATTAAAGACAATATCTGTAGTTCTCCCCAACCGATTCATGAACTTGTTAATGTGTAACTATATGAAAGAGACCTTAACTTTAATTAAAAAGCACCGATCACCTAACCAATAGAATAAATCGAGTTGCCTCATCTAATCATGTAGTTAACTACCACAGTTAATTTTAATTATAAAAAAGCTAATAAAAAGTACATAATCCAACAATTAATAGGCTAATCATGCAAAACAAATAACATAATTTGACTTGCATAGTGCATGGCATCAATCAAACGCAACATATGCCGCCCCACAAACCATAGCAACATATGTAAAGTGTACAAAAAAATTAAAGTCCTTTTCGACATAAAAACCGACCAAATTAAAACACCAAAAAGATATAAAAGAGCCAAAATTTTCAAAGACCACCACCATATACACATAAAGTTGCTTTAGCTATCTAGTCTTTAAAAGGAGACACACCCTTAGGGCACCATGTCCATGCTTTGCCTTGAAAAAAATATGTTTGTGACACAATACAGGCCCAAACCAAACATCTACGTTGTCTATCTCTTTCTTGCTTGCCTTTAATTCTTTTTTAGCTCGTGAAAACGTGCCTGCACTGCGCATTAAAGAGAGACATGCATGCGCGGGAATATATATAAGATTATATGTATCTATAGGGGTCTCCACATCCACACTTTGCGTGCACCCTGCACCACCCCTATATTACATTTACATTTTACAGCTGCCATTCCAATATTATTTTAACTCTTTATAAATCCTACTGCTACTCATATATATTTGTATGTATAACATTATATATATGTTTGTGGGTTTGTGGGACTGTGATCTCTTCTGTCTCTCTTCTCCTTCCTCGAGTTACTGAAACCAGTAAATACTGCTATACGGACCTCAATTCCCTCTCTTCTCAAATCTCAACCACCATGGTTGCAACGTCGTTGAGCTTGGTGGGAGCATCCATGTTTATTTCAGTACCTCAAAGAGGCAGCAGTCTGGATATCTATTTTGTGTTCATGAGATGGATGGCGTTTCCAGCGGTGACTTGATATGAAGCTATGATGTCTTTCAAGGCAAAAATTTTGCATGAAATTTTGATCATGCAAAGGGGAATCAAGTGTCCTGGTCCGATTACTAGTATTATACTATCATATGTTAATCTTGAGATTTATTTTTGCAGTTTTAACAGAGCTTTAGCTATTCTGCAACATGTATATTTGTTGCCAGCTGTATTTGTACCAGTACTGATCTACTGTTTCGAGATTTAGGATGGATTCTATGTCGTTTGTTTAATTAATTAGATAGTTGCATGAGTGTTTCTGCAGTATGTTACGAATAAATAATCAGATCTTAGTGTGAAAGCTACCATGTTGACGCATATCAGTCAGGTAGCTGGTAACAGAATATTTAATGTAAGTTTTGAATGCAACTGCTACTTGATGTAATAAAATTTCATGATGTTATGTATATTCAAGATTTTATTATCTATATTTTTCTCATTTTTTTCCCTCTCATCTCTTCTGATTATGCAACTTATATACGTAGATATACCAAACGCATGAAACAAAGGTTTTTAACTGGTATAAGTATTAATAATATCAATCGTCCAGCACTCTTGATAAGTGCTAGTGTCGGCAGAGTTGGAGATCAAACTTTTATATATTAAGTAACTCCTTTATTCACCAGAATATATGAATATATAAGGCGAAATCATAAAGACGAAAATACAAAGTTTTTCTATCGTGCTTGTCGTGGAGTGTGTCGACTAGAGCCATTATCAAAAATATTTTTGGTTGGTTACAAAATTTTTGAGTTTCATGGCGGCGGCCTTGACTGGCATGGTAGTTCCGTTAAATTTGTAACCATCTTGAAGGGAAGATCTAGTGCTCGTGATATTGTAATTAGTCCTGTGGAGTTTAAAGTGTAAATGGATCGATCGGCCGGCTAGCATATGCTTCTTGTTAGGGTATAAACAGGTTCTATTTTCTGTTTAACTTTGACCCACTTCTTTAATTATTACCTACACAAGTAGTACCACTCAAATTTCTATATAAAAACCGGAGATTGAATAGATGTGGGCTGACCAGTGACTTCATTATGATGAGTAGTACCATATATTCTATCCGCTTGTTTACTTTAATAAATATTGATCGTGATGAAAAAGTTAAGGTTGACTAAGTGTTTGTGTTTTGCCTAGTGATTCCTGGGCAGATTCCAGCTATGAAATCTCCTATGCTAAAAACACAATAAAGCTTTGTTGATTGTAATCATCACTCTCTTCGTCCTTTTTTAATAACCTAATCATAACTATCAATAAAAAGCTGCTATTTTGAGGCACAAATCTCATAGAACATGGAATCATGCATGATGCATCCGTGGGGTGCACCAACCATCGCTTCATTGACAGTCGTAATTTGTGGCAGTGGAGTGAAGTCATTTAACTGGGTCCTTTTTTCTTTTTGTTGTGGTTTGCGGACTCTATATTTTGCTTAGGATATGGTTGATATATGAGATTTGAGGTAAAATTCAATTTTACCCATTCTTTCATATCCTATGTTTGGAGCCACTAATGAGAATGAATATTTTATTCCCAAGTTTCCCTCTATTCTCATGTTCATGAGATATTTCATTTCCAACCTTACCCATGTCTTTCCAAAATCCCAATCTCATGGAATTTCCTTTTTTTATTTCTTTATTTTTCATTTCATCCTGTTCTCCACAAAATCACAAATTCTCTCTCTTTCTTCTTTGTCTTCTCCTCTGTTTTTGTTGCATTTTTTTCTTCTCCCGGAACCTCTCTACCCTCTCTTCTTCTTCTTATTCTTCTTCTGACCAAGGGGTTTTGGTTGTGAGTTCGACGACCCAAAACCATATTCGTCGGGTCGTCGAATTCTGTATTCGTCGACAACCCAGAATCAAACAACCATTTAGTCGTCTGGATCATTGACGAACCCAGAGCCGTCGAACCCAAAATCGTCTTGTTCGGGTTCGAACAAAACTCTGTTCTTTTTTTTTTTTTTTTAATATGTTACTATTATGATATTTTGGTGATGTTGTTGTGAGATATGATGATATTAATGAATTGGATGAATAGTATTGATGAACTTTGGGTTAATAATGTTGAATTATAGGATATATGATATTGATAAATTATGGTTTTTTTATCATGAATTGTGGGGGATGTTTGTTTTTTTTGTTTTTTGTTTTTTTATTTTTTTTTATAAAATTAATTTTATATAACAACAAAATTAAATAAATTTTATTCTAATCCAATCCCAATCTATATCAAACAAACATGATATGGTTTTATTTATAATCAAATTCCAAGTTTTACCAAACATAGGATAGTGATTTTTCATTCCATTATAATCCAATCCATTCCATTCCAATCATGTGTGTCAAACGGAGCCTTATGGATAAGAGTTCGTCTTCAATTTTCAAGCTTCAGCATGAATGGTTCATCTCACAAAAAAAAAAAGAAAAAAAAGTGAGTGATGTAATGGATTGTAGTAGCCCTGCCAATCCAAACAAGTATACTCACTGATTGGTTGGTAATTACGTACTACATGAATACTCCTAATTGCATGAAACTATTTAAAGTGATTGTTTCTTCTTTTTATTTATTTATTATATTATATTATATTACTGAAACTTATCTAAAAAATAATCAAAATCAAACACTGATGGCACAATCCAAAAAAACGATTTCTATACAGGAAGGAACAACTCACATAAAGGTGTGAGGATGACCTATGTAGTGATGAGACAGAGGTAAAGAAAGGAAGCGGCTTTTATACTGAAGAAAGCAATTCACATAGAAATATAATAATGACTCACATGAGGGTGAGAGAAGGTTCACACATAGATGAGAAAAGGTGTTGTCAGGGACCAAGAGTATTCTCTCGCAGTGCTGCTGCCATTGCAGCATAGGCATATTGGGTTTAAAGTGATTGTTTCTATACTATTATTCATTAAACTTTTTATTAAATATAACGGTAGATATCCAACACTCTTATCCAACATTTTCATGCAATCTTACGCAACAATTGATATGTTATTCCCATGTTGAGACTTTTGTCAGTTTCAAACTTAAATATATAATGACATATTAATTGCTGCATAAAATTTGATGAAAAAATTGAACAAAAGTATTTAATTTCCCCCGTAATTGTTCATCTGAAATGATCATTTGTATTAACAATGGAGACTTTGATCAAGATTGCTAATGCTATTGACATGCTATGACTTATATAAAAGCATTAATATCAGATAATTTGGCATAACAAGAGATATGACAGAGTAGTTTCAAAATTCACATTTATTAGTATGTATGGGGAGTTTTCACCCCTTGCTATGAAAATAAATATCTTTTGATGCTATAAGAGTAGAATTTTGGATAATAATCATTGCATGTAATGTTTAGTCTTGACATGTTGGTATTAGTAGATTTTCAATGATTATGTAATTATATATATATGTATGTATAAAGATATATAGGGGCATGATCAAGGGATATAAATTTTAACACAAGTTTTCAACTATGGTTGAAATGAATTAATGGTATAGATTTATTATTATTACTATTATTATTATTATTTTGGAGAATAAGAGTGTTATCAAATAGTTATGTTGCACCAGATAATTGTATATTTACCAATTTCTTTCTCTTCATTTATGTTCTTTCCCATTTTCACTTTCCTTTATTTATTTATTTTTTAATTGATTTTTTATTTTGATTTATTTTGAACAATATATTTGTTTAAATCTATGCAATATAGATCTTATTTGAAAGTTTATATTGAGTGCTTCGAATTCATATATTATTTACATGATTTGGTTAACTGAATAAAGAGAAAATATTAAATAAAAATTTAATTAATGATTCTCTTATTTAGTTTAAATGTAGAGATAAAGTAAGGTGAAATGTACCAATTCAAAATTAACAACTAATTTATATCATTCAATGCTTTTCAATTCAATGATTGAAAAATTGTGTCAAAATCTATATATTGAAAAATTGTGTCAAAATCTACATCCCTCGACCCTGTATGTACATATATATAGAGAGAGGAAAAATGGACAAAGAACCATATTATGTTTGTTTTTGTACCTTTTGTATACATGTTAACGACAACCGTTATTATAAAAATTTTAACAATAAAAAGAAAAGTTATATTCTCAAATATAGTAAGTTTTCCTCAGGCTCACGCACCCTAGAAAAAACAGTAAGGTAACTATAATGTGACTTAATAATAGAGAATGTTTAATATGATAATGTCCTAGGCTAGAGTAGTTTCCACTAGAAGATATTGGAAAACTCAAATCAGGGCCGGGACTTGTCATGCTCGCAGCCGATACAGTATCCAAACCGCCACGAAATGGTAATGAAACTTCCTATTTCTTATCAATCCGAGCCCAAAAGCAGAAGTAAACATGAAATGGCCCACACAAAAGCAATATTAAACGTGAAACGGTCCACATAATAAGGCTTTTTGAAACGAGAAGCCCAATAGATACACTTCCATCGTGCCATACCAATGTAACATCACCAATCCAGTAAAATAATGACAAAAAACCATTACGAAACTAAAAAAATCTTTTTAAAATTTATTCATGAGGTTGAAATCAAATCTCTCTGAGCCACCCCCAATTAGCAAGATTTTGTTCTTTAATTAAGGCTAGTAAACATTTTATCATGCTCTTTCAATGTTTTGTAGTTTGCTCTTTATCTAGGTGTAATCTAATGCACCGCCACTAGTTCAGATTCCATTCTTGACATTAAAGCAACTTTTTGTCCCAAGTGCTTCCACATGCCCATGTCCTTTTTTTTTTTTTTTTTGAAAAAAGGAAAATGCCCATGTCTTTGTTAGGTTGTCTTCTTTTCAGACTTGTTATTCTAATTAATATATATATATATATATACACACACACACACACTTTCCTTCCCTTGTCTTATTTAGTGTTGGTTTCAATCACTTGAATTTGTCTACACACGTGACATGTTAGGCCGCTAGATTTGACCAAACGCTTGCCCTCTTTGAAGTGACACTAACTACACTATTGTCACTTGAGTCACTATACATAACAATTTTAGAAATTTCTAGACACCACTAATCAATTTATAAGATTTTTTTACATGTGTATGTTAAGATTAATTAAAATTAAATTGAAATTGTAATTTACCTTATTAATTCACATTTCACCATGTGACATGTATCCATATTAATTTTTATAAATACACGTGATATATGAGATATAACTTACCAATTAAGATATAAAATCATAGTATTATATTATAAAAATCATTATCCTTCTCAAATTAAACACATGTGGTTCTTAATTCTAGTATAAAGATTAAAAATACACAATAGAAGCCCATAAAAATAAAACAAACCAACGTTTCATTAAAAAAAATAATTAAAAAAAAAAAAGTAAAAAAAGATGACATCGTTGTTGTCTGACCTCATAAGGAAGGTAATTACATGATTAGTAAATTAAAAGAGGAGTAAAATCAAGGTGCCACGTGTCAGTCATCGAGAAAGTAGCTTTTGTGTGTCAGAAAAGCTTTTGGTTCACGGTACCAGAGATGAATATAAAGAGGAAGCCACCTCCCATTAATTCCACATCCGCATCTCTCTCCAGTCTCCGGAAAAGCTGACGCTGACCACCGGAAAGCTGACATCATCTTCATCATCATCATCATCAACATGGACATTATCTGGACTTCTAGAGTACACTCTACTAAGCACCTCTCTGCTGTCCAAGCTTCTCGTCTCTCTTCTGGTACTTCCTTCTTCGTGCTACTCTACTACTTTTAGCTTTTTGTCTTGATATTTTCTGAGTCCTGTCTTTGCTTTTTATGTTTTCTTTATATATATACATACATACATACATACATACATACACGTTGTTGTTCCGTGATTTTAGGATGTTTTTAGAAAACGTTTTAACTGCTTTCTTGTCTGTTTTTGATAATTTTTTTTGACTTTTTATGGGATCAAGGTTTGATTTTTAGTTTAATTGTGGACGAAGTTTGCTTGCAGAATCTTAGGAGATGATCATTTAGTAAATATATCCATTTGTGTTGCTGTTGAAACTTTAGGATTGTGAGAGAGTATTCTGTGTATGTGTATGTACATGATCTGGCTAATAACCTTTCATTGGTTATGAAGACGAAGAAGAATGATTGTTGGAGGCTAGTTATGCCTTATAGAGTGAATCTAGGATGCCAGTCGTTATGTGAGATTGCACGAGGAGGCAAGTTGTTTATTGAGATTGTTATGTCTTTCGATAAGCTAAATGACATCAAATTGTTGATTGAAATTTTTCCGAGTCTTGGACTCTATCCTAATGAAATGAACTGCATCAGTGTGGGGAAAATGTCATTAATGAAGGTGGAGATGGTAAATTGAATTATAATGAATACAGAGGTGAGGGGTTGAATGTATTGATTGAAGAGCATGATGAAGAGGTAGCATGGCAACATAGTTTATTTTGTTTTACTTGTTGTTTCCTGCAGGCACTGAGTTTTCCATACTTTATATGGTATTGTTTGGAAAAACCTTCCAACTTCCTCTAAGTTCTAGTTAACCATATAAGATTTTTGATTTTATACTGTCAAGCAGTGCTTATCTTGTGATGTTGTTTGTTTCTCACTGTCATAGGAAGATGAATTCTGTGTAGTAGCATATAGTTAAGCGCTCACAATCACAGGTAGATATGCTTTGTCAAATATTCTTAGGATTTAGTGATCTGATCAATGTAAATGTAAATGTATATGGACATTTCATTCCTCTAATAGAATTCTTAATGTTTAAGGTGGTTTTACCCATGATCAGAACTGGACAATATAGGAACTGTTTATAGAAAAGTTGCCAGGATCAAATACAACCTGCCAAATTTTCAAGGAGGCTGATTGTTGAAAAGCCTTTGAAACTTCTATGTTTCATCCATTCTCCTGTATATGTCATTTTCACGATTGACATGACTGCTTCATGGAAATGGACTTCTGAGCATTTTCCTTCTTTCAATATTGTGTTGTTTGCTTTGTGTGTGATGGTCTCTTTTTGCATCAAAATTTTTGAACTTAGCATCTGCAGGAATATTCTTATGGTTTAATGTATTGCAGATCATCATTTGGTAATGGACGACTCAGAAGGAGATGATGATATAAAAGCTTGTTTTCCATGCCCCTTTTGTTATGTTGATATTGAAGTTCAAATGGTTTGTAGCCATTTGCAGGAAGAACACTGCTTTGACTTGAAAAATGCAGTATGTGCTTTTCCTTTTATTCAAATTATTCTGTTATACCTGTATATATGGAGACATGTTTATTTAGTTATTCATTAAATTTGTTTACTGTACTCAATTGTAATGACACAAGGGTGGATATCTTCTTTATTAATATTGTTTCTAATCTTGGTGAATCCTAACTATTGGAAGATCAGAATAAAACTCATATAGCAGATAGATTATGCCGCGTCGTAATTGGATGTCCTGCATTAGAGCTGTAATTTCGCTTGTCTAGTATTGAATTTGATGGTTTCCTGGTTGCTGCTTCAGGTATGTCCTCTGTGTGCAGGAAATCTAGGAAAAGATGTCATTGGACATTTCCTAGTGCAGCATGCAAGTTCATTAAAGGTATTATTCTGCTATTTTGGTCTTCACATTGTGAATTTAGTATATGGTTTTGACTATTTAAAAGTTTTAAATGCTTTGAGTGACAAGGACAAGCTTATTTTCATGCTTTGCAGCGCAGGAGAAAATCTAAAAAATCTGGATTGTTGAATGGTGGTTCAGCAATGCTTGGGAAGGAACTTAGCTCGTTTCTTGGGTATTCGACAACTAGTAAAGGTTATGCACATGAATATGTACCAGATCCACTGCTATCACCATTTCTTTGCAATGCACCTCTTTCAGAGTCTAAAAGCATCCAACAAGATAATTGTCCCAACAAGGTGTCTGTGGCTGCTGATTTGAAAAGGTATCCTCCTTTGTGGAATTTATATACTCTGTTCATGGTCTCTATAGACATGTTAATATTGGAAAAACTTCTAGGTCCATATACTTATTTCTACATAGGACTGTGGATCAACTGATCAAGGCCAAATACAAACGAACTCGAATGCAAAATAATTATGAAGCTCTTGTGGATAAAACTATAAGTTTTAATTAACCTAATTACATAAAACCAAGATGTTTCTGCTGTGTCGTTAGATTTCACCAAAATAGTTCTTAGTTCCCATAGAGTTTCACCATAAATTTCTCTATATTTTTAACTCAATCTGTACAAAATTAGTTGAGGGAAAAAGAATACGTACTTGAAGTTTGACAAACCATTTGTGTTCTTCTATCAGTTATAAATAAAAGTTGAGGGGATCAACAAAGAGTCAAAGACTCAATATAGCTCTTCCCTAGTTTAATTGCTTCATCTATGGTACTGCCATCTCAGACAATTCCAATCTTCTCAGGAATATTATTTTTTTCATCTATATTAATAAAATTCATACAGTACAAGCTTTCTGTTCCTATGTTCTTCTATTATTTGTGTCATCAGACGTATGTTTGTGGTTTATTTTGATGCACCATTGTTTAAGCAATACATGAAAATGAACCATGTGTACAATTAAACTTCTCTGAACTTCTTCAACATGTCTCTGATTTACTCTGCTAGTCTTACTTATAGCAAAATTACAAGGGTCATACTATAATGTAAAAACTATGTTCTTGCAAGTGATGTGAAAGAGAAAGCAATGGAATACGACTGATTGTTTTCTCTGCAGCACTGAGCCAAATAACAAGGGTCATAAAGAGGACGTTGAAGAGAGAAGGCAGAGAGCAACATTTGTTCAACAAATGATCTTGTCAGCTGTGTTCTAGGAACTCCTAATGGTTTGTGGATCGCAAAAGTTTTGCAGAAGATGCAAATGGTTGTGTTACTCTTCAGTCGCCACTGAACAGTGATTCTGTATCAGTGGACACGCAGTTTCCATTACCGGAGATGATGTTAGGGAGTCACATATTTTCTATATAAGGTGCTATAGAATGGTAATTCTGGATATGGTGGGTCATGGCTTATGCAAGCGGTGTGAATGTATCTAAGTCTATGCATTTGTAACTTATTTATGGCACATTTTATGATGTGTAAAAACAAGCCCTTGTACTTGTAAAGCTAGTTGAAATTTCCACTTATTTGCTTTCACAAATTGCATGAATAAGACATATGTTTTAGCTGTCAGTACGTAGTTGTAGCCCATCATTTCCTAGGTTGTTACTGGTGGTTAATTAGGTTATGTTTTCAGTTTGGGATTCCACGGCCATGCCAAATGCAGTGCTAATTCTTCTATAAGCTTTAATTTTCCCCGTAGGATAAAAGTTAACTAATATAATATAAAACCACTATAGAGGTCACTCTCTACTACAATGTCACCAAGCTGCAAATGCAAACCAAACTGAGATTCGAGGCCAGTGGAGTCCCAATGAAAATGCTGGCAATCAAGGAAAAATTATGATATTGCCATCTGTGTTATCGTAAACTATAGGCAGAGTGTGTACAGCCATCTTGAAAATTTCCCAGAAAGAATCGCCATAGTTTTAAAAGGCGCACCTAAGCTCCGGGCGTGACAGGGCGCTATTCTGACACTCGAACACCGGCCGCCTGGGCAAAACAGTCAGGTATAAATACCTGGCTTCTGTTTTTTTTTTTTCCCTCCCATTTTGTCATTTCTACAACTGCAAGCATCGATCTGCCTCTCTCTCTCTACCCGACCCGCAAGCTGTTGATTTCGTCTTCCGACCACCTTTCAACCGCCGATCTATCTTATCCTGTCGTCGATGAATAGTCTCTCTTCTCCTCTCATCACTTTCAACTTCTTCAACACCAAATAACCTCAAGTAAGTCTTTTTTCTCCCTTCTCTCATATTTTCTTCAATCTTTTGATCAATTTCTTAATGGGTTATTGTTTATTTGTATGATTGTATGCTTAAATGATGTTTATTGTTGATTTTCGGACTGTTTTTAATTTTTTTCTGTCTTCTATCATCTTTTCTTCAATTTTTTTTTATAATTTGATCAATTTCTTCATTGGTTATTGTTTATTTGTGTGATTGTATGCTTGGATGATGTTTATTGTTGATTTTCATAGATTGTTTGTAATTTTTATTGTTGATGTTTTAGTTTCACGTATGGTTTGATTGTTTTATGTATAATGTATGTTTTTAACTTGTTATTGTTGATGCCTAAAAGAAAAAAAAAAAACAACTCTTTATTGTTGATGTATGTATAGTGTATGTAATTTATGGGCTGTTTTTATGTTTATGTATAATGTTAATGTATGAATGTATTTTGTTTACAGCTGACTACTCTAGCTCAAACACAATGTCAGTTATGTTGAGTTTTAAGGGATCAAAGCAAAAGGGTCCACTAGACATCTTCTTTGCTTCTGACCCAAAAGTTACTATAAGGAAAATCAAATGAAAGCAATTGAAGATGAATGAAATGGACAATGCAGCTAAGGAGAGGTTGAGGGGTCAAGTCTGTACAATGTTTACTAAATGGATGTATGATGCAGGTATTCCATTAATGCTGCATCATATGATAGTTTTAAAGCTTTTGTGGAAGCAGTAAGCTAATATGGTCCGGGTATGAAGCCAACTACTCCTCATGAAGTTAGGGGTTCCTTTTCTGAAGCAAGAGGTGGAAAACACTCGTAAGGTGATGAAAGATCATGAACAGGTATAGACTCAATATGGATGCTCGGTGTTGTCAGACGGTTGAAAAAATATGAGAGAAAAGACATTAATTAATTTCTTAATCAATTCTCCTCAAGGAAGTATCTTTTACAAGTCTATTGATGCCTCCACCTATGCAAAGACTGGTGACAAGATGTTTGAATTATTAAGTAGTGTTGTGGAAGAGATTGGAATAGGTAATGTCATTTAAGTGGTGATGGATAGTGCTTCAAATAATGTTTTAACAGGTATGAAGTTTATTTTTGTATATCTATTATGATTATAAATAAAACAACTTGACTTTAAATTAGATGTGTACTAATACTATTACTAACTAATGTCTTTTTTGTAAATGATAATAGGAAAATTATTGGAGGTAAAATATCTCACGCTCTTTTATACATCATGTGCAACTTATTGTATCGATTTAATGGTGGAAGATATTTTCAAGGTGTCAAATTTGAAAAAAACATTTGAGAGAGCGGTAATGGTGAATAACTATATCTACACTCGTCCGGGGTTGGTAAACATGCTAAGAAAGTTTACCAACAACAAAAAGTTATTCATGCCAGTAAAAACAAGGTTTGCAACTGCCTTTATCACCTTGGGCAGAATGAACAAGTTGCAAAGTAACTTAAGAAAAATGTTTAACTCCGATGAATGACATACGAGCAAGTGGGCAAAAGAAGCTGAGGACAAAAGGGTGCTAGAAGTGATTTTCATGCCTATTTTTTGGAGCAATGTGGTGTTTATTCTCAATGTGGCTAGCCCACTAGTGCGTGTACTTCGCTTAGTGAATGGAGGAAGCCTGCTGTGGGATATATTTATGAGGCTAAGGATAGAGCCAAAGAAACCATTGCTGCCTCTTTTAATGGGGATGAGGCTAAGTATGCGCTTATCTTTCGAATAATTGATAATAGTTAGGATGTTAAGCTTCATCGCCTCTTGCATGCCGCTGGATGGTACTTGAACCCGAAAAACTTCTACAAATCTAAAGGTGAAATTCATGAAGAGGTGAAGATGGAATTCTATGAATGCCTAAGAAGGTTGGTTTTGGGTCGTAAGATGCAAGACCGGATTGATCAGAGGCTTCCGATGTATTGGAACACAGAGGGATTATTTGGAAGTTACATGGCCATAAGAAAGAGAGCTGAAAAATCACCAGGTATATATATCACGTCTTATTAAATTAAATCAAATAAACATAAGATTAGAGATTAATAATTAATTTATGAATTTTAATGGACAGCTGAATGATGTAATACATATGGAGATTCAGCACTTGCATAGAAGAAATTTACAATAAAAGTTCTTAACTTTACTTGCAATTCTTCTAGTTGTGAACGTAATTGGAGTATGTTTGAAAATGTAAGTATATGTGATTATGTTCTTATGATTTTTTTAAGCAATTCATTCATTTAATGTATCTTATTTTCTTGTTTGGTAATTTTTTTTTTTTACAAAAATTCTTACAGCTTCATATTAAACGGAGAAACGGGCTTGTTTAAAGTCGTTTAAACGACTTGGTATTTGTTAAATACAATAGAGCCTTGAGACGTTGGTATGAAATGCGTGATACGATCAACTCTATCACATTGACCGACATTGATGAAAACAATGAATGGTTAATGGGGAAGCTCGATCAGAAGAATGATAAAGATGACGAGAATGTTTTTTCAGATGATGATGGGTTGACATGGGGCAATGTTGCTGTGACTGCAGGAGTTGGAGAGCCTAGCTATATATTTAGATCAAAATCGGGTTCTTCATCAAAGCAATCAACAAAAACAAGGCAATCGATGGTTGAGGAAAAACAAGAGGAATATCAAGGATTAAATGCAAAAGAAGAAGAAGAGAGAGAGGGAGAAAGATTTTAAGAGGAAAAAGGAGAAGATGAAGAGATGAGATAGGAGGATGATGATTTTGATGATGACTTCGAGGACATTGATTGACTGAATACTATGAATAAATTTTTTTTGTGACTAGTACTAGTTATTAGTTTTTGTTTGTATAATTACATTTTGACGATGACTTATGAGTTATGACTTTTGTTGTTTATCTAGGGTAGGAGTGTAGAACACTTAGTTACTAACTTAGTTTTTAGTTGAACTTTGATGATGATTTTTGTTGTTTGCCTAAGATACTTAGTTGTTAAACTTTGATGATGATGATGATTTTAATTATAATTAATGACCGGATATTTATTTTGTTGAATTTTATTTTATTATTATTGACTGATTATGAATTTATAATACTTTGAAGTTTTTTTTTATATGTGCCTCACCTTGAAAAGGCGCATCTTAAGCCTTGCACCTCGGGTTCCACAGCCCCTTTGTGTC
Source organism: Dimocarpus longan (assembly GCA_022984855.1). Taxonomy (NCBI): domain Eukaryota; kingdom Viridiplantae; phylum Streptophyta; class Magnoliopsida; order Sapindales; family Sapindaceae; genus Dimocarpus; species Dimocarpus longan. Next base: position 10,844,943 of record CM041024.1, read on the forward strand.
TCGGTGTGCTTTGCGCCTTATAAAACTATGGCGCATATGCAGTTTGTGAATTACATGTCTATAAAGACATGAACAATATTATGATTACAGTTTAACAGAAGCAACTTTAGATGATACTTGTTCCTGATAAACCTTGTAATTTTAGACTATCCCTACCCCGTCCTACCAATCTGTTAAAAAACGTAACAGGGTCTAGTAAAAGAATAAATGTAACAGGCATCTTTTCTTTATCATTCTTATGGGCAAATACTGATTCCCATTTAGTTATCATATTCATATGGTCTCAAGGAAAAATATTATGATGAAATAAGATATTTAGCACGACAGTTTAAATCACCAAGAGCATATAAAACTCAATCTCAAGAAAGTGCAACAGAGTTACATACACCTAGTCACACAAACATTAAAAGTCAGTAATTCAACAACATTCTGGAAAACAGCAAGTTAAGTTAGCTACCTGAAAGCATCACGATCTTCTTTTCTTTTAATCCATTAATATTGGCCACAGTTAACAAATTAATCTCTAAAGCAAAAGCAGAAAAGAAAGGCACATTGAAATTGAATAATCACATGAATACTATCCAACTAGACTAGACACAAGTTGAGTTCAAAATAAGAACAAAACTGCAAATTATATGACATTGGATTGAAGAAGTTCCTACAATTGTGAAACTAATTCCATAAACATGAGAAACGTAAAATTCAACACCACTCAAAATGCGAAGGTCATTTGCAACCATCCATGCTATAAAGGTTCCTAGTAATCACTCAATGATGGACTGAATCACACCAGCTCCAACAGTCTTACCTCCTTCTCTGATAGCAAATCTCATCCCTTGCTCACAAGCCACAGGCACAATAAGCTCAACAACCATCTTGACACGGTCACCAGGCATAACCATCTTAGACTCCTCATCCTTATCATTCATAATAGACGTCACCTTCCCCGTAACATCAGTAGTCCTCATGTAAAACTGAGGTCTATAACCGGCAAAAAAGGGCGAGTGCCTACCGCCCTCTTCCTTCTTCAACACATACACAATAGCAGCAAACTTAGTATGCGGGGTGATAGTCCCCGGCTTAGCCAACACCATCCCCCTCTGAATATCAGCCTTTTGAATACCTCTAAGCAACAACCCCACATTATCCCCTGCCATTGCCTCATCTAGAATCTTCTGGAACATTTCAACCCCGGTAACCGTAGTATTCCTAGTATCTTTCAACCCGACAATATCAACAGTATCTCCAACCTTAATAGTACCCCTCTCAACACGGCCAGTGGCCACAGTACCACGACCAGTGATCGAAAACACATCTTCAATAGCTAACAAAAAGGGCAAATCAGTCTGTCTTTGTGGGATAGGAATATAGCTATCTACAGAATCCATAAGTTCGTAAATTTTATCAACCCATTCGTTTTCTCCTCTCTTAATAGCAGGATTGGCCATCAAAGCCTCTAAAGCTAAAAGGGCAGAGCCAGATATGATAGGCACATCATCACCAGGAAACTCATAAGAAGAAAGTAACTCACGAACCTCCAACTCCACAAGCTGCAAGAGCTCCTCGTCATCGACCTGGTCCTGTTTGTTCAAAAAAACGACCATGTTAGGCACACCCACTTGCTTGGCCAGCAAGATGTGTTCTTTCGTCTGGGGCATGGGCCCGTCGGCGCCGGATACGACGAGGATGGCGCCGTCCATCTGGGCGGCGCCAGTGATCATGTTCTTGACGTAGTCGGCGTGGCCGGGACAGTCGACGTGAGCGTAGTGGCGGTTCTCGGTCTCGTACTCGACAGTGGCGGTGTTGATGGTGATACCACGAGCACGCTCTTCTGGGGCGGCGTCGATTTCGTCGTACTTTTTGGGGGCGCTGTTGCCCAAGGCGGCCAAGGCCATTGTCAAGGCGGCGGTGAGAGTGGTCTTGCCGTGGTCGACATGGCCGATGGTGCCAATGTTGACGTGGGGCTTCTTTCGCTCGAATTTGCCACGGGCGGCCCGGACGATGAAGGGGCATCGGCGGGTGGTGGGGGAGACAACGACGGTGGTGGTGGGGAATGGAGGTAAGAAGGAAGAGGAGAGGTGGGGTGGTGTGAGGTTAGTCCGAAAACTGGTGGTGGTGGTTGTGGTGGGTGGAGAGTTGGAGGAGTAAGAGAGTTTAGGAGAAGTGGAGGGTAGAGTGGCTGCTGCTGAGGCTGATATTGCCATTTCAGTAGAGACGAGATAAGAAGAAGATTGGATTGGAGGAGATTTTTGAGGGTTTGGTTTGGAGGTAGAGGAAGACTAGTAGAGTGTTATGTTATCTATTGGTTGTGTCAAAACGAAAGAGGGCCGCAAGTCACTTCTATCCAGTTCTCATGAAGACATTGCGGTCTATTCTACTTGTTACTTCCCGTCTCATCAAATTTCTATGCCACTCTACTCTTTTCTTGACACGTGTTGCCTCTTGTATTTTTTCTTGTTATAATAATGTTATTATTTGAAAATTGGAAAGATTTTAAAATGACAATGTACAATCTGCATTAGGTTTAATAAAACTGAAATGGGGCTAGTGTTTTGTATGGGGATGAGCTGAGGCTCCAAATGTGCTCTAAATTATGGTTCATAGCAATTAGCAAGTGAATTGACTGACTGTAGATCGATTTTGTTCGGGTAGCTCACAGAGACACCAGCCTCTCTGCTTGTGCCGCGTATTTCATTTACGTTCTCGCTTTCAGGATCCTTGGTCTCCATATCCACCATAAAAAATACTCATGATTTTAATAAATTACTACAATTCAGTCTACATGAAAGTGCTTCCACTCACTTCAGGTCTCAACTTCTGGCTACAAATCCTTTCATTATTTCAGGCTACTAAAAAGAAAGTATCTTCCCTCGGTTTCCAGCGCTAGAACTTCGTTTCAAAAACTAGAAGATAGTTGGCCTGCCATGAAAGCATGAACTACAATCTCAAACTAGAAAGTAGAAAACGACACTAATGAATTCAAACAGAGCATGGATCAAAAATTTCTTCACTACACTCTTTTCACAACACATTAAAAGAAAAAAATGGACACACGTTCCCCTTTCAACACAGAACAGCTAAGTTTGCGTGTAAACTATATGTACAACTATACAATTCATTAAATTTTTTCAATCACTGCTAGCAAACTAAAAGTAGACAAACAAAGACATTTTACGGCTATTTTGTGGGATCTATTCTACACAAAAACTTATCGGAACAATCTTGCAGCTCAGCAGCATCACACGAAAAATAACATTGGTAGTGTGCTTCCTTTATGCATGGTATTATCATAAGTCACTTCACAAAGACAATGTGAATCTCCTTGGAAATCATGTTTATCTGGGTAACAATTCTGCCGCATTGTCTCTCATGTTCCAATATCTCCCAATGTTAAAATCATAGTTGGAATATCATAACAATCCATGCTTCCCAACTTGACTGAGGTTACAGGAATCTCATCTCACCTTGTATTAAGATGCATGTGATTACCCTATACTTCCAAGTAAGTTGCTGATCTGAAATAGGAACACTTCCAAATATAAAGAAGGGGCAAAATTTGTAAAATGCTTCACTTTAGCAGTGCGTTTCACGGTGCATGCTCCTTGGTAGGAATCTTCAGCTTACATATAGCTAAAACCTTTTGACGGATTTCAGGAGAGAATTCCTTCAGAAGGTCTGTTTTAGCCAATTCATGCTTCCTCTTTAACTCATCTACCTCCATCTGCTGCTGTAGTAATAGATGCTTGAGATCCTTTACAATTTTCTTGACATCTTCCGATTCATAATCCATTAGTGTCTTACGTTTCTCTCCCACTTGATCTGCTGCATTGCCACCACATATAGCTGCACTCTTACTATCACTGAACCGCAAATAGGAGATTTTATTATCGTCTTCGTTATCATCAGAGACACGTACACCATCCAGCTTTTCAAAAGTAGCACCACTAGTTGGATCGTCTCCATCTCTGCAGCCATCAGGTGCTTGTTCTTTTTTAGTTATCAAGTCGTCTGCAATATTATATATATATGTCGGAAATGACAGGTTTGAGTTACCAGGCTTGTTTCGAGAGTTCCCACTTTCTCCCTTGGGTGAGTCAGACCAGTACTTATGACCTGAAGGCAGTCTTTCCAATTGAAGGCTAACTGAAGAAGGGACTAATAATTTTTTCAACGGTGAGCTGTTGTCCTTGGTTTCAGGGGAACAGTGACTTAAATTTCCTTTTTCACCAAGACTATCTCCTGAAGTTTCTCTAGGGTCCCAGTCTGAAACATGAGACTGAATTTCTGAGTCAATCATAGCAGCAATTGTTGAAACATCTTGATCAGTCAGGTCCAACTCTTCAACCATTTCACTTGCTACAGCAGTTGCTGTATCTGCCTCAATATCAAAAGGGAAGTGGATGTTGCGAATGTGACCTGAACCAAGTGAACAGCTTTTAACTGAAAGTTAATGAATGCTTGTATAGAAAAAAAAAAAAAAAATCCTCTTCCTCGTATGGAATTGAATAAACTGACAATACACAAACATATACATGCAGGAAGAGAACAAAGGATAACCTGTGGAATCTGCTATTCGTAGTTTCAGAAAAATTGTGTTAATATCCTTCCTTTGACTTTGCACTGAGAAGTCTCTACTGGTCTCAACTGGAGAATCGTGGGCATTTTTAACATTGGTACCCTGATAAGAACTTCCAGCTGCAATAGGCACAACAATTGTAAGGGTAAAACCTAAAAGCCTTTTAAGCCCCATGAGCTGTTCAGCTTCAGATTACCTGAATGAGTTTTGACTCTTAAAGAACGACCCACACTATCATTCTCCTCATCTGATTGGAGAAAGGGATCCCCCAGAAGTTCCTTGGCAGGTAACCGGTCAGAAACTTTTGTAATGCATTTTTCGATAAATGCTCTAACTCCAGGATCTGCCACTTTCGCCAATGATGCTGGCTTTATTCCCTACCATGAAATAAGAACAACAATGATAATCAAGAGGCATGCCAAGAATCTAATGCGATATCAAGACACTAGTGATTATGTGAAAGAATAACTGAAAAGGTAAAAAAGATAACAATTAACAATAACAAGCATGCTGCTGCATTTAGATACCAGGGACCTATGTTTCATTATTCATTTTAAATCTTGAGCAATTCTCAACTTTTCAAGATTTCAGAGGTTAGATCAATTTCAAGATTTATTATATTAAATTTCATTTAATTAATAAAGATATATTACCCACGGTTCAGTCAGAAATAAAATCTGTAAAAAATAAAAAATAAAAAAAATAAGCCACCTGTAAAGTTAAAAGCAAAGCATTTAAACACGTAGATCTAACACCTTAGAAAATCCTGTTAAGGTGGAAAGCACCGTAAATTTTGTTTTTCCATAGGAAAATAGCATTTGTATATGGAAAATTCTGACCATGCCTATGCAGCTGGATTACCACTAAAATTGATGAGAAAACAAATACAAATTGCCCATTGGATTTCTGAGGCACCAACCAAATGCATTCAAACTATATTCTGAAGCAGCCTTTTCATGGAAAGATCAAAAAAGCAGTGGTCTAGCAACTCAATTCTTAAATCATTGGCACATGAAGATTTATATCGTGAAAAATCTTGATTCAATCAACAAAACTTACATACACGAACTATTCAACAATTTGGACAATCTAAGGCACTATGTGCTGTACAAAAGTTTGTCACTTAACAAAATACATGAATCGAACTGGAATGGATTCAAAGACAAGAAAGATCTACAGGACAATCAGGTTAAGGTTGATGTCTCCACTCATGAACTAATGCTCAAATAAATATTAATACCAAACCACTGAGATAACATGATTGAAGGACAATTGATCAGGAACACTGAGCATCTAGAAGAACCCCATAGGCTTCAATTCAAAAGCCGGTGACTGTAACGTTTCCAAAGTTCTCAACCAACAGTTAAATTAGATCTCTACGAGATATATGCAATGTAGATATAACATGACAATTTTAATTTGATACAAATATCATAAATGTCTTACTGATGTCACTTTCTTGTATATTTGAGCAGCATTGGTACATTCAATATATGGGTACTCAAATGTCACCAACTCCAGCAAGCACATGCCAAAGGCATAAATGTCCACAAGCTCATTGTATTCCTCTTCGTAGAGCTCTGGAGCCATAAATTCCGGAGTGCCTAAAACACAAACATTAAAGTTACTTTCCATCAAGTTCCCATTGCAAATGTCATCTCAAAAGTTCGAGTAGGACCAAGTCCTTACCAATGACACTATGAGCTGATCCAGCCTGACGAAGAATCGCAGCCAATCCCAAATCACCAATTTTAACCTCACCTTGATTGCCATTAACAAAAATATTGTCACACTTCAGATCTCTATGAACAACTGGTGGGTCATGACCATGAAGATAAGAAAGGCCTTCTAAAATCTGCCTGGACCACTTCTTCAATGCTCTTAGATCAACATGCTTATGCTTCTTTCGATACCTACACATGATCCAGACATAAATTCCTTAAAAAAAAAAACACACACACACACACAAAAGGTGAAACCTTGAACACAAAATACTGTCAGGGAACCTCTAAAACTTACTGGCGTAGCGATCCAGAAGTGAAAATCTCAGTGATAAAATTGATATGCTCAGGCTTCGTATCGACCCACGAATTGTAAAACTTGATGATGTTCTTATGTTTCAAAGTTTTAAGCAAATGAACTTCAGAATAAAGACGCTCCAAATCTTCAGAATTACGCAATAGATCAGCCACCTTAACCTGATTCCATGCTACTTCAATCCCTTCCAATTCATCAAATGCTCTGTATCTAAAAATTCCCACAACTTGATCAAGGACACCACGCAACTACCAAGTCATGTACACCATACTAAATTTAAGTATAAAACCAAAACTGAAACAAATACAATTATAGAAGGATACACTTTCTTGAACGCACCTCTTCCTAGAACCTCTTTATACTGCAAAATACACATCAAAATAACAAAAACACAAAACAACTCATATAAAGAAAAGTGTTAACAAAAAGAACCCAGATACTAAAATGTGATCATATATAGAAACGAAGCGCCAAAACCATCAAATTCAGATAATTCAAAAGAGAATTGAAAAGATAAAAAAAAAAAAAAAAAAAAAAAATAGACAGACCCGACCGTAACGACCAGAGGGGTCAACTTCAACGAACTCAGCTTCAGAATCGTCCTGGTCCTGTTCTGACGACGAATCCTGTCGCATTCTCGTCTTTTCCACACCCGCCAAACCCAAACGCAGTGTTTGTGTTTCCTCAAACACAAAAAAAGAAGAAGACGATGAATCTGGAGAGAGGAGTAAATGCAGGAGCGTGTGAGGAAAGGGTGTTGTATCGTCAAATGGAAGCGTTTAATAACCGATGTGATCACCAAAACTGACTTTTCACTCCTAGAAACCACTTGTTAATAAATTAAATGAGAGCGTAAGAGTCAGATTTGTGTTCAGGTGGGAACGTGGGAGCGATGATTTAGTTACTACTCCGCTTTCTTTTGTTTTGTTTAATAGCTGACTCTCACTTTATTTAGATTAATTCCTCTTGTCTGCTTTTTTTTGTTTTTATTTTCAATAGTTGGTCTGAAATTAGACAGCTGCAGACATAGCTTCCATATCTTGTATTTTTAAGATTCATTTACTTTTCTCAAAAAAGAAATATGAAAATGGAAAATTCTCTACTAGTTAATGGATTCTAGTATCATCCAAATTTCTTTAGATTTTAGAATCTTGGAAAATTAATCATATGTTTAGCAAGTTTTAATAAAATCTGACCGTCATTCTAATAGTAGAGTGTAAGTTAGGTAAAGTAGATCTCATTTATTAGATTTAATTATGTTTAGAAATTTAAAATCTGAATTTGAGAGGTTGTTTGTTTTTTGCACTTAACACTTAATGGTGCTGAATTTGGCTAATTAAGATATTTTTGTTTGTTTTTTTAAGTGGTCAAACCACCCAAAAACCACTTAAAAAAAATGTAACATTTTTTGACTTTTCACTTAATACAAAATCACTTAATGATTTATAAATATATTATTCCAAATTTATCCTTCCTAAAATAAGATGTTTCCAAGTTTGTTTTAGTTTTATATTATAAAAATTTATTTTAATACTTTAATAAACAACATTGAAAAATAAAAACCCTAAACATCTCAACATCAATTTTTTTTTTTTTTATAATTGGATTACTATATTTCTCTAATTAAATTCTGGTAAAAATCTTTATTGATAAAATATTTATGCAACAACTCAGAGACCAAATTGTAAATCAATTTGTTTAAGTATTTGATTATTCTTTTTTAATTATATCAAAAAATATATATCACTTTGCAATTTCAATTTTCGTTGTAATAGTAATTTAATTTAAAACCATTTTATTTATTTTTATTTGAATATATAAATTTAATTGACTCTACTATTTTAATTAATCTTATTTTAATTATGAATAAAAATACTATATATATAAGTTACAATTTCAACTTTTGTTATAATAGTAACTCAATTTAAGATTATTTTGTTTATTTTTATTTGAACATATAAACTTAATTGATTATACTATAATAATTAATCTTATTTTAATTATGAATAAAAATATTATATATATAAGTGTTTTAATATTTGTTAAATAATTTATTACAATTGTTTGTATCATATTAAATAAAATTACACAACAACTAATAGAAAAAGGATATAAATATCAAATTACTAATAATCAGATAATTTTAACTTTAAAAAACAAACAAGATTATTATACATTCAGATGTAAGAAAAGAAAAAACAAACATGTCAATCAGATTTCAGATTTCAGTCACTATTCAGCTTTCAGTCTTCAACAGCACTGTTCAGTCTTCAAATAAAAAAACAAACGATCCCTTAGTACTGGATGCTCTTCCTAAATAATCTTCAATTGGAAGATTATGTGACCTCCATCAGTTTCCAGCATTAAAACCAATGTATATACTTTTGATGACTAATATCACCGTCGTGTGATTAAATAGATGTTAACGTTTCAATAAGTGCATTATCGAAAAGTGGGCATCATATACAACCACCTACTTAATTAGGCAAGTAATCAACAGAGGATTTTGTTGCACATTAGATGTATACTTCCCAAACTAATATGTGCTCCTGAAAAAATGAACAAAAATGATTATAAGGGCATATACTGGTATAATTTTATGCGTACAAGCTAGTCTTAGCACAAACGATTCAATAGCATGGACAGCCACTTGGCCAAACTAACAATTCACGTCAGTGGTGAGTTGGATAAGCAAGTTCAATATTATATTCTATTGAGTGTTGATTTCGATTTCACTAGTTACTTGATTGATTTGATAACTAAGTTTCATTTATATATTTGTTTGTTTAGTAAACTTAAGTAAACATGCACGTGGGTTAACAAAAAATTAAATTTATAAACTAGAAAGAATAATGAACTGGCAAAAATCTTAGAAGATGTTATAACAGGAAAATTTTGATTTTATTTGTTTCAAAAGAGACGAGGCAGATTTCTCGTGTTCTTGCAAATTTGCAATGGCAATGGATGACATGTGTTACGTACTATAGTTGAAATAATGACTTCAAAAATACAGAGCAGTCAAGCTTCAAATTTATCCACTAAATGAGTGGTTTCACGTTTCAATGAATACTTGGACAAGTCATAAGTCACAATTGTAATTGTCAAAGACACAAATAATACAAAACGACATTTGAAGCTAGAAATTTTAGGGATTTATTTTCTGATAGAGAGCAGCCAAGTCAGCAGCAATTTGGTTGTTGAATGGCTGCACTGCACCTTTGCATTTGTAATTATGAGATGGGTTGGCTTACTACCTGCCAGTCTTCCAGTTGACCAACCAATCTGAGTTTACAGAATGGTATTATATATTATAGTTGACTAGGCAGACATTTAAAATAATGGTTAACACTGTTCATTAATAATTGTATTTTATACGGCTTCTACACTTGGAGAAATTGAGATGGTTTATGGAGATGTGGAAATAATTCAATGACAACGTTTCCATTTTCATTCAGCTAATCCAACCAGGCACTCAATCAAGATGCCATTACACTTCATTATTCGATTAAGTGAGTTAATCACAATCACAAACCCTTGTTCCTTTAGTTGACCTTTCAAATTTCTCTTCTGAGCACCTCAATATTCTTGAAGCATAAATTTGTAACTTAAAATTAATCACGATTAATAGTACCCACAACTGCTAATAGGATATACTCGCAACTGCTAATAGGATATACTGGCAACTGAACTCAAATTAACATTGATCAGGATTTATTTATTTATTTATTTTAAATGCCAACTTGAAATTGATAATTGATAGGTGACAAGAAAACGATCTGTGACAGCAGGGAACAGCGTTTAAACCACACTTAAAATATACCCTGTTTTGAGGATTTACTCGCATTCCCCATGTTCGTGGACGTTACTAGATCCACTGTTCTGCTCAACTAACAAGTGAGTAACATGAAACCTCAACCTCTGGAAATTCATGATGCTTCTTGCTAAGCAAAACAACCATAGTGGCAAATGGGCTATTGATTAAAATTCAAATCCCCACCATGTTATTTCTTGCAACATAATTGAAAAGTCATCATCAATGACAGTCTACAATGAGTTCATGAACACTTTTTTGGACTCACCATCAGATTGAACAACTTGAGTAATCGAATGTATAATCACCTAGTACAAGTAAAGGTAAAGTCAAATATTTTTATAGAGTTCACAGTTGAAGACACTGTCAAACACAAGATGACGGCTACAAGATATGTATACTCTTATTCAAACAACCACCACACATTTTAGCAACTGTGATTAAGAGTTGAAATTGAAGTTACTATCGTATTACGTGCAAACAAAGCAATTCAGTCACAAACTGATAATTCATATGCCATGTAATTTGCTATGCAACAGACGGACAAATTATGCAACTCCACCTAATAAAGAAACAGCTCAAAGTAAACATGCAATAAATAATCAATCACCACTAATAGACCCACTCTCCATATTATTGGCCACGTACAATTCATCCAATGACCAAGTACATAGAATAAGTCTAGATATTGATGGTTGAAATTAATTGTCCCTATCACACTGCACAATTCAGATGGATGGTATATTGCAAAGAAAGATCTTCAATGAGTAACAGTAATCAAACTAACAGCCATGTCCTAATAAGGTATATCTTTTATCAAGAGTGCATAAATGTAGACAAAAATGTATTCCACTGCAGTCTGGATTACTCACCTCTCTCAAGTACTGAACAATAAACAAAATATACTAAATTAAATCTTAATGGAAAACAACAGGGTAAAAAATGGAAACACAAATGTCAGTGACTTTTCTCACCAGTGTAATATAACCCCACCATCTTTCTCAAGAAGCATTCGTAAACCTACCACATAAAACTTCTTATTTCTTAAGTGGATTCATCCTGTCCCTGAGATAGTAAAGCTTGGCCCTCCTTACTTTCTTCTTATCCAGTACCTTTATCTCCTTTATATTAGGTGAATACCTGTCATCCACCACAAACTTATTTGGTCATCACAAATCTCACACGACTTTCACTAGAAACTGGGATCCCAAACTTAAAAAATTTAACAAGATAAAGTGCAATCCGCAACTAATACACCAAAAATTTAACACTAATTTGAGACTCCATTTCCAATTTAAATTCAGTTTCACATACAAGTCAGCATGAAATGCAATTCACACACAGTAGGAATTCCATGATATATGCTTGAGCATATCAAGCACTGCAGCAAGTAGTTATCCTTGAGCTTATTTTTACTTAAAAGTAGAAAGAAAAACTGAACTTCAAGACCAAATCTAGATATAGAAAGACTAAAAAAACAGATAAGAATACACAACTATTTTAATTTTATGTTAGCTAATCCCCATTGACAAATATACATGTAATGTTATGTTCATTTCCACTATTTGTTTTCCTGAGTATCCTAGTATCCATCAGAATGAGAAGACAAGCCTATAGGCAAAACAACTTAAGAGACCCATATACATTCAGTAATGCCCAGAAAGTACAGCAAAAATTCCTTAATCACATCAGTGGCATGACATACATTGTTTTTGGATGCATTTCATGCTTATAAATGCTACAATGTTTTCCGAAAATCTTTTAACTAATAAATCACTTATCTAATCAATTCAAACAATTTCTATCAATATTGCACATAAAATTAATGCTTTACTCTTAGATATATATATATTTTGGCAATCATGACATTCAGAGAGTTATAATAGAAGCCATCTACAGGAGAGAAAGGACACTTCCTCACATTAGAGAGCAGCAAGTCTAAAATAATATAAATTAAGGAACCATAGTTTTGTTTATGGACAAAAAGAATCCAACTTTACTTACAGAGGGAAGAGAGATTCAACTCCAACCCCAGCTACCAGTCTTCTTAATCTAAATGTAGTATTAAGACCAGCATTACGCCTTGCTATAACAATACCCTTTAAAGTTGAAACACGTCTCTTATTTTCAGGGACTTCCTGTTCACACCACCAGAGATCACAAAACAACAAATTAACTTGATTACCACAAATGAGACATAAACCCTCTCTAATCCCCAGCATCCAACGAGAAAAATTCAGCTACATAAAACATCATACCACTTTTAGTTGCACAATATAACCAGGCTTTATATCAGGCATCTCTCTCTGCGCTCTAACTTCCTCAACTGCTTCCCTATCCAAAATCTAAACAGTACAAGAACAACAAAGAATAACATAAAGATGATAACAAATCACTTTATCCTTTCCACCAAAATCAGCAATGAATATTACATGCCTGCATTATATTCCTAGCAGTTTTATCAAGCCTCTTGAATTTAATGCGCGGAGGCACAGCAGCAGAAGTATCTTGTGAAGCCGATTCTACAGGACTACCTGCCGTTGTAATGCACCTAGTGGAGATATGTGGCTTCATTACCGCTAAATGAGACAGACCGAGCTTATTACTCATACTACTATAGCAGACCGACGTCAACAGCTCAGTCTGGGAGTCAAATTTCACCTGCAAAACAACTTTGAGATATGTCATGCAATTTTTTAATGAATATAAAATCACAGACTTGGTTCTGCAAGTCATTCGCCAAGCAAATCCGAAACTCATTCTACAGTTTCATTTCGTCATTCTGATGATACAGTTAATCGTCACTAGAAAAAACAAATAACAACTTTGAAATCGAAGTAGATTGAACACAAGTTGAAATGAGAGTATGAAAAAAAAAAAAGCCACCTGAGAGCGAGAAGCGAACACATGGAGCGATCGCGAAAGGTAATGCTTCAGAGAATCGGATGACTGACGGATAAATTCGGCGCCGTTTGAAAGAGAAGAGATGTTGGAGCTGGTCAAGCTATGTCTTTGAACCAGACGGAGGCTGCCTCGAAATGACTGCATCTGCATTTAACAACAGAAATCTGAAATTAGATTTCCTGCCAAAACGTGAGAAAGTAAATGAAAGAAGAAATTGATTCTGCTTACAGTGCGAGCTTGGCTTCCAGTGAAGATGGATTGTCAAAAACCCTCGGATCAAATGTTATTTGGGGGTTTATGTTCAAAGACCAAAATGCCCCAACTCTACATGGACTGTTACTAGGCTGTCCAGGCCCATTCGCTCAACACTTTGGGCCCACAAAATTTAAGCCTGGGGTGTCTCAAGCTGAGCCACACTGTTTAAGGGAAAATGTTGTTGAGTATCAATGGAGCAAGGCAAACATTGGTTTATGTTGAACTAAGAAAGTTAAGTCGCTAGGTCGATTAATTTGTTATCTAGCTTTGGTTAGTGTTATGTTGTTCAAGTTTGAGAGGTTATGTATCTTTAATGTTTTTTCGATTACTTTACAATTTTAAGTACTAATGATCAATGGAATCAGTTATATCGATTAAGTCAGTTTATTCGACTAACTCGGTTAATCCTGCTAAATCAATTAAGTCGGCTAAGTCGTTGATCACTGCTGTTTTGTTTCAAGTTTATTAGTTTATGTATTTTAACTGAAACGTGTGTTCGAGTACTTTATAATAACAAGTATTGGTTCATAACAAAGTCAATTGGATCAATTAAATTGTTTAAGTCATCTAAATCAACTATTGATTTAGCTGTAATTAGTGTCATTTTGTTTCGAATTTGAGAGATATGTATATTTAGCTTTGAGTGAAGACGGGGTGTTTTTATTTGGGGGTTTATGGTCATTATGTCTTGATGGGCCGTTAGTACCAAAACATGAGCCAGCCCATATCTGCTTATAATTTGTGTCTACTCTACAATACATAGAAAGTTTTAGTAGGATAATTGCGGTATGTCCAACTTATTAACGACATGCTACATTATCATAACTAATCATTTAAAAATTAAACTATACATCAGTTGGTGCAATGTGAATCTGTTGGGTGCATTGTGCTGGTGTCGTTCAAGGTTTTCTAGTGAAGGTAGGATACCCTAATCTGTGAAAATAGTTTTATACAACTGAAAAATGAGGATTGGGATTTAAGGGCATCATTGGGCTGCCGAGATATTAGTCGGTCATCATTCATCAATATCTTCTCATAGATTTGATTTACTATGCACATTGATAAAATGATTGTTTTTTAAGGTAAATATCAACCTCCCAATTGGTACGTTGTTGTTGTTGTTGTAGTAGTTGTAGGTCATGTGCTCTTTTGATTCTCAATAACTGCTACATCGGCTAGCTGTCCTCCATCATTTTTAGGACTAATTACTTTATCTATAGATATGGTGATCTGGTCTTCATCAATGCTCACTTTTATTGATATGATTATTCAAGAGCTAACTATTGTAGGACAATACCAGTCTTTAATTACTCCATTTGACCAACAATAGATCAAGCTTTTGCCCGCTGACAACTGCTAATTGCTAAATAAAGTCTATCCTCACACTGACCACTTTATCATCAATTCTCACAAGTTGATGTAGATTGCATCTTAGTTGAGAGGGTTAGCACGTTACTCATCTTCATTATACTTTTTGAAATAGACAATTACACTAAAAGCTTTGTCGATCAATATTCCAGACAATAAATAAACATCGATATATTCATTAGTCCACACTTCATTCTTAACTTTCATTAGAAGGATAAACCATTATATTCATAAAACTTCATGACTAATCAAAAGCAAGAAAATCCCATCCAATTTAATGAATTGGAAAACTTAGAGATGGAAGTAACTCAAGCGACATTCATGTAACAGTAAATTCCATACAGTAACTTTGGATTCAATTGGTAACAAAATTGATTGAGAGAGGCCATGGTGATGGTCATATATGGAAAACCACCTGGAACAGTTGTAAACCTGTGCATTCAGCTGTGTATATCATACTAATTTACTATCAGTGAAATCAACTGGCAAAGTAACAAGCATCATCATCATTTTCTTTCATTTTCACATCTCCTTTAACAACTTTGTTCAATTATACATCTAAGGCCAATTCAAATGCTACAGATATAAACTAAAGCACTTGTTTAAGGGGACCATTCTTCTTTATTTCAAATACTGCCTGTCCTCATCATTATTGAACAAATCACTAACTTGATCAACATTCAATTTTTTTAACTGGGTTAATAATAAAATTATTTTCTTGTAACAGCAAAAATGTGGGGTTTCAGGTAGCTAATAATTAGACTGTATAGACTACCAATTGTCTCAAAACTACAAGAGCAGAGTTCTGAGAGGCTTTAGACCAGATCCACAGCTGTAACCGTAGATTCCTCAGACTTTCTTCAACTGCCACTCGCCTCTAGATTCCTCCTTGAAGAAAAAGTTAAAAAAAAGTGAAATTACCCGCCTACATACAAACCACTACTGATCTTTGTTGTTTTTTCAAATATTAAAAAAATCTTTCAGACCCGCATAGGGAAACAAACTTTTTTTATCATGCTTTCAATTTATTTATATGATTTTGAGTGGTCATCTTTTAATTACCACCACTTGATGCGCTGTCATGCTTCCAAGAGGACTGACTAAACTCAATTTGCGTACGTAGATATCTAGACTCCAAATCTGGTGAAAATTTGTTCTTCTCCGCTTTTAACCATGCATAGGAATAAGTACTTTATGTGGTACAAGAAGCAAAACCACCTCGGATTCAATAAAGTTGTCTTTGTTGAAAAGAAAATGGGAGTTGGATATATAAAGTGGAAAAAAAAAAACAAAGACAATACAAAAAGAGATAAAATAATAGAAAGAATCCATATCCATGTAACAAAAGTTAAGCAGTTGAATATATATGAAAATAAAAAGAAGAGGTTGTTCTACACTCACTCTCACTCACTGCCAGTTTGGAAATGCTTTATTTTAATTCTCTAAAATGCTGCCAGAAACACCTCTGGCAGCTTCTGTGATTCTACGTGTACATGATACATCTTGTGAGTAAGATCTCTCTCTCTCTCCCTCTCTATATGTGATTATTCTAATTCTCATTCTCATTCACATTCACAATTCAATCCTCTCCAACTCATATTTGCCTCATTTTGTTACAACTGGTTCGTTCAAGTTGATTTAGAAGCCATGCAAGACCCCATTGGCATTCCTGCTTGTTTTTCATCAAGTGAGAAGCTGATAGATGATCCTGCAGCGGTAACCAGGTCCGGTCAAAGTGCTTTCATGTCAGTTTATAGAACAAAGATTGCTGATCAGTGCCGTTTGATCACCATCACATGGTGCAAGAACTTGCTACTCCATGGGCTATCAGTGTCAGTGGAACGAGAAGAGGGAGACGGCCAGTACACCTGCAAAGTTGAGCTGAAGCCATGGTATTTTTGGAGGAAACAAGGGTCCAAACGCTTTGTTGTGGATGGTAAAGCAGTAGATATCTTTTGGGACCTCAAGGCTGCCAAGTTCAATGGTGAAACTGAGCCTAACTCTGAGTACTATGTTGCAGTTGTTTGTGATGAAGAGGTGTTGCTGCTACTTGGTGATCTAAAGAAAGAAGCGTATAGAAAAACTGGGTGCAGGCCTGCTCTTATCGATCCTGTTCTAGTTTCAAGGAAGGAACACATATTTGGGAAGAAGAAATTCTCTACAAGACTCAAGTTTCATGGAAAAGGTAGGTTCCATGAGATCTCAATAGAGTGCAAGAACAAAAGTACGAGTGGTGGGAATGTGAGTAAAGGAGTTGAGCCAGAGATGGAGATAAGGATTGATGGGCATTTGGTGATTCATGTGAGGCATCTTCAATGGAAATTTAGAGGTAATGAGTCCATTCGTGTCAACAAAGCAAGAGTAGAAGTGTATTGGGATGTCCATGACTGGCTCTTTAATCCTGGTTTAAGGCATGCTTTGTTTATATTCAAACCAATTATGTCATCATCATCGTCTCTTTCCTCACTATCAACATCTTCATCATCATCACCACCATTCTCATCATTGACATCAACACCACTATCTTCTCAGACAGGAAGTTGTGGTTCAATTGAAGGGTTAAATGCAGGTGGGTCATCTGAGTTTTGTTTGTTTCTCTATGCCTGGAAAGTAGAATGAGACAGAGGAGCACATGACATTGCCATGTCGTTTCCCACTGTTAATGTCATCAGCATCAGCATCATCAACAGTGCCAAAGGAATAAATTGTGAGCTAAAATGGCGTTCACGTTATGGGCCAGCACAAAATGGTGAGAATGCAAATTGGGTTCTTGAGAGAGACAGATGATTGGGTTGAGAAAGGAAGTGGGGCCCAACAATGGAAGGGATGGGATTGGAATGCGACTCCAGCTGGGGTTAACAAGTGGGCATACTTGGACAATTACAGATTGTCTCATCGATATGCCCAATAATTTCACATCTGGAGGCATCTCCTATATATAAATGTAAAGAAATTCTCCTATTTCTTTCTCTGTTGATTTGGTCTTGATAAATGAGCTACTTGCAAATTTATATCCATCACTGATATGTGTATGATTGCTAAATTTTATATACAGAAAAAGTTGACAATATTTCTGTGGCCTAGTGAATGTCTGCATCTAGCAAAATCATGCTGATGCATGTGCTGGGTAAAGGAGATGTATGGGGGATGTGATGATGATCAAATCACTAACCGAAATCCCTTGTTTATGTGCAATGAACATGAATATGTGGTGTGCAGTCCTATTCAGCTAATGTTGCCTCTGTTTCTTTCTATAAACCTAATTAGTTATAATTAACTTCCTAGCAAAGTTTACTCCAACATTTACTGAGCTCTAAGTCTTGCTTATTTCAATTAAATCATCACAATCTATTCTCTTATATTTAAAGGTTGGCGAACATTTATTAGGAAACAATATCAAGAGACATTAAAAGTTCCTTTATATTTTATTTTTTCATGCCCTGTCGGTGCATTAATCAGAATGCCATTGAACCCTTGAATAAAAAAGAAAGAGTTTGGTACTGTTTGCTAAGCTGGGTGCCAGTGTGCTAGATTCTCTATAAACAAATTGCAACTCCCATCTGCTGGCCATGTTTAACACAAGATGATCCCATTCCTAGTAATGTACTACAACATGTTTGGTCATGTTGGTTTTCCTCATATTCTATGACTACCAACTATGGTTGATGGCCTAAAAATTAGGGGTGGAAAAAATATCCAAACAGAACTGAATCGATAGATTGATTTATTGCAATTCAATTTGGATCCACATGACTACAAACCGATCAGTTTGAAGTTGAGTTTTGTTCCACTTAAAACCTAACAGAACGAGGATTTGGCCAGTATAAAATGAGCTGCTTGAATAGTATAGAGCTTTTTCTCTGTTTATTCATGTTAAGGGGTTTTCTCTAGGCTTGAGTGAGCATCTTAGCTGCCAGTGTGTGTGATTGCTGGACTCTGACAGATGGCAATAAAACAAATTTATATGCATGAACATGAGTTCTTTAATTGAGATCTGACCATAAAAAATTAAGCTTAGCTCTATATTACTTAATTATAGAGTGAATTTGGGAGGATAAGGACTCATGGATCAATGGGAAAAAACAAACCCATGGCAAGTAACAGATTGGAAAGCAGTCCTTGACTCCAGTGGGAAGGCAAGTAATAGCAATTCTTTGGCAAGAAAAAAATCATCCACATCGACACAAACAACAGCTACAAACACAGGCAAAATAATGATGTTACTAATGTCTAACAGTTAGAAGCATTCAACATTATTGTTTGATACAAAAATAATAACAGAATAAGGATAGCAACCATGACACTTTCAATATTGGTCTTGCACTCCCATTTCAATCCTTCACTAAAATCTTAACTTTGGCTTCTAATTAATTTCGTATTAATTTTATGCATTGGTGTTTAATTTACAATTATAATGATAATAAAAATAAAGGATTTGATTTCATTTTGATCCAAAACCAAACCACTTTGCTAGGAAGAACTTATTTTTTCCTCGAGAATTATCAGGCACTTCTTTTGTTACTGGTGCTGGCACTGGTGATGACGTGGGCTTGCCTGTAAGATTTAAAATGTTGCAAATAGCTTTATGTCAGAATGACAAACTAAAATGAAGGGATACAACCATAGAAAGAAAGTCATGTGAACATAGATTAGAACCAGCTACTTGCAACTTGGGATTTACCCAATGGCATTGAAGTTTTTCTCAATCATGTCAAGTGTTGTGATATCAAACATCATATAAGTTTGAAAATATATAAAACAATAACGAAGAAGGCTCTACCTATTTTCGGTGAAATTCTATTATTCTTTCCACTTCTCCCATCAACAGGGTTTTTGTTTGAACTTTGTTTGACGGCTTCATTGTGAGAGCTAGAATTTGACTCTCTCTCTGGAACCCCGTGCTCCAATTGCACTCCATTTTCTAGACCATCTATAAAGTAAACATCATATAAGTTTGGGCAAACAGCAGAGTGATCAAGGGTACTACAAATGGAGGGGATGCATGCAAAAGCGCAAAGGAAATTTATTTTAAGCAGAATGTAAATCCAGCTCTAAAACACTACATGACATTTATATGTACTTTTACCATAATTTTAAAGCATCGATGAATTTATCATGTAATTGAAAAGTGTCGTTTTCTCATTATAATCAAGTTCTCTATAACAATGGACAACTTATTCTTACCTGGTGCCTTTCCATAGTTGTGCTTCAAGGCTTCAGTAAATGAGCTATCCCTTTGATCTTGCATCACTGATATCAAGAATACATGTTAATATTTTAAATCATCCATGAAAATTTATAACTTTTTCACTAGTAATACAAAAGAGAGAAAAAAAAAATGCATACATTGATCAAACAGAGCATTTCTGTAATTGGAAGACGAGCCAACCAACAATAACTGAACTGCCTCTGCATCTCTTGTCATAGAAATTGCAGCAGATGAATCAAAATTTTTTGTGTCTAATAAGATACCTGCAAGCTGGGTTAGAGTAAACCAGTAAGAATCTCTAATCGGTTAATCCAGTTCCTTTCGTTGGTCTAAAGAAAGATTAAAAAGACTGTTGATTAGAGATTGTTGATAAAATTTACCAAAAGTTTCTTCAACATAGGTGTTTGAAGTAAATCATATGCATCTTCACAATAATTGTCTGTAAGAATGGAGCACAGTGATCCAACCTATGAACACAGCAAAAACGTTAAAAATGAAACACTTACTCAAGAAAATTGCAGTAGTAGAAAATCAGAAGATTATTTACACCATAAAATAGATACATACCTCGCCACTTGTTCTGAGGACATCTTGTCCAACCACTAGAATGCTTAATTTCCCAGCCATTATCAGACTTTCCAAATCCACCTGATTGCACATTGTATGGTAACAAAACCAGCATCATGTTACAACTATGTACGCCAAGAGAAACATATTAAACAACCAAAACAGCAAGGCAGAGGGTTTCCTTTACATGCTGCTCTTCAGCAGAAATTTGAAGTTAATTTCTGTATTATTAAAAAGAAAATCATCCAAACAAATTATGCATATAATATACTTAGTGTTCACACTACATTGTTCCCATTAAGAATACATTATCAAATCCAATTGAATATAAACAAATTAAGAGCATACTAAGTCAGTATATGAGAACATATATAGAAGCAAAATACCTCATCAGCAAAGAGCAATGAAGTAGCATCAAGACCAACATGGTGGAAGAGCCAAGCCGTCTGCTTATGTTTCCACATTTTGCCTCTCCTCACATTCATCACAGGCACCACCACACGCTTTTCACCTTCTCCCTTATTCTTCCTCACCCTATTCTCCAACAACCATGCATAGCATATCGCTGCCACCATCGAGCTCGTACCTGCACTTCCAACAACCCCTCATATTCAGTCAAAATGTAAGTCCTTGCCATGCATGCACATTATACTTACTCTTTCAATACATGCATGGATGCAGACTTTGTTATGCTATAGAGTTACACTAAACTGTTTGAAGGTGCAGGAAGGACAATCTTAGCATTGGAATCAAGCTCCCTGTTGGAGATTTTTTCTAAGTGGATTCTCCGGTCTTTAAGGAAGCCATTAAGACCAAGGTCTCGAGTTGTGTCCTCTTCGTTGAAGCAGCCAATTAGATTGGTGTTTGGTCTGACTTTGTCGAGGGAGCAGGTGGACTTTGATAAGGAGCGGCGGTGGGCGGACTCGATCAGATTCTTGGGTGGCGAGAGCGGGACGTCTAACGTGGAAGATGATGTGGATCTCCTGTGAGTTATGTTTTTAGGTGGAGAGAGTGATGTTGGAGCTGGAGCTGGACCTGAGGTCGTTCGAAAAGTTCGGCGGGAGTGTGGTGGGATTGGGTGTGGTTGAGGTGCAGTGCTGCTGCCGGTTTGGAAGCGGGATTTTCTGTGGATGGACAGGCGAGGTGGCAGAACGGCCGTTGGGTCAGGGGGAGAATGGGAAGGGGAATGGGAATGAGTGGAGGGGTTGATGATGTTGGAAAACCACTTGTGAACCGCAGCTGCAGGGGATTCGTCTGCAGAGGGAGGAGTTGATAAGTCTAGAGAGGCTGAATTGTTGCGACTGTGTATTGCTGATTTGCTGATTATTTCTCCGCTGAATGCCTCCACTGCCCTATGCCTGTTCAATAACTACTTTTCAATTGCTCATGTTACCAATGAGTAAACCAAGGTTACATTTTCAAAGAAACATTCTCTGAGTTTTGAACAAAATTTTGCATGTATCATGATGTATGTATTTTTTACATTGAAATTACATTAGACTATAAAAAAAAAATTTATTTGATTGGTCATTTAACCATATGATAAAAATTTAATGGATGAGATGTATATACTATAACATAAGATTTTCTCTTCAAGATGAGATTACATTTTTCTTATACTATGGGTGATGTTATATTTAAATCTATCTCTTTAAAGAAAAACAAGGCATCTTTTGATTTATTATTCTTTAAAAAATTGTTATATCTTCAACATAGGCATGGCCAAATTGCACATTATTTAAAGTCATAGGGAAAAAAACTGTATTAATACTTAATAGTCTAATTAAGCTCCCCTTGAGGGGGCATGATTCACACTCCTCTTTAAGGGACCGTGATTCGATTGGCTCGCACAACCTCCATTCCATCTCTGTTTCGAGGAGGAAGATTTCTTCCAATAGAGTTGATTTGGTCTATTTCTACATTGTAGGTACTGGTAGTCGAGTTTTATATTCTTTTTTTTATAAAAATCAATTGTTGTATCATTTTAATAAAAATATTAAAATGATAAAAAGAGTATTTTGTTTCAATGGTGCCATTTTTTATTAAAATGAAAAATTATTGAGTGCGGGTTAAAATAGAAAGTGGCCTCTTGAAAAGGCTATTGAAGATATAAAGTATAATCTATCATCTAATATTTGAAGATATATATATATATATATATATATATATATAAAGTATAAACTCTGTTATAGGTCTAATTTCTTGTTGGTCAATTAAGTAAAACTTGTAACTTAACTAACAGGCTGATTTTGAATATATTTCCAAAGCCTACATAACTCTAACCAATTATTATGAGTTAAGAATAAGGATGTGCATGTTTATAATTTATTCAATGAGACTCTAAAATGTAAATGAAAAAAATAATATCATAAATTCCTAATTGTCAACAGATCGTGGTTCAAAATTTAAAACAGTCAACTTTACATGATACCAACACATTTAAACACACTCATTGTCAACTATCTATAAATACTCGTAGCAAAATCAATACGTCAACATACCTTCTAGCGGACCTAGAAAGAGGATCTCTTCGATCAAAAGAAGAAGGCGATAGCCTTGCTTGCGCGGCAGCGAACCTGCATGGCGATCCTGTATTTTTTGAAGGCGAGTCGACAGACCGAGATGGAGAAGAAGCCACGATACGCTTTGCTTCTTCTAGCCACTCCTGTGTCAACCTGCTACTATTACTTCTACTGCTATCATCAAAATCATAGTCCTCGTCCATCAAACGACCATGATCGCCAGTCAAGTTATAAGCTTTCTTTTCCTTGTGATCGACAGCCCCAAAGAACATGTCATTCATGAAATCAGTGAGGTCAGGTACATTCTCGTTTTTACGTCGATTCTCTACCACAATTCGCTTCTGTAGAGTCATTGGTCCTAATTTGCTTCCTCTTGGTGATTCTAAGCCAAATCTGACCCTGTCCATTGCCAATTAATAATAGATGGAGAAAGAGGGAGGGAGAGAGAGAGACTCGAGTATGGGCAGCTTCTGTTTGAGAACAACGTCATAATATTTTTTGTGTATGCATTGATAATATCAGGTAGATATGGAGGAAATTGAAGAATGTTTTGGCCGGCATTTGTTGGTGTTTTTATTCAATGGCTATCTGGACTGATAGTGACGGCAACAAATATGATTCTGGGACATTGTTAATAATATTTTGCCTTCATCAAAGCAAACAAATGGTTCGAATTCGAATTGATAAAATACGTAAGGCTAGTTGGTAGCTAGTGCAAGGCAGCTCGCGTGTTTGCTGGCCTTGACCGTGTCCTACTGTTTATGTATAGAGCAATTGCCGTACCTAATATATATATATATATATATATATATATATATTAATTTGCTAAGGTACAAACAAACTCATAAGTTGTAACATAAATTAACTTCCAAACAATTACTCCAGAAGTTAGAAGAAATTATTCAAGGATTTCTTATTAATTATTAATATTGTACAAGAGTTAATTATGCCAATATGTGTTTAAAGAACATAATTCAAATTAAGCTAAGGCAACTTGGTTTTTATTCAGGAACTAATACTTGTAAATTGTAGCAATTTACTGTTTAGCATTTGATTAGACAAAGGAATGCCATCTATAAGGCCTGCTACGCAGCCATATATAAATTGAGAATTATTTCATCGGGATATTATTACTCGATCCATAGATCACAGCGCCATATATATCAACCCTCAATGCATGGAGTTTAATGAAGAATCGAAGATGAATCAGTCTCGTTCAAAACTATATATATAGTTATTTTACCATCAACATCTCCTAACTGTTTACGAATCAATCAAATTCATCCATTATATTTTCTCTTTTAAAATAAATTTTTTCTCCTATTTAATTCAAATGTAATAAATGAATTTGATCGATTCGTTCTAACTTTTTAGAGTTAGAAAGTATTGATGGTAAAATCAATATATATATATTGTTTATGTCTGGATTTGGATCCTAATCAACCAGGTTCATGTTTTAGGCCAAAGCTAAAGTTTTAGGTTTGTGTTGTTAGATAAGTAAAGTAAGAAACAAAGGAGAGGAGCTTGAAGAGGAAAGAGAAGACACGAGAAGTTTTTAAGTGGTTCGGCCCAATTAGATGTCTATGTCCACTGTTCACTTTCTCATTATTTTAACAGAGTAACAGTACTAAAAAAGATTCCTCCTTTTTACAATAGGGGTCCTCCCCTATTTATAGAGAATGAGAGAAGCTATAGGAAAGTGTAATAAAATAATATACAGTAAATTACTATTACAATGATGAACTACATTTAATGCGTCAGAATTATATTTAATGTGGTTACTAGTGTCAGATTTAGTTGCCCAAAGCATGAGTTTAAGTGGCTAACCCACGCGAGTTATATGAGATTTTCGTAATCCAAACTATAATCTCTGACGGGTTAGCGTGGATGGCACGTTTTGAGTTGTGATCCGCCTATGATTTCTGTTGACTTGGGGGGGAGGCAGAGATGAACCTCTCTAGGGAGCAGAAAATCCTGTTGAATAAGCGAGCAAATAACGCTCAGGGTTATCGTGCCCCCTACAGGTCATGAGGCGAGTCTGTTGGCAAACCCTCGGTCGGTCAAATAATTCAATGGGTAAAAGATCTAAGACACGAGTGGGTAAGCAAGTATGAGTGCTAATTAGCGAACAGCTGGTTGATCAGAGCGGACGAGCTATTATTCGATCTGATGGGCAAGCACGGGGACGGGCAGGTACCGAATAGGATATCAAGCAGGGTACTGAGCTTCAATAACAAGTAGGTTGACGACCAATAGGGAGACCGGGAATGTGAGCATAGTAACGATTAGAAAAACAAGCATGTCAGTGAACACCCGTGCGATCATATAGGTGAATCGATTACTGGACCTTTTCTGGTCTCCGGGTCACTGGGCTCGTACCGTGGGCCTCCTTTGGCCCAATTGGTTTGATCGTAAAATCACCCACAACATATAAACACTAATTAATAAATACAAATCTAATTTATGAAATGTTGAAACCTAATTAAGCTCCCCTTTACAGGTGCATACGTTGAACTGATGTCATTATTCAATTATTTGGACTACTCTAATATGCATATGGTATGAGAGCTGTATGGATTGAATTAGAGGGACGTATGCAGCAAAAGGTAACTTTTGTATTAAATGACAAGCAATATTGAGAGTTTTCTTTGGGCTTTTGGTGCCCTTGCTCTTCGGTAGAGCCCACTGAGCCACGGCCCATACAGTGAACCCTTTGAAAGCTAGATTTCATCATCTTGTCGCAGCCATGACAATGTGTAATCTTTTTATTGTTAGCACGCTTGCGGGTTGCAGCCGATAAACCAAAGCTATGGGCTCACATCGATTGCTATCAAAATTGAATTTGGTTTTTCCTCATTTTTACAGGTCTTATCTAATAATAATGGGTATCTTAAAGAGTAACGGTTGCGAAATATATGATTATTTTACTCGACGGTTGTTCAGTTTCTATAGATATTAATTTGTGCAATATAATGACAACAACTTTATCAATCAGCAATCACAGGTTAAAAAAAAAAAGTAAAAAAAGGAAAACAAAATTATTATTTGACAACTATCAAATTTAATCACGATTTTTTAATCGTTTTAGTTCAAATAAGTAGCTAGAAAACCTTGATAAATTAGGTTTCACTTTAGTTTACCAATCAATTTCAATTTTATTTAGTTTATAACTTATTTATTTTTATGTTGAAAATCTATTAAATATCTTTTCATGCTACAATTTCATATTATATTTTCATTAATGATAAATTCATCCTTAAATAAAAGAAAATTTTCTAAAGACACTTCTACATAAATCTGTGGAATACTGACATTATCTCTTGGCTTATTCTTTCTTCAATCTCTTCAATATTTAAAAACTTAAAATCTTAAAATTTTTTCATTTTTAAATATTTTTATGCTATTACTTGATTAAATGATGGTAAACATATGCCACTCAAAAGTTTTAGTGGTTTTAAGCTCGTACTCTTTTAGGTTTTACTTGTTAGGATAAAAATAAGATAAACTTCATTGAAATGAGTTCAAAAAAATAAGACTTTTGGGAACAAGCTTCTTTCAATTACTTTTTTTAAATAAAACATTTGTAAAAGTCAAGAGGAAAACTTATAAAAGGATATTTTGGAATAAAGTAAGTATATCTACATGTTTTATTAGGACAAGGATTCTCTATTAATGTTGATATGATGCTAACCTTTTTATGAGAATAATTTAAGTTTGAGTTATATACGAGAGTGAGAGAGAAAAAATTTATCAATCTTGATCATTCATTTTTTAAAATGCTGATGTGTCATTAGATTATCAAAAAATTAACAAAAAAAATGATGGTAGAGAATTTTTACTCATTTTATTATTAAATATATTAAAAAAGTGAATTGTAAGAGCAAAGTCTCTTTTTAAAGTAAATACTTGTACGGAATATGCTCTTTTAAGAAATTAAATTTAACCAAACCATATTCACATATTGCTGATTCTTTTCTGAAGTGCACACGTGCAAACGCAAATAAACACATAAGAGAAAAAGGAATACGCCCTTTATACACATAAAATCCATTTATGATGCAGATGCATTTTAATATACAAATTTAAAATACCAAGAGTCGACCAAAAGAACAGAGCAATTGTATCAATTAACTTTAACTAGTTAATCTAGCCATGATTTATTCAATTATTTTTATATGAATAAGCAGAAAAAACTGATATTCATTTTAGGTTATTAATAATTTGAATTTAGAGAAACTAAATACTCAATATTCTTGTAAGAATTCGAATTTAACTAAATCACATACACACATTGCTGATGCAGACCGTATCCTCTCGTCTCTCGAAGACCCAAGAGTAAAGAGTAAATGTGCACACACATATACAAATGCATTAATTCTAATGCAACCATACAAGTTTCTAATCCCTTATCTTTGCTTTGGGTGCCCCATACTTACATTGTGAAGAGTTACATAATCATTTGTACGACCCTTTAAGTACGGACTCACTAGTTTCTAATGTACAGCAACTTTATACAAATCACTAATATATAAATATATCATGCCAGCCATATATGTATACAAGAACAACCCTTTCTTCAAGGGTTGCTTATTAGTACATATTTTAAAATTCCAGTCAGGCTGGATGTTAATAATGAGGGCCGACTTGCCAAACCTCTATGTTAAACGTTGATGTACAATTTTATAAATTATCTTTTATATTATAAAATTAATAGCTTTGGCCTTTCCTTAATTGTACAGCTCAAATTTCAATCTCTTCTCATAGATTTCTTGTTTATAGCCGTTTCTTCAACATTAGGGGACAAAACAAAATTGTCAAAAGAAAGAAAAAATGGAATTTCCAGTCCATCCCAAATTTCTCACACGCAAATGGTTGTCTTTTAGTACAAAGTCAATCATGAAAACTAAGCTCCAAAGTCTGAACACACAGTCGCCAAAGCCCATCTGCCCCACCTCTTTATCATGCTCAAAGGCCATCGTGTAAATAATTCAATGTTAATATCTATACTAGTTTGTGCTAATATTTTACTTAAAAAGTCTCTTCAATTTATTTAAAAGGTAGCAGCCAATAGCAAAAGCACTTGTGGGTCGTTGACTTGTTATGCATGCATCAACCGAATCGCTTCGTTTTACTTTTATGTACACTTGGACGTTGAATATAAAGGAGAAGCCAAACCACTACTTTTTTTGTCATTCAGTAACCGCTTTTGGGAACTCCGCTTCTCTCCATATACAATTCTCTCCTAGCTAGCTTTCTTGTGATTTCTTCTTCCAGGTTATAGAGGTTCTATACATACAGCAAGAGCATCAATGGCTTCATCAGCACGTGGACTTCTCTTGGCTTCTCTTCTTCTTTCTTGCC
Organism: Dimocarpus longan; assembly: GCA_022984855.1. NCBI lineage: Eukaryota > Viridiplantae > Streptophyta > Magnoliopsida > Sapindales > Sapindaceae > Dimocarpus > Dimocarpus longan. Next base: position 10,873,553 of record CM041024.1, read on the forward strand.
TGATTCATGCATGTTATGGAACAATAATCTTCTCTTCTCTCCAAAAAACCCTCCAAGTCACCACCTCAACCAGACAAGGAGGTACCAACTCTCAACCATTATATCATCACTTTGCTTCTCCATAACCACAATTTCTTCAACTGGGGAAAATTTTGCATCTTTCATTTGAGAGACTATTTAGCATTTCTTACTTGTAAACGTACACGTTGCAATTAATCATAAATATCTCATAATATATACGTCAGACATATTGAAACATTTTCGGTTACATTTCATATTGTTATATAACATTTGTTTTGATTAATGATCATGTCCAAATTGGTGCAGTTCTAAAAGCTGGTGAAGACAAAGTGACCGTGACATGGGGTCTGAACCAGACCTCCCCATCCGGGGCCGACTCGACGTACAAGACGGTGACTGTGAAACTATGCTACGCACCCATCAGCCAAAAAGACCGGGCCTGGAGGAGAACCGAGGATCATCTAAACAAAGACAAAACATGTCAGTTCAAGATGGCAGCGAGACCATTCCACAAGACCACCCAAAGCTTGGAGTGGAACATCGAGCGCGACGTCCCCACCGCCACTTACTTCGTGCGCGTCTACGCTCTCAATGCCGACGGGCACGAGGTGGCATACGGTCAAAGCACCGATGACAAGAAGACCACCAACCTCTTTGATGTTCAGGCAATCAGCGGCCGCCACGCGTCGCTTGATATTGCATCCGTTTGTTTCAGTGCTTTCTCGGTTGTGGCCTTGCTTGGTTTTTTCTACGCCGAGAAGAGAAAGGCAAGGATGTCCCAACAAAAGTGATAAATTACGGGGCCCACGGCCAACCAATCATGTTTTAGTTTTGTGACATGATTATTATATGTTTGATATTAGTTTTTGTATGTTTAAGTTTACTAGACCTAACAGTTTGCATCTGGACCGTTCATGGCAGTGGGACTAGCAAATTTGTGAGGCTAGATGATGAATTGAACGGTTCAGATGCGGCAATAGTGTAAAATAATGGGGAAGGGAGTTTCTGGGGTTGGGTAAACTTTGACGTTAATATCTGGGGATGGGAAAAAAGTTGGGGTTTATCTTTGTTTGTTTGCTAAGAAAGTAAAAGGAAATGATTCTGATTTTCAGGAATATATACATGTTTCAACTACGTTATTTCTAATTGATGTTAGATTTGTGAGGTGGAGAATGATTATTGATCATGCCAGAGCAGATTATTACTATACTATTTTTCCATAAAATATATTATGCAAATCCGTACAGATTAAATGTTCATCACAAATGAAGTCAATGCAGATTAATTTAAGATTTTATTTATTAAGATCCATCCCATCACGATTAGCTATACCTGTTACTGATTCATTGACCTGAAATTTTAATATGGCCACGATGATCAGGCTTAATTCATTGTTTATGTTATTGCAAGAGTCTTCTAACAAGAAAACGTATAGGTTCAAACCACCATTAACACATGGTATTGTTTAAAACAAGTTTGGACAATTTTCAGTGTTGAATACATAATAATGATGTATTAGGATTAAAATAATGGATGGTCAAAATTAAACACCTTAATATTTACAGCCAATGAACAAGGCAGTGGATTCATCAAGCAAACACTTCTCGTTCAGTCATTTTCCAGATCCAATATCACAGGGAATTGACATAGGAGGTTGTCCATATCAGATAGGCAGGAATCATGGTTCATGACAACCATGTCGACATGATCAAAATTTGGAATGATCTCTTGGGGTTTGACTTTCTGTAGCACTAATATTAATTTTCGTAGAGGAAAACTAAAATGACAAGTTGCTTATACTGGTGCTGGTGTTGTTGATGGCTACGGCAATCACCTCAGGTTCTCTCTACAATAATAACTCACTTGTCACTCTACTTGTACATGAAGATGTATATGCATTTATCATATAAGATATGGTACAGTGACTCGTAATTTTTTTTTTTAACAGATGGAGAATGAACATGTTCAGGTCAAGACAATTGTAAATCGATTCAAAATATAAACAAATAGTAATTTTCAACATACATATGAATAATATAAAACATAAACCTTCAGAAATCGTGCAGTCATGATCAGCATATTCACTAATGAACCATTTTGACTGTTTCACATCACCTTGTCTAATGGGGATGAGTTTGTGATTTGTTCTATGTTCTATGTTCTGGGGATGGTGAAAGAAGTTTAATGCAGAAAAGCAAGAACCAAGACCTTTCCATTGGCTTGGTGAAAATTCAACAACAGTCTCTCTGGTTACCTGATGAAACTCCTATAATGGTAGTTGTAATATCATGGACTGTAGAAACTAATAATAGTTTTCCAATCATGCATTCACAAATAAGCTCAAGCTGGATTATGTAAATCCAATTGCCTGAGGTTGGTGTATGAAGTCATTTTACTATGAGCAACCTAAATCCAAAGCCTCTGCAAATACGAAAATATTTTTATTATATCAGAGAGCATAAGCAATATACATATGGACTCCAAAACTTTATATTTGAAGTTAAAACGACAAGAATGCAAGATTAATGTTCCATAATAAGCAAAGAAGGATCTACAGGAAGATGTATTTATAGTGGATTAGTGGTCTACAGGAAGATTAATGTTCCACAATAAGCAATGCAAGATTAGACCATTGTGTATAAGCATGAATCAAAGACACGGAAGTGAAAGACATCTCACTTCAACAAAACGAATGAATGTATTTATAGTGGATTAGTGGTCTAGTTCAATTTCGATTAATACTTAAATGTTTAGAATTTTGGCAGTTACATCTTTGACCTCATCTGGAAGGAAGACACCTCAAAACTGACTCCTCATGCTAACCACATCCGGAGAAACCACTTAATTAATGAACTCTTCCAAGCCTGTGAAGTTTCTGGTTGATAAATTTTGTCAAGTGTAATGTACACTCTCTCTTTATTAAAGAATTGAGTAGTGGAATTCTTGGCATTGATATTCTGTGAAGTCCACCTAGGGATCAAAACACATATCTGTGCTCTCCATTCGACTAGTACCAACAAGGGTTAACCTATTGTCATATACGTCAATGTATCCAAATGCATCTGTGCCGGGTGGACACTCCAGTGCAGCTTCAAAGACTCTATGGTGTATTCCATGACTATCAATGGAGTGCCCTCCTCTGTGATCATGTCCAGCTAGGCAAACTTTCACACAATTGTAACGGTGTATCACATCCATCACTTCATTGTAATTCCACAGAACTGCTTCTCTGGATGCTGCACCAGGATCCAAAGGCAGATGGCAACAGACCACTACTTTCTGTTTTAACATTGTTGCATCCTGAAGTACACCATCTAGCCACTCCATCTGTTCTTTACCAACAGCCCCATTAAACATAAGGAACCTTCTGTCCAGCCCCACCAATCCCAATGGACTGTTTTTATCTGTATTTGGGTTTTTCTCCCTAAGAAATTTCAATGCCTCCAACGTATTTGGATGATCTTGAGGCCAACCAATAGCACTAACATCATAGCCATCAAGTACGATGAATCTGTACTCTGAAGTTGGTGAGAAGTCATAGTAGGCACGCCCATCAGTACTTGGAATCTTCAGTAATGGCAGCAGCTCGTTGCGGGGAAGATTGTAAAGGCAATGGTTACCAATCATGTGATAGACGGGGCCGTTAAATTTCTCAAAGTCATTAACAACCTTCTGCACAATATCTAGAGATTGGTCCTTGGGACAATTAATATCAACAATATCCCCAAAGTTGATCACAAATTTAAGCTCCTCGTGGTCATTCCATTTTTTAACTGCCCTTTGCAGTACAAGAAGACTATGACGATAGTACCTGGGAACACCAATGAATGAGTGACCGTCAGGAATATCAGCATACTGGACATCTGAAATGACCCCAAAGGAAAAACGAGGCTGCTTTTCCGGCATATTTGCTATTCCATTTGCAGAGGCCATTTAGTAACTAGCACTCTGTCCTGTCAAAGAACAAATTTGTTATTTGCCTTGTGATTCTAGCATTACAATAAAAAACTGAAGATAACTTCAATGAAAAGTTGCAGAGAATATTCTTTGCATATGCTCAAGAATCAAGATGCAAAGATAGCAGAATAATACAATCCACACAGACCAGACCACACCAACAAATTCTTAATTCATATCCTAACAACTGATAATTTATCTAGTATCAGCATCCACCATCAGTACCTCTACTTATTCTGCAACTAGTTGTTTCATTAGATTTTGTTCCCATAAAAGTTCCCCATGTACAAAAGGGAAGGCAACATAAGCAGTGAGTACCACAACTTTCAACTATGTGTAGCCAAGGTGCTTTTTATTGCTTTCATGGCTACTCAAAGCAGCTCACTGGACACTTTATCAATTCAATCAAGAAGGTTATCTTATATTCATATTCTTAGCAACAGTGCCACAAACAAAGCACTTCATATTCATGACAAACCAGTCCATATTTATGAGCATTCGAAGAAAATTTAAGTATTACAGACCAAAACATAGAAACAAATTCCTTGAAATCCATATTTTTTATACTACTATTTTTGTTTTACACTAGACAAAAATTTTATTAACCAAAATAGTGAACAAATCATCCACAAACCATTGAAAAAGACTTACAAGAACCAAAACTCATTACAAAAGCTTATACAAATTAAACAGTGCTCCAAACCAACATCAACCAACAAAAGCCATATTCTTTCTTCCTCTCAAATTACATTACAAGACCTTCCATATCATTCTTATCAAATTCCGGCCATATATTGTCATCTTATGAAAAAAATAAACCAAATACTTGGCTTTAATGAACAATCCTTCTTAAGTCCCAAAGTTCAATAATTAACAGTAGAACAATTATGTGAGGCGAAAAACGAAAAAACAAAAGTATAATAACTTTGAGTTTACAGTCTAGATCAGAAAGATACGATAAGACTCAGAAAGTTTGACGACACTATAAGCTGAATTAGAAGGACCATGTTCTTGAACCTGAGTGACAACTTTGTAAATGATACCTCATGGCTCATGCATTTAGGGACCAAGCAATATTTTTTCAGGACATAAACATCTAAGGGGTCATAATTTTAGTCATTTTACAGACATCAAACGAAGATTCGTTTAGAAATGAGTAACAGAGTTGAGGGAAGAGACACAAAACTTTTAGCAAGAGAAATCAGAAATGTAATGTAAAATCTCCAACCAGCTTATACAATCCATTACCCAGGGACAACAATGCTTATTCTACACAAATTGAAAAACAAAATTTAAACACAAGTAACAGATCCTTAATGAAATGATCTTACCTTATTTTCCAATTAGAACACAGCATTGAAGGAAGATTATTCAATTAAGTTATTGGAAGCGAAATATTAACTGCAACTTTGTTCCGCTACACAGAGTATAATCTACGAATTTTAGGTAATAATCAATGATATATGAATAATTCCAAAATCGTAATATAAACACGGCCAATTACAAGACTCTAAAAAAAAGGCGAAAAAACTAGCTATGTATAACTGTAAGTTCAAACCATTGTTCGAAATAAAGAAGTTGAAGCTAAACTACAACATAAATTAGTGAAAACAGAACAAGAGAGAGAGTTGCCTATGGTTCCAAATTCATAATATAACTTGACAAATAAGAAAGATAATCATGGATTGGTGAAGATGAACTATAACGATGAAACAATATAAGAAGTAATAACAGCTTATAACAAAATGAAATTGAAACAAAACAGAGCGAGAGAAGGAGACATACGTTTTTGAGGAGAGGTCGGTGTTCTACGATTGAGGGAATACGACAGGCGATGGGTTTGATTGGCAAATGTCAGAGGCCGATGGCTGACATGATTGACTACGACACGGACATGTTAGGACGGATAGACACGTGTATTTATTTTATTCGATATACGTTTACTTAACGTAGCCAAGCCATCCAGAACAACTCCGTTCAACCTGCCCCTACCATACTTTGTTTGCTCCAGTAAAACGGTAGGGCCTCCTATTCCACGTTCAATTGATTTGAATTGAATTATTTGCCCAGGATTTGATAATTTAATACTATAACGTATTTGATGTGGTATAAGATTATTATCCATTGTTTGGTATATTATGAAATTGGATAAAAAATAATAATGTATCATAATATTTTAATAAAATAATTCAATTCCACAAAAAATAATTGTCTATTATATGATTTTAATAAAATGTGAAAAGTAAATCTAACTATTCAAAATTAATTTTTTGAAATAATATTTATTTTGTAACTATAATTGAAATTAGTTTTAGGTATTTTGATCAAATATATAAAAACAATTTTAGACGATTATGTTGATTCCTTGCTTAGATTGCAAGCACACCTGTGTTGCGAGGCATAACAATATCAATTTTGGCACTTATAAATTTGTTCATGGTACTAAATACGAAGGGATAATTTTCAGTTCTATAATCTTCATGCACCTATCAATTTCAGCAATATCTAAAATTAACAATCAGCTGTCTCATTTACAAGAGACAGCAATCAGATGCATATATCCATTGCGTTTGCGCAGCATGCAAAGATGTATGGTCAAAAGCTGTCATAATGGATATCCTAATTTACGTTAAGGAATTGATTACAATGAATGAAATAGATAACCGAGATTTAGCCTTTCGAGCATTATTCCGAGATTGAACATATGCCAGATCCACAGACACTATATTTCTATGTTACACTATACAGTTGCAATGGTATAATGTAAAAATGAAATTGCACTTTCATTCATTTCCTGTACCCCTAAATAAACATAAAAGGGGGATGGGAGGCTGTGAAAACTAAACTTTTGCAACAAAATTCTGTTAAAAAAAAAAAAAAAAAACAGAGAGAGAGAGAGAGAAAGCCTCATTAGGAGAATTGACTGATTTAGAACCGACTTGCTTTCCAGGCTTGTCCATAAAACAGCATGCAGCAATTTTTGTGTGAGCAAAATCTGCTCAACTTAATGACCTTTACCTCTTATTACTAGATGGATGAAGCACCTGATTGATAAGCTTCTCTGGCAGTTCTCTATTTGCCTGCAAAAAGGATTAGATTTAGGTCACCTAGGACTCCAAAAAGCTCATTGTGATATATAAGGTGGTATTAAAATACTCAAAGATATAATAACCTGGAAGTGTCTCATGTGCAATATTGGTTCACACCCAACGTCTGCAACAGATTTTCCCCGTCGTGTTTGCAATTTGAATCGGTCAGCTTCATATGCCCTGAGGCTGTTTTCCTTATCAGGCAGGTTGTGGCAGACTTTTAATAGTGATGTTAGAGAATTCATCTGCAAAGTTGCAGTAAACACCGATTAAGAAGCATACTTCAAGCACAGCAAAAAATTAAGGACAAGTGCCCCTTGCCATACGTTTGTTCACATTACAACCTAGGTTAATTAAGCTGAAAAAAGTTGGCAAAAGGTCCGATTTAAGAAAGTTTGGCAAGCATAAGAATCAATCTAGCATAATATTTCTCTTAGCACAAAATAAAATTAACTAATACAGTGACAGAAACTTTAAGATACATGGACAATTACGCTAATGAACATTATCTACCAGATTGATATTTCAATATCAATTGAAGTTTTCCACCATTGAGGCAGAGTACTCATCTGGTATGCAACATGGATAAATTGTAGCAAGAGGAACCAGCATTAGGCAATTCACAAGATTATCTAAATCTAGTGATACTGACCTTTAACAGTCAAGCCTAAAATTCATTTTGAGACAAGCATACACAATATCAGCACAAGAAAATCAAGAGAGAATGGTGTTGGCCTAATACATTCTCAATTTAAAGTTTGACTGCAATATGAAAAGAGGTCTCCCTCCGGTTACAAAAATTTCATTATGAAATCCAGCAAAATGTAACTGCCACTAAATAATTTTATAACTTGGCTAATCTGACCGTATTACTGCATACTGAAATGTGATAGGAAAATCACAACTTTGACCTATACAACTCAGTTTCGTGGTGTTGCATATAGTTGGTGAAATATTTCACAATTTGTAAATACCATTGCAATATCAAGCGTCTGACTTTCATGCAGTTAGGAGTTTGAGCAGTGTATAGCATAGATTGACTCATTAACAGAATATTAAACAAGTACCAAGGGTGCTCTGATAATGTGCTAATAACTTAAAGGGCAAACTTACCTTCATGTATGGACAGGATGCACAACCACCATGGATGGAACATCCCTCCCCGCTAGCAACTCCAGGGATAACAGTTAGTATGAAGTCACCCGACTGAACGGATTTTAGGGTTGGGGATGAACTTGCTGACGTTCTCGTCATAGAATCTGACGAAACTGGAAATACAATTTCAACACTAATTTTTGCCTTCCCAGAAGCATACTCAGTAGAACTTAATAAACTGCGAACTACTGCGACAATTGAAGTCACCATTCCTGATTCTGTCCCCAGCACAAACTGAAGGTGTTCGTTAACATCTCTATCTAATGCCTCTTGAACCCTCTGTTTTATGAAATCTAATATATTCTGGGTGGAGCCTACGATCCCCATTCCTCTTCTCTTTGCTTCCATTGCTAAACAAAACATCTCTCCTGGGACTTCAAGATGTGCAGTTAAAAATGCATCACAGTACATTTCATTAATCTTCTCCACTACTTCATGGCCAAAAAGGTGATGTACAATACATGTTCCATCCTGATGAAAAAAAAACCATGTCATAGAATTAAACTCAGAAGTAGAAAGGTTCAAGTATACAAATGTATTAATGTTTAAAAATATTTCAGAAATAAATCATGCAAAACAAGTTGCATACATGGACGGTCGTAGAGACAGCCTTCTTAAGGGGAAGTGACACATTAGACCAAAATAAATGTACTACAAAAAGTTCATTTATACTTGGATAAACATTAAAAAGCTGCAACAGATCAAAACATCTGGCATGTGAACTTTGTATGCAAGTCCTTTCGGCCAGAATGTCATGACTTTAATCTATCAGGGTATTACTGTCCCAAACTTCAATAGAATGACCACATTGTTAATCACTTCAAATTTGCATGTTTGGCAGGAAAGGGAGATAATTGAATTTCATGTTTAAAGTGCAATAAAATTATGAACTAGAGTCTGAAGAAGGGCAATTACATGAAATAAACTCAATATTCAAATAACACCAGCCATCAATCATTTGACCATAGACAAATATTCTACTCTAGAATCATGACATCTTAGCTTCCTAAAGATACAGAGCCATCAACATGGTATGTTCAATTATCTATAGAACAACCACTTAAGGACAATCTGTCAAGGATGTATTGACAATAATTTACCAAACACAACAACATTGTTGAGCCACCATCAGAAATGAGATTTATCACTGTAAAGTATTCTCTATGGATGCAAGGGAATCCAATAGCTCTATATTTGAAGAACAGGAAATTTTGATAATCGTATTTTTGTACCCTGTCTTGTATCTCGTACTATTCACAATAAGGAGGTATAAAATGATGGCAAAAAAAAAAAAAAAAAAAAACCTGATAATCAGAAGCAGAAAATCAGAAAGAAAAGTTTCGAAATTCTGAATGCAACTGATAGACTAGTAACTAAATAAATGCAAAATAAGCTATCATGAATGCATTAGACAGGTGGCATCATCAGCAAGATAACCAAAGCATGTGGTATAATATAATGTATATCACTAAGGAAAGCTCAATTCGTCTTCATTTTCTAAGGTCTAGAAAGAGAAATAACCTGATAATGGTGCAGTTGAGGTAGCAGTGATCTAATTGTGTCTCTATTATGTTTTGGATGGATCTCAGCAATTTCTTCATCAGACATCAGGGCCATCTGCTTGAATAGCTCAATAATATTTGCACCCATGTAGGAATCAGGCCCATAATATATGTTTAAATCTGGAACCTGAGCAAAAGCCTGCAATATGAAAACATTCTCGCAATAAAAAAGTACTTTCCAGCAGAGTTGGCAATAGATATAATTAAAAAACATTGTTGGGAGCATTGAAACATATAGAAAGAAATTTTAAACAATGAACATCGTATCACCAACCTGCAAAATGGTTTGCACAACATTAGAAGAAGTACAGGTAATTGTAGGCACGAGTTCATGAGCATAAGCTTTTGTCTCGAGTGAAGTATTTATGTAGATAACGTGCAAGGAAGGTGGACAACTAGAAGCAGTCTCAAGATAATTCATATAAGCAGGAGTAGCCGCAGCATCTGCCAGAGAACAACCAATGCGTTCATCTGACATCCTGTAAACACCAACCTGCATTGGAATACCACCAAGAAACTAAAATCATGAAATGCTTGAACAGGATTAGGCATCACATGGAAATAAAGTTCACTCTGGTAAAATTCGCACTTCATCTACTCCATAAGTCAAGATGCATCAACATAAATTGAAGAATTTTCCTCTTAGCATCTAAACTGTCCATCCATAAAATATGCATATAATAAAGTCCATAAATGGTAAATGACTAGATCTGGAACAAGACATTGTCAGTATTATAGTCAAAAAGGCTTAATTCTCAAGCTTGCAAAGTCAGGCTTCACTGATGTATATTTATGTGCCCAACCACGTGCAAGCCAACCTTAAGTAACATTTCCAAGATCTTCTATTTCCTTGTATAGAGTTCTATGGTGTACATCATGATCACGATACCACTCAGCCAAGTAAAACAATTGCTTTATACATGAGACATTGATTTCCAGACAAACATTTTCCCTTACACTTGACATGTTGACTTCCAGACAAAGTTATTTATCACTATCATTCAATTCAGATATAAACAGACAAATTAAGTTCTAAATGTGAGATATGAATTACGAGTAAAAACCACACGTACATGGTGGAAGCCAGCTTGATCAAGAATTGCACGGACGTTTTCTGACATAAAATCTACGCCCAGAACTGTTATGAACTGGCAACCAGCTTCAGCCATCTTGACAGCCTTATCGGCCATGACCAACGAGTCAGAGATATAGATGTGAGGCCAATCCTTCTGTGCAGCAGTTAAGACACCTTGGACTTCTGGATCCATGTAAAAATGTGCGACAATGCCTATTTTCTTCTCCTTTAGTACATTGACAAGTTCTCCTACCTTAGATTCATTGGGGAACAAATATCTTGCCTGGAATCAAATTTGAGACACCTAGGTTATTTTACTACTAAATATTATTTACAAGAAAACTAAAGCAACTTAAATAGACCTTCGTAATTAGTTTTAAGAAAATTAAGATCCCAATCTTGCCCCCTTATGGAAAGCAGAGCATTCCCGAGCTCATATGAAGATCTTCTTCCATTACAACATAGTTTGGAAGTATGCCATACAAAACTTAAGAACAGATTAGTTAGATCACCTACAAATGAACAGCAATTGCCCTTAATTGGCAAGTCTTATGATGCATGACCTCATTTATCATCAAACAATCGAGAGTGCAATGAACATATTCAAGAAAACCAACTAAATATAAGATATTCAATAACTGACACTATAGAACTACGAAAGCAATGCTTTGGCAATTAAGCATTAAAACTTAAATTTCATTAGAATTATCCATATGAACCCAATAACTTTACACCTAGTTTTATCTGAACCAAAGAAATTAGTAATGAAAAATATCAAATCTAAAGAAGCATCCCTTAAAATACCTTGTCACATGTAATCCGCAAAAGGAGGAGAGCAACAAAGAAAATGAAAATAAAAATCCGTGTCTGAGCACCAAGTTAACAAATTTACACAGAAATTTAACATTTTGCAAATGATATAGTGATAGAAGAAAATCAGAAAACAGTGAAAAGACATGCTAACCTGGGCCTCAGCATAGCTGCCCTTGGCCTGAATGCCATCCTTGGTCACAACCAAAGAGGGAAACGGATCGAACAGCTTTTTGCCTTGTCTCTCCGCCACCAAAACCTTGGTCCTCTTCTGCATGCTAATCAACACATTGTGCCACGTGTTCACCCTCGACCTCTCTCCACCAACCAGCCCCACATTCAGCGCCGCCAGCTCCTCCGTCTTCACTTTCACCACCTCCTCTGGCGAAGCCCCATCCAGAAGCGACACCAGACAATAACAAAACCCTCTCGTGATCTCCGAGTCGCTGTCGGCTCTGAATCTCATCTTGTTCTCATCATCCAGCGTCGCCTCCAGCCACACCTGGGCCGTGCAGCCCATCACCCGGTTCGAGTCGACCCGGGAGGAATCCGGAATCGGCGGCAGGAGGGCGGAATAGTGGAGGAGACGCTTGACGCGGTCTACCGGCTCGGTTAAGGACTGGAACTCGGTGATCAAACGTTGAAGCTTGCATGGAAGGAGATCAGTGGTCTCTGAAGGAGACAAGGTGGCAGCAGAACAAGACAAAGACGATATATTGTGGCTTTGCGAGGTGGGCTTTGGAGACTGAATGTTTTTGAGTGATTTAAGGAAAGAAAACGACTTGGGCTTGTGAGGTTTATACTTGTTGAAAACAGGTAGAGTTTTGGAGTTGAAACTAGGGTTTTTGGAGATAAAGAAGAGTAACGTCGATGAAGAAGAAGAAGAAGAAGCTTTCATGGTGACAGTTGCAGAGAAGTCCATTCGAGAGAGAACAGGGGGGGTGAGGTGTGGCCTTGAAAAGCGGGCTGGCTTTGAAGGGTTGAATGGATAGGTATGGAGAGCAGAGAAAGCAGAGCCGTTTGTTAAATCAAAGGCGTAGAAGACAGAGACACACATACAGACATCAACCTGCCAGTTAAAGAAACGAAGCTACGCGCGAAAATGAATATAAAGACTGCCTTTTTTCTGTTTTTTTTTTCGGGTATGCGATTGTTGCATGTGGTGTCAAATTAGGGATAATTATAGAGTAAATTATAATTTAATTATTCGGTTTAAACTCTAATTTAGATATAACAATTATTTTAATATTATTATAATTTATCCCCTACTATTAATAAGATTCCATTATATTTGACAGTAAATGGTACCAAAACGACGAAAAGACGAAATTACTTCTTGGTGATTGGTGATTAGTGATTGAAGTTGGTCAGTTAACCAAATATAAAACCTTTTCTCTCTTCTCTCTCTTTCTCTCATAAGTCTTTCTCATTCTTTTTCTTATTCTTCTTCTTATTCTATACTAGATGGTGAATATTGATTTCAAATAATAATAAATAATTTCTTTTAATCTCCACCGTCCATCTCTATGATAGACGATGAAGATTGATTTCAAATAATTTTTTAAAAATTAAAAGACTACAACTAAAATAAAAACCTAAATTGAACATAGATATTCAAAGTTTGAAGATCTGGATTCAATAACTCGGATTTTTAAACTTTGAAGATTTGGGTTCAACAATTTAAATCATTATCTTCAAACAATTACCAAAACAAATCAAAACTTAGAAATCATCACTAAAATCTCATTATCTTCAAATGATTACCAAAACAAATCAAAACTTAAAAATCATCACTAAAATCTCATCCATACAAAAATCAAACCAAGAAACTTTCACCAAATCAAAAACCAACAATACAAAAATCAAACTTAAAAATGAAAAAACAAAACAAACGAACAAACAACACAAACTCTTTTTCTTTTAATTCCTTAACACTGTCAACACAAACCTCACCCTTGCCCCTTTTGCCCCTCTGCTTCTTCTTCTACACTCCAACCCTTCATACCTTTCCTAAGTGTTGGAAATCAACAATGATGAGACTCCAGCCTTCGTCTCCTTTTTCTCGCATTTTAAGCACCAGCACCATTAGAGACCCGAACACCATTGAAGATTGTTGATAAGTCGTAATCGACACCAAAGAGGATGGAGGTGGCAAAGACATGTTGAGATATAGGTATTAGTTGACGACCTAGCTGATGGTGACAGTGGATTTATCTAATAGATCAATGGCAGAGCTTATCTTACAACAGATAAGAGAGGTAGGGGTGGGGTGGTGGAAGAGGTGGTAAGGTGGTGGATCTTGATGGAAGCGAGAAAAGATAATGAAAAGAGGAAAAAAAGAGACTAGTGAAGAGAAGCTGAAAAAGAAGAATAGACCAGAAAAAATGAGAGAGTGAGAAGTGTTTTTGTGAGTGTTTTTTTTTTTTTAATTATATCCATCGTTCATCGTATGATAGATATAATTTTTTAAAAAAAATGTACATTTTTAATTTGTTTTTGAAATATTTTTTTAATTATTTTAAAAATATAATCTTACACGTGTCATTTAGCTGTTTGTCTAGATATTTTTTAACTTATTTTATAATGAATTAACGGTTTTATTCTTCATAGTTAACGGTTAAACATTGACTTTTAATGTTTAAATTGACTGTAAAAGATTTTTTTTACTATTTTAATAAGTAGTAACAGGTTCATCGTCCATTTTTATAAATTTTATAAATTATAGGGTTTTAACGATTTTTTTAAGCTAGAGATTTTTTAATTATTATACGAAACTATAGGAGCAAATTAGATTTATCCCTGTCAAATTATGATGAGCTCCGACTCTGTGATCATTAAAAGGACAGAATCAGGAAAGTATACCTTTTCCAAAGTTTCTAAATTCTGTTTTTCACTTTTGGTGAAAACGACAACCCACTTCCGTCTAATTAAGGCTTTTTTTTTCTTCTTTTTTTTTTTTTTTTTTTTGTATTATTCACAGAAAACAGAATATTATCTGTATTTATCTTTCATTCTTTTGTTAATTGTCCGGTAGATGAACAAGAAATATTGTGCAGGACATTATCCAATTAAATCAAGATAATTTTATTGTTTTATTGTTTTTTATTTATTACACACATCATAAGTATATTATATACTATGTAACTTATCAGATACTTTTAATCAAGATTTTTGAGATATGATTCAAAACAAAAACTCTCAAAAACATAAATAAAAAATCACTTTACGTGGTAAAATTATCTTTGACTCAAGGACTTTGGGTGTGAATGGCTGTTGGTACCATTGGCGCCCAGCCCAAAATAAAATATCATAACAATTTTTTGATAGCACGAAAAGGAAATTGATTATGAATAATATAAAGAGATCAAATTTTAAAATTAACATCATTTCCTTTGATTATTTTTTATCTTTTGAGACTATTAATTTCGTCTTTGAGACTACTAATATAAAGAGATCAAATTTTAAAAATGAACGAATTGCATGAAACGCCTGAGATATATCTATAATTAGACGGAAATACATTTATGTTTTATTACACAATACTCCTATTTCGTTGGTCAAATTCTCTTAAGGTTAGTCATACTTATTCGACTTAAAGCAATTTCATTATTTACATTCTTTTTAATTTTCTTTTACAATTTTAGAAACTAGAAAATAATTAAAAATAATATTTTTTTTCTAGAAAAAAAGTCTCCATCATCAATCACATGATGGATCGTAGGGATTAATTTAAAAATAAAAATTAAAAAAAAATATTGCTTAAAGAAATTAATCAAAATGAGTTGAAGATCTAGGAAAAAAAAATTAAAGGAAAAATGAGAGTGATTGAAGATCTAGGTTGAAAATCTAGATCTTTAACTTGAAGATCTGAATTTCAAACTCAAATCTTCCAAAAAATAGAAAAGAAAAAATATTGATTGATGATATGAGTTTGGTTTTCAACTTAAAGATTTAAATTACAAACTCAAACCTTTTAAAAAAGAATAAAAATATTCATCAGCCACCACTGAAACCTATTATCATCGACATTAATCCACCGTCATCATTAATTCCCCACTATCATCAACACACCACCATCATCAACATTAACCCACTTGCATCATTAACATCGATCCACCATCATTAACAAAAATAATGAATAAAAAAATTAATTAACTTCCTTCAAGGCAAACTTTCCTTTACAAATAATTAATTATATTCCTTAAAATATATTTCCTATATTAACAAATTAATTAAATTCTTTTAATACAAACTTTCTATCTTTAGTATTTATCTTTATTTCTCAACATAAATTTTTAACGCTAATACTAATAATATATCTTATCAACAAGAAAAAGAAGCAATCATAGTTGATGATTAAAACCATTAAATTTGCCATCTAGTTCAGAAGCCTTTATTTTGTGTTTAGGTTAGCATCTACCTTTTAGATGAATGAAAAATAAAAATTTCTTAAAAAATAATAATGTTCTGCATTTTAACAAATTTAAAGAGTAATTTGATATATTTAAAGGTTCATCAACTTTTTTTTTTTCTTTTAATAATTATAGATTTTCTTTAGAAACATTTATGTAATTTAATTTGCTTTTCCCACCATAAAACACATGCATACATATGTATATATATAGAGAGAAAAAACATATTGTTTTCCCCTCAAAACATGCTTATATATTATCCCTTAGCAAGAATAATCAAACAATTCCCTTGATCCTTCAAATCTTACTATGTAGGTTATTTTTGCTTAATTTAATATTCTATTGGAATGAATTCTTGTAGTAGCATCATTATTTATAAATTTGATGTCATTTTTAAAACTCACGTAAACTTTTGCATTGCCTGATAAAATTTTCTCAAATTAAAATCTCATCCGAAGAGAAGAAGTCAAAAATGAAATTGATGGATGTAGTTGATTGCGGTCACGTTTTCAAGTGAAAAGGGACACGTTTAGCAGTTAAGGTAGAAACAGTTGAGAAAAGTTAGGGAGTGATAGAGGTTATTACTCGTGAGTCGTGAGACCTTGCTCACATGCGCTCTAACTGTGACTGGCCTCGCCTCGCTATGACTGCGAAGTGTTTGGCCACTCCCACTCCCACACCACGACACTGATCACTCTTCTTGAAAGCTACTTATTGCCAAGCAGCAGATGAGTCCAACCCCATTTAAAATGAAATCTCTGGACGTAACATAATGTTTTTTATATAATTATAGAACGCATTTAATTCTTCTCTAAATGTTGCTCTCATATCTTATCTTGATGGGTCGTCCTTTTTTTGACTCAAGAAAATTCGCCATATGCATTTTTTCCTATTTGGGTTGTGCAAAAGAGCGTGGTACAAAAAATATTATATCCTAATATACTTTTTTAAGATATTTTTTTTTATTGAATGTAGGATAAATACATATATACCTTTTAAACATAAAACTTACCTCATAGAAAAATAATTTATACATACGTCCATTCTCGTGCAAAAGATTGCTTCTATGACCATTAAGGCTTCTATACGGCTCAAAGAGGACCAGAATGGATAAGCTCAAAGGGGACCGTGAACTTGAAGCTGGAAGAAGAAAAGTTTATGTTGGAATTTGATTGTGTATTAGAGTCACGTGCTTGCACTTGAAGTTGAGGACCACTTGGTTGTAACTTAGAAGTCGTGCACCATTTAGATGTTTAAAGTTTTGTCTTGTATCTTTTCTTTTTTTTTTTTTTTTTTCCCAAAAGGAATAATAAATAGAAAAAAAAAGTGAAAGAAAAGGAAAAGTTGCTCAAGATATATTTTCTTTTCTTTTTTTTTTTTTTTTTTTTTTCCAAAAAGGAATAATAAATAGAAGAAAAGTGAAAGAAAAGGAAGAGTTGTTCAAGATTGACTTGGGTTCTTCCTATATAGTCAAAATACATAGTTCCAAGTGTGGAATTAGATTCCATGAATCAAGGGCCAACTTTATGACCTGATACACTTCCTCACAATTTCCTGGGACTTATTTTAGTATAGCTTGGTAATCATAAACCGTCTCCAGCACTATGGGCGGCTTACCAGAGAGCACTTAAATTTTATAAAATAAGCAAATGGGAGTATGGTCAGTATTTACTGAAAGATCATTTAGTATCAGCCTCTGATCATGGTCTTGGCACGTTTGACTCTGTAATTATTTAACACATTAGGAAACACACTTGTAGTGGTCGTGCCCATCTGGCCATCACTTTTTCTACAAGATTTCCTTTCCATGAACGGTGAAACAAACATCATTTGAGCTCCTAGTACTTCTATCTTATAATTGAAAAACCAAAGCTTGCATGGATCGTGCTTGAAGCTCTGTCCATGCAATGAGCCAGCATAAATAGTAAGTCCTAGTATCAAAAATCACGGGTTCGAAATGCTTATGCACCATGGCCATGTCTAGGAGGATTCCTATAAAATGGTTCTTGTTATTATATATTATTATTTCTTTTAGGCAAAAACTTTATTAGAGAAAATAAAAGGTACACCTAAATAAGGATCGTCATGAGCCTTACCCTTAAGAAAATGCATTACAATATCATAAAAAGTCAAAAAGACAAGAAGAATGCAAGAAAATGCATGAAGAAAAGCAATACAAAAGGCATCATCAAATAAACTATAATTGGGAAAACCATTAGCATCATGACGAAGGAAAGTGCCTCGAGGACTACACCAAGTAAAATGAACACATTGGAGACTAATACTTGCCATAAAATTAGCAGCTCGATTGTTCTCTATGGAAGTGTGAGTAAAGTGAAAGTTCATTAAAATTAGCTCAGCACAAACATTGATCCATCGATTATCAAGGATCGAATGGCGGATTTCACTCATGATTTTGCAAAATGTTCACAACCAGCATAGAATCAGTCTCTAAGTCACCCTTTCATAAGCACTTTCGATAATCAAAATAATAGCCGTTATTTCAGCAAAATAAGCAGTATTAACATCAAGATAAACACCAAAACCACCCAAAAAATTGCCTCAATAATTCTAAATAGCCTCCACAAGCTGAAATACCCAAGTTCCCTTTGGACAGGCCATTTGAGTTAGTCTTAATCCATCCAACTGCAGGACTCAGGAGGTTGCCAAAACATGGTTCGAATTTTTGGCGCTCTACTTAAAGGAGATAATCCCAAACTATTGAAAGAATCTTTTTCCTTGCCATACTTGACAAAACCAGGAAAATTTATGAACAATAATTAATCACTTATATGACATTTGCTTGAACTTTCCTAACAGGATTGAAGTTGTTGTGAGCTTTGCAAATGTCGTAAAAGATCATGAAAGTTGCCACTAACCACAGGTTACATACTTGGGAAACAAAAGACTTACGATTGATGTAAAACTATAAATCTTCAATAGTATTACTATTAGTTCTCAAAGACAACTACGGAAAGCAGTTTAGGTGTGTGTGGGTGTGTTTTATTTTCCATTCATTAATGAGAAATATATATACAAAGAGTGCGAGCAAAGATTTGCTTGGATGAATTATTCAAAAAACAAAATAATTACATATAAGAAAAATAATTAGTAAAGATTCTATTTTCTTTATCTACAAGTCATAAAAAAAAATAGTAGAAAAATATGTTTTTCACAATTTGTCTTTTGTTAGTCGTACTTCAGAAGAGTAGTAGAGGAATCTACTTTGGTTGATTAAATATAGTTTAATGCTTTATCAGCTTCTTCAAGGCTATAATAACCTTTAAAACAAGGATTTGGAAAATTTTCTATTTAAGCTAAAGCTTGAGATCAAGTAGGATAAATCCCAACTTGTCTTCCTTTAAAAACTACAATATGAGCAAACTTACTATTATTTAAATAAAACGGGTTTGAAATTTACAAGCCAGCCAACTTCAAATACCTCTGCCAAAAGAACAACTTGTGAACAAATTGACACAATGCAAATGCCCCGAAATTGCAGTTGATACTCACTTCTGCGTATGTCATTTGCTTGTGGCTACTGCTAACACATCTTGTTTTCATTATTGTTCTTTTAACTATGTTTTAGAAAACTCTCCTCCTTTTTCCTATGGAAAAAAATCTTCCATTTATGGATGTAAATAGGTACATATGTGCATACATTTGATTGAATCATGTCATATGCACATGACATTATTTTGTTGGATGATGTATGTAACAATGTAAATTCATTTCTTTTACCAATTAGCTCAAGAGTGGAGTTTTACCCTCACCTTATAAAGCAATGTAAATTTATTTCCTCTGTCAATGTGGGATTATCTAATATATTCTCTTATACGCAGCATGCCTACTCGGCAGCACCTGCACCTATGCAAATGAATTTAGGTCATGCATAATTAGATAGAACCCAACCCGAATTCTGATATCAATTCAATAAAAGGTCTTGAGCCTATCACCACCACAAAAATTAGCTCAAGAGTGGAGGTTTATCACCTTATAAATCAATGTAAATTCATTTTCTATAGGACTATTTAACATATATATATATAGTGGATATAGTGGAGACAGCTTAAGACATCATTTCCAGGACGAGTGAGCCAGCTCATGAGCTGCTTTCTGATCACACAATCTTGGGAAGCAAATTACTTTTACAGTCTTGTACATTATTTCTGAAGAAACATGCAATTCGATGCTTTTTTAACACACTCAACGACTGGATCTACCGAATGGCACATGAACTGTGGGTGCTAAATCAACACAATCCACATTCAGACAGGGCAGATCTGTCTGACAGTTTGGTTCCTTTTGTTTTGAAGCATTTGTTTAGTTGTTTCTCTCTTTGAATATTAAGCGAAACTGAGTGCTTCTCACTTCTTTGTGTCTTTTTACAATGACCATTACGTAATCACCACAGCTGCTCTTAAAAGTAGCATGTCAAACTCAGAGGTTGGTTTGATTATTATATTAATGGATGACCCCTCAAAGTTTGAAACTTTCAATTCGCAATTTTATATGCAATATCGTCTTCAATCTGTGATAGATTATATTTGATCCTACAAACAGACAGTAGATGTTGGATTTTCAAAAAATAAAGAAATTATAAGCCAACAATACTTAAATTTGTTCAGTGATTGGATTTGACTATTTTTATACAAGATTCAAGCACGTTAACAAATAGTAAATATATAAACGATGTCCAATTGTCCATTTCTTCACATATGTGCCAGGCAGAGAATTGATGAAAAAACAAAAAAATCTATGAAAGAAGAAGACACTAGCAGGTATGGTTATACCAAGCTGTACAAGCAAGACAAATGTTGATTACATAAATGACGCCGTATCTTCAAGTTATTAAAATTGATAAAAAAAAAATTATAAAAAATTTTGAGATCTTACTTGATCATTTGGCATGTTATATCAACAGTTAGAAAGGAAGAGGTGATTAACATTATAGTGGTCAAACTAGTAACCTGTTGCAATTAACTCTCTCAAAATGCTACGCCGGCCAAGCGGCTTTTCATTGGTTTATTTCATGACAAGTTTCCCTCTCAGGATTAATTCAAACACATGTACTTTATGTTCTGTTCTAACATCTATTGCTCTTTCTTCATACCTGCTTCACAATATCAATTATTGCATAACATTCTAGTCATGATGGTTTTCCTTTCTAAGTTCATTTGTTTCTGCACTCTTATTTTCTTTATCAAACCTGTTCATTGTCAACAATCCTATGACAGGACTAATTGCAGCTCAGAATCAGAAGTTCCAGGGTCCAACTACGATTGCAGCCCTGAAGGCTATCCTTGTGATACTTATATTGTCTACAGGGCCCAAAAAAATTTCCAGTCATTGTCTTCTGTATCTCATCTTTTTAATTTAAGCTTACGGGACCTCCTTGTTGTCAACAACATGACTGAAGCAGAAGCAAATTCTAGCAATATAAGAATTCATAAAGAAATCATCCTTCCCATCACCTGCTCTTGCCCTGACCGGTTCTCTCGGGCCATTTTCATGTACAACTTGTATGGTTCAGAGTCGCTTGCTGCAGTTGCCTGTGGAGTATTTGAAGGGTTGGTGAAAGAACAAAGTCTTGTTGAGGAGAATCCAGGTTACAAAGGTGATGATCCTAATGCAATGACAATCAATGTGCCTATTCGATGTGTTTGTCCTACTGCAAATGATGGAAGTAATGGTGTGAAATTCCTTTTGACATACCCGGTTATAGAGAATGATGACACTGATTTAATAGCAAGAAAATTTGGAGTGCCTGAAAGTAAAATCTATAAGGCTAATAGATTTGAATCATTATCAACCATATTTCCTCAAACAACTATACTCATTCCCTTGAACGAAACACCAGTTGTGAATAAGAATGTTCAACTTGGTTATGAAGATCCAGCTCTCAGTCCTAGAGAAGTAATTCCTTTACAGAAAGTTACATCCAGCTACAGAACTACTTTGAAGCCACAAGCAATTCTTACAGCAGGTGTGGTTTTGGTAGTTGTTTTACTGATTGTAGCTTGTTGTGTTTTTGTATGCATTAGGAGGAAGAATCATCCCAGGCGTTTCCAATTTTTATATTCTACGAGTCCACTTTCACCAAATCTCTTGCCATCTCTTTCAACAAATCTCTCGCCTGATTTTCTCGATGGAGTGTCCAAGTTAAAGCACTCGCTCATAAATTTTAGCTTGGAGGAGATTAGGATTGCAACTGAAAATTTCAATGAGGCTTCTGTGATTGGCACAGCTATGTACCGGGGAAGAATTGGCTGTTCCTATGTGGCGATTGAGAAGGCAAATTCAGAGGATGCAGCTCGCCGTGTCATTGACATATTGACAAAGATCAACCATTTAAATGTAGTGAGGCTCGTGGGCTGCTGCTACCGGAGAAGACCTTATTTAGTGTTTGAGTTTGCAGAGAACGGCAGCTTGAGGGACTGCTTGTCAAATACTATTGTGTCTAGGCAGTTGAAATGGGAGAAAAGAATGCAAATTGCTTTTGATCTAGCAGTGGCTATTTATTACATACACTACTGTACAAAACCTGCTTATGTTCATCGAAACATAAACAGCAGGAACGTGCTTATTACCATGGACTGGAGGGCCAAGATTTCTGGATTCAGATTGGCAAAACCTTTAACTTGCAAAGAAGAAAATGGAAAGATGGACTGGAATGAATCGGTCATTGTGGGTAAAAAAGGGTATTTGGCACCTGAGTATCTCACTGACGGGTTGGCTTCACTCAAGGTGGATGTATTCGCATATGGGATTGTTCTGCTAGAGTTGTTGTCAGGCAGGGAGGTCACTATGGAGGGAAAATTGTTGCAAGATTCTGTCAATTTCTTGGTTGATTGTGGGCTTGAAGGCTCTTCAGGGTGCCTGGATAAGTTGCACAAATTCTGGGATCCTTCTTTGGAGGGTGATTATCCATTAGGTGATGCTATATGTTTGACTCTATTGGCTAAGGCTTGTACTGAGGAGGACCCTCATCAGAGACCAACCATGAATGATGTTTTGAAGGCTATTTCAAGAATGTTTTGATATTTATTTCTTTTCACTTTCGTGTAATCTCTCAATGGTAAATTGATGCTAATTTATGCAAATTGTACATATTGGTGAACCTGGCATTATAATTTTCACTCTGCACCAAAGTCAATCAAATATCTTGTCATCTTTCGTTAACTATTGGCTTAGGCCATGATTTATGATAATAATTTTCACTTTTTTTGTAGATCGTAACAATTTTGTTCACAACCAAAACTCTGTCATGACCTAGACGACCTTCCAAACTTAAGCATGTTATTTCATTCCATACCATCAATAAGCTCAAGAGGAAAAGTATACTCTCATCAACACAAAGAGTAGAATATGGAACCTTAGCTTTCTGAGCCTATTTTTGGTGATGAACATAAGAATGTATCTAATGATTATATCTCTATTCAAATTTTACCGTTAATGTATGAACAATATTTGTAAGGAACTCATGTATGACATTTCCCCTGGTTTTTTATATCTTGAATGGAAGGTTTTGAACAACAATAAAACTCCAAACATTTTTGATAAAGTCCACCTCTCTATAATTTTGACAATATATTAAATGCATGGATTAAGAGAATGAATAGTTTATTAAGTAGTTCACTGAAAAGAACAAATAGTTTTCGACTAATTAGAGAAGCACAAAAGAAGAATGAAAGATCAATAACATACGCAACCACCTTAGAAATTACGTACGCATGGATGAAAAAGAATGCATTACAGGTATGAGGCAAAGAGGGAATTTTCTGCGAAGTACCAGCACATAAACGTCACTCATATCAAGATCCTCCCCTCTTCCACAATCAGGCAACTTCCAATCAAACCAGTACAGGAGATTGGCCAATATATATTCCATTTCTATAGCTGCAAACGCAATTCCAGGGCAGCTCCTTCGTCCACCACCAAATGGAATGAAGTGGCCATGTTGGCCGCTAAAATCAACTGGTATATTTGCAAATCTCTCTGGTATGAACTCTTCAGGCCTGTCCCACAGTTTGGGGTCCCTTTGAATTGCCCATGCATTGATTAACACTATAGTTTTAGGAGGAATATAGTAACCTTCCAGTTTTGTATCTGTAACTGTTGCTCGAGTAAGCATGACTGGAGCATGTAACCTCATGCCCTCTTTGACAATGCACTTTAAGTAATCCATTTGGTTGACATCAGTCTCTTCTACTTTTGATTTTTCCCCCACCACTCTTCTTACCTCCTCTTGTGCTTTCTTCATTATACTTGGATGTTTCACGAGCTCTGCCATTGTCCAGTCCAGGATTGTCGCGGTATTATCAGTTCCTCCAATAAACATGTCCTGTTATACAAGAAAAACAAAATTTTTAGCTCATTTAGTATTTGTGTTGAAATCAGAAAGGACAAGAGAGAATGAGAGGCAAGCCAGTTACCAATAAGATGGCTTTGATGTTTTCCTGAGTGAGGTCTATGTCAAGCCCGCCTTCCTTCTGAAGATGGAGAAGGAGATCTACGAAGTCTTCCTTTTCGGATTTGTCATCCTGATCACTCCTTGAAACTTGATGTTCTTCAATAACTTGATCAAGTAAACTATGTAATGCTTCGGAAGTACGTCTCAGTTTTGTAGTCAAACCAGTTAGATGATCCATCCATCCCAAAAATGGAAATAGATCTTCAAAGCAAAAGGCTCCCATAAGGTCCATGGCAGTTTTTGACAATCCTGCAAAACTTCTGTTACCTTCCCCTTCATACACTCTGCCAAATACAGTTTTGGAAATTACATTGTTTGATATGACAGCAATCATCTCAGTTAGATCAACCACTGCTCCATTGAGACTCGAAAGCCGAATTTTCCCAATCATGTTTGAAACTTCTTCTTCCCGCACAAATCGAAACGCTTGCACCCTTCTTTGATTCAGTAGCTCTTGCACACAAATTTTCTTTGTTTGTTTCCAATAATCACCGAAGGGAGCAAAAGCTACGTCTTTGCATCCGAAGAAGAGAGCTCTGACGGCCCTTGTTTGAGGCCTTTGTGAGAAAACATCATTGCCTTTCGTCAGGACATCTCTAGCTACCTCTGCAGATGAAACTATGAGCACTGGGGTGTTGCCTAAGTGTAACAGCATTACAGGGCCATACTTCTCGGATAAAGCTTGGAAAACGCGGTGGAGGAGTGCGCCAAGCTGGTGAAAATTTCCAATTATTGGTAACTTGGGTGGAGATGGAGGAAAATTAAGTTTCTTCTTTGTGATGGCCTTAAACAAATAAAAGAAACAGGAGATGAAAAGAAGAAAGAAGAGGATGGGATTGAACTGAGTTGTTTTATTCAACTGTTGCCACCATTTTTGCAACAAAATCAATAGATCCATCCTCCTTCAATTCTACTTCTCAAATGGAATGTCTAAGGACAAAGAAGGCTAATCATATATACCATCTCAAAAGCAATGAGACTGGAAACAAGAGATCTCAAATTCACAATAATTTGAGATGTTAAGCAAGATTTGTAATTTAATAATGTGAAGTCTGACTTTCTTTAAGTTACGTTACCAACATATTAAATAGGCCAGTAGAATATGAACATGATAATATAGTTAATTTGTCACCCACTATCATAGCAAACACAGTGGGAAAATATTTATAAAAATACAAAAACAAGGCTGACTATCTGCTGGATCCCCGTGGAATCCGGAATTGAAGTTCAATCGTATTGACAATTACATGCATGAAGGAAAAATAGATTCATTCATTTAAAGTTCTTTATAATAGTTCTTGAACACGCACGTTCTTTGCTTGTCTCCAGTAATGACCAAATGGAGAAAATGCTATGTCTCTGCATCCAAAAACAGAGAGCTGCGGCAGCTCTTATTCGAAAACATCTTGAGTATTCATTATGATATCTCTAGCTACCTCTGCAGATGAAACTATTAGAAGTGTAAGTGCATTACAAGGCCGTACTTATCAAGATAGAGCTTGGAAACGGCGGTGGAGGAGTGCATCTAGCTCGTGAGGTAACTTCAATGGAGATGGAGATAAATTAAGATTACTTCTTCTGGTGGCCTTAAACAAATACAGAAGGCAGAAGATGAAAAGAAAAAGGAATATAATAGGATTGAAAAGAGTGGTTTTATTCAATTCTCCCCACCAATTTTGCAACAAAATCAAAGGATCCATTTTCAAGTCCTACTTCTAAGATGGAACCGAGGACATAGATGCTTATAATGCATTTTGGAATTGATGACATCAATTAACCAAATGTAAAGTCCATGCTACGGAAAAGTTATTGTGACTGACCCATCCACAAGGACTTAAGGGTCCATTCACAAGGACTTAAGGGTTGGGTCTTTAGGCTTACGAACCAAGCTTGAGGCCCAGCCCACTAATTAAATTTAGAGCCTTACCCGCCCATGGTCTAAGCCCACTTGATACCGGATCCAATATGGGTCTTCACGGGCCATCCCTAACAGTTCACAACCAAAACTCTGTCATGGCAGACCTTCCAAACTTAAGCATGTCATTTGATTCCATACCATCAATAAGCTCAAGAGGAAAAGTATGCTCTCATCAACAAAAAGAGTAGAAAATGGAACCTTAGCTTTCTGTCCCTATTTTTTGGATATGAACATAAGAATGTATGCAATGATTATATCTCTACTCTAATTTTACTTTTAATTTTTGAACAATGCTTGTAAGGAACTCGTGTATGACATTTCCCCTTGCTTTTTATATCCTGAATATAGAAGGTTTTGAACAATAAAACTCAAAACATTTTTTTATAACGTCCACCTCTCGATAATTTTGACAATAAATTTAATGCATGGATTAAGAGAATGACACATGAAGATCTTTATTAAATAGTTCACTGTAAAGAAGAAATAGTTTTCAACTAACTGGAGAAGCACAAAAGAAGAATGACATTATCGATAACATACGCAACCACCTTAGAAATTAGGTATGCATGGATCAAGAAAAATGCATTACAGGTATGAGTCGAAGAGGGAATTTTCTACGAAGTAACAGAGCATAAACGTCACTCATATCAAGTTCCTCCCCTCTTCCACAATCAGGCAACTTCCAATCAAATCAGTGCAGGAGATTGGCCAATACATATTCCATTTCTATAGCTGCAAACGCGATCCCTGGGCATCCCCTTCGTCCACCACCAAATGGAATGAAGTGGCAATGTAAGCCGCTAAAATCGACTGATATATTTGTAAATCTCTCTGGTAGTCCCTTTGAATTGCCCATGCATTGATTAACACTATAGTTTTAGGAGGAATATTACAACCTTCCAGTTTTGCTCGAGAGCATGTAATCTCATGGCCTCTTGATAATCCACTTTAAGTATTCCATTTGATTGACATCGGTCGCATTTTTGGTTTTTCTCCCACCACTCTTCTTGCCTCCTCCTGTGCTTTCTTCATTTTACTTGGATTTTTCACGAGCTCTGCCATTGTCCAGTCCAGGATTATTGCGGTATTATTTCCTCTAATAAACATGTCCTGTTATACAAGAACAAAATCTTAGCTCATTTAGTATTTGTATTGAAATCAGAAAGAAGAAAAGAGAATGAAAGGCGCATGCAGTTACCAAGAAGATGGCTTTGATGTTTTCCTGAGTGAGGTCTGTGTCAAGCCCGCCTGGCTTCTGAAGATGAAGAAGAAGATCTACGAAGTCTTCCCTGTCGGATTTGTCAACCTCACTCTTTGAAACTTGATGTTCTTTAATAACTTGATCAAGTAAACTATGTAATGCTAGGGAAGTATGTCTCAGTTTTGCAGTCAAACCAGTTAGATGAATCGTCCATCCCAAAAATGGAAATAGATCTTCAAAGCAAAAGACTCGCATAGGGTCCAATGCAGCTTTTGACATTAATCCTACAAAACTCTTGTTACCTTACCCTTCATACGCTCTGCCAAACACAGTTTTGGAGATTATATTTTTTGTTATGACAGACAGCAAGGATCTCAGTTAGATCAACTACTGCTCCTTCAAGACTAGAAAGCCGAATTTTCCCAATCATGTTTGAAACTTCTTCTTCTTCCCACACAAATTGAAACGCATTCACCCTTCTTTGATTCAGTAGTTCTTGAATACAAATTTTCTTTGCTCGTCTCCAATAATCACCTAAGGGAGCAAAAGCTACGTCTTTGCATCCGAAGCAGAGAGTTCTGACAGCCTTTGTTTGAGGCCATTGTGAGAAAGCATCATTGCTTGTCACCAGGACATCTCTAGCTACCTCAGCAGATGAAACTATGAGCGTTGGGCTGTTGCCCAAGTGTAACAGCCACTACAGAGCCATACTTCTCAGATAGAGCTTGGAAAACGCGATGGAGGAGTGCGCCAGGCTGATGAAAATTTCCAATTATTGGTAACTTGGGTGGAGATGGATGTAAATTGAGATTACTGCTTCTGTGGCCTTAAACAAATACAGAAGGCAGAAGATGAAAAGAAAAAGGAATGTAATAGGATTGAAAATAGTAGTTTTATTCAATTCTTGCCACCAATTTTGCAACAAAATCAAAGGATTCATTTGTTGTGCGCAGCGGAAATTAAACAAATACACAACTACTAATGCTAGCTATTAAATATAAATAACAAATACTAATAAAGCAGAGAAGCAGAAAAATAAATGCAAAGCGAAAAAAGAAAGAACACACCAGAATTTACGTGGTTCGGTATAAAACCTACGTCCACGGGCGCTGCTGAAAAACTTCCACTAGCTCCAAAGCAAAATATTACAAAATCTGGGTAAGATCCAAAAACCCAGAAACATATGGGGAGAAAACAAGAATAATACAAATGTATGGATCTTTTACAATTCTTATTTATTTTTGGGGTACAAAATCAATTAACTAAAGGACTTATTTATAATCCACCAAACATCCCACCATTTTGTATTCTTTAGATGTGGGATTGATTATCATGGCTAATTTAGCCAAAACCAACAAATCTCCACCTTGGCGTATTAGCCTTCAGCAATGTCTTCATATATGTCTTTTAGACTTTCAAAATGTTGATCAAGTCCAAACAATGGTTGAACTTGATTGCTGTCACCACTTTGGTCATCATATCTGCAGGATTATCAGCAGTCCCAATTTTCTGTAAGAGAATCGACCCTTCACTCAGAATTTCCCGCACAAAGTGATATCGGACATCAATATGCTTGGTGCGAACATGGAATACCGGATTCTTTACTAAATGAATGGCACTTTGACTATCCGAGTAAACAGTAATATTCTTCTGTTCCATTCCCAATTCTACTAGTAATCCTTGTAACCAAATTGCTTCCTTCACAGCCTCTGTCAATGCCATATACTCTGCTTCTGTCGTAGACAAAGCAACTGTTGACTGTAAAGTAGACTTCCAACTTATAGGAGCTCTCGCAAGAGTGAATACATATCCAGTAGTTGATCGTCGTTTATCCAAATCACCAGCATAATCTGAATCAACATATCCGATTGCAAACTGACCAAGTGAATCTTCCTTCTGAAATACCAAACCAAAATCTACGGTTTTTAACAAGTACCGTAGAATCCATTTCACAGCTTGCCAATGTCCTTTACCAGGATCATGCATATACCTGCTCACAACTCCAACCGCTTGCGAAATGTCAGGTCTTGTACACACCATAGCATACATCAGGCTACCAACTGCATTAGAATACGGAACACGA
This sequence comes from Dimocarpus longan, assembly GCA_022984855.1. Lineage (NCBI taxonomy): Eukaryota > Viridiplantae > Streptophyta > Magnoliopsida > Sapindales > Sapindaceae > Dimocarpus > Dimocarpus longan. Next base: position 10,903,309 of record CM041024.1, read on the forward strand.
GACATGTACTCTCGTTCTTCATCAGTACTCGGAGATAATAATGCACTCAACTTGAAATGAGGAGCAAGTGGCGTACTTACAGGTTTTGACTGTTCATATACACCAAAACGCTGTAATACCTTCATCAGATATTGCTTCTGAGTCAAACAAACCTTGCCTTTTCCTCTATCTCTGCTAATCTCCATACCGAGAATCTTCTTAGCTTCACCCAAATCCTTCATTTCAAACTCTGAACTCAACTGAGTCTTCAGCTTCTCAATCTCCACTTTGCTCTTAGAAGCTATCAGCATATCATCAACATATAAGAGCAAGTAGATGAAGGAATCATCTTGTAGCCTTCGAAAGTATACGCAATTATCAAATTTGCTTCTGGTGTACTCTTGACCTATCATAAATTGATCAAATCGCTTGTACCATTGTCTCGGAGACTGTTTCAAACCATAAAGCGATTTCTTCAATTTGCAAGCCCAATTTTCCTTTCCAGCAACCTTGAATCCATCTGGCTGAGTCATATAGATTTCCTCTTCCAAATCACCATGTAAAAATGCAGTTTTTACATCCATTTGAACTAGTTCCAAATCCAATTGAGCTACAAGGGCCAATAAAATTCTAATGGAAGAGTGTTTCACAACTGGAGAAAATACCTCATTGTAGTCAATCCCTTCCTTCTGAGCGTAGCCTTTCGCCACCAACCTTGCCTTGTAGCGAACATCTTCTTTGTTTGGAAATCCCTCTTTCTTAGTAAATACCCATTTGCACCCAATTGTCTTCTTATTCTTCGGTAGTTGAGCTAGCTCCCAAGTTTCATTCTTCCGAAGAGACTGCATTTCTTCATCCATAGCTTTCTTCCACTTATCATCTTCAGAACATTGGACTGCTTCTCTGTAAGTGGAAGGAACATCATCATCTACAATTGGAAGTGCATAGGCCACCATATCAGCAAAACGAGCAGGTCTGCGAATCTCACGTCTTGGCCTATTTATTGCAATTGATTCTTGTTGCTGCGAAGGTTCTTGGGTAGGAACCTCTTCTTCTCCTTCTTCTTCAGTAACCTCCTCGATCATAGGAGTGTCATCATCTGCATCAACAATTCTAGCTGGATTATTTGTTGACTCTATCTGTTTCTGAAAAAACTCCACCTGCTTCCGAGTAGACTCCACCTGTTGCGGATTACCCTCAACAATATCTTCTATTTTCTTTTTCAGCATCGAAGAGTCATCAAAAGTAACATCCCTGCTGAAGATTATCTTCTTCGAATTAGGATATAAAAGACGATACCCTTTCACCCCTGAAGACATCCCCACAAATATAGCTTTCCTTGCTCTCGGATCCAATTTAGATTCCTTTACATGATAATAAGCAGAACAACCAAAGACATGTAAAGAATCATAATCAGTAACAGGTTTTCCAGACCATACCTCCAATGGAATTCTACCACCGATCGCTGTTGACGGTAAGCGATTAATGAGATGACATGCATAAGTCACTGCCTCAGCCCAAAACTCCTTGTCCAACCCAGCATTGGACAACATACACCGAACTTTCTCCAGCAACGTTCGGTTCATGCGTTCTGCCACCCCATTCTGTTGTGGTGTCTGTTTAACTGTAAAATGACGTACAATACCCGCATCTTGACAGACCTCTCGAAAAGATTTACTGCAATATTCACCTCCATTATCTGTTCTGAGGTACTTAATCTTTCTCCCAGTCTGAGTCTCAATCATCTTTTTCCAATTAAGGAAAATCCCAAGTACATCATCCTTTTTCTTCATTGTGTATACCCAAACTCTTCTGGAAAAGTCATCAACAAATGTAACAAAATAGTGTTTACCACCCAAGGAGGCTGTCCTTGTGGGTCCCCACACATCAGAGTGAACATAATCCAAAATACCTTTAGTATCATGAATTGCAGTTGCAAACTTCACTCTCGTCTGCTTTCCCAGAACACAATGTTCACAAAAATCTAACTTGCAGGTTCTTACTCCTTTCAACAAGCCTTGATTCACCAAACTGCTTAAAGCTTTCTCACCTGCATGTCCCAGACGCATATGCCATAACCTGATCATATCTGAATCAACATCCTTCTCTGATACTACTGCTGCTGATTCAGTAACTGTACTACCATTGTAGTAGTACAAGTTGTTCTTCCTTGTACCTTTCATTACCACCAAAGCCCCAGATACCACTCTCATAACTCCATCTCTGATAGATACCGTGTAGCCTTTAGATTCTAAGGCTCCCAATGATATGAGATTCTTCTTCAAATCTGGAACATACCGAACTTCTGTCAAAACTCTGGTCGATCCATCGTGATTCTTCAATCGGATTGAACCTATCCCCTTAGTTTTGCATGAGTTATCATTACCCATGAGCACAATTCCACCATTTAGCTCTTCGAAGTTGAAGAACCATTCCTTATGTGGACACATGTGATAAGTACAACCCGAATCTAAAATCCACTCACCAGATCCAGATGTTGATGATAGACTAACCAATACAAAATCTTCTTCCTCATGTTCGGCTACATATGCATCGGAAGTAGCTTTACCCTTGCCCTTATCTTTCTTCTGCAGCTTCGGACAATCTTTCTTCCAATGCCCTTTCTCATGACAAAAGGCACATTCATCTTTATCAGGTCTTTTTCTTGACTGTGATCTGCCCCTTCTTTCCTGTTTCCGACTCTTACTTCTTCCCCTAACTGTAAGCGCCTCTGCTGATTCATCCCTGTTCTCTTTCTGATCTTTCTTACGAATTTCATAATTAAGCAAAGCTGCACACACTTCTTCAAAGGACAATTTTTCTTTCCCATGAATAAGTGTAATGCACAAATGATCTAACTCATCAGGAAGAGATCCTATCAACAGCATGGCCTTCTGCTCATCTTTGAACGTTTCATCCAAATTCAACAAATCAGCTAACAAACGGTTGAAATTATCAATATGGTCATTGATATTCAAACCTGGTTTCAACTGAAGACGGTACAACCTCTTCAACAAATATAACCGATTCTCATTGCTTTTCTTCATATATTTGTTCTCCAGCGCCTTCCACAATTTACTAGCAGAGGTTTCCTTCATGAACGGATACTTCTGCTCTCTACAGAGACATGAGCGAATTAAACCACATGCCTTCGCATTTTGTCTCTCCCAGTCCCTTTCTTCAATATTCTCTGGTCTTGTTTCTTCCAGAACAATATCCAAATCTTGTTGATACAAGACGTCCGTAACTTCGCTTTGCCATAGGCCAAAATTATTTCGACCATCAAATTTCTCTACTTCAATTTTTACATGTGAAGATGATGCCATTTCTGCTTTACAACAAAAGTTTTATGCCAATAGCTTGGTGATCAAATGAATAGTACTCAAAAGGTTAGCTCCCAGGAAAGGCTGGAGGGGTCACAAACGGTCCCACTTAAAATCCAGTCTCCTTAGACTATTATAGTCTTTTTGACAGAGCTTCCCTAAATTGTGGCTATTCCAAAATAACACCGAAGCTTTACAAACAAATAGCTATCTAATGCCCTAGACAATTTTATGCCAATAGCTTGGTAATCAAATGAATAGTACTCAAAAGGTTAGCTCCCAGGAAAGGCTGGAGGGGTCACAAACGGTCCCACTTAAAATCCAGTCTCCTTAGACAATTATAGTCTTTTTGACAGAGCTTCCCTAAATTGTAACTATTCCAAAATAACACCGAAGCTTTACAAACAAATATTTAATAGCTAGCTAATGCCCTAGACAATTTCCTAGATCAATCGAAACCTAGGGCTCTGATACCACTTGTTGTGCGCAGCGGAAATTAAACAAATACACAACTACTAATGCTAGCTATTAAATATAAATAACAAATACTAATAAAGCAGAAAAGCAGAAAAATAAATGCAAAGCGAAAAAAGAAATAACACACCAGAATTTACGTGGTTCGGTATAAAACCTACGTCCACGGGCGCTGCTGAAAAACTTCCACTAGCTCCAAAGCAAAATATTACAAAATCTGGGTAAGATCCAAAAACCCAGAAACATATGGGGAGAAAACAAGAATAATACAAATGTATGGATCTTTTACAATTCTTATTTATTTTTAGAGTACTAAATCAATTAACTAAAGGACTTATTTATAATCCACCAAACATCCCATCATTTTGTATTCTTTAGATGTGGGATTGATTATCATGGCTAATTTAGCCAAAACCAACGTCATTTTCAAGTCCTACTTCTAAGATGGAACCGAGAACATAGATGCTTATCATGTATTTTCTGTCTTTCTGATGACATTAATCAACCAAATGTAAAGACCGTGCTGTGTTACGAAAATGTAAAGTCCATGCTACACAAAAATAATTGTGACTTTCTTGCCTTCTCTTATGCTATAAAAACAGATTGATGGGGCCAGTGGGGTATGAATAATTGAATATGATACAGACGAGATTGTGTCTCTAACATACCTCCCACTAGGGGTGTCAAATGGACTGGGGCCGCCTGAGCCATCTAAAAATTATGAGTGGTGAACCGGTGATATTTAAATCCCTAGAAAATTACATATACATCCCAAAATAACTTTTTTTTTTCTTCTTTTTAATATCTAATGTTATTCTTGAATAAAATTACTTAAAAGATAAATACTTTATAAAACTTTCACCAAAGTAGTACCAAATTAGTGTAAATACCAATTTGGTGTTAAAATCTTCTCCAATGGATGCACCAAATTACAGACTTCAAGACAAAATTTGGTATGGGATGAATAATCCAAAATTTAATGTTTCACTATCCATCTAACACCAAATTTGGTGTTAGCTTTAGTGCCCCTCCTTATCGATTTAGTTTTTTTAAAATGCCAATAATACCCTTTTTTACTTTTCTACAATAATATTATTTCCTTTTGCGTCTTTTGCATATTTAATATATTTGTGTGATTTGATTAGTAATTAAAAATACAAATTAAATTATCATAAAAATATATATACTATTAAAAATATTTCGTTAAGATCTTTAAAATAAGAGTAATATTAAATATATTTTACTATTATTATAAAATGAACTAAATTTTTTAATACATATATTGTGAGTATTTATTTGAAATAAGATTTTATATCAAATAAATTAAGTAATATTAGTTAAAGAATTATATATAGATTTTTCTTTGAAGATACTATTTACACCAATTTGATATTAAATATATTGAAGTGTGAAAAAATTTGGTGTTAGAAAATTTAGTGTTGACACTAAAATTGTGTGGAATTTGGTGTCATACATTGGTATAATTACGTCATATATGTATGCTTGACTCCTAATCTTGCTTCTTCTGTTTAACTACAGATGTGGATTAGCAAGGCAGAGTATGATGAATCTAGACCGTCAGCTGTCCAAAGAAAATGTTTCTAATCATGGATAGGAATGCAATGGGTAAGCATATAGCTGACTTTTGTATCAAGGAAAGGCTTCTTCTAATCAAGTGATTCCATAGTTTTCTTTTTTGTTTGAAATAATTGCAAATTTGTTTAAAATAATTGCAAAAATGATCCATTTGGAAAGACCAACCTCAAAAATAACCTTTCTTTTTTTATTGTTATAAAAATAATATTGGATGGATAAAAATGCCCTTAATGAAATGAGAGTCATTTAAGTCACGGTTGAGATTCTCAACCTTAAAGTTAGGAATCTCAACTTTATGTTGGGAGCCCCAACCTTACAGGTGGGATTCCTAATCTTGATATAACATCCAGGTTGAGAATCACAACCTTAAAGTTGAGATTCCAAACGTGCATTTCAATCAAGATTAAAACTTCCAACTTAGAAGTTAGGATTCCTAATCTGAAGGTTGAGAATGTGAACTTGAATATTCTATCAAGGTTGAGATTCTCTACCTCGAGGTTGAGATTTTCTACCTTGAGGTTAAGATTTTTAATTACGAGGTCGGGATGTATGTTGGGATTCTCAACCTCGAGGTTAGGATTCCCAACCAGATCATTTGGTATAAAGAGTGACCAACAAAAAAGGGTGGGTCGAGGGCATTTTCATCCAAAAAAAGACACTGTACAAAGATTTAAAAAACAAAAGTTATTTCTTAAATGAGTTATAAAAAATGGGTTAGTTTTCGACAAAACCTTTAAATGAAACAATTATTGCAACCCATGTGTGAGACAAGAGCTAAACAAAACCAGTCATGAAGGTCCAGCCCATATTGTAATTATAAGAATCAAGTTGTCACTGCTTTCACATGGAGAAGATTTCAAGCAACGGCCCAAGTTGCAAGCCATGAGAGCAACATGTCTAGCACGTGAAGCAAATAAAAGCCGAATATCCAGCCCATGTGCATGTCATCAATGTGAAAAAGAAGGAAAGCGAGTGCAGTGTTATTGCGATTTGGGAGCTATTTATTAGCCATCCTGCAGAGATTTTTGGAGAAGAATTCGGACCTAATTTGGACCTGCACATGAACCTTTTTGAGCCACAATTTGCACAATATATATAGACCTTTTTAGGCAAATATAGCTTTTATAAAACGGAGGCAGCAAACACAACACGGCTTTTGAGAAGGGTTAAAGAGAGTTTCGAACACGATGCAAGGGGAGATTTTGGAGGCCAAAAGTACTGTAGATTTTTGCAGGTTGTAGTAGCCTCTAGACCAGTTTTCAGTCGTGTACAACTGCTTGCGGAGAATATTTTGAACAGGCAATAGCAGAAACACAGCCGTGGAACATGGTTTCAGGGGGGCTGTGGGCTGTTAACCCTAGAGATTTTAAACGATCCCTTTTTTTTAAACAAGTTTTAGAGCAGTGTTAAAGAGTCTTCAAGGCTGCATTTGTAGTTTTCATCAACAATGAGTTTTTAGAGTCAAGAATCATCAATCATCACCAACAACTTGGGCGCCACAAGAGAAGAGTTAGAAGAATTTTCAACTTAGAAGAAGGAGCATTTTTTGATGATTTCCTCTTAAATTTTATTTATTTAAATTGATGTTGGTTGATTATTTCTTAATTGCTTTATTTTGTAAAACATCGATGATAAACTAAATTATTTGTCTAGGATTATTATGTAACCCAAAAGCCATAAACTCACCTTTATGATATCAATTTTAATTTAACTCTCATTGTTGTGTTCCATTTTATTTTGCTCCTAATGCTTCTAAATTGATTGATCACTAGTTTGGATGATTTGAGAGTACAATTGACAAATGTACTCATGTGTATAGATTTAAAATACAATGACATGAATTACATAGAATAGACATATACCTGTGTGATTTATATAGTCATTATGAATGATAAATGTTTAATGTGCTTAGGTTGATTAATCATTATAGACATATAGTCAGTCCACCAGACTGTTCGAAAGAGGTTTGTGGACTCTAAAAGGTGAGAATAAATTTATTAAGATAGAAATATATGTCAAGTGAATTGATATGATGAAATTGTAACTCTAACTCTAGACTCCTTCACTTTGGTTGTGATTTAGTTTATAATTTGTTTTCATTATTTTCATTTAATTTTTATAATTAATTCTTTTGATAATTTGGATAAGGTATAGTCTTGAATAGTTTTGTACTTAACATATATAATTTGGACAATTCTCGTGGAAATGATATTCTACTCACTATTATATTACTTATGGATCGTGTATATTTGTACGAGTTTTTAGTATGAATATTCGGTGTTATATTTTAATTTGAAAATATTCCATCATTGAATTTAGTTTATAAAAACACACTAGATATTTGTCATCACAAAGTCTTTAGTACTATATCTAACTCACTGTCAAATAATTTTTAGAACAATTTTACCTTGTTTGAAAACTATCCCGTTTCATTCTTCTTTGAATGCAGGTGCATCCTGGGTATATTTCCGATGGGCTAATTGCCTCATTAGAAATTTATTGATTTGCGGGGCTGTACGGCTCAGCTGCTGGCCTTGAGAATCTGAGTAATAATCATCCCGTTGAGGTGTTAGTTTGCCAAAGTGTGTGCATTTGAGATGAACTTTGTGAGAGCAGATTAATTATCCCTGGACAAAGACCTCTCTTTGCCTTTCTTCATTTGGATATTTCTCGAACTCCCTTTCTGTTTTATGTATTTGTGTGAGAGACAGACACTGCAGGAGCACAACTCTATCCAACTCATTAGCTAGCACCAATTTACTATCAACTTAGATTTAAGAGTACTGACAAACATCCGATGGTTTATCTAATTTTTTTCATCCAACTTTTGGTGACAACTAATATGTCAATAAGTATATGAGTTTGAGGTTGGCAAGACCATTGATATAAGAATAACATATTAACCATCATAAAAGGTTAGATACAAAAGTTGGATAAAAATATTAATGTCTACCATTATCCTAAACTTAAATACGAATTATCTGTATTTTATTAGTATTTCCAGCTTTCCTTTCTATGTCTAGTGTAGGTGTACAAGTTGAACCACTTTTACATCAGAGCATCAAATATCAATTGCATATCACCTCAACAAAGTTCAGTTTTAGAAGCAATCTGCCCATATCCTCAAATTTCAAAATAAGCTGCTGCATTAAATCAAGGGGCTTGAGTTGTTTTATTCAAATGTAATAATTTCATTTTACAACTTGTATTAGTTTATTACTATTTTTTGTTTTTTCTCATTAACCTTACAAATATATGAAGTAATGACATAATTCAATTTCAATGAAAATATCATATTTTGATGTTTAAACTTTAACGTGAAGTTTGTTTATCTTTCGTAAAAATCTCTAAAACTATATCTAACTAGTTACGATGACATATTTCATATAAAACTAATTGATTATCATCTTTTTATTTTATCTATTGTTTTATATACATCAGCTCTACAATTAGACAAGCTTCGATAGATCCAAAACTATAGATATTAAAGAATTTTGTGAAAAAGTTAAAAACTAAAGGATTTAATATGAATTTGTGATGATCAATAATCAAGCATTAACAGTATACATATTACTAATAAAGCAAGAGAAACAATAGATAAAAATTGTAATGCGTACCTGTCTTTGTGACAAACTTGATCAGGATTTCATATTGTTCAACTAGGTCGGAATTCAATCACAGAATATGAAAAGAATATACAATCCACAATGTAAATCACCTTGCTCTGTTTTTCTCTGTTTTTGTTTTGTTTTCTGCTCTCTTTGGTTGCTACTGCGTACTTGTATTTCACACACTCACTCACTCTCTGATGCACGTTAATATATTTACATCAATATATATAACTGTCATGTGCAGTTATAAAACCACTCAAATAACTGTTACAAAAACTGCTAATAACAGTTACATAATCTGATCCAACCAGATGTTGGATCCGGGTTTGGGTCTTTGGGTTATCTTGGGTGAACCCGACCCAAGCCCATATAACCCAATAATATGGAATATAAAAACCTCATAATAAAAATCTTTGTATTAAGACAATATGCATATAGCATAAAAAGTTAGTCCATCCAGATAATTTTTGGAGGGGAAATTATTATCTTTTCCTAAGGTTTTAAAGTACATTATTTTACCCTTCAGGTTTTTGTATTATCCATTTTCCCCTTGCTGTTAGTATTCAGTTAGCAATGTTAGTGTCTAACCCCAACAGAAAGAAAAAAACCTAAATTACCCTTTGTTGCAATTGATAAAAAATATGAAAGTCAACTTCTTATTATCGGACTTCTACTTCAATTTCAATTAACATATTGCCCTTATGACTTGACACTCCAACCCTTTTTTTTTTTTTTAACCGGAATATTAACATCAAGGAAGAGAATGTTGAATATAAAAACCTCAAGGGTAAAATGATGCATTTTGAAATCTCAGGTGAAAAAATAATAATTTCTCTTTTGAGAGGAAGATTGTCTTTACTGGAAGTCTTCCAGCCTCGATAGAGCTAAGAGAAGAGAGAGACCTGAGGAATTGCTTAATAACTAACGATCAAATGATCCAATATTCATTAATAATATTACCATCATCCTTCTCATGGAAGAATAAAGAACAATGAAATTAAAAGCATACAACGTAACCAGGGATTTCATGGAGAGTGGTAAAGGGTTGGCACCAGACGAAGAGGAAATTTCTTGGAGACAGTTAACCCGTAAACTTCACTCATGTCCAACTTCTCTTGATTCATTGCATCACCCGGCAGCTTCCAGTCAAACCAGTATAAAAGATTGGCCAGCACATACTCAACTTGAGCAACTCCAAACGAAATCCCAGGACAACCTCTTCTTCCAGCTCCGAATGGAATGAAGTGGAAGTCAAGCCCCTTGTAATCAACAGGATTGTTCACATACCTCTCTGGAATAAACTCTTCAGGTCTGTCCCACAACTTGGGGTCCCTTTGAATTGCCCATACATTTACAAATACTTTAGTTTTTGCAGGAATATCATAGCCTCCCATTTTTATAGTTGTCGATGTTTCTCTAGGAACCAAAAGAGGAACCGGTGCATGTACTCTCAAAGTTTCTTTGACAACACATTTCAGATACTCCATTTCATCGATATCGTTCATATCTATTTTCAATTTGTTTTTCACCACACTTCTAACTTCTTCTTGGGCTTTCTTCATTACATTTGGATTTCTCACAAGCTCTGTCATCGCCCATTCTAATGTTGTTGATGTAGTATCCGTTCCTCCCACAAACATGTCCTGAAATTTTAAACATAAAAACTTTAATTAGTCTGTGTGTGTGTGTTTGTATTTTCGTGAGAGAGAGGCAGATAAGAGTAGAGAAAGACCATAAGAATTGCTTTAATGTTGTCTTGAGTGACCTCCATCTCAAACATGCCGTGCTTTTGAAGCTGAAGGAGTATATGCACAAAGTCTGTTCTATCAGACTGATCAACATCATCATCACTTTTGGAAATCTTGTGCTCTTCAACCACCTGATCCAGAAGAGCATCTGCTGCTTTAGAAGTTGCATTTAAACGACCAATGTGTCCTGTAACAACATCCATCCATCCCAAATAAGGAAACAAATCTCCAAAACAAAAGGCTGAGAACAGCAGCATCACCCTTCTCGACAACTCCCCAAACTTGCCTCCACCGTTTTTATCCTCGACCTTGCTGCCAAGGACGCATCGGGACACGATGTTGTTAGAAACAGCCAGTAACATCTTTGTTAAATCAACAAAACGTCCATCAAAACACGAGACACGAATTTTATTGATTAGAATGTCAACTTCCTCTTCCCTCACATACTGGAATGATTGCACTCTTTTCATACTCAAGAGTTGAAGAACACTTATCTTCCTAGCTTGCCTCCAGTACTCCCCATAGGGAGCAAAACCGATGTCTTTGCATCCATATAGGAAGATATTTGCGGCTGTGGTTTTAGGCCTATTTGAGAAAACAATATCATGAGTCTTCACCATTTCTCTAGCCATCTCAGCCGACGAAACAACAAGAGTTGAAGAATAACCCAAGCGTAGTAGCATTAAAGGGCCGTACTTATCAGAAAGGGTTCGGAGAGAGCGGTGAGGAAGCGTGCCTAGCTGGTGAAGATTGCCTATTATGGGTAGCTTTGGTGGTGATGGTGGTAAGTTGAGCTTGCCATGTTTAAGTAGATGCTTGAGCAATAGAACTAGTGGAAGAACAAAAGGGAGCAAAATGAAAAAGATGTTGTACACAATTGTTGTTGTGGATGGCTCAGCCCAGAATTGCTTCAATACCGATTGCAAAGTCATTGTTAGTTACTTCGAGATGGGAGAGTTACAGCCCCTCAATCTTATAGTACTCAATGGCTATGAAAAGTCAAATAATCAAACATGAACGCATCACTCAATAATGCAAGTTTCTTTTCTGGCTGCGCTGTGTCTGTGTGCACCCACGTTATTGTCTTTTGTGCTTTCTGTCATAATCTTCTCGGAGCAAATTGACCTGAAGCCGAAGTAATTGAACGGGAAAAAAAAAATTGTTGCTTTTGATAAAAATTAAGAATTTACGTAACAACGAATTTTAGAATAACTCAGGATTTATAAAGTAATGAAATAAAATAATATAAAATTCAATAACTTTGAATTTATAAAGTAGTGGAATAAAATAATATTTTTATCTTCTCTTCTCATTTTTATAGATTATTCACCGCCTAACATTCTCTATATATCTCTACATCAAAAAATAAATAAATAGACATAATTTCATAAAATTATGCTCATTTTTATTTATTTTTTTAAAAGGAAAAATCAAAACAATATTTATAAGAGGTGAGTATTAATTTTAATTATACAGAGAAGAAAAACACATTCTTCTTGTCTGTATTTATTGAAAAAAAAAATTCTTTTTGTTTCTCAAACATACGTACAACAAAACCAAAACCTTCATCAAAAGAAAACTAGTTCTTTTCTTTTTATAAGCGACCGATTAGGGTTTTAATTAATCAAAATTAATATTGAACATCATGTTTATTAAAATTAAACATTTACCCCATATAATATAATTAATTTAAAATTAATTCATGTTATATTCTAAAATCGAACTCATGACCTTTAATAAATTAATTCATAATTAATTTAAATCAGAGTCACTATTGAAAATCGAATTTAGTATCTCTTATAAAATTGATTAAATAATTATTAATTCATAATCAGTAATTAAATAATTAATTATTAAATAATTTTGAATAATCAATATTATTCAAAAAATTAAGTGAACGCTTGTTTTACTATTAGCATAACAAACGTAATGGGATAGTCCAATTACATATTTTATATACACCTTTTTTATAGTGAAATAAGTTATCAAGAAGACCTAATGGACCTACAGTTTTAAACTTCAATAACATTAAAATTATTAATTAAACTTTTTAATTAATTAGTTTACTATTATTAATTTTAGGATTATTTCATTAAAAATCTAAGATTATACTCTCAAAACTGTAGATATTTTTAAACAATCTGAAATTTTCAGTGTCAATTGATTTAATCATTATATATGATTTAACTTTATACAAATAGTTCATTATTAGAGTTAGGTCAAAATATCCGTTTTACCCATCTAATTATTTATTGATTTTTAAGTACTATAAATTCTCTAATAAACAATATATTCATAACAATTTATGAATTTATCTTTCTGTTTGTATATGAACAAAAAGTTGAGCGATTTTATTGTTCAAAATTTGAATAAACTTTTAAGGAAACTATTTTTCTACTTCTCGTAAGAATGAGTGGATTCCACTATTATATAAAATGTTCTCAGCTACTTACTAAATCATGTCCCCAAAGTACGAAGTTACTGATTGGGCATATATGTCGATTTCACCCATGTAAATCAAAAGATATTACTCAATAAACAGAAGTCTATAATACATTCAAGATTAAAATTAATTTATATACGATCATCTGATCGATAAATATAAACATCTAAGTTTAACGGATATTAATTAGAGACTCATGTTTATTGTTATCCAATTCTATATAATTTTTATTATCTAAAATGTCTCTATTTTCATGTCACCACATGCATAGTCTCAGATAAGACCATCATACCAAATACGAAATGAATTTTAACTGTAAATTTATCACAAATAAAGTACTTAGTTTCGTTTGTTTTCCACGTACTCTTTAAAGTACTTATCTCAAACTAAATCTATTTATATATACAACACTTATATATTTGATTTGAAATTTCATCAACAATCAACAATATTTTTCATGATACATACAATTTAAATAAATATTTTATTAATGTTTATAAAACTGTTTATATAATTATATGGCCATAAGGACAAACCCCAATAGTAATTACACGTATGGTTGCTGCAAATGCACTGCACCTACTCTTACAAAATTTATCCAAAGCTTTACGCTTTTGTATGTGATTTCTCATTTTGAATCGTCTTTCTTATTATTAAAAGATTGCAGAAGCAAACATGTAATATTGAACGCCAATCCTTCTCAGGATTGACATTTTCTAATCATTTGTTATCTCTTTCATTTCTCTTTCACTGACGTCGGGACTACCACGATTTTAGTAAACGAGATTGTCGGTTGGTTGAATAAAATATATATATATATATATAATTAGAGGATGGTGCCGTGTAACGTGTATGGTTGGACAAGTCAATGTATATGGTTTGATATGGCGTACCAAATAGGGTGATAGGTGATAATAATGGTATAATAAAAATATTATTGTTTATAAAAATAAACTGTAGGAGAGTTGAATTTGATAAAACGCTAGAAAGAGATTTTATTGCTTACAATTCTTTCTTTCTTAATTTAGTATTTTCCAATGCAATCATTCACATCTATTAATAGGCAGTGAAGTCGGTGGCGGACACACCGACTTCACTAGTGGTCATTACAAAAATATCCGTCCAAGCCAAATCGGTAAAGCATCGATCCATTTTCGAACGGATTTGGGACGAAAAATGGAGATATATCCGAGGCGCAGGTCGGCTTTACGACACTCAATCAAAAAATCAAGACCTTTTTAGGTTAGATAAATCCAGAGTCAGATCTAATCCATTGTTATTCTTAATAAAACTGATGGAGAATTCAATGCATTATGATAATGTAAGTAATGTTGGTGTTAAGAATTCGAAGCATCAACATCCACTTCTTCTAATTACAAACCATGTCAATTAAATTTAAGACTGCACAATTCTTCAATGCCTCATTTTTTTTTTATCCTTTTTGCAGCCTAATTTCGAAAGCCTCATCATACTTAATTCGCAGAAATGGTTCAGCTGATGAAGCAGCTCGCTCACTCGGTGTCCTCATTTGGTTACGTAATTAGATATTTTAATAGTTATTATTTTAATATTTATGAGAAAATTTTACTTAATAATAATATTTTAATGTGTAATAAAAGTTTATAAGTATTTTAATATTTATAATAAAACTTTTTTATACTAAATGTTCAAGTATTTGTATTTAAGAGAATTTATATTATCGTTGATTTTTTTTTTTTTTATGTGTACGACAAACCAAAGGATCAATCGAGATGACGAAATCAAATGAGATTTGACTTAATAATGCAATTCGAAAAGCATTTTCATGTGGAAAAGAACAATTCACACATAGATAAAATAGAGAATACACATAAAAAATGAGGACAACTAACATATTTTTATATGATGAGAGAAAGATTATCATATTGACAGTCGAACTCAAACCTTTAAGGCACAATGAGATATCAATGACACCACTGACTGAATCATTATCTATGAATTTTATATTATAATTATTTAGATATCATATTATATTGAAATTAAGATGAAATTATTATACATTTAAGGAACAAGTACAAAAATAACTCATTAAATTAATGATTTAACATTTATATCATTTAAAAAAAAAATGTAACAATTGAGTTTTAAATTATTATTTTTTGTTTATATATTTACATTTTAATTTTATTTATGTGATTAGGTAAAACCTAAATTCAATCAAGAATTTAGAAAACCTCTGATCTCCGAACGAAAAGACACTCCCCGCAAGCACAGATCAAAAACACACTCCCCCAAAAGACCGGTAACGGACTTAAAGGAGTCCAATCTGACCCAACGAAAGAAACGAGTAAACGTAATTGGAACTAAATTTCTCTTTATTTTCTTTTTTGACAAAGAAACTACTCTGTATTGTAACTACAAGCTTACTTCTATATAGTCACCAAAATTATAAAACATACATTTACTGATAAATTTTCAAAATTCGATCACATCACCTGCGAAGATAGTTGTTGAGTATTAACATAAAACTTCTAGGATGCAGCTGAGACGAAAGAAAATAGATGATAATAACGAAATACATAAAGCATTCGCAAATGATCAACCAAAACGAATGGCTCATAATCGAATGGATCAGAGTTTGATATCTAAGAAACGTTATACATTGTGCTTCATTACAAAATAGGCTCTGTTATAGCAGGATTATACTTTTCTATTGTACATTTGGGTCAATCACATCTGTCAGTAGAGTTCCTCACTTGTACAAGGCACCTAGAAATGTTCATCTTGAAAATCAATATTTACACATGTAGTCGGGACAAAGGAGCAACAGCACATTACCTAGGCAAATCACACCATCATCATAAACTAATTCAGGCCACCCACCACTAACTCAATTCGATAACATCAACATTACTATTGACTTGACATTTTTTATCTTCTTAAATGATCCCCAGTAAAGAATGGATGCCTGAGGGCTTCACGGGCAGTTAGCCTGTCAACCGGGTCATATCTAAGCAGTCCTTGCAACAAATGTATAAGATCCCCAGCTGAATGGTCTACATGCTGCATTATTAGGTTCTGAAAAAAATCCAAGTAGTGTTGCCGATTAATAAGCAAAGCTCTACAAGATACAAACGGAACTGTGTACTGGGCATAACAACTTTCAACATACTACAAACCTGAAGACGGGGGAGCTTCATCACTGCTCTAATACTTTCCCTTGAGGTCGCCCCTTCTGGCCAGTCCAACCTACCCCTTCTAACGTACTTTTCTGCATGGCGGCTAAAAGAAAATTCACAAACAACAAAATTTATCACCAATTCCAATCAATGACAAACACAAAAACTCCAACAGAAGATTGCTACTCACTCTATTCTCTTCAACATATGCTGTGGCAAGGGACCAAGCACCCTCTCCATCATTGCAAGATGTTCCAAATTCTCATGAGTTTGAAACAATGCCTCACCCTGTGTAAATTTTGACAAAAGCTCAGATAAAAGATCTTCAATCTCGATGAAATTCTGCACCATACCACCCAAAAATAACTCAAAACATATACACATTGAACATACCGTGCATAACTCCACTAAGATACAACCGACACTCCATATGTCACAAGGATAACTCCACCCAAGTCCTTGAAAATCATAAAACAAAATTACAATCAGCCAGCTGCCCAATCACAATTTTTTCATATTTAAAAGAGAAAAAGCACGACAGCTGTTTATATACCAAGAATGACTTCAGGTGCACGGTAATGTCGTGTTGATACAATGTAGTTCTGATCTTGACGCTCATAAGTTGTGCTACCAAAATCAATCACCTTAATAGCACTTGACTTTGGCACTCGTTTAAAATACAAACTATCCTTTGGTGAGCGTGAAGAACTCTGCAAATAAAGCAGCAGTTAACAAAATAGCTAGATTCAAAATCTAAAAAATCAGAAGCAACAAGTAGAGGAACAATGAAAAGGAACCCCAAAATAACCTTATAATCAGGAACTTTAACATATTCTGGAGAAACTAAGAGGATATTCTCAGGCTTCAAATCAGTATGAATCAAGCACAAATCATGCATGACTGCAAATATTAATGAACAAACAAAATTAGAAAGCGGAACACAAAATATAAAGACACACAAATTTTTTACAGACTTAATGCAAGTCAAATCTTAAATGGCTAGAAAGGTATAGATAATTAAGGTACCCCAAAGTCTAACAGGTAAAAATAAAAGCTGCCTACTTGTTTATAGAAGAAAATTTTTATCCAGAAATTCTCGAATAACCTATTATAACTAACAAAACAAAGTTATGAAAAGAAAAACAACATATAAGATGGATGAAAAGAAACTAGCTTAAGTAATTACTATACATGCTACACATTCCAACAGTTGTCTGCCAATCTCACGGACAAGATCAATGGGAAATGAGCGATAATTGTTTTTCCGTAGAAAATCGTATAAGCTTGGTCCAAGCTTCTCAAAGACCTGTTAAAACCATTTAAGTTCATCCAAAAAATTTTAACCCCCAAATTATTTGTAAATTGGGGAAATCAATCCATTACAAATTAATCATATACTTACAATACAGATATGGTTACGATAGTCAAACCAGTTCCGTATTTGCACACAACTGCAAGGAATAAACTCATTTAACCATCGACAGAAAATTTTGTGCAGTTCACTACATATCCAGCAGCAGCAGTAAAAGGTGTTAGCAATTAAAACAAGCATCAACACTCACCGGTTGCCACCTTTATCATGTTTGCCAAGTTGCTGCAGAACATCAATTTCTATCATAGCAGCTTCACGATACTTCTTGATTCCACGCACAATTTTTATAGCTACCATCTCTTTCCTTTCTCGATCCCAGCACTCTAAAACTTGGCCAAATGTACCTACAAATGAATAAGATCAAGATTAATCCCATGACATTATATGAATGAACAAAACAATAGTTAAAAACAAGGCATGTAGGTTCCCAAAGATAGATGTACCTTCACCCATTTTGCAGTGGATTTTATCTGGACCAAAACAGAGAAAATTTCATAAGTTATCAGAAAAAAGGAAGTTTTACAAATATAAACTCATAGCAGATCAAATTTCAGCTACACACATATATGCATGCTAACAGCACACACAGACTGTTATTAAAAAGTAGCTCAAAACTACCATCCTTGTATATCCATTATCATATATCAAGTCCTTCATGAGAAAAAAATATAGAACTCACAGATTAACAAATTAAAGTTATAAAAAAAATACTATAACAATCACATTTCAGATTTAAAATCATTAACTGAGACAAAATGATGGTAAAGTGTAATTACAGCGAGAAGTTAAATTATCTCCAAGCGCAAACATGTAATGGCCATCTTTGTCATCCTCACGCCATGGGGGAGAACCATTTCGATCCACTCCCTTAACATATAGGGAACTAGTAGTAGTATGGTCTGAGAGAGCTCTTGAAGGTGCAAAGCTTGTTACATTCCCAACCTCTTGTCCACAAAATAATCCTACCTGAGCCTACACACAGCCATCCATTCATGTACCACTCAAAATATATATCAGATTTTCTCCCTAAAAGTTACCCTTTCCATACTACCCATTTGCCCAAACCTCATCATCCTTTAAATTATCAGATTATCAAAACATAACAGGTCGCACATATAGATACACACAAAACGAAAATTATTTCAGACACCACAATCTACCAACAATATCATATACAATCAGATAACACATGGCAGATCATATAAAGAACGGTGCAAAATACTTTTCTAATACAAGAAAAAAAAAACTTCTTTAAATTCAATAAACCATATGTAAATATCAACATTAAAAATACAAAAAGGCGATAATCTTCCAAGAAAAAATTATTTTGAACAAGAAATTGTTAAAGGAAAAGAGGAAATATACACATAAATTAAACGATATACAAATAAAACAAAAGATCTGATCTTTTAGCAAAAGAACGAGATCTATAAATTATATACATACATATATATATAATTCAACAAAAAAGAAAAAAAAAAAGATTCAGACAGATATTTCGGATCTGAGCATCGGAAAAAATAAGCTTGCAATAAACCAAACCTGATCTACTTATATTAACAAAAATCGGCAAATCAGAAAAATCTACACCAGATCTGTCAAGCCATGAACAAAACAACAACAAACCTAACAAAAACAGATCGTAAAATCAAAAGCGATACCTTAGGCGCCTCAGGAACGTCCCAGCCCAAACGCGCACGCTTCCTTGGCCGCCGATCGAGGCGGGTGAGAGGAAACTCCGTTACACGTTCCATCTCCATGATCGCAAACTGACAGCGAGAAAACCAGAGGGAAAAATCGAGACTTTTGGTGATTGATGAACAAGCGTAAAAGGATAAGGATGCCTTTTTTTGGTTTTTGTGGCGGAGAAATCTAAAGCTAACCCTAATTTTAACATAACAGCTTGAGGTGCTGAGGCGGGTGAGACCAGATCTGTCCGTACACGTGTCACGTTTACAGCCGTGTGTGTGACAGATTTTGCATTTATGGATTCAGCGGAGGGTACTTCTAGCTGTCCGTATGGTTTCGCGATATTCTATTTGTTGACAATGTTTTGCACAAGTGTTTCAATTAATCCCAAATTTTATAGACATTTTAATCCCTAAATTTCATAAAATAATTATTCGGTTATAGTTGTTCAAAAAATTGCATTGACGTGCTTATAAAATGTCAAAATACTTTTAAAAGTTAAGTGAATATTTAGATTGATGATTAAATTAATAAAACAAATTTGTCACAAAAATATGATGATAAGAGATTATAAACAAATAAAATAAAATATATAGTAATTTTCATACAGATCGATCTCATATTAATTTCATGGTGTAAATTTAATATTCCTTCTATTAAAAAAATTGTTAATTCTTTTGTGAATTCTCATTTTATGTATTTTTCAAGTTTCCTTAATTTGTTAATTTTAGGTACTTTATTGTTTGTTATTGTAATTTTATATGTTATTTTTGTGTGTATATATATATATTGAACTTATTATTTATTTATTGAAAAATGTTTTATATTCTGATGGGTATCTAATTTTATTATAAAAGATATTACTGGGAATCTTTATTATTATTAGAAAGATTGGCTTAGAAAACAAGGAACATGATACAAGATCATTGAATTCTAATTTAGAGGGTTCACAAAAATCATTTTCCTTCTAATAATCATCATTAATACAAAAAAATTGATATAATCAAAATTTCTACAATAATTTGAAGTTCATTCAAAATTTTTAATACGTTGGGTGGAGATATCTATTTTAGGCAAAGAATAATTAAATTTTATATTTTATTTTATAAAATGGAGAGAATCTTTGTCCCTTTAAGCTAACACCAAATGACTTGGTGATGAGATTTGGAATTGCGGATCATGGGCTAATTGACCGCAGTTGAATTATTATTATTTTTTCTTTTAGGTTTAGTTATTTCATTTAATTTAGATTTAATATTATTTTTTTTTAGAAATTGATATTATTTTCTTTTGGGATTTTATACTATTTTTTCTTAGTTTTCTTTAATTATTATTATTTTTTTAAAAAAAAAAAAATTAAATGAGTTAAAAGCCTATCAAAACTTCAAATACTACTTACACGATTTGAATATTTACTATCATAAGTAAGGAAAATTATTCTTATAATCAGTGGTGAAAGTTATCTGCATAAACTTTAATATATGTTAATGAAAATTAAACCCCTAACTTATTAGGGAATATAGAGGTACACAGTCAGCTGTACTAATAAACTGTGTATTAAATGAAAAAACTTAGATGAGATAACAAATTTTCTTTGCTGGTAGTTTTGTACTGATGCCTCAAATGGAGAATATCAATTGCTCTTTCGTATCCGATCTTCATTTGGCATGTGTATGATACGCCTTTGCACATGCAACACTCTTATTACTCGATATGTATCAAGAATTTGGTTTTCTATTTGAAGACTCATCACTTTAAACCAAACTATTCTGTCAAAATTGTTGACACGACTTAGAACAATTAACTCTTTTAAAAAAAAAACTTGTAACAATAACTTTGGTTTAAATTTACATCCAACCTGCTCATTATCTTATGACTATCTATTAACTGCATATATTTTATGTAAGAATAGTTCTCTAATTAATATTAACCTTTAATACTTTTTTTCAAAAAAAAGAAAAAGTCTTTGATTTTTATTATTCATTGGCACAAATTCCGGCACTGACCCTAAAATAATATCAAGGATGAGCCTCTACTAAAGAATTATTTGCTTGTATGGTACCTAAATCTGAAATATTTAAAAAAATTTATTTGGTTTCTTTTGGAACCTACAAAAGACAGAATATTTTAAAACCATAAGGATGCTTGTGGTATTCTCCTTGATCATTTGGACTTTTCGGTGAGCAATTAACTATGGTTAGGTTGAGACTGAAGTTAAGTTTAATCATGGTTGAGTTAGTTTAACAGTGGTTGAGTTAGCTTTCGATTGAAGCAGAATAAAGAATCCATGGTAGTTGTTATGCGCCTGCTACAAGCGCGGGTTTGGTCGCTCCATATATTATTTATTCAGCTAATCCTGTAATAATATAACAATTTTATTACAAAACTAGACTTTTTAAATAATTTCTTCAAATTTATGCTTAAATTATATGATATATAAATTATCAAGATTTTATAATCATGAGATAATTTAATAATTAATAGAAACTTGATTACTCAAATGCCATATCGTTTAGACATAGATTTGAACAAATTATTTGAAAAATCTAACATTATTCATAATAATAATAATAGATTATTTTAATAAAAAAAAGAGTTTTGGAAATAAATTAATGAACTAAAATAATTATTTTAACACTAATATATATATATATATATAGTCTTTTGGTTGGAAGATCTTTCAAGTGTACTAGCATATAAAGCTATGGATTATATTAAATCAACTTAAATTCAGGGTTTAAAATTTAACTTCAACATCCAATCATCTATTTCCATTTAAACTAAAGATTAAAAATGGATGTCACATTTAATAATTATCTCAACCAGTGATTGATAGCATGTAAATGATTAGATGTTGAAATCATATCACAATCTTAAGTTAAAATAACCTAATCATAAGGTTATTTGCATTTTTATTAAATATAATCATTTTATGTATGTAATTGGAACAAAAAATTATAATTTTGAATTCAAATTTATACATAAATAGCTGTTGAATAAGATCTTATCCAAAGAAAGTACAATAATCCCATACCTCCATTCTATTAAAATTATTCTATCCTCGCAGTTAATACATTATACTTAAAAGCTTTGGAAAATATTTCGAAAAGAAATGCTACACATGTTAAATAAAAAAATAATATTACAATTCTCAATAAAATTCACTCTCAAATAATGTGGTAAGATGACTTGTGATAAAAATATTCAATTTATTCAATTTTTTTACCCAAATAATATATGATAAGTGATTGTGGCAAGCACAATAATTTTTTGGATGATGTATAATGATATTATAGTTGCAAATCAAATTGTTGTATTATGTGAGAGTAAATAAATTTTCACTCTAAATAAATTGCGTGAAAAGTGAAAACAAAAATAGTAGGACGTAAAAAATTGTTTGAATCTACTTTCAAAAAGTACTTGAAAACGGTTATTATTTGTTTGATTAGTTAATTTATAAAATATATTTTTAAAAGTAAAAAGAAGGTTTTCATCTATCATGGGTTTTCTCATTTTTGAATTATGATTTTAAAACAATCATTAATAAAAATATAATTGCGAACTCATCTAAGTTAAATGTCCACAATCTATTGCAAGTTGCAAGTTGCAACAATGTAGTCACACAATGTCACACCCAGACACAGGCAGACCTGTCTCTGGTCTTCAACGGTTGCATGGTACGATGTTTTACTTTGGAATTCCTTTTAAGATTTTGGTAATAGGAGGAATAGGACGGTCAAACTCATGAACTGAACAGACTCGTCAAACAAAATTCAATTAAATTTGCTTCTAACTACGAAATAACTTTTATCTGTTGAATCCACCAATTCCATGAACTTAACAAAGAAACCAGTCATTGCTAGACCATTCATTGCCCGAGAGCATGACTATCAATAGCCTAAACCAGCTCTGGCCTGTCACTAGGCCACTTTCATTGTAAAATCAAGAACTGATAACAGAAAATGACTTGTGTTTTACTGGTGTTGATATCTCTCATTTGCATTTCTCTTGTGCATCCTGGTTGCCAGATACGCATTTATCACTACCTCAACCAGCAGAAACCTACCTCCGTCACCTTCACAGCTCCCTATAATAGGAAACCTTCACCAATTAGGCATGCACCCACACCGTTCCTTAAGGTCCTTGGCTCAGCGATATGGCCCCATAATGCTACTGCAGCTTGGTAGGAAACCAGCCGTAGTGATATCATCTCCTGATTTGGCTAGGGAGATTATGAAGAACCAACTCATTACATTTGCAAATAGGCCAGATTCACGCATAGCTAAAAAACTTTTGTACTCGTCCTGGTCTCCCTATGGTGAGTACTGGAGGCAGACGAGAAGCACATGCGTTATGTGGCTCCTTAGTGCGAAAAGGGTCAAATCATTTCGAATGTATAGAGAAGAAGAGACAGCAGAGTTGATCAAGAACATTGCACAAACATGTTCATTTGGACCCGTGACCATCTATAGGTGAACAAATTCATTGAGCACTAAATAACTGAATAATAGTTTTGGAACAATAATGAGTGACGTTTTAGCTCAAAAATCATTTAGTGTAACCAAGTAACATGTAAAATGCAAATCGTATAAGTGTAGCAAGTTCATTACAAAAATCGGTAGTTGCTTTGTTTTCATTTTGGAAAAGCCAATATAAATGCTGCCCAAAAGTGAGCAGAAAATCTTCAATGCACGTGTATGATCTCTAACGTTTTGCCATATAATATGTAAAACACATTTGATTGGTTATTTGATGCCATATGATATGACGTTATTATTATCAGAAAAGGGTTTTGGGTTTAACTCCGTCACAAAAATTAGCTCATGAATGGAGATTTACTATCACCTTATAAATTAATGCAACTTTTTCAACCTCACACGTAGTGTGCTCATTCAACGGTACCTACGCTCATACAAACGAGTTTAGGCCATGCAAATTAAATAGAGTCCAACCTAAACTTTAATATTATGTTAGAAAATGGTTTTAGGTCTAACTCCACCACAAGAGCTAACTTATGCGTGAAGGTTTATTTTCATTTTATAAACCAATATAAATTCACTATCTAACAATTGTGTAAGATGCATGCACCGAATATTTTCTCCCACAAATATCTTCTCCATTCTTCCACCTCTGAGTCAAAAAGACTCTCTGTTTGCAAATGTGAAAACCAATTGTTACTGACTGCATATTTTTATACTGATTTTTGGCAGTCTTGTACTACTTCAATGGTTCATAAAGGAGTAGTTCCAGTTCGCGCGTACAAGTGTTCAACAAAGTCTTCTTCAACTTTCCTCCTCAATTCTGGTTCAGCTTTCTTCTCCACAGCCCAGTTCTGGTTTGTTCCGCTTTATACACACACACAGACAATAATTTTTTAGGTGACTCTAGACAATCCTGCTACTAAAGGAAAAGATTCATGAATTTGATTATTGAGTCGCTGACGTAAATTTTTTATCAAGTCATCATCAGAATGAGCAACCATATAATATAAATCCGAAAGATACTCCATTTCATTGACTTTGCCCGTTAGCCATGCCATGTTCAATCTTATAATTTCACATATAACAACCCTTGACATTTTAATTGATTAATAATTCTGTTAACATGATAAATTGCGTCATTATTTATTAGATATATAATATATTATAAGATTTGAAATAATCAACAGCTACGATTTTTCTTTTGTTTCTTTTTCTT
The DNA here is from genome assembly GCA_022984855.1 of Dimocarpus longan. Taxonomy (NCBI): domain Eukaryota; kingdom Viridiplantae; phylum Streptophyta; class Magnoliopsida; order Sapindales; family Sapindaceae; genus Dimocarpus; species Dimocarpus longan. The sequence goes on from CM041024.1 coordinate 10,928,399, forward strand.
AATGTTGTCCATCCGAATAAATTTTTGACTTTTAGTATTAATAATGGATTCTTGTTGCAGGCAATAGCGTGTGATAATGGCAAAGGAGAAGGATTCTACTCAAATTAGAAGATAAAACAAAAGAAAGTTAGCAACTTCATAAAAGTAATAAAGCAATGGATATGATGCTGCAACTTTCCTTGATTCATGCCCTGACCTTCCTGTTCTTTGCATTCTTCATCATCAAATGGATTTTCTGCTCTTCAAACACACACAAAAAGCTACCGCCATCACCGAGAAAGCTCCCAATTCTCGGGAACCTCCACCAAACAGGCCTGCATCTTCACCGCTCCCTCCACTCCCTAGCTCAACGCCATGGCCCTCTCATGCTTCTTCATTTCGGCAAACTGCCAATACTAGTCGTCTCATCAGCAGAAGCAGCCCGAGATATCATGAAAACTCATGATCTCATCTTCTCAGACAGAGCACAATCTAGTGTGGGTGCTAGGCTTTTCTATGGTTATAAAGACGTGGCAGGTGCATGTTATGGGGAGTACTGGAGGCAAATGAGAAGCATTTGTGTGCTCCAGCTTTTGAGTAACAAGAGGGTCAAGTCTTTTAGAACAGTGAGAGAGGAAGAAATAGCCCTCCATGTGAAGGAGATTGAGAATTCAGCTGCATTGTCAATGCCAGTGAATTTGAGTGAAATGTTCTTTTCGGTTACGAATGATGTGTTGTGTAGGGCAGTTTTTGGGAGGAAGTACAGTGGAGGTGAAAGTGGAAGGAAGTTTAAGGAGTTGTTGAGGGAGTTTATGGTGCTATTGGGTGCTATAGATGTGGAGGATGTTATTCCATGGCTTGGTTGGATAAATCTTGTCACTGGTTTTAATGCTAAGGTGGAGAGAGTTGCTAAAGAGTTTGATAAGTTTCTGGACCAAATAATTGAAGAACATGTGCATGGTTGGAATAGAGGAAATGGTGATCAGAGTGCTGAGAGAGAAACCAAAAAGAATTTTGTGGATGTTTTGCTTGAAATTCAGAGGGATAACTTGGCTGGGTTTCCCATTGGTACAGTTAGCATAAAAGCTCTCATGTTGGTGTGAACACTCTCCCCGTCATCTTCTCTTCTGATTAAAATTATATTTTCAGAACTAGTTTGAGTGAAAACTTTTGTTTTTAATAAAATGTATGAAATAAGCATCCTCATTTACAACATTTCTTATATAAGCAGTATTTCATAAAAATCAATTGTAGCCTAAGATTTTACTTGTTCTTAAGTATATAATTAATTTGTTACGGTCTTCCCGAAGTGAAAGGTTCTAGGTGGTTAAAGGTAGGCATTCTATGGAGTAAATAAAGAGAATTCCTTGTTGTTGTCTTCTTAAATAATTAATTGAATCTTTGATATCTAATGTTGCTATATCTTGTAGGATATGTTTGCTGGTGGAACTGATACAACTTACACAGCCTTAGAATGGGCAATGACAGAGCTCCTGAGGCACCCCAGAGCCATGAAAGAATTACAGAATGAGGTAACGAAAATCACAAGCAGCAAATTGTATGTGGAAGAAGAAGATTTAGATAACATGCAGTACTTGAAAGCAGTTTTTAAGGAGACATTTCGATTACATCCTCCAATTCCGTTACTTATTCCTCGAGTACCAACCCAAGATGTGAATATCAAGGGCTATGATATATCAGGTGGAACAATTGTAATGACCAATGCTTGGGCAATTGGAAGGGATCCTACAACGTGGGATGAACCTGAGGAGTTTAGGCCTGAAAGGTTCTTGAACAATTCAATAGACTTTAAAGGACATGACTTTGAATTGATACCATTTGGAACTGGCAGGAGGGGTTGCCCTGGAACCTCATTTGCCATGGCCAGTAATGAGCTTGTGTTAGCAAATCTTGTCCAAAAGTTCGATTGGTCATTGCCTGGTGGAACAAGCGTGGAGGATCTAGACATGACAGAAAGCACCGGTGTTACCATCCACAGAAAAGTTCCTCTTCTTGTTGTTGCAACTCCAATTCCTCTTAAATAGGATTGAAATCTTATATACAATAAATACCAGGTCTAGACTCTAGATATGTGCATTGTTTTATATAATAATGTAAAAGTTATGGGTGTGTTCATTGCATGTCTTTTAAGAAGGGGCTGTCCTGGATTGAAAATTCGCTCTAGCCATCATCGAACTACACTGCCTGGTCATGTAAGAGGAGAGTATTTGGATGTGAGTGAGGGAAAGCTGAACATAGGAAGTTTTTGCTTGTAATTCAATCAACTTCTTGTCTTTCTAAAGAGTGATCAGGTTGTTGAATATTACTTAAGGCTGCTATAAAGCCCATAAATTTGTACATGGTATATTCATACAGGCCTGGAAAAAAGAAAAAAAAAATTATGTTTTAGTAGAAATCTTGAAGTATATTTGCCTTTTGTATTGCTAAATATATCTCATTTCTGAATCCTACACTAAGTTCGATCACCTCTTATATGTTTTGAGCTCAAAATATCTACGTATTTGCCTGTACAAGTCCATCAGTGTGTTTTACTTCAAAAAAAAAAAAATGTCCATCAGAGTGTTTTAGGCTTAATTAAGATGTGATGAAAAATAGTGGGTTAGACTACATTAAACCCTGAATGATCTAAGAACGACGAAATTGACACCCCTAAAATACTGTATGGGCACCCCTTGTATGTTCATCCCATTATTTTTTTTTAAAGTATTAAAAGTTTGTAATCACACCCCATAAATTACTAATATATCATTTTCTTCTTTCTAATTTTCACTACTATCATCATCATGCTCTCCATCAAAATTTCCACAACAACACAATCCTCTTAGCTTGACAGCTTTTAAAACTTTGCTATAGATATTGAAAGTTTTAAACTTTGCTTAAATGTTTCTTCGGATCAACTATGAAGCAAATTTAAATAATTTTTTTCTTGAAGATCCGCATAAACATGGTTGGATATTTTCTTAATAGATAAAATCTACTGCTATGTGAAACCAGAAAAAGGTTCTGATAAATAATGAGAAACAAAAGCAACACGAGACAGCCAAAATTAAGATGTTCTCAATTCAGTTTATGATGCATAACTGGTTTGTGTTAGGAAATTGGTAAAAATAAAAGTGGTGTCAATCCCATATTGGAAACAAATAAAGGAGGGTGGATTTTGAAGGCTATAAAATGAGCTCAAGGTCTTGGTTTAAAATCGCTCTAGTCAAAACACTTTAAGCATTATATTTAACTCTAATTAAAATTCATTTATTATTATTTTTATTTTAGAGTGTAAAAAGTTGTGAGTCTGTGTATGGTTTGGAAATGGTAAGTGTATTGGGATTATGGGTTGTGAGAGTGATTGTAATAATTTTCCTCATAGCAAATTTCTTTCTGAGAACCGTGGTTTTTCTCCTGTTTTGGAGTTTATTATGTAAATTCTTGTGTTGTGATTGTTATTATTTTTTTATTTATTTATCTGTTATTTCTAATATTCTTATGAGAGGTAAGTTTTTAGGGGAGGTCTTAGGAGATGAATTTTTCCCAATAATTGGTATAAGAGCCCGATTACCTGATTGGTAAGGTATCAGATGTTTAAGAAAATTTTTAGTATACTTTGTGATTGCAGCATTGCTTGATCTTCCACATCAGAAAAGAATTGTTTTTGGTTGTTAAAAATAAGTGTAATGGTATAGAAGTGCATGTCTAGGAAGGTTCTAACTAGGAAAGATTTGATATTTAACCGTGTCCATTGTAATCGACTTATCTCCCCTGGGAATTTACTTGTTGTACTGTTCATGGAATATAGGTGCTATATTCTAGTATACCATTATGCTAAAGTTTCCAGGCTCTATGAGGTTTGATGTGGAGAAATTTGATGGAAGGATTAATTTCAGCTTGTGGCAAGTGCAAGTCAAAAATGTGCTGCTACAATTTAGGTTACACAAGGTGTTGAAGAAGAAACCAAGCCCTATTATGAACCAAGATTGTAGCAAATACAAAAATTCTAGCAAGTCTGGTATGAGCGATGAAGATTAGGAGGTACGAAAATCTCGAATTATCTAAGTGTTCTCAATAGTATGGTTTCTGAACTAAAGGCTATTGGAGTTAGAATTGAAATTGAAAAATAACTCCGGGAAGAATATAATTTGCTGTGGATGTGGACAATCTGGGCAGGCCAAGAAAAATTATCAAGGTGGAGCGGGTGTTCGGCAAAAGGCTTCGAAGCAGAAGCTAGCAGTGTCTCTATCATGGAAAAAGGTGATTTCCTTTGAGAAGTGAGAAATACATCCTCATGGTATGTTCGCATTGGCATAGAAGAAAATGTGGTGTTATTAGTAGATCCACAATTGCACAAAAGCATTGTTTTGGTATTGATGCAAAGTATATCGTGGAATGTATGTCAATGGATGAACTTTTGGTAAAACACAGAAGTTACACCATAAATTTTCAGCAAGTTCTTCGATATGTGTCAAAGTGAAATTCTTATAATGTGCTGATTCTAAATGAGTGTACTCTTTTACAGTGGAGTATGATAGTTCCTGGATTAAGAATTATGATTGTCGATATAGACAATGATTGTAGCAAATGTTTCTTTTATTTTGCCAAAGTGGAGTCTGTTAGGAAATTGGCAAAAATAAAAGTGGTGCCAATCCCACATTGAAAACAAAACAAGGTAAGGTGGATTTTGAAGACTATAAAATAAGCTCAAGGCCTTGGTTTCAAATTGCCCCATTATATTTGATTTAAGTTAAAATTTATTTTTTGTTATTCTTAGTTTAATTAGAAATGTGTGAGTTTATGTATACTTTGGAAAGTATGAAAAAATGGTCCGTGTGATTATAATAATTTTTCACATTGTAAGTTTTTCTCTGAGGGCCTAAATTCTTGTATTGTAATGATTGTTATTGTTTTTTATTTATTGTTTGGTTATTTATGATGTTCTTACATGAGGTAGATTTTTAAAGGAGGTCTTGGGAAGCAAATTTTTTCAATAGTATGAGTTCTCCATCATTGTCAACAGGTCTGCTTAAAACAATGCCTACAGAATGCTTCCTTTCATTTTTTAATCCCACCCTTCCTCTCTAGCAGGCAGTTTGCGTATCTTTGCTTCGACCGGATCAGAAACTTCACCACCATCTTTAAGCACATCTCTATCTTTTACTATAGAGAGAGGCTGTCAAGCAGAAATATTATGTTGTATCCCATCAACCTCTTCCTAGATAGTTTTGAAATCTCAATTTTTTAACAATATTATCAGGGATAATATTGAAATTTTAAAAATAAAAATATTTTAGGGTATATATACAGTTTTAGAGGCTTGGAAATATCGCCACTCATGATCTAATTATAATACAGTCTCAAGCCATCTTGAACATCTATAGAGTTAGTGTAAAGCCTGTTTGGTCCAAGTTTATCTGGTTTGTACCATGATGCCGAGTTCTTCTAATCCAATAGTCCCAATAACAACATGAGTTAATTCTGGTGCAGATAGTCCCAATAACAACATGAGTTGATTCTGGTGCAGATAGTAATGGGAATTGAGGTATGTAATCAAAGAGCTTCTTTAATTACTCTCTTAAACAAGTAATTGCCTATAAGCTTTGAAGATGCAATTCATGCATTCTAATTTCATCCCACAAGGAAACTACATATTATGATATATTAACAAATTGGTTATTGTATATTCACTCGTAACTTAATTGGTTAGATATTTTTTTTTCCTGCATCTATGATAAAGGTTCAAGTCTTATTATGTATATTTATTAACATGCATGGAGAATTTTTTCTTGTCATCATGGACGTAAATATCTTCCCAAAAGATTTCTAAATCTTATATATTATTTAATCGGGGCAAAACTCTTAATGATAGAGGCAATAAATTCTTGATTACTTTCATATAAATATATATATAGGACTTTCATAATTAGGTATATCTAATTGTAAAAACATTATATATATATATATATAACACCAAATTAGCTACTAAATTACTAATAAAAACGATTAATAGAGGTGACATGTTTAGCCATTGACTCAAATTTCATTTTGATCACATTGATCACTAAATTAAAATAGTAAATTATTGTTAGTATATAAGTATTTGTATATTATCTTTCCTATTTGTTGTATATATTCTTTCCTACTGTATTGCCTATTATTTAGCTAGACAACTCATAGTCCCTTACTTGTAGGAGTAGTCAATTAGTTTATCTGTACAAATACCCGTTTGATGATTAATAATATTATTCATTCACATTCAATATTTTTCCATCTTTTCATGGTATCAGAGCTTGGTTAGGATTCTGTTTTCTTCTCGCTGCACTTTACATCTAACGTGTAGCATCAATCTCTCTTTCAATCATCATCATGGCCAATGATGAACTACCACCAACTCCTTCTGTTCCTGGCAAGGAAATTGCCGATTCCAATACAGATTCTTCAAGATCGAATATCTCAAACCCCTATTTCACTCATCATTCAGATCATCCAGGTTTGATTTTGATTTCCAAACCCTTAAATGGGGAGAATTATTCTACTTGGAAAAGGGCTATGACTTTGGCTTTAAATTCCAAAAACAAACTAGGTTTTGTCGACGGTTCAATCAATTCACCTTCAAAGACAGCAGATCCTGAAAATTATGCAGCCTGGTCTCGATGTAATGATATGGTCCATTCTTGGATTATCAACACTCTCAGTCTGAAAATTTCGGACAGTGTAATATACTACACCACCGCTAATGAAGTCTGGGAAGATCTCTGTGAGCGATTCTCTCAAAGTAACGCACCTCGCATCTTCGAGATTCAACGAGATATTGCCTATCTGCGACAAGAGCAACTCTCTATCTCTGCTTATTACACTAAACTAAAGGGCCTTTGGGATGAACTAAGTTCCTACAGCGATGCCGTATATGCAGCCCAACATGATCAGCAAAAATTGATGCAATTCTTGATGGGGTTGAATGATTCTTACAGTGGTGTTCGTGGCCAGATCCTCTTGATGAACCCTCTTCCCTCGGTTCGCCAAGCATATTCCTCTGTCTCTCAAGAAGAAAAGCAGCGTCTCTTGACCTCGACACACGCTGCAGACGATTCTGGTGGTACCGCTGCCATGGCTGTTCGTAGCAACAATAGTAGAAAATTCACTCCATCAGCTGGTACGAGAAGGTTCGACCGCCCATATGGTCCACCTGATTTCAAATCACAAGAAAAATCACAAGAAAAATCACCTGATTTCAGTGGAGGACGCCGAGTTGATCAAGACAGAAAACGGACGGGATTTAGAAGAGGTCGCCCACATTGTACACATTGTGGTGAATTGGGTCATTGGATTCAGACTTGCTATGAGTTACATGGGTATCCAGCAGGCCACCCGAAAGCCCAGTTTACAGGCCCAAAATGTTTTCACAACAATAACAGGCCAGCAGCAAATCAAGTCACTGAGGACAGCAGCCCTGTTGTTGGTATTTCAGAGGCCCAGTTAAAACAACTTTTATCTCTTCTTGACAACAAAAGTGAAGGATCTAGTTCTCAAGCACATGCCGTCACCAAACCAGGTTTGTCTAATATCGTCTCCCGCAGTTGGATCATCGATAGTGGAGCAACGGATCATATTTCTTCATCATCAAAATTATTTTTTCGCGCAACCAACAATTGCTCATTACCTCCTGTATTGTTGCCAAGTGGAGAAAAGGCTAAAATTGTTGCAAAAGGATCATTGCCTCTAAATTCAGTTTATTATTTGCATAATGTGCTATGTGTACCAACATTCAAAGTTGATTTGTTGTCCGTTAGTCGTCTAACGAGAGGCCTGAATTGTTCAATAACGTTTTTCCCTTATTGATGTGTTTTGCAGGATCTGGCTACAAGGAGGATGATTGGTTTGGGTAAACAACGTGACGGATTATATTATTTGGTGGTATTGGCAACAAAGAAATCCGACACAAATACTTCCTCACTCACAAATCGACCAACTTGCAACCTTACCATCTCATCTACTGATCTCTGGCATAACCGTTTAGGTCATGTATCACCACCTCGTTTGAGTTTCATTGCGAAGAATTTTTTGAATTTTTCGGTTCAGTCCAATAATGCTTGCCCCATATGTCCATTGGCTAAGCAGAGTCGTTTACCTTTTAGTCCTAGTGTCATTTCTTCTGTAAAACCTTTTGAAATAATACATTGTGATATTTGGGGTCGTTATCGACACTCTTCTCTTTTCGGTGCTTACTATTTTCTTACTATCGTTGATGATTATACACGTTTCACATGGATTTTTTTGATAAGGCACAAGAGTGAAGCTCAATCACTTTTAAAACGTTTTTTTAATTATGTTCTCACACAATTTGAGTCTCCCATTAAAATTTTTCGGAGTGACAATGGTAGGGAGTTTATCTCCCTTCGCTCTTTTTTTTCTGACAATGGTGTAGTCTTTCAGCATTCTTGCGTTTATACGCCTCAACAAAATGGGGTTGTAGAACGCAAACATCGTCACATCTTACAGGTGGCTCGGGCTTTGAAATTTCAGGCTCGTCTCCCTACCCAATTTTGGGGAGAATGTGCTCTTACTGCTGTACATATAATCAATAGGCTTCCTTCTCCGGTTCTTTCTTTCAAATCACCTTTCGAACTTCTCTACTCTAAACCACCGTCTTTTTCCCATTTACGTGTCTTTGGTTGTTTGGCTTATGCCACTAATGTCCATCCTTCTCATAAATTTGACTATCGTTCCATACCCTCAATTTTTATCGGATATCCTATTGGTCAAAAAGCTTACAAATTGTTTGATTTGTCGACCAAGAAGATTTTCACTAGTCGAGATGTCGAGTTTCACGAGTCTATCTTTCCTTATGCTTCTACCCAGCCCCATCATTTCCTACATTCTACTTCTGGCCCGACCACACTTTCAGGCCCAATTCCTCTTCCGGCCCATGATGTCTCTTTTTCTTTTGAGTCTAACTCAGACTCTTCTAACACATCCCCTGTTCCACACACTCCACCTGATCCAACAACACCTCAATCTTCCCCGATTCAGCGTTCTCCTTCCGCTTCTCCTCCTTCACCGGAGTCCGTTATTTAGGCGTCAGCCTCTCCATCCCATCCGCCTCCTCCACCCCTTCTCTCCTCCTCGGCTCCCGATCCCACCCATTCACCCGACCCAACTCCACTTCGACGTTCCAGCCATCATGCTGGTCCACCAGCCAGACTTCGCGATTACGTTTGCTCCGTCGTTTCCTCCACCCAATCGTCCTCCTTGCTGCCTGGTCCGATTAGAGGTACGAGATATCCACTAGCTGATTTTGTCTCTTACCATCGATATACCCCTGCACATCGTTCTTTTATCGCACAGATCAGTGAAGCTGCTGAACCCACTTCTTATTCCGAGGCTGCTACTCATCCTAAGTGGCAGGAGGCCATGAACTCTGAATTGCAGGCTCTCCAAGCCAACGGGACTTGGTCACTCGTCCCTCTCCCAGCCAGCAAGTCCCCGATTGGCTGCAAATGGGTATTTAAAATCAAGCATCGTTCCGACGGTTCTATTGAGCGGTACAAGGCTCGTTTAGTCGCCAGAGGCTTCACTCAGCTGGAGGGTATTGATTATCAGGACACCTTCTCCCCCACTGCCAAGATTATTTCTGTGCGTTGCCTGCTTGCCTTAGCTGCTTCTAATGGCTGGTCCATTCACCAATTGGACGTAACCAATGCTTTCCTTCACGACGATCTGTCTGAAGAAATTTACATGTCTCCACCGCCCGGGCTTCGGCGACAGGGGGAGAATAACTTAGTGTGTCGCCTTCACAAGTCTTTGTACGGGCTGAAACAGGCTTCTCGACAGTGGTTCGCCAAGTTTTCAGAGCCCATTTGTTCCGCTGGCTATGTACAGTCTCGAGCCGATCATTCTTTGTTCACCAGAAAACAAGGCAAGTCTTTTACTGCTCTCTTGATCTATGTTGATGATATTTTAATTACTGGGAATGATCCTGATAGCATTGCTGCAACAAAACATTTTCTGCATAGTAATTTTCGTATCAAAGAGCTTGGCAATTTGAAGTATTTTCTTGGCATTGAGGTTTCTACTTCTAAGAATGGTATTTTTATTTCTCAACGTAAGTATGCGTTAGAAATCATCACGGATACAAGGTTGTTAGGTGCAGCTCCCATTGATACTCCTATGGAAAGAGGTTTGAAATTATCTGATAAGAGTGATTTGCTTAAAGATTCAAGTCAGTATAGAAGATTAGTCGGCAGGTTGATTTACTTGACTGTTTCCAGGCCTAATATAACATATGTTGTACATGTTCTAAGTAGATTCATGCACCAACCTCGAAAATTACATATGGAGGCAGCTCTTCGGGTCGTTAGGTATCTAAAGGGGTCTCCTGACAAAGGTCTGTTTTTCTCTTCGAACAGTGATTTCAAGTTGAGAGCTTACTGTGACTCGGATTAGGCAGGTTGCCTACTTACTAGGAGGTCCACTACGGGTTATTGTGTCTTTCTTGGCCCTTCATTGATATCCTGGAGGTCGAAACGACAAAAAACAGTTTCACTTTCTTCTGCTGAGGCGGAATATCGTGCAATGACAGGAGCTTGTTGTGAGTTAACATGGCTACGATACCTATTGAAAGATTTGGGACTCTCACATGATGAACCTGCTTTGCTATATTGTGATAACAAGGCTGCTCTTCACATTGCAGCCAATCCAGTTTTTCATGAGCGGACTAGACACATAGAGATGGATTGCCATTACATTAGAGCCAAAATACAAGATGGTTCGGTAACTACAAAGTATGTGAATTCTGTACATCAGCTGGCAGATGTCTTGACAAAGCCTTTGGGGAAAGAGTTTTTTGTTCCTATGGTTCACAAGTTGGGAGTACAAGATATCCACTCTCCAACTTGAGGGGGAGTGTTAGAATATAAGTATTTGTATATTATCTTTCCTATTTGTTGTATATATTCTTTCCTACTGTATTGCTTATTATTTAGCTAGACAACTCATAGTCCCTTACTTGTAGGAGTAGTCAATTAGTTTCTCTGTACAAATACCCGTTTGATGATTAATAATATTATTCATTCACATTCAATATTTTTCCATCTTTTCAATTATTATAATATTATATGAATCGATCGGCAATTGTAAATACTATTTGTCAAAGTTCTTAGTATATGTAGTCATCTACCTATGATACTGGCTTCCTTCTTTGTATTGGTTGGTAATATAATTTCATATTGAATACTTGTGAATATAATTAATCATCTACCTACCATTTGTTGCCTTAGTAGGATCAATATCAAGGCCGGCTCTGAGCATATGTTGAAAGTGCGAGCACCCTAAGTATCCAAATTTTGGGATCCCAAAATTTACAAATTTTGAATATTTTTTTTTATACAAGTAGTTTATAAAGTCAATATACAACTAATGTTTCACTCATCTCATGTGTTTGACACTTGAGTTCGAACCCTTACGTGGCCACACGATTTCTTTTTTCTTTTTGAAAAAAGATAATGGTGGCCATGTGATTTTTAATTTTTTTCTTCAATATGTAGAAATAAATTTCGTTTATGAACTATAATGAATTTTTTAATTATCATTATATTAATGTATTTGTCCTAGGATATTATTTTTTTCATTTTTACTTAATGAGAATATATATACATAAACGGTCAAACACGAGTCACCCACTTTGTCAACAGGTACCAACTCGACATGCATGTCTGCACCTCGTCTCCAAGCAGCGCCGTCTGGTCGTCGTCCTCACCAGCGTCGATCAGTGGAGCCAGTCAGAGAGACAAATAGGAGGAAAAGGAGCACTAATTCTCACCAGCGTCGATCAGTGGAGCCACCAAGAGAGACAATTAGGAGGAAAAGGAGAATTAATGTTCTAGGCGACGAGAGAAGAAAAAGAAGAGGGGGAAGACTTCGTCCGGACCTGTCTGATCCCAAGCGACGCCAACAGTCCACTTCGGTCCGTTGCGCCTGCTGCGGAAGCATCGAGCTCGCCCACCAAGATTGCCTCCTCCTGCAGCTTGACCGCAGCTACCCCGGTGGTGGATCGGTCTGGATGATTGAGTTGAAAATAAATGGAACCATGGGCGTAGATTATCAAAAACCCTTTTACTAAATTACGGAAACTCCCTCTTGCCCTTCAAATTTATGGATAATTAGAACCCCTTCTATGTTAGTTAATAGAACAAGGGTATTTAAATCTCTAATTAATTGAAACTGAAATATGTTGTATGTATTTTTGGGTTATCCCAAATGGGCTAGTGAAAACACAAAAGTCCAATAAAACAGTCCCAACAAATAAGGACTCAAGTTACTGATCCAAAGAAATGGGTATAACTTTGCGCTCGGTTGTCAGATCGCCTATTATAATATGTTTTTGGAATGAAATTTTCGTGCTCTATAACGTGGCAACCGAGGTTTACCGGTTAATGCCGTTGACATCCCAAAAGTTGTTGTTTTAGTAGATGTGTTCTTGAGGTTTACGTTTGTAATCCTCTTATTCTTCTGTTCTGCATCAAAAAGCATTGAATAAATAGTCCATTAATAAGCATACAGATAGGCTGATGAGCGAGCAGCTGCATGAATAGCTCGCGTGACTGTACACAACATCCTACTCACGTCAACAAGCAGGGTTGACAAGATGATGAACAAGTAGATGAACGAGCAAGAATCCAGCCAAGACCAAGCTCAGACAATCAGCTCTTGTAAGAGTAATCTGCACATTTCAACGAGTTCATTGCTCAAGCAGCTTAACATTGCAAACTCCCAAGCTGCTCGGACATTTCGCACAACTAGCCTGTGCGATCTCTACTTGAACTATTAGGTTGCCAGCATCTCATGAGCACCAGCTCGCCTAGAGCAGGAGCAGCTCACGAAAAGGAGTGGCGTGCACATCAAGTCTTTCCAGAATGACAGTAGCACTATTTAAGAAAAAATCAACTACCAAATCCAGGGATCAGATCAAATCCCGAAAATCAAGGACATATTATTGTAATTTATTGTTTTCCTATTTGTGTTGGACTAAAACTGTACAGCTCCCCCTTTATAAATAGAGGTGAGAATTATTGTAAAGGATGACTTTTCTCTCGAGGTCTCTCTCACTGTAACCATAGAACAGACATAATAACAGTGATTGTCTCTCCACCATTGGAGTAGACGTCGTGGACGTAAGTCGTTCTTAAGGCCAAACCACGTAAATCTTGTGTGTTTTTCTTTTTTCTCTCTACCTTTCTTTTTGTTTGTTTGTATTTTTTACAGATCTGCAGTTTGGGCTTCACGAACCAGCAGTTGACAATTATTTCACGTCAACAAAATCCAAAGAGGAGAGCCAAACAAAGAAGCAAATAAGTCGAGAGCCTTTTTGCCAACCCCAAGCGAAGATGATTATAAACATATTAGAAAGACTGAATAAATTATTATCAAAGGCAATAGATATTAGCCTTCGAAAAGTTTAATGTCCTCGGGCGAATTGTCCCAACATAACGGAGATAAATATCTAACAAACAATGACCTACTGTCAGTACGAGACTGATACAAACGACAAGTTATGCACCCTCAAATGCGAGCCTCCCCGTAAAGGTAATTTTTCAATTTATTATTTATCCATGATAATTGATCAATAGCTTTTAGTAAGATAAACAAATTTTAGAGGAATAAATCATGACTTAAACATTGAAGGGTATTTTCGGAGGCAACCACTGGGTTACCCTAACGAAGGCTTTTATTCATTTTGTAGATCATGTTGTGGGAGTCAGCAAAGGTCAACTATTATGCAAAGTGGATGTTCATTTGAAGGAACCAATTAACCTTCGAAAGCTATTTTTCGTCGTAACGTTGGTGCTAGAGGAAGAGCCTAAACAACACTCCTCTGCTAAGGTAGGTCCCAACCATTCAAAATTCAACATTCGATTCATTTAATTCCTACATGGCCGATATTCGGGAGAAGCCCCATCAGATTTCAACTCCAAATCAGAGGGCATAAGCTCTTGAAGGTACAAATAGCTAGCTTTTTCGCTACCCTAAGAATGCAAGCAGCTTAAAGAGGAAGGTTTGCATCCAAGTAAGATTTAAAGTCTCAGGTTTAAATCAAACCCAAATGAGATTAAAGACCTTAGGTGCAAAAACCTCCGAGGCACCACCTATCCCACGGGGGCAAAGACCAAAAGCTTTACAAGGACAAATAAGAGTAAGATTAGGTTGAGGTCCCAACAAAAAATGTCGGACTCCCTTTGAAAATTGACTACGATCATAGCTCAGCCATCAGCGCCAGCTTTCAATTATACAGTCCCCAAACAAAATCCGTTGGTGTCGCAACACCTTCAGGTACGTCCTTTTTAGTTTTATTTTAAATTGAACAAAGTTTGTTTAACAATAATTATTTCATATGATGTTTTTCGAATATAATTTTACTTCACCTTGAGATAGTACACCAGATGTACCCAAGACGATGAAAACGCATCTTGAAAAACAAAGGCCCACCTTCGAACAAATAGTACACCAAATATGTACCAAACATGATGCCCCAGCATCCTAAGAACGAAGGTCTGCCTTCGAACAAATAGTACACCATATATACCAAAAATAATGCAAAAGCACCCTCCGTGCAAGATAGTGTGCTCAAGGCACCAAAATTTCTGTACTCTCCCATCACCTTTAGGTACCTCCTTTTAGTTTTATTTTAAATTGAGCAAAGTTTATTTAATAGTAATTATTTCATATGATGTTCTGCGAATATAATTTTACTTCACGTTGAGATAGTACACCATATGTACTCAAGACGATGCAAAACGCATTTTCAAAAACGAAGGCCCGCCTTCAAACAAATAGTACACCGGATGTACCAAAGACGATGCCTCGGCATCCCAAGAACGAAGGTCCGCCTTCAAACAAATAGTACACCACATGTACCAAAAATATTGCAAAAGCACCCTCCTAACAAGATAGTGCGCTTAAGGCACCAAAATTTCTACACTCAAATGTACGAAGATTTGATCGCAACTAAAGCTACTGAAAAAAGATGAGCCTTCAAGTCAATGATATCTACAAAAATATTCTACGATCGAAGCTACAACTTCAAAGCAGCTACAAATCAGCTAATACATTACTAATAAAAACGATTAATGAAAGTGACAATGTTGAGACATTGAATCAAACTTTCTTTTGATCAAATTGATTACTATTTTTTTTTTAAAAAAAAAAATAATAATCTTGTAATATTATATGGATCAGTCAGCAATAGTAAGTGTTATATGTCAATCAAAATGCTTAATCAATGAACTAATCATCTACCTACTATGATGGTTACGCTTCTTTGTTTTGTTTATTGATCTAAATTATCAAATTTTTGATCAATGAACTAATCATCTACCAACTATGATGGTTACTCCTTTTTTTTTTAATCTTAATGATCAAAAATCTTATTTAAAAAAAAAAACCTAGAATAGAATCGGTACTCTCTTCGAATATGACATATAATAAAGTTTCCACACTAAACAACAAAGGCACCGGCCTCATTGACTTTCATGCATCCCATAAAAAGCCTTTTTAGTGGAAGACAAAGCGGAAGATTAGCGTAACATCATACAAGCATCTAAGCATAACATAATACAAGCATCTTAGCAATGATTATGGTGCAACTTTTCTTGACCTATATCCTTCCCTTTCTCATCTTTGCTTTCTTCCTCATCAAATGGATTTTCGCTCCCTCAAACACCCACAAAAATCTACCACCATCACCCAAAAAGCTCCCAATTATCGGCAACTTCCACCAAATAGGTCTCCACCCTCACCGCTCCCTCGATTCTCTAGCTCAACGCCATGGCCCTCTCATGCTTCTGCATTTCGGCAAAGAGCCTGTACTTGTCGTCTCATCCAAAGAATCAGCCCGAGAGATCTTCAAAAGTCACGATCATATCTTCATAAACAGACCCAAATCAAGTATAGCTGATAAGCTTCTCTATGATTGTAAGGATGTTGCAAGTGCTCCTTATGGGGAGTACTGGAGGCAGTTGAGAAGCCTTTGTGCTGTCCAACTTTTGAGCAACAAGAAGGTGCAGTCTTTTAGAGCTATAAGAGGGGAAGAAGTAGCTCTCTTAATGAAAAAGATAGAGAACTCAGCTTCGTTGTCATTGCCAGTGAATTTGACTGAAATGTTCAATTCGCTTACTAATGACGTGACATGCAGGGCAGCTTTTGGGAGGAAGTACAGTGCAGGTGAAACTGGGAGGAAGTTTAACAAGTTGTTGGCGGAGTTTATGGGGCTAGTGGGTGGTTTTAGCGTGGGGGATTTTGTTCCATGGCTTGGTTGGGTTGATCATGTCTCTGGTTTGAATGCTAAACTGGATAGAGTTGCTAAAGAGTTTGATAAACTTCTGGATGGAATAATTGAAGATCATTTGCATGGTCAGAATAGAGAGAGTGAACATGGCGATGCAAGTGTTGAAAGTGAAGTCCCTAAGGATTTTGTGGATGTTTTACTTGATTACCAGAAGAATAACTCGACTGGCTTTTCCCTTGAAACAGTTAGCATCAAAGCTCTCATCTTGGTACACAACTCTCTGTATCTTTATTTTCATTCTCTTGTAGGATTCATTTTAAAGGTGTCCTGTATTAAGGATTCACCTATATTCATGGCTAAATCTAATAGTCAATGATCAGTTCCTTTATTGTTTATAATTGTAATTATGTTGTTACTGATCACAACATAAGTCTCTGTTCATACAACTACATTGCTTGCGCCGTTTGATCCTGAAGGTAGAGTGTAATTCTTTTCTTGAAGTATCAATTGATTCTTTGATATTCTTGTAGGATATATTTGCTGCTGGAACTGATACTACTCTCGCTGTCCTAAACTGGACAATGACAGAGCTCTTAAGACACCCTAGAGCCATGAAGGAATTGCAGAATGAGGTGAGGCAAATTACCAACGGGCAATCCTATGTTAAAGTAGAAGATATAGAAAACATGAAGTATTTGAAGGCCGTTCTCAAGGAGGTTCTTCGTCTATATCCTCCAATTCCTTTACTAGTTCCTCGAAAATCAACCCAAGATGTCAGAATTAATGGTTATGACATATCGGCTGGAACAATAGTAATCACCAACGCTTGGGCAATAGGAAGAGACCCAGCAACATGGGATGATCCAGAAGAGTTCAAGCCTGAAAGGTTCTTGAACATATCTATAGACTTCAAAGGACATGACTTTGAGTTCATACCATTTGGAGTTGGCAGGAGGGGTTGCCCTGGAATCTCATTTGCCATGGCCATTAATGAGCTTTTATTAGCAAATCTTGTGAACAAGTTTGATTGGTCTCTGCCTGATGGAACAAGGATCGAAGATTTAGACATGGCAGAATGTTCTGGTTCTACCAACCACAGAAAAGCTCATCTTCTTGCGGTTGCAACTCCAGTTCCTCTTAATTAGCATTAAAATCTTACATACAACAATTAGCATGTCTAGATGCTAGATATGGACATTTTTATGTATAATCGTGTAAGAGTAGTGTGTTGATTCAAATTTTATATAAGCCACTAGCTAAGTTGGGTGGCACAGAGGTAAGCACTCCCCATGTGCCTCTGCTTTAAGTGGCAGGTTCAAGCTTAAATAATGTTTAATCCTTTATGTAATATTTAGAAATAGCCATTTTAGTCGTGCTATTAAAATCTTATCTGAGTTGGTCTCGGAGTTATTTATCCTTAAAAAAGCATCAGAAATTTTTTTTATTTAAAAAAAATTTCTATATAAGCCACTTATAAGTAAAATGTAAGTCTTTTTGATATTTTTCAATAAAATTATCTCATTAAATCAACAAATAATTAGCATACACATGCAAACCGAATGCTTACTAATTGTTGGGTGTATAACTGATAAGGAGGCACGTTACACGTTAATGAGGTGAATCATTCTTCTAGGATAGCGGTGCACAAGCATCACCATCATTGTTACCAATTCTGGCAATTATATAATTCTATAAAAGAAATGAATGTGTCCATTTCAAGTTCGTTGTTAAGAGACTTTAGCTCTTTATGATTACATAATCTATCAAAATTTGAATCCTGAAATTGTTACATCTGACAGACTTGTCTATCCACAATCAATTATATGGTTCAACATCGCCTGAGTGTGTTAATTCTCCAAAGCTGTGCAAGGCAAATGCTTTATGACTACTGGGGCAAAAAGGAGACAGTTTCAACATTAACAATTTCGACAAAATATTTTACACTCAGGGCAGTGATTAATTGAATTGGAAACCAATGTGGCTCCACCCTCTTAAGGGGCGTTGTATCACATGAAGAAGCCTGACCTTTAATTGATTCTGTTCGGAGCTGGAAGTAGGGACTGTCTGGATCTACATTTGAAGCAAGAGGAGAGGATTTGGATGTCCAGGAATCATCTGGGTTATACTTTAGAGAGTTATAAAGTATATTTGCATTTTCATTAATGTTGCTATATATAATTCACAATTTCTAAATCCTACACATAAGTTCAATTGGTGCCTGATGCAGACTGGTTTTTAATGAAGGTAGACTTGCTTTGAAAATCATCGGCAGTGAATGTACCTAGACATAGTACTAGATGACTAAAGATAGATGACAGCATTTCAACTGAAGTTTTGTAACAAAGTTTTCTTAGTACTTTATTGGACCCCTTTTGGAATTATTGAATACAAAAGCATTTAAAATGTATTTAACTGACCGAAGAAAAAACGAATACAATATGTAGTAATTCATCACTACTTTCACAGCAACCTCAATTCCAAATATACCCTAAAAACTCCTGTAATTTAGGGTCAAATTCAAGATAATTAATCACTCGATTTTATGAAAAAAAAAAAAAAAAGATTTCTTATGATGAAAATCAATTAGGATTAATGACGGGATCTGAGGTTATTGAAGATTGGGTGTTAAGCCAAATACACAGGAATAATAACAACAAATTAGTTTGCCCTTATTTAATCTCAGGATTAATGATGATGTCATAAAATGATTTTTAAATAATTATAAAATGATTATTTGGGTTTGAATTAAGTTGGATAACATTAAATTAGCTCATCTTTATTTGATCTAACTAAAGTAAAAATAATAATGCATGATATATACAATTTGAATTATAATAAAACAGTATTGAAACAAACATTTTATAAGAAAAAATATTTTTTTTTCATTTTATTAATAAAATAAAATTATTTTTAAATAAAATAAAATTATAAATTATTCTTAAAAGGTTTAAACATACCTATTGTATAAATAAAATGTAATATGTAATTAATTATGCTTTATCTATGTGAGGCTTGTAATAAAAAACTACACACTATTGGTTTTTTATCACCAAATTCTTAATTATCATAATGAACTAATAAAATAATATGTATTTTTTTATTATAATATGTAATTTTTTATTTATATTAAAAAAACTGCATATTATAGTAAAAAACTACACACTAAGTTAGTAAACTATTAATAATGTACAATTTTTTATTATAATATACAGTTTTTCATTTAATATTAAAAATATATATTATAATAAAAAATAACATATTATTATAATTAATCCATAATTTTAATTAAGAGCTTTTTTATAACTTATAATTCATTCCAATTCCAAAGCGAAGTAAATAACTCAATGAAAATACTGCTGATTCCAATTCTGATTTCTGCAATTAAAGTAAACAACTTATTCTGATTTCAATACTTTATTCTGATTTCAAGTCATTTCGATTCTAGATCATTCTGATTCCTCCAAGTAATGTAAACGCACTAGTCAATCATAATCAAGTAATCAACCATTAAAGTTAACCAATCAATAAATTTGGTCATTTTAACAAAAATTAATTTTTTTTTTTACTCTCCACCTTCAAGATAGAGATAATTTTTCTTTTTTTTAAAAAAAAAAAAAATTTATTTTCATTGTCCATTTGAGAATTAGATGGTGAAAATAAAATAAAAGGGAGAGAATGTATTTAACCTCCACTGTCCATCATAATTGATAGACAGATGAAAATACAGCCTAGGATCTCCATCTCTAACAATCTACATGAGATAGAGATCCTCGTTGCTAATGGAGATCATGAGATTATTATTCTCCATAGAGATCCCATTGTCAGGGAATCCATTGGGGTCTCCATTAGTGATGGAGGCACCAACTATGAGATCTCTTAGAGAAGCTCACCAATTATTATTATTTTTTGCTTATTAATTGTAATTGCTTTTTTTTTTTTTTAAATATAATTTTATTTTTTCTGAAATCATCGCCATCCTTGATTAAATGGACAGGGGACTTTGTCGACCTAGTGCTTTTACTATAGAAACAGAATTCCATTGGCTTATTCATTTATTTATTTTTTAATTTGACATAGAATAAATCAAAATTATCTTCTGAGATTAAATAGTCTATATGCAACTCAAATATTTATAAAAAGGGAAAATTACAAAAATAACATTTTTTTGAGATTGAAGTTGAAAAGTATCCCTTTATTGAGATTTCATATTTTTACCAAGTATATTTTTGTTTAAAAACAGTTATTCTTCCAAGATTTAAAAAAAATATATATTGGTATTCAATTTAAACCTAAAAAAATGGTCATTTATGAAACTTATAAAAAGTTTTCCTTTGATAGGTTTCCAACAATTTCAATGGTGAAATTCTACACAAGTCTGTAATAAATTTTAAAAGAGCTCGTTAATAAAATTTTGGTTGATGAGCTCTGCATATTTTAACTAAAGATTAGGAGTGGTGCTGAAAGGAGCAAGCTTGGCTTATCCCTGATTAACAATGTTTTCCACCAATTTGATAGCATGAGCACTGGCTAAAATAAGTAGTTGATTATGCCTCTAAAACACAAAACGAGTGCATTGTATTCTCCTCAACCTTCACGTTGAAGGCAGAAAAAATTAGTGCACTGCTTGGTGATGCAAGAGGAGAGGATTTGGATGTGAATGAATCATCTGGGATAGCTGAACTTTGGAAGTTTTTGCTTGTAATTCAATCAACTTCTTATGTTTCTACGAGTGTTCAGGTTGATCAATATTACTGAAGGTTGTTATAAAGCCCATAAATTTGTACATGGTATATTCATGCAGGCCTGGAAAAAAGAAAAAATCATGTTCTAGTAGAAATCTTGAAGTATATCTGCCTTTTGTATTGCTAAATATATCTCAACTCTGAATCATATCCTACACTAAGTTCAATAACCTCTTTTATGTTTTGAGCACAAAATATTTAACTCGTATTGTTTCCTGTTGGAGATGTTAATGAATAGAGTCGTAATATCTACTTTTTTGTCTATACAAGTCCATCAACGTAATTTGGGCTTAATTAGGCTGTGATGAAATTTAGTGGGCCAGACTTCAGATAATTAAACCCTAAATAATCTAATTATAACACAGTCTGAAGCCAGCTTGAACGTCTACAGAGTTAGTGTAAAGCCTATATGGTCCAAGTTTATCTGGTTTGTACCATGATGCAGAGTTCTTCGGAATCCAACTGTCCCAATGACAGCATGAGTTGATTCTGGTGCAGATAGTAAATGGGAATTGGGGTATGTAAGCGAAGAAACTCATTAATTACTCTCTTCAACAAAGAAATTGCCTATAAGCT
This sequence comes from Dimocarpus longan, assembly GCA_022984855.1. Lineage (NCBI taxonomy): Eukaryota > Viridiplantae > Streptophyta > Magnoliopsida > Sapindales > Sapindaceae > Dimocarpus > Dimocarpus longan. The sequence continues at coordinate 10,949,981 of CM041024.1, forward strand.
TTGAAGATGCAATTCATACATTCTAATTTTATCCATGAGGAAACTAGATATTATGAATTATTATGCATTAACAAACTAGTTATTATCATTTTCTCCCGTGACGATTAATGAATTGTCATTTTTCTCTTATTTATTCAAAAAACTTCATTTCACCCTTTCATTTTACTTGAATTAATACTATTTTGGAAGATTTTTTTTTTTTTTTTACCTTTTTAAAATCATCAAGAAGAATAATAATGATTTATCAATCATTAGAATAATAACTCGTTTACATTCACTCGTAACTTAATTGGTTGAAACATTTTTTTGTCACATCCATGATGACGGTTCAAATCTCATTAATTATGTATATTTATTAGCATGCATCAAGAGTTTTTTTTTCATCGTGGAAGTAAATATCTTTCTAGAAGATTTCTAAACCTCATAATTTAATCTGAGCAAAACTCTCTCATATATTATTAAATCTCAGCAAAACTCTTAATGTTGGCGTCAATAAAATAGCTTCCCTATTGCTGGTCATTTCAACTTAACCATGCCGTTGTCCTTGACCTCGCGTTATGAACTGCCGTTGTCTGAGAAATTATTTTTTATGTTGATATTTATGAAATTATCAAAATTCTGAAAAACGAAAAAGCAAAAACCTAGAGTAGAACCCATACTCTCTTCGAATACGAGATATTCTACAATAAAGTTTTCGCACTAAACAACAAAGATATACACCGACTTCATTGACTTTCATGCATCCGATAACAAGCCTTTTTAGTGGAAGATAAAGCAGAAGATTAGTGTAACATCATACAAGTATCTAACAATGAATCTGCTGCAACTTTTGTTGATCTATATCCTTCCCATTCTCATCTTTGCTTTCTTCGTCATCAAATGGATTTGTACTCCCTTATACACCCACGAAAATCTGCCACCATCACCCAAAAAGCTCCCAATTATCGTCTCCCTCCACTCTTTAGCACAACGCCATGGCCCTCTCATGCTTCTTCATTTCGGCAAAGAGCCTGTACTCATCGTCTCGTCATCAGATACTGCCCGAGAGATCATGAAAACTCACGTCACGATCTCAACTTCCTTAACAGGCCAAAATTTAGTATAGAGAGGGTTCTTTATAATTGTAAGGACTTGACAACTGGTCCTTATGGTGAGTACTGGAGGCAACTGAGAAGCGTTTGTGTGTGTTGGGTTGGGTTCCCTCATATGTAGAGGCCCAACAAGTCTTAACAGGTTAAATTGAGTCCATATAGAATTCCTAATAGAATTAGGAATTGAAACCCTATTTAAATCTTATTTCCTTGATCAATATAAATAAGAGAAGAGAGGGTTTGGTGGCTGGTGAGAGTTTAGGGTTTTTGGAGGCAGAAAACAACACAAAAAAATCAAGTGTGAAAGTGAAAATCGTGTGGAAGAGAGGAGGAAAGAAATGAGTGAATTTTCTGCACAGAAATTCACCCGTGCAGTTTCGGAGTTGTTGCGATATCTTTTTCGTTAACCGTTAGATCGTGCTGACATTTGGACAGCATATTCATCTCTTCTGGATCTTGATTCTGAACGGTGAAGATCGGAAACGGAGTTGTCGTTTGTGAGATATACAGTCCGTAACAGAGCTGTCACGTTTTGCGGTCACTGTCAGCGCAGCAGTTTTGTAAGACCGGTATCTCTTTCGTTCACCGTTGGATCAAGCTCAAATTTGGACAGTATACTCAGCACCTGTGATTCTAAATTCTGGACGGTGGAGATCGGATTTTGAGATCCCAGTAGAGAGCGACGCAGTCCAGAACGTTCTGCTGAGTTTGTGATTTTTCTCTTCACTTGTTATTTAAACTTAAATTTGTGTTATTAGGGAACCTAGATAATTGTTGCTTGGTTTTGGTTCCTAGTTGATGTTAAAATAGTTTGTTACTCTCATCTTTGATTATTAGTGGAGATTTTTGGGTGGACTACGGTCCCGTGGTTTTTACTCCTCGCATTGGGGAGGTTTTCCACGTAAAAATTGGCTTGTGTTATTTGTGCATGTGGTGGTGATTTAATTGCTCATTATTTGATCATTGGTGGTATTTATATTGTGGTGGATTTGTGCATTACTTAGTGGTTTTCCATAGGATTCATTCAGGGGGAGAAAAAGTTCCGCTGTGTAATTTATTTGTATTTGTTTTTTCTCCCATCAGTGTGCTCCAGCTTTTAAGCAACAAGAGGATTCAATCTTTTAGAAAAGTAAGAGAGGAAGAAGTAGCTCTCTGCATGGAGAAGATTGAGGATCGTGGTTCGCATTCATTGCCTGTGAATTTGAGTGAGATGTTGGCTTCGCTTACAAACGATGTGATATGCAGAGCAGCTTTTGGAAGGAAGTATAGTGGAGATGAAAGTGGAAGAAAGTTTACGGAGTTGCAGAGGGAGTTGATGAGGCTATTGGATGTTTTCATATTGGGGAGTTTATGCCATGGCTTGGTTGGTTGAACATAGTAGCTGGTTTGGATGCTAAGGTGGAGCGAGTTGCTAAAGAGTTTGATGAGTTTTTGGACGTAGTAGTTGAAGACCACTTGCATAAAGACGCAGTCAGAGACTATGCAGATAGAAGTGATGAAAGGAAGGATTTTGTGGATGTTATGCTTGAAATTCAAAAGGATAACTTGGGTGGCTTTTCCTTTGATGTAGTCAGCGTCAAAGCCCTCATCTTGGTATTCGACTCTCTGTAATTCATATTACAATTTCTTATTTCAATTCATTTTTAGAACTAGTATTTTTATGCTTTAGTATGAAACTCAATACTAAAAAGTGATAATCCCAGCTTCCCCTTTTGATGTAATCATTTATTACTTTTATAGTTGATAGAAATATCATTTTATCACTCGTATGATTTTGATATGCACAATGACAAAAGAAGAAGATCAAGAAGATTTTTAGATATTCTTTTAAATATTTGGATATTTTATCAAACTATAAGGGTTTTTTTGGATATTTTCTTAAATTACAGGGGAATAGTTTGTCCATTTAATTAAATGATAAGGAGATTTTTAAAAACATTTTAAATTAATAGCGGACGTTGACTATTACGTCAAACTATAGGAGAAAAAATAAGATTATTCTACCAAAAATTAAAATACTTGAAGTGATAATCGATGATAATTATTATTAGTTCCAGAATATTAATTTTTCATCTTGGTTGCCCTTAAAAAAAATAAAATTCATCTTGATTACTGTGCTCTAGTGTCTCAATTAAATGAATAGTATATATGTTTATGCTTTCACCCTTTTCTATATACAATCTGTTTTAAATAGTTCAAATCATTTACTTTAGCAGTGAAAACATTAATATCGAATGACAACTGCCAAGTGATTGACAAATCCAAAGATGTGTCCTGATAACAGGTCCGCTAAACTCTCTTTAGAGGTTCAGACATGGTCTCTGGTCAGAGTACAGAGTTCATAGTTTCTTTCAAGATAAAAAACCTGTTTTGAAAGATGAGTTAAAGCTGACTTATATATACAACCTTGAAAGTTGATCGAGGAAGGGTTTTATTAACTTACTAGTCAGGTAAAATTACTTATCAATAACAACATCTAGATTAATTATAAGGATAATTATTAAAAAATATTCAAAAATTATTATTAGTGAATAACCTCATCTAACCAGTAAGATAGTCAAATCTATCAGGAAGTTTCTGTGCCATATCTACATTTTACATTTTAGACGGAGATTTTACTTGCTCTTAGTTAGTTAGATTGGTATTCTCTCCTAAACTACAAAATTCTAGAGGTTAAATGCTAATATTCTAAAGACTGTCAATTCTTTGTAAGTCGCTTCCTGTGTAATCAGTTGGCTATTATTTGATATCTACAATCTAATGTTTTACTGCATCTTGCAGACTATGTTTGTTGGTGAAACTGATACTACTTACACTGTCCTAGAATGGGCAATGACAGAGCTGTTGAGGCTCCCTAGAGTGATGAAGGAATTGCAGAATGAGGTGACGGAAATTGCCAACAGCAAACCTTTCGTAAATGAAGAAGATATAGAGAAGATGCACTACTTGAAAGCAGTGTTTAAAGAGATTCTTCGTTTATATCCTCCAGTTCCATTACTTGTGCCGCGACCATCATCCCAAGAAATCAAAATTAAGGGCTATGACATATTAGCTGGAACAACTGTAATCACCAATGCTTTGGCAATTGCAAGAGATCCCATGATATGGAAAGAACCTGAGGAGTTTAGGCCTGAAAGGTTCTTAAACAATTCTATAGATTTTAAAGGACATGATTTTGAATTGATACCATTTGGTGCTGGCAGGAGGGGTTGCCCCGGAACCGCACTTGCCATGGCCACAAATGAGCTTGTTTTAGCAAATCTTGTGCACAAATTTGATTGGTCGTTGCCAGGTGGAACAAGGGTGGAGGATTTAGACATAATGGAATGAACTGGTGTTACCATCCATCATAAAGTTCCTCTCCTTTCAATTGCAATTCCAGCCTCCTAATTAGCATTAAAATGTATGTACAGTAAATTCCGTGCCTAGTTTCAAAATCATAATAATAATAATAATAAATTGCATGCCTTAGGGAATTAAAGAAACTTATGGTGAGTGTTCATTTCAAGTATGTTATAAAGGTTCTTTATTTTTTTTATTTGTAATCCAAACAATTACCTTTATATTTGTGGCCTTGTCAACCATTGGAAGATATGACTCAGAATTGCTTGTCGGGATGTGTGGCTTGGCGCTCTGGACACGGACGCATTCAAGCTTTTGCAACTCATTTTCCCACCTTGTGCAGTAGAGACGATTTTTTTAAGAGTGAATTACAAATTAGCTACCCAGAAAAAATATATTTATTGATGGGATCAACTTTATAATTTTATTACAATTTAACTACCTAAAGTTAGTTTTAGTTAGTCAACAATTAGTCGATTTCAACCTATTGAGGGATATTTTGGTCTTTTAACTGTATTTTAAATTTTTTATAATTTAAAAAATTATAATTTATTTATAAATACAAAAAATCAAAAACTTTAAAAATATTAAAAAGATTTCTCTCTCTTACCGGTCTCTCAGTCTGCCCCTCTCTCTCCCTCTGATTCTTCTTCCTCTTCCCTTCTTCTCTTCTTCCGCTTCTCCTTCTTCCTCACTATTCTGGCCAGATCTTGGGTTCATCTGAACCCAGATCTGGGTTCGTCAACCCAGAATATGGGTTCAGACGAACCCAGCATCTGGGTTCAGACGAACCCAGAATCTGGGTTCGTGAGAACCCAGCATCTGCTCTGGGTTCCTGTTAAGACGAACCCAGAATCTGGATTGGAACCCAGATTCTGGGTTCGTCTGAACAGGAACCCAGAGCAGATGCTGGGTTCTCACGAACCCAGATTCTGGGTTCTTCTTCCGTTTCTTCTTCTTCCTCTTCCTTTCTTCTCTTCTTCTGCTTCTTCTTCTTCTGTTATTCTTCTTCCTCGCTGTTCTGCTATTCTGGGTTCATCTGAACCTAGATCTTGGGTTCAGTCGAACCCAGATTCTGGGTTCAGTCGAACCCAGATTCTGGGTTCGTCTGGACCCAGATCTGGGTTCTCATGAACCCAGATCAGGGTTCGGGTTCGTGAGAACCCAGATCCTTTTGTTTGTATTGATCTTTTTGTTTGTGTTGATGATTGATGATGTTGGACCCCTATTTGTATTATTTGTGTTTATGATTATTGATGATTGTTTGTGTTGATAGTTGATTTTGATGATTGATGATGATGGATAATTGTTGATGATTTTGATGTTTGGTTGGAACGAACCCAGATGAATCTGGATTCGAAGGAGAAGAAAAGAAGAATAAGAGAAGAAGAAGAAAATGAGAAGTGAAGAAGAAGAAGGAGAAGAAAGATGAAGAACCAGAGAGAGAGACGTTCACTGTGGCCAGTTGGATAAAAAAAATGATAGATATTATTAAAATAATTAATTTTAAAAGAAAATAAAAAATAATATAAATATTATTGAAAAGACAATATTACCCCTTAAACTGTTAATTCTAACCGAGATGAATTAACGGTAGGTGGGTTTATTGTAATTAAAGTAGAAAGTTAGCTCCGTTAGTAATAATATTTATTCTGGGTAGCCAAATTGTAATTCGCTCTTTTTTTAAATTTGTAATCAAACTAAAGCAAGCATAGCTGACTTTGATGGATACGATTTGTTGAGATGATGACAAATGAGCCCATGTAAGGTAGCTACCAAGAATCTCCATTACAATTATCTATTGGGGTAGAATTTATTACCATATAGGATAGATAGAAAATGAGATAAAAAAATCTCTTTAATGCAATTATCTAATTCGAATATAGAGTTAAGTAAAATTTGTTTTAAAGATGTTGATATTTACACATCACTATAATTACAAAATAATATTTGAAAAACAGAAATAACATACCTTTTCGATGTCACAACAGGATTAATTTAACAACATTATGGAAAGCAATCACCTAAATAGAAAAGCTTCCTCTGTTCATAATGTAAGAATCATAGAAAAAAGCACGTAGGGGTGGGCATCTCTAACCTAACCCGACCAACCCAACCTAACCCGATCACTTTTTGTCGGGTTGAGTTGGGTTATATCTTTAAAAAAATTGAGATGGGTTAGATTGGGTTGAAAAATTTTTAACACAACCCGATAAATGCCTATCCCTAATTCTAAATTCAAGTTTTTTTTTTTTTTTTCTAAAAACACATTTGTTAGATATGAAGATCAAGAATAGTCTATATGGTGGATTAAATCTTTTATTTTAATAATTGAATATTTATTTGTATTCATTATATTTGTAATCAAATTATTAAGACTATAAAAGTTACTAACTAAACTTTTTATGTCTTCGTAGTGGATTAAATCCAATCCGATCAACTTAAAATAAATCAACCCGATTATTATTGGGTTGGGTTGGGTTGAAGAATTTATTGGGTTGGGTTAGGTTGAAAAATTTTTAACCCAACCCATGTTGGGTTGAGGGGTTTTCAACCCAATCCAATCCGAACCCGAAAATGCCCACCCCTAAGAGCACGTGTCTTTTATGTGTAAGTATCTTAGAAGAGAGTATGTGTAAGAATCCTAGATGGAAAAACTTCCTCTATTCACAGTATAAGAATCCTAGAAGAGAGTACATGTCTTTTGTGTATTTGGCATGAAAAGAGAATGTTAAGTCTGTATCAACAACAGGTTGATAAGCCCCCACCCTTTTTACTTAAATCTTTGCAATTATTAGGATTAGACCAAATAATTATATCAACAATTAGTCGGATGACTGCTACTTTTTATTTTTTTATTTTTTACTTATTTATTTTGTTTGTTTCTGGGCTTGGACAAAATAACAGATCCATTTGAACTATTCTGGGTGGCCCAACTAAATATCCAACAAAAGAATATTAAGATGAGTTTCATAATTAAAAAACTTTTTTGAAATAGTGATTGGAAATCCTAGTTGACATTTTTCCCACCAGTTGAGAATACGATAATGTGTCTTATTTTTTTCTTCTATTAATTATAAAATTTAAGATGAAAAAGGAATGAGACGTGTGTTTTATGATGATTGATCATAAAGTGATTACCTATTATATTTTAGATAATTACATTAGAGATGATAATATATACTTTCTATATTTTTTAAAATTAGATTCATGTTAAAAGTAAAAATTGATGATAAATAAAAACTCAAAAACATATAATAATATTGAAGATGCTGTAACATTTACCACGTACCTAAGAGTGCCTCTACATTAAATTCTAACAGTTTGATTCACTCGTCTCTGTCCACGACACATCAAGCCAGAGAATCTCACGACCTCCATCCACCACAAGTGGGAACAAACTATTGCAAAGTAGTGGCCAGAGTCCAAATAAAACAAGATTTATTACACTTTGGATAGAGTGTACACAAAAGTCAAGTCCAGCAACGCCGTATAAACGCCTAGAAAATTGCCAAAACTGAAAAGCCAGGCCCATTCCTTAATTGCCCGTCACGATCTTGAATATTCATTAGATGTTCCACGTTATGGAAAGAAGATTGGCCATTTGATTATAATATATATATATATATATATTTATATTATAATTTTACCATCTATGCATCTTCAATTTTTTTACGAACCAATCAAATTTATTTATTATATTTAAATTAAATAAAAAATAAAATTTATTTTACGAGAATAAATACAATGAATAAAATTGATTGATTCGTCCTATATTTTTAAAGTTACGAGATATTAATAGTAAAATCAATATATATATATCATACATTTGATCATGATATTTATTAGGAATAGCAATGGAAAGAGTTGGGGAAGGGTGACCCTTCTCATATCTAGTCCCATTTATTTTTTAATAAATGATTCATTTAAGATAATTTTTATTTTTGACTTTTAACAAAGTAAAAAAAAAGAAATAAAAATCCATACTTTTTTATATACTATTTGGATTATATATTTTATAAAAGCTTCTAGATTTATAAGAACTTTTAAGACTATTTGATTAGAATATTATTAAAATCTCTTCTAATCATGATATGATTTTATATCATTCTGAAAAAAAATTTAATATGTTTGGTTGAAACATTTCAAATCATCACATAAATAATTATATATATGTTCTTTATAAACAATTTAACAATTTACTATTATTAACGTATGAAATCAATCAACTAAGTTCTTTCAAGCTCAACACTGCATAAACAACAAGTATAGCATGCACGATCAAATAATAGTAAGAAAATGAGCAAAGGTAAAATACTGGACAAGGAAGTGTTGAAGTGGTTCGGCTAGCTTTGCCTACATCCACTGTTAGTTCTCTCAGTATTTTGACAGAATAACGGTCAGTTCTTTCTAAGTGTTTCACTCTTAGGTTACAGAGAAAAACTTCTCCTATTTATAGAAGGAGAAGTTACAGCGATGTGCAATGAGTTAAAACAGAATGATTACAGCAGTTAATGCACCTGATTTCTATTTAATGCAGTCGGATTACATTAAATACAATGGACAAGTGGAAGATTTATTTGACTAACCCACGTGGATTAGATGTGGTTATCTGTGATTTGAACAGTAATCTCTGACAAGTTTTGCGTGCAAGACAAGTTATGTTATGATCTGGCATAACAGTGAGCGAAGTGGAAGCTTCGGGAGGACTAGGGTGCAGAAAGATGGGGAGTACTGACTAACTGCCTCAGCTTCCCATAGTTAGGCGTGGCTTGGCATTGAACGAACTTAACTTCACGAAGTGGGCAGCACGGACTCCGCGCTGCACCAGGTGCTAGACAATACTGCATGCTTGTGCGCTTCACTCCGTACGGGTTTCACTCTGCTCTTGATCCTTGAGCGTACTCCACGCCGTAGGTTTTATGCGAGATTTAATGGTTTCCTCTGATGGACAAACTGAACTTGGGCCTGGCCCAATTAGGCCACTTGATTGGGCTTTTATCAGTCCAAGTAGGCATCTCGAAAAATATCCACAATAACTATATAAATATATATGTAACTTATTTTTTCAATTACATTACTTTGGTTATTAAAATAAATTAAGTAATAAAAATTAAATTAAAATTACACATATATTTATGTATAATAATTGGTACAAATTATATCAATAATTTTACATGAAATTATAATGATAATTTATCTAATCATTAATTCTTTTATAATTCATGTAAAAAATAAGGTAGAGAAATAAAGCCAAGACAACGACATGATGAAAATTTTTCAGAGCAGCCTTTTGATAAATGTGTTTCACCATTTGTCTTCCCATACAAATCACCAACAAATCCAAGATTGGTAATGCGAAAACAATTACCACATACTTCTTTATTCCAATAAAAATATTTCATTATACCCAAAAATCCTACGTTTCTTTTTATATCATACTCTAAAATGAAAAATGTCATTTTCTAAGCATGAGCTTCATTAATCCCTCGAGATCAATGGCTTGCAAAATTACATAGAAACAATGGTTTAAGTATTCGAATTATGAAAAAGACGATGTACATGTGCAATGATGGTCATAGTTAGGATGATGAGACATGACGGGCTTCTATAGTATTCAAACTCATATTAATGGAACCATTTGACACACAATATACTTTTTGCATGAGTAATTCTAGAATTTCCAAATATACTATTAATGAAAGAATAATCCAACATTTTTGAAGAGTGAAATTTCCTCCAACCAAAGGTTGAAAGAATTACACAAGATTGAAATTTCCTCAGCCAACCATTCATTTCACCACATTATCTCATAATTAGGACTATAATACAGGCAATATTTGCGTGTTAATGACATTAACAAATAGGGCAGGTTTTCAACAAGTTCCAAAGAATCAATACAAAGCTTGTAATGAATTTTAGGAGAGGTCTCTAATAAATTTTGGTTTCTGGGCCCCATTTATAATTTTATCAAAGATTAGGAGAGGTGCTCAAATGAGAAGGCTTGGCTGATCGACTATCTTTCCCTATGACTTGGTTGCATCAGTATGATGAGAGGCTGTCCGTTAAATTCCGATTAAGGCTTGACAAGTTCATGTCTTTCGGTTTGCTTGCACAAGGGCCTTTATTACCACACAAGCAATGCCAACACAAATCGCCAGAATTGAAAAAGAATGGATCCATTATCTTACATGATATACATGATATATTTTGTCATGTTGTTTATCTGTCATAATCCTGAAGGGTAAGTTTTGTAATTATGCAAAAAAATGAGGCATCCCATCATCATATTTACACAAATAAGACAACACATGCAACTGGGTCACGCAAGAGTTAAATGATGCTGATCACAGAATCACAATGCATGTCCTTTTTACACCATAATCGAGGTGGCGTGTTGGAAAATAGAAATTTATGAAATCAGGGAGATACTGGGAAACGGAAACATTGTTATATAAACAAAAGAGAGCTGTGTTGACAACAGGACAGCTAGGAAATCAGAATCTCAATTTGGATTCTGAAACTTACCATTCAGAGAATATACTAATTAATAGACAACCAGTCGAAAACCATATACATAAACAATGATCCAGAGAGAAGGGTAGTTGTTTACTCAGTTTAGGAAAAGCTCCAATGGCTTTACTTGAGTGGCTGAGGGACAGCTTCAATCCCTCTATGCTCTTTGCATCCATTTTTTTGCTGGTGATGGTGCTGAAGTTTTTCTTCCTGGGCAAGTCCAGAAAGAGAGAGTACAATCTTCCACCAAGCCCTCCAAAACTTCCAATCATTGGCAACCTTCACCAGCTTGGTAACATGCCTCACCTATCTCTCCACCACCTGGCTGACAAGTTTGGTCCAATCTTCTACTTGCAACTTGGTGAGATCCCAACAGTAGTCGTTTCATCGGCTAAAATGGCAAAGGAAGTGATGAAAACCCATGATCTTGCACTCTCAAATCGCCCACAGATTTTTTCAGCCAAGCACCTCTTCTACAACTGCACTGATATTGTCTTCTCTCCTTACGGTGCTTACTGGAGGCATATACGGAAAATTTGCATACTTGAGCTACTAAGTGTCAAACGAGTCCAATCATTTAGCTTTGTTAGAGAAGAAGAAGTAGCTCGTTTGGTTCATCGATTAGCAGAGCATTATCCAAACACTGTCAACCTGACCAGGATGCTTGGGCTATATGCAAATGACATTCTTTGCCGGGTTGCGTTTGGAAGGGATTTCTCAGGAGAAGGGAAATATGACCAATATGGGTTTCAAAAGATGCTTGAGGAGTATCAAGAATTACTTGGAGGATTTAATGTCGGAGATTTCTTCCCATCCATGGAGTTTATACATAGCTTAACAGGGATGAAATCAAGGCTCCAGAACACCTTCCAACGATTTGATCGGTTTTTTGATGAGGTAATACAGGAACATCTCAATCCTGAGAGAGAGAAGAAAAACCAGGACCTACTGGATGTCTTACTTGACATACAGAAGAACGGATCTGCTGAAATGCCTCTCACTATGGATAATGTTAAAGCCATCATCTTGGTCAGTAAAGACTTTCTTTCTACTTCTTTGCTTTTATTTCTTATATCAATGATCATTTGCCTAGAAATGAAAGGTCCTACTATTGTTGCAGGACATGTTTGCTGCAGGAACTGACACAACCTTCATAACCCTTGATTGGGGAATGACAGAGCTCATCCTGAACCCCAAAGTCATTGAAAAAGCTCAAGCAGAAGTTCGAGGCATTGTTGGGGAGAGAAGAATAGTATTAGAGAGTGACATACCACAGCTACACTACATGAAAGCTGTCATCAAAGAGATCTTCCGACTGCACCCTCCGGCTCCAGTCCTAGTCCCAAGGGAATCCATGGAAGACGTTTCTATTGATGGGTATGATATTCCAGCCAAAACACGATTTTTCGTAAATGCCTGGGCTATAGGTAGGAGTAAAGAATTGTGGGAAAATCCTGAAACCTTCGAACCAGAAAGATTTATGGGCAGTACTATTGACTTCAAGGGGCAGGATTTTGAGCTGATACCTTTTGGGGCCGGCAGAAGAAGCTGCCCAGCTATTGTATTTGGAACGGCAAGTATTGAGCTCGCTCTAGCTCAGCTTCTCCACAGTTTTGATTGGGAGCTTCCACCTGGTACTGAAACTAAAGATTTGGATATGACTGAAGTATTTGGCATCACGATGCACAAAATAGCTGATCTGATCGTTGTTGCCAAGCCACACTTTCCTTACAAAAATGCATAATCAAGAAACAAGCGAAACGACAATCTCACAGAAATTCTCTGCATCATTTGATGTAATATGCAGAAAAGAAGCCGAAGAATACTCAGTCCAGCAGAAGATTAGTACGCAATAGCTGCAAAGTATTGAAGTATTTGTATTTTTCACTTCACAATAATATGTAACCAGTAGGTTGAGTTTATCAAAATGTGATGCAAGCTTGATCTTACCAAAAAAAGGAAGGAGTACCTACTAGAAGGAAAGCTCCAGTGTCAAAGAGAGTTGGCCCTACCCCCTTTAGAAAAGGAATGGCAGGGTGCTTTGGAAAGAAGGGCATGATCTCTCCTTTCTTCTTCCTTGTACGCCATAACTTTGTGCTGATGAGGCTTGTGGCAATGAGTATGACAACGTTTGTATGCTACATTAGCTATTTGAATAAACTAGAATCGTGCCATCAGCCTACTTTGCAGAAAATAGACTGATATTACCAACTAATTGAGCATAAAAATTTACATTACGACCACAGGTTACAAAAGCAAGTTCATATATCTGAAGGGCGTAACAAGGACAACTAGAAAAAGAAGAAGAAAAAGAAAATTGCTCCGGTTTTTAACTATGCTTAATTTTTGGGCTGATGCATCACACTAACTACTATCAAGAATCTGATCATTGAAACAATAATAACTCATCATGCACAATTGATAACCTCGTTCCCACAGCATATTCGTTAAACAGCGCAACAGAGTAAAGACACCAGTAGCTTAGATTTTACTCCACTTGAAGGAGAATGTAACTCGAAAGTCTGGTAGTAGAATTCGTATTCTAATCATGCAGGACAAGGCCACTGCTTCATGCTTTATACAATGAGAGCTCAAACTGGATGATCGTTCATAAACCAATCTATTTAACCTAAATCCACCACATAAGAATACCCATAAATTTGTGTACAAAAGTTCAAGAAAGAGGAATGTCAACTAGGATTACTAATGCAAATTATACATGATAACAGTCTCGGCAGAGACTAGATTTAACAACTATTTACCATCGTTCTGTCAGATGCCAGATAAACTATAGCAGATATGGGCAAGAACTAGAAAATAGCCAGAAATCATGTAAGTAAACAAAGAAGGTACTGTTTAAGCAGTATTATTAAGAATATTACATACATAGTTAGACAGCAGCTATCTCAAACTCTAGAAACAGTGGAAGCAAAATTCCATTTATAAGCAAGCACTGTAATACAGCACAAGTAATTTCGTAACCACATAGAAGACGATCATGCTGAGATACATCATACGAGACAAGTTTTAAGTGTATAAAACATATGGGAAGGAATTATTGATGAGAAGTGAGTATGCCATCAGCTTTGTGAAATACTCTAGCTTCCAAAAATTGGGATCCTCAGCAAACATGTGGTCTCTGTGCAGTAAACCAGAACAAAAAAGTGCGGTCTCTGGAATGTTTAAATTGACTACCTTCAAGGCACTGAATCTCAATGAGATCTTATGTCCTGGATATAACGCCCTACTTGCTGAGCACCAATAAACAAGGCATCAGCTACCACAAACACTCCAACCTGTGTCATAAAACACATCATATATGTTTGAGTAGCGTAATTATTAAATTTAAGGTACAAAAGTTTGCCATTTTACAAAGATAACAGGACAGTAATTACCAGGCGTGCAGAGAACAATAATCGATAGCCCCAACCTTCTCTCGCAGCTTGAAGTCTTTGTTGATCTGTCCAACTGAGAAAAATTGAAAATGAGAAATGAGAGCTTCAAGGTCAACTCATTTTTATACCTTCATCAACATTCTATGTTTGGAATTGCTTCTACTTATTAAATAATCAATATAGCTTAACTTATGAAATAATCCGCTTAAAAGATAAGTAGGAAGGTGCGTGGTAATTGGTAAATTAACTTTTTTAACAATCAACTTACTAAAAAAGCAAGCAAAATGTATTTGGTAAGTTTTGAGTGATTATGCAGAATTACCAAAATGGACACAAGGCTGCATAAACTTATTAGGCCACGCTATAATATACGATGAGACACAATTACTGAGATGTATTACAGCCAGTAAAGATACAAGTCCAAGCATGAAATTATGCTGAAAAAAGATATCAATTAAATCATAGGCCCTAAAAAGAATCCTATGACATATTAAATGGATGTGCAATTGGTATCCCTAGAACAATCAGCCCCAAGCAGGTTCAACAATTTTCTACCGAATATGACTCAACCATTATATGGTAGATCCGTAGATCCCTCACCCTGGCATATTATATTAATGTTAAATAACGCACAATCTCTCTCCCTCCCGCATACTAACAAGCATCAAATAATCTTGTAATTTATGTGTACACAGAAACACAAGATTTAAAGGTGCTACATCCAAGGAAAACCAAGTAGCAGAGGAGAAAATGTACCCAAGGAACTCAGAAAGCCCTCCAATTCCAGCAAACTTCAATGGCTGAGGACCTTCTCTGACAAGATCCTAATCCAAACGAGACTTACTACATTAACTAAACTTTCGTTTGGGTTGGAAAAGCAAAAGGAAAAAAGGAAACTTGAACAAGAAAAAATGTCAAACATAAAATTAGAAGGAAATTTCATAGTTGGCATTGGAATACCTCTTCTTCAGCAGCCTCTAGGCCCCCTTGAACCCAAAAAAGGTTTCTATATCCAGCATTGTATAGTAGCTCGCAAGCAGCTAGAGACCTGTCAGAAAATTATGGCTGTTAGAGCAACATTTGTGATAATAATAATATGTCCAAGGACACTGAAGAAACTTAATTCATACCACATCAAAAGTACCAACCAATTTAATGAAAGGTTCACCTTAATCCTCTCTGGCATGCAACAATAAGGTCTGTGTCTTTTGGGAGTTTCTCCTCAACTTTTGATAAGAACTGCCTGATAAAGAAAGAGAACAACGATCATGGATTTTTATAACTGATATGTAGTAACAAGCAGAAACACGCAAACATGAAATTTTGAAGTAATTTAAACATACTTATCATACAATAACAAAGGCATGCCACTCCACCAACCTCCTACAGAAACATAAGCAAATTTTAAGAAAATTGCACAAATTTCAGGGAAAATGATTAATGTCATTCAAATACACTCTGAAATTATATTCAGTTTCAAGAATTCATGATGGTATATTTCAAGTCAACTAATCATCTAAATAACACTCTTTTGCTTTAACCGGTCAGTAGAAGATCATAAAATAATTTAGGCAGCCTTAAATAAAATTATAAAGAATCAAAGACTATGATACTAATTTGGAGGTTGACTCAATTTATGAAATACAAAATAACAGGAATGAAGTTACCCATCACAAAATTGGTGACCTTTCTGGACAGACTTCCAGGATCAAATTTAGCATCAACATCAAAGATTGGAATCCAAGTTGAGCCTTTTACCCAAGCCTTCAAAACAGGGTAAAAAATTATGAAAATTCATTGACAAAAAAAATGATATAACAGACAGTTTGCAAGCACAGACTAGCAGTGCTACACAAGTTGAGAATTTAAGAAACAATACAGGTAAGTAACAAGCACATGCAGTGCCTTTTACTAGGGGCATTAACAGAGAGTGTAGAATCGCGAAATCAAGGTTGCTACCAATATAATATCAAAGACAGAAGTTAATCTACAGAGCATGTGTACTTCAGATTAACAACCAATGTATGATTTCTACAAACATCAATGTTTAGAATTTCGAGTTTAAACACATACACACAAAAACGAAAAAAAAAACTCGTATCACCTTTTTGTGCTCACTCGAGGGACGAACATCAAGTAGGGTCTTGTTAGAGAGTTGAATGGCATACCCAGCTTCCCTCGGCGCAAGAACATTGACCTTTCCATCCCTGATCTATGCATGAAACAGTGAAAACGCCCAAATAAAGAGCTTGAACCACATTAATTGTAAGAAATTAAAGCAATGTCACCATATTCATGTTCAATAACCTCAGCTAACATATTTTTGTTTAATAACCTTACATTATCCTATTAAAAAAGGATCCAATTCACTAAAAAAACAAGACACTGCAATGCATAGATAACAAAAATGTAACCAAAAACAAACATAATAACATGAAATAAATTAAAATACCAGGGCATCCCATCTCTTCTTGGCAGCAGCCATATCTCTCATTTGCTTCAACTCGAAATCTTCCTCACCAGCTTGCATCCGAATAGCGCCTGCATTCTAACCCAAAAAAAAAAAAGGGAAATAACCCATCTCAGTTTTCTTCTCTATTTTACTTAAACAACAAAAACCCATCAGTTAGAAGTGGAAACAAAAGGAAGACAGGCATACAAAAGGGTGCGTGGTAGTAGTATAAGATCGTGTGTGTTTGAGAGAAGATGGCTTTGAAGAATCCAAGCAGCCAACTCTCCCTGAGAATTTTGCGGTCTGTTCTTGATGAAAATTCGAACGGGAGATTGTAAGAGCATTGAGAGAGGGTAGTGCTAGAGATTTCATTGTTAACTGCTTTCTCTTCCTTTGAGAGTTGAGACAGAGAAGCGAGAACTCAAACTCAAAGTGATGAAGTACCAGGATTTATACTTTGCTTATCCTTTATCACTACACTCGGTACAGCTGTAGTTCTTTCGAAGCTTTTACAAGCACAGCCTTCATACAAAATACGTTGATATTACCTTCTTTTTTTTTATTTTTATCTTATTACGTGTACTATTATATCAATTAATTAAAATAGAATTTTAAAATACGATTAAGATCTTTACTCTCAAAATATAGAAGAAAGCATACCCACATAAAATAAAAAAATTATCTGCATATTAATGAGATTTTGGTGTGTTTAATCCACCGCTTAAAAGTAATTGATAGATAAATTTAGTTTTACTACTAGAGCAAGTCAAGTTTCTTTTGATATCATGTGTTTTGGTTGGTAATTAGATTATTAATTATTAATTTTTTTAAGGGAGAATTACTATAAACCCTCCAAACATTTGTTTTATTACAATGGGAAACCATTTTTACGTTTTGTAACAATGACCTCCCCTCTACTGACGTTTGACCAGAGTTGACCGTTTAAAATAACTGGAAAATGACAAAATAGAGTAAAAAGACGATAATACCCTTGATGAATTAATTTTATAAATTTTAAATTATAAAATAATTAAAATTTAAAAATAATAAAATTTAAAATTTATATTATAATTACTCCTCTCCTCTCTCTCTCGGTCTCTCTCTCTCTTCGCCCGCTTCTCCTTCTGCTCTTCTTTTTCTTCATCTTCTTCCCCCTCTCTTCTCCTTCTTCTCTTCATCTTCTTCTCGGTCTGGGTTTCCAGACGGGGAAACCCAGACATCGGTCTGGGTTTCCCCGTCTGGAAACCCAGATCGGTCTGGGTTTCCAGACGGAAACCCAGACATCGGTCTGGGTTTCCCGATCGATCTGGGTCGTCTGGAAACCCAGATCGATCTGGGTTTCCCGATCTGGAAACCCAGACCGATGTCTGGGTTTCCGTCTGGAAACCCAGATCGATCTGGGTTTCCCGATCTGGAAACCCAGACCGATGTCTGGGTTTCCGTCTGGAAACCCAGACCGATCCTGGAACCCAGACCGGTCTGGGTTTCCAGGATCGGTCTGGGTTTCCAGATCTGGAAACCCAGACCGATCTGGGTCTGGGTTTCCGTCTGGAAACCCAGATCGATCTAGGTTTCCAGATCGGTCTAGGTTTCCAGATCGGTCTGGGTTTCCAGATCTGGAAACCCAGACAACCCAGCTCGATCTGATATTCTGATTGGGTTTATTGTTGATGATGTTCTTGGGTCTGTTTGATGATGATGGTTGTGGTTTTTGTTTTTGTTTGTATTGATGATTGTTGTGTTGATGATGTTGGAATATGTTGATGAATGATGATGTTGGAACAGACAAGATGAACCAAATCTGTTGAAGAACCGAACAGTTAGATGAACAAACAAGATGAACTGTTGAACAAACCAGATCTGTTGACGAACCGAACAGTTAGATGAACAAACAAGATGAACCGTTGAACAAACAAGATAATCAGAAACCATCATCAATTTATTTTTTTATTTTAAATATTATTTTTTTAAATTAATCTGGGCCATCCATCTTTGAGATGGATGGTTTAGATTAATTTTAAATTTTATTATTTTTAAATTTTAATTAATTTAAAATTTATAAAATTAATTCATCAGGGGTATTATCGTCTTTTTACTCTATTTTGTCATTTTTCAGTTATTTTAAACGGTCAACTCTGGTCAAACGTCAGTAGAGGGGAGGTCATTGTTACAAAACGTAAAAATGGTTTCCCATTGTAATAAAGCAAATGTTTGGAGGGTTTAGAGTAATTCTCCCATTTTTTTAATAAAATGGAAATTTGATCTTAAAATCTCAATTTGAATGAGAGTTCAGAAATGATTGTAACTTGTAAATGATTGGGTGAAATTATTATAATATAGCGAAAAAAAATATTAGAAAAAAAGGTGAAATTTGAATTTATTCTGATGGAGGTAAGATAATATTTTTTTTGAAATATTGGAAGAAAAATATTTAGAGTTGAAAGAAAAACAAAATTGACAAAGTATTTCAGAATTAAAAAAATTATTTTTACCAATAAAGAAGCTATCCTAATTGTACATATAAGGAGTGCCTTTTTTTTTCATCTCACACGTTGAGATTTTTACTTCATTGTAAAATAATAATCCTAGCAACTATTAGAATAAACAAATCTTGATATTTTAGTTAGAAATACATAATAAAAAATGGTAGTTGAGATTTTAAATTAATTTATAATTTACCATATAACATGGAACTGTAAATTCTTTGCCAATAGGCTGCTACAAAATTTGTTACTTGTACGGTTGTACCTGAATAATTTAAAAAAAAAAACAATTATTCAATTTTAGAAGGCTTGCCCTAGGTTCGATTTCAGCCCAATAAAATACAACCCCTAAATCATGAGTGTTGATATTTACAACCCTCTAAACTTGTGTGTACACCCTTTTCGTAAGTTCATCCTATAAAGTGAGTCATGATTGTAGTCTATAATTTTTTTTAAAATAATTATAATGTGGTGTGCGTACAAGGGGTGTCCGTACAACTTTAGTGGGGTGCACAAATGGTTACTCCTAAGTCAAAATTCCTAGCAGACTACCTAAAGCCCAGGTCCAAGATTTAAAACTGAGGTTACATTCAAACGTACACCCACCAAAAAACCAAGTAGTTGATTATACAAGGTAGAGGAATCCATGATTATTCTTTATTTTTTCGTCATATTTATTATTACTTTTTTAAAGGTTAACATCTTATAAATCAAAGAATTGTTGTTGCCTACCGAGATTATATACTATTAGTATGGTTCTTAAAAACGGAAGATGAACTTCTCTCGCGAACAAAAAAGAGAGTAACCAACACTAATGTTTGTTAATATTCACTCAAAGGGATTGGACCTGCAATCTCATATGAGATGAGGAGACATTAGCCAACTACTATTACAATTGGCATTTTTTTTTTTTATCATATTTCTATGGTATGCGTCATGCATGCTTCTTGAATATTACTTTAAACAAATTCTAATAACAAATAGTGCTTTTTTTGAATTTTGAGGAAGGATCTTATCTTCACCTTGTTTTTTTACCCTACTTATTTATTAGTAGAGTTTAAGTTTGAGTGAACCATTTGCATGTATGATAGAGAAAAGATACCTATCAATCTTGATAGTGTAATATTTTTCATATTGATGTATTATTTAATTATAAAAATCTAGAAATACAAAAGCTTGTGAATTATCCAAACTCAATTTTGAGATTGCATATTTTGTTTTCTTTTTTAATTCTCATCAAATTTCAAGAAGTTTTTGAAATGCCCCCTTTGGAATAAAAAATCATGCTCCAACTTGCAATAACTTAAGCATCTCAGGAAAAAATTGCAATATCTATAATTCCCGTTTTACACCAAAACATTTAAGAATACAATTTTAGGTCTTATCAAGATAGCTCTATTTTGACACTTTCTTAATAAAAAAGCAAAATAATTTTACCGTTTATATGCATGTATCCATTTTGAAGCCTCAAAAGTCAAGTTTATTGCAGTTCAATATCTAATCATTTTTCATAAAAAATAATTTAATTTCAACAAAACCAACTTGAGAGTTCTTTGAACGTTGCAATTGTCTCAATCAGTTCATTAATCTATATTATCTTGATCAACTATCATTGATTTCAGTATTTGCCTGCAGCCGTTTCATTTGACTTAATTACATACATATATACATATATACATATATATTTTCACGGTCAGACCACAGAAGCTTTATATATATATATACCCCTTATTTTATTGCTTCACAGCAAAAACACCATGACTAGTGAAATTTTGTGGATGCTCTTGTTGATTCCTACAACATTTCTGGTACTGTATTTGTTCAAGCACAAGCAGCACCAAAGAAGCCTCCCTCCTGGTCCCAAGCAGCTCCCTCTTATTGGAAACCTGCACCAGCTTGGTGGCAGCTTGCCTCATATATCACTTGAGCGACTTTCAAATGAATATGGCCCGCTCATGTTCTTGCAACTGGGTTCAATCCCCACTTTAGTGATTTCCTCAGCCGATGTTGCCAGAGAGGTCTTCAAGTCCCATGATGTGATTTTCTCAGGCAGGCCTGATTTGTATGCCGGAAACAAGTTCAGTTATGGTCGCAAGAACATATCTTTTGCTCCTTATGGTGAGTACTGGAGAGAAGTCAGGAAGATTGCAATTCTAGAATTGCTTAGCTGGAAGAGGGTCCAATCGTTCCAGGCTGTGAGAAGTGAAGAGGTGGATTTGATGGTTCAATTCATAGCTCAATCGTCAGGGCCAATCAACCTTAGTAGATTGGCTCTTCTGGTGGCTAATAACATTGTGTGCCGTGTCACCTTTGGTAAGAAATTTGACGATGGAGATGACAGTGGTGGTAGTAGATTTGAGAACTTGTTGCGTGAAACACAAGCCTTGTTGGGAACTTCTTGTATCACAGATTTTTTTCCACGGATGGAGTGGATTAATAACTTCAATGGAAGAAATGCAACCTTGGAGAAGTACTTCAGAGAGCTCGACAAGGTCCTTGATGAAGAAATACAGGAGCATCAAGATCCAAAAAGGCCTAAACCTGAACATGAAGATCTTGTTGATGTACTTCTTCAAGTTGAGAAGGATTCAAGTCAAATAATTGTGCTGACAATTGATCATATTAAGGCTGTCCTGAATGTATGTATATATATGCTGACTATCTTTAATTTTCTTTCTATTTCTTTGTCTTTTCATTTATTTCTACTGCAAGAACAATTCCAGGACATATTCATTGCGGGGACAGACACTTCTTCGGCTACTCTGACATGGACGATGACAGAGCTTGTCAGGAATCCATCGGCTATGAAAAGAGCACAAATTGAGGTAAGAGAAGTTGTCAAGGGAAAAGAGAAGGTGGACGAAGATGACCTTTCAAAGTTGATGTATCTAAAGTTAGTTCTGAAGGAAGCTCTGAGGCTCCATCCGCCAGCCCCATTATTAGTTCCTAGAGAAACTACACAGGATTGCACTGTAGAAGGCTACACAATTCCTTCCAAAACAAGGGTGATCATTAATGCAAAAGCAATAGCAACAGACCCCAAACACTGGGAGAATCCACATGAGTTTCTACCTGAAAGGTTCTTGAATATTTCAACCGATTTCAAGGGGCAACACTTTGAGTTTATACCATTTGGGGTTGGCAGGAGGGGTTGTCCCGGAATGAACTTTGCCATTCCACTAGTTGAGCTTGCACTTGCCAATCTGCTGTATCTTTTTGACTGGAAATTGCCACCGGGGATGAGAAGTGAAGATTTGGATATGCAAGAAGCATCTGGGATCACAATGCACAAGAAAATTCATCTCTGCCTGGTAGCTACACCAGCTGTTTTATAAGCACAACCATGTAAAATAGCAGAAAAACATTTACTTGTCTACGTCACCAAATAACCAAATCTGAGCTTGCATATCCCTCTATAGAACTATATAAAATTTTTCCATGTTTTATAATTCCTGAATTTTGGTCATTATATTCCCTCTATAGAACTATATAAAATAACCAAACGACTGGTATCAATACCCAGAAAAATCGACATTGTAATCAAGATCAAATAAAAAGTTTTCAATTTCAAGTCAAAATTACTATAATTGCTCATCTTAACATATATTCAAAAGCCTCTTTTTTAAGTAACCCATCTGCCTCCAAGAATTTTGTGAAGTCTGTCAGCTTCATCTTTTTTCTTCTATGTGTTTATGGAGACACCCTATTCCACCATAGGCATTTATCAAATTACATTTTCAATAGGGAGCTTTTCGTTTCCGCTGACATTACATTTTCAATACGGAGCTTTTCGTTTTCTCTTACATGTGCTGTTAATATGAAGAAAGCAACTTTAGTTTTTCTTTATCTTTTTTCTCATCTTATTTGATGATTCATTTGGCGGCCGCCTCGATGACAATCTGATCTCTTCAAAATTAACAAATTTTTTCATAGGACTCTACAAAATTAATAATAATAAGTGAAAAAAACAAATGTTGTAAATAATTAAATAAATTTCATTGATCTCCTCTAATATTTAATTCATTAATCTCCTCTAATATCTAATCTAATTAAAAATTACAAGTAATCTTGTGAATATTCTAAGGTATCTATTTGATTGTAATCTAATTAAGCAAAAGTAAATAATTCAAAGATTCTTACATGTAAAAAAAAAAAGAGGGAGACTTTGAAAGTTGTCAGGAAGGTCATAATCATTTGTATATTAGATAGGATATATATGGAAGGACCTGAAAATGACGCTCTCCAATCTCCCATCCGTATGGATTTTGTTATCTTTTTATTGTTAGAATAATTTTCATGAAGCTTATCTCCTTTTTTGGGCATAGGCTTTCCAAAAGACAAAATAGGAAAAAAAAAAAAATGATTGTGACCGAAGGGCGTTCCTCCATAATTAAATTGATTGTATAATTTTTCTTTTGGATTTAATTTCGTATAACAATTACTTTCATGCGTAGGATAAATTCATAAGAATCTTCTACTATTTATAAAATAATGAATTTTAGAAAAATATTAATTATTTTAGAGCATTATCTTATTAAGAATTTTAAAATCATAAAAAAAAGTTATATTAATTCCGTTAAAACACAAAATGCTATTTATTAATATATTAAAAAAATAAATATAACGCATGTATTTAAAATTTGTGCAAAATTTATAATGATTGGATTAGAAATCGTGCCGTAAACGAATAAGCAATATTAACAGGTCATCACACGACAACTATTGCTATATTTATGGAGCCTGTATGATGTATCAATTTGCAAGTCACATGATGACATTTTAAGGTTATATGAATGAGACATTTTTTCTATTTTTTCAGAAACATATATTTCAATTATAAAAATATATATTGAAATAATCAAAATTTTTATTATTAATATATCCTAACTTTTAAATTGGTATGATCACTAATATCAACCATTTATTATATTTTATCTTTTAAAAAAATCTCTCTATCCTGTTTAATTCTAATGCAATTAATAACTAAAATTAATAATTTAATAGTTTAAAAATTATGACACATTGACTATAAAAATTGTTAAAGTAGTAAATGGTATTTAATTTTTTTAAATATAATAAAATTTTTATTCATTTAATATTGACTATCAAAATTATATATATATATCTCAAAAGATATTTAAACCATAATTAGTACTTTATTTGGGTAGGTATAGAAAAATTTGTAACTCATTTGGTTAATACTTTTGAAATAATAAATCATATTTAAAGAAACTCTGTATTTCTTCCATGCTTCATAGAATCAACAAACAACTTACATAACACTTGACAGTCTCAAGGAAATCCACATTTTTGATTTTTCAATTTATATTATTAATTATAGAATGTTGACCTTAAATCATTAGTTTTTAATATAATAAACTGCAATTAGCTTGTAACTATGACTCATTGTTTTATATATTTTAATGTTTTATAAATAACCCTCTCAAATCAAGTGATGTTACCTCCCTTTTTATTCTTACTAAGGACTAAGTTTTCTTTTTAACATTGGAGTTTAAACTTCACAATGTACAATTATCCATGTGCCCCATCACTACAATACTATCATTAATCAAAGAGATAAGAAGTAGAATATAAAAAATTTTAATATTATAAACCTGCATTTGTTTCAAATTTTCTATTTCTTTTGACAAATATTGAGATAATAACCTTCTCCTATCCACACAGTAAGGTCAGTGAAATCAAGTCATATTCTTCTCCTTTAATAGCATAAACTTGTATTAGTTAGGGTATTTCAAATTTTATATTTTATATTTTATAAAATTTGAGGTAAATAAGCTTCTAATTGTGGATTCAAATCATATATTTCTCATAAATCCTAAATTTGTTATTTATTTATTTTATATACTTTTCAATATGTTGATCTACATTTTTATATTTGAAATATAAAATTATAAATGGTATAGAAGATAATAATCGATCACATGATGGGAACAAATACGATAAAATGGACAGAGAAGCATTAGGCCGTCCATAGAAAGTAGAAACAAACAAACACAAAAACCGCTCTCTGGTGGTCCATCGATAAAAAATACCTCAGCCTGTCGTCTTTGCTTTGTTGAACAAACATTGGCATACTGATGCTAATATGGTGTTTGATAAAATTTAAAATTAACTCCACAGGATTTTTTTTAGTTAAAAATGCGAAATCGAATGTTAAAATTTTGTTATTAAATGTGAATTTACATGTTTTTTTTTTCTTTTCCCTAACTAACTATATATAATATTTTATGTTATATGTGAAATTTGAATAATAAATTTCAACTGAACTCAAGGCATGCATAATTTAATATTAGATTGGCCGTTTGTTAAAATTTGAATTAGAGAATTATTTAGACATTTTTTTTCTACTAGTAGTAGTATAATTATTTATAGTGATTTTTTATTATAAAATATTAAAATTGCGAAACTTAAAAATAATTTTAGTGCTATTTTTTTTTTTTCACAAGTACATTGCATTGTGTAAGGTTTATTATGTATGGAAAAGGCACCTTGAAAGAATTTAATATTATATTAAATTTATCAGAATTGATTGAATCTCTATAGTCATAAAAATGATGACATAAATGATAGTTAGAAAGCTTGACAAAGTAGCTTTCCTAACCTAGTTAAATAGGTGAAACACATTAAAATTTGTTTTTCATATAGTTTCTCAATTTATAATGCAAGTTAGATAAGGAGGTGAAATGTCTACCCTATATATATATATATATATATATATATATATGTTGAAAATACACATCTTAATATGTAATTTAAGGGGACAACTCTACACTCTTTGAACATTTTTTTTTTTTTTAAGAACACAAATGTTGTAGGTATTTTTGGGCTGCCCCAAATGGGCTGGTAAAATTCCAAAGGCCCAGTAAGATAACCTGTTAAAATCGTCCCAACAGACAAGGGCCCAAGTTACTGATTCAAAGAAACAGGCATAACTTTCTACTTGGTTGTCAGAATGTCTATTATAATATGTTTTTAGAAAGGGATTTTCGTGCTCTATAGCGTGGCAACCTGGGGTTTCCCGGTTGATGTCGTTTACATCCTCAAAGTTGTCGTTGTAATGGATATGTTCTTGAGGTTTATATTTGCTGTCAAAAAACACTGAACAAACAATATGCGAATAAGCATGCGGACGAGATGATGAACGAACAGATGGACAAGCAAGAATTCAGCTAAGAACAAAGCTCAGACAATCAGCTCGTGTAAGAGCAAATCTGCACGCTTCAACGAGCTCATTGTAGCATTACAGCTCCCAAGCTGTTAGGACATCCTGTACAACCAACCTGTTAGATTACATTACGCGGCCAGCTTACGCGATCTCTGCTCGAACAATCAGATCACTGACATTACCTGAGCACCAGCTCGTCCAGACCAGAGTCTGCTCGCTGGGTGCAATATCTGATCGCTAAAGTAGTCTGTCCGCTAGAGGTAATATCTGATCGCTGAAGTAATCTGTCCGCTGGAGGCAATATCTGATGGGCTGAAGTAGTCTGCCCGCTGGAGGCAATATCTGATCGCTGAAGTAGTTTGCCCGTTGGGTGCAATATCTGATCGCTGGAGTAAGCTGTTCGCTCAATGTGCTCGTTAAAGTTGTCCAGTTGATCTTCTAGAAGGCGAATCAATTTAATTTAGGAAATGAGTCAACTTACCTATTTTCATGCAAATCGAATCGCGACATTCTTGGCAATTGTTACATATACGGTGGATATAATCTTGGGAGATATTATCTTAATTAATGTATATTATTTTTTACCTTATCTGTAAGATTATGAAACCTATTCAAATTGTAACATCTCCTCTATAAATAGGAGATCAAAATCAATGTAAAAAGGACTTCCTGGGGAGATCTCTCTGATTGTAAACGCAGAACAGACATAGTAACAGTGACTGCCATCTTTAATCGGAGCAGGCGCCATGGATGTAAGTCATTCTTAAGGCCGAACCACGTAAATCTTGCGTGTTTCTCTCCTTTCTCTTTGCCTCTCTTTTTGTTTGTTTGTATCTTTTGCAGATCTGCAGTCTTGGACTTGAACGAACCAGCAAGTTGACTGAACCAGTTTCAGACGTCAACAACAAATATGTTAAAAATATTGATATGATATATGTTTTCTAAGATACCATTTAGATTCTAATCTGGATGGGGACAACTCAAATATGAGATATTGTTAAACTGAAAAGGTGTTTATATGATATATGTTTTTAATAACATTACACTCTTTATAAATATCAACTAAGTAACTTATTGAACTTGACTTTTATGTACATCTGTTAATAAATCACTGTTATGGATAAATTAGCGATCAGAATAATCGAGCCCAGACGGATCTACAGTGCAGACCCAGTGGCCCAAAAGCCCAATTATCCGTTATCCCTCCGGTCCATTCTCCTGCCAAAAGGGTCCGTTAGTGAGCGCTTGTCGTGACCGCTGATCGCGGTGGCTCAGCCTGACCGTTGAGTTTGACCACAGGCGCCCATTCTGAAAACTGGCTGTGACTGCTATCTTCTCCGCCATTCAGACCGTCGTGTTCTCCTTCCGCTTTATTTGCTCAGTTTGACCGTTGGTCCTTATCGCTGGCCGTTGGCTTTCATCTTTTAGACTTACCACTGGCCGCCATCCGTGACAGCTAAACTTGCTCGACAGATTATCTGCCACGATCGGCCGTCTGCCTCTTCGTCAATCCTGCCTGACCGAGATATTCCTCAAGAGGAGCCATCCGTCAGAGATGTCCACCAAGTCCTTCTCATTCAAAATGATCTGACTGAGCTGATCGCTAATCTCTGAGCGTGGTCGCGTACCGACTCCTTCACTCATGATATCGCCCGCCTCACTGCCATGACCAGCTGCGGTCATGCCGACTCATAATCCACCTCCTCGACTATCCAGGTAGACAGACTGTTCAGAGATCCTCTTATTCTCCCTTTTGACTCGGTACTCGATCTGCTGGAAAATCCGTCTCCGCCTCGCTTCTGAAAGTCTCGAGTCAGCGGAAGTCAACTGCGCCATGCAGAGTACAGTTCCAAGACGTGCCTTGCACGCTACATCCACCAGAAGCTGTGATCGTGACCTCGACAGCCCATCATAGCGTATCCAATCCAGTCATCTGAAATCCCCCTTGGGCAGACCTCGGATGCGACGAATTCGGCCGCATTTAATGTATATTCGGTCGCATTTAATGCACTGTCGGCCGCATTTAATGCACTGTCAGCCGCATTAATTAAGATTCTGGCGCATTAAATGCTGTCTGTCATTGTAATTGTAGTTAACTGTTTGCTTTTGTCTTATTTTGTGTTACTGTAGTATGTCCCCTTCCTCTATAAATAGGGGACGATTTTCACTGTAAAAGGGATCCAATTTATGAGTGTCGTTACTCTGTCAAAATAGTGAGAGAGTAAACAGTAGACGTAGGCATCTTTTTGGGCCGAACCACTCTAAAAATCTTCTGTGTTTCCTCCTCCTCGCCTCTGACCTCCTTTTCTGAATCTCATTAATTTGCATGCATTCCATTGACTGTCTAAAACTGTAGCTTGGGCCCGAAAACAACCTCGTTGACTAAGGAAACTATTTTCCGACGTTAACAATCACCAATATATATAAATGATAATTTAAAAAGAAACAACATAAGAATCTATATGATCAAAGGATTTCTTTAATTGACAACTAAATTATTAACATATATTCTCCAAAAACTCTATCAGTAAAAGTCATATGTAGCCTGTATTATGTGTTCTCCATAGATTTTTTCATGGAAGAAGCTCTTTTGATATTACTTTGAATGTTTGGCATAACTTGAGGAGACAAACTTCAAGGCAAGAAGTTGCACTACCGCCTGATGTACTTGACAACTGATATTAATTTTCATGTCTTCTTTTCAAAGGTAAGTGCATCGCCCCATGGTGCTTACAATACACAAGTTTTTCTGCAACTTGTAAAGAGCCTTTCTAGTATAAAAATTGAAAACTGTTGTGCAAAATCGCAAGTGAACGAGCCGAACAAGTAATAAAGTAATGAGAGAAGTATCGTCCCACGAGGATTGTTGTTAATTAATGCCCAAAATTAAAATAACTCAACTTTTATTTGATAGATGAAATTTGGGTAAATGAGTTGCAAACTATGAGTAAATTTAATTGCAATTGTAAATAAATGAAAATTAATTCAATGAATAAAAACTCTAAGATTATGATTTCACCATAACTAATCTGTTCCTCCCCTTTGTTCTTTTTAACAAAAATTAACTATCCAGTTGCTAGTCGAGATTCCCTGAATTATTCACATAGCCCCTCCCGAGGTCTAAGGAAAATACCCTATAAAGATTAACTGCTATGTTCCCATGCAAGTCAAAACATTAAAGGATTCATTAAGATTTATGGATCTCTTTTATAGACTACACAAATCATGCAGGTATATTCCTATCCTACATATAATTTATGACATTAAATACAATGAACTAGACATATAAATCAGCTTCCGCTATCATTATGATTAACAATTCAACTAAATAGTGGCCAATTATTTAGAAGCATTAAGAACAATATTAAATGCATCAACCAAGATAGAAAACCATTAATTGAATTGAACAAAGGTTTGGAACATCAAAGTTAGGCTACATCATAACCTTAGAAAACAAATCTACTCCATAATAGAATTTACAAAAACTAGAAAATTAAACATAACAAGAGATAGGAAAACTTAGTGGATTGAAGCTTCACCGTAGAATTTCTTCCTCTGCTTTGCTCCTCCTCTCCAAGCTCTCTCTCTCTTTCTCTAAACTACTTATTGTTTTGGTTTGTGATAGAATGCTTAGAATGGTGATTCTAAGGCCTATTTATAGGCCAAATTCTCCTCCAATTACATCATCGACTGCATCATCGTTTCCTGATTTTCCACCATTTTGCATCATCGCTTACATCATCTTTCACCTACCCCATTCAAAGTCAACTTTCAAATTGCATCATTGCTTACATCATCGTTCACCTACCTCATTCAAAGTCAACTTTAATATTACATCATTGCTTACATCATAATTTTGATTACATCATTCCTTACATAAGCATGACATAATATTTATTTCTAGAATACTCGATCTTTAAATTGCGATAATCTTTTTTATGCGATTTCTGATTCGAGTAATTCTTGAGGCGATGAACTGCTTCGAATGAAATTCATGATCTTGTCTCGAGCGAAAGCATTTGGTGGGGTCCACATACGATTTTCACAAACTTTATTCTGAAAATGAAAAATACAAAATGCTGAAATAATGTACTTAATAATAATAAAAACATCAAGAATTAAACAAGAATTCAAGTTTAAAAAGATAAGATAACTCTATAAAAATAGAGTTATCACACCCCCAAACTTAAGATTTTGCTTGTCCTCAAGTAAAACTAAAAATAACAACCTAAGTTAAAAACACAGAAAATAAAAACACAATCCATTTTCGTAGGTAAACACGATGGCATTGAGCGTATGCCACAAGCCTTTAAACCCCTAGGTGTCCCTAGTAGGAGGAGTTGTGTCTCCTGAGGGTTTACCAGCAACGATACCCACAAACGTTAAAAGATTCCACCCATAACTTATCAACATCTCACTAAATACAAATTAACAGAAGTCTCATACATGTATGATCTTGTATCAGGACTAAGGATAAGTCACTAATGATCTAAAACATAATCATCAACAATCTCACACCACTTTCAAAGCAATTTCATTTCAAAACATCATATTCACATGTTATGGACTTATTTCGCTTCGACTCTAATTCTCACAAGATATCTCTCATAACCCTCATGAATCCTAAAGCAAACACTCATGCAATCATATGTGATAGAGGTTATGTAAAGGCATAGCAAGCGTCATTTACATCACATATGAATATAGACGTTTAAAAGAACCGCACTTTTAAGTGAATAGATCTCATGATTGGAATCGAATACTAAGAACGTAGATAGAGCATGATGACAGACTTCAACTCTCAAATTGGACTTCCTTTTGAAGATCAATAGGCTTTATTAAAGATTGTATTTGGGCTATGGTTAATTGACATGTAAGAAATTTTAAGGTACAGGTTCAACAAGAACATATGATCATACCAAAGTACTTCATTTATTCTCCTTAATTCATCACAACTTCTCTTTTTTTTTTTTTTTTTCAACATTTTTTTTTTTTTTTTTTTTTTTTAGAAACACATTGTGTAAATGTTAACACTTCAATTCTTTTCTCCTCTCTTACTTCATTGCATGATCCCAAACTTCATGAGGTATGACTAAATTTAAAGGCTCAATAGGGTCATTTAATAACGGTAAACAGAGAAAAATATTTAAAGTGTTTGGCTTCAAAGGTTTTATGATGTGTCTCAATTTAAAGTAGGAAAGTAGGCTTTTGTAGAGTAGAACTGACCTATATTACTTCTAAGAAGTCGATCCAATTTTCAAATCAAAGCAGCTCATATTATCTACAATAATGATTTGTTCTCAGTATTCAATGCAAAACCTATAGAGATCATCTATTAAGAACAAAGTGAAGAGTGTTTAAGAGTAGAAACAAATAAATCTCTCAAAATGAAACGTTTAAAAGGCTCAAATCCTCACCAAGGATAATCTCCACTAATAGTCCACAGTTCATGTAAACATAATATTTATCCACTCAATTAACTAAGATCATGACATTCAAAAGTCTCAAATCATGCAAAGATGTTCATGACTATTCCTTAGTAACGATATTCAACCAAAAACATGTATTAAGACTCCATTAATAAATATCAAGTAAGTAGTCGACTTGTTAGGGCAGAAGGAAAAATAATAAAACAAATAATGAAAATCTTTTTGCTTTTTTTTTTTTTTTTTTTTAAATGAAAACAAAGATGCGTCTCAAGAGCACAAAAGTACTCCTTACTCTGCCATCTTTTAGTTTCAACTCGGACCAGCTTTTGAATCTTATGGTTTTAATAATAGCAAACTCTACCCCCAAACTTATTTGAGACAGTGTCCCCAATGTCTAGTAAGATAAAAAGAAGAAAAACTTAAATGGAAATGCTATTAATAAAACCATAGGATAAGAAAGTTACAACCGGAGATTAAGATCCAGTGCACGCTTCTTGCTACCGCTTGATTCAGGAGCCCAAACCACCTATGACATGATTGGATCAACTTCGGGTACAAAGTCTTGCAGTTGGTCAATCAGTTCATCAGCACTGGAAGCTGAGACTAGAATACGCCGGTTTGCTTGAGTCATAAAACCCTGTTCCACAGCATGATCAAGAAAAGCCAATAAACCATCATAAAAACCGTTAGTGTTAAGCAAACCTAATGGCTTTTTGTGAATGTTGTAATGGGCCCAGGACGCAATGTTGAAGATTTCTTCAAATGTTTCCAAACCACCAGGTAACGCGATAAAGGCATCAGCATTGAGTAATATGTACGCCATTCGTCCGTGTATACTTATAACCTGAAACTCATTACCTATGCTCGTACCGATGATGTCTTTCCTTTCAGCCAAAGGCTTTACTGCGACACCGAGGGTTTGCCTACCTCCAACAGTTGCAGTTACTGCGACAGAGCCCCTCAGTCCTAAACTGCCTCCTCCATACACCAAATCTATTTTTCGGGTAGCTAAAGCCGTACCAAGTTCAGCAGCTGCTTTTGAATATTGTGTACTCATACCAGACTTTGGGCTACAAAAAACACAGATGTTTTTGAATTTACTGCTCGAGGACTCTGTCATTTTTTTTTTTTTTTTTAGAGAAAACGAATTATTTGTTATCAGTCATAAACACTTATTTAAAGAAGATGAAAGAGTAAAAGAACAGTTTTACGATGCTAAACAGTATTGGTCAGAGGGAAAAGGAAATGTTAAGTGTAGAAATGTCAAAAAGAAAGTACAATCTTCGAGAAAAAAAAAATAAATAAATAAAACAAGCCGCTACAAATACAAAATTTAAAAAGTTCGGTGACGAAACGTCAAAAAGTAAACACAAACATCGAAAAAATAAACACAAACGTCAAAAAGTAAACACAGATATCGAAAAATTTTGAAAATAGCTGCTAAAAATAAAAATGTTCGGTGATGAAACGTCAAAAGTAAACACACTTATCAAGAAAGCTTGAAACGACCTAAAAATCCAAAAGGACAGGTAAGGAAAAGTAAACACAATTATCAAAAAAATTTGAAACAGACTGCTAAACAAAGAAAAAAAAAAATTGATGCTACAGTAGTTGTGATTGTGGCTCACATCTTCCTCTGGTTTTACGTCCAGAAACGGCTTAAACAACTTCTATGAGTTGAGGATTGGCTTCCCATCCAGTTTTCTTATAAACTGGCAAACAGGGTCTTTTACAGTCAGATTCCCAAGACTATAACGCTGTTTCTCTTTACTGAATAACTCCCATAAATCTAAAAGAATACGTTGAACTTTCCCACAAGGATGCGTCTCAAGAGTCTCACGGATGTTATCCAGAGACTCCTTACTCAGTCCATCCTTTATGCATTTGATTTTATCTTCTCGATTTATAGATAAATATCCAAGATTTTTACAGCTTGTGTCGCAGTTACATCTCGCACACTTATGACAGACTTCCATTCTCTTAGCTCTCCTCTTCTTTGAGTAAGAACTTCTTCCTAATCCTGGTAAACGTTTAATTAATGAATCATTCAACTCACCTGCTAAACGTACCTTAGCTTCGATGATCCATCGAATATGCTCTGGAAGACCTAAAGATGTTAGTGCCCTCATTCTTTCGAGTCTGCACTTGTAAATCTTTCTGAGTACATCTTGGGGTAGAGTAGGGAAATGATTTTTCAGTGCTGCAAGACTTGCCTCCATCTCTGAAAGAGAAAGAAAAATTATCAAAGAAAAAACAAAAACACACAAAGAACACAATAACACACAAACAGAGAAAAACTAGCTAAAAAGAGAAAAACTTGGGTTGCCTCCCAAGAAGCGCTTAATTTATAGTCGTTAGTTTGACTGTTGAGAAACGCCTTAAGTCGGGTCTGAAAGCGCGATAGTGGATTTCTGTTGAGGTTCTCCACCATCCATGTAAACTTTGAGTCGTTGACCATTGACTTTGAATCGACGATCTGCACTTTGAATTTCAACAGCACCATGTGGAAACACTTGAACAACTGTGAAGGGCCCAGACCATCTAGAGCGTAGCTTACCTGGAAACAAACGTAATCTTGAATTAAACAAAAGAACCTTCTGTCCTGGAGTGAAATCCTTGTTTAAGATCCGTTGATCATGCCACTTTTTGGTGCGTTCTTTATACAGCTTAGCATTTTCATATGCACCATGACGAAGTTCATCCATCTCATTGAGTTGCAATCTTCGCAGAGCTCCTGATGCTCCTATGTCGAAATTCAACTTTTGATAGCCCAGTATGCACGATACTCTAGTTCAACGGGTAAGTGACATGCCTTTCTGAATACCATCTTGTATGGAGACATCCCAATCGGTGTTTTGAATGCTGTTCTGTAGGCCCATAATGCATCATCAAGCTTTTTCGACCAGTCTTTTCGAGATGCACTTACCGTCTTTTCCAAAATCCATTTCAGTTCCCGATTTGAGATTTCAGCTTGTCCATTGGTTTGCGGGTGGTATGCTGTAGCAACTTTGTGTTTGACTCCATATTTGGCTAGAAGAGCATCAAGATACCTATTGCAAAAATGCTTCCCTTCATCGCTGATGATTGCTCTAGGGGTTCCAAATCTGGTGAAAATATTTCTACGCAGAAAATTCACCACTACTTTAGAGTCATTGGTTGGTGCAGCAATGGCTTCAACCCATTTTGACACATAATCCACGGCCACCAGAATATAGAGATTCTTGAAAGACGGTGGAAATGGTCCCATGAAATCGATACCCCAAACATCGAACAACTCCACTTCCAAAATGTTGTTTAAGGGCATCTCATGCCTTCGCGAAATGTTACCTGTGCGTTGGCATTGATCGCATGCAGCAACATATGATTGAGCATCCTTAAAAATGGTAGGCCAATAGTATCCAGATTGAAGAATTTTGCCAGCAGTTCGATTGGCCCCAAAATGTCCACCATAATCAGAAGAATGACAATGGTGGAGAATATCTCGTGCTTCATCTTTTGAGACACATCGTCGAAGGATCTGATCTGGACATAACTTGTACAGGAACGGTTCATCCCAATAGTAATGTTTTACGTCTGCCAAGAATTTCTTCTTTTGCTGCCATGAAATGTCAGGTGGATAAACTTTGTGAGAAAGAAAATTAACAAAATCAGCATACCATGGAACATTGCTTGTATCTAGAACAAAGAGCTGTTCATCAGGGAAAGTCTCTTTAATGTCTATGTCAAGATCCTCCTTATCCCCTCGTTGCTTTAGTCTAGAAAGATGGTCGGCCACCACATTTTCACTTCCCTTCTTATCTCGAATCTCTAAATCAAACTCTTGTAACAGAAGGACCCATCGGATCAGGCGTGGTTTTGCATCTTTCTTCTCCAGAAGGTATTTGATGGCTGAGTGATCCGTGTATACAATGACTTTGGAACCGATCAAGTACGGTCGAAATTTGTCGAATGCGAAGACTACAGCTAGAAGCTCTTTCTCAGTGGTAGCATAATTGACCTGTGCATCGGTTAATGTACGGCTAGCGTAATAAATGGTATGAAAAATCTTACCAATACGTTGTCCTAGCACGGCTCCAATGGCATAATCACTAGCATCACACATTAGCTCGAACGGCAAAGCCCAATCAGGTGCAATAACGACTAGGGCTGTCACAAGGGCCTTTTTCAGTATCTCAAATGCCTCTTTACATGCATTATCGAAGTGGAATGAAACACCCTTCTCGAGTAAATTGCATAATGGCTTTGTGATCTTCGAGAAGTCCTTGATAAATCTTCTGTAAAACCCTGCATGCCCTAAGAAACTTCGAATGCCTTTGACAGATGTTGGTGGTGGCAGCTTCTCAATTGCCTCAATCTTGGCTCTATCAACCTCGATGCCTTTAGCTGAAACTTTATGACCTAAAACGATCCCTTCTTGTACCATGAAATGGCATTTCTCCCAGTTAAGAATCAGATTTGTCTCTTCGCATCTTTTCAGTACTTGTGCTAAGTTATCCAAACAAGAATCAAATGATGAGCCAAATACTGAAAAATCATCCATAAATACCTCAATGAAGCGTTCCACCATATCTGAAAAAATTGACATCATACACCGTTGGAAGGTGGCGGGTGCATTGCATAGACCAAACGGCATTCTCCGAAACGCGAACGTTCCATATGGGCATGTGAATGTAGTCTTTTCTTGATCCTCAGGTGCTATAGAAATCTGATTGTAACCAGAATAACCGTCTAGGAAACAGTAGTAAGGGTAACCTGCTAACCTGTCGAGCATTTGATCGATGAAGGGTAAAGGGAAATGATCTTTCCTGGTCGCCTTATTTAGTTTCCTATAGTCAATGCACACTCTCCATCCGGTTACTGTTCGTGTTGGAATCAGCTCATTGTTTTCATTGGTGACCACTGTCATGCCTCCTTTCTTTGGTACCACTTGCACCGGGCTTACCCATGTACTGTCCGAAATAGGATAAATGATACCTGCATCCAAAAGTTTAAGTACCTCTGTTCGAACAACCTCCTTCATGTTTGGATTTAAACGTCTTTGGTGCTCGATGGATGGCCGGTACTTATCCTCCATGAGAATTTTGTGTTGGCATAAAGATGGGCTGATTCCTTTAATGTCTGCGATCGACCATCCAATAGCCATCTTGTGTTCTCGTAGTACTCTCAAAAGCTTTTCCTCTTGTTCTCTAGTTAGAGAAGATGAAATAATGACAGGTAGTGTAGATGAGGTACCTAAGAATGCGTACTTGAGATGAACTGGCAGTGGCTTGAGCTCCAACTCTGGTGGTTTTTCTGTTGATGGTACCGGTTGTCTCTTACTTGCTCCAAGCTCCTCGAAAGGTCGTCTGAAAAATATGGGAGATGAAGCTTCCAGTTGGTTAACACATTCTGTGATGTTCGGACTTTCTGAGTTTGGTGCTCCATGTAGGCAAGCTTCAAGTGGATCTTTTGGAGTGGTGATTTGATGTACTTCTTTGATACATTCACCCACCATATCTACCCTCATACAGTTATCAACATCGTGTGGATGTTTGAGAGCTTTTAGCACATTGAAGGTTACCTCTTCATCTTGAACTCTGAGAATGAGTTGACCTTTCTGCACATCAATAAGGGTTCTCCCTGTTGCTAGGAATGGTCTACCCAAGATGATGGGTATTTCTTGGTCTTCCTCCATGTCTAGCACAATAAAATCCGCAGGAAATATGAATTTATCCACTTTGACTAGTACATCTTCTATGATTCCCCTTGGATACTTGATTGAACGATCAGCTAGCTGCAACGAAACTGTAGTGGGTTTTGCTTCTCCAAAGCCGAGTTTCTTGAAAACGGAGAATGGCATTAGGTTGATGCTTGCACCAAGATCACATAATGCTTTATCAAAGAATGAATCACCAATGGTGCAAGGAATTGTAAAGCTCCCCGGATCTTTGAGTTTGGGTGGTAGCTTTTTCTGCAAGATTGCACTGCATTCTTCTGTCAAAGCTACCGTTTCATGCTCTTCCAGCTTCCTTTTATTTGAGAGGATTTCTTTCATGAACTTCACATAGCTGGGCATTTGTTCCAGAGCATCTGCAAAAGGAATATTAATTTGTAGCTTCTTAAAAACTTCCAGAAATTTAGAAAATTGCTTTTCTAATTTCTGTTTTTGAAATCTCTGAGGGAAGGGTAATGGTGGTTTGTATGGTGGCGGATTGTCTGGGAATAACTTTGACTTTGACTTCTCTGCTTCTTGTTGTTCAACCATCACTTCTTCTTCTTTCTCGTCTGCTCTTTTGACAGGTTCTTTTAGAATTTTACCGCTTCGTAACGTGACAGCCTTCAGGTGCTCCCTAGGATTGGTCTCTGTGTTGCTTGGTAGGGATCCTTGAGGTCTTGCAGTCAGCAAATTCGAGATTTGACCCATTTGTACCTCCAGATTTCGAATGGAAGCTGCTTGATTCTGGAGCGTGGTGTCTGTTCTCGTCATAAATTGAGTAGTGCTTACGGTGAGCTGAGCAAGTGCTTCTTCAAGCGACGGTTTGTTGGTCTGTTGCTGTTGAGGTGGTGGCGGATATGACTGTCTGGGTTGATCATTGTTTTTCCATGAAAAGTTGGGATGGTTTCTCCATCCTGGGTTATATGTGTTGGAGTACGGATTATTTTGCTGTCTGTTGCCCACAAAAAATGCTTGATCTGTCTGGTTTTCATCGCATTGTCCGTTGGAATGGTCCCCTCCACAAAAATCACAGGATGCTGACTGAGTATGAATTGCATTTGCTGTCAAGTTTCCGAGTTGCTTGGCTAATGTCTCAACCTGAGTGGAAAGTCTGGTTAAGACATCATTTTCTTGTATTCCGAAAACTTTTTTCGGAACTGCTCTTTCTGATGGCCATTGGTAGGCATTTGCAGCCATTTCTTCTAGTAAGTCCCAAGCGGCTTGATGGGGTTTCCCCAAAAGTGCTCCACCAGCTGCGGCATCTACTAATGTTCTCGTGGAACTCCCCAAACCATTGTAGAATGTGTGTAGCTGCAACCAGTTAGCAACTCCATGATGTGGGCACCGTCTTAGCAGATCCTTGAATCTTTCCCACGTTTCGTACAATGATTCTCCCTCAAGCTGTCTGAAGGTGGCAATCTCGGTTCGCAGCCTCGTAGTCTTGGCTGGTGGAAAGAATTTGGCCAGGAATTTTTGTGCCAAGATGTCCCATGTAGTAATACTCCCTGATGGCAACGAGTTGAGCCAGCTTTTGGCTTTGTCTCGAAGAGAGAATGGGAACAATCTCAATCGGATGGCGTCATCAGTAACACCATTATGTTTGAAGGTATCACAGATCTCCAAAAAGTTGTCAATGTGGGCATTTGCATCATCGTTCGGAGCCCCACTGAACTGGTTGTTTTGAACCATCTGGATGATTGCCGGCTTAATCTCAAAGTTGTTGGCAGCAATAGTTGGTCGCCGTATCGCCGAAGTATTACCCACTGTGGGTAGAGCATAATCTCGTAATGCTCGAATTTCGGCATCTATTGGTACAATATTCTGTGTGTTGTTTGATCCCTCAGCCATATCCATGAGTGCAGTACTAGCAGCCTTTCTTGTTTCTTTCCTGTTCTTACGGCAAGTTCTCTCTATTTCTGGGTCAAATGGTAACACTTCGCCCCCAGACTTTCTCATACACCATAAAACTCACAAGTAATAAAGCAAACAAAATAAAAAAAATAAAAAAAATAAATAAATAAATGACCAAATTAAAAATTGAGTTACGTAGTATTAGTATTAATTGAAACAAACAATCCCCGGCAACGGCGCCAAAAACTTGTTGTGCAAAATCGCAAGTGAACGAGCCGAACAAGTAATAAAGTAATGAGAGAAGTATCGTCCCACGAGGATTGTTGTTAATTAATGCCCAAAATTAAAATAACTCAACTTTTATTTGATAGATGAAATTTGGGTAAATAAGTTGCAAACTATGAGTAAATTTAATTGCAATTGTAAATAAACGAAAATTAATTCAATGAATAAAAACTCTAAGATTATGATTTCACCATAACTAATCTGTTCCTCCCCTTTGTTCTTTTTAACAAAAATTAACTATCCAGTTGCTAGTCGAGATTCCCTGAATTATTCACATAGCCCCTCCCGAGGTCTAAGGAAAATACCCTATAAAGATTAACTGCTATGTTCCCATGCAAGTCAAAACATTAAAGGATTCATTAAGATTTATGGATCTCTTTTATAGACTACACAAATCATGCAGGTATATTCCTATCCTACATATAATTTATGACATTAAATACAATGAACTAGACACATAAATCAGCTTCCGCTATCATTATGATTAACAATTCAACTAAATAGTGGCCAATTATTTAGAAGCATTAAGAACAATATTAAATGCATCAACCAAGATAGAAAACCATTAATTGAATTGAACAAAGGTTTGGAACATCAAAGTTAGGCTACATCATAACCTTAGAAAACAAATCTACTCCATAATAGAATTTACAAAAACTAGAAAATTAAACATAACAAGAGATAGGAAAACTTAGTGGATTGAAGCTTCACCGTAGAATTTCTTCCTCTGCTTTGCTCCTCCTCTCCAAGCTCTCTCTCTCTTTCTCTAAACTACTTATTGTTTTGGTTTGTGATGGAATGCTTAGAATGGTGATTCTAAGGCCTATTTATAGGCCAAATTCACCTCCAATTACATCATCGACTGCATCATCGTTTCCTGATTTTCCACCATTTTGCATCATCGCTTACATCATCTTTCACCTACCCCATTCAAAGTCAACTTTCAAATTGCATCATTGCTTACATCATCGTTCACCTACCTCATTCAAAGTCAACTTTAATATTACATCATTGCTTACATCATAATTTTGATTACATCATTCCTTACATAAGCATGACATAATATTTATTTCTAGAATACTCGATCTTTAAATTGCGATAATCTTTTTTATGCGATTTCTGATTCGAGTAATTCTTGAGGCGATGAACTGCTTCGAATGAAATTCATGATCTTGTCTCGAGCGAAAGCATTTGGTGGGGTCCACATACGATTTTCACAAACTTTATTCTGAAAATGAAAAATACAAAATGCTGAAATAATGTACTTAATAATAATAAAAACATCAAGAATTAAACAAGAATTCAAGTTTAAAAAGATAAGATAACTCTATAAAAATAGAGTTATCAAAAACAGGTTTTCATACGTCGTTTGTTTTTTCACTTAACATTTAATGATGTTAAATTACACCAATTAAGATATTTTTATTTGTTTTTTTAAGTGATTAAATCACTTAAAACAACCCCAAAATCACTTAATAAAAAAAATAAGGGGTCGTTTGTTTTTTTCACTTAACACTTAATAGTTTTGAATTGCACCTATTAAAATGTTTTCGTTTGTTTTTTTAAGTGGTTAAACAACTTAAAACTACCAAAAAACAACTGAAAAAATTAAGTAAGAATTTTTAACTTTTCACTTAATGACATTTAAAGTTTTTATTCCAAATCTATCCTCCTCAAAATAACATAATTTCAAATTTATCCAAATTTTATATTACTCAAATTTTCATTTTTTTTTCCTTGATACTTATAAAAAATATATTTGACAACTAAAACCTAAATAAGCTCATCCTAAATTGTCTTAGCATTGAACTAATATATTTTAATTTATAATTTAAACATTTATTTTTTTAGTTGTTTTCTTAAATATATTAATATATTTAAATATAAATATGGCTAATATTACTATTTTTTAATCATATTTTAATTATTAATAAAAAATTATTAATATATACATAAAAAATGTTTTAAAATTTATTAAATTATTTATTTTTAAGAGCAAAATACACAAAACCCCCCTAAGGTAAGACCTAAATCAGTTATAAATAAAGATTGTGTTTAATAACACAATACCCCCGAATCAACAGTATCTGTTAACCAACTCTCGGTTGATCAATGGTAATTTCGTCATTTACTGATAACAAAAATTATTAAAACCATTTTTCCAAAACCTGATCTCCCACCACTTCTTCTTCTTCTTATTCTTCTTCTTCTCCTCTTTTTCTTCTCTGCCTCTACCTGATCGGACTACCTTCTTCTTCTTCTTCTTCTCTTTTTCTTCTTTTCTCCCTGATCTGGGTTCGTGGAACCCAGATCAGATCTGGGTTCGCGTCGTCGAACCCAGATCAGATCTGAGTTCGCGACGACGACGAACCCAGATCTGATCTGGGTTCGTCGTCGTCGCGAACTCAGATCTGATCTGGGTTCGACGACGCGAACCCAGATCTGATCTGGGTTCGTCGTCGTCGCGAACCCAGATGATCTGGGTTCGCATCGTCGCGAACCCAGATCTGACGACGCGAACCCAGATCAGATCTGGGTTCGTGACGGATCTGGGTTCGCGACGACCCAAACGTCTGGTTCGTCAGACCTGGGTTCGGCGTGGTTCGACGAACCCAGATCTGAGTTCGTCTGAGTTCGAACCCAGATCTGTTTGAAGATGATGTCTGGATGTGTTTGAAGATGATATCTGGATGTGTTTGGATTTTTGCAGATGATTAATGATATGTTTGGGTTTTTACATATTGATGTGAGTTTTTGCAGGGAGTGGTCATTTATGTCTGGATGTAGATTGATATTTGGGAGATAAAGATTTTTGGATGAGTAGAAACCATCCTGATCTCCTGATGAAGATGAAAGTTGAGATTGAGTGTTTTGAATTTTAAAAGAAAAAAAAATTAATTTTAAAAATGGAGGGCATTTATGTCTTTACACTTTAAATTAAAGTTGACCGTTAACTTTAACACATTTTGACCATTAAATTGAGGTTATTGTGTTATTAAACTCAATCTTTGATTATAACTGTATTTATGTCTTACCTGAGGGGGGCTTGGTGTATTTTGCTCTATTTTTAAATGTTTGTATTAAATTAATTAAAATTTTATAACAATAAATAGTAGAAAGGGTATAAATGTCAACTTATTAGTTTTCAGATAATTTTAAATTTAGAAAACAAATAAGTTTATAACATATTCAGATATAAGAGAAAAAAAAAACAAACATGTTATTCAGATTTCAGATTTCAATCACTATTCAGTCTTTAGTCTTCAGCAGCACTGTTTAGTCTTTAGACAAAAAAACAAACGACCCCTAACATTTTTAACTTTTCACTTAATACAAAATCATTTCTAAAATAATATATTTCCAAGTTTGTCTTAATTTTATATTATACAAATTTCTTTTAATACTTTAACAAATAACATTGAAAAATAAAAACCTTAAACATCCCAACATCAAATTTTTTTATAGTTGAATTATTATATTTCTCTTATCAAATTTCGATAAGAATATTTATTGATTAAGTGTTTATACAACAACTCAGATATAAAATTACAAATCAATTTGTTTAAGTATTTGATTATTCTTGTTCAATTATAATAGAAAATATATATTACTTTATAATTTCAACTTTTGTTGTAATAGTAATTTAATTTAAAACTAATTTATTTATTTTTATTTGAATATATAAATTTGATTGACTCTACTATTATAATTAATCTTATTTTAATTATGAATAAAAATATTATATATAAAAGTTACAATTTCAACTTTTGTTGTAATAGTAATTTAATTTAAGACTATTTTGTTTATTTTTATTTGAATATATAAACTTAATTGACTCTACTATGATAATTGATCTTATTTTAATTATGAATAAAAATATTATATATATAAGTGTTTTAATATTTGTTAAATAATTTATTATAATTGTTTGTATTATATTAAATAAAATTACATAACAACTAATAGTAAAAGGATATAAACGTCAAATTATTAATAATTAAATAATTTTAACTTTAAAAAACAAATAAGATTATTATACATTCAGATTTAAGAAAAGAAAAAACAAACATGTCTATCAGATTTTAGATTTAAATCACTATTTAATTTTCAGTCTTAAACAGTACTATTCCGTCTTCGAAAAAAAAACAAACGACCCCTTAGTATAAGAAACAATAATAATAATAAAATTCTTATACCATTTGGGACTCCAACAAATTTACACGCCTTTGTTACTGCAGTTGAGAACATTCTCTCCTCATATAAAATTTAGGATTCACATAAACTTTAAGATTTAATCTCTCCTAGTGAATATTAATA
The DNA here is from genome assembly GCA_022984855.1 of Dimocarpus longan. Taxonomy (NCBI): domain Eukaryota; kingdom Viridiplantae; phylum Streptophyta; class Magnoliopsida; order Sapindales; family Sapindaceae; genus Dimocarpus; species Dimocarpus longan. Next base: position 10,994,023 of record CM041024.1, read on the forward strand.
CTAGTAATTTATTTTTCATTTATTATTAGAGAAAGAAATTATGAGAATAGTTTCCTTTTTCTTATATTATTCATTCTTACGATGATTTGAGAGTAATTTATTTTTTATTTATTATCCGAGAAAACAAAATTATAAGTTTTTTTTGGAAGAAATAAATGGCCATATATATTCTAAATTTATATTATGAATATAAAATTCTATTTAATTTCATAATACTTTAATAATTTATTAAATTTGAAGTAATCTGTTTATTGGAGAACGAAACAACACGAAACTAGTCGCGGGATAAACTCTAGTCTAAGATGAAGAGCAAACACGGAGGCAGTAAAGTACATGTAAAAGTAAACAAGAAGAAGGAAGTTGAGTCCCAAAGTGACTGCAAGTGGAGTAGGGCCCCACGCCCAACCCACGGGTGTCACAGTCAAGGTAAAAGCAACAACTTATCGACTGCACTGCACTCCTGTTTGTTTATGAAACTTCGTCGAAACACCCTTCACCGCTTACGGACGTGTCTACCCACACCCACTTCACGACCCTCACTGCTAACTCTGCTCTTTCTACTACTCAGGTATCCCGTTTCAACTCTTCTCTTCTGTTACTGGCTAATTATTCGATTAATGGGTTGATGGTTTTTTCTTTTTGTGTTTATATACGGGAAGGGTGTAAAGATCTGATCTTGTTATATGCTTGGTTGGTTTTTTGTTGTTATTGTTCAACTTTGGAGGGTTATAATTGTAACTTAATGATTTTTGAGGCCATGCATGGCTGGGTTAGTATTTTTTTGTTTTTGGAAATATGTTCTTCTTGTCCTTTTCAATTTTAGATTTTAATGGGGGAGAGGATATTTGCGTATTCTTGACTTTTGGATATGTTATTTTCCTGGAGAAAAAGTCCCAACTTTATCTAGTGTAATTCTTGATAGCGCCTAAATGGCTCAAATTTTTCCAAATTGGATTGACTTTTTGATCAATTTGGACTCTTATATTGAATTATAGTGGAATTAATTGTTTATACGTTGTTGATGTCGAACCTGTGGTCATTCTCCCTAGTCTTTGCCTTATTTTTTTTAATCCATTTGTCATTGTATATTGCTCCCCGACCCCACCTTTTGGTCGAGAATAATTGAACTACAAATTTTTAGCCTTGAATTTTTCAACTTGGTGGAGTGGATGTGAAATTAGAAAAAATTTCCCAGTTGACATCAGATGAAGTATTTTTCATTTGCTTTCAGTAATCATTAAAATTTAGGTGGTAGGTTGCATCAATCCTTGTTCCATATTATGGGGTTCAATTTTTCTTCAGCAAGTCCGTTTTGTTATTTTCCCTCAATTGTGTTTGTGTTGGATGTTTCAGAATATCTGTAGTTTATAGATTTTTTGATGGGTGGAAAGCTTTCAAAACGATCAAGTTCGCGGCATCCTTCTTATGGCTCCAGTTCATATTCATGGAATCATCACAATTATCCACCGCCGTACTCTCAACCAAGCCAAGAGTATGCTCCACAGCAGCATTATGCGCCTCAGCAGCATTATGCGCCCCCACCTCATAGCTATGGTGGTCAAGCCCCACAGTCAAAAAGGAGGTTAGAGAGGAAGTATTCAAAGATAGATGATAACTACAATAGCCTGGAGCAGGTAAGACTGAAGAGAATATACTTCATGGAGGGGGAGTTAATTTATAAGTAAATATGAAGTGCATATGTATTTTTATTAGTAAGAAATTAATCAGTATAGACCAGTCCGTTCGTCAACTTGTTATTCTATCTTCTTTACATTTGTCTACTATATATTCTAGCATATGATTCTAGAAGGAGTAGTTTGTTCAAATAGATAATTTCATGTTTAATTTCACTAATATGGTGATATTACAAATGGGGATGTTGAACTTAGTTGACTTTTGCACCTGCTAGTGTAAGTGTTTCTCTGGCTGTATGCCACATTCTTTTATTGATTGTCAATTAATTCATCCCTGATCATTCTGATAGCTTTAAATATATTTCTCTGTTTTTTATTCATTCTGTCGCTAGTCCCTTGGAGAAGAGCATGTGAGAAACTGTGTTATTGGTATTGAGAACATAATTCATGCACTATATCTTTATTTACCCTTTTAGGAGGAGGAGTTTAAGTTTAAATAATTTAGATATTGTTTTACAGAACTCTTATTTATTAATTAGGAAATAGGGGGGTTGGTTCTCACTACTCAATATAATAAATTAGAAGAAACTTTTTTATTATTTTAGCAATCTGATATGGTTTATCCTACTGGTGTTCATTCTATAATCAAATATTAATGACCGATTTTGCATTTTCTTTTCTCTTTATTGAAGCAAAGTTCTCTGTTTCTAATGATGATAAAAGAACCTACTGACTGAGATTTTCTTCATGTCAGCCTATTCAATAAATTATATGAATTTGACAATATTGTCACTTGCTGTTGGAGATTTATCATTGATGGTGATTTCATTGTGTTTCTTTTGCTAATGACTAAAATGTCTTTTTGCGGTACTCTCCTTTGCCATAGGTTACTGATGCGCTAGCCCGTGCTGGCTTGGAGTCTTCAAATCTCATTGTCGGTATTGATTTCACAAAGAGCAACGAGTGGACAGGTTCGACCTTGGCAGGTGCATTAAGGTTTTTTTATCACATTATTGAGAAATATGCTTACTGTTGTGTGATATTAGGTGCAAGGTCATTCCAACGGAAAAGTCTGCATCACATTGGAGGTCAACAAAATCCCTATGAACAAGCAATATCTATCATTGGGAAAACATTGTCTTCCTTCGATGAGGATAATTTAATTCCATGTTTTGGTTTTGGAGATGGTATTCTATTTTAGTTGAAGTTGTGTTTGTTGACTTTTTATTCTATTATCTTATAAGTAACTTAATTTAATTGATTCTTCTAACTGGCAGCGTCGACTCATGATCAGGAAGTGTTCAGTTTTTATCCAGATGATAGGTTTTGTAATGGATTTGAAGAAGTGCTGGGACGGTACAGAGAATTGGTTCCTTACCTTCGATTAGCAGGTTGCAAAGTGATTCAAATATTTTTTTCCTTCTTCTAGTATGATTATTTATATATGTATTTATATTTATATATATATTTTAAAAAAAGCAAATTCTTCAGCTGATTCTTTCCCCTCCACTTCTTTTTTACAGGACCAACATCATTTGCCCCTATCATTGAAATGGCCATCTCTATTGTGGAGCAAAGTGGTGGCCAGTACCATGTTTTAGTGATAATAGCTGATGGACAGGTACATTGCAGCAATTTTGTGGTTATAATCTATTGAAATTGTAATCAATCTCCACATGCTTTACATATGTTATAGTTACTTATATGTTATAGTTACTTAATGCATATCGATCTCTTTTTCTTATTTTATAAATCACAAGATCTCATACTTTATTTTCTGATGTAAATGGAGAAGCATAGTTTTAGTAGTAACAATGAAATTGCTAGATGTTTAAGGTTTATACAAAGTTGTTTTGCTTAAAATTCAATGGAATTATGAAACCAGAAACTTTGGGGTCATTATTGTTGTTATGGCTACATTTGGCTCTTGTCCTGATGTGGTTTTGATAGCTGACCTTGAAAGTTTCTTTACCAAAATGCATCTGCATGTATAATTTAGTTCATCTTTTGCATTACTTGGTAATCTGATAACCTGGCTAGAAAGTTAACATGGAAATATCTGATGCTTTTTTTTTCCCCCCCAATAGAAAGTTATTCTCAGTATAGGCTGACTATAATGAAACTGAACAATGAAATAAATCTTCAGACTCCCAAGCATGTTACGGCCCCAAAAGCATGTCAAAGTTAATATCAGAGCTTTTAAGCAATACAAGAAATTGGGTTATTTAACGTATACTTGTGAACCACTTGTCTTTAAGATTTGAGTAGGGTCTACTTAAAACTCCAAAAGTCACACTCAAGTGAATATTCTCATATTGAAGGATCATGTCTTCAAGCAGACAAACAACAGTTTGTTATTTCTTTTGTTTGGGTGAAACCTGAAACTATAAAAACGACTGAACAGAATGCAAATTAACCCATTATCTATTAGAAAGCTGTGTTTTTTTTTTTTTAGGTATTAAATAAAAATTGGTGTATAGGCTTTTGACATATGCTGGCATGCCACCATGATTGATGTAATCATCTTTGCTATGCTATTATTGTTGAAACTTTAATCTCTGTATGCTATACTAATTGAAGTAGTGGGTTGATAGGTCACAAGAAGTGTTGATACTGAGCGTGGCCAACTTAGCCCACAAGAAAAGAAAACTGTTGAAGCAATTGTGAAGGCAAGGTAAATTTTTAAGTTACCTATTTTTGTGAGGAAATTTTCTTTTGCAAACCATTTTCTGACATTCATTATTTTGCAGTGAGTACCCCTTGTCAATTATATTAGTTGGGGTTGGAGATGGGCCGTGGGACATGATGAGGGAATTTGATGATAACATCCCTGCTCGAGCATTTGATAATTTTCAGGCAAGGTTTATCCAATTGGCAATTGGAATTCTTATTATCTGCAACTTATCTGCTTGTATAAATCTTGATGCTTTTGTCTTTTGTAGTTTGTGAATTTTACAGAGATTATGTCGAAGAATGTAGACCGCTCCAGAAAAGAAGCAGAGTTTGCCCTTGCAGCCTTGATGGAAATACCATCTCAGTACAAAGCAACACTAGAACTCAATATATTGGGGTAACGATTGTACAATACAAAATTTCTCATTTGTCTTTTTTAATATTGTGGTCAAGGACTAATTCGAATGCATTTTGTTTCCTTTTTATATTAAACAGTGCTTCTAGAGGGAAGGGCATGGAGAGGGTTTCTCTTCCCCCTCCTCAATACGGTGCAGCTTCTTTCAACACTCCTAAAACTTCACGGTCTAATAGCTTTCATCCAAGCGCACCTTCTTCGGGTAGAGATGATACCGTTGCAGAACGTGCTCCACCTGAAACAGCTGCTTCTGATAATCTTGTACTTGCATTCTTCCTTATATTTTCCCATATCATCATTTTACCTTTTTTTATTTAATCAGGAATTTAAGTGATAATTGCACTTTTAGGATGGAGAAACGCATTTTCCTGTTAAAAGAAAACTTAGTGTGTCTTTAATAATTTAAGTTGTGAAGTCAATGGGTAGAAGTTTGAACTTTTCAATGTGCTCCTGATAGGTTTGTCCAATTTGTTTGAGCAAGCCAAAGGATATGGCCTTCGGCTGTGGACATCAGGTAATGTACTCAAATACTCCAGTGCTTGTGGTTAATAGAGAGATTGATATTTGGTATCATGCTGATTGAGTCTTGTTTTGTAGACTTGCTGCGAATGCGGACAAGATCTTGAATCATGCCCCATTTGCCGGGGCTTCATTCAGACAAGAATAAAACTCTACTAAACAGCTTCTGTTTATTTAAATATTTTTGTTGCTGCTTCTCATTTCTCCCAAGAGTGTTAAGTTTTATTCTCAAGCTTCTTTCTGAGTGGGGACTACAATGTTCGATATATGACTGGCTGCTGCATCTGGTCTCCCATTATTCAGAGGATAGGATACTCATCTGATATGTACATAGTTCTGGCTTTGGGTTTCTCTTGGAAATGCTCTTGACGCATTGTTATCAATTCGATGAGCTATATGAAGTTATAATAATTATGTAAAATACTTTTGGGCCGGAATTGAGAACTGGTCATTGATTTTACATTGAGTTAAAATAATGTGTCATCTATCATGTCAACTGCAAATGTAGTTATGGTTCTCCTGAAGTTTGTTTACAGTCACGATTCATAACCTGATAGCAGCCATGGTTTTGAAACCTTGTTTTCTCATTTACCTATTGTGATTTATCTCTAAGGAAAATTGAACATCTATTATCTTTATATGGCTCGTCTAGTTGAACTGTTGAAGCTGACTAATGATTAAGCTGACACGGTAAGATGTTGTATGTTGTTATAAGATAAAATGGATTTCAAGGGTCGACCTTTCTTCAATCATGAAATATGTCTTTACCACTATAAAATATATACGAGGTAGATGCCATGGGTCTGATTGATTAGGGTCAAGTTATATATATATATATGCCAAAAATTTGGTGCTGCTATTTGATAGAATCCCAAGTCAGATGTGGTAATTTGAGACATGTCACAATGCTTCCATCAAATTTGGTCATTAGCCAAGACTCGTGCATAAAGTCGTAAATTTTTGAGGAGGAACAGATTCAACTTCACTAAAGTAGTTGTCAATTCTATTTGCCTGACTACCGAGTTCTTTGGATTGAACATAAAGCTACACTATATGCTTCTAGTTGGTTCACAACAAGACTCATTTGCGAAAAAATTTACTACCTTTTAGGATAAAAGATCTAAATTTTAGTTTCAACCAGTCCAAGCTAATATAAAAACACAGTTCACTTGTTCAATTAATCTCAAAACAACTTTTCTTTCAATCACATACATGGAAGGCAAGAAACACTTGCATTTTGTTAATAATTTCATGATCATTGCCATTTTCTTGTTACTGCAGTTTGTTGGATTTAGGGGTGCAGTTGGGCGGTACTCAGGAGGAAGAGAAGGAAATTGGCAGCTCCTTCTTAATAGCACAGGTGTGGTGGCTATGCATATGGCATTAACTCACCACAATACTGTCATCATGTTTGACCAAACCGGAGAAGGGCAATCCGGGTACAGACTCCCCCGCCGTTACAATGGCACAAAGTGCGGAGGCACCCAGGATGACATAGAAGACTGGTCTTGTTATGCTCACTCTGTGGAGTATGACATTTTAGGTAACAAAATTAGGCCACTAAGACTTGATACTGATCCCTGGTGCTCCTCAGGTTCTTTCTTGAGCAATGGAACGCTTTTACAAACTGGAGGATATGGCGGTGGTGCACGAAGGATCCGATACTTCAAATCGTGTGACAATGGCCACTGCGGTTGGAAGCAATCTAAGCACTTGCTATCCGATGAGCGTTGGTATGCTTCGAATCAGATACTGCCTGAGAATGATAGGGTAATTGTTGTAGGTGGAAGGAGAGACTTCAGTTATGAATTTGTACCTAAACTGCACGCTGGGGATGATTCTTTTGATCTTCCATTCTTACGCAAAACTTTTGACAATAGCGTTAAAGGAAACAACCTCTATCCTTTCCTCCACCTCTCCGCAGATGGGAATTTGTTCATATTTGCCAACCGAGATTCTATCCTTTTCAATTACAGACGCAACAGGGTAGTCAAGAAATTTCCTCGAATTCCTGGAGATGGATCAAGGAACTATCCTAGCTCAGGGTCATCTGCAATTCTCCCCTTAGACCACAGAAACAATTTTCAAAAGGTAGAAGTCATGGTTTGTGGGGGTGCAGCCTCAGGTGCTAGTAGAGCTGTAGGACAAGGGAGATTCTTGAAGGGACTTAGTTCTTGTGGGAGGATGGTGATCACAGGGAACAGACACAAGTGGAATATGGAAAACATGCCTGGACCCCGTCTCCTAAACGACATGTTGATTCTCCCAACTGGACATATCCTGATCATAAATGGGGCAAGACGTGGTTGCGCTGGATGGAACAATGCAGCAGCCCCTTCTCTCCAACCATACCTCTATGAGCCAAAGAAAAGACTAGGCAAGCGATTTTCAGTGCTGAGGTCCACCAAAATAGCTAGAATGTATCATTCATCAGCTATAGTTCTACCTGATGGTAGGATCTTAGTAGCCGGTGGTAATGCTCACAGGACCTACATTATGAAAAATGTGACCTACCCAACTGAGCTAAGGTTACAAGCATTCACCCCACATTATATGGACAGGCAATTCCATAGCTTGAGGCCTGGTAATGTGTCGATACTCTATAAAGACGACACATATAGTGTTAAGCATGGAGCAGAGTTCACTGTTCAGTTCAGACTGGGAAGGAGGCCTAGCAATGTGATTGAGTTCACTGCCTACGCGCCCCCATTCACAACACATTCTGTTTCAATGAATCAGAGAATGTTAAGACTCAGGTGCAATAATATGGTACAGACTGTGGATGGATGGATAACAGCAGTTTTGGAGGCACCTCCATCTCCTAATGTTGCACCTTCTGGTTATTACTTGCTAACTATTGTGAATAGAGGGATTCCCAGCATATCTCATTGGGTAAGGTTCACACAATATGCTTGATCATCTCTTACACTTCTTTTCACCATAATTAAATTATTAAAAAAAAAAAGTAGGGGGATGAAGAATAATTTGTATTACAAATTACAGTAATGAATTATGAAAGTAAGATGCCTACTGCTAAGAGCAGACTGTTATTATTATTATTATTATTATTATTATTTTTCTGAATTAGAACCATCTAGTTCAATGAAAATATACTTTGAATTCTTATGATCTCACGGGTGATAATTCATTCTGTGGCATAATGAAAAAAATTTCTGTAACATGGGATTATGTGAACAACAAAGCAATAAATTCAGTCTCTCCTATGAAAAATAATGGCAACATTTAGTAGCTAGTAGGTAATGGATGTAGAATTCAGCAATTAAAACTCAAATCTTGTCGAGCATGAAAGGGACCCTCCTACGTAATTATGGAGAGAAGTTGAGTCGTTAATGTTTGCTTCCTTAATACAACTGAGGCAAAACTGAGTACAACCTAGGCCCAACAACATTGATGGCCCCTGTGGCACCACATATGCATGTTCGCACCAATCAATACTTCAACTAATAGGTCCAGGGCATTCATTTATACCTGATTGTGTGTGTGCATATATATATATATATATATATATATATATGTATATGTATAATGTAGTCCAAAATCTACTGACATCAATGGTAAGAAATCTGTTAAACACTTAAACCAGATTAAATATCATATGTGATTCATAAATCTATTCTCACAACACTAACATAGGTGGAAATTTACAGCAATAACATAGATGAAACTTACTCCCACAAGGAGAGAAATTTTCAGCATATATTGTTAAATTCGCTTGAACCCGGATGATTTTGACTCTAAACCACTTCCAAAAAAATATATATATAGGAATGTTTATAAATGGAATTTAAACTCATCAATTCACTTAAATCCTTCATCCTTTCACATTCTCCTTGGAAATTTATTTTACAACATGACTATACTCTTTCTTTTTTGTAAATATCACGTATATATATATGGTGGGATAATTCGAACTGGGTCACTACTAAACTAAATGGGCATTTTCTATTATCAGGTTATATTAAATGGTACGACTATACTTGAACTGAACTTTCTTCTCATTGCACTGCCGATTGAACTGAAATTGCTGTTTAACATATATATATATATATATATCCACTAACAATAATAATACCCCAAAGATTAAATAGGGCGTATAAAGAAAGTTCGGCCACTCAATCTTTAAGGATAGACATTTAATTTCCAGTGATAGGTTATATTCTCACATTTACCACCAATACCTACAAATTCCAGCTTCATTCAGTACCCTTAAATACATCCACCTAGTTTCTCTACTTTTCTCACCGTCACTATAACAAAAAAGGAATAAATAGAGAACTAATAAGGCCATCATGCCCCGTGAGGGTGTATAGAAAAGAAAACCATCACTCTTTTGTTCACATACTCTCTCAAACTCTCTTTATATTACATACTCTCTCAAGTTCTCTTTTCATTACTTGTCAGTTGGGTGAAACTACTACTACTTCTGCCTTAAAAATGACTTCACTGCCCAAGTTATCTTATCACAGGCTGAGTTATGAAGGAGAGTTTGACAAAGAAGAAGAGAAGAGAGCTTTCAGGAATATAAGGAAGTGGCCAAGGTTCAGGAGGTTTGCCTTCAGGAAGCGGGCAAATATTCGGATACCTGTGTTGAGAAGGTTCTGCCGGAAAAAGAGATCAAGGTTTTTCTCCCAAGTTAAAGTTTCTTGGAGTAAGGCTTTGAAGAGGTTGAAGAATGGCCAGGCTCATATGAACGATCTATTTGGTGGAAATTATCTGTTTATGCAGGCCAATCCTACCCCCAGATGTGGACAGAGACCTTTTATGGGTCATCACATTCATATTCATGGCTTGCCTTCGAGGCACTCTCTTGGGAAAGTTGCATGACGATTGATCTTTGTTTGAAATTTATATGGCTGTAGCCTGAATGATCCATTTATAGGCATCTAGTTCATTAATTAGCTACTAAGGTGCATTCGGTATGCCGTATTAGATTGTATTGCATTGAATTTGACTGCATTAGATTGGATATATATAATATGGTACTTTGTTTAATACATTATGAATGGAATTAGTTTATATTAAAATAAATAATTTTTAAATGAAATAATTTATTTGTAATTTTTAAATAAAGTAAATTAAAATGATTATAAATAATTTTATAATATATTAATATTTGAAAACAATATTATTTGAAATAAAATATAATCTTATAAATTATTTTAAATAAATTAAAATAATATAACATAAAATAAAAAAAGGAAAGAGGGAGAAAGAGAGAGAGAATCCAATCCACTCATAACGCATTACGAGAATGGGTTACACAAATTCACTAAATAAGGGATTGAAAGTTACTATTTTGATCGGAACAAATCCAATACGGAGTGAACTAAATATGAGATTCAAATTTCATGTTATCTCTAATCAATCTCCTAATAAATGCACGACCATGATTATTACTTTAGATTGGTTTGGATGATTTTTAGTCCAAACCTATGCAATTTCTAGTTCGAATTCATATTTGACAAGAGCATGGGATTAGAAAGCCAATCCCATGCTGTCATTTTTGTCCATGAGATGTTTTTGAGTGTATAAAGGACAAGAATGTATAACTATCTTTCACCATAGTTTTGCAACTGTAACTTGTTCAGAGACGATAATGATATACAGAACTATAGATTACTAATTTTTTAAATTTACATGTAGTAGTAGCGAAGAAACTATCCTCTTGAACATGAAAAAAGTACAATATTGAACCAATTGGCTGCCTTCTTCTCCATTGTTTCCCTGAACCTACAAACCTCATCAAGAGATAATATCCAAGTCAGTTACGATAATATCAATGTTTGTTCTGGTTATATGTACATACATGCATACATACATATACATACATATATATATATAAGAAAGGTAAGAGGGATGAGTACGATTGATTCAATCAAGTTCACATATATACAAACCTCATCAAGAGAAAATATCCAAGGTAAGAGGAATTTGTACATGTACATATGTACATGGATTCCTCGTAGCATGCATGCCAGGGCATGCAGTCGGAGGAAGACCACCGATGAAATTGCAACGTTGCATACTTTGTCCGCTTTGCTTCCTCTGATCTCGTAATCTTAGTTTTCATTGGATTTCCCGTCAAAATAAAAATAGGTAGAAACGGTCCTTCAACGAAAAATGGAATCTGGCAATAATTAAGTTTTGTATGAGTTATTTTCAACTTTAATGCACAGCAATTAATGAATCATGCGAGCTTCCGCTTCTTCTTTTTATTTATTTTTTATTATTTTTTTGTTAAAGAAATCCATTCAAACACAAAGATGGAACAGAGGTCCACATAAAGACGAAATATTCTCCACTCATAAATGTGAGAGCATGTTATTTATTGACCTACATGGGGTGTCAAATGCCATTAGCAAGTAGCAGCTGGCACCTATACCAACGGCGCCAGCTGCTCAAGCAACATTAGTCATGGGAGTTAAGTATATATGAATTTGACTAACATGACATGCGTGTAAGGGAAATATTTATTTTATAAAATGGAACGGTACTTTAACAGAATAGATTGTTTTAATATAGTTAATGAGCAGCTTTACAAGACAATTTTTATCTTTTTGTTTTGTGATTTTTACCTTTTGTGTTCTCTTAGATTGGACTCTAATGAGTGCGCTGATTGCTAGTTGGCAAATAAGATTTGTATGAGTGCATTAACAAGCAGTTGTATTTTTCTTTTTTTATTAATATTCTTAAGGTTAATTTTGTTAATTTAAAAGGTGTACTGTAGTAAGTAAATAATAAATTTTTAATATTTAAGGAAGGCTGTGGAGAGTAAATTGATGTAGCAAGTAGCAACTAGCAAGAAGTTTTTTGGATCGCAATAGCATCACCCTTTTCAATATTGATGTAAAAAAAAAACTGATGTATAAAAGGATTTATGAGCGGCATTCGATATACATATCAAATTTGAACGGGTGGCTCCATTTATTAATGGTTGTGATGCTAAAATCATGCACTTATCATTAATGTAACACAACGTCAAATGATTGATTGGGCACAACCGTACTGGATATGGAGGATAATGCCATATTAACTATCTTTTGGGAATGTATCATGCCAATTCATTACTCATATCATAGTAATTATTTCATACATTGATAATATAGAAGAATAAGAGTGAAGTAGCTAGGATGGAAGGTACGTTATGTCACATCGTGTGGACAATTAATTTATAGTCCATAGAAATGTTATGAAAAACTCTCTAAAAAGTAAAATAATGGTGATTAACACCCAATTTTTTTTTATTAGGTAAATCATTCTCTACCAGTTAAAAAATTTGGTTAGTATTAAAGTTAAAGGGTACAATGATAATTTGATGAATAATTTTATTTGTTTTAATAAAATTAAATAAATAATTAAATAAAAATTTAATTTATCAAAATTTCACTATCCATCTTAATTTATAAAAGATCAGATAATTAAGTAAAAATTAAAAATTTAATTTGCCAGATCTATACCAAAATTGACAGTAAATATTAATTTTTTAAAAAATTAAATATTTAAATATAAATTAAAAAAATTAAACATTAAATATAAATTTAAAAATCCTCTTATCATCTTCTAGAATTCAAAACCATGGTTTCCATCTCTCTCTCTCTCTCTCTCTTCTTCTTCTTCTTCTGCTTCTTCTCTCCTTCTTTTTCAAAATGTGGTTTCGACACTCTCTCTAGATCTCTTCTTCTTCTTCTTCTTCTTTTTCTTCTTCTTCGACTAGGTTGGTCGAACCCAGTTGAATCCGAATTCAACAAACACAGATAAAACTAAACCCAGATGACCCAATTGAATCTAGGTTCATCAGTCCGTCATTTTTTTTTTAACTTGTCACTTTTTTAATTTTTAATTTTTTGGATTTTGATTGAATATACAAACCTTAATAATTTTGGGTTTTGTGGATTTTGATTGTGAGTTTTATGGGTTAGTATTGCTGGCATTGGTTAATATTGATGGTTTGATAAATGATTTTTTTTTTTTTTTTTGGTTGAAATTGATTTTTAAGGGGTAGAGATCCAATTTGGATCTATCTATTATTTTTAATGGACGGTGGAGATCCAATTAAAAATATTTAAAAAAAAATTAATTTAAAGAGTATTTTAATCATTACATAATTTTGAAGGGTATAATAGAGGTTTTATAGAATCTTAATAAAGGTATTTTGGTTATTTCATAGTTTTGATATAAAATATTAACATTTTAGATGGAAAGTTAAACATAAGAGGTGGTTTACTTAATAAAAAAAAGGACTGGGGGCTATTAACGATTATTTTACTTTCCAAGGGACTTTTTTATAATATCTCTAGTCGATGTTGTACAAGGTTATGCGATTAGAGCGCACTGCTCAAAAATTTTATCGAGTTTTATTGGATATAGAGTTTTAGCTTGAAGTAAGAAGATTTTATGAGTTGATGACGCATCAAAGACTAAATAGAGTTGTTCACACACTCACTGTCTCTCATTTAACATACTAAGAAGATGCATACGATCTTCAAACAATTTACATGTAAAATTTAAGTTCGAGTGTATGTGAAGAAGCTATATTCTAGCTTGAATATGTCTAATGGTTAAGCGGAGAGCACCACCTCAATCTCCCTAACCATTGCAGCACACAAAGCTCAAGGATTTATGGTATTTTAAGTAATAATTTTATAAAATATTTATCATTTTAATAATTTTACTTAATGATAATATTGGATATTTAATATATATATATATATATATATATAGAGAGAGAGAGAGAGAGAGAGAGAGAGGGTGTACGTACAATTTTGGAAGGATGAAAATATTGCTACTCATTCAAGAAACACCGTCATCATGGGCCAAGATATTTGTGAACGAGTTTATGCCATCAGCCAGCCCAAAAGTGTGGGCAATGAGTTACATCATAGTCCATGTCACATAGGGTGATTTGAATAGAGTGTCCACAATTCTTGTCAAGTTTTATTAGATATGGAGTTTAATTAAGCATAAACTAGAAGATTTCATGAGTTTTTCACGTAAATTTATTCATATAAGCTCTCTTTCTCATTTGTTTAACATATCAAGGAGATGCGTACTCTTAAAATTAATTACATATAAAATTAAATTCAAGCATCTGCAAAGAAACTATATTCTTGAATGTGTCCAATGATCATGCGAAGAGCAGCAATAGTCGTCGCTACTGTTAATAAAGAAAATAGAACGATATTGAACCAATGCCATACCTTTATCCCCAAGCTAGCTGTCTTTCCCTTAACCTACCAAACCATAGATCTCATCGAATCAGTTGTTAGAACATAAGTAATAATCTTTGTTTTTTTATCTTGTTTATATATATATATTACCTTGAGGAAGACCATGTCCGCAAACAAAAAGGTCAGAGGGATGAACGACAATGATCCAACCAAGTTCACAAAGTCCCCTATGAAAGGAAAAGCTGCTGCCAATAATGTATTCACTGCGAATAGAATTGACCGTATATAGAATCGTCGTTTGATGTTTTCTCTCGAAAACATTTTCTCCTCCAGCTTCAGGAATTTTGTATCAAGGGTCTCGTGAATTGGTAAAACGAACATCTGATCCAATTAATAGTCAAGATAAATATAATGATGCACTAGTCTTAGAAATGATAAAATAATTAAAATAGAGATAGAAAAAGAGATGATCAACGTTACATGTTGAGAGACTATAGTCTGCAAGAACACAGCAGAGTTGAGAGTGAACTTGACCCATTTGGCTGCATTTATTTGTTCAGGGAGGTACAATGATACGGAAGAGCCATAAGCCCAGTATCCAAGAATGGTAATACTATAATAAAATAACATTCCCACTGAGTACTGCACAAACAAGGCTTTTCTCATGTTTTTGACTGCTGGCTGGCGTAGAGTCGACTGGATCATACAATATTATAATAACCATAAGAGAAGAATGATAGTCAATTATGATTAATTTCTGCTAGTGTTGCTAATTTTATGAATTTATGAATAAAAACTTAATTGTGAATTGTCTATGGTGAACAGTGTTGACTTGTGTCTCTGGTAGCAATGCCTGCCGTGCTGCTAAAGCAGATTGCTGAAATGGCACCTAAAACATTGAAAACCTTGTCTGCTGTGCTTCCTTTAATCGCATAATCTCTATGTTTGTTAGATTTTCCTTCAAAACAAATAGAAACTGCTTTAAAACGATGACATTTTCTTGTTTTTAAAGCCAACGATATTTAGGAATCTACCAAAACCAATTACCATTTTACTAACCAGGTGAGGGAGGATAAAATTTTTGTATCGGCTTAAGCTATCCAGTTTGTTAATTTTACCAAACATCGGACAGTCACCGTGCAGTCCACTTATATGGTCTAGTACGGTGTAACGAACAAGGCAATGACATTGATAAATAGAAAAAGACAGCGATATGTAAATTCAAACCATATGCATTTGTTTACCCAGATACTCAGATTTACTAGCTTTGCAATGAATGAAACATTAAGGTCTGGAAAAAGAGACACTTAAAATTAATTAAAACTCACCATCCTTAACAAGGAAGACAAGAAGGATGAGAATGTAAGTAGAAGTGAAGAGGAGAGAGATGACCAGCCACATTCTCATGGCTGACATTGTTGGAACAGATAATGCAAACATGAAGAAGGCTACTCCCGTTATTATTATGAATATCTGAACTGATTTCCTGTTTACAACCCAGTTCAAATTGCATCCCATATAATGAAGATAAAATTATGATCTGTGTTCTAATTTGGTGAAATTAATTAGCAGTTATAAATTTTAAATATAAGTACCTTCAGTGCTGCCGCTGCCAGAAGGATGAAACCAGCGTTGAGAAGGAGAAGTGACGAAGATTGCATAACCCATGTGACATGATACAGTTTTCTTCCTTCACAAATCAAGGGACCAAATTAATTCATTGATTAACTAATTATTTACTACGAGAGCAAATTGAAGAAGGAGCAAAAAAAGGAGAATTTGTTACAATTCATGTAGCCATGCTTTAATATTCAAACCAATTAGCAGTTCCATATCAGGGTGGCAATATGAGTTTTATTTTGCTTTTAACTTTTAGAAAGCAATATGAGTTTATTATTATTATTATTATTATTATTATTTAACTAGAACTAGCACAAGGGGCTATTGGGATGAACTAAAATGGAACTCTGATGATGTGATCCGGATATTTCTTTCATATGGAAGGAATTGATCCATATAAAAGTGGGAGATTTACTCACGTAATTTACTGGGGAGAGTATTATTGATGAGTGTAAAACCATACCCACGAGGTATGGGCTTGTGACGCTTTAACCATCCACACCATCAGCCGGCTGCCAATATGTACCACATACATCCTATTATTATTATTATTATTATTATTTATCAATCAAAGAGGGCAAAAAAAATAAATAAATAAAAAACTGTTATTTTTTTGGTCCAACTCAGACACAATTCATTCATTAGTCTAAACCAAAACACCATCCATTAAACTAATGGATTACCCAATAAAACCCGTTTAATTGTTAATTTTAGATTATGTTAATTATGCAGGAAAAAAATTGGATTAAGCCATTTACATATTTAAAATTTTAAAATGATTTAATTTTTTTTTAATTTAACTACGTAATTCAATCCACTAAACCATTTAACAACATGAAATTGATCAAGCATGATATAATTTGTATTCAAAATAAAATTTAAAATAATGCATTCGATTTTTTTTTTTTTTTAAGAATTGAAGCTAGCCTAGGGGACTACTAAGACCAACCGGAATAGAAACATTATGACACTGTCCGGGATACTATTTCCATATGAAAGGGATCCATTCATACGGAGGTAGAAGAGAAACTCACATGAAGGTAGGAAGGTAACTCATACATAATGATGGAAAAACAATTATTTTTGGGCTATGCAGGTGTCGAACCTATACCACCAAATGCATGGGGCAATCGGCGCTGAAGCCATTGACAATGTATTTAATATTTAGGGTACAATCCCAATGCAACCGGTCTACCCAACGGGTTTAATATATGGGACCATTAATGACACAAACTCATGAAAAAAATAATTATTTATTTATGGATTCACATAATTTGATTTATTGTACATTAGTGAACAATTAAATCACAAATTAAGAACTCTTAATGATTCCTGATTAATAAACGAGATGTAAAAATTTATCCCATAAATTTATACATTCAATTTAAAAGTACATATAAAAAGTTAATCTGTTGGATGGTTAAATGCATGTGAATGATATAAAAAATTACCGTAAAGAAAGCCCATAAGATCTTTGTATCTGATGAACCTTCGGCCATCGATAAAGTGAAATCCAGCCAGGAGCCATTGAGCATAGGCCGTGTAGTATCCGAAGACCAACATGCATATAATTCCCCATTTCAGGCCCAAAGGCACTAACATAAGATTTGAAAAACTCAATATATATCCACAGTTGTAGCTTGTCACCAGCATCAACCCAACTTGTTGCCATGAATCTGTGCAAGTAATTCATTTTCATCCATGTTACCGTTAAAATGTTACATAATTACAATAAATATATATACGGGTACAAATAAAACCCAAAATAATTTTTTTTTTTTCTTTTGGCTACTAATCATATGTAGATATTCACATAGTCATATTAAGTAGTACAATGTAGAATCATAAAATTCACATTCTAAAATAAATATTCGTTAAAATTACCTTGATTTTATTTTCATTGCATTCAACTAAATAATTAACGTTTAAAAAAAATTGTACACAAATAATTAGCCACTAAACACGATAATTTGTGTGGTCTGATACGAATTTTGTAAACCTCAAAGCGATATTAGAGATCTACATTTTAACAAAACGAAGAAAACAAACCGTTGCCAATGACATGTGCAGAAGTGGCGTCAGATGCAAGGTTAGAACCTCCTTCCTGGGGGCCTTCTTCAATCGTCATTGTTGGTTCTTCTGTTATCATTTAGACCGGAGAATCCGTCTGTCACGGAGTAATTTCTTGGGAGGTAGATGAGCTAAAGAATAATATAAATCTGCACAATCTTCTCATGAAACTGTGGGCAAGTAGTGTACATGTTTTGCGAGCTCTGACTGGTGGTATTAGTAGAGGGAAATGTTCTGGCATTGTTTTCCTGCTGGATGCTTTTAATGCGATAACCACTTTATGGAATATTTTGATTCCCATATCCAAATCTTGACAACAAGCCATTAAAAACAAATTAAAAACAACCTAGCACATAGAAATATGTTTATTTTGCTATCTATTATTTCACATTTGTCCGAAATACAACTTAACATTAATATAAATATCCAAAATCCCCCATGGAGGAATACGAAAGAATGTAATGTTTTTGATAGTCACAGATTCCGTTAGATTAATATGATTGACCATTTGATTTTAGAGGTAAAAAGGGAAAAACTATAAAAAATAAATTAAAATATAAAAATCAAAATAAATAATATTGAATATAATATATATATATTTCTCTCTACTCCTCTTAGTTGCTTCTCTCTATCTCACCTCTTTTCTTTGTCTATCTTCGGCGTTCCCCTTTCTTTCTTTCTTCATCTTCGACTGATAATGATGGCAGTGGAATATAGTGTTAGAGTTACGTGTCCTAAGAGCTTGTAATTTGTAAACATTTAAATTAAATAATAAATAAAATATATCTATTTTATTCAATTTATGTGCATTTGCGATATTTTACACAAATATTATGTAACATTCATAATTATTTATGCAGTCTCAAATTAAGTATATAAATGTTATACATAAGAGAATTTAGTTTGAGATTAGTAATATAAAAAGTTCGTAGAAAACAAATAAAGTTGAAAACTTTGTTTGTGATAAATCTACAGCTGTGGTTTATTTTATATTTGATACGATGATCTTAGTTGGGATCATTCATGTGTTGGCATAAAAATTAAGACACATAATATAAATTATATAGGACTGGATTACGATGAAAATGCATTTCTTATTAATATCCGTTAAATAAATAAATTCATTGTTATCAACTAGATGATCATATATAGATTAAGCTTAATTATAAGTATTATATGGACTCCTATTTTGTTTTGTCATATCTTTTAATTTACATGGGTGAGACTGTTATAAATTTACGGTCAATAACTTCGTACTTTGAAGATGTGATTTAATAAGTAGCTAAGAATATTCTATATAATAGTGGAATCCACTTCTTCTTGTGAAAAGTAGATGAGTAGTCCTTAAGTGTTAATTTTAGTCTTGAACAATAAAAGCGCTTAACCTTCTGTTTATGAATAAATAGAAATATAAGTTCATAAGTTTTTATAAACATATTATTTATTAGAGAATCATTAGTACTTAATGTAATAAGATGTAATTAGAGAAATATAATGGACTCTAATAATCTAACTCCAATTATGAACTATTAGTGGAAGATCGAACTATATAAAATGATAAATCAATGGACACTAAAAATTTAGATTGTGTAAAACATCTACAATCTTAAGAGTTAAACTTTGAGTTTTTAGTAGAGTAATTCTAAGGTTAATAATAGTGAATTATTTAATTAATAATTTCGATATTATTATAGCTCAAATTGTAGGTCTATTTGGTCATTTTGCTAGCTCACAACCACATAAATAAACAAAGAGAATAATATAATTAGATTGTTTAATTATAAGTGTATATATAAATTTTATGGACACGTTCACAAATAATTTAAATAATTTGACTGTTTAAATATATGTAATTATTTAATTAATTATTTGTAGAGGTTATGAGTTCAATTTTAAATGATAATATTAAATTATTTATGATTTTTTTTTTTTTAAAAAAAGCACACAAATTCGAAGTTTTTGCTAGTGTGGACTTAAACAAAAGTTCATGATAAAAAATAATCATAATAAGAAAATCTAATTTAGGGTTTGTAAACCACAAAAGAGGAGAATAATGATGTTGACTTCTAAAAATAATGTTGGTATAGTTTGCCCTTTTTAGTAATATTACTATAAGTTAAAATTGTCATTAATAAAAAAAAAAAAAAAAAAAAAAATTAATGGAGCGTGAATAACATCACTCATTTGAAAAATGGGTATAGGAAGTAGTTTTTTCGGGTAACAATAACTTCGCCCTAATAATATTTATAGATTGTATCTATTGAAGATGCATTAAAATAAAATATAGCTTACATGAACTTGATTATAATTGTAATAAATAGGTTCATCCTATAACCTTATACAAAGTTATTTAATGTTGTGTTTGTATTAATAAAAGAACAAAATGAATTGACGAAAGTAAATCTAAAATTTTCAGTCTCACATTTCCCTTCCTACAATTCTGAATCTACATCTAGTGAGACTGTCCAATCTCATATTAAATATGAGGACATTCCATTTTCAAAATTCAACCAAAAAGCAGTTGTTATGTAACTACCACCTCTTACCAATTTATTTGTTCCTCGTATCTTCAACTATCATTTTAGACTTTTCAATTCTTAAAGTTGACAACAAATAGACAAAAAATTTATCAAAAATTGCCAAGATAGATGATTATAGATACAATCAATGACAGTAGGAAAGAGAAAGAAGGGAAAAAAAAGAATGACTTCATTAATTAATTACTTAAAATTTATTTTTCAATTTTCTAGGTTTTTAACCAGTGACCTAAGCACATATGCCAACTATCCATAATTTATTATCTTTATAAATTAGTTACGATATTCGTGAAAATTTTGAGTTGGCGAATTGCTCGTAAATAAAATAGTTAATAAACGAGTCGATGGTATGTACTTGGACTTTGCGTAGATTTTCAATCCATGAGGCTGAGTCCAGCATGGGGTATTGATTTGATATAAATGTTGATAGACAAGTCAAAACAAAACTATGACCCGAATCCAACTCAGTGCCACGTCAGTTGGACCACGATCTCATCACCTTGGAACTATCGAGATTAAAATTTAAAATAATAAAAATGTCATTTATCCAATGACAGGTCACAGAATTGTAGACGGATGATTCGTAGCTGACGTGGATCCACTTTGTTGCAACTTGCAAGCTGGAACTTCGAGAGGAGACAGCGCGATCGGTGACGACTATCTGGAGGTCTCCACCTTCCTGTTTAACTTCATTTCTTGATTTCTAAACAATGTAAATCATGTTTTTATAGTGTGATTTGTTTAACATATATATTTTTTAAAAAAATAAGGTATAAATACCGATAGCATTGAGTTGGTAAACTTGTCAACTTATTAGCTTTGATCAACACTTTTCCTCTCTCTCTCTCTCTTTATCCATTCAAACGGAGGTTATATCGGTCACTTTGATCTAACAAAGAAAAAAAGCTGGTGTTGTGCTTTCGTTGCAAGCATTTATTGATTGGTAGAGATGACGATCACAGCCAGACCGTGCATCAAAGATGGCTGCTTCATGGTCAGGGGCAAGTTGGTTTCTACCCGAGTTCCTCAAAATGTTGTTGTTACTCCGGCTAGCTCCGGCTCCGCTTTCATTGGTGCAAGTTCAACAACTCCAAGTTCTCGCCATGTTTTCAGTCTCGGATTCCTTGAGTAAGTTTCTGCTTTGTAATTGGTTTTTCTAATAATGTTTATGTGTTTGGTTGTTGTTGCAATGCATTTTAATAAAAAACATACGATTTAGTGTGCTAGACATTAAACTCTACTATTAATGAATTGCTTTTCAGACTTTTTTGTGCGTTTTTTCTGGCCTGTTTCTTGATAGAATTTGCATTTGGGAATTGCAGGGAATACAAGTTTTTATGTCTGTTTAGAGTCAAAATATGGTGGATGATACCGCGTGTTGGGAAATCCGGTAGTGAAATTCCTATGGAAACTCAAATGCTTCTCATGGAAGCAAGGGAAGAGTCTGCCCTGGATGATGATGAGGTTTCTTCTGATGCTGCTGCTGCAGAAAACACCTTCTACATTCTTGTGTTGCCTGTTTTGGAAGGCCCGTTTAGGACAAGCTTGCAAGGGACACCTGAAAATGAGCTTCAGTTCTGCATTGAGAGTGGTTAGTTGGCAGCAGTGTTATTAATTTCTTTTTAGCATTATATAGAAAAAACCGAATTCACTCTCATTCTGTTTTTCCATTCTCAAGCTCGGATTGGATCGACTCTTTAATGTTGTTTAATTCTTCAGGAGATGCTAATGTCCAAACTTCTCAAGCATACGAAGCAGTATTCGTGAATTCAGGGGACAATCCATTTGAGCTGTTTAAGGATTCTATCAAGTATGTTTATTCAAGATCAAAACAGTTTCCTTCTTTCATATGCAGTTCTCATTCAATATCAGTAGATACGGATTATTTATGTAATTGCTTGTCTACTTGTGTAGGTTATTAGAGAAGCATAAGGGTACTTTCAGTCACCTTGATAACAAGAAGGTAATAAATCAAAATCCTTAAAATTCATAGGCAACTGATTAAATGGATTTTTTTTCCTAGTAGTTTTTTTTTTTTTTTTGGAAATATTTTCCTAGTAGTTAATTGTGCGTACTTTAATTGACAGATCCCTGCACATTTAGACTGGTTTGGATGGTGCACATGGGATGCTTTTTACACAGAAGTCGATCCTCAGGGAATCAAAGAGGGCCTTCAAAGGTATGATAGTCCCATATAATTTTCACTTTGTGACTGAAACTAAAGGTTTGCTACTGTAACTTATCCTGAGGCATTTTGAATAGTTTCTTGGAAGGAGGATGCACACCTAAGTTTCTCATCATTGACGATGGATGGCAACAGACAACAAATGAATTCCACAAAGAAGGTGAACCACTTGTTGAAGGGACACAGTAAGTTTCTTGTCTCAATTTAATAGTTCTCTAACAGTTTGATTTTTGTTAACATTGCCATTTGCTTCTTCTTTTGATCTGTAGGTTTGCTACTAGATTGGTGGACATCAAAGAAAACAGCAAGTTTAAGAGTTCAGGCTCAGATAATACATGCACCGACCTCCATGAGTTTATTGGTGCCATCAAAGAAAAATATGGATTAAAGTAAGATTTCAAAATTGATGCTGGAACTACTTATTTATGTTTTTACTTTTTCTTTAGAGATTTATTAGGTCTGGCAGTATTAAACAGTGGAGAATTATTGACAAATGCAGATATGTTTACGTGTGGCATGCTCTAGCTGGTTACTGGGGAGGGGTTCTGCCATCATCTGAAGTAATGAAAAAGTATTTCCCAAAACTTGCATATCCTACTCAGTCACCTGGTAATGTAGCGAATCTTAGAGACATTGCAATGGACAGTTTGGAAAAATATGGAGTTGGAATTATTGACCCCCAGAAAATCTTTGACTTTTACAATGATCTCCATTGCTACCTTGCAAGAAGTGGAGTAGATGGAGTAAAGGTTGATGTTCAGAATTTGATAGAAACCATAGGTTTTGGTTATGGTGGACGGGTGTCATTGACTAGACAGTATCAACAAGCTCTTGAGCAATCTATTGCTAGGAACTTCAAAGACAATAACCTGATTTGTTGCATGAGTCACAACTCCGACTCAATTTACAGGTTAGTCTGATTCTAGAAACATTAAATTAAAGTAACCATCCAATTTGAATTAAACTTCTGATTCGACTGACTTATTATTGTCAGTTCGAAGAAGAGTGCGGTTGCAAGAGCATCGGAGGATTTTATGCCTAGAGAGCCTACATTTCAGACCTTACATGTTGCTTCTGTGGCTTTCAACAGTCTTTTACTAGGGGAGATTATGGTGCCAGATTGGGACATGTTTCATGTAAGATGTCTTCCCTTCCATACGCTTCTAGGCTATTGCTGGTTTACAGAATCTAAATGTATGTTTTTTTTTTTCCTCTTCAGAGCAAACATGAGACAGCAGAGTTCCATGCTGCAGCAAGAGCATTGGGCGGTTGTGCTGTATATGTAAGGTGAGCTACCAGTACTGATGATTCATTACTTTATAGCACAAATGAAATGCTATGTAATATGTTCTTTTCTTTTAATATGGGTGATATATAATTCTCGCCTATCATTTGATACTATTACAGTGACAAGCCAGGCATTCATGATTTTAAAATCCTTAAGAAGCTAGTCCTGCCTGATGGTTCTATCCTAAGAGCCAGACATGCAGGCCGTCCAACCCGAGATTGTCTATTCAAAGACCATGTCATGGATGGAAAGAGGTAAATTTGTTGTTGTTAATCTCATTCGCAAACTCCACAAGATGTTAAGTACTTTCACTATAATCACCTTGTGCATGGATCCTTTTGCAGTCTATTGAAGATATGGAACTTGAATAAATTATCTGGAGTCATAGGTGCGTTTAATTGCCAAGGAGCTGGAACTTGGCCAATGAAGGAAACAGCTGAACGCATATCACCTACATCTTGTTCCATTTCAGGCCATGTGATGCCCATCGATGTTGAATTTCTTGACGAGGTTGCTGGTGAAACCTGGAATGGAGAATGTGCAGTATATGCCTTCAATTCAGGTTAACATTTGATTTTCATCTTATTTTGGCCTGAATGATTCCATCATATTGATTCTCCATGTTGAGTGGTTAATTATTTTCATTGCAGGAATTCTCTCTAAATTGTTAAAGAAAGGAACTCTTGAAGTGTCACTGGCCACTCTCCAATGTGAAATATACACCATCTCTCCAATAAAGGTCAGTAAATCAACCACGCTCCTTATTATAACATGCCACATTAATTGGAAAAGGACTAGCACTGTCGTATATAAGTGTGGTTTGTAGTTACTATCTTTGAATTCTCTTTGAACCAAATCTAACGAGAATCACCTCTATATCATCTGAACAGGATTTTGGTCAGAATCTGCATTTTGCTCCTTTAGGACTGCTTGACATGTACAACTCAGGAGGAGCTGTGGAAGCTATGAGTTGCATCACAGAACTTTCTGAGAACATAATAAAGATAAAAGGCAAAGGCTGTGGCCGGTTTGGAGCCTATTCAAGCACTAAACCAAAGAGGTGTCTGGTGGACATGAAGGAAGAGGAATTCACCTACAATGCTGAGGATGGACTGTTGACAATTAAACTCCATGGTGAATGTAATTTAAGAGATATTGAATTTGTATATTGACAGCATCATTTATATTTCAAGGTAACTAACATTACTCAAGGAGCCAGAGTTGCAACGTCGATACAAGCTCAATAATAACAGCCTCATCAACTCTGACAGTAAACGATTGAAAAAGTAAATTAAAAATTCAAACAAAAAGGTGTATTGATATTATTGAAATAATATATATAAATTTTTTTATTAAGTTTGTGCATCTTTAACTTATGACCTGAGCAGAGAAGTGAAAATTCATGTGTAATTTGTAAGTTATTCTATATACATATCAAGGTGAAACTAGACTCACCACCTACTCGGTCTGTCAATAGCCATATGTTTCACCTTGATATGTATGTATAGGTGACTGATGTTAGGGACTAAAGTGATGAGTTTCAAGAAAATTTAAGAATTACGAGATCATAAACCAATTCGTGTTTTAAAAAAGTGAAGGTTTCCCAAAACATGAAGCGAAATTGAAATTTCCCCATAGAAAAATCAGAATGGCTTGAAAAGAGAACTTGATGGATGTTTCGTAAGATTAATGCATCTCCAGAGTTGTGGTTCTGGAACTGAGGATGTGTCTTGGCCATTTGCATTGTTGCCCAGAAGAATTAGAAGCGGTTTCTAGACCATGGTGAAGAAACTGATCAATCTCTGCACAAACTCTTAAAAGAGCTACCACATGCGATTTCATGGACACGTTTTCATGCTAATATGTTTCTATTCACACTTGTCACCCTCTCTTTGAAAGCTAGCCAAGAAGTAAGAGACCATATTCCATGGAAGAGGCAAATACGGAGATGAAAAATAGAAGATTGTCAACTTGGTTGTCACACAGAAAACAGCCTCATTATATGTGTTTTTCATGTACTATATAAAGTGAATGTGCCAGTTCTGAAGCAGTAGGATCAAAATGACTATCACCGCCATACCAAGCATCAGAGATTCCATAGAACGTGAACATTGAACGCTGGTCATCCGACTGGCTAGAGAACTTCACAACTGTTATATAAATATATGCAGATTCCACGGAAGCGAAATTCCTCTTATACACAAGTGAACTCTATTCAGCTAGTTTGCCAGTGTAAAATGATTGGATATTATGAGTCTGAAGTTGTACATCAAATGAATGACCTTAAACTAGAAATGGTTGATCCATTTTTGCCTTGTCAAAGTGGGCCTTCCATGAAATATCTAAAAGGTTAAGAAGAAGCCCAAGTAATGGGCAGGCCAATTTTGGACCATACAGATGCACACTATCTCTCTACTCCTTGTTGCTCTATCTCACACAAAACCTCCCAGGTCTCCCTGCTCTACAGTCTACCCCTTATCCTCACCCTCACGAACCCTCCTCTAAAACCCTTTCTCTCTCTAAAAATGTCAGCTGCAACCACTCCTATCTTCAAGCCCTCATCAATGGCTGACTCTACTTCTCTACTCTCTCTACCTTCACTCTTCACCGCCACCAGAAAACCACCACACCCATCTCTCTCAATCCCTCCGAGACATGTCAGGCTCCCTCTCTTCTCACTAACTCTATCTCTCAACCTCAACAAACCCACCACCCACTTCTCTCCATTCACCACTTTCGTTGCCCAGACCTCTGACTGGGCCCACCAAGAAGAAGACAACAACACCACTATCACTCTCGACCAACAACAGGAGGGTGAGGAGGATTCCGCTTGGGAAAACGAAGACTCTGATGGGGTCGAAGCCACCTTATCCGATTGGGAGCCTGAAGGCGAAGACGCAACCATTGAGGCTAGTGACAGCCAAGGAGAGGCTGGTGAAGATGCTCTTTTCGAAGAGAGACAAGTAGAAGAAGAGAGTTTTGTGGAACCACCTGAGGAAGCCAAGCTGTTTGTTGGGAATTTGCCTTATGATATTGATAGCCAAAAGCTTGCCATGCTTTTTGAGAAGGCTGGAACTGTTGAGATTGCTGAGGTCAACTTTCAGGCTTTTGGATGTTAAAGTTTTGTTATTTATTTATTTGTTTATTTGTAATGTAGTAGTAGTGGTGTTTGATAATTTGGACTGGATTTTGATATGTGGGTGTTTGTGTTGTTTTGGTTTTTGTGGTTGCAGGTTATTTACAACAGGGAAACTGATAGGAGTCGAGGGTTTGGGTTTGTGACAATGAGTACTGTTGAGGAAGCTGAGAAAGCTGTGGATATGTTTCACAGATATGTAAGTTAGAGTTTATCAGTTTAGTTGAAGGTTTTTACGTTTTGATTGTCGCTATTTATTAAACTTGCGTATGTTGGTTATAACAGACATTTAAACGATTGATGGAAAAAAGGAATGGTCTTAGCATCATATGTGATATTGATCTTATGTGTTGTTAGTTGAGAACAGTTAAGTAATTAATATTGTATATTTTGTTTTGGCAAATTAGTTATAAGGAGTATGCCAAAGATTTTGCTTTAGCGATTAAAAGTTGCTATGGTTATGTACCTCATTTTGTTAAATATTTTCTTTGCAAATGGTGCGACATACTTTTGGCAGAAACAAGCATTACCAATGATTTCGGAATCATGCTAGTACTTGAGTTGCTCAAATGTAATTTTGTCCTTCATATTCACGGTCACTTGCCTGGATATTGCTACTCCTTAGGGAATTCCTTGAGTTGAGTTTCTCAAATATCTTAAGGTTTTGGAATCATTTTACTAGTTGAGTTGCTCAAATAAAACTTTGTCCTTATATTTACTTCATTTGCTAGGATATAACTTTGCCCTACCATTTTCTCTACCAATGTTGCAACACGAGACAAAATGCCATCAATGATTTTCAATCAGTCTTGTCCTTGAATTGCTCAAGTATAATTTTGTCCTGTATTTCACCTTCACTTGCTAGGATATTATTACATCTTTCGAAATTGTAACAAAGTTTCTCCATTTTTTTTAACCTTTGATGAAGCCATGCTTGTGCTGCTATGTTAAATCTTTCATCTTTATATCGGATGTATCAGTACCAGGTGTTTTAGTGAATATGATTTAACAAATAGTTAAGCCTGTGGGATTTTTCCATTCTGTTCTGTCTGTCTGTGCGCGAGAGGGACATATATATAAGATTGACACGGCTGACTGTAAAGCATATAGATGACAACATCATGACTTTGTGGTACTGATTTCTTTGAAGCTAAGTGTCCTGACCCTTGAGTACTGAGGACAATGGCCCTGTAAGCACTCTAAAATACGTGGGACTGATTATTCAAGTAGAAGGTGAAAATTAAAAGATCTATCTATAGTGGATATCTCTAATTTAATTAATTCATTGGACAGAATATTTTGTAGCTGCAAAAGTAAATTCAATGTTGGTGGGGAAATAGATAGAATTAGTGCGGTGTAAAAGACAGATTTTTGGATCTACATCTCTGAATAAAATTTGAGAATGGTTTTCAAAATCAATAATTACACAATCTGTCTTTAGAAGGACCACAATATCAACATAGGAATGTATTAATTGCAGTAAAGTGGAAAGGTCAGTGATTTTATACATCACTTTAGCAAAGCCACCATTTTTGCCTTCAGTGTATGGCATGCAAGTTCAGACCCAATTAAAGTGGTAGTCTTGATTATGATGGTAGAATTTTTGAAGTTTGATCGTATATGAAAAAAATTTGTTGGTGTGATCTTTTCTTTTTTAAAAATTAAGGGGGTGGGTTGATTTTTTTTTTTTTTGGGTATGTGGTATTATTTTTTTATGTGGGATCATGACACAGATAGAGTAACCTCACAAAAGCTTTGTCCAAGGGCGCCTGAATTTTCCAGCTTGAGGCCATAAAAGAAAAAAGAGAAAGCAAAGATGGAAGCAGCCCACCAGACTTGTACTATTGTTATTTGCAAGAGCTATCATGATTGTTTGATTGAGTATTGTTACACCTATGAGGGTTCATATATATTTTCTCTATATCATGGCTTGATATTACTACTTCAAAATAATAGCTTTAAATAGGTTATATCTGTGTGTACGTAACTTCTTGGTGGACTGTATGTCTGTATCCTTAGTATTATGTGCTATGATTATTTGATCTTTTATATGTCAATGTCAATGCATGACTGTCATGTAATATACCTTATGGCTACAAATAATTTTAAAGAGCTCCAGTAGAATGTCCTAAAAAAGAGGATGATAAACCATCATCGGTGATGGCTTTGTATTACTATTACACAGGTAAGCTATGACAAATTTCTTAAGATAACAGTTATAGACTCTGGCACATAAGCCAGCGGAAATGACCAACTAATATTATTTTTATGCTAGTACGCAGACTAATGCATTTACTTTTACTAAGTTGCCTCCGTAATTTGAACAGGATGTAGATGGAAGGCTACTGACTGTAAACAAGGCTGCTCCTAGAGGATCAGAGCCAGAACGCCCCGTGCGTGCATATGAACCCGCATATAGAATCTATGTAGGCAACCTGCCATGGGAAGTAGATAATGCTCGCCTAGAGCAAGTCTTTAGTGAGCATGGTAAGGTCATCAATGCTCGGGTAGTTTTTGATAGGGAGAGTGGTCGCTCACGTGGTTTTGGCTTTGTAACGATGTCCAGTGAGACCGAATTGAATGATGCCATTGCTGCTCTTGATGGACAGGTATTAAGAGTGTTTTCACTTTAATGAAATATGGAATATTGAAAATTCGATCTCCACGGAGAAAAGAATAAATCATATATAGTGACTCGCTGTGTCTTTCTGGTATTCTGATTGTTGTATTATATGATTTATGCAGAATCTGGATGGGCGGGCAATCAGAGTAAATGTCGCTGAGGACAGACCAAGGCGCGGCTCCTTTTGAACTAATATCAAATAAGATACTGTGTCTGCTAGTGGATGTTTATTTTCTTTTGTTCCCTGTCACTTAGTTTTATCTTTTTTAACTCTTTTGAAATGAGACTTATAGCGTTGAGGTACTGCTAGTTAGTTACATAGAAATTTTTCCAATGGAGTGAAAGCAGAAGTCTCCTCAGCTATAATTCTTTGGAGTTTGTTGCTCAATTTGGTATTACTTTGTAAATCTAAATTAAATGTGGTAATTTTTTTTTACAAAGTTATTGTTTTCTGCGTCGATATTGTGCCAAAATTTGTTATCTAATTAAGCTCTTATACTGAATCTGTTTAATCTTGATTCTACCGAGCGTTGCAAAACTCAGTGTTGCCAAGCTCTTCCGCTTAATGTGGTAGTGCAGTCTTTATTGTATGAATGTATGACTGCCATTTTCGCATAAGTCTCAGAGGTAAAGTGGTCTTCATAAATATAGTACTATAGCTGCATTACTTGAGAGAATTAACCGGCATTTGCTGGTATGACATTATCCCTCAAACCCTGCCTCAATCATTTCTTCAGCAGTGTTACTTTAATATTGATTTTGCGATGTATCTGTAACTTTTAGATTAAATATGAGAACAGTAAGGAAAAAAAATATCTATCTATGCTGAAGAATGAAGGATTACACATTTTTACCATATCTTCAAATTAACAATAGTAAGGTATCGCACTCCTTTTTCATAAACGAATCACCTCAATATGAAACACAGCCAGCAAAAATATTTTTTCCGTTGCCGGGAATCGAACCCGGGTCTTTCGGGTGAGAGCCGAATATCCTAACCGACTAGACTACAACGGATTTGTAGTCACCTGACCCCATATAAATATTATAACTCATGTACATAATTGACACACTTACCATGCCTAGTACGGCAGTCTGCCTAGTGACGACGGAGGCTCTCTCATTTAGCCTCAGTTGCAACTGGATTCAAACCATCATGTCTGCGTATATAATTTGGAGAGAAAAGGTGTGCCATTTTATAATACTATTATAACATGCAAGTCCAACAACGCTTTAAACAAAGCAAGATTATTTACAGGGCGAGGGGATTGTTCCACAATGGAAAACAGACTGCTAAATATAACAAGTTGCATTTAACTACACAAAAGCATCAGACTTGTATCTATGCTGAAGAATGAAGGATTACACATTTTTACCAATCTTCAAACTTAACAATAGTAAGGTATCTCACTCTTTCTTCATAAATGAATCACCTCAATATGAAACACAGCCACCAGCCGATAGCCAGCAAAAAAATTTATTCCGTTGCCAGGAATCAAACCCGGGTCTTTTGGGTGAGAGCCGAATATCCAAACCAACTAGTTGTAATCACCTGGCCTCATATAAATATAATAACTCATCTACATGATTGATACACCCACCATACCTAGTACGGGCAAAGTCTGCCTAGTGACGACGGAGGCGCTCTCATTCAGCCTCAGTGGCAACTCATTCAAACCATCACGTCTGCGTATATAATTTGGAGAGAAAAGGCGCACTATTTTATAATACTTTTATAATATGCAAGTCCAACAACGCTTAAAACAAAGCAAGATTATTTACAGGGCGAGGGGACTGTTCCACAATGTAAAACAGACTGCTAAATATAAAAAGTTGCATTTAACTACACAAAAGCATCAGACTTGTATCTCTGAATGGGATTTTGACAGACGAACCTGGTCCCATAGCCAGAGAGTTTCAACAGGACCAACTTTAGTAGCCTCGCAATTGAGCATCCCGACTGGTCAAAGGAACATAACGAACGGAAGTTTCACTCCGAACACTAACGGAACCATCTAGCTTCTTCTCAATTACCTTCAAATCTTGAAATATATTACCAACCGGAATCACCATTTTGCCTCCGGGCTTCAACTGGTTGATAAGTGGCTGCGGGATTTCTGGTGCTGCTGCTCCAACATGTATAGCATCATAGGGTGCAAACTCTGGCCAACCTTCTCTTCCATCTATCATTATCAAGCATGGTAATGTATGAGTTACAAATCAGCATTTAACGAGAAATTAATTTAAATCAAGAATAAACAAAGCTAATGAATTCCTCTGAGTAGACCTAAAATAAATTGAATCAACCACATAAGATTTATGCAAACAGCAGAGTAGTTGAATGTCTTAAAACGTTTGAGATTAAATTGCTTTCTGACAGCATCCTATAACTAATCAGGCAGCATGAGGCTGATCAGCAAAACTCACTCTAAACTCATAAGAAAGATGAAACACTTTTTCTCACAATGTGATGACATCGACAATTTCAGATGATCATATTCAATCCACTTTTATGGTGTTCTCAAGACTAAAAGAATTAGTGTGCTTATCTTTTTGAAATGTTACAGATAAGAATATCTTCACTTGGTAAACTGTGAGTTCCTGAAAACATACCACCAACATGCACAGAGAAAGAACCCTCTTTTAACAATGCAGCAGCAGCACTCTTCTCAATATTCTTGATTGAAGAAGTCACCAACTCAGGGATGTGCTCCACACCCACTGCACGACCTTGTGGTCCCACCATCAATGCAAAGCATGCTGTCAAATACCCGGTTCCTACAAGAAAAGAGAAAAACAAAGGGAAATAAGTAATTAATAGTGAGGGATTTCAAATTCTTTATTACACAATATCTGAAAGTGGTAACGGTCATATCACTCTCAACTGGCATCACAGTCCATATAGTGCTGTTATTAATGTTGAAGACACCCAAACAACAGGAATGTTTACTATTGAGTGTTCTCCCCATAAGAAGCACAACAACTACACCGAATCAGTAACCCTGAGAAAATGCTTAAAATGCCTTTAACCACTGAAAGACTCTGTTTGTCATATGTTTAAACAACTTAAAACAACAGGAATATTTACTATTGAGTGTTCTCCCCATAAGAAGCACAACTACACCAAATAAGTAGCCCTAAGAAAATGCTTAAAATGCCTTTAACCACTGAAAGACTCTGTTTGTTATATGTTTAAACAACTCAAAACCAACAATAAAATCTTTTAGATGTTCCAAGATCAAGTGTTCATTTGAATTTTCTCCTTTTTCCCTATTTTTTACCATTTTCAACAGTTTTAAACCATTCCAACATTTCAATCAATTTCTATTCATACAGCAATTATATTACCAAATCCACCTTATCCATGCCACAGTATGTATTAGTCCACTACTAGCCAGTTATAATTTGACATAATAAGCGAGCAGCAAGGAAACAAAAATGTTCTAGTGTCATCGACAATTCTAGGAATTTTACCTGAATTCAAATTAGATTTTCCATTTACAAAGTAAAAAAGAAGATTGTCAAATTACATGATAACAAAAGGTCTCTTACATAGATAATTGTTTCATAGGGCTCTGAAATTGTATATGCTTGAGAGTTGAAACAAGGAAAATATTCGAACAACTGCAACAGCATACAAGGAAAAGATCCAAAGATAATAATAAAAAAAAGAATCAAATCATTTACTCAGGCAGATGAAGGAATGATTTTGCTTCACTCTTTGTTTAAAAGATTCGAAGATATTTCCACTATAATGCATGAAATTGCACTCACAGGCACTAGTTAAGATAAAGAAGTAAAAATACTAGGTCTTTAGAGAAAATAGAGTTGAGAAGAAAATACCTGAACCAACATCTAAAGCGTGCATACCAGGTTGCAAATTCCCCTCCAATAATTGAAGGCATGTTGCATGCATATGAGGTGCAGATATAGTGGCATTGTAACCTATTGCCATTGGACTATCAACATAAGGTGGAGTACCATCCGGAACGAACAAAGCTCTGTCAATGTTTTCCATAACTTCAGCTACCTTCTTCGATTTAATTACTCCATAATGCTCCAAATGCTCCACCATCGCTTTATTCTTGTTGATCCCACTTCCAGCCCAATATCGCTGTAAATTACCAAAGATCAGTTCCCAATGCAATATATTTTACTGTTAAGTAAAAGACAACAAGAAGAAGAAGAAAAAAAAAAGGTGAGTCAGAACTAGAATACGGTTTTAACCTATAAACAGGGGGAGAGAACCCTGGGCTATAAGGAAGGATTATGTGAAAATAAAAGAAAGGAAGCATTCAACTTTTGAACCAAACGTTGTTGCTAGCACGGCTACTACTTACAAGGCAAAATAAACAAAGATGCCTTAACCTCTCTGAGCAATTGTTGTCATAATCTAACAATGAAGTCAATTCTTCACCAAGGAAACCAAAACATAAAAATATAAACAAAACAATAATAAATAAAACAAGCTTTCAACCACACAAAACAATTCTAATCTTGATCAATCATGTCACAAACACCTTTCATATAACATCATTTACAACAGCAAGAATAAAATCCAGGATTCTCAATACCACAACAAAAAGAATATAAAAATAAAAAACAAAATTCCACCTCTACAACAAAACAGAACGGTAAATAGATAGAGAAATGATGCGGCGTACCTCCATCCGATAAAAGAGAGAGTTACCCGTGAGTAGACGGTTGAGATTGTTTGGGATATGAAAACAAGAAGAGAAGGAGAGTTGATGATGATGATGAGGAGGAGGAGGAGGAGGATGAGGAAGGAGAGTGGAACTTAGAAGCTGCTTTAGAGGTGGCATATAATAGCTGCAACCATACGCGATTCGTATTACTGGGTACTGAACAACCATATCGGATTTTATATTTTCCTTTTTTAAAAAAAAAAAAAAATTGAAATTATCTCATTTTCGAGTTTCTTCTCTCACTGTTCTGTTCCTCCAATACTTGCTGACACTTGTCACCTCGCTTTTCATACGAATCCGCTCGTGCTTTTGTTGGGCTCGACATGTCCAATACCGAACCTTTTTTTTTAAACTAACACCTAATCTTTTATCTTTGTATGTCACTAGGAGGCCCAACCAGGCCCGGTTGTGAGATTCTCAGGCCAAGAATTTATCGTTAAGGACAAAAACAAACGCTTTTGATAGGAAATTTTTAATTTGGTAAATAATAAATGCTTTTTTGTATTGAAATAGTAAATAGTAAATGTTAAATAAACACATTATTGAAAATTTGGAAAGAGTTCATTTGCCTTGAGAAATAAATAAAAAAGGTTAAAATCTTTGAATTGGTTCTAGGCCCATGCCTACTAGCAGCAGCTGCCCAAAGTAGACCTATTCATTTTTGGGCTTTCATCCGTTTTATCCCAATCTATCTAGACTAGATTAAATATTATAATTATAAATCATATGAGACTAGGGAATGCTCTTCCACCACTTATTTATTTATTAGAAAATTGAAATTCATGTCCTCTCCTCCCTTTCACGGTCTCACCAAGACAAAGAGGGAGTGGAGTTGAGAAAAATTTAAAATTGACCACTCTAAACAAGAAAAATCCGCTTTAACGACAGACGAAAATCCAATTGTTTTCACCACTTCAGATTTCAGTTACCCATATACTCCTCTAGATAGATGTCTCATTCTTAACAATTTTACCAATCAAGAATGGTTCACATTGTTCTCTCATGGCCATGATTTTCTAGAAAGAGAAATTATGGCTTCTGGAGAGAGAGAAACCATCACCTTGATAGAGAGGACACTGAGGAGGAGGTTGAACTACAATTTCAATCATGAGTTATTTTTTTAAAAAGACTACTTGTTTCTTGTTTTTATATATTTTGTGATATTTCACGTGTTTTACAATGCATGTTTTAGGATATTTAAGATGTTTCTAGATATCCAATAAGTTTCAAAATAATTTTTAAAGATGTATCACAATATATATATTTTTTTCAATGTCGGGTGTGTTAGCGACAAATGTTTAAGTACATCACCGTTACGGATAAATTTGGAACTGTACAAATGGGCTGATAAAAACCCAATGATTAGGCTCAACTGATCAACCTAATGGACAAAGATCCAGTCAAGCCAACATCTGGTTAGCGAAAACAAACTCTCAGACCATAAGACGCTCAGCTCGCATAGAGAAGTTTTCAGTTCACTGACTTCAGGTCGTCCAACTCATGAAAAAGAGTTCTCTCTCAAGTCACTATTCAATCATAGCCCAAGCTGTTCAGCACTCAGCCTCAGCTTGCCCAAAACAATACCCAGCTTGTGGCATGGTGTGTACGTTGAGTCTTTCCAGCATGACAGCACTCTAATTTAAGAAAAACTCAACTATCTAGTATGTCAGATCCTATTTTTACAGGATTTGACCCTACACTAAAAGATACCTATTTTGGAAAGTGTAATTAATGTTAAATTATTTTCAATTTGTATTGCACTAAAATTGTAGTACTTCTCTCTATAAATAAGGGTTGAAGCTCATTGTAACAGAGAGAACAGACAGAAGAAATAATATACTATTACTCTACCAAATTAAAGAGGGACAGTCGTGAACGTTAGCCATTCTGGTCGAACCACGTAAAAACCGCCTCTTGTATACTATTCTTCCTCTTCCTTTTATCTTATTTTTGCTTTGTTTTCTGTTGTTTGTAGTATTGGTTTCCCAAATCAGAGTTTGACTGAAATCATACGTCGACAATCACGAATTCACGATAATTTAGATGTTTCATGATATATTAAAGACACTTCACAATATTTTTGTTTTCAGCCTTAAATGTGTTCACAAATTTGGTTAATGTTGCTCGACGATATTTAATGCTAAAAAATATTTTATATTTTTTTCAATGTGAAATATCCGGAAAACTTAAAAGAATAAGGTGTTGGAACCAATAATTCAACCAACATAAAATCATATAAAAATACAAGGAAAAACCATGCTTTTATAATATTATAATTATGGTAAATACATTCGTGTAAGAAAACAACATAACTTGACAACAAAATGTTGAGTTTTTAAAAAAATAAGTTTGAAATGGAAAAATAAGTTACAATTCCACATTAAAAAAGAAAACATTTACTTTTAAGTATATAAGAAAAACTATATGAGATAAGTTGTTGAATGACTAATAAGGTTTATATGGGTCTTGTTGGAGCTCCCCACATACATATATATATTTAATTATCAAGACCTTGGGCTCGAGCTCCCTTTAAGTTGAGTTATGGCCTGTCAGCCAAAATTTATTTTATTTTATTTAGTTACTAATTTTTATTTTCGAATTTGAATTTAAATAAAATTTAAAAGTTGTGTCGATTCTAAACAATTATATTGATTTTGAAAAGTCGTGTTCTTACATAATTCTGTTTATAAATAGTCTTCTTCAGTTGTTAACAAATAATTTCTTTTTAAATTTTGTTTTATTTTGACGTTCACTGTAGATTATCTGACTTCTAGGTTGTCTTGCTTCAACACGGAATAATTGATAGTTGAATCCTGAGGGCAATCTCCATTCGTCCTTCAAGCAACAGGAAGGGAAGAAATACTGTCTTAGGACATTGTACACTCACCGTAAATCTCTATCATCTTTGATCGGATTTTTATGTTCAAGTCAGTTAATATTACTTCATTTTTGTTTCTTTTATTTCATCTATTGTTATTGTTATTATTATTATTATTATTTTATATATTATATCTGTAATTTAATACTGATTGATCGTTGTTTCCAACACAAAATCCTTTACTCTAAACAATTAATTTCGGTAAATTTCCACTTAAAAGTTCTGATGCTGCTGTACGAAGCGTATCTTAGAGTGATATGGAGTTCTGAAAAATAAAATTAATATGACAAAACTTTACATGATTCCTCTGCTGAATTTTTAACTTTGTACTGTGGGGTTTCTTTAAAAAGGTGGACTACCTGCACTTTTCATCATCACATCCAATATTTTCCAGTATTCTTTGTGATTTTTCTTGCCTTTCTTTCTTTTATTTGTTTTAATTATTTTTTTTTACATTATCAGTATATATTATAATCATCGAGAGATCAGATCGATAGAACTCTAAGATCGAAACTCAACATTTATTTATGCTTAATTTACTTACATACAAATGGATTAAATGGTAAATATCAATTTTTTTTGTGGATTGGTATTTATGATGAGCCAGTAAAGTGGGCTTCACCAACTTGGGAAGCCACGACTAAGTAATTTGTCTTGCATTTATTTGTAGGATTTTGCTGAATATATATGAGGCTCCTTCCAAACAATAAAGATAAGAATGCTCTAATGTTTACTTATATATAAGAAAGGTCTCTCTTCTCTTATCCATTTATTGTGCATTTTCTCAAAATTACACTTTTTTTTTTTTTAATGATAATACTGAGACACCATGTAACACGTGTGGTGATTGCATAAGTGGTCCGTGCAAATCCAGAAATGAATAAAAAACAAAACTTTGAAAATATGAGATATAAACATTCCAATTTTAGTACTTATTTCATCACCAAACTATAACTCTATCTAAAATTTTCAGTAATTTTAATTGATAGACCCTACCAGACCATAGTTTCGCCCATGTAACACCTAGACCAAAGCCTATCTCTGTGGTTTCCAGCTCTATATTCTTTTTTTTTTTTTTTAATTCTCCTTTATCTTTATCTTTATCTTTTTATTTTTATATGGAAGGACACTGATCAGATACCCCTGAGGACTGTCCGTTTTCTATAGTGTATTGCTGCTATGCATCACATGGCACATTTAACCATTTAATTAACAAATTCGTACATTTTAATTTCCCTTATATAGTAGTAGAGGCACATCGCACATGTACATTCCAATATTTAAACTGTTCTCAACCTGAACATTAGCCAAGCGATATTTGATTACCAATATTAAGTTACCAAATTCATAAGCTTAAGCCAACACATTCAGATCATTACTTATTTAGATGCAAATGTGGTGGGAATTTTGGTACCTTAATATAATTTTTAAAACCGAAAGTTGAAATAAAGTTTCAGAATAATTATTAATACGAATACATAACCAGCCACAACAATCAGTCAAGTATCATATCAAAATGTTATTAAGCACATATTTTTTGTTTGTAAAAATAACATCAAACTCTAAGTTGGGAAATTATCATTATAATTTATGTTCAATGATATAGTCTTCAAGCAAGGATAATTTGAAATGCCGTTGTCTCTTTGACAGCTTAGATCTACTAGGTGTATTGGAACATTGCTTTTGCTTAGAAAATAGGAACTGGAATGCTTTATGCTAGCTACAGATGCAATTAGGGGCCACCATGTTCCATGGCTACATATTTGTTATTAAACAAACACGTAGGCATGGCCTTTAACTTTGTTAAGACTGCCCTTGCAAGTAAGGTATACAACTATACATGTTCAAATTGGCTTTATTCCATCTTCTCACTACTATATATAGTCTGCATGGCGTAACCATAAATCCACACAACTCACATCCATTACTATAGCAGCCAAAAGACTTCCTCACTCATTGAGTCCACTCAAGCTTGTTGAAATTGAAAAGATGCAGCAACTTACAAGGAGTGACCGCATGATGTTCTCTGCATCCGATGACAGTGCCATGATGAAGCAAATTCAAGCCACTCATGCTCCTGATGGCCGCGAGGTTGATGTCAAGCCCATTCTCCAAATCATCGAGGACATTCTGCGCCGTGCCACTCCTAGCATTGATGGTGTTCTAAATGTAACACTTCTTTTACTTAAATTTTATCAGCACATACATAAATAAAATGGAATACTATTGTATTGTCTTGGCTTTTTGCAGGGCACGAGTGGACAAGTGGACACATTGGAGGAAAATACTGGTCTGGCTGCTTTTGAGGGCATGCTTGAAGCATTGTCTTATATAATACACAAAATCTCCTGCGAGGTTATTTTGATTCCCACATTTATTGGAGATACCACTATTATTGCTTATGATCAACTTTTTTAAGTGATAGATTCCATTACAGTTCATTTGTCTGGTTGAATAAATGCTTCTCACTGCTTAAAACTTTTGTGAGAAAAGCACAGGAATAATACTACTCATTTCTAGTTTTACACAATGACATGCATGTTAATATGCGTTATGTGTTGTGCAGCTATCATGCAAGTGCTCTGGAGGAGGAGATGCACATGCAACAACTATGGTGCTATTCAACACACTTACAAACTATTCATGGGATGCAAAAATGGTGCTAACCTTAGCAGCTTTTGCTGTGAATTATGGGGAATTTTGGCTTGTTGCACAGCTTTGCACTACAAATTCGCTGGCCAAACCTGTGGCTTTCCTTAAGCAGCTGCCGGATATCTTGGAGAATTATAACTCTCTAAAACCCCAATTTGATGCAGTAAACAAACTAATCAAGGCGATGCTAGATTTAACCAAGTGCATTATTGAGTTCAAGGAGCTTCCTAGTCAGCATATTTCAACTGACTTACCAGCAATGTCCATTGCCATGATTCATATCCCAGCTGCTGCCTATTGGACTATTCGCAGTATCGTGGCTTGCTCTTCACAGATTGCAAGCCTCATAGGTTTGAGATCCGAGTAAGACATCTAATCCTTGAACTGCTATATCACCAACTAAATAGAACATAATCTGCATGTAGATAGCAACTCTGTACAATTCATATACATATTTCAGGTACATTTCATCAACCACTGAAGCATGGGAGCTCTCTAGCTTGGCTCACAAGGTCAGCAGTATACATGAGCACCTGAAGAAGCAACTCAATCTTTGCCATCAACATATTGGTGAGTCCTAAAACTATCTGCAGCTTGTCATTATCCTGAATTTGAATACAAATTCAACCATAATTGTAAAACCTTGGGATGCAGATGAGAAGAGACAAATGGAAGCTTATTACAATCTAGTCCGCCTTCTCGAAACTGTTCACATGGATAATATGAAGGTACTCAGAGCATTGATTTATGCCAAGGACGATCGCCAACCCCTTGTCGAAGGTTCAACTAAAAACATGGTTTGTTGCCAAATTCCTTTCTTTGATTTCTACTGCCTATAAAAAGTTTAAATTTAAACATAACAGTAGACTTATCTGTTTATACAAACAGGTTCATATTGAAGTATTAAGAAGGAAGCATGTGATGCTGCTTATATCAGACCTTGATCTCTCCCATGAAGAAATTGTGATTCTTGATCAGATGTACAGAGAATCCAAGGCAGGTGGTTCAGATCATTACTATGAAATTGTGTGGCTTCCAGTTGTGGACAAGTCAATTGATTCGCATGAAGGGCTCCAAAACAAATTTGAGCAGCTGCAAGCAATGATGCCATGGTACAGTGTGCACCACCCTTCATTGATCGAACCGGCAGTCATTAAGTACATCAAGGAAGTGTGGCATTTTTCAAAGAAGCCAATCCTAGTTCCCCTGGATCCACAAGGAAGGGTGTTGAACCAAAATGCTTTCAACATGTTGTGGATATGGAGAAATCAGGCCTTCCCTTTCACTAGTGAAAGAGAACAAGCACTATGGAATGCAGAATCTTGGGGGCTTGAGTTACTTGTTGATCGCATTGATGTGACCGTGCTGAATTGGGTAAATATGCATCCTTTCAGATACTCTAAATATGTAAAAATGACATATATTTGTCTCTATAACTTCACATTATATGTTAAATCTTAACAATAAAGTTTTTGCGTTTATCAGATAGCTGAAGGGAAGTACATATGCGTGTACGGCGGTGAAGATATGGAATGGATTAAAAAATTCACAACCGCAGCGAAAAATGTGGCCTATGCTGCCAATATAGCCTTAGAAATGGTTTATGTGGGGAAGAGCAATGCAAGGGAGAGGCTGAAAAGAATCATCACCACCGTCATGCAGGAGAATCTAAGTTACTCCTTGACCGATCCCACATCCATATGGTTCTTCTGGGCACGGTTGGAGAGCATGCTCTATTCGAAATCGCGACATGGCAAGGCTGTTGAGAATGATCACATAATGCAAGAGGTGACGACGATACTTGGTTTTGATGGCAGTGAAGAGGGATGGGCAATATTCTGCTGGGGAAGGTCTAAAGAGATGGCTAGAGCCAAGGGAGACAGAGCTCTAACTAGCATGTTGGAATTTGAAAGCTGGAGTGAGGAGGCTAGTCAGAGTGGTTTTGTGCCAGGACTCAACTACTATCTGCAGAAACTTCACACCCCACACCATTGCAACCGCCTTATACTTCCAGGAATTGATGGAGAACTTCCTGGAAAAGTGACCTGTGCAGAGTGTGGCCGCATTATGGAGAGGTTTTTCATGTACCGCTGCTGTGTCGACTGAGCAACAATTTCTAGCTTGACATGGAAAAATGCTTGCGCTTAGGCTTTTAGCTCAAGTGGTAAAATTTGTATTACTTGTTTCTTTTCATTTTGCTTTATTTATTTGTTGCGATTAGAAAGAGGTAATGTTCTGTTGTCTGGGTGAGTTTGTGTGAAATGTTCAGGACTCGATGGCCTGTGTTACTGTCTTGGCCAACAGTATTGTACTAGTTTATGGTGTGTGAAAAGATTTTGATCTTTATAATTATGTGTTTGCATCCTACATATGGCCTATTATAAAAAAACTCTGGATGAAATATAATTTCGTGCCAGTAACTAAATTATAAATTCATTTCATAAAAGGGTATTCACTAAAAATAAATAAATCATATGTTGACGAATTCTAGTGAAATACAATGATCTTTTCGATTTTGTTTGGTAACGTATGTCAAGCTCCTCATGTACTCAAATGGTAGGTAAAAGAGAAATGGTGAAATTGGTTACTTGCATGATAAGTTTTGATATTCAGTTGTTGTTTGAACTGAGGCCCTTTAAGTTCAATATCGGGCTCCGACACTGGATCCCCAAGACTACACCACTTGGATTAAATGTCCAAAAGAATATTTCTTCCGCTTAGCCTAGGATGAGGGGACAATTTCACCAAATGAAAAAAAAAAATCCATATAATTTTGTGACATTTCACTTTCATTCTAGAGGTTTAGATAAAACTGTTAGAAAAAAATATCTACGTTTTATCACATATCATTTAAGTTTCTAGATTTTGAAAAAAAAAACGTATACAATCCATGTCAGTCAAAATTAAGACTCAAAAGTCTTCTTCCTAAATTTCTTTACGTACAATTTTGTGTAAGTTCATCTCATTGCATAATCTATCACAAAACTCTCCTGTTTATGATATTCACAAAGGCAAGATAGAAAACCAAACCTAAAAGAGACTGTCCAAATTTAAGAGAGTAAGCACCCGAAACTTTATTTATCATTTTTCATTGTTATTTGAAAGCTTTATTTCCAAGCTTAAATTTCTTTATATAGAAATAAAAAGAAAAAGAAACAAAAAGACGTTCAACTACATACTTTTACAGATACTGTAATCTAACTTACATGGAATAGCCACACTGAGTTTACAACCAAAAAAAAAAAAAAGCCCTCCTCCCTGCCGTAAAAGTCTCCAAACAAGTTGAAGTTTTCAACTGCTGTTTTGGCGTATAATATTAGGAGTGAAAACCTAAACAACCTCAATGTATCGAACGAATATTCAAGTTTCACAAGTTACAACCTTGTTTTCTGCCGGCAGATTACCTGCAAAATCCCTTTTCTATTCATTC
Source organism: Dimocarpus longan (assembly GCA_022984855.1). Lineage (NCBI taxonomy): Eukaryota > Viridiplantae > Streptophyta > Magnoliopsida > Sapindales > Sapindaceae > Dimocarpus > Dimocarpus longan. The sequence continues at coordinate 11,037,577 of CM041024.1, forward strand.
TATAACATTTCCCTTTTCCTTACCAAAAGAAAAGGAAAAAAAAAAAGGATAATCCTAAAATACATGCTCTAGTTTAGGACAATATCCATTTTAATACTTAAGTTTCATTTTTGTCTAAATTACCCCATACCGTTAGTAAGTTAACAGAAAAGTTGATAAAATTACGAAATGACAATTTTAACCCTGATAAAACATTTTTATCTAAAAAAATAAAATAATTACGACATAATATTTTGAATTAAAAAAAAAATTGATTAAAAAACGGGAGATTCATCAGACCATTTTCATCTTCAACCTCTTCAACGTCCATCTCTATCATCATCAATCTTCATCACCAACCATTCAACACACCAGCCATAGACTCTATCAGACCATCGCTGCCGACCACCAACTCTTTCTTTTTCCTCTTCCCCCTTTCTTTTTTCTCTGGCCCTATTTATGGGTTTTCAATCACTGGAAACCCAGAATTTTCTGACTAGAAAGCCAAAATTTTGCTGGGTTTCTAGAATCCATCATCAACCCAAAAAAAATTTGCCACATCAACCCCATCATCCATCATCAATCATCAACACCATTATCATCAATCATTAACACAATTACCAACCAAAATCAAAATCATCTTAAATCAACAACCAAAATCAATCAAAGTCAGCAACTAAAATCAACCAAGAAGAGGCACGGCACCGCAACCAGCTAACCACCAGCGAGAAGAAATACTACTAGGGGAGATCAAGAGGAAGAAAGTGCGTCTAAGTGATGGACCGGTGAGGGAGAGCAAGAGAGAGAGAGTCGTCCGTGTGAGGGACCGACGATGGCCAGGAAAGACTTTGGAAATGGACAGCAACCCGGCGAGAAGACGAGAGTGGGTGAGGGGACGGTGAGATCTGGTCTGGTTGGGAGAGGGGAGTGTGTCGAGACTCGACGATGGTGGAATGGGTGACTTTGGAAATGGACAGCAACCCGACGAGAAGACGAGAGTGGGTGAGGGGACGGTGAGATCTGGTCTGGTTGGGAGAGGGGAGTGTGTCGAGACTCGACGGTGGTGGAATGGGTGAGCCAAAGTCATTGGCGGTGAAGATGGGTGGCGACAGCGATAAGATCAGTGGAAGAAGAAGAAGAAGAAACGAGAAGGGAAGAAGAAGACACAGAGAGATAGATTGGTGGCGTCGGCGACGATAAGGAGAAGAAGAAGATGAACAAAATAGTTGTCTGGTTTCTGATTTTAACTTTTTAATTGTAATATTATTTTGTTTATTTATATTATTATTATATTTTAAATGATTTTAGTATTATATTATTATATTTTAAAAAATTTATCTATTTTCAATTTTAATATTATATTTTTATTAATTAATTTTAATTAATTTTTTATCGCATTTTCCTTTTTGCCCTTGAAGTTAAACGGTCAACAAAGTCAACCTAACGGTATCTGTAACCGTCAAGGGTATTATCGTCATTTTACGTGCCTTCAGGGGGTATTTTGAATGTTTTTACTAACATTAGGGGGAATTTTGGATAAAAATAAAAACATATATGGTAAAATGGACATTTTTATAAACTAGAACAGGTTTTTTGGGATTATCCCAAAAAAAAAATGTACAAACTGAGACAGAATGACAAAGAAAGTCCACAATATTTTTGTTAATAGTTTATAATTATAATCATTATCATTTATTTAATAAACCTTCATCGAATAAATCTCATTTGTCCTAATAATTAGTATATATTGTAAGTATTTTGGCGATTATGGATAGAAATGGACAAAAGCCCAAAGATGAGGCCCACTGTGTTGTTCTATAAGGGAAAGCCTAAAAGTGCAGGTCAAACTGGTCAGAAGTCAAAGGAAGGAGCATATGGTTGTCTACTAGCCTATGCACCCGAGCACATCTGATTATGTGGATGATCGTTTTTATCGCTGAGAAACCAGTTGAGAATATGAAGGTTTGATCGAATGACAAAACATAAAGACTATCTGGTTGTTAGCAAAAGGCTGCTTGATAAATACTTTTTAAAAGTTATCGGAGCGATCAGGAAGTCCTCGCGTCTGTTCCATAGTTGGAAGGGCAGATGAATCTGTTCGTTTGAGGAAACATCTGATCGCTGAAGCAGTCTGCTCGCTGGTGTAATATCTGATCGCTGAATGTGCTGCCCGCTCAATGTGCGCGCTAGAGTTAATCAGTTGACCTTTTGGAAGGCGAATCAATTCAATTTAGGAAATGAGTCAACTTACTTATTCTCATGCAAATCGAATCACGACATTCTTGACAATTGTCATATATGTGGTAGAGATAATCTTGAGAGATATTATCTTAATTAATGTAAATTATTTTTTGCCTTATCTGTAAGATTCTTAAACCTATTCAAGTTGTAACATCTCCACTATAAATAGGAGATAAAATTCGGTGTAAAGGACAGAGTGAAATAAATACAATTACTCTGAAAGAGAAAATAGGTAATTGTCGTGGACGTACGCCATTATTTCGTCGAACCACGTAAAAACCTATTGTGTTCTATTTGCTTTGGTCTTGGTCATACTTGTTTCGTTTGTAGTTTGTTGTTTCGTAAGTATTGAACTTAAAGAACCGAGTTGATCGAAATTAAGTGTCAACAGTATAATAACTGTTTTGAGTCTTTGACGACAAAGTAGAACCAAATGGACATGAAAGCTGCAGAGGATTAATATAACATAATTAAATTAAAATAAATTGGTCAATTTTAAAGTAAACGCATGTTTTTGCATGAGTCGTCCAGCGTGACAATCGGGATAGCCACAAAATTAGAAAAATAAAAAATGTAAATTCAACCTTGAGTTGAGGGAACTTACCTCATCAATTTCAACATTTCCTGTTCACATTCACAATCACGACTGAGTCTTTACTCTTCATCATCATCAAGGCCCCGAGAAGATAACAATCTGTTGATCCGACGGCTATAATCTGTTTATCTTACAGCAATCATTTCGGACTTATATGTCAGTTGCTATTACAGTTTATTTGGTGGCCCCAGTTTCCAAGTCTTTCAACTTATCCTGGTCTGGCTCGGAAATAGTCCATGGACAGGGGTCCGTCGTGACCCCATACCTTTAATCCCCATTTTTTTATTTTAATATCAATTAAAAGATTAAATTTAGATAAAATTATCTCTTAATTATATTTTAAAATAAAAGTGTAATTTGATCTTTTACTATTAAACATCAGTGTTCTTATAACTACAACTTATATGATAATAAAATAACTATTTTTTAAAAACACATTTAATTTTTTATATATAAAATTACTTGAGTCATTGTCAATATTTGATAATTAGCGTAACGAACACTTGGAAACTCAATGCACTATTTATATAAAAATAAGCGAGGAAAGAAAAACATTGCTATTGTGAGGTGGCAAGTGCCGTTTGTAGACGATGTCAACTTCAAGAGATCAAGATGATGACCCTTGATCCAAGGGCTGTGAGAATTGGCAATCGGCTTGTTGGACGCTCTAGTTGACTTGACCGTCCCCCCCACTAACCTGTTGCTGGAGTTGACTCGGCGACTTCGTGGTAGCTTCCATTTATTTATCATTTGGTCCTCCTCACTCTGCACTTTTGTGGACGGCTTTTCTAAGAAAAAATGGCACAAAACACACCACTGTGTTTATTTTTTTGAAATACTGAAAAAGCAAATTTTAGATAATATATTAACACTCTTTTCAGAGATAATTTATTAACACTCATGGAAACTTCTTAAGCATAACTTAGCCCAAAAACCCAATTATTATGATATTATTCTAATTATATTATTTTTATCCAAGTCAAACATTAAATTCAATTTTCAATTTTATTTCTATATTCACTCTTTAGTACACATTAGTTTTGCTTAAACTTTTCAAATTTCTCAAAGATTGGTGTGAGGGAATCCGATCCCAAATCTTGTGCTTGTGCTTCACTGTATAAAGCTATAATAAACTAAGTTATCCACGACTTAAAATTTCTAATTCAACCCAATGTTTAAACTTGTAAAAAAATGAGGTGACTTTTAAGGTTGATTTTATTTTTAACAGACATGCTCAATCAACCAACGTGAAAACCGGTGCAGCCAATTCATACTACAGTTCCTTTTTTTTTTTAAAAAAAAAAAAGGAAAAATCAACAATTTAAAATCCATCCTAAATTTCTGCGTGGAAGAAAAACTTCAACAGTTAAAATGGGGTCCACTATGCAGGTTTTTTCCACACGGTTTGCGATATTAAAAATCTTCAAATTCATACACCGAACCAACCCAACTTAAAAAACCACATTGTAAGCACCATATGATCTCTCGCTTGTAGTTAGTTGCCTACACCACCCGAAACTTCTGCCAACAAAACAATGGCAGTCTCTTCTGGCAAAACCCACCTCTATCTCTTCACTCTCCTATCTCTCCTCTTCGTCACCACCCAAGCAAGGCTCATTCTCGACCGTTCTGATTACAGAGCCCTCTCCAACATCCAAAAAGACCTGGGCGTCGTCAACGGTCAACGCCTCTCTTCCACCAACCCATGCAACGACGCCGGTGTATTCTGCGAGAGGAGGCTCTCCGACAACAACACTTACGTCCTCAGAATCACCAAACTGGTCTTCATTTCTCACCAGCTAAATGGGTTCCTTTCTCCGTCAATCGGACGGCTCTCGGAGCTCAGAGAGCTCTCTCTAGCCAACAATACCCTCGTTGACCAGCTACCGTCTGAAATCGTTGACTGCAAGAAGCTTGAAATTCTTGACCTCCAAAACAACCAATTTTCTGGCAAAATCCCATCAAACCTTTCTTCATTGGTACGACTCCGAGTTCTTGATCTTTCCGGGAATAAGTTTTCAGGAAACCTGAAATTCCTGAAATATTTTCCGAACCTGGAGCGTCTTTCTCTGGCAAACAATCTATTTTCCGGGAAAATCCCACCTTCTATACGTTCATTTCGTAATCTTCAATTCTTCGATTTTTCGGGGAATAGTTTCCTTGAAGGACCAGTACCAGTGATGAGCACAGTTGGATCCTCAGCGTCTCAATATCCAAAACGGTACACTTTAACCGAGGATACAAGAAGGAACCATGGTACTGGAGCTCCAGGTCCAGCTCCAGGTCCAAGTAACGCGAACTCCTCTGGTGCTAAGTCTCCTGCTCCAGCAGCAGCAAATGAGAAAAAGCACAAAAAGAAGAATACTAGAAAGAAGGTAGCTGCGTGGATTCTAGGATTTCTTGCCGGAGCAGTGGCAGGTACTCTATCTGGGTTTGTGTTCTCTGTGCTATTTAAACTGATATTGGCGGCAATAAAAGGTGGAGGGAGAGATCCTGGGCCTGCTATATTTAGTCCATTGATTAAAAAAGCTGAGGACTTGGCTTTCTTGGAAAAGGAAGATGGTCTTTCTTCTCTGGAGATGATTGGACAAGGTGGGTGTGGACAAGTGTACAAGGCTCAGTTACCAGGAAGTGATGGGAAGATGATCGCTATAAAGAAGATTGTTCAGCCTCCAAAGGATGCTGCAGAGTTGACCGATGAAGATAGCAAGCTGTTGAACAAGAAAATGAGGCAAATTCGGTCTGAGATCCAAACCGTGGGTCAAATTAGGCACAGAAATCTTCTTCCCTTGTTGGCTCATTTGTCGCGACCTGATTGCCATTTACTTGTGTATGAATTCATGAAGAATGGAAGTCTGCAACAAGTGTTGGATGAAGTCTCTCGAGGAACCAGGGAGTTGGATTGGTTTGCTAGGCATAAGATCGCGCTGGGAGTGGCAGCAGGGCTTGAATATCTTCATATGAGCCATAGCCCGCGTATTATTCACAGAGATTTGAAGCCAGCGAACGTGCTTCTTGATGATGATATGGAAGCCAGAATTGCAGATTTTGGGCTTGCAAAGGCAATGCCTGATGCTAATACCCATATCACGACTTCAAATTTGGCAGGAACTGTGGGATATATAGCCCCGGAGTATCACCAGACACTGAAATTCACAGACAAATGTGATATATACAGCTTTGGGGTGCTGCTAGCAGTTCTCGTGATGGGAAAACTACCATCTGATGAGTTCTTCCAACACACTGAGGAGATGAGTTTAATTAAGTGGATGAGAAATGTGATGACTTCTGAAGATCCTCAGAGAGCAATTGATCAAAAGCTCATGGGCAATGGGCTTGAGGAACAAATGCTTCTGGTTCTCAAGATTGCATGCTTTTGCACTCTTGATAATCCAAAAGAGAGACCTAACAGTAAGGATGTTAGGTGCATGTTGGATCAGATTAAGCATTAATTATGCAAGGGGACTTTTGTTTTTGTTATCATTATTATCTCCATGATCAGCTGTAAGCTAAACCTGAATGTAACTCAGTCTGGATTCGATCTCATAATATCTAGCACAAGAAGAGATCTTATCAGTTGAATTTACCAGTACCCATATATAAAGTAGTGTTTGTGGATTGTAAGAATAAGCATACTTGTGATGAACAGCGTATGCTATAGTTTGTGAAATTAAATCTCTAAGATTATAATGGTCCCCCATTCTGTTATGCTGGCAATGATATTGTTTATCAAATTTACATGCATGACTCTTAAGCGTGATGAAAATTGGCAGACAATAATACCACTTTCAACAATCATGGCAGAACAGGAGTGTGCTGTAGAAAACAGGGAAAGCATGAACCTTAACCGAAGCAGCAGTACTAGTAAAGGAAAAGATTGCAATATATGTCTTGAAGATAAAAAGTTTACAATATTTAATGACTAATGTGATAGTTAATTGTACACCCAGTTAGTAACATGATGACTTTCTTTGTGTATGTACTAAATACGCAAGGGTGAAAACTGTTTCACTGTATCTGACAAAAATAGCCAGCCACTGACCTGGTTAGGATTATACTCATTTATTTTATACTCATCTGTCATAAATCACTGGAGCACCACATTAAGTTCTTTAGCTAAGGATAATCAATTGCAATATCTTATTGGATCCTTTTTGGATTCCATATGATTCATTGATCCCTATATACTAAAAAATAAATAACCAAATAAAAGCAGCAATGCATCACGATCAAGCCTTCAATTTTGATAAAAGCTGTTGTAAGAAAGTCTTGCACGTTGTACTCAGGAAAAGCTTAATAATTCATTATAAGGCATATCCAAACAAAATTAAGAAAGCGAAAGTTCAAAGTAAATCCACATAGGTCTTTACAAGATCAAAAAGAGAGTGCTTTCAATCGAGCAACCAATCAAGTTTCACGCATCTGCTTAACTACTTTTCTATTGTTTCCTCCTTTTTTGTACAGACAACTCTGATTCATCTGTCCCAAGTTCACAAACACGATTCACAAGAAGAACATTCACAGTGAGAACAACGGTGAAGGCAGGCCTAATTTTTACACCTTTGACAGTCTTAAATGATGTGCTTAGAATCTGATGTTCATAATAAATGCCCAATATATAATTCTTCTTACACCCCGTTTGTCTACTTATTTATTTGACAAAAGAAAGGACAAACCCAACGTAAACACAAGAAAGCAGTTTGAAATCAAAACAAGAGACCGGTATCTGCTGAAAGCAGAAGCTAGAGATCAACCAACTTCATTAACTCTGTCAGGCTCAACAGTTAAAAAAGAACTCCTTTTAGAACCAGAACGATTCTAGACACTTTAATCTCTTTTGATTAAATCAAATGCCTCATTGGTTGGATCATTATCAAGGTAAAAAAAAACTCATCCAGCATTGCGAATTGGTTTCGCATCAGGCCGTGACGAACAAAATAGTAGCACCACCAACTCACCCAAAAATTCTAATATTGGCAACGATTATTTTGATGACACCAAACCGAAATAATCCCATTCCCATAGATGACACATCTATCATAAGAAAATTCGATTGATTTTAACTAAATCTAATGCATCCAGCACCAATCCCACATGGAATAAAGTTACCAAAGGAGAAACTGTGACAAAGTAATAAGTCTTGAAGCTAACAAAATATATTGCAGACACAGAGAACCACTTTCCATTTCATAAACTTTGGAGCTGGTGTTCAGCTGAACAATTGCAAATGCATCCAGCAACAGTAGGTAAATAGCAATCAACCATAAGTCTCACTCACAGAGAGCGAAGAACATCTATGATTTGAACAAGATAAAAATGTAAACACAAGTTCATTGACAAACATAAAAAAGCAGGTTAGACAAATCATAAATTCTATTAATGGTAATAAATCAAAAACATTAAAAGTCTCAAAATTGATGACTGCACTAAAACTTCAATATTAACAAGAAAGTTAAACCAAATTCTCCAAGATTACTTTTACTAACCAAATTATCTTCTTACAACAACCTATATTTTCAAAATGCAGAGCCAGGTATCCCAAGAGACCTTAAAAATCCAGAAGCAACTGAGGAAGAATTCTCTCCAAATGAGTTGCTTCGATCTTAGTGACACCCTCGGCTTCAGCTATTAAAGCAGCACGATTCACTGCTTCTGCATTATTAACATAAAGGTTTTCAACAATGTTATAACAGGGAAACACAAATTCTTCACATAATTAGGAAACCAACCAATTGAAACTTGGAATTCTAAAACCTGAAACAAAAAGTCGAAGAAGTTCACAACTGAGCTTCAGCGCACGTGCATTAACTGCAACAAGATATTGATTATTATTTATTCCCAATCTTAATAATCATTTGAAAATAATAGGTTATGAAAAGAATTAAGTACCAGAGGTGGGACGATTTTTCTTGGATGATCCAACGCCTACTTGCTTCAATAAATATTGATAAGACACGAATAACACAATTTAGGTTAAGTCAGAGTTATAGTAAAATGAAAGAATATGCGAGAAATACAAAAATTAAAAAAATTTAGGCAACATTAAATTTTAGGTTTAGGAGTAAAGGGCAAAACCTCGGAGTCCATGGCAACATTGGCCCCGTTTCTCTCACGCTCTGTAATGGGCATGATTTAAAGGAGAAAATTAGGGAAAATATGAAGGCGATAGAGGTGATAAAACAGAACAGAGTGAGAATTACATACCCAGAGATTTTCTGGTCCATATGTGCTTGCAAATCGCGTGAATCAAATCCTGAACGGTATAGGCACAAATGACTTGACATTAGATACTAGGAGATCATCATTCGTGTTGAAATTAAATAAAAGGCCTTACCGGATCAAATGTTTCGTCCTCCATTTTCTGAAGTCTGCTGTAACTGGCAGTCATTCTCTTATTTTCTCACCACCGTTTTTAATTATTTAAAAGATTACGGTACACCATCACCGACATGCCCTTATAGCTCAGTGGTAGAGCGTCAGTCTTGTAAACTGAAGGTCCGTAGTTCGATCCTGCGTGAGGGCACTTTTTCAAAAATTTTATCATTTTTCTGAGAAAACGACGTCGTTTATTTTCCAATGCAGCCGGAGTAAAACGACGCTGTTTCTTGTTGTGAAACCAGAACTCAGAACAGAAGGCATCAAAATTCAAGGGCTTGAATGTGTATATATTACGCAGCCTTAGGCCAACGCAACCCTCAATCTCTCACTAAAAGCTAATGGTTATGTGAATCTCATTGCATTCAGTGTCCACAAATTATGGCCAATCTAATCAACAAGCTCTCTAGAAGCAGATCAAGTTTAAGAATTTTCTCAAATATCAAAACCCTATCAGAGCTCCCAAAACCCACAGTCACGCTCTTTAACACCAACAACCCAATTCTATGTTTAGACTCCAAGACGACAGACAAGCCAATATCTACTCAAAAGCTTCCATTTTACCCGAGTTTCCCATTTGGGTATTGCTTGAATCCGATTTCCTCATCTGGGTTTGATCAATTGGAGACGCTTGAGGCCGAGAAGGTGGAGAGTGACGATGCCAGAACCATTTGGGCAGATAGTGTGAAGAAGAAGAGGAAGAAGAAGATGAACAAGCATAAGTACAAGAAGCTTAGGAAGCTCCTCAGACGAAAAACTTAGAAGACTCTTTGGTGAGAAATTTGTGGTTTTGTTTAAGCATCAAAGTTTAGTTTTTGGGTTAGACTATTGAAGTCTCTTTGAGAGGCAGTTATCGTTTTGGAGTATTTTAAGATGTGTTATGATATGATGCATTGAGGAATTGGAAAATTTTATTGATTATCGATAAGTGAGATGAGTCAGATGACAATGCGATTAATGTATTGGTGCTCACATTATTCGTTTTCATCATACGCAGTTAACAGGAAGTTGCCTCTTTTATACATAGTTGATCTTTTGTGGTGTGTTAATTTCATTGGAGATATTAATGTGACTGGTTTTATATATATTTTTGTTGAATTTGCTCTTAGAATCAAGCCTATCTGGACTTGTTATCTGATGCTAACCGCCTGAAATTATGTCTTTTCTTTGTGTCAAATCTCTCCACACTTGTGCAAGAAATATACGAACTACTTTTACTTTACTGTGCGAAGCTTTTAGAGTGATTTGTTTTGTGAATCAATGGCAGAATGATATCTGCTTATTGATGAATAATAAGAATTATTCAAACTCTTAGTCATATGGGTTCGTTATTTTGAATTTTTTAACCAAGAATGGTTCACCTTGATTGAATTAAATCATGTACTATGAAGGAGTTTGTTTGTGGAGTGTTACTGAGTATGCTGTATAGTATGGATCTTGGCAAGTTATCGACAAACTCTGTAATTCAGTATTCATTGATAAATGAAGGATGTTTTAAGAGTATTATTACCAAAACCTGGAAAGACATAGGATGAAATGTGTCAAATGCAGAACCAAACAGCACACGCTAGAAGAGTTAAGTATAGTTGCCGTATCAGCAACTCCCATTGTGTGCATCGAGGAGAAGGTGCTTATGAATCTTCTTCCTATTCGAATTATGATTTACCAACCTTAATGTATTTAGCATATGTGAATGCCGCTCATTTGATTTAGTTGATGTTTTCTTTTAGATGTGAAGGTTTCTTGTAAATTTCCTTGTTAGTGGAGGTCAACCATGTGAAAGGGAATTGCTGTTCGTATTTTCATAGATGACATCCCTGTTTACATTGATAGACAACAAGTATTTCTAATTTGGTTCTGTTTCCCCGTTCCCAATGTTTAATGTTTCCTTTAACAGGATGTTAAAGGGTTTCTGCATGATGCAAACTTTCATCAATGACTATCCCATTTAGAGGATGGCATATATCCCCCAGCCAGCCTGGTCAGCTAGCTGACCTCAGGCCAGATGGATCAGGTAATATGCAGATATATGCATCCTAGAGGCAGGGATGAATCTAAGCATGGTATTTTGCCCCTTGATCGGTTATCTGACTGGATTCCCAGCCTTTCATAATTTTTATAAAATTAAAAAATAGTTTTTGAATGTAAAAATAATAATATGGAGAAAAACATTACTAAGTTACAACTTCCTCTGATTTTTCATGGTAGACCCAGAAGATACTGGGCATGCTTTTTTTTTTTTTTTTGTGTGTGTGTATGGTTGGAGTGTAATTCAAAGGTTAGTGTATACTAGATCTTGATTAATGGCCAGGACTATTTGTTAATGTGTATGGAGAGTAAATGCACAAAGATGATGGTAGTGTCTGATAGGAGTTGCTCGTGTTTGTCTAGAATGTAAGTTTCGAATCAAAACCTGAAGTCCCATCACATAATTAGATTAGTTGCTGTCTTGCTGAACATAACAGTGAGACAATATGAGTTTAGAGTGGAATAATTATATGATGGCAGGTTTTCTTGGCACTGACCCCTGATTTCTGGTGGATGATACTGCAGTCTTCAGTATGTTCTTTCATATGATCAACGAGTTAAGTAGCTTCTCAAAGAATGAAGGGTTGGTTTGATGGAGGAGAAGGGGTGAGGCAAGTTAGTCTGGTGGATATATATATGGATAATTTTTAAGAGGTTGAAAGATCCATCCGCAGAAGAGAAAGAGATCTAGGTATAAGATATAGTATCCAGATGACTGGCCGGGTAATGGATAGTCCTTTGAGAGGTTGGTTCTGGGTACCCTCCTACCTAGACCAAGTCTGCTTTTATGCCAACCTTATTGCTATCAGCGTTGTACCTGCCTTTCTGGTAATCATTTCCTTGATCACAAAAGAGATTTTTCAACTTAATTAGTGATTGCTTTGGTAATTTCAAGGCAAATTTTCAACTTGTGATATAATATGTGATTACGCATAATTACAAACTTGACGCTTTGGTTTTCATTCAAGTGGTTTAGGAAAGGCCAATCTTGTTCTTATGCAGGCAAGCTGGGTCTGAACTATTCTGATCCCATCTTAACATCTCTTCAACATATCCATTTATAGCTTTGTCATTTAACAGTTGCTTGATAAATTCTTTGGAGTAGGACATTTTTCTCTAACTGAATAGAAGTGGATTAAGGAATTGTAGTCGGGTTGAACTTAGCAGGGTTACTGGCAAGTGGGATACGCTAGGTGTCAAAAACAAACTCTGCATGTAATTTCCACTTTGCAAAGTCAGCCAGTTACTTGTAGCTATCCCTCTGAATGTTTATTGACATATAGGACACCTCTCCTTATCTAAAAGGGGAATCAGTGTTTGTCAGACCCTCTTTTAGAGCATCGAATTGGCCTTGAAACCAAAATGTTACTGGCCCCTTGATCAACCTAGCCGGGGACCACTTGTCATTGAGCCAAAGCTCATTGTTTCATCAGACTTTGCACTTGAACTGAAACAATTGATTCTTGAGCCTAGATATGCCATGATAAAAAATAAAAAACTAAAAATTGGTTTGTTGATTGATGTTAGGTGTAAGACAGCATTATTTAGAAACACCAATCATAATACGTGCATTATTTTTCTTGTGACACTCAGAGGGAGACTGCTCAGACTGCATTATTTATTTGTTATAACTAGACAAATGTTGCACCTGTGGAAAGCATTATTTAGACTATTTTAGTGTAACAAATTTGTCCTCAATTGATTAATGGTGGTATCTCAGAGGAATATTTAGGGGAACCACAGTGGCCAGTAAGGTATTTAAATTAACCTCAATCACTGATTAGATGAGACTTTTAATTATGGAGACTTGTGTCGATCAATTAGTGGATATATTAAGAGCTGATTTTCAATTGTTATCATTCATGAGAAATGAGATTGGCTGTTAATGTGTTTCAATCCTGAGCCTCCTGCCTTGGCACGAGTCTTGCACGTGTTTATACCTAATAACGTTCTTAATTACAATCATTCATGATGATGATTTTTTGTGTGATTTGCATTTGTGAACTAATTGATAATTTAGTGGGACACCTAGGTCCCAGGTCTGCAATAACTAATACGAGGACTTTGACAAAAACGATGAGGAATTGTATTTCGGAAAAAAAAAAAAAATATAAGGAATTGCATAAAGCTAGTTGTGATTTATTTATTTATTATTATTATTTTTTAAGTTGTGAGTTATGATTATCAATGTGGATTCATTTTCTATGTATCGAATTCTTACCATATTTTTCTGCATAAAAGAACTCTCACTCGGATTTTAACATTTGGATCTATAATACTGATAACATGAGACATGATGAGATTAATTTAGTATATTTCTCTCACATTTATATCCTAAAGATTGTGGATTAAAATCTTTTCTCCATCCTCAAACTCGAAAGGCAAGTTTACTAGTTTTTTTTTTTTTTTAAAAAAACACTGTTAATATGCTGCTTAAAAAGGATTTAAAATAATTGTGGTTTTCTGTCATAGTTACTAATGTGTATTATTTAATCACTTTTATCTTTTAGTAGATTGTTAATATCAATAGATGCAATTATCAGCACCGATCAGAGTTCTTTCTTTTGTGCTATTTCTTCTAATCTTTTTGTTTTTAAATTTATGTTTTCTGATTTTTACACACCACGTAATAAAATATGAAAGTGAAAAAATAACTAGATTGTAGTATTCGTGAGGATTTTTTTTTTTTTAATAAAAAGCATTTGTATCTTATGCATCTTATTAACAATTCATGTATTACATAATGTATATCAATGCATTTTAGCTGTCACTGCTATTAATTGAATACAATAGTCGGGATAGACAGAAGTAGATACGAATAAAGAGGAACGAAGCCGCGAAATGACGTGAGAAATTACGCAAAAAGAAGGGTTCGGATAACCCCAACTAAAGAATTGTTAAAAGGGCGTGTAAAACTCGCATTTATTTGTCCAATTTTGATTAAATTAGGTTAGTGGTAAGTGCTATTCCACTCTTTCCCCACCAATCAGGAATGCTGCAGAGAAAGCTGACAACTAATCAACTTTATTCACCAATCAACCTTCTTTGCCATCATATTTCTCAACATTTAACACAAAACCTCTCTTGCAGACATTTTGGATTTGAAAATTTAATTGAATATTTTTGGACTTTTAAAGTGGTGTGAGGCTGAAAAGATGTCGGTCTAATGATATGAATTGTAACAACAACTTAATGAATACACGAAACACAAAGAAAGCATGTGACGGCAACCTTAGTATGAGTTTCCTTGAACTCGGCAGCCGGCATGCACTTTATAAAAACATTTAGACACAGTTTGTGACCACGTGAGAAGTGTAGGCAATCATTAATTAAGTGAACAGAAGAAACATGAAGTCAACAGTGGGTCGACTAAAGCATGCAACATTATGCCTATCAATGTCTGAATATAGTTTATTAACATGGCAATAAGAACGTTCGCCTTTTGGGTGGCGAAATTCCACTCTAAAGCAAGGAACGCTGTATTATTAAACTTAGTTGCTCATCACATCTTGTGTCGTCACTATAACCAAATAACATGTGATTAGGACATCCTCGATATTGCAAAACGAACCTGACACAATGATATCAACCTTCAAAATTTTAATGGAAGTGGATCAACTTTTTGAAATGATTTGGCAGGAAAAGAGAGTTTAAACATTACAATATATCAATGCACTTAGTGAACCACATGATTAGAATTAGAACTACGTTCAATTCATTGTATGTATACAACTAGCAAGTAATGGCATCAGACAATAGAGAATATAAAAATGTAATAAAGTAACATAAATACCTAATTATCAACTTTTATGTACTCCATTTGGAGACGAAACGGACTTTTTCTCGACGGTTTTACTACTCGAAACATCCCACACTTTGATTTCTCCATCAAGACTTCCGCTACAAAGCGTAAGGACGCCGTTACAAGCACCTCTTTGAATGGATACCAACGACTTCACTGGTTTTTCGTGACCCTGTAAAATATTCAAGCAACGGTAACCGTTCTTCCCGCGCTGCCAAATCCTGGCCGTTCGATCAGCTGATCCACTCACCAACAAATCCTCCACGTTGATCAAGCACAACACAGCTCCTGTGTGACCCCTCAACTCTTCCAAAAACACCACGTGATTAGCATTTTTCTCTATCTCCCAAACCACTATCGAACGGTCACAACCGCCCGAGAACAACAGCGAATCGTCACCATTCAACGCCAGTGCATTAACGCTCGATTTGTGCTTCTCCAACGTATCAACTAACGCGTGTCTTCTCCCTTCCTCGACTCTCTCCCAAACCCTAATACGTCCGTCCGATGAACCAGTGTAAACAACGCCGTTATCGGAAACCGCCACGGCGTTTACAGCGTCTTCGTGCGCCCTAACAGACTCCAGGCATTTATAGCTCTTCGCATTCCATATCTTGAAACTTTTGTCCCAAGAAACCGAATACATGAACCCTTGTTTGACGACCAAATCAGAAACGGCGTCACAGTGCTCGACCCAGAGCCGCTTCTTGTGGCGTCTGACTCTGACGTAGTTCTTGGGCAGCATGAAGTGAAGAAGACGGTCTTTAATAGTCGGGAGTGTGGAGACAAGTTGGTGTTGCTTGGAGGGAGTGATTTTCCAGACTCTGATCTTGGAGTCCTGATGAGCAGTGAAGACTCTTGTGTTGTCGAAAGCAATACACTTGACGGACCCTGAATCCGAATCGTTGTTGAATGTGTCGATGTGGGTGTAGATTGATAAGTCATAGACGTTGATGTCGTTGAAGGAGGCAGCGTAGAGAAAGTTGTTGTGGGCTGCGAGGCAGCTGATAAGACCTTGTGGGATTCTGAGAGTGGCAACACAACGGTCGTTCAGAGTTTCAGAAGCGAAAGTGTGCATGTGAGAGTGAGGAAGGGAAGACATGGCTGATGAATTATTAACTTTGGAGTGAAAAATGATGTCAAATAAATAATGGAGGGAAGGTTGAGGGTGTGGCACAGGTTGCAAGGTTAGTGGAGCAATAAAATAGTAAGGGGTTTTCATGGAGGTGAAACGTGGCAAGCGTAGCAATGGAAGTTTGATTTGGTTGGTTGAACATGGTGGACCTGGGAATCAAGTGAAGTGAAGGTGGACCATTTACAAGGATATTCGACGCCCCGTGATGCTTTTCTCAGTCGGGACTCAGGATTTTCTAAATTTCTAGCTAATAATTATGATAATTCGAAGTCTGAAAAGGTGTACTATTTAAACTCGCAAACGCATATCAACCAGCCTCATCTTGTCGAAGGCATAACTTGATTTGCATCAGTATTATTTGCATAATATTTTTGAACACAATTTTTCCATGGGCAAATATTAAGACTTTACGATACATATTACGTTCAACAATAAACGTATGCATATAATATATATAAATATATATTTAACATCATTTATTATATGAATGAATGTACATTTGATCCATAATTATTACATCGGCGTGCAAAACTCGTTTGGCATCTGTATATATAACATTATAACCTATATATATTCTTTCATGATCCGAGGATCATGTGATTGAGCTTTCTTATTTATTCATTCTAGCTCGTAAATATATGTAGAGGTAAATATATAATTAATTCTAATCTGAAATCTCTTATACTTGTTTTTGTTATTGCCTTATTGGACCATTTTAAATGTTACCCATATTATATGAAGTGAGAAAAACTCAAAACTATCCAAATTGAAAAGAAAAACTTGTTTTCTACCCATTTTAAGGAAAATTTTATTTTTACTCTCTCAAACAAATTAATTGCACACAGTATCCCCTCTTGATCAAAATACCCTTAAGTAATAAAACCTTAAATTGAAGGAACTGGGATGTGAAACTCTCTTGTTATGCTTTGTCCATAATAGAAAAGTCTCTCATCATGATCGTTAATGTTGTGCGCAGCGGAAATTAAACAAATACACAACTACTAATGCTAGCTATTAAATATAAATAACAAATATTAATAAAGCAGAAAAGCAGAAAAATAAATGCAAAGCGAAAAAAGAAAGAACACACCAGAATTTACGTGGTTCGGTATAAAACCTACGTCCACGGGCGCTGCTGAAAACTTCCACTAGCTCCAAAGCAAAATATTACAAAATCTGGGTAAGATCCAAAAACCCATAAATATATGGGGAGAAAACAAGAATAATACAAATGTATGGATCTTTTACAATTCTTGTTTATTTTTGGGGTACAAAATCAATTAGCTAAATGACTTATTTATAGTCCACCAAACATCCCACCACATTCTATTCTTTAGATGTGGGATTCCTCTTATGGCTAATTTAGTCAAAAACCAACAGTTAAAATTTCAAAAACACCAAGACAGAAGGCTCTCTCATCATGCTTGTTCGTAACGGGAGGCTCTCCCATCATGATATTTTTAAAATTTTGATGATCATGACGAAAGAGTCTTCATCACAGTATTTTTAAAATTTTAACTACCATGACTGGAGGCTCTCTTGACACGGACAAGTGTGATGGGAGAGCCTCTTGTCACGGTAAATGACAAGATATTTACTTACAGGAGCATTTTGGGAATAATGGGGTATTGGGTGCAATTTACTTGTTTAAATTGTTGAAAATAAATTTTCTTTTGAGAGGGGGTTAAAAACCATTTTTTATTTTGAAATGGGAGCAAGTTTTGAAATTTCCACTTAATATAAATTCGATGGACATCTAGTTAAACAAAAAGGGACCAGCCAAGCTAAGTAATGTTAGCTTGTGAGTCTGGCGAGGGTACCAAGATACATTATATAACAAGTTAAAAGGGGACCATGCCTTGGGCAAATAAACTTAAACGTGATGCGGACTTGATTATTTATAAAAGAACACTAAAAGGAAAATAGTCGGTAAAGTCGTATAAGGTTTTCTTAAAATAGAGTTCTCCAATTTATGTTCTCGGGGCTTCTGTAAATGTCAATATGATGATGCACTATAGGTTTCTATTAGCCACACAAATGTAATGAAACGTGTTGCTAATTAATTCGTCACTCATACAAAGATTAATTAGTGATTGTTCTACTATACCTTATATATTAATTAATTAATGTTGGAAGCGCATAACAAGCGCATTTTTATTACTTCCAAATTGAGATTTGTTTTAATTAATAATTCTCTCGTAACATGCGACCTACCACTCGGATACCAACTAAGCACCAAACTCATTATGCAAATAATAATAATAATAACAATGAATTTCAATTATAAAATCCATAACAAAAGAAGAATTTCAAGTTAATAACATATAAAATTCATTGCCCCAGTTGAAATATAAATTATGCACTCCTCGGATCCACAAAGAATAGAGGACTGTGGACTGGGTTGCATCTCTAGATGATTCACTAGGATAAAAGAGTGATATGGAATAGGACGTACGTTGGCTGTAACAATTGCAGCAACTTTGTCATCCGAGGCACGTGACTAGGATCCTGCCGATATCAAGAACTGCAAGCATAGATTTCCACCGGAGCCGAATGCCGATGGTATATGTCATGGCATAGCTAGTTTCTGTTTAGCGAACCAGCTGGCTTGAGTTAATTTGAATATTTCGTGGAATATGAAATATTGCTTGACATGAGCCAACTAAAAGCAAATAAATAATGGCGCGGGGCTGAATAAGAACGCAGTGCAGCTTTAATAAGATCAATAGGCGTGGCATTTGAGTCGCAGAATATTACTAAATGAGTCCATTTAGTGATCAAAGACTCAAACAATATTATACGCTGATTCTTAGTAATTGTTTGTCCAGCAGGACCCCCAACCGTACACATGGTTTTTGCCATACATTGTCTTTACATGCGATTAACAAAAGTGGATTACTGGATTTGGCCTGGCCGCCTGGGCTAAAATCGACATAGGTTTATTTCTTTCTCTATCATGTCAATAGTACATAAAAATCAAATAATTGAAAAAGGCAATTATAGAAAACGTTTTTTAAATCTGTCTTTACATCTTCTGATTACATTTGATCAAATGAAATTCTGGAGTAGTTGTAGCTAAAACTCGACAAGTAAAAGAAAAAGTGCAGGAAAGGAGGGAACAGAAATTTGCAATTAATTGCACAAACGCAGTTCGTGTACGAGATCTAATAACAAATAAAAGCAACGCCTCTTGATATATTATTAACCACAAAGAAGGGCCATTCCAATGAAAACAGATGATGAGCAAAACAGTAAAGACATTATAACAAAAGAAAAAATTATATATTATTGGCATCGACCACAGAAACAGAGTAAACTAATATGTTGGTGCAGGACAAGACATGGTAATCTATATTTTAATCCAAGTTGAAATAAGAGAATTTTATTTTTACTTGACTTGTCTTCATCTTAATTACAACACATTACTAGATCGTCCAAGTCAGAAATATTGAAAGATGGCATGCCCAGTTGATTTGAAGCCGTACAATCAAATAAATAATCAGTCGTCATTACTCAATTGTCAAGTTAAGCTAGATTCGGTTCCAAACCGACCCAACCGAAACCGTATATTCGGCCACTTCCGTTGGTAGAAAACGTGGCAGGGCATTATTGGTTCCAGGTTATAGTTTGGTCAACTTCATCCTGATGACGCGGCAATACTTATCGACCTCAACAAAAACTGGTCTTGCAGCTGCAGAGAAAAAAGAATGCAATTCCACCTATTACAGAACTTCAGTTTTACTTTTTATATTAGATATGTTTTTTATGATATTATCAGAAGCTTAAAGTTTGGAAGTAGAAGTTGGCCTGGACGCTCTGGCCACTTTCAGTATCTCCAACTTTTGTCTACCCTTACTCTTCCTTGACATGACTTGGAGGCTTCCCAGACGAGAGAATTTACTTAATAAAAAGAGAGAAAAGATATGTTTTTTCCCCGAGTTTGGCTAGTGCTAGTGACATTATGCTTTTTCCACGTTTGGGAATTGTATAATAGTTCTTTTAACTATTACTGTTTCTTCCCCTCTTGTGGGTTCATCTTGTCATATGTGTTTGATATGTTGTATCCCCTCTTGGTTGAGTGCTTGGATTGTATGTTTCATATTTCCAATTCTGGATAATTTTAATGATATTCTAAGTTCTCAAAAAAAAAAAAAAAAAAAAAGAGAGAGAGAAAAGATATTATTTTGATAGGGGCGCATGTATAAAGAAGAAACTAAGGGATTTCATAGGGGTCTTCAGCTAGGTCTATGAATCGACAATTTGAGCTGCCTTGGATAACAATGTATGATGTGGATAGTCGGGATTTCTTCTATTTGAATTTAATTATTTACTTATTTCGGTTGATTATAGAATTATAAGGAGACATATTTGGTACTAAAAATATCTAGAATTGTTAAACACTAATAAAACACTTGTTAGTTACACATTTCTCTTATTCATCAGTGACAATGTATAGGTGAAAACAATAAGTTTCAAAATATGTAGAAAGTTTGATAGACTTTTAGAAAATAAGAAAGTAAAAAGACAAGTAGTAAACAAGCGAAAAAAAAAATTGACGCAAAAGTCAAGTCGACAAAATTTGAGTAGAAGAATGTAATAAATTTCGCAACTACAGAAAATTTTGATAAGTTTTTTTAGTGCAACAACTGTTGATAACAAGTGTGGGGAAGAAAACAAGAAAATTGAAAACATATAGAAAGTTTGATAGACTTTTAGAAAACAAAAAAGTAGATAAACATGTAGTACTAAACAAGAAAAAAATAATAATTGACACAAAAATCAAGTTGACCAATTTTGAGTGAAAAATGTACGTAGTAAATCCACAACCGTAGAAAAATTTGATAAGTTCTTTGAGTGCAACAACTCTTGGGACAAGGATTCTCTGTCAATGTTGACATGGTGCTAATCTTTTTATGAGAACAATTTAAGTTTGAGTGATATATGAGAGAGAAAAAATCTATCAATCTTAATCATTCATTTTTTCAAATGCTGATGTGTCATTAGATTATCAAAAGATTAACAAAAAAAATGATGGTAGATAATCCTTACTCCAACTCTTGATAGCAAGTGTGTGGAAGAAAACAAGAAGTTTAAAATACATAGAAAACAAGAAGTTCAGTTTGTTATTTTTATATCAATGAAAGTGCAGTTTATTCTACACAAAGGTTTAAATATCACATCTAACATTCACATGTCACATGGCATCATCAATGGCCTGATCATAGTGAAGCTTTTTATCCTCATAGCATAGAACTCAAAATAGGAAAGTAATAAAGTCGGCCCCTTAGTTTCACGTCATCATAATGTTGGTTTAATAAGTTTGGAAATTTTCTCAAAAACAAATTTTTAAAAGATGGACTCAATCATCAGATAAGTAACAATATTAATTACTATATAGCTTCCCCTAATCAACCATTATGGGAAGTTAAGTTAATATATCAAATCCATTATCCCAGTTGAAACAACAAAAATGATTATATAGGGAACATAATGCAGTAATGAACCTTCCCAACAACTTATTGGTACTCTGGGCAGTTACTAATAGACCTCAGAATGCCTTAAGTCGAACCCAACATTCATATCTCTTTGTTGATACATTCCTAGAATTGATATAAAAGCATTAGTACACCAATGTATCATACCTTGCTAGAGCATTTTCTTGGCCAATTTTTTTACCAATGGAAAGCAGACTGTTGCTTGCAAATAAGTGAATGTTGTCCAATGTTCCATTACGAGGCCGCCCAGTTCACCCTCAACTTTCTCACCATCAACGTACAGGCCATCTACACCTTGGAAACAGTAAAAACCTTATTTGGGTGGTACTAATTTGGTTTTAAAACAAGAAATAATGGCAGCTGAGACCCAAATCCTATTCGGTCATGCAAATTGGCATTGAACGGTAAGCAGTAAGAGAATGAAGTGAAACCCAACTGTCCTACCAATAGGCCCACAACTTCTGGCATAACTGAAATAGCATTGATAAATTGAATTGAGTTCTTTCGTCACCAAGATTTACTAGGACTGTGCACATTATTGTTTGTTCACAATTAAGGCTACACGAACAACATTCAAAAATTTACATTTCATCCTATCACTTTGCACTCTAATTAAACAAGATTTTATTTAAACTAATGAAATAAAATTTATATATTAACTTGCAGGTGCAATATGGGGAGTGGGAGGCGATTGCTTTGAGTAAGAGGGAGCCAATACTTTCTCATTTATTTTTTGCTGATGACTTGAATTTGTTTGTTAAGGCAACTACAAAGCAAGTGAATATTTTTGAGGAGACGATGGAGTTATTCTGCCATAGTTTCGGCAACAAAATTAATAAAACTAAATCAATGGCATTCTTCTCTAGAAATGTTAATACAGAAATTGCTACTACGCTTTATAGTAATATGCGAATCTCTTTACAGGCAGATTTCGGTAATTACTTGGGTGTTCCACTCATTCGTATGAGTTTGTTGTTAAAAAGATGCTACAGAAAGTTTAGGGTTGGAATGGAAACAAATTCTCGCTAACAGGTCGTTGGACTCTTTTTCAATCTATCTTAAGCTCTATCTCGAATTATGTGTTGCAAACAGCTTTGTTTCCTATAAGTATTTGCCATGGTATCGATGCCATTAGGAGAAGATTCATTTGGGAATCTAATGCAAATAACAGAAAGATACACTTGGTGAACTAGGATCAAGTCTGCAGCAAGAAATGTTACGGTGGGTTAGAGGTTCGAAAGGCAAAATATATGAATCAAGCTTTTTTTATGAAGCTGGTATGGGGTTTAATGCAACCAAATAAGGATTTTTGGGCTCAGGTATTATGGAATAAGTATATATGAGAGGATGATAAGGACTCTACAACCTGTTCAAAAAAGGTTGACTCTTCTATATGGAGAGGAGTGAAACAAGTTTGGCATTTTGTTTTAAAAGGGTGTTGTTGGGCGGTTGGAGATGGTAGTGAAGTTAAGTTTTGGTTGGATGATTGGTTGGGGTTGGAGAAGTCACTCTCGGAATGCTGTAGTGTTTCTTTACCACATGTGAGCTGATAAAAAATGTGAAGAATTATGTTAATGGTAATGGGGAATGGAGATGGAATGATTTTCAGGAATGGATTCCAAATAGTATACTTCTTATTTTAGCTTCTGTTAAGCCACCGCTAAGGAATTGGGGGGATGATGCATTGTATTGGGGTAGGTCAAAGTCGGGACAATTTACCATTACTTCAGCTTATGCTTGTATCTCAGCATCATAAGAAGAAGACAATAATGAAATTTGGAAGTATGTTTGGAGTTGGTAGGATCCTGAAAGAATGAAGTTATTGTTGTGGTTAGTTTGTCATGGAAAGCTTCTTACGAACATGGAAAGAAAATGTAGAGGAATGACAGAGGATGCAATTTGTCAGCATTGCTTTGAGGGGTTTGAAGATTTAGATCACGTTTTACATGATTGTGGAAAGACTAGAAGAGTGCGGATGCAACTAATTCTAGTTTTAAAGTGGCAAGATTTTTTCTCCTTATCTATTAGAGATTGGTGCTAGGTTAATCTCAGAGATCAAATTGGTATTGGAGGAGTTCGACTTGTCGATTGGCCTCTCATTTTTAGGGTGACCTGTTGGTACTTATGACAACAGTGCAATCAGGACATTTTTTAACCCAATCCAGAGCAAAGGTAGAGTCCAGTGGCAATCATTATTGCTAGTGTGAAGAATATTTTAAATGTCAGATGGCAGCATATGAATTTACATGAAAAGGGTCTACAAAAACAAGAGAGATTAATTGGGTGGACCTCCCCTCCACAAGGATTCTTTAAATTTAATGCCGATAAAGCTGTTAAACGTTCGTCTTCTATGACCTATGCAAGAAGTATTATTCGGGATGATAAATGTGACTGGGTGACAAGTTTTTCGATGAATATTAGGGTTTGTATGCCAGTAGCTGCAGAGTTATAGGGAGTTTGGTAAGTGTTACAGTTAGCTTGGGTTATAAATGTTAAGAAAGCCATCTTGGAGATTGATAGCTTATGTGTGGTCAACTTCATAACTAGACGTGTTGATTGTAGGAATGTTAATCTTAGTATGATGCATGATATTCGTCATATGCTTGATCGTGACTAGGAAATCCATATTCGACATATTTATCATGAAGGAAATCGTTGTGCGGACGCTTTGGCGAATTTAGCAATGGTTTTTCCTATTGGTTTGCATGATTTTCATTCTCCTCCTAGTGGTATTTGTCATGTGTTATTGGAAGATGCTGTAGATGTGAGTTTTTCTAGACTATGTAAATTTTGAGTTTTGGGCGATTTGCCCTATTCCTTTATAATAATAATAATAATAATAAAAGAGATTCTTATTACACTTTATTGACAAGATACATTTACACATTAAGATATATGAGGTGACCCTCTCATGCTTGTAATTCACTTATAGTGCCACACACACTCAGCCCAATTTGTATTCGAAAGTCAGTTAATTACGGTGCTAGTGATTACTTTTAGTACTAACACGCTTGCGCTTGTATGCAAGTAGTTGAAGTGAGTGTGATATATCATCAATACGAGCAGCTTTCAGAGACCTCGCTAACTATTGTTCTGGGCTAGTGCCTTTTGATATGGAGAAGAAAGGGTGCAATCCTCATGTTCTAGTCATCCCCAACTCAGCCCAAAGTCACATAACCCCCATGCTTCAATTTGCTAAACGCTTGGTACCTAAAGGGATCAAAATCACATTAGTAACCACCGTTTATATCTCCAAGTCCATGCATGTGGACCCAGAAAGCTCAATTGCCATGGAAACCATCTCTGATGACTTCGACGAGACTGGTCACGGAGCTGCTGGCAGCATTAATGCCTGCTTTTCCAGTTTCAAAACCCACGGCTCACGGACGCTGGCAAAGTTGATGGAAAATTTTGATGATATTGGTCAACCTGTAACTGGTATTGTATATGATGGGCAGCTTTTTTGGGTGCTTGATGTAGCAGAGCAGTTTGGACTCTGGAAAGCTGCTTTTTTCAATCAATCCTGTGCTGTGATCAGCATATGGCATCATGCTTACAGAGGACTTATTCCTCTACCAATTACTGACCCTCATATTTTGGTTCCTGAATTGCCACTGCTTAAACGTTTAGAGACACATTCTTCGTTCAGGGTTATGCAACACCCCCGGCTTTGTGTGACTTATTTAACATTCAGTTGACAAATATCCATGAAGCAGATTAGGTACTTTTCGCCACTTTCTACAAATTGGAGGAAAAGGTAGTTATTTGCTACAAACATACCTTACTAGCTTTAAAGTTGTGTGTTTTCCAAATTTGATTTAAGAATTTCATGTGTTTTTTTGGATTTAAAATCAGGTATTGGATCGGATGGCTAAAAGTGAGGGCAGTAGGACCGACTATTCCATCAATGTACTTGGACAAAAGACTTGAAGGTGATAAAGACTATGGCGTCAAACTATTCGAGCCAAAAACCAGTACTTGCACGAGTTGGCTCAAGGAGAAACCAGAAGGTTCAGTTGTTTATGTTGCACTGGGGAGTGTGGCAGATCCAACACCAGAGCAAATAGAAGAGCTAGCTTGGGGATTGAAAGGAAGCAATCGCTACTTCTCGTGGGTTGTGAGAGAGTCCGTGCAATCCAAACTACCAAACAAGTTTGTAGAGGAGACATCAGAACAAAGCTTGCTTGTGAATTGGTGCCCCCAGTTGGAGGTGTTGGCACATGAGTCAATTGGGTGCTTTGTAAAACATTATGGGCTCAATTCTGTTTTGGAGGCCTTGAGCCTTGGAGTCCCCATGATGGGAATGCCTCAGTTTGTTGACCACCTTACTTCTGGTAAGTATGTGGAGGAAGTTTGGAAAGTTGGAATTAGAGCTTTACCAGATGAGAAAGGTCTGGTGGGAAGGGAAGTTCTGCACAAGTCCATTACAGAAATCATGGAAGGAAAGAAGGGGAAAGAAGCTAAGATAAATGTACAGAAGTGGATGGAGTTGGCCAAAGAAGCCATTGCTGAAGTGGAAGTTCTGATAAAAGCATTAATGAAGTTGCAGCCTCACTACTCTGCTCCTGATCATGGAACATTGTTCATTCACCATCGTAATAGGCATGTTGTAGTTGCATTTCTTTTATGGTTTGTGTTTCGGATGCTTGAAATCAAATAAGATTTTGTGATAATTTTATGCATATTTGAAAGAGGAAGGTTCATTATGTCACCCCCCCCCCCCCCCCCGCTGATCTTCTTTAATTAGTTACATTAATGACAATGTGTTTTCTTAATTAACTTCCTAGTTTTTATGTCCATTTCATGCACATGTATATGCACCTTTTAGCTTCTCACGTTGAACCGTAGTGCCTATGCAACATATTCTTATTGATGTAATTAATATTCCAGAATTTACTGAATTAATTAATGAAACTTGTCAAACAAAGGTTTTTTAAAAACATATATTCGTTTCTTCAAATATATATACATATATATATGTGTGTGTGTTTGAATCAATAAGAATTCAAAATCATGTATTATAAACATTTCAATATATACTTAACAGTGTTGACGAAATTATACTCAAAAATATAAATTCTAGCAGACAGGTAATGAAATATGTTATAAAAAAAAATCGTATGAAAAATATTACCAAATTTCATATGCAACTTTTTTGTAGACGCAACTTTTTTGTAGACATAAGTTGAATTAATAAATATAATAACTCTCTACTGTCATTTGATGATTAAAAAAGTTCATTCAACTTAATAATATTTTAAATTCAAATTCTATCATAATTGTCAATTGATGTTTATTATAAATACTTCTTGTCATATAATGCTGTGACATGATCCAAGATATAGTTGATGATTCCATTTATTAAACCGCTAATTAGTTACTTCGTTTGGAAGCCTCGTTCAAGTTCAACTTTTTTATTTTCCATTTCTTCTTTCTTGAGGCTGCAGGTTATTTCTACCTAGATCAAGTATCACAACGTCAAACATTTATAGAACGGTCGTTGGAAAGCATTGATAGATTGATTGATCAAATAGACAACATTATTTGAGGTTCATGAGTTGCACATGCAGTGAGATGGAAGCATTTTTCACTCTCTAGAAGTATGATATCACGTTGCACTTGCTCATAAATAAAAATATAAAATATCATGTTGAGATTTGCATTACATTATATAAAATATAAAATATCCCAATTTACATGAATACGTATGGACAATCCAAGATTGAATTAATTGGGATCGATTGTTTGGCTGAGAGAAAAATAAAGTAGATTCGATCATCCTATGGATTGGTACAATAGGCCGAAATCATGCCTTAACAGAACAAGGTGGCCACACGACCACTTTGTTGGGCTGGGTAACCTTGGGCTGCTAAGGTGGCCGAGTAGCCCGCTTGAGGCATGAAAGGTAGCCACCCGGTCACCCAGGTTTTTATGTTAAGTGGGTTAATGACCCACTCCAGTTTATCCTCTCCAAGTTTTCCTGTTTATGATTCCTAATAAGATTACAAATCTTAAAGTGATTTAAAAAAAAAATTATAAATCTTAAAGACTTTTAAGAATTAGATTTTTAAGAGTTACATTTTTAAGTGAAAATCAAATCTCTAACATTAATTGAAAAATGCATAAAATATGATATTTTTATTTAAAGTATTTAAATAAAAAATATCATATAGTTAATTCTTTGTTGAGTTAATTAAATAAATTATGAGAATCATAATTTAAAAAAAAAAAATTTGAAACTATAATTGAAAAAGAATTACTTGATAATGTGATTAAAATTAGGAAATCATAATTTGACTATGATTGTGTAATCCAATAAATAACAAACTATTCATCTTGAAAGCTATTAATTGTTTTCTAAAAAGATGAAACTTTTTAGCTTGGTCAACCTGTATTGGCATTATACACGTTTGAAAGTAATTCCTTTTCTTTGGGAACTGATATTTTTTTAAGTTTTCTTTTGCCTCTTTAACTAATGCTAAAAGGACATTAACTTATGTTAATCAAGATTGATCGATTAAGAGTTTTTTTAATTTTATACTTAACTTATGTCGTTTATTTTCATAATATATCTAAGATCTATTTATAAAAATAAAGCTACAATATTTATGTGAGTTTCAAGCATTAAGAACATTATTAGACTCATCAACTAACACTAAAAATATGGAAGAATTACCCATAACCTACCTGCAAATTTGATATTCACAAGCGCGTATAACATTTTGGTTTTTTTGCAGCGTCCTCCCCTGACTAACGGATTGACTAGGTTTGACCGTTAACATTAGGGAGAATTACGAATAACCTACCTGCAAATTTGATATTCACAAGCGCGTATAACATTTTGGTTTTTTTGCAGTGTCCTCCCCTGACTAACAGATTGACTGGATTTGACCATGATATAGTCACTTTGACCGTTTAAAAAATGTTGAAAGACGAAACTGTCCCTGAGTACAGTCAGATTGTTGTGTGTTGATTTTGCAGCCAAATGAAATTACCAATATGCCCTTGGCATGAAAGAGAAACATAATAAAAAAATGTGTGAATGGCGCGAAGGAAGTGTTGTTATAAATGTATGTGGACAATATTGCCCTTAATGTAAATGTTGGAAAAAAATAATTTGAAACTTTTTAAAAAAAAAAAAAAATTAGATTGCCCAAAATGTTATTGTTGGTGAACCGTAACATTTTGGGCAAGAAGCCTATATAAAGGCTAGCTACAACACTTGAATTGCTGTAAGTAGTGTTTAATTTTTTTTTTTAAACTTTATTATACCCCCATTTATTTCACTATTTGAACTGCTCCATCCTTCCATTGCACTCTAAAACTTACAGCAGTTCAAGTGTTGTAGCTAGCCTTTATATAGGCTTCTTGCCCAAAATGTTATGGTTCACCAACAGTAACATTTTGGGCAATCTATTTTTTTTTTTTAAAGTTTCAAATTATTTTTTTTCCAACATTTACATTAAGGGCAATATTGTCCACATACATTTATAACAACACTACTCCTGCGTGCCATTCACACATTTTTTTATTATGTTTCTCTTTCATGCCAAGGGCATATTGATAATTTCATTTGGCTGCAAAATCAACACACAACAATCTGACTGTACTCAGGGACAGTTTCGTCTTTCATCATTTTTTAAACGGTCAAAGTGACCATATCATGGTCAAATCCAGTCAATCTGTTAGTCAGGGGAGGACACTGCAAAAAAACCAAAATGTTATACGCGCTTGTGAATATCAAATTTGCAGGTAGGTTATTCGTAATTCTCCCTAATGTTAACGGTCAAACCTAGTCAATCCGTTAGTCAGAGGAGGACGCTGCAAAAAAACCAAAATGTTATACGCGTTTGTGAATATCAAATTTACAGGTAGGTTATGGGTAATTCTCCCCTAAAAATATATGCTGACCATCACTAATCGAGAGTGTGAGAAAACTAGCAGTTTTTTTGCTTTATGCTTGATTTGTGTTGTCTCTTTTCAAAATACAACTGAAATTCTATTTGTAAAGATAAAATTTCGGCATTTATATAAGTTTTAAATGTTAAAAACCTTATTGGATCACTTAACTAACACCAAAAAAATGTTAATTTACCCATACGATGTTGACAAAAAAATTGGTGAGAAATGGGAGTTTTCTAGTTTTATGTTTGATTTATGTTGTTTGTTTTTAAAATGCAACTAATATCCTATTTCTAAAGATCAAACTCTAATATTCATGCAAGTTTCGAATATTAAAAACCTCATTTGTTCATTCAATTAACACTAAAATGCATTAATTTACACACAATATGCTAATCGAAAACATGTGAGAACCAAAGTTTCTTTGTTTTCTGTTTAATTTATGTATTTTCATAATGCAATTGATATCGTATTTGTAAAGATAAAACATCCTATTTGTAAAGATAAAACTTTAATATTTATATAAGTTTCGAGTGTTAAAAACTCTCTTTGATCACTCAATTAACTCCAAAAAACACTAATTTATACACATCAACGTTGATAAAAAATATTTGAGAATTAAAAATTTTCTAATTTTATACTTGATTTATTTTATCTATTTTCATAAAACAATAATGACATATCAAATTATTTGAACATGAGTATGAATAAAATATTTCAGAAATCTAACATTACTCATAATTAAATACAAAGCTCTACGTTGTAGGCCCTAATTCCACACAAACGTTTAATGTAACTAGTACGACAAATGGTCCTATCGAAGTGTTTAGGTTCCATTGATTAAATTGAAGATCAAAATCAATGATTCATAATAACATGATTTCATTGACAACAATAAATCACAAATTTTATTCATAACTCTTAACAGATAATGCAGAAAACAAGTGAACGCTTGACAGATTGCCAAGCCGCTTTTGATAAGGTGATGGACAGACAAAGCCGAAAAAAGTGTCTGGCCTGGCCCAGCCACAGTCACGTGAATGTGAAAAAATATAGCCAACCCACTCGTTGAACGCCTCTACTCTTTAAACTTTAATCGACGACAAGAATACCCATCATTTTTCAGGGAGCAATAACAAACGAAACCACCATAAAATGCCAATTACATTTAACACTGTAAATTAGATGCAGCTGCCTTCTGTTTCTTGATCTCAAATTTAAAATACCCATCTTTTTTTGCCTTAATTAATTTCTCTCTCCAAAAAATCTTCAGAGATCAATAAATAACCAAACCACCATAAAATGCCGACTGCATTTAACACTGTAAAATTAAATGCAGCTGCCTTCTGCTTCTTGGTTTCACATTTAAAATATAAAAGTACTTCAGTTTCAAAATATATATACGTATAATACTCTTACTATCTGTACTTCTTTAATTCAAATGTAATGAAATACAATTGATAAATTTGATTGATTCATCTTAACTTTTAAAATAATTAATATATAAAAATAATTATCAAAAACATAGTAGATAATAATATTGAACAGCAACCCTATCTTATTGAACAGCCATTTTGAGTCATGTTAAAATTAAATGTGGAGGATGAACATTCGTTAAAATTAAATCAAGGTTTCAATTGACAAGATATTTGTCAATATTTTATTTTTCAGTTTATGTTCTTCATATTTATCGTGAGAGTAATATGTGACGGAGCAGCTTGTAAGTTTGAACTTTCATGCACTAATATCTGTTAATAAAATCAGTCTCTTCTCAAAATCAGTAGTCTTATATTTATGAATAGTTATGGTTCATCTAATTAGCCGTTCCCTCACCTTTTTCCTTTTAAGCTTCAAATTTTTTGTTTTTTGTACGTTCCTTTTCCGTTTAAATAACTTATATGGTATTTGTACATAAAATAAAAAAAATAAAAAATTAGTCTGATTATGAGCTTAAGATATAGTCAATGACTTGAATTCGAAAATTTCATGTTTATATGCATCAATTTAAGTTACGAGGGAAATAAAGAAGAAGACAAGAGAAAACATGTGGTCAGGGTCTATGTTTCGAGGAAACTGTCTTCATCTTCTCCAACATAATCCCCTCATTGGTTTTTGTGGTCCTTTTTGATCTTCCAACAGCCAAATACCAATTACCCATTAATTCCATCAATTGACAGACTGTATTCATGTCCTCCACATTTCACATGCAAATTCATTTTCGGGATTCGACCTCATATGCAACTTCCTAGAAGACTATATATTCTAAGCAAAAACTTGAATTGACATCTTCGCTTCTATTTTTGACAAAGCTTAAAGCATCTTTCATGTAAATATGGATTATCTTTTTTAAAAAATGGGCATATCATCAATGTCAAAAAAATTTGCATCCTACGTGGTATAAATATGGATTGATAGAAACTCAAATCTAAAAAGACTCTCTAATGTTGTTCTATTTATTTCAATGATAAAGAGTCAAACAATCGTATATCATTAAAGTAAATTATCATCAAATATTATTTGATAGAAGTTTCATTAATTTATTGCTGATATGACTATTTAAAAGACTCTCTAGAAATAGATATTGAAGTTGACAGTCTCTATTTTCCTTTTTGTCATGTCAGTTTGATAGTGTGATTATAGAAGTTTACATTAGAGAGGTTAATTTTAACATTCTATCAATTTCTCTTATATGACAGTCTATTTTTCATAATTCATACTTGCATTGAAGATGTTCTTAGCATATCGTTCTCTCTTTCATTTGCTGTCACTAGTTAGCATTGATGATGTGTTGTAATATAATGTATAACTATGGTTACAATATAAGGATAACAATGAAATAAAAACTTCTTACTATTCAAAAGAAAGTAAAATGGTCCGATGGTAAAGTCTTTCTCACGTGTCATATCCCTTAACGTTGTGAGTTTCAACTTACAACTCTCATCGCTTATACGGATAAAACTTCCATATTTGAGTCTATAAAGTCTTACCCTCCAGAAGAACAAGGTTATATTAATTACTAAAGATAACCATTGTCAACATGGTCCCTTGACATGACATAACACAAAATTAAAAGGATTTATGTTATAGCACTAACGGATCAATACACTAAACTAAACTCATTAAGTAAATATATTATGTTTAGACTGAACCTCTCCTAACTTGCTAACTCAATTAAGAAAATTAAATATCAATGTTAATATTTTAAATTTTATTTTGAATCAGTGTTAATTATTTTTATTTGCTAAAGGAGTTTAGCATATCGAATTATTTAATCATTTTAAAATGTTAAAATTATTTTATAATTTTAACTTTGTAAAAAGATCCATTAAATTGTGTTTTATAATATAATTAACATGATAAATTAAGTAATAGATTCAATAGAATTTATCGACAACCAGTTATTTAACGAGTCATATTTGAATTTTTAACCAATAACACATCAAATCTAATGGGCCAATCATATTTGGATTTATACAAATACAACATTATAACCCATTATTACCACTTCTAATTTTATTTTGCACATAAACAAACTGATAAACAATGAACAACTATGTATGGTGAATTGTACGCAACAACAAAATTCGAATAGTGTTTAAAAGCCATTAGGATTTACGATTTTAAGGGTAAATGTCATTTTGATCCCTAAGTTTTAATAAATGATCAAATTTTTTGAAAAATGATAAAATTATCCTTAATATTTCGAAAAAATGTTAAATTAGTTACTCTCGTTAGTCAATTGACAGTCAAACCTAATAGAAAATGTGAAAATACTCATTTATCATTGACTCTATTTAAACAAACAAAAAGGTCATTATACCTCTATCTAAAAAATAAAAATTATTTTTTTTAATTTTTTTTCAAAAAAAATATAAAAATAAAAGATAAAGATTTTTATCTTCAGCTTCATCTTCGAACAAGATGAAGATCTTCTTGTTCTTCCTCATTCTGCAACCCAACATCAACCGACCATCATCAGCCCAGAATCATATAAATCAAAATGAAAGAACAGATGGTTATCAGCAACCTAGAATCATCACCAAAATCAACCATCCAAACCTAGATTAGCAACGACCCAAACCCACATTAACAACCACCCAAACGTCAAACCATAACAATCATAAAAATCAATAGAGAATCATCGTATCAACAAGAATCATCATCATTTTTGAATGAACAACAAAACATAAACATAAACAAGAATCAAAATCATAAAATCAACAATCAAATATCAACAATCTAAACCCAAATGCAAATCCAAAACCTCATCTCTATGATCAGCCAAAATAAGTGACCTAAAGAAGGCATTATAGACATAAATGGTTCTCTTACACATTTTATCGAACACTTGGCGTGCTAGGTTGAAGGAATCGACGTCGGAGTAGGTGGTGATGAGTTTGGAGGCCAAAAAGAGATCTAGGTCAAACCTAGTATAGAGGAGGTGGTTCTAGATGGCATAGGCATCAGAGAGGGAGTAGTGGTGAGCGTAGGAGAGGAGGAGATGCTCATAGATGAGCTGGGTTCATTATGTGAGTTGAGCCAAGAAGGAGGCTAAGTTGAAAGAAAGAGATGGGGTTGGGGAGGATGGATGGAGGCGGCGATTTTGTTACTGTTAGAGACTTGGCACGAACTAGGTTTTGATGTGAAAAAATGAATTGAGTGAATTGGGTTTTGATTTGAAGATGTTGAAATGGGGTTTTGATTTGAAACTCTTGAAGATTAACTGAGATGAACAAATAGAACTGGGTGTTTTTTTTTTTGTTTTTTTTTTAAGTTTTGTTGACATTTAATTTTGGTCAACTCGATTCTTAAAGTCTAATACCTGCGAAACAATGACTACCAAACAGAACAATAATGATTAAAATCAAAACAAGCAGGACACAATGATTTTTACGTGGTTCGGCAAGGTAATGGCCTACGTCCACGACTATCACCCTTATTCTTACAGAGTAACAGTATATATTTCTTACTTAGTTGTTCTTTACAATGAATTTCATCCCCTATTTATAGAGTAGATGTTACAATTTGAATCGGTTTAAGAATCTTATAGATAAGGTAAAAAATTATATACATTAATTGAGATAATATCTCACAAGATTATCTCTACCGTATCTACAACAATTGCCGAAAACGTCGTGATTTGATTTGCATGAAAATAGGCAAGTTGACTTCTTTCTTGAATTGAATTGATTCGGTCTTCTAGAAGATCAACTGATCAAATTTAACGAGCACCTTGAGCGAACAGACTACTCAAGCGATAAGATATTGTACCCAGAGAGCAGATTGTTCCAAGGGATCTGCCCTTATGACTAGCGATCAGATACGAAGACCTCATGATCGTTCCGATAGCCTTTGAATAACACTATCGAGCAGTTCTTAAACACGACCAGATTGTCTTAGCGTTCTACCACACGGTCAGACCTTCACGTGACCAAACATGTGTTCATTTACAATCAATTACTTAGTAATTAAAACGATCAATCATACAATCAAATGTGATCAGGTTCATAGGTTAAGAAATAACCATATGTTCTCTCCTTTGACCGTTGACTAATTTAACCAATATCTTGAACTTTTTCTCATAGAATAGCATACTAGGCTCATACTTTGGCATTTTTCAGCCCTTTTTATATGATTGCAAAAATGTCCATAACAATTTTTTTTTAATAAATATTTTTAATTCCTTTGATGATTGTGGAGATCCATTGTTTTTATTTTTAGAAAATTTTAAAAATTAATTTTTTAATTGATCTAGATTCCAGTTTTTTTCAAGTTTTTTAATTGTTTATTTTTTAATTTAATTTCTTTTTTATTTTATTATTTTCAATTTAATTTATATTTAATTTTTTAAATTTTTTTTTCTCAATTTATCTAGTTCACACACATGTCACCGCACAGATTCGAAGTGACAATTTTACCCCTATTCACCATATTATCTACTAGGTTTGATCTAAAGTTGACTAATGAAATAAACTAATTTAACACTATATTGAAACATTAGAGATGATTCAATACTTGTTTGAAACATAGTTAAAAGTTTATCTATTTTTCAAAATGTAAAAATCAAAATGATTTTTAACCCATGACTGGTGGAGTGTTAATTGTAACCTTCCATGTTAAAGAAATGGAACCCCAGTGTTTAAAACTCCAGCAAACCATTGGAGCCCTTGAATTACTAAAAGCCAGAGTAGGGATGGCATTAATCGCTCTGGTCGTGATCATAATTAAATA
Source organism: Dimocarpus longan (assembly GCA_022984855.1). NCBI lineage: Eukaryota > Viridiplantae > Streptophyta > Magnoliopsida > Sapindales > Sapindaceae > Dimocarpus > Dimocarpus longan. The sequence continues at coordinate 11,073,360 of CM041024.1, forward strand.
GAGAAGGTTCGTTGATGATACATAACTCTTGTATCCGCAACAATGAAGTCTCCCTCAAGAATGTTGCAATATACGACGTTGCCATCATGTAAACGCTGAGAGAATCAGGAATTGGGTGTTATGGTCCCCACATCCATCCTGCCGGCAACGGTTTGCACAGGAAATTATAGAGCCGCGTGTAACCAAGTGGGACAACCTGTAAATCCAGCGTGAAGCTATTTTTTATTGTTTATTAAAAGCAATTCTTGCATTCATGCCCTATAATTTTTGCTATTTTATAATGACCTCTTTTTTAATATTTGTTTTCTACCAGTAATTAGATGAGAACTTTCAATTTGTGACCCTAGATTTATTGAATTTCCTAGAATGTGTTGCTTTTCTTTTTTTGAAGTAGAATGTGTAGCATTTTTATGGTAATATTTTTAATGCATTTCAAAAATTCATTTTGAGGAGTCATTTTCATTTTGTTGGATTTATATAACACTTTTGATATTGAATTTAATATATTTTAATTTGTATACATATATATTTTATTAACGTTTGATTGTTTTAATTATTTACCTCAATTCGTGCGAGAATCATAAGATATATAAATTGTGACCGATACATCACCTACTAGATCATCTTATATTTATAGTAATAACCGAAGTAGTCTAACATCATTCATATATTTTTTTTCCCTTATAATACAAATTACTATATTCAATGAATAAGTATTTTAATTTTTATTTAAAAAATTATTTTAATTTTTAAAAGAATCTAAATAAATAAAATTTAGGAAACAACATAATCATATGACTTGAATAAGACTCAACATGTTTTTTTTTTTTTTTGAGAGAGAGAGATTGAATTAAGAGAAAATTAGTCATGTATTGTGTTTTAGTGTAAGATTGAATTTAGAGAAAATTAGTCATATATTGTGTTTTAGTGTAAGTGTAATGGTATGTTTACTTCAATAGGAGGAATCATAATAAAAATCGAAATGATCTAAAAATGAAATGATTTGGAATCAAAATAATGTATCGAAATAAAAATAAGTTGTTTGCTTCAACTGTAGGAATCATAATCGAAATCAAAGTCAGTAATATTCTCATTGAGCTGTTTACTTTATTTTGGAATCGGAATATATTAATTGTAAATTACAAAACTACCTTTAATTAAAATTATGAATTAATTACAATATGTAAAATAGTATTTAAAATGTAGTGTCGTAATTTTGTCACGTAACTCGTCATAATAGCTAAAAAAATGTATTTTCTTAACAATATTGTTGTAAACATATAATGTACCTATATAAATACATGCATATATATATATATATATATATGTATTTTGCAAGAACATATTGTATATTTATATTGTATATCAAGTCATAACCATAATTATCAATATTATTATAAGCATATTTGTGAACCTTTAATTTCTTAAGATTAAGAGAAGTACTCAATCATCCCAATTAAAGGTTGGTGCGCAAGACTTAAAATGAGTTTATTATGACTTATAATTAATTATTATTTTATTTTTTTATATTATCACTAATATTATTTAAGTTTGGCTCCCTTACCCAACCACTAACATTACCCATAAATTATTGTCATTAGAACGATTTCAATAATTACCCTTATAATCAATCCAATTATTACAATTTATGAATAATGTTATTGGTTAAGTAAGGTAGTTGTTGTGCAAAATCGCAAGTGAACGAGCCGAACAAGTAATAAAGTAATGAGAGAAGTATCGTCCCACGAGGATTGTTGTTAATTAATGCCCAAAATTAAAATAACTCAACTTTTATTTGGTAGATGAAATTTGAGTAAATGAGTTGATAACTATGACTAAATTTAATTGCAATTAAAAATAAATGAAAATTAATTCAATGAATAAAAACTCTAAGATTATGATTTCACCATAACTAATCTGTTCCTCCCCTTTGTTCTTTTTAACAAAAATTAACTATCCAGTTGCTAGTCGAGATTCCCTGAATTATTCACATAGCCCCTCCCGAGGTTTAAGGAAAATACTCTATAAAGATTAACTGCTATGTTTCCATGCAAGTCAAAACATTAAAGGATTCATTAAAATTTATGAATCTTTTTTATAGACTACACAAACCATGCAGGTATATTCCTATTCTACATGTAATTTATGACATTAAATACAATGAACTAGACACATAAATCAGCTTCCGCTATCATTATGATTAACAATTTAACTAAATAGTAGTCAATTATTTAGAAGCATTAAGAACAATATTAAATGCATCAACCAAGATAGAAAATCATTAATTGAATTGAACAAAGGTTTGGAACATCAAAGTTAGGCTACATCATAACCTTAGGAAACAAATCTACTCCATAATAGAATTTACAAAAACTAGAGAATTAAACATAACAAAAGATAGGAAAACTTAGTAGATTGAAGCTTCACCGTAGAATTTCTTCCTCTGCTTTGCTCCTCCTCTTCAAGCTCTCTCTCTCTTTCTCTAAACTACTTATTGTTTTGGTTTGTGATGGAATGCCTAGAATGGTGATTTTAAGGCCTATTTATAGGCCAAATTCACCTCCAATTACATCATCGATTGCATCATCGCTTGCATCATCTTTCACCTACCTCATTCAAAGTCAACTTTAATATTACATCATTGCTTACATCATAATTTTGATTACATCATTCCTTACATAAGCATGACATAATATTTATTTCTAGAATAGTCGATCTTTAAATTGCGATAACTTTTTGATGCGATTTTTGATTCGAGTAATTCTTGAGGCGATTAACTGCTTCGAATGACATTCATGATCTTGTCTCGATCGAAAGCATTTGGTGAGGTCCACATACAATTTTCACAAACTTTATTCTGAAAATGAAAAATACAAAATGATGAAATAATGTACTTAATAATAATAAAAACATCAAGAATTAAACAAGAATTCAAATTTAAAAAGATAAAATAACTCTATAAAAATAGAGTTATCAGTAGTTACATATTATTATTACATGTTTAAACTAACAATCAATTATTTGATATTTTCTCGTCCTAAAATTACTAACTCTAACAATCATAGTCATCATAAACTCTTCTACTCAAATTAAGAAATATCCTATCTTTAACTTTTGTCCCTTTTTTTTTAAAATAATAATAATAATAATAATATAATAAATTGGATGTTTACAAGGAGAAGATGACCCACACTCACAATCTCTAAATAGTAAAGTGTGAATATTATATACTCCAATCTTTTTTTTTTTTGGGTACAAAAAAGGGCATTAGCTCAGATTGAGAAAGAAAAATACTAAGGGAGAGTCTAAGTTCTCTGATGATTAAAGCTGAAAAGAAACTCCAACTCATGAGTAGCTGTAGACACAATCATATCCTCCACTGTCATATCAAAACCGGCTTTTGCCAGTTAATCAACCATCTGATTAGCATCCTATTACACAAAAAGTAATTTAATATGTCAATCTTTCTTCATGGTATTTCAAATGTCCAAAAGAATAGACTTGAACCAAACTTGGACTAAGATTTGAATACATAATCAAATCAATGGTTTCCTTACTATTTGATTCAACCAAAACCATAGAAAGACGTAAATCCCAAGCAAGATGACGAACTCTCTCAATTGCCCTTAACTTGGCTTTTAGAACAGTGCAAATACCTATATAACTCATAAATCCCCCCATGAAAATCCCTTGATCATTACGAAGTAACCCCCGAATCGTAACTCTTCTAGTAGCTCTTTTCAAAGCACTATCAGTATTTAATTTGACCCATCTAGAAAGAGACAAATTCCAACAATAGATAAAGTTTGAAATAATAGGAGTAGGAAACTTACTATAACAATCTATCCAAGCAACGTAGATAACAGAAGTTTGTTTATTAATAAAATAAGCTCAATTTAAAGGTCTAGAAAAATCTGAATTATACACAACTTGATTCCTCTAAAACCAAAGGAAGTATCATATAACCATAAAGGTAGGGCTAGGATCCTTTTATAGTTAGATTTTTCAACACACATTGCTTCTTTCAATTCTAAAAAGCCAATTCCTCCAATTTTGGGGAATAATTTCCATCCAAATATCACAGACAAAATTACAATTCCTCCAAACATAGATATCATCTTCAAAAATATTACCACAAAAAGCACAGCAGCTAGAAAGAGAAAAACTCATTCGTGCTTTCCTTATATTTGTGAACAATTTGTCATGCTTAAATTGCCAAAGGAAGAATCACATTCTCTAGGGAATTTTCACCCTCCACAGAACATCCAAACTGTATCATCTTGATTCCAACTACTACTCATAAGGGAATTATAGGTAGATTTCAAGGAAAAACATCCATCATTAGAAGCCCTTATCCAAACCATTTCCCTTCAGGTATATAGTTCTTCAAAATAGACCAATCTTATCCCCTATTAGCTCTGACTAAATCATTCGTTTTAGCATTTGATAAATCAGGTGGCACAGTATTGATACACTAAGTTATTAACGGTCTTATATCTACAACCTACCTATTAGATCAAAATCTAACAATTTCTCTATTGCTAACTCACCAAGTAAGCTGTTTCACAACACTAGGGTGAACAGAGTATAAAGCTTTACAAAGAGTAAAATCATATGCACCAGCTTTCCAAGTGTAGCATTATTGACAATCAAATTGTACTTTGATATGATCATATCACACTAAAAGCCATTTTCAATGAGAATTTCCCAAGCTAGTTTTATAAAATAAGACAAATTCAGCTCATGGAGTCATTTGAAGTCTAATCCTCCAAACTATTTCGGACAGTAACCATTATTCGAAGCAATAACATGCAATTTTTTCCTAATAGTAGCATCTTCCTATAAAAACTATTTACTAATCTTTTTCAGTTTAAGAATGATGCCCTTAGATATTAAGGTTGATTGCATAATATATTGTAGTAAACTAAGAAAGACAAAGTTAATCGGAGTAGCTCTTCTTGCCATCTATAGAACCCTATCTTTCCATCCTAAAAGTCTGCTTTGCGCTTTCTAAAGCACAAAACTATAAGTGTTTTTATGTTAATCTATATGAGCAAATCAAGATTCCTAAATACTTGCCAATATTTATGGTGGGTTGAAAATCACTTCAAGAGGTAAGCTCTGAAATCAATTGATCCGAAACTCTCTTTGAGAAATAAATCATTGTTTTTTCATCACTAACCTTTTCTTCAGAAACTGCACAAAGGAATCCAAACATCTCTTGATTGTATCCATTTGGTCCTGACTCGCTTAAACAAAAAGTAGTAAATCATTAGCAAACATAAGATGAAAGATACTTAGACCATTAGTACCAATCACATAAGGTTTCCACGAACCATCATTAACAACATCCAGAATACAATAAGTTAGTCTTTTCATGCAAATAACAAAAATATAAGGAGAAATTGGATCCCTTTGACTAATTTCACGAGTAGGAAGGAAAGTATCTAACTTAGCCCCATTCCAAAGTACTTCAAACAAAGTAGAGCAAGTTTAGTTCATTATTAGAAAAGAAATCTCACTAGGAATCTCAGTTATATTCAAAGTCTCCTTAATGAAATTCTAGCTCAGTTTATTATAAGCATTTTCCAAATCCACCTTGACCTCTATAAAATCTTTCCTCAATTTTCTACATTTCATCAAATGGAATATCTCTTGGGCAATCACAAATTTTTTTTGGATATGTCTACCCGGAACAAAGGCAATATGAAAAGATAACATCAACTTGGACATTAGTGGCTTCAGACAAAGAGTTAAGACCTTTGTGATTATTTTAAAAGCAACATTGCATAGAGGTATGAGTTTGAATTGAGAAACCAATTCTAGAGACTCCACCTTAGGAATAAGCATCAAAAGAGTCTCATTTAGTCTTTTATCTGTAATACATTTCCTAAATGCTTGTTGAACCATACTAATAATCAATGGACTAACAAAATTTCAATTTGCTTAGTAGAAGGCAGTATGAAAACCATTTGATCCTGGAGCTTTAAAGGCCCTTATATTCTTCACGACATTCAAAACATCATAAGAAGAGACCGAATATTTAAGATTCGAACTCTTAACAGTAGAGATCATAGGAAAAGATTATGAGTAATCAACAGATGCAGATGAAAATTATCCTCGTTAAAGAGGTTAGCAAAATATTCCGTAACATGGCTACGAAGATCCTCCCTATTCTCTATCATATCACCAGTGTGACTCCTCAATTTATCAATCGTATTCCTATGACATCAAACTATAGTAGAAAGATAGAAAAACTTAGTATTTCGATCCCCAAAACTAAGCTATTGACTTCTAGATTTTTGAAACCAAAAGATCTCTTCCTAAAAAAGTATTAACTCAAGCCTGTTCCTCAACTTTAAGTTCGGATTATCTAAAAAGGGATTTGGCCTCTCTGAAAGGGTTTTCTATATGCCATTAAGACGTGCTAAAATAGTATTTTTCTTTGATAAATATTACTAAAATGAGATTTATTCCATATGATGAGGCAGTTTTTCAATCGATTTAGCTCCTGACAAAGATCTCTAGAGAAATCCCACCCATTCTTTACAATCTTTGGAAAGTCCGTATAAGTAAATTGGGCTGCTTCCATTCTAAAAGGTTTTGGCTTGAAACTTCACTTAGTTTCATCTTTGGTAAATAAGAGGAGGGGACGATGATTAGATCTGACCCGAGACAAAGTAGTCACTGTAGCAGGGGGAAAAAAATTCACCATTCGTTATTACACAAACTCCTATCCAAATTTTCAAAAAATCTATCATATCTACCATGTTGAGGACCTCTCCAAGTAAAACTCGGACCCAAATTGCCAAGATCAATGAAACTACAAGACTAAATCCAATTCTAAAACCCCATACAATAATGAGTATCTACCAATGCCCTCCAAATTTCTCATGGTTGCCTGTTATATCATTAAAGTCCCCAATCAGCACCTAAAGGTATATCGTGGTCAAACCAATACTAGATAATTCTACCCAAAGAGATCTATGCAAACTAGCATCTGTGTTTGCATAAATGAGAGACAAAAACCATTTGTTATTATCCTCATCCGTCATAGAAATAAGCAAAAACTACTCATGAAGCCTCTCTGCCTTAATAACATAATTCCCCAAAAAATTCAACACCCAAATCCCACCAAAATAGTGAATTGCATTCATTTTCACTGAATCAGTGCAATTAAGATGACTAATAACTTTATCAGCAAACTTACCACTTATTTGAGGTTCGAGAATGATGGCAACATCTGGCTTATAGCAAGAGATGTAATTCTACATTACTCTATTGCAATCCTGCTTTTTACTTCTTTAACATTTCAACTAAAAATTCACATTAATAATTCTAAATAGTTATAAAGAGAAAAAAAATCCACATAAGGAAAAGCTCAAGCCGAATGGACAATTTCCATATTAACCTCATCCATTGGATTGATTCCAACCATATTATCGCCTTGTCCATCGTTAGAAAATTCAAGTCCAGGTACCTTTTGACTCATATCCAGAGGATCCTCATTATGCTTTAGGTTTAAGGTTTCCAAATCAATAATAACTTCATTAAAAAATGCATTATCCTTCCTTTTTCTCATACCCCTTAATAACATTCTTCATATTAGCATTATTAGTAAAATCTGACTTTATTGTATCCAAAAGCCTATTTTGATTTAACATGTTTTGAGCCTCCAACAATTGACATGACAAAAAATAAACGAGCTTTGATATTATCTTTTAGTTTCCATTAAAATTGTCAATATTCAAACTAACATTCATATTTGATGACCATTTAACCCAAGTTTTCTTTAAAGTTGCCATATTCGGTCTCTGATTTTCCTCTCCATTTTGCTCCTCATTCATCTCTCTTTCTTGCTCACAAGACTAGTCAAAATTACCTTGTAAAGCTACAAATTTTGATCATCCATTTTGAGTGAAGTCAGCATTTTTCTTGCTAGCACCACTCCTAAACACCAGCACTTCCATGCTTTGTAAATTGCCTTTTGCAGGCCTTGATGCACAAGAATCATGCTTGGGACATTGAACAAGCATCTATGGCCCAAAGTTGCCAAGACAATCGTCCCTATCCTTTTCTCCTACAAATTTGCCATGCATCGACACCGATTCTTCAACATCAGATGTAGTCGTCAAAACCTGACCTCCACCGACTACCTTATTTGACCCATCCATTTTATGGACATCCCAATTTTTAGTAGCCAAACCCCTCATCAATAGTGATACATCAGCAACCAACCCATATGTTGAAAACTATTCTCTATAATGCATCGAAGGTTGTCACCTTTACTTTCCGCCATTATCACCAGCCACTTTACATTAAGAACACTTTTTTTTTTGAATGTCCATAAACCCAACATGTGAACAAATGTCATGCATGCCTTTATACTTGACCTTATGCACCTTGCCATCCAATTTGAATTCCGGAACCAAAGTTTATTTTAAGTTTAATTCGATGCACAGCCTTATAAAGTTACCACGAGATGCTTTCTCTTGTTGGCTCATTCACTTTAATAAACCTTACCAAATGCTGAACCTAACACTGCTAAAAAGTTTATATCAAAATATTAAGTGGTAACCCCGGAAAGCCTTACGCAAAGCTAGCGGGAAAATCATACCAAAGTAGGAGAAAAAAAAAAATACAAAATTGCAATGACATTAAGGGGCGGAAGAAAACTTGGCAAAAAATAACAGGACAATATTTGAACACGTGAGAGTGAGCATGGTCTCATGCACATGTTCAGGAGACAACTGGTAACGGTATCATCGATACAATAAACAAATAAAAACTCGCTTAAGTTGAACACATCGACACATGCTTCACCTTACAAATTACGCACACAATCTCTCCGTTTCTCTATCATTAATCTAAACGCCATATTAACAAAACATACCCTGTAACAGAAGAGAAGAGAAGAAAGAAACAGGAATGTTCCTTTTGTCTTGAATTCTAGAACTCACTTGATACACTTCTTCGAGAAACAAAGGGAGAGAGAGGGGGAGAGAGAGAGTGATGGGTGGGGTTACTTCGTCTATGGCAGCGAAATTTGCGTTTTTTCCACCGAACCCACCTTCATACAAGCTAATTACAGACGATGCCACTGGGCTCTTGCTCATGGACCCCTTTCCACGCCGGGAAAACGTCGACGTTTTGAGGCTGCCAACGCGTCGCAGCACCGAGATCTTGGCTGTCTATGTTAGACACCCAATGGCCACATCCACCCTTTTGTACTCTCATGGAAATGCAGCTGATATTGGGCAGATGTACGAGCTCTTCATCGAATTGAGTATGCACTTGCGCGTCAATCTAATGGGGTACACACACTTCACTCTTTCTTCTTCTTTTACAGTTTCAACACTTTTTTTTTTCTTTTTCTTTTTTGACTCTTTTTAGTTTTCTCTGTACAAAGAATGCATATTGTGGAACTGAGATGTTGATGTTTTATGAATTTAGTATTTTTTAACAAAGAGTGACCATGTTGTATAAAGGTCGATATGGCTTTACCTTCCTGAGTTTTGATATACAGTCAGTTTTCAGATCTGGGGTCTGATGGAAACACTATGAATATGAACAGCTTGATGTGTGTAAGACTATTGATCAGAAAAATGAAGGTAATTTTACTTAGTTGAGAAGGTTAGATAAAAATATGAGGGAATAGAGGAAAGTGAGGATTAGCGTTTTTCAGGCCTATTGTAGCTGTTATTTGGACATAGAAGTTGTCCTTTGGACTACATGTCTTAAGCTGTTGGACCATAGATTTGTGACGATTCAATTCTGTTGTGGTGACTTGCAGATTGACGGGTTTGCAGTTTCTTAGAAAATGTGGATTGTGTTAGAAAATAAAAAGGTTGAATGGTGTGGTTTAACAGATTTATTAGCAGTTTCATTTGATGTTGTGTAGAGATCTAGATTTTGGCAAACAAGTCATATGTGAAGGTGCTGTAAAATCTACATGTTATTGGTTACTTCCTTCAGATGTTAAAGGTTTTTACGCTTTGGTCAGATCTGCTAACTGAAACGTGCAAATTTCTTTCTTAGTTGGACTGCATGTATTTCAAAACAGCAAGGTCTGGGGTTGAACTTGTAAATCAGGATTTGGAAACGTACGGATTACCCTTGCTGTTTAGCTTTTTTATCCAGCTGCAGTCAAGTTACCAGCAAAAATGACCATGTTGAAAGGAAAAAAGACGTCACAGGTGACTTTGAAGCAAAAAATGACCATGTATTTGGATGCAAGAGGATGACTTTGTCTTTGATGTGCAATTCTTAAAATTAACTGCATACTGACTAAAGTAAACCTAAATCCAATGTAAAAGGTTCTACAGGAGCAGCAAATAAGGAAAATAAATTATTTTGCGTGTTGTTTTGTACTGATGTATCGTTTCTCAATCATTGCAGGTATGACTACTCTGGCTATGGGCAATCGTCAGGAAAGGTAACTGCACAGTCAATATTCTTCTTTTTATCTGCAACTAAAACTATGATATCTGCACTACAAACTAATGTTAACATGCATGATTATTCTTGTGTTCAGCCTAGCGAACACAATACTTACGCGGATATTGAAGCTGCCTATAAGTGTCTTGAAGAGAATTATGGTACGAAGCAGGAAGACATCATCCTATATGGTCAATCTGTTGGAAGTGGACCTACTCTGGATCTAGCAGCACGTTTGCCCAGACTAAGAGCTGTCGTTTTGCATAGTCCTATCTTATCAGGTTTGAGAGTCATGTATCCGGTGAAGCGCACATACTGGTTTGATATCTATAAGGTTAAATTTTTTTCCTCTGCTGTTTACTGCAGTGAATTAGCATATTTCAAGTACATCACTCTATTTACCATGTCCCTGAGATGATTTTACATGGACATTGTGCAGAACATTGATAAAATCCCATTGGTGAAGTGCCCTGTACTGGTAATTCATGTAAGTAGTCTCCCTTTCTTAACTCATCAATTTGCATTTGCAAATTGCGTGAAATTTAAAATTTGTTGCTTATTTCTTTATATGTTTGCATTCTATTTCTGTTTTTAGCTTTGCAATAGATGAGCAAAAAAATGCATTGTCAATAAACTTTTGGAGGTGGTTGGACCCCATCAGTTCCAGATTTTTCCTATAGTTTGGAAGTGTGTATGTATTTGAAGTTAATGTAGGTTTAACTCTAGTGGATGAGTGTTGAGGAAGATGGGTGGTAAGAGGAGAAAACCAACTGTTGGTGATATTTGACAAAGGTGATTAAGTCATATGTAACTAAGGCAGTGACAGATTGTAGGGAGGAGCAGTTTAATTTAATCAACGGCAATAGAGGGACTAGAGGTATGACATGAGAATTATATTCTACCTGAACGTGTGAGAATGGTCTGGATGATGCAAATCAGAAATCAGTTAGTCGGCCTTGAGGATATAAAATAAATGGTTTTTCGATGTGACTCAAGTTGGACCAGACATAATTTAAAGTAGTAATCAGTATAGTCTTACTAATACTGATGGGATCTCTAACTCCTCCATCTTCTTCATTTACGTTGTGATCCCTTGGTTTATGAATGGTTGATTTTCCATGTCAGTTCCTGAAGAGATGCAACAAAGTTTTACACTATCTATGATAATTTGACAAGGGAAAGGTTTTTCCAAGTACATGAGATTGCAGCTGAACTCATAACTAGACTTAGGAGATTCTGAAAATAAAGTATCAAATTGTAGTATCCCATCCATGAAAGTTCTTTTGCTAGTGGATGGCAAATGACGTGTTTTTCCATACTTTCCATGAAGAGCCTTCCATATGAAAGCAATTTTATCTTCCACTAGCCAAAGAAAGGGAATCTAGTTTAAATTTTTTGCCAAAATCTCAATCGCACACAGAAGGTTTTTGTAAGAAAACAAAAACAACACATGAAATTTCACCATGAGTACAAGGAAATAAAAGAGTAATCTCCCCACAAACAAAGTAACACATCTTCATCCCGAAAACACACACAGAGACACAAGTAATTGAATGTGCAAAATGATTATTGATGTTTTCATGATGTAATAAATCTTAAAATTTGCTTTGGAATTGAAAAATGTTTGTTGGTGATGTTTGACAAGTCATTTAACTACTGTATCTTTTGTAATTGTCAGTCCATTTCAAAGAAAGCCTAATGAAATTTTCTTGTTCCTATAAGTTCTTTCAGTTTCTGCCTTTTCGCAGCTTCTTTGCATTAACTTCTGCGGTTTGTTATTCAGGGTACTGCCGATGACGTTGTCGATTGCTCCCATGGAAAGCAGCTTTGGGAACTTTGCCAAGAAAAATATGAACCCTTGTGGCTTAAAGGGGGAAACCACTGTGATTTGGAACTCTATCCTGAATATCTTAGGCATCTCAAGAAATTTGTATCAACAGTTGAAAAGTCTCCTTCGCGAAGGAGCAGTTCAAGAAGAAGCACTGATCGAATTGAACATTCCAGACGGAGTACAGATTGTTATGAGGCGCCAAGAAAGAGTACTGACCGGAGAGAAAAGCCGAGGAAAAGTACAGATAGGCCTGAAAAAATGAGAATCCATGAATACAAGTTTAGTAATGTGGACAAACTAGAAAAGTTGAGAAGCCCTTTTGACCACATGGAAAGGTCGCGGAGAAGTGTGGAATACCACGAAAAATCCAGGGGAAGTATCGATCAACAGCTAGAAAGAGCAAGGAAGAGTGTGGACTGGTTGGACCGAATTCGAGCTGGTTAAAGCATGTCAAAAACATTTCTAAAATTTGACCAAAGTTTGTTTTTTAGAGGATTGGGAAACAAGGAGCACAGGAAAAAAATGGGGTAATTTACATGGGATTAGTTTTTACTTGAATGATTTTACAATATGTGACCTGGTCATTGTTGTAGCGTGAGAACTATGTTGTGCTTGATATATTGGCATTCTACATCCTTGATTGTTCATCAAGAAACTCTTTGACTTTTCTTTTATATAAAATTCTGCTGATTGAAAGATGATATTTGAAGAACAGAACAAATAATGACATCCAGAAAGTCAGATCTCCAGTTGAATTTTGAAGAACATCTAGTTTAGAAAATTCAAAATTTTTTTTAATCATAGTCATGTGATAAATTCATATTGGGGGAGATAATTTGACTGATAGGAATATGCAGCGTAATGTAATTAGAATGTGAGATGGTTTGAATGGTAATTTCATGTGGGAAGATGATTTGAACCGTAATTTAATTTAAATAAAGAAGGATTTTAATTATAAATGTTTATTGATTATTTATTAATGATAAAACAAGGAGTTATATGTAATATATATATATATATATATATATATTCATTCTTTGTCTTACTCTTGGTAAAAGTGAAGGCCCATGATTAATTAATTATGGACTGTGAAGCAAACGGCGATTACAAAATTAAATGAGGGTAATTAATGAAATAATTTGGGGTGATGTGATGGGTAATAGTTTATATATTTCACTGAAAAAGTTGAATTTTGCAGAAATACCCTTGGATCGTCAATCTCGTTTGTTTGCTCAACTGAAGAACACGGCGATTCTCTTTGTCTCTCTCCGTCTCTCCAGGAAACCTAATTCAAGACGATTCCTCAACAACACAATCCGATTCCATCAATCATGTAAGTATTAATTTCAACTTCATTCTTTTTCCCCTTCACTGCTTAATTTCCACAAAAATAATTAGGAGCTATTTTAGTTTCGATTAATGATCGGTTTGGATGATTGACGTTCAGGTCACAAGAAGAGATTGCGAAGGAAGCCATAAAACACGCCTTGAAGGCGCTGCGGAGACGGCATTTGGTCGAAGAAGGAGCTCATGCTCCGGCTTTAATCGCTCTTTCTAGGCCTATTGTTTCTCAGGTCTGCACACTTCCATTTTTAATGCGATTGCTTTGTTTTCTTTTCCTTTGAATTTTGTAGTTGATTACTAGCTATGTGTTTTTTAAAGGGATCGGAGTGGAAAGAGAAAGCCGAGAATCTGGAAACGGAGCTTCAACAGTGTTACAAAGCTCAATCTAGGTTATCGGAGCAGCTTGTGGTTGAAGTGGCGGAGACCAGAGCTTCAAAAGCTTCGTTACAAGAGAGAGAATCTCAGATTGATTCTCTGCAGGAGGAGTTGACTCAAACAAGGTTTTTTTGCGGTTTTAGTCTTGTGTGTGTTTTGGCTTGCTAGGTAGAGGATTTTGAGATTTTATGTGATCGTGTGTGGTGCAGGGATGAGTGTTCTCAGTTGAAGGCGGACTTGGAGGAGAAGATTAAAGCTTTCGAGTTGGTTGTGAGTGAGAACCACCAAATTAGAGGGCAACTCGAAGAGATGATTGCAAAAGCTAAAAAGGCAGAGGCTGAGAATAAGATGTTAATTGATAGATGGATGTTGCAAAAGATGCAGGATGCTGAACGCCTTAACGAGGTTTTGTTATGTTTATGTTAGTTACTTAGTTTAAATGAAAATTTGGAATGTGGTGTACTTTAATAAGATTTCATGGATCTTGGCCAGTTCACCTATTGGTTTTGTATATGTGCATGCTGGGTCCTAGAGAATCATATAGCTTCCCAAATATTTTTTTGGCTTTGTGGATGCATTACTTGATTTGATCTGTCAGTCTTTTTAGCAAGAAAGGGAGTTCTTTTATTACTACAGTTTGTTAAGAACCATGCTGTGGTGTTAAGTATAGTGGAGATAGTGATCCCTTACTTATACCTTCTTGGACATTTTGTGTATTGCAATAGGATTTTCAGGCTTACCTTATTATCATCTGATTAATATTTTCGTGGGGATGGAATCTTTATGCATCCTGTTTGCATTGTTTGCATAGGGCTTGCTCCATGACGGTTGTCAATGTAATTTACTGCTTGTGAGAATTACATACATTTTTTTGTTTTTTAAAATGATGATGCATTGTTGGCGGTTCAATTTCATGCTTTGCTCTTGAAAAATGTTTAGATTTTAATATTAGTTAAGTGTTTCTATATATTCTCATTTAGAATTGTGATATCTATTTACAATTTAAAAAAAAAAAAAAAAAATTCTGAAAGCATTCCTCTAGACCTTAAGCTTGATTTCACCTATTAAGTTTATATTAGGATGCCTCTTATCCTTGCTTCCAAAACAAATCTAGATTTAAATTAAATTCTGAATGTATTTAACGGTGAACTTTCCTTCACTAATGTAGGCAAATGCACTTTATGAAGATTTGATTGACCAGCTCAAGGCCAGTGGGCTAGAGAGACTTGCTCGGCAACAAGTTGATGGTGTGGTCCGCCGTAGTGAAGAAGGTGCTGAGTTCTTTATGGACTCAATTGTTCCATCTACATGCAAGCACAAGATCCATGCCCATGAAGGTGGCTGTGCATCCATATTGTTTGAATACAATTCAGGCAAATTGATTAGTGGGGGACAGGACAGATCAATTAAATTGTGGGATACAAACACTGGAACCTTAAGCAATACCCTTTATGGTTGCCTTGGCTCTGTTCTTGATCTTTCGATAACCCATGATAATAGATCTGTCATTGCAGCAAGCAGCTCGAACAACTTATATGTATGGGATGTCAACTCAGGACGTGTTCGTCATACTCTCACTGGTCACACAGATAAAGTGTGTGCTGTAGATGTGAGCAAAATCTCAAGTCGTCATGTTGTGAGTGCAGCTTATGACCGTACTATAAAAGTGTGGGATTTGCAGAAAGGTTACTGTACAAACACAATCATTTTTCACAGCAATTGCAATGCTCTTGCCTTCAGCACCGATGGGCAGACCATATTTTCTGGTCATGTTGATGGGAATCTGCGTTTGTGGGATATCCAATCAGGAAAGCTACTTAGTGAAGTCGCTGCACATTCCCTTGCAGCGGTTACATCTATATCTGTGTCTCGAAGTGGAAATGTAGTACTGACAAGTGGGCGAGACAACATGCATAATTTATTTGATATACGGTCTCTGGAAGTTTGCGGCACCTTGAGAGCAAGTGGAAACAGAGTGGCATCTAATTGGAGCCGCTCCTGTATTAGTCCAGATGAGAATTATGTTGCAGCTGGCTCAGCTGATGGATCTGTGTATATATGGTCGATAGCTAAAGCTGATATAGTGAGCACTCTGAAAGAATACACCGGTTCTGTTTTGTGTTGTTCATGGAGTGGGCTTGGAAAACCTCTAGCCTCTGCTGACAAGAATGGAGTCATATGTATATGGGCATGATTAGTCTACTACACCTGTTTATATATGTAACAGTGGCAGCTGTGAATCTGTTCTCTGATTTATCATCAACCATGATCACCCTAAATCTCATCGCACTGGTCATTAATGGATGACTAATTGTTAGGGGAAAAACAAACGAAGGACGTACAGGGGGTTGTCCACGTAATTAGACAGGATTCATGTCAGTTGTACTTTATACGTTCATGTGACACGAGAAATGTGTTTGATTTTTTATTGTGAAAACGCATTCTGTAAATAGGTTCTTTTATTCTTTTGGCATCAATGCTCTGGCATTGGTTTTTGTTGGTATTGTGTAACCTACTAATATTGGTTTCCCGTGTATGTATGTCGAGCAGTGGGCAATTACATAAACGAGTGCGTAAATGTTAAAGCAAGTTCCAGGTAGACAAGTTTTCCTGTACAGAGGAGCATTCTTTTTTTTTTTTAATTATATTATATTACTGGGACTGATTCAGAAAACAATCGAGATCAGAAGGAATTGAACATTGATGGTGCGGTTTGAAAAGCGGTTTTCAGGTAGGAGGGAGCAATCGACAGAGAGACGGGAGGCTGCCCTCACATAAAAGGGAGAAAACAGCAAGCTGCAGATGCTATCACTGTTCACTGGATTTATATGAGAGGCGGGTGTGGACATGCGTTACCCACTGGCATCAATGCGCCTTTTGACACAGTGGAGCATTCTTTTTTGCTTTATATGCACCATTTTTTTTTTCTTTTTGTTTTTTTGAGGTTTGAAGCTGTTGGTGTTACACTGACTAATCTTGTCGGAAATTTCACAATGTCTGCTTACAAGTTGAGAAGGGGCCTGACTAGACTGTGCTGGACCTAAACTTAACAACCAATCAGAATATCACGAACAAAGCTTGTTTAGAATATCTGAGGCCTTAAAGATCCGAGGCCCTAACGCAATAATGTTTGGTACTTCGAGGAGTGTACAAAAGTTTAATGCTATATTAAGATCAGATGAGGTTAGCAGTTATTAGTCCATCAATGTGATTATACATTCCAATCATATATTCTTCTTTCATTTTCAGAATTAAAAAAAAAAAAATGTTAAATTAGACCTTCTCTATTAAATGATAAAATAATATTTACTGCATGGGGGAAATTAAATGAACCCCCTAAGGTTTGAGGTAAAGGCACCATATGAAAAACTACGCTTAATCTACACCAACTCCCTCTATGTTTGGTAATTAAAAAGTCCAAATAACCTTTGTAAGAAAAGAGAAGTAAATATAATATAAGCTAATATAGAGAAAAAATTTTAATTAATTAAAAATTAATTTCTCATTGTGTGTTTTTGTGACGGGTCCGGGTTTTGATGTTGTGGTGATTTTGCATTTATAATAAGTTTTAGGTTTGAATTAAATTCTGAGTTATAAAGTTTTTATGAATATAAAATTCATTCATATGTGTTTAGGATGAAATTACATAAATTTCTTTTTTTTTTTTAAATAAACTGTTGTGTTTTATATATATCTATATATATATAATAGTTTTATAAATAAATATACCTGATTTTAAAAAATAAGGACCAACTCATCAAATTTATATATTGTATTTGAATTAAATAAAAGAGAAAATTTATATTATAAGAGAAAACGTAATAGGTGAATTTAGTTGGTTGATCTTATTTTTTAAAATCAAATATACCTAATTATAAAATCTTTATATATATATATATTAGTAATTTCTTTATTTCATATTTAATTAACAAACGATATTTTAAAAATGAAAGAATAGATAAATTAGGATTTTTTTACTCTAATATATATTTACCATTTTTATGTTTTTTGTTTCTAACCATATCTTATCAATGGTTGAGATTTTTTTATCCTAACATTTTTAAGATTAAGAGATATTAATAGTAGAACTAATATATATATATATATATATATATTCCTTTTTCACACCGGTGTCTTAACCCCAAGCCTTACGAGGATTAGTATAATTTCCCTTATTTCATATCACTTCTTAGAAAAAAAATGGCGGTTATGCACATTTTCATATACAAAAATAGTGGGAGTTTAATTCTTGGTAGGTCCTCAATATATTTTTGATTTATTCATTATCAACTTTCAAAAAAAAAAATAATATAAAATCATTATTTATGAAATGCCTCGATTTAAAATTCAATATTTTTCTTATTTTATTTTTAAATTCATATGAAATAATGGTTAAGATTGTATATCATGTATACATTTAAGTAGTATGTCATTTTCCTCCACCACTAATACTGAATTTTAGTTAAGCTCAGTTTACCTTGAATTAAATACGTTATAGGTATATACGATACTTTTTTTTTCTTTTTTGAAACTGTATATGTGGTAATCTATTTTATAAGATTTGATAATATATTAAAATATTTGGGCTTGACTACCTTACTAATTAGGTAAGATTATCAATCACTAGCAACATTTGAATTTTCTTCAATAACCACTCTTACAATTAATTCAATGATTATTATTGATGAATATCCTTACCTAATCCGTAAACAATATATTGACAATATATAACCCCACTTGCCTTTTCCGAAGCAATGAACGAAAATCAAATTCTAGAACCCAATACTTACATCTATATAAATATATAATTACGAATGAATAGAAAATACATTAATTGAATAATCCTTTATTATCTTCAAGTTACCTGATAGCGGCATCCAACTACCAAATGCGTCAGCGTAACGGAATTACATTGCCAATTTTTCTCAAATTTCATCGTCCAATCAACATACACAATATTTAAGGCATAGCTTGCTATTGCTGATATTCAATACTGTAATTTGTTATGTATAGTAGTGAACTACGTCGTGTCTTTACTTGAAATGCGTTGTGGGTTAAAAGAAAAACACTTATCAGCCTCTCTATCAAATTTTGTTTTATATTCATAACTACAGAAAATGGAAGTTCCATCGATGATTTGAAAACAAACAAGGCACGTCACCTTGTTGATATATGGTAGTGCAATGGAACTCCACAAATGCGCCGCTTAAACAGCAAGTAATGGTTTTATTTATATATATTAAGAAGATAAATAATTCGATGGAAATTTTGTTGAAAAAGGAGCTATAGCTACAATATATATATATATATGTTCATGAATAATGTTCTCTTCTAGCGTAGAAGTGATCAGTCTCCAACCTTTTACGTTACACTATTCCTCCAAGCAATACCTTCACTACCTAGTCTTACTTTTTTTAACTTAAATTTGTTACTCTGTTAAGTCTTTAGAATTACTCTTTCATCTATGTTAATTTGTTTAATGTAACTTTTATAGTATGCCGTTTCAAATAAAAGAAATTTTAATTTATAACGTAAGAGATTTTATGTAACTAATTTTCAAAGTGTCACCATATTTTACATAATTAGTCAGCTAGTAACCATTCAGAATCCATTAAAGTTTTATTTATTTATTTATTTTTAACTAAAAGGGTAGCAGATGTGTTTATAGAAGTATTGAACTAATAAAACCTTCGGTTAAAAAAGTATTCATGAAAATGTATTCAATAATTTCTAAACCATAATAAGAATTTAAAAAATCTCTACAAGTAAATACATTTGCAGTACAACTAAGCTTGTTGAATTCTACCAACAAATAAGTTAGCCATACGGCCATACCTTCACTTCCATCTGTAGTATCTGTTAAAAAAACTGAAACTGAGATACAAAATTACAAGTAATACCTAAATTTGTATGCCTTAATAACTCACTCGTTGTACCTGACCTCTGTATACATTTATATATGATGTTTTTATTATTCCGTGACTGTTTTTATTGGAATTTGCCTGTAACAAATTAAGAGATAAAATTTCCTTTATTTCATTTAATTATATTTATTTAGCAGTTTCTTTTAGATGGAACCATTAATGACAATTCGTATGTTCTAATGGTACGTAAGATCAATTCATTTCATAATAAAATTATTTGTATGGACAAAAATATATATATTCCCAAGTTCTTCAAATCATATCATATCATCATATAAAATAACGCATATTATATGACCAAATATAAATATCTATCTCTTCAAATTATATCACATATCACAAATAATCAATTACTTTAATATCACTTATCACATAACATAATGGCTCGCTGAACCATTTTCTCTTTGAACTAAATAATGAAGAACCTTTTTTTCGGTTAAAGCCACCCACCAAAAGCAGTTACAAGCATTTTATCTCCCACTTGAACAAAAATGGTGCCCCAAAGGCTCCATAGGCGTAATAACCATGCTTGTCACCCTTTTTTTCCCCTCTTCTCTCTCATGAATGTTTACGTGATGTAACGTGTTTGGCATGTCAAAGAGTTCTCTCCATCTTAACATACCTAACTGACTCACTCAAACGAAACTGCCTCTCAGCTCTGCTTTTCTGTATAAGTAAACTAAAAGTGATTACAAGCAACTTATTTATGTGAAACAAATCCATATATACAGCTCTTGTCCATTACTTTCAAACCCCATAATCATATCTCTCTGTTACCAGAGATTGTTCATGCCCACAAGTTACTTGTAACTTCTTCTTTTATCATATCATTTGTTATTACCTCCATTGTTCTCTTTCATATTTTCTTATCTTTTTCTATTGTTTTGTTCCCCTCTCAATCCTCTATATAAAGCTGCATTGAGGGTCTTCCAATTCTCATAATCTTGTATTGTATCCTGGCAAATTAACTGAAAGAAAAATGAAGAAGGCTTTCTTAGCTGCTCTTTTACTAGCTTTGGTTCTGGGAATCGCGGAGAGTTTCGATTTCCATGAGAAGGAGTTGGAGACCGATGAGAGCTTCAGGGAGCTGTATGAGAGGTGGAGAAGCCATCACACTGTTTCGAGGAGTCTTGATGAGAAGCAGAAGCGCTTCAATGTGTTTAAGCAAAACGTTTTGCATGTTCACAACACCAACAAAATGGACAAGCCTTACAAGCTGAAGCTAAACAAGTTTGCAGACATGACAAACCATGAATTTAGAAGCACTTATGCTGGCTCTAAGATTAAGCATTTCAAGATGTTCCAAGGAAGTTCACGTGCTACCGGGTCCTTCATGTATGAGAATGTTAAAAAGGTTCCATTATCTGTTGACTGGAGGAAGAATGGTGCCGTCAATGATGTCAAGGACCAAGGCCAATGTGGTAAGATTCATTTTTCACTACACTATTTTCATTTCTCTTCATTTTGTTCACTCGCTACTGTAGCATGCCATATCAGCACGTAAAGAGACATTTAATCAAGTAGAAGCGACTTATAATTTGTTTGGCTTTTTCTTTGCTTTCAGTCTAATTCATTTCTCTTGTTTGATGTGATATAGGTAGTTGCTGGGCTTTTTCAACTGTTGCCGCAGTGGAGGGTATTAATCAGATTAAGACGAACAAGCTGGCATCATTGTCCGAGCAAGAGTTGGTGGATTGTGATACTTCTGAAAACCAAGGATGCAATGGAGGGCTCATGGATTCGGCATTTGATTTCATCAAGAGAAGGGGGGGCATCACAACAGAGGCTAATTACCCTTATAAAGCTAGTGATGGAACCTGTGATACTTCAAAGGTAATACATAATTTGTTGTTGTATTTGATCTTGTTCGTGGGATTGAAGTAAGTCTCTAGCAATGAAATTATGACACTACATTCGATGGATTTTGCAGGCAAATTCTCCAGTAGTTTCAATTGATGGGCATGAGGATGTGCCTGATAATGATGAGGATGCTCTGCTTAAAGCAGTTGCAAATCAGCCTGTATCTGTGGCTATAGATGCTGGAAGTTCAGATTTCCAGTTCTATTCAGAGGTAAAAACACTTATTATTTTAATAATCACTGCCTAAGTTGATAAAGAAAACTATTGAAACTGCAAGCAGCTTCGAACTTGGAAGAAACTTGGGTAAAGTGTACAATTTTTGCTTTTACAAGCAGACATTTCTATTAAAAAGTCACTCTTGCCTCTGTGGGCAGTATATGGTTAGATTTGGAAAGACCAAAATCAAGATAAACCAACCAAATCACATTAAATTGTAAACATGATCATCACTGTTTTACTAGTGTGAATAAGCATATCCAACATTACCGAGCCCAAAAACAACTACAGTAACCAGAACCCAAAAATAACCATTTACCAGACTTAACTGCACTACTTAGTTTCCTAAGGAAGCTTACTAATTTTTCAACATGAATTGCCATACTTCGTCATGTTTGGAACAGTTGCCTAAATTGGCTGAATTTGATTACAGGGAGTATTTACTGGGCAATGTGGGACAGAGCTGAATCATGGGGTTGCAGTGGTGGGCTATGGAACAGCACTAGATGGAACCAAGTTCTGGATAGTCAGGAACTCTTGGGGACCTGAATGGGGTGAGAAAGGTTACATAAGGATGCAGCGTGGTATCTCAGACAAAGAAGGACTCTGTGGTATAGCTATGCAGGCTTCATATCCTATCAAGAACTCCTCATCTAACCCTACAGGACCTTCATATTTTCCCAAGGACGAACTCTAAACAATGTTCGCCATTGCCTCTAAGCTTTGGTCTACATACATCTCAGATTTCATTTCAACAAAATGGTTTAGGGCCACATGCTTTGTGATTGAATAATATTTGTAACAGAATCTCATGCTGTGTAACAATGACTATCAGTTTGGTTAGTAAAATAAACAGGTTTGATTTCACAAACTGCACCAACATGCTGATACAACAACATTATAAGTCATAGATAAATATTTTATTGTAAATTTCATAAACTTGAGACTTCAAAACATGACATGGATTTATTTAACATAACAAACACAATCCTGAGAAAGATAAAACTTGGAATAATATCATAATATGTACTGTGTCAACCGTAGCATCGAATTGGATCAGTGCAGCCCTTCTCAGCAGATTGCTTGGAGCCTCGTCCACCTCCCTTCTCCAGATACTGTTGATGGTACTCCTCAGCTCTGTAGAACCTTTTAGCAGGAAGGATCTCAGTCACAATCTTCTTGTCCTGGAGTTCCAATTGCTTGGCTTTCAAGGACTCTCCTGCCAAACGAGCCTGGTCTTCATTGTAGTAGTATATGCCTGATCTATATTGTGCACCCACATCACCGCCCTGACACATCAAACCATCAACCCAATTCAATAAGACAGCAGGGTCCAAACCTTCTTGACTTCAACATTTCCACAAAATTAACATTTTTGCATTCTCTAACAATTGTTATCAAACAAAACCATATAAAATAGCATAAACCTGGCGGTTGAGAGTTGTGGGGTCATGGCGGCTCCAGAAAAGAGAGAGGAGGTTGGGGTAGGGGCAAGCTTGCGGGTCGTACTGGACACGAACCACCTCGACATGGTTGGTGGTTCCGGAGCAAACCAGTTTGTAATTTGGATCCGGGACATCACCTTGAGAGTACCCGACTTCTGTCTTGACTACACCCACCACTCGCTGAAACGCCAGCTCCACCCCCCAGAAGCAACCGGCTCCAAACTGGGCAAATTGCAGACCCGACTCAGGTTGGTCAAGATCCGGGTCTAGAGCCGGGTTGTTTGAGGCCATTTTTTCAAGTCGTACTACAAGTTTGGATAATTTAAATGTGTACACAAGAGAGAGGTAGAAGATGCAATATAAATTAAGGTAGAGGACGGCCAAAGGAAGGATTTGGCCGACCGGTCAAAGGAAGGATTTGGTGTGGGTACCAGTCTTTTCTGTTATAGGAGTAGCTATCACCTCATTGTACTAGTAGTTAATCGCACCATAGTATCAGTAATTGATCTCGTTAGCAGGCCCAACAATGTATCTAGCCGATGATTTTGGTCATGTGCAAGATTCCTATATAATTATGGCTTAATTTATTAATCTTTGCGGGAGTAAGAATTGTGTTTGATATTTAGATTTTTTTTTTTTTTTTTCTGATTCATTTTGTAATATCTATGTCATTTTCCTTGTCAATTTGTTATTGATCATTACAGTTGGGCAAAGGCTTTTGTAATGACTAGGTGCTTGTGATGACTTCATCACAAATTAACTGCTCTAGTTGTAAGATGGAGGGAAGGAAAATAGACCTGGCCAACAGGTACCCGCGTCTGATCAGTGACCAATAGTAGGGACAGGAATGACAACAAATCAAGCCATGAGTCGATATTTACATATCTTATCTGTAACCATATTCTCATCCCATTTTGATAATACTGTCCACATATCAGGGGAGGACCTTTTTGGAATTAAAAGAAATTTACCTATGTAAATATATAATTTAAAAATAATTAAAATATGTTATATCCTTATAGAAACCTATTTTTTTACATAATTAATTATTAATTATTTATTTAATTGTAAAAATAACTAAACATTTTTTTTTTTTGCACTTGTATACATAAATAAAAAAAAAAAATACTTGTTTAAAGATTGACTATTAAAAAGAGAGGTAATTGAAAGAAATACATCACTCTCCTGTAGCTCTGACTAGGGTTCCTCTAGTTCTCAGCTTCTAGGAGTCGTCCTCGTGCCTCTGCACGTCGTCCTCTCCCTCCTGGGTGTTTTTCTCCTCTCTCGTCGGGGGTTTTTCTCTCCTCTTGCTTCTCATTTCTCTTAATGGCAACAGAGGAATTATCACAGCGCTGGGAACGCCTCACTCTAACGGATGAGGATGGTCCCATTGAAATCATTGACGAGAGCGTCCAATCAGTAGGCATTCTCTCTGCTTCTCAATGTCTTTTGGGGAAAATTTTTGCAAACAGGGATGTTAATCGGGATGCTTTCCGAACAACCATTCCGAAGATTTGGAAAACAACCCATAAGTTAGAAATTGACTCTGTTGGGCAAAACATCTTTGCTTTTCGTTTTAGCGACGAATGGGAAAAGCAACGGGTCCTTGCGGGTGGGCCTTGGAACTTTGATAAATGCTTGTTGGTTCTTCAAGAAGTTAATGGTCTGGGTAAAATCAATGAGGTCAATTTCCATCTTTCTGCCTTTTGGGTGCAACTACATGACATTCCCGTGGCTTGCATGAACAAAGAAATGGGTAAATGTTTGGGTTCAAAAATAGGCAGGTTTCTTGAAAGCGACCCTGGTGTTAATGGAGCCTATCTTGGCCAGTTCCTTCGGGTTAGAGTTGAATTTGACATAACACTCCCTCTCAGAAGGGGGCTGAGAGTCCTCATGGGTGACCCTGAAGAACTTATACACATCCGTTTGGTCTATGAGAGATTACCTAACTTCTGTTACTTTTGTGGAAAAATTGGCCATTTGTCACGAGAATGTATTGACTTAAAGGATATGACAGTCGATGAAAGTCAGTTTCGTTACGGACCTTGGTTGAGAGCCCCAGACACTCCTCTAGGGAGGAAACGGTCTTCTAATCCTCCTCCTTCGGGTCCCTCATCCTCTTCTCAGCAGAGACCCCACAATACCTCTAATAAGCCATCTGGCATCGCTCCTAGTAAAGACCCCAATTTTCCTTTTGATTCCCCTGATACCTCGTGGAAAGGGCAAGGTCCAGTTACTTTCGATGCCTCCCAGGTGTTTGATAAATGCCCTCCTAAAGAAACTGTGCAAAATAGTTGTTTGGCAGATAGCTCGGGGTCCACCAAAATAAATTCTTCCCAAGTTCCTCCTTTACTCTCTGCATGCCTTTCCACAGACAATTTTCCTCAGCCTTTTGAGGCAGCTAAGCAAGCCTCCTCGACCTATTCCCATGACTCTCACAATCTTCCTCCTCTAAGCCCGTCTGCTTTGGTCGCCCCTCCCACCTCTCTCGACATTGTCCCCTCTCAATCTGGACCCCTTCAGGACCCTTCTAAAGGCTGGAAGCGTCGAGCTCGGAAGCCTCTGCACGATCAGGTTTTGGGCGATGCCCCTCAAATTCTTGGCAAAAGATTGACTATTAAGCAATCTTGGTAAAATCCTTCTTACTTATCCTTCAACAATTCTTTTATTTATTTTCTTATTTCCGTCAACAATTTTTAATGTATTTTCTCTCTTCCCTCTCAGTTTGGATTTTCTAGTTTATTTTCACCCTACTTCTTGAGGCTGGTTGGCTTTCTATAAATTATTTGTTTCAAGTTCTTAAGGTGAGGATTTAAATTTGTTTGGGCCTCAAAAGCATACTACTTCTATTTGTTAGGCTAATAATGATTCTATTTTTATAGTTTAACCTAAGTAAGAGGAAGTTTTATCTCATGTAAATTTAAGATTTATATATATGAAAGCTTGGAACATAAATTAAATTCTCTCCTATGAAATTCACAAGCCCACTTCAGTACTGCTTATTGCAAATAGTTTTTAAAGTACACTTCTAGCCCCCATGTTAAAACGTCTCACTCCGCCCATACCATACATATTATTACGATATGGGAATATTATAGAACAATGACACCGTATTGTATGACACTAAAATCATATATAATTATATATTTAAAGATTATGTTGTAGCCTTTGGCTGAAGTCGTCTCTTTTTGTCCATACATACGATGCACATAATTATGATATAGGTATGTTATGGGTCACTGACATCAGATTGTATGACAATAAAACCATATATAATTATATATTCAAAGATTGTGCTATTATATAAGATCAGTAACGATATAAAAACGATTTACGTTCATTAGATTTTAATCCAATGATTCCCAAAAAAAAAAAGGTTCTAAAATAATAAATATAAAAAAGATAATATTTCCCTCATAATTACCTTATATAGTCATATACTAGCCAGATTCTGTAGTTATACAATTACACTATATATCATATCACGTATTATCATATTAATGGCATGCTGGCTCAAACAGATAAACATTTTTATTTTTTTAAGGATTAAAACTGACCCAGGAACTATCGAGATCTTATCGGAATAGGGACATTGGTGGCATAACCAAGAATAGTGCTCCAAGATGGGAGGAATTAGCTCATACAAAGGTGGAAGAGAGACCCATATGAGGATGGGAGAGCTGCTTATTTTTTTTGGTTTCTCAAGGTATCGACCCGTGCCACTAAGGTATGGGAGAAGTTGGCGTTCAAACCAATGGTATCAATTGTCATTAATTATTAACATTTTCTATTTAAAGCATATATGATATATTGAAGCACGAGTTTGGTTATGCAATTTGCAGCCTAAACTGGGATGAGAGTCTAAACAATGTCTATTCTAGCGATCGGGGTCCACTAAACTCTCTTGGTCTGGGCTGGGGCTTTGAATCCATGGCTCCGGCCGGACCCACGGACAGAGAAGTGTCGCAGCATTCCCGTTATTTTGTTCTCTCCTTTAAATAGGGGTACCAAAAGCCCAATCCATGAAAAGTTGAAGACATATCGTAGAAGTTCGGCCGGACCACCAAGGAGTCAAATGAACAAAACAAACGAAAATATATACATGGCTCAATGTGTTAGGGTCAATTATTTCCGGCCCAAATGTCCATTCCCATAATTACAGCGACATTAAATTGCCACAAATACGTAGCCAAAAACATTTGGTGGTGATTATAACTTTCGAAGTCTCCATCTCTTTGTTTTTTTCTTTTTGTTGTTTGTTCTCTCTCTTCGTGCCCCTTGTTCCATTTAATGAAAGTTGGATTAATTTTATGTCCACCACTCAAAAAAATAACCCATGTTAGCCTTCCAGACCCCAACTGGCCCAGTCAACCAGACACTATAACTATGTCCCATCCTCATATTTTTATTGTTTACATTACAAGAAGGTCCTACACTCTTCCACCCAATAAATGGCCCATACTAAAAGTTTGGCATTAATATGTATTAGTTAGGATGGCCTGTCAAAGCTTGTAAGTAGCATCTAATTTTAATCATGAAAAATAACGCACATTGCTTCCAAATTTCTCGCCAAGCGTGAGATCATTTTTTAAGTATATTTTGCCATGATTTGATGTTGGTGGCAACATGAGTAGTTCATTTTCTAATTGTTTAGGATCATATAGTTGGTGATAATACTTAATAACACAAAGCATCGGCAGTTAGTAATAAGTAGTCCTCACAAAGTTGTTGCTGGTCTGATATTATAGTGTCTCGTGGGATCTCAAAGTTGCAAGCCTGCCCTAGAAGCGCTTTCCGCCAGCAAAAGGCAAAAGTTGGTGATGTTGTAGGGACCCTTTCAAGGAATCTCCGAGCTACGTGTTGAGAAGCCTTTCGGAAATTGGAGAAAAGGCATTACTTTCCAATGGAAAAAAAAAAAAAATTAATTAATTGTAGCGTATCTTCCCTTGTTAAGTAGGGCCAAGTGGTTCAACACAGGAGAATTACATGTTGTGTGAATGCTGTCTTTTATTGTATAAGCACTTCTTCAAACACATTGAACATTGTGGCACCATTTTTTTTAAATTATAAATCCAGCTTTTCCAATATCATTTTCCACCACGTTTTGGACTCTAATCATTAATGTTGAGTTATAATTCAAGTCAAAAGTTAAGATTTGAGGACCTGAGGTGAAGGTCCTTAATATTATTTTCTAACAATGAGAGCCACCTGAAAAATAATCCCACATGTGGTGGTTGTTAAAGGGCTAAATAGGACGTGTTGGATAATTATTTGGAATTAAATGCAATTTACATGCACTTGTATACTTCAAACTAACGTCAAACTCAAATGCCTAAAGTGAATTTACAAATGAGAAAATGTGAATTCAGATAATATAATATATAATAAAAACCCTCATATTAAACTAGAACAGAAACGCACTTTATGGATTGATTAAACTCCATCAACTGCTCCTACCCGCCTTCTTGGAAACTCATATTTTATTTGTTTAATTGGCTTCCAGAAAACCGACATTGGGTGGTCTA
The DNA here is from genome assembly GCA_022984855.1 of Dimocarpus longan. Lineage (NCBI taxonomy): Eukaryota > Viridiplantae > Streptophyta > Magnoliopsida > Sapindales > Sapindaceae > Dimocarpus > Dimocarpus longan. The sequence goes on from CM041024.1 coordinate 11,102,317, forward strand.
CATTTTTCAAGAATTAATGTGGTTAAAATGATTCAGTGAACCTTATAGATCAGGAAATTTGCATACGTTTTAATGGTGGAAAACATCTCTACCACCTCCACCTTATTTTCAAGCCCTCCTGTGATGACTATGGAAAGAATAATTAAAGCGTAACTTGGACTTAAAAGACTCATCTCGTTATTTTTGACAGAGTCTGAACTCACCCATAAAAGTAAGACCCATGGGACAATTACAGAATTAAGCTTATGAAATTAGGAGAAATGTAAGTTTAACCACAAAAAATTCTTCGTTTTAACCAAATTGCAATTGTAAAAATCTACATGCCTTAATTGGGGATAGATGTTTCAGGTTAAGATAATATGTAAGCAAAAACTATTGATGTAAGGTTCATATGAGGAAAAAAACGTTTCCTGTTAGGGTTAAATATATAACATCCTTATTATAAATGAAATACAATCAAACACAAAACATGTATTTCATGGTTGACCTAAATTTCATGTTAGAGTTAAATTTTCTATAATGAAAAACACATGAAAATGTAGAAATTTTCCATTAATTCAATTTTTTATCGGATTAAGTCAAATGATTACCATTACAATAGTTTACCAAAACTAAATGATGAAAAAAGATAAATATGTAACTAAAATAAGAAATTTAGAAAATAACGGTATTGTGAAGGATAGATATTGTAGGAAACTTTTTTATAGGTGAAAAATTAGAGATGAGATGGTAGGTGGAGATTGGAGAAGAGATGGGTATTTCAATAAATGTATAATTATGGGGCAGAAAATGAAATTATAAAGTTTTTTTCTAAAAAAAAAAGGCATAAGAAATATTGTTTATGATTTAGACTTAAAGTTCCTGATTTTATACTCATTTGCCCATTCGCATATAATTATATATGACAAGACAATTTTTCATAAATGAAAGATAAAATCTTGTATGATTAAGATATTTTTCTAGTAGTATGGATGTAACATATTACTTTTAGTAAATTGAAAGAGGATTTTTTTTTAAAGGACCAAGAGAGCTAAAGCATCATCCTCCACGTAATAAGCTAGGGGGATTTTCATTCAATCGTGAATCAGACAGATACAATTTAATGGAAAATGAAAGGTAAAAACGTACAAGCAGATTTTTTTAGTGAGGACCCAGTAGTGGAAATGACTTTAGTTTGGTGAGGTGAACCTTCTCTGTCTGTAATGGAGAAGAGTTTCTCTTCTCAACGTATGAGCTTGATGGGACCGAAAGTGAAAAGCACTCTGATTGGTTTTGGGGCCTTTTGGCAAGCACTACTTCGATCAAATGATGAATTGAATGTTTAGAACATCCATGTAAATTTCAATCGAGAGAATGTGGTCGATTCACTCAGGCATGCTTCAAGGACTACTCAAAGGAATAAACAAAAGAAAAGCGGTGTCGCATTTTTCGAACTTTTCATTATTTCTACTTCATTTTGCCTTGGACTGTGGAACGTTCAATTTGCTTTTTGGCATTTGCATTTATTTAGTTTGCCTTAGGGGGCTCCATTTTGTTTCATAATTAGGGTGCATAAATGTGCTTTAGAAACGTTCAAGAAGTACCAAAAGATGTGTATCTTTGTTCCGTAGAATTGGATGGTCATTTTAGTGTTGAAGCCCGTTGATAAAAAATGTAATCTTTTTTATAAATAATTCAAAAGGGTGTTATTGTCACCCATCAAAATGATTTAAATACATATTTTTCTAAAAATATTTATATAATAAAATTATAAAGAAGAACAAACATAATAAAACAATTTGTTTACTTTTAAAACTTGAAACAATTTTCCTTTTTTTAATTTTAAGTTAATAAAACAAATAAAAATACATAAATATTTCTAAAAGAAAATCTTAAAAAAAAAAAAATTATGAATCTTATACATATAAGATGATTCTTTATATATTTTAAATGTAAAATACTATTTTCATTTTTTTTCACTGATCTAAACAATAAAGATTTATTAAAATATAAAATAAAGTCTCATTCTAAATGAAAATTTTGATGGCTTCAACTTTCAGATATGACTTCTCAGTAAAATGTAAAATTAGGGTTAATAAAATGTAAAAATTTTATTTCAAATGATTACAATTAATTTTATTTAACTAGGGTTAATATTGGTATATTTATGGATGTTTATATTAATATGCAAATTTATAAATTTAATTAACGAATATACTATAATTTAGGTATGGAAATCATATTTATGGGTGACGATATCTGTATTCAGTTCAAAATTGAACTCAAGTATTAAAGTAATAAAAAATAACCATATTACATATATATATATATAAACTCGTATATAAGCCAGATTGAAAATTAGTGACAAAAGATAATGTAAACTTGACAGATCAAGAATTACAAACAACAATTCTATCTATTACATTTCACAGTATACAACTCTTCCACTCTTACCGCTTTTTTTGTTAAATAAAAAAGGGTACACGCAGGAACCACACTAACCGACAAAACTCATTTTCATTTACAATAAACTCAATACTACTTCCATAGGAATATAAGAATTTAAACATTTAAGTGACTCTTGTAGGGACCATACTTTAGTAACATCGATCATAATTTAAAGCTTCTGATCCCATGATCGCCCATTATCACCCTTGATTCCTCCATTCTCTTCCTCTTTTGCAGAGAAAGGGAAGAAATGGCTTTGGCTGAAACCACTTTCCTTACTAAAAGCCTCCACCTTGCATCCTCTTTACCTTGTTGTGCTCTCAATTTGAATTGCCTGTCACATTCCCAAAACAGACAATATTAACAATAATTGATTCTACCAAAATACTAGAAAAATCGAAGAATATACATGCCGTAAAAACCCAAAAAGGACCCTGTTGCAAATGGAAAAGGACAATTAAAAGCGGACCTGAGATCCACTTGATGACAAATTTGATAAGGCGCGAGTTAAAGGTGAGAGAGACCGGTTCCATATATACTAGTACAAGCCAACCAAATTAATTTCGGACGATGATTTTATTTGCCACTTGGAAAGAGTAAGAGTTGGTTTAATCATGTGCATGTCCCACTAGATTGTCCATTTCCATGAATAAAAGGTTGTCGTCAAGAGATAAGGTTTGAAAATATTTTATCTTTCTAACCAAACGGAAACAAGATCAATGCTCCTACTTGCAAAAAAATCTACTTGGATGGAACCTCATTGCCTGGCTTCTATTTAGTCTGATTTAAGCCTATTCCTTCAAATCAAAATCCAAAGTGCAATAGGCGCGATTGAATGATTTGGTTGAGTCATTTCCAAAAGACAACCATTATTGATTGAATTTTAGAATTTACAGCACAGCGACTATGACATGCTAACCACTAATTTAAAGATGTTATGAGAAGCAGAGGCCATAGTAGTCTATATTAGCCAACCCTATAGCTTTGTAAACTGCCAAATGAATTTCTAGCATGTCATGTGACTAGGCTAGCTATACCCAAACTAAAGGCCCTTATTAAGCCACGGAGCCTTTGGGTCTGGTCCTAAATATTAGTTGGTATATGGACCATTATCACCTCACTAAATTAAGCATAATTAAATCTATGTCGACAAATTTGATTGACCATACGGAAAAAAGTGCAAGTGAAGGGGACCAATTACCTGCAGAGGGGAACTTTGCAAGAATCAGGTTGGTCACAAATTGAGGAGTGAAGTCTAAGAAGCTGCCACATCCGCTTGCAGCGTAAGCAGCCTCCGCTAACTCTCTTAGTACAAACTGCAAAATGCTTGATCAAAAGCTGCAAACCTTGACACGTGGCGAACTTGCTACATGGCCCCCTCTTCTTACTCGGTTCCACGTCATGTGGCCCCACACTTGTGCATCCTTCTGTGCAAATGTGCTCCAAGCACTCCATAGCCTCACTTAGCTGCACATACAGGCTTTGCTCTTCTTTATGCTTCCTTGTTCTCTTCCTCCTCTGAAACCACATAAAATAATTAATATTAAATATAATGTAAATTATAAGTTATCTCAATATTTAAATTTTTTTTTAAAAAAAAGGATTTATATACCGATTCATCTTCGTCCATGAATTGAAGAATCTGGAGCTCGAGCCAAGGATCATGATCTCGCAAAAATTTCCAGCCTTCCGTCTGCTCGACAGCCTTGAAACGGCTGGCCACCAGCTTCATACACTTGAGGTAAAGATCGGGTGCGTCGCAGAGTCTGGCGAGTTGGAGTACGTCCACTACATTCTCAATCGTCAGCCGTTCACCCAAAGCCTTGGTGCATTTCTGTTTTAGCTGTGGGACCAAGTACACGTGTGACAACGCCAGTAAGTGAATCCCGTACTTCTCCATCTGCTCCTCCGTCAACCTGCGCCACCCAAGGCCATTTCAGTAATTTTGGTGTTTCTTACAAATCTGGAGAACTGAACTAATCAAAACTGCCATTCATTCCGGAGAAATCGGACCTCGGGTTTACTTGGCTGACCGACCAAACTCGGTTTTAATAGGCCACGTGTAAGTTATTGACAATTCACTAAATTTTAAAGAAAGGAATCTGAGACAGCCGTCTAATTGGACTAATTGATTTAAAACTGTTGGATCACAGCACGCGAAAAATGCAAGACAAAAGGAACGGTAGAGATTAAAGACAAGCATAACGTGTAACGCAAATGAAAACAAACTAACCTGGAGGAGTAAAGAAATCCAACGAACGTCAAAACCGCGCCGCATGGAACGCCGAGAATCGGAATGAGTTTCTCAGAGCTCCGGTGCTTACGCGGCCGGTCTATGATATTTTCCAGCACTGGTGACACTGACCCCTACAATATCGCAAACCAAAAACAACAACAAACATTGAATCTCCAGACGCAGCAACCAGTAACATTCACAGAGCTTTAAAAACACACAAATCTACCAACAGTGGAACAGATTTTTAGTACCAGGATACAGGAGTGGGCGGGGATGCGACGGCCGCCAGAAGTGACAATTTGGACGTCGGGTTCGAAGTCAGGGACGGCGATTTGTTTAGTGAATGTGGCGGCGGCGGGATTGACGTGAACGTCGAGAGAGATGGGTGTTGGGTTATGAGGGTCTTCCATTGAAACAATTGAGAGAAGGAAAAATACAGAGCAAACGAGTGATTTGTTTGTGCGGGGAAGAATGAGGCTGGTTGTCTCTAACTTTATAGACAGCTTCAGAGAATCTAGAAACGCTTGCATTAATATAACGACAAAAAATGAACAGTTAAAATCTTAAAAGATTTTTTGTTTACTTGACCACGCTCTGTCATTGCGTGCGTATCCGAATACGATTCCTGTAATTACTCATATACCCTAAACATATAATTTTATCACCACAATTAATGTATGGATGTTACGATGTATGGATAGATAGGCTTGTTGGTCAGGAACGCCTTGCTATTTCCCTTTTTTCGTAAAAGTATTTCTTACCAGATACTATAATAAATAATAATACAAGAAAATTATTTGTGATGGTCATTTGAAGTGAATAAATCGATGTATAAAACTTGAAAATATTGTTATGTGGTTGGGGATTTACCTGTAATAATAATGTTAGGGACTTCGATTCAAAAATCTCAACTTACATTTTATTTTTATGATATATTAATTCACAAATTAATATAAATATTTATGATAACTTATTTCATTCATTATAGGCCATATCATATGAACTAAATTATAACAACAAAAGTTAAGATAAAACTCATATTACAGAGTAAAACCTTTTTTGTCACTATTAATATAATCATGCTATAATTGTTTGGTTTAAGATAAGTAAAAAACATTTTCAAAAAGAAAATATAATTTAAGTAATTAATACATTTTCCCTTAGTACGTGTAATAAAAGTTTAAGTTACGTGCAACAAGTTTTCTTCTCTTATATTTCTTACTGATTGAAGGTAAATGTTTGGACTATAGATAATTAATTTTATTGGATTTAAATAAATATCAAATCGTTAATACCGGATTGATTTTTTATTAATTTATAATTATTAAAAAATCTAAGTTTTAATATAACCAAATATCTTTTTCATCTGGTTTCGACGATTAAAAGACCTAATGCGAATTTCAAAAAATATATATATATTGTACAAAAAATCATAGTCTTTAAATCAATAAATTTTGGGTAAGATTAGACATTCGTTGCTTCGTCAGCCAGTGGGAGTACAATTGTACCTACTTGCTGAGCTGTAATCACTATATTAATGTGGCTTTTTAACTGAACTGTATCCAACCTGTGCTTCCCTTTTAGTACTTGAACAATATTGCGGTGAGGTTAAATCGTTAATTTCAACATAAAACAGATGAGCTTTTCGGAGCCTACGTGGACAGGATACAGCACCTCGTCAGCAAGGGTCAAAAGCCGTGTAACCAAAAGCGGCTTTTGGCGGCCTGAAGAGACTTCCATTTGTCTGACATGTCACTACTTCTGATCCTTTGTTTGCTTACGTGTCACTGGTTCTAATCCTTTCCCGTTAACACAATCGTCGCCTCTTGGAAACAAATTGACACGAGAGGATATAGCCAACGTGTCAATACCGCTCCTGTCGATCCACTCAACGTTTTTCAGGGGATGCTAATTTAAATCACGTTTTTCAGGTGAACCACTAACAAGTTTACACGTACCACACCTGATTTGACCTTGACAAGATTGATGGGTGTCCGACAGGAGCCCACATTAGAAGACAACCAATGAAGATTTGCGTCGGAACCGATTATCGTAGTGCGCCGCGGTGCCCCAAAATGAAAAAAATGCTTCGGACGGGATATTATTGTTTAATAACTGTTGTTGTTTAATTATTCGAAAATCTTCTCAAATGTCATTGTTGCCTTGACTCTTCCTTCCTCATGGATTTAAAAAAAAATGGAAGGGTTGTTGATTTGATTGGCATGTTTGTTTGTACAGAAATTAAATTAATACAAGCGTGTAATCTTTTAAATATTTTATTTGCAAGTGAATTCAGCAAATTAAAAATATGACAACTATCCTTTTGTCATTTTCAAAACATTTGTTCTAAAGAAGGTCCATTGCCTCAGTAGAGACAAGTTGACTTTGATATGCACCAATGTTAAAGTTCGATTCACCGTGATCACTTAATATTAATGATAGTTTTCTCCCACTTTATGTGGATTATTTTCTCATTTTTTATTGGTTGATCTCTTTTATTTTTTAGAACTGATCCTTATATCATGTCATAATACCTGTTGATGTTAGTCTCATTATATATTGGGCTGGTTCCAATTAAAAAAAAAAAAAAACATTTGTCCTAGTCCAACATGGTGCATATAGTATTTATTTATTGGAAAAAGCCAATTACACCCCTTTTCTAGGTAAAGTTGCATCCATATACAAAAATAATTTAATTGCATAAACATCCTTTGGATTCTATTGATCAAACAGTCAACTAACAAAGAGTTAACTATGATGAGAGCAAAATGGACATTTTACAGCGAGATATGAAATAAACTAAATGGTTTAATCTTGAGCCAATGATCACTGGCCATATTGGTTTCAATCCTATATCAGGGATTGAAACTTAGAAAACCAAACAAAAAAACCCATAAACCATAAATAACCATCGTTTTCCTAAATTAACCAATCTGGTCCTTTTCTTCCACAGAGCCTATTACTCCCTGAATGATCTTTTTCTTCCTCTCGATCAAAGTTTTGTTCTTTCTCCTCGATCTTTCCACTTCTCTCCCACCCAAATTATCTAATCTTTTATTTTTCTATAAATTTATTTTTATTTAATATCTTATAAAGTATTAAATATTTTAGAATTAATTTTTTCATTTAATACGGAATAACGGTAAAAGTTGGATTGAAGGCAAGCGGTAGAATTGACTTTTCCATATGAAGAGTTGGTCAACAATTGTTTCACCTGTGGTCAACATTTGGCCGATGCATTTTATTTTTAGGGGAGATTGGTACAATTAAAGGATCTTTTGTACATGGGTGCAATTTTCCCTTATTTATTAAACAATCTTTCTGGTTGGCTACGAAAGAGTCTAATTACTATGTTAATTACTTTGATTTTAAGTCATGAGTTCTTTTTTTTTTTTCTTCGTAATATTACTGCAACAGGAACATATCAAACCAAAAATCAATAGAGAAAGTTTCAGGCTCTTCCCTTCACTGCCTCCTTCACTTGGAGCTTGATCATCGAGAGATTAAGCTGCCTAGCTGCGGTTGCTTGTGTAATTGAGAGGTGAATATCGGAATTTGATGCTAATTATGGTTAAAAGGAAGCAGCCCTATTAGATTGAGAACTTTGCATTCAAAAATCACTAAATTAAAATCAAATTATACATATGACAATGTGTAAACACTAAATTTACACGATCATACCCTGATAATCCTGAATTTTGTGAGTAATAAAATATAGCCTATGTTGGATAGGAACCCTGATCTTTTTCTATAGGAAACGTCGCTGTCGTTTTCCGACAAGCATACCTAGCAACTAATATGGTATATAGTTTTGATATTCACCACTCTAGTTGGATGGAACTAAGAAGATAAAGTATATAAGGATAATGTTAAGAATTCCTTAAGGTCAGGTTTCATACTATTAAACAAAATTTTATAACTTGTATAAGTTTAATAATTTATACAAATTTTCTTTTATTCTAACCGACGATATCAATAATTGAATGTGTGTTTAAAGATATAAATTAAGAGGACTATTATATACAACTATCTCTTATTTTGTTTCATCATTTTCTTTTTTTTTTTTTCTTTTTTTGTAGGGTGTTTGCTTCAACATCTTCGAGTTCTGATCTTCACTTCCAAATCAAGCATACTACACACGAGAACGTTTAAAAATTTTTAGGTTAGAGAAACACTGAGACTAAACAACCAAGATCATATACACGACGGGCTACTACCGGATCGGAAGAATGACACATAGAGCATGCTTGAAGCCCAGGCCACATGAGGCTCAGCCTCCTCCAAATCCAAAACAAAATGGATCGTGTTGTTATGACCCAGACATAGTATCTTCTTAACTATGTATCCACTAATTAATAGCCTCATCATTGCAATAATTTTTTCTATGCTTGACTAAACCCAAATTCAAATTTGGCCATAAATCATCACCATACGTATATTTTTTGCAATCCTTGAACAAGATACAGCCTGAGGAAATCTGATGGAACACACAGATTGTAACAGCAGGTTGTTTATTATCAATAGCAGGAAGAGTAAAGTCACTAGAATCAGTGTTCCAAGCTATTATCATGCATTAATTCCTTTCACGTCAATAAATTAATCACTTATCGTCATTTCATGAGATCGCAACTTCACGGGCCTCAAGATCATACCATGAGAAAAATTTTGTTATCACTCACATTTTAGGGAGAATAAAGTGGTTGCGAACATTCTTGGTGCGGATGATCTTAATAGCTATGCTTTTAATTATCTGGTGAAATAATCCACTGGATCATATTCAAAACGAATTGTTCCTTGATTCTGGCAGATTTGCGATTGTATTTTGTTTACCTTGTTAATGAAACATGCGGATTGGACTGAAAAGTAATATATTAGGTTTAATTAGCACAGAGTTGGACCGAATAGAATAGAATTGTACTTCAGTGATAAATATCCGATTAACACTGGCCTAACACGAAAGAGATATTCAGCAGAGACAGATTGGACATAGTACACTGATCCAAATTTTAAAGTCCAAGGTTGTAAGATTAAGCCCAAATCTGTTGTTCCCCGAAGATCCAAACTCAATTTCGTGTGCTGAATGCCCACATACTCTTCTGTGTGTCTTTAGAGTAACCATGTAACTTGTTCGATGTTCCATCAAACTTATAGTTCAGTTCGCTATTATTGTAGCTTGTTAAACAATGACCTTTAGTTGTGATTGAAAAAAAAAATGTAGTTTATAACTTTATAAAAAAAAGTTTTATAGTAAATTAATCAAATTAAAAAAAGTTTTATAGTAAATTAATCAAATTACTAGTTAGTTAATTCTATTATTAAAATTGTCATAAGCCTTAAATACAGCATGCATATGTTTGATAAATTTTACGTTAATTAGTGTGAATTTATAAAATAACTAAAATAAATATAAAAAAAAATTATTTTATATATGATATAAATATATTTTTATATAGTTAAGACTAAGATATAAGTATCTTTTATGTTAAAATTAACGAGGATCATTTTCTTATTTAAAGTATTTATTAAATCCCACATCAGATTATTTCATTATCACTTGGCCATTTGTTTCTAAAATTTACTATTGAATCAACTCAAATTATTAAATAATCATTTTTTAAAGTTTTATCAAACACTTTTTTCACACCAAAATTATTAAATAAGCAGACATTTAACTTCTCAAAAACTGAATTCCAAATGGGGATGATGGCCTTCCCATGTCAATTCCTACTAATACTCTTCTAGAATATTTGACTATTCCCAAGTTCAATATTTTGGCCACTGTTTTGTTTAGTTTTTCTAACTATTATAAGTTGATCAACGTTTTAAATAATGGACACGATTAAAACTTGACTCTCAATCTCACAATCTCAAAAGTCTCAATAGTATAAGTGTAAACACATACCACTTAATTAACTTTAGGGATATCTTGTCTCTAGTTTTTCTCAACTGTTCATGATAATAAAAAAGAATATTTTAGATCATTAGATGCCTGCCCTACAAAAGAAAGTCTCTATTTTCCGAACCAAATAGGTTTGTATATAATTAGGTGAAATGTCAACAATGGTAGATGAATTTAATCTACTTTACCAAATTTTTTTTTTTTTTTTAAAAAAAAAAAAAGGAAAAATGCTCTCTCCCCTTTCAAAGGTTATGATAGTTAGATTTGTAATAGTATTAAATTTCTCAATCAATTAACATTCCCAGTCTGTGTCATATAGGCTATATAGTGAAAGATAACTCCATAAATATCTCATTCTGGAATTATATTTCCTACAAAGACGGCTGCAAAAGGGAAAATTGTTCAACATTTCGTTCTCATTGACTACAACAAGTTTGAACAAAGATTTGGACCAAAATAAATTTGGGCACATATCATGTCACCTGATCCTCGGGGCAATCCCGGCTAGAGCATCTTGACCACTGCCTGGCTGCTCCTGCCCCGATTGAGAAAGATATATATATTGATGAGCACGTACAATTGTAAAGCTCATATGGTTGGTTCAAATTTCAGTTGAGTCAATTGAATTAAATTAAAGTTGAAACTGCACTCATTAAGTGCAGAAAGTTATGACAACTCTTTCCCAGTCAACAGATTCAGTTGCCTCTCTTCAAGGCAAAACGGCATTTTTGGTTGAACTTATATAATCTCGTCGCATTAAGTCCGGCATTTGGTCATGTGTAGCTCATGCTCATAAGGCTTTTATTTAGATAATTGATGGCTGGTCCAATAATTAGGTCCATTCTCCATTTCCATTTTCAACAAAGGAGAAACATTAAAATGAACGAAAAGGAACAAACAAATTAACAAAAAGGAAAAAAATTGTATACACCCAAGTCCCATACAAATTGTGGGTATTTTCCCCCACTCTATATAAGTTATCCTCTCTCGATTTTGGAGGTTGATTTCCGAGCTGCGTTATAAAATCACATCGCAACTATTCTTAGTTTCACTCTGGGCGCTGGTCTCAGTCATAAAAAAAATAATAGTAATAATGAAGAAGAAAATCTAGAAATGCCAATTATATTCCATTGAGCGGTAATGGAGAAGTTTTTCCATCCCAAATTATCGCAGGGAGACAAATTAAGTTGCCTAGTGAAAGTGTGAAACCACTTTTAACTCTTTGCAGTTCTTTGTACTTAGACAGCATGGTTCGCGAAGTAATATCAACGTGATGTTGTATGGACACAAGCATCAGGTGGAAGGCTACCACTAAGGCAGTAACAAACTTGTTGTATCGTGTTTTGCCAAACAGAAGTAGTGTACTGCCAACATCTTGTCCAATGAACTGTAACCATCAAGAAGCCATTCACATGCGAATTTTCAATGGATTAAGACCGGTTAACCATAATTGAGCCCGTCAAATGATCTTATCCCATAATATGTAGGAGGAAATTTCCATCTCGATGTGTGATGGGAGAAGAGTTTCGTTGCATTGGTTGTATCTTGAGTTGCTATAAATGATATATATTTTTTTAAATTAATGTCATCGTAGATGTAATGATTCAAACATAAAGATATATTAATGTTTTTATCATCAATTTATCTTAATGGTGTGTTCATTAGTGAAATTAGGGAATAAGAACAAGGAATGATTATAATTTATATATATTTAATTATTTTAAATAAACTTATAATGAGAATAAAAAATACCCTTTTGGCACTTTGTTGGATTTACTCTAAGGGCGATGTCTAGTGTCAACAACATTTGGCCAACTAGTTATGGGTCAAATCAATGTCAATTCGAAGGGGTGTGAACTCGAACCCTCCAAAGCTGGACCAACACCAAACTAGACGCAGCCACGTACATCAAAAAGCGGGGGGGCTGCTTTCTACCTCCATTGTTCCCCACTCAAACTTGCATGTGCCAGCTACAACATTGGTCACTCGGGCAAGTCGATGATGTTCATGTTCACAATAATTAAAAGAAAAGGAAATTTTGAAAATTGAGCATCTTTGTCAAAGATGTAGTTGTAACCAATTTCAGTTTTTGGTCCACAGAAGAGAGCACCCCCTCTGTCTCTCATCAAAAGCAGTTCCATGGCTCGCATGTGCCACCTCCTTTTCTTCTTCAGACCAGTCCATCCCCAAAATCTCTAGTGGACCCCATAACACAAGACCCTAATCACCTAGCAGATTTACTTTCTGCCAAGTTAGTTTATTATTGTTATAGTGTTTTCCTGCATTGGGGAAAGAGTAAATTTCACATGGTCAAAGATAGTTTAAAGGAAGAGCAGTGATTTATGTTCTCCATAAAAAGATCTATACATGGACTACTTGTCTGGACAAACATTGCTGTATGGGAATCCAACTTTGAAAATACTACACATTCACACCAAGTATAGACAACCAATGATGATCTATCAAACCTAGTTTTTTGCAGTATACTCATAATCAATTAACAGATGGCACGATCCTGAGGCCTTTCTTTTGTCTTCACTTGCACTGTACATTTTCATTTGTCTTTTGGGTTGGATTTGTTTACCGGATTGATTCAATATATGTAGAGAGTGAGTTTGAACAGAGAGAGAAATGGATAAATTTAGTATATATTAATGATCAACACTTCTGCACTTGCTTTCTCTTAGCTCATCAAGATTCTAAAAGAATCAACGGATGGTTCTAAGAGTAACAGGTCGAGGTTGTACAAGAGAAAAAAAGAAAAAGAAAAAGACAAGGGCAGGAAAACAACTGTGATAAAAAAATAAAAATAATAGAGGGAAGAAAAAGCCAAATAAATCATATTCATTGGCTGTTTTTCATCTTCCTTTTTTTTTTTTTTGCCTTGTCTTGCTATTTTTCTAACTAATCATGGTGGAACAACATATGTCAATCACTTTAATAAATTACTGTTGTTCAAAATGGGTAGGGTCATATCAGCAACGTGCACCCTTCTTGCAACTGAGTGCACCAGCAGCACTCGTTATCGAACCGACAAGTGAAGAAGGTTTTGCTCCCAAGCTTGAAGCCCTAGCGTAGCTTGACGAGGCCCCAGCTCCTGATGCAGTAAAAAATGCACCGTTTATCATCAAGTCTCCCTCAGACCTCCAGTTCCAGCCGCTCCATTGACTCTCTGGGGCATCCTCATGTTTTGTTACTTCTTTGCTGAACCTGTTGTCAGGCGCAACAAATCTGTTCCCTTGGCTATTGATGGTTGGATTTGCACTACCTCCAATTGCGTACATTTCCCAATGTGTGTAGTCGTTGTTCACCACATGGAAGTACCCAAGTCTGCATCTGTAAATGTAAACAAATAAACAAATTTCAAAATTAGCATGAAAATGTACGGGTTTCTAGAAATACATTATTATTATTTTTGCTCTATATAGCTTTTCGAAAATTGTTACTCGTATAATTATTTACCTTGGCATTCTTTGAACTAGACCTTCTCCAAAGTGATTAAAGGCTATAGTGACTTGCATGTTCTTGTCTTGAGTATAGGAATCGCTGTGCCCCAGCAACATGACCTTATCATGGTGGGTCATGAAGTTGTTTGAAATTGTGATGTAAGTGGACCCATGAATGGCATCAACGAGGCCATCATCACAATTAGAAAGTGAATTATGGTCCACCCAGATGTGGGTTCCACCGAAGATGGAAACCCCATCACCGTCAGATATCGTTCTCCATCCGTAGTGCCGTGGGGAGTCTCTTACCATAGCATTCCCTCCCTTTTTGCAGTCATGAATGTGTAAACCATGTATTATAATGTTGGTCACGTACTGTATGGTAATGCATGGACCACCGGCTATGTGCACACTCGCACCCCGACCGTCAATCGTCTTGAACGAGTTCATGATTAATTCTTCCTTCAATTTGATAGTCATGTCACGAGCGAAAATGATCCACAATGGCTCATCTTGAATAACGGCATGCCTCAAAGTCCCTGGCTTAGGGTTGACAGCGTCATCGTCACTAGAATCTGTCACAACATATATCTTACCATCTCTCCCACCAACAGCATTCTTGCCAAACCCAATTGCACAATCAGCCAATCTCTGCCTGTTTTTCTCCCAGTTGGGGTCACACCTCCAGCAATCATCCATCGGGTTCCCAGTCCCGCAAGAGAAGTACCCCAGGTTCCTCCTAGTCGTAGACTCGTTGATGCTCCTGCACCCCCAAAAATAGAAACACATACACACATAAGTACATTTTCTATAAAAACGTTATAATTAAACATATGTAATAAATGAGAGATAGTGGAGCCACAAACAGACCTGTGTACTTCTTGTACGACTGCTTCTGGGTCCTGGTGGAGTGGCCTGGAAGAGGAAATGAGAACTGGGAGCAGAAGAGAGAAGAAGGCGAAGGTGAGAGAAAGAGAAGAGAATGCCATTTTTGATTTTGCTCTTCTTCTTCTTCTTG
Organism: Dimocarpus longan; assembly: GCA_022984855.1. NCBI lineage: Eukaryota > Viridiplantae > Streptophyta > Magnoliopsida > Sapindales > Sapindaceae > Dimocarpus > Dimocarpus longan. The sequence continues at coordinate 11,117,343 of CM041024.1, forward strand.
AGAGACTAGTACACGGAGAGCGTGTGAGTTGAGAAATGGAAAGATGAGAGGGGTATATATAAAGAGATTTAAAGCCGGGCTCGGTGGCATGATTAAACTAAACATGTGGGTCCTTTGTGCTTCGTGATTTCAGGTTTTTACGGGATTCCCATTTGGTAGTTTTTGGTAGTTAAAGCGCTTCGACATATGTATACCTATAAATTATGTCAATGGATATATTACATATTAGGTCAATGGATATATTACATAATCAACTACTATCGTGAAATATACCATCATATGCTTTGGTTTTTTTTTTTTTTTTTTCAACTTTTCATGTTTGACAGGTGTAGATATGTAATTAGCAAATCGAATCATTACTTTTCTAATATTAATTTTGCAGTAAGTTTGGACCGATCACTTTCCACGTGTTCTCAACCAAACAAGTTCAGATCTTTACCCGCCAATAAAGACTAAATTAAAGGCAAGAGTATAGGGATTTAAAGAATTCTACCACACACCAACTAACCATGTCATATCACTCGGTCATTGGAAAACACCTTTATTTTTTAATTTTTTGCAACATGGAGCTCATAACCAAAGGTGAAAATTAAAATTTGATTCAGTTTACAACATTCAATGCAATGGCAAGATTTGAGGAAAATTCAGACGAAAAGCATGTCTGTGAAATTCGAAGATAATGGATAAAAAAAGCTGCAGAATTTGTATGATCCACACGATTCAAGGTCCACAAGAAGCAGCAATTTTCAATTCCGGTGTTCTATGTTCACGGAATTTAATTGATACAAATAAAACGCAAAGAAAAACCTTGTGACAGAAGCACATGCTTTTGCGCTCTAAATCAAACCTCACTACCCCATGTAGGCCCGATTTTCTTCTTTTTATATTTGCTTTATACTACTTTGCGATCTATTTATCAACAAATTTCTGGCCGCAAACGTCGCCGAAATTTCACATTACCAAACAAATTTGTGATCTCTCAATGCTGACTTGGCATTAATTGCCACCTCTTTCGTTGCCTATTGACTATTGTAGGGACACCAAAGTTCATGGCCGAATCCGTTTCTAACAACACGGACCTTAGCCGGGTCGAATAACCTCACACACTACTTAAAAATAATGAAATTAGAGCGCAAGTTAACATCTATTTTTGAAAAAAAAAAATTATAAACAACTAATGAATGTATTATTCTTTTAAAACCGTCTTATTAATTATGGCGTATCAAAATTACATAAAAAATCAAGTGCTTACTATGGAATTCCCAAAAACTCTCAATATATGCATGTTTCTCTTTATTTATTCAATTTAATTAATCTAAATTTGCTTATGTAAACGTGTTAGAATTCAATGAATATTTGATAGCTTAAAACAAGTTCTCTGTGTTAATGAGGAGCCTAAAATTTCTATTAGAATTTTCATTAATTTGAATCCGAATCGTCTAAGTGTAGCTAGATTCGGTACCATATTTAGTTGGGTTGGGATGAAAATGAGCAGACACATGGCACGAGATAGAGGCCGGAGTATCCGTGGAAATTGATTTGCTGACCTGGATGGTATCTTCTTCGGTGAAAGTTACATCCGCACATGGATTTTTATTCCTTATCTACGATTCTCTTGTTGTCCGGAAGGAGAATCACGGCCGTTGATTATGGATTTCTAGGGCAGGTAGGACCGTTGATATGGGAAGCGAAGGATCAACTTTTACTGGACGAAAAAAGCGTGAACGTCTTTGTTTAAGCCACTAGGAAGAGTAGGGATCATATAAAAAAACAGAGGCACATTGGTTGTTGCTCTTGAAAGAAAATTTTGAACAGGCCAGTCTCGTAATAAACCATCCTTTAAAAGATAATATATAGTATGGTATAACGAATGATTGGTTGAATATATTTGATTTATTATATATTATCTTTTGAGTGACGAGTTTACAATACAACCGTGGCACATGATTTTTTCTGTATTTTAGATTTGGTTCCGGGCTGGACCTGAACCTGCTGGTGGCTGGTGAGTGAAAACTACTTGGCAACCTCTCTCATCCACAGGACACGTGGTGTGGCATTGTCCTGCCATGTGGCATGCATTTTCAGCCAATAGACTTTTTTCTCATTTGCACATGCAATATCTCGTTATTTCAACATCAAATAATGTATTCTTTTTTGTTCTGGATATTTGGTATTTTCCGTTAGATTTTCTTAACTTGTTGCTTAATTCTTGGGTTGTAACTATGTGTCAACAATCCTCATATTCCTTTGTCATTTTCCAATTTCTACAGATCGGTTTTAGTCAAAATTGTAGGTATGATAATAATAGTCACATATTCATGCCGTATTTGGTAAAAGTTTCACCGACACTTTATTTCCATCAAATAGATTACACATCAGTTTACTGTTCTTATAAAAAAAAATCGAACACTTAATGGGCTAAGATCGAGTCTATTGAGCTCAAGTGATATATGTATGATTCGCATATTCACTTTCCAATATTTACTTTCATAGTTTTATTATCTAAATATAAATTATAAGACACATTCTCACACGATTCTAAATGTCTATAATAGAATTTGAATTTCATCATAAATATAGTTATGATATACATACCCTATTAATTAACTTGTTGTTTGACTTTTCCTTTCCGTTTACAAGACTCTCCTTGCTTATAAGCAAATAAGTGCGAACATACGTGTAAGCCAAACAAATCCTAACCCTGTCTGTATTGGTGTTCGATTAAATATATATATATATAACGGTAATATTTTTATTTTTGAATAATGATATGTGATTAATTTGTGAATATTTGTCTTCTAGTGATCTATTATTAAAATACTAAAAGGTGAAAACCATAATATGGTTGCACAATGGTGTGTAACAGATAAAAATTAAAAGCAAACACAGATGTATACATATAGATCACATGTTAAATAATTAAATTGTATGCAAATTTTGAAGTGAAAATGATGGAGGTGATTCATTCATCAATATCATATTAGATGATGTTTATCCAAATAATATGAGTTATGTGTTTGAGATCATGCATGTCACTGTTTGTTATGGTCAAATCATACTGTGTTATTGTTGAAGAAATACAAAACAAATAGCAGACAACAGTGTAAAAGATTGTTCATGTGTAGGTTGGGAGGGAGGTACATTAATGTTCGGCCTTAATTTTATGATGTTATAACAAACATCATACGTGACATATATTGGTTGGAATTTTACTTGTGAAACCAGAAGTACCCGTACCCACAGCCATTTATTTATCCTTCTAATTATGCTTACACCTAACGGAGGATATAAGCTACCGTATAATTATGATTTTTCCTTTTCTGTTTTTTTCATTTATTAGTATGTCTACTGAAATTGTTGACATTATAATTCCTAACCAAAAAAAAAAAAAAAAACAATAACAAAATTGTTGCGTAAGGGAAAAGTATGGGTCTGCTGGTTGTATTATTGATAGCAAAGTCTTGCAATGTGCATATCAAGTTATGTAGTTAGGACCCACTAACATCGTCTTTCATGAAATCGCCTCTTACGAAAAGTTGAAGTCATTGTACTGCAGTCTGATTAATTGGGAGCACTGAGAAATAACGACAAAACATGCAAATATTGCATGTCACAAAATCCTTATATCTATTCAAATAAACAAAAACACATTCTCTACAATGTTTATGTCAAACTATTTTTGATCTATCTCGATAATATGTTTCTAAATAGTTTTTGAAAGATATGTGTCATTTATAGTATTTGATAAAAATCATTTTGTGATTCTAATGATATCGAATGTATACTTTAAAAACAAAATCCATCACACAATTGTTATTCTAAATAATACTTAATTATAATTATTTTATGAGAAATTTTCTGCTTAAAGGGCATATTCCTAGACATCTATAAATAATAATTTAGCTTTGGGTTAATTAAATTAAATTGTAAATACATGCCATGGAAAACCGGAAACTAGAGGCATCAAGCACCGGAGATCATCAGCGTGGTATTGTACACCATGCGTATCTTATCTATCATTATTAGCCTACATTAGAAAATATTTGATCTTGCTTTTCTTAAAGAGACACAAGGTAAAAGTAAAACAACAACACATCGCATAACCACAATCATTTATATTCATGTGATATGGTCACACAGTATCATATCTGATGATTTTTGATCTGACAGGACTAATCATGATAATTTACATTTTACCTTTCTTGTTTTTTAACTGCAAGTTATGATTACCAGTTCACTTTAACAATTATGCTGCAACATGTCTCTCACGGAAGGTCAAACCCAACCATCATTGGATTCATTACGTGCAATTATCTTCCGTTTCTTTTCTTCAATTAGGTGTTGCAAATATTCACAATTACGATTATTTTGACTTGGAACAAGCCACGTAAGTACTATTTAATTAAATTTGGAGACTTGAGATTAAAGATATAAGTTGTCATTTTATTTATTATTTTTATCGACATGTTGTTCCCTTTGATCCCATGTCATTCTTCATGGTGAACACTAGATTGAGACAGAAAGTAGGCCCAACTGAGTTCAAGGGAAGCAGGCCCAAAAAACTTAAATGTTAAAATTACGGGTTAGGCCTTGATTGCTCCAGAAAAAATTCAATATTATTAACCCAAATCTAGCCCATAAGGGATATTGGACAGATTTACGATTTTTTTTTTTATAAATACAAACTACAATCTTTAAACTCTGACATAAAAGAGATTTAATTCAATGTTTCTAATACAACGAAGAAAGACATTGCTACTTAAAATTTGCTCAAAGATGACAATAGACTGAATACAAATATTAAAATATCAGAAACGTAACTACTATGTTCAATGGTATGGTAAATGTTGAAAAGAAACTAATCAAACAACTCATAATGGCTTTCAAAATAAAAATCATAATGAAACTAAAGTTTGCGAACTGCAGAACAGGTTTAGTTAACAAAAGAGTGAAGCTAAATCATCTTAGTCTTTAAATTTAAATTTATGATTTTGGTATGTGTAAATTTATTGCTCTTCTTCACTATTAGATTGCAATTAAATAACATGTTAAAGTTACAAGATTAAATTTAAAACTTAAAATTTAGATAGTATCATTGCAAATGTCCAATTAATTTCAAATTTTGTTACTTTTCATCTTATCATAAATGGTTTTTCTGTGAATTAACATGTTTTAGTTAAGTAGATGTGAAGAATTCAGAATGATTGAATGAAACGATAGACTTGACGGATCAATTGTCATTAGGCTATTGTTACATGCGGGCCAACACACTACCTTGTTTATTTTTCTCTGTCCATCTCTTTGTATCTTTGATAACATTTGTGAAGATTTTTGTTGTTGGAAAAATGAGAAGGCCTATTGATAGACCTTTCACTAAGTAGTTGGGTCTCATCATGGAGACACAATTTCTTGGAGAAATATATTTCTCTTGGAAACATAATCCTCCTGAATGTGAGGGTGCACTATCTTTGTAATACACTGTTGGGTTAATTGGGTGTTGGGTCTGGTTCAATCAATATGACTCAAACCCAAACCTAAATTCCAAGTTGTTTGAGATTGAAATAAATAACTGCGCGGGCAATCATATTCAGTTGCCAATACAACTGCCAAGCAGTTATCAAAACTTACGTATAAAAAGTTTAAAAAGCAAATGGTTATTGGTTTTTTTAACACTAAGAAAAACACTACACATATAAACATGAGAATACAGAGCACAAACATAACAAATAAAAGAGAAAACGTTTGACACAAACTATACTGTGACTAGAACTTTCGATTCCATATTTGGTGATCAAAGTCAGATCAGTTGAATAATTCTGAATTCAAAGAATTTTCGCTTCATAAAACAAGTTTGTTTTTCAGTTTTCTTTTATTGTTTTGATGAAAACATATATTGTTTATATTTCTTTCATACACCTTCTCACACTGAATCATTCGTATACAACCATGTCAAATTATTTGATCATATTCAAGATGTATATATAATATAGTGAGACTGTTTCAATTAAAAATTTTATCTAGTTAACTTACTACCAACAAAAGTTGATGTGGTTTAGTGTTAATTAAGTTTTTTATGGATTCCAATCGTGAGCTGAAATTGTCTTCTTGTTTTTAGTTGTAATCTTGACATTTTCAAAAGATAAAAAAGATTAACAAACCTTGACCACCTATAATTTCCCATATAGATGTGTTTGATTATGAAAAGTTCACATAAAAGAAAATCTATTAAAATCGCAATTCAAATTTAAATTTAAAAGCAATATAATATTACCAAGACAACTCTTTTTGAAATGCATTTGGACAATAAGATATAAATATCTTATTTGGTTCCGTTTTGGTAAAATATAAACTATATTAGACATGGCGCTTTGAAAACACAACTATTTTCAGTTTAATTAAAAAAAAAAAAAAAACACAACTATTTTTAGGTTACTCCAATCAGCTTGATTGAAACTTTAAACAACCAGGTTCTCGAGAAAGAACATTATGGAAGGAATAATCTTCTTCATTGATAGCTTAAATTAGCAATGTTTACGAAAATTCACTACACACTAACACGAAACAAAGGAAACATGAACTGAAAAAGGATAACAATCGGAGCAGAGTTTTTTTTCCTCTCTAATATAATTTTATCATTCTTGTCGAATTTGTCGTCTTTATCTTGCAGTATGCATGAGATTCAAAACTGAATGAAACTTTCCTACAGGAGAAGAGAGGAAAACTAGATTTAAAAATGAGGCAGAGGTATTTACTAATTAGAGAAAAGCACATTCCAGCAATTAATATATTAATGTCACAATTCAAATTATCTGGATGATCAGGATGTAACAACATTGATCTAACGATCCACGTCTAACAGTTCCATGATAATTAATTATTTTGTCACTTCTCCTCCTTTAGGCTTCACAACACTCAAACAACGCAAAACTGTGAACTTGCCTCCTTGGTGCTGCATTTCTACATTATGATTAGTTAGTATCTACGGTTCTGCGTTTGCAGGACAGCAGGAGACACAGACACTGCACATGTTGCATCCATTTGTATTTCGACCACTTTTTACATCATAAAAATAAATATGAATGGTAAAAAGTAAACATAGTAATTGTTCATGTCACCTTACACAATTAAGCAAAAAAAATTTGTTTCGCATCCATTCAATGTTTTTCTCCGACAATGATAGTATGAACCGTATTCTTGAAACTCTGAATTAATTGATTATTAATTAAAAATAAAAATAAAAATTTCTCTGACTCTTTTAAAAGCTGCAACACTAATTTTTTTTTTTTTGAGAAGGCTGTGACACTAATTTACTTACCATACCTACGCCCAACAAGAGCCTTGCCAGCTCTTCTTTTAACGTGCATTTATCGCTTACTCTGATTTGCGTTGATATATCTGACGTTGCACCGTAAAGTTAAAAAAAAAAAAAAAAAAAGCGCACCGGACTAGGAGACGCAGATATTTGTGGGAATTCTTCCCATATATTTTCATGAATCCATTGATTCGGGGCTTGCAGAACAGAAAAGAAAATCACGGGAGTTGACTACTGGACTAGGGGTATAGGTAGTCGGCGCTCACAGACTTTACACACAGTTTAATAATTAGACTCTAGATTAGAGTACAGCTTTATCATTTATTTTCGTTGTTCGATTTACATTTCGATAACATAAAAAAGATAATAATAATAAAATTATGGCAACATTTTCAGTGATTTTTCACTTATTTTAAGCACGGTCACAAAACAAAAGGGTCGCTATTTAGATGCTTGTTAGTTTCCATTATTGCCCTTCGTGAGTCAGTCAACATCCAGACTGCAAATATCGGTCTGGTGTGAACGTGGCGGTGTATGATTCGATATCAAAACCCACCAGCGCCGCTCCTGGGCTTTTGCCTGCGGATCTGTGAATGTACGGACCGGTGTACAGGGGCGTAGTAAAGTATGTAGGAAAGATGTTAGGTGTTTTGGACAGTATAGTATGGTCCTTTGCCATCAATGACCAGAACTCAGGTACATGCGCCTTTCAAGTTCGGTTTTCCCCCTTTTCTTTTCCAAAACGGACTGTTATTTGTACCTCCACTCGCCTTTCTACCGTTTTATTTACACGGACAATTGCAATTGAGGAAGGTGAGATACGCGCCTTGAGTGAATGTGGCTGCATTCAAGTAACAAACCGACCACAGTTACAGCTTTATGCCACGAAGCACACAACTAACCGAAACCGCTGGGAGCGAAATGACGAAAACAACCCTCTCTCGGGCTCACTGGCCGAGACCAATGCCCCTCTGCAACACTCTGCACACGCACACACGCAGAGCAAAGAAACAAGAATTTCCCTGCAAATAATAATTTTCCTCCAATCCTCTATATCTCTACAAATACAATTTAAATCAATGGAATCTTTTCTATTATCATCATCCCCACTCATTAATTACATTTACTTCTTTGCCACTCACAACCACCACCACCACCAGCTCCTCTTCCTCTCTATCTCTGTCTCTTCCTTTCATCCACAATGTAAAAGCTCAACCACCAAGAACAAAGTTTTCTGTGACCCGCTTTTCACGTTCTTGCTTGCTTATTCAAACTTCGTTAACTTCGAAGAAAATGCAGCTTATTTTTATATATATATCTGCAGGTTTGAAATTCCTGTAACTTTGTCGTTTCGCATTCTTTGTTTTTTTCACTTGTATTTTATTTCATATATCTCATATTGAAATTTGAATTCCAGATTCGTTCTCTTTCGAGCTGTGTGTGTGACGGTGTAGACGTAAGTAGGAAGAAATAGTTTAAGATTTTTCCCGTGTTGGTTTGTTTGTCTCCTTCGTGCGTGTGAACTCGCTCTGTTTTTGCTTCTGTTGAGCTGTGGAGCACTGTATGTTCTCTTTTTCGTATTCTAAAAAGCTGTTGTTTTGTATAAGATAGTACTGCATTGTGAGCCAAGTGATCTTTGGTTGCTGAAATTTAGATATTCGTTTGCCATTTTTGGCAATGAAGATAACATTTGCGGAAAATGAAGATTTTTTTTTGCCGTTTAAATTATTTTTAACTTTGTTTTCTCCTTCGTGGAATGTAAAGTGGCAGCATACATTCAAAAGTCAAGAATACAAACTCTGGTTCCATCTTTTCTTGGCTTATTCATTTTTTGACTTTTTTTTTTTTTAAATGGTTGTGGTTGTTTCAATGTTTTAAATGGTTTGGTGAATGTTTTTCTTGATGTAGAAGTTCTAATATACATTTGTAACTGTTTCAGGTTAAAGATGGTGGTTGATTTGGTGGGTTCTGTGGTTGGAGCTTGAAGTAGAGATAGGAGATTTCTGTTTGTTTATTTTGAAAATGACGGACGGGAGACGGCGCTCTGTTGACATTCCTATCTCTAGAACTCTTATAGCACTTAGGAGAGTGAGGTCTCTGAGGGATCCCTCTACTAATTCTATGAGCAAATTCTCTGCTTTGCTTGACAATGTGAATTGGGAAACGAATTCGACTAGTGGGATCTCTTTGCGATTTGAAAATAGTGGTAAACAAGGCGGTTCTGATCATAATGACCTCTTGGGATGCAGAAGTCTAGGTTTTAGAGGGGTTGGAGAGGTAAAAGATGATGTAGAAATGCATTATGGTTCGGATAATTATAAGTTAATGACATGTCAGAATTTGGGTGTGGTAGAAAACACAGGTACTACTGCTAGGCCAAAACAGGTTGAAAGTTTAGATAATTATCAATCAAATGGAAAGGAGGTTCATAGAAATGATTCACGCGGTGAAAGATATTGTAGTAATACTAGAGATAAAGAATTGGATGTGAATTGTATTATGCCCTCTAGTAATCCAATGGAGGACGTAGGTTCATGTAATGGACCGATTATAGAATCATCAGTGGAAGGAAATGAACAATCTGCTTCAACGCAGAAAACCCGATACAGAAATCAAGTAAAATTATATGGAGCTGGTGGTGATGCTGTTAGTTGTGTGGGTAGTCGATGCCCATCTGTTAGTGATATTGTGTCAGATTATAGTGCATCAGTATTGGCACGTCAAGTGGTAGATGATGTTGATTACAATCACCGTGGTTGTGGGATAAGCTACTGCTGGTCTGGGAGACCATGGTCTAGAGAATCAAACCCATCTTCTGATCTGGAGGAGGACCATCCTTTGTTATCCCAGAATGTTGGTCCTGCAATTTATGGAATTAGGCATCGGAAATGCAGTGGTAGTCAAGTTACTTCGTATTCAGAAACTCCTAGGAGCTTGAGTCAGAAATTTAGGCCAAAATGTTTTGATGAATTGGTAGGACAAGATGTAGTGGTGAGATCACTGTTGAGTGCTGTCTCCAGGGGAATGGTGACCTCCTTTTATCTCTTCCATGGTCCTCGTGGTACAGGCAAGACCTCTGCCTCAAGGATCTTTGCTGCTGCTTTAAATTGCCTTTCACTTGAGGAGCACAAGCCATGTGGTGTGTGCCGAGAATGTATTATATTTTTTTCCGGTAGAACCAAGGATGTCAAGGAAGTGGATTCCGTGAGAGTAAATCGGACAGACAGAATCAGATCCCTCATGAAGAATGCTTTTGTCCCTCCATTTTCATCGCGGTTTAAGATTTTCATCTTTGATGAGTGCCACTTGTTGCATGGGGAGACATGGGCTACTATTATGAATAGCCTCGAAAACATCTCTCAACATGTTGTCTTTGTAATGATCACTCCAGACCTGGACAAGTTGCCACGAAGTGCAGTATCACGGTCCCAGAAATATCACTTTCCTAAGATAAAAGATGCTGATATTGCAAGCAGATTGAGGAAACTCTGCCTTGAAGAGGCTCTTGACTTTGATCAAATTGCTTTAGATTTGATTGCAGCTAAATCTAATGGTTCACTTAGGGATGCAGAGATGATGCTTGATCAGCTCAGTTTGCTCGGTAATAGAATCACAATGCCCTTGGCCTATGAGCTTGTGAGTGCTGGGAAATTGTTTATTGAATATATTTTTAGCGCATCACTTCCCGTTTAAGATATTGAAAACTGACCCTCTTTTTTGCTTGTGCAGATTGGAACAGTTTCTGATGATGAATTGCTTGATTTGTTAGATCTGGCTCTGTCTTCTGATCATTCAAATACAGTAATAAGAGCCAGGGAACTGATGCGATCAAAAATTGATCCCATGCAACTTACATCTCAGCTGGCGAATCTCATTATGGACATTCTTGCTGGTAAATGTCAGCAAGGTAGTTCTGAAGCTAGAAGAAATTTTTTCGGAAGGCATGCTTGTAAGTATTTATATATTCTAGTGGGGATTTCTCGCAAAATATTATGCAACTGCCTCACAGCTCAAACAAAATGATTATCATTAGGGAAGTGAGAAACTTGCAGTAATTTGTTAGTTTTAACATTCATCATTTCAGTTAGTCTTTTCAATGAGCATTCAGTGTGTCTAGTTTTAGATCCCTGATAAATATTATTTATCGCAATCGTCAAGGATTTGGTTCTTATTCTTATGTGCTATCCTTTTGTTCATCGAATGGCTTAAAGTTGAAACAAAAGAAAAAAAAAAAACTCTTCTGCAATGGCACTGCATCGGTGTGATTATCATATTGTCACTACATCAAATCTATGATTGATTAAGTGTATATGTCAGCTTTAGTGTGTTGAATTAAACCTGCATTTTGTTTCTTCCTTTCACAATTTTCTGAATGTTGCAATCGCTGTTTTCTGTGTTCACAGCTGATGCAGATATGCAGAGATTGAGTCATGCACTTAAAATACTATCTGAAACGGAGAAGCAATTGAGAACATCCAAACATCAAACAACATGGCTCACAGTAGCTCTTTTGCAGTTAAGCTCTGTCGAGTCTTCTTCCTCTGATGGAAATGATTCCAAGCTAAGTTTGAGAAACGCACATGACAAAGGTTGTAAAAGGTTACAGTTACGGCTGACTATTTATGGCTTTCTTTGTTTCATCTGGGAGCTCTGTCTCTCTCCCTCAATCCTTTTCTTTTTGCCCACAAACTTAAGATAATTGCATGAGGTAATTTTTATGTTTTTCTTAACATGTAGATGATGAGTCTCGTGGCACGATATCCCCAGGGGAGAGCTTGAAGCATCCTGTCACGTGTTCAAGTGATGACAATAAATCACATCAATTTGGAACAGACGAGGAATGTAAGGGAGCATTGGAATCAATATGGAGGCGGGCTACTGAATTATGTCCATCTAATTCACTCAAGAAGTTTCTAAGGAAACAAGGGAAGCTGTTATCTCTTCATTTTAATCAAGGTACACACATCCAGTAATTTATAGAATGCCCAATAAAAGATCCGCATCATTTGCAGAATAATAATGAATCATATATACTAGCATGAATAAAGAACACTGCTCTCAAAGCTTGTTAACTATAGGTCAGCGGTGAAATAGTGCTCATTCAACTACAACCCATAGAAGCTATAAAATTAAAAGGAATTGCCGCAACCAAGGTCAAGAAAGCCAGAAGTTCCATGCTTATTTTCCTTAGATGTTTGCTTATCTGTTTAGTAGAATAATGTCTCTGCCTACTGAGCTCGAATAGCATGTGAATCATCCCTTTTAAAAGGCAGTCTGACTGCAATATATAGTTTTTTTAAGACTTAAAATAAGTTATGAGGGGACTGCAAGATGTTACCATAATTGAATGCCATTCATATAATTATGTTATGTATAAATGCTTTGTTTTGCCATATCGGCTGAGGCTATCACATACATGCATGGGTCTGCCATCCTTGTCTTCTTATTTTTGTGCCTTAGAATGTCTATGTATACTTTTCTTAGCTCTGCAAGTGACACTAAATGATGGTATGTATCTCAGGTCTGGCGGTTGCTGAATTGCAATTCCACCACCCTGATTGTGTATCTAGGGCTGAGAAATCTTGGAAATCAATTGCAAATTCACTTCAGTTGATATTGGGTTGCAATGTAGAGATTCGGTTACTTTGTGCCCCCACAGTGAACCGTACTAAAATGAGGAAGCTATCTTTCAGTTTGTTTAATTGTTCACGCAGAATGCAGAAGTCACTCTCAACTACTGAACGAGGAAGTGATTCTGAATATTCTGATTATATCTCAGAAAAACCTATGGTGAAGGAAAGACATAGTTTAACATGTTCCTCAGATCGTGGGTCGCAGATGTCCCATAACTGTTATCACAGAACGGAAGTCATAAGGGCTTTAAGAAATAATGAAGGAAATGTACTGAGCACAGGCACAGCCATGCCTCATGGATCAATGCAAGACAATATATTAAAGACACCTGGTTATGGAATCAATTCTTTGAAGGAAGAGGGGGACAACTGTCATTCAAAGGTTTTATGTATTCAAGAGCCAGAACATCAGCCAAGCTGTTTCCCTAGAACTTTAAGGCTTCAAAAAAGACCATGTGGATCAGACACCTCTAAAACAATTTGTACAAGTAACCAACAAGAAAACAAGCTTGCATTGGCTATTCCAGGGAAGGCGTCTTTTGAAACATGTATCTCTTCCACCACTGATCCTTATTTTTTATATGGCAACTCAAATAATTACACCAACAGCTTCAGAGACGAGGATAGGTAAGAAGAATAGCATAGCATATTTTTATCTCTACAGTTTGTCTGAGGTGCACCCATGCTAGTACATATTTACAAACTGACATCATGTGCAACTTGTAGTATAGTAAAGATTAAAGAGTTGCTCATGCCACCATGTCAAAACATGTAGTAGGATTAATTTTAAGCTAAAATTATTGTTGCTAGGGATATTATACTTGTTGCATACACTTTAATCAATCTAAGAATATGCCTTTATTAAACTCTAGTACATTTATATGCATTTATGATGTCGCTGCATTGATGGTTGAAAGAAATGACAAGATCAAATTAGTAATCTTTTTGCTGTCTTTACAAAGTTCACTACTTATTTAACATCTTCATTTCTTCTTGGTAGATTTAGGGAGAACTCAGATATGCTTTGTTGGAGAACCCCCACATTTCCCCTAAGGAAGGTAACAACTCAGAACACTATGAAAAGGTCAACAGTGAACAGTCTAAAGCTTCTTCTTATAACTTCTCAATTTTTGTTTAAGGAGAAGAGGAATTAATTAGAACATGTATGAATGTGAAGAATGTGTCTGTGTGCTGGTGCTAGACTTACTTCTTTCTGAAGTGTGGCTGTTAATATTGTGTTACCTCTCTTCTGCTATCTCTCTCTCCTTTAGACCTTGCTCAACTAATTACATCTTCATTTAAGGTTACCTACAGTTAAAATAATATTTGTGGTGTTATGTATGTGTGTATGTGTACTTGTGCATAAGTTTGAAGACACGTGTTTACATTTAGCCTCTCTGACAGTAAAATAAATTTGAGTGGCATCTGCTTAACTAGTAAGATACATAGAAACTCTGCCAGCTGCGTACTGAATTTGATTATACAGTTCGAGAGGGTCATATATTTGTATACCATATTCATTAATCATTAATAGAAGCCAGTGAGTATCAAACATCTTATTTAAATTCCACTATGATGTTAAATAGTGATCATATGAGTATGTTAATATTGCAGGCTTGGCACTTGGCGCATCGACAGAGGTCCAACTTAATGGAATGCATTCTTCCTTGTACTGCTGCTAAATAGTTCTGCTAGAATATTGCAGATGGGAAATTTTTTGTTATGTCAGCACTGGCTTTTCAAATATGCTCAGAATTTTGCACATTTTGTAAGTATATATTGCAGAACATAGGGTGAAATGCATTTGTAATACTATTATGTATAATGCTGGATTTGATTTTGTAGAACATGCTTCCCAAGGAAATGCAGACAAAGAATTGGTTTCAATTTCTTATCTTTTATGCGAATGATAAAGAATTTATTACAATACATCTGGTCTGCTTCTTTGCAGTCTTTTATAACAATGTACTGTTAAGTCTTACCAAGATGGATGCTTTTCAATTTAGGAGATATCAAGCCGTTTAACAAGTTGTGTCTCAAAAGTAAAGGGCCAGCTCTGATCGGGAAAAATTCCTGCTTGGGCTACCATCATGTTATAGCATTTCAATTATTGAGAAATTTGAGCCTACTTCATTCTAGATTTGTTCAAATTCTTTTCCAGGATACAATTATGTGCTGATGATACTAATAAAACGTGTCTAATGAGAAAAACAATCTAACAAGAGGTTGTTCACGTCTAATATTAGTTTTTGACATTTCAAGGTTAGATGTGGAGGCCAGTACCCAGTATAGAACAACTTATGTTTAAGACTTGCATTTTACATTGCATGTGTTATTGCTTTAAAGTGGTTTGTTTAAGGGATATTGAATGAGAAAGGACATGAGAGTTTTGCTACATCAATAAACAATGGATTGAGTCCTCTCAGCCAGTAAGTTCTTGGAGCATACTGAAATCTTTTCTTGTTCTCTGGTTCCTTTTGGTAATTCTTGCTTGATAACTCCTGGCGAACTAGTGAGTCACTCATTAACCTTACTTTTTGTTATAAATTAAGAGACGGCCACTGCACAAGCAATCCATATTTCTTCTTTAAATTGTCTACACAGGTGCAATGGTCAAGTATGAACATTTTCAAATAGAGCAAATTACAATTTAGTTAGCCAGTTGAAACCTTAATTCAGGCAAAGCAATATTTTCACCTTTATTGCAATTTAGTCCTTACCGTTAGCAGGATTCCATTACATTTAACAATGAACGGTATCAAAACAATGAAAAGACGAAAATACTTTTCGTATTTGTGTTGACTTAGTTTATCGAATAAAAATAAAATAAAAATATTTTTAATAAACAATTTCATTCATCTCTAAAATAAACCACCCACCATCCTTAGCTCATCGCCTCTCTCCGTCGCTCTTATCTCCTCTCCCCTCATCCATTTGTCGTGCTCATCTTCTCTCATCTCCTCTCTTCGTCGCTGCTCTCTGCCGATGCTCTCTCTTTTTTTTTTTCTTTCTCACTCCTCTTCTTTTTTTTTATCGCTACTCTCTTCTCTTTCATCATCTGGGTTCTCACCGACAAACCTAGATGAAAGTTCATTTGGGTTCTCATCGACAAACTCAAATGAATGTACATCTGAGTTCGTTGATTCGAACCAAGATGAACTTCATTTAGGTTCTTATTGACAAACCCAGATGAACCTCTATATGGGTTCTCATTGACGAACCCAGATGGAGGTAATAAAACCCATATGAACTTTCATCTAGGTTCATCGATGATTTTGAGGTTGATTTTATTTTATTTTATTTTTTTGAGTTTGATTGACGATTTTGACTTCAATGATGATATTAGGTTTGATGGTTTTGTGGGAGATTGATTATGTTGGCTTTGATGTTTGGGGTCATTTTTGGGTTTTCAAGAGTGGATTGATGATGTTAAGTGGTTGATTGATGATGATTGATGATATTTGGGCCATTTTTTAGGTTTCCATTCATTAGAAATCCAAATCTAGGTTTTCATGCAACTGGAAACCTAAGACAAGGGAGAGAAGATGGAGAGAAGAGGATGTGGAAGAAGACCGATGATTTTGAACTGGATGAAGATTTATGTGGGAGAAAATTGATGATTGATGATTTTGAACTAGAGAAGATTGATATTTGAGAAGAATGATGATTAAATGTTTAATTTTTATTTATTTTTCAAAATATATTTTTAAATTGATCTCTAGAGATATTATTGAAAATTTTTTATTTAATTTGTTTTAAAGTTTTTAAAATTAATTTTAAAAGAAAAATAAAAATAATATCAAAAGACAAATTTACTCTCTTAGTAAGTTAATTCTAATTGGATCAATTAACGGTTGGGGGATATATTATAATAAAGGTCAAAATGTTACTCCACTTGTATTAAAGTTTCAACTGGATAGCTTAATTGTAATTTACTCTTTTCAAATAATCTTATGTGACCATGAACATGAGAAAATGGATTATGAACTAACAGTATTTATGGTGTGTTTATTTAAATTGTAGAAATCAGAATGAGAATTGAAATAATATGAAATTAGAATAATTTGGAATTGGAATAATGTATCGAAATTAGAAAAAAACTATTTATTTCAATTGTAGAAATCGAAATTGGAATTAGCAATATTCTCATTGAACTGTTTATTTTAATTTGGAATCAGAATAGATTAATTACAAGTTACAAAAATACCATTAATTAATAATATTTAATACTCCATGAAAAAAATTAAACTTTCTTAACAATATATTGTAAACATATTGGGTATCTATATTTCACTTTTCATTTTTGTAAATATTAATGAATTTCAAACTATACATAATATATAAAATCACATTATACTTTATTTTTTTCATTGTTTTTAAACAAAAATTCCTTAATACTATATTCCTTCTCAAATAAGAATATGATGGTCATTTTTCATTTTCATATATATATGTATATATATATATATATATATGTATGTATGCATACAGGAACATGAATAATGACCATCATATTCTTATTTGAGAAGGAATATAGTATTATGGAATTTTTGTTTAAAAACAATAAAAAAAGAATATATAATATGAATTCAATTATGCATTAACTTTATATTAGTAAACTGCCATAGTACTTCAAAAAGTCCTTTTAATAAAAGGTATACAATATTTTTAATTTGAAAAAATGAATGTGGATGAGATTCCAAAATGAGGTGGATGAAATGAGATTTTCATTTCATAACCCTAAATTCATATGGAATCCATCGTTTCACTCTCATTATAGAATGATTTTAGAGTTCATCAATCGTTCTTATTCTTCATTCTTATCTCTTAATTCATCAAGTAAACACATCCTTAGTAACCGAAAATTATTGCACGAGGTTCTTATCAAGTCATATCTTAGAAAGTAGAATTGTTATTATATTGCTGTTGTAGTAGTGATTTGATTTTCATAATATTGGAACCACCAATCAACTCTACAATTATGAATATACAAGTCTATAATATTTATTTACCTATTACTTGAGCTACCAATTGCAGTGAGATGATCCCAATTTAGATCATTGCTAGATTGAATAAGTGTTATTTATCACCGATACACACTAAACAGTTGTCTATATATTTATTTTGCAACCTATAATAACTAATATAAAATTTTATTCATTAATAAAATGTGTTAGAATAAATATTTTCTTGTGTTATAACTCAAAAGCGAGCAGAGTAAGTAATTTTCTATGTTATGAGGAAATTTGAATTACACAGAATGTTTAACTTCAGTAGCTTCACAAACCCGTGACACTAGTGTCGGTATATTACCAGATTAACTTGTACCTTATATAGAAGGAAAAACATGAATTTCTTACTCCTGTTCCAGACAAGCAAATCTCAATCACATTCAAAAAAAAGAAAAACCATCCTTCTCTAAAATATTCGAAAAAACAGAATCCGACTCAATAGCCCAATTCAGCACCGAACCAAAACGGGTCGAAATTTACGACCCGAAATATCTGGTCACCGTGGGCAATGTTACGTAACAATACGATGGACTTGACCACAGAGAAGTGCTTCAAATTCTAAGAGACCTGGGCAGCAGTACGCAGAGACCAGAAAGACCATCGAATTCGGAGATCAAAATGGACGATGACGACAAAAGCATACGAATTCTATGCCCCAAGCTCCTTCTCGCCAAAACGGGGCTCCAATGGCTTATCGGATCGCCCTTTTTCCCGCCACTCACCGTCGTCTCCACTCTCAGCTGTATCCACAGTGATTCCTCCTCTCCAGATTACGACAGGGAGTCAGGTAACAAAAATTTCCTGTTTGTTTCCTGGGACAACGAAGAAACAATTTCCTTCTCACTAATCCTCGTGTTCGCTTTACGCAATCTGAGCAGATGATCTCCGTACATTACTACCGAAAGGTTTCAACGTGATCGGAGCGTTGATTATCAAAAACTCCGACGGAGGAAAAAGCGCCGGTGAAGCTGTTAGTGCGGCTCGCAGATTGAAAAGGCTTTTGTCCAGCGAAGCAGAGCTGCGTAATTCAGTTACGATTGGGGCGGTTGCGGATTCGGCTACTGGCGATGTTCAGTTCTTCGTTTCGAGATCCGAGAAGCCAGCGGAGATTGAAACAGTTGAGTTTGTGTTGTATGATGATAATCCTGAGAAGTATGTTTGGGAGAGAGGTTGTTTGATTCGATGCGAACTTCCGATTAAGTTGCCGTTTTATTATCCCGTTAATGATACTTCTGGTGAGTTTCTGTGACTCCCTTTTCTGTTTTGGAGGAATGTAATTAGAAATTGTGATTTGTACCATGTAGAGAATTTTATGGTTTGCACTTTTCAATGTGGACTTTGCAGTAATTGAACAACATTTGCTAGGTTGAGAATTGACTTTGAGTGAAAAGGAAAACAACATTTTGAGGGCTCAATTTATTTAATGCCGTGAATTGTATTGTAAATGGGAGTGATAGCTATGAATGTTAAGTGTTGGTGACCATAAGTGGTTCATGATGGATGGGAAGTGTTGTGTACATGAACATTTGGTTTTTGGGGCAATGAAGCGATCGATATGCAGTGTTCGCATTTTCAGTGTATTGGGTGGTTTAATTCAATTTTATGTGGTCTTCAGAGCCACTGAATTATGTCTTCATAATTGTCATACTTTGTTAGTTTTTCTCAGATTTGTACTTCATGTAATGTAATTCCCAATATTTCTTTTTATATGTTTAGTCACATGGGCACCATTGTTCTGTTTCAGAAGCGGAGAAAATGTACTTGCGTGCCACTGATGCAGTTTTTGCCAAGTTCAAAGATCCGCAAATTGTTTACATGGTAGAAGCATTAAGCCAGGCCTCCACAGAATCACCTCAGCCTGTTGTCCTTCATGGTAAAGAATTAGATTTTGACATGGATCTTTCAGACATTAAGCTTGTGGGTGAAGCAGCTCAAGATTCAGACAACACTGATTTATCGTGTGCCCACTTTTGTTTGAAAAGTAAATCTGCCACCACCATACTCACTGCGGAGGTAAGAAATAGCAGATGATATTCCAAATCAGTAAATTTTCGTTATGGAACATATGCGGGAGTTAGAATGATCTTTTCCCGGTTTCATTGGTAGATAGTTTTATATTGCTTCCATCAGAAATCTATCTCGATTCTTCTTAGCTTTCATCTTTTCTAAAAAGTTTTTTTGCTTAGAATGCAGATAGTATTCAAGTAAGTGTTCTGCTTAATAGATCGGATAAGGCTCCTAAATCCACTGCACCGATTGCAGAGTATTGTCCAGGTATTTAGTTTAATATTGAATAGTTATTCTTATCTTTGTTAGCAAAGTTGATTAAATAGTTATTAGAGCAGCTTTTAAATAATATTGATCATTCATTTTAATAGAAAACAAAACTTTCTGCTTTTAGCTTTGGAAGATGTGAGACTGTTGATTGCAGAATTTAAGCTACAAGTTCTCTGTTACGCAACCAAGAGTCTCCCTCTGATGTATGCCATCTCTAAGTTAGTCGTCCCTGGTTTGGTTGACCAATTAAATTCAATGAAGAAGGCAATCATGCCCAACCTCTTTACTCAACATGCTCAGGTAACCTGTCTTTCAAATATTGAAATATCAATAATGCATTCATGTTGTTGCCCCAACCACCCAATCTGCCTTCATGTGCCAGTCCTCATAATAAACTCGAACAGTTTTGTTCTGCTTTAATTTTCTCATCGACATTCTTAGCTCAGCTGTTAACGCACTTGATTGTCTATGCTGTTAGACTAAAAGTGGCCTTTCTTTCCCACTCTAGACATTTAAGTATGTAGAGAACCTCAATTGTTGTTGACAGTTTTTTGTGCTATGATGCCATGCAACTTTTTTCTTTTCCATTGTATATTTTCTTTTTAGCCAGTATATACTCACAACATAAAATGAATGTTTTAACTTATTAACCCTCATACATACAGTGATGCATGTTATAAACTACATTTTCATTAGATTGGGTTCTCAAAACAAAGCTATAGCGTGTTGGTTGTGAAGTACAACACCATTCAGGAAAGACCAAAAGATTTAAAATTTTTGACATATAGATAGAATGTATCTATATCAGAACTATTGAATGGTACCCACTTCTGAGTAATGAAACTGAGCTCGTTGTTTTTAGGATTCAATTTCCTTGTGCTCTGCATCATATAGGGTCCTCAGGTATCATCCAAGAGATCTGTCTAATTAATATTTAAGTGGGTTAAGAATCTAACAAAAGCTAGTATAACTTTACAATGCTGATAGCCCCATCCACCTAGACTAGCCCATTCGTTTGTAATGAGGGCCATATTCTAAAGAATTTATTTGGATAAATAAAATATTACTAATACCACCAGGGCCAGAAAATACTGAGAATGGAATACACGTTAGCCCTGTGCTTTCATTGCACAACCACTTTTCAAAGCTTTCTTATAGCAGTTTTTGAATTATTGCTGTTCCTCTTGCTGACCGCAAAAAAATAACTGTATTTTCCTTGTGAAGCTTAAGCATATTCCAAATTTCCAATTAGATGATTTTCATTTGCCTGCCTGCCTCTATTAACAACATAATTATTCTCTGCAGAAATTAATTTTTAGATTATGTTTTTCGGCAATTAACTGCAAAATATATTTCCTTTTCAGCTATATCCTTACCACTTCAGTCCACCTGGAGTATTGCATCCAGTGACTGTTATCTATGAACTTAATTATGGGGAGACAGAACTGAAGCAAGGTAATAAATTCTCTGCTTAGAACGTGAAGTATTCTTGAATGCTTTGCATTTTATAACCAGAAAAGTAGAAAATTGTTCCTCCTCTATCGTTTTGGTTTAGATGCCCTAGCCTTCCTCAAGTAGTAAAACCACACTCCAAAGTTCTGTATCTCTTGACTTCATTTCTGAGCCGCCTGCTCTTTTCCGATGAAATAAAAAATTGATTTTGGAATAAACTTATGTAACACCAACTTCTTAGTGTAAAATAATTGAAAGACCTTATTTTAGGACATTTTTATCACTAATATTCTTGATAGGGCAAAATCGGTTACATTATGTTTAGGTGGACAAATTTTAGAAGGAAATCAGTGACTAACCTGTATCATACTTTGATGTTCTCTTAACTACTGATTACTGTAAACGTGAGATCTAAATCTTCTTTTAATTTTTGCAGTTGATGTTAGAAAATCCCTTCACTTAAGGATGGGATTACCTTTTGATCGTCCACTGTTAAGAATTGCTAGTGCCCTGGATTTGTCTACTACAAAGGATGGTACAAGGAACAGTTCAACAAGAAAGGGTAACTCTTCCATTTTCATACATCCAACAATCTTGTAGGCAGTATTGTATCTTTTATTTAAAGAAATGTTAAACTGTAACTAGATATTTGCTGTCCCTATATGTGCATTTGTTTATCTAACTTTGTTGGCACATTTCTGTGTCACTATCAGGTTCTCCTTTGCTTAAAGATGTTCATTTTGGGATCCCAAGCAGTGGGGGTTAGTGCTACTTTAGTTTTCTTTTGTTTTTACCATTTCCTATTCTCACTGATATTGTTATATTGAAATCATGATTATTTTTGCAGTCTCGGGAGGCTCCGTTTCTTTGGTTCAAGGTTCTTATGAATATTATCATTATCTTCAAGACGGCTTTGATGACTCGGTAATGAAGTTTGTCCTGTTCATATAGTAGGAGATTTAATGTCTCAATCTTTATAAGATTCCTAATTGGATAGCCTAAGTGTTGGTTACAAACTGCTTGAAGGCGTACATTTGGTCAACGATTTAAGTAACATCTTATGAGCTTTGCTGAGGAATACTGTTGCATTTTGCATTTAGAATATGTATATTTGTAAATTTTTTTTCTTTAAAAGATGCATATATTTGAAATTGCTATAAGGTTGTCATGTATGTTAATATACTTAAACCTTTTGCCTTTGGTTAGTGTTTTTTACCTTCTTTGGCATTAAAGTTTTATTGTTATGCAAACCCTGCTCAACTGCTATGCCATCAAAACCAAAATACCCCTTAAACCATATCATTTCTACATGATTTGATGGCTAAACTGTCATAGATCTGAAAATATTCAATCCTTGACACATGTTCTTCTTCACCTTTTCATCAGTGTGTACCCATCATGAAGCAATTGTGCAGACACAGAAAACTATCCTATTCACATGTATTTTATGCAAAATTAGTGTAAGAGTGCCGTTTAATTTTTGTATTAGCTTGTGCATATAGATACAGTTATCTTCTAAGTTTGTTTGACACGGTGTTTAAAGAACTTCTTCTCTTTGTCTCTAAGACTGTTCTTATAGAAATTGAATTTCTTAATGTATTCAAATGAAGTGTGCTTATTGTGACAGTCATGAATATTGTGTAGTTGAACTACAAATTTATATAAATGTATATCATTTGCTAGGGCTGGGGTTGTGCTTACCGTTCTCTACAGACTATCACTTCATGGTTCAAACTTCAACATTACACATCCATTGATGTCCCTTCACACAGGTATGAAGGTCACCCTGCCTAGAGCATACTAAATGTTCCCATTTTCTTTCGGTATTGTTCTTTTCAGTTGTTTGTCGTTTAAGCTTGTCAAATCCCGCTGTTATTTATGTGTGATTTCTTATGGTTGAATTGGCCTTTTTCCATTTCCTGCACTGCTTTTAATACTTTTCTTGTTGTATAGATATGAAAGGAAAATACTTGTTTGTGGTATTGGAATGTGATTTGATCTGACAATGTGCTTTTCCTTTTTAAAGAGAAATACAGCAGTCACTTGTAGAGATTGGCGACAAGGATCCTTCTTTTATTGGTTCACGTGAATGGATTGGTGCTATTGAGTTGAGCTTTGTTTTGGACAAACTTCTAGGTGTAAGTATGCCATTTATTATTTGAGGCTTAACAATTTGATG
Organism: Dimocarpus longan; assembly: GCA_022984855.1. Classification (NCBI taxonomy): domain Eukaryota; kingdom Viridiplantae; phylum Streptophyta; class Magnoliopsida; order Sapindales; family Sapindaceae; genus Dimocarpus; species Dimocarpus longan. Next base: position 11,141,208 of record CM041024.1, read on the forward strand.
CACAAAAATTTTGCTTTGAATCACATTCAGAACTTTTCACATATATTTATCTAGTGGTTTGACAGTTTTGAGTTGCTGCATTGAGCAGGTCAGTTGCAAAGTCATAAATGTGAGGTCTGGAGCCGAGCTGCCTGAAAAATGTCGGGAATTGGCCTTGCACTTTGAGACACAAGGAACACCGATTATGATTGGTCAGTTGGACAAATAATGTTTTCCTTCCACTTATCTACCATGTATTTGTGACTTGAGATCCTACAATCATGCTTTGTAGTGATTGTGTGTGCACACATTTGTTCAATGTTGAGGTTTGATGCTTTCTTACATCTGTGCCCTGGAAAAAAACAAGAAAGAATAATGCAAGTCCTTGCATATGGTTGCAGGTGGTGGTGTTCTTGCATATACTCTTTTGGGAGTCGATTACAATGAAGCTAGTGGAGATTGTGCATTTCTTATACTTGATCCTCACTATACAGGCAATGATGAGCACAAGAAAATTGTAAATGGTGGATGGTGTGGGTGGAAGAAAGCTGTTGATAGCAAGGGAAGGAATTTCTTCTTACAAGATAAATTTTACAACCTTTTGCTTCCACAGAGACCCAACATGGTGTAATCGATACTCAAATTAATCTAGGGGTTGTGACTGCCAATTTTGTACAACCCTGCTCATATTGAAAGGATAAATTTTCAGTTGGTTATATGTGGACAGAACTGTAATTTAGATTACTAGTCATCTTATTTCAAACAGGAAAATCACATTTCATTTTCCTACATACAGTGATGGAGATTGGTTGTCCATTGCCATTATTTCAAGCAATAAATGTCCCAATTTTGCTGTTTAATGACATTTGCAATCGCTTTTTCATAGTAAGAGCCTATTGATGATTCTGATAGATAGAAACCTATTAGTGCTGTTTCTTAAAAAAGATGCGACACAATGAAAAATCTTCATGGATGTGAGTTTTGTTAATGACATTGACTTTCGTTAATGAGATTCTTCACCGAAAATTACCTATTTGTGACTTGTGAGTTCTGCTTCTGTTGTTTGTATAAGAGAAAAGTGTACACATCCATAACTCAGAGAAAGAGTACCGTCCATTTTGTCCTGCGAATACGATTTTTACCTATGTAAAGAATCACAAACGATAGATTTTTCTTTATTTTTAATAAACACTTGAGGTTAATTGCTCGTAACGAGAAAAACATAAAATAAGAAGGACTTGTACTCTGAAGTGCTGTGGCTCGTTGGTATGGTTGCAGGGTCTGTTCTCACCACAAATGGCAAGTTCAATGCCATTCATTAAGGTAGGCAAGTTCAGTGTCATTCACTGCGGTAGACAATTCACGTATTAGTCTTCTATAAGAAAGTAAATTATACAATGATTTTTTTAGTTAAAGTGTCAGTTATCGACTCTCAATGTGAGGTCTCTACCTTTCTACTAATAGATTTTAATAAAGTATTGTGTCCTGAACTATTTCAAAAGATTCAATATCTAAGAAGTCATGTAACTCTTTTTTTCTATTTTTATTTTTATTTTTTTAGTATTTATAAATATATATATATATATATATATGTATATATATATAAGGATTTGTTGTCATTTAAACGCACCCTTCATCATTCAGGCTTTCTGTAGTCATCAGTGGAGAAAAGCAAAGCAAACTCTGCTACTGTTGTCATCTAATCCAAAACACACCATGTCTGCTCTGGCTCGCCAAAGCTTGGCGTCCTCATTTGGCTTCATCACCACCCATTTCCCAACTCACCACTCTTCAAAGCCTCACCTACCACTCCACTCAAAACCCTTTAAACCCTGTCTATGTCTCTCTTCAACTCCCCCCTCACTTACTTCCCACTCTTCACCCCAAATTTTCCTTCCTTTCCTTCAACAACAAGATCAGCAACCGCACCAAGACGACGAAGAAGAAGCAGCAGAAGAAGAAGAAGAAGGAGAAGAAGAAGACCCCATAGACCCAATTCTCAAATTCTTCAAATCTCAATCATCAACCAAGGACCCAGCTCGCCTTAGCCATTTGTCTCTCCAAAAGAACCGCCGCTCTTCTTGGCGCCTCCAAAGATACTTCAACAAGCCCCAAGCCCAACAGCCATCTGATATCGACAACATACGCATCGTCAAAGAAGAGACGCAACCGGCTGAGTATCTACCTGCTGGTAATGTAGGACAAATCTTGCAAATCGCGATGAATTTACCAGAAAACTCAACGTTGGGTGAGATGCTGGGAGACTATGAGGGAATAGTCAGTGAAAAAGAGTGTGTGCAAGTGTTGGAGTTGATGGCAGAGGAGGGTCTTTTAATGGGTTGCTTGTACTTCTACGAGTGGATGAGACTGCGCGAGCCTTCGCTTGTCAGGCCACGTGCATGCTCGGTCTTGTTTCCATTGTTGGGGAGAGCTGGAATGGGAGAGCAGTTGATGGTTTTGTTTCAGAATCTGCCTCAGAATAAGGAGTTCAGAGATGTTCATGTTTACAATGCTGCTATTTCTGGGCTCTTTTGTTGTGGAAGGTATGAGATTCTTGATACTTAAAGTGGTAAATATCTATTTTTATTTGGTCCCTGTTATATTTTGTATTTTAGTTGTTTGTGATGTTCGTTATGTTAGTATTTTCTTGGATTATCAACAAGTCCTTGTGTGATTGATAGATTGGTTAGAGGTTGACATGAACTATAACAAAACTTTGTGTGGTGGAACAAGTATTCTATCATTGTTAATCAATTTGTGCCAATATAGCTTTTAAGTTTTTTTTAACTGTTATTTGCTTTTTGCCAGTTTTGATTTGATTTGTGCTCCATTTTGTGTTATGGATGATGTTATATAGTAGGAACTTTTTTGGAAAACCTGCATTCTTGCTGTGCTTGTGAAAAGTGAATGTGGGTATTATTTGTTTGGTATCTGTTCTGTTTTACTACTGAAAAAGTGTTGAGAGCATCTTTATAGTTTACTCTTCACTGCTATTTTATGGAGATAGTTTATAAGTGTAGCACTTTATTTATCTAAAGCTTCGATTTAGGTAGAGTAGTTTGCAATAGTTTTATGTACATGCTTTTTGTAAGTGTGAATGGACGATGGTTGGAAAAAAAGTTGGTAGGTAGAAAGAAATAACTGAAGTTCTTAAACATAAACTGTTGTTTTCAAACACTTGCTAGTGTTTGTTGTTAACATGTATCATCTTATCAGGTATGATGATGCGTGGAAGGTGTACGAGGCGATGGAGATAAATAATGTGTGTCCAGATCATGTGACATGTACTATTGTGATTTCGGTCATGAGGAAAAATGGTCGTAGTGCAAAAGAAGCATGGCAATTCTTTGAGAGGATGACCAGAAAAGGAGTTAAGTGGAGTGAAGAAGTTATGGGTGCTCTAATAAAATCATTCTGTGATGAGGGGCTGAAGAATGAAGCCCTTATTATCAATATAGAAATGGAGAAGAAAGGGATCTCTTCAAACGCCATTATTTATAACACTTTAATGCATGCTTATTGTAAATCCAACCAAATTGAAGAAGCTGAAGGTCTTTTTCATGATATGAAAGCAAAAGGCCTTATGCCTACATCTGCCACCTTTAACATCCTTATGGATGCATACAGCAGAAGAATGCAGCCCGAGATTGTTGAAAAGTTGCTGTTAGAAATGCAAGAAGTAGGATTGGAGCCGAATGCCAAATCATATACTTGTTTGATCAGTGCCTATGGGAGACAGAAGAAGATGAGCGACATGGCTGCAGATGCATTCTTGAGGATGAAAAAAGTTGGTGTAAAACCAACTTCCCATTCTTATACAGCACTTATCCATGCTTATTCAATCAGTGGCTGGCATGAGAAAGCTTATACCACATTTGAAAATATGAGGAGGGAAGGTATCAAACCTTCCATAGAGACCTACACTGCTCTACTGGATGCATTTAGGCGTGCTGGTGACACGGAAACATTGATGAAAATTTGGAAATCGATGATGAGTGAAAAAATTGAAGGCACACGGGTGACATTTAACACTCTTGTTGATGGATTTGCTAAACAAGGTCACTACATGGAAGCAAGGGATGTGATCTATGAATTTGGGAAAATTGGCTTGCAGCCAACATTGATGACATATAACATGCTGATGAATGCATATGCACGGGCAGGGCAAACCTCAAAGTTGCCCCAGCTATTGAAGGAAATGGCAGTTCTCAATCTGAAACCTGATTCAGTTACTTATTCAACCATGATCTACGCCTATGTTCGTGTTCGTGATTTTAAGAGGGCATTTTTTTATCACAAGCAGATGGTAAAAAGTGGACAAGTCCCGGATGTTAAGTCCTATGAGAAGCTAAGGTCAATTTTGGATGTAAAAGCTGCAACAAAGAACAGAAGGGACAGAAGTGCTATACTTGGTATAATCAATAGCAAAATGGGTATGGTGAAAGCTAGGAAGAAAGGAAAGAAAGATGAGTTCTGGAAGTACAAGAAAAGGCATCCAAGAACTCAAAATGTTCCTCGCGATGAACAGAAATGATGCTATTCACGAATGTTCTGTGGTATTAAGAAGTCTCAGTCAATTCAGTGAACAGTCTTCTTCAGTTTCTCATGGCTTGTCATTCATATGCTCAAAAACTTTCTTTGCAATGGTTCATCTCTACCAGGGTATCGTGTCAGACTTTTGAAAGAAAACATAACAACGTTGAAGGGATTCAGCAAGGTCTTGCAATTCTTCAACGAACGGTGAACCAGGCGACAGGCTGCAGTAAATTCTAGCCAGCATCTGGATGATTTGTGTGTACTATATTGTATAAAATTTTGGTCATCTGACTATCCTGTTAATGAATAGATTCTATTGGAAGCCACTCTTTTTCAGTTTCAGGAATTTTTCTTGCCAGAAGACTACTAATATGGTAGGAAGTAGAGGAAATTACAAATTAACTATCCAATTAAATTCTTTTTTTCAAATGAAGTCAATTTTAATAATTTATTATCATTTACTATCCGTCATCAGTAGTTAGTGTAAGTTAAAGTTTTAGAGGTATTTTTGACTTTTGATTTTACTTTATTTTTTCAAAATAAATTTTATAGACAAAAAAATGAAAAAGAAAATTAAATGTAAAAAAATAATTTTAAAAGCTAAGATTTTAAAGAATACTCCACCCGCCATCGGTAGAGATAGTTTTGAAAAACCAAAAAATAAAAAAATAAAACAAAAGAGAAAAAAATTAAAATTGAAGGGTTGAACCCTGATGAGGATCTTGGTTCCAACCAAGATGAAAACCCAGAATACCCATATGTCATCTAAAACAATAAAACCCAGTGGATGAATTGTCGAACGTCATCGACAATCAAAATCCAGTCCAACCCATATTTCATTCACCCATCTTCATCCTCAGCTAAAAAGCCTAAAGTCAAACCCCAGATTTTGTTTTCAACCACAACCAGATGAAAAACCAGCAAACAACAAGCAAAGGAGTGAGGCTCTGGTGACAGAGAGAGAGGGAAGAGAGTAGTGTAAGCGAAGGAGAGAGGGAAGACAGAGAAACTGGGGAGAGGAAGACGATGATCCAAGAAGGGAAGAAGAGAGCGCAAGTGGATGAGAGAACTACAAAAAACACCCAGTCTGAGACCCACGATTTCCGTCACAACAGGTACGAGTTCGTTCGAGGTGATCGGCTAGCAGATCGGTGGTGAAGGCGGGCGGACTTTGGTAACCAGTGAACAAGAATGAAACTGGGCTGGCCGTGAGGTGGGACTCGCGGCAGATGGTGGCGGCTAGTGATCACCTCGCCTGCTGCTGCTTTAAATTGTTTTGGGGATGATTTTACAGAATTTTTTGTTTCCTTTTTATCAATAGAACTCTCGTTTTTGTTGATAGTTGATGATGATGATTTTGTTGGATTGATAATGAAAAAGGAGAGGTCGAAGATGATGATTATTATTATTATTATTATTATTATTTTCTTTAAAAATTAGATCTCCAGTGATGGACGGTGGAAATCCGTCCATTATTATTTCTTAAGTTTTTCATTAATTTTTGTTCTTTCTTTTTTAATTAAATTTATTTATTTTTATTTTTTTAATTCAAGGATATTATAATCTTTCTATAACTTTATTATCGATAACTCTAATAGTTTGTGATTAATGATCGATAGCTAAATTATAATAAATCACTAACACTGACTCCCTCTGAAAATTGATTTCAATTGGATAATTAATTTATAATTTGCTGTACTTATATCATCTTAATCATCCCGTGCCTCTGAGAATGCTCCAATTTAGATGATTCTACTTCTTAACATTTCAGTGGATTGCAAAAGCGTCGAGGTTGACAAGATTGAGGAAAATCCGTCCAGATTGTCAAGCACTTTGCAGACTACTAATTAAGTATAAGAGAATTACTAATAGGTCTCTGAATATACGTCTTATTACAATCAGAAACCATTTATTTCTTTTTATAATAATAACATTCCCTATACTAACGGTTTGATCATGTTGACCGTTTAAAATAATTAAAAAAATGATAAAATAGAACCAAAAGATGAGAATACCCCTCCATTTATAAAATCTAACTATGGCCTTATCTTTTCTCCCTCCTCTCTCTCTCATTCTTCTTATTATTCTCTTCTTTTTCTTTATCTTTTTCATCAATCGATATCCCTCTCTTCTCATTCTCTTACCCGAATACCCAAATCGACGTCTTGGTTTCCAGACGAAAACCTAGACATTGATCTGGGTTTTCAGATTGGAAACCTAGATCGACATCTTGGTTTCCGACCCGGACGCTTAGATATGAGTTTCCATTTTTGTAGGTTTGGTTCCATCTTGAAACCAGACCGTCGCCCCGTCGTCGATCTGGGTTTTCATATCGAAACCTTCCTCCCGACTTAGTTCGACGACGACGAATCCACCTAGGTTGATTCAATGATGAACCCATGTGGGTTTATACCAGAAGATGATCTGAGTTTTGTGAGTTTTGATTTGAGTTGATTTTGTGGAATTTTTGTGTTGATTTTGTGGGTTTTGATTTTGATTGAAGTTGGTTGAAGATTAGAGGATGAAGATGATTGGGTTGATTTTGATTTGTATTGATTTTATTAATTTTTTATTTTGATTTTGTGTGAGATGTTGGTTGGGTGATAAATTATATGTTGGTTAGGTGATGAGATTTTTTTTTTTTTTAAATCATCTTTTTTTTTTTTAATTTTTTGAAATATTTTTTTTTTTCAAATTGATCTAGACCATCCATTTTTGAGATGAACGGTTTAGATCTATTTGATACATTTTTAAATTATTTTTTATTAATTAATATAGTTTTTAAAAGGAAAAAAAATCGAAAAAATTGACTAAAATGTCCTTACTATATTTAACTCTTATAATCAACTATGGTCAAACCGTTAATACAGGAAAGATCATTACTACAAAAAATAAAAGTGATTTTCGATTATAATAAATCATATGTCTGGAGGTTTTTCTGTAATTCTCTCAATTAAATACGTTTCTCCAAATCAAGCTCTCATGTCCGAACAAGAAAAAAGTTCGTAGCCTTAACAAAGTAAAATTATGTGTTGCACTCGTGTCATCAGCATATTACATGATTGTTGAACAAAACCTTTGAGATCCCACGATGCTTACCCGCCTACTCCGCTCATCTCCCTGAAAAAAAAAATATATCACCCACTTGTAATTATGATGTATATTTTCAATTTTTTTTTTTTGTATGGTACAAATACTATAATTGTTAGAAAAATAGAATGTTTGAATGGAAATAAGTCTCACATTGGAAAAATAGAATAAGAATTATTTATTTATAAAGTGGTAGCTTTTAAGACTTAAAGAATTGACAAAATAAAATATAAAACTTAGGCTTAAATTAGATGTAGTTTTGACTTATAAATAAATCAAAGATTGACCTTGGTCTTTGATTTAAATAGTCATCTTATGTCACAATTAATTTTTTAATTTGATTCAGGATCATTTGAGTTTTATGTTTGAATTTGAAAAAATCAAATTTGAAATTTGACTGAACAAATAACTATGAAAATCAACAATTGTGTCAATTGATACAGATGTGCCCCTTTGAAAAGACATCATTCCTTTTATAAATATCAATTCCGAATTTAATTAAAACAACTTTTAATTTTTCCTTTCTTCCTCTTCTGTTCCGATATCATAAATTTCAGTTTGCCAAAATCTGCTTCAGGTGCTGTGAATTCAGATTATTGATAGTCAAATCCTAGGAAGACAGACACCAACAGACCTTCAAAGCACAGAGAAGGGATGTCAAATTTCTGTCTTAGGACATTGCATTGAATTGCAAGCTTCTGTCATCCGGTTCTTTTCAAATTATTTATTCTTTTATTTTTTGTGATTTCATTTAATTATTAAGTATTTGATACAGATTACTTAATATTCTAACAATAATAACATACCAGACTCTTTTGATTAAAGTACTGTAACACAGTTTGAAATTTAAGCTCCTATAAGAGGGATGGGACAAAAGCTCTTAAGCAAGAGGAAGAAATCTGAAAATTACCCATAAATTGTTAATGAGAGGGGTGTGCATTCGAATCCATGATCTTAGTAATAAAACTTGGGTGTCAAAGTGACTACCATTACGCGTCACCCTAGCATATTTTTTAAGAGATTTTGTTAGATAGTGAAAATCCTTTTTTATTTTTTTAAATGATTGAGAAATGAGATTAAATCCAAAGAAATAAGGGTTTAAGATATGAACTCATGATCTCTGAGAATCAACGAAAAACTACTAAGAGATGACGTGTCCGGTGACAACATATTTAAATTTCCCCAACTTTAAATATCTATCAGTTACTTGTTCCTGTATATATTATGTCGTAGCACCACTTCACATAATGATCTTCTTTTAAGATATTTTTATTTTATCTCACGACCGCTACCACTGATTAATTACGTTTATTTTGTAAAATGTCTGGTCGTTGTATATTATAGACATTCTATCCAAACTTTTGAGTTTTGAGTCTTTTGTAGAATCTCATTTTGTCTTATTGATGTCCTCATCCAGTTAAACTGCGGCCTCCTAATTGTTGTTTTCTTTTTATTATCTGGCGTTTGACATTTGAACTTGACCGATGCCCCGTGTCATGAATCATCAAAGGATTTATAAACGAGTCATATCCATGTTCATGCCACACCACACCATTATCATAAATACAACTATCAACTATCGTGTTCTAACACCCTACCCTACCAAATTTGGACACTCCCATATAAGGACCTTGAAATGACAAATTTCATCTTTATCATAAAATTTGCAATTACAATGTTCATCTAAAGGCAGACTGTTTATGATTCAAAATCTAAATTATGAATCATACAAAAATATATTATATCTAATCTTTAATAAATTTCTAAATAAATCTACTCTAGAAGAAAAATTTGTGTAAGACAAACATGGCATATCACATTTATATTTGTTAACTCATTATATATATATATATACAGTATCAGTGCTTATTAACTTTAAAAAGTTAGGACGAATTAATTAAATTCATCAATTATATTATCTATTTAAAACAAATTCTCTTCTAATTAATTTAAATACGATGAATGAATTTGATTGATTAATCTTAATTTTTAAAATAAAATCATTATTATATAATAAATAAATAAAAGGTAAATTTTAATACATATTATATTATGAGTCGATGAATAAACCAATAGAAAATTGATTTTACCTAAATATCCCTCTAATATGATCGACGTCTTAATCACCGAACCTTGCTTAAAGTAAACTTCCACTTCGGGACCTCACCGATAATGTCTCGTCGTCAAATGATCATCATGAGTTTGTGGTACGGACATTATCTACTTTCTGTGAGGATAAGTTCGTAATTTCGGTCCAAAAAAAAAAACCCTAAAACGGTTTAGAAAGGCCTCAGCGGCTCAGCCGGGTGGAAGTAGAAGACAGGGAACAACAAATACAACAGAAGTTGGCTGCAGCGGCAACGCCACGTGGACACGAGAAACGATGATCTATACCCAAAACCCCCCATGATGACGTGTACTGTAACCGTAGCCTCCCTATATAAACAACCCTTTCCTTTTCTCACCCTCATTTTCATTCTCATCCATTTCCGCATTCTCTCTTCAAACGGATTGAGACAAACGCCCTTCTGCCTCCTGTAATCTTACTTCGATTCGGATCCACACTCCCACCCTCCGTTTTCTCCGTCTAGGGTTTTCCTGATTGCCGTCCCTCTTCTTCCGTTTACTCTTTCATTGGAGCTCCGACTTGGAGATCCGATTTGCTCCCCTGTCTTGGCTCGAGATCCGGGCCAAGCACAGCACAATCGGATTCGGATTCTGCTTTCATTCTTCTTCGAACTGTACAAACTCAGGTACACTCAAACCACTCTCTCTGTCTCTCTCTCTCTCTTTTTTTTTTTTTTTTTAAATATATATATCTTCTTTTCTGTTTTCAATTTCTTGCTGTTGCTTAGAAAATGTTATTTATATATTTTATTTACCATCTAGAGAAGAAGAGCAGTGACTGTACAGTGAGATATGAAGCTGAAGTTTTGTTGTTGTTATTGTCTTTGTGTCTATTTGCTCAGTAACTGAACAGAGTACAGTCTTGCATTGTTTTTTAACATTAGCAGTTTCTGATGGATCCTTAACTTAAATTATATAGCTATTTACTTGTATTAAGAAATGGTAGGTTGTTATTTTATCGCTTTTGAATTGATGGTAGACGATAAGATATGTATGTAGTCTTGGTCTTGCAATGTTATAATGATGAAGTGATCTCTCTCTCTCTCTATCTCTCTCTCTCTTGATTTTGTATTGGTGGATTTTCGTTGATGTATAGACTTGGTGAGTGTAAATGGCGTCGAGTGAGGGATTTCTGACGGAGGAGCAAAGGGAAATGTTGAAGCTAGCTACTCAAAATGCGGAGATTCTGTCATCGTCGCCAAAATCTCCATCATCCTTGCTATCTGATCATCCTTTGAAAGTTCCCACGGCTGGCAAGGCGCCAAATACTGGGATTGCTGTGAGGCACGTGCGTAGGTCTCATTCTGGAAAGTTTGTGCGTGTAAAGAAGGGTGAGTTGTGCACTTCTTTGTCATTTTTCTATATTATGCAGGAGATTTTTTTTTCGAATAAAACATAAATGAAATTTGGTAATTTTAGTCATGTGGGTTGTTATATGGAATGATTGTGAATGTGGCTTTTTATTGTATTGAAGATGTAACTTGACACATTAATTGCTTTAAATATCGCTATGCACATGTAGATGTGAACACGTGGTTAAATTGATTTTGAAATTACTATAAATTGAATTGTTCGTTTCTGACAAGCCTGGTCACAAATTGCTATATATATTGTGCGAGTTGCAATGGTTATCTGGCAAGTGTCTTTCGAAACATGAATACTTCCTGCATTCTTCTCTTTCTGTGAATTTGGCACATAAATCAAATCAGCGTAGTGGCTAAGTGGTGATATTAAGTTTCCATTATAACCGAAGCTGATAGGTTACATAGAGGAATAGAAATTGAATTGATGATATTTACCTCTGTTAATCTTTTTATTTATTTATTTATTTTAATTGAAAAAATGGATTAAGGTGGAAGGTGGTACAATCTTTTTCTTTACTGCCAGCTAATTTGATTTCTATTTGAACTTTAGGATGTTTGTTCTATGCACTCAATGATCGACCTACTCTTAAGAAAGTCTAGAAAATAAAGATAAAAATTGGAAACTGTGTCAGTTTTACATGTAGTGGCATTATTCTCTCTCTGGTATCAGAGAGCATAGTTATTATAATCTTTTGTTTTGTGTCATGATAGGGAACTTTGTTTCATCCACTAGCAGTATTATTCATTTTCACTTGGTGATTTTGTGAAGTATCTCAATCTTCTTTGTTTGGTCGACACCTATTGGGAATTTTTGGTTGGCTCATGTGTGCAGCTAATATGCTTGATGGCTGAATGTAGCTTGGAACAGATACATATGTGGTTTAAATGTATGTTTGATACTGGTGTCATTAATTTTAAGATTCACAATTAATTTCCCTCCTTAATGGCCCTTGAACTCGTTTGTTTTTTAAATTTAATAGCTGATGTTCGCTTTTACTAAGTGTTATGAAACTCCTGGCGTAATTTGCATGATTAAGAATTGCTGTGAGACAATGCACAATCATTTCCTAAGTAGATGTTACGCGGCTCTGTCAAGTTGCAGGGACATGAATGGAATGGATGCTTCGTATACAATAACTGGCAATCTGTTGTTATAAGTTCTGAATTTATTAGTGCAAAAATGTTGTGATTTGTGAATAAGTGAACTTGTACTCCTATCAAAGGTTAAAAAGAATTCATGTTATACTTGTTTAGATCAATATATTGGTTACTCTTCTTTTTCTATACCTAATCCAGTTTTAAAGTGGATGTCAGTGAAAGTTGCTGAAGTGCTTTCTCTATGCCTGCTCAATTTTGCTTGTATCGGTAGTATGTGTTGTTGTTCTAAGCAACATTTCATCTTTATGTGGTTTTGATTGGTTGCTGTGCTGTTTGGCTACTGGTTACAGATGGTGGTGGTGGCAAGGGTACATGGGGCAAACTGCTTGACACTGATGGTGAATCTCATATTGATAGGAATGACCCTAACTATGACAGTGGAGAGGTAATTGCTGTTATCTGATTTAAACTTCCCTTATTTTTGGGTTCTTCGATCAATTTTATGATTTGGTTCTCTTAGTCATTTTAGTTGGAATGTGTAAGCGCATGTTATTTTTTATTTGAATGTTTTTTTTTTTTCCCAGTTCCCTTGTGAAGTTATTTTTATTGCTGATTCTTTTTTCATTTTAATAATTATTAATCATGCATGGCATGTTTAATGTATCCTTTTAATAGGAACCATATCAACTTGTTGGGGCAACTATTTCTGACCCTTTGGATGATTACAAGAAAGCTGTTGCTTCCATTATAGAGGAATACTTTACCACCGGTGATGTGGATGTGGCTGCATCTGACCTAAGAGAACTTGGCTCCAGTGAATATCATCCCTACTTCATTAAGCGGCTTGTTTCCATGGCCATGGACAGGCATGATAAGGAGAAGGAAATGGCTTCAGTTCTGCTTTCAGCACTGTATGCTGATGTCATCAGCCCAGCTCAGATTCGAGATGGCTTTGTTATTCTTCTTGAATCTGCTGATGACCTTGCAGTTGACATACTAGATGCAGTTGATATCCTTGCTTTGTTTGTAGCTCGTGCTGTAGTTGATGACATCCTTCCTCCAGCCTTTCTCACTAGGGCAAAGAAGACACTTCCAGAATCCTCCAAGGGTTTTGAGGTTATCCAAACTGCTGAGAAGAGCTATCTCTCAGCTCCACACCATGCAGAACTTGTGGAGAGAAGGTGGGGTGGAAGTACTCACATCACTGTGGAGGAAGTGAAGAAAAAGATTGCCGATCTGTTGAGGGAGTATGTGGAGAATGGAGATACATTTGAGGCATGTAGGTGCATAAGGCAGTTAGGGGTTTCGTTCTTCCATCATGAAGTTGTGAAGAGGGCTTTGGTTCTTGCCATGGAGATTCGGACAGCGGAACCTCTTATTTTTAAGTTGTTAAAGGAAGCTGCTGAGGAAGGCCTGATTAGTTCTAGTCAAATGGTTAAAGGGTTCTCTCGGTTGGAAGAGAATCTTGATGACCTTGCTCTCGACATTCCATCAGCAAAAGCTTTGTTCCAGTTACTTGTCCCTCTGGCTATTTCTGAAGGGTGGCTTGATGCTTCATTCTTGAAATCCTCAGGCAATGATGATAAACTACAGGAAGAAGATGAGAAGATTCGGCGGTACAAGGAGGAAGTTGTAACCATAATTCATGAGTATTTTCTTTCAGATGACATACCTGAACTGATCCGAAGTCTTGAAGATCTCGGAGCACCTGAATTTAACCCAATTTTTCTGAAGAAGCTGATCACCCTTGCTATGGACAGGAAGAACAGAGAAAAAGAAATGGCATCTGTTCTGCTTTCAGCTCTTCACATTGAGATCTTCTCAACTGAAGATATTGTAAATGGCTTTGTCATGCTCCTGGAATCTGCAGAAGATACCGCTTTGGACATTTTGGATGCTTCAAATGAGCTTGCGCTTTTTCTGGCAAGGGCCGTGATCGATGATGTCTTGGCTCCACTGAATTTAGAAGAGATTGGCAGCAAGTTGCCACCAAATTGTAGTGGGAGTGAGACTATTCGAATGGCTCGATCACTTATTGCTGCTCGTCATGCTGGTGAGAGGCTCCTTAGGTGCTGGGGAGGTGGTACTGGGTGGGCTGTGGAGGATGCAAAGGACAAGATAATGAAGCTCCTGGAAGAATATGAAAGTGGGGGTGTTGTGGGTGAAGCTTGCCAGTGCATCCGTGATCTTGGAATGCCTTTCTTTAACCATGAAGTGGCGAAGAAGGCACTAGTGATGGCTATGGAGAAGAAGAACGATAGGATGCTGGATCTGTTGCAGGAGTGCTTCAATGAAGGTCTAATCACTACCAATCAGATGACCAAAGGCTTCACCAGGATCAAGGATGGACTTGATGATCTGGCTCTTGACATTCCAAACGCGAAGGAGAAATTCATTTTCTATGTTGAGTATGCCCAGAAGAAAGGGTGGCTCCTTCCAGCCTTTGGGTCATCAGCAGGAGATGCTTTGCCTATCCCAGCTGAGGCGAATTGAGAAGAACAAACATAGCCAATTGGTTCTCTTTGTGTTCTCCAATTACCTCTTGTACTGTTGAATGGTGTTTCTGTGCTTCAAGGGTGGATAGATAGATAATGGGATGTTTGGATTCCTCTGATGTTTTATTTTTTTTCGTGGTCATCTGATGGAGGTTCTTATGATCCCAGCCAATGTATAAAAGAGTCAGTCAGTCCATGTTCCTTTGACGTAACTTTAGGCGCACGTCATCATCAGAATTTAGAAATGGTTGTGATAGGATGTTGGTGATAAATTGCAATATTATGGTTAGGATTATATTTGTTTTTATACCATGTTATAGTTTAGCTGGATGGATAATGTGTGACATTGTTTGGGATCTGCCCATAGCTAAGCTTCCTTGGCTCTGTCCGAAAATGCAATAGTCTGATTTAGCCTTTGTTAAAGCCTCGTAGTGCGAAAGTTTTTGTTCTGTTTGGACGTGCCGATATAGAAGTAAAAAGATAATAAAAATCAATAATAATAAAAAACTCAATAAAATAATAAAATATACTGTTCAGCCAAAAGATTTTATTTTGATATGTCTATATTATTAGGTAACGCCAAAATCTAGTGTTTTGTTGTAAAATTAATAAAAACATAATATATGAGAGAAATAGTGATAGAAGAATATGTGAACATAATAACGCAAACAAAACAATAACAAATATGAAAGTTTAACATTAGAAGAGAAGAAAGGGAATTTACTTGGTATTTAGAGTGTTTAAGAAAGACGTTGCATGTGTGCAAAATCAAAAGAAAGGCAACATATATATATATATATAGAGAGAGAGAGAGAGAGAGAAATTTTGACTGATGGATCCACCCTTTCAACATAAAAAATTGATGTTAAATTTGGTGTTTATCCACCAATAATATTATTTAAATTGGTGTTTATTCACCTTTTATAATACTCATCTTTGGATATACATTAATTTAAGATTTACCAGTAAAAATTCAATGGAATAAAAACATAAACAAAAGATATTTTATGATCTGTTAGATCATGCACGAAAATATACATTCGTCTTCTAGATGCAATAATATTTGGACGTACTTAAAGGGACTGTCTCGCTAAAAACTTTATTAGGAAAATCCAGTGGGACAAAACTTGATCAAAGGAAAAAAGAGTGCAATGCACATATATCCATGTTAACTTAATAACCTTTCTTTAAAGAAATGCTTCATAATTAATCATGTAGCTTATATAATTGATGCATTCCAATGTCATAAATCAATTTCTCGAATGTTGATGTTGGTAATGTTTTGATAAATAAATCTGCAAGATTATTCTAGAGCGTACTTGTGTAACATCAATCTATTGACTTTGTTGAAGTTCATAAGTATAAAAGAACTTTGGTAAGATATAATTAGTTTTATCTCCTTTGATGTATCCTTATCTGATTTGAGCGATACATGTAGCATTATCTTCATATATGATTGTGGGAAAATTTGACATAATAGGTAGTTCACATGTGCTCTGGATATGATGAATGATAGATCTCAACCATATAAAATTTCGGCTTACTTAATGAAGTGGAAGAATTTCTGAATAGCTGGAGGATGTGACAACAAAAAATTATTTTATGGAGTACCATGAAATTGTTATATCATTATAAGTAAAAAAGATATTTAGTTTGTAAACGAGCGTTGTGGAGATCTAAAAGTTATCTAACATTAGCATAACCAATCAAACCTGCACCACTAATAGATTTTGAACAGAATAACTTCAAATCTGTTGTTCTATAAAGATAACGAAAAATATATTTGATTTTATTTCAATGACGTCGTGTTGGTTTAAAGCTGAACCTGACCAATAGATTTCTTGAAAAAGCAATATCAAACCTAATATATTATGCTAAATATAATAAAACATCAATTGCATTTAGATATAATACTTATTGATGAAGCATCTGTTCATTATCTTTTTTAGGTCGAAATGGATTTTTTTTAGAATTAAGAGACCGAACAACCTCAGGGGCACTCAATGGATGAGTTTTATCCATATTGAAACATTTTAAAGATTTTTTCAATATATGCTCTTTAATGGATAAACACTCCATGTGATTTATGCTTGATCTCCAAACATAAATGATATTTTGTTTATCTTAAGTCTTTCATCTCAAATTCTTTTTTCAAATATTCAGCAACTTTTATGAGTTCTTCAGGAGTTTCAATTAAATTCATATCATCGACATATACTATTAAAATTATAAATTCATATTCTAATTTCTTTATGAACACACATTGGCATATAGAATTATTAATATATCATTCATTTATTAGGTATTCGCTAAAGCGAGTATACTGCATGTCCCTGGATCGTTTCAATCTATACAATGACCGTTGCAACTTAATTGAATAAATATTTTTGGCTTTTGATTTATATGTTTCAGGTATTTTAAATCATTCAAGAATTTTTTGAAAGGAAAATTGAATTTTAGATTATTATAGAAATATGGGTTTTAAAATTTTTTCCAAACAAAAATTTGCCAATCGATACTAGTAATAACAATTTAATAACTAAATTAATGAGATTGAATCTTATATTGCATGAAGATTGATTGATCTCTTTTGATTTGTAAATTCTTCACCATTTGATATTCCTTGTTATGACTCTTTATCAAAAAACCATATGTAGACATGATCTTGAAGAATCATGATTACCTTTCTTTTCTCAAAAATATACCTGCAACATAAGAAAACGATGAAGGCAACAACTAAGAGAGGATTCAACCAATCATTTTCTTTTCTAGATGATGTTCTGCCAATCCTAAACTTTTTGGGTTTTAGCGTTTTCTTATATGTGTTGAACAATTAGGACAACTAGAAAATTCAAATCAAATTTTGATTCTCAATATAAAACATATTTTATATTGATCAATTTTACGTTTTTTAATTTAATAAAGAAATAATTTTTCCCATTAAATAGAATATTCAATTCGAAATCTTCTAATTCAATGACGGAACAACTTATATCGTTAATTGGAAATTCAATTCAAAACTTTCTAATTCAACGAAGAAACAATTTACTTTATCAATTAGAATATTAATTTAAAGTTTTCTAATTCAATGAAGAAATAGTTCATTTCATTAATTAGAGTATTATATCTTAAGTTTTCTTACTTTATTGAAGAAATAGTTTACTTCATTAACTTAAGTTTTCTTACTTTAATGAAGAAACAATTAACTTAATTAATTTGAATTTAAATCACATAGCTATTTAAATCACATTATTCTCATTTGTAATTTTAATATGATATCTGTTATTACATATATATTTAAAATTGAGTAGATTTCTTTTGGATCTACTTGAGTATAATGCACCATTTATACATAACTTAATACCATTTGTTAACAAGATTATGGTTCTTCCAGAACCTTCTATTAAGTTTGCAGAACTTGATATAATATTTACCTTAACTTTAGTCACTAATAAATTTAAGAAATATTTTTTATTCTGAAAAATAGTATACATTGTTATACTATTGACAATACATATATTTGCACATTCCGTTTTAAAAATTGATAATTCATTCATATCAATCTTTCATTAAGAAAATCATATGTTAGTACATCATTGATAATAAAATATAAAACAAAAAGTTATCTTCCTTCTAATAGGATACAAAAGTGAGTACTCACATAGTTTCTAAAAAAAAACACAAAAGTAAACATGATAATTCTAATTAGGTAATTTCGTAATAGGTATTGATACCACCAATTGAGTGATCCATTTATGCATTATTAAGGAAATTTGACACATCTAAACTTGTGATGTTTATTGGGTCATCATCTTAATCTACAAAATTGATTTCTATTTTCTTTTCCTTCCTCTTCATAGATGTTTGATACATATCAACCAGATGTTTGGCCGTATGATAGGTATGCGACTAGTGTTCAAGTACACCACATCTGAAACAAACATCTTTATAATTTTTAGGTGCATTTTTCTCCAAATTTTTGCCTTTATCATGTTTAGCGTTATAAACATTCCATTTCTGAGGGATATTTTTTTGGTTTAGATGACCTGAAAATTTATAACCACCACGATCATGATGTCCACGTCTACGACATTTGCTTGCACTAGTATTTGCTTCTAGAAGTGCTACTACATTAACTGGGCGAAATTCATGATTTTTCATCGGAAGCTCATTGTTCTATTATACCACTAAAAGATATAATATTAATTTAGAATATTTTGTTAAACTTGCGCTCTCTATATTGCTATTGTAGGAGCACATTAGAGGAATGCAAAGTAGTATATGTTTTTTGCAATAGGTCTACATCAGTCAGTGTTTCATCATACAATTGTAGTCGTGAGATTATATCAAATAAGACAGAATTGTAATTAACAACCGATTTAAAAGCTTATAGTCATAAATGACTCCATTCATATCGGGCTTTAGAAAAGATAACAGTTTTTTGATGATTATAGCCGTCTTTTAGATTATTCTGCAAAATTAATGGATCTTTGACAGTGAGATATTGATTTTTCAGACTCTTTTGTAAATAATTATAGATAATTATCATTGTCATAGCTTTAGCTTGTGGAGTTATTTCATTATTTTCTCTAATAGTATCGGCTAGATCTTTAGATTGTAGGTTTAGTTCTATATCAAGAATATATGAAAAATAGTTCTTTCTAGAAATATCCAGTAGAGCAAATTTTGGATCTGTTGTATTCAACATAGCTATATGCATAAAACAACACAATTAGTGATATAATTAAAATGGTAAATAATATTAACATTATATTCAAAGAAAATTTGTATATGATAAATTCTTTTATGAATATATTTGAAATTTCAGGTTACCAAAAATTGTATATATACTTTTAGAACTCCATGTCAAAAATGATAACTTCGTCAAAAATAATAACTTCAGGTTTTAACAATATAAATTCATAAATTCAGGTTCCATTAATTGAAATTCAAAATTTTAGTTTCTAATACATTATAAATTAGAGAGAATAAAAACATAAAAATAAAGATATAGAGATCTAAGATAATCAATTATAATTTGTTAATGTGAATGATATATTAAACAGGCATGGCCATGCGTGCAATGTGTAATAAAAAACAATAATAATAATGACGGCAGGACCGCACATATAGTATATAACAATAAATAAATAAAGTCAAATAGTTAGATATGTAATGCATAATAATAATAATAAATGAAGTTAATATAATAATCGAGTCAGCAGAACCGTACATTGATTGGGTTAGTATAGTCAAACTTCTTAATTAGAGTTAGAGTTAGAGTATCAAGAATTTCAGATTTTAATAAATTGGAATCTGAAACTTCATGTTTTGATTTAGTTTATTCAGAGCTTCATGTTCTAGATTATTTTGATAACGTATTATAAAATTGATAAAAACATAATATATGAGAGAAATAGTGATAGAAGAGTATATGAACATGATAACACAAACAAAACAATAACAAATATGAAAGTATAACATTAGAAGAGAAGAAAGAGAATTTACTTGGTATTTGGAGAGTTTAAGAAGAGTGTTACATGTGTGTAAAATCAAAAGAAAGACAACATATATATAGGGAAATTTGATCGATCAATCCACCCTTTCAACATAAAAAATTGATGTTAAATTTGGTGTTAATCCATCAAATATATTATTTAAATTGGTGTTTATCCACCTTTCATAATATGTTTGGACTTTTTGGGATGAATGTTTAAAATAATAGAGAAACTTTATGCCTATTTTCACAATTAAATCCAAACTATATGTATGTATGTATTTAGAGAAATTTATTAACAAAATTTTGTTGTTGGGGTTATATGACCTCGTCAACAAAACTGAGATCTTAAATCTAATTTCCCTCCCCCAAGTTTAGCCCAAGATGAAAGGGAAAAAAACAAACACATACACACAACCTTGTTTATTTCTCTTAACAAATTGAAAAGTCCACCCCTGTTATTTGTGCATCCCTTAAAAATATTTAAAATTTCTCTAAACCATTGAATTATTTAAAAATATTTCTTGAAAATATAATTGTAAAGCAAATCAAATTAACATTGAATTAACAGAAACTGAAATCAAAGCTTCATTAATGGAGAAGAATCTTAAACCATATGATATGGAATTCATGAGGATGGCCATGCCAAAGCATGAAGAAACATTCAAAGAGCAGGTACTTCATTTCCCTTTTTAGTTTTGCATTTTTAAACTAGTTTTGAATACTCTAGTGGGGTGGTTTGAATATAATCTAAGCTTGGCAATGTTGCAAATTTGCAGATATGTGAACTTCATCGCCTGTATCAAATCCATAAAATATTAATGAGAAACGTCGAAAACAGCAAACCCAATGAAGGAAGTTAAGAACTATGGAACTCAAGTAGTGGAATTAGTTTTAAGCAAACCAATCAACATGTCAATATGCAACACAAGCTAAGCATGAAACTTGACTTGGAGCAGCCTACAGACGGCCACATAGCAGAGTCAAACGGCAATGGAATGTTAGAGATAATAGATGGAAGTGAGATTGAACACTTGGACCAACAAGTTACTCTAGGAGGAAGAAACCAGAGATGATGCCGCGAGCTTCTGATTCTGGACCAACAAGTTTCTCTCTTTCTTCCACAAGGTCTAGCCACATAAACGACTAGAAGAATAGAGCTGGAGAAGCATCAAGAGGATGCGAATTGGGGCCTCAAGGTGGGACCGTGGGAGCAAAAACACTAGTATAGACGCACAGTACGTACCACACAGCACTTCCTTTGCTTGACTAAACAAAAGGTGTGCCGGGTTCGAGTCGCATGCCACCCAAAAGCAATACGTGGCTGTTTTTCTTTTATGGGTCTCTCTTTCTGCTTCCAAAAGCCTACATTTCGAGCCGCACATAAGTAGGCCTTATTTAGAGAGCATGACAGTATTATCTGGGGTTGTAAAATGTTGTAATATGTTTCCGAAAAAAACACTAGTGTAGACAATGAAAAAGAAATTTAAATATTTTTATGGGCTGTGCTAAGAAAAGGGGTGTACATACTAATTTTTATGGGTGGAACTATCGCCACTCTAAATCAAATTGTACTATTAGAGGAAGAAAGATGTTGGGCTTGCACCAACCAAATTACAAAGGGTAAAAAATGTTGGGCACGCACCAACCAAAATAATCTGGACTCAAGTCCAATTTGGAGCGTGTATATAGTCCTAATTCGCAAAATAGTGATAAACAGACTGCCAGTATTGAGCGTCAAAATTGTTTGGTTTAGGGAGTCATGGAGGCCAAAGTGACGGAACTGCAGTCACCGCCCATAAAATCAGAAGCTGTTACCGTTGAGAGTTCTTCTGTGGAAATCTCTAAGCCTTCCAGGCTCTTCGTCTTGGCTGACCTCAACGTTAATCCTCCGGAAACCGACGCCGAATCTTGTGCCGACGTGTTGGTTCCCGACATCACCAAGTATGTTTCCATGTTCTTTCACTTTTTTTTTTCTCACTTATTTGTCACTCTCCTCAGAAAGTTTGTAATTTTAATCGATTGTATCGAATCTAAATATCATCGACTAGGAAATTAGACGGCTGAGAATTGGAAAATTTTTACGGACTGCAATCTTTTATGTGTAATAATTTATGTATAAATTTAGGTTGATTAATGACGATAGCAATCATAGTAGTCAAGATAAAAGTATTTTAGTGTCTAAAGAGACGGAGGCAGTAGAAGGAGAAAGTAAAAGGACAAACAGACTGGGGAAATGCCGTTCGAGAATTAGTAAGGTCGAGTCCTCACTTGATTATGGGGCCGATGCGGATGGGGACCAGCCCGTTCAAGGGACTATCTCTTCACGCGAGGAGAAAGTTAGCAGCCTTAAAACTGTGAGTTTTGTCTTCACTTGTTTGTGTCTTTAGTTTTGGTTTTGAGTTTGTATCTGCTGATATATGACTGTAATGGTAAAAGATTTGTCTTTTGGACACTGCAATTTATTGCTTAGATATTTAGTGGAGATGCATAGTATGGTGGTGTTGAAGCATCCATTTTGTTTTAGTTAAATCTGTGGATGCTGTGTTTGTTTCCTTGCGACTCGTCACACCCATCTCGTTAAATGTTTTACCTTAGTTGAATATATTGCTAAAAAGGTTTTTCCTTTTTGCATTGTTTAGAAATTTTATGGAGATGAGAAGGATGATGATGCTTATGTGACTATCTTATTTTTTCAATGTTTGTTTTTTTAGATGGCCCTAAATTACCTGTCATATTAGATAGATTTGAAATCACATTTTGTCTTGCCACACACATCGTGTCAAAATCTATGCATGCACTTTACTAGGATTTGGTATGCATGTATAACTATGGGGATATTTGTTTCTAATATCTGAGCAAGGTAACCCCGTTGGAGTGTAAGTATTTCACTATTCATTTCTTACATTTTGACCGTGTTGTTTGTTCGCTAGAGAATTTATTATTGACTCATTAAAATTTGTACATGCTTGTAGGGATTAGTACACGTGGCAAGGAAGATGCCAAAAAATGCCCATGCTCATTTTTTGCTTGGCCTAATGTATCAAAGATTGGGTCATCCTCAAAAGGTAGCTTTTGAATATCCTGACTCTTTGCCTTCATTATATGCTTTATCTATATACCCAATTTGGCATTCTTTTAGGCTGTTTTGGCATATGAGAAGGCAGAAGAGATCTTACTTCGCTGTGAGGCAGAGGTTGCCCGGCCAGATTTGCTTTCATTGGTTCAGATTCACCATGCGCAGGTGTATTTACCTTCTTAATTTAATTGAATATTTCCTTCATTGTAAGCAGCATATTTATCTGTTTTCGTTATTGTTTTGAAATTTGAAAATAGAGATAACTCGACTGCATGCCATGTTGCTAATTTTTGTAAAATGGTATATAAATTACATAGTGCATACTACTAGAAAATTCAGGGGAAAATAATTTGGATAAAGAACTTGAAGCTGAAGAGCTTGAGGAAATTCTTTCCAAACTGAAGGAGTCAATGCAATCAGATATAAGGCAAGCAGTTGTGTGGAATACCTTGGGCCTAATACTCCTCAAAACTGGTCGTTTGCAGGTACATTATGTCATTGTTGTTCTTGTTGTTGTGCACAGTTGCATTTTCATGTGTCACTGTCGGATTTGACTTTCTTGTTTTCTCTAGAGTTCTATTTCAGTTTTATCATCTTTGTTGGCCATGGACCCGAACAACTTTGACTGCTCTGCAAATCTTGGGATGGCTTACCTTCAAAGGTACATAAATTATGTTGTTCATTCATCCGTTCCAAGGGTCTGTTGTTAAGATACAATAGAATAAAGGTTTGAGTTAGGATCTTTTTATTGATGTTGTTCTGACATCATAATTGTTTCAATTTCCAGTGGTGACTTGGAGCTATCAGCAAAATGTTTTCAAGATTTGATCCTAAGAGATCAAAACCATCCTGCTGCCCTAGTCAACTATGCTGCCCTTCTTTTGTGTAAACATGGTTCAGTTGTTGCAGGTATCCTACATATGAAATAGGGGCTCTGTGTCATGAACTCTATTAACATGCTACTTACAAAACTCATATTTGAGAATCTTAAACATTATGTTGGAGGATATTGTTATTTTTCTTCTGGTATGTTGCTTTTTCTTATTATTGTTGTGATCTGGCTAAAGTAAACTATGTTGCTACACCGTCTTATGAAACTGTCAGGTGCTGGTGCAAATGCTGGCGTGAGTGCTTGTGCAGATCAGCTTGCAGCTTTTGATGTTGCAAAGGAGTGTTTGCTGGGGGCTTTAAAAGTGGATCCCAAAGCAGCACATACATGGGTGAACCTAGCCAATGCATACCATGTGACTGGTGATTATAGAAGTTCTGGCAAGTGCTTGGAGAAGGTGCTCATGGCTCATTGCTACAGTCATTTATAGCCTCTTTTTGAGGTTGTTTATTAGTTTCCTTGATCTTTTCATGGAATGGTTGACATTGTTTTTGACAGTACACATTTCAGTGCTCCAGTCCAGGGGCAGAATCAGAAGTTTAACCTTAGTGGGGCCAAATTGTATGATTATGAATCTAAAACTAGGGAGAGGGGTGGGGGCTGTTGTTCATAGTTTTTTCTATCTGAAAATCTTTTTGAATCGGTTCTGGCTCTTCTTTACCCCTTAGAGATACTTAATAGAAGAAATTGCCGTTATTGCCATTGTACTTTTGAAACGAATGTTTTGAATATCCCTCAAAAGTAAATAAATAACTCCGAAATATTAAAAAAAAAATGCTGTTCATTCAGCTGTGAAACAAACTATTGTTGCGAAAGGTGGTGAATACAGCCATCATTTTGAATTTCATCTTTGGACTAAAAACAAAGGGCGGAAATTTCAAAGAATTCCCCCCTGCTGCTACTGTAGGTACATGACTGCATCTTTCCGATGTTTTTTTTTTTTGGTTTCAACTTGTTTTTTGAAAGGTGTGTTTTGGTAACTTATGCATGAACTGTTTCTCAGAAAGTTTGTGCCACTCTATTTACTTGGTTATTTTACTAAAAGCATAAGCATTTCTCACTCACTCTAATATTGCTTTTCAGGCAGCAAAACTCGAACCCAATTGTATGTCTACTCGTTATGCTGTTGCAGTCCACCGAATCAAGGATTCGGAAAGGTCTCAAGAACCTAGTGAGCAGCTATCCTGGGCTGCAAATGAAATGGCTTCAGTACTGAGAGAAGGAGATCCTGTTCAGATTGAGCCTCCAATTGCATGGGCCGGACTTGCTATGGTTCACAAAACTCAACATGAGATTGCAGCTGCTTTTGAGTCTGAGCAGAATGAGCTGATGGAGGTGGAAGAGCGTGCTATTTACAGTTTAAAACAGGTATTTATTTTGCCAGAATTATTCTGGGAGTCATGTCAATAAATATTTGAATGATTTTTATGGGTAAGCTGCTGTATGTTGGATATGCCAAACAGTGTATTTTTATCACATCTTGGAGGGACTGCTGTCAAAAACTTATCATTCTTTTTAATGTGATATTTGTATTTAAATTTTGAAATGATTTGGGTTTAGAGTTTACTGTGCTTATCATTGTGTAATTGATATATCCAGTTGTTAAATATGTGTCCATCTTGGTTATGATGTTGATTAAGGTTCACTGTATCTTGAAAATGTTGTTAGTTTCTGTCGTCTAAGTGGTGCTATATACAAAACACTATGATTGCACAGAAGGAAAACTATTTAATTTCATTTTTTTGGTAATCAACATTAATTCTATTTATTTTAATCAGGCTGTAGCAGAGAATCCAGATGATGCTGTACAATGGCACCAACTTGGCCTTCATAGTCTCTGCTCCCGACAATTTAAAACAGCCCAAAAGTATCTCAAGGCAGCAATTGCCCGTTTTAGAGAATGTGGTTATGCATGGTCAAATCTTGGTATCTCACAATTCCTTGATAACTCTATGATATATTTATTATTTGTCTTCCTTGTAGACCGTCTTTTGAAGTAAATCAATCTTATGGTTATAAATTTGCATCCCTAGGTATCTCACTGCAATTATCAGATGAGCCATCACAAGCTGAAGATGTATACAAGCGGGCTCTGGCATTGGCAACTTCTGAACAGGCACATGCAATATTTTCCAACCTTGGAAATCTCTATCGGCAGCAAAAACAGTATGAACATGCTAAGGCAATGTTTACGAAGTCACTTGAACTTCAACCTGGTTATGCTCCTGCATTTAACAACTTAGGTCTGGTATTTGTTGCTGAGGGTCGATTGGATGAAGCCAAGTTCTGTTTCAACAAAGCTCTCATTGCAGACCCGCTGCTTGATGTAGCTAAGTCCAATATGATCAAAGCGGTGGCCATATCTAAATTGTTTACGGGGTTATCCACGCCTGTTGTTCCAGAATAATACAGCCTCTGATGAAGGAATGTAGCTCTTCAATCCAAAATTAGCCTCTTAGAGATGTCGTATTTTTAGAAGGAAATGTTTTGTGTCTCTTCATGCTGCACTTAGGAATAGGATGTACTTCTAATTTATCATGAAAGGGAACATACTTGTCACTAATGCAACTTTGGTATATAGAATATAGTATTATTATAGTGGAAATGACCCCAAAAAATTAAGCACACTTGACTTCTCTGTCTTATTTATATAATTTTATCATTAGGGTATTTATTTTTGGACAAAAATGTCCTTTTATTAAAAAAATAATAATAATTCTCCCTCCCTTCGACTTCTTCTCTGATATATTCAACCTCTTCACCATTGAATTTTTTTTTTTTTTTTATATTTATGTGCCATTGGAATCTCTCTTTTCTCCGTTCTACTGTTCCTCCTCCTTCGTCTTTTTCTTCTTTCGTCTTTCTTTTTCTACTTTTTTCTTCTTTTTTTTTTCTTTTCCTTCTTTTTCTTTCTTTTTTTCCCCCATCTCTAGCAAGGAGTGCTCTTCGGTGGAACTGCAAGAATCCTTATAGATGTGACTTTAATTTCTTCCTTTATTTATCTTTTTTCCTTTTCCATCTTTAGTGAGGAGTCCTCACCAGAACTGCAAAATCCTATGGAGTTGCATGAATCCTTACTATGAGTCAGGACAATTATTCATATTGTGATTTGTAGCAAGAAAACCTGTCACTCTCAAGCCCCTACCATTGACCATTGTGCTCGTTGGAAGATACAAGAATAATCCATAGCTTACATGGAAAGTAGCATGTTCTTCTTTGATTTTCATTTCTAATCGGTGCCTTGTAGTGTACAAGAAAATTGGATTGTGTTACCTCTTTATAGTATCAAAATTAAATTGATCATTGTGTTAAAAATAAATAAATAAATTGATCATTGAAGGTTGTTGATTTTACAAGTTGATGTGGGTGCTCCTAGAATCTTGGTCTTTTTTTTTTTTTTGGACTGCTAGAATCTTGGCTTTGATATGCGCTCTCTCATGACTTTGAGCTTACAACTTTATATAGTCACCCAACAGTCTGGACGCCTAGTTGTTTGTTTAATGTCCTCAATTTGTCAAGGAGTAAATTAGCAATTGACCTAATGATTAGGTACTTAAGTGATGTGAAATTTGGTTTCTGGAACTAACGAGTAGCGTATCGAGTGTGATCAATTTGAAATGACGAGGCTGTGAAGTCACTGAAAGAGAGGAATCCAGAAGCCAGAATTCTATGGGACAGATTTTTCACTACTTAAGACCTCCTTTTTATATGCTAACCACCATTTCAATATAGCTTTTAGTATATCCTTAAAGGTCTCCGTCTCCTTCTCCAATTCAGCTTGTCTTGATATTTCCTTAATCAGAATTCACCCAAAGAAATCTCTCATGGCAGTAACCGTAGCGACAACGTCTATGCCAAATCCCAAGTGTTTGATAGTCAACTCTAGCCAAACTCCTATCCCACCCAAATAAACGCACCATAAAAGCCACTCTTCTTCCCCGTCAAAATACTCATCGAAGCCTTACCATATCCAAATCATCTCCATGTATTGGAACAGCAATAGCTTGTATTGTCTTTTCAACAATAGCTTCTGATCCTGCCATGGCAATTCAACAGCTGGCTGAAGTCCCAACAGGCGACAACCGCATCCTAGCTATCTTATTGCCCATAATTCCAGCCATGCTTTGGGGGTGCTCTACAACATACTTGACCAGCTCTCGACCAGATAACAGAATGCCAAGTGAGAAAGCGATATACTTGCAAGACTTGCGCTTGGTGGGTCAGCCACGTTGACCTTTCTCAAAATGCCTAATGCATCAGCAGGTGAAAGCGCCGTGATTGGTGAAGTTTCAAGTGACAATAGGAGTTTATCACTCCTGCCTGCTCTTCTTTGGGTCTACCATAGCATTTTTGAGCCTGCTTTAAATCAAATCAACAAAATGAAATCTATCTAGAGGCATCAAAAGGTTTTGCACGATTTGATCAGGGATCATCACCAGTATTTACTAAGACCCATCACAGATTATAATTATTTGTATATATTACCAAAAGGGTCAATAACCGATAATATCTTTGAACTAATAATTCATCTTTTCTTTCATATCTATCTTTCGTAACTTGAGAAATTCCTATTTCGATCAAAGAACGGAAAAGAAATTGAATTTGACCTCAATCTCTTATAGTGTGAACATAGTGACATCTTTTAAAGGAAGTTCAAAGCTGTTTAAAAAAAAAAAAAGAAGTTCAAAGTAATATATATATTTATTGATGTGTTTTAAATGCAAATAGTTGACGGATGATAATTAAAACAATAATATCGTATGTTACTGTAAGGTCAGCTCGGCTTCAATATCCGCTATCTCCATGAACGCACATGGGATGCAGCTTCAACGTCTAGAGTGTAGAGTTTTCTTTTTCATTATTTCTAAATTATTATTTGCTATTCTCTTGTCAAATAAACAAAGTTGGTCAATAAAGGTTAAGATAACGCGTATGACAGCCTGATATATCCTGGTGTGCATGTGATTAATAATTTTTGAAGACTTGTTTATTCCACTCCTCGTCGATGAACTCGGTGTGACATGACAAGCTTTCACATGAGCCCAAAGGCCCCAAACCCAACACAATTATATGAAACACTGAACGTGAAAATTACACGCAGTGAGTCAAAACCTCTCCATGTAGAAAAGAGAAAAGAACCCACCCAGCCCCCCTAGTTTTGTCTTCTTGCTTCCAACAAGTTTTATCCTTTTGTAACGATTGAAAACCAAGACCCAACACAGAGTTTCACATCATTCACAATTCTAGCCAACCAGTTCCATGCAAAAAGGAAAAAAACCTTGAAATGGCTTCTTGTTAGTCCTACACAGAAAGAAAAAAACTCTCTCTCTCTCCTTCTCTTTTAAAAGGTTCGATGCAAGGGAAGATGCAGCTTTACATAAAAACCACCATTCCAAAACTACCCATCATCTTCAAACCCTTCAATCTCTCACTTGTCTTGGTCCTCTTCTTACTCCTTTTCATAGTCTCTCAGTTTCCCATTCACCGCAAAACCACCATCCAATCCACTGCTATACGTCTCTCCAACCACTCCTTCACGGGCGACCTACGTATACGACCCGGTTACACCTCCTACAACTCATACATAGAGCGCCAGCTCAACAAAACCCTCAACCCTAAACTCCGCAAGATATGGACCACACGTGACTGGGACCGCAAGGTTCGTGTCTTCTCCCACTTCTTCGAAAGCTTGAAGCGGCGAGGCCTCCTCTCCAATCACTCCAAAGCGCTCTCAATCGGCGCCCGCGTCGGCCAGGAAGTGGCGGCCTTGAAGCTGGTCGGCGTGGAGGACTCGGTGGGCATAGACCTGGTGCCGCGGCCACCGCTGGTCATCAAAGGTGACTTCCATGCACAGCCTTTTAACAACGGGACGTTTGACTTCGAGTTCTCGAACGTGTTTGACCACGCTTTGTATCCGTGGAAGTTTGTCGGGGAGATCGAACGGACGTTGAAGCCCGGAGGGGTTTGTGTTCTACACGTGGCGTTATCACGGCGGGCTGATAAGTACTCGGCTAATGATCTTTACAGTGTGGGGCCGTTGGTTGAGTTGTTTAAAGGGTCGGACTTGGTTGAAGTAAAGAAGGTGGACGGGTTCGGTTTGGACACTGAAGTGATTTTTAGAAAGAAAATCAATTGTTAATCATGTTTTTGACATTCTCTCTTTCTTATTTTATGTTTTCTCTTATTCATTTGTAATTCCTTTATTCTTTCTTCATCATACAAGATAAAGCACAAGTCTCTCGGAATAATTACTGTTTGCTGATAATTGATGTACTGACAATTTATAGTACATATATTGTGGTTAATAAAATAATTGAGAGAAGGATGTTGATTCTGGATTTGAATGTATCCTTGATAAAAGTACTCTTTGATGTGTAATTTATTGAATTTTTTAAAGTATCAAGCAGCAAGTCAGATAATCACCCAAGTCTCAGTTTATGAAGGTTTTTTTTTCTAGAAAAAATTAATATTTATCATATTTTATGTAATTTTATGATATTCTTCATATTTTGTGTAATTTTGCAGTAGATAATGTTTATTTAATTAATTTAAAATAAATTATAACTTTTTAAAAAAATTATTTTCTTCTTGCAAATTAAATGATAATAATTGTGTTCTAATTGATTGAGATTAATATTAAGATTTTTATTTCAAGATTAGAGAAAGAATAATCTAAAATGGAATCTTAGCTCATTGCAATTGTAGATATCACTTGTATATTTTTATTAATAATTTTATATTTTAAGAAGGAAAAATAGTAAATTTAATAATTATTTATTATAATAATTAATTTTAATGTATAATTAAAAAACCTATTTTAGCATTTTCTCTTTATTAAAAAAAAATGAAAATGAACCCCAACTTGTCATGCAGTTGCTGGGACAAGGAGTTTATTTTAATTGATCGAGTCATGAAGATGGTGACTTCAGTTTTTAGACATGCATGCGCGTATCCAACTTTTTGAAAAAAGAAAAAAAAGAAAAAAGAGTCACGGGGCATTGATAACTGAATATTCTACCGAGAAACTAGTCCTTTTCACCATAGTGAGTAGCCGTTGGGGTTGTTGTTGATTTTGTGTAGTAGCCTGTGACCTCCGGTTGCGTTACATCCCCGATCAAATAGAATAGATAGTCGTTAGGTGTGTGGGGTCTCTAAACAAATAATGACAATGTATGTTTGATGAATTTCAAAATAATTCCATAATCATTGTCATTGGTGTGTAATTACGTGAAAGATTGAATGAATATGGTGGGTATGGACACTGGCGTTTTGTGAACAATTCTTCCAGTTAATATGCCTCTTAACAATGAACAAACCACATGCAGAAAAGAGCATGATCTTTTGTGGGGCAGATTGGTTTCTTTATAATTCGATTGAATTTGGTGGCAGACAGCCCAATAACGCTGTTCTTTTTTTTTTTTTGAATTTTGAGTGCATATATGAAATAAGCAAGAGCAACCCATGTTGACATTTGATAATCAATGTGAAACTCATGAACTCAACGACCCCGTCTATTTTTTTAAGTCTGGCAATAATTCACCACTTCACTTCACATAATGCAACTCGTGAACCGTTAAGTTTGCTAACTCTAGCTATCAGGAAATGAGAATTTAATAAGGGAATTCTCCGACCTTCATTAAATTCTGTCTTCTTCTTGCAATGACTTGTGAATTTGGACTTTGCTGTGCTCCAACTAGATTCTCTCTACCGAATTGAAAGGACCACAGGTGTTTAATTTAGATAGGTGGGCAGCCTCCGGAGGAGGTCATCCTCACTGTCAATCATCATCATCCCAACTGTCTGTGCATTGTCATTTTCTTTTCTTTGTCCCCTCCTCAACCTCTAGTGATTTGGGTGCATTTGTTTCTGCATGTCTTATCTTTCTATACTTTCGGCTTCACATTGGATGTCTCTGAAGAATTGATGATTTTGATCTCAGATGTGGCTGCATTTATGTGTTGAATTGGCAATGCTAGGCCCATGTTAGAGTACTTGGTTTGGGATTGCATTCTAAATTGGATCGAATCATCTTCAGGGATAAAAGAACCGTCATGTTCTTTTGCCTCAACAAAATTAATGATTGCCAAAAAACTACTTGGGCCCAATCAATTCAAATTTGTAAGGGAGCTGCATGGTTGTAAAGGTGCTAGCGAGCTAAAATTGGCAAGCGTTTTTGAGCTGAAACTGATTTCAATTATAAAAATTGCTGCTGAACTCGCATAAATCTTATGTAATATTGATTTAAAATGAGATTAAGTTGCATGAGCCACGTGACATGATGTAAATAGAATGAACATACTATTGAGTCCCAACTATATATGTATATATATGACATATTTTATTGTACAAAATGAAGACTTCTTAACTTTAAAATGTTAAGAAAATGAAATAAATATATTTGATTGGTTTTTCTTAATTTTTTAAAGTATGAAGTCTGTATTGATTGATTGATATATATATATATATATATATAGTGTTTTTATAATCAGATATCCCTAACTTTAAAAAGTTAGGAAAAACCAATCTAATTCATCTATTTCATTTGAATTAAATGGGAGATAAAATTTATTTTATGAAGAGAAAATATAATAGATATATTTTATTGGTTTTTCTTAACTTTTTAAAGTTAGTGATATCTAATTATAAAAACATTACATATATGTGTGTGTGTGTGCATGTGTGTGTGAGACATATTCCACGGTACATTTGAGTATTGATATACTTGATAACTACAAATGAGTGATTACATTTTAAAATTACTGATTATATTTTATTATATCTGATTACAATTAAATTAGTAAGATCACATTTACAATAATTAATCATATTCATTTTTAATCAAACATATTTAATTGTAATCAAATATAAAAAATATATAATCAATAATTTTATAATATAATCAGTTTAAATATATCGATATTCGAGTGATATATATATATATATATAATTTAAGATGTTTTGTGGATAATAATAATAAGTATATGACAGCTCAACCGCCTCAACCTCATCCATTGACAGATAAGGGAAAGACAGAATCCAGACATCCCAACATCACTCAAAATTTCATATGATACAAGGGCGGAATTAGTTTTCTGCTCAAGTTATCATTATGAGACTTGCACAAGTATATTCACGGAGAGTTAAATTTATGAGAAAAGTAGATGAAGGTGACCAGCTTACATTTTAAAGAAAACACTCGAGCAGATATCCAAAAGACAAGTCTACTAATTACGCGGACAAGATTTATTTCTTTAACAGTAAGACCAGTAGCCTTTAGAAATTGGAATACTTAGGATTAAATTTAACCTGTTGGAATCATCAAGTGTGTTAGAATATTATCAAGGCTAAATTGTCAAAGCCCAATATGAGAATAGTGTTAACATCATATTCACTGGAAAAGTTTCTATGGTAATAATTTGTTCCGGAGAGGTCATCCACCAATTGAACTTTCGCGCAGAAGTTTATAATTTAAGATTTTATTGTTGGATTGTCCATACTCTTCGTTATATAAATTTAGGTTTTGGACGTAATGAGAACTATTTTAATTTTTTTGAATAACGTATCATGTAAGTGGAGAATTCAGTGTAACCAATTGAATTAAAAACTAGTATTTAACTAGAAAAACCTATCAGTGAAAATTATATATACTAAAATCTCTACCACAACCAACCCGAAGAGTACATACATGTGAATATATGAAATATCATTGGATTAGTTTAAAAATTTTCGAGTCCTCAATTATTGAGTTACCTTAATTTATATAAGGCTCTTCTCTCTCTAGTTAAAACTAATATACAGCTGAGTGTGGAAATTATATTTCTAATTTAAAAATTTTTGTTGACGTAGATTTTAGTTTATTGCCCCCTTTAAAGAGATTTTGTGGCTCTACCCCTAAATTTTGCAATTAAGATTGATTCATAATTTTTTCACGTTTTAAGGAAATCTATAGAATTAGATTTTAATCATTAATTACTTTGACGTGTTATTGTCGTTAATTTTACGAAATATAATTTGGTTGGCCATAATTTCTACATAGGGAGAATTACCCACAACCTACCTCTAAATTTGATATTGACAGCCGGATATAACATTTTAAATTTTTTGCAATGTCCTCCCCTGGTTGGATTTGACCGTCACTTGGGTCACTTTGACCGTCCAAAACATATTGAAAGACCAAACTGCCCCCAGTCAGATTATCTTAGGTCCCTTTTTCTCTGCTTCTTCTCCTTCTCTTCCATTTCTTCATCTTCTTCCAGTTTCTCTCCCTCTCTCCTCCTTCTTCCCTTCATTTTCATTTTTATTTTCATTGTCTGGGACGAAGACGTCTGGGTTTCTGGAAACCCAGATCGTCGTCTGGGTTTCCGATCGGAAACGGAAACCCAGACGACGATCTGGGTTTCCAGATCTGGAAACCCAGATCGTCTGGGTTTCCGATCTGGAAACCCAGACGATCTGGGTTTCCAGATCGGAAACCCAGACGAGGACGTCTGGGTTTCCATCTGGAAACCCAGGTGGGATCTGGGTTTCCGATCGGAAACCCAGACATGGATCTGGGTTGGGTTTCCAGATCTGGAAACCCAGATCCACGTCTGGGTTTCCGATCTGGAAACCCAGACGAGGACGTCTGGGTTTCCAGGAAACCCAGGTGGGATCTGGGTTTCCGATCGGAAACCTAGACAAGGACGTCTGGGTTTCCGATCTGGAAACCCAGACATCCTCGTCTGGGTTTCCGATCGGAAACCCAGACGTGGATCTGGGTTTCCGATCGGAAACCCAGATCGATCGGAAACCCAGATCCAGACCACGTCTGGGTTTCCAGTCCCAGACAATGAAAATGAAGAGAAGAAGAAGAAGAGAGGGAGAGAAACTGGAAGAAGATGAAGAAAT
This sequence comes from Dimocarpus longan, assembly GCA_022984855.1. Taxonomy (NCBI): domain Eukaryota; kingdom Viridiplantae; phylum Streptophyta; class Magnoliopsida; order Sapindales; family Sapindaceae; genus Dimocarpus; species Dimocarpus longan. Next base: position 11,176,249 of record CM041024.1, read on the forward strand.
GGAAGAGAAGAAGGAGAAGAAGCAGAGAAAAAGAGACCTAAGATAATCTGACTGGGGGCAGTTTGGTCTTTCAATATGTTTTGGACGGTCAAAATGACCAAAGTGACGGTCAAATCCAGCCAGGGGAGGACATTGCAAAAAATTTAAAATGTTATATCCGACTGTCAATATCAAATTTAGAGGTAGGTTGTGGGTAATTCTCCCTTTCTACATATATATAATGATATCAATATGTAAATATGTATAAAATTTATCTGAAAAATCTAGACTCTTGATACATATGTACCAACGCAACCAGATATAAGGAAGAGTTGTCGAAATTAACTATTTGTCTCTATCAAAATATTATGTTAGAATTCCCATATGAATAGTATAATCCCAATTTACTTATATTAACAGAGATCTTACAGGTATCCCTTCTCTACTTCTTTTCCTATGAGAATTCAGAAGAGCTTTAAATCTTTCCTTGGTCTCCTGAAGTGTTATCTTGGCTTTTTTGTCATTGGAAGATGAGGTCCCATTAGCCGTTGCAATTGCATCTTCTTGTAATTTCAGTTGTCTTTTTATGTAAAAAAAATTATGATATTAGTAACTGTTTTTTCGCAAACAAAAACATCAAAACCATTAAGGAGTCTCAAATAATTTAGGAAAAAAAGAAGAACAATAGAAGGAATTAAAATAAATCAATAAAAGTGTTTGAGTTTAAGGGATGCGGTTTTTATATATAAGAAGGAAAAAAATATATAGAGTTCCCTGTAATATACATATATATAATATACTATATAGCATATTATATATATGTGTGTATATATATACATATATATAAATAACTTTGAAATAGAGAAGACGAAAATGGGAGAATACAATTTAAACCAATAATTTTAATGGCAAAATTGTGATGGAGATAGTACTAGAAAAAACTCAAAAATAAATTATCATTGTTAAATAGTTAAGGAAGAAAACAGCCAAAAAATAATAAAAGACTTTACGGTCATATAATACCAAAATTTGTAGGCTCTCCATTCATTTTTTGAAAGTTAATATTAAATATAATAAAGACTATCTAAATCAATAATTAATTACATAATTTGCAAGTATAGGAGACAACTACTCCTAAAAGGAAAACATTATTCATACAAAATTAATAAAACGCACTTGGACTTAAATCAGATCACTAAGATAAAAGAAAACGTGCACAATCATTTATACTTAAAAGGTTGAACCACGGCCAATTATGACAATACACAATTCTCATTTCAATTCACATAGTGGAAAAAAAAAAAAAAAAAAAAAAGAACTGGTAAAGCAATGCAACAAAAAATAATAATTACAATATTGAACAGAAAATCTTACTTTGCATTCACTTGAACAAAATTTATTGCACTCGATCTTACATCCACATCTTCGACACTAATTTTTCCTACTTCACTTTTGATTAGTTTGACCCTTAGTTTTTTATTGATGTAAACAATATATTTAGAATTTATCGAATACAGTTGAATATCACATATAACAATATATTTAGAATTTATCGAATACAGTTGAATATCACATATATCAGTCAAATTGCTACCTTTTTTCATGTCAAATCCTGGTTGGTTTGTTGCTCTATGAGCCGATTAAAACACGCCAACAAAAAAAAAAAATCAAGGACTTTAATGCTACACAGTCAATAAAAATCCAAAATAAGAATAATAATAATAATACACCAAACCCAAAAAAGAAAAGAACTTACCCATATAACTTTATGATCATTATGTTTGTTGTTGTTATCACAGTTTGGATAAAAGGCTAGTCCCAAACATTCTGAAAAAAAAAACAAAAAAGCTGAGTTGGTTTTATTACAGTTACATAACTCATAAAATTTAACTTTCATTGAAGTCAATAATTATGGTTAACAAATTTTTTTCTCTTCCATGGAAAAAGGTTCTTGACTACTCTTTGACTGCTGGAAGAAATTCTTTTTCCTTGGTTTTGATTTTTAATCTCTATAGGGATCTGAGTTAGTGGTGTTTATGCTGAAGTTTTTTCTTAATTTGACTAGATTTCCTATTTGTTATAGGTGTCAGAGTTCCTTTTTTACAACTGGTTTCTAAATTTCTTTTTTCCTTTTCGGTTTTTTGTATTACAGTAATTTATGATTTTCGTTTTTCTGTTTAGGTTCAACCTCCAGTTGAATTCGATAGGGTTCTTAGAAGTACAGCTAGGGGCGGACTGATCCAGTTGTTGAATTGGATCGGGTTCTTGTAGTTGGCACTTACAACTGGAGGCATTCGATCCGGTTGTCATAAATACAGTTAGAGACACATCACTATTTTTTATCAATATCGTTTTTGAATAATATTCATATTATCCAATTTAAATTTTACTTAATACAATAGGCATTACTATTGTACTTTAAAAATAAGAGTTAAACTATACCATCATTATTGAATAAATTGAAAATTTTCAAAAAAATGAATATGAATGAATCAAAGTTTTACAATGTTTCATTAGATAAAATCATGATAATACATAATAAAATATATTCAAATTTTTATTTTTTCTAACATAAACAAATTAAAATATTTAAAATCATTTTCACATTACTATAAAATAAATTCTTAAAACTTTAAAACGTAGAATACACAATTTTTCTGTTTATTTTACAGAAAAATATATTTAAAAAAGTTAGGAATTGGAATACTTGGGCACCTGCGACTAAATTAACCTGTTATAAGCATTAAATATGTTAGAATATTGTCAAGGCTAAATTGTCAAAGTCCAATATGTTAGAATAATGTCAACATGTAACATCATATTCACTGGAAAAGTTTCTATTGTAATATGTTGTTCTGGAGAGGTTATGCATTAATAGAACTTCCATACATAAGCAATCTATTTGATCAATATTTCAATAAAATGCAAGATTCTCAAATATATTGACAGGCTACTTTGAAATGGAGCCAGTTTGCAGCATTACATTAAAATTATATCTACACTCACATGAGTCCAGCCTCTCAATCAGTGACAAGGAGGAATAGCCTGACTTGGGCATATACAGACTAGTAAAGAAGAAATGACAGCAGGAGAAACATAATCCAGAGGAATCAACATAATTACAGAGAACTGAATGGCTAACTAACATATTGCTTCTGAAGAAGGCTTCTGCAGAAAGCCAAATCAAAACGCTCTTCTGGAGGATCTCCAATGAAGTCAAAGACTGCATCTGCATCTAAGAAATCTTCTTCGGCTGTGTAGCTGTAGCCAGATATAATGAAACGAGATGTTAACAATACAAACACTGAGAAAAGAAGTCCGTATTAACCAAAAATCTTTCACTAGTAACATCCAGTAGCACTCCATAAGTAAAATGGTAAGAGGAATTGGTGTGCCAGGAGTAATATAAAACAAAAGGAAAGGAAAAGCATGATGCCACCTTGGAATTATAAAGGATAGTATCAGGTTCTTCTTTTCTTTTTTGTGTTTTGTCACAAAAGAAAACCAGTTCCTCAATTATAAAAAAAATAAACAAAAATCATTAATATATAAAATTGAGCTAAATAATCTGTTCTCTTAAGCAAAATGTCATTCACCATTTTTTAGAACTTTTTCTCACATCTAAGGATTCATTTGTATCCAGAACCTAATTCTAAACTCACTCTACATGGTTTTTTGCGGCATAAAATATATGTCTTGGTTGATCAGAAGTTTATTTGGAGAGGAAGCAAAACCTTAGGCATTCAGAAAAATGCATTAAATGGCTCAAGAGAAGCGGACTTCCCAAAGTATTTTCAATTTCTGGTGCAGTTACAACATCTAAGGTCCAAAGAAACAAGATCTTCAAGTTAAATAAGGGACAACTTCCATTTCCTCCTTTCAAATGGTCCGGCTAGTATACAGTTCTGTCACTCTTAAAGTTAGTAAAGCTTGACACCCATCATAAGTAAATCTCCACCTCGAGAAATGCCTAACCCAGTTCATACTAAAAATCAGTGACTGCTGCATATTCCTATAAGTAAGGTATCCAATAAAGTCATCTCAGACAGGAATGCATGTATATAAAACATCTATACTGGATCTACTTATCCCTACTGAGCAAGTAGCCCACCACTAAGGTCTTATCTCCTCTGAGTCTCTGACTGTGTAAAGGGGGAGTTATAAGACTAAAGGACAGAAGGAAAAAAAAGAAGAAGAAAAGCCAACTCTAGAGGAGCAAAACATTGCCCAGCTAACCAACGTCGGCATGCCTTCTCATTTTGACTAACAAAGCTACTGGACAGAGGTCAACTCAAGATTCCAAAGAAAACTCAGAATGGTAGGTTCGAATTTGTTCCCGGTAAGCAAAATCCTTTGTAGAATCAAATTTGTTTTTGTTCTTGCAACACCTGTAGCTTATTTACCGTTTACTTAATATTATTATTAAAGCCAAGATGAGATGCTGCTGCAGAAATCACAATTCAATGATAAATATACAGAGTAGTTATAGTACAATGTTGCCAACAATAGATATCAACACTGATTGCACAATTTTGTTATCCCATTGTTATGCCAACAGCTAAAAGAAAGATTTCAATAAGCGGCTATTTCTATTGTTCATAATTCTCAAATTATACAATTACTTCTATGATTTTGAAAAATAATCTAGGAAAGAAAACCAGAAAACGAGAGTAACTGATTAAGTTCTTTTAGTATAATAAGGAAATAAGTTACCCGCTCTTTGTTACTATACACTTCATGCCAGCGGCTTTGGCAGCTGCTAGTCCTATGGCACTGTCCTCAACCACAACACAACTGTTGAAAAATAATAACAGATTTTAATTGAATAACAAAAGAAATATCAGTGATAGAAAATGAAAGCATATATCAGCAAATAGTTGGATGAAGAGTTATGATGTATCAACTATGGCAACTTGCGCTATTAAATGGATGTTATCAAAGGAATTCAACCATGTGGTGAAATCATATTCTGACCAGTCAATGTAGTTACGTATTCAAGAGAATCCGTACATAATTAATATTCATAACATAGAAGATCAGTTAGGTTTTCAGGCATACCTTGAAGGATCGACACCCAGTGTGTTGGCTGCTAATACATATATAGCCTGTCAGGAAGAATGGACACAGGTCAGAGACTAAGTGCACATCTTCATATTTAAACAACACAGAAGATGCTTAAACTAAGTTGAAATATGAAAACGAGGAATGCTCTAAAACCACATGGTAACAAAAGCACACATCCGGTATATATATTGTCACTTGCAAAGAGTCTCTTTGGTTTTCATTTCTGTTTGATGCCTAGGACAGAAAGGGTTTTAAGTCTTGAAGCCATGTCAATTTGCAGTTCTGGCTCTGTGATGACCCATGTTGAAGGCTTTTGCACCTTTAAGGGTGTGCAAAAACAAATTGATTGATCATATCCACATGTTTCGTAGACATTGCCTCACTTGAATAAAATTACAAGTGGTTAAGTGTTTACTGGATCAGGCTTCTTGCGAGGAACCACATCTCCAGCAAATATCTGAATTTTCTCAGCCCGCACTGGTCCCAGCAAACATGAAACTATTGCAGATACCTGAAATGAGTACTTACAGATCAGTCATCTGAGGAAGGAGGAAATAAAATTTAATAGCAACATAACATAACCACACTAATTACTAACTTTCGAACCTGGTTTTAAAGCTCAACATAGAAATTTTGATAAAAAAAGTGCTGGGATTATATCGAAGATGCATAATTACTTGTCCGACTCTTATATAACTATTAAAACTATGTCACTGAAACTTGGAATTTCAGAAACAGTGGAACTCTGGCCCTCAAACTGTCCTTTAAGAAGTTGACAACAGAATAAACACAATTTTCTAAGCTGCCACAGATAATTTCTACTCATGGTAAACTAATCACACAGGCAATAACTGCTGTAGAACCTGATTATGCATACCGCCTTCTCATTGGAGGTGCTGCACACAGCAACTTTGACTCCTTTTTCCAAAGCTTGGTCAATCAGCCTGTAAAATATGGTAGGAAAAATCATCTAAACATACATCTGGAAAATCTATCAATTATGTCAACAGAGAGCTTACTCATCTACTTGATAAAATGATTTTATCATAAATGCCTAGCAAACATGTGAGATTGGAGTCCAACATCATAAAGACAATAAAAGGGTGTGTCATTCCACAGTAGGTCTGCAAAGTTATTGGTTTCAAGATGGTGTTAATAGTGTGTAACATCACTTTAAGTAAGATGTTGTGGGTGTTCTATGAATGCATAGTATTTGTAAAAGTGAACAAAAGAAATTTGGAATGCTAAAGGTTTTTAACATTCAAAATTTAATAATCCTCTTTACCCAAATGTGCAATCAGTGCCAGCTGAACTTAAAGTGAAAGATATGTCTCAGCAACATGAATGATTGGCTTTGAAACCTCTTAATATGTGGTAGATGCCTCAACCTATGTTTTTGCATCCCACCAAATGTTAAACATAGGGTAAGTGAGTAACAACTCACATTGATAGACTTTCATGGATGCAATAGAAAACAAACATCTAGGCAGCAACAACCCACTGTTTTCCCTAAACATGAATGACAAGGCAGTGATGAAGTGCAGACATCATGAACCTCAAGGGAAAGCCCTTGAACCTAATTAAACCACCCGTGGGGGATACAAACATTTGGATAGGAGGAACCTAACTGATAGTTAGAAATTCCTTCCTTGCATGCATAAGTTCATAGAAACAAGAACTAGGTTTAAGTAAGCACAAAGTTCAAATAATAAAATACTGCATAGATAAGCCGAAGATGAGATGATAACTAACTTTGCAACTCCAGGCCGTAGAGGTAGCAACTTCTTCTCAATAAGGCCCATGAACAACTCCGTCTTCCGTTTGTGAAGTGAAGCTATGAAGTCCTTTCTTTCTGCTTCACTCTTTGGAGCTTTTTCTGGCCAACCTGTCTTGTTAAAGTAAGCTGTCATCCTACAAAATTCATAATCACTATATTACTAAGATTTCAAATTACCTCTACTGTTCTATTAGAATTACATTGCTAACATAAACAGAGAAAATTCTCAATTTTTCAGGAGAGCTAGTACCTTTCTTTTCCACCTCCAATTTTAAGCAATTCGCCATAGAGATCCACATCCCACGTACAACCTAACTCTTTCTGCACAATTGATACCATGTTATTACCTTTGGAACTCAGCAAGCATCTATCTACCATAAACAAACTACTTTCCTCTCTCACCACATACACAAACACTTACTTGAATTCCAATTCCCTCAAAACGCAAACAGATTATGGGACAATGTACAAAACATAAAAGAACAGGAACATGAGTTAAAAAAAAAAAACATTTTGTTCCTAAAATTATTATGTAGTGCCTACTACTTTACAAAATCTCCCATTATAGCAGAACCCCACCTAAAAAAAAAGCTTAAGCTGCCTCAAGTTCCTAACAATAACATGCCAGCGAATCATCGGACTAGAAAACAAATGAAAAAACATAAAAGCAAAAGACGGTGCTCACTTCTTTAAAAGTGTCATTGAATGAGACCCTGTGGCCATCCTTCTCAGTATCAACTAGCACGCCATCACAGTCAAAAAGAAGAGCTGATGGAAGAACAGAAGGAGAAGCAGAGCAGGTTATTCTACTACTTCTCAAGCTCATTGGTCTTGTGGTTATTGTTGTTTTGTTGACACACAATTTTGTACCCAATAACGAAGAAGATAAAGGGTCCTTATTTTCGTTGGTTTTGTAGCTCAATATGGAAGTCTTGGTTTGAGAGGTATAAACAGTGGAAGATGAAAATGTAGTTAAAGAAAGAGAGAAAGTGGTGGTTGAAGATGCCATTGGAGACTCTCTCCCTCACAGAGTTTGTGGGGATTGTGTGTCTTATTAACGGTCTTGTGTCCCAAACTTATCCACCGTTAACGCCACAAAAAAATTCTGGGTGTGCGTTACGCGATACTCAGAAAACGGGTTGGGCAACATAATTGGACTCGCTTTTATGGGCAACACTGAATTGGGCCAGTTGCTGCTAGTACTGCCACTGCCACCTAAAATGCTCCTCTCATTTCCGTGTTGTTATGGAGAAAGATTTATTTATTTATTTATTTTTTAAGTTTGTTATGGGGAAAGATTTTTAACTTAAAAAGAGAAAAGTTGCCAGCGAGCAAACTTTAAAATCTGTTTTCATAATATTAAAAATATCTATTTTATATTATAATAATAAAATTATCGAAAAATCAGTATCATGAAATTTAAATTTTTAAAACGAATTTTAAAAAATACACTACTAACTTGAAATATGAATTAATAAATTAAATATATTATTTAGCAACATACCTAAATTTTGGTATCAATGAAAAAAAATAAATAATAAGAGTATGGATGGGAACAGCACCATTCATTGTAATTTTGTACTTGATTTTTCCTATCAAAAAAAAAAATTATGCATGATTTATATACGATTTGGTTTTTTAAAAAAAAAGCGAATGCACAATCATCTGTTTATATTTTAGGATAAAAACGTGACTTTAATTTTGACCACTTAAAACGAAGAGAAGCAATTGTGCACAAATGGAAAAAAAAACGAGAGGCATAAATGTAAAATGCAAAATGGCAAAAAAATTTTGGCCAAAAAATACGTATAGGAATAGAAGTAGGAACTAGGAATGCAATGGAGTGAGTGCGGGATGGTTTTCACATAAGAAAGAGAGAGAGAGAGAGACAGCAAGCAGCAAGACACAGAGTCTCTAAGTTGCGAAATCAAAAACATGAAGCGATTTTTCAAACCAATAGAGAAGGATGGGTCGGCCAAAAAACCAGCTCTTTCTTCTCCTAAAAAAGATTGTGAGAGTGAGAAGAGCGCAACATCACAAGACGACAGTAACAAGAGAGAGCCTCTTAAGTTCTTGACTTGGAACGCCAACAGTTTACTTCTTCGAGTCAAGAACAACTGGCCCGACTTCTCCAAATTCATCACCAGTTTCGACCCTGATGTCATTGCCATACAGGTGACTCTCTCTCTCCCTCGCTCTCTCTCTGTGTTTTACATTTTGATTTTGATCAATGCCTGTGATTTGTGTGATGGCATTATTAGCCATTTAATGTCATAGGGTTCTTCGAATTTGATTCTTTTGTAGTTCATTTTCGTGTCTCGGTTCTCTTAAATATTTGCTTCTTGTTTGTTTACTGCGATTCAAAATTTCTGTGTATTATTGCTTATTTCTCATTTGCATTCTATGTATTTAGTTTAGTTTTGAGTTGGGAACGCGGTTGTTTCATGACTGGGACTATGTTATGTTACATGTAGGTGGACGTTTATTTTACAAGTATAACTAAATTGATATATGAACAGTTAGGTCAATTTGTCCTTATGAGCCAAGTCCTGATGTGTTTTGTCCTAGGAGTAAAATGGGGTTTATATAGCATACCCTTTGTTCTTAATCGATTTTGCTTTTAAATGTTTTTGTCCTCTATTTTGTTATATTGTAATTGAGCTGTTTCTAACTAAAGCCTGCTCATTGACTTGTAATTTTGTATGGTTGAAGATTCACTTTTGCCATGGTCTCATTTTGTGAAAATGTCTGTCGTAGTTTAGTCACGGTCTCATTCATCTGTGTAGGGTGGAGTTACCTTGTCATCTTAATGCACTTTAAATGCATGGTAATTCTATTATTATTTTTACTTTACTCGGTCTTGCACTGATGATAAATAAAGCTATACCTTTGGTATGTATGTGCTGCAGAACATTTCTAACTACATGTTGATGGTAGGAAGTAAGGATGCCTGCTGCTGGTTCAAAGGGTGCGCCAAAGAACCCAGGAGAGTTGAAAGATGATACAGGGCCCGCCCGTGAGGAAAAGCGGGTAACATGTTTTCCTTTTAATACGTGTATTTGTTGTTTCCATATCCATGACCATTGCCATCTTTATTTGAACTGGACTTTCCTTTAAAATTTTCCCCAGTGTATAATTAATAAGGTTTATGCTCACTGTGTCAAGAGTGGTTGTCTAACAGTGAGTGTGAGTTATTCCTATTATATACAATAAAGTTCTAATTTGATACATCCACACATGCAAAACTGAGCTGTAATCACTCAATGCCTACTATTTATTATTACATTTTATTTATACCTCTCCTCTGTAATCTTATGCTAAGGCATTTGAGTTTGTAGATGATGTGTTTCTAAATAGAATGAAACAGCAAAAAATGCTTCTAGTGGCTTATTGATATGGAACTTTAATGAAATAATTAAAATTTTCATCTCCTCATTTCCAGAGATACATCCCAAGTCTAGAATCCTCTGATGACAGTATCTCAAATGCATAGTTGCAAGCAAATTTAGCTGCATGACCTACTACTTCATCTCAGTATGATGCACCTGATGTGCTTAAGGTACTTATGTAACATGTAATAATCTTTGTCTTTCTCATGCAGACATTGTTGCGTGCTCTTTCAAGTCCACCTTTTGGAGATTTTGAGATTTGGTGGTCTCTTGCAGATTCTAAATATGCTGGGACAGCACTGTTAGTGAAAAAGTGTTTTCAACCAAAGAAGGTCTCTTTCTCTCTTGATAGAGCAGGTATTTTTTTTTTCTGTCAATTTAGTCCTCTGCATTAACAAAGCTTTTGAAGGAGCAGGAAGCTGTGGCAAAGGTTTTACTATTGAACATATATAATTTGGTTGAACTCCTGAAATTCTATTTTATTTGGTTAAAAGTACTCTTTAATGTGATAAGTGTTTCTGAGGTGGATTGGTTATATAACAACAGGAGGCCAAGAGGTCATATAATCTGCCATAGGTCTCCTGTATCATCACCTTTTTGAGATGTGATTATGAAATATATACTTTAGACAGCTGCTTAACACAAGTTCATGTGATGTTTTCCGTCTTATTGGGACAAGTATACGAGTAGAGTGCATGCTTGTATGTGAAAGATAGGAATACTTTCCCAATGTTGAAGAATCTTTTTTTTTTTTTTTTTGGTGCATATGACTATTGATATCATTACACCATTTTTGTTTTTCATTTGTGCATGGATTAATAGGTCCATTTATGAATTTATCGTCATTGTAGTTTCAAGGCATGAACCTGATGGCCGGGTTATCTTAGCTGAATTTGAGACTTTCCGTTTATTGAATACTTATTCACCAAATAATGGTTGGAAAGAGGAGGAAAACTCTTTCCAAAGAAGAAGAAAATGGGATAAGAGGGTGCTAGAGTTTGTCGTGCAGTGTTCAGACAAACCTCTTATATGGTGTGGTGATCTTAATGTAAGGTGAGTCACTCTTTTCTTCCTCTTGATGGCTAGCAAAGGAACTGTGGTAGGGGGGAGTATGATCGTTTGCAACTACATAGATTCTGCCTTTTCCGTTTCCTTGTTGTTTCTTCCTTTGGCTGTCCATAAAATATCACACTGTTATTAGGGAACTTATGCCAATTTCATTTGTCATATGCAGTCATGAAGAGATTGATGTGAGTCATCCTGAATTTTTCAGTGCTGCGAAGCTCAATGGTTATGTTCCTCCGAATAAAGAGGTGTTGGTCAACTGAAGCTCATCTGGACATATTTATGGCTTTATAGTTTCAACCTTCTAATGTGTTTTGATATGCAGTTACATACATGATAGTGGTTAACTTGCCGGTTGAAACTAAAATTACCAAACATATATAACCAAAAAGAATAATAGACAAGCTGCCAACATGAGTAGGAATCATTCATCTATGAATGCGCTTTTTGTTTGTCTGCTGGTAAGGATTTACTCTATTGCATGATAAACAGCATTTTCAGGTTTAATTCATCATCTTAATTAGTGTGCGAAAGTATATTGGAGGTAGTTCAAGAGTGTGTGGTATGGTTTAATGTTAGTATTTAGTTATGAGGTGCTGGTTTAATAGGCCATTACAATCATCCTAGCCCAATAGAGAGCAAAAGGGAGTGACAAAGGAAAGAGTAATATTCATTTTTGTTGATGCAGGCTGTCTCTTATTGCCCTTGTATGTTCCCCCCTCTTTTTGTGGTCATGTGCAATGTTCCTTTTCAAGTTAAAAATTTGGTGCATTACATACATAACGCTCAGTTTGATTTCCTAAACATTTTTAAATTTAGTTATGTAATATATTTCAATATATTAATAAGATTGTTTGCTTGATTTCTTGATTACACAGGATTGTGGCCAGCCTGGATTTACCTTGTCTGAGAGGAAGCGATTTGGTGCCTTATTGAAAGAGTATGGGAGTTTACTTAAAAAACTTTAGTTTGGAACTGATTTGTTGATCATTTGAAGTTGGGTTAATTAGACTTCTTCTTCAAGTTCTCGTCCTCTCTCTCTCTCTCTTCTCTCTTTCACTGTTGCAGGTTATCTAATATGTGTATTTTACCATTGCTATCTGACCTTGTATCTAATAAAAAACTGTTTCCCATATATTCTTAATGCAAGAGTTATTGACTTCAAGTTTTTCTTGGTTTATGCTGTAGAGGTAGGCTAGTAGATGCATACAGATTTCTACACAAGGAAAAGGACATGGATTGTGGCTTCTCTTGGTCTGGAAATCCCATTGGAAAGTAAGAGATTAGTGCCACATAATGCCCTTGGATTTTATAAGTTTACTTTTCGCAGAATTCAAATTATCAGAAACTATTGAAGAATTCAGATTCTTGTACTGAGAAAATGACTTGCCAATCTTAGGTTTGGATCGGCTGATATGTGATTGGTTTTTCTTATAGGTATCGAGGTAAAAGGATGAGAATAGACTACTTCATAGTTGCGGAGGAACTAAAAGATCGGATTGCTTCATGTAAAATGCATGGGCAAGGAATTGAGTTAGAAGGTCCAGACCGATTCCTCTCGTATAGTAATTTTGATTATACTATAAAAACACATTTACTTCTTTTACTTTCCAGCTAATATTTAAATACATTTTTACTGCTGAGAAGGGCAGTTTACTGTATGTAGATGAAAGAACTGTGAATAATAAATTTACAGAATGTAAAAGTGCATTTAGATTACTGATTGTTTTGCAGGTTTTTACGGGAGTGACCATTGCCCAGTTTCCCTTGAGCTTTCAACTACCCCCCTAGATTCCAATCAAAAAGATCTCTTTCAACGTGAAAGTTGATGTGTATGTTTTTCTTTGTAATGATGTTATTAAAATCCTTCACCAACTCTACTTGCATGATATTTTAATTCCAACTCTGTATCGGATAGTTTTTATTAATGGTTATGTTATATTTTACTAGTTAGCTCCATCAATGGCAGCTACGATGCCAACGCTGTAGGGAAATTGAATAAACAAAAGTACTGCTTAGGCCAACCTCTAGATCAAAGGTAAGGAGAAAAAGAATATGAGAATTTTGATGATCTTCCTGCTGTCTCTTTTGTCCTTTTTTAGTAAACAACTGTTCATCAAAAAAATTATTTATAAATGTTTTATTGAAGAAAATATGTATGTGTGGTGACTAGTGAGCAACAGTAGGGTCATACGAACCAGATGCGGTATTCTATTCTGTAGATATGGACTGGCAAAAAGGGTGGCCACTACAAGATTTTTTTTTTTATTGAACTTACTTTTATAAATGGGCTTTTCATGTTATAAAAGAACTTGACCTATATGTTTAAAGTGAGGAAAACTAATATGTTTTTTGCATTATACCCATTAATTACTTTTGAAGTTTCTTTTTTTTTTTTAACATCAATCAAATCAAGGTATTTTTAGGCAAGTAGTTGACGCTTAGCTTAAAAATTTTTGTTCGCTAATTTATATAAATGATATGGTAGTAGATTTATAATTTTCATACCTTGTATCACATTAGATTACAATTTAACAGTAATGTAGATTAAAAATAGTTTATTAGCAAAAGTATTGAATTAGGCACTGGAACTCTTTTGTGTTTTTGCTATCGAAATTTGTAAAATGGATATGAAGACATAATTGAATTTTTGAAAGTGTAAAAGATACTTTCAGATGTATTATTTAAAAGATGCTTTCAGATGTATTGTTTACTTTAATTTTTTTTTTTGGGAAGTATATTATGTACTTTACATTTTGATATAAGCAACTCTATACTTAATCGGTTGTCAATGGTTGCATGTGGTGCATGAGAATGATTAATGATTGAAGTGTGTCTATGGATTCTCTCCATTAATTATTTTGTTTTTTTTTTTAATGTGATAAAGAGTCTAAAGATGGTTAAATAAATTATAAGGAAAAAAAAAATAAAAAACTGGATAGTTAATGGTCCCGTGCTTATATTGGGCCCAATTTGATTAAGTGCCACGTGGAGGGTAGAGATTGTATATCATTTTTTTTTTTAACTAAGAAATTGTATATCATTACAGTTAGTGGAGTGCAACTGTAGTGGATGGTAAATTAATGTATAATCTACTTAAAAAAAAATGTATAATCTGCTTTGCTAATTATATTATTAATATTTTGTATTCTTAACGACTGACGGTAAGTCAATATATAGATAAATAAATCATGTTATGCACTACATTGGTAAACTTAATGTATATTAAAAAGAATTTTTTTTTTTTTTTTTTAATACTAAAAAACTGGTTGCTTGTTTTCCTAACACCAAAGAACTAATTGAATGTTTCCTAACACCATTTTACTATTAAAATTTTTTAATTTTGAAACTGTCCTTAGTAAATTATTTAAATATTATTCGTCTTCTGGCAAAAAAAAGCTGGTGATTTGAAATTGAGAAACTCAAACCCCGATGGAGGAGTTATTTCAGTTCAGCAAGACATCAATGACCATGAATACAATGAGTCGTCACACATCACTTTTAAAAGTCATTTTGAAAAACGAAATATGGCACACAAAAACAAAACAACAAAGAAGGAAAAATAACACAAAGAAGAAACGGTGTGGCAGAGAAGATGAACGACATAGGAAGAGAGAAGAATAGTCATCGACGGTTAGAGAGAAGATGAACGGCACTGAGAGAAGAAACCTTGAAGACGAAGACGACGACGGCGATTGGAAAAGATAGATTTTTGAACACATGCAACGATCGACATGATGCGACGGAGAATACAAACGACACGAGAAGAGAAGAGCAGTTGTCGATGATTAGGGTTCTGAACTAAGGCGGGTGAAAAGAGAGAAGAAAAAGGTTTTGTTTGAATTATCGTAAAGTTGAATTAGGTTCGGTTTTTTTGAAATGTAATTGATTTGGATTGTTTGTGAACTTGAATTGAGAGGGAAAACATTTTAAATGATTTTCTTGAGCATGGCAGTGGTTTGTGTCATTGTACGTGTGGCTTGTACTTTCATTTGCTTGTTATCTGTGTCTTCATTTGTTTGTTGTTCGGGCTTATGTGCATGTTGTCTACGCCTTCATGTGTTTATTATCCACACCTTTATGTGTATGTTGTTCCTGTCTTCATGTTTTTGTTGTTCGCGTCTTTACACATTTTGAAGGCACGAAACACACATCCTAAAAGCTTGGAACACGCAATATCAAGGCAAGGAACACACACCCTAAATGTGTAGAACACACAACATCAAGAGACGGAACACACAAACTGAGGACGCGGACCACACACATATATACACACGGAACACACACAGTGAAGGATTCACGCACTTGAGTGTCGAGTAGGGCGGACGGGAACGGACGATAGGGAAGGAGAAATGAAAGAGAGGGAATAAAAGAGAGAAATACTTTTTGAAATGAATAATAACAGAGAGAAATACTTGTTTACAAATTTTAATTTTTTTCTGTGCTAATTAAACATATGCTTAGTTTTTTAGTACTATTCGGTGATATTTATTCAAAAGGAAATGTAAATATCTTTAAAAAAAAATGCAAATAGTATTAAATGGCAATATACATATATTTCAAAAGTTTAACAATTTTACTAATTTTGATAAGCTTACTTGATGAGAATCCTTAATAATCATTATTAAATGGATTGTAATACTTATTAATAATCATTTTTACGATCGATTTAAGAGTTATTATTAAAAAAAACTATTTTTGGTAATCTTACTTAAATCATAAATTAGTAAAATCTATATAAAATGTTAAAATTAATTGATAGTTGTTTAGTAAAGACCGTAATATAAAACGTATTAAAAGACGTTGGATATTGAATTGGTTATTGTTGGAGTTTCAGGGTCGAGAGTGTGCAGTAGGTTGGTTCCACGAGGCCAAACTGAACTGTGAACAGCCAAAAAGGGTAGAAAACGGTAAATATATATGTACGTATATATATATATATATGCACAAACACACGACTGATTAATTTATGGGTCGTACTCATGTCATATAAACCCCAGCCACAATCCAATTTTGACTTCAACTTGATTTTGACTTTCCTCTGAAACCAATCGCTTTTGCTTTTGGCCTTGGACAAAGGTCAACACATTGGATTCATTGTATTTTACTATTTTTATCACATCGCTACAGAGCAATTCTTAAAATAGACGCATTTAAAACATTTTTTTATATGATTAATATACATTTTCTTCATATTTATAATAATGTAAATTTTATTTTTCCTCTCATATATTCAAACAGTATATCTAATGTTTAATTATGATGGATTCCAATAAATTCCTGGTAATTGATATGACATGAAAAAAGTAAAATGACTTTTGTTTTTCTTTTATATAGATAAAACAAAAAAAAATTCAAAAAATAGATAAGCAGTATTTCTAACTAAATTCAAAGAATTTTTGAATATTTTCGTTTTACTTTAAGAGTTAATTTAACTTGACATTGTAAGAATAAATCTTTAGACTGCATATATGATATTTAGTCTTGAAAAGTCCAATATACCTTACTTACCGGTATTAATAAAATTTTAATATCTTTTAATTGTATAGAAAAAATTATTTGAAAATATTTTAACCAGATATATATTTAATTACTCAAACAGTTGCAGTTAACAAAAAGTAAACTTGCCGTCTACTAAGATTTCACTTAAATTAAAAAATAGAGTCTTTTAAGTGATAGTCAAATATTGGGGATGCTAAAAATAGAGTTATTTTCATTTTTTCTTTAATGATTAATTAATCATTACTTTTCCTCTCAATGATTTAAAAAAAAATCAATAAACCTCTACTGTTAATTTATCCTGCTTAGTGCTTACTGTTTGAAAAATTAAGGATAAACATGTAAGTTTTTAAAATTAAATATTTAAATAGAATAATAAATTATTATATATATTTTTGGAAAGTATAAATTATTATAATTAAAAATCATTGCAAGGCATAAATTATTATAACTTTTTTATATGATTTTTTTTTTTTTTTTGGTTTTGAAATGATATGATTTTGTTTGATGGCAATTAAAAGTCTAGAGATAATGATGAAAGAGAGTTTATTTACTTTCAATTTAATTTGTTTGATGGCAATTTTTTATTCTTTTTAAAGATTTTTTCATATTTATTATTTTCAAATAATAATTTATTATTTTTAAAATATCTAAGGTGTAAAATTGACATTTCATATTTCAATGTTAACTCAAGTTAATAAAAGAGAAAAATGATGTTTCCTGAATCAGTAGAGGAAAAATGACGATTCAGTAATAATTAGAAGGAAAAATGAAGATAAGGTGCAGAAAACATTCCCATCTCAACTCATATCAATGTTTTTTTTTTTTTTTTTATTTTGGATAAAAAAGAATAATTAAAAGACCAATAACTCTCATTATTTTGATGAAATTACAATTCTACCATTATAGAAATGGGCCTCTGTCACCTCATAAAAGATTGAATATATGATTTAGTGAAAATGTACCACATTACTACTTTTGTCATGGGACATAACTAACCTATGTCTTAAGTCTGAAAACAAGATCGACATACACAAAAGCTTTTTGGTACTTCCAAGATATCATCACGTGGGATTTCTAAGAAAAAATACTTAACATTTTCAATAAATTTTAATAAAATAATGTTAGAAATACTACTTTTTTAAATTGTAACGGTAGATTTTTTTTTCTGCTTTTTAAAATTGTAATGGTAGATTTTTTTAATAAATTTTGATCATATATATAACATTTAAATTTTGATAATCTTTTTATTGCTGGTTTTTAAAAAGATAAAATATGTAAGGGGTTCTTGAATGATTTCCAAATCGTATATTAAACTACTTTATCCGGTAAATGTTGGTCTAACACAAAGTTTATAATAATATTACTGCAACAACAAAAAACAGTATATCCAATCGTGTGGTGACATGTACATAAGTGCATCGAATAAAGTGCCAAAGACTGACATGTCATGGTGTGGTTGGGTCAGATAAAAACACGATCCTTTGGTTGGTTTGGTGGTTTCCTCGTGGACTCCGTCTGACCTGCCGCATTTACGTCGGGCCACTGTAAAACACCACTGTAAAACACAATGTAAAGCCTACCACTGCAGCATGTTACATTATATTCCACTTCTCTCAAGTCTCAACAAGCACGTAAATTTATTGGTTCAAAACAAAACAAAACAAAAAATTCAAGTCCACTTCACATCCAGTAAATTGTATTGTTAGTCAAATACAAGACAACAGTGTGTGTTGTACAAAAGTACATCAACATTGACAACACAGTAAAGAACATAATCTGGGGCTACAGAATCAAAGGTGAAATTTTATTATCTTAATTTTATTTTATTCTTTGGAAATAAAATTACTAATATTGTGATAGTTTGAGATGAAATTTATATATAAATCAAACAGAAAACACGTAACAAGTAAAAGGTGGAAAAGTGAAAATACTGAAAAAAAACAAAATAGGGAGGCAGATGTAAAGAGAACAGCGGCATAGAATTAAATTCACCACTGTAGTTCACGTCCGACTTGAATGCTCATAATCTAGAAATAGATAACGCCAAAAAGCAATTCCTAATAATTGAGAAAAAATAACAACCCACGAAGTGGCAAAAGCGAAAATAAGTAGAAAAAGGAGTGTCATTTTGAGAAAGTGAAAGCAAAACCAGAATAAAACCCCACTCACATGTCCAGTCTACTAGTACACATACACATGCCCTTACTCTGCCTCATCACCTCACCCGCATTTTCACCCCCCTTCCTCTGTATTTACAAAAAAAACAGAGGGCCAAATAATTAATTAAATTAATACAATAGCTGTCTCTCTCTTCGCTTATATTTTTGTTTCTCAGAAAAAGCAAGCAAAAGCAAAGAAAAGAATCTGAACAGAGGTTGTGTTGTTCGTGTCTAGTCTCCAAAATGGGGACTTGGGTATGATTAAGTAGGCGGTGGAAAAAGGTGTGATTAAAGGGGAGATGGGAGAGGCGATACAGCAACAAGAGGTGCTTCCATGGCTCAAAACCCTACCTTTGGCTCCTGAATTCCACCCCACTCTCGCCGAGTTTCAAGATCCAATTGCCTACATTTTCAAGATCGAGAAGGAGGCCTCCCAATACGGCATCTGCAAAATCGTGCCTCCACTGCCACCTGCTCCAAAGAAGACAGCTATCACCAACCTCAACCGCTCTCTCGCCGACCGCGCCGCTCTTGCTGCCTCTTCTTCTTCTGCTGCTTCCAGTTCTGGTCCCACATTCACTACTCGGCAGCAGCAGATCGGGTTCTGTCCCCGGAAACCCCGGCCGGTTCAGAAACCGGTCTGGCAGAGTGGTGAGTACTACACCTTCCAGCAATTCGAGACGAAAGCCAAGAATTTCGAGAGGACTTACTTGAAGAAATGCCCCAACAAGAAGGGGGGCCCGCTCTCTGCTCTCGAAATCGAGAGCCTCTACTGGAAGGCCACGGTCGACAAGCCCTTCTCCGTTGAGTATGCCAACGACATGCCCGGCTCGGCTTTCGTCCCGGTTCGAAAAAACCGGGACGCGGTTGGGGAGGGCGCCACTGTCGGTGAGACCGCCTGGAATATGAGAGGGGTGTCGAGGGCAAAGGGGTCTTTGTTGAGGTTCATGAAGGAGGAGATTCCTGGTGTCACTTCACCTATGGTTTACATAGCTATGATGTTTAGTTGGTTCGCTTGGCACGCAGAGGATCATGACTTGCACAGCTTGAATTACTTGCATATGGGTGCTAGCAAGACCTGGTATGGCGTCCCCATGGAAGCCGCCAATGCTTTTGAGGAGGTCGTTAGAGTTAATGGTTATGGAGAAGAGATCAATCCTCTTGGTGAGTTTTACTGCTCACACTCCCCTGTTTTCGGTTTACTTATCTTGCAAGTCCTTAAATTTGTTCTTATTTCCAGACATTGTGGACGTAGATAGATTAGCATTGCTATTTTAATAGTTAGTGTATGTGGAATTTGCAGTATGAAGTTGAGGTTGGGTAGAAATTTAGGTGGGGTGGATTTTAGAGGCTTGGAGGATCTTATTTGAGGTTTTGTGGCATTAGTTTGTAGAATGATTCGTTGGGCACGTGATTCGGGCTTATAACAGTTGGAAAAGTTAATGAAAGTCATGACTAATAGGAACGGTTAATGAGAGGCGAGGCGTGTATTATTATTGATGGGACTAGCTTTCGTGTGTTATTGATTTTGATTTTTCCTTGGTTTTCAGTTTTTCTTCTTTCTATACAGTGTTATGTGCTGGTGACTTTATGTTTGTGTATTTGCTGCTTCGATTAACTTCATTTATGTTGTCTTATTCAGTAACTTTTTCCACACTTGGTGAGAAAACGACAATGATGTCGCCAGAAGTATTTGTTACTGCGGGAGTTCCATGTTGCAGGTAACCTCAATTGTTTGGTTCTGTTCTACTTCTTGTTGCTATTAGTGTTAGATGTTGAAAGGATAGGTGGGCAGAGCAGTATTAACGCAAAAGTTTTAAGTTTTAGGAACATTTTATCAATTACGTCCTTGAATTCATTTGAGATCACTTTTTTTTTTTTTTTTTGTTAAACAAGAGGGAATTTAAATTACTACATGGAATGATCTAGCAATCATTGCATTTTTTATCTCAAGAAGTTTTTTCTGAGGTATTTATTTCAGGCACAGATGCATTTAGTTGTTTCTTACTTCCTAAATTTCTTCAATCCAGGTTAGTTCAAAATGCTGGAGAGTTTGTTGTCACTTTTCCTAGAGCCTATCATATGGGTTTCAGTCATGGTGAGACATATTTATATTCCAAGATTTACGTTTTAGGCTAAAGTAGTTGTTATAGTTGTAACTAGATGGAGATACTTATTTCTTCCATTTGAATTTTTGCCACTAGGATTTAATTGTGGGGAGGCAGCCAATATTGCAACCCCAGAATGGCTAAGTGTTGCTAAAGATGCTGCTATTAGAAGAGCTTCGATTAATTATCCACCCATGGTTTCTCATTTCCAGCTACTTTATGATCTTGCAATATCATTATGTTCAAGGTACTTCTTTTCGTGACTTGCAACTTTTCTGTTGTACTCTCTTCATTGCTCTGCACCACTGCCTTGTCTATCAACTTTACAGACATTATGCCTTTTCAAATTGGTCTAGTTTAAACTGAATCACATAGATATACTTTGTTAAATACTGTAGGAGATTATTGAACCAGCTATATGTTGAATATCCTCATTTCTTCTGTAATATGTTTCATTTGTTTTGGACAAAAAAAAAAAAAAGGAAGATTAAGATTGCTGCCATTGATCTATTAAATTTGATTACCTTCTTTTCTATCACCCTGCCTTTGTAGCCTTTACATATATTACTCATGACCAAGGCACTCATCTCATTACCCAAAGGATAGGAATTTTCTGAGAAAATTTATCAAATTTTTTAAAAAATGTGCAAAAATGTTTGTTTAAATGTTTGAAGTAGAGTAAGTATGAACTTAGAATTAATTATAAATTATGGACTTGCTGAACTTTCTATTTTTTTCGATGTAGAATTCCTATGGCCATCAGTGCTAAACCACGGAGTTCTCGACTAAAAGATAAGAAAAAGGATGAAGGAGAAACATTGGTTAAGGAGCGATTTGTACAGGATGTAGTGCAGAACAATGAACTGCTTCATATTCTTGGAAAAGGATCTCCAATAGTATTACTGCCACAAAGTTCTTCTGACATTTCTGTTTGTTCAGATTTACGTGTTGGATCCCAACTAGGAGTAAACCCCAGCATGTCCATCGGTCTATGCAGTTATAAAGAAGCAATAGAACACCCAAGAGGTTTAGTTTGTAATGTAGGCGGGAGTAACGGCATGATGCCTGTGAAACGTTTCTATTCAGCAAAAGGAAAATTCACTTCTTTGTGTGAAAGGAATTCCAAATTAAGTGGAACTGATAATTTATGCACTTGGACTTCTCAGATACTGCCCACAAATACTGAAAGAGAAGGTACTGTTCATGCTGATCGGTTATCAGATCAGAGACTGTTTTCTTGCGTCACATGTGGAATCTTGAGCTTTGCTTGTGTAGCTATTGTTCAACCTAAGGAACCAACTGCTAGATACCTCATGTCTGCTGATTGTAGCTTCTTTAATGATTGGATTGTTCGTTCCGGAGTACCTAATAATGGGTTCAATGTTGCTGCTGGTGATGGAATTATGTCTGAGCAGAATTCTTCTCTAAGTATGTCATACGTATCAATTCTTCTTTTGTTGGTTTTCCATCTTTATGTGATCCTACACAATGCTCATTGTAGAGATTTTGTGTTGACATATCAGTACTAGGAAGACGAAATCCGTATGGATGTTGTGTACATTGGCATAGGCCCTGTAGATGTTCTTCATGTTCTTGTTCAGCTAGAACCCCCAGGGTTTTAATTGTTTATACTAGTAATTATCAGCTTTACACTCCAGTTGCATGAGTCTTCACTTTTTCTTTTGACATAACAGCTGAAACATTTTTCTTTGATATGAGCGTACTGAGTTTGATGACAGTTAATTACATTCTGTGACAGAGTTAAATCATACATTTGATGTCCTTCCTGTTTTGTCTTACTGAGAGTTCCTTCACTCTCCATGTTGAATACTAACTTAGCTGGAGGCCTTATCAACTGGGAGGATTGTGAACTTGTTTTTAGGCCTTTTGGATAGAGTTTATGGTCGTTCACTTCTCTTCCTCCACACACATTGAAACTTTAAACCATCCTCTTTTTTGTCTTATTTGTGATCAGTATAGTACATAGTTGAAACTTAAAACTTTGTGTTTTTCTCCTCTCATTTGTGAATGGTATAGTTAGCTATCTCTTAGATGGCCTTAGTTTGGATCCTTATTTTTCCATAATCCATTTGTTAACTTCCCTTTTCATATTTTGGAACATGGTGTTATAATTTGAGAATTGAGATTTGATCCTGCTGTATGTACTAGGGAATTGGTAATTATATTTGTATCTTAGCTTATGAAATTGTCTCCTGTTTCATGGAGGGGGCACAAAAGCAAGATACATGACTATTCTAGAAGGAAGACCACTAAGGAAAGGCCTCTAGGGTGTGTTCTTAAGAAAACGAAAAGAAGATAGGCGATTTTTTTTGAATAACAGATATTGTTCAACTAATGCAAAAGTTTCATTCTTGGTACATGTGAGATTTTGAGATGAGAAGACTGGGGAGCAATTACCAGTCTGTTTCATGGTGGTCATAACTTCGTGTGCATAAAAGATTTCCATGGTATGTCTCTACCTAAACAAACACACGAAAAGACCTGTAACATTGTTGACCAATGAAATGTCACGTACGAGTGCAGTATGTCATTTTACATGATAATGACTATGTTTTCTACTGGTGTTCTTCTTTGTGTTGGCTTAGAAAAAATTTCTGTTGAAACATGTTGTAAATGCTTGGTTATCCTGCTGGCTAAATTTTTCCATTCTTTGTTTTCTCGTGTTAAATCTTCAATTACATTCAACTAATGGTTTCAATTTTTCTTAAGTTTTAGTTTGGTTTGGATTATGCAGGATGGACGGGAAAGAGTGGTCTGAATGGTTTATGTGATGTCCATGTTTGTGCACAAATTCAAAAGGCAGATCAAATTAACGAATTGGTTTTAGATAAACAAAAGCAGAGAGATACTTCTGCCCTTAGCCTATTAGCTTCAACATATGGAAATTCATCAGACTCTGAAGAAGAGCATGTAGAACCAGATGTTTCTGTTTATGGTGATGAAACTAACTTGACAAAGTGCTCACCAGAAAGAAAATATCAGCTGGGCTTTCATGGTAGTGCAACTGAGACTGATAATCTCTCATTAGCAAGACTTGATTGTGGTGATGAAGCTGCCCTCCACGTCATTGATTGCCAAGGGGAAACTAAATTGGGAAGAGCTAATTTCAAGGATAAAAGTGATCAGAATTCTGACAGCTCCATAGAGTTTGAAACTGATAATCCTGATTCTTCAAAGACAATTGGTTTGGATGGTTCATTTGGAGATCCAGTGGCATCATTACATTCTGCAAATTCCTATCAAAAAGCATCACATACTGCAAATTGCTGTCCATCTGTTCAAGGTGCTGAAAGTGTGGAGTTTATAAATGCCATCATACCATCACCGAACACAGATATGTCATTTGCTCCTAGGTCTGATGAAGATTCTTCTCGATTGCATGTCTTCTGTCTTGAGCATGCTGTGGAAGTAGAGCAGCAACTTCGCCCAATAGGAGGGGTGAACATATTGCTCCTATGCCATCCAGGTGTGTTGTGGTTTAGTTTATTTGCAAATAATCACTTGCACATAGATGTATACTCAATTTCCTGTACTTCTCATTGTTGTTTTTTTAGGAGCAGAAATTTTCATTTTATTAGTGGAAAGATAAGTATGAGAAGTTTAAAATATCTTCATCTTTTCTTTCACAGTGATATTTGAATTTTGTGGATTTTAGTTGATTTGTATAACTCGCATATACGAGCGACAGTTATGAGATGAAGTTATACTAGTTAATGCAGTGATAGTTTATGTTGCTTTATTAAGTATAATGTACTAATATTTGAATAACAAAAGTATACAACATATTAGTGAACACCCCGTTTGTCTATCTGTATAGTTCTTGTTTCCTATAGCATAAGAAAAGTCAACACCACTTTTTAGTTGTTATCATGTTGTGGATGTATGAAATAGTAGTGCCAGTAGAAGAGACAAAGGAAAAGTTGGTGCTGTGTTGTGTCCCACCTTTTGTTTTCCCAGATTCATTCTTTGTGTACTTGATTTATAAAACACAGAAGGGAGTTATGATTCTTTACAAAAGGGAGCAGTGTGGATGCATAGCATTTGCTTCTGACATTAGGTAGTATCACTAATGTGCTACAAAATTTCTCCAACACATACTCACTTGCAATGTTACTCTGTTCTCTGGAAAAAAAATTCAGCCAAATGGAACCTGTAATAAATCGTGCAACTCTTTTTGAATGTCTGGTTACAATCACCATTAACTTCCCTTCACATCTGTTGAAGAAGCAGAGATTTTTTCTATTAAATAGTTGCTATGTTTTCCCCAGCAGTCAATACTTTTTATTAAGAGCAGTCATGGTTTCTCTTACTGGTAATAATTCATTATTAACTGTCAAAACACTTGCAGAGTATCCCAAGATAGTAGCTGAAGCAAAGCTAGTGGCTGAAGAAATGGGAACTGATTCTATCTGGAATGATATCTCATTCAGAAATGCCACCAAAGAGGACGAGGAGAGAATCCAATCTGCCCTGGATAGTGAGGAAGCCATACCTGGCAATGGTGACTGGGCTGTAAAGCTCGGAATCAATCTCTTCTACAGTGCCAACCTCAGTCACTCTCCCCTCTACAGCAAACAGATGCCATACAATTCTGTTATATACAATGCATTTGGCCGTAGTTCTCCAGCTACCTCACCCACACAATCCAATTATGGGAGACGAACAGGCAGACAAAGAAAAGTGGTGGCGGGGAAATGGTGTGGAAAAATTTGGATGTCAAATCAGGTTCATTCATTTTTAGCACAAAAGGATCCTGAGGAACCAGAGCAAGAGAGAAGCTGCCGCACTTGGGCATCACTGGATGAGAATTTTGAGAGAAAATCAGAAACTACTCGAAAGAGAAGAATGCCAGCAGAGAGCAGGTCAAGAAAGAAAGCCAAATGTATCGATGCAGAAGATGCACATTCAGATGATTCACTGGAGGATGATACACATACACAGCAGAGGAGGATTGTTAAAAGCAAGCCTGCCAAATTCATGGAAAGTGAAGATGCAAGTTCATATGATTCACCGGAGGATAATTCTCATCAACAGAAAAGGAGCATCTCTAGAAAAAAGAAAGCCAAATGCATTGAGAGAGAAGTCAGAGTTTCAAATGTTTTGCCAGACAGTAACCCTATTAAGCAGTACAGGAGGATGCGTAAGGGCCAGCAGGCCAAATCTATTGCTAGGGAATATGCAGTTCCGGATGATTTGCTGGAGAGCAGTTCTCTTAAGCAGTATAGGAGGATTCGAAGGACCAAGCCAGCTAAAAATTCTGAGGGAGAGGATGAAGTTTCGGAAAATTCATTGGGAGATAATAATTATCATAATCAGCATAGAAGGATTCCCAGAAGCAAGCAAGCCAGGTGTATTGAGAGAGAAGATGCAGTTTCAGATGATTCACTGGAGGATAATCTTCGTCAGTTGCAGCATAAACAGCTATTAAAAAGCAACAAAGCCAAATGTTTTGCAAAAACAGATGCAGAATCAGATGATTCGTTGGAGGATAATTCTCGTCAGTTGCAGCACAGAAGGATTCCAAAAAGCAAGCGAGCCAAAATTGTAAACAGAGAGGATGCAATTTCAGATGATTCACTGGATGACAATTCTTCTCGGTTGCATAGGAGGCTCGCGGAAAGCAAGCAATACAAATGGATTGAGAGAGATACAGTTTCGGATGATTCACTGGAGGATAATTCTCATAGGTTGCATAGGAGGATTCCGAAGAGCAAGCAAGTCAAATGGATTGAAAGAGAAGATGCAGTTTCAGATGGTTCACTGGAGGATAATTTTCTTCAGCAGCATAGGAAGATTCTCAGAAGCAAGCTAGCAAAAAGCATTGAAAGGGAAGATTCAGTTCCACTGGAGGATGGTACTCGGCAGCGTAGGAGGATTCCTGTAAACCAGAAGGCCAAGTTGTTTGAGAGGGAAAGTGCAGTGTCAGATGATTCAATTGAGGATAATTCTCAACGGCAGCATAATAGGATTCTTAGAAACAAGCAAGTGAAAACAGTGCAGACGAAGAAACAAGAAACCCTTTGGAATTCGAAGTCTGGGAGACGTAGTTCGACAAAACAACAGACCCCTCGGCAAGTGAAGAAAGGTGCCTTGCGGGAAGTGAAACAAGTTACTCCACGGCAACGTAATGTTAAAACTGAGCAGAAACTTGATTCGTTTGTGGAAGATGAGCAAGAAGGCGGACCAAGCACTCGTCTTAGGAAAAGAATCCCAAAGCCTTCTAAAGAGTTAAAAGCCAAATCAAAGGAGAGAAAGCCAACCAAAAACAAGAAACCCAAGAATGCTTCAGCTGTCAAAGGTTTGGGCACATCCAGCAATTCCAAAATTAAAAATGAGGACGCAGAATACCAATGTGACATGGATGGTTGCACCATGGGTTTTGGCTCAAAGCAAGAGCTTGTCCTGCACAAAAGAAACATCTGTCCAGTGAAGGGGTGTGGAAAGAAGTTTTTCTCACACAAGTATCTAGTGCAGCACCGTAGGGTACATTTGGATGACCGTCCGCTTAAGTGCCCGTGGAAGGGCTGCACGATGACATTCAAGTGGGCATGGGCGCGAACAGAACACATGAGGGTTCACACGGGTGCTCGACCTTATGTGTGCAATGAGGCAGGCTGTGGACAGACATTCCGGTTTGTGTCAGATTTCAGTCGTCACAAGCGGAAGACTGGTCACTCGGCAAAGAAGGCGAGGGGTTAATGTAAAGGAAGGAGAAACCATGTTAACATTGCTAATCAACCTGTTGATTAATTGAAGAGGGTAGAGGCTAGGCCTAAGGTTAGTGTTAGGAATTTCCTTGTGATTCTCAAATTGCCATTCAGATCCAACAATTATAATTAAGGCTTCATTGGGCCATTTTTTATTGTCAATTGCTACTGGACCTTCAAATCTTCAAGCAGGCAACGACTTTTCCTTAGCATTTCTTTATAGACTACCTTTTTCTGTTCATAATCTAGCGAGGCTCTAGAGCAGGATGGAGGTTCCGTAGTTAGAAATTAAAAATATAAGCAGCATCTAGCATGCCAGATATTGCTAGATAAAAGGCATTCGATTAGGTATATCATATCTTGCTCACAAGTGGCAAAACGGAAATGAATTGGTGTAAAGTGTGTAATTTTTTTTTTAAATGGTTAGTATTTTCAGTCTCTGTTTCTAAAAACTACTATAATTAATAATTTTTTCTTTTTGAAAAAAAAAAAAAAAAACGAAGTAACCTTGGAAAGGTAATTCCCCAATGGAGTCAATATCTTTGACTAGACAGAAGACCAAATGTGGAAATACAAAGCGTCTACGGCCCATGTAAGTGTTAGCACTAAATCAGCAGCTTGTCGCTCCAACTTCCTAACCTCTAACGATAAACTCAACACTCTACTAGTGAGAACTCACTACAATCGTACCAATTATTTAATCTTTATTAATTTAATTTATTTATGCTTCTAAGTCGAATTCGAACTATTAGAACGTGTCCAAATATGCCGTACTATCAGCTGTCTCCCTCTCTCTCCTGAAGCCAACCCCCCACTTGGCTCTCACTTCGATTTCAACAAAAACGCCTTTTTTCTCTTCTGCAGAGAGAATTAGGGTTTTGAAATGTGATTGCGTGATGGAACTCTCTGAGCCAGTTTCTCTCCCAAATCTCGATCACCAACTCACCCACTCTCAATTAGGGTTAGAACAGCCCTCTCCTCCTTCGCCCGATCTCGATCCTCCGCCGTCTGATCTCAATCACCTCCACGAAGACCTCGAGAATCTTGATTTGGGTGACACGGCGGCGCCGGAGCTTGAAGTGGAAGTAGAAGAGAAGGTCTCGAACAAAGATGATGAAGGGAGTGAGAGTGATGATACTGTCAACAATAAAAATGAGAATGAGGTTGAGAACGAGAACGAGAACGAGAACGAGAACGGAAACAGAAAACGGTATCCGTTTCCGGTGAGACCGGACGCAGAAGATTGCGCTTATTATATGAAGACTGGGACCTGCAAGTTTGGGTCCAATTGCAAGTTTAACCATCCTGTTCGTAGAAAAAACCAGGTGAAGTTCACTTCTACTCTAGAAATGTTATCCTCTTGTTTATGCTTTACTGTTTCAGCTAATTTTATCTGTGTTTGTGTGTATATGGATATTTATGTGCTTCGTTTTGATTTGTTGAGGGAAGTCTAGTGATTGTTTTGTTTGTTTATTGAAATGCGGTATGTTTGTTGCGTTCTAATCGATGGATGCTCATTTATTGAGATTTGTGGAAAAATATTAAGGAAAAATGTTAGATTTATTGAACTAGAATGTTTTCGTTGTTGTCATTGATTCTTATTCTGTGGTTTTGAAGGCTGCTAAAGAGAAGGTGAAGGACAGGGAAGACTCGCAAGAGAGGCAGGGCCAGAGCC
The DNA here is from genome assembly GCA_022984855.1 of Dimocarpus longan. Taxonomy (NCBI): domain Eukaryota; kingdom Viridiplantae; phylum Streptophyta; class Magnoliopsida; order Sapindales; family Sapindaceae; genus Dimocarpus; species Dimocarpus longan. The sequence goes on from CM041024.1 coordinate 11,205,695, forward strand.
AGAGCCAAATAGAATGCAAGGTTAATATTACATTTTTCGTCTTTTGAAGTGGGAATGTCAGATCAACTTTGCTTTTCGCTTTGTTTTTGTGGATTTGAAATGAAAATATCAGCTTCTACAAGAAAGGAAATCGCTATCAACTGATGATTTTAACTTGGATGTCTTGTATAAACTTAGGGCAATTATGTTAACTGGTTTTTGGGTGTTGTTTTTTTGTCGTATATTACAACTCAAGAATTTACTGTAGCTTTGGGTTTTCATTTACGAGGTAGTTGTTTGATTAGGAAACTATCGTTTCCATAAATGTTCTGTTACCCTAAGGGTCATTTAATGTAGAATGCCATTGTTGGTGATCTAAATATTTGGTTTTAAATACCTTGTTGATTTTTATCTTGGAAGTTTTATGGTGTAAAAGTAAATGTAATTAACCTTTTGTCTTTGTCTCTTCTTGAGGGAATTTTAGATGGAAGTGTTGCCCACTTTTTTCCCTTTTGGATAGTATTACTGTTATTTCTGTTGAAATGAAGTATCCTCAGTCTAGAGCATGTATAATTCATGTAGACTAGCCTTGATCAAGTAGAGTTGTATAAACATGATTATCTGCTTGCTAAATGAATATTTAATGTATTTTTTTCCTCAAGCCTAGTATCTTATTCTCTTCTTGAACATTAAAGTACCTGTACAAATATGTTGTTAGTATTTATCATATGATTATTTCTGTGTCTAATGCAGCATGTGCTACTGACTTGCTTCTTGGTGTTGTAATTTATTTTTCGAGCCTTTTGCAGTATTACCTGAGGACAGGAGGGTGTAAGTTTGGAAAGGCATGCCGATACAATCACACCAGAGCAAAATCAGCCGTCATCCCGATTTTAGAGCTCAATTTTCTTGGTCTCCCTATTCGACCGGTAGGATTTAAATCATTATATGAAGCTTTTGATGGATCTATGTTAATCTGCTTTTAAGATCTGCCTTTACTGATTTCTCAAGATCCGTGATCTACAGAAGATTTATTGCTAGTCGTTCTGCATAATCTACTGGGTAGGTTATCCTAATCGTCATTTAAAATTTTTAATTTGTCGTAGGGAGAGAAGGAGTGCCCCTATTACATGCGTAATGGTTCCTGCAAGTATGGAGCTAACTGCAAGTTTAATCATCCTGATCCTACAGCTGTAGGTAGTTCTGACCCTCCTTCAGGATATGGTAATGGTGGATCTGTCTCATCACAAGCTGCATCACAAACAAGTTTGGGATCATGGTCATCCCCAAGGGCTTTAAACGAGACTGCCTCCTTTGTGCCAATGATATTTCCACCAGCTCAAGGTGTTACGGCTCAAAATTCAGAATGGAATGGTTATCAGGTAGTAGCATTGTGTTTATGCTAATCACTTTTGTAACACCATCCTTGTTCTTTTCTGTGATTATCTCATCTTCAAACACTATTGGTTCCTTCTTCTGTAGCATCTAAAATTTAGTATTTTGAATTTGAATACATTAACCAAATGCATGCCTAGAGTACCAAACTCAGAAGAGTTATGATCTCATCAATCACTTGGTAAAACAGCATCAGTGGTCAACATAAAATCTACTGACCTTGTATGACAAATTAGAAGGCGAAAATGGGAAAGGCATCTTGAAATAGAAAAGATAGAATTGTTCTCTCCTCCTGTTTCTTGGTTTACCTAATATTTTTACCCTTCTCTACTGGTCCCAGTTTTTACTTTGATATCATTGACCTTCTCCTTTTTACTTCTAATGTAGTCAGTGGTTCAAATTAGTATATAGTTCAATTGTTGATTATTCTCAAAAAGATGTTAACATAGCTTATGCATTAAATTATTAGATGTAGCAGACTAAACCATTCCGCCTATTATGTTCTCAAAATTTCAGTTGTCATATGTTTTTGCATTGATTTGACTGGTTTGTCTTGTCTAGGCTCCTATATATCCACCAGAAAGAAGTATGCATCCAGCTCCACCATATGTCATGAATAATCCTTCAATGGAAACCACTCTGTACACACATAATCAGCCACAGATTCTTGCTGATGAATTTCCAGAACGACCTGGCCAACCTGAATGCAGTTATTTCCTAAAAACTGGGGACTGCAAGTTTAGATCCAACTGCAAATATCATCATCCAAAGAACCAGATCTCAAAGGCACAGCCATGTGCCCTTAGTGACAAGGGCCTGCCATTAAGACCTGTAAGTTTGTTGTGCTTCTGAGCGCTGCTTCTTATAGATGGTATATGCATGCTTAGGCAACAATTTGAAGAAACAAATTCATTGATTTTTCGAGATTGATAGGGATTATATGTGTTACTCTATTGTCCTTATCTGTTTGTTGCAACTGAAATATTATCCTTGTATATGGAATAGTGATCTCAAAGGTGAACTTTTATGATACAAGGTCAGCTTTATTGTTGACAATTATTTTTTTCTGACATCATAGCTATATTTTCTCCTAAAATCCAGGATCAGAATGTCTGTTCACATTACAGACGGTATGGAATTTGCAAGTTTGGGCCTGCTTGTAAATTTCACCATCCAATAGACCTAAATGCTTTGTCAACCGAGTCTGGAATAGATCCATCCCCGCCCTTTGGCAACTCGGCATCTACAGAAGAGGCTGGAGTGGCTGGAACTGGAAATGGAAGTGATAATAAAATTCAGCAACCTGTGTAAGAATTTTTGCATCAAGGGCTCTCTAGCTTTTAGGATTCACATTGCTGAGGATTTTTAATTTTCTCCTTAGACATGAAAGATTCCCTTCATACATTTTTAGTTAAGCTGCCACAAGCTTTTCAGAGGATGGCACAATATATATATTTTATCATGTTGTGTTACTATAAGCTCAGTGAAATCAGGATATGTAAATTATCTAGATATCTGTTGTTTCTTTCCGGTGAAGGTAATGCGTGCAGTAATTACAAGATTATATCGAGCAACTTTCATTTTTCCCCCCTCTTTTTGAGAAGAGGAACTTGCTTAGTTTTGATTTAAAAGCTTTTTCTTTAGAGATCAATTATCAGGACTATTTAAAAAAAAAAAAAAAAGGCAGTTTTGAGTGAGTATCAAAAGCCTCCTATTAGACATCGTTGTTCAAGTGACTGAAATCAGCTTTCTATTAAGATTAAAATAGGTTAAAGCAGTTTCTTCCAAAAACATATACAAATAATTTAAAATTCTCTCCACACTTGAAATAATGTCTAATGTGTAGAAACTTATGAAGCCTAGATTTGGTAAAGTTGGTGCACGCATTTGGAGGAGAATTATACCGATAGAACTAAAACTTTTAAAAAATAACAGTCCATAAAACATACGTGTAGTCTTATACTCTTATCGATAATAATGATCCGGCTCAGGCTCTAGTGAGTGAACTACTACACACTTAGAATCTCCTCTCTCTTTTAATCTAAAATACAAAATATGTCCAAAGTTATGATTAGCATAATAAAATGAAGGAAAAAGAAACGAGAGAAATCTGTATGATCACAGTAGTCAATGCTCCACTAGTAGGCCAGGCATACTCGTCAGAGACTTTGGCATTAATTATCTTTTTAGGCAACTTGAAACTTTTTATGCTGGAATGGATTCAACCACAGCAAAGCCACTTTCTCTGTATACAAACCAGAAAAGGAATTGAATTAAGAGATATGGAATGACAAGAAACACAATCATAAAATCAAACCGTTAACCCGTGGCTAGGACAATGCAAATATATATATATATATATATATATATATAGAGCATATACCTTTTGATTATACTGACAATGTTCATTCTTCTTCTTGTAAGCCATATCATTCATTTTTGGAGTTAGGATTTTCACATTAGTGTTTTTGGTGGTTTTCTTCTCATCTCTAGCTTTGTTAAATATGACTGTAAATCCTTCAGCTGAGGCAGGGTTATTTACATCCCACTCTCCAAACTTTGGCAACGGCCGGCCTTCCTGAAAAAATAAAACAATTGGAGGTTACTAAGGATCCTGTAGAGATATCCCAACATGCACACCAAAAGTAAATGCTTTTAAAGGTTTGTTCTGATCCAGCTTATTGTTGAGAAGCTAAAACACACAAAAGATTAATTAATAATCCCTACAAACATTAACTCTACAGGAACAAAATGCTACACTGGCCATTCTATAGATATCCCCAATGTCTACATAGTGAGCACAAACATATTGACTAAAGGGATCCTCAACAACGATTGTGTATCATCATTTGTACACACCATTTAGCAGCTGTCAATCTTAAAAGTTGCTGCATTTCAAACATATGCATGCACAGCTAGTTCCCACGTGTTTCTTATGAATCTACAAATTATCTGTGATTTTCATTTTCCTAATAGAAGCCTTCAAAAAAATCAAATTATGATATTAATTTGATGCCTGATTCTCTTAAGCACCACATATCTAGAAGAATGCTTGGGTTAGAGAACAGGAATGAAAACCTAGACAAGCAACAGTAGAATGTAACTTGACCAAGTAGGACTTTCATGAAACAGTGTCCCAATGCCAATAGATTGAAGCCATCGTCTGTAAACTCTTATTCTCCACTGTCAAATATAAATAATACACAAATCTATCAAAGTTTCAGCTAAGTAGGTAGACAACATGCATAAATTTGAAAGTTACATATACACGAAAGAACCCAAATCCATGTTGATCCATGACATCGTAGAGGTAAGAGTATTGTTAAACATGTCCCTCCTCTTCTTACCTCAGATTTCCTTTCTTTTAAACTTCCCCTTTTATTCTCAAAGCATCTTCGATTTCTGTCCCATACATGCAAGTAGCACACGAAACACACATTTATTTAACAGTATACAAACTCAGTGAACTAATTTTGACCAAAATTCATTAGTTGCTGATGATGCTAACGTTTGTGAAAAAATCTGGATAATGGCTTCACGCTATAATATCACAAAACTGTAATGTCTCCATTGGTTTGAAGTCACACACGTCTGTTCGTGTACAAGTATCTGTATCTTCTTATGTTCAGTTAGTTAATCGCAATTCAATCTTGCTTCAAATTAGGCTTAATTTTCAACGTAATCATTTCAATTCACAAGGAATGAAGGAGGTACTAACTAGAGCTAAGCACAGAATCCAGCGCAACACGGAACAGATAAACTATCAAAATGGGTAGATGCCTGGGGATTCAAATACACCCAGCACTCTTTTACCAATGAGAAACATTACAACAACTTGCAACTTAATATCAGACAAATTTTGTTTGAAACAGCTCGTTGTTTTTAAATGGTAATCTCACAATACCTAGATAAAATCATAATTTCATTTCACAAAAAACTTATCTTCAAATTTGTCAACTCAATTGGACTTGGCCTTTAAAATCGCCATACTTTCATTTTCTACACCAAACATGAGGCTTCTGTGGTTTATGTTCTAGGCGGATACATTACATAGCTGATAAATCCAACCAAATTCCAACTTAGAAACATCTTGAAGCAAATAACCGATAACATGCAATGAATTACCCAACAATCCTCACAACCCACAAAATCATAACATGTAACAACACAATCACAAACACACAATAATTAATAACTCTCTCCTAGCCACCTCAAACCATGATCATAACAACACATACCAAAAGCTAGCAATGGACAATTCAACCAAATCTCAACATGAGTTTTTTTATATATCAATTAAATGAAAACAATAAAAATACCCTCTACAAAGCAACTTGTTCCCAATAAAAACAAATCAATTATAAAAAAAATCATCACCAATGGAAAAGAAAAAAGAGAGAAAATAATGTTTACCGATGCCATGAATAGAGTTGGAGAGATGGGATGTTTAGAAGAAGAAAAGGAGAGAAAATGGAAATGAAAAGAGAGAGAGAGGAGGAGGAGGAAATAAAAGGAGTCTGTTAACGCGCTTGTAATCTAACGGTTTTTTCGTTTCGCGGGAATGTAGAACAAATGATTCACTAAGCTCGCTCGCTTTTTTCACTTTCCCAATCTTCTTATCTTAACATCAAATCCCCAACCATTTTCTGTTACATTACAGCTACTCTTGTATAACAAATCCCGTTAACAAGTAATTTTATAGTCCCAAGCACATGGTATTTCGAAAAAATGAGAAGTAACTATATGAGTAACAAGAATTTGTTTTAACATAAGTATCTTCATGATCTTATAATCAATACATTAAAAAAAGGGTATTTAATAAAAGTAACAATAACAAGTTTTTTTATAGTCATTTAGTAGAACAATGTATTCAATGAAGTTTAATTAATTTTGTTTAATAATAGTTTAAATAAAATATATGAAGTTAATAATTTTTTAAATATACCTAGATTTTATTAATCTAAATTTTGCAGTCTATAACTTAATGCCAAGAGACCTACTAACGTGTCCTTTTGATGAATATATATATAAAACACTATATTAAAAAGTAAAATTTATAAAATATACATAAATATTTTATTTTATTTTTACATTAAAATTAAAAAAAATTAAAAAAAAAAGTAACAGTTACCAAGACAACTTAAATTTCATAAAAAAAATCATGTTACCATCTTTACATTTATTAAACAATGCAAAGTACATTTTGCCAATTTTTCTTGCACAATCTTGTAAATTTTGAGAATGTAACCTATTTAATTGTTGAATATAACAAGACTAGAGTTAATTGTTGATTTATGTAGTCAGAATAATATAACACGACATTAAAGTAAACTCTTGTCATATATATTGAATGAATTCGGAGATGTCATATATATATATATATATATATATATATATATATATTACTTCGCACAAGAAGAAATTAAATGCAGCACAGCAGTGGAAAGATGCTTCGGATGGTAAAGATTTTAGTTGGGAATGTAGAATTTAATGATTTTGTTTATCGTGTCGGTGACTAGTCATCTTAAGTCATACGCTCAACTGATTTGCTTTTATATTCTGTGTTATTTTGATTTATGTAAATTATTTGAATAACTCTAATAGCATGATTCTGATTTTTACATGCTTAATGTTGCCTTTTGTGTTATTCTTCCAGCTTTTCGTGACACCGGCCTGTCCCTACAATTATCCGCCATCAAAACATTAACTGGCTCTAATTTTGACGATTGGTATGAATCACTCTCCATGTTTCTGGGTGTGATGAACCTAGGTTTGGCCATGAGAGTTGATCCACCTCCCATACCCACTACTGAGAGCTCTTATGAGGACAAAGATTTCTATACTAATTGGGAACTGTTTCATGACCATAAACTTTACAATAGAAAAATCCATCCGAAGGAGTGTTCCACATCTTGATAATGCCAAAGCCTTTATGGATGCCATCAAGAAACAGTTTGCCAAGTTTGAAAAGGCTGAAATATCAAACCATATGAGGTTGTTCACACATATCTTGAGAATGACCAATTACTACAACAAACTTAGAGAAATGAAAGTTGAAGTGGGGGACCGATTTCTTGTGTGGCAAGTGCTTAAATATCTTCCTTCTCAATTTGATGCCCTTAAAAGCAGTTACAACATACAGAAAGAAGCGTGGGATTCGAACGCTATGAATGCGTGTTTGATATATAGGAACTTTCATGAGATTGGATTAAAATTTTCTAATGTTATGTTGATCTATGTTCGGAGAGGTTTGATAAGGATTCAAAATCTAATCTCATTATGTTTGAAATTCTGTTGACCTATATTTAAAGAGGTTTGGTGGAAATTTAAGATTCAATCTTATTATGTTTAAAATCTTGCTGTAATGAGATTTTCTATTTCTAATTACTGTAATGAGATTTTTTAGGAAGGAAAATTATTCATTAATTGTACTCACAACTTTTTTATTTCTCTTTCCTCTATTTTTTTTCTTGTTTTAATTATTTTCGTTTATGCATTTTCAACTTTTTTATTTCTCTATCGTCTATTTTTCATTTTTTATTATTATTTTGGGTCCATTAATGTTAAGTGATATGAGTTTTATTCTACTTAATCTTTTAAGCATAATATAATATAATTTTAATTTAATATAAATTTATACCAAACTCGAGATAGTAATTTTTTAATTCAATTCAATCTCATCATATCTCAATCTTTTCAAATCTCATTATCATTTCATTTCTCAACCGGCATGCCAAACGGAGCTTTTCCAGATCTTGAAAATCGGAAAATCTCGTTCTGCCCTGGTGGTGACACAAGATTGCTGGTGCCAGGAAAAATTTCTCTCAAGGTTCTTCCTAGTAAAAGGTCATTTAAGAAGAAAAAGTTTACAAAGTCTACTCCCCAAACAAGTGCAGCCACCAATTCAGGATCCAAGTCAAGAGGCTTCAAAGGTGAGTGCCACTTCTATAATAAATTTGGGCACAAAGGGATGGACAGCAGAAATTTAAGGATTGGAAAGTAAAGAAAGATATCCCTCTAGGCTTCGTCTCTCTTGAATCCAATCTTGTTGATGTTCCCTCTAATTCCTGGTGGTTGGATACCGATGCCAGAATTAACATTACCAATTCCCTGCAGGAATTGACAAGCAGCCAGAAACCAAATGAAGGGGAGATACTTTTGATTGTGAACATGGGAAATGGGATTAAAGTCAAAGCTGAACGCACAGGAGTGGCCAGATTATTTATTGTCTTCAAGCCATCTTTTGGAATTAAACGATACTCCACTTGACTTTCTTTGCTCTATTTCATTCCCGTTTTAGAAGGTTATCCAGCACAACTTGTTTTAAACAGTCTCCAAAGCTCTATTTCACATTTCCGTTCTGGTGTGCCCACATTTATTCTTTTCATCTTCTTCACCATACTCCATCATTCCGTGGTTTCTGCTCCACCATCTCAAATGAGTGCAGATGCACCCACTGCTGTCCAAGATGGTAACTTTCTTCTTCAGTTATTCATCTGCTTTTTGGCTCTCATTGTGTCAATACTATTCTTGTCATTGCTCTCCGCCGACCTCAAAATACCACAACAACGATTATTTAGTTCCCTATAAGATTAGCATATTTTTGAAGGATGATGTTCCTTCCATCTCGAGGGTTGGTATGACCTGTTTGGATCTTGATAATTGGGTTGTACATGTTCAAGTAATTATTGTGGTATATTTTGAGGTCGACAGAGAGCACTGACAAGCTATATACCTTGTTTCTTTTGGGTACTTAATGGCTTTTGGCATGGAATAATCATTTTAAGAAACTTCTGGATGGTTTTCGTAAAGTCGGCCAATGGATCAAAAATTGCATTTGTGGAACTGATGAGGTTAGTTCTGCATTTCATACTTTCTATAAGTGTTTTTATTATTAAAAAAAAAAATTAATGAGTCTCTCTAATTTATTATACATTTCTTATGCAGGAGTACTCGTGAATTGGTAGAGAGAAAGAATGACAGAGATCTGACGTTATTAGTTTAATGGATGTTATGTGTACTGTGTTTTGTTATTGTTTTAAATTGAATATTGTTGATTTTTTTTTTCGGAACAAAAACATTGTTGATGTTGTTTGTTTTATCGATGCTACTTCTCTTTTTTCTTTTCTCGATATTAAAATTTTTTCTTATTAAATGATATTGAGAGAGATTTTGTTTCACCTTAAATTAATTTAACCTAAAAGCTATAAAAACATAGTATTTTTTTTTTTTTTAATGGTAGAAGAGAAAGATAAGAAGAAAAGTATTTCACCTTATGTTTTAAAATATGAATAAAATTTTAACTATTGACCTTTTAAAATAAAGAATATGTTTAACCATTCTTATTACATAATGATGTATCAATATTATTAAATTAATTTAACCTAGAAGCCACAAAAATAAAGTACTATTGAGTTTAAAGTTAATTATATAGCATTCCCTCATTAACAGACATCAGTTTATTGACTTAAAGCGATAGTAGCAATAATATTTGCCCGGCAATTGTGAGCAACACAGCTGTTTTACTTAACAACTATTAGAACAAAAACAATTTACACCCTACTCTTAAAAAAAAAAAGAAAAAATGACACTCTTTAAACAAAAACTTGACACAGTTTAAAGTTTAAACCCTAAACACGGTTTAAGGTTAAGGGAGATAACAAAAATTTGACAGCACTCAGCTAAATACGATGCAGATCATTTTCATTTTTTATATTATGATCATAGCCAAACAAAAAGATTAAAAAACATAAAATGATATCGGAATACACGAAATATATATATATATATGTACATATTTATAGTATGGTAGGGGGATCAAATAAAAAAAAAATATATCACTCACACCTTACATTTTAAGACAAGAATGAAACTTAAAGTATTAACCTTTTAAGATAAAAAAAAATACTCCTACTAAGGATGGTGTTCGCAACCTGAATGAAAAATACTGGTAGAATATTATATTACAAATAGATGGAAGATTAGTATCGCCCTCGTCCTGAATTACAATGGGCTAAATGTTACACAATGCCACATCAGTAAGTTATTATATCTTACACAACTAAATTTTTTACAACCATCCGTACATAAAACCACAACTTAAAATCCTAGGAAGTGTCAGACAGCAATACACGAGAAAATCTAACTCGAATCTACACTCTACAAGGTTAGAGCAGCCACATGAATTCCAAAAGCAGAGACAATAATCAAGTCTCCACGTTGGCTTTGTTTCCAGCAAGGATGAGGGAGATTTCCAGCCCTCGGCTAAATGCTTGATTAAAGAGAAGACGAGACTGGAAGGTCGAAATAAATGGGAACCATGATAACAATGCCACCGGTGCAAAGATAATCATACCCATCCCAGCATCATACATTCTGGCAAACTCTCGCACTGAATCCCACATGCCCAGGCTCCATACTATCCTCTTCCAGGTGACAGCTAGCTGTATCAGGACAACAGAAACAAGTCTGCAAAAAATCAGAACACAGAATAGAGCTTGATCTGAAAACAAAATTTCAGGCAATTAAAATTACATTTCCACCAAAGCATAATTACAATGTCACTCCAACTTATCAAAATCACAATTTTGAAAGGGAATGGAACAAATTTATTACTGAAAAAAAAAAAAAAGGAGCAAAATAAGATCTCCACTACAACCAAGTGGACAGTATCACTAACTAATCATACATTCTACCGTGAGATATATGGTTTATTTGTTATAAGCTCACTCTCCAACAGTTTAATCAGCAACTAAGTAGATTATTTATATACGGTGCAACTTGAAGCAGACAACGGCAAAAGCATTTATAACTTACACATATAATAGTCCATCCTGTAGGAATAAATGCAAGGATGCTGGCGAAGAGGTCCGAAATTGACAAATTCGAAAAGGCAACAATAAGGGCAAGGGCCGCAACAAGCCCTAACGAGGTGATTCCCTGCACTAACCGCATCACTAACTGTACATTGCCTGACCTTTTCGAACTATACGTAAATACCTGCAGAAGTAATAGAACATAAATCACAAACAAAAGGAGCCAGAAAAAAAATCAAGCAACAAGCTTCGTAATGACTAATGGAAATCAAAAGATACAAACCTTAAATATCATAACAATGCCAACCAATATGAGCCACGAGAAGCCATAAATCTAGCAACAAAGAGAACATCAAGATCATGAAGCAGCAAGGTCAGCTACAACGCACCTTAAATTACTAAAAATTTCATATAGCACAATAATTTTAAATCTTCAGTCAAAATAATTAGCACTTCTAGTTGTCCAGACTCTGTTGTCAACACTGAGTAACTTATCTATAAAAAGAACAACTTCCATAACAACATTCCAAGGATTCTAAAAAAAAATTCAGTCGTTGCAAAGTGCCACAGTAAGGATTTTAAATCCACCAACTACTAGCACACTCACCAAAGTAGGCATACCAAGGAAATGACAGATAATACTCCAAAAGCTTTCTTCATTTATGTTACCACAAAAGTGAAAACAAGTAGAAAGACCAACTGTGATTCAGTAAAGTATTGACCAATATCATCAATAAGTTAAACTAAGAATTTAGTAAATCCAACAGATTTTAGATGATCTTTAACCATCAAAGCAACCAGTTATTTTCACATAATAAAACCAGCTCTGATTTTATTTCAAAAGAGAGAAAGAGAGACAAAAAAAAGGGGGGGGCTGTGTTTTATTATTTTTTTTTATAGGGAAATATACGAAGATTGCTTTTCAGATCACAAGACTACTTACAAGTGAGAATCAGTAGGAACACATCTGAATCACCCTTTAACTCACATTACACTTTAAGCAACACTTTTAGTCAGGAGACATAGTGTCCCCTATCTGATTTTGCAGCTTGCTTCAAGATGGATGAATGGGTTAATTATTTATACATAACAAGGAAAGCATATTCCAGTCTATCATGGGATTACGAAATTACGATTATGATGTCTTTTTGATATTATATTTCTAGACAACAAACAAAGCATTGTTCCAGACTACTATTTCTAGACAATTTATTCCTAGATAATAATAAAGTCCACTAATGGAACCCTACAACCAAAAGAAGAATCATCTATAAATACGCAAAAACACTTAAAATGCTATCTTTCATGTACAGTCACCCCACAAAACTATCTTTCAAGTACCACCACTCCCAATAAACAAAAACATCCCACAATATATATATATATATATATATATATATTAATGCATGATCAGGGATAATAATCTGCAAAGTAGCAAGCTTCTAGTAAGGTGCAAGTTTAAAGGTTATTTCAACCATCATGGCTATGATACTTTCAAATGTGAACTTGTTGTAGGTTAAAAACAAATGGAGTGAACAGAAAGTTGATAACAGCCGATCAATTCCCATGAAATACATACAAGTAAAACTCCTTATGAAGGTGTAGAATCATCTTTTATTTGTTGAATTGAGGGAAATGCCGCCAGTTATCAACTTCAGCTATTTAAGGATTCTTCTTTTCTATATTTAGGAAACAGAAAACTTTACTCTAAATTCTAACTGAAAGTTAAGCAAGTACAAAAGTGAATTAGTAGTCCACCAAACAACAGACTGAACCAAAATTAAAGATAAAAGAAATTCAATCAATTAACTACAGCCTTACAGTCAAGCATGACGAAAGATAAAAGAATTGATTTTGACTTCTTCCAAAGATTATGAAGATACCCATTGAGAGACTGAATAATAAGCCTTACCACACAAAAACTTCTTGTCATCCTCATAGGCTATATAAAATTTCTTTTCTTTTCTAACCAAATAACCCATATAACAACAAGAATTCCACAATACCAAAGTATCATAGCTTCAAAGATTCTTTCATGAATGAGTACAAAAGGTAAGATTATTCGCAACCAAAAAACAGACTAGATTTAATTCATAAGCCTGGCCAAGACTTCAGGAGTCTACTTCAGCGCAAAATATCTTTTTTTTTTAAAAAAAAAAGAAAAAAAAAATCACTTTTAACTATAAATCTCATACATGGATCAAAATAATAATAGAAGAAAAATATTCCACTAATCATAATATCACAATTGCATTTCCGAAAATAAATTGTCATGGCACAAACAACAGCATGCTGTAAAATGCATATGTCATAACAAAAAAATAACAATCCTACCAGACTAATGCCTCAAACTTAGGTGTTCGATAATCAGCCAGACTAAGCCAAAGTTCAGCAGTTCTATAACTTAGGCCAGCAGCACTTTATAAAAGCAGAGTGTACTTTCTTTTATTTTATTCTTTAATTTTGTTTTGCTTAAAGCAGAATACGTTAGCCAAGAAAGCTAAAGCAGAAGAGTACCACTAGTGATGTGTCCTTTCCAGCGACATGGAGTTTGTATACAATGCCATATTGAAATATAAGGAATCTCAGGCTTAGAATTGTTTCCAGTATACGGCCTCTGAGTGTTTGAATATGCATCTGCAACAGAATGTACATTACCACCAAATTAAAATATATATATATATATATATATATATAACAAATACACAACCCCGGTCTACCATGTATAAGACCACATCTTCATACCACTCATCATAATGCAATAAGTTTAAAAACTAAAGAATATACTAGAGAAAATGTAATAATTCTTAGTAGGAATAACTATTCTGCAAATAAAATCGAGCAAGAAACAATTCATGCATATACAAAGTCTCAGAGACATCCAAAAATCCATAAAACAAATCATTCAAGCTCATAAATCCAGTTTCTAATGGTAGTGAGGTACCGTTTTCTCATGAATCAAAACTTACAATACAGATTTACATAAGGTTTTCCCATTTCACTTAACAAATGTACAAAAGTATTTTAATAAAAAAAAAGGAAGCTTTAGCAAATACGTAAAGAAGATGATCTCAGCCCTACTGCAATAATAAAGAAGTTTAACAACAGAATTATGTCACTGTAATTACCTGTTCTTCATTCCACCAAGCTTCCCAGCTACTATCTCCCTTGACCCCTACTCCACCTTTGTATAGAAGCCAACTGGCCCAATCATCAAAATCCTCCACGGTCCTGTTTATTGAACAATAAGACAATATGACTTAGCATCCAGCTTATTCCTCAGCAAGAACATTCCAATAACATATGAAACGTACTTTTGCCATTCAAAACCAGATGGATTGAAGATGTAAGGAGCAAAGAGCCACGAGATAACAAGGAACCAACTGCTAAGAGTTAGCAGAACGAAAGAAACAGCACCTCCATCCGTGTACCCATATGCAATATACACTATAAGGAGCAGTGCCACCTCAAGCCTGAGAGAACCAAGTTTGAAAATTTAAAACAAAAGCCCTTTTAACTTTCAAGTACAAGTTCATCTACCCTTCTCTGTCAAGAAAAAAGGGAAAAAAAAAGTCTCACGCTTTGACAAAATGGCTTCTTGAATAGAGACGGTAATTTTCTGCAAACTTTATGTGGCGTACAACAAAGCCTCTACCAGTTGCTCTATACTGTTATTGAAATTAAAATACATAAAATTAATTGCCGAACCCAAAGAAGTCTTTTCAACACAAACTTTAAAACAGGATACATACTTTAGCACCTCCGTGGAGTATAGTACGTCCAAAGTAATGAGTTCTGGTTCCTAACGAGAATGTGAAGAAGACAGAACACAACTGAAGTTGCATCGTGATAAAGCTAAAAACAGCCTGCATATGTTAAAATAACAGCAAAAACAACTTAAATTACAGTCAATGGGGCAATATGTTTTTCAAAACAATAGTTACACACCACGAAAAGTGAAAAGTACGCTATAATACCCATAGCCTAGAAACAATTAATATTCCTAGTATTGTAATACGAAGAGGCAACATTATCTAAAATAACTTAAAACATGCAGCAACATTCATCAAAGAGTAAACTATCATGCAGAGTCTATTATTTATAGCAAAATAAATTTAAAAGATCTTATAGGGAAATCAATCTGACCATGAAACAGCTGAGAATTAGATGGACTGACCTTCAACAATCCCAGTTCAAGTATAAAACCCATTATCATTGGCACAGCAGTAAAAACACCGATCTGGACCAGGAACTGTGTATTTAAAACAGTATCCAAAGCTGTGTTACCTAATGACCTGGCTTCTTGTGCGATTGCATGATCAAGTCCAGAGAAGGCCTGAAAGAGTGGACAGAAGAGTGACAAGATGTCATTAGCAGGGAGGTTGAACTAAGTAAACCTCTGAAGAAATGAAAAAGACTACACAACTTTGATGCAGATTTAATTTCCAACAAAACATTATGCTAGATAGAAAAGAATGAAAAAGGAAACCAAAGCAGTGCCAGATTTTGTATTCACCTTGTACAGTAAAAAATTAAACATCTAAATAATAGAGCCAAAATAAATGCTCAAAATAAACACCTTGTACAGTATCAGACTTAAAAGCCAAAGCTTGTAACAAAGAACCTAAACAATAGAGTTTAAGCAATCCAAAACCAAATATGGTTACATAGGGACTTGAACCCAAGCACTCTAGTAAAACTAGCTTTATACTAATTTATGAAATTACTATGAAAGAGCTTATGCATGTAAATATGGACTCAAATATTTAAATATTTGAACAAAGTGATAAGTATGCGTATCTCATTCATAGGCTTATGGTTAAGTAATAATTATATACAATACTCAAGTATTCCATGGCTTTATTTAACTAAAACACAAGTTGAAGTAACACAAATTCTTCTCATCAGATTTTTGCCTTCTAGTCCGAGAACACCACCATATGCAACTAAATGGGACTTCTTGAATGCCCAATCCACAATCTACATAATTATGAACTAAGCCCACCGTGTGTCTAATGCAGGTAACATATAAAGTGAATATATAGGTTGTGAGCCTTCTTATTTATCAATAACCAAACTTTCTGCAGAATTTTGAAATTGCAATAATATTAACAGAAGTCTATTATTTTGTGAGAGGAGAAAACACAGGGTCATATCTCCCTCTCTGAAGTTCCAACTTTGTGGTCCAATCACCTAAATTTTGATTCTCATATAATTAAAAACTACGCCAAATTATAATATTTTCAGCATATTCTCCTCGATCAATAGTATCTTCAGGCAATTCTTCACATTCATATCTTCAAACAGATATGTGTTTGCATATGAACACCATCTTTGCTATTTAAAGAATGGCAACTTGATAGTACAAATCATACTACAAATTTGTTAACATTTTGTTAAACATTCAATCAGACACAATATGCAGCAAGCATACCATCATGATGGATTTCTTGCTCTTATGGCATATCATGATATTCATTTTTATTAAAAAAATTTTCAAGTTGATTTCTCAAAACCGTATTTTGTATTTTGTTCTTGCTTTGTTCGTTGTTTTAGTAGACTATTGGTTAATTTTGTACTCATTTTCTTCATTTTTTAATAAAGTTTTCGCTTCCTATCACCCAAAAAAAAAAATAGATGTCTCAAAACGAAAAAATTCATCCAAATCACAACCTTCCACATTCCAAACCTAAGAAAATGCATTTCTACACTTGTTTAGAATCAGGAAATTTGATGGCTTTAACTCTATGACCTTCCACATTCACAACTTCTGACCAATATTTAAAAAAAAAAAAAAAAAACCAGAAACAAAAACAAAATTCTATGCTTGTCAAGGATCATGGGATTCAATAGCATTAACTCTATGTACACAGGGGTCATCAACTTTTTTTACAACATTCATGCAAAGAAAGCTGGGTCTGTTTAATTACCAGGTAAGCTCTTCCATATAAGAACACATACACCGTAAGAACAGTCATCTGTATTAAAAACAAACTGTTATCAGTAAATTGTAAAAATAGTAACCTAATAAGAGCCAATTAATTGAAAAAAGATAAACAATTTGTGAAATTATTCACACCATTGTACAGACGTAGAAACCAACAGTTGTGAAGTAGAACGAGAGCATTCTAAAGAAATCAAAAAGTTGTCCTAGCCTGTACACATCCCTGCTCAGGACTTGCTCTCCATTTCCTCCTGCAACTTTCCCTTCAAAAAGGGCAATTTGGTTTAACCCAACATCTCTTCCCTTTCCGACCTACATGAAAAGACTATCAAGAATTTGGAGGAAAAAGACAATTGTCTTCAGGGCGCCAACTAAAACATTAAAAATAGAAAGAGATTGCCATATATCAAACCTGAATATATTCATGGTGAGTAATGTTACCCTGCCTCAGCGTGGAGTTGAACCCTGCAGCAAATTTATATTGATATAATTAAACAGACCAACCAGACACTAATTACCATATTACGACAAATCCCCATTAAAGCTTCATTTGGTATAACTTCTCTAAATAAATCTTTTAAAAATAGAGCTTTTGAAAGTAAATTTTTTGGAAGAAAGTTATTAGCTGTTTGATTATCAATTAAAAAAGTTCTTTTAAACTGTAGACTATTTGATTGTATTATTTTTAAAACATTTTTAAATTATTATTTTACTAAAAAAATACATGAGTCGATTCCGCCAATAGTAATACTACAACTACAGCAAAGACTTCCTTGGCAGAGGTTTTTGTTCTGCCAAGCTCCATTACTGAAAATAGAAATGTAGTGACAGTGATGGATGCACTGAGAGTGTTCTCTTGGCAACCTCTTCTATGGATGCTTACCACCCATGTCCTTAAAAGTCTGGTTGCAGTGTTTATACCAATCAAATTTTTTTATTTGATTTTTACTTTCTTGGTTATACGAAACAAGAATAGACCAATACAAATAGTTCCCCAAACAAATATGGCATATAATAATCATGACAAACAAAAGAAAACCAAAAACTAGAAAGATATATATGCAGTGTATATTACAAAATCAGCATAAGAGAAAAAAAAAATAAAAATAAAAAATTGCGGTATATCAACCAAAACCAATTGAAAACAAAAAAAAACAAAAAATAAATAAAAAAAATATAGAAAACTTACTAGCTAAAAAGGAGTTTTCAGATGTTTTTATGAAACAAATCATTAATAAAAGTGGAGGCTATGTGTTTATATTATACAGAAAGTATATTAGGATTATAAGGGTATAGAGATATTAATAGAATAAATTAGGGGCATATTAGATATTTTGATCTTTTAAAAAAAACTCAAAAAGATCCACTTAAGAAAGCTCAAATTTGAATTTCTCCAAGTAGATCTTTTTCAACCTTTTTAATTCTCAAAAAGTTCTATTGAGATGTCAAGCAAACGACATAAATAAAATCAAATAGAGCTTTTGATATTAAAAAAATACTTTTAGCTAGTAAATAAGTTCATAGCAAACATACACTAAGTGAGTACACAAAACGAAATCCTATTTCGTCAAAACCATAATGCTTAGGCAGTAAAAGGCAACAGGTTGGCTAATCAGAGATATAACTCCAACAAACTGCACAGTCAAGATGGGTCATAATGTACATGATACATCTGTTAAAATTTAACTCACCTAATAAAAGATCCCATATTGAAAGTTTGCATTTTCAATTAACCCCAAATGAAAATAATGAAACCAAAATGATATACATATTGAACTTTTTTGATGAACAATCTCCAAGTCTAAAAGCACCTTTTTAATTGAATACCAAACAACATAGAGCTTCTAACAAAAAGCTCCACTCTTTAAAAATGAACTCCTTAAGCTCTACTGAAAAAGTCACCCCAAATTCAACCTAGGCCAAGTATAAAGCTTTCTTGTGAAAAAAGATGTTGAAAACATCTACTTTTTGTATTGCCTGACATGTTTGTTTTGCTTTACCTTCATTTTAAAAAGAACACAAGTTCACAAATCTATTTGACCTGTAATTTATTAAACAACATGCTGCATTTCCGTATCTGATATGTCTCAAATCAACTTCATTTTGGGACCCAGCAAAATATATTTCGAAACCTCTCTAGTTTCAACAAAGAAAATTCTCTTCTGGATTTAAACTTAGTAAATGTGTTAAAGATACTCAATAAAATATTAGGTTACAAAGGATGGGGTTTTAGATTCTGAAAGGTAGATGCTTCAACTTTAAAAATGAGCACAAATACAGGATTTAAAAGGGGGCCATGTCAAATCCATATTTGGAGTGCGAGGCTCAGCAATAGCCCAACCTCAACATTGTCAGAAATAATATCATTAAATTTTTTGTTTGAGACTTCATACCATTGATTCCCAAAGACTAAACCAAGATAGTGACATTAAAATGATAAAATCCAACTATCAATCACATTCTTGACATTTCTTGATGATACTGTCCATCAACTACTGCTTGATTATTTTCAGCATCATGGCCATAAATTATAAAAATACTTTGTTTTTTTTCCCACATTGCCCCTCGACACAACCCCAAAGTCAAATCCTACGACAGAATGAGGCGAAGGTGATTAACACCTTAAAACTTACCTGCATATATATCTTCACTGATATTAATTACACGTGATGCCTTACTAATCCCACCTCGAGATATATGGAATATTCGGTCAAACACATCTGGATGTCCGTAATGCATGCGGACCCTGAAAGGACAAGAAAACAAAATTTAGCATACAAAATATGTTTTAGTTAGAAGAAAACATTACAAACTGATCAATAAGCATAAAATAAAGAAAATGCCCCAAATGAAAATGATGACCCCTAGCTCTCCAACCCAACCAACCCCACCGCCCCCAACGCAAAGAAAAATAAGAAACAAAACCCTGCAATATTAACATATGCATGCAAGATTTGTGAATTAAATGATATGCAATTGGCACAAACACCCAAAGTTTACATATCCATTTACAATAACCATTAGTCAATCAGCTAATCAGAAAATAGAAAACAATATTAGCAAGACAGGTCTATGTGCAACTATTGAAGAAAAGTTAAATTGACTAAGAGTTCACTATAAATGTTCCATTTGAGGGTGTTTGAGCGCTTAAATTACATTGCTTGGCCCTATACGATATCCAAATTGTTTTTCTCATCTATGTTTGTTCTACATCTAAAACTTTGCCAGCAATTGGGATTCAATCAGGTGATAAGCTTGTCTGTCTTCCATAGGAAGTAGGTGTACGAGAGCTTAATATAAAAATTAAACCCCACAGAATCATAACTGAGAGAAATTTCTCAAGATCTAAGTCTTCAACCACCCCACCCCCCTTTCTTTTCTCTCTCCCCAACCCCACCCCATATTTGAGTGTGTCAATGAAAGCAGGTTTAAAAAATTTAGTTCGCAGAGGTCTCCGGTCCCTGCCATGACTGTGAATCAAATTAACCTCTCACATCCATCTAAAATCTCCTATAAGTTTTTGACAAGAAACAAAGAAATTATATTGACGACGAAGAGAACACAAAAATTGGGAAAGATTGCATCCCGTCATATATTTTACAGGTAAACATAAATTACCACTCACCTTAAAGGAGTAGCTAACACACGCTGACCCAGGGTGACAAAGCTGGTCTCTTGATTGGACATGAACCAAGCCAAAGATGAGACACTGCTCCAAAACATAATTGGTAAGAAAGATTAATAGACTGGGGGAAAAAAATTCAGCCATTAGCTTACTATAAGTGTCTCCTAACCTTCCAGTAAAAACATGCTCTCTCACTCCAAGAATAGTTGGATGTCGAATGCCATGCTTTCTTCTGAATTCCTCAAGAAGATTTCTCATTTTCATTGCCTCCTCAAGGTAATTGTCCTATGAATAAAATTAAAATATAAAAAATAAAAAATGAAGAGCAAATCCACATACAGATTACAACTAAATCACTCTCTACTAAGCTATTCTGGTAGATTCTATCCATATATAAAATTTTAACTTCGAAAATCCTAGAAGCCAAAGGGGGCAACACAACAAGAAAAGGGGGAAAGAAGGTACAATAATCAAGAAAGAGATTCAATGTCTAAGCAATAGGCAAACGAAAGATAAAATCTTGAAGGACCTCGACAATCTTTGCTAACTGTCAGATAAAAGTAAGAGTAACTCAAAGTTTTAATGACAAGTCAAGAAATCCTCTTCCATCAAACAAGCTAACAAATTGAAGGTTACCTTATAAACAGTAGTATAATATTATACAAACAAGAGTAAAGACTATTTTTTTTTATAATTAACATATGAAAATAAAATGATTGTCAGTTACCAAAAAGAACTGAAACAACTTTCATAGTTTTTCTTTTTTTATTAAGAAAAACGGCTTTCCAAATTTTTTCTCACCAATGTCATAAAGGAAACGCATCAAAACAACCATCACATCATGAGTACAGAGCAGTCAGCAGTCCAGACACTAAGTTCAATCAATTCACAAATATATCTTTCCCTTAACTTCAAGCATTCCTCAGTAGCAACTTGAAAACTACTTCTCTCCTTCTACCCAGATTTCAACTGGGTAAAAAAACAAAAAATCCCTTCCTCCTACCTTGGAAGGGAAAATCATGTCTTCAATAATTAAAAAACAACAATTAAAGAAACTTTTTTACCTGTTTCGGAAAAATGTAATTGAAGAAAAGGGGTTTGTTCTAGCATAAAAAATGAGAATTTACGATAGATTTTAAAGAACCTGATTCATGTCTATAGTTTGAATAGCTTCTCCACGTGTGAAAATAATGGCATGATTTTGATTTTCAGGCTTCCCTTCACCAAGCTTTGGATCTCCAGGAAGTTTGATAGAATATATTTCCTACAAACATGACATTTCAAATACAGGGAAATTAATGTCAAGATTGGATAAATGACACCAACAATAATGCAAACGCTAATATCTCACAAAGACAGGCAAATGCAATGCCTAATGGAAACATATCTTAATTAAAACTCTCTAAACATCCTTAAACAATATTTACCACTAAAGCACAAAAACGTTATTAAAAAACTAGTCACTGTATTTTCATCTCTTTTTTCCTCATTTTTTTGGGGTGCAGGAACGGTCAAGGGCAGACATTATTTTTTTCTTTTTCAGGAAGAATGAATAGTACAAGAACTCAAAATTTAAATAAATCCAGGTAAATAAATTATTCTCATATCCTCCAAACATTTCTGGCAACAGGCATACACACTCTCGAATTTCAAGGTTGATTGCCGTCAGAATTAACCTTCAATTCTACCATTACAACTTCTGAATTAAAATTACCCACACTTTATTCGAACTAAAAAAGATCATCATTTATATCAATTAGTTTTTTACCTAGAACAGTCATTCAAAATGTTAAAATAACAGACCACAATATTTCTGTGGGAAATATAATGATATTACATACAGAACTTTGATAACAAATATACATGTAACAAAAAATAAATACATATATTCATTAAAAACAAAAAACCCTTTGTCAGGCCGCTTAGACCACTTAAACAGCCATTTTATGTGCCTCACTGGAAAAAAGCACCACATTGTTTTCCCATATGCTTCTAGTGAAGGGGAGGGACACAACAAGAATTAGAATGTATGAAGTAAAATATTGAGAAAAGCCTGTATTACAGAAGAAATTAGTCACTGGAATTATTACATAAGTTATAAAGATTTACTCAACGTGAATTATGTTTTCAGCACATTTGAACAGTGGCAAAACTGAAGCTAAACTGTATATTGCCATCTTTTGCCTAGTGCATAAAAGATACATGCACAAAGTTACAGGATGTCCCCTGAAGCAGATCTGTTTTTTCCTTATTTGTTCACTAGGGCAAAACACTGTTTGACCAAACATGAGTGACAAGTAACATTCAACTACACTCATCAGGTACTGTCCAATCAAGTTATTTCACCATTTCACTTCAAAAAGTAAATTTAAAAGACCTGCTGACATTCACAACAAACAAATTTTTCCAGACTCTGAGTTCAAGCTATAGACAAGTAATAGGTCAACCAAAGCCACCATGTACCTGATCTTTTCCATTTATATCAGCTTTAACAAGCTTTGAATAAAATTCCTTGGAAACTTTTCCATCAGTCGAACCGTTCTCCTCCACATGTATGAAAGCAACACGAAGTGCCTCATTCCTAACAACAAAAACTACAGTGAATCAACATGTGCTCTGGACTGATCACATGATGTAATAATAGAGTATTATATTGATTAAGGCATGTGTACAAGCAGATGAATATCCCTCCATTCCTTAAAAAGATTAATAATGGTTTTTGTCTCCCTGTCTCCCACCTCTTCTATATTTCATAAAGACTTCATAACTTGCAAAACCTGCAACTTGACATGTCAAGGCATAAGTTGTGCCAATCCCATTGAGGAATGCCAATCGTGGTGACATTATTAACAATTTTGCAAATGGATACAGATCCAACAAATCTTGCAAGGCATAAAATCCCAAGTACAGATTTCTTTTCTTTTGTAAAAAGAAACTTAACATTGTGTTAGTATAAGCCAACAAGTTTCTTAATCATTCCCGATAAGCATAGACATATATCCGAATAATAAGAGCACTCACCTAAGACATGTCACATTAAATTCACACTTCATCTATTGCAAGTTTAGGAAACATTTACAAAAAAATTAGTCCATTATTTCAGTAAGGTTACTCCTTACGAAGATTAAGGATATAACAGCTACATACAGTGGTATCTCACATACAGATCCCAAGGAAGAACCTCAAGTTTTTTCAGAGTATATAGTTTATCATTATTATGTTGTTAGATCTTCTGAGCCATCTAGGGAAAAAATTTAACAAAATTGATTAAGTTGTTATACGACCCTCAGTGCTCTTTGATTAAATAGTGTATTACTATAAATTGTCAATTCTATTTCCAGCATAACAAAAAGTACAACATTTACTAGGGAAAACTAGAACAATTGCTTCAATTAATAACCACAATAACAGAAACTTATACCTCTGCAACAGAAGCGCAATATCAGCAGCTTCTTGTGCCTTCCGCTGCTTTTGTTGCCCATAAATTTGGCAAGAGACAACATACGTAAACTTTATATCTGCTTGTGCACGTGCTTCACGTGATAACTCAAATCCTTGAGTTGAGAGAAAGCCATTTTGAGAATGATCATCCACTATTAGCACGAAATGAATGATGTAAGTTTAATCAAGTCTTTCACTTAAAACAGTCTAGGACATTTTAAGATATCTAGAGACAAATACCTCCCAGTTGTCTCCTTTCCAAATAACTTTGTAGCATTAAAGCCCTTCTGTAATACATCATCCCACGCACTGCATTTACATCAAAATATATATATATAAATCAACATGAGATAATCTTAAGTGCCTTTCAGCAGAGCCACAAGATAAAAGAATAATACTCCCTATAATCTACTTAATAAACCTAGTTGAAAGCGGAAAAGTAACTAATAATTACTCAACAATTTCACTGCAAAATACAAACTACCCTATTCTGTCATTAGCATTAGAGTTGATGTTCGTAATTTGCAAATATTATTGTAGAAAGAAACAAAATAGGGGGTTACAAAAAGTACATAAAGGAGATGTCGAAACAAAAACTTATACTTTAACAGTAACATGATTTGGAAAAAAATAATAATAACTGAAAATTTTTTTTTTGATAGTAAACGAAACTTCATTAAAGAGAAGAAATAAGAAACAAAGATACAAGAGTGAACCAGAAGTCCACTAACAAACAACAGAAACAAAACTAAATGAGGTTGAAAAGAACAAACAACTAACAAATAACAACCTGCCAATCTAACAAAATGAAAAATAACGAAGTATCTTTAAAATCTACGCACAAAGATGCCCAAAACGAAGCCAGAAAATACGTTTTATCTTATAAAAAATTCTCATCCTCTTCAACTTCACTAAAAATTCTTCTGTTTCTTTCTTCCCATATTATCCATAGGATGGCGAAAACTCCACACCGCCAAAGAATACCAGCTTTCTTTCCCCTTCCAAGAGTTTGAAATTCTTCCATAAAGAAAGACCATAAAAACTTAAGAGTGGTCCATCTCAAACCCACCACAGAGAACAACTTACTCCATAATTTATCCGCCATCGAACAATGAAGAAAAAGATTATTCAAGTTTTCCCCACTACACTTACACATAATACACCAATAGGGAGAGAGACAAGAATTAGGATATCTTTTTTGAAGAATCTCACAAGAGCTTAATTTCTTATGAGTAATAAGTCAAACTAACCTTGTTTGGTACCTTTGACTTCCAAATAAGATTATCAAAGAAAAACCTTGAATGAAAATCATTAAGTGTTAACTTTTCAAAAAAGGACTTGTAAGAAAAAATACCATTAGAACTTATCCTTTAAACCCTTTGATCTTCCATTCGTGGATTGAGAGAAACGTCTTCGAATAAAGAGATAAGAAAAGAAAATTCTTCAAACTCTCTATCATTCAAGTTCCTTCTAAAATCAAAAGATCATCCTCTACGAATACAAGAACAATCCCATCTGTTTAAAACTAAAGCACTCTGAGAAGTTGCAAGCTTGAATAATCTTGAAAACTTTAAACGAAAAGGCATAACGTCCACCCAACAATCCTCCTAAAACCGAATTCGAACACCGTTTTCGACCACTAACCTCAAATTTTTAGAGAAAGCTTGGAAGCCTTGCATAATAACTTTCCAAGGACAATGGCTAAAACCTTTAATAACCATATTAGAGTCCTATCTATTTCTCTGCAAACCATACTTACTTCTAATCACCTTATGCCACATGGATTTAAGTTCCAAGGGAAACCTCCAAATCCACTTTCCAAGCAAAACCAAATTTTCAAAACCACGTTCCCAATCTCTAAGCCTCCTTTGTCCCGAGGACGGGAAACAATATCCCAACTCAATAGATGAGCCTTCTTTCCATCCCCAAATCCCTCTCATAAGAAGTCTCTCATAACCTTTTCAAGCCTCTTTGCCACCCCGATAGGAATTCTAAACAAGGAAAGAAAATAAGTAGGAATGCTATGCAACACCGCTTGAATCAAAACCAATCTTCCTCCTCTGAATAAAAAGACATTTTTCCATCCCTCTAATCTCCTCTCTACTTTCTCTACAACCGGTGCCCAAAACTCTGAAGATCTGGGATTGTCTCCCAAAAGTAAACCTAAATATTTCAAAGGCCAAGAACCTACCTCACATCCAACAGAGTTAGCCAAATTCACAATCTTACTTCTATCGCAGTTTATGCCAGCCAAAACACTCTTGGCCAAGTTTACCTTAAGCCTAGAAATCCAACAAAAGAAACGAAGTAGCTCAACCAAAGTACCAAAATTCTCTTTATTACCCGAAGAAAAGAAGACAGTATCATCTGCAAATTGTAGATGAGAAACCATAACGTTCTCCTTTCCGACACAAAATCTCTCTACCAAGCGACACTCCTTAGCTCTATCAATTAATCTTCCCAAACAATCCGCTACGAGAATAAACAAAAAGGGAGAGAAAGGATCTCCTTACCTAAGCCCTCTAGATGCAGAGAATTTTCCTTTAGGTTTCCTATTTATCATTATTGAGAAATTTGTAGTCTTCAAACATCCCCTAATCTAATTTCTCCATTTTGACCCAAAAGCCTTTGCTTCTAATACAAAGTCTAAAAAATCTCAATCAACATGATCATATGCTTTTTCAAAATCGATTTTGAAAACAACTCATTCTCTTTTCTTCATTCTATAATCCTCCACTACCTCATTAGCCACCAAGACAATGTCAAGAATTTGTCTGCCTTTAACAAAAGCAGACTGGCAACTAGCGATAGTGGTGTCCATCACCTCTTTCAATCTGAGAGATAAAACTTTTGCAATGATTTTGTACAGGCTGAAGACCAAACTAATAGGTCTAAAATCACCAATTTTCAAAGAGTTGGATTTTTTCGGAATGAAACAAATATAAGTTGCATTGGTGATTTTATTGACGATCTCATTTCCAAAAAATTCCGAGAACACATCCATCAAATCTTCTTTGATAATCTCCCAACATTTATGAAAGAATTCAATATTAAAGCCATCTGAACCAGGTGCTTTCTCTTTGCTACAATCCACAACTGCTTTCTTAATTTCCTCTTTTTCGAAAGGTCTTTTCCAACTAAGCGGCTCTATCTCTACCAATACAATCCCAATTAAGACCTTGAATTGAAGGTCTTTCTACATTTCCTTTAGAATATATATTCTGAAAGAACTGAATAATTTCTTGCTTAATGGCCCCCTCCTCTTCTAAAATAGAACCATCATTTAACTCCAGCTTATTAAAACAATTCCTAGACCTTCTCCCATTAACAATTTTATGGAAGAATTTAGAATTACAATTTCCTTCTTTCACCCATCTAACTTTAGCCTTTTGCCTCCACAAAATTTCTTCTTTAGAGATCAACTTCTGAAACTCTATCTTCAACTAGAATCTTTCTAACCTCATCGATTCACTCAACTCTCCATCGGCCTCGACTCTATTCAGATCAAAGATTCTTGACTCAATCTCTTTCTTTTCCTTGAAGATGTCTCCATTAACTTCCTTATTCCAAATTTTCAGTTTCCTTTTAACCCAATCGAGTTTCTTCATAAACCTGTAACCTTTCCAACCCTGAGAGTCAGCTTCGGTCCACCATTTCTCCATGTTTTTCATGAAAGAATGATGGTCCACCCAAACGTTCTCAAACTTAAAGGGAATGGGACCCCAGGTCCTATGAGAAGAGTCCAACAGAATTGGACAATGGTCAAAGATTGATCTCACCAAAGCATCTTGTCTAACCTTCCCTCCGACATACTCTTCCCATTCACTTGAAAAGAGAAATCTATCAAGTCTACAACAAACAACCCTTTGTCTAAAATTAGACCAAGTAAAATCCGCGTGATTCAAAACTGGATCGATTAAATTGATTTCGTGGATAAGACAATTAAAGTCCTTCATGCTTCTAGTTTCCCTTCCCTCTGTGGACTTTTCAGAAGGGAATCTAACAACATTAAAATCTCCGCCAATGCACCACCTCAGAGAACATAACCCAAATAATCCAGCCAACTCATCCCAAAAAGCCTCCCTTTTTTTCTTCTTATTAGGGCCATAAACTCTTGAAAACCACCAATCTCTACCGTCAGCACCAAAGATGTTTATAGAAACAGAAAACTCACCAATGATGGAGTCCACTAGCTTAACCACCTTGGAATTCCATATCACTATGATTCTACCGGAACTACCCTCTGAAGGTAAAAAAACTCATTGCTTAAATCTTGCTCCCCAAATGCTTGTAATTATGCTATGATCTATAACTTGTTTCTTAGACTCAATTAGGATAACCAAATCCGGATTAGCCTTCCTAATTGCTTCCTTAATCATACTCCTCTTTTTCCAACACCCCAAACCCCACACATTCCAGCTCATAATCTTCATGATAAAGCGTTAGGACCCTTACCAACACTATCTTTACCTTTCTCAGAATTGAAATCTCTCTTGAGATTCTGCACCTCCCTGCCGCTTTTCTTCTTTCTGCTCATCTCTAAATCGAACACTTCTTGAACTGTTCTTGTAGACTAAGAAAGAGACAAATTCATCTTCTTTAACAGAAACTTATATCTCTCACCCTTTCCTGAGTTAAAGAGTTCCGAAGTTTCCTTCGAGACTATTGAAGATGGGTTCACAGACTTCTTCTTTCTATGATATTGGATAATAACACCATCCCTCTCCCTTTTATCACTTACTTTCGGCTTATCAACATCACCGACATCCTCCCTCATCTCATCAAACAAAACATGCAAGTTCATGCTAGCTTCCTGGACTGTCTCTGTTTTAGAAAGCTTGACCTCTTCCATCTAGCTTATATCGGATTCGTTGTCGAAGATCACTTCCTTGGCAAAGATTTGATCATTCCAGTCAGCAACTATACTTGAGATATCAGCAGTCTCAAGAGGGTTTTCAATAGGGTTTTCTGTTTCATTCCCCTAGCCGAAAATTTCTTCTTCCACCTTGAATCTCAAACAATTCTGCCAGCAACAGCTTCCGATAGGATGAGATTGAGTCTTCTTCTCCCCTTCGTCCATTTCGTCGCCGCCCAGATTGTCGTCGTCTTCTGACTTTTGGTCTTCCTCATCTGAGTCGGCCGACTTTAAAATGGAGACGCCACCAGAGTTGGTCTGTTTTGCCTGATTGGTGGGGGAACCTGAGAAGGAGGAGTTGAAGATGAACCGGTTTGGAGATTTCGGGTTCAAAGGCCCGATTTTGGTCCTGCCCCCTCCATCTGAAACCGATGGGCCCTATCTTGAGCTATTGCCCTTCAAGGATCCAGAGACATAAGACAATTTAGAAAACCCATCGTGGGCCTTAAGTTCTCCAACACCACCTAGCGGCCCATACATCCTTCTAGGCCCAGGATCACTTAGATATCCACTTCCCACATCCTTAATATGGGCCCAATCACTCTTAAAACTAAGACATCTCAACCCGTCGATAACAAATCTACTGCTCTCCTTTAAATGGAACCCTTTTATACCAGATTCCTACTCCTTCTCCCCATCAGACCCATTTTGATCAAAATTTCTGAAGTCTTCCCCGACAACACATATCTTCTTCACAGAGTTTTAAGTCAAGTTCAACGCCCTTCTTCTGGTTCAGCCTTCTCAGCAAGACACTCCTTTCTCGACAAAAGTCAGCCTCATCTGCCTGCACACCTGCCACTTCTCTGTTTCTGTTGTCTCTCTTTACCCTCCACATCGATTATACTTGTTTTCTGCATATAGACCCGATTTGAATTTTTGAATTGTCCATCTCTCATCTGCTGCCACGTGCACCTTTCCCCTTTCCGAACTCATCTTCAACCTTGCGTTTGCGACGATGGATGAAGCTGCGGCTAGAAGGAGGGACGAATTTTGACAAAGGTCTAACTCTAATGTCCAAAAAACTATCTCCATCTTTGATTCGAATCACAACGGGAATAAAAGAGTTTTCCATCTTCCCCACTTTAATTCTTGCCTCCCGCAAAGAAAGAATAAGCTCTGTTCGTTTGTCCACTTGGATAAGTCCCCTATAGAAGTCAGCAATTTTGCATAAGGAATTCCTATTCCATAAATGAAAGGAAAGTCCTTCAATGGCTATCCACCCTCCACCAAAAGCCATTCTTTCCTTGACACTGTTAATTTCAAGCCTCCATTGCTGTAAAGACACATCAACAGATCCTTCTAAACGACAGATTCCAATTTTCCCAACTTTGGCGGCCTCTCTTTCATCCTAGCATAAGAAAACAGTTTTGTCATCATGGAATGGCTTCAACTCAATCATGATCCCCAGGAAACTTGACAAAGCCTTCTGAATAAAACTCCATTCGACACTCCCATCCAGCTTAGAACAAACCACAGCTCTAATTCATTCACCGTACACAAGACACTCTGCAAAGCTTACTCCCTTCTTACCTTCTGTAGAGTTCCTCACCCCACTGCCGACTTCACCTCCCTTTCTAACAAAAGCATCATTCTTCATTTTACTGACCTTAACAGACTTCTCCTTCACCACAGAACCTACATTACCACCTGAAGGGAATATGCTTAAAATCAACCTTGCACAATCAAACCATCCAAAAGCATCGATTCCCATTGGGATAACGATGCATTTCAAACCCGAATTGCCAACAATTAAGGAAACTCTTAAAAAAACTCCTCTGTTGTTTTCAAATCTATTGATCCATAGCTGATGCATATTGAATCTGCGGATGCGGAAGAATTTCCTATCATCCTTATTTCGAACCGCTTGTAACAAACAATTCCCCAGCCAATGAGCACAATCCAACCCCATCTTCAGCTCAAAAGAGTCATGACTAGACCTCTCCCAAAACTTGATTACACTGCCAGCATAATGTTCATCGAACTCTACGGAAAAGACCTTACTCTCAATTCTAATTTGGCTAGATAAATGAGAAAACCGATCCAAACCACTCATCTTTTCGAGATAAAATCCTCACTACCTTTCCCTTATCAAATCTTCAAAACCAAACAAAAACAACTACAACCTAGGAGCCATATTAGAGACTCTTTGGCTCATCTTACTCTGCAGTGAACTCCCTTCTCCTGCAAATACACTGATGAATCTAAAACATTTTCTGCATTACCCTGTTCATTAACTGAAAATTAAAAAAAGCATTTTATGCTGGCAAGAGTACAATACCTCATCAAACATCTGAGAAAAATAATTTAATATGAAATAAGAAAACAGGGAAAAAAAAATTGAATATAATAGCAAGAGAACTCTTAACCTGTCCTCGCCAAAGTTTGCCCCCGATAAGATACCCAAAACCGAAGCTCCAAAGAATCACTTGAATTTCCTTGAAGATCCACCTCCCCAGCAGATTCACCTTGACCAATTCGCTCCAAAAAATTCGCCCATTCATCTACAATTGAAAAAGGTAACTACTTGAACTAAATAATAGTAACAATACAAGAAAATACACAAAACTGACTCTCTTATAGTCCCATGATATAATATGCCTTATAAGTACAATTTGCCCGGACTGCCAAGGATACAGAAAAAAACAAAATAGCTCTAAAAATAGACAGAAGCACACAATAAATAAAACTCAAACAATCTGAAAACAGAAGCAACATCTTCAACAACCATTTCAAAAATACAGAAAATCATAACAGTGGCTTCAATTTACGGCTTCAGGAAGGCATAATTAGTTATGCAAAATTAAGTTACATTCATGTATGCATATGAGTGTCACTGCACGTGCATGTTTGTTTGAAAATGTCTCTGTGCAAGTATTGAAGTGTGTCCAAGAATGTTTAAAAATGAACATAGAGGCACAAAATACATCTAACTGAATGCATTTCACAAATAAATAACAGTTATTAAATTTATATGTCCTTGAAGTGGTATTGGACATGGGAGAGCAAGATTCATGTCCTCTTAACACCAAAGGTCAACGAAAACAGTGGTGATCATAACTTTATTAAAAATGATTAAGTGAATTGACAAATTGCTAAAAAAATTTAAAAGAAAAAATGAAAGATGGAACGAGCTAAAAATAAACTCCAGCCAACCTATATACCATGAAACCAGGCATCCAGGCATTAAATCTAGACAGGTGTTGCCCAACTGCCTCAAATATACGGTTGCAAATAAAATCTTTAATACACAGTAGTTTACAGGCTTTCATATTATGCAAAACAAACAATTGCTTTCTAGAAAAGCAAACAGGAAAAAGTGAAGCAAAATTTATAAATTATTTATAGCACCACAAACTCAGCAACAAAGAAGAAAGCGAACCTCATACACATGGATCAAGAAAAAAGAAAGGTACCTGGAAAAATCTTCTGAAGATAGAAAAGAATTGATATTCCATCTTCATTTTCTTTCTGCAACTCAGAGGTACTATAAAGTACAGTCTCACTGTAGTATGGCGTGAACACACTGTTGTCAAACAGAAGAAATCAATTAAAAGATATATTAGAAATTATTAAGTTTTTTTTTTTTTTTTTTTTTATTATAGGAAACACAAACTTTGTTAATGAAAGAAAGAAGTTACAAATGTTACAAATATGAACCAGAAGTCCACCAACAAACAACGGAACCAAAAACCAAAAACAATATTGAAAGAACAATCAACAAACAATAGCCTTCCAATCAAGTATAATGAAAAATAAAGGTCTTTAAAATCTACACAAGAAGATATGCCCAGAGAGAAGCCAAATTATCAAGTCCTATATATATGACATAATTTGATATGACTTTATCTATAAGAAAAATGGTATATACCTGAATGGTACCATTTCAAAGACAGGCTTGGCGGAGGGCATGTCCATAAATAAAGAATTAGTAAAAAACTCTAGTCTTCTCCTTGCTTCAAGATTCTTTGGGATGTTGGCAGCAGAATCCTTTACAGTTAAAAGGAGGTGCAACCGTTTCACCTGCTCCTTCTGAAAGAAAAAACAGGATAAACCTTACACCGTACTTGATAACGAAAAACACCAAGCCAAAATAGGGCCTTCAGTTAAGCTTACAATTTCTGGATCTTTGGGCCATTCTATCCGAGAGAAGAAGCGGCCTTCATTTCTTGCTCTAGCCAAAATGTGCCAAGTCTCAAGCTGCTCACTAAGGAGAAAGGGAATAAAAAAAGCTTCAACAAAACAAGCATTAAACTAAACATAATATATGTTTCACAAAATCACATGTAATTAACCACGAACCTTAAATCAGAGCACAGAAGATCATGTGTAACAACCTCATACAGCTGATATAAAGCCCTTGCAGCACCTTTCGAAAGATCAGGGGTTTCATTTCGTGTCTGACACAAGTTATTTGCAGTGATTATCATAAAGCTTATAAGAACAGAATCTATGATAGGTACGCTATACCCTGACATCAAGCATATCAATTCTAAAACTTTGACAAATTATGTTCATAACACTTCTACACAAGCATCAACTAAAAATTATGATAAATAATTTAAACTTATTACACAGCCAACAACACTATAAGAGACAAACACGACATCACACGATCTATCGTAACATCAGTACATCATTTTGGATAAATGAAAAGCAACATGCAACTTAAAGTACTATACATCTACCAAGGATTAGAGACAAGCTTATTAAAGAGAGTTCTTTGTTGATAGTTCTTTCTTATTTTTAAGATTCCTATCTCATATATATATATATATATATATATATATAGAGAGAGAGAGAGAGAGAGAGAGAGAGAGGGAGAGAGGAATGTATTTTATAAAAAATCAAATGACAGAGAAATGGAAAATTTGTAATCTAGTTTTATTCAATTAATACATTAAGAATAGAGATAACAACACAACATATATGCTATAGTTCGAGAGAATAGAACAAGGTTACTGGCATACACATATGCAAAGACAATTTAGAGTAGTTTTCCCAGAAAAATGAGTAGATGATAC
Organism: Dimocarpus longan; assembly: GCA_022984855.1. NCBI lineage: Eukaryota > Viridiplantae > Streptophyta > Magnoliopsida > Sapindales > Sapindaceae > Dimocarpus > Dimocarpus longan. The sequence continues at coordinate 11,239,830 of CM041024.1, forward strand.
CTTTTAATCCAAGACATTGAAAAATTTAGTGGTGAAAAGGTATCATTATGTGCATTCATCACCGTTCAGGTCTTCCAACCAATTTGTTCTTTTCAGGTTTTGATCCAATTCACACACCATTTTGTTCCTTTCATATATATATATATATATGTATGTATATATAAGCACCAACTGTCAAAGATGTTACAATCTTATCATTTATATTTGTTTGTTCCACATATTATTCACAGCCACTACCAGGACCACTCAAATTAACGTTATTGTTACCACCAGCATCATCATCATCATCATCATCATTAATACTAACAATTATTTCTATTTTTTAAGTAATCTATTATTATTTTAGCATGTAAAATACAATCAAGAATAAAAGTAAAAGGACACACCAAATATTGGTTTATCGATCTTCCTACGTTTTAACAAACTAAAGTAACACTTTTTCTTAACTGAGACAAGAATAATTAACCTATCTTCCAACTTATACATTAAGATTCATTGAGATTAATAATTACAGCATCAATGATCCATTCAATTTTGAGCCTGATCGAATTTCATCAAATGTCGAAAAACCAGATGCAACCTAAAAGTTCACTTCCAAATTCTTTCAAATGAAAACAAGCAATAGAGAAAACAAAGCAACCTGGAAATTGCAATATGACAAACGGTACAAATTCCAGCAATATCATCCCAATAAAACAAATATAATAAATGAGTATTAATTTGATTTAACAAATACCAGAAGCCCAGTCAGTGCAGTAAATCTTGACAACACCAAAGGAAGCTTCTTAAATGACAATGTTATAAGAAGTAAATTTTCCGATATACTGTTGTTAATTTCACGGAAGATTCGTTCAACCCTAGCAAAAGAAAGAGATAAAATCAAAATTAAAAAACCATTTATGGACTCTAAATAAAACAAAGAATGACTATATTAAGAAAATACACTAAATTTTTAAATAGCAACTTCAAAACTCAAGCACAACAAATACGGCAGTCCAAAAATACATACCAAAGTCTACCTTCACCATCAACCAGAGAAAGTAAAATTTTTTCAACGCTATAGTAGCATTCCTGAACCGCATATGCCATATATTCATCCCTACAAATTCGGTTCCAAAGATCTGCTTGTGCGTCTTTGCAGTCCAAAGCCAAATCGACCGCCAAAAACATCTAAAAATTAACATTTCCAACAAACATGTAAACTATAGCTATCCTGAGATTTTATCTCCTTTTTTCAGAAACAATAGAATTTTATCAATGTAAAAGTGTTTGTTGAACAAGCTGTCCACAAAACAAAGAACCACTTAACAGAAAACTATTAGTACAGAGAATTTTAGATAGCTACATAAATTAGTCAATTTTATCTAGTTCCCTATATAGCTTGCAATTGTGGCTGTGTGTGCTATAAAATCTGAGATGCCAACCTTACTGCTCAGAAGAAACAAAGGCCATTGAACTAATCGTAGACTTCCTGTATTGCTCGGAATGCAAAGTAAGTCCATCTCCCTGGAGGCATAAGTTATATAGAATTCTATGAATAACAGTCTTAGAACAAAAACATAACAAAGAATGGCTCCATGATTACCTATTACTAATAAAATCTTCTTCACGCAAACTTTTGATTATCTCATTCCAAAACGGAGAAAAGATAGAAGCATAAGCCTTGTTCATCTCATGTGAAACCTGAACCAGCCATACAATGACCCAACCAATTAAACATCATCAAAGTTAACATATCAGACAAAGAAGATCCATTCTCATAGGAAAAAGAGAAAACTGTTTTGATTATAATTTCCAGCATTAAGATGTCCCCAGTGCCACAAGAAATATAAGATTTGTGATAACCATATCTCACAACAAATGCAGATATTGTGGCAGCAACATATAAAAACAAAAGCAAAGCATTCTAATTTTCAAGGACAAAATGCAATAACAAAAGATGGGACAGGCTAAGTCACATGCAGGCACACACATATACAAAAGCAAATGCACCCACCCACATTGATGCACACACACACCTACGCCCTCAAGATGCATATATGTTAAACATTTCCCTTTTTTTATCTAACTGGAAACAAGACAAACTTTCATTAATTATGGTAAAAGAAACATACAGACATTTTAATAAGTAAACCCACATCCATTGAAAAGTAAACCCATCCTACACCAACATGCAAGTATGCACATATGAATAGACTTTGAATAATAAATCCATTGGATGTACAGACTGAAGAAACCACAATTAAAAATGTACAAATATATTACACATTTACCGTGTTTATCCTATTATTTTTGTTTTTAAAAAATGGTATTCACCTCATTGACTAACACAACCTTTAGTTATATTTTATTATATTTTAATGCTGTATACAGAGAAAATAAAGTTAAATATATCATGCACTGATAATGAAATTAAGGAATTTAATTAGCTTTCACTAATGAGCCCAACATCTTGTATGAATTCTAAAATTTTGTTTTCACCAAAAAAGGGACAGTTAAATTAACAAAAAAATTGTCAAATTCATTGTATAACAATATTTGAGGCTTGGTGGAGCTCAAGAAAAAGACATTTGCTACTGGAATTAGAGCCTACAGGCCCTACACAAATGTGGCATCAGCCATAAACTAGCATACAAAAATAATAATAATAATAATAATAGTTTAAGTGCACTGACATTTAAATGCCCTAATTCGAAGGAAAATAACAGAGTATATCACTCACCTGAGATTCTTCTCTGTCAAATGGCACCCTGGAAATGTACAATGATACCGAAATAACTTAGAATATATGACACAAAAAAATATAAAAGCAAACAAACTTAAGGCCAGAAACTCTTGGCATAAATTAAAGAACAGCCTATTCAGTACTAGAAATCTTCTTACATCTTCTTGGAGAAGCTTGTTTTGTTTATTTTTTGAAACAAGTACATATTGGTTCAAACACCTTATTGTATTTTACAAGTTCAATCAAACACCATTGTACTACAGAGCCTATTTTATTTCTCAAAAACATTTTTTTTTTTTCTAATTTGTTACTACCAATAGCACTCATATATTTCCTCAAAAAAAATAAAAATAGCAGTTATATAGATAAATTACCAAGCAATGTAAAAATTTTAAAGTGTTTTTTTCATTCACATGCAAACAACACTAAACTTTTTGTTAAAAGCACAACTAAATTTTTATTACAACATATACTCAAAAGCCCTACTTCAAACACTATACCTAATATACGTGGACACTCAATTAAGCAAAAGCCATTACCCAATTATCCAAGTCCAGGTAAGTTAACCCATTCTGCCATACACTACACATCATAGTAACCATTTTTTTTACTCAAAGCCTCCAATGTTTAAAAAAATTTAAATATGCTAAACTGCAAAAAATAGAATTAAGTGAACATTTGATTGACATGTGACTACTAGATAGTTTCATTGGTAAGATCACTTACAATTACATATATTAATTATTAAGGGTGGGGGGAAGAAGAGATCTAGAAAATAAGTAGAGTTAATATTTAGAAAATACGTAGCGTTAATATTTAGACGGTACTTTACTATGGATCAACATTTTTATCAAAAATAATTGACCTTCAAATTAGTACTCATATATCTGGCAAAAGTTAGGGCCCCGAAAAATCACAACATAAATACCTTTTCGCTTCTGGAGAAACAAGATTCTTAACAAAGGCTTCTGGGAAGCTCTCAAAACGTTTATGCACCATTTCAATTGTACGTATCTGTCAAAAATAAATGCTAAGCACTTCATATGAAAGGATAGAGATGAAGGGATGTTCCACCAAGATTTCAAGAGAAAGAGTGATTCACAAACATAAAGTACAAAGAACATGTATACCTCGCCTAACCGAGCCCGTGCACCCATCACACCACCAATAATTGCAGATAAGAGAGTATACCATATGTGAAGGTCCATGAGATAGATCTAGGGAAAGAAAAAACTGTTAGGAAACTTAAAAATTGCCCATTAAAAAGTAAGAAGTGGTTGAGATATGATATTAACTCAAACATGTGACCATTTGTTTCAATCAAGGTAAGAACAGAAAGACAAGCACATGATCTTGTTAAGGGGGAGAGAGAGAGAGAGAGATCAGGAAAACTAAGGCATTCCCAATGGGTATCCATCATAGCCTAGCCACCAAATATACACAATATTTTTAAATGTTTCATTTCATGCACTTGTTACAGTCAGTTTTCTGAAAACAAATACAATCATAATTGCACATTCTGCCGTAATATCAAGATCAGACTAATGCAGGATTTAATTTCAGAGCCATAATGCAAAAAACGTTGCAAATACTCACAGCAACAACAGGAGCCCATAGGCTAGCTACAGTCAAAGCATTATTATTATCTGCCAAAATCACATAAAAATTAGTAGTTAACACATTAATTTAAGACAAAAAAAAAAAAAAAAAGACAAATAAAATAATAAGAAACTTGCAAAAGACATGAGAACTTAAGTGTTACTTGATGCGTAAGAATGAAATCTTGTAAAGTGTCACACTATACCAGTTTGGACCTATAGTAACTTTTAAAGTGAGACTATTTAATGGTACCTATTGCAACTTTTAAAGTAGACTTACTTATTGTACCAAAAGAATAATCACCTACGAAGTTAAGCAACTAATGTTTGGTAAGTGTTTTTATAATTGTTGTCTAGTTCAACAGCAGGTACTTATTATTCAATTGTTTTGACTTGCATATCAACCAAAGTAGACAAGGCATTAGATTATAATAAACTCAGCATCCAAACCACCAGGAGCCTTAGATTCAACACTATCTTATTAAATTTCTGCAGCAAAGCTTAGACACCTTATCATTACTAATCTTATTAAATCAAATCAAGGTAATATCAGACCTGTATAACGATGATCATGGTTAGCTAGAACTTTACTGAAGACAAGGAATGTTTGTGCTATCCTAAAGCTAGAGATAGAAAACGCCCTTCAACCTCGCACAATTTTCTGTTTAGTGTCAAAAACCCGCAACACCAACTTCAATTTGCATAGAAAAACATAAGAGGTGACCTTGTAACTGCCTCATATGTCAAGATACTGGGGGCATTGGACAAATGAAAAATTCATAAAGCAACTTGAAACTTGAACTTTCGAGAAAGATTTTATAATTGCATACCACCAGAATACATTAAATATGATTCAAATTTCTTAGTATAACGCTACCTAAAAAATAAAAATTTGAAAAGGCAAACAAGAACATAAGATCAAGCAAAACATAAATAAATAATGAACCTACTCTTTGAGATCAAATCATGCCAAGAGTACGTGGCAAATCGCAACTTAACGATAATTTGGGTAGGTTCAACAAGAGGTCTGATCTGCAACACCAAAATGTTCGAATGTTAATGATAGAATAAATATGAATATTTACTCCACTTAAATTCCAAAGATAAAATCATCTATAAAGCTATTCTTAGCACTTAGAGTAATGATATTCAAAATCAAGAAACCATCCTTGCCTGGAGAAAGTATGCAAACGTGAACTTGCAACAGAGGATCACCAACCAAAACAGCACATATCTGCAGCAATTTAAAACAGAAATGACCCCAAGGTTTTGTCATGTTAATATCAAATATCAAGTACCATGTTATCCAGTGATCACCCAGACTCTTCATTCACCAACATATGTAAGTCTTAAAACTCAAAGAGAAACTTACATGGTGAACCATTCAACAAGCTTACAAGTACACAAAATAGAATATGATGTTTGACATGTAGAAGTAACGAGAAACTTATAAAATATTTATATCCATATTAGGAATTGAAAGGCAATTCTACATACTTGTCCCATCACAGACACACATATCATAATCAAAATCAACATAGAATGGATTAAAATAAACCAAACCATTCAGATACATACAGACTTGGAGAATAGACAAGTTAACAATCTACTATCAGCAAAAAATGACCTGCATTCCCCAACCGCTGACACAGCGGAGGAAGAATATACAAATCATATATCTCTATCTTAAAAAATCATAGAAAATATAACACTAAATACTGTTAAAAGGATTAAATCCACATTGAGTAACATGCAGAGGACATTAAAGTCATCGCAAAAATAACAGGGAAAATTCCCAATTTTAGCAGACACTATGACAAACCTGCAGTAGTCACGAATCTTCTCAACAAGACCTCTTCCAACATAGTAACGCTCCTGAAATATGCCAGTTATTTTTAAAAGAACGAATTTCTATGCCCATCACAAAATTTTTGGCTATTACTTCCAGGTAAGGCAGATTAAACAGAAAAATACCTGATAAATCCACTTGAAAAATTGAAAGAATGACTGATCTGACATTTCAGACAGTGTACGACATGCTGGACATTTTAGTGCCAAAGCAAAGACCAGGCGCACAGCAGCATATATGCCCAACACAAGTACATATATCCGAAAATAGAATGAATTTGAGTTAGGCTGATTTTGTTCCTGTAGAACCTGACTGCAATATTTTATACAAATTCATAAACAAAACATAGATGTATGTAATTATAATGTAAACGGATAGTTGAAGTAACTACAAAACAAAAGCATGTTAAGGAAAGCATGGCTCAGACTCACATGTAAACGTATGTTACAAGTGCAGAGCACGAGCCAAACCAAAAAAACCTAATAACTAGCCTTGAGATAGCCATGCCTCTTGCAGTGGAGTAAGCCCCAAACATAAGAAGACAATCTAAAAAGCCTACAGCAGCAGCAAATGATAGCATTAATGAATTTACACTAAGTCAAAGAAAGACAAGGATGTCACATTTATGTCATGTAATAAGTGAATAGCTACATAGAAAAAATAAATAATTTACTCTCTATGAAGTTCATGACAGCATATGTTGGTCCAATGCTAAGTAACATTTTGAAGGTATCCAAATTGAGACGCCCGCCGTTGAAGGCTATTATCGCCAAAGCCTGCAGGCAAAAATAAAGATGCACAAAATTTAACTTTAAGTTGAACAGGCCCAAATCAAAACTATACCGCAGTACCATGTGGAAGGGAAAGACTGACCTGAAACATCACAGCCAAAAAGATCCAAAGTCGATGAAAGCTTCGATATAAGTGAAGAAATGTCCGATGCTCAACAAAAGTGCTTTTGCCAGTCTGCGAATGCACAAGAAGATAAAAAATGATAAGTAATTACTATCACCAGCAAATTCCTCAGAACAAGCGTCTCTGCATAAAAACGAAGGCAGAAAAATTAATCACGCAAAATGCACATAAGAAAAATTACAACAATGAACCGGAATTTAGCAACACATGACCATTTAAAAACTTGGTTACTGTTGCATGCCATTCGAAACACTTGTAAAAACAAAAAAAGTTGTAACAGTATGATTTTACTAGCTTACTAGCGTATATGTGTCAACAGCATTCTGAAGATGCAAATGGTAACATAACACACTGGGTATCACATTAATAGCAGCACAAGGAGAATATTGACATGCTGAGATATGAAGAGTGATAAACAGTAAAGGCATTACATTGATGTCCTAATAGCTTTGTACTTTCACAATCATAATAATAAAAGTCTAATGACAAAGTTACATAAGTGAAAATTCTTATACATTTTTCCCTTCTACATAATTCAGAACTCTTCTTTCAAATACATGATAAGCAACAATAATTCCAAGGCTTGGTAACAGGAATGCAATTAGTACTTTCATCTAAGAAATTTCCCACTGTTTTAAAAAACAAGTCAACAACTATGTTGGTTCTACCATCAGCCGTCAGTTTCTTGGTGGTTGGCATCTAACAAAGCCCAGGCTATACAAGTCCCACACACGATATCCAGAACTCATTTCAAACAATAAATTTTGAAAAAGAAAAATTCTAATGTCTGGTGTAAGCTTAAAATGGAATAATAATAACATGAATATATAATGCATTGATAAAATTTTCAGAAGTCATCTGTATACCAACCCTTTTCCCTTTCACTACAGGCTTCAACAGGAATGGGGAATCTTTCCATATAGGCCATTTCAAGTCAAAGCAAGCCGGTGACCTGAATATATGAGAAATGAGGATAATAATATATAGAAACAAATATGCAATGAATTTGAAAATTAAAAATTACAAAAAAAAAAAAGAAAACGCGACCAAAAGTATTCATTGAAGTCATCATAATTTCTCCATGCAGAATGTGCAGCTTTTCCATTGCTCCTCTCAGCTTCCTGCATCCATCAAATCAATTTTATTTTTTAACAAAAACATATACATCCATCAAATCAAATACATTTCTGACAAAAATACAGGCATATATCACACAAAGGTCAACAAAGTCTTCATTGTGAATATTATTCCACAAAACTAAAATTGCTTAGAATGATTTCTAGCCAACAGACATGATTATACCATGTATACATAACATAATAGAACAACAGCAAAAACACAAATCATTGCTTCATTTATAAATAAGGACTGTAACCGGTTACTTAACACTTCATTTATCAAGACTCTAGAGAAACACAAAACTTTATCATAACTAAAAACACAAATAAATTATGCAATCCTACACTAACTTTCACGAGCAGTGCGCACAACAAAGGAACGCATCTACTCATCAACAATATAGTTGATATATATAGCATCACCTTAAGTTCTAAGTTCAGTTAAGAAGAGAACACGAGATCAATTAAATTTTGCAAACATCAGATAAAGAAAAATGATGAAAGAAAAAAACTGACCGCTGCCATTGTCTCATAAATAGGAGAAATGATGTTGTCCAGAAAGGACACAGAACCATTTCCTTTACAGCTGAGAGCATGATTAGCCTCTCCATGGTCTAATATTGCATCCAACTCTTTAGCCATCTGCATAATTGATATCACACCATTCATGACTAGAAATCTCCACTTAAAATAAATAAGAGATAATTAAAAAAGACTTCCAAAAAAATTTCCAGTTTTTTCCCATTAGATCAAAAAATATAATATAATATAATAAGGAATAAAGACTTAGCACAAATTAGTTTTCTGAAGCAAAATAAAAGCACCGCATTGACAGATTTTTAGGTTGATTCTAATACAAGCAGCACACCAAAAAGGGCAGAACTTTCGTACTTAAATAAGATTTAATGCAAATTATTGCGCTGCTTGATGCAGATAAAAGGACCACAAGGAATACATACTTGGTCTCGTTGTGAATGTAAGATCCACATCTAAAAGGGTAAAGTTTTTAGACGAATAAGGAAATAGTTCATATGTTCTTAAGCAAAGGGAATAAGGATTTTCTATCATGGGTAGGTTCTTAGCCAGCAGCCTCTTTAGTAAAGAAATACTTAATTTAAGAATAAACATAATGAAAAGTACGAACTACCTCAAGCCAAACCCCTAATATAAGGTTCTCGTAAACTACATGTTAGCTACTACGATACTACCTTCTCTATTTTAGCTTTTAACTTTTAAGCAGTTTATCACTACTGACTACCCAAAAGACTATATAAAGGATCGCAATCTAATCATTTAAAAGAACATATTAAAAAACCTATTATGTGAGCTTGACTGCTTTAGGTGCAATAAATGCCACACTCTTGTATATGTTAAGCGTCCAAGAAGCAATCAAATGATCTTAGACATCGACCACTAACAACATATCATAATGTTAGACTACTTGTATACTCTCTTTATTTATTCATAACGTTAGACTATTTGTATGCTTTATTTACTTCATTCTAAGGCTGCATAATGAAACCTTCATGCTGGCATACTGACTGCCACAAAAATCCCAAACCAAAAACAACAATCAGTTCGGTTTGGTCTATAAGTCCGATCAGCTTTATGAGCACAATACCTGTCACTGAAACAGGTGTTTCAAACTGAGAAAACCTAGTTAGTAAGACAGATTGGGGTCGCTGCTCCAAGGATTTACATCTGGGTCATGTCCGTGGTCGGGGATCGGTTCTGCAGATGGAAGGATCAGACCGAGAAGACGAAGTTTTTTCAGGCGACGACAACTCGAAAACAGAGAACTCGGGCGAGGATGAGAAGGAAAACAAAAGATCGGCTCTCAACAGATGTTGTAGCTCGACCTGCTTGAGGATGGGGGTAGAAGATGGATCTGTCGATCAAGGGGCTGGAGCAGATTTTCCTTTCGAGCTTGAAGCAGAAGCAGGCAGGGAGTCGGACTGGAAGCAAGGGAGTTTTATGGACGATTCGGAGTTAGAGAGTGTGTCGGTAGGTAGCCGAGGAGAAGAGGATGACTTTTCCCAGCATGCAGTATTCGGAGATGATGACCTGAATCTGTCACTACTATTTGACGAGCAGAAACTGTGTTTAGATATTGGTGCCAACGCCAGAAACGCAGAGAATGAGGGCAGGGATGGATTTACTTTGCAATACCAAAGAAGGAAGAAGGCAATGAGGCCGGATGTGGAACTAGAAAAATCTAACTTTCCCAAAGTGAGTTGTAAAGAAGTAAAGGGGTTTTTAAATTCAGAAGATGAACAGAACTATTTGGTGTTACTAAAAAAGATGAACTTAACTCTCTCACACCCTGTTAAAGTGGCTCAAAATTATTCTAGTGCAGTGACGGGTACCAAGGAAAAAAGAAATAGAGAGGTGCAGAATCTTCAATGGGGATTGAATTATGAGAAAGGAGGAGATAGAAGCAGTAAGGGCCCTCGGTCGTTATCATGAAGATTTTAAGCTGGAACGTGAGGGGTTTGGGGTGTTGGAAGAAAAAGAGGATGATTAAGGAGACAATTAAAAAGGCCAATCCAGATGTTGTTATTCTAATAGAGTCAAAAAAATAGATTGTGGATCACGGTATCATCAGAAGTGTTTGGGGAGCAAGATTTAAACAGTGGGTTCATTTGCCTTCTGAAGGTAGTTCTGGTAGGATTGTAGTGATATGGAACACAAAGACTGTAAAGGTTTTAGGCTCAGTGCTGGGAGATTTTTCGGTATCCATTAACATCTTAGGTGTAGATGGTAGAGATTGGTGGCTTTCCGGGGTCTACGGACCAAATAAGAAAAGAGAAAGGAGGGCGTTTTGGGAGGAGTTATCAGGTTTATTTGGGTTATGTTCGCCGAGATGGTGTATTGGTGGGGATTTTAATGTTGTTAGATTTCCATCCGAAAAATCCAATGGGGGAAGGGAGACTAGAAGCATGAAGGAATTTAATTGTTTTATTCGAGAAACGAGTCTTATTGATCCTATCTTGAATTACTCGGATTTTACTTGGTCTAATTTTAGGCAAAGTGCGATTTGTTGTAGACTTGACAGGTTTTTATTCTTGAGTGAGTGGGAAGACTTAGTTGGGGGGAAAGGTTAGACAAATGGCTTTAGTGAGAACTATTTCTGATCATTGCCCTATCTTGTTGGACTCTTCAAACAGGAAGTGAGGTCCTATTCCTTTCAGGTTTGAGAATATCTGGTTGGAGCATCAATCTTTTCTTAGAAATATGGAGGTATGGTTGAAGGAAGTGGATTGGCAGGGGTGGAAGGGCTATAGGTTTATGAAGAAGTTGGAATGGGTAAAACAGAAGTTGAAAGAATGGAACAAGGAAGTGTTTGGAGACATCTTCAAGGAAAAGAATGAGATTACGGATAGAATCTTTCAGTTGGATAGATCTGAAGCTGATAGTGGGTTGTGTGAATCTTTGAGTTTGGAAAGATCCCACTTGAAATTGAGGTTAGAGAAGTTGGTGACCAAAGAGGAAACGTTATGGAGGCAAAAGGCGAAAGTGAAATGGGTTAAAGAAGGTGATTGTAATTCCAAATTTTTTCATAAAGTTGTTAATGGGAGAACGAAAAGGAATTGCATTGATAAGATTGAGTTAAGCGATGGGTCGATAATTGAACAAGAGGGGGCCATTGAATCCGAAATCATCCATTTCTTTAAGGAGTTGTATTCCAAAAAAGTACAGGATAGACCAACCATTCAAGGTTTAAATTGGGAAGGTATTAGTAGAGATAAAGCTTCTTGGTTGGAAAGACCTTTTGAAGAAGAAGAAATCAAGAAAGCAGTGGCAGATTGTAGCAAAGAAAAGGCTCCTGGTCCAGATGGTTTTAATTTCGAATTTTTTCACGCTTGTTGGGAGATTATCAAAGATGATTTGATTGAGGTGTTTTTGGAATTCTATGAGAAAGGGATAGTTAATAGAATCACCAACGCAACTTACATCTGTCTCATCCCAAAAAAATCTTACTCCTTAAAGATTGCCGATTTTAGACTAATTAGCCTGGTCTCTAGTTTGTACAAAATTATTGCTAAAGTTCTGTCTCTAAGACTAAAAGAGGTGTTGGACAGTACTATCGCTAGCAGTCAGTCTGCTTTTGTTAAAGGCAAACAAATTTTGGATGCTATTTTAGTGGCCAACGAGATGGTGGAGGAATTCAGAACGAAGAAAAAGGAAGGTGTTGTTTTCAAGATTGATTTTGAAAAAGCTTATGATCATGTTGATTGGGATTTTCTGGATTTCATCATGGAAGCAAAAGGTTTTGGGTTAAAGTGGAGAAACTGGATCATGGGTTGTTTAAGATCTGCTAATTTTTCTATTGTGATAAATGGGAGACCCAGGGGAAAGTTCTCAGCTACGAGGGGGATCAGGCAAGGTGATCCTCTTTCTCCTTTCTTGTTTATCCTCGTGGTGGATTGCTTAGGAAGGCTAGTTGATAGAGCTAAGGATTGTCACTTGGTGGAAGGTTTTTGGGTGGGTAAGGAAAACATTTCTATTTCTCACTTGCAATTTGCTGATGATACCGTCTTTTTTTCCTCAGCTAATGAAGAGAATTTTGCGTCTCTGGTAGCGGTGCTCCGCTTGTTTTGTTTGGTGTCTGGGTTGAAGGTGAATCTGGCCAAAAGTATAATAGCGAGCATTAATTGTGATGAGAGAAAGATAGCTAATTTGGCCAAAGCTATAGGATGCGAGATAGGGAAATGGCCGCTGAATTATTTAGGGATGTCGTTGGGAGGTAATCCGCGATCGTTTGAGTTTTGGGCTCCGGTGGTGGAGAAAGTTGAGAGAAGATTAGAGGGCTAGAAGAATGCTTTCCTTTCCAGGAGTGGAAGATTGGTCTTGATTCAAGCTGTGTTGCATAACATTCCCACTTATTATTTATCTTTGTTTAGAATTCCTATTGGGGTAGCAAGAAAAGTTGAGAAGATTATGAGGAATTTCTTGTGGGAGGGGACTCGCGATGAAAGGAAGACCCATTTAGTAAGATGGAATGTTGTTTCTCGCCCTAAGCATAAAGGTGGGCTAGGCATTGGGAATATTGTGATGAAAAATGTGGCCTTGCTTGGTAAATGGTTATGGAGGTTCCCTTTAGAACCTAACTCCTTGTGGCATAAAGTGATTAAAAGTAAGGATGGAGTCCATGAAAATGGGTGGGATTCTAAAGCGGTTCTCAAAGGCTGTAATAGATGTCCATGGAAATCTATTATGCAAGGATTCAATGTTTTCTCGAGTAATTTGAAGGTTGTAGTTGGAAATGGAGCGTGAATTCAATTTTGGGAGGATTGTTAGTTGGATTCTCAATCTCTTAATTTAAAGTTTCGAAGATTGTACAAGTTCACTTCTTCTCAAAATGTCTCTGTGTTAAGTAGAGTGGATTGTTCTTCTAGTCATAAAGGATGGCTCTTTGATTTTAGGAGAAACTTAAATGATAGGGAGATTGAGGAACTCTCTTCTCTTATTGTTTTGCTCGAGGGTGTTTCTCTCAATCATGGTTCGAATGATTGTAGGGCGTGAAGGTTAAATTCCAATGGCATATTCTCATGCAAGTCCTTTTTTGAAAAGTTAGTCCAAGATGATTCTCTTCCTGAGTTTGAGTATGACAATTTGATATGGAAGTCAAAGGTTCCGAACAAGATAAAGTTTTTAGAGTGGCTTCTGATTCATGGGAAACTAAGTACAGCTGACATCATTCAAAAAAGATCTCCTAATATCTGTCTCTCGCCCGTTTGGTGTGTCATGTACAAGAGTTGGGGGGAAAACTTGGATCATTTTTTTCTTCATTGTCCCGTGGTTGGTTTGTTATGGAATGGGTTACTTTCTTTATTGGTATTGAGGTGGGTAGCCCCTAATTATGTAGGTGCTCTTTTATTGGAAGATTTTGGAGCCGTAGGAGGAGGAAAGAAGGCTAGGATACTGTGGAACTGTGGAGTTTTTGCTATATTATGGGTTATTTGAGAGGAAAAAAACAGAAGAATTTTCGAAGAAGTCGAAGAGGAGGAAACCTTTCTAAGGGATAAAGCTTTTTACTTGGCTTCTCTCTGGGCGTCTTCTAGTGAAGATTTTAAACATTTGTCTTTATCTTTTATTTTACTAGATTGGAAGGCTGCTATTTGTTGATTGTTTCTACCAATCTTGTATTTAGGCTTAGACTTTATATGTTTGTTTTATAGTGGACTACTGGTTCACAGGTGTATTTCCTTCTTGTTATTAATAAAGTTTTTGTTTCCTATCAAAAAAAAAAAGAAAGCAGACATCCAACAAACAAAAACTAGACATACTCGAAACCGATGTATATGAACCAATAATTGTTATTCTAACTTTTTAGGACAACACCAACTAAACCACAAATACAAATGGAAGTGGCCAAAGATCTTCACTAACATCTCAGCAGAGCAATATCTGAGATCCAAACAACCCACTAAACTTCATGTATCAATAATGGCAAGAACCGAATATGATGCATATATAGTCAATAGAGTCCGGAAGAAAACAGTCACTCACAGCTTGCCAAAAACTAAAGAAGAGATTTGGATTGGTTCAGTTTATTGTTCTGATCAGCATTACGAACACAGTAGCTGTCCCTGGAACTACCCAGGTGTTTCAGACTAAGGAAACTAATTTCACTCATTTCAAACGGCAGACTTGTCTAATAAACAAAAGGTCCACATGGCCCGTATCCCAAAATAAAAGCCAGTAATTGTTAAGTTACTTGTTGAACGGGAATTGAGTTCTAATGGCAAAAAAAAGGAGGGCAAATGGAACCACAAGTTACAAGATTACCACTAATAGTGTGCATACTAATTGATAATAAAATTAATAGGGATTCGAGTGCTAGCATAAACGGAAAGGAGAGTAATAGGAACCAACTTACAAGGTTTCATTCTACTATTTACTAACTTTAGGAATTAACAAAGAAAACAAGTTGGTTACACACACACACACACAAAAAAAAAAAACCCCTCATTTTTATCATGTGGAATTCCTAATTGAGGACATTTTATGAAAAATAAATGATTTTTTACTTGTTTAAATAGGAAATGAAACTTAAAGGTCGTTTTTATTTTATCTAAAAACTGTAAACTTAATAGTGATTAAAACCTGAAATCTAAATAACATGATTATTTTTTTCCTTACCTTTGAATGTATAGTAATTTTATTTGTTTTTTAAAATTAAAATTGTCTGAAAACTACTAATTTAACATTTATAACTTTTTTACTATTAGTTGTTATATAACTTCATTTAATATAATACAAACAATTATAATAAATTATTTAACAAACACTAAAACATTTTTATGTATATATATATATAATATTTTTATTCATAATTAAAATATGATTAAATATTATAGTAAAGTAATTTTTTTTTTAAAACCATATATACATAAATAAATTATTATAGTAAAGTAAATCAAATTTATATATTTAAATAAAAAATAAACAAAATGTTTTTTAAATGAATTACTATTGCAACATAAAATGAAAATGAAATTGAAATTGTAAAGTAATATATACTTTAGTCATTGTAATATTTCATTAATTACATTTAAAAGAAATCTATATAATGTAAAATTAGGACAAATTGGAAAATATGTTATTTTGAGAATGATATAATTGAAATAATATATTTAAAAAAAAAGAAAATATTAAGTGATTTAACATCCAATTAAAAATCAGAAATTATAATTTTTTTAAGTGATTTTTGGACGGTTTTAAGTGGTTTTACCACTTAAAAACACAAACAAAAATCACTTAATAGATATAATTCAAACTCATCAAGTGAAAAGTGATAAAAACAAGCGGCATCTTAATTCCCAAAAGTTTTGGTAAACACTAAATTAATTAAAGTCAAATAAGTTCTCTTTCCCTCGTTAGCATTCTTTATTACTCAACACACCCCCTCATTAGCATTCTTTATTACTCAACACACCTTAACTAAATTTTAATTAATAATCATGAGAAGAAGCTTACATTGTGGAATATGTAACAAATACACTCGGGAAGAAAACGGACGTTTGCAGCTTCGCCCCATATACAAAAGTACAATGAAACCAGGAAAAGCTTTCTGTCCCTATTGATTGCTTGAAAACTGTGGGAAACAAATGTAAGCTTCAAATATAGGCAAAAGGTGATGAAGTGTTTCAATAACAGTGTGTTGCAGAAGAGACCTATTCCACGCAAATCGTATCCTCAGGTACTTGCACCATTTGATGTAGTTATCTAGCACCTTTAAGAAGACTTCATTGATTGCTTTCTCGTCTATCTTCTGTAAATGACAAGAAAAGAACAAAACAGAGAATTATTAGTTAACTCCACAACAAGGACAGAACAAATTTCCCTTCAAAGCACAATAATAAACGAGAAGCATTCACTACTAAGAGACTCACCCCCACCCCCTATTAATAAATATATAAATAATAAAAGCAGAAACCAACTAATATATTCAGGAACCCTGAATACACAAAAACAATCACAATGACTCACGTGCAGACAAACAACTTGCTCCTTCAACTCTATCAAATACAATTCCTTACCAGCCCTTTAAAATGCTTCACAAAAATGTATGACCCATTAAATGCTAGACACTCTGTAGAGGAGCAAAATATAATTTATAAATTGTCTAAACAAAACCATCAAGTTTAGATTCTAAACGATTGGTGAAGGTAAGCAACCAATCATAGATAATACAAGTAATATATCCAGATTGTTCTACAACAACCATTGACAACTCATTTGCCCAAGGGGTCAAAATACAAATATTGATTTATTTGAAACTAAAGAAAAAATACTGACAGGTTTATGAACTGAACATCATTAAAAGCATTTATAATGTTTTCAAAAATATTAGAAACTAATTAAGATCAAGCAATACAACAAAGCTAATAATTAAGTCATTTCATTTCAAGAGTAGAACAAAGCCCAATAACTAAAAACAAATAAAATGTTTAGCAAGTTAAATTGTTTAAAACACTCACTGGAGCATGATGCATACGAATGTCAAATCGAGACTGTGAATTTGCTATTGTAAGGACAACGTTTTCACGCTGGTTCCTTATGTTGTCTTTCTGCATATAAAAAATAAAAATAAAAAATAAGCGAGTAACTAGGAAAATTGCCAGTATGAGAAAGCAAGGTGTAGTAAAGACTAGATCACCTGTAACTATACAAAAATTATGTTCAAGTACAATTTTGATACTTAATCAAAAATTACTAAATAATTCCAAATTGCACTCACTCAACGACCCCAAACCTTTTTTTCTTTTTTGTTTTTTTTTTGGATTTTGTGGGAAGGGAAAAGAACTACTTGGCAACAAATGCCCCCGTCAATGTCCGTCACATGACAGTATCATAATACAATAGAAACATGACAGTAAGAACACATGTATACATGTGCAACTACGCATGTTAACGATCATAAACCACCTCAGTCAGCTACTAACTCAAGTTCTAAACTGAATCAGGCTTCCCTTTGACAAGCAAAAGTCTCAACAATTCAATCTACCCAAAATCAATGTAATCAGCCAAATTTTAGAGAGTGAATTATATTAAAAATTAATTTTCCATCCAACAAATTCTGCTTTAAACAGACATATAATAAACAGAACTTATAATGGACGTGCAAAAATGTACATTTATCAAAAACTAACTTGCTAAGACAAACGATATGTAAGTTAACTCTCGTCTAATTGATGTTCCAAAAGTTAATGACCAATGAATAAAATTCCAGAGAATTGTACTAAAATGTAAAAAATGAAGAAATAAAGAACTAGATAAGTCATCAAGCAATAAAAATCTGAGAAAAGACAAAGCTTATTACATTTATAATAACCCACCTAATAAACAGATGATAGAAACAAGCAAATAGAATTTATGCTAAGTGAAATTTCTACAGAGTGTTCAGTACATATTTCAGACCTGACAAGGAAATGAAAGAGTATGCAGACCTGAAAACCAAACACGTACTCCAAAAGGTCAAACATGTCTGCATCCCGTTGCCCCGATATTTCAAGATCAGCAGGAAGTCTAGGAAACTGCTCAGTATATCTAATTGCAGATATTGCACCTCTAACCTGCATAAATTACCAAATTTCAAAATTGAGACATAGATGATTTTAACCAAGCAAAGTAAACATATTGCAGCTTGGAAAATGTGCAATTAGTGTCTAAAACGTAGCATCATTGGCAACAATCCAAAGTAAAGTTGGAATACAGATAATAAGTTTTATGCAGAAGCATTCCTCGAACATGCTGTAAAAAAGAATTTCGTATCTTATTAAGATTTCACATACCTCTGGGAAAATTCCAATAGCATTGGTTAATGATGGTGCTTCCAAAGGAACGATATTGTAGGGTATGAGCTCCCCAGCTTTTTTAATTCTCCGTAGCTGAAAAACCACAGAACAAAGTTCAGTCCATAGAGTCATTCATGATCAGTACAGAATTTTTTTTTTTTTAATCTTCCAAAGTCTAACTTTGTTTAGATGCAACCAACAAAGAAGAGAATGGATGTTTAGTAAGCAGATCTTCAACATAACATGGACTATGATACCTTAACATTAATCAAAAGTTAGATTTTTTTTTTTATAGGAGACAAAGACTTTATTAATAAAAGGAAGAAAATACACCTGTGGACCAAAAGTCCACCAAAAACAAGCAACCAAAATGAAAACCTAAAGGCAAGAATGGAAGAGACAATCAACAAACAGCAGCGATCAAAAGTTAGATAACAGACAAATACCTCCTCCCTAATAAGTCTTCCAACCCCATCAGGATCTGCATCTTTGCTAAGAGCCTCCATAACCTCAATTAACGCCCTCAATGTAGAAAATACCTTTTTCATCTCCGATGACCTTAGTTCCAATCTGAAATAACCAAACAATTTATAATAATCATATTGTTGAAGCACATACAAAGGGAACCCATGAAGGTCCACCAAATTTTTCAAATACCATTTGTAATGCAAACTATTACAGTATTACTTACTTTTAAGTCAATATAATTTGGAGATGAGTTTTAAGTCAATATTAAAGACAGTAAGTAGCACATACAGGCTACGTCCAGAGCCTATATAAATTCAGATTATCTCATGAAAGGCATTTAGACTACTTCTTTACAAAAACAACAATGATAGCCTGACCGAAATGCATGATCCTCGGTAAACCTTTATATCAGAGCCATCCAAACATCAAGACCTCCGTAATACATAAGAATGACTAAAAATATCAACAAAAATGATGCAATATATCCTGTCAGCTGTCATTTTTAAAACCATTGTTCAGAATATCAACAATTATGAATTCATGTGCCACAAGGTTAAAGATTACATTTGCAATGATGACTATCCAATTAAATATGCTTCAAGATGCAGAACAAAGAAAGCAAAAAAAATAAAAAGGGAAGAAATACAATGATGCAAGTTTGATAAATTATGAACAATGTAAAGCCTCTACACATACACCTAACAAGCTAAGGTTTAGTACTACCATTGCATACTATAAACCAGATATTCACAAATTGCTTCATTCCAAATGAAAGAACTTTAATTTGCTTAGAATGAGCTGTGAGATCAGTGTCTTCAATTGAATCACATGCACCTAATGCTACACTAAATGACGACATAATTTGTGACCATTGATTTAAATGCAAAACAAAGTTTCATTTAAAAAGGAAGAGAATAAAACCCATTTATTATTATTACTGCATGCCAATTAAGGATGAGTAATAGATCTCTAAATTGTAAGTAAGCTAATAGAGCAGCACAAGTTGTCCATACTCTCCCAGGTTTGTCGAAAAAGCTCCAGACTCCCGCAAATCTTGTTCCTGTTTCTGGATATCATCCACTCTATGCCGTCTCTTGTAGATTTGGTAAAATTCCCACAATCGCTCGATGTCACGATTTCGATCTATTCTAGAAGCACCCTTTTTAGCAAGTTTTTGCTGCAGGATATAGTCAGCTCCTAATAAGTAAAGGTCAAATTCAAAAATAAATGCTGTAGAATATACACTGTGCACAAGCAGGAAAGCTAAACAACCATGTGGGATCATTGTATTCAAAATGGTAAAAGCACAAGGTTCTAGTTTAATGAATGTGAAAGTGTGACTGTGTGAGTGTATTTTTTTTTTTTTTTTGATAGGAAACAAAGACTTTATTAATAAAAGGAAAAAAATACACCTATGAACCAGAAGTCCACCCAAAAACAAACAAACAAAATCTAAGCCTAAAGGCACTATTGAAAGAAACAATCAACAAACAGCAACCTTCCAATCTAATAAAATAAGAGATAACGATAAAAGTGTGACTGTGTGAGTGTATGACTGAAAAAAAAAAAGTAATACCTTAATTATGGACATCAAACCAGTTTTGAACTGAAGAACACCCCTACCATGACTGTTCGGGTCCAAGTTTTGTGCCATAGAATACGCCTGCTCACACACTAAGATTGAAAAATAGAACTAGCTAAAATAAACCATCAAGGTTACAGAAATGAAACCATACAGATATATTAAATCATATAATCTGGAAAAGAAATGTTTGAAATCTCTGCCTAACAAAATAAACAAGTCATGCAAAGTTATATTCGCAAAAAGTCACATGCCTGGATGAAAGATTATCAGGGACAAATTAATAACAGTTATGGACAAAAAACAGGCCTGTCCACTAATGTTCATGATGAATGTTCAACACTACAACTAACCTGAATATGACCCAACAGCTTTATATATCCTAGCTCAAAGTGGAAATAAATGCACAGGTGATGATATTGCTCCTTATAAATGCACACACAAACTTTAAGTGGCAAGATAGTGAGCTCCAACTGGAAATACCAATAAATAAAACGTGGTTCATTCCTACATGCAACTTACCCTCTTTGCCCAATAAAAAGTAGAGAATCAGCGGTTCAAAAATACAGTGAATCACATATGATTGAATCCAACTTCGCCTCTGACTTTTTCATGGATATAGTTTGAATATGTTTATCGATGCAAAATAGAAACTGAACTAAAATAGAAGGGTGGCCCTCTAGCCTAGCTATAAGCAATGACTGAATAAAGCAGACCAGGGTCTTTCGAATGTACACACCTACCACAAAGCAAAATACAGTTGATACATGGATTAAAATTTTTCAGAAACTGAACTATACTCCTCGTCCTTGTGTCACTGTCTAGCCTCATAAATCAAGTTATTAGTTCATATTATGTTCAAACTTCAGATATGTTACTTATTCAAACCTAAGCCACAGGCAAGAATTTGGAGCAATTTCAATCCAGGACCAGCTTGAGCCTTGAGCACTTTATGCCCACTTTACGTCCAACACTTCTACTGTAGCTAAATGTTAAATTCCCAAAATTGCAACTAATTAAACCTGCTACTGCATATTATAACACATAATATTTCTTAATTCTTCATCTTTTATGAAGCATGTGTGCCTAAATTCAGTCTGAATCCGTCAACAAAAACATCAGCTCAAAAGCAGCCTTTTTCAATATGTTCCAAGAATTTTACTACTAGTAAAATACGCGCAAAACACAAAATATAATTATGTAAATCAGCTTTCCACCAACAATAAAAATTGGAAAAGCAAGAAAACATCAGCTCAAAAGCAGCCTTTTTCAATATGTTCCAAGAATTTTACTACTAGTAAAATACACGCAAAACACAAAATATAATTATGTAAATCAGCTTTCCACCAACAATAAAAATTGGAAAAGCAAGAAACATGATAATAACAGAAACATAATAACAATAATAACAATCTAAAACGCTGTTGCTTCTTAATTTCAATCTGAATAAAAGGCTAAGCGTCATTGAACCTCACATTCTTACAAGTAACGAGCCATAGTAATTGCAATATTTACATGATTCGATAACCAAATTCAATAACACATGGCTCAATTAGCTCAATTCGGCTTCATAACATAAATTAACACCAATCCGCGAGATCTAACAAGAAATCAGCTAGTTTAACAAAAAAAGAAGTGAAAAAAAAAAAAAAAAAAGCCTAATGATGAGGCACCAAAAATTGTAAACAAACAAACAAGTCAAAAACGTAGAAAAACTTACATATCCGAGCAACATTGGGGTTCTCATCTTGAATCTCGTCGGCAGCCTGTAGGATTGCATCTATGTTGGAGGAGCCGAGGGAAGGAGGGATGGCACCAGCGATCCCACTGCTGGTTCTGCCGTGTCCTTGTCCAGCAGTTCTCAGTTGCTCTCTCTTGAGCGTGGCTCGCACCAATCGCTCCCAGTTTTCGTAAACCCCAGTCATGGGATCTCAGGGTTTGAAACCCTAGGTTTTCGCTGACTCGGAAAGGTTCGAATTTGGCAGACTCCGATTCCGTGGAGCAGTATCTTCGCCGATGATTCTCCTAGAGCTAATTTTTGAACGACAAAATCCTTTTTCCCGTGTGTGAGACACTCTTCTTAACGTCGGAGATGAAACGGATTGCGAGTATAAATGAAACCCGGATCGCGGGAAAAGTAAAAGGACTATGACATGTAAATTACCGTTTTGTCCTTCTACTGGCCGCCGTTCGTTTAGTTTCCAAATTCAAAATGACGGTTTGGCTTACGTAAAGTAATTTGATTGGCTCGCGATAAATATCGGCAATGCGCGTGTTACACTGGAATGAAATGACCATGGGCTCTGGGTCTCAGGTCCGCGTACAACTTTTAAGACTACTTACGCGCTAAGAATATAAATTAATTTAATTTTGATAAAATAATATTGATAAAAATTTATTTTCTTTAAAAAATAATAATATTATCAAGTACATTTGACAAGAGCGGCATGGATCGGTTCGGTTTAATTTTGCCCGAACCAAGTAATCCTTTTCGGCATTGAAATCCTAACAGTCCAGACCATTGCTGGTTAATTCGACCCGAACTGAACACAAACAATTCTCCTAGGGAGTTGAAAAATTTTACTGACAGCAAAATCCTAGTGATCTCAGTTACTAATTATAAAAAAAATTGCAATAATGATCACTTACAAAAACCAAAATCAAAGAAAGAGAGAATGAAAAAACGAAAGGACGAAAACAAATAAACGAAAATGAGATTTCTATTTTAATTACCTGATGAGTAATTAAAACATCGAATATTTAAAAGACAACGAGAAAAGAAAACTTGTAAAACTAAGAAAACACAAGATAATAATTGTGTGTTTACTTCATGGATTGAGCAAAGGAAATAGGGAATGAGATTGATTAATGTTGTTTACTTGCTTAAAATCCATTTTGTAATGGGAATAAAAATATGGGTCTCACGTCAATTTGGGGTTGTGGAATGAGAATCTCATTCCCCCCAACTCACTTGGGAATCTCATTCTCATTCTTTTTATCAAAATAAAAAGTCTCTTATGCCCTTATTTAAAAAATAAAGAAAAATCTATTTTATTTGATGTTAAAAAATATATATATATTGTAATAAAAAACTGCACACCATTGATTTTCCATCACCAATTTCTTAATTATCATAATGGACTAATAAAAAATATGTAATTTTTTTTATTGTAATATACACTTTTTATTTGATATTAAAAAAACTACATATTATAATAAAAAACTGCACACAAACTTAGTAGACTATTAAAATAATATGTATTTTTTATTATAATTTACAGTTATTTATTTGATATTAAAAAAAAATGTATTATAATAAAATACTACACATTATTATAATTAATCTATAATTTTAATTAAGGGTATTTTTGTAACTTATAATTAATCCATTCTAATTCCAAAGTAAAGTAAACATCTCAATGGGAATACTACTGATTCCAATTTCGATTCCTGTAGTTGAAGTAAACAATTTATTCTGATTCCGATACTTCATTCCGATTCCAAATCATTCCGATTCCAGATAATTTTGATTGCTATTCCGATTTCACCGAGTGAAGTAAACGCACCACAAGTGTGTAGTCCCTTCAAGGAAGTGAGACGACGAGAGGACGGAGTCTGTTGACAATGAAAAAATATAATGATTGAGATTCTATAGAGAAAATAAGAAGATACATAGATGGTATATATGGTCTCAAAAAATTTTATTCTTCCTTCTATATTTCAGTTCAGGTCGGGTGCAAGATCCAGACCTAACATGAACAAAAAATACTGACCCACATCTATTTGGTTAGGTTCGAGTCAGTTCAAATCAGATCTATCTCATTTATGCTTGCCCCTAGAAATTAATAACAGTAATATTGATCCACTTGTTCACGCTTCACATGGTTGTGAACTTAAGACTGATGAGATAAAAAAAAACAAAAGAAAGATTTTGCTCGCACATGTGAAAAGCTGTCCCATTAGGAATAAAATATGGCCAAGTGGCATTACCCATTTTTGAGTGATTCTAATTGTCTTTTCCATTTTCATTTTTTATATCTAAAAAACAAATGTCTTTTTTGAAACAATATGCAACGTAGGTATCGGTATGTGCATCTTCTCATCGTCAAACTAATGAGTTTTAGGGCGTGTTTGATGTAAACCGCATGAATTTTCAAGTAAAGCTCCTGGTACTAGATTTTTTTAGAGTAAAGTTTTTATTTAAAATAAAAATTTTTGTAAGAAGTTTAATGTTGTTGATTTTTTTTTTTTTAAATAATCGATGGTTTAAGAAATTACGAAAAAGGCAGTAAATAATAAAAGAGTTATGCATTTAGAAAAGATGTCTTAATATTTGTTAAATATAATAGGAGTATTTGGGATAATTTATATATTTTAAAATGGTACAAAATTTTAGTCTCTCTTAATGCACATAAAAGGTTTTTTAATATTAAAAATATTTCTTTCAAGTTGATGCCAAACAATTAAATAAGATTTCAAAAGGAATTTATTAATATTTATGGAAAAAAAATTATCTTATTAAAAATTTAACGTAGTTGGCAAAAAGGAATTTATCACATGATTTTCTAAAAAAAAGTATACATATTTAAAATTAATGATGTTAAATGATATATTTGATATTTCA
The DNA here is from genome assembly GCA_022984855.1 of Dimocarpus longan. NCBI lineage: Eukaryota > Viridiplantae > Streptophyta > Magnoliopsida > Sapindales > Sapindaceae > Dimocarpus > Dimocarpus longan. The sequence goes on from CM041024.1 coordinate 11,265,013, forward strand.
AAGGTATATCAAATGAAAATATTAATTTTTCATTTTTAATATGTATATAAAATAAATGAGTATTGTAACAACTTTTTTGAGTGACAATGGATCGTCCCTTGAATATTTGACTGGATGGTAGACTTACTTTTCCAAGCTTTATGAAGAATTATTCAATCTTTTTATGACGTGGTTGAACTTTACCTCAGGATCAATCATTTAAATGTAAATGTTTAAGGAATACTGGCCTTTATTTTCCTGGTAAACTGATATTCTCGGTACGATAACATCAAGTCTCGCCACGTGGTTTGAACTTTTGACAGACTAGTTTCACTTTAATGCATGGGCCAAGGTGTTGGATAGTAAAATTTTATCATCCATATAAAAGATAGACGGTGTAGATGAACGTAATTAAAATCAACTTAAAAGATAAAAATAATAATATAGGAAAAAAAAAATACCAAAATGTCATCGATCTGGTTAGTTAATCATATGTGGTTCCAAGTTTGAATTAGACCATCACTGACCATCTATCTATCAACAATTGATTCTGTTAACGTCGAAAAATGGTTTCCTTAGTCAACGAGGTTGTTTTCGGGCCCAAACTGCAGTTTCGGACAGATAACAGAATGCATGCAAAGCAATGAGAATGAGGAAGAGAGGTTAGAGACGAGGAGGAGGAAACACAGAAGATTTTTAGAGTGGTTCGACCCAAAAAGATGCCTACGTCCACTGTTCACTCTCTCACTATTTTGGCAGAATAACGACACTCAGAAATCAGATCATTTTACAGTAAAAATCACCCCTTATTTATAGAGGAATGGGACATGCTACAGTAAAACATAATAAGATAAAAGTAAACAGTTAACTACAGTTACACTGACAGACAGCATTTAATGCGCTGGAATCTCAATTAATGCGGCTAACAGTGCATTAAATGCGGTCGAAAATACATTAAATGCTGTCGAATCCGTCGCATCCGAGGTTTGCTCAAGGGAAATTCCTGATGACCGGGTCGGATATGCAATGATGGGTTGTCAAAATCACGGTCACAGCTTCTAGCGGATATAGCGTGCATGGTACGTCTTGGAACTGTACTCTACATGACGCTGTTGACTTTTGTTGACCCGAGACTCTCAGGAACGAGGCGGATTGATTTTCCGGCAGACTGAGTACCGAATCAGGTGGGAGAATAAGAGGATATCTGAACAGTCTATCTAGTTGGAGAGTCGAGGAGGCGGATTATGAGTCGGCATGTCCGCCGTTGGTCGTGGCGATGAGGCGGACGATATCATGCATGAAGAAATCAGTACGCGGCCACGCTCAGAGATTAGCGGTCAGCTCAGTCAGAAAATCTCGGACGAGAAGGGCTTGTTGGACATCTCTGACGGATGGCTCCGCTTAGGGAATATCTCGGTCTGGGCAGGATTGATGGAGAGGCAGACGGCCGGTCATGGCGGACAATCTGGCGAGCAGGCTTAGCTGTCACGGATGGCGGCCAGCGGCAAGTCTGAAAGATGAAAGCCAACGGTCAGCGATAAGGACCAGTGGTCAAACTTCAGCAAATAAAGCTGACGGAGAACACGGCGATCTGAATGGCGGAGAAAATAGCGGTCACAGCCAGCTTTCAGAATAGGCGGTCTGCGGTTAGAATGAGCGGTCAGGCTAAGCGATAGCGATCAGCGGTCACAACAAGCGTCCACTGATGGGCCCCCTCTGCGGGAGAATGGACCGGAGTGATAACGGATAAATTGGGCTTCTGGGCCACTGGACCTGCACTGTAGGTCTATCTAGGCCCGATTATCCTGATCGCTAATTTATCCATAACAGATTCCAACTTGGATTCATATCAATGTCTGGGATGAAAATCTAAATCTATCTAGAAATCCAAATGTCGATATGGGTTTTCATTATAAACCCAAACGCTGGTTTGAGTTTCAATATGGTGATGATCGCAACCAAATTGTCAATATGATTCATCACCAGATCGACAATTTGGCTTAGATCAGTAACCATATTGACAATTATCTTGTGTGAGATCCGTATCAATGATGATCTGATTATCAAATCGTCACCAATTTGTTTTTTATTTGATTTTGTTATATTTATATTGATTTTTTTTTTAACTTGATTTTAATTATGTTATATATTCACTATCTATCTTTGAGATGAACGATAAAAATTTATTTTTTCTATTTTCTACTTTAATTATATTTTTTACCAGGACGAAGGAGAATTATCTTTTTTCTTTAAATTTTTATTTACTTTTATTTTTATTTATAATTACTTTTAATCGTATATTCACATGAAGATTATCAAAATTGCCTTTATTGATCAAAGTTAACTTAATGTTTGACTAACAGTGAACTGATGACAGAGACTATTTAGATCAGTTTTAGAAAATTTTGGGAAGTTTGGATAGTCTTGCAATGTATAGTTACAAATTTAACCGTTTCCAAAAATATAAAGACAAAAATAAAATTTGTTTTTTTTTTAATCTCATATTTACTATAATAATTCAAAAGGCTATTTATAATTTATATGAAAACGTCCAAAAATTGCTCCACACAAACTTTACAAACACATAATAAAATGATTAACATGAATTGAATTTGTAATTTACATTATTCAGTTAATCTTTTTATTAATCGCCAATACGGACGGTCTATGGTTTATAGTTTGGTGAATACGTAGAATATAAATAATGTCCAATGCGGCTTATCAGCTTAAAAATGTTTCATGCCTAGAAGATAGAAAAATGGGACTCGTATGGGATATACAATGTTTTGCAGATGTACGATGATTATAATTCGATATGGTTATTCTATTCCACTTCCTTAAAAGAATAGAACTTCTTCTAAAAAAATAATAATAATAATAATAAAATAAAGAACTTAAATAAAAATACTTACAAGCATGGCAATATATTTATATAAAACTATAATCCCTAACATATGCAAAGTAAAATCCAATCCACGAAATATTTTGAGCCATGAACACTATCATTGCGGTAAAAATCATAATGCTAGACGAACCATTATAGTTGGGCACAAAGAGGGAGGTCATAAGCGTCAATACCGATTTTTAAAAGAAATGAAAAAAGATATACCGTAGAATCATAACATTAACGTAATACAATCCTAATTGAAATGCATGCATTTATCTCGTACATTATGAGCATTATAATGCGAACAGCAATTAAAAAATATTGTTAGAATTGAAATTTCAACTCCAATGACTTTTTATTTTATGGTGTAAATATTGACATCTAAATATGTGTTTTATAGATCCATTTTTGTTAAAAAAATTTATTACAAAACCATCTTTAATTAAACAGCATCATTATAAAAATATCACTGAATAAAATGACAAGACCAATTAATTTGATTAAAAATAAATAAATGCAGTATAAACTATGCCCGTAGAATATTAAACCTAAATTCTCAAACTAATAAATAAAAAAATAGTTACTTTGGAGGATTCCAATCACAAAAATTGTGCATTTATTTAGATTAAACCGATTTTTGTTAGACTACATGGACAGTAATACAAAGCTCGTAGTAGAAATTGAAAGACAAATTGAACATCCATAAAAAATACCACAGATCCTTTTTAAAGATGTCAGCAGCTGATATATTGCTCGATTTTGGTCACGTTACTTTACTAATTATAGTCACAGTACCACCGATGATGGTTCCATCAAAATTTACTTTCCATGGCATGCATATATAATGAAATTTAAAAGTAAAAATTGTTAACAGCAAGCCACTTTTATTCAGTGAAATTAATGGCAGCCACTTCTTTCTTTTATTTTTTAAAAAAGTTATCCATATGTCAAATACTCAAATGCACAGGAGTGATTGAAAATTAATATTTATTTTCTAGTAAAATTTAAATTTTGAAAAAGAGAATAAATCTTGAATTACGGTCTTGGTGTGATGAATGACTATTAAATCCCTTAAACTTATATTTTATATTTTTTTAAACTATTATGATTAAGTTACGTTTGATGGACAAATATACGTTTAAAACCCACAACCTAATTATATAAACGTGAGAGACATATTTTTAAGTTGTATCTTATTAGTAAAATATATTTTTAAAAGACATGTTATTAATTTTTTTTAAATAAAGTTTTTATCAATTATAGACTCTAAACAACTCTCTATATAACCATAATAACTGTGCTTAAATATATGCACATCGAATAGTTATATATATCTTTATCCATCTTAATATTTAGATTCAAGTGTCACCAAATTGATTTTATAAATTTGAGTGAATATTCCCACTTATTATGGAAATAATCATCCTCCATTATCAAAATAAATATTTCGACGGAATAAATAAATATTGATATTAGATATAAAACAGATTTTGATGGCGATGTTCCATGCTGAATTTATCCATCGGGTTGATATTTGATATGAAAGTAATTATGATTTTTTTTTGAAAGAAAGTGATCATGATTTGTATCCAATTTAGTGGCAGAACCACTGGTTGTTATGGTTCATAATTATGAATTGTCCCAAAAAAAAAAAAAAGACTGAAGCGGTGCGTTCTGGGACTCATGAACGGCGCCCGTAGTTAAAAAACAACCTCATTTCGAAATTCACAGTTGGCAGCAAATCTTTAACAAAAACAAAGAGGCATTGCTTTCTCGAAGAAGACGATCAAGACGACTCGTAGTCGCGGAGCCGAAAACGGTTTGTTTTGAGCTTCAGCCTCATCACAATATCTTTACGATAAAAAAAACCCTAACACGATTCACACCAGTTGAAAGTTCAGCAGCACCCCAAGACTCAAGTAAGTTCACTTTCAACCACCGATCCTAATTCAGTCTCAGTGAAAATGTGATATTCATTTTGCCAACTTCTTGAATGATCACTTGCTTCCAGTGTCACATAGGTTTCTTTTAATTTATGATAACTTATTAACTTTTCCTCGCAATACGGCAACGGTGATTACTGCTAATTGATTGCTTGCCTCTTTTTATGTTGAATTAATTTCACGAATTTAAGTGACATTGTAAAGAGTATCAATTTCGTTTATTTGCGCGCTACGAGAATGGATACTTCGTTACAGTTGTGAGGTAGTTGATGGTTTTTCTTGGTTTAGGTCATGGCATTCTCAGAATCATCGGGCGCAGAGTCAATGCAAGCCAACAACGGTGCGAGGAAACCTCGGATTTTACTAGCTGCAAGTGGAAGTGTGGCTGCTATAAAGTTTGGGAATCTCTGTCATTGTTTCTCAGAGTGGGCAGAAGTAAAAGCCGTAGCCACAAGGTCCTCCTTGCACTTCATTGATAGAGCAGCAATTCCCAATGATGTGATCTTTTACACTGATGAGGATGAATGGTCCCGTTGGAGCAAAATAGGGGATAGTGTTCTTCATATTGAGCTTCGTCGATGGGCTGACATTATGGTTATTGCTCCTCTGTCAGCAAATACTCTTGGCAAGGTATCGTTTGTGGTTTCTTCAAATTCATATTCATTTCGTGTTTCCCATTTTAGATGACATTAGGGCATGTGAAGAACACATGTTACAATCAACTACTTGTTTCACACTTTCACTTAAGTAGATGAAGACTGTAAATGTTTAGTACCCTTTCGTTGTTGTTAGGTGAAACTTGAGAGTGATGAGGAAAAGAAAATAGCTTCAGTTGTTTTATTCTTTTGCATTTTTTTTTTTCCATTGAGAGAATTAAAATGGACCAGTGATATCTTGGTTGCTAGTGCTGATCATCAACATATATTAATATCATTGCAATAAAAGATGATTCATTGATATGGGGTATGAATATTGATTTGATCATCTGTCCACGCTTTCTTTCAGTTGCGGGACATTTATGTCTTGTCGTGTTCTTACATGTTTGTCATGAATGTATCGGTTTTCATATTTTCTCCTCCTCCGGGTAAGCTTGCTATGTCACTGCAATCAAGTTGATTGACTTTGTTCTAGACCATACCAAGATTTCAAATTAAGTTTAAAAATGAAAGAACTAGCAAAATAAGACCAGACTTATGCATGCTAATATATGGATGCTTTTTAAGGTAGATAATCTTGATTAGTTGCGTGCATGTAGATTGGTACTACTTTTCAGTCTGACTGTGCATTCTGCTAGGACTGCATATCGTTGCAATTAACATGCTTCCTAATTCTCATGATTGTATTTTAACTGCTTATATTTATTTTGATCATTAGTTGATTCAATTAACTAAGATCGACTACCTTTCTGTCTCAAAAAAATTAGAAAAAAATAAGGTTAAAATTAGAAGTAATAAATCATGGTGCAATTTTTAATTGTCACTTCTTTTGTTTTAGGCATAAAGCAAAATTCTGGAAGGACTGTGCTTATGTTGATTATGCTACTGCTTCACATAAGCATGTTTGAATTTGAGTCATAAGAAGTATGATCACGGATTACTGTCTTCTATACCTGCTAAGAATGACCTCCCTTGACTTACTATCTAATGCAATCTTTGCTATTGTGACATGGTGTTTTTTTGTTATAATCGTCTTTTGATTTGGTGTAGTTGTGATTTTGACTCTTCAACCAATTCACATGTATATTGTAGATAGCTGGAGGATTGTGTGACAATCTGCTAACATGTGTTGTGCGTGCATGGGACTACAACAAACCACTCTTTATTGCACCTGCTATGAACACATTCATGTGGACCAATCCTTTCACAGAGCGCCATCTTATGACAATCGATGAGCTTGGGATTACACTTATCCCACCCGTGACAAAAAGGCTGGCATGTGGAGATTATGGTAATGGTGCAATGGCCGAACCTTCTTTGATCTACTCAACTGTGAGACTCTTTTACGAGTCCAGGAATCAATCAGGTGATGGAAAGTTGGTTAATTTGGCTTTAGCAGAATCCTGAACATGTTGCTGTGGCCATGTCTATGCTTTTACCCGCTTAAGTAGACAACTAGATCATGTACATCAGTGACACTGATTTGCTAATTTGCATATTGTAATTTGTTGCATAAGTGCTGCGGTTTGTGGTATGGTTGAGTGTGTTAGCGTGTTGTGGAATAGCAAGTGGGGAGAAGCCGGAAGCAAAAGGTGGAAGTTAGGAGGAGGGCGTATCCAGTGGTTTGCTTACAATGTCCATTATTTTTCTAGTAATTGTTCAGGAACCTTCTGTTTTGAAAATTCTTGGTTGACATGAATGATGAAATAGGAGCTTCAACCACCATGTCGGTTTCTCTCTCATCTTAGTTCCATTGTTGGCCAAGTGTTCAATGTGTTACTTTGTAGTTCCTAGTGCCTTAAGTCCAGCAACCCCAGTAGCAGTGTGGTGTTGTTTCCACATTTATAGTTATAATGGCATGGATTGGAGCACTAGTCCATGTGCATTTATTTAAAGCTGTATTGTCTAAAATATATCATTCTTGATGTCATCAATGCTTGGTGTGTTTGTACGATGGTAACTGGTACGCTTTAGTGGCAATTGGCAATAGAAAGTCGTTTAATGCAAAGACTGGATAAAACTTTGGGGTTCTAGTAAACCAGTAAACCATATGTAAGCTTACAGTTTTAATCCAATGATAACGTTATATCTTTGTTAATTAAAAAGAGAGGTTCCTTTACCCCGTTAAAATAAATAAGTAGGACATTGCAAGTTAGTTCTCAATCCCATAAGTTAAAAGGTAAGGCCACCCTCTTAAACGGGAACTTCACTGCCGCTAGGCCATTTCTAAGTGTCGTCATGTCTTACGTTAAGAGAGAATCTCAAATAAGTCCGGACCACTATTATGACAGATTGGAACACGGTATATCAAATGAAAGTTTCGCACAATGTGGCGTGATTTTGATGATTTAAGTATGATTTTCTATGATTTTGACGTGTATATTGGTTTCGTATAAAGTGCTATACTTAATTACTTATAGCTGTTGGGGAGCTACAATGGTGGGGAGGAAAGGAAAGTCTCAGTCGCTTAGAATTAGTCGGGTCAGTATCATGCCCTATAATATTCACCAAATCAAGCATGTCTACTTATGGCGGTAGTTGTCATAGATAACAATCTACGTGGAGCACCGCACAAGAATTCCAATGCTACTGATGGCGAGAATAATATAAAGAAATGACATCAAATTTGATTAAATGACTAAAACATTGACAAGACCGTACAACCTTTTCTTCACCACAGAGAAGGCTTTTTCAATTTCAGCTCCAATGTCAAATAAATCACCGTCGATCGGGGAAACAGTTGGTGTGGGACAATGCTCATTGAAGGCTTCAACTACTTTCGCAATCTCTGGCTGCGAATTCATTATCCAACTTCCCATTTCGTACCTGTGCAGCAGCATCTTCCTTTAATTTTGTGTCCCATTGTGGGCCGACAGCCTTCCATCGGGCCCGAAGCAGCATTCTTTTTTCCAACTACTTTCCCAATCTCTGGCTGTGAATTCATTATCCAACTTCCCATTTCGTACCTGTGCAGCTGCATCTTCCTTTTGTGTCCCATTGTGGGCCGATAGCCTTCCATCGGGCCCGAAGCAGCATTACATGTTGTTTTATGGCACCAGTGGCTCGTTCTTCGTTGAATTGAACCGGCGGTTGCCTGCTTGATACGGATATATACCAACAATCATGTTCATAACTCTCAACTGTTTGCACAACACTGATTATTTGTTGTGCCATTAATTAATAATGCAGTTTTTGGCCACAAGGCAATTTAGACGGGCTCATTTAAGTTCTAGGTAATTTCTTTGAAGTACAACCGAAATTTCGTCCCAAATTATACAATTTAATGTTAATTGATCTTTTGCGTCACTTTCCTATTTTGAAAAAAATAAATTGTAAGTACGTATTTATCATTACAAAATGATTAGAAATATCAAATATGAAATATTTTTACTTAAAAATAAAAAGAAATATTTTCAATATAAAAGCCAACGGCGATTGAAAGAGGCAGAGAGCTAGACTTTGAAGCACTGAGAGAATGGCTCGCTCGTTTACTCGTTTGTCCTCCAATGTTGGCATCATCACAGTCATCAACATCTTCATGCTCTGCTCTTTTTTGTTTTGTGTCTCTACTGCTATAACTAACACGATAAACCCACCTCCTTTCAAGAAGATCTATGCCTTTGGTGACTCCTTCACCGACACTGGCAACACCAAGTCTCTCACGGGCCCTAATGGTTTTGGTCATGTCTCAAACCCTCCATATGGCAGCACCTACTTTCACAAGCCAACCAACCGATACTCGGACGGACGCCTAGTCATTGACTTCGTAGCTCAAGCACTGTCCTTGCCCTTCGTGCCACCTTACCTTCATAACAAAAACAATGCGTCTCGTGGACTTAACTTCGCTGTTGGTGGCTCCACAGCAATCAATCATGCTTTCTTTGTTAAAAACAACCTCAGTCTTGACATCACTCCTCAGTCCATCCAAACTCAGCTTCTTTGGTTCGACCAGTTCTTGGAGAGACAAGGGTGTAAAGGGACAAACTATTCAGGGCCAGAATGCCAAGCAATTTTCGATGATGCTTTGTTCTGGGTTGGTGAAATCGGTGTCAATGATTATGCATACACCATTGGATCCTCTATATCTGGTGACACCATCCGGAAACTTGCTATATACAGTTTTACAGGGTTCCTGCAGGTAATAACTGAAAAACTGATGGTAATATGTCCTGTCTTGTGATCAATTAATTTAATGGTTGTTTCATGTGCAGGGATTGTTGAAGAGGGGCGCCAAGTATATTGTTGTCCAAGGTCTACCATCATCAGGATGCTTGCCACTGGCCATGTACCTGGCTACTGAAAACGATAGAGATGATTTAGGTTGTGTAAAGAGTGCAAACAATCAAACCTACACCCACAACGTTGCTCTTCAAGCCAAGTTACAGGACCTGAGGAGGCAGTTTCCTGAAGCTGTCATTGTATATGCTGATTACTGGAATGCATACCGCATGATCATGAAGAATCCGATCAAGTACGGGTTCAAAGAGTCTTTCAAGGTTTGTTGTGGATCAGGGCAATCTCCCTACAACTTCGATATGTTTGCTACATGTGGCTCGCCTTCTGCGAAAGCCTGTCCAAACCCTTCTCAGTACATCAACTGGGATGGAGTCCACCTCACTGAAGCTATGTATAAGGTGTTAAGTGACATGTTTATCAATGGAACTTTTAGCCAACCTCCGTTCAGCTACCTGCTGACCATGAAACGGCATCAGGGATGATTCATATATATGTCATTGAAAATAACTCAAGCATTGATGTTACTTGTACTGAGACCTTCACGTTTGAGAGTTTGCATTTTGAAAACTTTTATGTACAAGTAGAATTAAGGAATTTTGATTTGTGAGAGATGCTTGCTTTGGTGTCTCTTCTTCTATTTCTTTCTTTGATGATCTCCTTTTCACTCGGATTTATAGTACATGATTCGGTTTAAAGATATCTTTTAAGTTTTAAAGGTAATTAAATACAGCACCAGCACAACGTCAGAACCAACCAATGGATTGCCTTTTTTTTTTTTTTTTTGACATATATCTCGTTCATATTACAAGACCAATGGATTGCTATTGACTGCCATTTCTAAAATAGCTCTAAGAGAAATCTAACTATGACGGAGATATAATTAGATGAAATGCATTAAAATACTATTAAATACATGCAAATACTCTGTGACAGATCTGTTTGAGCCTTCTTTAATACTTGATTGAATGTTCATTACAGTAAGCATTATATGTATTCACACTCACAGCATTGCCACGACTTATTCTTCTCCACTTAAAGGATACTAATATGATATTATTTCTATTATGAGAAATGTTTGATGGAGGCTCGCAAAAGCAACTATCATATTGCAGCCACCTTGTAATGACAAAATGGAACAGATTTTCTTCTTTGGTCCTAATTGCAAGAGGTACCAGTGCTAGATAAAACTCTCCACTCCTCTTGTCGCACATTGGTTTTCTGCAGACGAAGATCTATTCGATTCTTTTACACGTTTCAACAAGTCCCTACATATAAAACTTTCTACTCATCTTGTCACACATTGGTTTTCTACATACGAAGACCTATCCAATTCTTTTAAGTTTTGACAAGTTCTTAATTAATATTGTAGTTTAATTTCACTGTTCTTACCTTTCTAGTTTAAGAATGTTAACCAATTTGCTTTGGAATAATGGTGCACTCTCGCCCAACTACGCTTGTCAATAAAATGAGAGGCAGGTTTGAATACCTCTATTTATAAAAATTATAATTTATAAATAGTCCACAATTATAGTCTCACTAGTTTATGGATAGTTTTTCGTATCTATTAAGAAGTAATAGTAATAGTAATAATAATTTAGATTGTATCTCAGAGTTCTAGATCGTTAGATCCTTATAATTGTAATATATGTTTGTACTACAAAAAAAAGAGGACAAATTGTACAAACCTCCCCTAAGATTTGGTGAAATTGCACAAATATGACGAAATTTGGGTAACTCACATTGACCTCCCTTAAGATTTTAAAAACTCAGCACCAACCTTCCCTACTGTTAGTCAACCGTCAATCAACCTTCATCATGTCAAAATTATCAAGGGCAAAATGGTTAATATACACCTTATAAAAATTTTAATTCAATATATATTAAATAAATAATTAATTAAAAAATATTTATTTTTAATTAATAATTCTATTAAACCCTCCATCATCTTCTTCTGCATCTCCCACCTCTCCATGATCATCATCTTCTTCTCCATTTCATAATTTTTATTCATCAAAATCATCATTTCCATCATTTTCATCAAACTAACATCACACAAATAAATCATCATCATCAAACCAAACATGAAATTAAAAAAAAAAAAAAAAAAGCTCCAAAGACCAGATCTGGTCGTCGAACGCTGGAGACCAGATCTGGTCTCCTGGTCACCGTCTGGAGACCAGTGGTCTCCGACGATGGAGACCCGCCGGAGACCACTGGTCTCCGGGTGCGTCTCCAGCGATGGAGACAATCTCCATCGCTGGATGCGACGTCTCCGACGATGGAGACGACGTCTCTAGCAATCGCTGGAGACGGTCTCCAGCGTTGGAGATACTTTGGTCTCCAGTGTTTTTTTTTAAATTTTTTAATTTTTTAAAATTTTAAATTTAATTAAAATAAAAAGTTTGAGTTTAAATTTGATTTTGAGGGTGTTTTAGTCTTTTTGTGTTTTTAACAATTGATCGTGTGAATTCAACTGGGATTGACTAACAGTAGGGGAGGTTGGTACTGAGTTTTTGAAATCTTAAGGGAGGTCAATGTGAGTTACCCAAACTTCGTCATATTTGTGTAATTTCGTCAAACCTGAGGGGAGGTTTGTGCAATTTGCCCAAAAACAAAAAATGGACGTTAACCAATTTAATAAAAACTTCATTCATATCATTGGGCACAAATTTCAACATTGAACCGTTTTCTCTCAAACTACTCGATTTCAACAACCACGGAAGCAATATCAAATTGTCTATAGACAATTCCGCGCCCAAAATAGCACGGCATTAACAAGACAATTTTGCACACTGCCTCACCACACAAGCGACAATAGTTCCCTTGTCAATTCGTATAACTGGGGAATTTACACATGCCTCTTAAGAATTTTTCTGTAAGAATAAATCACTGAAGATACACCACCTTATTTTACTAGCCAAATTAACAGCCGCATCTTTTCTGTAGCAATCAACAGCTTAACAGTCCTCACACGACAATCACATATGAATATCCTACAGACTATGTAATCCTATCAAAATATTTATGCAGTGAGGCACAGAGAAACTTTAATTGTGGATATATAATCGACTGAAGCATTTTCGAATGCATAAGTAAAGCAGAAAGCCAGAAAATTAAAAGAAAGGCTCCTCATTCATGCATTTGTGATTTGGAGGCCTTGTCAACCATGGGAAGAGATCAATATCTGAAGCACTTGATTCTGGGATCGAGTAAACTAGGATTTGAATTACTATTTGGAAGCAGCTGGAAAACTTGTTTCAAACTTAACATCAAACAATTTAAACAGAATAAATGCTACACATGGCTAAGTCAAAAAGAAGTGCACATGCATCTATTAGCCTGCAATTGTTAACCGAATAAGCATTATAGCTATTATGCTTCATAAAGTCAGGTCAGTGTCTGAACAAGCACAACCCAAAAATTTCTGATCAAACAAGCTGTTTCTTGTTTATGCTATGTCATACCAAGACAGCATATGTCAAAAAACTGAAGCATATGGTGAGTTTGAAGAGATAATACATGTATCTCGTAACCTAATCTACAGCATGTATTACTTCACTTGTTTCATCAGCCAACAAAATGCTGGAAGTTATACTGTTGACAGCAGACATAATTTACCGATGCTAATAAGTTTCTCAAAAGCATATGATAGAAGTGTTACGCAGACTCAAACTTAACCCAGTGCTTCTCTTTGTTTATTCCTCAGAAGAGTTGATGCAAACCGTGACCAAGTTAATATTAGTTATTGGCTCTTATAAACAGAGGATACACAATCTTTTGTACAAATATCAAGTGGGAGTGAGGTTTTCATTGTTAAACCTCACATTGACTCTACATGCATGTAATGCAGACCAATTTTCTCTCTGTACATCATTCATCCCCTCACAAAGACTAGATCAAGTACTCGTAATACATTAAAAATAGAGCATCAGGGATGTCCTTTGGCAGGTTATTAATATAAAGATAGAAGCGCAACATGTCCTCGCTCAACACAGTTTGAGTGTCAATCACATCATTATTGCATGTGAGAACCCACAAATCTCCTGAATTGACTCTCTTTATGCTTCCTCTGCAAAACGGGCAAGATTCTGATCTCGTGTTCCTGCCACATATTGGGAGAAAACAAGGAGTGGTAATGGTATATGAATAAATCTTTTTACCTCTATGACAACATTAATAATGACCATGTTGGAAAAGAAATATGAAGGAATGAGGCCCCATATACCAGTCATGATAGCAGTTGATACACATTGCATGGCAGCAGCTTGGCAAGACCACTTTGGCGCATGGCTCCAAGCAGATTCCACATTCATCTTCTCTCTCCAGATCAATGTCTGAAACTTTTCTTTTATCCTCTAGTCTCTTCCTGACAAGCATCTCAAACCCTGGACCTCCATCTTTAGACATATCCACCTCGGATGAATCACTACAGAGACGCTGAAGATACGGCAATATAACAGCTGCAGTAGTTTTAGATGTAAAATAACCACGTGAACCAAATTTAAACCCACAAACTGAATCCAAATAAAATATTAAGAGAATATTGTTACAGAATGAATTGGTTTGATATATAAAATCAGAATTCATGTAAAATTTGCAAATGACTGGGCACAGGACGCCTGAGAAATTAAAATGCTAAACGGTGGCACAGGAGAAGGTAACATACTGTAAAATTCCCTAATGGTAGCTTTCCTTCCAAATGAGGAAATATTTGGCCTCCCATCTGAGCATACCTTATAAACAAAAAATCCAAATTTCAAACCTCTAAATTCATTCTTCAAAACAAGTAAGAAATAGCAATTGGAAACAAACCCACAAAAGCAAGCAAGAAGAAACCAACCTTATATACAACAACATGATAGAAAAGGTTTAAGTAACTTGAAAGTAGACAAGTACACGGGCAATCCATCCATTGTAACAGAAACATTAAAATGGGTGCAAAGTGATTATAGACCAATTTCATCTGCAGACCAAAACCACTTTTACCTCTTGGAATTGAAGCTGCACTGGAAAACATAATTTAATTTCAGAGTAAATCTTTGTAGCAAAAAAAGTAATTTTTAAGTGGCCAACACTGCCAGTACCGAAGCGAGTGGTTCAACAGGAACAAGGTTGATGAAAGTAAATGACAACAAATTTGAAACAACACAGACTTTAGCATGACAGCCTTCTGCACTTGCAAGTCATTGTGGGCTGATACTACCTACACTAATTGTCCTTCAAATTACAAAATTTTCCCACAGTTAACATCGAATCACATGCTTCGCAATTTCTTTCAAATTTTACCTGAAATGAAAAAATTAATGATTCCTCTTTGATTTTTTTTTTTTTTTTTATCATTATTAAAGAGGGTGATTTCATCTAAAGCAGAAGTCAAACAGAAACTGAACAACTCTTCATTTAAGAATCCCAGTCAGCTATGTGATTTTCTGGGTTTACATAACACAATAATAAAATAGAAAAAAAATTATAAACACACTCAAATTGAGCATCAAACAAGCACCAAAACACATGCATGAACATAAACGAAAAACAAAAACAAAAATAGACCTAAAATCAACAGAGAAACAGAGGCAAAGGGACTAACAGCATATTGGCTTGTTGAATATCAGCCTCGAGAATCTTAAGGGACTCTTGGTAAGAGGGCCTGGCACCAAGCTCATAGTAATCCATTATCTCTTTTGACTTGAAACTAAAACTTCAATAATTTCCAATTTTGAAGCAAACTAAACTAATACAGAAACTGGAACTTGTGGGTCAAAAAACTAGGTGGTCATAAGAATGGAAAAAAAAATAGACAGTTTCTTGTTTGTTGAACAAAAACAAAGAGGCAATTTAAAGGGGTGTTTGGCGTCTAGGAGAAGCAGTAACTGACAGTCTGGTAAGCAAAAAACCTAGTCTTCCTTAACGACATTAGAGTATGAATTGGTCTTCAAATGAGTTTGCTTTTGAATTTTGATTTCTTTCCCTTTTTTTTTCTTCTTCTAATATTTTATTCAAACTAATAAATCATCCAAGAAGATTCAATTTTTGACCCTGTTAAAGTTGGGCCTTTGACTGCTTTGGATGAGCAGTAATGAGTAGGCGTTCCAATCACTTCATATAATCATTTTCTGGTCAGAGGATGGTAGAAATTAGACAAGTTGCAGGACAGCATGCCTTCATTAATTTTTGGCATAATTTCAATTGGATCACTAACATTTAATGTAATTTTATCTTTTAAACCATATATAAATGCATTTTCACGATACATACTCGCTATAATTTATTTATTTATTTATTTTAAGTAATTTTCTTTGAAATAATCCTTAAAAAAGATGTAATATAAAAAAAAAATTGTGCCCATCAAATGGTCAAACTTATATTTCTTTAAAATTATTTCAAAAAAATAAAATTTAAAAAAGAAAAAATAAAAATAGAAAAAGGAATTAAGATCTCCCCATCAACAACCATAATAATGAACAACAGAGCTATATTAGATTAGAATAATAATACACTTTTCAAAAATTTACTCAAAAATTTTATCAAAATAATATGATAAACTAATTTGTTGCTACTATGTTAATTTTGAAATAATAAATTGATAATACAATAATTATATATAAACTTACCACTCATCTATATTTGTCTAACCCGATAGTGTTGGTCATAAGATGATCATGAGTTACCTACACATTGATTTTCAATTCATGTATTTGGAAACTTTTGTTTGTCGTTCATTGTAGCTGTGTTGAGTTGCCAAATATGGCAATTTCGTTGCATTTTCATAATAGGATTTAAAGATAAAAGTCGTTTATTTAATTTAATAATATCATAGGTTTAAGTTTCTATACTAGAAATAATTGATATTCATTATATCATTATCATAAATGGTAACTTGGGTTGCAAAACATCGCTACATTTAAATATAAAAGAATTATATAAATTAGATTAATAACATATGTTATATCTATTTATAATCAATAAAAATTATGATTTTGTCTTTGGCTGCTGACGTTGTTAGTTAGGCACAGTAACCTTCATGCCTTTGTGGCATGATTTCGACACTCACCCATTAAATCTAAATAATAAAATAATAATAATAATATATAATAACAGTTTTTCCACAATTACGTGATATTCTAGCTTTGTGTGTAGGGTGACAAAAAGGGTTGATGAATCGAGTTGAACTGAATTCGATTCAATTCGTTTATGAATTCGACTAATTCAACACGAATTCGTTTAAGAAACGTGTTGGTACCTTTGGATTCGATATGAATTCGTTTATAAACAAATTATTCGTATCGACATGAGTAATTCGTTTAGTAATTGAATCATAGAGGATTCAAACCCATTAACCCTCCAACCCGTTAATTCTTTTAACTCATTTAATCTATTTAACCCGTTTAACACGTTAAACTCGTTTAATTCGTTTAACCTAAACAATATTTTAAACACAAATATAATTAATAATTCACAATTAAACATTTAAACACCTAATTCAACACATAAAAATCAACTCATTAAATCAACTACATAAAATTTCATATCATCCACACCTAATTCAATACATAAAAACCAACATATTAAGTCAATTACATAAAATTTCATATCATCCACATGTAATTCAACACATATAATTTAACACATAAAAACCATGGAAATAGTGGATCTGGTGGTGGAATTGTAGAGAAGGTTCAGCGACCTTGACGAAAAGTGGAGAACAGACAGCGATCATGAGGGAGGAAGGAAGAACTAGTGGTGACCGTGAGAGAAAAGATGGTGATCGGATAACTATCGAGACTTAGAAGATGGTGATCATGATTCATGAGTGAGAAAGTGGCGACCATGAGGGAGAAGTGACTGGACGACGACCGAGAGGAAGAAGATGGCGACCGTGAGAGTGGTGGTGACCAAATGGCGAGTTGGCGATTGAGAGGGAGAAGGTGGCGACCGTAAGGGAGAAAGTGATGACCGGTCAACGACCGTGAGGGGAAGGTGGTGGCTGTGACTATGATTGTGAGGGAGAAGGGGATGATTTGGTGAAATGGTGTGTGGCGTGTGGCGGTGTGGGTGATTGGCTGCCGAAATGAGAAATGGGCTTGAAAATTGAAATGGCCATCAAATGGGTTAGGTTTAGGGATTTGTTAAGTGTGTATATTTTATATAAATGTATAATTACACACTAACTTTTTTAATATATTAAATTAAAATTTAACCCCTATTTTAATCGTGTCAACTCGCGATTTGCTTAAACAAACTCGATTCGATTCGTTTAATAAACAGGTTAAGCGGATTGACACGAATTCATTTAACTCCAACCCATACCTATTTATTTTTCGCGAATTCGTGTCGACCTGTCGTGTCGTAACCCATATTGCCACCTCTATTTGTGTGGGCCTTCTCCCCACCTCTGTGTGGGCAGATTCCTCTCAAATAGGAGTAGTATCCTGGGCCACGCCACCAATGTCCTCTCTCGATTACTCCCGGTAATCCTTGGGTTTGTTTCAATCTCAAAGAAAAAAAAAATTATGATTTTAAAAAAGATTTATTAAAAAAAAAAATTAAGTACCAAATACTATAGATTTAACATATTTTGTAGAATTGGTGGTAGGTCATAAAAGCATCGTTTACATGAAAACTGTTATGCACAGTTCATATTTGAGATCTCCCATTCTACAACCAAGGTACCTGTAAGATGAAATTTAGAATTTTGCTTATGATAATGGTGGTAAAGAGGACTTCAAAGTTTAAACAATAACATATATTTTAACCAGAATCCCAAGTTCTTTTTATCCTAACTGATAATCAACATAAGTTCAGTTTTCACCTCATTTTCTTCTTAATTTATATTAAATTAAAACAAGAAAAAGATATTATTTTTGACAAGTAGTAGTTAGAAATTTAGTAGCGTTATGCCAAGTGTGTTTCTCAGTGACCACCATGAGCAAACTGAGACTTTGAGAAATGGAAAAAGTCACAACATCAAGTCAATGGGCGGATGAAAATCTTGAAACGTTCAAAGCAATAGGCAATAGCCAATTGGCTGTCTTCACTTGGAAAAACAAAATTTTAAGAGAAATCAGATTATGGTAGTGATATGGGTTATTTATTTATTTATTTTATTATATTTTTTACGAAACTTGTACTTTTGTAGTTGATTAAATAACAATCATTTCTTTTCTTTTTGTTTTTATAAGATCATTTCTTTTATTCTATCAATTATAAATACACCTTTCAAAGAGAATGATACTAAAAATCTAAATTTAAATTATAATAATAATTTAATTCAACGAACACATTGTTGGGTATTAGTGACAGAGAAACTTCAACTTATGATATTTGAACGTAATTTATTACCAATTATTAGCCCAAACCCTGCTATTGTCTGAAAAGAGCCACACAGCTGAAAGATGCTTTGAATTCTAAACCGGCCCTAAATTTGAGCTAGTCAAATTTGATTGGCCCAATTAATGAATCTTGCTTGAATGTCTAGTTCTTCATTTATCAAGCTTATTTATTTACTTCTGAAATTACTACGATTATGATATATTTTCTTTCGTACTATCATAAACTTATAAATTTTCATTTTCTCACTATCTTCACCGTCTCTTAAAACTTCTATAATCTTGTCCAATGTTTTAAACTCCATTTAATGGTAGGAACAATACGAATCCGAAATAATATTAGATTAAATAAATACTTCTAATCATCAAACCACATCAAACGATGATAGACTCTTATCATTTCAATATTCTTGAATAGAGTGAGAAAAAATTTACAAATGTTATCTCTCTTAATTGATAAACTTATAAACCCTAATATCTCTTAGTAGATAAATTTTTTTTTTTGCATACAATTGTGTGCACATAGACTATAACGTTGAACTTTAGGCTATCTGAGTACAATATATGGTAAGAGTAACAAGAGAGCCTTGGTTCTTTTCATAAAATGGTTAAACACTAACTAGTCTGACAAAAACAAACTCTTATTTAGTTTTAAAGGAAAGGCCAAGCTAGCGGATTAAGAGTGCTATAACTTGTTCAATATACGTATCCTAACACACGTAACGGCTACTACTGACTTTAATGATTGCGATAATAACTACAGAAAATGTGGATTAAGTCATTCGACACATTTGAGAGGAACAATGGGTGCGCTTGTTTTACTTCTAACAATATCAACTTCACATGTGCTCTCTGAATTAGAATCAACTCCAAAGATGCACTCATCTCCTGCTTTAATGTTATTTGCCTTGCTAAATTCTTCCCAACCACTTGACAAAAGTTTAAAGCCAGATCTTTCGAGGTAGAGGACTGGCCAAATTCTCATACAGGGATCCCGGAGGTACACCACATTCCTTCCCATACGTTCATGCCTGCCAGGGAATCTCAAACACGGCAAGCATGATGGCAATTCCTGCACGAGTATCAGCAGGAAATGAAAATTAGTTCAATTGTTTCGAAGAAAAAATGAAATTTCTAGCTCGTACCTACATAAGAACAAACAGATAACAATCTTCAGGAAAAATAGAAAACAAAACTCAAAATGAATGCCATCTTAGCCTAATCTATCCACAGAAAAAGGACCGGTACTTTCACAGGTTAGTAATATAAAGTGTTCCAGTGCTCAAGTAGACTAGGCGCAAAGCAAAAAATTGTTTTCAGTAGGGTTGATAAATTACGTACAAGAAAAGGTTCATCGGCTGATGCTATAACACAAGAGATGGCTTCAAGACTTCCAATTTTCACCGGCAGATGAGCTATATTTTTTCTTACTATCATATCAGACCTCGGGCCGCAATCCACCCCATTGATCTGTGGCGCCTTTCCTGCAGCATTTCATAATGCATGCAATAACATTTATATATACATGCATCCAATCAGAGATTTAGAAAAAGTAACTGCAAGTCACCAACTCTCTTTTAGCAAAACAAAATGGCAATATAAAAGCAAGTTAGATCATCATGCCTTCAATTATCTTCTTATCCCTACATAATCCTCCAGTCATTTCTATAAGCTCCTCTTTAACTATCTTCATATTTCCCCCTGCGAAAAATGACATTAAATTTAGCTGAATAGTCATAAGGATAAGATATGCAGAGGGAGCACAAGAAATTGTTACCCAATTGGGAATTCAGCATTCCAGTGGTAACTAGAACATCAGACTCTAACTTTCCAGTAAACTTCAGTTGGGCAGATTGATTACTGTGGGTGAGGGAAGTATATTTGTTTTGGGATTTGATCACCTTATGAATTTCTGAAACGAAACCATTAATATCAAAATGCTGAGAATCAATCAATGATATAAATATACTTAAAATGCAGGAAAAGAGCCGACTAAAAACAGAATAACTAACCGGGTTCAGCTTTGCCCTGTTCCTCAGTAATAAGGTCTTTTTTGACTACTTCATTTGATAAGTTAGGAATGCTCTTTACCACATTTGTGAACAAGGGATGCTCAGAAATCTTGCTGTCACTAGAAATTTTATCGGGAACAGTTACTATTTTATCCATCTTTTTAAGATCATTACTTGTTTCCATCAATTCAAGGTCTGATGCATTAGAAGGCAGAACTCTATTCACTACGTCGTGACCCTCCGGATCTTTTTTAGCTAAGGTAGCATTAATTTGAGATTTTGGTGGGGCATCAGCATGGTCAGTACATATTTCATCACCTTTGTGGCTTTTATCAGTGACACAGTAGCTTGTTAACATCCCAAAGTTGGACAAATCGAACATAGTGCCCCTGTCTTCTCTTTGTTCGTCTCCCAAGTCTCTATCAATAATGCAGTATGGCTCCTCAACATAGTCCACTATTGACAGAGAATGAGGCTTTTGGCTACTAGTCTCACAATTTGAAGTAACCTTTGCATTTACTTCTCCCACATCATTCATCTTACACTGGCTTTGAGTTGCTTCTACGTCAAAACCAGAAACAACTGAGGCGCTTGATCCCCGTTTGGTCATCGAACTTTCATCAACCGTGCGTAACGGACCATCTCTTGCAGTATAATTTTCATTAGCCCTAGGCCTTCTCCTCTTATTTCTGATTTCAGGAAAATCTAGCTTTTCACAGCCTGTATCAGTGTAGATCCTCACAACAAAGTGTGGTCCTAAAATGTAATTGAAAACCACAAAATCTCCAACTTTTAGATTGTGGTCCAAGAAAAATGTATTCCATCCTTGACGAAAAGCAAAAGAGCCATTCACACTGGATATAGTTACTTCCCATTGCTGACCACTAGAATCCTCAAGAAAGGTTTTCTGATCAATCAACTCAGATACTGTAGGAGCAAATTTAGGAGGGAAGAACTGTGAAGTAATGGCACAGTTAGAAGAGAAGGGTACATTAGTCAAAAACTATAGAACTTCCAATCAGATTGAAACATAATGTTACTAAACAAAATACACTAATCAATTGTCATCACAATTACGAAACAAGTATTGGATCATGCCAGACAGGCGCCCTTGCACCAAAATGCACCAGTAATTAAATAAACAAGAAAATCAATGAATGTCTGATCTACTCGGACAACTCCAATCCTTAGGAATTGGCCTAACCATGCAATGTTAGTGTATGCTTAGAAGATTGCTTAGCATTATGTCAACAGCTCATAGTATCTTTGCAGGCAGACCAATATGTAGAATACGCAGCCACGACATACAGATCTGAGAATGCTAATTAAGTTGCACCAAGAACTCATATAGTGAAGGTGCAGAGTCACCTCGTAAGTAACACTGGGCTGCAGCCTGGAGGATTAGGGAGGCCACTGGTCCTTCCCAACCACTTTTTTACTAGCAAAATGAAATAATAAAAAGGTGGTGATTACTCATTTTATCGTGTAATACAATTTCCTGCAATGACAACATGGATTGTTACTCCTACATGTTTTGTTGTCCTACTCTCTCAAGGTGGTATTATTATGACATGATATATTCATCTCAAGAATTCCTTGTAAACCATGTTAATTAATAACTACTTGAAAATACATGGTTAGTTAAGAAAACATGTTTCCTGTATACCATGTTGAGTTACTGATACTCCTTATTAAAAATAAATCTACCACATCAAGTAGCCACTATCTTTTGTTAAAGAAATTGTAAATGGCATACTGGCCTACATATGTGCATGGTCCCTACTCTCTCACAGCTAACAGACACCAGCCCTCTTAAATATAGAAGGAAATAAACATATAGAGTAACATAAAGCGAAAGTAGGACTGCAATATAACAATACCAGAACTTCGTCACACTGACTTCCAATCATGATTTTGAAGAAAGAGGTAATAACAGGTGCTAAGTTAGTCCTGTTCCCGTGTAACGATAAGCATTTATGCGTACACTCCGCGCAAGCTTCTACATTGCAAGCCATATTTTATCCAGGTTGACAGCTCTATATATCCACTACAACAAATTTCATTTTTTATAGCCAAAATAAAAACAATTAGAATGCAAGGAGATAGAACTCATGTCAGGAAAATCTCTCTCTTTTAAAACAAAGAATAAGCCAAAAAAACAGAAAATAGATGCAATGGAGGTTAAAATTATGTCAGTCTCTGAAGCAATGGCATCTCCTGAAGCTGTTTTGGGGATTTAATTAATATTAGAAGCAAAATTGAGCATTGAGGAGGTGCCATTATTTAATTACATTTTATAAATTTCATTCTAAAGGGTCCCATTGTAGTTCTTAAACCAATAACTACTTATAGCATCTCAGTTTTAAAGGGACCACACCATTTGGCAAATATTGGAAATAGTAGCTACTAAAAAAAAAAGAAAAAATCAAATTCCATTCCATCCACACACAACGGGTTTAAAGGTTCTACCTTTAACTACGTATCAAAATATTAGCACAGTTTCCTGCTGGCTGGATCTGATTCACAATTAATAGTTGGAAAACAACATGCCTTCACTGGTCAGAAACATGTTTGATATCTTCATATTCCTTTTTGTTAAGGTATAATATTTTGAAACAATAATAGACATAGCACAAACACACACAAAAAAAAAGAGACTTTTTTTGTGCCCACAGAAAAATAATATAACAAACTACAAAAAAATTGAGGCATGAAAACAAAACAAATACTCATGAAAAGAAGCTTTAAGTAGACACGGTGTTTTCAACTTATAAAGACCTTAACTTTACCCCTTTTTTTTTCCTAGGAACCATTTTCGGTCAAACAAACAGTATCACATGATGCACCAACCCTAATGCAACAGAAATACCCACATATATATATATGTATATATATAAATGTATTGCTAGGAACCCTAAAATATACTTTACAATGTATGATCCACTAATAATCCACAAAAGGGTAAAAGACAAACAAATAACACTGTAATGTTCAAACGGCACTAACATGAAAGTGACCAGAAATTAATAAACAAAAGAAAACAAAGCCCATGAACTTACAAGTGATTCTGATATTCTTTGTGGGAGACAACGTTTCAAAGGCTGTTTTCTTTTTTCTTTATTTTTTTCAAAAGCCACTCACTCTCTCTGTTTATCTTTATCACTTCGTATAATATAAAACGTCTCGTCTACTTTCTTTGGGTGGTCAAAGCCCAAAGCAAAGGTCTCTTCTTTCGCCTGAAGAAAGTGAGTCGACTTTATACCGTCACTCGTCACTGCATCTGCATGCAGCATCTCTCTGCAAAGAAGGAGCGGGGCGTCGTTTGATTGCTAATGGGCCCACGTAATATATATATTTTTTTATTGGCCTTGTGGAGATTATCATAAAATCATTTCTATAAAAATTTGAAAACTTTATTACCTTGGATGTCCATCAAAATTAAAAAATTAATTAATTAATTAGTATATGAAAGAAAATTATGGGGTTAAGAAAAAATAAATTAAAAAAAAAAAAAAAACTGCCATTCTTGGATTTCAGCTCTAATGTAAAGATACAAGATCGCTTTTATATAAAGACGCAACAGGACCACCACAAAATAAATTAAAATGTAAATGATATCCTGAAGAAAGGAAGCTATGCTGTATTTGGAGTCTTGTTCAGATTTTGCATTGATGATCCATTGTCATTTGCCACTACATTAAAACTAACAAACCGTTCTAGAAACAGTAATATGCTAGACAATACAAAAAAAATCTGCAATAATTGTCACATCAATTAGAATATCAAATCTAGATTTTCTTTGAGTTGTCCACCATTATTTAAGCACTAAAATGGATGCCATAACAAATTTGTAACAATCTAGCCACTCAAACAACTTCAATACTTGTATCTGCATTGCCAGAAGCAGACACTTGATTGTGTTCCTTGACCACCCTTTTTCTCAGTTTCAAGAAACACTTCACCAAACCAAGAATATGATCGTACAAACTTAGAGCAGCATATAGTCCAATCCCACCAATGATACCATTTGCTATTGAGTAAGTGAGTGGCATTAGAAGAATGGTAACAAAAGCAGGCACTGCCTCCTTCATGTTCTCCCAGTTGATATCCTTCACCACTTTCATCATCATCACCCCAACCATCACCAGTGAAGGTCCAATGGCCCACTGAGGCACACTTGTCAATAAAGGAATGAAAAACAATGATAGGCAGAAGTACAACCCAACAATCACAGCCGTCAATCCTGTTCTTCCACCTTCTCTGATCCCAGCTGATGATTCTATGTAAGTTGCTGTTGTCGTGACACCTAATGCAGACCCCACAACTGTGGACCCAGCATCAACCATGTATGCTACATATTCGCCTTCAAAACTACCTTGGTCGTTTACAAACCCTCCAAGCTCTGCCATTGTAAACAATGTTCCTGTGGTGGCAAGCACATCAACATATAAAAAGGTTGCTAAAGCCACCCAAACTTCACTTCTGTTAAAGTTGGTGAAACTAAAAGCCCCTGCTGTGGATTGAATTCTGTGAAAATCTACCACCTTTTTGAAGTAATTGTAATTTGCATCACCAATTGCAGTGTAAGGAAAAAATGTGACAGCAGTGCCTCTAATCCATGAAATTAATGTGACAAATAAAATGCCATAAATCATGCTACCCTTAATCTCCTTCATCAAACCATAAGATGTGATCAAAAAGCCAACAGACCCCAGCCAAAACGTTGGGCTTCTCATCTTTCCTCCAGTACACGCACCCGTTTCGGGGTCAACACTATCACAGGCCGTGATTGTGACCAATGTGGATGGATCAGGCCCAACAAGGCCAACACCCTGGTGGGCTTGTAAGCCTACAAAAGCAATGAACAAGCCAATACCTGCCGCACAAGCGAGACGGACCGGGTGAGGAATGAGCCTAGCTAGCTTAGAACGGAGGCCCAAGGCAGATATGACAAGAAACACGCAGCCCTCAACCAGCACAACAGCCATTGCAGTTTGATATGACAAGGGCCCTGATCCATGAAACCCCACCAAGTTATAAGCCAAGTAAGCATTTGGGCCCATACCGGGAGCCAAACCCAGAGGCAGGTTGGCCAAAATTCCCATAGCAAACGACCCAATCATAGCCGATAGAGCAGTAGCTACAATAAGGTCGCTCTTGGTTTTCGCAAGGCAGTTTTGGTAACCAACGTTCGGCTTGAACATGCAGTCAGGGGTGGCTGTTTGGTTCGCTGGAGCCGAGCAGTCAGCCACGGAACATGTTCCACCGGAGTCCGTGAGGATCGTCGCGTTGACGGTGATGATATAAGCCATAGTCAAGAAAGTAGCGGTTGCTGCTCTTAGCTCCTTAGTGAAGCAGCTTTTTCTGTTCTCCATCTTGAAGTACTTGCCAACCAAGCTCTTTGAGACTGCATCGTTGAGACCCTTCTCCATATTTTGCCATGAACTCACTAGTTTTTTGCACAACCCGGTTCCCATTTTTGCGCATAGATCACCTCCCATCTCGCTCTCTACTTCTCTTCTATGCTTATATAGATTAACAAAGGGATTTTGTAAAGATTCATAAGGAGAAATGTGTGAATTTTAGAAGAGACCAGTTACTGGTGAAAAAGCATTTTTG
Organism: Dimocarpus longan; assembly: GCA_022984855.1. Taxonomy (NCBI): domain Eukaryota; kingdom Viridiplantae; phylum Streptophyta; class Magnoliopsida; order Sapindales; family Sapindaceae; genus Dimocarpus; species Dimocarpus longan. The sequence goes on from CM041024.1 coordinate 11,291,671, forward strand.
GTAAGGGCATCTCTCTGGATTTGCAATAAATACCCCGCAACGGCATTGCCATGTAGTTAATAAATATTGAAACTATCAAATATTAAATATTGCAGAATATAATAATGGTCAGGAATTGTTTGTTAAGATTCGTTTGGACTCAATGTCAGGCTTTTGCTGATGTGCTCCTGCCTTTTATGGTGGTTTAGTGATGACTGTACAGCGAAAAGAGACAGAAAGCATTAAATTAGATACTTATCCTCGCTGATAATAAGTCACATCAACCTGATTAAATATGGGATGTTGCTTACCGTTTTCATTTTAATACTAAACTGTTCAGATGATTAATACATTTATTAGAGTAATATTAAACTTTTCAAATTTTTTATCTAAATCTATACATAAATGATATAATATGTAAGTTGTGAATATAAATTTAATGTTAATAATTCACATGACATATCATTTGAATATGAATTTGAATAAAAAGTTTAGAAAACCTAATATTACTCAATTAATTATAAAATAATACTATACTATAAAAAAATTTATTCAAATTCATTGCTCCAATGATGTGGTAAACTTATATATTATTATTATGCAATAAATAAATCATTTCAAAATTAATGGGATAGCTGTAAATTAACTTATTGTATCATTTTAGCAAATTTTTAGGAAATACAACATTATTCTTGATTATAATCCATTTATCACTTCATTTGATTGAAATTTTGAGTAGTTTAATATTATTCTCCTCTAAAACCCTTCTTATCTTATCGTATATTTATATAATAATATTGTTTGTAATGAGTTTAAAATTTGTCAAAATGTGTCTTTGAGAGTTTGAATTCTTTGTATCAACTAAAGCCTGCTTAAATTAATTTGTCATTATTCACTTAGAATTCTGGATGAATTATTTGTAAGTCATGTAATTACCTTTTAATAGATGAAAGGTGGGTTGGTATGGCATTCTATCATAGTCCAAAGTTGAAGAAGGTTGCATCTTTGACGGCCACGCCCAGCAGCGATGCATAAGAGCAAGGTACATGGTTGGAAAATTATTTGTTAGAGAAGTAGCTCGAAAATTCCAAAATTAAAATCTTTGAATGATCTAAATTTAATTTTGTAGGCACAACTAGCTGTTTAGAGGAATCTATTAAGTTGTGTGGTCCCTTGCCGTGTTGTGAGAATATCAATTCAACTTATTCCACAATCACAAGTTTTGCCTGATATGATATGTGTATATAGTGATAACACCATACTCAGAATAAATTTTCTAGTTGATAATATGATTCTTATTATTATTATTATTATTTTGATCTTATCAAATATGAGATAAGATAGAATATTTATTTATTATTATTATTATTATTATTATTATTATTATTTGGTTTACAATTTAATAAGATCAAATAGGTGGTAGTTAACTGTGTGAAACTTGCAAGAAAAAAAAAAAAAAAACTCTTGAAATGAAGCATATTATTAAAGGAAGCCAATAAGCTTGGTTGATATAAAAGCAGAAGAATAGAAAACTTAATCAGCTAAAAAGAGAGGTCGACAATTGTCTAATGATTTGGAACTGTTAACAATAAGTCACTAAAACTTTTTAAAATGTCATATTCTCTTGCCTTTGTCGTCAAACAACTTTAATTAATTACTTAAAATCACTTTGGATAATGTCTAAACTGTTATTATTATTGTTATTATTATTATTATTATTTTAAATCTAATGAAATCATCCATATATCATTCAAGTTATGTTATTTTTTTTTATATATAAACAAAACATTGTTCTTTCTTGATTATTATGGTGACAATATCTTGATGGCCTTCTTCGTATCCACTTTGGACCCTTACATATAGACCATGTAGCTTATAAATTAATCATATAATTCAAACCCTTAGCTCTACTAGAAAAATGCATGAGCACATGCATTTTGATTAGTTCAAAAACTTTCGTTCTTCCTCGTTACTGGCAAGATTCCATCTGTATAATTAAATCGGAAAGATTTATTATTCTAAAAATAATGGATAAATTATAAAAAATTAAGATAGCTAGCTGTAGAATTTGCGCATGCAGCTATATTGCTTTTTGGCTTGCTCATATGGTGAACCGCCGCCCAGCATGTCTCTTTATGGTATCGTTTCTGTACCATTAAAAATGGCAAGCCCTTTAACCATTGAAATTTGAAATTAATTTGTTTTCCTTTATATACTTTGTATAGAGTTTCTCTAGTGTTACGAGAATAAAATGAAATTTATTCTAGTTACATTAATGTATATCAAAGACGTACAGTTTTGAACATAATTTTAAAAATGTACTAAAAATCTGGAAATAAAATAGAAGAAAAAGTTGATATGTTTCATGTGGCATGTTTCAATGTACGAAGGGTATAAGTCGTAGGAACTTCGAGTTATAGGCATATCAATTATACAAATCTTAGTAGTAGCATGCGCGAGAGAAGAAGAATATTCTTTAATTCCTTAGAAACCAAAGATGCAGTGGGTGGGTTCATCTTTTTAGAGACTATGCAATTGAAAGAATATGTACAGAAAGCAAGTACCAAGAGAACTGAAAAAGTAACAAAAAGTGTTGCATTAGTGTTTAGATTTTGGCACCACCTTAAAGAGAGTTTGGTGCAGAAGAGAAGATGGCATACAATTTAGCTGTGGCTCGGCTTTTTAAGAGTCCGAATTTTGCTGAATTTTGTGTTCCACTCCATCATTTCACCCATTTTCAATGCATGTGTAGATTATGGTCAAGACCTTACAACTTTATAGCTTAGGCCACATCTACTAATTTTTTAATGGGTCCTTTTTAGGGTTTGATGAGTCTCCTAGAAAATTCGTAATTTCGATTTTCACATATATATTGCAAATTTGAGTTGACTATATCTAATTATATCATAGGGGATTATAGCTCATTGGCAAATTATGACCATATTATAATTATTGCCTCTTATTTAATCATACCTGGTGAAATCTTCAAATAATTGATTCTTTCAATTATTGTTTTAAACTATTGTCTTTTTTTTTTTGTTTTCCAAAGGTAGATTTGGCTTGTGTTTTGGTGTCTGTTAATTTGGAGGGGAAGGGTAGGGCAAGGGGAAGGGGAGGGAGAGAGTGTTGAATTTTTTCATGTTTCTATATTCCAAACGGAGTATTTCAAAAAAAATTACAGAGATTGTTTAAAGTGACAATTTTCTTTTCTTAAATATTTTAGTTATTTTATATTTACATATTTTTTGTACAATTGCTGATTGGTTTGTGAATATATATATCTGTGTGTGTTTGTTTGTTTGTATGTGTATGTGTATATATATGTATATACTTTCTAATAGTAATAGCAATTGATAGAAGTTTCGGTCCTGAAATTGCATATAAAATTTGCTCATCAAAAATTTTAATCTTATAAATTCCCAATGGTTATGTGCCGATTTTTTTACAGTATATATAGTTCACAAACCTTTGATGTCATACAACAGATACAAGCCAAGCAACAACGGCAGAAAATATTGTAAATAAAAATACTACAAAAATAAATTATTTTTCGTAAAAGAAAAATATTACCACATAATACAAAATATCTATTAATTTTCATAAGAGAAAAATGTGATGGCAAATGAGCAATTTCCTTAATTATCCTATATTATAATCACTCTAGCAATTAGAAATTAGAAATATCAAAAGTTCAACACCCCTCGCCTTTTGGACTCTTGACATATAAACTTTAATACCGGCAAATCAGAATAATCTAATAACTCATTTCACAAAGGTTTTTGAATAATTTTATAAGTTATACCCCCTTTTTTCTTTTTTTCAAAAGAAAGAATAATCTAGTCACTATTATGTGGTGTTACAACATGATTGTGTAACTAGCAGGATAAAAACAAAAAACAAAAAACTGTAATTACAGCGAATCCGCTGTTCCCGCAATCAGGGCCTCGTGGATCCTCATGTTAGTGTTGGGCCCAGTAAGCAATCCTCACAGATTGTCCGAGATTTTTGAGAAAATTATCAGAGTATCCTCTTCGAAATTAGTTAAATTAGTTACACTTTTAACTTGAATTTCCATCAACGTATTAAAGTTTATCTCAAAGAAAAATTATAGCATCAGACTCAATCAAGTTAATGGAAGCTGTGAATCTACATTAACAGCCAAACCAATCAATAACCTTTTAATAACAATAACACGAAATACACATTGATATTTAGAGGAACATCTACCCTTTTTCAAAAGCCATAGAGGAGGCTGAAAGGGATAATAAGTTTCTATCAGTTTTCTCATGTATATATACACACATATACACAAAAAGTATACCCACTATAAGATTTCTAGCAAAACATACTTGGCACTAAATCTTCTACTTGGATGAGCATAAACTCAAACATTTTTCTTACATTTTTTTTTTTTTTTTTGAAGCAGCTAAATGAAAGCCTCTGCTCCCTCCAAAAATGCTTAAGCTATAGTAAACCGGATATGTTCATTTGCTCATTAGAGGACTACCAATTCCACTCCTGGAGGAAGACTTGGTTTCAGCTTCCAGGCATTTATTCTAGCTAGTAGTGTTTCATCACATTCCCAATATTTCCTTGAGGACTTCTTAGCATATGGAGAAAGAGGATCGATAATTATCTTTTGGAGTGAGACGGCATGATCAAGTACATAAAGGGCAAGTTCTGTATCAATTCTACAGCCAACAAAACCAGACAACTGAAACACTTCAAGATGTTCGTGTGGCGTAAGATTAACTTCCCACTCCTTCGGCTGTCCTTGGTCTCTCCTATTTAGATTTAAAAGCTGCTATCATTGTAAAAAAGGGTAATAATATATGTTAATAAAAATTATCAACCATGGTTATTATACATATAGGAAACTCGACTATGAGTGCAAGAAAATTTCGGACCTCCCATTGGCCATTTTGAAATAAATTCTCATGCACAATTACATTCATTGATTCTATCTACGTTAATTAACTTGTATGCCATATATATCAATAAGCAAAGGCTAACAAAGGAAATTCAGCTATTTCTATAGCAGCTGTCTCTTGCAGAAAACTTATAAGATTCAAAGGAAGAATGTTTACCCTCAGTTCAAATAGATGCAGCAAAGGAGATGCATTCAGGAGGGACATCAAACAGAGGAGGTCCCTGGCGCCATTTACATCCAAAAACAATTCCAGTTGCTTGACATTCTTTAACGATGGAAATTTAGGAAGTCTACTGAACTTCTGAAAAAAATCAACCGAGAATTACGTAGCCACATCAGAAATCCTCCATTGGAAAAGGAAACAAGGATATGTAAACACAAACTAACTTTGATACTAACCTCACAAGTCATGTCGAACATAAGTTTCTCTAGTTGAGGGAGATGGCATGAGTACCAAGAACCATTGTTAAGTAAACAAGCATTTGCCCCCTCAAAAATTACCTCAGCAAGACAAGGAGCATCTTTAAAAGTTATAACTGTCACTTGTCCCTTATATTTGAATGAGACAAGAGATAAAGCAGAAATCTCGATATAGCCTAACTCATGGCAATTTACTATTTCAAGGCGCTTCAGTTTAAGTGAGGGGCCACAAACTTTAAGATCTAATAAAGACATCGCATTTGACACTCCTAACATTTCAAGAAACGGGCAACTGGATAACAAAGTTTGAATGACTTCTCCAGTAACATTCACGTGATTGAAAACAACCGTTGTTAATGAATCAACTCTAGAATCACAAAGAACCTTAGGCTTAAGTGTGTAATTTTCAAGGGCAGAATACGGAGCAAAATAGAACAGATTCAACTCAAGCCTTTTAACTTTCTTTGCCAATGCAAACGTCAACCACCTATCGATATAATGCTCATATCTTTCACCCACATTGAAATTAATCTCAAATTTATCTATAGTTTTCCCCTTATGCGACTGCAACACTTGATTCACACACTTCACAAGCCTATACCTTTCGAAATCACGCAACTCCTTTGACGGTCTCTGAAACTCCAACCTACCAGTAAATGCCCATAAATACCTCCATCTATGCGATAAAACACTAGTTCTTGCTGCTTCTTTCATTGTCAATAGAGACAAAATCGAAACAAGAACCTCATCAGGCAAATTACTGATCCGATCCTTCAAACAACCAACTATTTCCTCATCCTATTAGCTCCAAATAGATACACAATTACATAACATCAGCAAAACAAAGATAAATTTACCCTTAACAAGCCAAGAAAAAGTAGCATTACACGTAGTAAACACTTATCAGCAACATAAACAACAAAGAAACTATAGAATTCAATTGTATAAAACGCAGTTGACAGTACCCTTTTCGAAGCAGTTGCAGGTTTCTTGCCGTAGCATATCCCAAGTTGATGAGAATCTGCACAACACAAAACAAATGAAACATGAAAATATTAGCTTGATGAGGAATTTATATAAAAATCAATCAGACATGTTATACTCCTTGAAATATAAAGACAGTACAATGTTGTCCCATATTCAAGACTTTCAAAGCTGCGTAACTGGTCTAAAAGTACTCAGCTTGCATAACAAGTAAAGGTTTTGTTGTCCTGAAAGAGAACAAAAACCGGACAAAATATGGATGGTCGACAAGTTAGGGCGAGAGATTCATAATTTAGAGAAGCAGAAACGGTTGAGAGAAGAGAGAAGATTAAAGTGATGGACAGCAAAAGCAAAGTGATATGGCGTCAACTTTCAAGCGTAAAATTATTGGAGTGAAGAAAACACAACAAAATACATCATCGAAAGTTGAATACGTTTGTCGTGCCAGATTGATTTTTTTTTTTTTTTCTTTTTTGCGTTAAACTCGCCTACGAGATTCGACTTTTGGCTGCTTCTGACATGTGTGTGTATGCATTTACTTTATATATATATACATATGTATACACACACACACACTTCGTTTGTTAGGATGCCAACTGACCGATCGTTGATAATATATTATATTAATTGAAGCACATAAACAACTTGCCATTTTATAACAGTTTTAAGTCAACCACAAACAATTTACAATCTACGATAAGAATAGATCCGACATAAATTATTTTATTATCACTTTTCAAAAAATTTCTATCTTATCAATTAATTTTTTTCTTTTACACATTCATTATAAATGAAACTAAATCTAAACAAATAATTTAATACAAATTCATTCAATCCATTAATTTTTTTTTTTAATTAAAAATTTAGGTAGAGCTGTTGATGACTATAATTAAACTACTTCCGGCATAACCGAAATTTAAACCCAATACTCTAACGTTCAACACAAATTTTAAATTATATTCGATGAAAATTAAATCTCACATTTTTGTAAAAAGAGAGATGTTCAATCACTTATATGATAATATGTTTCAATCGTATTAACTCAATATTCACTCGTACTTGAATTTACAACATCTTAATTATTTATGTAAGACTTTGCTGCAATATTGATTTTGTAAATATAACGAGATAATTACAAGATATAACAATTCTTTTACTCTTTTTTTTTTTTTTTTTTGAATTTGTACATGTATAACTTTTATAAACCTTTATATTGAAATTTAATAGTTATTAATTAATCCAGTAACTATATAAAAACTGTACAACAGCGTTGCCCTTCATGTATATTGTATTGTATAATGCTCTTGCTAAAATAACACAGTTAATTTAGTTTATTATTATTATTATTATTTTGAAAGGACGTAGTTTAATTAATTCGCATTTAATCTTTTATTGCATTGGATTGGATAAAGTTTTGATCCAAAATCTGATTAAAATAAATTGAAAATACTTTAGTCCAACTGGTTTGATATGAGTATTAATTTATGGATAAATCCAATTCATCAGCAAACAGCCAGCAGCCCTCAAATGCATGAATGCATAGGCTTTTCGTTTGCATTTGGGAAAAAAATGAATCAAGTTGCAGACTTCAATCATCCTACAATACACTACTGACTGGTGAGTGCTCCTTTTTAAAGCTGTCTAGTCCGTGGGTCCTTCAAGTATGATATTCTCTTGGTGCGATATGCTGTTTGGGAGGATATTCTCAGTGGCCACGCAGGCGGGAACTGGGAAAGGTAATATTTTAAAGAGCGAATTACAAAATAGCTACCCAATTTAAACTTATCTACTGAGGGAATCAACTTTATAGTTTTATTACAATTTAGCTACCCACTTTAAACTATGTCCGTTAATTTTAACAGCAAATCATGTTATAGTGTTAAAAAGACGGAAATACCCCTAATTGATTTGTTGACTTATTTGACCAAAAATACCCAACTTCAATCCACAGTATTTTTCAAGTGTTCTTCATCAATTCATCATAAAAAAATCACCCAAAGTCATCAGTTAAATACAATCATCAACCCAAACAATCACCAATTCAACAACAACAAAAAATTGAAAAACAAAACCTGAAAAGGAACCCAGATTCTGGGTTCATCAGAACCCAGATTTCTGGGTTCTAACGAACCCAGATCTCTGGGTTCTAACGAACCCAGATTCTGGGTTCGGTTAGAACCCCAGATCTCTGGGTTCTAACGAACCCAGATTCTGGGTTCGTCCGAACCCAGAGATCTAGGTTCGGTTCTCTTACGAACCCAGATCTGGGTTCGCGAGAGAACCCAGATCTGGGTTCGCGAGCAAGAAGAAGAAGTGGAAAAAGAGAAGAAGTGGGTTCGCTCCGAGGAAGAAGAAGAAGTGGAAGAAGAGAAATGGAACAATGAGAGGAAGAATCTCAGAAAGGAAGAAAAAGAAGAAGACGCGGAAGAAGCAGAGAGCAGAATGAGAGAGAGGTGAGAGAGAAGGGATAAAAATGTAAAATATAGTTGAAAGACAAAAATATCCCTGGATATATTCATGTTGACTAACAGTTGACTAACTAAAATTAACTTTAGGTAGCTAAATTGTAATAAAACTATAAAGTTGATTCCCTCGGTAGATAAGTTTAAATTGGGTAGCTATTTTGTAATTCGCTCTATTTTAAAATTACAATCAAATTAACAAAATTTGGCTTACATTTTGAAAGGCTCCAATGGGTGCTTGAACTATTTTATGGCTAAATTTTTGTTTTTCTTCTTGCCTCTCTTTCTCAAACTAGTTTCAGGCCCTTCTGCCTCTTCTGCCTTCTGCTCTGCCTCTAATATGGCCAACTGCAGATACATAAAGAAACAAACGCCATCAATTTTATATTGCCTTTTCCTTGAGAAGATTTATAAACATTTGAAATACAGGAGGTAAAATAACTACCTCATCAAGAATTGGTTTAAGCTCCCTGTACCGAGCTTCAGCAAGATCGAAACCATCCTTTCGAAGTTCCTGTGATGCCAACAAAACAACATGTCATACAAATAAGGACTTTAAAAAGATATTCATTGAAATTTTTTGCACACATTCTGATTTTCTGGAAGCCATAACATGGAGAGAAGTTTACTTCTCTTCCGTAAAGGAATAATGGAAGATGCTTTCATCAACTATGTATCTCTATCACAAGGGGAGAGAAAAAAACAGGATTCAGGGTTACACACACATAATATGCTGCACAGCACTAAACCAGGGGTCATTGCGTGCTCAACTTTGCCTTGATTTTATATTGAGTTTAACTGAAACTCAGAATCTGAGTATAAATTAAATCTCATGTTTACAAGTGCCCACACAAACTGCTTAAATGAACCATACTAAAAGATAGATTATGGACTTGCAATTTATCTCAACAGTAGGCAAATGAGAATAAGTTTAGTTTTCAATCCTTTCTAACATGTAGATCGATCATTCATTCATTTTGAAAGAGAAAAACCAAAGAAAGCAGACCTTTCCAGTATGTTGAGTATGTTCATGAGCTGCCATTTGCCAGTAAAGATTTGTGCGTCGATAGAAATCCTTCAAGGATTCTCCTGGCTTCACAACGGGACATGTAAAAACAATCAGTTGACCAGGTAATGGTGCACTATAAAGAACATTCTTGATATAAGCCCAAAGCTTCCATTTTTGAACAATGCAAGGTAATCTGCCCTGATATTTTAAGACCATGTAAAATTACCATAGGGGTTCTTTGTGAATCTGAAAGGCCAAGGTTGGCTCTGATCTGCTCTATCCTTGCCCGTTTCTCTTTCCTTCGAAGATTCTTTCCTTCACCCTTTATCATTGCAACAGCATCTCCCATTTTAACTGAACCAGCACCAGCATTTCTAGACTACACACAGATAATACTGAAGATAATCAAATAAACTGGCAACCAGCATTTCTAGACTACACATAGATAATACTGAAGATAATCAAATAAATCAGCACGGATCAAAATTTTAATCAAATATTCAAGTACAACTCACACCTCTATGTTGTGTGTAATTATTTATTCTCATATAATGTCCCCTCCCATAACCAACCATCACAGATGAAAGATAAAGTACTTGAGCGTATAAAAAGCAATAACATATATTACTACATATTCATGGATTCTCATCAATAAATACTAAAAATAATAATAATAATAATTCTTAATGTAAGCATACTTTGACATGTTATGGATTACTATCCAACAGAAGGGATAAATACAGATAAATGTGAGATACCATAATCATTTTTTGAAAAATTCAATTTGTATTGGAAGAAGAAAGCAAGGTAGGAAATAGAGAATCAAGAATAGATAAGGAGATGAAAAGAGATTAATCAATCAAATTCTCATATATAAGGCAGTGGATATAAGGATTCAGTTTCAATATTGACCACAGAAAGCAGGGAAGGGAGCTAGGGAAGAGTGATTAACAGGTAAACAAACAACACGCTTAATTCACTGGAACAGAAAAGCAACAAGATGTACCTCTGAATCATCATCATCGTCACCGTCTTCATCATCATCATTGTCATCACTATTGCTGTCACTGTTATCTTCACTTTCTTCTTCATCATCATCCTCATCTTCACCCTCTGATGTTTCTACCCATTCAGATTCTGATGCCTAATTTAGGAAAGGAAAACAGTTGCAAAATAACAGATAAGCAACAGATGTCATCAACATTACAATTTATAAGTAGGAAAGGAAACATCACCAACCGGTATGATGCACTTCCATTCATCAAGTTTGCTTAAATTAAGGGAAAACATATCATCAAGTGTAATTTCTCGATCATTGATCTCCATCATTCCCCCATATATGTATAATGTATCTTTGCCAACAACCATGCATGAATTTATTCGTCCACAAGGCTTCACTATCTAAAAGTTTACAATTGATTCATAAGTCAATATCTAAGCAAATCGAAATGTGCAAGACAATAATTAGAGAAAAGTAAAACAAACCTCTGGTAAAACAGAACTTCGTGTAACCGATTTAGTCTTAGATTCATTAGGCTTTTCATCAGATTTAGCAGCCAATCCACTGTTATTAACGGACATACTTATCGCCATATTCTGAGATAGTTCATCAATTGTGCTTTCCATTTCATATCCTTCTTCATTGTACTCTGTATTCTCATCTTCGTCATTTAAAGCACACTCTTCTCCTTTAGTAGAATTTATTTTATAATCAAACTCTGAACCATTTGATTTTGGTTCAGAACTCTTCTTTAACTGGAAAACACAAAAATGAAAGCAATCATATGGCATTATTTAAAGAGCATGCATTACAAGATGAACAATTTAAACACATACACACACATATATAAATCATAATAGAAAAAGAAAATCACTGATGACAAAATTTACAGTTTGAAAAGAAAGCAAACCATGTCACAAGTTTATCAATGACTATACCTTATCTTTTGTTGACTTCTCCTTCCTAAGCTCCAAGGGATACCTACAACCAGAAGAAGTTGTGATTTGGTGACTCAATAGAAACTTACACATAATTTTGTTGTTCATACTCAAAATTTAGTTTACATGCACCTTATTGCAGTAGTATCTTGCTTAATTACAAATCATCATGATGGCTAACTGTGGAACTACCCAAAATGGAATTTGCGAAAGTTTTTACAAATAATAAAGATCTTTTCCCAACCCAAAGTATCAAAATATGCCACTAAGAGAAGTGCGAAAGAGGGGGGTGGGTGTGGGGTGGGAATGGGGGTTTTATGGGGAAGGAGGGAGGAGGTGGCTTACCATCGATGATTGTCTAATTGGAAGCCATAAAGTTCATTCAGAAATAAGCTCATTATTACATCACCTACACAGAGTCACAAACACAACCGTTCATGAATTTATTAGAAAGAATAAATCCATAGTATAAGCAAATAAGTTGAGCTCATCAAACACGTAATATCACAATTCATTTGTAGTCAACAAAATGCAGTTCTCACAATATGTGGCGAGTTAAATGATCACATGTAACCATTTATTCCAGCAACTAACAACAACATTATTCACTATATTCAAGACAAGAATATTTTTCCTCTCACCTTTGAATCACCACCAAACATGAAAGGAAAGGGAGGACAGAATTCAGTGAAAAGACAATATGGGTTGAAGGCCAGGAATAAATGTGATATCATATGCTCCTAAATAACACATTCATGTTTTAGATTATAACTAGTCTGCGTAAACAAAGAAAAATGAAACTAAGACCGCATGATGGCACCATCCCCACAGTACATCTCGTGTCTATAGAAATGGCCCCTCCCACACGTTTACATCCCAATTTCTCAGTATTTTGCATGATTTTTAAAGATGTATGCAGACACCGCAGCAACCTTTTTCGTGATATTAAATTGCATGGAAGTCCTGGGGATTTAATCTAAAAAAGGCTTTTGCCAATAATTAAAAATCAAAGAAAGAACACAAAAATGTACGAACTTTTGCATTTCTTTGATTTTGCCTACAAACTGCAACCACATGCAAATGAATACATGTAACATGCATGATGTTAACATGCTGATATATGTATCTTGAAAAATACACATAATAAAATGAAGATACCTAAACAAAGAAGGAAGATGCTAAAAGCTATAAACTAAATTCATAGGTAGAGCAAGCTAAGTAAAAATTGTCACACCAACCACATATGCACACACAGACATGAAATAACTAACCTTCCATTTCCAAATCCACTACGCCCCCAAATAGCAAAGCACGCTTCTTATGAACACACATGGAGAATCCAGCACGAGGACCAGGAGGCATCCCGCTTTTTTTTACCTATTGCAAAGGAAATTATAATGGGGAAGGTGAATTAGCTTCACAACAAAAGAAATCCCACAAAAGAAGAAGCAAATATAAGAAAACTCTTTCATTGGAAGTGAAGAAGTACAAAATTTGTTTGCTTAAAACCAGAAAAATAAAATTAAAATAAAGAAGATTAGAACACAACTACAAAAAATAAAATGAATTTGCACATAACTATTCACTTTTCAATCTGAGGACACAGACTAAAATACTGTAACTCTGGGTGCAATATGCTTGGTTTCACCAGAATGAGTAAGTTCCATGAAAGCACAAAGATGTTTTTATCAAGATAACACAAACAGAGATGTATTTCCAACATTTGGAAGTATCATCTTAGTGCTTACTCCATTACTGAGGGTTATCATCAACAAAATATTCATGTAGCATATTAACATATGATAACCATAACTAACTGAAACGCAACAAAAAGACCATATGAGACATTACAATTTAAATCACTAAAAAGGCTCTTCTTCCCCTTCTTGACCACGGAGAAGAAGGGAGCACACAAACCTTGTTCCATTCCCAAGTCTTGGGATCAAGAGACCACAGATCTGAATGAACATTTCCTTTCTCAGAGTGGTTCTTATCAGAAGAAACTTCTTTAGAATAGCCACCATATAAAAAAATCTGCAAGATTAAAGGTAATAACAAAAGTAAATTTTCATTTAAACATCCTTCAGTTTGTAAATAGAGATCAGGATTTAATTGAGGTTCATTGGATGAACTAACCAGCAACCGTTAGCACAAGATATTCTGAAATAACTATGACACCTGATCATAGAGCAGTTAATTTATTTTGTTTCTTTTATACATCATTGAAGTATTATCACAACAAGACAAAGATACTGAATTGCAAACCTCGTAATTTCACATCAAGCCAAAATCTAGTGACATCTTTAAATAATGAGCCACCAAAAAACAAAAAATAAAACTAAAAGGAAAACAAGAAGTGCTTTGTATACAACCTTTCAATTAAAACTTATGAGATCCAGATTTCTTATGTTGCACTTGTTTACCTCGACCCAATCTCTTATCTAATTACTTGAACCAACCAATAAATCAACAAATGGCTAATAACCGGCTAATAACAGTCTCTTTTAATACAAAAAGAAAAGATAAGAAAAGAAAAAGAAAGACTTAACTTGAAAACAGAGAGAGATCTATAGAGGTTATAATAGGATGCATTTTGCACACTCACCTCATCCTGATAGACACAGAACTGAAAACCACTTCGGGCACTTGGCCACATGGAACCAAGCTTAGGCTTTATTTCTTGCCACTACAATGAAACACTAGAATATTTTAGCCAAAAAAATCATAAAACTCAACAGATAATAAATTTCTAGATAGTAACCATAAGCAACAGAGACAATAAATTCACCTTGAATTGATCTAGATCAAAAACAAACAAATCATTATAGTATCTGCACAAGAGTAGAAAAGAATTAACTTTTAGATGGCAGAAATTAACATTACTGATAGTGAAAATTTATAATAAGGCAGCATAGAAAGTTTCATTAACACTACTGATTAATGATGTAACGTATTTCAAGCAATTATGAAACAATTAGCAGTCCACAGCAATTACATTCTAAGTCATTGCTCAGCCTCCATTTTTATGAGTCTAAATCTGGACATTTTCATATTAAACTTTCTTACATTGCCACAAAAATTGAAATCTCACAATTTATGAGGTAAATAGAAAAATAAAAAATTGATAATCAAAGCATAACAAATTGATCATGTTCATCCTATAGCAAAAGAGGCAATTCATCATTCTTGTGTAAGAGGGTTTCTGCAGTTTAATTACCAATGAATATGTCGTGATTAATCAAATTATCTTCCTGATTGAAATCTCACAATTTACGAGGTAAAGAGAAAAATAAAAAATCGATAATCAAAGCATAACAAATTGATCATGTTCATCCTATAGCAAAAGAGGCAATTCATCATTCTTGTGTAAGAGGGTTTCTGCAGTTTAATTACCAATGAATACGTCGTGATTAATCAAATTATCTTCCTGATTCTTTATACATGTTTACTAAGCCTCCAAGTACAATAATTATGTACTGCAAGATATGATTAAGTGAAACTCATACTCGCAATCCTAAATACAATCTTCTAAACATCAATAAACCAAAACAAATTTCCCGCAATCATTTTTATGTACTTTGCTTAGACAAAGTAATGTAATATGAAGGCTGGCCATGAATTCTTTGTTTCAAGTCATAACATCTAAGTTTCATTGATTCAGTTGAAAGGATCATCCTTCAATACAATCATGAAGAGCCTAAGCAAATACCTAATCTGAGCAAGAACTGGTCTGTGTGTCAGAAAATTTTTCAGAGAGAAACAGAGCATCAACAAAATAAATCTGCTTTAAAGTTTCCCTGAAGGCTTGGGATAGAGCAAATAACATAAAGAAGCAATAGAGAAAACCAACATCAACACATGAGTTATTAATTACAAAACTCTGAACAAATACAAAGGTTTACAAAGACAACCTTACTTCTCTGAGAGTGTCATAGAAGCCACCAAAAATAATAATCTTGTGCTTGTACAAGACCTGTAACATGACCGAGAATATATAATTAAGAAAAAAAACATAACTCATTTCCCAAATAATTAGTCATATATATATAGGTAAAGCATAGGTAAATTTGCACTATTTGGTGTTAAGAGGACATAATATATCACAGTAACATAATGACAAAAAATGAAAACTATAACATTAGAAGTTAAATTAGGTAAGAGTTAATGAATTAGTAATCAACTGAAAAAGAAACAGTAAACCTTCATATATACAACTGTTTGGCTGGTCTAAGGTGTAAAGGGGAGAGAAGAGAAAGATAAATGAATATATAATGTCAGGACTGTAGAAGTAAGCTAGCAGCACTCCATAAAGTGAAGTATTGCTACTAAGTAAGGACATATATAGACTATATCCCCATTATTTTCCAAATTTAGGGTACCAATATTTGAAAAATCCACAATAATTTGGGATATTTTGGGGATTAATTTAAACCCCTAAAATATTCACAGAAACTGACATTTACTTGCTAGCAAGGGCAACAACATAGTTATAGATTGCAATATACTAGCTGGTTTAGACCTAGAGAAAGACTAAACTAAAACTGCTGATAAAATATTATGTAGCAACATAACTTTGATATTCAGTGGTATATATTTCCATTTTGAGATCTTTGCTTTTGATTGATTTTTCTGGACAAGCTTACAGATATATAGAGTTCTCTTATTTATTAAACATGATCCAATGGCTGCAACCTTATGAACAGGTTAAATTTGCTATTGCCAATTCTGTTCAAAATCAGAATTAATGCTCATTGATGCTCTTAAATACCATTCTAAAGAAAATTCCAGAAGAAACAATTGATCATGATGCAAAAGTTCACTGTAGTTTTGCCAATACTGCATTCTGCATTCAAAGCACGCAACTCTAAAACATCCTTAGCCCCGAGACTTATTTGAGGTGTTCATACACACTTTTTCTCCTCACAAGCTCCACTTCTACAAAGATGTTTTTATGAAGTAAATTTGTAAGTCATCAAGCATCACTTCTATGGTTCTCTTCTTTTAACCATAGGTTCACATTATTAGCACACAAATACGATCATGACAACATGTCTCCTGAATCAGTTCTTCAATACAATCCATCACATTTTAGAAAATACATATAAAGGTGATATTGTTACTATAAAATCACAAATATATCAATTTAAAAAAAAAAAAAAAAAAAAAAAGCTCAACTCACCATTCGATGACCTGACCGTGGACTAGGACACCCTTTCAAATTCAGCTGTTCCCATTGATTTGTCTTCAAATCCAACATCCAAAAGTCCTATACAGCAAAATTTAATGACAATATAACAAACAATAAATTCAAATTCAATATAAAACTTTAAAAGCAGAAGAAACAATATCACAAAATTTTCACCTTATAATGATGGAACCGTTCTTGACTTGGAGATGTAAACTCACCACCTAAAGAAGAACAAACAATATTACACATCCAACACAAAAGAATCACGGCTCAAAGTGCAAGCAAGTATATTCTTAGCCAGAGTTTCATCTATCTACCAAAGACATAGAGATAATTCTTCCAAGCAACAGCCTGATGAGCACTGCGAGGAGGCGGACTGTTGGGACTCGAAATCAACTTCCACTCCTGCTTCTCCACATCATACCGATAAAGGTCACCGTATACAAATGTCTACACCAATCCAAATCAACCACATACATTTCCAAACACAAACATCAATATCCATTCATTTTCATTACAAACAAAAATTCGTTCAATCATTTAAATGAAGCTACGAAACTCTAACCTTGTTACCGTTGTAAAACTCTCCGCCATAAAGAATCAACTCGGTCTCTTTCAATGGATTTATGTTCAACTACACAATTAATAAATACACTCATTTAAAAATAATAATAATAATAAAAAATAAACCAATAAAAGAAAAAGAATTGCTATTTTGACAAGTAAGGGCATTACAGTACAGTTAGATCGAGGAGACGGTGCGGGCACGTTGTCCTCCACGTGGACCTCTTTCTTCTTAGCTTCCTCCTTTTGAATACTCAACTGTGGCAACACAAATAAATAATACAACCAAGGTTCACTTGATGAGAATTATTATATAATTTTGAAATTATAATTAAATGAAGCTGGTTTGAGGTTACAAGAATGGCATCAATGTCGTCTTCAGGAGAGAGTTTCTTGGTGTCTCGGCGAGCTTTCTTTTCCTCAGCTTTGGCGGTTTTTCTCTCTGTTTTTTCTTTGCCTTTCCCTGGCTTTTTGTTTTTCTTTCCCATTTTGTCCCTCCGCCGCCAACTGAATTCGAGCTTTTACTTGGAGCGCAGACGAGACGGCCGTGAGGAGGAGGAGATACCTCGGAGTTGGAGGAGACGTTTTAAATCGGGTTGATTTGTGACTTTTCCATACAACGACGTCGTTTACAGACCCCACGAAACGCGCGTTTTTCTTCCTGTTTTGTGAAACGTGGTCGTTTCGTTAATTTTATTCTTGGTCGCGCGCAGAAGTACAAGCTTTTCGTACTTTTAATTAGTTTGGAGCTAGTTCCCTAGAATATACGGTGTCATATGACAGAAGTTACAAATGCGTGTTACGTCGATTCAGTAGTTGATGCCTGTATTTTTTTTTTCTCCTTCTCTTTGGATTGGAGACCGCCCTGGAATCAATAGACATCTTCCTTTTCCTAGTTGTCTTCTCCATTGTTACCTTGACTGGGCTATTTCACTACAATGAATTTGAATACAGGCCAATAAAGAAGATTGAACGACCAAATCGAAAACTTGAAATGAACCAAAAGACAATAATAAAGTTGAAAAAAGAGAAAACTTGCTGGAAATCAGTAATAAATGAAGGGTACGTATAAAAAAAAATCAAGAAGAAACGTACCTTGTAATCTCAGATTGCGTTTTCAACATCATTAAGAAAATAATTAAGATTTAATTACATTTTGTGATTAATTTTCTCGAATTCAATTCAGCAACAGGCAAATAGCTGCAATAAACACGAGTAGAAACCCATGATAGAAGACTACAAGAAAGGAAACAGGTTTCCAAGCAAGAAACATCAAAAGCAAAAGCAGAATAACATTACTTCTACAACACATTCCTTATAATTGCATTGAATCACAAACAACAATGAAATCAATTTCTGATATTCAAGCAACATATATATATTCAAGCAATATACACAGAGAGAGAGAGAGCAAAGTCAACGGAATCATAAATCTGATTCTCCGATTGACTAATTCCCTCTCGATGATGAAACGCTGTGAGTTAAGGAATTGCTACATGTAGCAGGTCAAATCTAATGTGGTGCTATGGTTTGTTTTTGTGATAGTCTAGTCATGTACGCGGTACACATAACCGTTCCAGGTTGGTTCCTTTCGGTGAATGTCTACTGTGAACAAAATTCATCAACAGTTGAACTGCTAAAAACTTATTGTATACATGTATTGAAAGTTCAAGTTGCTTCACTTTTCGTAATATATTATATTCTTAAGGTTACGAACTGAATTTGTCAACTGATGTGATAACTACAAACAAGTGGCTAATGCAACTGATGATAATTAATTGATTTATTAAAATGATCCGTAATTCTATATGATAAAACCTGAATGAACTACTGGCTGTGTGATCTGCTATAACTTCTGACATTTGAGTATGTTATCAAACCAGATGAGATCACATTAGTTCCATTTATGTTGAGTTTATCAAGAAGGATTATGTAATTTATGTTACTCAAAACAATTTTAACCAAAATATTATGTTCACTTAATTGAATGCCTCCAATAATCTCTAAAATCTATAGTTAGGTAAGTAGATCTATCATAACAAAACTAATAATAGAAAGACTGAAAATATAAATTTATGGTCTAATTTTTTAAAATGCCATAATGAATGGATTAAAAGTCTGTCAAGATCTATCAAGATTAATCATAATTTCGATATCATCAAGAAAAATAATTGACACTTTTTTTTTTTTTCAACCAAATTAGTAGTTACCAAAATTTCAACTCAATTAATTCATATTTGTGATGGAAATCTGTATGATTATAATAGTGCTAATAAGACGAAATTGACAAGTACTTTTGAGCTCAGATTGCATTGATCTAGAAAATCACTCCTCAACTAATGTCAATATTTCTAAGTGATATGGGCTAAAATCTGACCGGTTATTTTAATCACAGGATCATAATATGAGTGAAGTGAGCTTACAACCGTAGCCCTGTCTAGTTCTTTCTCAACATGCTTTGTGGAAAATAAGTAAATGACATCTCAGCTCATCCATTAATAGATAAGGCAAAGATATGACCAACATACTGCTTCAGAACAAGGCTTCCATAGAAGCCAAAACAAAACGATTTTCAAGAGGATCTCTAATGCGGCCGAAGAGGGCATCTGCACTTAAGAAATCTTCTTCGGCTGTGTAGCTGCAACAAGATATAATGAATGTGATGTTAACCACGGTTGACTCTACAAACACTATCAGAAAGGAAGCCAGCATTATCTAAAAATCTTTCACCAGTAACATCCAGTAGCACTCCATGAGTAAAATAGTAAGAAGAATCGGTGTGGCAGAAGTAACTAAAACAATAGGAAGGAAAAACATGATGCCACCGCGGAATTAAAGGGATAGTGCCAGGTTCTTTTTTTTAAAAAAACAAAATGTTGTACAGTAGAAACGGTTCCTTAATTAGGAAAAAAAAATCTTCATCGTCAAAATATAAGATTGAGCCAAGTGCTCTGTTCTCTTAAGCAAAATGTCATTCACCACTTTTTTTCTTTTGAAATAACCAAACAAGTAATAAGACTTTAATAACATCATAAGTATTCATTTTGATATGAACCATATCCACTTAATTATAAACTAATTTTGGAGGTTTATAAGATATGTTTAACAGTTTAAGTACATATAATGCACCATGACACTTCTGACACGAAATTCTTTAATTGATAATGAAATTACTGCATTTTACACACAAGAAATTAGTCATCAAACAATAAATTACTGCATTTGAAATATATTACCCTAATATAGTTAATGTTATATCATATATACTTTTGGTTCCCATCTTGATATGAAAATGTATATTCTTAATATTATAATAAATTTATTTTTACATAGTAATAAGTTAAAATATGTAAAATTTTAAATTATGAATGAATTTACAAAATATGTAAAATTTAATAATACAATAATATAAATATAAAAGATTTGTATTATATATATGTGTATATATTTTGAAGCAATGAGAGATTTATATTTTCTTAATAAAGAAAAAGGTTTACTATAAAGTATAGTTCCTATAGTCAATTAGTACCACCAATTTTAATCATTTATTATATTTTTTTAAAATATTTTTTTTATATTTAATTTAAATACAATAAAATATTGAGATTAATAATCATAATAATTTAATTGTGCGTTTACTTCACTCGGTGGAATCGGAATAGGAATCGAAATGATCTGGAATCGGAATAACTTAGAATCGGAATGAAATATCGGAACCAGAATAAATTATTTACTTCAACTACAGGAATCGGAATCGGAATCAGTAGTATTCCCATTGAAATGTTAACTTTACATTAGAATCGGAATGAATTAATTGTAAGTTACAAAAATACCCTTAATTAAAATTATAGATTAATTATAATAATGTGTAGTTTTTATTATAATACATTTTTTTAATATAAAATAAAAAACTACATATTATAATAAAAAAATTACATATTATTTTAATAGTCTACTAATTTTGTGTGCAGTTTTTTATTATAATATGTAGTTTTTTTAATATAAAATAAAAAAGTACATATTACAATAAAAAAATTACATATTATTTTATTAATCCATTATGATAATTAAGAAATTGGTGATGAAAAATCAATGGTGTGCAATTTTTTATTATAATATGCATTTTTTTGTTTTAACATAGATTTTTCTTTTTTTTTTAAATAAGGGCATAAAAGACTTTTTATTTTGATAAAAGGAATTAGAAGGGATTTCCAAGTGAGTTGGAGGAATGAGATTTTCATTCCACAACCCTAAATTGATGTGGGGTCCATATTTTCATTCCCATTACGGAATGGATTTTAAGCAAGTAAACAACTTCAATCAATTCCATTTTTCATTCCCTTTACTAAATTCATGAAAGTAAACACACCATAAGAGTTAAATATGAATTGTCTGTATAAGCTATATATATATATATATATATATATACACACATTTATACGCGGGGAACAGCTAACAATAACCAAACGCATATTGAGACTATTCGGGTGTTAAGACATCCTCATCCGGGAGTGGGGTGGGGCACTAAACCATCAGCTTCCAAACAGAGTAAATTAGAAATTCGCAGGAGGCGAGTCGAAGTGCATCGTCGCTGCAACAATCCCAGGAAAAAAAAAAAAAAAAAAACCATTTTGCAGGAAAAATCTGAAAGAAGAAGATGTGCAGATTCAATGGAATCATCGCTTCAATACTTGTTTTCCTATTCCTTTTCCTGCAAGACACTTCAATTCAGGTATCACCTATACCTATGCACGATCATTCTCCAATTATTATACGTTTATCAGCCTTATATTTGATTATATAGACCTTCTGGACCTCAGTTTGCTTTTTAATTTCTTTTTAAAATTTTTCTTTAATGTCATGTGACAGGGTTTTGAAGATTCTGCTGCAAGGTAAAGTTTTTATTTTTATTTATTTTTTTATAAATTTCTTTATTGAGTTCGCAATTTAGATTTTTGTGGTTCCATTAAATTAATCGGATTCGTTGAATTTAGTAATAGTGCCTTAGAATTGACCATTTTGTGGCTGATGTTGTTAGTCACTGTGTGTAGAATTCTTGATCAGGAGTCAGGGGAGGTGCATCGAGTACATTGTTCAAGAGAACGGAGTCGTGCTGCCTGGAATATTATTGAGGAGGTAGTTTTTAAAGGACAATCTTGTGCTTTGTGAAATGTGTTATTGAATTTGAATAAGTTTTGTCACTGATTATGTTTGTGTTGTGTAGTATTTGATGCCATTCGTGGAGCGAGAAAAGTTTCAGATTTCGAGCAAGTGTAGACTTCATCCCGACAATTATTTGTTCAGGGATCAGGAGCAGCACAAGATTCATGTGGATATAAGTGAATGGCGGTGTGGATACTGTAAGAAAAGTTTCCGAGCTGAAAAGTTTATTGATGAGCATTTTGACGACAGGCACTACAATCTTCTGAATGTTGTATGTGGATCCTGGTTCCTTTGTCTTGAGATGAATGTTTGATAAGTCTTGTTATTACACTATGACATCATGCTTGTCAGTTTTGGTTCAGTCGATCAAGTCCAATTCGTAGTTGTTTTGTCTTTTTGGTTATATAACATAAGTTTAGCATGACTTGATTAGATAGTGGACATAATATAACAGTCCTTTTATTCTGATTCTTAAATGTTTGTGAAAATCAATTGAGGTCCAACGTTACCATTTCTTTATATGTTTGTATCTGTATTTTGATATTTCTGGCTAAATCATTGTGGATCATAACATTATTGGTTAACTGCATAGCTCATGCTGAATTTATTCAAATGATTTTTCAATTTCATGATGGCATAATTAGATTAAAGAAATTTTCAATTTTTAGTGCCCAACGAAGCTTAAATGTATTTCCTCATTAGATTCTGTACATGATATTGATACATAAGCATGTACAAAAGCATCATCGCGTGGGTTTAAAAACTAGTAAAAGTGTGAAATTTAAATGAATTCAGAGTCACAGCAAGTGCTTGGCTGATATATGTGGAGCATTGCACTGTGATTTTGTGATGGATTCCAAGTCTTCCAAGAGCAAGTGCAATCCTGCAGCTGCAGCAAGGAATCGTCACCTTTGCGAGGTTGCTTCTACTACCACAATTTCATTGTAAATTTTAGTGTTTTGTTTTGACTTCTTCTTCTTCTTCTTTTTATTTTTTATTTTATTTTTAATTTATTTGTTTTTGGCGCAGAGTCTTGCAAGCAGCTGCTTTCCTATTAACCAAGGTCCCTCAGCGAGCCGTCTTCATGGTATTTTCTGACAGTTGTTGAAATATATTTAATGGTTTACGAGGACCTGACTATTCTATTATGTAGAATTTTTTAACTTATTTTTTATTTTAAATATTGATTATACAAATGCTAATTTATCTTCCTTATGGTGACATATCTTTTGCTTGCAGAATTGTTTCTGCACCAATTCTGTGATGCTCACACTTGCTTAGGGAAAAGAAAACCCTTTCCTAAAGGAGGCAAGGTAAGGTTTTACTATTCATTGCAGTATTTTGGACATCCTGGTAGAGCTTGTTTTGCAGTCAAGAATGCACATGGTCTATTTAGTATATTCTTGTTCTGGCTTGCATAGCTGTTATTCTCATTGCTGTAAGTTTAAATAAGCACCTGATCTTTGAGTGCGCTTTTGCAATGCTGGAACATTTAAATTTTAAAACTTCCAGGGTATCGTCTTATTTATTTGATTTTGCCCATAATAAAGAAATCTAAGTTTCGTTCTGCTTATCCTTAAAAAAAATTAATATATGCTCCATTTTTATCGTTTCATTTTACTCTTTTTCCTTTTGTGCAGAAGGAACCAAGTATATTCTATCTGGCTATTTCAATTTTGAGTTTGATGCTGCTTCCATTATTCTATGTTATTGTTTATTTGTATCAAAGGTATTGTGTCATAGTCGTCCATATTCTCATTTGGCCGAGCAATTGAAGCAATTATGTAACTCTTCTGTGCATTTTTGCAGAGAAATGAGAAGGGGGACTCAAGAGCTAAGGCGAATCCCTCAAGCTGGTCGGAAAACAAAACCCTCATGATCGGTAATATTTATTTCCATATCTTCTTTAAGAAGTTATTATGGGGTTACTGAAGTTGATAAATTGTGAATGGTTTCATTGTTACATTTGCAATATTAGTACAAGTGAAGCAACATTTTATTACCGCATTTGAAGGAAATCGATATTCTAATAGATCAAAAGAAATTCAACTGTTATGTCGGTCCGGCTCTTTATTCTTTCATAGTCTGAGTAATGTTGCCAGTTATAGTAGTTTGATAGGCCTTTTGAAGCTGTCATGCTTGAATGCTTGGATTTTAATTCTTTAAAATATTTGGTGACATTCGATACTTCCTGCATTAGACATCAAGCTCATTAGTTACGGTGATAATAGTGTTCATCTTTGTGTTTTTAATGCATGTAGGTTCTTCAGATCTATAATTAAGCAAAAAAAAGAAGGTGATTAAAAGATATATGACTATGAAGATTTGCCCGTTGGCTCAACAACTGACCACAGATTTCCTGTAGAATGGCATGTCATATGGATCAGAGGAGAAGAAATTGCGAAAGAACTATTTAAAAGATGCTGAAAGTGCGATTTCCATCAAACTCCTGGTGTAACGTCTTGTACTGATAGTGGATCTGATTATCCATGAATAGAGCAAAGCTGTATACAACTTTATTTTTTTACCCATTCATGAATGAACCTTGTAATTTGTCAACGACCATCACTATAACTGCCATTGAGTACTCTGAAGCTTTTTTATCTTGTAATGGTTCAAGAATTGCTTCAGTCCCCAGTTACCACACATCCCACTCCATTCACTTGATATATAAGCATAAATTGAACCAAATTTCCATCCAAGATTGGTCCAAGGGAAGGGACTCGATTAAGCTATTCCCTTAAGGGCAAGGGTTGCTACAATGATTTTGAATTAAATGATTTTGCATTACAATTAGTTTCATCTAGTCTAGACAATCTTTTCTTTCAAACTTGCTTTTGATCCCCTTTTCTTCAGGCGGGTGGGTCAGGGCGGGTTTAGAGAAGCAAGTATCATTGTATCCATATTTCATACATTTATTCTTCTTCATCATTGGTATATGGACAACTAGATAGGAGGTTACCAATGCCTCTCTAATAATTTCAAATTATGCTTTTCAATTTCTGGTAAATGGACCCCTTCTGTTCCTGAATGATTCAATAGATTACTCATGTTGCAATTTGACTTCACAAACGATCATGTATAGCTCAACAGATAGAAAATTTTACTACAGAAATGAAGTAGACGTTATCTCCCAACTTCACAAACTGTTGGTATTGACATTGAGTCTATATGTAGTGGTGATGCAACTGGCAAGATCAGCATTATAAGATGCAACAAAACTGAGCTGAAACTAGTTGGTAGGCTTGAGCGCCGATTTCTCCTACATCTATCTGACAGTTGTGGTTAGTCGATCCTCACCGCACCTCCAGCTTGCTTCATAACACCTTTGCATGGCATATTTTTTGGAATGCATCTTTTTCATTCTACAGCAAAAAATAACTAGTTTTTGAATAAGCTATGCTTATTTGCGATATTCTTCAGTATCTCCAACCATGTCCATACTAGAGTTGGTCCATTGCTTGTTCTCTGTCAACCATGTCCATATTAGAGCTGGTCCATTGCTTGTTCTCTGTCATCAAGTCATAGCCGAGGACGGCAGGACTCGAATTCTCACCATGGGAACAGCCATAGCCAAGGACTTGATATCATAAATGCACTTATTAAGGCGAGATCAGCCAAAGACAACACAGTGAATGTTTCTCCGAATTACTTTCAGCCTTCACAATATATTGCCATAAGTATTGCTTTGAAACAGCATGAGATGTAAATTTGAGTCTTCAAGGATCTATAATCCCAAATGCATGAGATATCAATTCATTTGATAAGAGGAAACCTTCTGGATCACTCAGCCTAATATAAGCTAGCGTAGTACCAATTTCACTTTCATTTGATAGCAAGTTGTTCAATTCTGTAGCGCTTATGGCTCTTCTATGCTTATCCAAGCCGAGCACATGCCCACTTTCCATGTAAGGTTTATAAGCCTTGCAAAGAGAGTAAGCTAAAGAGCAGCCAAATACTTCTCTAAATGACCTCAAATCTAGGCCTCTTGCAGTCCTAAGAGAGAGCATCACAACATCCATGGACAAGTCCTTGGCATCAACATCATTACTCCCCCAGCAATCCACTACCCCACCCTCCAAATTCTGTACGTACTCCACAAACTGCTTCATCTTTTTCGGCCTTGAAAACCTCACTCCACCAAGATAACTGGCAGAACCAAGGCCAAAACCATAGAAAGGCTTGTTCTTCCAGTATATAAAATTATGCTTACATTCGAATCCATCTTTGCAGTAACTGCTTATCTCATAATGATTGTAACCAGCACCAGAAAGCACATTTGACGCCATTCTATAAAAGTTAGCAGACTGCGTTTCCGTAGGCAGAGGGAATTCCCCAGGCGTATACCTGTAAAACAAAACAAAACAACATAAATCCAATCCTTAAGGAAGCTAAAAACCATTTAATTTCACTAGGAACAGTAGCATTTCTTTTCACTTACAATATCCCGAATTTTGTGCCCTGTTCTACTTGCAAATCATAAACTGACACATGATTAGGCTGTGATTCGATAGTGAGTCTCAAGCTCTCCTCCCACATTTTTGGTGTCTGATGAGGTAGTGAAGATATAAGATCCATACTCCAATTCTCAACCCCACATGATTTTACAATATCTATAGCCCGATAAACCTCCTCAACACCATGAGCTCTCCCACAAGACTTCAACAATTCATCTTGAAATGCCTGAACTCCCAAAGACACTCTGTTCACACCCAGCTCCATGAACTGTTTCAACTTCTTAGTGTCAAAAGTTCCAGGATCCATTTCCAATGATATCTCAACATCCAAACTCAAGCCAAACTTGACTCTCAATGTATCCAAGACTGATAAAACAAGCTTAGGTGGCACTAAAGAAGGCGTGCCACCACCAAAAAACACAGTTTGAAGAGGTGGGTTGGTGTTATATCCGACTTTTGTGGCATTAATTTCCCTACAAAGCAATTGTATGTAGTTTAAGATACGAGGGTCGTCGTTGTCGTCCGTTTGGGCAGAGGAAGAACCGAGAGCGACGATAGGGAAGTCGCAATAGTGGCAGCGTTTTCTGCAGAAAGGAAGGTGAATGTAAGCAGAAGTTGGGGGGATGGTGGTGGTGGGATTGGTTGAGGCATTTTGTTGAACAGTTGGTGAGGCGTTGCAGATTGTGCGAGAGAACAAAACTATAGGGTTTCTGGGTTTTGTAGGGAAGGCTGACAGAATGGGTGAGAATGTTGACTTCATCAGCATGGCTGTGTAATGATAGAGAGAAGAAGAGAGAATTGTTTTCTGGTTGTGGCTGCTCTAGGTTATTTCAAAATCCAGTCTTTAAAAAGCCCCTAAAACGGCTTCCAACTCTGCGTTTTCAGTGTGACAATAATTGAACTGGATTATTGAAAAAATAAAAAGGAGAGAGAGAGACAACCTGCCCAACCCTAAACCGGTGGAGGCGCCAGCTTGAACGCCGGTTTCTTCACCGAATTCAGAAAAAATATATAAACCTAAACCTAAACTCATCACTCACCCACCCTAGCCGACTCTCTCCTCTCAAAGCCCTGGCCGACCGACCCTGCTGCGTTGCTGGCACCTTCGTCTCTTTGCTCTGTCGTCTCTCGTCGGTGGATAAGGTGAATATTCAATTTGGTTAGGGCAGGAAATCGGGAAGAACGAATTCTTGACTCCCAAGGCAATCCCGAATAGGATAAAAGCGAAAGGCCTGCAGAAGCTGAGATAGTACCGTCAGATGTGCCAGAAGCAATGCCGCGACAAGAACGGCTTCAATGTACTGCATGAGCGAGAGCCACCAGCGTCAGATGCAGCTCTTTGGTCAGAACCCTTATCGAATCATCGTCGCTTTCCTCGAAGAGTTCGAGTCCTCTTCTCTCGACTCCACAGCTTCAGCCGTGTTGCTGCCACTGTCGTCTACAACGAGTACATCCACGACCACCACCACGTCCACTGAATTCCACCCAGTGGGCCACTTTGACTGAGTTCGTCAAGTATCTGGACCATACTTGTAAGTGCAAGGTTGAAGACACGCCCAAGGGTTGGTTTATTACGTATATTGATAGAGATTCCGAGACCCTTTTCATAGACCAGTTGAAAAACAAGAGGCTCAAGTTGGATTTGGTTGAGGAGGAGAAGCAGGAACGCCACATTAGGAAACGGATTGAGATGGCTGCTGCCTCTGATCGTCCCAATTCTTTTTCTTTGCCTTCCCCAGCAAGGGATTTCAATGTGGAGGCTGGCCAGAAGGTTAGTTTTTCACTTGCTGCTTTTTCTTCATCATCATTGTTGACCAAAGACACTAGTACTAAATTGGTTTTCGAAGAGCTTGATCACAATACTAGTAGCATAAAGAAGATTGACAAAAACAACAACAATGGTGGGACTTCTTCGGCTTTGAAGGAGTTGATGAGAGAGTAGGAGAAAGATTAACAGGAAAGACTATTGGTGGTTGCGTGAGGGAATCATTGTCAAAATCATAGTAAGTACTTGGCGGGAAAAGGGCATTATATAAGTGTTGTTAGGAAGGTCAATACGGTGGAGATTGGTGGTTGTGTGAGGGAATCATTGTCAAAATCATGGTAATTACTTGGCGGGAAAAGGGCATTATATAAGTGTTGTTAGGAAGGTCATTGATAAATACGGTGGAGAATGGAGACAGCAAGCATGTTCTGAGGGTTGATCAGGATGAGCTCGAGACTGTCATTCCGCAAATTGGGGGCTCAGTCAGGATTGTTAATGGGGCGTATCGCAGTTCCAATGGGAGGTCACTTGAGTGGATACTGAGATAAATTTTGTGCAAAGGTCAAGATGGACAAGGGTGTGTACGATGGGAGAGTGCTTAATGTTGGGGGCTCAGTCAGGATTGTTAATGGGGCGTATCGCAGTTCCAATGGGAGGTCACTTGAGTGGATACTGAGATAAATTTTGTGCAAAGGTCAAGATGGACAAGGGTGTGTACGATGGGAGAGTGCTTAATGCCATTGACTATGAGGATATATGCAAACTTGCCTGGTGAGTTTTAGTTTTACTCTATGGATCCATATGCAAACTTGCCTGGTGAGTTTTAGTTTTACTCTATGGAGAACATTCTCTTTTGTTTGTTGCCATGTATTTGAATTTTGTATTGCAGCCTACTGCAAAAGAGCAAAAAAAGATTCAAATCATCACCCTTACCCAAATCTTAAATGTATACTTGAGATTAAAAAAAAAAAAAAAAAAAACCACATATTCCTTCCCTGCTTCAACACACTTCCCGTTTTTTTTTTTTGGCATTAATGACGTCTGGACCAAATTCAGTTCAATTGTAAGTTTCTTAGAGCTTTCAATCAATTATCTGGCCATAAATAGCTTGCGAGAATAACAAATGACTTCGTTCCACAGCATCCACTACATACAAATACTCAAAAATGGAAAGCAAACCAAATGGTGTTTTTATATAAATTGTTTTAAAGCAATAATAACACATTGAGCAGAACTAACTCAAATTATACAACTAGTTGACTAATGGGAACACAAATTTCCCTATCAATTCCTAAATATAAATTACAAAATTGTGTTGACCTTTATACCGACATTGGTCTTGTCACACCAGATATTTCACCATGTAAGGACCTTCGAGCTCATAACCCAATTTCCTATAATAATGGCGAGTTCCTACTCCAGAAATAATGGCAATTTTAGTCGATCTGTGCTCCCTTCGTGCAATTCGCTCTGCCTCTTCCATCAAGAGTGTACCATAACCCTGTATTATTAAAATAAAAGTAGATGCAAAAAGGGAAAATTATTATGCAACCAAATGAAGAATTGTTGGACATGTTGAAATTTAAGTAATTCCAACAAATTCATATCTAAATTGTTCCATAAGTTTTTCATAGTTAATGTATACACATTACCTGGTGTTGCAGCTTGTCAGCATCCCGTCCATGCACAGGAACAGCAGTTCCATACACATGGAGTTCACGGACAATTGAACATTTTCCAATAAGCTCAGGGCAGGTAACATTACGGCCACACTTCCGCAAGCGCAACAACCCAACAAGAATATCCTGCGCACAAGGTGAAAAAAGATGGGGCATATCATTTCAGGCAGCAGAAACAGTTCCGCTAAGACACCATCATACAAAACTATTGAGCTCAGAATACAATTTATAGACAAATCAATATAGTTAATACGAACGATGGATTTTGAAATCATAAGATGTTCCGCAGTAAATGAATGAACAGCTATTAAAAGGGCCATATCAGTTGGTTAAAAAATTTACCCTTATGATTCCATAAATTTGAAAGCACACAGTTACCTAAAATCGAGAATACAAACAGAAACACAGATACATGCAGGCCCACAAACACATGTATATATGCACATATAGGGAGAGAGTGAAAGATGTTCCCTAATACCTGGCACGTGTCTTCATATGAAAGAAATGTTTCCCAACCTTCATTTGCTGTATAATCACGACGAACAAGCTCTACTTCTTCTGGCCTGATTTTGTGGTGAATGTCCTGAATCCATCAGAGAAAAATTACTCAGGTCTTTACCATTGAATTTTAAAATATGAAACAGGTCCAAATAAGCATGATTGTGTCCACACCTGGATTCCAGCTTCACGTGTTCGAACATCACGGCATTTCAAGCCCAAGTCGTCCATGCGAGCTAAAGCTAGCTCACGAAGGTTCCCTTTCTCTACCCCAGAAGTAACCAAAGGCATGGGTATATCCCGTTGAACTCTATAAACACGTGTCCAAGGGGGTACCATGGCTAGAATTCTCGCTACAATGTCCACGAGTTGCTCAGGTGGATAATTTCTGTACCTGCCAGTTTTCCAGAGTTCATAAAGCCCAGTTCCACGAATCACAAGTGTAGGATAGATTTTAAGGCCATCTGCTCTAAACGAAGGGCTCTCAAAGAACTCTTTAAAACTTTCCATGTCCCTCTCAACTCCAACATTAGGGAGATCGGGCATCATATGAGCGACAACCTGAAGCAAAATCACCAAAATCAGCCCACACAAAATCAAATAAAAAGACTGAACGGATGCCAACTGCAATATACATGAAAAACTCAATATCTATACCAATAATAAAAATTATCTTCAGGAGAAACTTAATCCAATCAAAAGTGGTTCATATACCTATACCCTGCTGAAAAATGCATGAAAAGATCAATATATATACCCAAAATCCATTTGCTGCAAATAAAACCATATTCAGGAGAAAATTAATATTATAAAATGTGGCTTCACATACATATAACTCTCATGATATATCTCCATATATTGAAAAAAATAATAATGAAAATGCCAGGTTACAAATAGTTTTCCACATTGAGAAAATGACTCTTTCAAACTTCTTAAGGTAAAAACAACTTTAAATTGCTATTTGTGGATGTAGGGTAAGATGTTCAATCACATCAATAAACAAAAGTAAAACAAAACATGAACTCTATTTCATATTATGAGGCACATAGGTATATATGATATATCACTAGCAGACCTTGAATCCAGCATCCTTTGCCAAGCAAAAACAATCAGCCACAGCTGCTACTGTGTGCCCTCTGTTTGTGTCACGAGCAACATCCTCATATGTGCTTTGAACTCCTATCTCCAATCGAGTACAACCATACAAAAGCATCTGCCGCAAATGGGGTCCAAGGCAATAGTCTGGCCTCCTAATAAATTACGAATGAAAGGACAGTTAGCAAATTTCATTTATGACCTAACATAAACTTACAAGATTGCAATATAAAACCAAAGTCCTCCATTCTGATGATTAATAATATCAACAAACAATAAACCTTAAAAATCATATAAAATAGATTCATCAACAAATGAAATAACGTAAAAACCAAATCGGAAATTTCTATCTAGCATCTAAAACCAACTCACGTTTCAATTGTCATGCCAATACACTTAGTCGCACTATGCTCCGAGTAAGTAACTGCCTCTTCAACATTAGCAGAAGTATGTCCTGATAAAGCATCATGAAGATTCCTAATAAAGTAATCGCGGTAATCAGCTGGTAGCGACATGAAGGTACCACCCATTAATATAAACTCAACCTGAAGAGGCAAACACCAGAAATAACAAATCCAAACAAACCCACATAAATAAAAACACAACATTCACTGAAACCGAAACCGCATAATTCATCAAATACATAGGAAAATCAAACCTTATCTACACTATGACCCAACCTCTTCAGCTGATCAATCCTGCTCCTTGCCTGCACATACGGGTTATATCTAGAACAACAAAATCACTCTATCAAAACACAATAACAATTCACATAAACAAGAAAAAATTATAATATTAAAAAATATATATATATATTCAAGAAAAATTATAATATTAAAAAAAAAAAAAAAAAAAAAGAAACACTATTCAAGACTCAAGAATTCAATACCTGGCTCTAATTGCGCGCATACTAGTTGGCTCATAGCCAGTGTAACTCTGCGTACTGTATTCGAAATCGGAGTCGGGTCCACCCGGGCAATACACGCATATGTTTCCGGTGGTGGCGATGTGGGGGCAGCGGTGCGGCTTCGACATGACGGCAACCACGGCGATCCCCGAGGCCGTCCTGACTGGCTTGGCGCGAAGCTTGGGCAATAGTGACTTGCGCTCGGTGTCCGGCAGGGCGGCGATCATCTCCACCAGCTTTGGGGCGCGGGCCAGGCCGTACTTGCGGCAGGCGGCGGATTTTATGGCGTTTAGGTCGACGGTTTGGTTTTTGCGTGAGAGATCAACCATTGAGTTGACGATTTCGGCTATGGCCCGCACCCGAGCCTCTTCTTCGGTTAGCCCGTGGGCTTGGAACCCGCCCCTCCCCGGCCGAGGAAGCTTTTTGGTGTCGGATGGTACGGCGGTTGCCATAGAAGACAGAGAAGAGAACACAGGAAAGTTGCGTTTGGTGTTTGTTGTTGTTAACTGAGTGATGTTGTGCTCAGTGTCTGTGCCCTTTGTTGTACGGATAAACGGTGTCGTTTGCATCAGTTTAGAAGTTTAAGTATAATATGTTTTCGTTACCTACAGTTGGATTTAAATACAAGTTTCTAGTTAAGTTTTCAAAACTTTTCGAAAACGTCCCAACTAGAGTAATAGCCAAAAAAAAAAAAAAACATGTTTCATTATTACTGGAGTAACATATATATATATATATATATATATATATATATATAGACAAACTTTAGGTCAGTCACCGCCTCAAATATATATATATATATAATTAGTTTATATAAAATGGTGGTACATCAATTACCTCATGATAAGAGAGAATAAGAGAGAAATGTTTATTTTTTATATTTATTTTATTTGATTGCTTAGATTTTTTTATAATCAATATGTACTTATCAAAAAGAAGAAAAAAAACTGAAAACGAACATAAATTAAGATGATTATAATTTGATTTGGGGGAAATAAACAAACTGGAATTAAAAAATCTTATTCAAATAGAATAGAAAAGCATACTATCACGCCAATACTTTTGTTGAAAATTTTTGTTCATACCCTTGAATTTATTAATTGTTGAAATATTATTATTATGAATTTCGTCATTTTAAAGTTAATTTCGGACTAATATGCCTACAACTCATCTTTAATTTATATATATGAAATCGGTTATTGGCCGTCCTATTTTCACAATAAATATGTGTGTGTATTTGCTCATCATAGATGAATGAAAAGAATGAAAAATTTAGTTTATTTCATTAATTATTATTTAGTCTGTCTCATTATCTATCATTTTTAATTATTATATTATTTAATGTTATTATCTATTCATTCGTAAATAATTTCTATCAATAAGACAGAACGGATTGTTTTAACCTTCTTTAGCTTTATTTTCGATTTTTTTTTTTAAATATTACATTTAATTCAAAATTTTTAAAGAGGTTATTCAAATTCAAAATCTCTAAATGTATAAAGCCAAGGGATTATCACTAGACGTAGCTTATAACCTTATTTATCTTCATTTAATAAGTTTTTTCTCTTTTAGTTTATAACATAAAACTCATTTTATCAATTTTTTAATTAAAATTATATTTTATTAGAACTGAAATTCCGTGGAAACAGCTAAACCTTTGTATGTAAGATCACAAGCCTACACAGGGGTGTTTTGGACTAATTTTAAGGATAATGGGAACCCTCTCTATTTACACCTAACTTGAAGGCACCATTTAAACCTCCTCATACTGTTTTCGTAACTTCGGCGTCAAAACGCTTCGTTTTCACTTTTCGCTACCAGCTCTTCGTCTAGCTAGGAGTGTTCACGGCGCGATAAAACGTCCCGTGGCGGTGCTTTTGCATCAGAATTTACACTCTCCTTTTTCCTCCGAAACCGATTCCTTAAGTTTCAAAATATAAAAATTTCACGCTGCTTCAAGAACCATGGATGACGATTCAAACAGAAGAAAAAGAGAAGTAGAGACCAGAGTCCTCGAAAAGGTCGGTGAAGTGGCCACCGCTATCAAAACTGCCAAGCACGTTGACCAACTCATCTGCGCTCTTCACTCTCTCGCTTCTTTTCTCTTCCCGCTCGACTCCTTTCTACTCTCAGGTCAATTTAAAGCGATTTAAAATACAAAAAAAAATCTGCAGAAATTTAGAACTTTAATGGCTCCGTCTTAAGTGAATTCTGTAACTAAATTTCTTCATTTTGAAATTTTTGTCTGGCGTCGTTTTGGTTATGTGATAGCAATAACATAAAAGGCTAAAGATGTAATTTTACAAGCGCATTTCCTTAACTTTGATTCGTCATTTCCTTTGTTGTCCTTACTGCAACATTTCGTTGAACTGCAGGTATTGTTGATCAGCGTTACAGAGACGAGGTTTGTGCATTTTAACAGAATTAGATTGTGTTGTGAGTGTTTGCTTTTGGAGTTCCATGTTCATTTCATTTGATGTGTTTTTCTTTGTTGTTTGTTTATAGATTCTTAGTACTAAGGCGCCTTCCGCAAATGAAAGGCGTGATTGGTGGCAGGCATTCTACGGGGGACCTGCATTTTCAACATTGGCTCGCATTTTGTTACTTGGTAATATGTGTTCCTTTTTACCTATCATATCATGGATTTTGGTATTAAAAAGATTTTTGGAAGCTTGGAGATTTTTTTTACTCTACTGGTTTACTTGCTTCCATGTATGCTAATTGTGTAAAGCATAAAACTTTATTACTTAAGACAGTCCTAAACTGAACAGATGTTGAATATATGCAGGAAGCTTTTTTCATAGAAAAAGAAGATAGATAGCAAGAAGATTGATTAGAAAAATTATATATGTAAGTTGATTTGGAGGGAAATTTAGGTGAAAATGTTCAATATTTTAGTTATTCTTGTTGACTGAGTTTCGTGTTTAGATTTAATATATTGATCGATTTCAGGTTAATTGAGTTTGGGCAGAATGGTATGAACAATGAACAAATGACATTTTTTCTTAGACTCGGGAAGTGACTATCTCCTGAAAATGGTGTCTGATGTTGGATTTTCTGGATATGTATGCTGTCTGATATTTTTACATACATTTATGGACAGTGTATAACTTTTCTGCTATCTGTTGCTAATTTCTTTGTTTGCTGATAATCTTCGTATCTCTGTCCTTTATTGCTTAAATCATTGCACTCTATACAGATGTTGCTTCCGATTGGTTAGCTTGTTTCCCCCTTTCAGCACGGAAACATGTCTATGATATATTCTTTGTTGATGGGCCTGCTGCTGAGGTTGTTCAGACTCTGATTCCTTGTCTACAGCTGAATGGAAGCGACGGTATTGATGTTAATGCTGTCTGCTCAAACACGGAAAGGTAAGGAGTAAAGACCTTTAATTTGTGCTAAATAATTGTTGAAATTGCAACTATGTCAGTGAAGATTTTATTAGCATTGAATTGCTAGAGGTTGCATATAGGAATAATAATATGAAGGATGTTTTTAGTAGTCAATCTTGTGGCCTTTTAATCCGAGTGGAAAATGATTGACTTTTTATGACCTTTTTCAGCTCTATATTACTGGTGATAAGTTTCAAAACAATAAAATATTGAAAATAGATCCTCAGGTATTCTTGTAATTGGCATATTTAATACGGTGCTTTTGTGATGATTGTAACAAATGCTTGTGGCATTTTGTTTGACTGCCTATATTGATTATCTTTGCAATGGATTTGCAAAATTTTAAGTCAAGCAAGATCTCGATGTAGATCTGGTTGTTAATAGAACAGGTATAAATTTGTTGGATCTACCAATTTGTTTTCTGTTGGACAGTGGTCATTAAAAGAAACAGACCTATGCAGTTGTTTAGCACTGACAGAAAGCTCTGTTCATTCTGTGTCCTGGGTATGTGGTTTTGTTCATCTGATACATGCCTAATTATGCATATTGTGATTCTTATATGAATTGCAACAGTGGTAAGAGTCATGCTGTAACCATCGTATTAAGTAGAATAGACATATTCCACTACTGGGAAGTTGCTTGGGTTTAAAGGGCTGATTCAGGCTTGCATTTTCATTTTTGTGAAAGTTTAAGATTTGATTTGGTTCTGTCAATTGTGTTGTCTGTGCAGTACTGCTTGAAGTCTGAGCAGTCTAGATTTTGAGTTTTGGTTTTGCTTGCTGTATTTGGTCAATGGAGAGAGTCGTTGTTCCTCACTGATTTTTTTTATGAAAGGTTGCAAAAGTTCAGTTGTATGTTTAATTGTGCAGTTTTAAGATATAATTGATCAAGCATCATAATAAATATCTAATCTATCCCTGTGGGATTTCTTATTTTTATGACAGATTAGTTGTACTTTGCTTGCTTGAAAATAATGGAGTGCTTCAAATTGCTAGAGAATTTGGTATTTCTTGCCAGTCTGAAGATTCTACTGATGAGTGCCTCAAGCGAAATCTTTCTAGAGTTGCACAGCTGGTTTCATCTATTCCTGATAAAGCACGGCTGAGAGCACCAACCTCACTTTCATCACAGTATCCTTATTGTCTTGTGTTTAAAATATTGTGATGTTTATTAAATTGTGCTTAAAATCAATCACAGTATATTTTCTATTCAAACACTCTGTTTCTTTGTTATTATTATTTTTTATTTGATCTTGGATGGTGCTTAGAAGTAAACTACTTTGGTTGCAGACAGTACTTTGTTAATTGAAATTTATTTTGATAAAAAAAAATGGATTGAACTTGCCTCCAAAACTGCCTTCTATTTGCTGTTTGTTCTTTACAAGGGTATCATAGTTCATTCTTCAAGCATATAACCATTCAACTACTCTCTGGAGCAGAAGACAGGGCTTCCACTGTGTCTGATAAAGCAACTACCTTCAATAAATTTGAAATAGATGGTACTTTGCTATTCACTGGGGAAATATTTTCCCGCATTTGTCGACGTGGTTCTTCAGGTAAATTGAATATGTGTAGCACTGTAATTGCTAATATATATTTTGTCAAGAGAAAAGGATTTTGCTTATGCATCTCTCTGTTTAAAGAAGTCTTGCCTTTATATTTTTATAATTGTGCTTAATAAAGCCCCTCATGCTGATTTTAGCAAATTTGTTGTAGTCCATAGATGTTCTCTTGTATCTCTGTGATTATTTGTCCTTTTGTTTAATTTTTCTTTTTGCTATTGGCTATGATGAGTGGCAATTTTGTCTTGTTCTCACTTGTTGTGGTACTGGCTATGCTAGGGAATCCTCATGTTTTCTGAATGTTTTTACTTTGTGATAAATATTTCCCAGTCATGTCATTTATTTCCATCCTGCTAGGCTGGATGGAATTGTAGTAAATAGTGGAATAATTAGTTTCATCATACACAGATGTGCTGTTAAGTGTAGTAGTCCCTCGGGTTCTTAGACATGTTCGAGGCATCTTAGCATCCAGTAGTGATGCGGCTCTGTCGCATGTGTTCCTGTCAAACCCTGGATCTGAAGTTTGGTTGAAGATGATAAAGGCAATTAAAGACCCTTATGCTGTGGAAAGAATGTCTGAAGAGCTTTTGCATCAGCTAGCAAAAGAATCTGTGAGTGACATTGAAGCGTATTGGATTCTTTGGTTATTGTTTAATGGGATTTTCAGTCATCAGATGTCAGTCAGGTCAGTAGATTCCTTTCCTGTTTATTTTCTTTAACCCAGTGAAGTTGACCTTGGAACTTAAGATTTTTGTTTCAAGTTTTTGGTATATCACTTCTGTCACTCTGCTATATCAACAGAAATGCATATCATGAATGTATAGAAGTCAGAAGAGGCAAACCACAGAACACTCAAAAAATTAGGTCTACTAAAGTTTAACTAAATAAAATTCATGTAACTAAATTTTGTATTATATTTAATGAAGACATTATTGTTATCTTGCTTCCAATTGCTGTAAATGTTGATTTTGTCTTTTTGTTTTTTTTTTCCCCCTTTCCTCAGGTCTTTGTTTGTGGATAAATTTTTACTCTGGAAAGTGTTTCCTCTTTGTTGCCTGAGATGGATTCTTCAGTTTGCTGCTTTTGAATGCCTGCGGGATGCTGATCCACTCTCAAAGGATCATGATAACCAGTGTTTCTTAGACACAGTGCAGCGTCTAGTAGCAGTATGGTCAAAAAGGGAGTTTGTGCAGTCTGCCCCAATGGAGCAGCAAGCCTGTATCCTCTCTTTTTTTCTTTCCTCAGATTCTGAATTTCTTTGATTCTTGAATTGTGATTTCTTTAAACCTCTGATTCAGTAGTTCTTCAGATTCTTCGGTATTAAATTTCTGTTACAGATAAGTTGGGCCTAAATTGATGAGATTCTTTTTTCTTCTTCACCTCTGCCCCAAATTATCAATCTCAAATCCTTGGTATGAGTTGGATTTGATGCTAAGACCTTTTATATGACTGTAAACAAGTTGATGCCTGCAGAAACATGCATCAGATGAATGATTTATCTGACAGAATTTTATAATATCTGAGAAATTCTGCTGCATTAAAACGTGAAAGATATATGTATTCCCTACATTTCCCTTTTCTAAATTTATTCCCTACATTTCATTAAACTTCCATTCTTTTGTTGCATTTTACTTATTTTGGATTCTGTTGTCCCTTAATCTGTTAAATAGATGTATCTGCAGCTGTAGGCCTTTGCCTGGAAAAGATGTCCAAGGAGGATTTAAATAAGACTAAGGATGTAATGCACTCACTTCTTCAAGGAGTTAGCTGTAGGTTCTTGTTTCTCTTTCTAATTGTAGAGTCTTGCGTAATTATTGGATGCAGTTTTTTCCTCCTAAATTTATTCTTCATTGCTTCCAGGTAGGCTGGAGAGCCCTGCTGACTTAGTTCGGAAAATGGCAAGTTGTGTTGCTTTGATGTTCTCTAAAGTAATGGACCCAACGAATCCGCTATACCTTGATGATAGCTGCACTGGGGACACCATTGACTGGGAGTTTGGGCTAAGTACCCTAGAGAAAGAGACTTTATCGACCTCAACTTTTACTGAGAAGAGTCTTAAAGAAACCAAAACATGGATGACCTCTGTGCCAAAGGAGGACCCTGATTGCAAAACGAATAATGGGATAGAAAATAATGTGAAAAGTAGGAAGAAGAAGTTATCTGAATATAAGTTAATTGATCCAGATGAGATTATTGATCCAGCAACATTAAATTGTGAATCAGTTTCTGATCAAGATGATGATAATGCAAGTGAGGATTCAGATTGCTCAAGTGACTCATTGCAGCCGTATGACTTGTCAGATGATGACGATGATTTGAAAAGAAAATTTTCACAGTTGGTTGATGTAGTTGGAGCTTTGCGGAAATCAGATGATGCTGATGGGGTGAGTCATATAAATTCATTTGTTACTTTTGTTTCAAAAGGCTGTTCTGACAGTAATTTTTTGGAATTATTAATTTGTGGTCTCTGTCGTATCAATATCTTGATGCAAATGGGAGATCTTTAAGATGATTTAATATCATTTATGCCGTAAATACAAATATTGGAAGTGTAAGAATGTATATAGTTTGCAGTTAATTATTGCAGATGGTTTAGTTTCAAAGATATACCAGTCTGGAGTCATGCATAACTTCTTTACCATGAGGCAGTCAGCCTTATCTCTGATACTTGTGTGTATATGCTGTTGCAGGTGGAAAGGGCTCTTGATGTTGCTGAAAAACTTGTGCGAGCATCACCTGATGAACTTACCCATGTGGCAGGTGATTTAGCTAGAACCCTTGTACAGGTTCGTTGCTCTGATTTGGCTGTAGAAGGTGAGGAAGAATCAGCTGAAGAGAAGAGACAGAGAACCTTGGTTGCCTTGCTTGTTACATGTCCATTTGAATCTCTTGATATGCTAAACAAATTATTATATTCTCCCAATGTGGATGTCAGCCAACGCATAATGATACTGGATGTCATGACAGAGGCAGCTCAGGAGCTTGCCAATTCTAAAATTATGAAACCTAAACATCAAACAAGGGCCATGATATCAACCATTTCAGAAACTCAACCTTGGTTCTTGCCTAGTAGCATAGGCCCCCCCGGTGCTGGCAACTGGAAAGAGGTATCTCAGACAGGGACCCTACTGAACTGGTCCAATTGTTATGAAAGAGAACTTCCTCCAAAATCTGGTCAGATCAAGAAAGGGAAGACACGCAGATGGGGCCTCAAATCAGCAACCATGCAAGAAGGCCAGATGGAATGGTCCCATAATAAGTTTCCTGTATACACAGCAGCATTTATGCTTCCTGCCATGCAGGGATTTGATAAGAAAAGGCATGGTGTTGACTTGCTTGGGAGGGATTTTGTTGTGTTGGGGAAACTCATTTATATGCTTGGTATTTGTATAAAATGTGCTTCCTTGCACCCAGAAGCATCAGCTATGGCTCCTGCTCTTCTGGATATGTTAAGATCCAGGTAATTAATGACCATCAGTCCATAGATGTTGCCAGAACCTGGAGATTCATTACTGGATAAACTGTATATAATGGCAGGATAAAATAATCTAATTTTCCTTCTCAAAAGACGTCAATGATTGTGCCCACATGCTTCTGGTTGTGAAAGTGATTATTGGGTGCACTGATATTGGTCCACTTTGTAGTCGGTCATGGTTCACTTCTGGTTTTCTGTACTCATCTGCTTATTCTGCGCTATTAAAAGCATCTTGCTTTGTTTTTATAACCTTTGAGTTGATAATTTCATGCAGGGAACTATGCCATCACAAAGAAGCATATGTCAGAAGGGCTGCTCTTTTTGCAGCTTCATGTGTGTTGGTCGCACTTCATCCCTCTTATGTAGCATCTGCCTTGACTGAAGGAAACCTAGAACTTTCGAATGGGCTTGAATGGGTTCGGACATGGGCCCTTCAGGTTGCTGATTCAGACACGGATAGGGAATGCTATATGGTAAGTAAGGATGATACGGCTCCGTAAAGACTCAAATTTTATACTATTTCTCTGTGTTTTTTAATTATAATTAATTCTTTATCTTCACTTTTGGTTATAGCAGAGGTTATAACATATAGTATTTATGACGTCAAATTTGTAGCTAGTTCGTAATAATGAGGCACTCTCTAAGATGAAGAAACTGACAGTAGCTACTTCCAGAATCTCATGTTTTATATCATTTTCTGAACCATGCATATGCCTCCAATGTGTTAATTCCAGAACAATTCTGACTAATTGACAATATTGTGATTACAGTGTTGTTATTGCTTGTTCTTTTCCCTATATCCTTTTAACAACAATAATGTATTGGATTTTCTCTGAGACTGCTTTTTGTAATTTTGTTACGTATGCCTTCCTGATTTTTCTCATTGCTGATATGTCACTGTCAGTATACCAAAATAATTCCTTACATGCATTATGTTTCTTTGCTTCATTTTCGTTTTGCCTAAATGCTTTCATGTTACTTATGCACACGACTAACAATTCAGTTTTGTTTTAGATGGCAATGTCGTGTCTCCAACTCCACGCTCGAATGGCCCTCCAAACTTCGCGAGCTCTTGAGTCCCCGGAAAGTACATTCACGCCAAAGGGTATTGAGCTTCCATCTAATTCGTCTAAGGTTCCAATCAAACTTCCCTACTTGAACGTGGAACACTAGACTAGATTTGCCAATCTTACCGGCCATGAGCCCTTGTTTGTACAGATTGATTGTAGCTTTGCAGTAATCCTGTAATTCATTGTTTTTTTTTTATATATATTTGTAATTCATTTTTCCAAATTTTTAAATTAGCGGGTGAAGTTAATCACCAAAACATGTTTCCTCTATATTTAATGTCTACTTAAAATTTTGAAAATTGATTGGACACATGTCAGTATTCAATCCGATTCCATTACACGAAACAAAGTAGTCTTGCAAGACGAGTAGTAGACTGAGGCTACATGATTACCAACTGGGCTTACTCGGAAGCTACTGCTTACTCGGAGGTCCGACTAATAGAATTCAACAGTGGACTCATAGTACACGTGGCAAATAGGAAATTGGAAGACACAGCTTGTGGACCAATTGACCAAATCATTAAGGGGACCCAATAGTCACTAGCATCGCAACAAAACAAAGTTGCTCTTTCACCAGACCAAAGTAGTGATGTGAATGTGATCATGGTGGCCATATTCTCTCTTTCCAACCTCCTCTCCTCTCTCGTGCTCTCAAAATCAACGCCATCACCACCACCACCACCACCAAACCTTTCTGCTCTCTCTCTGCCAACATCTCTCCAACTACCCAGAACTAGACCAACTACCAAAACATCAAGTGATGGTTATATAACGTCCGTCATGAGGCCGTCACTGGCCCATGCAAACTTCTTCAATGTGCAGATAAAGGTCGACGATGACGAACCCGAGGAGAGAATGCTGAACCGCTTCAGGAGAAGTGTCTTGAGAGCCGGTATCTTACAGGAGAGCAAGAGAAGAAGATTCTTCGAGAGTAATCAGGACAAAAAGAAGCGAAAAGCAAGAGCTGCTGCTCAGAGGAACCGTAAAAGGTTCTCTTTATTATTATTATTATTATTATATTCTATTTTTTGGGTGTTCTTCTAGGACATGGTTTAATTCTTTATATTTTAAAGTTATCGTTCCCTTCTTTCTCCATGTTAATTGCATTATAAGAAAGCAGTGGGGTTGCTCAATCAGGACCTTGACTGTGAAAGAGGTCTGTT
The DNA here is from genome assembly GCA_022984855.1 of Dimocarpus longan. Classification (NCBI taxonomy): domain Eukaryota; kingdom Viridiplantae; phylum Streptophyta; class Magnoliopsida; order Sapindales; family Sapindaceae; genus Dimocarpus; species Dimocarpus longan. The sequence goes on from CM041024.1 coordinate 11,335,370, forward strand.
GGTCATTGGTTGTTTGGTTTCTTGATTGTGGGTTCTGGTGTTTAAATTATTGCAGTTGAAAGTTTTGGTTGTTAAGTAGTTGCACTCTGTCGTCAATAATTGTGGAAGTTTATTTCTGAATTGTGACTTTCACCGATGTTGTTAAATAAATTTATGGCATAGGCTCTTCTAGCAATTTTAGCCACGGTAGCCGTTGCCACATGCTAAATTGTTTGAGTGCTAATGTGTAGGACTTTGAATTGTTTGGTCCTTGTTGGTTGAAGATGGTTAAAGAAGTAATTAAGTATGCTTGATAGCCGATAGGTAAACAAGTAGCAAGATCAGAGTTTATATAAATTATTCAATTGGGATTAGTTCATCAAATGATTTTTATTAAAGTTCACATAATAATAATTAAAACCTTGGAACAACCCCTCAAAGAGATAGTCTAGTTGCTTGAATCCCATGTACTAAAGTTAGAGGTGTAGCGCTCAATCATGCTTGCACCAATTAGGAATGGTAATTCAGCTCAAGTTATGTTTGTGCTTGCGGTTGTGGATCGGCTGCGCAAAATGAAAATTTCTCAGTGGTTGGAGCCATTTGAGTTTGAGATGTTGGAAGCCTCAAGGAGTGATGGGATTCTTGACTAAAGGTTTGTTTTAGGGTATGAACGTAGCTGATTATGAAACCTCAGCTACCGATTTCTAATTATGCCGAGTTTTTGAAGTTGGTTTAGGTTTTGGGCTAGTTGTAAGTTATCACAGACTAAAAATTCATATAGTTGAGATATCTTAGACTTGGTCTACATTTTGTCAGTATATAATTATAGTGCTCTAGGCATTAACTTTTCTCATTCTAAGAACTTTTAATATGAATTAAATCTATTGTCTGTTATCTATTTGGCAATGGCTACAATTTCCTTGGTTCATGTATCATCCATGTTTTTGAGTACCTATTTATGTTTCTTTAGCATTCCTTAGTGAATCTGATCTACTGTATCTCTTAGTGGTATTAATAATGTTACTTGTTCTTTTCTTTTTTACTCTTATTGTCAGACGACGACAACCAAAAGCTCCGGCTAAAAATGAAGCACCGAAGAAGAACAAGGATGATGAAGAAGATGATAACTGGGAAGTACCTGAAGGTGACATTCCTTATTGTAACTTTTGAAACACCTCACCTGTAAAGTACTAAGCAGTTTCTGATTACAGATTGTGAAAACTAATTTTGTTAATAGAAGTGCAACGAAGAGAACGTGGTTATTGTTAAGATCACACTGCTGATTCACTCAAATACCAATATGCCGCTAGCTAGCTGCATTAAAATGTTTTGATTGTGTTAGTGATTGTTGTTTAACCTAATTAATCAGGCTGACAGATTGAGCCAGGGATATTGAGTAATTAAGCTAGAGATGAGGACTTCAGCATTATGTTAGTAGATACCTACTGTTGTTTTTGTTTATTTTCAAATTGCAAATTTTGTAAAATTGTTAGCTCATGTTCCAATTTCACATCAAATGTAGAGAAAAGATAACTCTTGACAAATTTTAAGGTGCATTAGTAAATATAATCCCAATGAAAGCCATTTGCATCTGGAAGTCCCACATGAGCAGGTTACAAATACACAATCACTGAAGGTGCTTTTAACTATTCAAACCTCGAAATAGGCCGTTCAAATAGGAAGTGGCTAGTGGTTAGATAAATTTCACGACTCCTATCCATCTAGGTTCAACCGGATTAACCTTTTTTCATTTCTAAAATATGTAAGTCATTTGGGCAAATAATTGATTGTCTCATGTAATGTTGTGGAGCTTGCATAATATATTGAAATAAGAGTGAAAATATCAATACATAGACAGCCTCAAACACAGCTTTTCAAATAATTTAAGTTATTCACTTCTTTAGCCTAGAAACTGCAATCAGTAACAAACAAGGCATCAAGAATACTCTCTCGTGCATATGGTTTCCATTGTTTACAATTTCAAACATCCGTACGTTAGTTTCAGCTTCATGTCTAAATGTTTCACTATAAACCTTAATAAACAAAACCTACATATATGAAAACAAAGATATTGCAGTGGTAAGCTAACAAAGTGCAAGACTAATATATTTCTTCATTCTGCATCCTAATATCATACTGATACCACATCATGTATGGAAGAACAGGATTTCCTTGTACATTACTTCTCAAAAGAATGTATGCATTGCTATGTTTAACAAAACTACTTAAAATCACTTTCCACAGAAATTGACTTGAGCGTCTCACAGAAGGACTCCAGGCCTTCTGGACTGAACCAATCCTTGTTCATCTGCAGTGTATTTGAAAAGTAAGACTTAATTACTAATATATGTAATCAATACTGCATATAATAAACCTGGCAGCGAAGAGAAACTTACGAAGTAAGGATAACTCTCAATGTTGAAATCTTCTGGAGCACCCTCTACGAACAATTTAATAAAATAGAGAACAAAGTTACCACATTCTTCACTATCTCTCTGCTGAGGCACCTGAAACGAATCAAAATGTAACTATGATAGCATTGCAAATTTACTGGAATGGATAGAAAAATAACCAAGAGCTACATGTATTCTGTATTTCTGTTCACCTTAGGCACCAACAAAGGAATCTTAGAAATCAACTCTCGAGTCTCTGGTCTGTCCTCTGCTCTATATACATCCAACACAAACCTTGAAGAAAAAGAATACATATCGAACACTCGATTAGATTGACATTGTGATGATAATGCTTGTTTAAAGAAAAAAAATTATAAAAAAATATTTAATATACTTTCTTATATCTGCTTCTAGCCGCCTAGGGTTGGCCATTTCAAGTGAATCCAGCAACAGCATGCATGGTGTTCTTGTTTTTGACTGCAGATTTTCACCTAAGTGACAGAAGATCAAGAGACTCCAGTGACTCCTAAAAGAGAAACCATTTCATAAGAGATAATTCCAGGCACTGACAAAAAATGAGATTTTCAGTGGTCAAGATATGAGAAATACTCACCAGCAAACAATGGGAACTATAACATATCTTTTTGAAAAGATGTGCTTCCTCTTAATCCATGTCAAAACCTTCGCTCTGCTTGATTCTTTCATGTACAAGTGAAACCATAAACTGTCAAGGTGTGTAAAGGAAGTCTTCTTATCCTCTGAGAAGCTCCTCCACAACTTCCTGCAATTTAGACATAAATTCAGAACAAAGACATAATTTTGAGGCATGCACAGAAAAATACTGAAACTATAACTTACTCTAAGTAGCATTCAAATTCTTTAGAGCTTAACTTCTTTTTCGGTTTAGAGATGGCAGTCTTGCACTTAACTCCTCTCTCTGATCGTTTACGACGAGAGAAGGTGGGGGTACCTAAAAGACATGGAGTAGTTAGTTGCAAGCGCCCTATCCTTTGCTTAGACATCTTCATTTTGTGAGCACGCAGAAATGCTAGAACATGTAGCCAACATGTTCGATGCTTTAAGACATCAACAGAAACCTCTGCCACCGCAAAAAATACTTATCCATATAACTCCTCTATCCATCAACTGATACAACTTTAAAAATCTCAAATCAAATTACACAAGCATTCAATAAGCTAAGCTGCATCATTGATTGTTGACAATGTACCATAAAATAGTAAAGGTTAACTTGGAGCAATCCAAAGACAATGTTGAAACAATTTCAACTTTTCATAGACCCCCCTTCCCACTAAAATCACATCCATCAAGGTTAGTGCAGCTGAAATTTATCATTTGAAACAATGGCCTGTAATTCGCAAGCATAAATCCATTACGGACACCATGAAGCCATCAAAATTCCTATCAAAACTCCCAATACACTTGACATATCTGATAAATACATTAAAGAAAAAAAAAAACTTATTTGAAAACAAATAACCACAAAATATTTCTTTTTCTTTGAAGGCTGACGGATAAGAACCTATCGAGATCAAACACTAACACTACTCGGATATCTACTCACGTAAAAGGAGACAACTACTCTTATAAGACAAATCAGAGTTGTAGCCGAGCAGACAGACATTAAGGTTTGCACGTTTTCCCCTTTTGTGGGGACACTCAATGCACACCATGGGATTCAAAGCTGCCATCACAGATTTCTCAGAAAACAAACAAGAGTCCTCTCCACAATCGAACAGCTAACAATATAATTCAAAAAATAAATAAAAAAGATTACTTACTAGGTCTTGGAGATACGATATCAACTGGAACTGGATTGGATTGATGACCGAGCTTTCTCTTGCCCATTGAAGTTGTGTTTACATCGAAGACTTGTTGAACTGAAGAGTTGTTTCTTTTTTTCATAGGCTTTTCTCGTGCACACTCTGGTCTCTCCGGTACTCTCCCGCTAACATTCCATTGTCGTTATTTGAAGTTATCAACCAGCCACCCTCACCAGCAGGCTCACCAGCCCTTATATTGCCCTCGTTTATAAGTTTACTTTATTGCCACCTGTCTATTATATTTAGAGGTAACCCTATTTCGGTTGTATAGTCTGACGTAATGCTAAATCCCCTAAATGTTCTAATAAATTACTAATACCTCCTTTATCGATTTATAAAATATAATAAATAAATCCTATAATATATAAAAAATCTAAAAAAATTCTCTTAACATTAATGTAAAAATCAAAATTTAATTATTAATGTGAAAAAATAAAACTATAAAGACGCTGATCATTTTGATCATTAGTAATAACAATAACAATTGAAGTAAAATGAGATTCTCTAAAATTACAATGAAATAATTAAAAATTACGTCAAATTACAAGGAAGGAAATGAGAGTATCCCTTGTATTTATTCAGGGTCATCAAATCTGGTTATACCACTCGTTCATCTATTCACATCTGGCACCATCATATCCAATTATTAGAATTTAGTTTTGTTGTTGATGGTCATTTCAATCATTTCAATGCAATAAATTTTAATTTTATAAGCTAAAAAATTGGTAATATGAAAAAAAATAGAAAGAATAGTTAAGAATGATTTGAGCTATTATCTTTGAGTTTTCTATTTTATAATTAAATGTAATTTTACTAAATTATTTGATTCTTAACATTTATGATTTAGGGTATTGTAGTGTGTGTGTATGTATATATATATATATGTATGTATAAGGTGGCTCCGTTATCACCCGATAAAAAGTTCTTCCCACACTTATTACTTTCTATACCCACTTTATAGATTTATAAAATTCTTCTTTATTTTTTTTAAAATATCAAAATTTGTCATAAACAATATCAATCAATTTATTATGAAAAACAAATCTTGCTATAAGGAACTTGTAGTTTTATTATATAATAAATAATCAAGTGAAGCAAACTGTTACGTTTTACACATAACCTTTTAATATGAATGATTGAACATATCTTTTGATCCTAAAAGGTCAAAGGTTCAATCTTTACCCTCATCGAAGATGTTAGTTGTTATAAATTTAATCCACTCTCCCCCACCCAGAATAATAATAATAACCAAGCAAGAAAAATGGAAATGAATTAATTGTTTAGTAAAAATATTTAATGATTATAATATAATTAAGTTATGAGAAATTATTTGAATGATACATATATATTTTTGTGTACATCATAAGAAAGTTAAATAATACATCTAAAAAAAAAAAAATTCCTAAAAGGGAAGTGTGACTATACTCTTAATTTTGTAAATTTTTGTAAATGTGACAAAAGGTAAAACAAAAGAGAAGAAAATAGAAGAAAAGAGAACGAGAAATAGAATTACTCATCTGTCCATTAAAGAAGATGACTGAAACAAGTGGAGAAGTGCTCCGATGAGTTAGAGACGGTAACTGAAGATAAATAGTTAAAAATGGCGATTATGATTAAATGTAAGTTAAGGTAGAGAAAATATTTGTTTATATATTTTTTAAAATGGTAAAGGGGCACTTTGGTGCTCACGATGATATTTTTTGATAAAAACACAAAAACATATTTGAAAGGGTGCAAATTATAACTATTTTAATTTTGACCCAATTATGGCATATTCCCTTGAAAATATTTTATTTTCAAAAACATCCTGAATGCGTCTCTCCTATAATGGTACATTCAAGGGCCTTGCGCATTACAGATTTTCTGGCTTGTTGTGATACAATCAATATTTTAATTCCTTTCACTTTATCGTCACAATGATTTGGCTGGACTGAATTACATTAATTGAGTTGTAGTCCATGATAGTTTTGAAAGGAATAGTGAAAATAATTGCAGCACCCTTACACTATTACAATATGTGATATGACAACTAAACATAGGGAACTCTCTCTTCTTGTTGGAAAGACTCGCAATACGAGATGATCATTCAGTTATCAATTATGACACGTTGTATATTTTTCTAAAGATACAATAGAATCTCGGCATTGTTTTAAATAAAAGAATAGTTTTATTGTACATGAAACCCAAGTATTAGTCAGCTTATTCAAAATTCAATAATGCTGAAACTAATGGCACAACACTTGTTTGTTGATGATCACGTTCTAAATAAAACCTTAATGAAGATTGATTGATTTTTCGAAAAGATTATGTATTTTAAAAATCCCCTCATCTTCCACACACTGGAATAGATAATTTATTATGTTCAAATTTTTAAAACTATTTCAATTACTTGATAAATGGAGATGGATGGATATTACGGGAAGAAATAATCTTATAGAATGATATCGAGGGCTATGAAAACTTACGAATACATTTGTTTTGTTTTTGACAATGAGCTGTTGAGATTTGAATTTTTATAAGATATGAGTTTGAAGGTAAATGATAAGGTGTCTCAAAAGTTTTAACTTATTTACAAGTATAAGTAAGATAATCTTCGATGTAATTTAATGCATATACTTTATCCAATAATATCATATCATGTGATGTAATTGATCAGTGAAATATATTTTGTTATGTCAATATAATTATAACTTATCTACTGGTGTAAATTGAATCATCTTCGATGCATTTTAATATATACATCTTATTCAATACTATCATGTCATATGATGTGAATCATAAAAAATATATATAGTGTGATTTTTGTGATCAAAAGCTTATACATGAGATGCATTGAAAATTTCTGTGATAAAGAAGAAACAAATCCCATGATTATTTCAACTACAAAACTAAAACATTTGGAACAAACATAAAACCATCTACTACTCAAACTTATATTTCTTTGTCAGATATCAGGATGGTATCAATTTATATATAAATTCAGTGATACATACATATACAACATCAATTGCTTGAAGGTTATCCGCGGCAAGAGTTTGGCATCTGTCACAGTGATTAATTTACTTCCAAGAACCGCTTCTAATTTTAATCATCAAATGGCAAAACCCTCCATTTATACTTCATCTGTGCCTTTAGTGAGGGTTACAGATTACAAAAGTTGAATAAAGGGTTACAACCTAGACTCGATGATATATTTTCACATTAATTGTTCTTCAATCTTCATAAATATTAAAAAGAAAAAAGAATCCAAGAATCTTGTTTGACAATTTAAGATAAACAACTCACCGTAGTGGTGATTTTTAAGCACATAAGGAAAAAATAAAAAAAATAAAAAAATAAAAAACAAAAGAGATGAAAAGGAATCATGTGACTCCTCCGTCAAGCATATTTCTTATTCCATTCACGGTAAGGAAAATCCTTGTATTTTCATTGATAATTAATTTTATCAGTACGTTAATAATTGCCACTTTTTAATCATATTTATGTGTATCATTATATATAAAGACAGTTAATAATTTTTTAATTATAATCTAAGGATTTATTAAAAATTAAATGTTTGCATAATAAAAGAATTAAAAATTGAGAAATATTTTATTTATCTAATTATCTATGAACTATTTACAAAAACAATGTAGCTGCTTATCTATATTATTCAATTATTAACCTTACTCTTCAATTGGAGCCATTGGATTGATTCAATTCAAGGGTTCCAATTGAAGAGTAGGGTGGTTAATGATCGGGTAAATTATCCAAATTCTAATAATAAATATTGTGCAAACAGTGGACCTGACGTACCAGTGTCTGATTTTCACTTTTTTTTTTTTTTCAAAAAAGTGGGTGTCCTCAGAAGAAAATTACACTGACCAGTGGGGTCTACTTTTTGATGAGTTTGGGCTTCAATTGGAGCCCATGAATGATGTAAAATCAAAAGCCCACCAAGTACATACATAGAACGAGGGTGTAGTACTCACATATCAACTCGCTCTCTCTTCTTCGCTTCCTCCTTGCTCAAGCAAACTAAAACTTGGAAACCTAACCCAGTGAGTGAGTAACCGAGTAGCCATGGAAGGTCAAGAAGGGACTCAGCAACCGCACCTTGTACTCGCTCACAAGCGCTTCCTTCTTACGCATCCAGACGTTCAGGACATCGAGAAGGTCCGTCTCAAGGAAGAGGTCTTCTCCATGGTCAAAGCCGATGGTACGCAACTCGTGCCGAGTCTCACTCAGTCGAGTCACGTTTGCGCTTGAGTTTGTATCTTATGTTCTTGAATTTTGCTTGCGTGTGTAGATATGGCTCCATTTTACGAAGCCTTGGTGGCTGAATCGGTGCTGGAGATGGATCAGAGCCTTTTGGATTCGATGCGTGCAAAGATCGACGAGGAACTCAAGAAACTTGACGAGAAGTGAGTTCTTTTTATATCTTTGTTTTGTTTGGATTCAAGTGTGTGTTTATTTGTCGAGAAAATGCAGGAAAATGGAAAATGTTGAAATGTTGAATCTGGTGTGCTTCAAGCATTTTTGTTGTAGGAAAATTTGAATTAGACTTGAATAGCTTGAGTAGCTGGAGTAGTTTGGGATATTTTGTTCAAAGCAATCAATAACTATGAGAACCATTGTGGATATTTTGATTCTTTTTCGTTTGCTAGTTTTGGTTAGATACAAAGAGCTGTAAGTTTTGTTCACTGAGCTATAAGCATTGTTTTTCCTGTTCAGTTTTTCGGTGGTTACGTAATGCTACCAGAATCGAGATGTTAATTGATAAAAATAGAGATTTGAACTTAAAATTTGAGTGGGGGGACATTACTTTGATTAGTGTTGCGATGATGTTTCTTGGTCTACTGGTTGATGTTTTGCTTCACATTGGTGAGGTTTATCTGTTAGTTCTTGTTTTTAGATGTTACACATGAAATTTTTAGTGTAAGGAGTCATCGGTAAGCGTTCCAGGTATTATTATCGATGGCTGAGTTTATGGCCCTTTTGCTTTATAGAAAATGCTTGGACCATCAAATTGGTCTTGCAAATTTTATATCGGATTATAAGAGAGGTATACTTGTGTTAATGCATGATGCGGTTTGGATCTAGTTTGTAGACTTTTGAGTTCATGTAAGTAAAAACTGGAGGGGGCTTATAAGAAATGCATCCCAAGGAACTATTGTCCATGGATAGACCGTGGAACTTGTAAGATTAGATAATGTGATCTTTTACTTCTCAATTTTCATTTGTTTATTTTTATTTTAAAAAAGGATCTTCAGATCAATTTAAGGTCATGGAAAGTTTGCTCCTTGTCTTGTCTGAATTCATTCCTTTCTTTTTCTGCCTTCCCGACTGTTGTACTTTATGTTTACTTAATTGGACTTCAAGGTAGTATGTTGTTGAGGAATGTAGGGGACCAGGGCATGGAATGATGTGTTGATTATGCTGTTTGGATGCCGTGAACTGGCCTTGCTTGAATTATGTGAATAGTACACTCTTGCCCTCTGCTCCGTTTCTGTTGTAGTCATAACTTCATTGCTCAGGCAAATTCCTGGCTTCAAGCACACAGGAACTTTGCAATTTAGGAATCCATCACATAAAGCTGGTATAGTCAATTGGTCATAAGGTATCAGGACTTTATTCTGAGAATGCAGGAAGACATGGGAGAACTGTCATTTGTGCAGGAAAGTGAAATGGAGATATGCTGACCATACTTCTGAAATGGAGTGTTAGAATTATTGCTGGACTAATAGAACATTTTTTTGGTCTCGAATCACAGCAGTTATTGCTAAGTTGTCTTTGATCTCATTTACCCACTCATCATCTTAGGTAAGGCTGAGATTGATAATTAATTGGATTTTAGTTGGCATTATTTTTCACTGTTAAATTGAGTGGCTAGCTTACTTTGCAGTTTGCAGTTTTGCTTGTCATCTACATTTATCAACTATTGAGCTTTGTATCCTTATTAAAACATGTCAATTCGTGGAAAAATCTTTACTGATGAATTTACCCACCTTGGACCACACATACAGAGAGAGAGAGAGAGAGAAGAAAAGAAAGAAAAAAAGAAGAAAGAATAATGTCAAATAAGAGCGTTGTCATGGTTCAATTGGGTGGCTTGAACTTCTGGTTTTGCCTCCTGCAGTGTATTGTCTAATTGGTTTGTGGAGTTCTTAGTAGTTAATTGATTTTTTATTGCTTTCTTTTAGGATTGCAGATGCTGAAGAAAACTTGGGTGAAAGTGAAGTTCGTGAAGCCCATTTAGCAAAGTCCTTGTTTTACATTCAGATTGGTGACAAGGTATATAAGTTTATAGCTTATTACTTCTGGTATATGCTATAAATATCCTTTTTGCTGTGCATCCTGTTCTAAATTTAACTTATTTACTGATGAATCCAGGACAAAGCATTGGAACAACTCAAGTTAACAGAAAGTAAAACTGTTGCTGTCGGGCAAAAGATGGACTTGGTGTTTTATACGCTGCAGTTGGGGTTTTTCTACATGGATTTTGATCTCATTTCGAAGAGCATTGATAAAGCCAAGAAGTATGGCATGAATTACCAATTTCTTGTTTTTTGGATTTATTTTCCCTAATGCACAATACTCTAATCTCTGATTTTTAACTGAATGTGTTTTGATGACAGCTTGTTTGAGGAGGGAGGCGATTGGGAAAGGAAGAACCGTTTGAAGGTGTATGAAGGCTTGTATTGCATGTCCACCCGAAATTTTAAGAAGGCAGCCAACTTGTTTTTGGATTCCATTTCAACGTTCACAACTTATGAACTTTTCCCATATGACACTTTTATATTTTACACTGTCCTTACTAGCATTATATCATTGGATAGAGTTTCCCTGAAGCAGAAGGTATATGGGGTTTTCTCATTTGATGATTGTGGTGTTATTTTCTTTCCCCCAAATGATACACTTATGAACAAGACTTATATTGAACTGATGTTGCAGGTGGTGGATGCTCCTGAGATCTTGACAGTGATTGGGAAAATCCCTTATCTTTCAGAGTTCTTAAACTCTCTCTATGACTGTCAATACAAGTCATTTTTCTCTGCTTTTGGTGAGTTGAGATTTAACATATTTTTAAGCCATCATTTAATTGAATGCCATTGCAAATACTAGTTAGTTTTGCTGCATCCCTGAATTTTATTATCTGCATCTGTTTTAACATTTGCAAGTGTTGTACTGATTGACTGTTCATAATTGTCTGTATATATCTGATAGTAGTTCGTTTTCTTGTTGTTTTGATCTTCAGCTGGCCTGACGGAGCAGATAAAATTGGACCGCTATTTGCATCCACACTTCCGATATTACATGAGGGAGGTCAGAACAGTTGTTTATTCTCAGTTTTTGGAATCCTATAAAAGTGTTACTATTGAAGCAATGGCTAGGGCGTTTGGGGTGACAGTGGAATTCATTGATCTGTAAGTATTCAATTGTGTTGATGCTTCATTTAGGCAGATTATATTCAGATGGTGTCAATATTTTCTCGTGCAGTGTCATGTTTAAGTTGGTTGTGGCTGTGTCCAATATAACTTAGTTTTTTACAAAATGTTGTCTTGTGACTGTTAGTAAGAATAACTCATAAATGCTTTCAGGGAGCTATCGCGTTTTATTGCGGCAGGGAAGCTTCATTGCAAGATTGACAAGGTTGCTGGTGTTCTTGAAACTAACCGACCAGATGCGAAGAATGCCCTTTACCAAGCAACCATCAAGCAAGGGGACTTCTTATTGAACCGCATCCAAAAACTTTCACGAGTGATTGATCTGTGAATTAGGTGGTCTTTGATGGCAATATGGAAATGCTATCGAGTTTGCAAATGAATGTCATACTGTTGGAGATGTGCTTTCTTCATTTTCCTAAATTGTTAAGAATTATAGCTGATTCAGGTGTAATCATTTGTTTCTCATTTTACTTGTAGTTGCTTCTTGTTTGGGTAATACGAAACTTGATCCAAATTTAAGGTACATTGACATCGAAATCAAGCATCCCATCACTTCAAAATTGCCTTCTCCCTGTAACTGCTGTGCATAACTTGAAATGTGAAATAGGTGATAACTTGATAATTGGAGCTCACTAACGGAGCATGATGCTTGCGGTAGGGGTGGCATTTTTGCTGATGGTTTCATCATTTTTGTTATGTTTGATCACCAGTACCGAATGGATGTCTGTTTCTACATGCAGAGATCTGGAAGTGGTCCATATTTATTCCACCTGGATTGATCATCACAATAGAAATTGCCAAACAAGTGCTTTCAAATTTATTATGTGATTCGATCAATTTTCCTTTCAGAGAAGTGAAGGTATATAGATTTCTGGAATCAAACATCGAGATGTGTGAAATTTGTAAGTACGCGTTTGGTAAATTCTAATTGTTTTCTTTTTACTGTTTTTTACTTTATTAGAGCGTTCGTATTTGATATAGAGTATATGGTTCCCAAGCTTTTTAGTAGCCTTAGATGTAGGTGGTAACCTTTTAAGCATTCCATGTCTCCCCGAGGAAGAATCGAAGTCTCGGGTAGGATAATATTTTCCTTTTAATCATCAAGTAAAACTAATATAATTACAAATTACACTAATAAAAATATTACGGAGACAATTTCGAAGGGCCGTAATTTTCTAGTTAAGGAGTCTAGTGCGCTTTTAAGAAATCCATAATAAGTGAGCTGTTGAAGAAGACTGCACTGCAGTCGAGAAAAGTCTTTATAAAAGCCTTATTTATGTCATGTCAATTATCGGAGATGTGGGGTTATATAAGCTCTAAACAGATATAGGCATCTAGCTAGCTCTCACTCGAATATGACTTTGATTGTTCTTAAAACTCCGCTGACTTTGTCATTATTTATGATATCAAAGGTTTTGTTTTGTTTTGTTTTTTTTTTTTTTATCTAAAATAAATTCAAAAGATAACCGAACCAAATTGATCGAATCTTAATAGATATGAAGGTTATTTAATGGTTACATGTGCACTATTTTTCACTAGTAGGTATAGTGTGCCATGTACCTTAACATTAAGGGGAGTTATATTATTAGAAAATTTCAATCTGATTTTCAATTCGAATTATGTCAAATTCTTATATTATATGAATGAATTTATTTTTAAACGAGTGATTTAATTTAGTAAAACAATTCACTGTAAAATGAGCATTACTACCTGGTCCGTTAGCTAGTTATTATGCTTTAGCTCATCTCATACTAGCACTGTAAATTGAACTTCCAAAAAAAAATGGAGCAAAATATAAATGATTGCTGTTAGTACAATAAGAAAAAGAAAGAAATAAAGAAAAGTGAAAAAGAGTAAAACGTAGGGATATTTTGGCTTTGACCGATATTTTGGCCTCAAAACCCACTTTTATAATGATTTGACTAAAATACTCTTAGATATGTTAAAATTAATTAACTTACTAATTATGAGTAATCAAATTGTAATAAATCAATAAAGATTATTCTGTCTAATAATAATTTAAAATTGTAAGAGACTCTAATAATAATTTAAAATTATAATAAATCAATAAAGTTTACCCCTTATATTGAATAGATTTTAACGGGAGAGTTAATTTGTATTTTACTCTAAATAAAATTTGCCAAACAAGGGGAGATGAAACTCTATCCGATGGCTTTTACAAGCGGAAACACAAGACTTGCAAGCAAAGCGTCATTCACTAAAAGAGTTACACACAAGCAACAAGCACTGTCCCTGTTCACCTGTCCACGTATATATTATGGTTTCTCAGCCACAATTTCCCTTCCATCGACACACCTCTTCCTCGTATGATATTATCCTCCCACAAAAATTCTGCTACCTGTACTAATATCATCATTATCTTTTGCAACCCGGAAAGAATGTTATGTACCGCTGGTCGAACTTGATTGATAAACACCATGCCTCTTCCGCCTCCTATTGATTTCAAAGACATTCAAGACAAGCTCTCTTACCGCTTCAGACCTTGGCAACGTTCCTTCCAGTTCTGGGTTCGAGTTGCTGACATCTATACTGGCTACAAGGTTCCACTTTCCCTTTCTCTCTTTATAAGTACACGTGTCGTACAGGTATGTGTTTTATTGTGATTTTGTTGGGTTTGTTTGTTTGTGTTAGGTGTTTCAACTGCGAGTGAGCTTGGTGAAAGATGTGGCAAAGCAGGAGGCAATGTGGGAAAGACAACACGAGCTTGCTGCTGAGAAGATATATGCAATGTGCTCTGACCTTGGTGGTTTTTTTCTCAAAGTAATACCTCTCTATCTTCCTTTTACTCTAATGGGGTTTTCATTTTTTTTATCACTGTTTGATTCATAATCATCTGCTGTATGTTGTCTTGACTGGATGAGTGATTTTGGCATTTCTGATTATGTTTTAAGAAGTGGAGCCTGAATTTAGTTGACTTAATGTTTCTTTTCTTTCTTAATGTATGTTGAGAAATGTGCTTTATTTTTTGTAATAACTTGTCCTGTCTACATTTCAATCGTTGCTGATTTTTTGCTTTTATTAAATTATGGTGGTGGTTTATTATTTGGCTTTGAGTACAAGACTTAAATTCATTAATGGTTCTGTTTTGTACACTTTGCTGGATATATTTTTAATTTTGGAAGGGCTGTGGATTTAAATTAGGTTGCCCAAATTATTGGGAAGCCAGACTTGGCACCGGCGGCATGGGTGAGAAGGCTTGTTACACTGTGTGATCGAGCTCCTGCAACTCCGTTTGAAACTGTTCAACTTGTTTTGGAGAGGGAATTAGGCCATAGTGTTAGTGAAGCATTTGAAAGATTTGATGTGGATCCTATTGGTTCTGCTTCTATTGCGCAGGTAACTTACTTTTAACAGAACATTTGATGCCATTAGGCATGGTGATGTGTTGTTTGAGGCATTTATGTTGTCCATTGTCTACCAAGCAATTAAAGTAAGTCTGGTCTTGAAAAATGCTAGCACTTGAGCGATTCATGCAAATATTTGTGAAGATCTGAAACAGATAGTTTGGCTGGGTTCTTGGAGTTTAAAAGTAGGTGGATTGGAAATTGAAGTGGATAGAGGATATAACGTTCCGATCCCAGTTTCTATTGTGATTTTCTTGTTATGTGTATACATCAGTATGCTAAACTTTAATTGTTAACAAACAATTTTTTTTTTTTTTTTTTTTTAAAAAAAAAGAAAGAAAAAACCAACTTGGTGTTCAAAATGACCTTACTCAAATCAAACGTAAGAGGTGCATCTGGTTTCATATCATTGTTCATTTATTGATTTTGTTTCTTGTAAATTATCTCTGCAATGAAATTACAGGGCACATTTGGTGGCCTTCTGAGTGATCCTATATAAACTCATGATTCATGAAATAGCATTGCTTTCTGGTGTTGACACTAAAAGCACTTCTAAACTTCCCTCTTCTGCTGTTTTGTAGCTAAGGAATAACATAAATCTAACTTTTCTTCTATATTGTACGAATTAGAAGAATATCATTTGTAACTTCTAACACAATAGAAACGCACTCATACCCTTGTGTTAGCATTATCTGTTAACTTTTGCATATTCAGAGTATGAATCTCATAAGAGGAGTTAAAATTTTTAATCTTAAAATCATGTGAAACTGCGCTGTTGACCCCTTCTTGAATCCCTAAAATGGAACCTGCATCTTTGGCCTTATCTGCAGCGTGGCTCACCATTTAATGCCCCTCTTGATAATTTTAGTTTTTAGTTTCTAGAAATGCTTGCGTAGAATTTTTCTAATGTACAACTGGTTTTAAATTCAATGATTTGTGAATGCATGAAGTAAATATATATTTTGGTGAAGGTGAAAATCATTCTTGAGGTTGTGCTAGGTCACCTACGATTATATAATTGACAATTTTATGCTGTAATTAGGTTCATCGAGCAAGACTTAAAGGAGGAAAGAGTGATGTTGTTGTCAAGGTAAGGACTCCTAGAATTGATATTTAAAGGCCTACTTACTCTCAAGATAATTACTATTAAATGTGTGATAGGTGCAACATCCTGGAGTTGAGAATCTGATGATGACAGACATCCGTAACTTACAAGCATTTGCATTGTACATGCAAAAGACAGATATTAAGTTTGATCTGTTTTCTGTAACAAAGGAAATGGAGAAACAGGTGCATGTCATGTTTGTTGACATTCTTTCTTGACTTCTTGACTTGCATCTTTTTGCATATTGTTATGTTGTTATTTTTGTTATTGTTGTCGATTACTTTTTCCTCTTTAGTTTTAATATCATTGAGGCAAGCATAAAGAGCAACATGGCTGAATGCCGTATTTGATAAGTTAATCCTGTGTGGATTGAATTATGCTATGATACTATTATCTAAGTGGAGAGCTTCATTTATGGTTCTGGCTTTGACCAAACGCCCTGTCTGATCTTCTTTGTTTTTCTTTTTTATTTTTTAAATTTTATTGAAGATTGGATATGAATTTGACTTTGCAAGAGAAGCGAATGCAATGGAGAGAATTCGACATTTTTTGTACAAGAATAACAAAAAGTCTCCTGTTGTTGTGCCCCGAGTGCTGCGGGATATGGTTACCAGGTAATTTTGTTACACCATGTATTTATGTGGTCTGAACTTTTGCAGTCTAACTAAGAGTTGCCATTTCAGTAGGTCATTGCTTAAAAAAGATGCATTAAGAATTTTCCTTGTTTTATATATATATATATATATATATATATATATATGCAAATGTACATGTTCAATTATAAGGTTCTTGCTGCTTTTTGCAATGTGAGCTGTTTTCATTGAAGGAGTTAATAGTATTGAGGCTGTGTGATCTGCTTTTTCGCTTTTTTGGGAATTATCCGTTGATTGAATTATTCCTTACAATACTAGCATCAACATTTTGATTTGCTATTTCATATTTCTTCCTATATGAGATAGAACCAATAGGTCTGATATTGATGATGCAAAGGTGAGTGTAGTTAGTAAAAAGAACACATAAACATGTAATTGCGTGCTTGAAGTAGAACAGAAGAACGACTTTTGACCATATGGGGTTGCATAACTAAACATTTGCCATCAACCATGGATGTCTGGATAAAAACATTGTGGTGATTCTGGGGACTTGGATTCGTGATGCTAATGGGAAGATAGTGTAGTATTTTACATTGTGGACTGGTATTCTATTTCTAGATCTTAGTAATCTATGTAACTCTAATGTTAATATTGCTTAAGAGGAATGAGTTGTAAACAGTTTCACGTGCCAAATTTACATGCTATGGTTGTAAAGTTGATTTATGTTATTTGCTGCTTTATTTATGTATTTAATGGTCTATGTTGTTAAAATACCTTTACCGAGACAATGAAAATTTTCATGTGAGCTTTCGAATGCTAGTTCCATCATTTGCATTATTTCCAATTTCTGCCACATATCAGTTCATTATCTTCTTCCACAATTGGTTCAAATTTTATCACCTTTTTGCAAGAATAAAATACATTGTCGAACTGCATCATTGCTGGTGCTTTGATTTTTTCCCAGTGAATATATTTAGTAATTTAGTGTTTACTTCTTTAATCAGGAAAGTCTTAGTGATGGAATATATGGATGGAATCCCAATCCTTAATCTTGGTGATGAAATAGCAAAAAGAGGAATCAATCCCGGTGGTAAGATTGCAGCAGCAGCAAAGCAGTAAGCCCTTAGATTGTCTCAGAGAGTATGGAGCCCTTTTTCACTTCTTTTTTTTCTTTTTCTTTTTTTCTTTTTTTTTTCTTTTTTTTTTTTAAAAAACTTGTTGGCTAATATTTTGCCTGTAAGCTTGGTTTTTCAACTTTAATGGAAATGTTTGTCTATGCTCTAAATTCTATATCTTTCTTGTAGACTCGTTTGGTTACCTGAAAGCTTATCATCTTATGCCTTCCATTTTCTTTATCGTTGGTTTCTTCTAGAGCTTTCACTTTAAACCTGCTGTTCTGAGTTTTTGGCTACCTATACTTGTAATCATTTTCTTGGAAGAAAGCCAAGCTATAAAGAAACCAGTTTCCGATGATGATCTGTCTTCTCTTTTCTAAGTTCTGGGCTTCTCGCTTGTGGTATACTAGTGATCTTCAATGCAAACCTTGACATGCCTGTTTACATTTTGTGCATGCAGGAACATACTAAAGAGTTTGACTTTAGCATACGGGCAAATGATACTGAAGAGTGGTTTCTTCCATGCAGATCCCCACCCAGGAAATATCCTCATCTGTAAAGGTTCGGAGGCAAGTAATCGGTTAACTTTTGTTGCATAAAATAATTTCAACCTTTCTTAGTCTTTCATGTAGAATACTGCAAAATAGGTAAAACAGATAGTTACAACTTTGTGATATTTACGTCATCTTAATCATAAAGTTACATTAACAAGAGGCGTATTATTTTTGTGAACTCCACATGTTGATCTTTGACTATTAGCTTACTTGGTCTGTGTTTTTCCTCTTAAGTCAGGTTGCCTTGTTGGACTATGGGCAAGTGAAGGATCTTCCAGACAAGTTGAGGCTTGCATATGCAAATTTGATTCTTGCTATTGCTGATAGTGACCCCATAAGAACATCAGAGAGCTACAGGTAAATTGGCATAGTAAATTGTTGCTATTATGCTTATTAACTTCATCACAGAGCGTTAGTTATAAGGATTCAAATGGGAAAATAATAATCAGGAGAGCTTATTGGGTTCATTGCAATGGACTGTTATGTTTATTTCTGGTTGTATTAGATATAGATGTGGTTGAAACTTTGATCATTGCTATAAGTTCGATATTCTGTCCTAAAATGTGGCAAATTTCTAATGGGGCTTATTCTGGTTTTAGGGAGCTTGGCATTGATACTGTAAGCAATTGTGAGAATGAACAGCAGGAATTGCTTAAGTTGGCACAGACCATGTTTGATACAAAATTACCTCCTGGGGTAGTGATGCTGCAACCCTTCTCAGAGGAATCATCAATAAAAAAGATTGCTGTTCTGGTATGCTACAACCTTTCATTTTTGTTAATAATGTTCTTAAGAATGGCAAGTGAACGAAAAATTAAGTTTCATTTTTTCATGTGAAAGTCTTGGGGAATGACTTTATAACGTATTTCTGAGGATGAGTCCTTCATATTTTTGGGATGTCATTGTTTTAAGCCCTAAAGCATTTGAAGTTTTCAATGTTATGCTGATAAGAGAAAGAAATAACATCAATTTTGTTTCCCCAAGCTTCTTATGTGCTCTTGTTGCATATTATACTGTTTCTGGGATAACCTGCTTACTTCTTTGCATGCTATGAATTTGGGATTTAAAAAATTAGTGAAATAGGTTGGAACCTTGGTTATATTTTCTCATCCTTAACAATTGTAATTCTCCTTACTGTGTTCACTGAGGTAGGCTTTTCCTGAGGAACTGTTTTCTGTTCTACGTACCGTGCATCTTTTAAGAGGACTTAGTGTTGGTCTGGGAATCAATTTCTCGGTCTCCGAACAGTGGAGACCCATTGCTGAAGAAGCCTTATACCTTGCTGGAAGATTAAAAGGTGGGTCTTTTCAACTTGTTCTTTCGAGTCTTGCGTTATATGAATCCTCGTCTTGTTTAAATCCTGCCAAAATATTCATTCTTTTAGGTGCTATACCAGATGAGGATCGCAAGACTAAAGTTCGTAGGCGGAGTTTCCTCAGAAGATTGTATTGTAAAGAGTGATTGCCTCATAGCAATGAATATGGAACTTAACTGGTCTTGTTCACTAATAATATATAAATTGAACCTTCCTATTTAATGTACAACTTGGGTTCATTGATAGAAAACATTCTTGTCACTAGACATGGTCTGCGCTCTTGAGCTTCTGATTGATGACACAGTTTTTAATTCTGTACAATAATTAAAAGACCGGCAGAGGATGTAAATTTTCGGATTTCCCTAAAAGCATATTGTACTTTGTATTCATTGAACTTCATATGAAATCGATTAATGGTCCTAGTCTGATACTGATGTAAATTGTAGAATTTTAC
This sequence comes from Dimocarpus longan, assembly GCA_022984855.1. Taxonomy (NCBI): domain Eukaryota; kingdom Viridiplantae; phylum Streptophyta; class Magnoliopsida; order Sapindales; family Sapindaceae; genus Dimocarpus; species Dimocarpus longan. The sequence goes on from CM041024.1 coordinate 11,355,511, forward strand.
AAGATGTTGATTTACATCTTTCCATTTGTAATTGATTCTAGCTTTAACAAGGCATACCATCTTTCAGTGGCTAGCAAATTGGATCAAATGGTACATCTTGGCAGTTTCTCTGTGCAAATTTACTAATTTAGTTTCAGTTTCTCATCTTTCATAGAAATGTAAATAACTAGTTTTGGAATTGGAAAAATATTAGACATTTAAAATCGTACAAAGGCTTCAGTCCCAACTTTTTGAATCATTTTTACATTATTTTAAGGATAATACAGCACTTCTTAAATTTGGAACGAATAACTTTAATATAGAAAATGAGATGATATATTCAGCTATTGAATATTTTGGAATGCAAACTTCATTCCAAAGTTTGGGAAGTGTACTATTTACACGTGATGTTTCTAAATTAATAAATCAAAATTTTTTTGTTTAAAAAAAAATTGAATCCTTTTTTTTTTTTTCATTTTTTACTGCATTTTGATTGAAATTTTAATGAAACCAAGCAATGTTCATATACACTAGCATTCAGACTAGTTTGATAAAGTGAAAATGATACAAGAAGTTACCTAATTCCTGAACAAATAAACTATTTAATCAAATATACTAACATTTTTTATGAACTTCAAATTAATAAGTTCACCTAAGATGTCAATATATGTCTCACCATAAAAGGGTCACCATGTAGTAATTCCTGTTATTATATCATAATTGAGTTGTGTGAAATTCGGGTGTTTTGATTTAACATATCAAAATTGGGGATGGCAAAATGGAACGGTTCTATTAGACACGGCCCATACCCATATAATACGGTCTAAGTATAGATTCGAATTGTATTTTTTCAGACCCTTAACAGAATCGGTTTTGTAAAACTTAAAACACTTTACACACATTAAACTAAAAGTGTTATTATGTGTGTATAGTGTTTAAGTTTTGGTGCCTTTGAATTTAAGATAAAAAAAAAATGGAAATTTTAGTATTATTTGCATTTGTAGCTTTAGATTAAGGGTTAATTGCAGTCAATACCCTGAGTTTTCAGATAAAGACTTAATATTCAACAAATCCATTTAATTACTGCAGCTACCCCTATAAATAGTGATTTCCCCTCCTATTTAATAGTTGACTAAGATTTGATTTTACAAAGTAAAAAATGCCGCTATAATTTACTCTAAAATGTTTTACGTTTAAAATAATCAATTTGCATCTCAAAAAAATCAATTTAAAATTTTTAATTAATAATCAAATAATAAAAACTAATCAATAAACTCAATATTATACGAGGATAGAATGCTACTCTTAAGAAAAACATTAAAAAATCATTAAGAAAAGTCAAAAAAGGAAAAAAAAATAAAAAACTTGGAGGAAAACAAAGGTTGCATAACACTTTTTAGCATTAAAGTCTTAAAATAGAAAAATTTTAAGTCTAATAAAGAGTATAAAATGAAGAAAAGGTTGATAAAACAAATAAAACATCTTTGTTTCCATTAAATGGAGCACTGGAGCCTTTAGAAAGGGACGGCACCTTCATCGGAGATGGTTGTCGGCTTCACCTGATAGAACAATTTGCTTCATCTCTGATGGAATGATCGTCTTCAGATGGAGCAGACACTGTATCTAATATATTTTTTCATTTCTTTTTTTGGTTGAAAATGATTAATAGGTAAAAATTGAGAAAGCGTTTTGTGATTTTTGTTTTAAAATTTGACTGAAAAATGAGGAAATATGGGTTTTTGTTAAAAGGGAGACCTAGATTCTTGAAAAATTTGTCATTGAAGAGATTGTGTTTGAGGAGAAGATAAATTTTGACTATTATCAGTGAAATAAAAGTTTATTATTCATCTGTTATGATATATATATTTTAATTAATTTATATTAAATATATTTTTTAATTATTTGTTTATTAAACTATATTTTTTATTGTTTTGAAATGACTATTTTACCCTTCATTGTTGGTCAATCATTAATTCTAATGGACGTGGACTAACGGAACGGGGCTGCAGTAATTAAATGGAATCGTTGAAAATTAGCCTTTTGGGAAAAACTCAGGGTCTGTTAGTGTAATTAATTCTTAAATTAATGAATTGGTTTTTTTACCCAATAAGCAATTCTTGTATTTTTGAGGCCTTAGCTGCACCTACCTACTTGCTGCCACTGCTTCCTCAAATTCTCAAGAAAACCCCTCTTGCCACCGCCGCCCCTAAAATCTAGGGTTTATCTCCGCTTCATGAGGTATGTTCGCTCACTCTATGTATCCTTTTGTTCCTTATCATATATATAACTTTGTTGTGTTGTTGATGTTTTATTTACAAGTGAATTCCGGTTTATTTATGTATACATGTGTGATGATACTGGCACATTCCTGCATAGTCTTTTGACATGAAAGCTTCCTTTTTTATTGACCTGAATGTTTTATCTCCATCTGGGTTTTTACATTCAAAGCATATAGCATCCATTCCTGTAAATTGGAAAAATAAAAATGCGTGCTTTGGTTCTGTGTCATGATAAAGTAGGTTCCTTTGTGAGTTATTTTTGTTGGAAAGTTGAACAATTGAAGTTATTTTAATAGTTTAAAAATGGGGTTTTGCTACATGGTATTTGATATTTTTTTTTTAATTTGTTTGGTACTTTGGCTGTGTACCAAGTGGGTATTGAGTATTCAGATTTTAATGTTAGCGTATTTGATGCTTGTTTCGATTTATTTGATGGTGTACCAAGTGAGGTGCTGCGAATTTGGAATTTGGTATGCGGGTGTTTGATGTTGTGTTTGTTTTAGTTAGTTGAAGTGACGTTTGTTCTTCCCTGGGATGGTGATTCTTCATAAGTTTTGGTTTAGCATTGTAGTGCGATGGGTTCAAGTCTGGAGAGGGGAGACAAAGACTCTAGTATGGAAATTGGATAGATATATAGACGTAGGAGAAGAATTACCTGGAAGTAGATCTTTGTTGGACATTTTATTAAACAGATTTGTGTTGGGTTTAGATTTTCAACCCAATTTATTAATCCTGTCGTGTCGGATTAGGATTAATCGGGTTCGTGTCATGTTTGGTTTGGCCAAACCCAACCCGTGAACCCTGAATTGACAACTTTAAAATTTGATTATTTTTCTGATTGTGTAACAATGCTTAAATTATATCAATATTACAGACTATCAAAATAGCTTCTCTGTGATCAAGCTTATACATTTTTGTGTAACTTTCACTTATAGTATAATTGTGTTTATGCACCGAAGATGGGATATTCAAGTAATTTTTAATTATGTGGTGTCCTTACTTTTGCAGTTTGCAGTATTGAGTTAGAGGATTGATAAGAAATGGCAACTGAGCAGAAAGGAGAAGGTGATCAGCTAACCACTAGTTCCCAAGCTGTTGGTTTCCAAGGAAAGGTAGAAGAACAGTATCGTAAAATCAAAGAGCATGCCGAAACATACCCTTACGTGTGGGCTTCTTATATCGTTGTATATGGTGGTTTAGCTCTCTGGACTACCTACAGATGGAGAAAGCTTCGTAAAACCGAGGACAGAGTTAGAGGTCTTCAAGAGAGACTACGTAAACTTGTTAAACCCGAAGAATCTGCAAGCTCCACCGGAACAATTCAAAGGTTTCCCCCATCTGGTGAAAAGACTTTACCTTCTTCTGATAAAACCTCCAAGTAGAAAGGTTGCATCTGCTAACTCAATTCTGCTTCCATTTTTTCTTGTAAAATTGATTGAAGATTATGGAAATGCATAGCATTTGGAAAGCTTAGGAAATCACTTATAGCACTGTTTTTGCTTGGCGTAACTTACTCAAGATCCATAATTCAGTTTTGTTTAAATATTTACTCTTGTTTGATGAAGCATCAATTTTCAAATGGTGGGGTATCAGGTTGTTGATGTAACACATTTAAAAAATTTAGACTCCGAAGAGTGCAAACGGAGCTTCAAATGAAAATAACAGACTGCTCATATTTTAAGATATTTTTACACACACAAGTGTGGTTTTGTTTCTGGGCATTTTAACTAAAATTTATGTACTCTAGTGTGTTAGGTCAATTTCTTTACTTTTTTGTCATTCATTTGAAGGGTTTACACAGTATGAGTTCTCATACAATAATAGCGGACAATGAAGTTGCCATGGTTTGAATCTTTTGCAAATTGTAACACAATGTCTACTTAATAAGTATTAAGCTATCAAATTTGCCATACAATGATTTTATGATATAGTTGTGACAATAATCAAATTGGGAGCTAGCTCCAGTGTTACAATGGATGTGAATTTGCTTTCTTCTTTAAGTATTCGTTTTCTGCTTGGTCGTAATATATTTTATAGACATTTTGTTTGGACTATGACATCAGTATACGTCAGCGAACCACTTCCACATTCAGATTAACAAGTAGACAACACTGAACATACATTATGATTGGACTAAAATATAGGAAAATAATTTTTTGTTAAATTAAAATTCTTATCTATAATTGAATTTGAATTAATTGAGAATTGCTTTTGAATGCAAATTTGAAATTATTAGTTTACTTTATTTTTCAATAATGTAAAGAATTGTTGATAAGATTTTCTGTACCTTTAGCTATACCATAATATTATTGTTTTATTATCTCTAATATCAATAATTTCTAAATTAGGGAAAATTTTAATTTAGTTCTTAACGTTTAGTAAAATATTATTTTTTAACTAACGTTTGCATTTCGAAATCCAGTCATCCCTAACGTTTTGGAAATGTATTAATTTAGTTCTTCTATTAGCTAAATATTAATCAACCTTAACGGGAAGATTGTTAGTTTGGTCATTTTAACTTGAATATAAATACATATTTTTAATATATATTTAATATAATATATATTTTTATATTTTGAATTTAATATATAAAAAAAAAATTTAAGTAAATTAAAAAAAAAAAAAAAGGGGGATCTCCATAGGAGACCTTGGTCTCTCATGGAGACCATTCTCATTCGACGAGAGAGACTAGAAAACTGGTCTCTATCGTCAGAGTGGAGACCAAAAACTGGTGTCTATTGGCTAGAAACCAAAACCCTGATTCCGACTTGGTCTTCATGCTAAAGACCAGGTCTTCAGCGATGAAGATCGAACTGGTCTCTATCGTCGAAGAGACAATGGAGCTCCATCGTGTTTCCATTGATCTGGTCTCCATCGCTAGAGACCTGGTCTCTAACAGGTCTCTAATTGGAGACCAACATTGGTTTCCATCGTCAGATATTAGATTTGGTATTCGACCATAGAGACCAGAGAGTCTTCATTGTCGAAGACTAGTCTTCGATGGTGAAGACTGATTAGAGATGGCGATGTCATCTCCAAATTTTTTTTTTTTTTTTTTAAATTGTATATTTTTAAAAAAAAAAAATTGCATAAACATATATATATATTTAAGATTTGGGATATGTTTAGTTTGATGTTAATGTTTAATTTGAGTAATGTTAGTTTGATAAAAATGGTAGAGATAATAATTTTGATTAATGTAGAAGATGAAATTAGAGATGAAGAAGATGATGAGAGGTAGAAGATGAATGAGTTTTTTTTTAAAAAATATATATATATTATATTTTGTAGTTAAAATATTTATTAATTTTAAATTGAATTAAAAAAAATTGATTTAATGATGTGTCATAATTTGATTGGAAAGTGATTAATGGTAATTTTATAATAATGGAGATAATTATTTTGCAATTATCAGTTTTTAAAAAAGTAATTACATCATTTTAACTATCTTAAATTATATTAAGAGTAAATCCGTTATTTTGTCATTTCTGTCATGTTTAACTATCATTTTCAGTCAGAGGGATTAAATTGATATATTTTCGAAACGTAAGGGATAACGAGAATTCGAATGCAAACGTTGGTAAAAAAGTAATATTTTGTTAAATATTAAGGACTACAGTAAAATTTTCCCTTCTAATTATAATTATAATTTATTTTATCATAATAATGGTCACAATAATAAATGTGTGAACAATTAAAAAACTAATAAAAAATTTCAAGAAATTTGAAATTGAAATCCTAAGCATCAATAAACTTATTATTCCCTTTTCACTATTTGATGAATAAATTTGCATGCTCAAACATATAAACAAATCCTTAACATATCTAGAAAATCAAAAGTTTATTAAATAAGAAAGGCAAAGTCAACTTTAATTATTATAAATATATCAAATTTACTGTAAATTTATCATATTTATTGAGCTGGTTATTATAAATTTTATAAACCTTTTTTTAAATATACAAAAATACATGAAGTGATATTTTAAATTAATAAACTATTAGTTTTGGGATGCTTATGAAATTGTGTACCATAGTTTTTGTACTGTCTGATACAGGAGGCAGGAAATAAATTCATCACAGCTTGAATGAAAACCGAAAATTGGACAATTGTTAGGAGGAGCAGACAATATATGTTTATCAGGTACTGTCATTTTTTATGAACTTCAAATCAACAAGTTCACCAAAAATGTCAATATAGGTTTCACCGAAAAAATGTCATGATGCAGCGATTCCTATTATCATATCATATTCGAGTTATATGAACACGGGTATTTAATTTAACATATCAAAATTTACAAGCTCAAACTGTACCCTAATATAACTCGAGTATATAAGGTATACATTGGACGAAAAATTTGGGTACAAACTTGCCTAACAATATCAACAATATTAAAATTCTCAATATATATATATGTCAACAATATTAAACTGGAGTGTAGTTTCAAAAAAAAAAAAAATTAAGGTGGAGTCTTCTAGTTGGGCTCTGCCTGGCCCGGCCCGATGTTATTTTGTTTTTATGAGAAATATTTAGACAATAAAAGGCGGTCAATTGTGGCGCCAAAGCAGTGGAAAGCAAATCCAGAATCCAGAGAAGAGAGAAATGTTTGGGAGAGTGAGGGCAGCTTCTTCGACACTCGACAGCTTGGAGCAGGAGAGAGCGCCGCCCAAACTCATGAAAGACGATTCTCTCTCCATCTACGGTACTCTTTTTTATTTTATGTTAACATATGTCCATGTCAATTACCCATAGCATAGCTGCCTGCCTCACTTTGTTTCTGTTTCTCTTTAGTTAGCTTCAATTATCAATCAATTACATGCCCTTTTAACTTCCAAACCTGCTTCAATAACAATTGGACTATTATCATGTCTCACTGACATTACAGTTATGTTGTGATTTTGGTCTATCGAACCTTTGAATCACTAGCATACTGTAATTGAGGATGTCAATAAAATCAGAATGTTAGTTTTAGAATCACCATGTTGTTGTATTTCGTGTTGTTGAATGCAGAGGCTACACTTATGAAGCTTAAACAAGGTTCTCAGCGTAATCTAGAAATAGAGAGCGGTCGTGCTTCTGCAGATGTTCCAAAAAGTTGCGGGGATGCTTTAAGCTCGCCCTGTCATGACCAAATGACGACGGATAATGGTTGTTCTTCCGCGACTAGTTTATCAAGTTATAGTGATTGTCAATCTACATCCAGCTTGAAACAGCATGAAAGCAGGAATGTATCGGTTCTATATCTGTTTTCTAAATATAAGAGTTCTGGGCAAGCGAAAGAGGAGGTAATGATAATGGAGGATGATTCATTCGTAAGTGTTTCCCCAAGTTGCAGTGAATGTCAATCACTGGGGAGCAGTACTGGCAGGGAACTAGAGCAGGATGGTTTCAGTTTTTTCCCTGTATGCCAGAGGTGAGTTGGAATTGGATTCGTGAATTGCAAGTATACGCGGTAACTGCCATGGACTTCTGAAAGGAGTCAATGATGCTGTGTTTGTGGAAGCTTTGGTAGCCATATTACTGATTTAACGGTTTGCAAACTAAGGTTGTATCACTACATTATTTCAATATATTAAATATTGCTACAAATATGTTATTTCATTTGAATCGGCAAACTCATTGGATTACAATCCATAATTTATGTTGGAAAGGAACATGATATATGTTTTCGTCCATGGCTACTCAAGAATGAGAACCCCTTGGGCAATTGCAGGATCTGCAAATTACATTTATTTCATAATGCCAATTATAACAAGGATGCTCATCATCTCAGTCGAAAACCAATCTGTTCTGCAATAGTAAAATAACGAGGTCAAACCGTTATTTGAATAAAAATCAAAATAAAGGGAAGAAGAAATTTTTGGTCAAAATTTCCAAATGTTTCTGTTGGAGGATGTATTACAGTCTTACATGCAATTTTATGAGTATTTATTGTATCAACAATGTTAAATATAAGTGCTCGGAAGAGTTCTCCTCAAAAGCGCACGCCTCAACATAATTAAGGTTGGTGTAAGATTACTCCCTTAGCCATGGTGCTTGTGCTGATGTCCATTGACAAATTTCACCTTCTTTGAACCACAGAGCTGCAGAGAGAGCAAATCATGAGAATTGGAGTCTAGAAAAGAAAATGTCAGGGGAAAAACAGGAAGATATCTCGCATAAGTTTGTATCTAGGCATCAAGATCAATATAAAAGAAAAAATATCAACAATTTATATAGCAGGGACAGTTGTTTTATTCTTGTGTTGGAAGAAAAAAAGCTCTTGGAGAGCAGGTTTACTACTATCCACATCTTCAAAGAAGTTGTTAGTAGGCGGAAAGGAAGAAAGATGTAACAGTTGCCAAGAAAAAAAGTTTCGACATGATTCTGGCACCTCTAAGTGCACCACATATATGCATATTCTTTTTCTCCTCTTTTGGTTGCTCTCACTAGACATTTTGCACTAGAATCACATATGCCAGCCAAAGGTGAAAGGTTTTGAGGAAAAAATTAACACTCAAGCTGCCAAAGGTGAAAGGTTTTGAGGAAAAAATTAACACTCAAGCTTTAGTGAAACACAATTATACAAGGCATATGTATTCATTGCTTCACAGACAGATCAGCAGGCGCTTTGCCGTAGAAGGGGTTGGGGATGAGGTTCTGGTAGGTTGGTTCATGTGAAAAGTCCACAAACTGGATGGGAAAGTCTTCAAGTGAAAACCTCAGTGGCATCTCATATAAGTTGTGTAATCTACCAGCTCAAGAGAAAAAGCATTATGACAGCAATCATAGCCACAGCACTTGTGCAGCAGTATATCCAGTATGCAATACGAAATTACCTATTTCACGCTTGCCATTCTCAGGGCTGTCACTCCCATGCACAACATTCCTGCAAAAATGCGCATCATCTGAAACTGACTCTTAACAATGTAATTACAATAAAATAATGCTACGCAACCAGCTGAAATAAAATGCATGGTAGTTATGCAAATTCCAAAGTCTGAAGGGGTGGGTCTACCTTCCTGTTTGGACCGCAAGATCCCCTCTAATTGTTCCTGGTTCAGCTTGAAGAGGATTTGTTGACCCTATTAGTTTCCTTGCTGAAGCCACAACACCAACACCCTCCCAAGCCTTGATAACATAGCATCACAATCAGTTATCCTAAACTCAAAGGTGACAATATGTAGATACAGAGTTTAAAACGTGGGGAATTGAAAAATATGTAGATACATACCATACATACAACTGGGCCGGAAGTAATGTAGTCTATCAGTTTTGGGAAAAATGGCTTGGAGCTGAGATCCTTATAATGTTCCTGTAACCATTGAGGAAGCACATAACAAGAAAAATCATAATAAACATCTAAAATATATAATTGAACAATGTCAACTAAACATTACAAAGCAATCAACTTAACACAATTATCAACAAGGAGAGTTGAGGCATCCCAAATGATTGTCATTTGTCACTAAACACACGACAACTAAAGAAAGCTCATGATTTTATTAGTCGATGCCACAATCCAAACTAAGACTTTCAAGTTCTACATTTTCAAAAGTAATACGTAGCACCATGCTCTCTTATTTCAAAGTACACAATTTGTCCGCAATATTTCACATCAAAAGATGAACTTATGCTTACCCTCAAAAAATTTTAAACACCTAAACGATCACTCTAATTTAGGTCAATTATGTGGAGTATGTTAGATGTATAATAATAAAGTAGACATAAGTACATTACAACAAACCTCAGCCAATTCTTTGGGGCATTGAAATAGCTTCAAGCCCGTTAGTTTGAATCCCTTCTTCTCAAACCTTGAAATTACTTCTCCAACCTAAAATAACACAAACATTGGTGAATTCAGAACAACAAGATTTCAATTATGTACACACTTGGACTAAAACAAAAGGTTTGTATCGGATTCAGCTGATTAAAAAAGGCTTTTTTGAGTTACACATGGGTAAACAACTCAAGTTCCAATATTGTAGCTTTTTTTATTTTCCCACAAATTCTCACCAACGAAATCGGATTAAACTTTTCACCAATTCGTTATACAAAAATTAGAGTAGTACTTACAAGACCACGTTGAACACCATCCGGTTTCACCATAATGTAAGTCTCTTCCACTTGTTCCTACAAAGCAAAAGATGAAAAGCACACAATAATCTCAAATGGGGTCCCACTAAACAATACACCAAGTGGTGAAAATTACACCCAGAAAACAAAAATGACTAAAATTCCCACTACTCAAACAGAGTTGTATATATTTTGTATATTTCAGAAATGATATCCCTTTATCAAACTAAAAGAAAGAGAGAGAGAGAGAGGGGGGGAAGGAGGGCAAACCAGAGAAGCGACTAAGTGGGGAAGAAAGATGCCGGGTTTGGTGGAGTTGCGAGCAAGGTATCTGGTTCGAAGAGGACATGTTGGGAATTTCAGGAAAAGATGCGAGTGTGAGTGGAATGCTGCAAGTTGGCTGTTAGCGAGCTTTTTGGAGGAGTAGGATAAGCTGCACTTTGTCTTACCGACAAAAGATGATGAAGAAGAAACACATGGACTTGCTCCTCCTACCACTGCTACACCCTCCATCGTCGCTCACTGCCTTCCTCGTTCTCTCTCTCTCTCTCTCTCTCTCTCTCTCTCTCACACGAGAATATAAACTAGAATTTTGTGTTTCCCTAATGACTAAATTGCCCCTCTTCTAATCGTGGATTATAATTGAACAATTGTAAGATCCAAAAGCAAACTTGGATGTATTGTCTAAAGCATATAATCATTACATCATTTTAAAATTAACGTGATAACTACGACACAGTCGTATCATTTGAAAAATTTTTAAGAGGTATAATACTATTCTAATTATAATTAATATGAATTTACGTATCAATATATTATTTTTAATTTATATATCATTTGAAATACAAATTAAAATGAGAATTCTCTGTTATGTGATATCATTGTTTGTGTGCACAATTAGTAACGTTGTTTTTTCCAATGTATATCATCATACTTTAGGTCGTGCAACCTTTAAACATATTTAAGGGTTTTGATACTCGCATAGGGAGTTAGGAAATGATGGTACAAACAATCTATACCTATAATTAATTATAATTATATTTACTCTTACTTTAATGGCTATTTTTATATTATAATTTCTACACAAAATTATAATTGAATTTTCTTCTCATACTTGACCCAAATAAACCGAAACATCCTCCATGTAAAATCCAAATTATTATGATTTTTTACTTAAATTTTACATGAAAAAATTTGGATTGATTTCTACCGTTGTTGTCGTAAGGGTTTGGCTCTATTATTAGCTTTATGTAATCTAGTAACGTGAAAAAAAGATAAAATAAATTGACAAGTTACCTTGACATCGAACTGGTGCCGACCGAAGGCATTTTAACTCCCAAGTTTGAAATGTAGATTGAAAGAAAACAAAAACATTGAAAGTAAAATGAAATGAAATAAATGATAAGCGAACAATAAGTGAGATGGCAAACGATTGTGAACACTAGAGCTTTTGTTGAATGTCAATGGAGAATTTGTCAGAATGACAGTAGAATAGTAAGATATCTCCTTTCTTTATTGGTTGTTGTCATTTTAGAAAAAGGAAATTGACTATTATTGGACTGTAACAGCTTCTTCGATCAAGGGATCAATTTCTTCGATCTTAATCTCCATATTTAATTGATCGAATTTGACTAGACGTTGCACTTAGACCAGGATTTTTGGGTTCCAATTGGGCTGGATTTGTTATTGGCCCAACAATTAGGTTGCTATCTTGGATTCTACCTCCAAACCAACTGTTGGGCTTATACTCATTTTAGCTATTACAAAAGTGAACTATAGGAGAAGGTTTATGAATATGTGATTTGTCTTTGAGAAAATTTCATTGATAAGGGAACATGTCGGGTAATGACCTATATAGCCTTGTTATTTGGATTTCTACAAAGAACGAACACAATAAGTTGATTTGGTTTAGGCATGGCAAACCTATATAGCTATGAAACGTGAATGCAATTCAGCTTGCAAGATGAATTAAGAGATGAAATATAGTTTAGTATGTTGCGTGCAGGATCATTTTATCTAACGCTAGATCAAATGGTTCAATATACAAGGTTAATTCTTCATAATTCTGCAACAATTTTAGAATTGTGCATTTGTTTGAATAAATATGCGTTGTCACGAATCATGATCCTTCAAATCATCCAAAAGACTGTAAAAATCTTTGTCTTTTCAAGAGAAACAATAAAAATGTGGGTTGATTTGATAAATTTGTTTGATATGGTTAAAATGTGTTTGATCTATCCAATAACAAGAACGAGTTTAAGATATATGTGTGTGTATATATATATACACAATACTTCTGTAATCAGCTATACCTATTTTTAAAAGATAAGGACCAACTAATCAAATTCATCAATTACATTTGAATTAAATAGGAGGAAAAAAATTTTGTTTTATAAGAGATAATTTAATAGATGAATTTAATTTATTAGCCCCTACTTTTTAAAATTAGATACGCGTAATTATAAAAGTTATATATATATATATATATATATATATAAAAGAGTAATTTTAAAAAGAGGTCATAGTTTTTGGAGCATCGTTTACGTTTTCCCTTTTTTTTTTTTTTCGAAAAACTTGGAAGTTTGATACAGCTATTCCAAATGAATAACGACAAACTCCAAAATTTATCACTATCAATGCCTCCAATTGTTTTTAAATTGGAGTGCTAGATGACAATAGGGTGAGGTGGAATTGAAAGAAGAAGTTAAAGATGTGTTTGTTAATATAATTTCCATAGTTATGAAGAAAGCTATACTCTGGCATAAGATACAAATCCCATATACGACAACATATTCTCAAAACATTTGTTGAAAGCATATGATAGTGAAAGGTGCTACTAATTAAACTTCCCTTAATTGCATCCCCTGATAATGATTTTTTAGCAATTTTTCAATCCTTAGTTTAAATGCTTTGGAATTATTATTTTTTACAAGAAACTTGTACGCAAGTTAAGTTGCAGATTCCTAAGAATTAGGAAGATTGCTGACCAATGAAAGCAATTTAGTTAGTGCATTTGCTTGTAAACATATCACTTAGTGAAACAGCCAATAACAGTGACGAGTGATCAGTGCTGTTAATTAAAGAATCAATGAAACGTCAGATATGTACATTTTGGAACCATGACTAGTTCATATGCAAACCAAACAGCAACACATGAACTTTATTTCATCTGTTCAAACACCTGAACAGTTCAAACTTCAAATAAAAAAAAGGCATTTGCTTTCATCCCAAAGTTGCTACAGTGCATGACATAGTAGCAGAAATGGAAACACATTATTGAGCTTCATAGCTACCATGTTACCGTCGAGTCAAACCCTGGTAACTTTATTGGGCTGTGAAATAGGCAGCTATATGTACATGTTTTAGCATTTCCAACAGGAAGTAGCGATAATCGGCTTAGATTTCCAACCAAGAACCAGGCACCCCTTTTCTTCCACAACAGTGTAACCTTCGCAAACATTATTGTTCTTGAGCCATTTCTGGGACTGAGCCAGCAACTTGATAGGTGCAGCCTGAAACCCTGCACGGCTCATCCTCCTCCGCCACTGGTCCACCCTCTCGTGCCTTTCAACCCTTAAAGGCCCCTCAAAACTCACAATGTTCTTTATCTCCTCTGCAAAGTAGAACTGTTCCATCTTGGCACGCTTTGTGTCATACTTGGGCAACATGGCATCTAAGGAATCAAAAATGGCTGAGTAATAGTGAAGAGCTTCCATGAATCTCCCAAGAAAGAATGGACCATTATGGCTTGAGTCTTGCTCGACCAGGACCAAAACTTTCGGTGAGAGCTCATGGATTATCTGGAGAACAGAATTTAGAGCTCCTCGACTTTCTTTAACCACACAATGCAACTGGAGAATGCTATTGACAACAAGAACTTCATTTTCAGAAACCTTAATGTCTTTAGGCCTCAGGTTTTCCAGGTTGTTTTCCACCACCAAGAACTCCAAATTGATTCCATGATCTTTTGCATAGGCATTAAGTTCATCACCAATGATTTGGAACTTTTTAACAGAAAGGCCAACAGCAGTGATTCGAAGGCGTTTGGGCAGTTGGCCAGAACGATTTGCTAGGCTTTGGATAAGCTGGCGCCACTGGTGACCATGCGGCAGACCAAGGGTCATGCCTAAGTCCACAACGTGGACATAACTCTCTCCCTCAAAGGCTTCCAGTATCGCCAAGTTGGCAATAAAGTGACCAAATTGTATATGTGGGCAAAATTCATAGACAAGCCCCAAACCTTCTTCCTTCTTTTCAGAGGCAATGTCTATTATATTCATTGTAGGTGCTATGGAACCAACCGCCCCAAGGGGTTGAACCATTGCAAGACGCTCAGTAAGACCTTCAACAAAACAAGAAGCAACGCGTTGGAAGGAAGAACCGAAGACTAAGGCATTGGCTCGAAGTTCTGATAACAAAGCTGAGGCATGTGGCTTGTCTCTGCAAGCTACAGCTTCAGCACAAGCAATGAGAAGCTGAACAAGCCTCATACCATCCGCGGTTCCATCTTCTTCAGTACTTCTACCCTCCTCTGCATTGATCAAGGCAGCTGCCGCCTCCTCTACAGCTTCAGCTGCAAGATATCTTTGAGTATAAGTCGATATATGATCCCTGAACTGCAGTCTTCGCATGCTAGTCAAGCTATTAGTGCTGCTACATCGGCTGATACAGCTTCCACTACTACAGCATTGACTATTGTCGGTACTTGCAATGGATTCAGCAATACTCATGGTTCGTTTAGCCCTCTTTGGGTCTCTAGTCTCATCCGGACGTGAGAGGATCAAGCTCGAAGCAGCATTTGCCAACATTACCATGAAAGAATAGCGTTCCAAGGTTGAAAGGCCAACCTCAAGGTCAATCACATCATTACTCAGTTGATCACTACAAAGCTTACTATTAGACAAGAATCCTGGAGTCATTTCTTGAAAGCTCTCTTTATTTCTTGCCTTCCTCTTTCACTAAGTATATTCAACAACGCCCTGAAAGAACCTATAGCAAAGGAGGTGCTTTAAAGGCCAGGTTTTCTTGTTGCTCGACAATTCCAATGATTTTTTACTATGAAAATTGGAAAGAATTGGGTTTCATGGTTGTCTCCTTAGACTATGGCATGCATTAATATATTTGCATAGAGCAATCACATAGCATCTTGCACGTCCCTTTCAAAAACTTTGGATACTATTTATTTGTTTCCTCTTCCCAACTAGGCGGCCACTACATTTTCATACACGCTATAGTTTGAAAAAAATCTTGTAGCCGATAAATGTCAAATTCTCCATATTCTTATTTTCTTTTCTTGTTTCATATTTTAAGCCTTTCCTTGCTATCTATATATGGTGGAATGGATAAATTTACCAAGTTTAATGCACCCTGACACCCTCCTTGCTTAAATTATTGAAAGTGATGGCCTCAGAAGAAACAAAAAAAAAGGGGAAAATGAAAGAAACTTGTACGTTAATGCTTTATTCCCTTGTACACAAGATTTTTGTATATAAGACGAGTAATAATAGATGTTAATACTTTATTCTTTGGTGGGGTTAGATCTAGAAGACGCTTAAGAAGCAAGTTTATGTGACGTCAAGAAAGTTAACAAAAAGAAAAAGAAGAAGTGAGCCTTGTAACCATAGTTTTATTTTAAGATACCATTTATGGTGTAGGTGATTTGAACGTGAGACGTTATGAGATCAAGTGAACATTCTTTATCAAGTTATATTGAATAGTGATTTATGTAACTACAATTCTTAAACAATGGATTTTTCCCAAAATTAAGTCATACATTTTTTTACCTATTTAGATCTCTGGAATGGGTTTATTAGGCTTTCCTAGTATTAATTGTATCTTATTTATATATACTTCATGTATTAAGTTCAGAGGAACTAATTTAACTTGCAATTCCCCATGCAATATGAAAATTATTGGCCCGAAATGCCTACTAGTGTGATAATATGTAAACCGATTGTATGGTTATACCAGCAAAATATGAGTTACCCTCTTAGGCTCTTGCATTCCTTGTTCTTGATCCTCAATGTATTGAAGACCATCTCTAATGGAAATCAAGAATTGGGTTTGCATTGCCGGCCTATTGAGTACATAGAGCAAACTACCATGCATGTATAGGATGATGAAGGTGCATTGAGATGTCTTTGCACCTCTTACGATACTGGTTATTTATATTTTATCTTAATACAGCTAATAAGTACTTAACTTATATGGACGGATTACACATATTCCATAAACTTGGGGCTTGACATGTTCTAGTTCTAGTGCAGCATTTTTTCTAAGTATTCCCTTCCTGGCAACAAAAATCAAATCAGGGCATATTCTGATGCCGACTTTTGATCTTGATTGAACAGTGTGGAAAGCTTCTCTAATCAAAGTTATGGTGTATTCATTTCACTCTAGACTATCCACAACATAAGAATATAAATTTTTGGTATTAAAATAAGTTCAAAGCAGCACATTATAGTAATGCAACATATATATTGCACATCACTACATCAGGAAAGGACAAATAGGAAAAAATGAAAATGACAAAATGACAAAGTTTTCAATGCATTGGTTAGAACAGGAGGCCAAATATGCCTTTTGGGTCCAATGGTTGCTGGGAAGATAGAAAAAGGCAAAATTTAGTGAAATGAAACAATAGTGTGTTGGTATTAGACGCATAATTGATACTAACAGAAGAGCAAAAGGTATGCATGATGTTTTTGTTCCAGTTCTGTTTTCACTTTTCAAATTATGGATTTTATTCCTTGATGTGGGAGATCTTTTTGAACCACAATTGGGCCTAGGCCTTTGCTGAGGAACACAATTTCCTTCTAATTAAGCATTGTATAAAACCTGATCTTCTCTCCAGCAACAGACCCCAGTTCTAGACCCGGACTTGCTCTGTTAAAACTAATAATAATGAAAGCATGCACTTAAGCCAAAATCTTGCCTTGGAAAATTGTCGGTGACTAATTTTAATATGATTCTGGTACTGTGAATTATACAAGTTTCTATCCTATAGAGTATGGATATGGTACTTTTTTGATATTCTTTATATGAGTCTTTAATCTTTTGCAAGTCACAATTTAATACATTTTTTTTCACTCTAGCATGCATGGTTTGGTTAATCTTTTCATTCGAAACTACTTCTCTAGAGTTCAATTTCCAAGAAAATCTTATAATCAAATAAATCATTAAACAATGATCGTAGATATAGTCTGTTTAATAACCATATCTTTCAATAAAGCTGAGGATCCAAGTTCAAATTCTCGCTCTTTAAAGCAAAAAATGAATAAATAAATAAATTGCCATAAAACAAACTGTGGTGCGCTGTGGATAACAATCATCATCAGATAGAATAGGGAAATATTGAAGGGAAAAACATTTAAGATTTTGAGGATTTGAGTAAGGTTGGGAAGGAAGGTTTCAAGATGTCTCCAGATGTTCCTTCACTACAATCTTATTTGCAAAGCATATTAAATTTGATCAGGAAACAAACACTAGCCTAAATGCGCATTGAAAATGTAATTTACGTGATACCACTATTTTAAAACAATCATGACACTTACTACCTTGTAAATTCATTATTTAAGCAAGCCGGCATCTAAGCATAACTAGCAACTTGTGCCGGCAATTAGGATATGAGGCCGAATTGAATTCAGCTTAGTATTAAATAGCTAAAATAATTGTTTAATAGTGCAGTATTTCAAGTTATTTAAAGACAATATTAATTGTTAAATCCAAAGTTTTGATTTAATTAAAAAAATAATTGATCATTAATTTCCCTGGTATAAGTTTTTATTTAATTGTGAGCCTGATTAGGCCTCTATCAAATTAAAGGAGCGGCACGCATAAATTCTGGAACTTCTTGCTAGAAGGCCCGTAGCTGGATAGAGAGCTAACACTTTGATCAAGCCAATGGTATGTTTGTATACATATTTAATATTCTGAAAGAATAATGCTGCAAGTTTCAAAAAGTATTTTTAATTTGTCATTTTATTTTTGTATATAAAAATGGTAATTTTGTTGTTACCTTTACTCTGCAGAAACAAATTTGGGCATATCTTAAAATTTTTGTGTCTTTTACTGCACACATTTATGGTGTGTTTACTTCACTTAGAAGAATCAAAGTGGGAATCGGAATAACTTGAAATCGAAATGAAGTATCGGAATCATAATAAGTTGTTTACTTCAACTGCAGGAATCGAAATCAGAATTAACAGTATTCTCATTGAGTTGTTTACTTGACTTTGAAATCGGAATGGATTAATTATAAATTACAAAAATAACCTTAATTAAATGGATTAATTATAATAGTGTGCAATTTTTTATTATAATATACAGTTTTTTTTAATATCAAATAAAAAATTATACATTACAATTAAAAAAAAATATTGCATTTTATTTTAATAGTGCACTATGATAATTAAGAAATTGGTGATGAAAAACAAATGGTGTACAGTTTTTTATTATAATATGTGTTTTTTTTTTAATATCAAATAAAAAACAGTACATTACAATTAAAAAAAAAAACTACAAATTATTTTAATAGTCCACTATGATAATTAAGAAATTTGTGATAAAAATTAAATTGTGTATAGTTTTTTATTATAATATGCAGTTTCTTTTTTAATATCAAATAAAATTGATTTTTCTTTATTTTTTAAAGAATGGTATAAGAGACTTTTCGTCTTGATAAAGGGAATGAAAATGGGATTCTCAAGTAGGTTGGAGAGAATGAGATTCTCATTCCACAACCTCAAATTGATACAGAATCCACACTTTTATTCTCATTACGGAATGAATTTTAAGCAAGTAAACACTATCAATCAATCTTATTCCACATTTACATTCTTTAATCCGTGAAGTAAACATACCCTTAAATTATTTGATGTAAAAAAATTCATGACAAAATGGATATAATAGGCAATAAAATATTTTGTTATAGGAGTATTTACAATGCCTCAAGGCTCCTAACTAGAGATTTGCAATATATATTTCTTATGGTGAAAAACATGAACTATTTTTAAAGTAATTCCAAATTATTTAACATGTCACTTTTAATAGAAATGACTAATAAAAATCAAGTAAGACAATTTGGTATGAGAAATTTGGAATATTTTTGCACAAGTTTATATGGATATGATTTTGAAAGGATGGTGTCACTATAACATTTGCTGAAATCCTGTTGGTTGCCCATTTCGAATAGTAGTGTTTTCTGTCTTGAAAGGCAGATTTGGTTAAAAATGATCAACACAATTCTTGGAATCCATGGCAACATCTTCCCACATTGAAGAGATGACTTTGGAGAGTTTCGCTTTGGATATTTGAATTAAGCATGAATCCTGCTATATAAGTTACAATATTATATATCCTAGAGTGTCTTGTGTTATTACCAAAATAATTTTACATGAAAAAAAAAAAAATGATTGTGCAAAATTGTTATGGACATGTTTGCTTAAGCTTTGCTGTCTATGCAGGCATGTTTGATATTATCAATTCAAAACGAAAATGCAATCAAGAATTTGGTAAACTGCCAATGAATTGAAGTGAGACCTTTTCTTTTTTAACCTAATTCATCTACTTTGATCTTAAACAGACGACGTGACCAAATGTTGGGTGCCCACAGGAGTTTAGCATTGACAAATTATAACTATCCAACCGGTAGAAAAATAACAAAAGGTACGAGATTTTTATATAATCTCGTCTTATGGAAAGAAGGAAAATAGTAATAAATTACAAAATGAAATATACAAAATTTTGGTATAAAGTCCCAATGCAAACAATGTCTAACACTAGGAATACTCACTTTTAAGCCTAAAAGTAGTACAAAAGGGTACATTTATTAGAATAGAAAAATTAAATTAAATCAATCACAAACAAATTAATACTCAATTTCTGAATAAAATTATTATTTGTGAGTGAATTAATAAATAATAATATTAAAAAATTTTCTTTAACTTTACTATATTACTTTTAAAACTCATACTTCTTTAATTTTTTAAAAGAAAATCAAATTAAACTCATACTTATCAAGACTAAGAAAAAAACTCGCCCACTCTAGAGTTTCTCTAGAATTGGCAGTATAATACAAAACAACTTCCCATTTTATAATTGAGAGAAGTTCAGAGTTCAACGACACCCTTCACGCATGGTTGCTCCTCATATTAATTTAGCAAAAATAATGTTAAAAATATTCTGTCATGGATTAAACCAATGACCAACTCATATAAATTTAATGGTTGCATGTCCACATAGCACTTTGAACAAGAAACAGGGAAGAAGAAGAAAATCAAATGAGAAAGAGCTAAGAACAGTTTGAAAGAAGTAGGAAGAAAATTCTAGATAAAATTTATAGGAATTTTATTAAAAACATCCACAAATATCAAATTAAAATAAGAATAACTAACATTATATTGTAAATGAATGTAATGAGAAAAAAATATTAAAGCTATAAATAATATGAGAGGCTATATTCGAAATTTTGGAGGGTATAAAGAATAAAAAATTTAATTTTAACTTTTTAGTATGAATGTAGCAAATAAATGGTCATGGCGAGGAAAATTTTAAATGGCATATTATAATAAGTCACAAAAATATGACAATAAAAAATAAAAACCATTGCAAACCCATCGAAACGATAAGAATTTGTTATCGTTTTATATTTAACCTTCCATAAAATGGCTGACGATAGATTCCAATAATCGTTTGCGCACGTCCATAACCATGAGTGTGATAATTTTACAATAATATAATGATAAAACCTATAGTTGATGATTTGATTCCAACACGTATCACAAGGTTTTAAAGGTCAAATTAATATCTAAGAAACCACCATTGTTTTGAAGAAAAGAAACCATCATTGTTAGAAGAAGAACAATATCCTGAATATATAGATGATAAAACTTGGGATTTGTGAACTCCAAGAAATGTTTTTCAACTTGTGATGATGTCTTAAACTGATTGAGAATCTTGATCAGATGCACATGTTTAACTGGGTTTGCCTGCTCTCGATTGACTTTGACATAATTGGTAAATCAATTTTCTTGATCCTATATATACAAAGATTTGATACATACATATTTCCTTAACAGACAGGGGAGAGATTTGAGAGAAAATTCATCTCAAGATTCATATAATGGACATGAATGTTGAGATCATCTCAAGCGAAACCATAAAACCTTCCTCTCCAACACCACCTCACCTGAAAATATATAAACTCTCTGTTTTGGATCAGTTGGCTCCACCCATTTATGCCCCCGCTATTCTCTTTTACTCGGCATCTGGTCGTGAAAATAACACCAAAACATCTGGTCACCTTAAAAACTCCTTCTCAAAAACACTAACCCAATTCTATCCCTTTGCCGGACGAATCAAAGATAATTGCTCTATAAAATGTAATGATCATGGAGCCACATATGTTGAAGCCCAAGTAGACTGCGACGTGTCCATGATCCTTAAACAACCGAATATGGATCTTCTGCAAAGGCTATTACCTTGCAACAATAACGTCCCTAGTGAAAAGCAAGTTGAGTTGAGTGACCAGTCACTCCTGGCCATTCAAGTGAATTATTTTCGTTGCGGTGGAATAGCGATCAGCGTTGGTATCATGCATGTGATTGCAGATGCCTCAGCAGCAGCTAACTTTGTTAGAAGTTGGGCTGCGATTGCACGTGGACATGAAAATGTTGTTGATGGGTTGATTTTTGATTCAACCTTTTTGTTCCCTCCACAAAGTACATCAAAAATTACTGCCAAGAAACATGATTCGTCAGTGGAAGTTGTGATGAAAAGGTTCTTGTTCAATGGCTCTAAGATAACTGCTCTAAGAGAAATAATTGGCAAAATGGGTCCGAATTTGGATCGAATTCCAACTCGTTTTGAGGCCGTGTCAGCTCTCATTTGGGGCGCTATGGCAGCTATAGCCAAAGAAAGAGATGAGAGTACTAATTATCCAACGTTTGTGGCAATAACAGTGGATTTGCGAAAGAGAATGAATCCACCATTGCCTCAACAATGTATTGGGAATTTCTATCAAGCGACAATAGCTAGTTGCCTGATGGAGAAGACTATATGCTATAAAAGCTTAGCTGAAAAAATTCATCAATCGGTAAGGAAGATGGATGATGAGTATGTGAGGAAGCTTCATGCAGAAGGTGGGTACTTGAAGTTGAAGAGAGATGCTGATGATGGAAATGCTAAAAATTCTAAAACAGAGGCGCTAATTACATTTAGTAGTTGGTGTAGGTTTCCATTTTATGAAGCCGATTTCGGGTGGGGAAAACCAGTTTGGTTAAGCACTGGCTTGAAGCTAAACAAAGTTGCCATTTTCTTGGACACAAGCGATGGAGAGGGAATAGAAGCATGGGTGGGTTTGTCCAAGGAAGACATGGTTATATTTGAACAAGACTCTGGTATACTTGCTTATGCTTCTTATTTGTCCAATTAATCATGCAGGTATAATAATTTAATGGAAATTTATCATTCCTGAACCATCAATACGCATACAAATGCAGCTGCTTGAAAAGGTTATGATTTGTGAACGTCATTTAAGAGGAATCGATAACATGTTTGATATGTATTGTTGTAACACAAACAAATATTTGGTGCAACTTGAAATGTGTGCGGATCAAATCACTAATATTTTCATGAGTTTTGCTAGTATACAAGAATCTTATCAATACAAAGTGGTTATATTTTAGTTTTTATTTTCTTTTAAATTTCAAAGCATGTACTTAGAAGAAATAACAGTTTATGATCAAAAGAACGTTCATTTTTTTTTTTTAAAAAAAAAATCAAATTCTTGAATGTTATAGATTCTTAGATTGTGATTTAGTAACTAAGGATCAATTACGTACCCATATTAAATCTGTATAATGGCATGTTCAAGTCAACATATGACTAATAACAAATCTGGTTGAATTCTTAGATGTTAGAATTAGTCATCGACAAGTTGAATTTTGCTGCAATTTGCTGTAAGTTTATGTACACTTAATTACATGAGCCTATAAATAATTAAAGGTTTGATGTACATGCTATGGATAAAAATATGTATGACCATTTTTGAATATATTTAATAATTAAGATTTGATATCCAATTAAAATCCAAATATCTCCACCAGACAAAAGAATCACGTTAGATATTTGACTTGGTAAGATTTATTTAATATATTTTTCACTATATTCTAAGATCCTCCAGGTTGTAATAAATCGACCCTTTGCTTTGGATTGGATTGAATAAAAGAAATTAAATTACATTAATATTATGATGCAATTGTTATACTGTTCTTTATCTTTTAGTGCCTTGCATTAAATCAAGCAAAGATCAGAAAAGCCTCTAGCTTAATTTTCTTATCTTAGTTAAGTAGACAACAAAATTTGCCAGGAAATTATCCCTCATAATTCCCCTTTAAAGAATCTAGACATGAAGGTTGATATCATCTCTAGAGAAGTCATCAAACCATCTTCTCCAACTCCAAACCATCTAAGGACCTATATAAGGTCTCTATTTTGGACCAATTAGCTCCTAATTTTTACATTCCTGTTGTTCTCTTTTACTCTGAAGCACGTAAAATAAGTACCATCAATATCGGTGATCACCTCAAAAAATCCCTCTCCAAAATCTTAACTCGATACTATCGGTTTGCAGGAAGAGTCAAAAATGATTACTGTATTGACTGTGATGATTATGGTGCAACCTTCATTGAAGCCAACGTAAACAGCAAAATGTCTGAGGCCTTTGAAAGGTTGTGCGCAACGGAAATTAAACAAATACACAACTACTAATACTAGCTATTAAATATAAGTAACGAATAATAATAAAGCTAAAAAATAAATATAAAGCGAAAAAAGAAAGAACACATTAGAATTTACGTGGGCGCTGCTGAAAACTTTCACTAACTCCAAAGCAAAATATTACAAAATCTAAATCTGGGTAAGACCCCAAAACCCAGAAACAGATGGAGAGAAAACAAAAATAATACAAGTATATTGATCTTTTGTAATTCTTATTTGAGATACAAAACTAATTAACCAAAGGACTTATTTATATCCCACTAAAGCTCCCACCATATTACATTCTTCAGATGTAGGATTCTCAAAGCTTCCACCACATTATATTCTTCAGATGTGGGATTCTCAAAAATCTCGTTATATTCTTCAGATGTGGGATTTCTAAGCATAGCTAATTAAACCAAAAATCAACAAAAAAAACCAAACCTTGTTCTGCTAGAACCGTTGCTGCCATGCAAAACACATGAAAAGTTAAATACTCAGGTCAACCTTGCCGTTCAGGTTTGTTACTTTGATTGTGGTGGGGTGGCGATCTCTTTTTGCTTTAGGCATGAAATTGCCGATGCAACAGCCTCCGCAAACTTTATTAAAAGCTTTGCTTTAGTTGCTTGTGGTGGAAGTAATATTATTAAAGATGTGATTTTCCCTCAGCAAGATATATCTGGCTTGTCCAAAAGTGTTTATGAATCTGCCTTTCCACTAACGGATACCATAACAAAAAGGTTCGTGTTTGATTGTAGTAAGATAGTTGCTCTTAGAGAGAAAATTCACATTATCAATCGACCAACACGCTTTGAGGCTGTGTCTGCGCTCATATGGGGTGCTGTGATAGGTGTGACTAAAGAGAAAGATCAAGATTTTAATTCGACAAGTGTATTATTCATTCCTGTGAATGTGAGAAAGAGGATGAATCCACTGCTGCCTGAACAATCTATTGGGGACATGTTTCAAACCACAGAAGCAACTTGGTCGACGGGAAACACAATTGACTACAACAGTTTGGCAGGAAAAATCCACGATTCGATAGCAATGATGGACGATGACTACATGAGAAAGGTTAACGAAGGCGGAGGAATCATGAATAACTTTAGACAACATTCAGCTGGTCCTGCAGGAGTTTCAAGCAGTAAAATGAATGAATTTTGTGTTTCTAGTTGGTGTAGGCTTCCATTATACGAAGCTGATTTCGGGTGGGGAAAGCCCGTGTGGGTAGCCTCTGCCATGAGACTTGACAATATTGCTGTCCTATTAGACACCAGCGACGGTGAAGGAATAGAAGCATGGGTGGCATTATCCGAGGAAGACATAGCTAGATTTGAACAAGATCCTGGCATTCTTGCTTATGCTTCTTTTAATCCAAGCATATGATTGATAATGAATTGCAAATTTTTTGTACTCTATGATTGGGATTGTATTTGATCTGATTAATGCTATCATTTTATGTACCACGGAATTGTTGCTCATAATGGGAGACTTCGGCTTTTGAGAAAGTCAAATCGTTATTGGTAGTAGCATGTTATGATATGACCATTGTAATATTCTATATTTGTGACGTAATTTATTTGTTTTGTTTTTCAATCGCTTGGAGAGTCTTCGATTTTTTTATGCAACTAATTTGGATTTATATTTGGGGAGAGAAGGATGCCAAATATTTGTTTATTACAAAGTCGGCGATGCCGGTAAGCACAACATGTATCATTGTGTAGTTACTACGCTAAATAACAATTAATCTTAACCATTCTAATTAAGTCAATCTAAAGTTCAATAATATGTATAAGATTTTGGATCAGAATTTAATGTTACTGACCGGCCTCTATGTATATCCTTTTTTTTTTTTTTTTCTTTTGTTACTTTTCTTTCTATGTGGAACACATTTTTTCTATCTTACTAAAAAAAAAAAGAAATGTAGTGTGTAAAGAAATAACAAAGGGTAAGGAAAAAAAATATATATAGAAAGTGTTTTACTATTAAAAAAAAAAAAGACACTATATAAAAGCATTTTACACAAACTGCTTCTTGAAATTATATAAGAAAAAACGGTAGTGCTTTAATATATATATATAAGAGTCAAATTATATTTAGTTAAAATTTAAATTTATACTTCAAAATCTATTCATCCTCTTTTAATCAATTCAATTTTTCAAAAAAAAAAAAACATAATAAATGAATTAAAGGCAGATGACAACCATTTGATTGAGTAAAACTGGATAAACAAATATTGAAGTTGTATATTTAAATCAAATTTTTACATTAATATTATAACTAACTTTGTCACATATGTAAAATGATTGCCCTCTTGGATATATGCAAATACATTTGTGTGTATTATTATTATTATTATTTTGAAGTCAATATTTGGATAACATTTATATAATTAAATGATGCATAATATGTTCTCATTAAATGGCGCTTAACTCCTCCCTAGTTTTATCTACGTTATTTGTTTTCTTATTAAAAAATATCTTTAATTTCGAATCAAAATAATCCTTGTTTTGTAGTTTCAATTTAATTTCAAAACAACAAAATCCCTTTAAATGATTTTCATTAAGGTGATTTACTTCTATAGGAACATAATATCTCTGATACATAAGAGTGAATTTTCCCAACAAACCCTGATCACTATTTGTGGTAGATTGCCTCATAATTATATAAAAAAAAATTCCAACAAATAACACAAAAAATTAAAGTGAAGGATTTTATCCTTTATTGATGAACTTACAGTTTAGTTAATGCGCAAACTATTAAATTACTTTTTCACTAACTATTTTGTCCTTTGTTCATAGACTGTATGATAATGTTAAAAACTTCATGATTCGATAATAGTTTCAAAATTCACACTATTTTAGTATAAAAAAGACCTAATTTTATTTTTAAAATAGTCATTTGATATGATGTAATGGTCGATCATTTCATTCACTTTTAGCAAGATTTTTTAAAAGAAGACCTTTTCTGGGGGAGGGGGAGAGAACTTGCCAGTTGTCGCACAAATGATCCACAGTACATAAAATAGAAATTATTTAAGAAAGAGAGAGAGAGATTCCTCAAGCTATACGAATACGAGCTGTCTGTGTCAATGGTGTTAAGGATAAAGAAGTCAAATACTAGAAGAAAATCTGATTTTATCACCAGTGTTGTTTACGGGAGGTTAAGTTTTATCTTTGAGGCAATTCTACTTGATATGTTTATCATTTATTTTCTTGTAATTATCAACTTGTAAATATCTTTATAAAAATTGAAAGGTAATCAGTCAAATTTATCTTGACATTTCACAATCTATCTGTTTGGTAAAATTCTAACTTTATCTTGGTATCAGAGTTTGAAAGTCACATGTGTTATAATGATAATGGACATTTAACTTTTAACATGTGTCCAACATCTGTCATCTATAGAGTGTGTCACATGTCAATTTCAAATTTTAAATGCTATAATTGAGTCATTTCATTTTAAATACTATACTAAATCGTTTTTTATTAACTTAAATTTTTAGATTGGATGGTAAGTAACAAATGGTAGTAACCTTTTTCGCAATCGTTATCGTTTGATAATGCAAGTCACATGGTTTAATGGCAACAGACACAGTTAAACTGTGAATGGTAGAGTTTGTCTGGATTATGTATGTGCAGTACTGGCTGGTTTCAATTAATCAAGCAATAGCAGTGTTTCACCATAGAGCATGTGCTTCAATCTTCGTTGTCAGTAAACATTATTATGGAGTGTAGACAATTGACATATATAGGGAGAAAGATCCACTATATTCTTGTCCTACATTAATACTATTGGTTTGGCTTCTTCAACTACGAGGGACGAGAGACATATGCTGGCGAGACACATTAAATTTCAGCCTTAGATATATAAATCATTGCAGCTTATCCTTTTCAAACGGTGGGGTGGGGTTCTCAAAGTTCGGTTCATTTTGGCTTTGACTTGGCCAAATATAATAGATAGGCATGTGATATTTCAACATTTTAGTGTCATAATACTCAAAAATCAAATTGGACCACCCTCCATGTCCTATCCTTCTTCGTTTCTTGCTAGGCCAGAGACACGTCCACATGTTGTACAAATTTTGTGGGAAGGCATATTTATCTCAAG
Organism: Dimocarpus longan; assembly: GCA_022984855.1. Lineage (NCBI taxonomy): Eukaryota > Viridiplantae > Streptophyta > Magnoliopsida > Sapindales > Sapindaceae > Dimocarpus > Dimocarpus longan. The sequence goes on from CM041024.1 coordinate 11,383,690, forward strand.
TGCTCGCTTTTGAATTTCTGTATCTTTGCCTTTTATTTTTTCTTGTAGATATATTTTCTTATATGAAAATAAATTCTGTGTGAGAAAAAAAAAAAAAGAAGAAATTTGTACTCTTTTTAAAGATACAGAAATTTAGGATCTTGCATTAGATAAAAGGACTATATGTGCTTAGATAACTGTGACATAGCATCAAATCAAGCCTGTGGATACGGTTACAAACATGTTGGAATAGAAGACGTCCGTGTACTGATCGTCCACTTTGATTTAGCGCTTTTCAGTTGGTTGTCAATTTCCCATGCATGTTGATAATAATATAGATGTAGCTAGCCTAATTGTAAGTGAAGTATAAAGGATACGCAAGCAATTAATTAATAAATTATTCATACAATTTTATAAACTAATAATACAGCAACAAGGATGGAAGAAGATCAAGAGGGAGAAAATGAATTCTAGTTTGAAACCTAGCTAGAGTTACTCTATCAACATTAAAATCATGTAAGGACTTAGAGAGGGAAAGAAAAGGGAAATTCTTAAACAATATATATATCTATCTATATAAATAGGTAGCTATATAAATCAAGCTAGTAGGAGGGACTGCAGGCAATACAAGCAAGCAAGAGAATAGCAGAGGAAACACCATCCTCTTCAAGATTGGAGCTGCTCCTTTTGAACTTGCCAGCTTTTCCTTTGTTGCATTGTATCAGCTGCTTCTGCTGCTGCTGACGATGCTGTTGGAGATAACCCTTATGCTGATCTTGCTGCTGCTGCTTTCTTTTCATGGCTTCTTCCACTTTTGACACCATTTTTTTTATCACGGATTTAAGACAGAGATCAGTATATGATTTTAAGGGAGAACTCAGGCTTGTGCATGGGAAACAACCACACATGAATCTCCTCCATTTATAGCCCACTATGGTACCAAAATGCCCTCCTTCTCTTCCCTTTATTACAACCTAGGGAGCTAGGGATATATCTTCCAATCCAAGACCTGCCCCACTGTATCTTTCTAAAGAATTTAATGATTATTCTGATCTGAATAATGTTATATACTGTATATGCAATAAATATACTTGTATGGATGGTAGTGATGGTAGTATTGGCAGGTGAAGCTTTTAAATTTGGCTACATATGTATTTCAACACAATATTGTCGCAAACATGGTCCTCTCTTTAATTTTCTCCCCATAATATAATAAACTATAATAATAATCTTTCAAGTTGATCTTGGACTTCAAAAAATAATGAGACTGAAGTAGAAATCTACAAAATTGGTATTATCATATCCAGCTGGAAATTTTTGCAAGACGGCGCATTGGATTCTCTTCGAATGCTCAGTCATATAAAGATTAACAAGTAACAATGTGTTAGCTGGTACTGGTTCAAATAATTATTTTTAAGTACTTATAATTCAGTTAGTTACATGCATAAATATTATATAAAAAATGCCTTATACTAGAACAGCTAACCAATAAACTATATCAACAATAATGTTGGAGCACAATGATTTTGATGGTTGGATCTGTATGTTAAAAGAGAAGATACATCGGATAAATCCATTAAAATAATTAATATAAACTTAAAAAAGAAAAAAAAGAAGAAGAAGCATTGTTAATTAATAAAGAGGTCAAATTTCAGTAATTATTTCCAACTCTAGACCTTGATAGAGAATTGGTAAAGAAATTCTTGTCGTGACATTAGCTTAAAGCTGGGGCTCTTCATGTGCAACGCCATGTGAGCATGTGTCATGTTCTCGTCCTCTTGTTGGCAAAACCCGCAACCATAGGGCCCAACACTGATCTTCTATTCATCTATAACTAAATCATTTGTACTTCCATATTTTTACTTCGATCTAAATTTCAAAAGCTTATAAATAATTTTAATCAAAGGTATATGGTCATCTAACGAAATGGTCTGATCAGTAGTATTCTTTATAATCATTACAAAATATTAGACTCAACACCTCTTAACTAGGATAACTATAATTTGATTAACACACCATGATGTTATTGAGTAAATGATCTCTAAAAATAGAAGGTCCCATCTCTTTATGTAGTAATATGTAAATCATATATTACATTTGAGTTAAACTATTTTCACGTATATAAGGTTTTATTTGTACAAGTCAACCATTTACCGTTATATATATATAGTATTATATATATTCTTAATTAAATAAGACTAAAGTGGTGTTAACTGTTAAAGGACTGAAAACCTCTTTTACTAGTTTAAAAAACAAAAAACTGGTTTAATATTCTAAATTCGCACAACTCCAGATTGGTGCATGAATGTTCATTTTAATTAGCACTAAATGATAGTCATGGTCACATATATGTACCAAATCAAAAAGGCCTCGACGGAAGTACTCTTTCTTTTTTTTTTCTTTTTTTTTAATAATCTTTTGTTTCTACTTCTATTTGACTAGATTCAGTTACTTAACCTCGAAAAAGGCAAAAATAATTAATTTTTTTCTCATGTCAAACACCCTAAATCAACCTTCAACAAACACACAAAAATATATCGAATCGTTTCTGCTTCCGGTTCTTGTTTTTCTCGACCTTTCAAGTTCTTTGATCACACTAGTGCAAGTATCCTAACTCAAAATAATAAGAAACAAATAGAAAGGGTATCATATATATATATATATATATATATGAGAAAAGCGAGTTAAATATCACATATATGCACGTATAAAACTTGAAAAAATGAGAATGAATTTCACGTTCAAAACATAAAAAGTAAAATGGTAATATATATGTAAACATCATAATATTCTAATAGATTTATTTTTTGAATTATAAGATTATCCACCGATACATGAACCTAAATAAAATAATTTATACATGATTTATGTATTAGGATAATATCATAGAAAAAAAATGATGTATGCAGTATGCTTGAAAATGAAGTAAGTTCATGCATGAACAAAAAGGGGCCAAGCTTCGTAAATGGTGCTTGTTGTGATTGAAATAGACAATCAATAAAGGGAGAGTGAGGTCATGAGTCCATAATTCTCAACATGCAGGGACCATAGCTTTAGAAAATGGGATGTCTGCTATTCCCAGAACACCCCATTTTAATTTGGTTTGACGCTTCAAGAGGTTCGATGGAGAACTCCATTGACTCATTACTTGGCTACAGGCTACACAAAGTGACCCCCTTTTTCTTGTTAGATTTTTCATCTTTGTATTTGGTGCTTGTACGTTTCTCCTTTCAAGTAGAGAGACTCCAAAGGATAAAGCATTACAGACTGGATCTTTGTCTTGATTCATAGGTGCATACCTAGGACTATTGAAGTACCTTTATTGATTTTATTATATAGTTGCCTTCCCTAACTGGCACTATTATTGACACAGTTAATTAGTATTCAACGACATAATTGTATGACCCAACTTTTGATTTCTTCTGCTTAATTAAGTTGCATAAATCCTTTTCTCAAAAAAAAAAAAAAAAGGTCGCATTAATCCTGGTTTATTGTCATTACTTATATGCAACAAGGTTTAATAAAAATAAAACGTGGTTTCTTTTGCATGATCAACCAAACCCAGTGTAAACAAAAACAACAACATTGAAAATTTGAACTCATTTTCCACAAAGGTATGGATTGCAATGATGGTTAAGTAATTGATTAGATTTATAATTAAATCAAAAATACTTTTGTATGATAGGCATATGAATAAGGTTGCATTGATATTATCTAATCAATTGAAGCTGAGAGGAGATTTCGGAATTCGCTTCCCCCCGACCCCGACGGCCCAACCTATGTTTGACTAAAATTAAACAACAATTTAACAGTATCAACATCAAATAAAAAGTCCTTCTCATATATCAAAGCTCTCTTGAGAAAAGAATCTTCAAGAAATTTCGAAAACAAATAATCTTTGTTCTAACGAGGGTTGAACCTTATGTTGTTTTAGAATTTTAAAATGTAATTTGTTATCATCTCTGAAATATATACTTTTAAATGCTTTTACAATTTTTTTTTTCCAAAGAAGTGTCAATAGAAAGAGCGTTTCCCCTTTATTTTAATGGTTATGTTATAGTCATTGTAATTTGTATTTGACTTTTGATTTATGGAACTGATTCACATGATATATATGTAAGTAATGAATTATATAAATTATTATGAGTGAGCATTTATTTACCAATTCATGTTGCAATATGTTAAAATGTAGAGTTAAATTCTCTTCTTCTTTTTTGCCCCCCTTTTTAAAGGAATATAGAGTTGAAATCCTTGACAGCTTAATTTCCAATTATAAGACAAACCAAGCTATTGAACTTCATTTTTTTTTTTTTAATCTTTTTATGTAATTTTTTATTTCTCTGTTGTTGAACTCCAAAATTTTACAAAAGACTCGACGTGGCCATCTTTTAGTTTTCGGTTCGTGCGGAAACATTTCTGCTAGCACAGACTTAGGCCTACTGCAAACTCTAGCCCACTAACTTGGGCCTTGCGAACTCTAGCCCAGTAACCTAGCCTTTCTCTTAAAGCGTAGCTGGATCGTGACATGCGCCTTTGTTTGGGTTTACAAGGCTTGTCAATTTAGTCCAGTTTGTGTGTACACACAGGCAAGACCAAATAGGATGAAAAATTATTATTATCATCATTATTATTAACAATTAACAAACAATGGATTAGACTACTATCATGATCAATCGAGATAGAACTCTAAAGTACAGTCCGGAATTCTTCATTTAGAAGATAGAAAATGACTACACACATAAAAATGAAAAAATTATCCATAAATGATGAGAGATGAGTAGAACCTATCATTTTGAAATGAAAGACAGAGGATAAAAGTTTAACCATCAAATCAATCTACTTTCTTTAAATTAAATTAAACCAAATTTTGAGGAGCGTTATTGAAACCGACTTTTTCATCTCTAGACACCCCCTTCATAATTCCACATTTCCACTTCAACAAAAAGAAAAAGAAAATTAATGATGTTTAGACGTTTAGTTTACGCATATACCCTATCTATTCCCCTAGTCATTTGTCCTCTTAGCTATACGAAGATTGTCAATTCATTCCTGGCTTAAGATACGTTATAACCCTGCAAGCAAAGTGTAACTAAGCCCATTGTAATATAATTTTTTCGAATATTTATATGAACCTATTGCTTGTTGGCACATAATAGTATATAGAGTATACAAGTCATCGTATTTCATGGTCGTATTATATGAACCATTTCAACAACTCCAAGTTTCTATATCCAACAAAACCCATGAACAAACTTATGATTCATTTATTTTTTACTAAAAATCTAAAAGCCCAAATAACGTACATATTGCTTTCATTGCAATCTAAACTTAATTTACTCTTTCACACACCATTCAAAACCACATCACTCATCTTTTAGTTTTGATTATATTTCTCGTTTTATTAAATCACTCTATTTTCTCACAAAATTTGTTTTAAAAGTCTTAAAAATATATGAACATCTCTTAGGTTTTCCTTATTTTCTTGCTATTGTAACGCTAATATATAGTGAATAGAGGATAATAACATGACTCTAATGCATATATTTTTTAATTTCAAACTAAATGGATCCGTTATTTCACAAATAATAGAGCATAGTAAAATAATATTTATATCTTCTTATTATTTGATATGATCATGTAGAAGAAGTAGCAAGCAACACATATTCACTCATTCAGATGAAGACATTCATTGATTAGATTGGGCTTGCCAGTTGAATTTGGAACGCTCATATGTGATGTCGGATAAGATGTTGGATAAAGACATTTTGAAATTCTATCTTTACAAGCTAGTTTTTTTGTTCTTGAAATGGTCATTTTCAAAGATTTTTGGACTGATTTGAAATATGTTCAGTTGAGGATATCAAGACTAACGGACGGGGCAGCAAATGATGTCCCACTCCTGCAGAAGCAATTTCTCCCTTCACTGCCAATGAAGGGTCAACTACCATACCAATATCTTTACCAACTTGGGTTGCCTGAAGGACAAGAACTGGTGGGTGATATTTCCGCTGAGCTGAATTGGTCCACTACAACTACCACCGACAATCAGAGCCATAAAAACTGCCTTCTTAGTTGTGCTTTTTTGTTTGGTTAGGTTTGCTAATAATGTTTTACTTTATTTGATTCAAGTTACTGTCAAATATATTTCAAAAAAAAAAAAAGTTACTGTCAAATATGCATTCATGCATAATTAGTTTTCTTCCAAACCAATATTCTTCGTCATCGTATTTATAATTTCAAGAAACATTCACTTTCACTAGTCTAGTTAGATGTTCAATTGAATTGGTGAATAACACTCAACGAGAGCAAGAAAGGGAAGATTTTGTTGGGTTTTGATATCACAAAAACCTTTTTAAATTAATTGTTCAAATATTACTTGAAATTAATCATGAATTTAAAATCTCTTATTTTCTTAATTATAGAAGATATTACCCCCAAATTGTTTGATATCGACATGATGACATGTATAAAACTTTCTTAAAATGCATATGCAATAATGACGAAAATGATTGTTATCAAAACGATGCAAAATTTAACGTGACAAGTATATAAAGTTGTCATAGAATGTCCATGAACAATCTACTTATGAAAGTATTGAAGAAAATATATTATAAAATAAAAGATAAATTCAAAAAGGGTTCAAAAAAAAAAATCATTTATATTAAAAAAAAAATTTTTTTTTTTACATAAATCATATATTAAATAGTTTTCATTTGTAGTGTGCGCTTGTGATGGCAAAAAATATGTAAAGTTTAGCATACCAGCCCACATGTTGGGTCAATATTCAGTTTAGCCCAATGAAAGTACAAATTGAAGTCCACGACTAATGGTAACGCTTGGTTCTATCAATTTAATGTAAATAACCTATTAAATACGGAAATCCGCTGATTAAGTGTAGGGATGAGATCAAATGAACAAATTATTTAATTTTATTAACCGTTACAGTTAGACAATGATTAACTCCTCACTTATAAAAGGGGAGTAGCCGGTGAAAAGAGGGGACATATTGACCATCCTACTATCATTTGCCAAAATTTTCACAAATATTCGACAAACACCCTGCTCTATGTCAAACGACATCGTCTTACCATCTAAACCATCACAATCAATTATTCTCCTACGTTATGCTCTTAAGTATTGCCATTAGTTGTCGTATGCACTTTTTTATGCATTTTTATCTACAATAGATTACATTTCTAATTTAAGCGTAAGAATATGTTTGATCAACCGACCTTATGTCAAGATAACCATCAATTTTGTTTGACTTTTTTGCAGGTTGTTGAGTCTTAAAAAGCTGATTTTAGAACCAAAATATTACATCCGTAACGGAAGAAATCAAATGCTATAACATTAAAATTAATTTAGTAATGGTAAATGAAAGAGAAGAAAAGAACCAATCAATCGTCCGCAGGGCTTAAAATACACTTAAAAATATTAAAATATCATTTGGAATAAACAATATTTTTGAATTAAAAATGAATTTCCACTTTTGGTAAACATTTCAAGCAATTGTGCCCCAAAAAAAGGGGCATACAAAACCGGGCCAGGACCAACTCGGACTCGGTCGGAAAAATAAATGGATCCAACAAGTGGGTGCGGTGATGGGTCTTGGACGAAGATTTTCGAATGTTTAGGTAAGACAGCCACTTGTTAACCATCCGGTTCCCGGTGTCAAACAAACAAGTGACGTGGCCACCTAACAGCCCTTAACTTTTTTCTACTCAAATCATCTACAAAAGAAAACGCCACTTTCCTAGAGAATACCACTTTTCACTATTTCGACAATGATCACACGCACCACGCTATTGTGACATCACGCCTCAGAATAAAACCGTCCACACGCAATCATCTATCAACGAATCCGACGGTGGATAATAAGTGCTGAGTAGCATATTCTCACACTGTCAGACACAAAACTTGGGCTAAGTTCCTTTATATTGAATCAAACCCTATTTCCAACTTTGGAAGCAGTACACTGACCTAAACAACTACTTCTCTACTACTCACTCGACTCCTCTCACTCTCTCAAGAATCATGGGTACTGTTTGCTTAATTTTTAGTTTTTTAGGTTTTTATGAAATTTGATGTTTGTTTTATTGTCTGATCTTATATTTTTTCTTGGTTCTGGTGCACAGGAAAGATCAAGATCGGAATCAACGGTAATAGATCTAAACTGATCTGAGTAATTTTATGGTCTGATTTGACGTTGTAGTGTAAGATCTAGTATCCGTTTGTTTGATTTGATGTATATAAATAGGATTTGGAAGGATCGGACGATTGGTGGCTAGAGTTATCCTGCAGAGTGATGATGTGGAACTTGTTGCTGTTAATGATCCCTTCATTGATACTACATACATGGTAATTTTGATTTTATTTTTTAATTTTTGGAGTTGTAGCTATGGTGTGAGATTTATTTTAGTAACTTTTTTGTTTTTTATTTTTAATGTTTTTTGTATGGTAGACATACATGTTTAAGTACGACAGTGTTCACGGTCCATGGAAGCACCATGAATTGAAAGTTAAGGACTCAAAGACCCTTCTCTTTGGTGAGAAGGCCGTCACTGTTTTCGGTATTAGGTATCATTTCGGTGCCCTCTCGTTATTTGACTGCCCATGTATTTATTATTATCAGATCTCGCATGATCATCTATATGTGTGTACTGGATAGTGTTAGCGACGGTTATTAACTTATTATACATGATAATATTAGGAACCCAGAGGAGATCCCATGGCACGAGACTGGAGCCGAGTACGTTGTGGAATCGACTGGAGTCTTTACTGACAAGGAGAAGGCTGCTGCTCATTTGAAGGTTCGTCTTTCATGAATCTCGGTTGTTTCTTGACATTTAGTAATTGCTGTGCATATTTTATCTTTTTTTAATTCACTTGGATCTTATAGAGTATGCATAATATAGTAGTAGATATTGGTGGTTGTGAGTAATTTAAATTGCAGGTAGATCTGGGCAACTTTACTTTCAAGAATTACGTGTTTTGTTTTATGAAACAGTGATAATGTTGGAATGCTTAACGTTTAAATATACTAAAAATTTTAAATTTTAACACTGCTACAATATGTAGTATTTAGTCTTTGCATATTTCGAACCAATGCCTTCTCTTTGTGTTCTATTCTGAAGTGGAAATTTGTTTTATACTCTCCTTTGTTTCCAGGAGTTGGCTTTCTGTAATGTTGATGTCTTTACTTGATTAACCTTGTTTGTATGTATGTTTGTTAATCAGGGTGGTGCAAAGAAAGTTGTCATCTCAGCCCCAAGCAAGGATGCTCCCATGTTTGTTGTGGGTGTCAATGAGCATGAGTACAAGCCGGAGATTGACATCGTGTCCAATGCTAGCTGCACCACCAACTGCCTTGCTCCTCTAGCTAAGGTTTTATCTTAAGTTGTCTATTTTGGTGTAATGTCTGGATTAGTTTCGAGGTACATGAGTATGTCATTGGGGATTTGATTTATTGGTTGTGTCAAATTGCAGGTCATTAATGACAAGTTTGGCATTGTTGAGGGTCTGATGACCACTGTTCACTCCATCACAGGTACTTACAGTGCTGCTGCTTCACATATTTATTTTAAAGAACTAGCCTGAGCTGCCTGTTTATATTTATATGGTTCTTGTTTGTGCTGATTTAGCCACCCAAAAGACCGTCGATGGGCCATCAATGAAGGACTGGAGAGGTGGCAGGGCTGCTTCATTTAACATCATTCCTAGCAGTACTGGAGCTGCCAAGGTAACTGAGTTTATGATGCTGCATTTGTGAATTTTTCTTCTATATTGGTGTCTGATTGTCGGTTTTGTTAATTGTGTATATTGGGCTTGATGTGTATTTTCCAGTGTTTTCCTGCACCTGTTGGTACCTGATACTACTTTGTACATCCGTGTATGTTTAATTTTTAGGCTGTTGGGAAGGTCTTGCCATCTCTGAATGGAAAATTGACTGGAATGGCTTTCCGTGTGCCCACTGTTGATGTCTCAGTTGTTGATCTCACTGTGAGGCTGGAGAAGAAGGCCAGCTATGATGAAATTAAAGCTGCTATCAAGTAAGGATGATTTGAAATTGAAATGAGTATTTGCTGTAGGTTTTACCTATATTAGTATATTTTTGTCTCTGAAGTGTACGTGGGAGTTGATAATTTTTAATGAATTTGACATTGCTCTTTACTGTCTCTCTCTCTCTTTTTTTTTTTTTTTTTTTAATAATTATCCTACTGATTATTATCTCGTGTCTGATGAATTTTGAATGTTTGTAGGGAGGCTGCTGATGGTAAACTAAAGGGCATATTGGGATACACTGAAGATGATGTAGTATCCACTGATTTTGTGGGTGACAACAGGTAAGCATGGAATACATATTGTGATTACTGTGAAAGAGTCATATGAGCCTTTTGTCCTTTTCTAAATGTTTTTTTGTAGATACAAAATTTGTAGTATTGGGAAATATAAACGGAGGACTGTCTGTTGGGCACTGCTGTGAATTTTAGTTTCATTGATGAGTTACTAGCCATGTTTGCTGTGTGTGTGATGGAACCTGGAAGATATCACCAAATACGATAATGTAATATCTGTTCACTTTCCCAGGTCAAGTATCTTTGATGCCAAGGCTGGTATTGCTTTGAATGACTTCTTTGTGAAGCTTGTCTCATGGTATGACAACGAGTGGGGATACAGGTAAAAAGTCTATTTCTGATCACTCCATGTTACCATTGTTACTGTGTGCCTTTGGTGTGTAATAAGGTCCTTATAATCTTTTTCTCTGTGGGTATTGCAGTTCCCGTGTTGTTGACCTCATCCGCCATATGGCGAAGTGCTAAGTCGCTTGGCTGCCTATAATCTTTTGCCTGCTTTTGAAATGCGCGAGTGTGGTGTTATGTGTCTTTATGTAGAGCAACTGAGTTGAAAATAAAGTTGTTTCGAAGACGATTTTCGTTGATCTAGAGGTTTTCCTGCTCAGCAGGGTTATGGTTTTATCTAATGGTTTCCAAGAACGCATTAATGAGTTGGATGGTTCAGTCAACGGTCTTGGGTCATGAGGAAGCTTTGTATTCTTCGAACATGGTTTTTATTTAGTCGTTATTTAGTTAGCATTAAAATTCTGACGCATTTTCATTTATTTTTATCATTTTAACACTGCAATCGGATGACGAATAGCAATGTCTATTGGATATGCACACATCTTTAGCTAGACGTTAAAATCTCTCTCCAATCTGGAATTGGAATGAGTCTTGAATCGAAGACTAACTGAATACTAAAACATGTCCCGAGGTGGACTACCTGAAAGCGGCTCTCACACAAAGAAATCGATCCACACAAAAAAATCGACTCACCCGAATATGAGAGAAAGCAGGTCTCACACACAGAAATCGACTCACATGAAAGAAAGCAGCTCTCACACAAAAGAATCTACCCACACAGAAAAATCGACACGCACAAGAGAAAGCAGCTACATTAGTGCAGTGCAGCTTCACATGGACGGATGCTGAACCCATGGTCGATAACATGGGCTGTGCTGCCAACCCCTTTGGCAAAGCACACGGACTGACTTTTAATCCATTTACATGTCATAAAATGGTAAATAAAGGGAAAAAAAAGGATTAAAAGTATGTTGCTCTTAGCCTCATACTGAGCATGAAAGTATGTAATCGGGTGAAGCCAGTTGTCCACGACCTTACTAGTGCGAGAAGATCATTTTGACATTGATGAGAAGTTATGTTTGCCTCTGGGTCATGTGAAGTTCAACATTTAAATGTCGTGGATCGTACGTGACACGGCTTGACTGTGGGCAGCCTCGGGATCTCAGTCACGTGCCTCTCAATTTTAACCAACTTTATGCAACGTGTGTGTTCAATTAAGATGATTTTCCCTGATGTCAAATCGATCATCACGGAGGAAAGAAATACAAGGGGCGTGTTGGACTTAGAAATAATATTGTCAATTCAAGCATTAGTGGAGTCACATGATCAATAGTTACAATCTCTGGATCTTTGCGCGCTTAAATTAAACAATAATATTTGGCGTTTTAAATTTTAAAATTAAATTTGTAAATTAAATGATGGTAGTTTTGAAACTGTTGGTGAAAATTGAGTCCCTTACAAAATTAGGTAAACAACTCATCTAAAAAAATATATGATATAGACTGCATTGGTTCTGTATTATGTTAAGTACCAATGTACTATGTTAAGTTTAAGCATCATTTTCGGGATCATTACTATTTTTTTTTTCATTAGAAATCAACAAAATTTGAACACTATATATGCACAAGATAATCAGGAGAGTGACCTGACCAATTAGAGTCATATAGTACCAGAATGAAAGATAATGAAATTTATCTCCGGAATAATCAATTTTTATCAATATATACAAAATCTAACGTCTAACAAAAATAAACTGTAAAGTCAAACAATAAGAATAATATCTTATAAAAGTCACACTTCATCATCAGCTTATTAAAATTAAGATATTTAAAAAATACATCTCCAAATCTGCTAAGACGAGTTAATTGTTTAAAATTTATTAATTTTATATTTTAATGTTATAAAATTATAGAAAGAGATGTTTTTTGATATTTTAAAGCAAATGATAATGACAATTTATAATATTTTTCCAATATTAGCTACAATGCAAAATCCCCTTTGTTCATGGTGGGAGATTAAATTTATAGAAAACTGTTCAATCTTTCTCACAAAAAATATATTTTAAAACTACATCGTATAGTTAATCACTTAATCCTCATATATATATAATATTTTTATAATCAAATACAATTGATTTTAAAAAGTAATAACTAACTAATCAATTTCATCTATTGTATTTGAATTAAATAGAAAAAAATATAATAAATAAATTTGATTGGTTGGTTCTTAATTTTTAAAATTAGATATACCTCTTGTATATATACGTATAAATAAATAAATAAAAGGAAGAAATATAGGAGAATATATATAGTAGTCAAGCATGTTAGGTAAAGTCGTAAATAAGGAAGAAAAAGCAGGGTTAAATGTGGGCAACCACTAAACCTCAACAATTCCGTTATTCAAATTTCCCCAAATTTCGATCTCTCCGCCATTCCCCTTCGCTTCAAACTTGAAAAAAACATACATGAAATCCTTCTCTCTCTATACCTCTTAACTGAGGCCTCAGCCTCAGCTCTCTCTTTCTCTCTCTCTCGATATATACATATGAATGCATTCAATTGTCCGTTTCTAATTAATAAATACTCAAGATCATTACGTTTATGCCCTAATTCTTTTTTATTCAGTCATTTCCTGCTCATTTTTGTTGTATGTGATTTCTAGTTTCATTTTTTCTTCTCCATTTCAAATGGCGACTTCGGCGTTCAAGTCCACCACCAAGAGGACGCCGATCGGAGCCTCACGGACCTCCACCACCACAGACGACTCTTCTTCCTCCTCCAACCCGGCCTCCGCAGCTCACCACCGCCGCTCTCGTAGTCTGAGTCGATTCTCGCGCCGGTTGCCGGAGCAGGATACGCTTTTCGACGAGTCGACTCCTAGAGGGAGATTCGTCAACAAGGTGAGAGGCTCGGGGTTCCCGGAGATAAGCCTCGACGATCTCGCGATTGAGTTCTTTGACTCCTCTGCTGATAGAAGAAGGTCGACTGCGACAAATGATGACGTCGTCAAACCTAGAAGTAGCAGTCGGAGTGGTGGTGGTGGTGGTGGTGGTAGTGTGAGACGAGGGAGGTCGGTGTCAAGGCAGGGATCGAAGGGCAGCAGTGGTGATTTCCCAAGTGGAGGAAGGGCAGTTTCGGAAAGTAATAATAATAACAATAATAATCCGAGAAGGAGAAGGTCAGTTTCAGTGGTGCGGTACCAGATTAGCGACTCTGAGGTAAACTTCGCTTGCCTTATTTTTAATTTGAATATATTTGTAATTTAATTGTTGATTCAGTGTTTGATTAGTTTGGTGAATTGTAACTTTGTGTTGATTATTTTTGCTTTCAAGGTAGTTAAATTGTTAATCAAATGTGCTTAGCTTTCAAATAGAGAAACTATCAGGGCTTTTCCTTTATCAGCATTCGCAGTTTACAACAATTTCTGAATCCGAGTTTTATTAATGTGCATATGCAAGAATGGGAAGACAATCATTTAAGAACTTTATGTGTGATTATTGTTACTGCTTGAGATTTCATTGAATTGATCAATTGTGGCTTGTGTACTTAATGTTAATTGTTGTTTAATATTGTCGGTATTATTGTTGCCTTTTGTTTCTTGTCCACTAGATATGAAGTTATTATTTCACTCAAGAAAGTTTAATTAATGATATTTGCATAAAGAGACTAAGATTGTTATTAATACATGAACAAGTTATTTATATCATTTGTGCATGCTTGGTTAGTTTATAAGACTAGATGATGGGTTTTGGCTATTTAACAGGATTTTTACTGCCATTTATTGTTAAAAGCAATGACAGAGAATGGGTGAGGCAAATGTTGGAAGAGTTGAATGAGAATGAATGTGATAACAATTGGAAGTTTTAAATGGGAGTCAATGAGTGTGCTTGTCCTATATGTATATCTAGGTCCTTAAGACATAATTATTTATGAATCTTAGGAACCTGCAATTGATCTGGTTTTGACAGGAAGGAAAATTTAAGCAATTCTCTAATTATCTCTTGAGAAATTTGTGTGTTGTCATTACCTTGCTATCTGTTAAATGGTAATTTTGGTCTGGGTTCTTGGTAGGATCCATGCTTTGTGATCAAATAGTCTGTTTGGTTCTTATTTAATTTGGGCCCTAGGTTGACTGTAAAATTTGTAATGCTTTAATGATTTAGTAAAATTGATTTTTTTTTCTTGATAGCTTCGTTCATTGTTTAATCTGTATATGGTTTTTTGAACTTGTAAATGGCAGAGTGATCTAGATCATTCTCATAATTCAAGTAATCGTGCTAGTCTGAAGAATAACATAAATGGGAATGGTCATATGCCTGTATCACATAGGCCATCAGTTTCGAATCAAAGACCGTTACTCAGAAGATCTGTCAGTCAAAAAGACTTGAAGTACCATGATGACCATTCTGTAAGCGTTGTTTGAACTTTTGCTTATAATTGTTTAGTTAATGAAATATTTTATTATGATTTCCTCCGAAAGACACAGAAAGTAGACTGGATGCAATATTTAGGTTGACCATCACTTCAACTTGACTTTATTTTACATCCCGTTTGATGTTGGTGAAAGCTCTTTCTTCAAATTTATTTTCACAGCTAAACTAAATTTCAAATATCTATGGATGTTCCAGAGCCATTCTTCTGCTCTAACTGATGAAGAAGAGAGGGATGCTCATTCTGGTGAAAATGGAATTGAGAGAACAATACAAGCAATTTATGCACAAAAGAAGGTTGGGTTTATTATTTAGTTGATAAATCTATGCATTGAGCCCTGCCGCAAGTTTATATTTTGCACCTGTCATTTGTTGTCTTTGTATTCCCTTCAGGTGGAACACCCAACTGGGGAGGATATGAAAGGTGGTTTGTATGAGGCAATGCGGACAGAACTTAGACATGCTGTGGAAGAGATAAGAATGGAACTTGCACAAGTCTGTATTTAGCTTCATCTGAAGCTACTTTTCGATAACAGTATATTGCTTCCTTTTTTTCACTTACTAAAACTGTTGGGGCTCCTTGTTTCTTGTGCAGTCAATGGCCAAAAAGAAAACCTCCACTTTGCATGGCGATAGTTTGCTTCAATCCAATGATTCTGATGCTCTTCAGAATGTTTCTACCATCAGGAGGAACTATGCATCAAAACTAGAACAGGTATATCAAAACCAAACAGAGGGTTGTTAAATAGTCAGCTGCAACTAGTCTTTCAGGAAGGGTGTGCTTGTTACATAAGTACTTTTGACAAGTTAATGAATGAAATAAAAGTCATGCTAAATTCGTAAACAATAATACTAATGTTGAATGTTGTTTAGTTTTATTTAATAACACCAAGTTTAGCATCTGTTAATGGTACTTTTTATCATCTCCAGTTTGATTGGGAGCACACTCTTTGTGCTTCCAAATTTTATACTGCTAAAATTGGTGCTATGGTGAAATATCTTAATCACCCAAAAAAAAGAAAAGTAAACACTAAAATAGCATCGGCATCGGCTGTTGTCTTTTGCGTATAAAGAAATGTTAAATTGCTTTTTAAGTAGCATGTGAACTCGACATTGTCACAACATATGTGCCAAGAAAAATATTTAGCATGCGTTAAAGGTACTTTTTATCACCTCCAGTTTGATTGGGAGCACACTCTTTGTGCTTCCAAATTTTATACTGCTAACATTGGTGCTATGGTGAAATGTCTTAAGCACCAAAAAAAAAAAAAAAAAATGAAAAAAAAGAATAAAACACTAAAATAGCATCGGCATCGGCTGTTGTCTTTTGCATATAAAGAAATGTTAAATTGCTTTTAAAGTAGCATGTGAACTCGATATTGTCACAACATATGTGCCAAGAAAAATGTTGACGGTGAAACTCTTTTTGGGTTTCATACAATAAATTTTATCAGTCGAGTACATTGCCTTTAATGAAGCACCATCAATTGGTTATGCCTCTTAATTTTTGAACTGCAGTCAGAGAAGCGTAAACAAGATCTTCTTGCTGAAATATTTCTGGAGGAGCAACGTGGTAGGGAGCTTTCTAACATTGTGAAGGAATTGCTTCCTGATCCCAAGAATTCTGTTGTTGAAAAACCAGTACGAACCAGAAAGGTAACTTTCTCCTTTTATCTCTCTGCCAGATTTGCAGACAAATGACTTCCTCTTTCTATGTAGTTAATGTGTGCTATTATTTTCCAGAGTAATGAAAGTAGTATGTCAAGGCGATTGACTGAGGAAGCAGAAAAATATATTGAGGACTT
The DNA here is from genome assembly GCA_022984855.1 of Dimocarpus longan. Taxonomy (NCBI): domain Eukaryota; kingdom Viridiplantae; phylum Streptophyta; class Magnoliopsida; order Sapindales; family Sapindaceae; genus Dimocarpus; species Dimocarpus longan. Next base: position 11,400,543 of record CM041024.1, read on the forward strand.
CATCTCAAATGTTGAAGATACTGATATTTCATCATTAGACGGAGAAAGAAGTGATACAAGTTCAATACTTGGAGGAATAGCAAAGATGGAAACTTTTCAAAGTCCAGCAATTTCTAAGCCACTTCCTGTTGAGATGGATGGGGTTGTACTGCCTTGGCTGCAGTGGGAGACTACTAATGATGCTTCTCCTCAAACTAGCAAGACTAAAAAGACTCAACCAAAGACAACTCCAAAAAGTAACTTTTGGGATGCTTCTCAGGTAATCTCAACCAGCAATTAGCAATGTTGTTCAGGCCATTTTGCTGAAATAAGAAGCCTCTTTAATCTTCATTTTGTTTTTCTCTCCCGCACCTCATTGTTTTCGACTGATGTAAATAGGAATCAGCTACTGCACAAGAGTCGAGTTGTCATTCCACTAGCAGCCGTGGAAGTTGGACCCCAGCAGTTACTGATGGCTGTTTGCTAAATTTTGGAGATGATAGAGGAGGTAAATTTGGAGAACCAGGAAGTTGCCAAAGTCAGTATATGCCTAACCAGACATCAAGATTACATTTTGATATGGACGAGTATCTTGAACTTCAAAGGAACGAAGAGTTTCTCTTTGAAAGATTTATGCAACAGCAGAGAATTAGTTCAGGCAGTATCTTACTCTGTAACCAAATGTTTTTTTAGCTATTTTCCATTTTGAAATTTCTTTTCTCATCCATAAATTACTGTGTTGCTCTGTATAGGTATTTAAATTATAATGTCATTAAGTAGCTATTGACATTTTAAACTATTATTGACCCGCCATGCATGCTTTTACTTTGAAGAGATGCTTTAAATTTCTTCTAACTTGTGAGAAACTACCAGGACTCAAAACTCATTATGGAGTCCAGTTGTACAGTTCCTCATCTAGACTCTGAACGTTTATAGTCCCATTCTTCGATCCTCATCAGCTTATGATTCTGTCTCTCTTCTTGTTGGTTGGTGGCTAGACTTCTGGTGCATTTTTTTGAAATATGAGCTGTATAACCATTCAGGCCAAACCTTGAGCATTTCTCACTTACAGAAGCAAGCTGGACTTCAGGGGCTTGCCGTGTGTATGCATCCCTCACTCACAAGGTCAAATGTGGGTTTGTCATGTGAATTAATGTATAAATAGAAATTCTATAAATTAAAAAAAAAAAAAAAAACATATATTGCAAAGAAATTTACTTCTGACATCATTCTATTATATTAAAGGGACTTGATCTTCCTTTCAAAAAAAAAAAAAGTGACTTGGTCTTCTTTTAATATTCCATCACGCTAAATATCTGGTTAGATTTGATTTTATATACATTTTAATTCTGAAGAGATACAAAATTTACTAAACAAAAAAGTGCACCAAGTAATTTTTTTTTAAAAAAAAAAAATTGACATAATTTTAAAGGTAGTTCATAAATAAAGATATTTTTATTTTGAGATTCTATCAAAACTCTCCAAATTTTATCCTAATTCTATCTTAATTTATGAGTTTCAAATAAACCTTAATTCCTCTTACACAATAATTTGCGCCACATGCCTTTATATTTAAAGTTATAATCGTATTTATTATTCCTAGATTTATTAATTACCATGTAACGAGCGTATGCATGGAAATAGATGCGGTGTTTTACATGATATTAACTAGAAATATTACTGATTGAAAACGGTATTCTGTTTGATAAACAAAACTTACCTATTTCAAACCAATTTTTATGTTATAATTACAACAGGAAACAAACTCTTGCCGCTTCCATGCACTATATATCTACTCAACCTGTCCCTTATAACAGATGGTGATTTGTTATATATCTATATAGATTATACACACACTCAAGAGGCTGCTGTTAAACAAGAAAAAGATGGAAGAGTCGTCTGAACAGAAGGCGCAAGATCTGAATGATTGGCTTCCCATCACCAAGTCGAGGACTGCAAAGTGGTGGTATTCTGCTTTCCACAATGTCACCGCCATGGTTGGCGCTGGAGTCTTGGGCCTCCCTTACGCTATGTCTCAACTTGGATGGTAGCTTTCATTTTTTATTTTCTTTGTTGCTTTTCTCTTTACTTAGAGAACAAAATAATAATAATGACAATAACAACAACATTAATGTTGTCAATATGTCCCTGAAATAGTTTCATTGCTTTTCATATCTAGAATTTGATTTCTTTTTTGAGACACTACTTATCGTGAAAATGAATTGAGTTGAGTATCCTTTACCATCGAGAATTCGATATTAAAAAATTTATTTTTTAAAGTAATTTTATTGTTTTGTGCTGATAGTGATAGTTTGATATTAAAAAGTTAATTTTCTGTAACAATTCCATAGTTTTATGCCAGTAGTGAATAAAAATGAAGTAATATACAATTTCAAAAAAACATGATAATATAGAGCAAAGATAAAATAATATTTAACAGGGATAAAATAGTTATTTTCAAAAGTAAATTTTTATATAAAATGGATAGTTGTATAAAATTATTTAGATTTATTTTTTGGAAGTATAAAATTTGGTGTTGCCGCCGTTATTATATACCTAAATTGTTTCTATGGTTAACCAAAGACTTTGAATTTTAAATGTTAAAATTATTATATGCGGTGTTTCGCTAGTTTAAAAGGCATTTCACAAACAATAAATTATTGAAATCCCCATAAATTATTTAGTCTCCATAGCTTATTTAGTCTCTTGTTTCATGCACTTATGATCCAATTCGATTCATGCAAAACCATGCAAAATAATTTGGAAAAAAGTTTATCATTAACATTAATTAATTACATAGTTTCTTACTAGTTTAAATGGATTTTGGTACGTTTTAGGGGTCCCGGAGTTGCAGTGATGGTTCTATCATGGGTCATAACACTCTACACATTATGGCAAATGGTGGAAATGCATGAGATGGTGCCCGGCAAAAGGTTCGACAGGTACCATGAACTGGGACAGCATGCATTTGGAGAAAAACTTGGTCTTTGGATTGTGGTTCCTCAACAATTGATGGTTGAAGTTGGTGTCAATATAGTTTATATGATCACTGGTGGGAACTGTCTGAAGAAGTTCCATGATACCGTTTGCCCTGACTGCAAAGACATCAAAACCACTTACTTCATTATGATCTTTGCAGCTGTCCACTTCGTCCTGTCTCACCTGCCCAGCTTCAATTCCATTGCTGGTGTGTCCTTGGCAGCTGCTCTCATGTCTTTAAGGTACATATATACACTAATTTTTTCTTTTGGGACATTAGCCTTGGTATAATTTTTATAAATGAATTGTGATTGAGCATGATTTTTTCGTTGTGGACAGTTACTCCACTATTGCTTGGGTTGCTTCCGCTCATAAAGGGGTTCAACCAGGTGTAAGTTATGGTCCTACAGCTTCTACCACCACAGGCAGAATCTTCCATTTCTTTGGTGCGTTGGGAGATGTGGCTTTTGCTTTTGCTGGTCACAATGTGGTGTTGGAGATTCAGGCATCAATTCCTTCCACACCTGAGAAGCCATCAAAGAAACCAATGTGGAAGGGAGTGATTGTTGCCTATATTGTTGTTGCCTTATGCTACTTCCCGGTTGCTTTGGTTGGTTACTTGGTGTTTGGAAACCAAGTTGCTGACAATGTCCTCTTATCACTGGAAAAGCCACGTTGGCTGGTTGCAGCTGCTAACTTGTTTGTTGTTATACATGTTATTGGAAGTTATCAAGTAAAAGTCTGACCTTTTGTCAATAAATTGAAATTAAGTCCTTCCAATTCTAATCATCATTTGCTTTCGAATGAACACTAACGCGTTTGTGTGATGAATTTGCAGGTTTTTGCAATGCCAGTTTTCGACATGGTAGAATCATTTTTAGTAATGAAAATGCACTTCAAACCATCTAAGATTCTTCGCTTTTTCATACGAAACATATATGTTGGTAAGCATGTTTCCATGCATCTTCCGAGGGGTTTTTCTCATTGCAGCACTAATTAACTTGACCGCATTCTTAATGCAGCCCTCACTATGTTCCTCGGGATTACATTCCCTTTCTTTGGTGGACTTCTCAGTTTCTTTGGAGGATTTGCTTTTGCTCCAACAACATATTTTGTAATGCACCTGTATTCCTTATCATTCTTTTTTTTTTTTGTATAGACTTAATAACTAATAATACTGTGTATGTTGCAGCTTCCTTGCATCATCTGGTTAACCATCTACAAACCAAGAAAATTCAGCTTATCTTGGATCAGAAATTGGGTATGTTTATGTTGGAAATTCATTCTTTCAATCATTTAATTTCACAATATTTGTTTGTTCAGCCATCTAATATTGAGTTTCTACCACTTTCCCAGATATGCATTGTGCTTGGTATTATTCTGATGATTTTAGGTCCAATTGGTGGGTTGAGGCAGATCATTTTACAAGCCAAAGAGTACAAATTTTACTCTTAGACAAAGGTTGAGACTGGAGACTGCAGATTGTAGAAAGCAAAGGGCTTTGCAATAGTATAATAGCATAGCTGATGCTCTGCCTAACATGTCTCTTTATTTTAAGATCTTGCTAATTAGTAATATTATTTCTTCGTGAGAGCCCCTTTGACTTTTTATTCAGTCTAGTGTGTGTGTGTGTCTGCAGAACTTACATCTAGATATGTACATATAGATTGCTAATTAAGATTTGCTATTTATGTGGCCTCTCAATGTTTATTTGATTGTGTTTTGAACTTCCGTTTTGGTTATTATTATGGAAAATTTTAAGTTTTTCTATCCTTGATTTCTTGTCATCTTTACTCTGCAATTTAATTATTACAACACTATCCAAATTTTCCAAAAAATAAAAGAAACCAGAAAGAGAAAGGGAGATTATACATTATATCAAATTTTTTATTACAATGGTTACAGGTAAAATTGGATTTCAATACTCTTATGAATTGAATAAGAATATTTAAAGATAAAATCAAATTGAAAAGTGAAAATTATTATTTTTTCTCCCAATTATTAATATCTTTTGTTTTTGAATTTGAGTTTGAATTTAAGATTTAAACTATTTTCTTATTATTTTTTATTTCCAATTAATGTATTATAACTTGTATTTTAACAAAATTTAAATTGACAATGAAAACATTTATTTAATATTGTACAAAATATAAACAAACTTAATTTTCTAAAAAATAAAATAAATGAAGCGATAACTTGAATGAATTGAAAATGAGACATTAGTTGCCGGTTGTACGAGGGGTGTGGTGGTTGATTTTATCCAATTAGCAAATGCCAGGCAAAACACGTTGGCATTTATAAGTTGAAAGCCAGTTATCCAGTTACAGTGGGAGTGACACTCTCCACATCACAACAAATGCAAGTCCTCCAACCCTCTCACTTGTTCACTTTTCCTAAACCCCTAAACCCCTCTCTTCCATTCCAATTCCACCACCACCGCCTCTCCTCCACCACCAAGCTCCCTCCTTTAAAGAGCTTCAGCTCCGACGAGTTCCCAGTTGACGATACCTTCCTGGAGAAATTCGGCCCCAAAGACAAAGAAACGGAGGACGAAGCGAGGCGCCGCAACTGGATCGACCGAGGCTGGGCTCCATGGGAGGAAATCCTCACTCCCGAAGCCGACTTCGCCCGCAAGTCCCTCAACGAAGGCGAGGAGGTCCCACTCCAATCCCCCGAAGCCATCGAAGCCTTCAAGATGCTCAAGCCCTCCTACAGGCGCCAGAAGATCAAGGAGATGGGCCTCACCGAAGACGAATGGTACCAGAAACAGTTCGAGATCAAAGGAGAGATTCCCGACAAGCTGGAGACCGTTTGGCCGGCTCCACTGCTGCTGCGACACGTGGCTCCCAGAGACTGGCCGCCCAAGGGATGGGACGTGGACAGGAAGGAGCTGGAGTTGATTAGAGAGACGCATAAGATGCAAAACATCAGAGTGGAGATACAAGATTTGGAGAGAGACGCGATTAGGGAGAGAGAAGGCGTCTGTTTTGATAGGTACAGGATTTTCTTGAAGCAGTATCAAGAATGGGTTGATGCTAATAAAGACAGGTTGGAGGAGGAGTCTTATAAGGTATGTCTCTTGTTGTTGTTGGTGTTGTGTTTGTTTTGTGAAAAGGAAATGAAGATGCAAGCTTTATAGTAGATTGTTGTAGTTTGCTTTTAGGAGTCAGTCTGATGTGATGGTTTAATTGTGTTGAGACAGTATGACCAAGATTACTATCCAGGCCGCAGGAAAAGAGGTGATGATTACGAAGACGGCATGGTAGAATTATTTCTACAATTTTGCTATTTCATTTACAATTATTTAGATTTGTTCAAGTTACAGTATAATGATTTCACTGATCTTTTTTTTTTTTTTTTTGGGTGCAGTATGAGCTTCCATTTTACTACCCAGGACAGGTAAATTTTTTAGCTTTTTTCGTGATGAAGGATTTTGTTATAGTTACCTCGCAATCTTACTATTAAATCATTTCCCAAGAATATCTACAGGTGCCCACCTTCATTTGATTATTATTATTTTTTTGGTTTTTGAATATCCAGCATATTAAAAGAAGTAGTTGGAACTAATTTTGATTTCGAAGGTTATAACCCCATGCACACTTGCAGTGTGATGAATTCTTTTGTTTGTAGAACTTATAGAACAAAGATACATATGATATACATTTCTAGATCTAGTAAAATTTATTTGTCCTTTTAAGTTTATTCAGACACCGTATTTTTGAAAAGTTGTGTTAATGATTAAGGGCTGTGCAGATTTGTCAAGGGAAAGTGACTACTTTACACTTACATCAAGGAGCATTTGTTGACATTGGAGGTGTATATGAAGGGTAATTATTGATGATTATGTTAGTCGTTTCTATTATCAACAAAATTTGTTTAGTTAATTTATTAAGTTTATCGATTTACTGTATCTGTTTTGCTAAACATTTTGATTAGGTAACCTTTCAAAATCCCCCATTTACTTACAAACTGATTGTGTGCTCCCACATACCACATACCATATAAACATCTGCATGTGCACCTGTTTATGTTGGAAGAGTGTCTATGTAACATGTGCACTCCTTGCCATATTTTACCATTCTCCATCTCCATTGGTCATTCCATGTACAATTAAGTGGCTGAGCCTTGGGCTTTTTCCAGGAAAAAGGGACAATTGGCAAGACTCACCTTGCTTAATTAACGTGTTAACCCTTGATATCTTAAAGTGAATTCTTATGTACATTAGGAGAATTCCCATAAGCAGATGTACTCTCACATATAAATGACGTTTTTTCATCAGTTCACCTACCCTCTCATTATTATTTCGTTAGAATATATTAATCTATTTGTCATTTGGTTTCAATTCCATCTCTGGTTACTAGGAAAGGGCGGAGACTGAATTAAAAGGATGAACCTCTGATAAAAATTATATCACTTATATGTAGCAACTGACAGTGGTGGATTCCTCTTACTTCTACAGTTTAACTGATTTGAAAAGGCAATAACATTTAAGTCAAATTAGCCTAATTATGATCTTTAGTAGTTTTTTGGTTTATTTTGTTGCTTCAAATCATCCTGCTATTCAAACACTTATCTGTGTTTCAGGTGGGTCCCTATTAAAGGCAATGATTGGTATTGGATTCGCCATCACATAAAAGTGGGCATGCATGTCATTGTTGAAATTTTGGTGAGTATAGTCACTTGTTTTTTAATCACTTTCTCTTGAAAGAACTGTGCTTTGATTTGTATCTTGTTTAATTTCGCTAAGAAACGGCTATCATCGTTATGTTTAATGGATGTTCCATATTTTTTCTAGAAAGTGGCTTCCTGATACTGTGCATGTCTAATCACTTTAGTTGCATGCCTACCATTTTCCCTGCTACTAATAAATGCAATAACTAGAGCTTTTTGGACTTTTTCATTTCTTGTTCTAGGGTACCAGATTCAGTTTGTGTTAGTTTATTTCTTTCTGTTAGTCCATTCTTTGTGTCAATGCCTCTTCAAAGACAGAAATCAATCTATGGTTTTATATTTCTTGGAGATTCACTGATTGATTTTATTTGCTTGCAGGCAAAACGAGATCCTTACTTGTTTCGGTTTCCTATTGAAATGCGATTCGTTGAGCCTAACATAGATCACCTGATGTATGTAATTTCTTATGTCTGAATAATATCTCTCTCTAAGCTATTTTAATAGTAAGAATGAGTTCAATCTCTATTTTGTCCTTTGAGTTAATGGTTCTGTTATTTTATATGATTGCTTGATGTGTACTTATACATTGTTTTGATATTTGTATCTATCAGATTTAACAGATTTGACTTCCCACCAATATTTCATCGAGAGGAATACACCAATCCAGACGAGTTACGGGTGTGCCTATTTTCTTTTTAGAAAAGTGATACAATACTTTTCCCATTTGATGGAGTCTACATTAAACATGTTTGAGTCAATACTCAACAAAGCATGCTGCAACATTCTTTGAGGACCTGATATGGCTGATATCCTAGACTTATCATGATTCTTAAGTTGCACTACCTTCTTGACTTCTTTTTGGATGAAAATTCCTCCTTTTATTATTTTAAATTACTTTTGTTCTCTATTTGGCATGGACCATAAATCTGCCCAATAAACTTGCATTCATGAGCTATTGTCCTTGTAGTTTGTGATGTAGAATTGTACTCTACCTTATGGGGATAAATGATTACTTGGTGGGTGTTGTTCCCTTGCTTTTCTGGTTTGGGTAGAAGGTAGGGACTGGGGAAGAAATTTTTGGCTCAGTAAAAGGTGACGTGTCATTTGTACATGTAAATAAAACATGTTTCTGTTATAAGTGTTAGGTCTGAAACATATAATTTTTCAACTATGTATTGTGGATAGAATGTGGCATGACATGTTTTAAACATTTAAAATTTATACCAAGATATGCTTTTGGTTTGACATGCTTCTCTTGACAGCGGGCTTCTGGAAGGCCTCCTATTCCCAGAAAAGATCCAGGAGTAAAGCCAGAAGAGGAACCATTGTTGTCAAATCACCCCTATGTTGATAAGGTACTCAGAAACAAAGAATCAATTATGAAATGGCATTCTAGATATGAATGTTGTGAACCTTAACTCACATGAATAGATGAGATGTATGTCACTGTTAACCTTACATAAATATTCCAAGGAGACTTAAGGGAGTTTCAGATTAAACTAGCTTTTGCTCTTGTAAATGACGTTATGATTTAAGCATGTAGCAAATTGTCTTAACATATATGAAATAGGTTGAAATATATCTCAGGCAAAATGATCTTCAAACTCTCTATCTCTACACCACCCCCCGATCAACACACACACACGCACATGTCAAGGATATTAGTTTGGGGAGATCTTCATAGCACTTGTACTCCTATGCACTTAAGTATTACAAAATTTTGAAGAATTTTATAGAATCTTCATTGTATATGAAATTTAATGACAGCAAAACTCTAAAGAATGGTTCAAGTTTTTATGAGATTCCGGCCAGCTAAATAATTGATTTATTGAGAATGCATCAACTCCGACATTTTTGACTGATTAAGAAAATCCTTGTATGAAGGACATCCACTAGGACTATATAATTTAACTATTTATGTCCACAGTATATTAGTTCCCACGGTCAGTGAAACAATGTACCTGATGCTGCTTTCATGTTTTATAATGGTCAAGTACCTTGTTCCTTCATTGCAAAGAGAAACAGTTTACTGCAACTGATCTGGTTCACTAAGAATTGCATTTCTAGCCCTTTCTGCTGTCAGGATGATGGTGCAGATAATTGCAAAACATTAAACAACAATCCTCTGTTCATAGCATTTAAAATTTCAGATTCTTTTTAGTCATTTGACTGTGCCTCTGCTATTATAATGGAGAGAGAGGATGTTGGAACATTAAATTATCCATTAGTTTTTCCTTATATCTTGATTGAATGCTTGTTTCTGCCATTTTAATGATGCCTAAAAGCTGGCTTTACATATTTAACAGTTCCACCTCTTTTGTGAGCTGCTTAAGTCATTCTTTTCTTGTTTGTCTATTTGCAGTTGTGGCAGATCCATGCAGCTGAGCAACTGATTTTGGATGATATGGAAACTAATCCTGATAAATACAAAGACAAAAAATTATCAGAATTAAGCGATGATGAAGATTTCGATGAAGAAAATAGTGTTATGCATACCAAAGTTCAATATAAGAATACTGTAGTACCAAAAGTGATTCTGGTGAGCCTTTTTCTTGTAATGTTTTCATGGGGACACATTTTCATGCTTTCACTTGATGTGGTTGCTGTATATTTTGGCAGAAAACAAGTGTTAAAGAACTTGACTTGGAAGCTGCCCTAGCTGAGCGTGAGGTCAACTATCTCCTTATACTATTTTAGTTCACATTCTTTCTTACTTTAAAATTATTCTAATGCATTATTATGATTATTTCTTTCAAATGGTTGGTAGTCCATGTGAGGATGGAACTGTCTTCTGTATTTAATGTTTGTTCTGCAAGTCACATCCTAATCAATTTCGCTTTGTTCTTGTTCAGTCTCATAATGTTTTTTCTTTTGTGACTTTTAGGCCCTGTTTGTTAGCTAGGATGAGACTGGGTTTGGACAAAATTTTTGTCCAAGCTCCTGTTTGGTACAAGCAAACCTCCTTCATTAATTTATCCAAAGTTTTTTCAATAGTATTTTTAACCCACTCCAATGGGTTAGTTGAAACCCACTCAAACTGGTGGGTTAATTTTGTCCCACATTACCTGTTTGCTATCTCTCCACCAACTTCATCGTTCGCCGTCGTCGCTTGCTTCAATCCATTGTTCTATTTCTTCTCCGATCGAATCACCATTCTTTCCGTTCTTCTTCGGTCATCGCTTTCTTCTCCAGTTGTTTCTTTCTTCTCTATTCTTCTCTTTCTTCTCCCTCTCTTCCACCGGTGATTCTCCAAGTCGACGAGATCGAGATACGATCAATTTGCAGCTGGGTTCCATGTCGTCTTCGTCGCCGTTCTAAGGTATCGACGCCTCCGTCATCTCTACCACGTGTCCCGCCGCTGAAAGCGGTGTGGGTTGTGGATGGATTTGGGATGGGGGTGATGAGAGAGGGAGGAGAGTGGCGGTGAGGAGCCGGAGACATGGTGGGGGAAATGAAAAAAAAAAAATGAAATATCTGTAAATTTACATTTTAGTCCTTGATAAATTTCATTTAAATCCTATCCTATCTTAATGTCATCAAACATGAAATAACAATTAAAGTAATCCAATTCAATCTCTTCCAATCTAATCCAATCCCATATAAATAATCTAATCCTATTTCACGTAACAAACGGGACCTTAAAGTGTCCTTTGCGATAATCAAATTACATTGTAATTCTTTTCATATGCATTTCAATTATGGTCAACTTTACTCTCTATGCTTGCCCTGTTGACATGAAATTCTTTTTCTGTTATGCTCTTTGAGGTTATTTACATTTCTTCTGGTTTCATATTTCCTTTGATTATTTTGGGAAAGGAAATGCATCTTCTTTATTGGCTTCGATACTATTTACTTAATTTTGTGTACAGTACCATAATAACTTAAGAAGGGAAGCAAAAGCAAGAGGAGAGCAATATAAAATCTCCAAGCTGAGACGAAATATCGAAATGGACGAGTATGATTTCATACATTGGCGTCGGTCATTTGAGGAAAGAGAAGCTTTGCTCAGAGACATCAGCTGGTATTTCCATTGATGTTTTAACAGTTATATTGAAAACCTGTTATTTTCATTGCTCTTTCCTCGCTGATTCATCCATACTGAATCATCTCAAACAAATTATGTTATGCATCTAGTCCAATTTAGGCATTTTAAGTTTTAATTAGTAATACCGTTGTACTGTTTCGGTTTTGATTGACAAAAGTCAAACTTTTCAATTACATTTTTGGGTCAGTTACTAGTATTATACCGGCATGTTTGGCTACAAAGTTCTGGTGACTAGAACTAGCCTGCTATTTTTGCCTCTATGGAAAGTGGTACAAGTAGACTGACGGTTGTAATTCCTTCTGGTTCCTTGCATTTGCATCTCGTTGGAATCATGGTAGGATTGGACTTTCTCTTTAGTGAAGCTATAGAATATCTCTCACAAGTTGCATGATGTTTCACAGCCGTCAAGCTCTAAGTCTTCCATTGGAAGAGCCAGGGAGGTACAAAGATGCTAGCTTCTTTGGAAAGGATCAATATGACCCATCAAATCCTTTGTATCGGTACGACTACTGGGGAGAACCCAAAACTTCAGAGAAGAGTAAACTAGAAAGAATGAAAGATGCTCACAATAAATCTATTGTGGGCCGAGGCACGGTTTGGTATGAAATGTCATATGATGAAGCCATCAAGCAGAAGATGCAGAGAGAAGCTAAAGGAGTGATGGTAGAAGAACCCAGAGATGAGGATTCAAACAGTGATGGAGAGGATAATGACGACGACGACGACGACTTTGATTATAGCATTCTAAGCGACGCTAGTGTTGATTTGGAAAATCAGCCTCTGGTTAATGGGACTGAATCTTTTCGAATATCAGATGAGGGTATGTTTGAGGATTGAAGTTTGCGGAAGGTGCAACCGAGAGCGGTCATTTTTGTTGTTTGCATGGTGATTGTAATTAATTAGAGAAGCAACTTATACGGCAGACCCATTTTTGCTTCTAACTAGTTATTTTTCTTACCTTACTATTGGTGATATTTATCCATAATTTTATTAAGAGTTAAACATAGTTTTGTTTAGAGGTGACCGACCAGAACAAATCCTTTTAAAGGTCACACATTTCAAAGCCAGTTCTGTTTTGTATCTGGATCAGCAGCTACAACAGATAAATTTGACGAATAAGCCATCTTCACCCAACTCATTCTGCAATATGTTCAACTTGATACCACCCCCAACAAAATTACATAATCCATTCAGAGAAAGAAAATGAAAAGAAACGGTAACCCCAACCCCGAGGACTGTAATTTCATTTGTCTATACTATAAACATCTTACAAATTATAGACATCAATGTCCCCAAAGAATTAATTTTTTTTTTTTTTTTTTGTTTTTTGGGTATTAGCATTTTGTCCTGCATCTCCCTAAATGATGGATGATGTGCATTACATAACCAGGTCTTTAGACATGATGAAAGAAACAGGCCCAAACCCAACCAAAATCCTAACCTCAACTCTTTACTGCAGAAGATACTAATACAAAAAGAAATTTCCTTTGTACACGGAAGTTAAAAAACACAAAAACTAGAAACCTCCTTCCCTCTCAATGAAAACCCCATGAGCAAGCAAATAAGAATATATTCAATAAACCAACTTGCCAAAAGCAACACAAACCCACACCAAAACTTTTGAGGCATCATATATTCTTCTGATAGTCCCACCTTCATTCTTTACCAATGTCTGCAGCACATTGTCAGACAAAATTGAGAGAACACTGCAGCCAACAAAGCTAACCCACCACCTCGGAGAAAACAAAATATCAGCACCCTGCCTCCTCCAGTAATTCAAGATGGCTTTTTCGTCAGTGATGAAGAGAAGATCAGATCAATCAATTTCACCTTCCTCAACATCTACATCTTTAACAGGCTCTTGAACACTTTGGGGCAGTTCAACTTCTTCCTCCTCTTCATCATCTGCCTTCATGTACAATCCTAATTGTTCCAAGGGGTTACTACCTTGGAATTTAAAACTGCCCAACCCATCTTGCAGTTGCTCTGGGCTTGCCTCCTCTATAAAACTCGGTATATGTTCATCCTGCACTGTCCTAAGCATTTCCAGATCTTCCATAAACTGACTGTTCTCATTAATATCCACGGTCTTTTCCATCTGCAAATAGCTAAAAAATTTTAGTTGCTCTCAAGGCAAGTTCATAACTGGCTTAAATAGTGTTACAAAATTTACAGGGTACTTTTACCATTTGCAATGCTTGCCTTGCAGCTTCTCTCTCTAGCTCCCTCTTCCTTCTGGCTTCAGCTGCAGCCTCTTCTTCAGCTTTTCTTCGAGCTGCTTCAGCAGCCTTGGCCTCTGCTTGCAAACGAGCTTTTTCTGATAACAGTAAAAAGAAGAGAACAATCATCTCCCTATGAAAGGAACATTTTTCAAATTCCCACATACAATGGCATATCTAACTATAATAAGACAGTAATATAATATTGTCAAACCCTCTCTCTGCCGCCTCTCCAGCTCCTCCCTCTCAATCCGCAGTTTCTCGGGATCACGCTTTTCATCCTGACCTCAACATACCACAATCATAAATGATCACGATTCAGCATGATTCACAGCAAAATATAAACCCTTTGACATGATATGGCTATTAAAACAACCTTCTCAAGCGCTTTTTCCCGAGCCTTAAGTATGGTATCAGCGAAACGATTCCTCAATAGAGCTGCACGATAGAGCTTTTCGGGAGAGATTTGCCTCTCAGATGGAGCACTCTCCCCTATAATGTTACAGCAAGGTAGGTGAGATGATGCTCAAAAAATATCAGCGTGTGAAGTCTTCTTAATAATTATGCTTACCCTCCTCTTGATGACCATCCACTTCAATGGCAGGTGGCTTACTCTGGGAATTCAGCTCTGCTTGATCTGAGCCATTAACAGATGCTGTACAAAACATGCAATAGAACAGAACATCAAGGAAATATTAGCATACAAAAGTTCCAAGAAAAGACAAAGAATACTTGTACAGCATATATACAAGCCTTAGAACTCACGATTTCCGAAGTCTGAGAGACCAACGTCACTTCTCTTTTCGTCTAAATCTGCTACAGAACCCATATTGTCCTAAAATTGGAAATACATTATAACAGAGAAAGCAATTGAATAAAAGCTATGAATCGAATAAAAACTATGTACCCAACAAAAGGAAGAACAAGTACTCAACCTAAAGCTAGCCACACTTCTACCCTAGATCTGATGGAGAGAGGCCACAATATTTCACTCATATAGAGAATTTAAAGCAGTGGAAATTATGTGATTCTTAAAATACTATGATATACCTTAGGATCGGCAGTGGCTGAAGCTTTAACAGCACCTGATTCACTGCCAGATGAACTGCCGGAGTCTGAATCTGAGAAAGTAAAAATTCATGTAAAAAATAAACTTTTAACAAAGAAATAACATAAGAACTACATGTCCCTCTCTCTCTCTCTCTCCTTTAGGGGGCCTAGGAGGGTTGGGGGTTAAGAAGGATTGCATGCCTTTATGCCACAAATTAAAAATAATATTACCCTGCAGTAGTATTATATAAATAAAATAGCCAAAGGTTTAAGTGAGGTATGGTTGTATTTACTGACACATTAGGCAGCCGTGAATAATTATTTGTTCTCATAGTTGCAGGCAGAGCTTTAGAAATTAATTACAACATCTACCCAAAAGAATGAGTCGGTAAAGAAATGATATATTTACAAGATAAATGAGAGGAAACAAACAAAACAAAACAAAAGAATAAAATTTATTATTAAAAAAAAAAAAAAAAAGGCCATCCTCAAACCTATAATACTAACTGTTAGTGGAGAAACTATATCAAACCCATGCCTGCCAATAAGGCAAGTTAGGGACTCAGGCAGAGGACCAAATGGGAAAAACTTTCCACTCTCAGCAACACTAGAACCTTGACAAACCATACCAACAAACGCTAAAAATATATCATGAAAGCAAATGCTTAAAAGGCACCCACTAATTATCTATGCCAAAAGGTCTAGCTGTGATATTCACTTCCAAACCAATCTTGATAAAGCAATTCTAAATGAAATATGAAACATTGTTCAGCAGTCCAACGAAATGCATTACTTTATGCCATATAAAAAATAACTTCCAAACACTGAGAATCAGTATGAAAAGCTAAATTAGCCATGTTTTACTGCATAATCCGCACCTTGTCACCAGCATTCTTCAAGGCAGAGGGACTAAGAAGGTGACATGCAGCAAAATGCAATTAAAATAATTCACAAATTAAACTACTGGTAACAGTACCGGCTAAGTGCATCATTCAATTAATACCAAGTTAAATCAACGGGGTAATCATGGGTATGCTCAACAACTACTCCATAAGCTCCTGGGTAACTCTTCATTTTTTTTAATTAAAACCAACCACACCCAGCCAAGTACGCCCACAAACAATTTAGCTTATGTGTTTTCTGATAATTTTACCTTAAAACTGGGTGCTCAACTTATCCTACAATTACCATGTCGAAATCTGTTATCAGGAGGAAGCACAATTTTTTATAGGACCTGAAAACTCAAGCTATCCATCAGGTGATCAAGCCACGCCAATCCAAAGTTAAAACAAGTTGAGGCTTAATCAGCTAGGACACGTATACTTTTCACCAATTTACCACTAACATTAGTGTGTTTGCCGTGAACCCATGGCCAAGCAAACCCACAACCCTCTCGAGCCAAACACATGCATGTCTACCAAAAGGTGAAAAGGACAATATACTCTTGTATCAGGACTGGAGACTACAACTCCCATGCTAAATGAGCACACCACAGGATAACACAAAAATCTCAGTCTCATTTACAAGTCAACCAAACAGATGCCACAACACAGGTGCCAATATGGCTGTCCCACACTCCATGCAGGAGTGAAATCTATATTGATATGCTTGTTAGGCTTCAAGTCAACTCCAACCAAAAACGTTTCCACTTGTCAAATTAATTTAAATACAAAGGGGTATCTTCAAATGAATATCATTATTTTAACTTAGAGTGGCCAACTGAAAGCATTCTTGGGGTGACTGGTGAGAGACAACTCAAATCTCTAAAACAGTCATCTCACCTAATTCATAACCTACACATCAGTTATTACTCAAACCCAATAAACCACCACCAAGGTAAAGTGGAAGAGACAGACCAACCAGTGTACTAAAATAAGACTCAAAAGAGGGGGCTGACTCCTTAATAAACTTACCTTTTCTATTTTATGCACATTAAAATAGAATCTTAATTTTTAAATTAACAACCCTATCCATTTGAAAAAAAAAAAAATGTAAGACCAACAAAGAACATTCCAAAACTGATATGTTAAATGTCCTTCCTGACAAAAATTTCACATGCAAAGTTCTTTGTCTTCAAACTAATTTTTTATATAGGATGAGGGGAAGAAGAGTTACAAACTTATCCTTTTTCAGTTGATTAAAAGAACTGCTAAACAAAACCCCGAAGTGAAAAACCAAATCACACACTACACGCATCCAATTCAAAGCTTCAATGTTCTCCTTTTAAATGGGTTGACACAAAAGCTTATGTAACCTTCGCTTATTAAACGGGGTTAACATGAAGACTTATGTAACCTTTACCTGTACCATAGCAGGGACAGAACCAAAACCATTGATATGGCAAAGCATAGTGAAATGAAATCTAATCATCATTTAGTAATCAGCATCATCAAAATTAGCATTCTGCTATGACTACCACACCCATCTATATGATTAGATAGTCAATAAATTCCAGGATCCATATTAACTTCACAGAAGCAAAGCCCAATTAATCATATCTAAAGCCCAACAGTAATCAGGGAGCTTAAAGAACACTACAAAAAAATGACACTACAAGATTTAAAATGTCTTCCGATAGATTTCTGGCATGAAAAGAAAAGAGAAAGGTAAAAATTCACATTTAGTTACGGGGAAATGCCCATGATCTATTTTTCTAGTAGTATGAGATTAATAATAATAATTCAAATTGTATGCCAAAATGCACTTTTTCTGGACCAGAGAAAATTCTTCCAAATATAAGATCAGAAGCAAACCAATTAAGGACAGTTTCTTAGAAACACGAACCACTGGATGAAGACCCAGATTCACTACTGGAGCTACTTGAACTACCGCATTTACTGTTCCTATGAGCAGAATCCTTCTCTATGTGTACTGAAGGGATGTTTGTAACAGGAGGATCGTTCCCACCAACAATATCTACATCCTCATCAACTGGACCATTGCCTGACGGATAATATGTCAGTATTTAACTAGAAATAATTCCCACCGTAATATACATGTTCACTATTTAACCATCAATAATCTGTTAAAACATGCACAGATGAGGAATAGGAAATTACTTTTGCATGGTTGCATCGACGAATTGCTAAGACCAGATTCGTTAAGAATCTGCAGGAACAAAATCCAAATAAATAGTCAAGCATACATAACACATATTTTGAGCAGGAAAATGTCAACCAAAAGAAGTAAGCAGGAGGAGGAGAGAGAAAATTACCTCCATTTCACAAGGTTCTGGTTTTGCCTGATTTTTCTGTTTCTCCAGAAAATAGTCATCTAGAAGCTTCCGTAATGCAAACAACGTCTCATCACTAAGAGCATCAATATCAATCTCCAACTCATCCTCAGCAGTCTGGCCAGCACTATGCTCCTTTAGGAAATCAACAATGTTTTCAGGCAACTCTTCAAGCAAAGCCTCCAATTCGGTGCTCAAAATTCGCTTCTCATCACTAGTCATAACCCGTCTAACCGGCTCTGGCTTAACCTTACAGTCAGTGGGAGAAACGTTTTTCTTTTTTGCAGGTACCATTCCTGTGGTGGTTTCATTTTGTACATTAACACCTGCTTTTGAAGGCATCAACAGTACATCACTGGTTACAGGAAGCTTCTTCTCTATAGCTTTCCATCTCACTTCAAAATATTTACTAACTGCCTCAGCCATAGAATGAAAATCATTTCCTGGTGGGTTATAGGTCATAGCGTTTGAGAAAGTAAGCCGCACATCAGCAGCAAATTCCAATGGACTTGCATACTGACTAGAAGCTAATTTGCTCTTCACTGTACCAAAATCCATTGGATGTTTAATCACAGTAAAATAATCTGGAATGTTCAACTTTACCACGTCAACAGGGGTGTTAAAAGCCCAACCAAACTGATGAGACATCAAACGGCCAAGCAATGTTTCACACTGCTTCATCAACATTGCATTCGAATTATTAACAGGCACAGCCGGCTTCACCGATTCAAAATGCCCAGAAGCATTCCTTTTCGTGTGAGGCCCATTACGCCCAGAAGGAGCCCGTTTCTTACCCTTTGAAGCCAACACTTCAGCCGGCCTATTAAAATTCTCTAATGGAGGCCTCTTTTGCCCATCACTACAACTTCGAATATCACTAGAAGGAGACAAAATAAAAGGATTGGAACTCAGAGAATCCACCTTTCTCTGAAGCAAACGAACCTCTTCAAGTTCAACTTTCAACCTCGATTCCAAACTCTTTCTTTCAGTCCTTGACATCTTCGACATGGTCAGGACTTGTAAAGGCACACCAAGACTATCATAACCATCCACATTCAAACTAATGCACTTCCTTTTCGGAGCACAAGAATCTTCGGACACTGTCATCTCCATATCAACTCTCCCCGAGCTCCCAAACCCTTCTGATTCACCCATAGTATCAACAGCATGCCGGTAATCCGGAACAAAACCAGAAGAATGCCCTTTCGAGTACTTCCTAGATTTCCCCATCACTTGAGTCACTGAACACCTCCTCGATTCCTTTTGTCCAACAAACTCTATGGGAACAGTTGGTGCCATAAGAATACTAGTTTCCAGTAACTGCACATATCAGCTATGACCATCAATCTTAGTACCCTCTTATAAAAACCCCAGATTCCACAGATTGATCTCTAACATGCATCATCCATAGATGAATCCCAAAGATTCCACCATATATAACCCACTTCTCTAAACTTTCAAACACTCGAATTGAAGTCAAAAACAACAATTTGACCCAATTAAAACAGCAAATTCTTTACTTTTTTTACCATTATTGCGAAAATTTTATACATATCTCTTAATTCGAAAGCAATACCTAGATTTTTTCCACGATTGCATATGTCCACAACTCCAATTCGTTGACAAAACTAACAATGGATGATGCTATTATATTGAAGACTGACATTTGACAAAACTAGTGTGCCACTTTCAGTGATTCATTGAATCTAAGTAATGTACGCTCTAGTCAATTAATTGAATTGCTTTCTTTGTTGCTAAGAAACACAACACCTCTCCTTCATTTTCAATCCAATATCAATAAATCAACAAATAATTTATCCTCCTAAAATGAGGAAATCAAAGAAAGAATCAAGACACAAAATTGATACTTGCCAATAGAAAAAGATTATACAAAACTAGAAGCGTAATAAACCCTAGATCGAATCGAAGCTAAATAATAGATCGCAACGACGCGAACCAAATTCAAGAACAGAAGTTTTGAGAACCCTAGAAAAACCCTCACTCAGAGATAAAAAGCTGCTTCACAAGAGCCTAATCAAAACCTGGATCTCGCGAATAGCCGTTGATTTGGAGAAACCCTAAACTTCGTCAATCGTCGCAGAAGGAAGGAGAGAGAGAGAGAGAGAGTTGAGTGATGGTGTTCGGCCTTGGGTTGGTCCTCTACTTAAAGGCCCATTTGGACCCCGTTGCCTTGACGCTATTAAACTAATCGTGTCCGTACATTACCGGGCACCGTCAAAAGCCAAGATCCGACGGTCGTGGTGTTTTTATTTGTCGATTCTGCGTAGATCGTGTTTGATTTAATTAAACACGGTTGTAGCCTTCTAGACGTTTTAGAAAACGTAATCCAGTGATTTTCAGGAGCAGTGATCACGCTCTCGAGTGGAGAATTAAGTACACTCGCGGTGTGGAAAACGGTAGCGTGTCTGTTGTGGAGTTCATTGACACGTTTGGTACTTGTTTTGGCGCGTATTGAGGACGGAGAGAGTATGCGCATATGGGTGGAGGGAGAGGGAGTGTTGAATCATCAGCCGACACGTGCCACTCTTTTTGACTTTTCGCCGCCATGTGACAAGGCTAGTGAACTTGTACAACTACGTGGGATTTCACACGTGCTTGATTTCAGCTGCTCAAGCTGGTTAACTTTTTGTCGCCATCTAATATTTTTACGGAGCCCTCATTTTTGGAGCCTGTTCACTAATTTAGAATTAAATTGTAATATTTGCATTGTAAAGTATTTAAATCACTAAATGCTCTCACTTTTCTTTTTGTGACAAATACAAATTATAAATACAGATATTAAAACTCAAACACCCTTATATATACTCTAAAGTACGGTTTGAAATAAACTTTTATAAATTGAAAAGAATGACTTACATACAAATAAAAAAATATATTAAACAAAATTCATACACAAGTGGGAAACACAACTTGAACATTAGCTCTAAACTGAGATAAGAGAGTAGTGCTAAGTGCACCATCCACAAGCCAAATACTCTCATCTTTTTAAAAAATAATAAATTATTTTATTTTATCTTATTTGCACTAAAATAGATATATATATGTGGTGCACAGATTAAACATGTATTTAATTTAATAAAAGGAAAGAAATCAATTTTAATACTGAAAAAACAAGAAAAATATTTAAAAATCTATAAAAAGACATAAGAGTTACACCTCTGGCAATGCCTCCCGTGCAGAGAAGGGCCCATTATAATTTTCTTTAACTTTTTCATATATTAAATTATAAACTCTCAAGACAAAATCGTATTAAAGTTTATATAAAGATGCTAAATATTTGTGTCAAAAAAAAAATGCTAAATATTTTGTTAATTTATTTCTGAAATTTCAAAATCAATCCAGTATTTTGTTCATCCGAATTTGTCAAGATCCAACAATTTCAATATGTATTATCTTATTCTTGTCCGACCTCATTGAAAGTTTGGGGTCTGTTAAAAAATTGGAACACTGAAATATAATTGGGCTAAACTATAAATGAAAGTGCCCTATTGGATCTATCCTAACTCCAGTCATTGGCCCAAACCAATTACAATACGGGGATTTGATTCGCATGGTACAGCCGTACAGTGATCTAGGACGTTCATTCGATATTAATTTTAAATTTAAATTAGTAAAATGATAAATTGCACAAATCCTCTCAATTTGAAACTTACTTGCAGATAGAGGCACCTCTAATTCAATATAAAATTACATAAATGAACATTACCTCTCCCAAAAAATAAAACGTACACGATTTCCAAAAACAAAAAATAAAAAATAAAAAAAAAAGAAAAGGAAAGAAAACTCAAACACTTTTCATTTGAAAACTATAAATTTATCTTTAAAGTTCATAATTGTTTACTTAAACATCTATCACATGTGTTATTTTAATGTGATAGTTCTTTGGCTGACTTTATGGACATAATATTTCAACGGTACAGAATATATATATTTTCCATATAAAATAAGAATATACATATCTATTAACTATATATAAAAAATGGGAAGAGAGCTGGTGAACGGTGACATAATTCCACACTCTCGAAATTTGTTTGAAAATGAAGTTTCAGTTTTGCTCTTGATATATATAAATAATCTACTGCAGTAAAAAGGATATAAAAATAAATAAAACATTGAATATTTGTTTGTGGGTGAAAATGTCCAGCATCCAAAGTAGTCGAGAATGAGCATGGCTAGGAGTATGGTTATGAATATTGGGAGCATGGTGATGAAATGAGATTTAAAAGGTTTTGTTAATAATTTCTCTTTGTCTATATCATTTTCACTAAAAATATTTGTTCACTTCTTTTTTGTGTAATCGAAAATCCTGGATTTTGAAAATGGCGTTGTTTAGGAGTCGAAAATGGGGGATACGATGAGGAAGCAGGTGAAAAGGAAAAGGGCGATGCCGATGATGATGAAGGAGGAAATGGGTGTCAGAATTGAAGGTCTGTTCGATTGGGTTTCTATTCTGTTGTCACTTAATGTTGCAGTAACCGGAAAAAAAATGTTTACGTTTCTTGTATCCTTTGCTCTCCTTTGAAAGTTTCAACAATCCATTTTACCGTTGACAAGGTAAAGATACAAATTTTCAATCTTTCAAGTTTCTGTTTTTCGTTTGCCTTTTTTTTGGTGATTAGAGGTTTAAATTGTGAAAAAAAAACTTGATATTTTGAAGATATGGTTATTTTGTCTTTGGTGGGTTTGTTTTGTTTTGCATGTTTATTTGTTTTTTTAAATTGGTTTTCCTGTTTAGTTGATGAGGAATCGATAGAAATTAAAAATAAAAAATAAAAAGAGAAAGAACAAAGGTTTTTTTTTTATATAAATTTTGTTGTGTTTGATAGAAATTGATTGAAAAATGAATGTTTTGTGGAAGGTATATGATTATTTATTTGTTTTTCAAGGGAAGTTATTGTACAAAGGATTGAAGAAAGCCAAGAAAGAGAAAGGGTGTGCTGCCAAAGACCACATTAGCAAAATGCCTTCAGGCACAGCTGACAAACGCAGCTCTAACTATTTTTATGTGTAGAATTGCTATGATTTGATTGGTTGTCTGTTGATCTCTCAACAACAATGGTTACATATGTTCTTTGTTGATTGGTCTTTTGAATGTTGATTTTAACATTTTGAAATTTCTCACAATGTAAAGTAATGTCTTTGTTTTATGTATTCGAAGGCATCAATAGACTGTTCGTTATGAAGCTCACTTTTGCAATAAATTACGTGGAACCAAAACCAAAATAAGAAGGGAAAGCATGGTCTCTCTCTCTCTCTATCCCTTGGTCTTTCTTACATGGAAATAAATGATTATGTATGCAAAAACTAATAGGTTGTTGTCAAAACTAACACTATTGTTTTTACCTTATTGTGCATGGATTGATTGATTTGCTATAAGTTTCGACAGTTTACTTAGTTAAGAAGTAGCTTGATGTATGTATCTATAGTTTGAACTTGCCAATGTTTTTGTTATTTTATATAGGCAATTTTATCTATCCATATATATATAATTACAGGGGCATATGATGATAAAGAAGCTACAGTTAGAGCGTGTGATTGTCAAATTTAAGTCTTTTGGGTTCTAGATTCTGAAGTTTGTAAAATTCTTGGTTCTGAGGGTATATCAAATTTTAGTCTTTTAAGTTATGGATTGTGAAGTTTGAAAATTTAAGTATTATGTGTGTGTAAAGTTTTTATCTTATGAGTTAGAATATGAAGATTGTAAAATTTAAGTTTTTGTGTGTGTGTGTGAAGTTCTAGTTTTTTGGGTCATAGAATAAGAAAGTTGTAAAATTTGAGGTTGAGGGTGTATCAAACTTTAGCCTTTTTGAGTTTTGAGGATTGTTTAAGATGAGAAGAGATTTTATATGGCATATAATTACGTAATTAATGAAAACTTCAATTTGAGTACCTGTATTTAATTGGGCTCAAGGTTTTGTTTTCTAGGATTCGATGGAAAGTGCATGCATTTTATTTTTTTTATGTGTTTTTTTTTTTTTTTGTATTATTTGGTTAATGATCCTGTCTTTGGATTTGTACTTATAAGTACCAAATGCTGCTTGCACTTGTTGGGTTATTATCTTGTGTGGTGCTTTGAGATTTTTTCAAGTTCAGTAAGATAGATGGAAATTAGACTAGCATCCTATGATCCGACATATTTAGGTTCGAATTGTGTAATGTGGTGAGTTCTCAAATTTTTCCTCCTTTAATCATATGCAATAGTTTTCGATGAGAAAATTTGTTATTTCTTTATTATATGTTGGTGATGTAGGAAAATAACAGTTGATGCTTATATAGTTTTATTTCTATATTGGAAGAATGGATATAAATATGTTTGCAGAACTTTCCGACTTCTTATTCCAAGTCTTTCCATTTATGGGACATGGTCATGTTATGGTCAACTCATGATTGGATTGTGTAATAATGTGTGTAGTGGAAAGGAAATGACATTTGATTAGAACTCAATATCTATATTTACTTTATGTATAAAATTTATGAGAAGGGATAATTGAAACACCTTGGCGTAATGGTTACCGCTAAATCATTAAACCCATACTTACTTTTAAGCTTTAACCCAAGATCAAAGTAAATTGTAGTATAAATTGAAAAAAAAAAAAAAAAAAACCTCAAATTATGAAATTTGATAAGGCTTACGGATAAGGGAAAAAATGGTTGTCTGATCCTTCTTTTTCTTAATTGTGTATTTAGCGTTCAATTTTCTCTTTCCTCTATGTTTATTTTGTGTTTCTTTTGTGGTTGCAAAAAATGCTATTATGTTTTTTAGCCCAATTATGGAAGGTTTCAGATTTATTATACACAAAGTATTACCCCTTTAATATTAATGGTGATAAGATGTTTTGTATTTCATGTATTCTGTGACTATGTTCTCGGCAATTCCAATGAGTTTGGCTTTTATCTGCTTATAAAACCCCATAGAACTCACTTTCAGTGGCCTAAAGTTAGTTGTAATGTATTATCTTTCTTTTTTGAAGTATAACTCTAATTTTATCGGTTCAATATTTTACTATTGTCAATAACTATGTTCAACTGTTTGAGCACTATATTGTATGGCATTTGATAAAAGATAGAGTTATTTTCCGAAATTCACGGTATTAATTACTTCTCATCTTTGCAGCTACGGTGGTTATTTTAACATGTTTGAATGTTTAGATGACTCTTTTCTATGCATTTGTTGTCAGTTATGCAATTACATATCAGATGTTGCTGTTCATTTTGTTGATGTCCCTGCTCCTCTCTACAAGCTGATTATTTATATAACGTTTTACAGCTAGAGCATGCTATATTTCGCAAACTCACTTCTACAAAGCAACCTTCTCAGGGCAAATCAAGGAGCTGAAAGAATTTTTGTTTAAATATGGTTTTGGTACAAGAGACCAACAATTTTAGGTATACATGTAAGTGACAGTTTAATTTATTCGAAACTCAATGCTTGTGTTGAGATCATTCCTGTAGCATTTCGTGGTGACTTGCACATGTACAATAAGAAATGTCTTATTAATTATTATAAAGTTAATCCTTTAATGAAAAACTTAACAGACAGTCAGACAAACCACGCTACTCTTAATAACACACTAATGTTTGATGTTGATATGGGTATTTACATAACATAGCTTCTCTTTTTTACCTTAAATTTTCATATTTATTGTCAGTGAAATTTCTTGATTTCTTTGTGTAATCTTTATACCATTGTTTATTTCACCCGTTTGTTACACAATTGACATAGTGATTAACACATCTTTGAAGTTTGCAATTTCAACCACTTAGAATATATGGCAAGCTAGTTTTTGCAGTGGAAATGTATTGAATTTAAATATATTGCACCCAGCACTCAAATTCAAATTGTATGTTTAAACTAACTCACGCTCATTTCTTCAAGGCGTGACTCAAAATATAGATTCTTATATTTTTTACTTATAAGAGTTTTAATTGCCTCTTTATAAATTGTAGAGATTTTATTAATCTATACTCTATTCTAAATACGAACTATTGGATGTAATTCTTATGATCACTTGAAATTTTATTAATCTATATGACGAAATATGTTGAATCTTCATTTTTGTAATTTAATTAAACTAAACATATAGTAATTACAGTTAAACTTAAAATTATTATTTATGATATTATATATACGATAATAATTTAATTAAAAAATATTGTTAATCTAGTTGTTAAATCTAAACATACATTCAATATAAATTATAAATAATGATATTTAATTAATATTTGTTTTAATCTTAGAACTTATTTGATAAGAAAAACGAATATAAATGTAAGCACGTGCTTTACACGTGCAGCCAAAACTAGTATATATATAACAAGAGATTTAACAATTTTCTTAAAAAAGAACCTTTTAGTTTAGAATTTAAATTAAATGTCTTTATTTTAAACCAAAACCATCTTGTATTTAAAATTTACTATCAAAAAGATGTAACATGTCATTGTTCTATACATACCCTAACTAAAAGAAAATGATAAAATCTCGAGATCCTAATATCCAATTGAATTTTGAAAATCTTAAAAAAAAAAAAAATTATTATTGAAAATGTATTCACTATACATAATCAAATAAATCTTATAATCATGTGAGATCTCACAACCCACTAGGATTTGCAAAATCTACAAACACTTAACAAAATATAGTATATGTGAATAGATTCTGCGTAACACGATTACAAATCAAACACTTGGAGAACGGCCATCTGTCCGCTTTTTCTTCTGCAGGCGAACAAACCATAAGTGGGAATGTCAGCAATATACATTGATCTATATTCTCCACATAGTCAGCCTATAACACTTCCATCAATTCCACAATTCATAAAATTAATGGAGGTATGTACAAGTTAATGATGGACATTCAAAAGGTGCCGAATTTGGTTGGCTAATCTTTTATGTTTCTTTGGGCGAGAGTACACACACACAATTATGCAAATCATGAATTTGGACAGAGAATCGAGCCTTGGTTGGGAAAGCCTGAGTCACTGAACGTGCAAGAGTCGTCTAACCAATAGCAATATCGAAGACTGTCGGTACATTTTCTCCAAACTGGTAAAATAGGGCTGATCTCTCTTTTTCACAAATATATACTCTCTTAACCAATTGATGTAATTTCTTTTTCCGGAAAAAGGCGGAAGCAATGTTTCTTTATTTTTGGACTTGATTCCCATATCGCATCACGGCCAATCCAGACCTACCACGACGTCGGTACCATGGCAACAAAGCCAAGACCTGGGAAATCTGTAGAAATGTTAGGATGTCAATTTTCATTCCGTCGCCTTCGGGGATGGATTCCTCCATTAGTTACTAGTACAAAGACAGTTAATCACATTATTCCTACTGATTTCTTTCTATTTGTAAATCTAATGTGAGTCAATTTATCCTTCTAATAAGTTTGATAATAGATATTTCATTGGAGAATTCATGAAAAACTTTGTGAAATCTCAAGAGCCAAGGGTTGTGCTTAGCATAGTCGTTCAAACTTCAAACTGATGATACCGTTGTAACAAAATAAAATATCATGGTAAAATAATACAATAAATATTGTAGATTAGACCCCAACCCAACTTTTGTATAGATTGCCCTTCTATTTTTATGTAAACCGTTCTCCCACCTATATATATGAATCACTCTTTTTTCGTATGAAAATAATTTTCTAAGTCATGCCACCGGTATTTGATTTCATTTGGTCCCAATTATTTTCTAAACCGATCCCAATAATATAATATTAAAAAAAAAAAAAAAAAGCAATAGAAGTCACTTTTTCTAATAGTGGAATAAATTTGCCACTTCTTTTTTCTGAAAAAAAAAAATCCCAGATCTTGGAAGCATATTTGCGCATTAAAAAAATTAAATATTTTTCCATAATATAAATCTTTTGTTGGTGCAACAAAACTTATTTCTTTTTGGTCGTTGGAGCCTCAGATAACTTTTGACACAATATTTTTAACACTCTTTTACCACTCATTATAACATATTTCTTCCTCAACAAAACACATTTTCTTTATAAATAGCATTAATCAGATATTTGTTTCATTAATCGTATTTAATAAACTGGTATAAATAAATTTATCTCTTTATTATAAAAATGATCGTCCCCTACTTCAAAAACAAAAAAATAATCATCTTTGAATTATAAAAATAGAACTATGAATCATACAAATAATAATAATATCTGGACAAATCTCTAATCCAATATAGTACCATAACCCTTATCTTAATCACA
This sequence comes from Dimocarpus longan, assembly GCA_022984855.1. NCBI lineage: Eukaryota > Viridiplantae > Streptophyta > Magnoliopsida > Sapindales > Sapindaceae > Dimocarpus > Dimocarpus longan. Next base: position 11,428,958 of record CM041024.1, read on the forward strand.
CAAATTGTACGAATGAATTAATCATGTATCTATACTACATTAACATAGTTCCATTACCCGCATCTAACTTTTTTTTTCTTATTTTCAAAATATACCACAAGGATAAAAAATTTTATCCAAAACAACAAACATCAAACACCAATTACACAATTTGAAAATGCAACTCCATAAATAATGTACAACCATCCCATAAGAGAAGAAAACCAATACACAAACTTTAAAACTTGCTTAGGAAAAATCAAAACATCAAATTTTAGTGAATGAGTAGGTATCCGATCGTTTCTTACCAAAATTAGAAGTGTAACCCTTATCCAGAAGCATCTCCAAGGAAATTTTTTATATAAACTAAATTTCAATTAAAATAATAAAAAAATTATTTTAGTTATTAACTTTTAATTGAATTACTCCGATCTTTCTTTATATTTTAACTAAATAAATGTAAAATTTTATATAATTTTATTTTTTTAAAGAAAATTATTTATTTTATAACAAATTAAATATTAATAAGATGAAAAAGTTCGAAGTCAATAAAATACCATATCTTTAGTTTAACGTCATCACTAGCATGTATGGAAACTTATAATTTTATTTTTTTTTTAAAAGAAAAATATTTATTTTATAACAAATTAAATATTAATAGGATGAAAATGTTTGAAGTCAATAAAATACCATACCTTTAGTTTAATGTCATAACTAGTATGTATGGAAACGCTCATTCATGTCTGACAGTCAAGAACTAAGAGTCAAGAAGAGGCAATCACAAAGCACTATACCACCTTCATCAATAGTGGCGGCCGTAAATCTTAGCACGAGCTAGGCACGTGTATGTGTTACTGTAGAACGCACACATGTCAACAGACGCGGAATTGGAGACAAAAGCGAAAGAGGAACCAGTATGCATGCACAACACGCAGATTGAAGACACAGACAGAAATCACAGAACACAAAGAGAGACCAGTTGAGATCCGGATAGGATAACCGGATAAATAAACCAACCCGTTAATGTTACCAACCTGTTAACTCCAAGTTCTCAAACTGCATCCACCTGTCCATACGCATGGCCCTTCTCTATCTTCTCTGTCCCCAACAGATATCACAACACAACCCCCAAAAATCAATAGCGCACCCCAAAAATTGCTATTTCTGATGCATACAGACTTTTTACACATACAGTGGCTTTTAACTGAAAATACACAAAGTCTACTAGCCTGGTTTCTGGAACTCAAATGAGAGCGCTCTGATTCTCAGTCCCGGAAACCCGCTATCAGACAACACTACTTTATTATTCTGTACGTATTGTTGCGTATATATATGTTTAAAGTTAAAGCTGAACCAAACATAAATAATTCAATAAACAAACTTAATACCATCATCACACGAGAACCATAGATTAAAAACATGTTTAATTACATAAAATATATAATATACGAACTTTTCCTTCCTTTTTTTAACTTCGCTTCTCAACTAATGGTGTAACTCACACACCACGAATCACCCGGAAATGAGAAGTGAAGTGCGTGCAGCAACAGTAAAAAGTCGAAAAAAGCAAACGCCATTCAAACCTCAAAAATATTCACAATTTTAAGGGTGGAGTACTGAGATTAGGTGGCTTTACGTCAATAATGTTAAGGGCTTGACGGGGGGTGTGGATGGAAAACATCATGATATGAGAAGATCAGGCGGTGATGGTTGATTTTTACCGACCCAAGCAAAGAGCAGCCTTGACGTCGAGTCTCCATGCAAAACCACCAGCATCCATTCGCCAAACATCGCAAGGGAGAGTGAGAGAGCTCTTCTCTTTGCCAAAACTGTACTGTAGCCTCATCCTGCACGTGAAAGCTGGATACGTTAAGATCACCGTTACAGGCACTTTCATTACCAACCAAACAGCCATCTCTTCACCATCATCCTGGCCCACCATCTTCTTATACGCCTGATTCGTCCACGTGACTCTCCCAAACTCGTCAGATATAAACCCGGGACACGTGTCTCCCACGAGATTCATCCTTCTCTGATCGTCCGTACTCCCCAAACCATCTCCATCCACCCACGTGTCCGTCACACATTCCACCGTCACGCAAGAGCCCACCACCCTCGTTGCCTGTGGCATCATCACCACCGTCCGATCTGCTGACCCTCCACACCCACCGGACAGTACCATCTGATTCTTATCATCACCACTCTTGTCGAAGCTCAGCCAGATAGGAACCTTCGAGTTCCGTACAACTTCCTTATCTTTGGGTCCCATCTGCGACGATCTCGCCGGAGAATCAGGCAGCAAAGGCAAAGTCACAACAGAATCTGCTTTTTCTTCGCTGCTAGCCTTTCTTTTCTTGTTGCTGTTACACCGCTTGTTCACGTTGTTGTTTTCTCTGTTGTACTTTCTTTTGCCTTTACCACCTCTAGAGAATACCTCTCCCCTGCTGTCTGTCGGAGACACAGAACCACCGGTGGCCGGTTTAGGAGCGATCGGTCTGAACCGGAGCATTATCCGGTCAACTTTCGACATGTCGTACGCACCACCACCACCACCTGCGTATCTCGCGATACAACAGCCTCCTCGGCTATCCATATCTATATGTGTTTTCTCTCTATAAAACTCGGTGTTTTTCTCTCTCCAGAACTCCGTTTGTCTCTCTTTTTTTTTTACCCTTTTTGCATTTTTTCTGGTTTTTTGAGTTTGGTACGCAATGGAGGAAGAGGATGCACAGGTGCAAGGCGATGATAGAGAGTAATGAAATTTATAAGGGATATGGAGTAGACACGTGTGAGAGGGGACACGTGTATACGCAAAGGGTTTAACAGCGCAGGGAGTTGATTGGTTGAAAAGTGAAACGTGGCTGTTTAAGTACGTGGGCCCCCAGTTTGAGGCTGAGAGAATGTGAAGTTGTGATTGGGCCCCACTGCCAACCAATGAGAACGAGCTAAGTTTCATGTACCGGCGATATAATAGGGGCACGTAGGCCTTCGACCTCGTGGACTGCGTACGGGTTGCTGGTTTTTCCAGAAGGAGCGACACGTGGGCAAACTCAATTGGAAGGTAATTGAGATCAAATCGTTTCGAGAGTTTCCACAATTAGTAGGGGAAGATCACGACACGTGGACGGCTAGATAACGACGCGTATCTATGTTTGATTGAGATTTGTGACGTCAGCTTTTAGTTGAGCATGGCAGATAGACTTTTTCTCTTGTCTCCGTGATTGGGGAATGGGAGAGGACCGGTTCATGCTTTAAAAATTTTTATCTGCTTCGAAAGGACGCAAATGCCCATAGATATTTTGCATGGTCTGGTACGTTAGCAAGATGGTGCGAGGGTGTTATTGGAAAGTCACAGTGCTGCCCGGTTGAAACTGGTAATTGTAAACAACTAGTTGATGTTTCATTTTGGTTGGTGTCTGCCAATCAGATGCAAACCCTTCCAATAATACACTTATGTTGTTTCCAGGAGAAGGAGGGGCAATTTGGATATTTTCATCTTGAAAATCACGCAAGCTATAATTACCGCAGATAAAAGATTTTACCATATATATCTAACAGATTTGTCAAAAGTATGGGTCGCTGGCGCACTTTGGTTGGCTATGACAATCTTTATGCCTTCTTTTATGAGAGGCATGGGTTAGTAACCTTCATGCCTTTCTCTGTAAGAGAGATGGGTTCGATATCTTCGCCCGTAAAATCCAAAATTTATATTTGTATATAATATGCTAATTTTTATAATATTTCTAATAATAATTCATCTTTTATCATTTATGTGAATTGATCTCTCACCCTTTATGTGAATGGATCCTTCTAATTAGGAGTAATTCCTTGCATCGTACCACTAATATCCTATCTCGATTGGTTCCGATAATCCTTTGATCCATTCCAAGTATAATTTCTTGTACTCAAAAAAGAAAATATCAAAAGTAACCTTACAGAAACTTGTAATTTGTATAAACCATCATAGGAGCCCAAACTCTCTCCTCATTCCTACACAATGAAAAGGATTTCCCATAAAGCTATTATATTTAGAGTGATACAATTGTTAGCCCTGAAAACTCATTGTTACTCTTTAATATGAAACACAAATTGAGTTTTAATGTTGTAGTCGACAAAAATAAAAATGATTTTTGTAAAATTATGTTATTAAGACAAATACAATGTTTAATTAAGAAAGTTTATTGTTACTTTCTTACATCAAACACAAATTCAGTATTAATGTTATAATCTACTAAAATGAAAATGATGGATTATACACAACTTTCATATTTAGACAAAAGCGATTCGAAAGAGAATATTCACCACTTTTCTCTAATATCATGCACGAAATTATGTATAAGTATTGTTTTTAGACAAATACAATCTTTAAAGGAATAACATGCATTGCAACTCTATCACGTCAAACATGGATCAAGTGATTGATAAAGAGGAGGAGGAGAGCAGTGTTCCAAAATTCGCTACTTGCGACTCGATCGGCGAGGCAGCGAGCTGCGAGTACTCGACAACTCGGCGAGTACTCAATTTGACCATCGGTCAACGGTTACAGTCAAACCAGGTCAAACCTGTAAAAAAATAAAATTTAATAATTTTCTATAGAATAAAAATATAATCATATGACCACAAAACCCCTTAAAATCTATCTCATGTAACCTTCAAACAACCTAATCATCAATTATAGTTTTGAGCATAGAAATTTTTATACAACAAACATCAATTATCAAAAAAAATTATCTTTAAATGTATGACCCATAATCATCAAATATGTCACTGCCACTGCCATACTTAGAATTAATACTCATTAATTCAACCTTACAATATTCAAAAGTAATTGATAATATATTGTTTCAAAAGGAGTGTTTGTTCCAACGAGCATACCAATTATTTCTAAATTGATAATATAATATAAATCATACAATATATTTCCAATCCTATGTTATAATCTCATTTTCATCAATGCAACAAATAAATCACAAATCCATCAATTATCAATCCTAATTCCTAAACAAAATGAAGTAAACCAGCGACGGCGAAACTATGAAAGCAAAAAACAGAATGAAAAAACAAAAAAAAAAAATTGAAAACAAACAATATGACTGGACTCACAGCGACGGCGACTACAGCAAGAGGAGCGACGGACGACACCGGCAGTAGAAGTCGCACCCCACTCGGCGTCGACGAAAGCAGCAGCAATGCAGCAGACGTCGCACACCAACGGACGACAGTGGCAGCAACGCAGCAGAAGATATGCACCCAAAGGACGATAGCGGCAGCAGAAGTCGCACACCAACCGACGACAGCACACCAACCGACGGCAGCAGAACTCAGAGGCAGCATGACGGACAGAAGCAGAACAGCGGGTTGAACTTGAAGCACAAGTGTAGAACGCAAAAGCAGCCAGATCTGAGTGAAAGATCTGAAATACATGACGCCAAAACGGCGTCGTTTTGGCAAAAAAAAAAATTTAAAGAAAAGGCCGACTCGATCGATTTGAGCTGGGCCGAGTTGGGTCCGATTCGGGCCGATTTTCAACAGTAGTCGATTTGAACCTCCCGATCTGGGGGTTCTTGGCTCGGCACCCGACCGAGCGGCGAGTACTCGACCGAGTTTTTAAACAATGGAGGAGAGTGAATTCCCGAGAAAGTATTGATGGTGATAGAGGAGGGCAGGTGGAATATCAGTTTTGAAAAAAAGAATGAAGTGTTTATTCATATCATATTCTAATTACAATCAAGAATTCGGATATTAATTTGAGGTTGATGCTAAATAATATGATTTTTTTTTTCTCTAAACTAACTTGTGAAAATAACGTCAGAAAATTGAAAGAATTGAGAAGAAGATAAGTGTTTGCTGGATATAAAGTAATTTGCTAAGAGATATATTAGTAATTTTCTTTTTTTTTTTATAATTTTTTTTAAAGTGCTTAACTCATTATTTTGGGTTCCAATAAGGTCACTCTAAAAAAAGTAGTACATTTAAAAAAAAAAAAAAAGAACATAAAATGTAGTTTTTATTAAATAAATAAATAAATCCTTAATGTCGCGCGTATTAGTATTACAGTCTCAGATTAGAAGGCAATCCAACAATGCAATAATTTTTCCTTAAAAAAAAAAAAAACCAATTATTTTTATGCATTCAAACGCATAAACTACTATCATTTTTTTTTTAAGGCAAAATAGTTTACATAAATTATTTTAAATTGATGGATATTCTGATTTGAGAATGCTACTTGTCCAACAAAGTCCAATGATTGATATTTGTGGGTTTTTGTTACGGTAAATAGTCAAAACAACAGGTAGCAGCAGCTGCTCCTGCAATAATGGCTATGACAAAATGGGTGTGGGTACGGCCACCCATAAGATAAGAGATTGATTAATGCACCCAAATTATTACTACAGCAAAACAATCATCAAATTTTGGAAAGTAAAATGTTTGCTGTACACGCCCAGCAGTACAAATATATCTATATATAGTTAAAAAAATTTGTCTAAATTTATTTTTAAAAAATTATTTAAATTTATATTAAAATGACATGATTTATGAATTATAATCAACACATCAATAACCATATATTTAATATTTTATATGATATCGATAATTTATATATCATAATATTTATACATGAATTTTTGCAAACTTTTTTAACCATTTAACATTATTTTTTATGATTGAAATCAGTCAACCTCGAACGATTTGTGTGATGCCGGTCCGGAGACCATTGAACCTTCTTTGGCTTTGTAGGGCTACGTGGGGCTAGCCTATCAACGAGCTGCGGCATTGATGTGAGCTCACGACTGTTGAACCCCTGTCCCTGGTAAAGTCGCGTTCGGAGTCGAATCTTCAACCTTATAAACATTTTTGGTGTAAGACTCCTACCCACCTAGCCAACTGGCCTGAAGGGTAAGAGTCTTACACCCAAAATGTCTATAAGGTTGAGGGTTCGACTCCGGATGCGACTTTGCAAGGGACAGGGGTTCAACAATAATGAGCTCATGCCGATGCCGCAGCTTATTGACAAGCTGGCCCTGCAAAGCCAAAAGGGGTTCAACGGTTTTCGAGCCGGCCTCATACAAATCGTTCGAGGTTGACCGGTTCCGACCATTAACAATTATTATATAAAAAATGACCTTAAAATGTTTACAAGGTTTTTTCTTATTTATCCATGATATATACTTTCATTTTTTTGTTAACGTTTTTTGAAAGCTAACATCAAACATGATGGAGGTATGTCAGTAACTATAAAGATTAAATAGTATTTATATAGTTAGGATATTTATTGTTACAAAAAATAGACAACTTGTAGTAATCAATTTCTGCAATTGTTGAAATAAATACATAATTTATAGTCAACTTTTTCTAGACACTAGCTATCAGTTAAAAAATCAAGCAAACAAAATGTGGATTTCTGTAGGTTTGGGAGGAATAGGAAGAAGTGAATGTTTTTTTTTTTTTAAATGTGGTGGTATAGGAATGGTTATTTTGGTAGAGTTTTGGTATAAATGTTATCATATGACTTAAAATGAATTTGGGAATGTCTTTTATAGGAGTAAACCCTGACCGTTTAGTAGGTGGAGGGCTATTTGGATTTAGGGTTCATGCTCTTTAATCCTAGCCTAAGGATGGAAATCCGGGTTGGGGGGTCGGGTCGGACACAATACGAACACGACACAATAAATTTTTACATGACACGATAACTAAACGGATTGAATCTCTTCAACACGAACACGACATGATTCTTAATTGATCGACATGAAAACGACATGATTAACCCGTTTATTTACAAGTTGTTTATTGACCCGTTGATTACCTGTTTAGTGACCTGTTTAACCAACACATTATTAACTTGTTTGGTGATCATTTAACTGACATGAATAATGTCCTGTTTAGTCGATACGTTTAATGACCCGTTTATTGATTCGTTTAACTGACACGTTTAATGATCCATTCATGACATATTTAACGATAGTTAATACATTTAAATTTTAATATAGATCTAATAAGAAATAAAATTAAAATAAAGATACATAAGACTTAAAAAATACAATCATCCATAGATACAATCCAAACCATAAAAATACAAATATTCACAAAGATGATTATAAAACCATCATGCATATTTAAATATATATATATATATATATATATACTTGAGATGCCGATGGACAATGCTTGAGATGCCACGAACGTCGACTGGTGTGGAGATGACGGAGACGAAGAAGATTCGCAATCGATGTGGAGACGATGAACAATGCTTAAGATGCCACAATCGTCGACCTCATGACGGAGACGATCGAGATCCACAACCAATGTTGTTTGAGATGCAACGATCGTCGACCAGACGACGGAGACGAACAAGATCTGCGAACGATGTTGCTTGGGATGTTGTGACCGTTAACAAGACGATTGAGACGAACGAAATTCGTGATCGGTGTTGCTCGAGATGTCACGACCGTCGACAAAATGATAGAGACGAAAGAGATATGCGATCAACGTTGAGACGATGGAAATGCGTTGGGTGACTGGTGTGGCGGCGATGACTAGCATAAATGTTAATTGGTGTGGGTTGTGTAACCATGTGGTGTGTAGTCGTAGAGGTGGAGTCTGGAGTGGACTATGGAGAAGTGTGTGTGGGTGCGACAGCTGTAGGTGAAAATTGAAAAATGAAGTATGAAGACTTGTGTTGTGGTTAGATTAGGGTTTGAAGGGTATATATAGCTACCACCAAAATTATATGACTACCCCTCTAAAATGAAATTATTTTGTTACCCTTATTTAACAGGTCAACTTGTGACCTGTTAAATAGAACACAAACCCGACACGATAATCAAAAGAGTTAGACAGGTTGACCAATTTATTTACCCAACCCATTAATGCTCAACTCTAACCCGTAATAATCGTGTCAGTTTCGTGTAAACTCGTCACATCATATTCCAAATTGCCACCTCTAGCCTCCATTTATGTGGCGTGCTCATTTCATGTTTGAAGTGAAGTTTGTCAATTATGTCTAGCAACTAATAGACCTTGACTTGTTTTGTTCTTAGCTAACACATGGGTTCTAATGGGTTTGAATTTCATGTGGACCTTCCATTGTGCTTACATTTCATTCGCTTGCTAGTTTTTACCGGTGCATAGCTAGTCTAACATAAATAGATAAAAACTACCTACGCAAATTATGATATGCGTTGGTGTGAATTGAAACCCTATTCTCATAGAGGATGAAATGTATACAACTATATATGCTATGAGATGTTATATACCTTACCACTTTGATTTTATACATGCATTTTTAAAAATTTTAACTTTCACATATAATTTGATGATAGATAATGTTCATTTGATATGACAATATCTTAGATTTTATCAACAAACAGGGCAAGAGGAAGATTCAAGCGAAAAAAAAAGAAGGGAAAACTGTTGTTGAAGGAGATAAAGATTTTATCAACCGATTTGTTCTGCTTAAATGGGTGCTTGATAGAAGGCATTTCAATTTTAATGGTAAAAATTATATGTTTCCACCCATAATAGTTAGGCTACATTAATTTAATATTTTGATTTAATAAAATTACTTCAATATTTATCTGTCAATATACACTTCCTTCATTTTTTTTTTCTATTTTTAGATTAAATAAAAATGAACAAATAGATGTTAAAGTTACATTTTCGAGTTAAAATTTTAAGTTAATATAATGTAAAGCACCAATAATTTACTGTATTAATATTTTTTGCAATATAAAATAAGCGATTATGGAAACAATGATCAGGTTTAAATCAAATTAAAATAACTTTTAAAATTGACCTTCATATCTAACTGTTTATTTGTTTTCAGTCCTAGGGTCAAGACAATTGTTGATGTGGTATAACAATATCAAGTGAAAACTCAATTATCTTGACCTTAGATTGAAAACAAATAAATTGTTAGATGTCAAAATCAATTTTTAAAATAATTCTTTTAAGTGGTTTTAATCTAACCTATAAAAAAATTATAAAAAAAAATGCACTAAAGTGTTATTAATATGTGTTATATCTTTTTTGATAATCTAGAAATTACCAAAATTCGCTCAACGAATCTCACTTCGACATTAAAGTTCCTGTCAAAGTTACAATATCTGAACAGTTAAAAACTATGGTCTCTGTTTCTAAAAAAAAAAAAAATATTATGGTCTCTGTCTATGTAGGTATTTATGATAAAATTTGAACCCACACCTCATAGTGATAATTGTACCAATATCTTTAATATTTTAGGAAGCAATAAAAGTGGAAAATTTATGCACATATGTAGAGATTCTAAAATTTAGTGTTTTGTTACATAAAAGTAAGCATTCGGGTAGCTTTATTGATCGCTACAGGAAGAGATGGTCCTTGAAATCCAAGAGTGGAGAATATTAGATCTATTCAGCAATTTTAGCTGTCTCTTCCTTGAATTATGGTTTCGGCCATCTAATATAAACAAATCGATGCCCTATCGAACTTGGGATGTCAATTCAATGATAAACTTGCATCAGTTTCCTTTTTAATAGTAGATTCAATAAGTGCATCTTACATTCTTATAAAAAATAAGGTAAAATTTTCTCTTTTTCCTATATAAAGACAGTCTTTTCACCTATATGTGATCACGTTGTCTTATTTAAAGTTTCTCTTTAATCTGCATCCAATATATAATTTTATTTGATTTTAATTATAAAAAGAAATTGGTGCCCCTTTTTTTGTAATGAGGGGTTTCGTCCCATTGGTTTGAAAAAGTGACTACATCTTTTCAATGCTGGATCAATCACCTTAACATCTGGAAAGAGAAAGAAAGAAAGCAATTTAAATTTATTTATTTTTTTAGATTGGTCTGTTCCATTCCATCTGTCTACTGTCTTCCGTTTAATTGCTTCTTATTAAAAGGAAAATCAACTGTCTTCCATTCAGGAGCATGATAGCATCATTAGAAATGCTACTATCTAGAGTCTAGACTATTTTTTCCTGGTTTTCAATTGCTTTGAATGAATAAAATTTAATTTTTGAGGATACTAAATATACTTTTCCAATAATATACTTAGAATGATTTTTATCTTATTATAGGATGTATATTCATAACATTTAAAAAAATATATAGTATAACCATTACATGTTTTTTTCAAAAAAAAAAATATCTTGAGTCCAAATTACACACAAAACAAATTTAGTGTGTTTTCTTATTCGGTTTTTAAAATTTACTTTTAGTGGCCATTACCATAACGTCATGGCTATTTATCTTTACCCATTTGATTTATTAAAGGGGTCCAGTAGACAATCATATATGCATATAAATTAAAAATATGACGTAAATCTCACATTAAAAATATGAAATTAAATAAAAAATACATATACTAACAGACAATACAATACAATAAATTAAAATTTTACATTATAAAAATATCCGTCAATATATATACTACGCTTCGCAAAATCACGTAAAAAGTAATAATAATGAAAAATTAATAGTATCAAAACCATTGACAACCATCATAATGGATCTGAGTTGAGCTTTGTAAAATAGGCTAATTACAAGTCAACCGAAAGGGAAAAAATACTTGAAAATGGCCAAAAGAAAGATTAACATGGCATTGACACATTTAACAAACATTGTAATGGGTCTGAATGGAGTTAACGCCAAAAAGGTAACTCAAGAACGAAAAATTAAAAAATGGGTGGATAATGGCATCCAAGCAATTGACAAATATTGTAATACATCAAAGTCGAGCTCTGCCAACAGGTAACCTAAAAAAGACGAAAATGGTTGGCTAGTTAAAAGCCAACGTGGAAGGGGAAAAAAAAAATGAAAATGGCCCGAAAATAGGGGGTTAACCTCTGCATTAGAGCCTTTGACAAACCTGATAATGAGTCTGGGTTGAGTTCGCCAAGAAGAAAAATGAAAATGGGTAACTAATTAAAAGCCAAACTGAAACGAAAAAAGAAAAAAAAAATTGAAAATAGCCAAAAGTATGGTAAATACATCCATGCATACCACGATGGAATATATTAGTGTTTTTCGTTGTAAAAATATCCATCAATACGTGTTCTTTCTCAAAATAATGCAAAAAATAACCATGCATTATGAAAAATTAATATGATGCTTAAAAAAAAAAAGAAGGAAAATTAACATGATTCAAAAAGAAACTTTTATTTGAAGTTTGTCTTAAATTTTCAATCAAAGCGACATAACATTATATGGGGAGTCTAATTAAAAATTTCATCATAGAAATAGTGCAAAAATCTACATCCAATGCCTTTCATTATTTTGCAAAAATTAACTTTCAATGGCTTCCGATGCCTTCCATTGTTGTCAAAGGATCTTGTGCAGACAAAGTCATCATAGAATCCACGTATCCAACACAAGGAGAAGGTGACAAGTCATCCCCGAGATTTATTCATTTGTCTTCAAAGTTGATTTGGCACAGCTTTTCGAACATCATAAGATCAATGTGATTGAATATGCATTTCTCTCCCCGTGATTAGGCTGTGTTGTTCACGCTCCCTTCATGCGTGTGGGACTGGCACTGCAATATGTAAGCACTCGAATGGACTTTCTTTCCAGCCAAACAGAAACTGCAGCATTCCTTCGTTGTACCACGACGAAGCCGCAGCCAATAGGATCGCACCACCTAAGGCCCATGACTTTTTTTTTTTTTTGAAACCACCAAAGGCCCCCAAGGGTTACGATATCTTAGAGGCTAAATTTTAATTTGTCTACCAAGTGTCCTCGAGGGCACTAGCTTTGAGATCAACGGTAGGGATCACTTTTATTTATAAAATAAATTACTTATAATTTAATTTATGATACAATTTACTTAAAAAATAAATAACTAAATATTCAATGAATTAGCTATTTAAAGAATCAATTAATTAGAAAAAATAAGAAAAATGTGCTTTGTAAATTTTGAGTGGTTATTTTAAATTATAAAAAGGGATATAGCTATTAAAATTTAATATACTTTTATGACATTTTTTTTAGCATTATGTTTATTTTCCAGCCTTTTTTTTTTTTTTTAGTTTTTTTCTCCCTTTTCTTTATTTTATTTTTTCCTGTTTCTACCATCTTCTTGATCCACATTTTTCAGATTTCCTTTTATTATTACTTTTAAATTAATTTTTTTAACCTGATATATAAATTATAAAAAATAAAAATAATTATTTAATTGAGTTTAAAAAATAAATATCAATAAAAATAAAAAATAAAAACCAAGATTTAAAAATAAATAAAGAGTCGATGATATACATCCTTTACCATTGGAGCCTTCTCTGACATTGGTCGAAGTCACCAAAGAAGGTTGGTCCTCCTTCAGTGATGGAGGAGGGAAACGTGGCTCCTTGAACAAATTTAAGAGTCGACTGGCTTCTCTAACATCGGAGAAGGCCAGTTCTTCCTTTGGCAGTGTCGACAATAGAATCAATGTTGTCGAAGAAGAAATCGATCTCCTCCGACATTGGAGTAGCTATTCGACTCGTCTCTAAATGATGGAGGAGGAGATCTTGTCTCCCTCACTGCTAGAGGAAGACGGACCTTCTTTGGTGATTTCAACAGTAGTTGAAGTAGGTGTAAGTGATAGCGAACGATTCTATTGTCAGAGGTAACCACTGTTTTTCTAATTTGATTAATTAATATAAAATTATTTAAATAAAAAAAAAGAATAATTTATTTTGAATTATAAATTTTTCAGTTTTTAAGACTTATTATTTTTAAGATTTATTAGAATGTAAGAATATTATTGACTTTTTATTAAAATAAAGTGGGTAGTGTGAAAATTTTAATGGTTAGACATTAGCTTCCCAATAATCAACTTTCAAATCTCCCGATCAACGTCTCAAAAGCTTATTATTATTATTATTATTATTATATGATACTGAAATTTCTATTTTTTATTTTTAATATTAACTTTTTTTTGTAAATATTGTGTGAAATAACATATAAAAAGTGAGTTTTAAAAATATCTCAAATAACTGAAAATGAGTTTTTAAGCACTATCCGTGTTCATAGATCAAGTTGTGCATAAATAAAAATAATCTGAGAATGAAAGTTGTGAAACATGGTGCTTTGTTTTTAACGAGAACTATAGTTTGTAGGTACCGAGTACTGACGTGTTAAAAAAAAAAAAAAAAAAAAAAGAAAGAAAGAAAGAGAGAGAAAGCCCTATTTCAAGTTGATGTATTCAAAACTCGCTCTTTTTACTGAAAACAATATTTACTTTTAACATGTACCTTAGAATTTACAATGTCAAAACTTAAAATTTTACGTTCACTACTACCGTAGCAATTCCCTCTTGTTTTTTTGTTTTTTTTTTAAGGACGAAATCAGAAGTGACGTCAGCAAAAACGCCACATCGGTCCGAAGTCAGGACACATAATAATTGAGTCGAAATATGCCACCCACTAAAGCTGCATTACCATGGGTACCTACCCACTACCGAGCAGTTATTCTCTCATCGATCTCGCCGTACAGTTCAATCACACTCAAATATCTCACGTCCGATTCCGTGGACCCCTGTGTATACATCGGACGGCCAAGATGATCCCATTTGTGACGCACTGGGGTCCACCATCACTGTTCTTTTGCTGGAATTATTGAACATTGGAGGTTATGAAAAGAAACATTTGAAGTGGTTGGTGATGTCAGAAAAGTGTGTCAATGAATTAATATTAACCGATTATTATAAAATAATTAAAAATATTTGAATTTTTTTTTGAATTGCCGACATTCAATCAGGTTGTTATTGAAAATAACTTGGATAAAACTGTAGAGTACAATCTATATTTTTACTCTCAGAAAATATTGGAGGTTGTGAAAAAAACATTTGAAGTGATTGTCAGAAAAGTGTGTCAATTAATTAATATTAACCTAATACTATAAAACAATTAAAAATATTTGAATTGTTTGACATTAAATTACTATTATTGAAAATAATTGAGATAGGAGCTGTAAAATATAATCTATATATTTACCCTCAGAAAACATGGGAGGCTATGAAAAGAAACATTTGAAGTGGTGGGCAATGTCATAAAAGTGTGTCAATTAATTAATATTAATATAATATTATAAAATAATTAAAAATATTTGAATTTTTTTAATTACTTATATTAAATCATATTATTATTAAAAATAATTGAGATAGAACTATAAAATATAATATACATATTTACTTTCAAAAAAGAGAGGAAACTATTCATATAAAGTTAAAAAAATTATTCATATTATGATGAAAAGGATCAATAAAATCTATCTCTTCAAGATATATGACAAGTGGACACAACCTTACCATTTACCAAACCATTTTGCTCAAAGCATTTGAATATTTAGAAACGTTTTGTTAGCTATAATATTATAAGAAAGCAAACAACTAATAATTTGCTTAATTATTCGTTCTCACTTTGTATATGCCCAAAAACGGGATGAACTTATGGCTAATGTCAATTAATTAAGTAATTGCATCCTACCTAGCAACCTTCCATAAAAACGCAACGAATGATGCAATCGAGAATCTAAACTGCAACCACTGTCTAGTTGCTGGTCATTATTATCGCCGTCGCAGCAGCATACCGCCGTAATCCAAACCATCAGCAAAGCTGCTGCTGCCACCACGACCAAGGATGTGACACCAGCCAGCCCTTCTCGATCGTCTAGGGGCTCTGTCTGTATCCATCTGGCCTGCCACGTTTACTCGAACCAACATGGTTGGTTGAGTGGGACGACTTTGTGGAGTGACAAAGACATGGTTATCGTTTTGATTGTGATAACCAAATTTCCCCATCCGAAAACAGACTGCTTTCTCTCCCTCTTTAATTTCCTAATTAAGGCATTAATTTCAGCATCAACTTCATTAGCTCCCCGCAGCTAGGGAAAGGTTCAGCCTAAATTAACGCAAAACTAAATAGTCTTGGATCACTTGTCTGTATATATTTATGAATCAGAAATTAAATGGTAGTCAAAGGAGTTGTAGTTGTCAACCCTTTTATTGGATCAACCTTTCTAGCAAATGTCAATCTATCTTAATCTAAGCATGCGATATGTGTACTGTAGTTATAGCAGATGATGTAAACCAGTTTCACAATCTTATATCAATACGTATGGATTTAAAGAGTTTGTTTGATTACACTTAGTCAACGGAAAGACTTTATGTTATCTTTACATATTAGTGAGAAAGCATTGCATTTGTCTTTATAATTTAGACTTTATTTTACGATCTTATGTTAATAGAATTAATTTTTCGCTAAGGATAGAGCTTAGTAAGTCTTCTAATTAGGTATAATTTCATGAATTTATTTATTTATTTTTGAGAGAATCATGAATTTATCTTATACCGTCAAAATTATATCACATTATGTGGCATAAGTTACTCATATCTATATACTCCTCGTGTTGTGATGTGACTAGATTATATAGATTTACAATGACGGGTAAACTAGGTGCACTTAAGCTTCTCTTTTGGAAAATTACACTTTTTCACCATTGAATTTTAAAGGAAGGTTGTTTCAAAAAAAAAAACAATTCTGAGTTAGGTTAATTTTTTCTTACCGTTGAAGTACTTGTATGAAGTGATTATGACTTGAGAGGTGGGATATATTGATTGACTAGATTAGTGGCATCTTATATGAAGTGATTATGACCTGTTTTAGATTTCAAGCAGACTAGACTATCTTACATGTCTGTTCCTTAGAATTTCGTACTGGTAGAGTTAGGTCACCTTTCATATAAAGAGTTATTTCTCCCACCAGCGCAAAGAGACAAAAAGCTTAATAAAAGAAATTAATTTCTCTTGTATCAGCAAAAAAAAAAAAATAATAACAATCGTTTATCTTGTTCTCGTTCCATAAGCAACAGGCATCAATATCCAATACCTTTAGGCATGCAATAAACTTAAGCCAACTGTTCCTCTTTATCTATTCTGTTGCTTTTCTCACCTTTGGTCATTATCTAAGAGTAACAGAGTGCTCGAGTGTAATAGTTTAAGTTTGTACGTTGTATTATCCGGCGACGTAAATTTTATTCTATTCTCTATCTATTAATTCAAATTTGTAATTTTAAATTATAAGAAATATCTAACAAATATCAACGATGGAAGACAAAATTTCAAAAATTATAGTAATTAAGGGAACAAAACAATTAGACATTTTTGCATATTAATGTCTCTCATGATTATAAATAGAGCAAAATACACAAAACCCCCTCAGGTAAGACCTAAATACAGTTATAGTCAAAGATTGAGTTTAATAACACAATAACCCCAGTTTAACGGTCAAAATGTGTTAAAATTGACGGTCAACTTTAATTTAAAGTGTAAAGACGTAAATACCCTCCATTTTTAAAATTAATTTTTTTTCTTTTAAAATTTAAAACTCTCTGCAACAACCATCTTCATCTTCATCCAGTTCATCTTCATCCAGAAGGTGCAACAACCATCTTCATCTTCATCCAGTTCATCTTCATCCAGAAGGTTATGAAGGTTTCTACTCATCCAGAAACCTTCATCTCCCAAACATCAATCTGCATCCAGATATAAATGGCCACTACATACAAAAACCCACATCAATATGTAAAAACCCAAACATATTATTAATCATCTGCAAAAATCCAAACACATTATCAATCATCTTCTTCAAACCAGATAAACTCATCCAGATATCATCTTCAAACACATCCAGACATCATCTTCAAACAGATCTGGGTTCGAACCCAGACGAACCCAGATCTGGGTTCGAACCCAGACGAACCCAGATCTGGGTTCGGGGAACCACGATAGGTTCGACGAACCACGCCGAACCCAGATCTGGGTTCGACGAACCACGTCGAACCCAGGTCTGGGTTCGTCGAACCACGACGGGTTCGACGAACCCAGATCGATCTGGGTTCGTCATTAGGAACCCAGATCGATCTGGGTTCGTCATTGGGAACCCAGACGTCTGGGTTCGTCGTCGTGAACCCAGATCTGATCTGGGTTCGCGACGACGAACCCAGATCAGATCTGGGTTCGCGTCGTGCGAACCCAGATCTGATCTGGGTTCCACGAACCCAAATCAGGAAGAAGAAGAAGAAGAAGAAGAAGAAGAAGAAGAAGAAGGCGGTGGAGATCAGGTCGAGGCAGAGAAGAAAAAGAGAAGAAGAAGAAGAAGAAGAAGGTGGTGGAGATCAGTGGAGAGAGGCAAGGATGTGGGAGTGACAGATTAGAGTTTTGGGAAAAAGAGGAGAAGAAGAAGAAGAAGAAGAAGAAGAAGGTGGTGGAGATCAGTGGAGAGAGGCGAGGATGTGGGAGTGACAGAGAGAGAGTTTTGGAAAAATGATTTTAATAATTTTTATTATTAGTAAATGACGAAATTACCCTTGATCAATCCAGAGTTACCTAACAGATACTGTTAACTCGGGGGTATTGTGTCATTAAACCTAATCTTTAACTATAGCTGATTTAGGTCTTACCCGAGAGGGGTTTTGTGTATTTTGCTCTTATAAATAATTTACATGCATAGCACATTACTACTGGTTCTTTTGTTATTTTAATAACTTACATGAACGAAAATATCTGACAAGACCTGAGGAGAATGTGGGTCATCAGTCATGAAATTGATTAAATATTTTTTATATACTTTTGGTTATATCGCGAACAGCCTTTGTCGTCCTTTTTGTTCGTCCATCCAGATGGCACTCTATTACCAGTCGCCCTGGACTATTCATCGTCGCATCAACTTTTGAGCTGGCCCCAAAAATAATATATATTACGTGATTTTATTATAATTACCTAAAAATTAATACGTTCACTTTTTGATTGGGCCAGCTGATGAGTGATGACATGATCGTATTCGTATGGCTTCTTGAAGAAGAGATACCTTCATATGACTTTTAGTGGTTTCTTGTTTAATTGAACTACAAAATCAATTTTTATTTCTGACCAATCAAATAATTGTAATCTCATCACCTGTGAGTGATAATGGTTTTTGTTCAAAATATTGGACTTTTTTTGTTTTTATTGGTGATTTGGTTCTCCTCTGACCATTCATAATGTTGATAAGAAAAAGGCATGCATCCATGAGTCGTGCATTCTATATTATAACAGATTGGCTTTGGACCCATTTGAGTTCTTGAAATTTTTGAAATCATTATGATATATACTAGCTAGAAGGAATTTGCTTTACTTGAATATTATTCAATATATATAAAGAAATCATTGGTATCTTATCTAATTTGTTTATCTTCTGTATATTCCTTCAACGTGGTGGTCATAGAAATATCGCTCTTTCTATTAGTAGAAGGTATTAGTCTATATCCAAAATGTCCTTGTCAAATTTAGTGAAAAGTTGCATACTATCTAAGACATTTGATTTTGTCTGTTAATCCTCAATTAATTTAAGATAAGAAAACACAAAAGCACGGCTGTGGGTTGATTATTTTATTTTGGTCTTCCCATATATAGCTAGAAGGTTGGCCATTTTACATGATTTAAGCATCTGCATCCAATGAGAATCCAACACAGCGATATACATATTAAATTGAACAGAACAATAGGGCTGGACATCGGAAACCCCAGTCTCAATGCTGTAAATAATTTGATCTTAGCCTAAGTTGGAAATCATTGATGGGATTTGATTTGAACACGTGTTGATGTGGTCACTAGGGTTCAGTAGCTTTTCTTAATCCAAGAAAGGACTAGAAGACCACCGTTTTTTAATTTTAACCTTTTTTTTTTTTTTTTGTACATAAGATAAGTACATATGATATGTCCTGGATAACTATCAATCAGACTTTTTTTATTAGAATGTTGAGGCACAACTAAAATTATATATATCTCCTAAAAATGAGAGAGAGAGAGAGGCTCTCATACGAGAGGAAAAAATAATCTAAAAATTACTTATATATATTAGCGAGAAGATACATGCTCGAACTTATGATCTTGAAAATAAAGCATGGGTGTTGGGTGGCAACCACTAAGTCACACCATCAATTGCATAAGACCGTTGATTTTGTGGCAACTAGAAAAATGTTAACAAGATATACTTTTTTACAAAAACAAATACTGATATTCAATAAATTATAAATATCTATCAAAACATACAAAAAACACATTATTTATACTGTTTAGATATAGATAAAAAATAATTATTTTCATAATAAAGGAAGTGATTTATCCATACAAATTACCTATAATATGCATTTGATGAAATTGAATCCTTAAATTTTTTGGAATGTCATGATACACGATCTTTTGTACCAAAAGATGGAGCATTCTTCTTGAAAATATCCTGTTATCCGCTGATGCCATATTGAGTTAGACTTACGATTAAACCAAGGCCTCTTTTCATGAAAACCCTAATCCTAAGGTAGTCGCGTTGTGCGTGAGCACTTTTTCTATAATGGAAAAAACAGTTTACCAAGCAAAGTTACGAGGCACAAAGCACATGTTATCATGTATATATTTAAATGGGTCATCATTCAAATTTTTGTGCATGAAGTAGTAGAGATCATTATTTAATTGTGCGATCTAGCTAGATCCCACTCTGCTTTATGTTAAACTGTAGATGGGATTTGGTTAGTATTGTCAATAATAGTCACACGGAATTTTTTTTTTTTTTAGCTTAATTACATCTATTAAGATTAGGATAAGAACCACTGTAATAGGTATTATGGTGCGACCAAGATCACAGATCTCCATTCAAGAAAAAAATTATCTTTACCGCCTTGAAAGACTTATCTGTAATTTATCCACTCACATAAGAGGTATCTAGCAGAAATTATCCACATTATGACGGACAACACTCAAACCTACGCACTCACATGGGTTGCAAGTGGTGTTATGCCATCTTGACACAATAACTTGGAGTCACATAGAAAGTTGTTCATTTATGCTTAAATATTTCAAATTACTAATTTAGCAATGGAGTTCGCATTATATGCATGTAAAAGAATTGAACTTTTGAGATATAAGAAAACGAAAGAATGATTTTAAGTGAAATTAAGTGGGGGATTAACATAAAAAACATCAAAGGTTAAGTATTATATGTCATGATATCATGCACAACTGTTTAATACTTAGGAATGGATAAAGAGGATTTCATCAAGTAGTTCTCAAATGTTAAATGATGCAATTTCGATATTATTTTTTAAATTAAGATCTAGCTATGCCAAGGGTCCGCGTTCACTTCACTATTTTGTTTTTGACTTAAAAAGGCCATAATTTAGTTCATAAATTGCTGTACACTGGTCTCATGAATGTGACAACTGGTGGACTCAATGAGAATTAATTTTTTTTTTCTTAAATACAATAAGAATTAATTTTAGAAATGGTACTTAACAAATAATAATAATATTAACAACTAGAACCAAAGTAAATATCATTTTAATTTGTTTTGTTGATAAAATGAGAGAGTTTATTTAAGATAGAACAAATAATACACCTAGCCACTAATTAATTAGGGGGATAACTGTGGGTAGTATAACTCTTTAAAAAATTCTAATTAAAAGCATGAGAAGGAAAAAATAAATAAAAAATAGGAAACACAACATCATATATATACACATACACACTTTGGATGAATTTTTATATTTTGAAATAATACTTGCTCATTAAACAAAAAAAGAAACATTGTCATAATTAATAGCTTTATAATCTCGATGCAATTAATTTTAAGTTTGGGATTTTAGAGTCCATTAATTAAAATTTTTAAGTCTAACTTAAATTTATTAGAAACAACAGTAATAAAAAGAATGATAATAATCTAATAACAAGGAAAAAAAAGAAAGAAATAAGTAAACTCTCTAGCTCGTATTACATAAATGCGAATTAGTAGAAGAGAAAAAAAGGGTAAAATAAATTAAAAGAAAAAAAAGGAGAATAATAGAAAAATGTGAATGAAAATGGGAAATTATATTATGTTAGGAAAAACCTATAATTTTTTTTTTTTCAAAGAAATGAGTTTAAATTTTTTTTTTTTAAATGTTTAAAATGTTAATGCGTCTGTCAGTGGTTTTAATTTGCAATAAATCAATGGATATATACATCTTCTCAATAAGACATAAGCTCATGCAACTATGTAAGCATGCATTAATCTTTAGTCCAAAAACATTTAATCTTATGAACCCAATAGTTTATATTATTATTTCAATAATCAATCCACAATTTTTCTTATTATGAAATAACAAATATAATACTTATATTCACTTTTTCAATCATTACATGCATCAAAATATTTTTGAAATGTAATTCTAAAATAATAGAGTTATTTTTATAATTTCAATCAAATCTTGAAGTGAGCTTATGATTGTTTTTCCATTAATTACAATTACTCATTGAAGGTATACATATATTCAATATAGAAATATTTCGTTCATTTATTTTTTATAGACCTTCATTTACTGACCAAGATAGTTGGCAATAATTTTCAGAATACAGGAGCCAATATTTTCTTTATTTAGTTATAACCATGGGCCTGACATTGCTCGATTCTACACATAAGCAAATCTGAAACCCAAGTCTTGCCCCACCTTTAACTCGGGAGGCCACCAAACACACCAAATTCTGGGAATTCTATGGTTTTTAGAGGCTTATTCTTTTGTACGACGAGACTCTAATGTTGACAATCTTTGGTCGCCAATTGAAGTCAGTTAGCTTGATTAGTGTCGATTATATATGGTGGAAATGGAAAGGACAAAGAGGAGAAATAGGAGAGAATTGCAAACATGGTTATTTTGGAACTCTGGTGGAGACATAATTATTAATTTATTATGATGTTCACATTTCACATCTTACTATTCAACCGAAATCAGTTATTGGTAAAATACAAGTTTTAGAAGTTGATGGATGGATTACAATTATTCAACAGTAATTCTTGAATTCTATATAGACAATATTAATTCATTAAATTGGATCAAACAAACTGGGATAATTTTACAGGACATCCATGAATTTATATATCTACAACGCTGCATTTGAAGAGAAAATTTTTTATGGGACAATGTTATCGTATCACCTGTATACAATCGTTTAATTAAAATATCATATGTGGTAAACTAACTAAATATGATTGAATGATATAAAAGTAAATTTTAATAAATTACTACATAATTGTATTTGATTCTATGTTTTTTTTTTTTTTTTTTTTTTCTGGACATAAATTCTATGGGTGGTTTGCACTTCTATCAGGCAAGTGTTTCTCGCAATTGATAAAATCCGTTCTCGATATATTAATTGATACTGTAAGCAAAGTTTAGAAGTAAAAAAAAAATCCATATTACCATTATTTTCTTTCAGATAATAATAAAAAAAAAAATTAATTACAAGAACCAAATATTTATTTGGTTAATTTCTCAAAAAAAAAATTATTTGCTTATATATTTAACTACATTAAAAACATAAAAAAACAAAAAAAAAAACAAAAGCACAAACACAAATATGTTAATATTAGATTAGTTTAGTAGGGCCCAATCTATTAATAATAACTTAATTGCGAGCTTAATAGATATGGACCCAACCAAGAGCCTTTGACCTACTAATGTTTTTGTTGAAACGAAAGCTTCACTAACAACAAGAAGAAAGGATACATGCTTTGATGACCTCATTTGAGGACAAGGCAAAAAAGACTAGCTTATATGTAGCGATTTTCATTTTTAGAAATGACTTAGACACTTAACAACACCAACCTCGTTACACAATGCCTTAATATCAGAAACAACAAAACAATCACCACCCCACTACTCAACAGCAAAATTCACCTCCACAACTGCATTAACAGCATCAACTTCCATGTCTTTCAGGTTTAGAAGACTTCGCTGCTGAAGTAGAATGGAACTCATTCAGCAGTTCCAGGGCCCAGCCTGCAATCTCATTCAGCTATCTTCTTGTTCGCAATAAAAGTTGACGATACTTCCACCCCACTAAAGTTTTCGTGCATACATCTCATTGAATATTATTTTAAATTATAATTCAAATAAATTTATAAATAAACGTCATCGGATTTTTGTGTAAATTAGGATTTTTAGAAAACTCTTTTAAGTGTATATACAGTTCTACAGAGGAGTAAACATCTGATCGTCTAGAAGTTTTCCTTTTGTGTGGTCGTCGTGGTCTCATTAAAGCAAAACTTTTACTTTTCTCTACTCAAAATACTACAAACCAAATGCTTCCAATCTAATCCCACTCTACCAACATTTTGACAAATTTTTTTAACGTTTAAAATGCTTCTGATCTAACGCCACTATAGATTATAGTATTTTCACTAAGCCCAACCCACACTTCCATCATGCAATGTCAACGGTTGTTTTTCGGGACGATGTAACGTTTGTTGTGCTAATTGAAATTAGTCAAATTTAGTTTCGCTCAAGCTGGATAATCAATTTAACCGCAACAGCCTTCTATTTTTTTTTAAAAAAAAATGTAATTTTCTTAATTTTTTTAATCATCCTTTCATTTTCAAACTAGCCTTAAGAAATTAACAATTCGAAAGTAAATGCAGAAACCCTGACGATGGGAAGATTTTGATGTTACTTACCAAACCGCCGTTATAAAGTTCCTCCCAAAATTCACGTGTTTTTGCTAGCTTCAGAAGTGATCCACCTCATAAACAGGTGAACATACCATAAAAACATCAATTAGACAAAAAAAAAAGAAAAAAAGAGAGAGACAGGAAATACGAAATTACAAATGAAAGAACGGCTGAGAATTTGTAGCCCATTTAATTATTTCCGCACAAGTGATGACACAAGGAGTATCACCTCTCTTTCTTTCTTAATCCTTGCAGAAGAGGCAAAATTACATCCATGTTAGTTATTAGGATAAGTATTAAGATCAAACCACATTATACACACTACCAGCACTGTTACTCTGCGATACCTGCCAGTCAATTGTCCAATTTAATTCCTACCACTGACCAAAACAGGAAAGCAGTGTAGCTGCATAAATCAGGCCCATCCATCCTTTAATCTCTTGGGTCCTAATCAGGCTTCCACACAGGCAGGTTCAAATCCATGCCACAAATGTGCGTCTTTATGGCATGGCACGTCTGACAGAAGCTGGTGTTTGTCTGTCAAATCTGTCAATGCTACATTCTCTTTGACCAGACTCCTTTTCTCTTCGTTAATGTTCTTTGAACATGCCTAAGAGCCAAGTGAACAACATCTGAGAAAAAAACCACAGAGAAAACACAACAAAAATTTCCCAACATATTCTTCTGTCTATTGCCACTTCTAACCATCTCATCAGCTACCTGTTCCGAGCATGCTGTGGGGGAAATGTAGGCATGAATTCCTTGGATTTGGGGAGAGGAACCTCATGAAACCAATCATGATTGAGAGCATCATCTGCTGTTATTCGCTGCATAAGCAACATAATTTGTGGTAAGATTATAAAAAGCTTTGCAATTTCAAAACTACCACGTCATATCCAAATTAAGTTTCAGAGGTTTACGCTAGTAAACAATTACCTTGTCTGGGTCGTAAGTCAGAAGTTTGTTCAACAAGTCATATCCTGACTCAGATAGGACAGGTGATCCAGTGAAAGATGTGGCAGGAAACCTCTTTCGCAACAGATTGTACCTATTTAAAAAAGAAAAACAGAGAAACCAATTATTTTAGAACTATACAGTACTGAGAGAGAACTTTCCAATATGATAAGAAAAACTGACAGTATTTAGCTAGAAGCACGTTATTACGAAAACAACTAGATCAAAGCTAAAGATTGCATAAAGAGATTCTTACGGTTGTTTAACAAAATTAGCTTTGGCACCCGGCAATTCAGAAAACCCAGGCCAAATTGTTTCCGTTGGTGTGCCAAGCGTTTTGAAGATCTGCAAATTTTTAGAGACATTAATCAGTGAAAAGGTCATGAGACGCAGAAAATAACCCACAAGCATAAGTGAATCAATAACTACCTTGTCAATCTGCTCTACTTCTCTTTTCCCATCAAAAAGTGGTTTCTTGGCTAACAGTTCAGCCATTATACAACCCACCGACCACATGTCAACTGCCGTTGAATACTTCTTCATTCCTAGCAAAAGTTCAGGAGCTCTGCAACATAGATATCACAAAACTACAGGAGATTAGCATGCTGTTACAAACCATTTTTTGGGGGAAGAAAATCAAAGAACAAAATCATCTAAAGCTTCACCAGGTTAAGGCTATAACATTAAGAAACTAGGCTGATGAGAATAAAAAGTCACTTCAAACAATAAAAGATATATGTTCAATTACTGATATGGTGAACTCCAGGACCACATATATCAACAATGTATACCAAACCAGATAGAAAAATAGTAATAATCATAAAGAAGAAAATAAATTAAACAACCCTTCTTGAACCCCAAAGCCTGGTAAAAATGATGGAAAATGAAGTTCTAAAATAGAAGATAATGGGAAACATGCTACTATTGGTCTAACTGCCAGGTGATGCTATATTGTGAGAAAATTAAATTGCTTTGACCAACTTCAACTAAATTTAGAAATGCCAAGTCCTAACAAATCACCCCATGAAACATCTTATTGTTTCTTAAATTATCATTACAAAAGAAGTAGATGAAATTCATCTTACCTATACCATAGGGTGACCACCAACGTTGTATATGACTTCAACGGGTTTCCATACTGGCGTGACATCCCGAAGTCGCAAATTTTCAACTCACCCTGGTTGTTCAATAGAAGATTTGATGTCTTCAAATCTCTGTGAAACACCCAATTATCATGAAGATACTTGACTCCTTCCAAAAGCTGTAGCATCAAGCATTTGACTTCACTAGTGCTAAAAGGCTGCTTCATTGACTCCATGAGCCCTTTGAGGTCGTGTTCCATGTACTCCATAACCATAAAAACTTTATTGAGGTTGTTATCATGCATAACAACTTCTTTGACATTTACAATTGAAGGGTGATTAAAAGACAGAAGAATGTTGATTTCCCTTAAGGATGAAAGAGGGAAACCATATTCTGAATGTTCTGCACTACTTCCTACATTCATCTTCACCTCTTTCAAGGCCACAATTTCTCCCGTCATCTTATCCCTGGCTCTATGCACGATACCGTAAGTGCCTTCACTAATTTTGTTGAGTCTCTCAAATTCAGAAAGGCATCTACAACAGTTAAGCATGCTCTTACTTCTTCTTTCTGGGACAGCAACCTCATCAGGTGACTTGTCAATATCCATGACGTCATCCTCCGACTCACTTCCAATATATTCATCTTTACTGGAACACACTACATTTGATCTGGCACTATCTTCCGAGCTTTCTCTACAAAATTCCCCACTCTCAGGCGTTGAACTCTTCAGAGACTGTCCCCTTTCAGATGTATCATCATCATCACCAGATGGAGATGCATCCCTCTGAGTGTCGCTATCATATGCCCAACGTGATGCCAGTATACTATGCGATTGAACCAGTTCTTCCTCCAAATGAGCCTGATCCAAGCCATCAACCGCAGTTTCATGGGGCAATGAAGCAGACAAACCCACTGGAGAGATGGGAAATGTAGTTCCCACGAACCCACAACCCACAACAGGCTTCTCTGATTTATTCTCCAATCCTTCAACTTGATTCTCCAGAACAGAATCTTTTGCAGCACCCCCATCAGAATCAACAGCAGATACCTCTCTAGCTGAGCCATCTGCAAACTTACTATATGTGAAGGAACTAGTAGGTATGATTCTGTTCTTGGACGAAATTCTCACCTCCTTCTCTTCTAAGTCCCATATGATGGGCGAAAACTTCCTTTTTTTCTCAGGAGGCAACTGAACCTCATCTTCACTCTTCGAAACTCCACCATTCTCAACACATGGTGCATCATCAAACCCAGCTTCACTTCTTCTAGAACCAAATTTTTGCCCATCAGACAAAAACTGGCACCCATTGGTATTCTGACAACCACGACCAACACGACTCAATTTGGCATCACGAATACCGTTTTTGTAATGGACAACTTCCCCTTCTTTTTTGAAGTATCCATAAGCAGAATACTCTCTCCTCCTGGGAACATCAACTCTCCCTGCCGCCATATTATTAACAACCACAACTCTCCTCAATCAAAAATCAAACTCAGCAAACACAACTCAGCAAACACAAATAACAGACAAACAGAAAACACAGATCAACTCCAAACCATAACCCTCACAAATCCAACAATACAGGTATCTGAGTTTTTTTTTTTTTTTAATCTTTCTTGTAAAAAACCCTAATCAAGTCCAACAACAATACTAGTGTAACCAAACCCTAGAAAGTAAAAATACAAATCAAGAACAGAAATCAAACAAGCATATGAAGATAAATAAAAAAAGGGGAAAACCAAAGAACAAAAGCAAAATGGAAACCCTAGAAGTTGAAATCGATTGCTTACGGCCGTCTCTCCTGGGTAATTCACAGGTAATCAAAAACCTTACCGGAGAGAGCAGAGAGATTGAGGGAGATAAAACAAGAAGGCGATTTGGAATCCGCGTCAAGTCTCCCCTCTTGATTTTGAGCGTTAACTCGTGGTGTGTGGACTGGGGATGTTTATAGTTACACGCCTCTTAAAGTCGGTTTACAATTGATGGTCAGGATTTTTTATTTTTTTGGAGAATAATGGACCGGATTTTTTTCTTTTTAATGTTTCTGCCGCCTTCCTTTGACTCTCCGTGGGTAACTTCGTTGAACCTGTGTTTTTAAATCAAAAATATAATACAATTTAAAATGTTATAATATGTTTTTCCTAATTTAACCTTCTTAATTAAATTAAATTATCATACGGGTTACTTTAGGAATAGGGAAGTCTTATAGTTTATAATTTATAATTAAAGTATTTATCAATCAATAATTAACATGTATGAATTTATAATTACATTTGTATCGGTAAAGGCTGTTGCTTTTCCTATACGAACAATGGTTCTTGGTTTCTTTCTTCAACAAAATTTATTGTTTTTATCTTTATTTTTAATTAATAAACATGTTCAAAAGGATTAATATTCATTGAGTCCTTACTTTAGATTTTTCCAATTATTTAAATTAATTTAGGATTTTGAAATTGATGTCATGGTCTCATGGTGTAGATGTAAGGATACGAGGGCTATACCATTGATTAATTTCATCTCATCCCATAATTTAATGTTATTAAAAAGTATACTTAATTACAATAACATATCGTATTTTTTTTTCATTTTTCGTCTGAAGATTGAATAGTATTGTTGAAGACTGAAAACTGAATAGTGATTAAAACCTGAAATCTGAATGACATATTTGTTTTTTTTTTTTCTTATCTCTGAATGTTTAGTAATTTTATTTGGTTTTGAAAGTTAAAATTGACCGAAAACTAGTAATTTGACATTTATATTATTTTACTATTAATTATTATATAACTGGATTTAATATATTACAAACAACTATAATAAAATATTTAGTAAATACTAAAACATTTTGATGTATATATTAATAATATTTTTATTCATAATTAAAATATGATTAATTATTATAGTTATGTATTTTTTAAAATTATATGTATATGAATATATTATTATAGTAAAGTAAATTAAATTTATATATATAAATAAAAATAAACAAAATGACTATTGTCATGTATTTAAATACAAATAATATAAAAAATTAAAGGAATATGCATAATGTAAAATTATGATAAATTTAAAAATATGTTATTTTGAGAATGATAAATTTGGATAATATATTTAAAAAATCATTATGTGATTTGATATTTAGTTAAAAATAAAAAATTATATTTTTTCTTTAAATAATTTTTTGATGATTTTAAGTAGTTTTATCACTTAAAAAATTACTTAATATATATAATTTAGATCCATTAAATAAAAAATGAACCTTAACGTTGAACAAATCATGTTAATTGTTGCAACCCATGCGAGCACTGATTGTACATCCCATTTAATTAATGTTTGATTTTGAAAAAAAGTAAAAACAAAACGCCTTTTTTTTTTTTAATCAAAAAAATAAAAGTCTCATTTTTTAACTTGAAAAGGTTTTATTAATTATTGGGGTGATCATGAAGAAGATAAGAATAACAGATAATCATATAAAATCAAAATTATCAGGACTTTTAAGATTACAAAGAATTCATAGCAGAAAAAATACAATAAACAATAAACATTTGTTATTGAGGCTCGTAATAACTACGGTATCTTTAAAATAAATTTGTTGCTTATTCTCTGAGTTGTTCAACGTTTGTTTTCCAGGACATAATAACATAAACCAGATATCATATGGCGATGAAATCTTATTACTAGAAATAGTGTTTGAGATAAATTAAAATGAAAAATAAAATCGTTTCAGTTATCTCTGAATAACTAGAAATTATGTAAATTTAAAGTCTCCATATGAACGCTTACAAAACTGATTTTAAATCAACTATTAAACTAATTAACGGTTATGTTTGAAAATTCAAATTTTCATTTAACACCGACTGTTATAATTTAAATAGTTAATTTTTTAATTCATGACAATTAAAATTGCAACTCAATTCTATAGTTAATATTTATAGTTACAGATTGAAAAATTAAATCTGTAATTTAATTTTACAGTTACACTTTTTCAAATTCAATAGTTGCATTCATGATACTTAATCCTCAATTTATATTTTGAAAATTAAATCTTCTATTCATCTAAGTACTTTTTTTTTTTTTTTTTTTTTCTGAATTTATCTTGATTTATCTCAATCATGATCCCTGACCCAACAAAAAATGGGTATTTATCATATTTTTCCAACAATCCTCTATATGAATGAAATTGTCAGAATAGACAAAAGCTATAATTCAAAAAACACTTATAACTTAGTAATAAATTCAATGGTCAGATTACGCATAGAATAGGTAGGTTTTGGCATTTGAATCTTCTTTTATGAAAATATATTTTATTTATTAGCTCATCAATAAACGTGATATTCTTGAATTGTTTTGCCCTTTATATAAAAGATTATATACTTCACACAAATTTTTACTTAGTACATTCAGTTCTCACTATAATGTTCGTTTTGGCCATGCGTATTAGCCTGATTATGTGAGAAATTCGAAGTTTTGATCAGCTCCGAAGTTTCTCTAATAGCAAGGCATTAACCAATCAAAATTTGCACAAGAAGTCTAGATCCTAATGGGCCTAAAGGATTTATTAAAACCAATTGATTATTATTAATTTAGCTCCATCCAAGTTTTAGAGACAGAAGGGGTACATGGACAAATGTCTTAAAAGACATAGCAAAGATTGGGCGTAAAATGAGAAAATACATAGTATAAGATTGAGAGTGAAATGAGAAAAAGACATAAAAATAAAAAGATGGCTCAGGATGAATCCCATCACATGGCCATTTGCACACTCCCCTTACTGATATCGAAGAAGGGCAGACACGCCAATCACACGATTAATCCTAATATCCTTTCTTAGATAAATCAGTCGACTACAAGGGAAATCAATCGTTAAATAATCTGATTTCACAGCCAGGTCGTGGCAATCATCAGTCTTTGGAGGGGATAAACACAATTCTGATGCGACAAACAAAGCAATAGCAACTTTGAT
Source organism: Dimocarpus longan (assembly GCA_022984855.1). Lineage (NCBI taxonomy): Eukaryota > Viridiplantae > Streptophyta > Magnoliopsida > Sapindales > Sapindaceae > Dimocarpus > Dimocarpus longan. Next base: position 11,460,415 of record CM041024.1, read on the forward strand.
TAGGACAGGTTCAAAATGGCACAGAGAAACGATCCATTAGCCAATTGTGGATTGTGTCCTGGAACAAATGAGGCTGTGATAATGAAACGAATAAATGTGAAGCCATCTTCTTACAGTTTCATCGGACTAGCTGCAGAAAGGAATAGAAAAAGCATGCAATAAACAATTGTGCTGTATGAACATTAACTTATCAATAATTGTAGGTTTGACATTCAATTAAATGGGATATAAGAGTATCTCCAATGCAAGTATGGAGTGTGAAAAAATGGAGTGCCACGTAGGATAAATTGATAGAGTGTTAAAATTAAACTCTCCAATGCAAACATCTATAACTACTATCAAGTTGACGTGGCAAAAAAAAAAATAGAGGCTGTCAACCTCAATGTCTATTTCTAGAGAGCCTCCTTGACAGCCATGTCAGCAATAAATAATTAAAACTTCCATAAAATAATATTTTATAATAATTTACTTTAATGATATATTATTCTTTGACTATTCATTATTGAAATGAATAGACTAGCATTGGAGAGTCCTTTTAGACTTGAGTGTCTATTAATTAATATTTATGCCACATATGATGCACATTTTCTTGACATTGATGATGTGTCCATTTTTTTTAAAAGACAATCCATATTTGCATTGGAGATGCTCTAACAAAACTTTGAATTCGACATTAATTTGAACTTCAAATCCAAGACAATTGTGAGCAATGTCCAAATGAATCATGCCATCGTTTCACAATATTACACTCTTTTAATCACACATACAATGAGGAAATCTATATGAAGCAAATATAGCCATCCTGCGCAAACACAGTTGCAGGAGGAGCAAATGTTTCCACCCAAAACCAAAAAAATGTGGGCAGAAGGCTCAGCTGATACTTGAGCTCCTAAGATTAGTTTGTTGTGAAAGTTATGGTTTTCCCAAGCACGAAAAGGACTAGTGAGAGCTCTACGAAGAAAATTGTATTGATAAGAACCCGATCAATCGTCCAACCAAATACCGTGGCTCCACCGGGATTTGATTGCAAATACGTTACTGTAAACGAAACCCAGCTTGGTTCAACATCATATCAAGAAACAAAATATAAAACAAACTACATAAGAGTTTCAAATTTATATTTTAACCATACACAAACTATCAGTCTAATCAGCTTTTCAGCTGGCAACAATTTGTTATAGTTTAATTGAATCTCTGCGAATGCACATCCCAGCCAACTTGTCTCAGGACTAAAAGACAATGATTTGAAATTAAAATAGGAGCATAAGTGATCTACAACTAATTATAGTCAACCATAAACTGTTATCTTGATCTTCACCAGTAGTAAGATTAAAGTAATTAGACAATAATAACAACATTTGGAAAGTTAGAGGTACATACCAAAAGCCTGCCGTTTCTGATACATGGACATATGTGAAACCAGTTGAGTATCTGTTGGCACTGGAACATAGTCAACAGACTCCAAATCACTTTCAGAGTAGCTTACAGGTAATGCACCTGATGGATAGGTTGTCTCTGAGCTTCCACCATTATTCATTCCCAATTGAGAAGCATCATTTGGATTGCATGTCACTATAGCATGCCATCTGCTAGCAACTGATCCAACACCCTGAGCCCTATGCGAGATCTTTGCAGCTGCATGCAGGCAAATAATTATGCCCACAAGTTCCACAATTGAGCAAACCTATTCGCAGTCAAAATGATGAAGCATGAGAGGAAATAATTTTAGAAGTGTGTCGATGATGTTGCACTGGAGGATCTTTCTAATACACTGATAATTTTTGGAGAATATAACAATATTTTGGGTGGAACCACAGTTGACAAAGAATCATCATGATTAAGTGGATACAGAAGGAATATATTAGGCAACACTTACCACAAAATTACCACCATTAGCAAAATTCATGATTTTATGATTCCCTGTTGTTTCCAGTAGAGACACAAACTGGCTTGCTGTCACAATGAAGAACTCTAAAATGAGAAATATACGAAACCTGTGGCTTATCTTAGATAAGTGATGCTTTAAGCGTATGTGTTCCTCAATATATACTGAGACATCTAAATCCCTTTCTAAAAGCTTGCCAAAATTTTCAAAGTGAATCACTTGCAAATTGCACACCAAATGAAACACAGCACTGCCAGTTAGGTAGATTACAGTGGAATAAGTCCACGACACAAGGAGCGCAACTAATATTACAACAGATCGCCACCATGAATCATGCAAATATATGACATGAGCAGTCTCACGGGCAGCCTTCAAAAGGAAGCACAGTACAACCCAAACTGCCAACAATTTGAAGAAACCCTGAATAACAAGAACACTGAAATCAATGATTTAACACTATAGTATAAATCAAGTGCGTGCACACAAAAAGCGACCAGCCTGTACTAAAAATCTATGAACCTAAGATCTCATGCCACAAAACTAGTACTTAACATATCATATAACCGTCATCTTGATGCAAGCTCAATAGTCTTATGCCTTCTACGGTCACAAACAGAGCCTAGTTAGAAACCACACTTCTTAACAAAGCAGAGGTCCCGAGTTAAATCCCCTCTCCCCCAATTTAAAAAAAAAAAAAAAATAGTTTCATGCCTTCTTTACATCTATAAGAATTGTACTGTATATGTATTTCAGATTTGAAAGCAGCACAATTAGATCAAAATGTTCAAATAGATGTAAACTGTAAGAAAAATAACCCTTTTATTGGACTCAAATGTTCTATATTCAGTATAACATAATGCATAATAACTATTCAATTTCAGTTTATTGCTTCCTCCATTTTTTTTCTTCCATTGATTAGTAACTCCATTTTTAAGCAATCAAACAGCCCAATAAATTAGATCACATATATAAACTATCAAGTCGGCCTAAATTTGAATCTCTCAAGTCCTCCACTACTACAGTTCTTTAAAACAGTTACTTTTAATATAAGATTCAGCACCCCCTTACAATAACTTCTAGATTAAAAAAAAAAAAGTTTCAATCTTCAACCAAAAAAAAAAAAAGTTGGCAAAACAGAACAAGAGACTCACATTGATCTTGAGTATATACTCTTGACGAAACTGAGCCATGTGACCATGGCAACGGTCGACGAAGAGGAACTTACGGAGACCATACTTGCGGAGATTGCGAGAGATACAGAGAAGAGAAACGGCAGCAACAATAGACTGGGAGATGAGGATCTCAAGTTCAAAGTTTCTGATCTGGAGCTTCTCACAGTTTGAACAATGAGAGAATTCAATTATAAAAAGAGGAAGAGCAACACCCAGAACAAGGAATAACAACCATGAGAGACAAAAATGCAAAACTGAGCACTGGCAGAAACCGAAGACCCTCAAAAAAGTCTCTAAGCGGTGCAGAGATTTGGTCAGCTGGGTGTCGTCTAGTTCTTCTTCTACGAGTGGGGTTTCCATTGGAGGTGGATTATGGTGCGCCATCGATATAGAGAAGAGAGAACCCTACTAGTTAAAGTTGGTTGGTTGGTTGTCCTTTGGAGAAGAGAGAGTGTGTACAAGTAGACATAGCGGTTTTGTGAACTATTTGTAATTCAATTTAGAAATTTCATGCACTCTTTTCCTTTTTTGGCATTTTAATAAATAAACCAAGTAAAAAGGCAACAACTGGGGCGCGAATTCAATATTGTGAAATGGGTCATTAAATGTTCCACATGATTTTCACAGCAACTCAACTTCTCAATCCGTCTTTACCCGTCAAGTTGGCATGAAAGTTGTGATGCTGCCGTTCAAAGTGTCGGTTTCTACGTCTAATTTATGATTAAATTATTCAATTAAGATCCGATATAAATGGTGATTAAATAATACCAGAGATGGTAACCGTTTAGAGTTTGAATTTGTAGCTACTTTAATCTTGTTTAGATAGTTAAAGGCATTTATTTGATAGAGTGCGATATAAATACTTGCAAACTAAATGAAGTATTGTAAGCTAACTAAGATCATCTCTAACTAGTTAGTGATGTAACTTTTTATGGATTCTTACCACTTTTTATATTTATTAGTTATTTTATAAAAATTGAATCACCGTAATTACATCTAAAGAGCAATAAAATTCTAACTAAATTCTCTTATCCATTATTTTAATATTTAATTTGAAGTAAATTAATTTATAAATTCGAATTGAACTCGTTTTTATTTTTTAATATTAATACTTAATTAAAATATAAACTGACTCCTTTTTTTTATTATTTTAATGGTAATATTTATCTAAAGTAGAGAGGAGGATTATGGTGGTTTGCCAAAAGTTATTAGCTAAAACAGATTTTTTATTATTTTAATTATATTTTAGTTAAAATTTAGGGAGTGAGATTGAAAATGCTTTAATGTTTTCGTTTTCAAAGGGTTTTATTTGTAGTTGTTTTAAGTGTCTATTCTGCAGATAAAATGACGATGACTTAGTAGATTTCATTTCTTTTTGAGGTAATTATCCACAAGTTGAAGGGTCCCTTTTTTTTTTTTTTTTTATAATTTTCATTTATTTATTTATTTTAATAAACAAGGTTGAAGGGTGCTTGTTTTCACATTTTCTAGACTCTTTAATGGGTAAATTTAATAAGTAATTTATTAATTAAAATCATGGCAATATGCAATTGGTATCAGTATTAGACTATGAGGGAAAAAGTGAATGGTAGCAGTGTTGCCTGCTGTGACCTAAACGCCTGATCCTTTTTTTTTTTTTTTTAAGAAATAGAAACGTCTGATCTAATTGATCATTAACTTGCTAATATCAATCGAAATGCTCTCATCACTTGAAACGTGTTAACTGCTAACATCAAGCTAGTAAAGGTAATGCCTTAAGAATACACTTTATTTTAAAACTTGAATAAAAAAATAATAATGGGGACAGTTGAGTTCAATTTCTGATCAATCTTAGATCAGTTGATTTGTCATCAGATTCTTGGATTACATTTATAGTTAATAGTAAATGCCACCTCTCACACCTGCATTTGTTTGGCATTTTTAGAGGTTCGTGGCTAATAAAGTTTCTTATCCTCTTGTATGGTGCAACCTGCTATGGCAAATATATTAGCTCTGATACAAAATTACTTGCCTTATCCACTTTATATGGCCTTGAATGATCTCATATGCAAAACAGGAAAAAACACATTAGTAGTTTAGGCTATTGTGAATCGAAAAAATGGAATTATTGTAATGTAATTAGTCAGAAGCAGGTCAGTTTTGCGATCAAGTCCATTACTTGATTTACAGTGCTGTTGCTTCCAGGCTTTCTCACCACAAAATCCATTGGAATCTGCTCTGCTTCTTCATCAGGATACCTGCTTGTTAAAATTAGAGTGGAACAACAGGTAAATGGAAATCTATAATAGCACCTTGTATAAACTACTGCCTAGGATGATTTCAAAAGATTTGAATAGGAGAACCTTTGTGGTTAAGTGGATATAGTAAGCAAGCAAGTTTGAAGCATCCGGAAATTGTTAGATGTCACACATGAATGGAAAACAAGGTCAAGTATATCCAGAATTTACAAAAAAAGTTACTTAATGCATACGGAACAACAGCGGCATCGACAATTTCAGGATTTGATAGAAGTAAATGTTCCAACTCAGCTGGGGGAACCTGCAAGATTAATGTTTTAGACAAGTTGATCACGGGTGATTATTATTATTGTGAACAAGCAGTCAAGTTTGATCCTAGATTCAAAATAACAAAATCACCTGAAATGTGTTTAAAAAAAAACACGTGAAATGTATTGTATTTAATCAAGTCCTTTAATCAATCAACAATGAAGAGTAGGCCCTGAGGGTCAAAATCGCCAGGATCTCCTGTCCTTCACCAACCTTCAGAATCCAACGTTTTGTGCAGTTGCATTGTCATCTCCTACATAACCTGCAACAACACTATCATTATTCATTCTTGCTTCTAATCAGACAAGAAACAAATTAGATTTAAGCAACACTAAATTATATGATGGAATTATTTGCAACACTATCTTAAACTGGCTTTCTTTCACCAGAAATGAAAAGCAGAAAGGTATATATTAAGCAAATTAGGCACATGCTACACATATGCATGGCTGACTGGATGGTAATTCTTTGTTTTCAGGAGAACAACATTTTTCTTTTTTCCTTTGGCTATTACATTAATTTGGGGGGGTTTTGGACAGCGAATATAAGTCGAACTCATAATGTTACATACGGCATAAGAGTGGAAGATAGGGTCGATCTCATCTTATTGAGGAAAAGTCGATAATATATCTTTTTTTTTTTTTTGAAACATCAACATGCATCTCATTGATTAGAGAACTACTGGACTTACCAAAATAGATTGCTAATAGTGTGGTTCAAATGATTACTCTTATAATCAGGAAATAATCTAATTCATTAAAGTTTTCTATAATAATATATTTTGTTATAATTTATTTGTTCTCAATATTATCTTTTAAAGAAAAATTGACAGGACACAAACACCTTAAAATTTAAATTGATTTTTGGTTGATTCATGATTGAGAAAAAGATAATAAATAAGCTAAAAATAAAGAGTAGCGTACCAATGTCAATAAAGGCACATATTAATATCCACAAATAATTAATGAATGAAAATCATAGAAAAAAAAAAAGAAAAGATAAAATAAAATCATTAGTTTCTCTAAGTTGTCCTTTTAACTAAAATAAAACTAGTGAAAATTACTTAAAGGGACCACATTCCAATTATATCCACAGTAGCAAAAGAAGAAAAGATATAATCTGTCCATAAATTAAATGCATAATTCGGCTTTTAAATTTGAATTTCTAACTTTTGTATTAAGCTGCAAAGAACTTGGAGTTTTTTATTTATAGCTTAAGAAGAAAAAAAGATAAACAACTGCGATTTGTCAATCTCAAATTTCAGCGATGCCTTGTAGCTTATAGTAAAATTTTCAATAAATGCATCATAATTGAATGACATTGCTGGAGACACAGAGAAAACGATTGACCAATTCTCTTCTTAAAATCTTTCCAGCAGCAGATTTTGGAATAGAATCAATAAATGCAACACGCCTTATCCACTTGTATGGTGCAACCTGCAAAACAGCAAATACATCAAACTATAGTGTACGAAATATTACTCATGAAATTCTAAGGGATGAATCCTTTAATTCGAGTTTAAAAATTCAGGATTTTGATATAAATTCAATACTTGATCAGAAATCAATGTGAACACATTGTTATGCCAAGGTATTCCATGACTACGGTATAGGTATAAAATAATTAACGTTATATGCATGGCCTTGAATATGCAAATAATAAGAAGACACAGAAGTAGTTTAGGCAGTCGTGACTTCCTCCCCCCGAAAAAAAAAAAATGATTTATTGTGGTGTGACTAGTCAGAGGCATTGCCTGTTTTGCAACGAAATCCATTACTTGAGCCGCAGTGATGCTGCTTCCAGTGGTTCTCACAACAAAGGCCATTGGAATCTGCCATGCTTCTTCATCAGGATACCTGCAACAAGTTAGAATTTCTAAAAACATTGGATATAATTAAAATAACATAGGAAAATTTTGGATTTTTTTTTTTGACTCCCTGATACTAGGTTAAAAAATTATCGTGACTTAGTTGATATAGTTCTCTTAACGTGCAATCAGAATACTACTCCAGGATTAGGAGAGTCGACCCATATAAGAATAAGAAAATTGTGACGTTATTTTATGGTCTTTTGAGCTTTAACCTTGCCCATGGTTATCGAGAAGTAGGATAAGTGGATTTGCGCCACTGCAGCAGCCCATAAAGTGCGGAAAATTTTGGATATCTTAATATAATTTATAACACAGATGGTACACATCATATGTAGCATACTAAATCTTCTCATAAAAAAAACCTTTAAATGTATTCAACAATTGAACCTTCATGGATAAGTGAATATAGTTAGCTAGAAAGCAAGTTTGTAGCATCTGAGAATTTTTATATCTCACACTTGAATTATAGAAAAAGTGACTAGACACGTACGGGACGACAGCAGCATCGGCAATTTGGGGATTGGATAGAAGTAAGTCTTCCAATTCAGCTGGGGCAATCTGCAAATTTGCTTCAGACGAAGCGATGATATATCATGACTTGTATTTATTATTAGAAATTGATAGTTAAAGATTCAGAATCAAAAGAAATCACCTTGATTGCATTGTATTTAATCACATCTTTCAATCTGTCAACAATGAAAAGGAAACCTTGAGAGTCAAAATAGCCAAGATCCCCAGTCTTTAACCAGCCTTCTGAATCCAAAGTTTCAGAATTTGCCTCGTTGTCTCCTACATAACCTGCGCTAACACCAATAGACCATCAGTCATTCTTTCCGCTAATTATCAGATAATCAGTTGTTCGACTAATCTAATTTAAGATGGTTGATCGAGCTAAATTTAAGTAACACATATAAATGATGATATTAATTTGAAAATTCATGAAAGGTCTTGCTCTCAAATTAGTAATGTAAACCAGAAAGAAATTCTGAGAAATTATTATTCGTAAGTGACCAGGAAGTTACATTATTTTACGCTATGGTACTAGACTGGCAAATTAATTATTCGTGTCAAAAGGATGAGTGTGACTTCAACTAAAATGGTTAGATTAATAAATCTAAAAGAAATGTTTTGCTCAAAATATTGTTTAGTATAATTAACAAACATGCACTTGAATATTGGAAGGAGAAAATGCTTCTATGAGTAATAGACTTCCCACTTGATTTAATGCCCGTCCCATTTGGTATAATGTGATTGTGACAAATATATATATATTCCTATTATAAAGAAATCTGAATTTAATAATATTAATTTCAACATTATAAATGTTAAATATATTAATTTTTTTCATAATTAATATTTGATATTTAATTATTTGTATATAATCAATGGATGAGAATATATGTATATCAGTATATATATATACACTCACTTAACTGCGCCAAAACATTTTTATAAGGTATTAGCATATTTTTTTGTACCTTTCAAGATGGTTGGGCCACGCAGCCACAACTCCCCTTTCTGTCCAGGAGCTAATGCCTCGTCAGTCTCGGGATCAACTATCTTGGCTTCCATAAATTCAACCAGCCGACCAACAGAACCAAGCTGCTCTACCTCCTCTGGCCTTCTCATGGTCGCAACTGCACCTGTAGTCTCTGTCAAACCGTATCTCTGAGATACAGACGAAGAAAAATCAAGAGGGCATAATAAAACAACGAATAGTGTTAGAATTTTTAAATATATCATCCAAATTTATATCAAAATGCTAAGAAATATGATTTATCAATATCATATTAATTATTACATTTCATGATTTATATGGCGTTAGCAATTTGCATGCTACATCATTTGGACTTAAATTTAGGAAAAATATATGAAAATCTTAGTATTATATATTCAACTATATATCTAATATATATCCCTCCCAGGGCTAGTTTGTGTCAATTTAACATAAAATCTCATTTTATTTTTTAATGTATTTGTACAAATTTTATGTTTCGAAAAAATATATATAATCTTTATTTGTATATCTTCTTTTTTTAAAGAAATTTATTATTCTCCTTAACATGTTGGCTCAAGGCAATACTTTTGAATAGAGTTTTAAGGATAAAAGGATACAATTATGCTTCTAGAAACATAATGGTATAAATACGTACAACTATCCGGTTACATATATTTATTAATTATTTAATAAATATGTTTTTACACTCGTATTCATGGAAAACAATTTTTTTTTTTTTTTTTTTGGAGATATCACTTGTGATATGAACGACTTGAACATGCATTATTATTAAATTCAATAAACTCCACGGTCAAGCAACATTGGATGATAATATATCCATAGGAAATAATCAGCACATGTTAAACAAATGCTTGTAAACATATAGATAGATGTAATCTTGTAAATAAAAGGAGTATATAAGTTTTTAAAAATAAATAAACCTCAACTAGGCAGAGCTAAGATTGCTTAATTAGTTAGGCTAGTTAAAAACTAAAAGAAAAAAAAGTACAAAAATATGTACTAAATTGAGTAATAATTTGTAAAATAATATGAAATCATAACCCTGAGACTTCGTTTGGCACACAGGATTAGATTGAAATGAAATGAAATGAATTGAATTAATATGAAAAATCACTGTTCATATATGTTATGGGTATTTTTGGATTCCCCAAATGGGCCAGCAAAGGCCCATCCAAATTGTGGCCCAAGTTACCAAGACCAAGTGGAAAGCACTATTCCTCAGCCGGCTAGGTCGGGCCCGCTAGATCGCTCCAGTGCTCGACTACCAGATCGAGCCCGTCAGGATACTAGCGAAGATGATGTCAGATCGTCCTCATAGCGACGTTGAGGTCGCGTACCAGTTCTTGCGATATCGAGATCGCAGGACGTCCCGAAGTCAAGATCGTCACGACAAAGCTTCAGTTCGTTTTCTACCAGTTCGCCCAGTTTCAGTGCAAGACAGTAAAATGGCGTGTCTTGCACGATAAGTAAGGGTTTCTCACCTAATGACAGCTTAATTTCGGGAAATCTCACCAAACCAGCATGGGTTAGCAGTCGGCTCACGTTTTGCCAGAGTTGGCCTGGCACAAGTCAGAAGCATTAAAGACTCTCCAGAAGCATTAATTACGATAAGATCAGTCCTTTTTGTCTGTTAGTTCCATCTGTAGCCTCATCTCCTCTATAAATAGAGAGAGACATTTATTGTATCCGGATCCAGAAATTTGAGAGGGAGGAGGGCTGTTACTCTGTCGAAATACAGAGAGAGTGAGCATTTAGTGAGAGATACTACCATTAATACCAGAAAAGTGGACGTAGGCCATTCTCAAAAAGGGCTGAACCACTTCAAACGTTTTGTGTGTTGTTTCTTCTTTCTTTCTTCTTTTCCTTGCCATTATCTGGTTTGTTTGTTGCAGGTCTCCTCATTCGTGCGGCATTGGGCTCAAGAATCTGGTTGGCTGGTTTACCACGTCAACAATATACAATAGAATTTATGATTGGATTAAAAATTATACCACATCATGTTTGGTGTAAATTAGGATTGGATTGAAATAAAATTCATTTAAATTTTTTATTATATAAAATTAATTTTATAAAAAATCTGAAAAAGAAAAAAAACCAAACATCATCTTCCACAATTCATCAATATCATCATCTCCCATAATTCAACATCATCAATCCATGGTTCATCAATATCATCCATCCAATTCGTTAACATCATCATCTTCCACAACAACATCATCAAAACATCATAACATTAAAAAACAAAAAACAAACTTAGTCCGAACTCAAAACCAGATGGTTATGGGTTCATCATCAAACCCAGAACCATATGGTTCTGGGTTCTTATGGGTTCATTAAATCCAAAACTAGATGGTTCTAGGTTCGACGATTCAAAACCAGATTGTTCTAAGTTCGTCGAACCCAGAACGAACCTATAACCAGGTGGTTCTCTGGTTCTAGGTTCGACGAACCCAAAACCAGATCCCAGCTCAAAAGAAAAAAAAAAAAAAAGTAGAGCTAGTTTATCTGGATGGAGGAAGAGATGAAAGAGACGAAGAGTGATTTGTGGTGGTGTTGGGTTAGCGTGATGGAGATGAGGGAAAGAAAGAGTTTGTGATTTTGTGGAGAGAGAGAGAGGATGAAATGAAAAAATAAAAAAATAAAAAGAAATCTCATGAATTTGAGATTTTGAAAAGTCATGGGTAAGCTTAGAATTTCATTTCCCAAGTTGAATGAGAATAGAAGGGAGCTTGGGAATGAAGAATCCATTCCCATCACTGGATCCAATTGTGGGATGTGAGAAAATGGGAAAAATGAATTTCAATCTCTCCTAAATCCCACGTACCAAACATACGATAAAGAAATATATTTCATCTCCTACTTATTAATAAAAATAGATATATTATTTAAATTGATTATATTATGAAAATAATGAGAAAAGTTTTAAATAAATAAATATTAAGAAAGACACGTGTCTATAAATGCAGGCCTTGTAAGTTGGGTGCATGTGATGTTATTTTTATTATTTTTGAAAGAAATCTTAATGTTTTCTCTTTTAGAAAACAAGAATTTGGAGTGGTTCGCATGCAGTTATTACATGTATTGCATCTTCTAGTAAAAATGTACATTGAAAATAGGCCCGAAACGTGATCAGTTGAACTCAACTTGAAACAATAACATTGATTACACATGCACTTAGATCAATTTTGTTGAATAAAAAGAAAGGTATAAGAAATGATCGATGGGATAAAATTGCAATGAACCAATAAAATTTATACTTACAATTACAAGCTTGATATTAGGGAATTTGGCTCTGAACTTCTCGGCTACCTCCTTCCACAGCGGTGCCCCGGCGCATTGGATAGATTTCAGAGAGCTGAGATCATATTTAATTGTCAATTCCGACTTCAGCAATTTCAATATTTCTGATGGCGAAACTGGCATATAATCAACCTTATACTTCTCCACAGCTTTAAGTACTTGCTCGATCTCAAACTTATTATCCACGTAAACTAGAGTCTCCCCCATTAAAACCGCCCTCATCAGCACTGTTAGCCCAAAAACAGCAGTCAGTGCACGCGTAGTCAACGACACTGGTCTTGTTGATGATAGCGCTAGATCATCAGCATCTGGAATATCATGATATGCTTTGGATGTTGCAGCGACTGCCACTATCAAGTTCCTGTGAGTCCATAGGACACCTTTTCTTGGACCACTTGTTCCTGATGAGAAAAAGATTGCTGCACCATCATGCTGACTCACCACATGTTCAACACTACAACTAACGTTGCTATCATATTGAGTGAACAAGGAGAGAAACTCAGACGAGTCGATCAATACTGTAGGGAGATCAGATGGGAGCTTGTGGGAGGTGTGTGACGTGGTAAAGGCAATGGTGGGTCTACAGAGGTTGACTAGGCGATTTACGTCAGAGATGGAATCATTGGGCATGGCTGGTGAGATGATGACACCTAAGGAGAGAAGAGAGAAGGAGAGGATAGGAATGTTGAAAGAGTGAGGGGCGAGGATGAAAGCAACATCACCTTTGGAGAAAGAGTAGTGTTTTTGGAGGGAGAGAGCTAGGGAGTTGGTCTGGCGGATCAAATCAGAGTAGGTGAGGTGGTGGCCGGTGGCAGCATTTATGAGAAATGTTGAGTGGGAGGTGGTGGTGGTGGAGTGGAGGTGAGAAAATATGAATTGGGTGATGGAGAGAGGTTGAGATGGTGGTGGGAGAGGAACGTCTGGTCTAAGGGTGTGGTATGTTTTGGTGAGTGAACAGAATCCGTTGCTTGGATCCATCAAAAACTGGTTGTTTGTTTCCACCATAACACAGTAAGAGAGAGCTTTTGTTTGAGTGGTCGTGTTAATTACAAGAAGCACATATGAGAAGCTGCGAAGAAGGGAGACTAGGGTTGATAATCAGTTTTGTTAAGGACCGTTGATCATTAAATCTTGATTATAATTTATATTGTTATTTTGAATTTTCTCTTTGTCTCGACTGTCGAGTTATTTGTTAATGCTATTTTTGTTAATAATCAGTTGAATGAATGCCTGCACCACGTGCAGTTTATAATAAAATATGCTTTTGTGTCTGCTCTAATCTACTACATTATCATTATGTTTATGATCAAATGATGCTCGAACTGTGATGTTCTTATTTTTTATTGGCAATGAGCTGTGTTCAAATATTGGCTAGCATCTATTGTTATATTAATTGGAAGAGCGCTTTGACAATGTGGTCGTATCTAAGAGAATTTTTGTATTATTCGTTGTTCAATCAAACAATGAGTTACATTCAATTTTTTTTTTTTTTTTTTTAAAAAAACGAGTTCTTACAATTTCCAACACGTTCATCTACTTATATTGTGAAATTAACATCACTATAATACTTAATTTTTCTTCCTACATAAAATGATTTTTTGATAAAAATATTCTTATAAAAATTGTGTTTCGAACGATTCTTTCGGGAAAAAAAAATTCGGCTCATCTTCTTGAGATAGTCAAATCCAAACATGTTCAATTGACTAATTTTAATATGATAATAGATTATTACATAAAACACATGGATTTTATATTTGTACACATACAAAGATACACAAATATTTTGTCTAATAAATATAGAATGGACCATCATCTAGTGTGGTTTGATGATAAAGAGTATGCATGTAGCTTGAAAATGATTAGGCTGAAGCCACCCCACCTAAAAAAAGGAAATGCATCTCAGTCACTCACTCCTAATGCATCATTGTCTTCTCAAGAAATAGAAGGTTGGTTCGTATACACCGGGATTTTAGTTTAGTCATTATTGTTACAATTTTATAATTATATTTGAAATGTCAATTTCATGTATTTTTTCATATCAAAATAGGAAGTCAGGGGACTGCACCTCATTAATGTGCCTCAACCACGGGTGGGCGAAAAAAAGGAAATTGATCCCAACCGAACCGAATACGAAAAATAAAAAATATCGATTTTCATTTTGAGTTGAGGTTGGATCGGTTTTGGTGATGCTAGTGATGGTTGCGGGTTGGTAATGATGCAGATGTTTGGTGATGGTTGCGAGTTTGTGATGATGCAATGAGGTTTGATGAGGATGAGGTCCCTTTTTTTCGTAGTCCTTTACAATTTTTTTGGCCTGGTTCAATGGTTGGAAATCAAAAGTACTTATCCCAACCACAATTGGCTTGATTATGTTCGGTTGAGGTCAGGTTTCTAGTGAAATTTGATTTGTTTGATTTGAACTCTCAAAAATAAAAAATCATCGGTTTCATCCAAAATCGATCCTACCCGACCTCTTCCTACCCCTAGCTTTAACAATTTGGGATAGTACACAGTGGCACTAGTGATTTTGGTGTTTAGTGATAGTATAATAGCAATGTTTTTGGTGTATGAACTCATGTGTTATTGTATTTTTGTTCCATTTAGGCTGGATTGTTTTGAGAGAACATATACTCTGCCATGTGAATGATTTTTTTTGGAATGTTTGAAAATGTCGACGTCTGGATTTAGCCGACTAGGTCATCTGAAGCTCAAATTGTAGATGTGATCAAAAAAGGTGCAAGAAACAGGTAAAAGATAGAAGAAAGGGTTGGGGAAGAGTAAAGAATACCAGAAGTTTTTAAGTGGTTTGACCAAATGATGTCTATATCCACTGTTCTCTCATTATTTTTACAGGGTAATAGCACTTAAAATGTTTATCTCTCTCTTTTTACAAATGAATTTCCTTAAAATGTTTATCTCTCTCTTTTTACAAATGAATTTCTTCTCCTATTTATAGAGAAAGAGGAGGTGCTACAGTTACATTATAATAAGTCAAAATGAAATGATGGATTACATTAATGAGACTGATATTTGTCGGTCAACTCTGTCAAAACATGATTTAAACGCTAAATTCATGCTGGTTAGGTGAGATTTTCTTAATTCATACTGTTAAGTATGAAGGGTTAGGCGTGTATGACACGCCTTGCTGACTTTGGTTTGATGGTTTGAAAGTTAGATACACTTTGTCTTAGTTACCATCAAATTTTCAACCCAAAAACTTAAGTCGATAGAAAACGATTCAATTGTAGTATTTAAGTCAAATTTAAATTGGTAAGAAATGACTAATTATATTATTTAAAACTTGAGATTATAATACGTTACACGTTCTTTCACATGCAACGTAGACAAGTAACAGATAATGGATATATACTAAACACTCCTACTGTATGCAAACTCTGATATCATATTAGTTACCATCAAATCCAAAAATTTAAAATAATAGGAAATAATCCAATTATAGTATTTAAGACTTGAGATTATAATACACCGACACTTTGTGTTATTCTTTCTTCTTCACCCTTTACAATTTATGTCATAGCACAACATAAATAAAAATATACCTATTAATAATATGTTTGGATGATATTTAGTTACAACCAAGTTTGTGATCATAAATTGCTAGTTCTATTTGTCTCAGGGATATGGTATGACAGAAACAGGATCAGTCGGGGCATTCATCAGGTAACCAAAAGAGAGAGAGCGGGTTGGTTCTGTTGGTCGACTAGTTAATTTCCTGGAAGCAAAGATAGTTGATGTCATAACTGGTGAAGCACTGCCTCCCGGTCGGGAGGGAGAGCTGTGAAAGGTAAATTATTGTGTCTTCCATAGCTAAGGTGTTCATTAACTTCTTCTGTGTGTTACACAAATTGTTTAACAAATGAATGGTGCTATATATCAGTTATTGCAGGTTACGTAAGAGATGAAACGGCGACGGCTCAAATTTTGGATTCTCAGGGTTGGTTAAAGACTGGAGATCTTTGTTATTTTGACTCTGATGGCTTCCTCTTCGTTGTTGATAGGTTGAAGGAATTAATTAAATACAATGGATATCAGGTTATACAATTACTCTGAAATTTGAAATGTTATCATATAGTATCGATTGATATATGCAAATTAAACATAACATGATATATGAAAATTATATTATATATATGTATGTATATACAATATTATAAGTGAAATTGCAGGTTGCCCCAGCTGAGTTGGAACATTTACTTCAAGCTAATTCCAACATTGCTGATGCGGCTGTTGTTGCGTAAGTGATACATGTCCAAATATTATTGTCTTCATGATATTCACATTCTTAAAATTACTTTATACTTTGTTTAATTTATTCTTTGGAAACAGATATCCTGATGAAGAAGCAGGGCAAATCCCAATGGCCTTCGAGGTGAAAAAACCTGGAACCGCCATCACTGGGGCTCAAATAATGGATTTTATTGCAGATCAGGTATGATTTTCAAATTCTTCGTTAATGTGCATCTAAGGCACACCTTAATAAGATTTGTTATTCATATATAACATAAGCAGTACAGCTTTACCTATATGTATGTTGTTTTTTTGGCTTAATTAGCTATCCCACATCTAAAGAATACAAAATGGTGGGATGTTTGGTGGACTATAAATAAGTCCTTTAGCTAATTGATTTTGTAACCCAAAAATAAACAAGAATTGTAAAAGATCCATACATTTGTATTATTCTTGTTTTCTCCCCATATGTTTCTGGGTTTTTGGATCTTACCCAGATTTTGTAATATTTTGCTTTGGAGCTAGTGGAAGTTTTCAACAGCGCCCGTGGACATAGGTTTTATACCGAACCACGTAAATTCTGGTGTGTTCTCTCCTTTTTCGCTTTGCATTTATTTTTCTACTTTTCTGCTTTATTAATATTTGTTATTTATATTTAATAGCTAGCATTAGTAGTTGTGTATTTGTTTAATTTCCGCTGTGCACAACAATGTACTGTATTAAGAATATTAGATGTTTTCTCAAAAAAAAAAAGGATATCACGTAATAATTTGATGATAAAAAAATAAATAAATCTCCTTCGCTTTTGTGATTTCGATTATTAGAGTTAATTAGTTAGATTGCTTCCTTACTCTAGGAATTTTGAATTTCTTTGTTAGGTTGTGCCATACAAAAAAAAAAGAAAGATGTGTTGCTATTATCGATTTTATTCCAAAATCTATGCAAGGAAAGATCTTGAGAAAATAACTATTTCGAATATTAGAGTTAATTAGTTAGATTGCTTTCTCACTCTAGGGATTTTGAATTTCTTCTTTTAGGTTGTGCCATACAAAAGAATAAGACGTATTGCTTTTATTGATTCTATTCCAAAATCTGTGCAAGGAAATACCTTGAGAAAAGAACTAATGGTTCGTGCACTCTCCGGCAATTAAAACGATTGAATAATGATGCATGCAATCTTATGGAATGTTGAGATCAATCTTTAAGCACATAAAAAGTCATTGTAGATCGGAAACCACAGAGTTTGGGATGGAAAGATGATTCAAATTCATAACTTTAAAAATATTTAAGTAAGAATATATCAATGGATCAACGTCATATTGTTATATTGATGTTAAATAAATTACTGCATATGTGTTTGTTTAACAAATATTTAATTGTGCTTCAAAAAAACGAAAAAACATTAATTGAATGTGCGCCATGTTGTTTTCTGTGTAACTTACGGAAATAAACGTCCTACGCATATAGAATTTTCTAAAGTACAGATCATCTGATGGTGCAATGCCATCCACATCAATGAAAAAATTTGATAAGTCTAATAAAAATATTTTCATAAATAATAAATAATAACATTGTATTTAAAATCTATTAAGATTACTTTCCAAAATTTGATAGTCAACGACTCAACATTCTAAAAGAATTTTGAAAATTTTTCTGATATGAAAATTAACTTTTTCCGGTTTTTCCTATGGATATTAGGGGGCTAGATGGATCTATGTGATGGTTTCAGGAATCAGAACATAAGGGACATTGGACATTCTTACAAAATTATCCTCTATTTTAAATAGACACAAAGTTATTAATTCCACTATTATTTTGACCAGATAATTTACATTAATTCCAAAAAAAAACAAAAAGGAAAAAGAAAAAAGAAATAGAATAATTATATTATGGCTATTATGCTTGTCATGACTCGTATAGAACAGCAGTTTCAACCCAGAAAATAATATACAGAAGAGAAGTGTTACACGTTCTCTCAGTTGAATATGATGAATATACCTTTCCAATATGGCATATCAACATTTCACTGCATCCAGTAAACACCCCTCTCAGCTTTCGGAGCGGACGGATTATAATTTAGACAAATTGCCAGAGCGAGAATGATCGACCAGCTCCCTTCTCAGGATCTTTCCGGCTGGAGATTTAGGAATGGAATTAATAAAAGCTACGCGCCTTATCTTCTTGTATGGTGCAACCTGTAACAAGAAATACATGAAAATAGCGTGTAAGAAGACTTGTGAAAACATAAGCTGCAACTTCTGTCTGATGGTCAAAATGGCGACAATGAAATAAATGCTACACAAGAAGCGAATGAGAACTATGAAACAAATTGCTGTATACAACTGAACACTGAGTAGAAGTTCAAAAAATTTCTTCAGATGGCGGGTAACAGAATCGGACAAGTAATATTGACTAAAAGATCATGAGCTTCAAAAGTGTATCAGATTGGTATCTACGGAATTTGATTTCAGAAGTTGAAGGATGAATCCAGTACTTAACACAGTGGATTCATTTCTCCTAGGGAATATTAAGCTCATTTTATAACAATCTAAAACTCTTCATATGATATATCCGATGTAATTTTTGAACAATACCCAACCCTATGACTTGATGCTTTAACATAAATAAATAAATAACGAGCCATTAAATTCTAACTTTGTCCAACATCAGGACAACATATTAGATGATATTTTGTAGCCATGACTGGTGAAATGCAAATCTAAAAAGATACATTTGTAAATGTTTGCAACCACAATTTCTTTTAGCATTAGAATCAGAAGCTTGCCTGTTTTGCAATGAAGTCCATTACTTGAGACTCAGTGATTTTGCTTCCAGGTTTTCTAACCACAAAGGCCATAGGAATCTGCCCTGCTTCTTCATCAGGGTATCTGCTCAAAATTAAAACAAATGGTTGAGAGATGGACACCTCTAAATCATCTTGAACTATGATGGGAGAAAAGAAATTGCACGGCTAGAAACCCCAAACACCCAGCTATATCTACGTCTTTAACTGAGTTAATATCATCCTCCAATTTTCGAACATAACAAAATTGACGCAAAAGACACATCTGGGACATTTGAGTTATAAGAAAGTTGTCTCGATTGGTACATTCTGCTTGTATGATTATACATCATCAATGTAGTAGATTAAGAGAAAAAAGCTAAAGACTGATCCTAGTTCCCAGGAAGTTGTACATGTGAAAACAAGAAAGATGAGCTGAAAAACTTGTATTGTTGTTTTGCATACAGTTAAGTATCACAAATCCCTCAAATTATGTTCACAAGTACTAAATAAAAGATATTTTTGTAGTAAATGCGAAGAAGTAAGCAAAGCAAGTTTACAGTAATCATCAATTGCTACAATGCAACATCATGAATGGTGAAGAAGGAATGAGATATTTTTCAAGGAAAGAATGACATTGAGAACGTACGGAATCACAGCAGCATCAGCAATTTCAGGATTGGAGTGAAGTAAATGTTCCAACTCAGCTGGAGGAACCTGCAAGAATATTACAATTAGAATTTGATGACATCTTCACCACAACCATATCTATCATAAAAAACTGCTGGTAAAGACGCGGAATAATATATAACCTGATATGCCTTATATTTTATCAATTCCTTTAACCGGTCAACAATATAAAGGAAACCATCAGAATCAAAATAACAAAGATCCCCAGTCTTTAACCATCCCTCTGAATCCAAGGTCTCAGCAGTTGCCTTCTCATCTCCTACATAACCTACAGTAACACCATCATTCTTCTCATCAAACAGGAAACTTTATAGCTGTTAGCATTTTAGAAAGTTACAGACTGGAAGTAAACTCAATTATTTAAGAGTGATTATTGCACTAGTCAATTTAAAAATCCTGAAATAATTTGCTTTAAAACCACATGGATATAAAAAACCTGAAAATTGTCTCTCTCAAAGACCTAACCATCTTAAAGAATTTAACTTATATTCCCGAATGCTACTGTATAATGACGAGAAATACCATTATGTTTTCCAATCGTTGTCATGGGCCTTGTGGCAAATGAATATCCTCACCAATTTGTATGTTTTGTTAAGAGTGTGCATTAGCTGACTCCATATATGAAAATAAAGGTTTAGTTAGCAGCTATCTGCCAAAGAGAAGGCATATGACCCCTATCAACTGAGGACATTAAGGCAGGTAAGCCAATTACAGCCACAATAAGCAAAGTGAATGAGAAATGGTTATTGGTTAGAGAAAAATAAATTTTCAAAAAGAAGAATGAAGGTATAACTTAGTAAAGAGAGCTCCAAACAATGAACACTTTCCCTTCACAATGCCGCCAAATATAATCTATTAACTTAGCAAGCCTACTGCACCTAGTAAAGTTACTGTGTCTATCAAGTGTTGTGCAATTGCACATATTCAACTCCTAGTCCGGCGATTCTTAACAGGATAAAACTTAGTACTTTACATCCTTTAAGACTACCACTCGAGTTGAGCAAACCATGACTGCATAGATATGAGACCTCTCTATACACGTTTTGTAGTTGTCTTCCCAAATGAAATGTATTGTTTTCATTACATTGTCACGAAATGGAGAGCCTAGAAAGACTGATTCGTGGTTGCAGCCGACGTCACTGCCTTAAATGCTCGTATAGATCTCATGTGGAGCAAGTTACCAGTTTTGCTGAGTAATTGTTTGTTTGACATTTTTCAGTCAGTAATATCATAAGAACGACAGTTATTAACTTCTTAGTTAACTACCTTTCATGACAGTTGGACCTCGCAACCACAGCTCTCCTTTGTGGCCTGGTGGCAAAGCTTCTCCTGTCACCGGATCAACAATCTTGGCTTCCATTAGTTCAGATAGGCGACCAACAGAACCATTCCGCTCCATCTCATCCGGCCCGACGGTCCTTGCTGCCCCTCCTCCAGTCTCAGTTAAACCATATCCCTAACACATAAAAGCAAAGATCAGCACTCGACAACCAGAAGGAATTCATAATGCTGTTCAATCACAGTAACAGGCTAACGGCTTTACACATTAAAAAGAGCAATACATAGCAAATCTGCATCCTTTATCCTGCTAATTTCTTATCACAAGCTTCTAAAAAAAGCTACATAGTTTTTTTCTACAAATCTAGACATTTGCGAGTTTCAGTTAACATATCACGCAATAGACATCCATTTATACTCTTTATCAACTCTTCCCTTCACGTTACTAATTCATTAGAATATGCACAATATAAGTAATAAATTAACTAAACCGTCCATCTAATTCTTATAATATATACAAAAAGCTAGAAATCAAACAACACCTCCTCTGATCCAGCAATTTTATAGTTTCTTTCATTCTTTAACTTGGTTTTATATTAAACGGAACCTAGAAGAATGAACAGAGAGGTTAACAGCATATCATATTGTCAAGTAGCTATTTCAATAGGGGAACTAATTAACAATGACAATATGATTTGATTGGAAAGCTCAACAACACTAAGATTTCATGGGCCATGGTTGTCACATATATTACTTCTAGTGGGAGCTATAAAAGTGACAACATAACCTAATTTTAAAAACTCACCATCAACAACTTTACACGCAGAAAAGAATAAGATGCACTTGTACATGCCTATAAAGTTGCTTTCCAGAACCTAAAAGTTAGTACTATCTCAATAATGTAACACAGACCCAACGATGATCCAGGGGACCATACACAATTATAACAACAGTACTACAAATACCATATGCAACCAATACTCAACAATGATCCAGGGGACCATACACAATTCTAGTCTTCTACCTACCTGTGTAATCTCCACATTGGGAAATTTCCGCTTGAACTTCTCGACAACCTCCTTCCCCAGCGGAGCTCCGCCACAGCCGAGCAGCAAAAGCGAGCTGAGATCGTACTTTTTAGTCAGCTCCGAATTCGCAAATGCCACAATAAGCGGCGGCGAAACCGGCATGTAACGAATCTTATACTTCTCCACAGACTTCAACATCGTCTCAAAATCGAACCTCTCCATCAAAACCAATGTCTCCCCCAAAGAAACCGCCCGTATTAGCATGAAGAAGCCAAATACATGAAACAGAGGCACCGTAATCAACGAAACCGGCTCCGGTTCCGGCTCATTTGGACTAGAGTCAGACTTGACATGATAGAATCCTGCAATTAACGCTATCAAGTTCCGGTGAGACAGCACGACGCCTTTGACCTTCCCGGTCGTTCCGGAGGAGTAAAGAACTGCCGCCGCGTCAGACTGGTCGACGACGACAGCGGCCGAATTCTTCGACTGGCTTTGAGCGGTTAAGGAGAGGAACTCCGGCGAGTCGACGGCGATTGTAGGGAGATTGGAAGGGATTTTGCGAGAAGTGTGTGAGGTGGCGAAGACGATGGAAGGTTTGGTGAGGCGGAGCTGGTGAGCGATTTCGGAGTGGGAGCTGAGTGGGTTGGCGGGAGAGACGACGACGCCGAGCGAGAGGAGGGAGAAGTAGAGGACAGGCACGTGGAGGGAGGGAGGGCAGAGGATGAAAGCCACGTCGCCTTTCGAGAGAGAGTAGCGGCTATGGAGGGAGGTAGCGAGGGAGGCCGTTTGTTGGAGGAATTCGCCGTAGGAAAGGCGTTGGCCGGTGACGGCGTTGATGAGTAAGGTGGTGGAGGTAGTGGTGGTGGTTATGGAGCGGAGGAGAGAGAGTGTGTATTCAATGATGGAGAGAGGCTGGAAGGGTGGCGGGAGAGGCACGTGCGGTCTTAGGCTGTGGTATGTTTTGGTTGCCGGACAGTAGCCGGTGTTTGGATCAATCCAACAGTCAGGATTTGTTTTCGCCATAATGGTTGTTCAGGTCTCGTCTGCCGTGTGTGGTTCCCAGAGGAGACACAGAAGATGACAATGAGAGGGAGATTTTTTAAATGGGTCCGTGTGTGTCATCGTGGCAGTGGTTTTGTAACCGTCGTCTGTGGTAAAAAATGGGAAATCAGAAACGTGTTTTATTGTTTTGACATCGAAATCATTATTCATGCTCATGCAGGTACATTTCGATTTTCGTCCAGAACGCGACAGCGTCCTCCTCCGTTCAGCATCACGTATTTCTTTTTCCTTTCTGTTTGTCATTTAAGAAAATCAATTAAGTTCAAACTTCTACTATGCGACTTTTCCGTCTTTGCACTGGATTCAGTTGATCCTTGACGTGAAAAATATTATTCATATCGTCATTTCTTTTCCATAATTAATAACGTGATATATACTTATCAAATGTCACATTCTGATTCTTTTTACAGTAATATTATTGTTTATTTTTAATTTATATAATATATATAATTTAATTTAAGTAGCAGCATACTCATTAATCTTTTAAAAAATAGTATTTTTACTATAATTTAATTTAAATAATATGATATATGAATTCTTATATTAATTTTTATATCTTCTTAAAATTAACATACCAGCATTCACCTCCTAGCTTAAAATTTAAATTTAAACAAACAATTTAATTATTCAATTACCATTATTTGATGTATTGCGAATCAGCTAGTAGGTCGGCTGAAGAATTTGGTTTGAATCTTACTTCTTCAATTTGTAGCTAGCATGTTTGACTCCGGATTATCTTCTCGTGTTTTATTTAATGCACGTCCGAAATGGTCAAATTAATCCGCAATTACAAATCACCTTTATAGCAAGCAACCTACTGGAATAAAATAATAAAAAATAGTGCTGATTTATTCATCCTTCAAATAGCTATATATGTATTTAAAAAAAAATAACTATATATATATATGAGATGTTAATGCTATATAATTTATAAGATAATATCAAGTATAATGATGATAATTTATATTAGTTATATGCTACATCATTTTTACATATATAAATGTTAAAAACCTATATATTATATCATTTTATCATAAATTTGGATAAAATTTTTAAATAATTTAATATTATTTTTTTAAAAAAATTAAACATCTTGTTATTAACAAAATTTGAATTTTATAATCTAATATGGTTTAGTGACTATGAACTTTTATTTTTGATAATAACATAAATTTGAGTGAATACATTATATTAAATTATATTAATTTAAAATATTTATTAATTAAAAAATTTACAGTAGAATATAACATAATTATTTAGAAGAATATTGCATTAAAGGAAAAATTCGATTTTTCTTTAATATTATAACCACAATGAAATTGCTATTTTAATTATATTTATTTAAATAAAATGAAGAGTCAAAAGTGCGCTACAGTCTTCGGACGAAGAGGCAAAACGATAAAACATTGGACAGAAATATTTTAATTATATTTTATATATATAAAATTAAAAGTCAAAAGTGCGCCAGAGCCACGAGACGAAAAGGCAGAACCACTTGAACATTGGACTGAATTATTTATTTTATGGGGGGGGAGTGGGGCCGCGAAGCCATAGAACATATGACAGAAATGGATAAATATATATATATATATATACATAATGATGTGTAAGGGACTATTCAAATAAGTCCATGGTCTTGTGTTTGTAAATTATCCGCGTGTAAATTACGGAAATAAACGTCCTATGCATGTAGAATTTTCTAAAGTAGAGATCATCTGATGGTGCAATACCATCCACATCAATGAAAAAATTTGGTAAGTCTAATAAAAATATTTTCATAAATAATAAATAATAACATTGTATTTAAAAACTATTAAGCCTACTTTCCAAAATTTGACAGTCAACGACTCAAAATTCTAAAAGAATTTTGAAAATTTTTCTGATATCAAAATTAACTTTTTCCGGTTTTTCCTATGGATATTAGGGGCTAGATGGATCAATGTGATGGTTTCAGGAATCAGAACATAAGGGACATTGGACATTCTTACAAAATTATCCTCTATTTTAAATAGACACAAAGTTATTAATTCCACTATTATTTTGACTAGATAATTTACATTAATTCCCCAAAAAAAAAAAAAGAAATAGAATAATTATATTATGGCTATTATGCTTGTCATGACTCGTATAGAACAGCAGTTTCAACCCAGAAAATAATATACAGAAGAGAAGTGTTACACGTTCTCTCAGTTGAATATGATGAATATACCTGTCCAATATGGTATATCAACATTTCACTGCATCCAGTAAACACCCCTCTCAGTTTTTGGAGCAGACGGATTATAATTTCGACAAATTGCCAGAGCGAGCATGATCGACCAGCTCCCTTCTCAGGATCTTTCCGGCTGGAGATTTAGGAATGGAATTAATAAAAGCAACGCGCCTTATCTTCTTGTATGGTGCAACCTGTAACAAGAAATACATGAAAATAGCGTGTAAGAAGACTTGTGAAAACATAAGCTGCAACTTCTGTCTGATGGTCAAAATGGCGACAATGAAATAAATGCTACACAAGAAGCGAATGAGAACTATGAAACAAATTGCTGTATACAACTGAACACTGAGTAGAAGTTCAAAAAATTTCTTCAGATGGTGGGTAAGGGAATCGGACAAGTAATATTGACTAAAAGATCATGAGCTTCAAAAGTGTATCAGATTGGTATCTAAGGAATTTGATTTCAGAAGTTGAAGGATGAATCCAGTACTTGACACAGTGGATTCATTTCTCCTAGGGAATATTTAGCTCATTTTATAACAATCTAAAACTCTTCATATGATATATCCGATGTAATATTTGAACAATACCCAACCATATGACTTGATGCTTTAACATAAATAAATAATGAGCCATTAAATTCTAACTTTGTCCAACATTAGGACAACATATTAGATGATATTTTGTAGCCATTACTGGTGAAATGCAAATATAAAAAGATACATTTGTATACGTTTGCAACTACAATTTCTTTTAGCATTAGAATCAGAAGCTTGCCTGTTTTGCAATGAAGTCCATTACTTGAGACTCAGTGATTTTGCTTCCAGGTTTTCTAACCACAAAGGCCATAGGAATCTGCCCTGCTTCTTCATCAGGGTATCTGCTCAAAATTAAAACAAATGGTTGAGAGATGGACACCTCTAAATCATCTTGAACTATGATGGGAGAAAAGAAATTGCACGGTTAGAAACCTCCAACACCCAGCTATATCTATACGTCTTTAACTGAGTTAATATCATCCTCCAATTTTCGAACTTAACAAAATTGATGCAAAAGACACATCTGGGACATTTGAGTTATAAGAAAGTTGTCTCGATTGGTACATTCTGCTCGTATGCTTATACATCATCAATGTAGTAGATTAAGAGAAAAAAGCTAAAGACTGATCCTAGTTCCCAGGAAGTCGTATATGTGAAAACAAGAAAGATGAGCTGAAAAACTTGTATTGTTGTTTTGCATACAGTTAAGAATCACAAATCCCTCAAATTATGTTCACAAGTACTAAATAAAGGAATCTTTTGTAGTAAATGCTAAGAAGTAAGCAAAGCAAGTTTACAGTAATCATAAATTGCTACAATGTAACATCATCAATGGTGAAGAAGGAATGAGATATTTTTCAAGGAGAGAATGACATTGAGAACGTACGGAATCACAGCAGCATCAACAATTTCAGGATTGGAGTGAAGTAAATGTTCCAACTCAGCTGGAGGAACCTGCAAGAATATTACAATTAGAATTTGATGACATCTTCACCACAACCATATCTATCATAAAAAACTGCTGGTAAAGATGCGGAATAATATATAACCTGATATGCCTTATATTTTATCAATTCCTTTAACCGGTCAACAATATAAAGGAAACCATCAGAATCAAAATAACAAATATCCCCAGTCTTTAACCATCCCTCTGAATCCAAGGTCTCAGCAGTTGCCTTCTCATCTCCTACATAACCTGCAGTAACCATCATTCTTCTCACCAAACAAGAATCTTTATAGCTGTTAGCATTTTAGAAAGTTAAAGACTGGAAGTAAACTCAATTATTTAAGAGTGATTATAGCACTAGTCAATTTAAAAATCCTGAAATAATTTGCTTTAAAACCACATGGATATAAAAAACCTGAAAATTGTCTCTCTCAAAGACCTAACCATCTTAAAGAATTTAACTTATATTCCCGAATGCTACTGTATAATGACGAGAAATATCACTATGTTTTCCAATCATTGGCATGGGCCTTGTGGCAAATGAATATCCTCAATATGTTTCTTAAGAGTGTGCATTAGCAGACTCCATATATGAAAATAAAGGTTTAGTTAGCAGCTATCTGCCAAAGAGAAGGCATATGACCCCTATCAACTGAGGACATTAAGGCAGGTAAGCCAATTACAGCCACAATAAGCAAAGTGAATGAGAAATGGTTATTGGTTAGACTGTTAGAGAAAAATAAATTTTCAAAAAGAAGAATGAAGGTATAACTTAGTAAAGAGAGCTCCAAACAATGAACACTTTCCCTTCACAATGCCGCCAAATATAATCTATTAACCTAGTAAAGTTACTGTGTCTATCAAGTGTTGTGCAATTGCACATATTCAACTCCTAGTCCAGTGATTCTTAACGGGATAAAACTTAGTACTTTACATCCTTTA
This sequence comes from Dimocarpus longan, assembly GCA_022984855.1. NCBI lineage: Eukaryota > Viridiplantae > Streptophyta > Magnoliopsida > Sapindales > Sapindaceae > Dimocarpus > Dimocarpus longan. Next base: position 11,488,440 of record CM041024.1, read on the forward strand.
AGACTACCACTCGAGTTGAGCAAACCATGACTGCATAGATATGAGGCCTCTCTATACAAGTTTTGTAGTTGTCTTCCGAAATGAAATGTATTGTTTTCATTACATTGTCACGAAATGGAGAGCCTAGAAAGACTGATTCGTGGTTGCAGCTGATGTCACTGGCTTAAATGCCCGTATAGATCTCATGCGGAGCAAGTTACCAGTTTTGCTGAGTAATTGTTTGTTGGACATTTTTCAGTCAGTAATATCATAAGAACGACAGTTATTAACTTCTTAGTTAACTACCTTTCATGACAGTTGGACCTCGCAACCACAGCTCTCCTTTGTGGCCGGGTGGCAAAGCTTCTCCTGTCACGGGATCAACAATCTTGGCTTCCATTAGTTCAGATAGGCGACCAACAGAACCATAACGCTCCATCTCATCCGGCCCGACGGTCCCTGCTGCCCCTCCTCCAGTCTCAGTTAAACCATATCCCTAACACATAAAAGCAAAGATCAGCACTCGACAACCAGAAGGAATTCATGATGCTGTTCAATCACAGTAACAGGCTAACGGCTTTACACATTAAAAAGAGCAATACATAGCAAATCTGCATCCTTTATCCTGCTATTTTCTCTTCACAAGCTTCCAACAAAAGCTACATAGTTTTTTCCACAAATCTAGGCGTTTGCGAGTTTCAGTTAACATATCACGCAACAGCCATCCATTTATACTCTTTATCAACTCTTCCCTTCACGTTACTAATTCATTAGAATATGCACAATATAAGTAATAAATTAACTAAACCGTCCATCTAATTCTTATAATATATATGAAAAGCTAGAAATCAAACAACACCTCCTCTGTTCCAGCAATTTTATAGTTTCTTTCATTCTATAACTTGGTTTTATATTAATAAGAACCTAGAAGAATGAACAGAGAGGTTAACAGCATATCATATTGTCATTGTTAATTAGCTCCCCTTGACAATATGATTTGATTGGAAAGCTCAACAACACTAAGATTTCATGGGGCCTGGTTGTCACATAGATTACTTCTAGTGGGAGCTATAAAAGTGACAACATAACCTAATTTTAAAAACTCAACATCAATTACTTTACACGCAGAAAAGAATAAGATGCACTTGTACATGCCTAAAAAGTTGCTTTCCAGAACCAAAAAGTTAGTACCATCTCAATAATGTAACACAGACCCAACAATGATCCAGGGGACCATACACAATTATAACAACAGTACTACAAATACCATATGCAACAAATACTCAACAATGATACAGGGGACCATACACAATTCTAGTCTTCTACCTACCTGTGCAATCTCCACGTTGGGAAATTTCCGCTTGAACTTCTCGGCAACCTCCTTCCCCAGCGGAGCTCCGCCGCAGCCGAGCAGCAAAAGCGATCTGAGATCGTACTTTTCAGTCAGCTCCGAATTCGCAAATGCCACAATAAGCGGCGGCGAAACCGGCATGTAACGAATCTTATACTTCTCCACAGACTTCAACATCGTCTCAAAATCGAACCTCTCCATCAAAACCAATGTATCCCCCAAAGAAACCCCCCGTATCAGCATGAAGAAGCCAAATACATGAAACAGAGGCACCGTAATCAACGAAACCGGCTCCGGTTCCGGCTCATTTGGACTAGAGTCAGACTTGACATGATAGAATCCTGCAATTAACGCTATCAAGTTCCGGTGAGACAGCACGACGCCTTTGACCTTCCCGGTCGTTCCGGAGGAGTAAAGAATTGCCGCCGCGTCGGACTGGTCGACGACGACAGCGGCCGAATTCGTGGACTGGCTTTGAGTGGTTAAGGAGAGGAACTCCGGCGAGTCGACGGCGATTGTAGGGAGATTGGAAGGGATTTTGCGAGAAGTGTGAGAGGTGGCGAAGACGATGGAAGGTTTGGTGAGGCGGAGCTGGTGAGCGATTTCGGAGTGGGAGCTGAGTGGGTTGGCGGGAGAGACGACGACGCCGAGCGAGAGGAGGGAGAGGTAGAGGACAGGCACGTGGAGGGAGGGAGGGCAGAGGATGAAAGCCACGTCACCTTTCGAGAGAGAGTAGCGGCTATGGAGGGAAGTAGCGAGGGAGGCCGTTTGTTGGAGGAATTCGCCGTAGGAAAGGCGTTGGCCTGTGATGGCGTTGATGAGTAAGGTGGTGGAGGTAGTGTTGGTGGTTATGGAGCGGAGGAGAGAGAGTGTGTATTCAGTAATGGAGAGAGGCTGGAAAGGTGGCGGGAGAGGCCCGTGCGGTCTCAGGCTGTGGTATGTTTTGGTTGCCGGACAGTAGCCGGTGTTTGGATCAATCCAACGTTCAGGATTTGTTTTCGCCATAATGGTTGTTCAGGTCTGGTCTGCCGTGTGTGGTCTCCAGAGGTTGCAGAGGAGACCCAGAAGATGACAATGAGAGGGAGATTTTTCAAAGGGACAAACGGATCGGTGTGTGTCACTGTGAAAGTGGTTTTATAACCGTCGTCTGTGGTCAAAAATGGGAAATCAGAAACGTGTCTTATTGTTTTGACATCGAAATCATTATTCATGCTCCATGCAGGTACATTTCCATAACGCGACAACGTCTTCCTCCGTTCAGCATCACGTATTTCTTTTTCCTTTCTATCTATTTATCAGAAAATCAATAAAGTTCAAACTTCCACTATGCGACTTTTCCGTCTTTGGAATGGATTCAGTTGATCCTTGACGTGGAAAAGTATTATTCATATTATCATTTCATTTTCATAATTAATAACGTCATATATACTAATCAAATGTCACATCGTGATTCTTTTTACGGCAATATTATTGTTCATTTTTAGTTTACATAATATATGCAATTTATATGTCAGATTAATTGGATTAATAATTAAGTAGATCCTTTTAGAACACAATATTTTTATAATAATTTTATAAAAATATTTATTTAAATAATATGATGTATGAATTCTTATATTAGTTCTTATATCTTCTCAAAATTAACATAACATCATCCACCTGCTAGTTTAAAATTTAAATTTGAACAAACAATTTAATTATTCAATTATCATTATTTACTGTATTTCGAATCAGCTGGTAGGTCGGTTGAAGAATTTGGTTTGAATCTTACTTCTTCAATTTGTAGCTGACATGTTAGACTCCAGATTATCTTCTCGTGTTTTATTTAATGCATGTCCGAAGTGGTCAAATTAATCCGCGATTACAAATCGCCTTCATAGCAAATAACCTACTAGCAAAAAATAATAAAAAATGGTGTTGATTTATTCATCCTTCAAATAACCATTTATGTATTTAAAAAAAAAAATAACTATATATATGAGATGTTAATACTATATAAATTATAAGATGATATCGAGTATGGTGATGGTAATTTATATTAGTTATATACTATATTATTTTTATATATATAAATGTAAAAAACCTGTATATTATATCATTTTATCATAACTTTCGATAAAATTTTTAAATAATTTAATATTATTCTTAAAAAATAATTAAACATCTTATTATTTACAAAATTTGAATCCTATAATCTAATGTGGTTTAGTGACTATGAACTTTTATTTAGTTTGATAGTAACATAAATATGAGTGGATACATTATATAAAATTTATTAATTTAAAAGATTTATTAATTAAAAATTTATAGTATAATATAACATAATTATTTAGGAGAATGTTGCATTAAATGAAAATTTCAATTTTTTTTAATATTATAACCACGACAAAATTGCTATTTTAATTATATTTATTTAAATAAAATGAAGAGTCAAAAGTATGCTACAGACGAAAGGGCAAGCCCATAAAACATAGAACATAAATATTTTAATTATATTTTATACAAATAAAATGAAAAGTCAAAAGTGCGCCAAAGTTATGAGACGGAGGGGCAAAACCACTTGAACATGGGTATTGATTAAAAACTCGATCAAGTTAACCGGTTTCTCATCGAGAAATTATTGCTCAATCGATTTTCGATTCGAGAACCTCTAAATTGGCGGTAAAACTCAGTTTTTGTACAAAATCGATCCAACTCGGGTCAGTTCAGATCGACTCAACCCAACTCGGTCCAGCTCAACGTGACTTAGATTCAACTTTTTTTAAAAAAAATTCTTTTTTGCCAAAACGATGTCGTTTTGGTATGTGTAAAATCAGCCCAACTCGGGTTGACTCGACATTTCTTTTTTGTTTTCCTCATTTTATATTTTTGTTTTTTCATTTTTTTTATTTTATTGTTTTCAAATTTCACCACTCTTTTATGTTTTTCATATATATTTGTTTAAGGTCGGATGATGAATTGATGATTAAATATTGATGTATTAATAGATTATGCAAACTATATTTGTTTCAGGTTTTGTACATTTATTATATAGGGATTTAAATTCTTGTGCTATGTGTTTCAATTCATCTTATTGGTTATTGTTATGAGTATTTCTAAGTTATTCAAATGGGTTGGTAAAAGTCCAACGCTGTTGACAGAAATCCAAAATAGATAAAAGCCCATGACCTTTTAAGAAGAAGAGGTTATACATTTGGTTAAGGCACAACTTATCAGACAGCTCATCAGACCCTATGAGGTCAGTTCAACAGATGTACAGACCATCCAAAAATATAGCTTATTAGCTGAGCAGTTGATCAGATATGCAGTTCGCCAGTCGTTCAGCTCACAGAACTCAAACCATATGATCAGTTCACGGAGACAAAACTCAGTCAGACTTCGGACATTCCAACTCATTGAAACGAGCTGTTAGCTGCTACAGTTCGCAGGTCGCCAATCAATTATAGTCATAACTGTCAAGCCAATTACAACTTAAAATATACCATACACGCCAACACCTTCAGAGATTACAGCATGGATTACAAAGATCTTATCTAGCCCACTTAGATTAATCACTTCGATCAGCCGCCTAAACAACTTGCTTTAATAGCTGTCAGACGCATTTAATGCAACCCAAACGCATTAAATGCGAAACCGACTCATTAAATGCAAATCAGAAACATTAACTGTAAATTATCATTATATTTTAACTTATTAAACGCTACTGTAACATCTCCATTTCTATAAATAGAGAAATGTCTTCATTATAAAAAGTGTGTGTGCCATTCACATCCTTGAAAAATAGTAAGAAATACTGGATGTAGGCAAAGTATTAAGCCGAACCACTTAAAAACTCCCAGTGTCCTTTGTTTTTCTTCTGTCATTTCTTTACATTTTTCTTGTATGTTTGTTCAATCTACACAATAGTTATAGTTTGGGCTTACACGAACTTAATCGGCTAATTCCATACGTCGATAGTTACGTACTTGTGTTAGAGAATGAAGGAATGATAAGAGGTTTTAAGTAGTTTAAATGTAATAGATTTTTGAAGTGTTTTTATTTTTGTATATTACAGGTGGAATTATTGCAAAAATAGTAGTTATATTATCGAAATTTTTAAAATTGTAATTACGTAATTGTGCTAAAGTGGTTTTGGAGATTACATGAGATAGATTTAATGAGTTTTTATGGTCATATAATTGTATTTTTATCCTATAAAATATTTTTAAATTTTATTTTTTACAAATTTGACTTAGTTTGATCGTTGACCGATAGTCAAATCGGGTCCTCTTCGAATTGTTGAGTACTCGCTACTTGCTGTCTCGTCGGTCAAGTCGTGAGTAACGAGTTTTGGAACACTGAACATGAGACAGTATTATTTATTTTATGGGGAGGGAGTGGGGCCGCGAAACCATAGAACATATGACATAAATGAATATATATATATATATATATATAATATGATGTGTAAAGGACTATTCAAATAAATCTATGGTCTTGTGTTTTATTTAAATTCATGATTTTTTAGAATTAAATTAAGCGTCAAATCACTCGTAATAAAAAATAATATGTTGGACATTGATGAATATAATTATAAAGGAGATTTTCATTATTTTTTCCATCTTTCAACAGTTTTTTTACTGGGAATGCATCTTCACTACATTTAATTTTTGAAATTAACTAGCATCCACTAACTAGCATGGAGGTGGCCATTGATAGTTGATCTCCGTTAGAGTTCACCGAAAGATTGATATCTAGCGAGAATCCATAATTAAAAAATGAGATTGTAATTCATTTAGCGCCAACTATATGCAATTGATATGGTTGAAACAAGTTAATTTCGATCTAATTTATTTTCAGATTGATGTTTGATGAATCTAGCCACTAGAGTGAATAGTTATCATTGGACCTTAATTATATATATATATACACATATATGCTGTCTATGTTGTTTATTGATGGGCCTCCACTATAAAGCGGGAGATTCATTGATTGTCATCTTCACCATTGGTTGAAGCAATTGGATTATCCACCAACATATGAAATTTTTTTATATATATTTTTTTACTTTTAACATTTATTTATTTATTTATTGAAAGAGACCTCCCTCATCTTGGATGTTAGAAATTAATTTTTTTTTCAGATATTTTAATGTTTTAAGAAGATTTTTTTTTTTCAAGAAAGGTTTAAGAAAAAATTTTTAAAACAATTTTTTTAAACATGCTCATAATCTAATCATTACTTTTTATAAATTTTTATAAATAGATCTCCAATGGTTAAATAAGGTGTAATAATTTTTTGGTTGAGATGTGGCATATCAATATCTAAGAATTAAGACAAAAAAAAAAAAACGAAAGTCATCAAGTTCGATTTACAGTGAAATAACGTAAGAATCAAATTAACCAAAATGAACTGATGATTAAAAGTGATATTTCGTTAAACGATGGGGACCAAATTGAAAATCTTCCCAATAGGGTATTTGCAAGGGTTTAGCGTTGAAGGGGTTTGTGTTTGGTTGGTGAAATCTCGAGGGTTGTAAAGATGCCGCGCACCACTAAAGTGGAGTGTCCCGGTTGCCCTCCTGTTCGAGCCCTCACGTTCGATGCGCTTGGACTCATTAAAGGTGATTTGCCTTCTACAAATTCACCCTCTTAATCAAATTTCAAAATTTTCAACAAACTGATTATGTTTTTGTTGGTGATGATGGGAATAGTTATTGAAGCTCGTGGAGAGCAAGGAGGGGTTCCTAAAGTAGTGGAGAGATGGGGGGACCCTGACGCCTCCAAAGGCGTCGTTGCCGCTTCGCTTGATGACTCCAAACACCACCCTGTATGTTTCCGCTTCCTTGAAGCTTTTCTTCCTTTTATGTACAATTGGGTTTTGCAAGAGAATGTTCTGTTGTCTTGGCTTCCGTACATATGGATTACTACTGAAAATTGGTTGTCTGTTTAATATTTATTTAGTTAATCAAATGCATTTTATGTTTCTCATTTGGTGGCAGAACTTTTGGTTTTATTTACACTCAATTTGGTTCTTCCATGTGCTTACAGCTTAGTCGTTTGTATATATCCTGGTTAAGCAAGACTTAGTTGTTGGTGTTGGGTTCACTGATAATGTGGTGCCTAAATTCCTGAAATTTACATTAAAATTTGCATTTATTCTTATTGTCATGAGTTTAAAGTAGGCGGACAGTGTTTTGTTGGTGTAAACTTAGAAGTGTCTTGGGCCGTCTTGCTACTCACCTTTAAGTTTGTTGTATTGATTTGAGGATCCAATGCTTTGGGCCACCTAGCTACGCACATTTAAATTTAATGTATTGATTCGACGATCCTATGCTTTGGTGACATTTCGATTCTTAAATGTGCTGTTTTTCGTGTATTGATCTATGCCAACAATTTTGAACACCATTGAATCTGTAACACGGTACTCATCCCCTGTTTTTCTTTTCCCCATCTATTGCAGCTGTTAGTTGTTGCAAGAAAAACTGGTTCGGTGAGTTATCAGTTATTCAACCTTGACTAACAGGATTATTTTAAGCTTCAGTTCTTGATAATAGTTAATTTACTGAACCCGCACTTAGAATTGTGCCGCAATGCAGATTGAGATTCTCAATCCTCTTAATGGGGATCTTCGTGTTTCTGTTTCTGATGTTGGTGTTCGACCTGCGGATGATGGTATTGCTGATTTGCATTTATTCAGAAGACATAGACTAGAGTCAGCATCCAGGTATCATTGTTGTTTTATGGGTTTTGTGCTACATCAAATCTGAATATGACATTCTGTGTTTTGTTTTTTGTCATGTAACTAGAATTGGTATATTCAAATTTCAAACCAATTGTAACAACGTGTTCCATGATTGTCAAAACTGTGTTTTACACCTTATGGACTTTTCCTTGTCTTGTAATGTTGGGCGTCTGGCATATTATTTGTTCAGCTAAGATTGAGAGGACCTACAGCACATGCTCATAACTGTTATAAATCAATGGTTCCAAATATGAAATTTTTATTACATGAGTACAATGAGTAAGGTTCTTCTTGACATTTTGAAAAGTAGATTCATAATGATTCTCATCCAAGTTTTGTCTTTGATAATCTTATTTGGAAGTCAAAGGTGTCAAAGAAGGTTAAGCTTTTAGTTTGCCTTATTGCTTATCGGAAATTAAGTACTTTTGAGGTCCTTCAAAATAGATATCCTAGTTCCTGTCTCCCTCCCTATTGGTGTGTCATGTGTAAGAGTAGTGGGGAAAACTTAGATCATCTTTTTCTTCATTGTCTGGTGGCGGATAAATTATGGAGTAAGTTATTCTCTTTGGTGGGTTTGAGATGGGTTGCTCCTAAGTTTTTATGGTCTTTCTTTATGGAAGAATTTCAAGTTCTTGGAGGGAGAAAGGGGGCTAATATTCTTTGGCGTTGTGGAGTTTTCGCCACTCTATAGGTTATTTGGGAAAAAAGAAACAGAAGAATCTTTGATGAAGTTGAAGATAAGGGGAATTTTTTACGGGATAAAGCGTATTATTTGACTTTTCTTTGGACGCATCTTCTTGTGTAGATTTTAAATACTTTTCGTTATTTTTCATTACGTTAGATTGGAAAACTGTTGTTTGTTGATTAATTATTGATTGTTCTTTACAATCTTGTTTTTCGTTTTTAGTTCTGTTGTTTGTTAGTAGACTTCTGATTCACTTTTGTATCTTCTTTCTTTTCTTTAATAAAGTTTCTCTCCTATAAAAAAATATGTATGTGTGTGAATATCTAGTTTTTATTAGATATGCTTATTTGCTCTATCTTTCAATTCATCTTTTGATGCACATGGTTTCTCAAATGTCTTTTTATAATATATAAATGCACTCATAACTTATATACATAATGGTGTTCCACCTATGAGGACATGCACCTTTCTTACATATTTTGAGTTAGTAAGCGTCAAATTCTACTTTTGAAACCTCTCCCGTTTTGGATACTGGTTATACATGTACATTATGATTTTTGTGTCTGTGGGTCCCAATAGCTGCCAAGTCCCCTTTGTGCACTGATCTCCTTTGCATATTGGGTACCATCAGGTCACGCACTTTGCTTACATGTACAACAAAAGGAAATGCAACCCTGAGGTCCCTTGAGGTTACTGATTTACCAGCTGAGTCTACTTCTATTGATTCTCTTAAATCCTGGAATGTATGCGGTTCTGGTACTGTCTTATGTTCCAAAGTGGATGGAAGCGAAAAGTACGCTTTATTTGGAGGGTGAGTGCTTTGCTACATATTTGGAGTTTTTGTTTGTTCTGTATTGGCATACTATAGCATTCTTTTTTACTAATATGGTAAAAATGATGAGTTTTTTACTCAGGAAGGGAGTTGAAGTTAATGTGTGGGATATTGACCAGTGTACGAAAATGTGGTCTGCAAAACCTGTGAGCTTTTGTATCCTTCATGAGCACATCTTGTTGATGCAGAATAATATAAGCTTTTCTGATACTATATAAGTATGTGCAGCCTGCTAAAAACAGCCTTGGCATATTTACCCCTACTTGGTTTACATCAGCAACCTTTTTGAGTATTGATGATCACCGAAAATTTGTAGCCGGCACCAACAGCCATCAGGTTATCTTATGCAGAACCTTCTTCCCAATTATATCAGAATATATGATTTGATTTGAAATTGTCTAGAAATTCTTGTGGAGAGCTGCAGTGAACAATAACCGCAATAAAATGTGTCTCTACTGAGATGGGCCCTGTTTTTCTTTCCTGTCACACTAATTAATATTTGACTGTTGTTACTCTTTGGAGTAGGATTGCCAGAAATTGGATGTTTAAATTATGTTCTTTCTGAAGCTTGTTTTTGGTTAATGGCTTTTTTTTGGGTAACAAAAGGAAAACAGCACTTACTTTGTACATGTTTTTGGGTTCTCTATATAAGGAAGTTATGAATCATTTTAAGAGCTTAAATCGTACTTCTAATGTTCCATAATCAAAATAGTAGCGCTAAGTTGCCCCTTGTTCTTTTTCCGTTCTCACTTGTTAATGTGTTTTATATATTAAATATTTTCAGGTCTTGAAGGTAAGATGGCTCTTTATTGTCTCTTCTTTTTACTATTTAGTGTTTTCTTGCCTCTCGGAACTTATTTTCTGGTTTCTGTATTAGGTTCGCCTCTATGATACTTCTGCTCAGCGAAGACCTGTTATGTCATTTGATTTTCGGGAGACCCCTATTAAGGCAGTTGCTGAAGAACCGGAGAGCTATAATATATACATAGGAAATGGTTCCGGTGACCTTGCTTCTGTTGACATACGAACAGGTGCACACACTTCCATGAACATTGTCCCATTGTAATGTATTGTGCTTGGTATCCATGGTTCTGATATTTATATTCATGTGACTACAATTTATAATGAATATTTGCAGTTTATCCAAAATGACGATAAGTGGACGTAGTTTTTCTTCTGAATGAGGTTAAATTGTATTCTATAGTAATGGTGAATGTATTCAGGTTAAGCATTTTTTAGCTTTGTAGAGCGATTAAGCAGGATGGCTTCAACAAAGGTGAATTGCTTTAACTAGGTTGTATAACCAAACTTAGAGTAGGAATGAGTATCCCCTTGCTTGATTTTGACTTGGTTTCTTGTCTCACACTTAGCCGCAGGGGTTGAGTTTTGATTAACCTTTGGTTGACCCGTCTGTCCAAAAGCTGACCTGACTTAGGTTCATATGTGAATTTTTGCTGCTGCTTGATATGCATTTAAATGTTGTATCCTAAACTAAAGCTGGTTTGAACCTGGCTTTTAGTTCACCCCATACAACTGGGTAAAGTTGGGTGGACTCAGATTTTACATTGCCATTAGTTATACTTAGAATGTACTACAACTGACTTAAATGTCTCAGTAGGATTGTTGGTGCTCAAGTTTCAGATTGAGCTAATCTATGCTATTTCGAAGAATATTATTTTCACATTGTTGCTGTATTTCGAATACTTCTTAAAGAACTGGACATTTGCCAATTGATCTCTTTGAATGTTTTAAAATGTACACTGATTTGTTCTGATGTGAAACCATCCTTATAGGAAAATTGTTAGGATGCTTTGTGGGTAAATGTTCTGGAAGTATCAGATCCATAGCTAAGCATCCCACACTTCCAGTGATAGCATCATGTGGTGAGTATTGCTTGTGCTTTTTAAACATATGTTATTTCTTCTTTATAGAGTACAAACGTATATAAGTAGTCAAGAGAATTATTTACTCAATTATTTTTTTCATGTGCATTTGTCTGCCCCTTTTTATTGTACTTGTAATCTTTATGGACATAAGAATGAGGCAGGGTTAACGCAGTTCAGTTGGGGTCATGGAATGGTGTCATTTCAACAAATTAAAAACAGAGCAAATATATTTCTTTCAGATGTTTAAATATTTAACACCATATGCATATACATGTATAGTATTAATGACCCTTCCTCCACCTTTTTCTTTAATATTTAACACCTTGTGCATATTGCATATCCCCTTATTTTTCTTCAATAAATAAATAAAACAAAAGGCCTATGGTTGCAAACTTGCAAATTGCAATTATAGTGTGTCAGAATGGTGAAACAATGATTTATATCATTCTTTTGTTTCATGACTTTTGGGCTTATTTTGGATCCAAAATAGCTTTATTTATAGCTGATATAATGAATTTCACTAACCTCCAGGTTTGGATAGCTATTTGCGCTTTTGGGATACACAGACACGACAACTTCTCTCTGCGGTATGTTAATTGTATTTTTGTGTTACGAAAAATTGTTGATACAAACACAACAATTTCTTTCCTCATTTTGGTTTCAGTTAAACACAAGTGAATTCTTGTTTGAAATTTAGTTAGCAGAGTTTTAACAATATTTGATGCTTATCTACTTTTTTAAATTTATCACCTACATTGTTGGATGCAGGTTTTTCTGAAGCAGCATCTTACAGAGGTGGTTTTTGATTCCACTTTCGCTGACAAAGGTTAGTTTCTGTTGTTCCTTGCTTGTATTGCAATAGGGTTAGACCCAACTGCGTTTGAATAGTAAAACTTCCAGTTGCAAATCACTGAAAGCTTATACAAGCACCATCTTATACCCTTAACTACCGATTATAAGTAAACAATCATCAGTTGTCCAGCCAAAATGAGAGAGAAGCGCCTGTTCTAATAAATAAAAAACATGGCATACTGTAAGTTCTTATACTTGTTGGACAAAGATTAAGGGTTCTAGGTTTCTTCAAATTAATTACCGAGGCATAACTCTAATTTTAGAGCATGTTTGACCCTTGGATCTTCTGTTATGTATTGCAATATACTCACGCTTTTTTTTTTTTTCCTTAATGCGATAAAATTCATGATAATCACGTGAACAATATTCTCACACCCAAGTCATCAATAATTCCAGTCTAATTGAACACTAACTGTGCCTGCCACTTTGCATATGCAGAGGCTGCCGTTACTGCAGCAGATTTGCTAGTAGATGAAGGGCAGAACATGAATGAGATCCAAGGAGATGAGAAAGAAATGTTGCCTGTTAAAAGAAAGAAGACATCTAAACGGAAAGATGAAAACAAGAAGAGGGCTTCTGAAGAAAATGAGGAAAGCAAGAAGTCAAAATCCAAGAAAAAGACCAAGAGTAAAAGCTGAGAGTGACGAGGATACATCATAATCGAAGATGGAATACTTGCTTATCTAGTTTCTACTGTAGAGGGGCCAGAATCGCATCTTAGCGCACACCGTGACTGAATCATGGAAATGTCACGTGGTAACATACTCTTAATAGGAAAGAAATCCTATGAAAATGGGTGATTTTGTTTTTATTTTCGTCATTCTATAGAAAGATGTTTCAGAATCATTCGACTGCTGTGTGGATGAAGACTGATTCTGGAATTTCATCCCAATCAACTCTGTGGTCAAATTTTGATCTATTATTGTGATTTTTTAATTTAATTATAATTTGGGAAGAGGCATTGGTAAAGTTTTTGGCAATGAATTTATCATACTCAACAGTTACCTTCCTATGAAGGAGGACTATATCCATACTTCAACTCACGTATATTCATTATTTCCCTCACCAGGAGGCAGGATTAACCGAAAATATTATTATCTCATCAACGATGTCATCTTCCTAGGTCCTACACAACAAAGACCCTGCCACAGCAGTCACAGAAGAAATTTTGGTAATTCGTTGTAATTGTAATTTGAGAATGGTACAAATACCCAGATAGCAGAGATTCTGGCTCACTTGATAGTGATCTGCTGAGTTAAGATTGTATTGACGCTGCAGAAGATCAAATGGCAAAATTGTTCCACGAATTTAAATATGAAACATTAACAACAACTTCCACCCAAATCACACCTTAAATTAGAAACAAGAAAAGAGACGAGAATCGAAGCAGTAAGAAGTTACTGAGATGATGTTTCCTCCTTCCTTTGTCCCAGGTACCTGTGATGAAGTAATGAAGACAATACTATGTTATGCTTTGCAGCTTCTAATTGCCGAAACAAAAATTCAAGCACCATGGAGTCAACAAATTAAGGAACTAATTCCTTTTGAGATGAGATATATATATAAATTGCTGAAAGAAAATTGTCCTATTTAAGCTATCAATTCTGCAATATAAACATGTGAAAATCACAATAGAACTGATTTTTTTCCTGTTTACTTTTTGATTTATTTTATTATTATTTAATGAATGCAATTTCAGTTCTTCTGATAAGTTACATAGAGAAATACAGCGAAAATATGAACTACTTTATTCCAGTTAGTAAAATAGGCAATACAAACAGAGGAGAAAAAAGAATAAATAGATGGTATAGCTGATATCCTTCTATAACCAGCTTCATTAGTTTCTAAAATTTTAATTTATGAATCTGATGAGACTCATTTTTATAGAAGAAACGACGATATACTAATAAAAGAAGACATAAGTACAAAAGTGAAGGGGACGATACAGCCCTCCTAAAGGCGCAAAACTATACAAAAGCAGCAAAACAATCTAATGAGACTTTTTTGTTCCCAACATACTGTCAAAATAGCAGGTCAAGCTAGATCCTAAAAGCAAATTCTGACATTGATCTGATACTTGTTCAAAAGACTTTCAATTTACATGTACGACAACTTGAAAATGAAGAAATAGCTGATACTTAAGCAAGCGACAAATGTCAAGCATAAAGTTTCAATGCAGTATCTTACCCCTGAGCTTTTGCCCAACGTGAGAGTTGATAGAGCTGCACAGTCTCATTCGAAGCATGACATGCCAGAAGAAGATAATTGCGTGGCTGTACCATCCACGCAAACCTCATGAACAATGCTGAATAGACACACATTGCTGCAGCAACAATACAGTACCAAAAATTACATTCCAGGCCATGTATTATTAACTACTTCAAAATCAACTAGCCACAATCTCTGCAACTACCAATTCCTCACCAGATGTCATGTTGCTGGATATCATTTCCGGTGGTTTCTTCATGTCCACCAACCCCTGTTGTATTCAAAACTTCACATTTCAAAAGAAAACCCTATATTCACACATGAACAATAAAAACTAACGAATGAGAAACTCACAGCAATAACGAATCCCCAATTGGCAACAGGTCCCCAAAAGTGAGTGGTTTTGGGACCGACCGGACTGTTCAAGAATGCTTTGAATGAGGCCATAAATGGACAGCACTAGTTATACACTTCTGCAAAAATAGCAATTTCAAAGCCAAACAATCAATCAATGATCTACATGATTGATAGCTCCCTAAATTCCATGAAAACTTACAAGTTTGACCTTTCAATTACAAAACAATTAATTGCAGGGAGATTCTAGATTAGATAACCTGTATTAACATGACATAGCAACAAGATATATATATTTTTTACGGAACAAGATATGTGTTTTGATTGGATTTAAACAAAGAAAAAATCGATTAGAAACAAGATTTGTTAGTGGATACGTGTTGGTGCACGTATAAAAGGAGTTGGAGGTACCTGAAACGGCGTCGTGCCGGGAAAGATTGGAGAGGATTCGCTGACTTTTGGCGACAGAGGAGGTCGAGGTTTGGTGAGATCGAGCGTGGAAGGCGAGACTGTGATATGCGGTTAGACTTTTACTGTTGTCAAGAGTATCGAGTAGGTTCAATTGACTAATTATATTACCACACGTGGAATAGAACGGCGTGATTTGAGTTTCTGAAGTCTGGGCTTGCTTATCACGTGAGTGGGTCTGATTTCTCGGAACTCGCCCGCCAGGATTTTGACGAGGCCATGGGCTTTATGTTTTTTTTTTTTGGTTTTTGGAAACTCGTGGGCTTTATGTTTATTGGGGTTGTATTTAAACATTTTTTTAGACTGACATTTAAACAAATCAGAAATATGATAGAATCCGTGGATATCAAAATAATGCGGTCTGAGAACCATGCACCTAAGCTCGAAAATTTGTTTGTTGGGAATTGAACTGATGTCCGTTTATATTAAGAAGTGATGTAAAAAACAAAATTAAATGAACAAACAAATCTTTTAACAGTTTGAATGTAATGTCATTGATAATTTAAAGATCCATTTCTTATTCCAAAATTGGATCCTTTTAATTAAACTAAAAGTTATTTTCTTTAATCATAAAATTAACATTATGTTAAAATATCAAATGTGTGTGTTATAGTGAATGATAACGTGGTTTTCATTTTATTTTTGAAAG
Organism: Dimocarpus longan; assembly: GCA_022984855.1. NCBI lineage: Eukaryota > Viridiplantae > Streptophyta > Magnoliopsida > Sapindales > Sapindaceae > Dimocarpus > Dimocarpus longan. The sequence goes on from CM041024.1 coordinate 11,504,427, forward strand.
TTAATACCCACAAAATTAGAGATATGTTATGAACAACCACGGTCAAATATTGTCTACGTATACTTGTAAAATATGTACAATGAAACTTAAATCCCATAACATGATAACAAAGGTAAATAACCTGAATTAGAGGGAAGTGCAAGGAAAGGATATTGTTTTTAATGGTGTGTCAACTTCTATTACCTATAGCTTGTTGAAGTTGCAGTCTGGTTAAATTAAAACAATTAGATCTCCTAGATTTTATAACAGTCTAGTTAAATTAAATCAGTTTGATCTCCTAGATTTAATAAGGAACTGAGTTATTTCAATAAAAATGAAGTGAGCACGATGAAACTTAAATCCCAGTACTAAGGTGTATAAACCTGAGGTAGAGGGAAGTGTAAGAATATTATTGTTGATGGACCTGAAGAAGAAATTGAATTAATTAAAATAAAAAAAAGGAAGTTTGAATAAGAAGCATGACAGATGAGAAGTGCAAGGATACTATTGTTGATGGACTTAAGAAGAAATTACTGAGTTTGTAAATGTAAAAATCGAATAAGAAGTGATAAGTGAAACCCACATTTTAAAAAGAGAGTATTTTTTCCTTTTCTAATACATATAATTTTTTTTAAAAAAAGAAATATATATTCTCTTTTGGTCCTTATACTCGCATTCCCATAGTTGTGTACTCTCATCTTATTCCTTGTCAATTTCAATTAGCATAATAGTTAATGACACCGTATCTTTACCTTTGTATAAAATGAAAGAGGTATCTAACGCATACTGGCCTATTATGCTAATTTGGCACAATTGCAGCCCATCCATAGGCGATGATGATCGTAGCATGTTGTGCCTTTACAAATGGCAAGGAGGACCATATCACCATAACACCTATGGAAGGGCTCTAATCAAAGTCCCAAAATCTAATATTTCATTAGATACTGCTTTTGAGAGTTCAAACATATCAAGCAACGCTGATTCTGGCAGGTCCAATTCTTTTAGGGAGCTCAGTTTTCTCAACCTCCTATCTCTGGAAACTTATTGTAAGTTGAAGCATTTTGGAAACAAACGAGTTCAGGGGAGAACTTGGAAGAGGAGCTTTTGGAATTGCACTCAAAGAGATCATTTGATCATCAACAACTTCAAGAATTTATATTGCATCCAAGAAATTAAAACTAGAAGGCAATGATATCATAATAATTGTCCTTTTCTTCTGATGGAGCATAGTACATGTCTTTGTCCTGTTTCACTGTCTACATGACTGGTGACTTGCCTGGCTCTTTTGGTTGATGTTGTTAGCTATTGATTCTTAAATAACATAACAAATGTAAAGAAGTCAACACAGCAGTTTGGATTGGGCTATCTATCATTTGGAAAAATGTAGTATTAACAAAATCAGTTTATAGGAAAACTTTACAAATCAGTTTCAGATGGCATACAAATCAACTACTCTAATTGATTTGCTTCCGGGACATCACTGCTACCTGTGCTTACACATGCACTCAGGCACTGGATATGCTGTAACGTCCCGGTCTCTCTTGTTGATCCTTGGCTCAGGGTGCCCCTGAGATTTCTCGTGCAGCTTTCTCATGATGCTTCCTAACTCTGCATCAGAAATTGATGAGTCATCAAAGAAAGGAAGCATCACTCGTTTATTTGGCCTTATGAACTTCCTGTGACCCACATAGGCACGGTGACCCTGTCCAGTTGATAATATAGAATCAGCATTACAAATTCTTGACGGAAAGTGATCAGTATTGACTGCGGTGGATTGAATTACACTCACCTGCATGGCTCGACCCATGTTTCCACCATGTGAAGGTACAAACACGTCGCTGTTCAATGAGACAATGTAGTCAATTGCAGCCAGGGCAGAGGACCTGTTGAGGTAAGGTGAGAGTTCATCTTCTCTTGCCAACTTCTCCTTTGTCACTAAATTGGGAAACTCTGCAGCGAGTGGCTGCAGTGCTACGAGACCCCCAAATGGCTTTCCTCCTGCAACGTACACTCTTGCATTTTCTGGTGCCCCCAAGGCTTTCAAAAACCTGTATCCATACCGTACTCAAAGGGCTTAATCAAATCTTAATAACTCTAAACTAAGAGATGGCTCCACATTTCAATTCTTGTTTTGATTTACCTGGCCATTTCTAATGCATTGAGGGGACACAGTCCAGCTAGTCTTCGCTGAATGTGGCTCATCTTCAACTTTCCTGTGAGGTATTCAGTTTGTGATTCCCGAACCTTGGCAATAGTTTCATCATATTCGGGGCCTAATCCAGTGAGGCATCCAGTTCTGACCCACACATCCTTCTCCAGTCGGAGATGCAGGGCAATGTATGGACCTTCAATCCACATCCTTCTTGCAAGCCGATTTCCAAGTTCATGAATTGGGGCTACAAATCTTAACGCATGGAAGGCTACCTGCAATCCAAAGACGAAATTCGAGAAATGACATATCACATTAGTTGGATCATATTAGCTATAATAATAACTTCCTTATCTCTTTCAAAAATCACAATAATAATAATAATAACTTCCTTATCTTGCTCAGATAGCTGTAAACTCTGAGTGTACCTTACACCGTAGCTTCTGTAGATCGGGTGGAAGATTCTTGGAGAGCTTAGAATCTAACCCTTTTAGCACGAGAACTCGTTCTTCATTCAGCTGCATGAACCAGCAAAGTCAAGAGGAGTATTATGAATACAAATGGTTTCTCTTTTTGAATGTTCAAAAGGCCTTTGATAGTAACCATAAAATAGAAATCATAATTGCTAATGTCAATTTACAATTTGAAAGTGACACATTAAGATGTTATTTCAGTTCGAATGCCAAAACCTATTTTGTATTTAACTGGGAAATTTTCCAGGAATATATTGTACATCTATCTGCCTTTATTGAGAAATACTTATCAGAGGTGATGAAATTCTGCTTTAAGAATCTGAAAAATATTTCAATGTTTGACAGTTATGTTTTCTTCATTTAAATCTTGAGATGCTTCTAAAGATAATTCGAAGTAAATTTTATAATCAAATACAAAAAAATAAAATGTAAATTGAAACAAGAAGAGCAGTTATAATGAACACAGATTATAGAAGGATATTTCTGCCATACTTTTTTGAAGAACCTAGCACGAATCCAAAGTGGAGAAACACTGTGAGGAAGCTGGTTTTCTATGGTCTGTCTTGACATCAAATGTGTAGAGGGAAGTGAAGATACAACTCTTACATCAGCTTGCAATGTCCTCTTGAAGTGTTTGACATCGAAAATGTCCTCAAACTCACTGCAATTATATATCATGACACAAATTGATAAATCGAAATTCATATGAGAAATAGTCTCTAAGAAGCATATTTTATGCACTGAATAGTAATTCATTATTGTGATGCATGCCAAACTGATGATTTCTAACTATGTTTTATCTAAGAAACAAAATTGCTTAATAGCAAGTTTCTACACGTCAGTTCTGAGAATTCCATGAAGTGAAAAAGAAAGGGAAAAAAAACCTGAAACAGAATAGACTATGTTCTATATTCTAAAGAATTTCAAGTTGGTCTATAATCTTACAAGATCCTTCAAACAAAAGAAATGTTCACATTTTACAGGTTGTCAAAAATAAAATAAAGAACCATCATCCAAGAAAGTCAAAAATATGGAATCAACATATATCTAAATCTTTATATAAACTAAAATTCAATGGACAAAACACGCAAAAATCCAATGCAATTCTCTCTACCTCTCATCTCCCCAGATCAAATTAACCTGCAAAACTGGCACAACCAAGGCTGCTTCAAGAATCCTAGCAATAACAACAGCATCAACAATCTGATTCCTCTGCTGGTTCAATCCTCCCGAAGCCACCACCACCAAGAACCTCCTATTCTCCTTGGAAATCTTCACGGACTTTCTTCTATATCCAATACTAAAATCCAAACATGGCTTGTACCCTTCACCATCCGGCTGCTGCCAAAACTCCCTCTCCTCCTCAGACGAATTCCCCACCACAGCATGAGCCGGCAACGGCACCATCACACTGCTTCCAAGTGTAAGCTCATCATCATCACCACCCCAGTTGTTAGAATTCGTCGAAGCAAGAGAAGCTAGTAGAATTGGAGAGTGTGAAGGGAGTGAAAATGGTGAAGAGGGGGAGATGAGAGAGCAGGGTGGTGGATCTTGAAAAGTTGATATCAAGTTGAGAATGGAAACTCCCAAGAAAGTAAAGGTGACCAAGAGAGAGATGAAGAAGAGAGTGAGTGTTTTCGGGGTCAGAATCTTGTGGTGGTTTCTTGGGCTTTTGTTGGGAGAAAATAGCAGACAAGTGAATGGAGAAACTGAGAAAACGTAAAGAAATGGAGATGGGGTCGTTGTCATAAACGAGTTCTTCATGATCCTTGCTCTTGCCATTATTAAAACATCTCCAATTCTTGCCTGCAATGTGAATCTTGATTCAGTTTTTGGAGATAAAGAGAGAACTAAGCTTGTTTGGAGAGGGAGTGATTCCAGTAATTGAATCTGAAGTTAAGAGATGAAGAGATTTCTGTTAATGATTTGAGATCAAGGTCTAAACTACCCTCGGTTTATCGCGATTATGGAGAGAAAGTAAAGGGTGTTTAGGTCATATACACGCTGCACCGGAGGAACGACCGTTATCTGGTTAAAGTATCGTTTCCTTCTCCCGGCAAAATTCGGGTATGCGCTTAACTGAAGTGTACAGCAGCGAAATACCAAAATTACCCCTGGACCTTCCAAGAGTTTCTTTTGTATACGTCCGAACGGAAAGGTTTCGAGTTTCGAGTTTCAAGTTTCAACTAGGTCCCCCCTTTGGGTTTTCTTATCTCCTTCAAAGAATGGATCGTTTTGATGGACATATCATAGTACCATACTCAATTTAACAAGGAAATTTTATTTTTATTTGAAACAGTACTTGATACATTCATTTGCGGTTATCACTAAGTTAGTTTTCCTATATAAGAATTTTGCTAATTTGTGACATGATTAAGAAGCTTAATCAAACTATTTCTAAGAAACAGTACTTGATATATTAATTTGTGGTTATCACTAAGTTAGTTACTAATTTTTTATGGAATGACTTTTTTCTATCTAAGAATTTTGCTAATTTATGACATGCTTAAGAAGCTTAATCAAACTATTTCCAAGATATTGTTAGGTTTACAAAAATTATGTATTAATCACTTAAAATGTATAATACATATCATAAAGATAATAGTTTATAGATTTAGGTTCGACCTAGTTAGAAATAAACAATAAAAGTATCAGACATATTAACTATTACTCAGATTTATTGATTATTCTACTATATATGATATGAGCTGTGGATGATTCCAATTCACTAAAACATCTACTATCTAGAAATGCTTTAATATGTTTGCAAATATATGTATATATTCACATCATTTCATTACATTATATCTTATAAATATTTTATACGAATATGATTGGTTATTCATATCACATAACATAATTTCAAAGCGTTTAAACATAGTAAAACTTTTCTACTCACTTTATTAAAAAAATTCAAGCACTATGCATCTTTAACAACTAATACAATGAATTAGCCAATGAAATCACAACAAAACCTTAATGGATGCATCTCGCTACAGTCAAGATTCTCTAACCTTTGCGTCACAAACAATGCATGCTAAGGAGATCGTGGGCCGTGGCCCAAAAGAAGCATAAATTCTCAATTCCGCGTGTTTCCTCGAATGTGATGCGACTTGCGAGCCCAGTTTCTATATAAAGACTAAAGGAGGAGGGGGAGCAAGAAGTAGCCTAGAGATCCTGAAGAAGCTAATTTGAAGGCAATGGCGAAGACTGAAGCTAACGGTGAAGTGACGTCCGTCGTCTCCGATTTTCTCCATTTCTTAAACGTGTCTCCTACTGCTTTTCACGCCGTCGGTAACTAACTTCTTTCAACTTTCTCACTCTCCTATTTGGTTCTAGAGCAAACAATATTCGATTTCGTTCCTTTTTTTTTTTTTTTTTTTCCTTGTCTAGTTTCGTTAAGTGATCACTCATAAGTCGATTTTTTGATATGTCTCAGATGAGGCAAAGAAGCGGTTGCGAAAAGCTGGATATGAGCAGATTTCAGAGAGGGAAGACTGGAAGCTGGAAGCTGGCAAGAGATATTTCTTCACCAGAAATCACTCAACTATTGTTGCTTTTGCGATCGGCAAAAAGTAACTTTTTGTTTTGTTTCACTGTTTTCACTCTACTTTAAATATCACTGATTCACTTTGGTAGATGAGAAAATCGATGAAACGAAGAAAAAATAAAAAAATTTGAAATTAACTGTTTTTTTTTGGTTTTAAAATATTTGAAGTTGTTGATGGTTTGAAATTTACATTTAGATATGTTGCTGGAAATGGATTCCATATAGTTGGTGCTCATACTGACAGTCCTTGCCTGAAGTTGAAACCTGTTTCTAAGGTGATTTTTATAAAGTTTGTATTGGTTTGATATTCCTTTTGTTCTTTATTGAGCTAGAGCAATGATTGATTTGTTTTTTTTTTTGTGGATAATAAATTGGATTTTTGTTTCTGGGCATGGGTGGATTTGTCAGGTAACGAAAGGCGGTTGTTTGGAAGTTGGTGTCCAAACATATGGAGGTGGTCTGTGGCATACATGGTTTGATCGTGACTTGACTGTTGCAGGTAGAGTGATAATTAGGGAGGAGAAAGATGCTTGTGCTTCGTATTCTCACAAATTGGTTAGAATCGAGGAGCCAATTATGCGGATTCCTACACTAGCTATTCACTTAGACAGGTTCTCTTACTAAATGGATTACTTTGTTACTGAGTGTTCGTCGTTGGGATTGATATATTTGTTGGTAGTTTTTGATATAATTTGTCTATATGACGTTCGGATTGTTCTTTCTAACTTACAATCCAATTTGTAGTAAATAAACTAGAATGCTTTGTTTTGTCTGGTGAACTGGAATCTTAATAGTGATGGATTTAAGGTAGATAAACTGAAATGTTTTTTATGTCTTCTGAACAGGAATGTTAACAGTGATGGATTTAAGGTGAACACCCAGAGTCATTTGCTCCCCATCTTGGCAACCTCAATAAAGGTAACCTTTATAGCCTCTGTCATTTAAAGGGTATTATTTTCAATTCTTAATTTGTGTCGTTTGCTTGGTGTTAAGAGATTTCTGTTTTTGATGAGAAACTCCAATTTATTAGAGAGAAAAAAACAAAAATATGAGGAGGTGTATATGGAATCCTCCAAACCAGAAAGAAAAAACACTGCTGGTAGAGGCTCAAAGGTTAAGAGTTATATTTGTTAATTATTACTAATTGTGAGACAAACCATGTAAAAACTGGAACCTTGGCCTCTATGCACAGGCTTATTCATGCATAATTCCATCTAGTGACCTTCTAATTACATTTTAAAATCCGAAATTATGTTTTTTTTTTTTTTTTTTTTTTTTCAATCCAGGAATTATGTTTTGTAGGTTCATTTTATGGCTTTAAAGTATTTCTGATATGTGATAATGGAATCTATTACAAGCTGCAACAATCTTTTAAGTCATGACGTTTTACGGGTCCGACATTAAAACAAGTATACAGCAAGTATTTTACGACAGTTACATGAGAGTGACATTGTAGTTATTTTGTTAAACTGAAAAACTTCAGTTTTGTCTTAGTGCTTTTGCAGTTAGAGCTTAAAATTAGCTAAATTGAGAAGTGGAAGGCCTTGACTAAGGACCGTCCTTTTTATTGTGACTAGCTTACTGCATACATGTTGAAAGATATGTGCCAGGTACAGAGCCCTGAGAACTGAAAGGAACACAACATACTGCATACATGTTGAAAGATATGTGTGACACTAAATATTTCTGAACTATAGTAACTTTCTATGTTGGGAATGCATTAATTTAGTGATCGGAAGGAGGAATAAGTGAAGCTCCCGTGACTATTGTTTATTGAAATTATTTATACTGATGCAATTTAACTTTTCTTTATTCAACAAATTGTGTCACAGGAGGAGCTTAATAAAGCAGTCACATATAACTCTAATGATAAAACAAACTCTTACAGCTCAAAGCACCACTCTCTTCTAATACAGGTTAACTGTTTTTGACCGTCAGGTTCTCCTTCCTTCATCATTATTTATCTAGTAGGTGGATAAATGAGTTAATTGAATACCCATAATTATGATCCTATAAGCAGTTTGGGTTCACCAAATTGACATTAATGTTAATTAATGTACTTTTCTCTTTTTGTTTTTAGATGATTGCAAGTGAGGTTGGCTGTGTTCCAGATGATATATGTGATTTTGAATTGCAAGCATGTGACACACAACCAAGTATAGTAGCTGGTATTAATAAAGAATTTATTTACTCGGGAAGACTTGACAACCTCTGCATGTCATTTTGCTCTTTAAAGGTATAAGTTGTTTCGTAGACTGGCTATTCTTTTGTGAAGATCCAAGTAAAATGTTGCATGTTTGAGTTTCTACATTTTTCAAAATTTTTATTAACAGTGCACTATTCTCATGTTAATCCTGCAATTCCTTGGATTCACGCAAATGTAACCTTAAAAGAATTTATTCTGTTCTGAATTTTTATTGATTTGGGAGATATAAACAGTTTAAGTGGAGCCTTTCTGATGATGTCGCTATCTATCATTCAGTTTTCTTTATTTCTTAGATGCATAAGTGTATATATATATATATATATATATATATTTATATTTTTCTGAAATAGATGCAGAAGTATTGTATTTGGCATTTTGTGTTGTGTGTGTGTGTTGGGGGGTGGGGGTGGGGTGGGTGGGATTGTGTGGAGGAGGTGTGGGGCGCTTTGCGGGGTAGTTTAGGTGTTTGTTCAGCTCCCTGTGAAGTTCAGTTAATCAGTTGTGTCACTGGTGTAACTTTTATTTTTGGTTTCCTTGGGTCATTGTGGAGTTCAGTTGTCATTATTTGTAAGATTATTTTTATTTTCCTCATCCCGATGTCATTCGGCTAGCATTATCATATATATTGTGTGTTGATTCAGGATACTAACTTGGATTTTAGCTAAACCCCTTATCCCAATTAGGTTATATCTGTGTTGCGTTTCTGTCTCCAAACGGTGAGGTTTGGCCTTTATTTTATTAAAGTCTCTGATAGTAAATACAATAGGAACATGTTTTGTTGATGAGTTATTTCTTACATATGCCCATGCCTTAAATGTCTCTGATTAATCTAGGTACTTGCTTAATTTTAAGTGAAGTGACTCTCTATTTAAAAGTTATTAAACATGTATGCTGTAGTTCTTGCTGTGATGATCTCGTTGAATTCTTTGATACAGCTTGCATCATAAATTTGATTGAATTTATGTTGGGAGGTCATGACAGATATTGCTTTATAATCAGGAACTTGAGAAGGCTTAATTATTCCAAGTATATCGATTAGTTGTAACTAATCTTGACAGCACACTCCATGTTCTTGAATAAAACATATAAGCTATCCACTTTGATATAAAGTGGTTTTGTTACGCTCTCATATTATTGATTTCTTCTAGTGTTCTTTTTTATCAGTATACTAGTGCAATTTCTCATATTTTGCTTAATGAATTCAAATTCAGGCTTTGATAGATACTACATCTTCTGAAAGCAACCTTGAGGATGAGACTGGTGTTAGAATGGTGGCGTTGTTTGATCATGAAGAGGTTGGATCAGATTCAGCCCAAGGAGCTGGGTCTCCTGTCATGTTGGATGCTCTATCACGCATCACAGATTCCTTCAGCCCTAATTATAAGGTGATAACTATTCCATGCCTGTTTTCTGTTTCTGGTTTTGCTTAAATCACTAAGTCATGAGGCTGTTTCAGAACCTAGTTACCGGCTTGTCACAATATGTGTTTTTTGTGTGAAACCAGTCTATGAAAATGTAAAGCTGCTTTCCTGATCATTTGTTTAACCATTTATGTTTGTGGTCGTAAAGGGATTATTTAGAGATTTCCCTGTTTTTGTGAAGTTGAGATTAAGAGGCACATATGAGGACAACATGAGATTACTTACACAGTTTAACCCCACTAATTATTTCTCATTCCGATTTCAGATTGCTTTTGTTTTTTCTGCTTTTTTTTACCAATGAATATTGTAACAGTAAAGTGCTGTTGGCATTATGCTACCTCAGTATCACACATCACTAACTATGCTTTAATGCGACAAAGTATATGCCTGAACAAGGTCAAAATTTGCTGGCAATTGAAAAATTCTTTTAGTTCCACTTTATTGTAATTCATGTTTCCTATTCAAACATGGAAGACAACTATAATTGCTGAAATTATGCTGGCTGACCAATCCATGTCATTATTTCATACCTAGCATACATTTCCTCCGCATTATAAACATTCTTTAGATGGTATCTTTTTCATCTGGGATCCTTATTGTTTTAGGACATTAATATCTTTTTTTTCCTATTCAGCTGGTTGAAAAAGCAATCCAGAAGAGTTTCCTTGTTTCTGCTGATATGGCTCATGCCCTGCACCCTAATTATATGGTATGTAAATATTGATGCATGTATTTAGTATTTAAAAATTTAGATAATTCTTTCATGGCATTGTCGTAATATGGTATTAATTTTCAGGACAAACATGAAGAGAATCATCAACCGAAGATGCATTGTGGGCTAGTTATCAAGCACAATGCAAATCAACGCTATGCAACCAATTCTGTCACCTCCTTCATATTCAGAGAGATTGCCAGGAAGTATAACCTGCCTGTCCAGGTTGGTTTTCACCTTCTTAAGAATTTTTGGTTGCCAACAAGTTCACAGTTTTATTATTATTATTATTATTTTGAGAATAACAAGTTCACAGTTACCATGGGAAAAAAAAAAAAAAGAATTTGCATGAAGGGTGGATTTGGATTTAAGGTCCATCTATTGCCCCTCGTCTCCAACTGGACAAACTGATCACACTGGAGATGCTTGTATGAATACAGGATTTTGTGGTCCGCAATGACATGGCATGTGGTTCGACCATTGGTCCAATCTTAGCAAGCGGAGTTGGGATTCGCACTGTTGATGTGGGTGCCCCACAATTATCAATGCACAGTATTCGGGAAATGTGTGCCGTTGATGACGTGAAATATTCATATGATCATTTCAAGGTTTTTTTCCAGGAGTTCTCTCATCTTGATGCCAAGATTACAGTGGACATGTAAGTCACTGTTCCTTGTTCCTGAAAATTCAACCCAAGCATGGTTGTCATCTAAAACTTTACGGCAGTATTGGAATTATTGTATTAGTGGCTGGCTGTTTTATTTCGCTTGAAAGCTGAACAGTTGCAATATATTTGCATCCGATTCGCTGCAGTAATCATAATCTTCTAGAGTTGGGTACGTCAATGTAATACAACCTTCTCTGAGAAAGGCTTAAATAAGATGGGCACGTCATGTCATCTTTGTGCCAACGTAATGAAATATTTGATACAATTTATTTCCAAAATCTGGTTTCAAATTTTCACTTAAATTACCATCACATTTAATTGTTATTTTTCCTTATAAGCACGTAAAGAATTCAGTGATTTATTAGACGAATGTATAGAGAATGTACTCGGGTTTGGCTTCCCCTTCAAACTAGTATCTGTCGAGTAATTAGCTTACCAAATTAATTGTGATATCTGAAGCGAAGTTAGATATGTTGTACTATGAGCATCATATTAAAGAAATGACCACTTTGACGGAGTATTGGTCGCTTGACAAAGCATTATGGCTGATGTGGTATATGTATTTTAAGTTGGAGATAACACTTTGGCTGCTTGTAAGACAGAAGTTAACTGTTCACCTAATGCAAGAGGAAAGATCAGTCAATTAATACAATTCAAGTCAAGAATCTGGCAAAAGATTAATGAATATTTCAGGAAAATGAGTTTAGGATCTTGGAAGCGTTACGGTGATTTCAATTAAACCTTTGGAAATAAAAATAGATTTATAAATCCTGCAGCAGTGCAAATAAATCATAACTAATGGAAATTTCTGCAATAAAACAAAATCATGCAGTCACTGCCTGATAACCAGAAAAGGACAAGAAAAAAAACACTAGAGCTTGACTCACTAATCTGTGATATTTTTATTTGAATGTAAGTCAGTAGAGCAAAAACAACTGCAAAGTAGTCAAAATAGCAATGGATACCAATGGATCAGTATGTTTAACAGTATATCAAGTACATGTGAGCTAAAAACCAAAAGAAGTTACTCAGATAATTCATCTGCTTATACCTTAATGAACTTTAGCTGTGGCCCACTTTCATGAGGAGAGTACTTTCAGCACCTCCGCTGTAACTTCCTTGGGAGGTTTCTCAGCAGGAAGCTGTGCAACAATGCTTTTCTTTGAATAATAATCAATGACCTACATTTTGAAAGTTAAACCAAGGGACATGTGAGTTCCATCTGAAAAGTTATGAACAATCCGACAATGATGAGTGAAACAGAATGAAAATTTTAATCGCAAGGTGAGCACAATCAATTTGATCAAAGTATTGCACAAAATCAGAACGTACGAAGTAACTTGCACAGGCATTGGCATTTCGCAGTAACAAGGAGGTAATTCTCATTCATGAATTTTAAAAACCAAAAAAATCCATTAAGCAGATAATAGGACAACTGCAATAACTCATGATTTTAGTAAACTACAGTTGATATCTATTACTGCCCTCAGCTAGTATAAAATTGAAATGCATTTGATAGTTCATAGTTACAGTTTAGCAGGAACTGCACGATAAACCCAGTATGATTGACTTCCAGATGAACAAGTTTGATTTATGATTCTAACTCAAAAAAAAAAAAACAGAGATTTAAAATTCACCGCTAACTAACACCAGAAGAATATGTGGAAAAGACTACCAAAAGCAAACGAAAAAAGTATGTGAAGCATACCGGTTCAGTTTGCCTGTGAAAAACCTCCAGTCGTGACTTGAGAACAGCAGCAGTATCATCCTTACGTTGAATCAAAGGCTCTCCAGTTACCTTTAAATTGAAAATATAAAAATTAGTCATCAGAACTTCAACTAGTTCATAGAGATCAACAAGGAAACATATGCAACACCATTCATTTCAATAAAATTTTCAACAAAGACGGATTTTCATATATTTAAAATTATGCAATCAAATATCATATATTACATGTGATATCCATGTCTGTCAATACAATCATTGGAGCAAAAATCTTCATAAGCGCCTTTTTCTGCTCAATACAATCTGTTTAAGTGTGAATTTAAGAATTTGCTTTATAATCACCAAAATATTGAGTTATATGAACTATGGCCAACCTATATAGTCTACACATACATTACCAAAGGAGCTCCACCTAACATAATTATATTTACTTTAGACATCTATACCTATCATTATTTGAACATGATAGATATAACCATTTTCCTTTTCCCTCTACAATTTCCCAGACAGTAGTACAAAATGCCATGAGAATGATATATGTTGATAACAAAAATTAAAGAAGCATAAGGAAAACTTTCATGTCAGCTTACATCATCGACACCAGGAACATTGGGAGGTGCAAATTTTGAGTGGTATGTCCTCCCACTAGAAGGGTGCATCCAGCGACCAGTAATCCTCTCCTCCAATATGGCATCATCAATTGCAAAGTTTAGCACCTTATCAATTTTAACTCCTCGCTTTTCAAGCATCTCATCAAGCTACACATTGTAGGTAAACAACAGCACATTTAGAAGCCAATATAACCGAACTGAATATGCTCGAAATGTTGTAGAGATTAAAACTCACACATAAACATACAAACATACAAACATACACACAAACATGCACATGCATGATCAATATATTGAAGAAGTGGACACCTTCTGTGCTTGGACCACAGTTCGAGGAAACCCATCAAGGATGAAACCATTCTGACATGAAGGTTTCTTCATCGCTTCATCGATAATGCCAACCACCAAGTCATCCGAAACAAGTTCTCCCTGACAAACAATTGTAAAAGATCCCATTAGTAACCTACCACTCAAAACTATGAAGATAACACAATGCATACAATAGAAAGGTCTATGACCTTGTCCATGGCCTCCTTAGCCTTAACCCCAAGAGGAGTTTTAGCAGCAACAGCAGCTCTTAACATATCCCCAGTAGCCAAGTGGCACAAGCAAAATTCATCCTTTATGATTGGTGATTGAGTACCTTTTCCAGATCCCGGTGGGCCTGCAAATCATACAATGTTGCAATGCTTACAAATACACAAATTCTAACAAAGTTCTATCCAACAAGAAATGCAAAGAAGAGTAACAGAACCGTGACTAGAAAACCTGTAGTAGTAAAACAACATAACCTTCTACTTATTCTCAATTGACTACACAGAAGCAAAACATAAGCTGCTAATACACACAAAAATCTGAACTGTGACTTGAGCCGACATGAACAGGACACAATAGATACCTCTAGGTCCAAAATTAGTCATTTAAGCACCATACATACATGAATTTAACACCCCAGAAATGGAACAGTAAACGTATCACATTCTACACAAGCTAGAAAACATATACAAGTTTCTTCATTTTTAATTCTATTCAATAGCCTCCATTAAGAGAAACACAATATATATATATATATATAAGCTTGAGAGTTGAGACTACACTATATGTAGAAAATCACATAGAAACCGATAACAATTTTGTTTTAATCTACCCATATATAAATTCACTTACGCAAACCAAACACCAGGCTCCAAAATTTTTTAACATTCTCTACTAAATCATGAAATAAAAAAAAAAAATGAAATGCACTTGGCTTTGAAAAAATAAAAATCCAAACTTTCGAGTCTCGAAAAAATAAAAATCCCAACTTTTGCATAAAAACCAAAATATATTACCGGATCTGAAGTTCCATAAACGTAACAAATGGGAAGGCAGTAGAGGAGGTGTAAAGAGATACCAATGAGTATGAGACGCTTGTCGGGTTTGGAGGAGCATTTCATGCGACGGAGAAGCTCCGACATGAGATCCGTGGAGGGAACATCTTCCAAGTTGACAGCTGAACTACTTGCCATTGTCGTATGTTGTCTGCTTGGATACTCAAAGCAGACAAGGGAAGGAGAATCTAGTGTGTGTGAAAAAGGAAGGAAGGTTGTTGTGTTGTGTGTGCTCTTTTCTTGTGCGGTGTTGCGTACTTGCCTTGTGTTGGCTTCTTCGGACCTTCCAACTCTTCAAACTCAAACTACGGACGGCCTGACACCGTTTTCTGTCCTTTTTCTTATTTTACTTTTTTGCCCTTGGGCTTTCGGCCTTTTTTTCAGGGTTCGTTTTGGCTCTGTCTGGTTGCATCAAAGCCACAAGATTATACTTTTAAATGTCTTACCAAATAATTATTTTTTATATCAAATTATTAAATTTTACTATAAATTGAATAATTTTATTTAACAATTATAATCATTGGATTGATCTTAATAATCACTCTCACAACTAATTCAACTGATATAATTTATGAATAAAATTATCTAACCAGAAAAATAATCAAACTCTAAATTATTATATAATATGATTTTAAATTTTAATAAATAATATCAAATAGGATTAAAATGATTCACAAGATTTATGATTTAATTGGTATTCGAACTTATAATGTCTTTCTATTGTATCATCCAACACTTGTCAATGTAATTAAACTTGCATATTATAATTTGAAATCAAAATTTAGATTCTTCTGATCTTAAAAATGGCCCTAAAATTTCACAAATTAAAGATGTTAGCATGATTGGAAATGTATCCTTCAGATGTCCTCAACCAAAAAGTAATTGAAGCTGCCTTAAAAAAAAAAGTCATCGAAACTAACATCAATTGGTCACTGTCGACCGAGTCAACGGTGATATAATAATTTGTACATATAATAAAAAAGCTGTTTTAAGATAAGAGTACTACAAAAACATACTTTTTAATTCGCATGTAATATATATATAGAGAGAGAGAGAGCATAGGAGCGTGCTCTAAGCTTTTAAATATTTTGATCAAGAACTTGGATCATAGTCATGCTACTGTACCATCCAGAGATATCAACGGAATCCAGAATTTGAGAATGCAAACAGGCACACTTGCGTGCTTGATAACATACAAAATTAAACAGTAAAATTACCAACAGAAACACCCGGATACCATTCTGCGCTGATTATCTCAGCTCAATGATTGAAAGCTCCGTCAAGCACCTTGCAGGAAACTCAAGGAAAACAGCCAGACAGACTTGCCCCTACCAAAACACAGCCATTGCCCATTGTCATCAATTCAGCCTATAACAAATATTCATAAAACCCATATGGAGAATTTCAACCTATAACAATCAACTTACCGAACAAGCTCCAAAGCAAGATTCGTAATGGAAACAATTAGAAAGCAAGAGGCACGTTGAACATTTAACACAAGTTCTTAATAACTAATTTAATGATAATTCAGATGACTGACTGAAAACAGAAAAGCTATTGCTACAACATGTAGACGTCAAGACAAAATATAAATGTCAGCACTACAGATATCAACACTTGTTTTCAAAATTTCACTCATCATCTTCATTTTTCGACTTCTTCTTCTTCTTCTTCTTCTTTTTATCAGATGTGGTGGCCTGCACATCCTCTTCTCCTTCATCCTTGCTCTTCTTTTTCTTCTTAATTGTTCCATCCTCTTCGGTATCAACCCTGTTGATAGCCTGTGCTTCCTCCATATCTTCGTCCAATTTTCTTTTCTCCTTTTTCTTCTTCTTCTTTTCTGATTTGGTTTCTGAGGGAACATCTCCATTTGTAGCAGCAGTTGCTTCACCATTCTCTCCTGCTTTTGACTTCTTTTTCTTGCTTTTCTTTGCCGAAGCCTCAGTAGGAGCTTCATCAATATTCATATCTGTGCATGCAAAAACAACCATATCAAAATACAAAATCAAATACAACAAAACTGAAGAGCAAACTAGTTGAAAATACAAGCATATGCTATATTGCTTACATATCAGAAGTGGCTGCAAACAGAGTAATCTATGAACATGTGTTAGGGAATTTACAGCTCAAGCTATAGGTCAAATCATGTTTTTAAGACCAAACGCAAGCAGAGACAAGCTGGCCAATACGCAAAGGATGTAACAATTAACCAAACCACTACAAATTTAATTCTATTAGTGCATGATTACAAATATTAGCATATTCATGAGTTTGCCCACCATCATTCTGAGTGCTTTCAATCGCAGCTTTCATCACATCAATGTTTTTACGAGGTGCAACACCCTTGTCATAAAAGTCCAGTCGCTCTTCAACTTGCTCACGAAGTCTCTCTCCGAAAACTGTAGTGTTGCTTTCTGCAATACAAGATGATGGCACAAAGTTGAATTAATCGATTAGTGACATGTAAGAAAATGAAATTAGAAAAAGCAACACATTGTCCGAAGTTGAAATATTACCCGCAAAACAATCAATGCGTGATGCAATAGAACACTTGTTTGCAAGATAACGAGCCATTCGGCCTTTGTTTCGTGCAGACGCTCGGCCAATGAAAGATGAGTGGAAAATCAGACCGTACTTTGGTGTGTTTCCTCGAGTTTTTAAAGCCCTGAAGACAACGAGAAAGGTGAAAAGTGAGAACTAACAAGTCACACCTAATGAGTAAAAATCTATAAGTGGAAAAAAAACAGTAAGAAAAAAAATGGCTTACAACACCACAACACCAATCACAAACAGGCTCTTGAAATTCAAAAAGAAACAGAAGCATATACATTTCAAGTTTGCTACTTTAACTTCTACACAAGATTTACAAGAAGATCAATTAAGAAGAATACCTGAAGAGTGCTTTCTCTGCACCAAGTATCTGGAGGGTAGAAGATGGGCATTTAGCCAGATTTGTCAGACTACCAGCATGAGAAATTAGCCGAGCACCAACAACTTCACCGATCAAGGAAGCCAAATTAGGTGCAATGTCATTCATTTTAGTAACCAGATACTCATAAAGCTTCTTCCTGTACTCAGAAAGGTCCATGACCCTCTGAGCAAACATCTGAACATTAATCAAGTCAACAGCAGACAAATCCTGCCCTGCAAGAGGAAAAAGAGAAGTGAATATGAAATATTGCAAGATCTACATGCACTATGTAAAATGAGAATTTTACCCATTGATGCTTTGCCAGCTTCTATAATTTCCTTTGCCTTATCTTCATCCCCAAGTATGTCTGTTAAAGCTGGGATAAAGTCATCTGATAACTTTGACTTGTCCTCAATAAGTTTTACTACTCTGGCATAGAGATAGTTATCATTGACAATCTTTACTAATTCAGGGAAATGCCAAGAGTACCATTCTCTGCAGACGAACCAGAGAACAGGATTTCAATTAAAAAAAAAATCCAAACCAGCATCATGTGTTTTCCATATACCAAACTCAGAAGGATTAAAATATATCTGGATAGATGGAGCTACAAACCTGACTCTCATCGAGAAGGAATTAATGTCCTTGTCAAGAGTATCAAGAAGAAAAATTGCCTGAATAACCATATTGTCAACTCGATTGACATTGAACTTCACCTTTGCCCTGCTGTAACTGTGCCCCAGACCAAGTTGAGCTTTTTCTACGTCACCAGGCTACCGACGTCAAGAGATAGAGAGATATTTAATGAGAAAACCATCTTTATGACAATAGGGAAAACAATTCCACAATGAACAATATCAGATCAAAGAAAATGCAAACCTTCAAGTCCTTAATGAACCTATCAAAATGCAACCTAACACCACGTATAAGTTCAAGCACAAATTCATTACTTTGGCAAGGAATCTTGGTTACTTCAAAAATATGTGATCCAATCTTAGGCTCCGATACTCCTAAACTAAACTTTGCCTTCTTTCCTTCCTTCACTTTCGGGAGATTCAGCTCCAAAAAATTCCTCAGTTCATCAGTCATAACCCCTGCAAACAAACACAATCCACCAAACTCTAACTACTCAGCTCAACCAAACTAAAAACAAAATCAAGCTTATCTTGATTGCCAAACCAAGGGATCCGAAACAATTAATTCAAGCTAAAACTTAGTATTCCAAACAAAAACAGCAGGAAATATAAGACAGCCAAGCGCATACTTTTACTCTGTTTCCTTGGTATTCTCAGCATAAAACAGTACATCACACAAATGAGTTCTATTGGCTTCCAATCCTATGAACAAGTAATTACATTAACATAATACACACAAACACAAACATAACACAGCAAGAAAACCAACTACTCCAATCAATAAAAGAACAAAAAAGAAAAATTTTTTTTTTTGGCATGATTATTGAAGAAGAGTTAAACGGCAGTGACCTTCAGAGACAGAGTTGCACTGATTGAGAGCATCGAGGGCGGACTCGAAAGGGTGAAAAGCCGCGAGCTGAACGACCTTGCCAAAGCGGTTCATGTCAGAAATGGAACCCCGAACAGCCTCCGTGTCCTGGCCGATTTGGTCCAGACCATGAGCCTCAAACAGAGAGTATCCTGAAGCGGTTTCGTACAACAAATAAAGAGCCATTAAAGAGGCTCTAAACCCAAAGACGCGAATGAATACAGATATATGTGTTCCCGCAACCTTCTCCTTTCTCTGGAGGTAAAGCGGGAGTGACTCTGCTCTCAGAGATTGTGGAATTGAGCAAGAATTAGGGTTTAAGAGTTTTATAGCTCTTTGCTGCTCCAAAACGGGTTGGAGCTTCCTGTGTCAAATCAGCCCAAAGTTTCATTGGCCCATCAACCATAACTGGGCCTGCTACTGACCCACAAACTCTAATTCAAGTGGTTTTCACAAACTTGCCGTCTCAAGTTCTCATTAAAACTACTAACGGGCCTGACTCGATCACATGTCAACATCTTGATTATGAAACGTCCATTGTTGGCACCGCTGAGCCCAATGGTGAACCCACAGTTGTTGAAACTAACCGTTTCAATGAGAAAAAACAGACGACATGACATGTCCGCCACCTCCCACCATGGTCTAGTGATAGAGGACACTCGTGCAGTTTGGCTATAACCCAAGATTGAATGGTCTGTTTTTTTAAGAAAAGTAATAATAATATGAAATGAAGAGTCCTACTTTGTATTTATACAATGTACATAAAAGCTTCAAAGTTCAAATCAATGGTTACCTACCTTATGTTTTATTGTAATTGACAAAAATGATTGAGACTAACACATCAACGTCGGTTAATCATGGCGTATCTAAATCATTAATTTGAAAAATGTGATTAGTTTTGTTAACATAAAATGGCCAGAGTAGTGTCACTTGATTCTTACTTCAGGTTTAGTTGATTCTTCTTTTTAATGGCAATGACTTTTACCCGAAAAGTTTATGTTGTCTTTATTAGATAAGTCACTTGGATGCAGCAAAGGAGTGATTTCTACGAATATGCAGCAATTTTCATCACATTATACATCATGCATATAGTAAATTGATTAAAGTTCATACGAGCAGAATCAACAAATTAAAACAATTATGGATTTTTTGACAGTGCCATGGTGCACTGTGAAATAGTTGTTATGTTCTTTTTCCCTTTTCCTAGCCAAAATATAACTGAGAAAGCTTGGCATATAGTGATCCATCATTTGGATTGGTTTATGTCTTTAGTTGTTAATTTCAATGCCTTGATAGTCATAAAAAACCAATGTTTTCAAATCATATCTATGTCTCATGGTTCTTGAATATTTGATGTTTTATTTTATTCAAAGTACAATTTTCTTGATTGTTTAGTCTATGCCATGTGCTAGTAATACCAATGCCAAGTAGGTATCTTCTTGTACACTTTTACTTCCTGTTTGGGTATTACAAAGCTTTTAAGTTTCAGAAATTTGAGAGAGGTCAATATGCATTTATCATCATTGCCATGGGTGGTGCAATAATGCAAGGTTTAGGCCGATGGGCCCCTGACGGATTTTTTTGACAATTGAATAAATTGGTGGATGTCATTCATTAATATTATAATTTAAAAAAATGATGAAATCCAGGGCAGATTGTTTTCCTTCAAATATTGTGGTTATGATGTCTCTTATGATTGAATTATTTGATTGAGACCTGCCTTGCTGCTAAGGATTAACCATGTAACTGTAGGCCCCTTCTTTGCACCAGGAGTAGGGCATTTGAATGTTGCACCCATTTTGTCATATGACAACCTAGCATTTCAGTTTCACATGGTTAAATACACCAAAGATAAGCCTTGAAAAAATATATATATATATATATTTTTTGGTTACTATGCAAACAATTGAACTTTATTCCTAACAGATAGTCTCTTTTACATGAATATATAGGATAAACATAGAAATTAAAAGAGTTTTCAACGTATGATAAACCAAAAAATATTAATAGATTTAAGTATTAATTAGTTTAATTAGTAAGATCTTATTATTATACAGGGTACTTTGAGATTGTTTTTATATATATATATATTAAATGTTATTTATGATGGTAACCTAACCTAGGTCCGGCAAATTAATTGACCTGATTTTGGGGTTACACAGTAAGGAAGGTAGGGGCATTGACCAGCAGTACATGGATATTAGTCTCCAGTCCATTCATTGCTGCTCTTGGCATCCTGGCTTGGCCAACCCAACAACTTCCTTTATGCATATGGGGGCTTTACCTTTAAAGCTGGAATCACTGCAGGTGAAAGACAATGAAATCCAAAATTTTAAAGAAAAGAAAACCCAATCATACAAAGTGATAAGGTTTTGATTACCACATGTACACTTTTTCATTTAGGATGAGAAATTCTTATAGAGGTGCAATTAAACAAGGTTGGTCCTTCAATTAAACAAGGTTGCAATTATATAGAGGTCTCACTTTATGTTGACCATACAATTCCCAGCTTACTTGATATTGTGATAATAATGAAATGATATCTAGACCTAATAATTGACTATCAATATACAGGAGAAACACATTGAATAAATCTTAGCCAAAGCCTGTTCATTGTTTACAACCTGATGCCTCACATAGTTTTACAGGTTGACAGTGCCCATATTGAATTGATGGATCATCATATTTAATTGCAGTGCTGCCAAGCAGAAATGTATGGCACTGCAATTTGTCTTTAATATGTTATTTTTTTCATACTGGGGACCGCCTGTCGGTTTACATATGATATATCAACAGCTCACAAGTTCCAAAACCATGCACCGTCGACTTCTCATCAGCCCTTCATATGGCTATAAACTATAATTACATAAAACTAGAGACTATGTTTCATGAACCGAAAAAGAAAAGTAGTTCCAAGTTTTTGGTATTTGCTAAGTAGATTGTTTAACTAGGTCCCTTTGCTCACAAAAATTTGACAAGATAGGGCCTTTTTAGTGCACTGTCAAATTTTGATACCCACTTTATAATGTCACAAAAGAAGACAGGTCTCAATCTCATCGGTCATGAAGCTAAAAGAATCTCCAGCTGAAGTGTACATAATACTAGCAAAGTAACAGATTCCTTTACATCTTGTACTTATCTTCATTGTCACTGTGTTCAGACCAGAGAGAGAAGAGAGAGAGGTTCAACTAGCTACTGTGTTACTAGCATGCCACATCAAGGCTCACATTGTATTTTATTTTGGGAAGAGCTAACAGTCCTCTAGAGAAAAAAAAAAACCATGTGGTAGCACTAAATGCATGTAAATCCAGGTACCCCACCTATCAATTCCTAAAGACTTCTAGCAAGGAGCTGGTATTCCTGGCTCTTGTTTGCTGTTGATTGTTGAAGTTCCCTACTAAAACAAAATAAATAGAATATTGGAAAACATTTTTACAAAGCGTGTACCTTTTACTCCTATTTCTCTTCCTTTCTTTTGTTTCTCCCTCATACCCTTATCTGAGTTGATCATTTATCAATGAAGTCTATGAAGTTTCTATGTTTCTGCATATGTGTTGTGTCTCTGACTTGATCATTTACAGCTGACGAATTTCACTTTTGAGCTTCCTGAGGTAAAGTTCTTTAGTCCTAGTATATATGTATTGCCTAACTGGTTGTTACCAAAATCAAGCAAACTTAGCATTTGTAACTACTTGGTTTCATCTCTTATAGATTGTATTGTGTTTCAAGTCTGTTTTGCCAGTAAATTTTTTTATGACATGGATCATGTTTAATACAGGTTCTACTCTACTGCGTTCTCTTATTGTGCTGTTTTTATATACGTGACTGCTCATAAAGTAACTACATAAACAAGTTCAGCTTTTGATGGGGTATTTCAGCTTGCATATGCTGTTATATGTCACATGGAGTTTGTTCATTCTGAGAACCTATCAACTACAATCCTCACAAACACAAGTGCTTCTACAACTAAGGAAGCACTTGGAGTACCCTAAGCAACTTGAAATTTGGATTGATCATGCCACTGATTTTTGTTATGTATCTTCATCTTCCAAAGTACATGTCACATGCCAAAACAACTTTATCACTAAGCTCCAAATTAAGGGTGATAAGTTAGCCAAGGTTAGTGATTTTGATGGGGTTGCTATTGCAAATCTAACTTTATCAGAAAACTTCTCCATGGATTCGTTTGTTGCTACTTTGGCAAGGCTAACGAGCTTGAAAGTTCTTCGCCTGGTGTCTTTGGGAATTTGGGGTCCACTTCCAGACAAGATTCATAGACTATCTTCACTAGAGTACTTGGATTTGAGTTCCAACTTTCTCTTTGGTTCAGTTCCTCCAAAGATTTCTACAATGGTGAAGCTTCAAGTTATCACACTGGATGACAACTTCTTCAATGATACACTCCCTGATCACTTTGATTCACTGTCTAATTTGACAATTCTAAGCTTGAGAAACAACAAATTAAAAGGTCCCTTTCCATCTTCCATACTAAGAATCTCCACTCTCTCCAATCTAATTTTGTCCAAGAATGAAATATCAGGAAAACTACCAGATCTTAGTAGCCTAAGTAGCCTAAATGTGCTTGACTTGAGTGGAAACAAGTTAGACTCTAATCTACCTGCATTGCCAAGTAGGTTAGTCAGGACTTTTCTCAGCAAAAACGCCTTCACAAAAGAGATTCCACTGCATTACAGCCAGCTAAATCAACTACAACATCTAGATTTGTCATTCAATTCACTCAGAGGAACTCCTCCTGGTGCACTTTTCTCATTGCCAAACATCAGTTACTTGAATTTGGCATCAAATATGTTGAGTGGCTCATTTCCAACCCATCTAAATTGTGGAGCCAGACTGAGTTTTGTTGATATATCCAACAACAGATTAATGGGAGTATTGCCTTCCTGTTTGAGCAATAAATCAGATAAAAGGGCTGTCAAGTTTGATGGAAATTGCCTGTCCACTGGCACTCATGGACAGCATACAGAATCATATTGCTTAGAAGTCCACATGGAGAGGAAAAAATCTGGAGGCAAAAATGCAGGAGTATTAGTGGGTCTAATTGTAAGTATCGTAGTCTTTTTGGTGCTTCTGGTTTTTGGATTTCTCACTCTGTGCAGAAGCTATTGCCCCCAAGGAATATCGGAGCAGCATTTACTGCATAAAGGACTGCATGACAACTCAGCAACAGGATTCTCCTCGGCGCTCTTAACAAACGCAAGTAAGTCATTTCCAGTTCCGCTATTACATAAGTAACCTTATGTCCCACGTTGGTGGAAAGAAGAATGGACAAGTAATGGCTGCATTTGAATGAATTATTTGTCTAAGCTTGTACTTAAGATGCTTAACATTTTGAGCATCTATTGTGGCCTTACTTTTTCTACTCTACTTTTCAGGATACATTGAAGCTGCGAAGTTGGGCTCACAATATCTTCCAGCATGTCGGTCATTTACATTAGAAGAGTTAAAGGATGTTACAAACAACTTTGATGACTCTGCATTTATGGGAGAAGGTTCATATGGGAAGGTACTGTCATTAACATCCAGTGACAATTATAATTTGTCTCAGGATATTTACCAGTACTGAAATTGTTCTCAAGCTTTTCTAGTAGTTTCAAAAAATTTTATGTCGTTTTATATTAGACCATTTCTTGAACTGATTGTTTCTGTCCTTGTTTTCTTAGCTTTACAAAGGAAAATTAGAGAATGGAACACAAGTTGCTGTAAGGTGCTTGCCTTCATCGAAGAAATATTCAAGTCGAAACCTTAAACTCAGGCTAGATTTGCTTGCAAAGCTTCGCTACCCGCATTTGGTTTGCCTTTTGGGGCACTGCATTGATTATGCTGGACGAGACGAATACAGTGTGAATAAAGTCTTTCTTATATACGAATATGTGCCCAATGGAAATTTGCGTACTCATCTCTCAGGTAATTTGAAACATTCAGTAAGATAATAACAGCTGCTGTTAAAGCCAAATAATACGTGCATAGCCTAAACAAGCACAAGAAAAGATCAAGAGCCTCCAAACTTGTACCTTGCCTTTCCACTTGCATTCTAACTAGAGCTGCAATTATTACATGTGTAGAAAATAATCCTGGAAAAGCTCTAAATTGGTCAGAGAGATTGGCAATTCTTATTGGAGTTGCAAAGGCTGTCCAATTCCTGCACACTGGAGTTATTCCAGGTTTCTTCAACAACGGGTTGAAGACAAACAATATCTTGCTTGATCAGCACCGGATTGCAAAGTTGGGTGACTATGGGCTGTCTATCATCTCAGAAGAAATTCTCAATAGTGGGGTAAGAAATCAGCCATATTTGATAATGAGTTTTTTGTTTTTGCTGTAAATTTTTTTCCTCAAATGATAATGACCTGTTTTCTTTGTTTGTAGGGAAAACAAGAAGACAATAAATCACAGTAAGGATTTGATAATACCAAAAGCAATATTGTGTTGTGATGCACTGACATTTATTGAACATATCAAATTGAGCAGTGACAATTTAACCTGATTGCATCAGAAGTAGAGATTTTGTAGCAACTAATTTGTTCTGCAGTTATGTATTTGAGCATATTCAGTAGTTTTCTTGCATATATTTAACAACATCCAATTCTTTTTCCAGGCAAATGACAAAAATAGAGGATGATGTTTTCAGCTTTGGGTTCATGTTACTAGAAGCAATTGTTGGACCATCAGTCTCTGCTAGAAAGGGAGCATTTCTGAGAGATAATTTGGTAGATATCTAAAAACCTGACTTACAGCAGACGAGCATTTATACTGTATCTTCTTCAAATTTTAAAGGTTTCCTGATGTATTGAGATTGTTGATTTAACATGACAGAAGTTTTCAAAGTAGATACTACATTTTTCTTTACAGGCAACATTAAACAGCCAAGATCATCGCGGGAATTTGGTGAACCCAATTGTGTTGGCAACTTGTTCACAAGAATCCCTATCAATTGTGATCTCCATTTCAAACAGATGCATTTGCACTGAATCCTGGAGTCGACCATCTTTGGAAGACATCCTTTGGCACTTGCAGTATGCAGCTCAAGTCCAGGCAACAGCAGATAGTGAACAGAGATTTGAAAACGTAATGTTTTAATCAGTTCTCTACATCTGCATGATTCAAACTTTTTCATTCCATTTTCAGAATCCTGAAAACATGTTTTTGTGATTAAGTAGCAGATATAGCATGCACTTGAGAGCATTTCAACTTGTAAATGTGCCTCCATCCGGGCAGCTATTATCAGTTTCTTCTTCTTTTTTCACCTGGAATGTGTATTATATTACTAGAAACCAGGTACAAAAGTTGAGTGAAAACATATAGCAAAACCTCAGAAAGGCTCTTGTTCTCTGCTAAAAGCCCAAACCTAATCAATTAATGTAAGGATAAAATTATCTTTTGTCAGCCATTTCACATTGACAGTTAAAATCTTGCTTGGACAAGTTTATATACTTCTAAAATTTTGCCCAACAAGCTAATATGCAAAAAGAAAGTAACAAAAATTATATTTGTAATGATTTAGGCACCAATTACTAAATTGAAAATTCACAGTTTTTTGGTTAAACTAATCCTACATATGGAATGTAATGTTTTCTAGGAGAATATATCAAGAAACTTTCTAGAATCCTTTTATAATTAATACTAGATATTCTTTTATAGTTTTCTTAAATTCTATGATTATTATATTAGAATTACTAGGACAATTTTAAATTTCAAATTGTGTACTTGAATTTAATCTCTAATATGAACCATGATCAAAACAAGCTATTGGCTTTTTTCTTAATAACACCAATGATTAACCTCACCACTAGACATCAATTAACCAATAATCTCGTGAATGGTTATATCAATAGCAACTCCTGCCAGAAACATTTCAGTCTAATAAGAATTGCTTCAAAAAGAGATAATCCGTATCTGACCTGATTTTTCCAACACAACGTAGCAAAATTTAAACTTGAACCCTCCTGGATTCCCATATAGAATGTATTCTGTCAAAACCAAGCTGAAATTGGAGGAACTCATATTAAGCTTTGAGCAGAAAGAAACTTTATAATTATAATTAAAACTACTCATAATACACCATCGATAATGCAAACTTTTAACTCCAGAGGCTCATGAATCTAACAATACAGAACAAACTGACATGCCATCAGATACCCTTCTCAAGCATTGCCCTAACTCTCATTGGAAGACCATAAAGCCTGATAAATCCAGCAGCATCGGCTTGATTGTATATGTCTCCACTCTCAAATGAAGAGATGTCCTCCCTGTACAGACTGTAGGGGCTCTTACGCCCTGTGACAGAAACAGATCCTTTGTACAACTTAAGAGTCACAGAACCAGTTGTTGTCTCTGAGATCTTCTCCATAAATGCATCCATTGATTCACGAAGTGGATCAAACCACCTCCCTGCATAAACGAGCTCTGCATACTTGAGGGCTATAGAATCTTTAACTTGCATTGTTTCTCGGTCAAGTGTTAAGGACTCAAGCTCACGTGCAGCAGTGAAGAGGATAGTGCCACCAGGAGTTTCATAGACTCCACGGCTTTTCATTCCGACAAGCCGGTTTTCAACCATGTCAATGCGGCCAATTCCATGTCTCCCACCAATCTCATTGAGTTTAGCAAGAAGGGATGCTGGGGAAAGCTCTTTTCCATCAACTGAAACAGGGATGCCTGAAACTACCCCAATTTCTACATATCTACGAAAGATGAATGAAAGAGATTATACGTAAAGTGAAATTCAAACTACACATATTAGATAAGCTGAATAAAAGATGAGACAGCAAAACCTACTCGGGTTTGTCAGGTGCATCTTCTGGATCAGTAGACATCATATACATATCTTTCTTTGGCTCATTTGCTGGGTCTTCCAAGATGTCTCCCTTTAATGTCACAAATTTAAAAAATTTGGAGGAACAAAATCAAAATAGAAAGAAAGAAAAACCCTATAACTGAAGAATGAGTCCGGAGACTTTGATCATCACATATAACGGATCAATCCATCAAATCTACACAATTGAAGCATCAATGCAAATTTTACGAAACATTTGATATTTGTAATTCCTTTCAGCATCATGAACAGAATCCTTAATATTGGATTACAAAAATCAGAGATTGTACATACTTCAAAAACTTACTATAGGTAGAATATTTAGAATGAGCGCCTAAAGCCACCTAGTTCTCATATCTTAGGAGAAGGATATAAAAATTGATAGCAGTGCCCAGATAATGTCACGTCAGCATAACAGTGTGACTCCCCATTTTTGACATGCCTTCACTCTTTTATTTCTTTTATAAGAAACAATATTTTATTAACAAATGACGTGAACCAAAGTTCCACTATAGGTACCATGCAATCCAAGAGAAAAATCTTTCTTCCAGAGCTATACTGAGATTCTGAGAACAACAAAAACATCTATCAAAAATGTTTTCCGTTCTTCTTTCATCAAATGTGCTATATTTTGCATCTAAAACAGGAATATCTCACATGTCTATACATCACTACGTAGTACATCCATCCCTATTTGCATCAACAATCAACATGCATCAAACAATAAGAGCCCAATAATAACAACAGATTGTCAATGTCTATTCTAAAATACACTGAAGATCTGGCTCAAGATCCATATGATATAAAATACTGAAAACCAAAAAGAATATCATAACAGTGGCACTTACCTCGTGGCTCAAGTGCCATAAGTTCCGGTCTCTGCTGTATATGGATTTTTTCGTCACAGGGACAGGCACGTTATGCTTCTTAGCATATTCAATAGCATCTTCTCTACCCTGAATATCCCACTCCCTCCATGGAGCCACAACATTCAGTTCCGGATTTAAAGCAAAGAATGTCAACTCAAAGCGAACCTGAAGAATAAGGCAATCAAGGTTAATCAGATAAAAAATACACAAGGTCTCATTATGTCAAAATTTAAAATTTTATTCATGCCTGATCATTTCCTTTCCCTGTACATCCATGTGAGACAGCATCAGCTCCAACTTCTTTGGCAACATCCACCATGGCCTGTCATCATAATACATCAATCAGTACAGTGATAATGAACAAAAGAAATACCTAATTTTCATAGATAATTAACCAAGAGCAAAAATTACCAAAATAATGGCTACATGTCCTCTCTGATAACATATGAATATCAGAGCCTAGAGCAGAACCCTGGAATTCAAAACAACTGCTTGATACAAATTCTAAACTAAGAGATCACCTTTGCAATAACCGGGCGTGCCATTGAGGTTCCCAACAAGTATTTTCTTTCAAAAATTGCACCAGCTCGCAAGCAAGGAAATATGTAGTCCCTCACAAATTCCTCCCTCAAATCTTTCACCACTAACTGACAAGCTCCACTAGCCTTGGCCTTTTGTTCCAAACCTTCCAATTCCTTGATGCCCTACAAATAAGCATTTGGTATGAAGCACACAGAATTATTATTATTAGTAAGTCACCAAATTAGGAAAAAAAAAAGATAGAAAATTGTAACAGGGAAAGGGGGAAATACGAGCACAAAAATAGCTACTACATCGGCAATTGACATACTTGGCCAACATCGGCAGTGAAGCAAACAACCTCGCAACCATAATTCTCCCTGAAGAAGCAAAACAGGAGCAACATGTATGAATAAAAATAAAATGATTCAAAAAAAATGAGCAGGTGAATGGATCCCACTTTGAAACAACCAAAAAGGAAGTTTCAAATCACATCCAAAAACACGACATATCTGAATAGAAATACAAATGATTCCAAAAAATGAGCAGGTGAACAGATCCCACCCTGAACTAACCAAAACGAAAGTTTCAATTCACACCACAAACATAGGCTGCAAAGCAGTGCAGCTGGCAGAACTTAAAAGTGAATTTCAAGCACTTTTTGAGGGAGATGTCCTAAGGGGAGAAACTGTCGTAATATTTGGTTATGACAGAGAAACATACAGTCCTTCATTGGAACCACATCAATTATTATAAATTTAGAATACCTAGTTTGTAGGCATCTCTATACTTATCGCATGGTACATGCACATTGCTTTCTAAATACTCTAAACAACTATGCTGCTACCGCTACTTTGTTAGCCATATATTTATCAAACTTCCAGAAGTAGGGTATTGAAAAGCAGAAAACAAATGTCATTAACATTCTCATACATGTGGGCAGAAACCAAAATGACTGTATAAACATTCCAGAGCCTCCTATTCAAAGTAAGAACAATTTATGATTCATAAGTCACAAACAAGACATATTATAAAACATAAAAACAAGGGCCACACCTTAACCATGGGACAATGACCGAAGTGTCTAAGCCCCCGCTATATGCTAAAACAACTTTATTCAACTTTCCTCGTAAGCCACCATTTGTAGCTGCGGAAGCTTTCCCTTCAGTTTCACTAGACAGAACTGCTTTAATCGCTGTAATTGAAAGACAGAACATCAGCAAATAAGCCAGATATCAGTGATTGGAATAGCTGGAAAGTCAAAGCCAGAAACGCGTCATGATGTAGAGTCACAGAAAACATATATATATTCAAATATTAACATTTATTCAATGACAAAATCAACAGTAAGATCAAGCTTGTGTAATTATGAATATAAATTGTTTTCATCAAATCATTTTAAGAAGACAACGTGCAATAAATCATCTTCCTGACAATCACAGTTGGGATTCAATCAAACGAAAAGGAATAGACTCGTATTGAAGCCCACGTTGTGAAACTTTTAAAACAAGCCAAAAATAAACCAAAATCATCTTCAATAACAAAGATACCGAAGAAATATTCTCTAACCAACCATACTTTGCCAGCTGCGAGCTCGAACAACATTGCAATTACTCCTAGCAACTGCGAGACCATGAAGCTCACTTGCATTTGCCCCGAACTGCAAACACATTAAAAAAAAATCCCATTTATTCACACACAAAATAATCAAATAGAAGGATAAACATAAACCAATCTCTTATAAGCAAACACTACACATCATAAAAATAGCACCAAATGTAAATAAATTACAACCTCTTGGAACTTTCTGGGGCAAGAGACTTTATCATTATATAGCAAAGCACCTGCCAATAACATCAATTCCATAACTGCAATTAAATTTTTAATCAAAGTAAAACACCCACAAAAATAATTTCTTTATCAATAAAATAGGATTGGTTGACAAAAACACCTTCATCAACATACAAATGGAACTGCACTACAAAAAAAAAAAAAAAAGGATGTGAAGATAAACACTATAGAAGAGAGAAGATGGACCTCTGTTGGGGGTGTGGAAAGCGAGATTGATGGACGAACATGGCGATACGGCTTTCAGTTGAGCCATGTCTGTGTATGTGAACGTGATCTTGATAACTCTGGCACTCTCTTTTTGGCTTTTTGGTTAATATTAGCAGGAGAGGAGAGGGAGATGCTGACAACCAGAAAGCCAACGTTTAGGGATTTTGCTTTACGAAAAATGGTGCTTTTATATGAGAATAGAATGGAACGTTGTCGTTTTAGTGTTGGCTGCCGCCAACTGTCAATTTCACAATCTGCAGACTGCCGACTGCTGACGGATTCTTTGTTTGTTCGAAACCACTTGCAACGTGAACACTAGATCAACTAGCTAGTGGTTAAGTGGAATTCAAATAAATAAGCAGTTTATTTGTTCTGCATTATTGCTGATTTTCACTTATGTTTATTATTCTATATTAATTTGAGTTATTATTTTATAGTTAGCTGATCTTAGAGATTTCATATCATTTCTATTATTGAAAATCGTCAGACAGTCAATCTGATCATCCTAACTAATTCCTCTATCGAGGACATGATCTGATAATATTGAGCTTACTTTGGTTGTTTTAAATTTGAATGATTATTGGTGCTTGTAATTGTGTGGTTCTTAAATTTAGATTTGTTTAATGAATTTCTTGAATTAAAAAAAAAACAGCATTATTCACCCAAATAGGTTAATAGTATACATTATAGGGTAATAACACATCTCTTAATTTGTTTTTTTTATTAAAAAAAAAAAAAAATCCTCTTCTCAATTAGTTGGAAATTCAAATATCCCCAAATATAAGAGAAAATGAAAAATTATATTAATGATTTGATGTGTCTACGTGAAGATAAGTAATTTCTTAAGCAAAATAAAATCTTATATATTAATTATCATAAATTTCAGCAATCTTATACATCACTCGTTAGTATAAATGATTAAATTCCTTAAAACCGTAAGAGATTAAGAATTTGACTCTTATGTTTAATTAAAAACACAAAGTGTTGGTCTGAATATCCTTTTTGTATGAGTTGTTATCACTCAGTTGTGAAAGTAGTCATCCGAATTACGTTATCAATGATTGATTTTAACAAATATCGATAATTCTCTTATCCATACAATGTCAATGTTGAAAAATAAATAAATAATTAAATCCTAACAACTTTAATTTTAAATATTAATATTGGACATTTTTTTTTTGAGAGAATCAATATATATTAGCAAACAGAAGAGGAAACAACAGCTGAAACTTCAGCAGAGGGAGCACAAAAATTATCTAGCTCCGTAGAATTTAACAGCCAAGGAGGAAAAGAATGCCTTCAAATCGTGAGACTATTAAAACCCAAAGTCCATTGAGCTATACAATGAGCAACATTGTTGCATTCTCTATGCACAAAACCAATGAGACCTAACCTATGGACTTTCAAGAAGGACCTAATATCAAATATGATATTTCCAATATCTTGATTATAGGAGCTTTCTCCATTACAAAGGTTTACAACTGATAGAACATCTGATTCTAAGCAGAGAGGTAGAAAGTGATTGTGAGTGGCAACAGACAAGCCCTTCAGAATAGCATAAGCTTCGGCAATGTCAACCTTAGAAACATGACGAAGGGGGAAAGCTGCTGCAAACTGGATACATTTTTATCAACTTAAGTTTTTGGATGTCATGATAACTAATTTTATATATGATATCAAGTTTCAATTTAGAATTGACATTCATAAAATATTAAATTCCTCAATTTATTTTTTAACAATGCATGTTACCTTATTGGTAAATCCACATCTTGTCTTGATAGGTAAAATACGTCTTCCAATAAATAAATATATATATAATACTTTTATAATCAGTATCTCATAACTTTAAAAAGTTATGATGAACCTATTAAATTCATTCATTATATTTTTTCTCATAAAGCAAATTATCTTCAAATACAATGGATTAATTTGATTATTTTTCCTAACTTTTTAAGTTAGGAGGTATTGATTATAAAAATATATATATGTATATATAATTATATTCATTCATTAATTGTCCCGGTATAAGTTGAAATCAAGTTGAGATATAATTTTTTAACATTATTGTATTAAAACTAATACAATAATGTTAAATATCATATCTCAGTCTGATCTCAACTTATAATGTGATAATTAATAAATTGATACAATTTTTTAAGCAAAATAAATAATTTTTAATGAGTATTATTTGTCCATCAATTGACACATTATGATTTTGCTTCATCTTATAATTTATTGCCTCATTTCATGACTTATGTAGTAATGGCAAATCATTTACATATTATTTGAGTTATTTTGTAAATTTGAGTTAATTTTCTGGCTAATATTCTAGTTGATTAGCATCGCTCTTTATCATAGGCAGGAATCCCACCAAACTAACAGATATAGCTCTAAGCCTCCTAACATTGCATCAAAAATCAACATCATAACTGAAATCCATAACAAGAGACAAGAGAAGCAGAAATTTCAGGTTAATAACCATAGTGTTAGGAAATTGGCAAAAAATAAAAGTGGTGTCAATCTCACGCTGAAAATAAAATAAGGAGGATAGATTTTGAAGGCTATAAAAGGAGTTTAATGTCTTGATTTCGAATTACGCTAGTCAAAAACACTTTAAGTATTGTATTTCATTGTAGTTAAAATTACTTTTTTGTTCTTCTTATTTTAAAATGAGCAAAATGCCCAAAACTCCCTGAGGCAAGTTTTTAAATTTTCATAGTCAAAGTTTGATTTTTATAACACAATACCCCCAAGTCATCAGTGACTGTTAGTCAACGTTTGATTGATCAATGGTAATTTCGTCATTTACTAATAACAAAAATTATTAAAATCATTTTTCATCTCTGATGCTCTCTCGACCATCCTCCACCACCAGACCCCTCCATCATCATCTTCTTCTTATTCTTGTCTTACAGACCCCTCTACCATCTTCATCTTCTTCTTCTTCTTCTTCTTCTCTCGCAAACCTGGGTTCGTCAATCGAACCCAGATCTGGGTTCGACCACCAGACCCAACAAACCCCCCCACCATCTTTTTCTTCTTCTTTTTCTCTCGCATATTTGGGTTGGATTGACGAACCCAGATCTGGGTTCGATGGGTTCGTCTTGGTTCGACGAACCCAGATCTGGGTTCGTCTCAGTTCGTCTCGATTAACCCAGATGAACCGAGACGAACCCAGATTTGGGTTCGTCTTGGTTTGTCTTGAGTTCGAACCCAGATATCTAAGTTTATCATCTGAGTTTGAATCGAACCCAGATTTTATCTGGGTTCAATATTGATGATTTTTTAAACAGGGTTGTTGAATGGTGATGATGGAGTTTGAGTTTGAGTTTTCAAGATTGATGGAGTTTGAGTTTGAATTTTTTGAACAGGGTTCAATATTCTGAGATGAAGTTTGAGTTTGGTTTTCGAGTTTAAGTTTGGTTTTCAAGTTTGAGTTTAGAGTTGATGACGATGATTCTTGGATTTGAGTTCTAGTGGAAGATTTTTAATTAAATTAATGTTTATTATTTAAATTTTTTTAAAAAAATTAATTTAAAAATTAAAGGCATTTTCTTCTTTTTATTATAGAAAACAGTCATCAATTAGATTTAACTGTTTTTTACCGTTAAATCGGGGGCATTGTATTATAAACATCAAACTTTGACTATGAATATTTAAAGCCTTACCTCAGGGGATTTATGTGTATTTTGCTCATTTTAAAATATAGAAAAGTGTAAGTCAATGTATGCTTTGGAGAGTGTGGATGTATTGGGGTCGTGAGTTGTGAGGGAATAATTTGTATTATTATAACAATTTTTATAGTGAATTTACAAAGATTGTAGTTTTTCTCCTCTTTTTAGAGTTTTTATGTAAATTTTTGTATTGTGGTGATAATTATTATTTTATATTTTATTTTTTAGTTATTTCTGAGATAGTATTTTAAATGAGATCTTAGGAGGCGAATTTTTTCAACATAGATAACATCATTGCATTAATTACAATGACCAAAGAAAAGAGAGGTTGAACCTCCGAAGTTGTAATTTATTCTGTTTTATTAACACAGGCTGAGAACTATGGACGACAATTCTGAAAATGTCTAATAATTCTTATTTGGATCTATGAAAAATTCAACCTGAGGACTGTGTTTATGTCTTTCTGTACAACTATCAACTTCTACATTTTGAGCTTCTTTTTGTTTGTTCTCGAGGCTGAGTCAATTTGTCTGCGCCATTAAAGATTCAACCTGAGGACTACGTTTATGTCTTCCCGTACAACTATCAACTTCTACATTTTGAGCTTCTTTTTGTTTGTTCTCGAGGCTGAGTCAATTTGTCTGCACTATTCCATTCGATATCGCGTCAGGTCTTGCAAAACGAGACTGCAAACACTTATTCATCTCATTGATATTGTTGACGTGCAAACCGTGACCGTCAACACCCAAACGATTTGTGTGGGACCGATTCGGAATCGTTGAACCTCTTTTGGCTTCGGAGGGTCGCATCTGGAGTCGAACCTATAACCTTATAGGTGTTTAGGTTGCACAACTCCTTATAGGTTCGACTCCAGATGCGACCCTCCGAAGCCAAAAGAGGTTCAACGATTCCGAATCGGTCCCACACAAATCGTTCGGATGTTGACGGTCACGGTTTGCATGTCAACATATATGTTTTGTCATTCCTGTAGCCATTGTCCGACAGTTTACACTTATATCCAGTTTCGTGATTAC
Organism: Dimocarpus longan; assembly: GCA_022984855.1. Lineage (NCBI taxonomy): Eukaryota > Viridiplantae > Streptophyta > Magnoliopsida > Sapindales > Sapindaceae > Dimocarpus > Dimocarpus longan. Next base: position 11,540,692 of record CM041024.1, read on the forward strand.
AGACGTTCCTCCTTGCTGTTCGTGCTCCTATATATGTAAATAAATGAATAAAACATGTTATGCTACTTGTGCATACAGTATATATCACAAGAGTACTTATGAAAAGAACAGAAATATTATTAGACATATCATATATGGCACAATCTAGTAAAAGTGTAAAACGTAAGCATAATTTTTTGCTAATGTTGCTATTACAGTCACTGGTTGCCAAATGTGCCTGGTAGCTATTCAGACTTCTCACATTCAAGGTGCAAATATTGTTGTTATTTTGTTGTTCTATGGTATGTATGGTGTGTCCATACAAACTAGAAATTGTGTTTTATGATGTGGGTGTGCCAACAAATGCAAAATAGTAGAGTGTAGAGGGAGCAAGAGAGAGACCGGCAATTCAGATGTGTACCGATTTATTAATATTTCTGCTCTTTGTACCAAACTGGAAAATTTCATTTTGTTGGACACACAGGAACGAATTAGAGCGATCTTGCTCTTTGGCGAGCTAGGTTGAGTTAAATTGTCATCCAAAGGTCGAGGAACCTTGTCAAGCAAAGGTTGAGGAAATTTGTCGAGCGAAGAAATGCACGGCTGATTTGGTGCTTTCTGGTTGTGATACTCTGGACTTAATAAGGGCCGCGGAATCACTACCAGATTAGTTACTCTTCCTGTTTATAGATGGTAACAACATTTTAGTTAAAACCCCATTTTATAAACTTAGAAATATCCAAATTCACATTGTTCAGATTTTTGTGGATTATAAAGAGAAGTAAATCATTGTTTTTTCAGAAATGGAGAGGGAAAACAATCTTGTTCAACTCTTTGGTAGAAGATTATCAAAAGTCACAGAGAACTCATCCGACAAAAAGAAGCGATGTTACCTTTTGCATGGTCGAATCTTCTAATCATCACCCATTTCGTAATGTCCCAAATGCAGACAGTTTTGTCTTCTGCAGCAGATATTAGACCAGATGCACTCATGGTCAATGCAGTTATTGCTCCTCTGTCAATAAAAGAAATTCAAAGTCACTTCACCATTTTATTTAACTAATTATAGCTGTGTGGAAGATGTAAAATGAATGTTCACAATTGAACGCAAGATTTGCATATTCACACAATAGAACCTTAAAAGCATCACAGATAACAAATTACTTGTGTCCATTTAGCTCGAAAGAACTAAAAAGAAAAGGATCCTCCTCTACATCAATAACAAGTGCATTAACAAATATTGTTCCATCTGCACTTCCAAGAAACAAGTTTTGCTCTGCTGGATCAAGAACAAGTGCAGTCAATGCTAGTGGGAAACCTCGGGTTTGTAGAAGCCTTCCAGAAGTGTCCCAGAGCTACACAATTCGGAAAAATGTTCCTTCTTTAGATGAAATTACTATGTTGCATAAAGTAACTACTAATGACACGTGGTGTACAAACCTTGCACGTTCCATCAAGGGAGCTAGACATAAAAATTGATCTTCTATGGCCAGACATTGGCATAGTTTGCAAGCCAGATATGGAGGACTTGTGATCGAATGAATAGAGTAACAAAGGATGCACCCCTTTTGAATATCCCATTTCTAGCAAACTGAATAACACATCATTTCAAAAAAATTGTTCACTAATATAAATTCTTGACATGGGGTCAGTCTGAAAACCAAGTGCCACAACAATAAAGGGAGAGAAATCAAATTATATATATACCTACTCATAGACCAAATGCAAATCTGACCATCTTCTGAACCGGATATAAGCAGAGAGTCACTATCAGCAAAGGCCATGCACTTCACAGATTTACTGTGAGCATGCCACTTACAGTGCAATATTCCACTATTAGGAACCTACAAATATCTCAATAAAATTAGATTATGAGGTTGGTATGGTATAAAAATATGCCATGATTTTTTTTTTTTTTTTCACTTTTGGGTAATGTAACATACAGTTGAGCAATGATTTCTCCTAATCAGAAATTAACCATAAATCTATACTATTGACGATTGAAATCGATCAATACTCGAACGATTTGAGGCACCTGTAGACCGTTGCCAGAGCCGTTTAACTATTTAGCCCCATAGGGGTCGCGTCCGGAGTCGACCCCTCAACCTTAGAGGTATCTTGGGCGTTGGACGCATGTTGCTGATCAGCCTAGTGGGTAGGAGTTGGACGCCCAAGATACCTCTAGGGTTGAGGGGTCGACTCCGGACGCTGATCAACGCCCAAGATACCTCTAGGGTTGAGGGGTCGACTCCGGACGCGACCCTTATGGGGCCAAATGGTTAAACGGCTACAGCAACGGCCTACGGATGCCTCAAATCATTCGAGTGTTGATCGATTCCGATCGTCAACATATACACATATACTTCCACGAAAAATTTCACTCTAATATAGAGTTGATGAATAGCCTTACAAACCTCCCACAAATAAGCATTCCCTGAAAGCGCGCCCCCCACTAGATACCTGTCATCCTTGGTGCATGCAATTGGCCCAATGGCTTCCATTGTGTAAAACGGGTGTGGTCGACGAGGCTGCAGAAAATAAAATCATGAAATTATAGTGAAGTTGCATCGATAAAACAGAGTTCCATGGGCAACATATTCAAAGTCTCTTGCTTTTTATTTTGAATAATTAATTTACATTATAATACTAAAATAGATTAAAAGTACTTGACTTGTCCTTATAAAACAATGTGTTTGTTTTGCTTCCATTTATGTTCAGCCTAGCTAGGCAATTATGTGTGATAATATAGCAAGAACCATTTGATATAATTCCAAAAATCAATCGACAGTTTTGGTGTTTCTTGATATCAATCAGGCAGATAAAAGACAAAAAAAAAGTCAGTAGCCATGCATGCACTCACATGATTCAAAATTTAGATTAGACTAGAAATTTGTCAATTCACGTTTGGAAATCCAATTTAATTATAGAGTATATACTACAACTTAAATGAACCATTGAAATTAAATTATCTACTGCATACTAGTAAAGTAAAAACTTAATTGCAAGCACTGTGATACTAACTAAAAAATCACGCACATGGTTGTTCCTCTTTGAATTTTTTTCCATTATAGTTTTTACACAAAACCCAAAAAAAACGTTATTGAGATTAACCTCCCTGCCATTTGGAGCTTACAATTCTTATAATACATATTTGCACAACAAGAAATTTGTCAAACACGTTACTCGTAATGTTAAACAAAGGATAAATCAAAGAAAAAAATGTTAAACAACAAAGGAAACAATAATAAATTTGATATGTCAACGCCAACAGGGCGTTTCAGGGCTGGAGGAGGTAGTTGCCCCCACCCTCATGTTTTCCCATTCATTTGTTCCATATTCATGTTTTCTATTTGACCTAAAATATATAAGTAATTACAAATGAACATAAAAATTTCTCTCTCTCTAGTCTCTAATAATTTAATAAAACATTTTCGTCAATAGGGTTAGAATTAAGCTATACAATTTAATTATTAAATTACATAGGATATGATTTCATATATTGGGTTTTACATTCAGATTATGATATGATTTGGAATCTAGGATTTCACATCTGGGAAATCGATCCCTATGTTCACCCTCATTCGAATTTCAAGGATGAAATATCATCGTCTCCACCACCACTCTCCCAAAATGGGGCACTTTCAACTAACTTAATTGGGGCAAGAGCTTGCGAGGATAATAATATAATAAAACATTATTATCGACAAAATTAACATTAAGGTAGGAAAAAAAATTATTAATCATTTGAGATTTAGGGTTTTACATCGAAGTGAATATATGATTTGGGATTTAAGGTTTGCAACGATGTTAGGATATGATTTAGAACCTAGGGTTCCACATCAAGGGAACCCATCCATATCCTTATCCATATTCAAATTTCGAGGGTGAAATGTATTGTCGAATCTACCATTGCTCCTGCAACTGGGGTACTTTCAACTATCTTAATAGGAGGAAGAACTTGTGAGATTAATAATATATTAAAATTTTATCAGTCATATAATTAAAATTAAGGTAAAATATTAATTTACTTATTTAAAATAAGATTATTAAATTATTAGGATATGATTTGGGATCGAGGGTTTCGTGTCGGTGAAACTCATCCTTGTCAAATCCCGAGGATGAAATGCACTTTTATCTTTGTCACCGCAATCGCACCCACAAAATAAGGCACTACCTAAACAGGGGCCGATCGAGAGGTTTTTGACAACTACTTCATGACATTTTTGAAAGAACGTGAATAACCAATCAAATTCGACTACTCGATCACAAAGAAAAAACATAGAAAATCCAATTCACAAATTAAAAAAACCGATGAAGAAAACAGACGACAACATATAACAAGAAATCAAAACCAATCCATATAAGGTGTTACCTTGTCCAACTGCCACACTCCGATGACCCCTTCACCAAGGGAGCCATACGTATTGTACTGAGAAGCCACGAGATATCGGTCCAAGCAGCACAGGACCCCGTGTGGAGAAGAAGCACAACTTGGTATCCGGAGAAGTTGATCTCCTTCTTTCACATCCCAAATTGTCACCCCAATTTTCCTGCTCTTATCACTACACACTACAAGAGCCTCTTTGTTCTCACCCATCTTTTCTCGTTGTGAATGATTTCACACAAATCTCAATCTATGTACTCTGTCTCTCTATATATATCTGTGTGTGTAAGCGAGAAAGCTTTGCATGCATTGGCTGCTTTTGGTGCTCGTGTGGATTGAATGACCAATGGCTATGTGACACTCACATTCATGAAAGAAGACAAAACTAGTTGGGGCATTCATGCAACATTTACACCCGCCAGTGAATTATAACGGCAGATGAGTGAGGAGTGGTCAGCTCTTAAAAGACTTTTACCGTTCGGATGTTGTTCATGCAATCTCTGACTTGTCAACTGCTGCTAGTGGTACAATTGCAAGTCTCAGCATTGAGACCCAGGATGAACAATAATAAGTAGTGTGCACAAGGAAGTTGATACAATAATATTTTATTATACATTTTTTATATGTTTTATATTTTGGATATTACATTTTAAAGAATAAACTTCATTTTAGCCTCTAAATTTTTAGAATTTATCAGACTTTTAAACCTTTTTGCATTGATAGCTTCTATGGTTCCTAAAATTTCATAAATCCATCAATTTGATCTCTTTGACCAAATTATCAACCGTTGACCATGATGGAAATTACGATATGACTTTTTAATGCTTGACAATTTATAAACAAGCTGAAAGTATTATTTTGCGCTCTCATTTTTTAATTTACACTAATTATGTTTATTTAAAATTTAAAAAAAGGGAAAAAAAAAACCTTTGGTTATCTTCTCCTTTGATGGGGATCCATCAATGTCGAGATTTTTTTAAAATCTAAATAAATAAAAAAAAATTTAAATTTATAAATATTATTAAATCCGCTCTGTTGATAAATCTCTATCGATGATGGTTGGTGATCAACGTTAGCCAAAGAGATCGTGTAGTTTGTCAAACTAGATCTAGATTCAATCTAGGTCGTCAACAACCTAGGTTTGAACCCATATCAAGTTCTATAATTTGGGTTGAACCCAAATTGCCAAAATTGATCCACCCAAATTGTCTCTTAATGGTCTGCATTCTCAGATCGTTCGATCATCATGACTAGTCGTTAAGATTGACAGTATTAGAGTTTTAAGCTTCCAACTTATAGAGATTTAGATTGGACCTCTACTTTTTTGAAAAAAGAAAAATTATTTTTTAAAAAATTTTTCATTTTTCATTTTTTATTTGTTTAACAACTTTTAATCTTCATGGTCCATTTCAAATATGAATGGTTGAGATTAAAATTTTTATTTAAATTTTTAATTAGCTTTTTATCTCTACCTTCCATTTTTAAGATGGACTGTATAGATCTATTCCTCTTTTATTATTTTTATAAATTTTTTATTTTTCTTGTATTATTTTAACTAAAATTAAAATAACCTATTATATTGACAAAAATAACCCTCATTCCGTTAGTTTGATTAACTTTTGACTAACAATAAGGACTAAATTAATTAAATTTTTAAAATCTAGGAACCACGGGAGTCATTAATGTAAACATATTTAAAAATTTGGTAATTATAAAAAATTTAGGACTAAAATAAAGTTTTTTATATTTTAAAAATTATATTTTGAAAATATTGGTGCTAATATTTTCAATATTTGTATGAATGTTGACACCCAAATTAATGATATTGGGTCACTAGTTAATGAGTTTCTCTTGTAATATATTTTTTGAGCTACCTATTTTAAGGTTTTTTAATCAATGAATTAACTGCTTTGAATGTTTTTTGCTACATTCCTTAAGAATTTAATATATTAAAATTTTTTAAAATAAAATAAATTTTATATTAGCAATATCTTATTACAATTAAAAGCAAAAAAAAAATTATTTTATAAATTTATTAATTTCTTTTTCAAATTATTATTATTTTTTTGAAGGATTTCTCTTTCAAATTATTTTCATTCAAATGAAGGTAAAAGCAATATAATAAATTACTCCAAAACTTTTCATCATTTTCTGGCATAAAACAACGTAAAAAGAAAATATTTTGTGCAACTCAGGTGTAAATTTTGACGGGCTTGATACAAAATGTAGGGAACTGCTACCCTATCACGTGACAGAAAACAGTGAAGACATAAATAGCCGGCTGGCACTGTTATAGTTATAAAACTCTTGAGTGGATACTAGGATCACATCCTTTACTCTCTCGACTGTCTACACTCAGTGAAAACCCATTCGAGATCCGGAAACACCGACAATGGGTACTTGCACAGTCCTCTCTTCACATTCAATGCTTTGTTTATTTTATTTTATTTTATTTTTTTTTGTGGGTGTTTGAGCAGGTGCGCAATCGGATTCTTCCGGTTCGAGTTTATGGTTGGCTCCGAACCCGAGTAAGAGATGGGGCGAACTCTTCTTCCTTGGCTATACACCATTTTGGCTGACTCTTTGTTTGGGGATTATTGTTCCGTACAAGCTGTACGAGGTGATGGTTTTGTACTTCGATAACTACATATATATTTATATATATGTTAATTCATTGAAGTAGAAATTGCTTTTTCTTTTTTTTTTTTTTTCTATTTTTAGGACTTTGTGTTTTAGATTGATTATTTTTATTTTTTAAATTGTATGGAGAATTGAAATGTCAAATGCTACAAGGTTTTACATAATTTCTATAAGGAGACTTTTAAGTACGTTTTCGTTTGAATGCTAGGATTGTAACGTTCATTGATTTTGTTAATGTCTAATAAGTGAACTTGACACTGAAAGTGTAAGTTTGGTAATTGACAGAGATTTACAGAATTGGAGTATTTGCTGTTGGGTTTGGTTTCAGCGGTTCCGTCTGTCCTGATACCAATGCTATTTGTTGGGAAGGTATATTCTTGATTTCTGTTGCCTCATTTAATCCAAGTACTCATAGCAGACCAGTCTGCAATTGTCCGTTGTTTCATATGTGACATGTCCCAGTCGTACTAAAATTGGACTATCTGTTACACAAGGGATGGCCAAATTATCTTATTCTTACCCTTTACGATAGGTGGATTCATTTCCACATTGCTATGCTCTACTATGTCAATATACTACAACTGATTTTGCTTGTAAGTCTCATCAGTTTTGATGCTCGTTGAAGGTCTAATGTTGTTACTAGTGGTTAATCAATACAAATAGAGTGTTGTAGTTTTTGAGTGATAACCCAGTGGTTAGCTCCTCAAATAGTTATGCGCTAAAGGTTCCTCAATTTCTCTCTCTGGGGGAGAATTTTTTGCAGGCTGACAGCAGCTTGTGTTGGAAAGATCGTTATTGGGTCAAGGCAAGTCTCTTCCCTGGGTAACATTTTGATACAATTTTTATGAAGAAGCATGGATTCTGTGGAAGTTCATTCCCATTTAGAGATGTATTTCTATTATTGTTGCAGGCAAATCTCTGGATAATAATCTTTAGCTATGTTGGCAATTACTTTTGGACCCACTATTTCTTCACCGTTCTGGGAGCTTCTTATACATTTCCTTCATGGAAGATGAATAATGTAAGCCACAAACAAAAAAAATGTACACTTGGCCAGATCCAAATTTCGTGTAACCACTCTAATTGTTGCAGATGCCATTTTTATTGATTTCCATTATTCTTTGCAGGTTCCACACACAACCTTCCTTCTCGCGCATGTCTGCTTCCTATTTTACCATGTTACATCAAATTTAACACTTCGCAGATTACAACATTTCGTTGCGGATTGGCCAGATAAAGTTCAGTGGGCTTTTGAGGCTGCGTGGATTTTGGCTCTTTCTTATTTTATTGCTTACCTGGAGACCTTAGCCATTTCCAATGTATGTGGTAACCAAGTTGTGTGCTTTTGTTTCATCTTGGACCCTTAGCTAACCATATGTAGACTTTCAAATTATGCAATGGTGGCAATCAGTACATTAGCCTTGCTAAGGTAGAATGATGCAGTACATTTTGTAGAGCTTTCTGGATTTTAGACCTTTTTATCTAAAATTGGATTAGATCAACTTAACTGAAATAATGGTACTCTAAAAGGCCATCTTCTACGTAGGAAGAGGGATTTCAGTTTCATTCCTTTATATATTTCACCTTTTGTTTTTCTTTTGAGTGAAAACATGTACCTTACTATGGTTGAGTTAATTTGAAATAAGTTTAATGTTGTGGAAATTGAAGATTTGGTTTATGGTTGGTTTGATAAAATGTTTTTGTGGATCATTAAGATTGAATAGTTCTTTCATGAGTTTTAGTATGTTTTCTTTTCTTTTCCTTTTTTTTTTTTTTTTTATAAAAAAAAAAAAAATCTGTAGAATGATTTTATATGTTCTTGTTTGAAATGCTTCTCTTATCTATATGCCTTCGTAATGGCCAGACTGCTAACATGTCACATTAGGTTTTGTCTTTGATGTCTTGTTTGGAACATGTGCAGTTTCCTTATTATGAATTTGTAGACCGAGCATCCATGTACAAAGTGGGGTCTTTGTTTTATGCCATCTACTTCTTTGTGAGCTTCCCTATGTTTATAAGGTAAGAACTCAATTTGGCTGGTTAATTTGAAGTGTATCTATCTACAAGAATTCAGTAGTTCATAAGATGCTGTATGGCCCTTGCTTGACTTTAGCTTTTTAGTTCCATTCTTATTTAGTTAGTGGTGTAAAGTGGCCATAACCCATATGTGACATATTTAAAGCAAGCGTGATTCTTCTCATCTATCGACTTTATTGATATTTTCTTGATGACAATTCATCATATGCTCAGAATTGATGAGAAACCTGGTGATCTGTGGGACTTACCACGAGTGGCTGTTGATTCTCTGGGTGCTGCAATGCTAGTCACCATAATACTTGATTTGTGGCGAATCTTTCTTGGACCTATTGTGCCAATCTCAGATACAAAGCAGTGTCTCCAACCAGGTCTTGCATGGTTTCCTGGACATACCAATCAAACTTGAAAGAAACATGCATATGAAGAGCAGGAGGTTTCCGTTCACTAAAGAAAACATGCCTGTATTCTTCTTGTTGATGCTGTACTACTAGCTGTACCTTAGATCATTTTGTTTGTCCATTCTTAATGGACATTCAACGAAAATATAAGCACTAACTTCTTGACACTTATACCTCTAGTTTATGCGGTGTGGTTGTTTCTGCTCTAATTCAGTGAGATTGGTGATTTTCGATATATTTCTCAGTTCGTCAATGATCTCAGACATCATACGGTACAAGTTGTTGTGGTGCTAGACCTAAGCAAACAATTTACCAGAGATCTTTGGTATGAGCGTTAATTTGAATTACGTTTTGGTTTCATCAAAATTTGATTCGTCTCAAAAATATTGAAAACTCGTTGTGATTGATAATTATTGTATTCGTGAAAAATCGAAATTATTGAGCAAAGAAGAAAGAATATCACTATGTTTGATCAATTATACATGAGAGATTGGCTTATGCAGATTATAAATAGCGGTAGGATATCTTTTGATGATAGTTTTCTTGCTCATTGTGAATCTATGTTCTGCAATATAATCTATTTCTTTTTTTTTTTTTTTAATAGGAAACTCAAAAATTATATTATAGTAATAAAAGAAGTGAACAAGTTATCAACAACCTACTGTAAAAGAGTTAAGAAGATCAAAACTCTTTATTATATCTTTTTATGATAGAAAACAAAAATTTTATTTCAAAATAAAGAAAATAGATATAAACGTGAACAAGCAATCCACTAAACACTAATAAAAAACAAAAACAAGAAACTAATTAAAAAAATTCACTCAATTTACAATAAACTTCCAATCAAAAGGCATAGAAAAGTTCCAAAAAATCCGATGGCCCAACACTATTTCAAAGCATCTATTCAACACCAGGCTTATGGAAAAGACTTCATCTCCCCTTTGTTTTTTTCATTTTTGAAAGTGTGTCGCTGGTTTGTAATCTAACTCTATCATCCTATGTAATCACAAAAAATAAAATGTTAAAAAAAATCAAAGTCTATTACTAGGTAAGATTTCAAAGTTAATGATAGATCTCAGTTCAGTTACTAGAGATTCTTTCTTGTTTGGATTCCGAACAAGAAAGAAACAGAGTTGCTTTCTACTTTTTCTTCTGCATATTTATTTATTTTTTAAAATCCAGCACCAATTATTAAAAGCAAAGCAATGATAATATGTTACACGTGTAGAGGAAGGCACGTGCGAGTATGTCTGAACATCTGAGGACTGAAGTTCCAAAATGATAAGAAAGATAGTTATTTGCAAACCTCTCATAAAGAATCATATTCATATATAACTCGCTCCCTACAATTTCCCGCTCCAACAACTCCATCCTCACACTCTATCCAAAACCCTACTCATATTTCTAGGGTTTAATCAATTTATCTCAACACATGCAGTTAGGTTTCTCATATTCACTAAAAATGGCTGCTCTCTCTCCCTCTCCCAACACTTTCTTCTGCAAACCAATCCACAGAAAGCATTACATTTCCTGCTCCACCCCCTCTCCTACAACCATCGGTACGTTCTCTCTCATTTTCATGTTCCGTTTGGTTGCCGACAAAATGATAGAATATTTGAACTAGAAACACAGCTTTCAAGCTTCACGCTGCTACTGCAAAAACGCAGAGAAATAGTAAATGAGAATAATCTCTTTATATAGGATTTGTAGTTTTATAGTTTTGTTGGCTGTTTTTAATCTTCTATTTAAGTTGTTAGTAGAATTGATTGAAGTTTGATGTTATTTGTATGGTTAATATGTACTTATGTAACTTCAAATAGTGTGGAGGGGTGCTTGATACCATTCTAGTTCGACTGATGTTATTAGTCAATTTTTTGTTTCACGTCTGTCTTTGGGATGAACATTTTGATGCTGGCGTATTGTATACTTGTTACTGATAGAACCTGCGTTTTGTTTTTATGTTGTCATCGTTGTATCATAAAATGTGCAAGTAAAGGAAGTTATAAATGATGGTTGTTGAATTGGTTTATGTCATTCTAGGAATAGGAGGAGCTAAAGTAGCTCGTAAAAGGTCAAGAAGAACGGAAGGGCCAAGAAAAAGTATGGAAGATTCTGTTCAACGCAAGATGGAACAGTTTTATGAAGGTTTGAGTGGACCACCTTTGCGTGTGCTTCCGATAGGTGGTCTTGGTGAAATTGGGATGAATTGCATGCTTGTTGGGAATTTTGATCGCTATATTCTAATCGATGCTGGTGTCATGTTTCCAGAGTAAGTCTTCGACCATGGTTCATACTCCTGAAAGATTGTATCTTGGTTATCTTTGCATGCCATTCTGCCAAGTGGAGATTAGTTTAAATATAGTGGTTCTTTACTTGAAACTAGTTCCACTGTATAAACAATGGTTGCTTGTTGTAGAATTTTCAAAATTCAGTTGCTAGTGTTAATTGAATAGAGTATGGCGAGTATGATGGCTAGAAATGAGACCCACTACTGCCTGCCATATCAGTTTTTGACCTTACACTGTTTGACATCCTTTCAGCTATGATGAACTTGGAGTCCAAAAAATTATACCTGATACCACATTTATCAAAAAATGGAGCCACAAAATTGAAGCAGTTGTCATAACTCATGGCCATGAAGATCACATCGGTGCATTGCCGTGGGTAAAGTTTCCTACTACTTGCAAATCTCATTTAACTGGACAGTTACATGTTAAGTTCTCTTTCACCATGTCAAGATTCTTCAGTTTGTCCTTTTGTTCACAAATTATTCTTCTGCTCTTAGATATTTTAAAACCAGTAATAAAGTCACTCATATATTATAAAATGGTTTCAGAGGTTATATTCATGAGAGATTATTTGCATTTTCATATACTAGTGGTTTAAGGAAAGACAAGCTGAACACTTATATGACTTGTTCAAGGGCTTGTACTAGAATATTGACCATATACATATACCGAAATTACTTGGCTTCTACCTCTCTGTCACCTTGGAGAGGGAAATGTATTCAAAATTTCCTAGAATTCCTCATTTCCATCTGTAGTTGGAAGTTTTGGTTGATAAAGAGATTTGATCTGTTGAACATGCATTTAAGGGACCAATGCTGAAAAATCTTTTGCTACAAGACCTAGCATGCACGGTGTTCTAATGCTGGCGGCAAGCCTAGGTGCTTTTGGTCGAGAACAAGGAAAAAGATTGATTTCCTTCTTTTTATAGGCAAAATAGCCTTTGTGAAGCATTTAAAGTTAAGATGTTATAACATAGCAAATTGTAGTTTTATTTTTAGGTAAGCAACTTTTAGATCCGAGTAGGATCACTTTTCTAGGATAAGAAATGAAACTGGGTATTGATAAAAATGCAGTTCTTCAAGTTTGGAAGTTTTAGTCATTGTTTCTAATTAGTCTAGGTTTTTTAGAGAAGCCACGAAGATCGAAAATTATCTGAAATACTTGTAGAACATGGAAAATGGTAGTGCCTTAGGCTAAGGATGTAACTTTTATTTTTTGTTAGAATGATTCTCATGGAGATATGCAGGAATATGTAGAATTGTTGGATATATCTTGTAATTCATGTTAAATCTTTGTAATTATTCAATGCGCCTCTGTGTTACAACTCATTTTGTTAAAATAAAATATATATTTTCTTACTGACTGTCAGGTGATCCCAGCTTTGGATTCTCATACACCAATATTCGCGTCTTCATTTACAATGGAGGTACTTCTCATAACTATTATTTCCACAAACATGCAAAATGCACTTGGCATATTCACCTTCCCCAAACTTGCTATGGGTTAGCATATTGCTGTCAATATTTATTTCACGATTCCATATGAATGTTAGTCTGAAGATGTCAAAATCACTCACAGGTTTTATTACTTGTCTAAAATTATCAACACTGGCTGGGTAGCTCTTAAGACAATTTCTTTCTTTGCCATGGCACGACATCACATATCACTTTGCTTCTGCTTACAATGCTGTATCCACATTTGTGTGATCACAATGCCTTGCTATTGGCGTCAGTGGTTTCATCATGATTTTGCTTCTGTCTATCATGGTCTAGGAGGTTGATTCTCTCCTTGTTTTGACAGCTTATCAAAAAGCGTTTGAAGGAGAATGGGATTTTTGTTCCATCTAGACTTAAAGTATTTAAAACAAGGATGAAATTTACGGCTGGTCCATTTGAAATAGAGCCAATCAGGGTGACTCATTCTATTCCTGATTGTTGTGGATTGATTCTCCGCTGCTCTGATGGCACAATTCTTCATACTGGGGACTGGAAGTTAAGTTCTCTCTCTCTCTCTCTCTCTCTATATATATATATATATATGTATACACATATATATAGGCTTCCCTTTAGCATAATTTGCAGGTGCTTAAGAATTTTACATTCAACAGATTGATGAATCACCATTGGATGGGAAAGTTTTTGACCGTGAAACGTTGGAGCAACTCTCAAAAGAGGGAGTAACTTTGGTAAGCATCCTAGATTTGTGTATTACATCTTTATGTGGACACAAATACTTAAGCTAATCATTCTGAGGGACAGACAGTGGTTCATAGAGAACTTAAATATTGATATTTTGGAATCTGTTTATTGATGCTGCAAAATTGAATTGAAGATGGAATGGCCATGCTTTTGGCTGAAATCTTTCCTGATAATTTACTGTCCTCATTATGGACACAGTGAAACTGTTGGGAAATGAAGGTTTTTGTTATCAGTTTCCTTTTGGGAAAAAGATTCCGCTTAAATATATTCATTAAATCCTGGGTTTCTCCGCAATAGTTAAAATACTCTTTGAATTTTGGGACTTCTCAGATGATGAGTGACTCAACAAATATACTGTCACCTGGAAGGACAATTAGTGAAAGTGTTGTAAAGGATGCATTAATAAAGCATATTTCAGCTGCTAAAGGAAGGGTTATAACTACTCAGTTTGCATCAAATATACATCGCCTTGGAAGTGTAAAAGCAGCTGCCGATTTAACTGGTAGAAAGTTGGTATTTGTTGGCATGTCCTTAAGGACATATCTAGATGCTGCTTGGAAGGATGGAAAGGCACCAATAGATCCGTCAACTCTGGTAATAGCATTTTAGGACTCATTTGCTCTTTTGCTGTATTTCTAAAACTCGTTGGTTACCAGTTTGTGTTCTCAGTCTCTCCGCAAAAACGTTTATTATATAATTCGTTGTTTGGCTGAAAGATTGCTTTTTGCCATATGTTATACTCGTTAGACTGAATTTTGTCTTAATTGATCTCAGATCTGTTTATCTTTTCAGGTTGGTATGTGAAATCTTTCATGTCAGAATTTCTTACTCTTCCCTTTAGAGTGTATTCTTTTACTTGTATGCATTCTTTGGTCTTCCTTTAATGTGACTGAACCATTTTAAACCTACTTACACTACTTGTTCTGGATTAGTGTTACGTGTAGCTTCTTGTTGATTCTCATATATCTGAGCAAACCGTTTTGATACTACATAGTAATTGACACTAGTATTTCTTCATTCTGGCATGCAGTATAACTCTAATATACATTTCAAAACTTTATTTTTTTGGTAAGATCTTACTTTATTTGCTACCTCAATCCTCATCTATCTCAACATCCTCATCTAAGCTATGTGTTTCATTGAATATGTCTTTTGACAGGTAGGCACTTTGCGGTATGTAGCATTTTCTTCGTTGTGCGAAAAGATGTGCTTTAGTAGTACTACAGGATAAAGGATAACACTCACTTATTACAAAGAAACAAAAATTAAGAAGACTAGCTCAAGGAAGAAAATAATACAAACTACAAAGTGTCTATAGGATAAAGGATAACAGTAACTTATTACAAAGAAGCCAAAATTAAGAAGATGGACACAAAGTAAGACAATGTTAATTTTTGTTTCTTGTAATAAGTGACTGTTATCCTTTATCCTGGAGGCTCTAGGCACTTCATAGCATGTAGCAATTTCTTCCTTGTGCCCTTCTTAACTTTTGTTTCTTTGTAATAAGTGAATTTTATCCTTCATCTTGTAGTGCTGCTAATACACATCTTTTTGTCACAATAATTTTGCTTGCTTGGGCCTGCTGTTCACATTTGGTAACCAAGTTTTGGTTAGGGGTTGCCTAGGATGGTTACCCTGAACTCTTAAATATTTTGTTTGATTTGCATTGTCTTTGTAGACTCAGGAAATTCTCCTGAAAAGATTAAAATTGCTTGTAGCTGTCCTTAAGACTTCCTAGTTCAGAACTTGTCCATCTTTATAAGCATTGTCTTTGTCTGACATATTCATCTGTGTTGGTTCATCATTATTAAGACTTCCTAATTTTTTATGGAAATCTTCTCATTGTCCTGTTCCTATCGAAAAACTGTTATTTCCATTACATCTACTCTTTGCTCATTTCAACATTATATAGGTCAAAGTAGAAGATATTGATGCCTATGCTCCAAAAGATTTGCTAATAGTTACAACTGGTTCACAAGTAAGTTAATCTTGATGACTCCAGTGACTGCTTATAGACATTAACTTTCGTAGTTTTATTGGAGCATCTTGCTGGCATGTGACCATGCACTTTATTGTGTCAGGCAGAACCACGTGCTGCCCTCAATCTTGCTTCATATGGAGGTAGTCATTCCCTCAAACTTACCAAGGAAGATGTAATTCTGTATTCAGCGAAGGTAATAAAGTGCTATAGTTTTTAATTGGTCTCCTCAGTGTATAATTACTGATTTCATTTTTTAACTGGATATGTGTTGATAACATGAAATTTAAATAGTCAAACGCCATATATTAATGTAGATTTGATTGTTAATATTTTACCTTGCTGTAGTGTGCCCGTTATGTGATTTTCTTAGGCATTTTATGTTTCAAGAAGTAATTTGAGATTCACTATTTGGTTTCTTTCTACCTGGTGTAGTTATGGTCTATGGTTATGTTTGTAGCTCCTAAGAATTTGCAGTTACAGATGTATTTCTTTTCTTATTTAATTATATTTCATTTTTGTACCTTTTTTTTAACTTCTTGTAATGGAAGAATACGTCTTGTTGCTGTTGTAATTTTCAATAAAATAGTTTACAAGAAGCTTTTCATTTTAGGCTCAAGAATTTGTTGATTATTATCTTTTTTATTGACAATTACTGTAATGTAACTGGTTTATTGACAACATTTACAACTTTGCTGGCTGTTAGAACTTAGAAGTGCTGATGTCTAATGTTTGGGATATTGCCTTTATTGTAGTATGTATATTTTCTTGCTGAAACCTGTTCGATGTTGAGACGAGATAATTAATCATGTATTTTACCTTCAGGTGATACCTGGTAATGAATCTCGTGTAATGAAAATGCTGAACCGCATATCAGATATTGGATCAAACATAGTGATGGGTAGGAATGAGTGTTTGCACACATCTGGTCATGGTTATCGTGGAGAATTGGTATGATTTATTAATGTTCCTTCTAACATTATTTATACTTACCATTTATCTTTCTTTCTCATATTTTCATATGGGCAACCTATCTACAATATCAATTATAACATATACAAAGAAAAGAACTCTACATGAGCTTACATCTTTTTTTTTCAAAAAAATGGAGCTGATTTCTTAATTTTAAGTACATAAAAGAACCCAGATCTCATATTCAATCATAACATGACCTAAAATTATGTGAAAGTGCTCTAGTTACGTTATAAAAGTAAACAAAAGCTATGAATAAATTTTTTCTGAATCTTTCAATAGGAAATAGTCAATAACAAAATTAGATGCAACTTATAAATAATACCTAAAAGCGAATAAAATTTTGTTAAATCTTTCATTTTCTTTTTAGTCTTTTTGCTTAGAGTTCATCTTTTTTTCTGTTAAGGGTTGATGGAATGGTATCTTCTTCTGACATTGATTTCTTCAATGGTTTAGTCATATTATACTTTACAGTTTGATGATATAATCTAATCACACTATTTCTTGCTGAAGGAGGAAGTTCTGAAAATTGTGAAACCACAGCATTTTGTACCCATTCATGGAGAACTGTTGTTTCTGAAAGAGCATGAATTGCTTGGAAAATCAACTGGCATTCGGCATACTACTGTGAGTCAGCATTTCCCATGCTATTTGTTTCTGTTGTTTACAGGTGTAATTTCAACAGAAGATATGATCACAAAGATCAAGTATCATTTGATCAGACAGAAATGCTGCATCATGTTATTGCTTCTGTACAGGCATTTGCATTTATTTCTTGTTAGGTTTACCCATGAACTGCCACATAATTTCGTTTTTACTAGATATGATATTGATACTAGCACCTTCTTTCTAATGACAAATTTTATGAAATTCTGTACATTTTACCCATGAACTGCAATATGGATAATAGAAGACTCTTTTTCTTTTCATTATTTTTCCTGAAAATAATATGATCTCAGACCTCAGTAGCTTCACCTATCTGAAAATTATGCGAAATCCTTGTATATTCTGCCTATGGATCAATTGTAATAGGCAGCTAGGTTATTAGTGCATGTCTTTAATGGGTCGATATTGTCCCTCAAAAAAAAAAAAAAAAAAATTGATTGCTATGGAACAAAAAGTCTGCTAAGGACATTTATACAGTGCTTTATATAGTATGTTTGTGACATTGGTCTGGATTCTACTTTTACATTGTCATTTTTAATGTTTAAGTTATTGATTATATTACCATGTGATGGAACATAGAAAGTTTTTTTGATAGGAAACACAAACTTTATTAATAAAAGAAAGAAGTTACACATGTGAACCAGAAGTCCACGATAAAACAAACAAACAAAGTTTACACCTACAAGCAAAATTGGAAGAAACAATTAACAAATAGCAGCCTTCTAATCTAGTAAAATAAGAGAGAGGGACAAATTTTTAAATTCTTCATTAGAAGATGCCCAGAACGATGCCAAGTAAAACGCTTTATCCCTTAAAAAGGTTTCCTTCTCTTCGACTTCTTCGAAAATTCTTCTGTTTCTTTTCTCTCAAATAACCCATAAAATAGCGAAAATTCCATAGTTCCAAAGTATCCTAACCTTCTTACCTCCTTCTACGGCTCCAAAATCTTCCAATAAAAGCACCTACATAATCAGGGGCTGCCCACCTCAATCCAAGTAAAGAAAATAATTCATTCCATAACAAGCCAACCACGGGACAATGAAGAAAAAGGTGATCCAAGTTTTCCCCCCAACTCTTGCACATGACACACCGAAAGGGCGAGAGACAGATATTAGGAGATCTTTTTTGAATGATATCACCTGTACTTAATTTCCCCTAAACCAATGGAACATAGAAAGTTACTCGTGTAATTCTACCAGGTTATAAAGAATGGAGAGATGCTTGGGTTTTCTCACTTGCGGAATCGAAGAGTTCTTTCCAATGGTTTTATTTCTCTTGGGAAGGAAAATCTTCAGGTCAGTGTTTGAAGTCTTTTATGTCCATTATGAGATGCTATTTGTGAAATTTGATGATAAGCTTTTAATCTTATATTGCAGTTGATGTATAGTGATGGTGATAAAGCATTTGGCACATCAACTGAACTATGCGTTGATGAGAGACTAAGAATTGCGTCAGATGGTATTATTGTGATAAGGTATCTTTTTTATCAGTCAATCAAAGTCTAAAAATCAGGTACATCTGTATTATTTGTATAATGGCATCTTGACATTCCACTATTGCAGTATGGAAATTCTACGCCCTCAAAATATAGATGGTCTAAATGGAACTAGCTTAAAAGGGAAGATAAGAATCACTACACGTTGTCTATGGCTTGACAAAGGGAAGCTTTTAGATGCTCTGCACAAGGCTGCACATGCTACACTTTCAAGCTGCCCTGTGAAATGTCCTTTGGCCCACATGGAAAAGACGGTCTCTGAGGTTTTGAGAAAGATGGTGAGGAAGTACAGTGGTAAAAGGCCAGAAGTTATTGCTATTGCTACAGAAAACCCAGTCGGAGTTATCTCTGATGAGCTCACTGCAAAGCTGGCTGGCAATTCTGATATTGGTTTTGGGATGCCAACACTTAGAAAAGTGGTAGATGCACATCCCAAAAGAAGTCAGTTGAACCAAATGCAAGCTGAAGGAAGTGGCTATCAACAGAATTTGGAAGGTCCTCATCCCTCTCTCTTTCTCTTTCCCTCCAGTCTCTGTTTGCATTTGTGTCAGACCACTTGTGCATATGATTTTTGCATTTAGAAGAAAACATGTTAGCATCAATATTTGTTTCTTTAAAAATTGTGTCACGGTTGGGAGATGTGATCATGTGACTACACCTGCCTATCAGAAAAGAAAGATTGATGTAGGAGAAGATAGGAGACATGAGATGAGTGTTCATTTTCTGATGTCTTTTCTTATTTACTTTATTTATCCTTTTGGGAAGAGAGACTTGAAATATTGGAAAAATAATTTTCAATCATTAAATCTCACGAAAAAATAGTCGTGTTTTAAAAAAAACCAAAGAAACTCCTTTCGAAATCCAATGAGCATAATTCATTGCTTACCTACTATCATTCGGCCCAGTATATTTTACATTAAATTGGCTAGTATATTGTTTGGATTATGGGTTCGCTGAGAAAGATTTGAAAAAAGATAACTTCACTGAGAAAGATATTAAAAAAATAATTCCACTGTGAAAGATAATGGAAAAATGAATATGGGAATGGATATTTCACTAGAGCATTTGATGAGATGTGAGAAGGTAAAGCTAAAAGGCTTTCCATCTATACGATATTGCCAATTAAATTTCTCACTATTTTATGATTGCCAAATGGTAGAGATTCTAAGGTCACATGAAGAACACGTGTGATAGCATAGGTTTTAATTGATGGTGCATTCTGTTTTTACAGGCCAGAGTCGTCAATGATGTGGACATATCTGTTGTAAGATAATAGAATTTTAATGGAATATAAAGACAAATTAAATTGGTGTTCGGATGAGAAACCTTTTTCATGGATTTTTGTAGTGTATTCTTGTTCTTAGGGTTTTGATGATTGTGTAACTTTTGGGGGTCCTAAAAAATAAGTGGCCCAAATGTTTCTATATGCTCAAGCTAGCGGCACCATGTTATTTAATCATGTGCCTCATTGCTTTGAAAATTCAATGGAAATCCTGGCTCTCTGAGGGTCTCTTATTGAGGAGTCGTTATTTGTGTCCATTACTACTGTTACATTGCTCTCATGCCAAAACAAAGTAATTGGATAGTAATATGAGTTGAGATTTTACAAAAGCATGAATCAAATGCCAAATAAGACAGTAAAGAACTGAACATTGTCAGCTAGAAGGCCATACAAGAATTGACAATTGTGCTTCAAATGTTTGAGCTTCAATCTAGTCTTCATGTTGGATTCATTGTTCCTTTATTGAGATGTAACTGAATTTCTGCAATTTGTGTGACCCTTGATTCTTATTACTTTGCTTTGGCTGATATATAATTTCCTGGAGCCTATTATGGAAAGCAAGTGTGTTAATTACATGTCCTCTTCCCATCATTATTCATTCATGCAGTTGGTGGGATTCAAGCTGAAGAACTACTACCAGAGGAATATTCAAGTTCCAACTTTGGTGAAGGGCCTTCTCTTGATTCTGAGGATCCAAATGATTTCTGGAAAACATTCATCTCATCATCTTCACCCATTGACAATTCAGTAAGAAAAAAGGAGAATTTGGTCACGCAAGAGAAACAGAGGTCAGAGGTTGATAGTGATGATAACAAAAGCAGTGAAGATGATTCCTCAGAAAAAAGTTCACAGCCAAAGTCTTCCAGGACTCACAAACGAAACAAATGGAACCCTGAGGAGGTCCAGAAACTCATTAAAATGCGCGGGGAATTGCATAGCAAATTTCAGGTAGTGAAGGGGAGAATGGCCCTATGGAAAGAAATATCTACCGATTTAATGTCCGAAGGGATTAATCGAAGTCCAGGCCAGTGCAAATCCCTGTGGGCATCCTTGCTTCAAAAATATGAGGTTTGTTCTTCTTTTTTCGGTGTAAGACCAAACATTTGGTGACATTTTGAATCTCAGTAATGATTCTGGTCAATGCTTGCATAATTTTGAAGGAAAAGTTATCTCGTGGTATGAAAACCTTGAACTCAAAACCTGCACCCACATGTATCAATCTGTCTAGCTTTTCCAATCTATTAAAAAATCTCACATGTTGGATAAACTTTAGTGATCAATAGCGAAATTTGTTTGACATATCTGAATATCTGGGTCACAGATTTCTGGGCTTATTCCCAATATCAGCTTTCCTATTACCCAGCTTAACTGTATGTTAGATGAATGCAGCCACTTACTACATATCACCAGTTATTAATATTGCCACTAACAACGGTTTATTTAATACAGGAAAGCAAGAGCGATAAGAAAAGCCAAAAAAGTTGGCCATACTATGAGGACTTGGATAACATTTTATCTGATTCTGATATGTCGGCGGCAAAATGATTGGAAGAGTAAAAGCAGCACCGTTAAATCAAATTTCTTTGCGGGGGACAGCAGCCCACAGCATAGTCTACTGTATTATGGAATTCATCATGTGGAAGCTCTGTTGTATAAGCGATAAGAATGATGAACTGAGAAATATGTTTGGTGCCTAAGCCGAAGGAAGGCCTACCCTTGATTGGTCGCATCCAGACAGATATATGGTACCTGCAACGACAAACTAGAGATAGGCTTTGTAGTTATAGAGCCTCTGTAAATGGGTCATTAGAGACCCGCAAGAGCACAATGGTTGAAAACAAATGAAAGATACAGGATCAGTGATTCTTCCTTCTATATCAGTTTTCTCCATATGTTTTGAAAAATTCCGGCGTTTTAATTTGTTATAGATAGGTCATTGATGCATGATAAACTAAATATTGAATATTATTATCAATTGGACGAGGTCATTGATGATGTCTCTGTCAACTTTAGGTTGCAGCATTCCGTTTTTTGTTCCTAATTTGAGGCTACTGCACCGTCCTAAATGTGGAACAAAATTTTTTTCCGTGGAAAAACAAGTCTGATTTCCGTGTCATTGCACTTTAATTTTGTATATCTCTTTCTATTAACTATCAAGGCGTCTTAGGATAGGAGTTTACTAATTTTGTATCAATTTCGAAAATCTTGTATTCTTTAATTCACTTTAAATTATTATTTTCAATCCAGTTGATGCCTATTATCCGTTAACATTACTGAGTTACAAATTTACAATACATCCTCAGCTCTCTTATTTCGAGGTTCTGCATTCAGTTTTTTATTTTTTATTATTATTATTTTTTTATAATCAGCTGGCCATGGTCTGATTTCATTATTGAGTGGCGGTATTTCCACCTCTCCAAAAACTGTCAGTACACAACACCCTAAATCATTAATTTTTATTTTTAAATTCCAATATTACCCTTTAGTATCCATCTGCTCCTTCAAATTCTTACGCCTCAGATTCAAAAGTGGAGTCTACTTCTTTAAAAAACTGCTTCGCTAATGACATCACATCCCTTTCAGTTGCTGGTGTCACAACCCTTGGTCTTTGGCTCTCAGTCTCATGTCTTCTTCTTCTTCTTCTAATCTCACCTGCACATTCACTAACTTGCATAGTCCTTTCTGCGCGATAATTCTTTGGAAAAACATACAAAACATCATCTTCACGCGAGACTTGTCGAAACCATCTTGAAAACAATTGTACTCGCCAAATCAAGCAAACAACAAAATAGTCAAATTTGCGAATTCTTCATGCTGATTCTCTACCTACGTTATCTTCTGCGAGGTTCCAAGAGGAGTTATGACTTTGATCACAATGATGGTGATATTCGAAGAAGAAAGTGAGTGACGAAGATGATGAGAAGCGGCAGCATAGACAGCGACGCCGCCAGACTGGTACTAGTAGTAGTAGTAGGCATTCCTGTTCTCCTTCTCAGGGGAGGAGAAGGAGAAAGAGAAAGAGAGCAGAGGTCTGGTAGTAGAGAGAGAGGCAATAGCGCTGGAGGTTGTGGTAGTGGGAAACGAGTTAGTAGATCGTCCGGTAGAAGATCAGACAGCAACAACACAGTCACTAACAATGGCAATAATAATAGGCCTGGGAAGATGGTTTCAGTTCCTGCTATTGTTAATTCATTGGCGATGGACAAGAGCAACAACAATGGTAATGGTGGTGATGGCATCAAGAGAATTTCTGTGAAGAGAAATGCTGGTGGTGACCTGAGGGCGTTCAAGGACAGCTAAGAATTTGAAGGAGCAGATTCGCAAGGTATAATCTAATTATTTAAGAGTAATATTGAAATTTAAACAAAGAATTAATGATTTGGGGTGTACATACAGTTTTGGAGGGGTGGACATATCGCCGCTCTTCATTATATTACAGTCTAATGGTCTGGAATTTGCATATATAAAAAGAAATTTTAATATATGAATTGTAAAGGATGGATAATGTAGAAGGTTTTCCATTAACCATCATGCATATTTAAATTATGAATAATTGCAAAACCATATAACAACATGAGTCTATGTTCCTATCCGGATGTGCCTGAATCAGTCCAAGTCCTAAAAAAAAATATAAACAACATGAATCTATTTTCACAAAAGAAAAAAATGAGTCTGAAAAAACGTGATAATAGCATTAAAATTATTGAAAATTCTAGCCGCGTAATAGGCTGGCGTTGTTAGTCAAGATATAAATTATTATTATTTTTTTAATACCATTATTAATCCTTCGTCAGACAACTGGATGATACTCCATAAGGTCTTTCTTACATTTGCTGAAAATAAACTTCACCAATTCCCAACTCTAAAATATGTTCTGTGAGAACAAACCAATGTTCAATGGCATGAATATAAGAGATGGTGGTATCTCACTGATTTTGATGTCTTGGCATGCATTTGACTCTCACGGATTAAAAGTAAGTTTACTCTCACCGTTTAAAATATGTGGGTTGTCTCTTTATCTTTTATGAGTCATTCTTTTCATCTATATATGGATTATTCCTTTTCGTTTGGAAGCTATATTTTAGATCGCGTTACATAATCAAACTTGTTTAATCCCGATTGATTCCTAGACTTATATTAACTTTTAAATAAATAAACAAAGGCATGAATCTGATATGACAAAAGTCACCTTTTCAGCTCTCTTTAATAAGACCTAACAAATTTCCATTCATATTCTGCGCAATATCACCTTGTGAAGAAAGCCAGACACTTTGACTTTTGTATTGTGTCCAACATGACCCACGTCCTTCAAAAAAAAACGAAAAACAAAAACAAAACGTGTTCCACCTTGTTGGACCGGTACAAAAATATTTGTATCCCAACTACAGATTAGTGATTAGAAGGAGATCAATTAAAAATATAACATTAATCAATTTCCATGCGTCACAATATCAATTAGTGAAAATATTAAAATAAATTAATTTAGAAGAAAATTCAAATTTATAGAAAGTGGGTCTTCGATATGATTAACATTTCCAGCATGTTATAAGCTTATTTTGTAAATAAAATTTATCTAATAGACTAATACGTAAATAATGAAGATAATTATTATTGTCTAATGTGTCTTGGTGACTGTTTGGCAGATAAGATCCATCCAATCTAGCAATAATCTTTCTTGCAATTTGACCCATCATAAGTGATATTTCAATGAAATAAAAAATAAATAAATAATATACTTTTATCTTACTTTTATGAGGCATAAAATTTTGTAATATATATATATATATTTGCAAATATTGCAAAATTTCATGTGTATGATGTTATATTTGTTTTTGAAATCTATCCAAAATCAAATACTAATTGAGCGGTTATGATTTCTACTCCTATAAATGGAAGATAACGATCATACAACTTATAAGCTTTGAAATATTTTTAAAAAATTGAACCCTCGACACAATATTTATTGCACGGTCCCCGATATTTATTTTCATAAATAGCAAATAAAATACATAGGTTTTAACATTTTAATAAAGAGCAAAATGCTCAAAACCCCTTTTAGGGAAGACCTTAATCATCCATAGTCAAAGATTGAATTTAATAACATAATACCCCCGAGTCAATAGTATTTGTTAGTTAACTTTCGGTTGACCAAGAGTAATTTCGTCATTTACTAATAACAAAAATTATTAAAACCATTTTTCCAAAACTCTCTCTCTGTCACTCTCCACATCCTCTGCCTTCTTCTTCACCTGATCTCCACCACCTTCTTCTTCTTCTCTTTTTTTTCTTCTTTTCTCCCTGATTTGGGTTCGTGGAACCCAGACCTCTGGGTTCGAACGATGCGAACCCAGATCAGATCTGGGTTTGCAACGACGAACCCAGACGTCTGGGTTCCCAGATGACGAACCTAGATTTGGGTTTGTCTGAGTTCGACGAACAAATTCGACCTGGGTTCGTCGTGGTTCGAACCCAGATCTGTTTGAAGATGATGTCTGGATGTGTTTGAAGATGATATCTGGATGAGTTTGTCTGGGTTTGAAGAAGATGATTGATAATGTGTTTGGGTTTTTGCAGATGATTGATGATATGTTTGGGTTTTTACAGATTGATATCTAGATGAGTTTTTGCAGATAGTGGCGATTGATGTATGGATACAGATGGGTTGTTGCAGATTGATGTTTGAGAGATGAAGGTTTCTGGGTGAGCAGAAACCTTCATAACCTTCGGATTGATGAAGGTTTCTGGGTGAAGATGAAGGGTTTGGAAGACGGGTTATGAAGGTTTCAGAACCTTCATATTATTGTTTTAAATTTTAAAAGAAAAAAAAATTAATTTTAAAAACGGAGGACATTTACGTCTTTACATTTTAAATCAAGTTAACAATTAATTTTAACATATTTTGACCACATTTTGACTGTTGAACTAGGGCTATTGTGTTATAAAACTCAATCTTTGACTATGAATATTTAAGGTCTTATCTGAGGGGGGTTTTGAGCATTTTGCTCTTTAATAAATAGAGCAATATTCAATCATCTCTATCAAAAAATAATATAGTATAATATTACATATTAAATACATCAAGTATGTAAATGCTTTATAAGAGGAAAATTGTACGAAAAATCCAACGGGATTCCACAAATTAAAGTTGTCAAAATTTTGTATAGAACAACTCTATTGAGTACATTTATGTTTATTCCTTATAAATTCAAGGGATAATTCTAATTTTTCCCCTATGATTTGGTATAATAGCTAATAAATTCCTATAATTTAATATAATCGCTAAAAATCCCTTTTAAGACAGGGTTTTTTTAACTATTTTTATTAATACTAGGGTTTTTTTAATTGTTTGTATAAACTACAGGGTTTTAACTACTTTTTGAAGCAGGGGGCTTAACCTCACGAAGGCGTAAATGAATAGTCAACAACCCGTACCAACCCAACGTGTACCCGATAAAATTTACACCAAAAAAAAAAAGGAGAGAGAGACAAGACTTTACATACTTTTCCACGCGCACAACGCCCCGTCTAAGGGGAAAATAAAGTACTTAATTGTACTGTAGAATAAAGCAGTTGTTGACGATTAACACATTATAGATTCGTAGTAGAGTCACATAAAATGTCCGCGTCCACTCTGGTTTCTTCCTCCTTTCGTCTTCAATGGATTCTCATGTTTATCATTTTCTTGCCCATGTTGAACAATTTTTTATCATCTCGTCGAAAATTCACAACACCTTCTTCCAACCATCATGGAACGCTCTTTGAAACACCCCATTCGAGTATGTATATAAGAATCTTTGTTGGTCGAACAACACAAAAGGGCTAGCTAGCTAATTAAGCTAAGTATCATCATCAAGTACTGCGTTTTCGTCATCTCTAACATTACTAAAATGAGAAATGGAGAGTTGGAAAGTGTTTTTGTCTACTTTGATGAGAACGGAGATGGGAAAGTTTCTCCATCAGAGTTGCTGAACCGGGTAGGATTGACGGGTAAAGAGATGAAGTTAAACGAAGCGGAAAACGCAGTGGAGTCGCTGGACAAAGATGGAGATGGGTTGTTGGACATGGAAGATTTTGTTGAGTTGATGGAAAAAGCAAGTGAAGAAGACAAGTTGAATGACTTGAGAGAAGCTTTTTGTATGTATGATGTTGATAATTGTGGGTTTATTAGACCCAAGGACTTGAAAAGAATGCTGAGCAGACTTGGGCAGTCCAAGTCCACTGATGAGTGTAAGTTGATGATAAACTACTATGATCTTAATGGGGATGGAGTTCTCAGCTTTGAGGAATTCAGAGTTATGATGAAGTAATACTGATCATATCATATGTTATAAGGTGTTCTTTCATGTTTTATCTTTTACTTCTATTCATTTTATTTATTCTTTCGGTACTTCTATATATTCATTTTAATGGGGTAAATGGTCCTGTAATTCTTTTAATGAAAGTATCTTCAATTCTTTTTCTTCACCATTTCATTACCTTAAAGTGATGTGTACATCCTTTCATTTGTGGTGTTCATGTCCCAGAATGCATTTTGCAGAAGAATAAAGTTATTGTTGACATTTCTATTCAGGAAGTTATCCTAGTATGGAAATAAAAGTTTATATTAGTATGAAAGAAACAATTCAAATATTTAAAGTTTCAACTTGTGTATATGGTAATCCATTTAGTCTGATAATATTCTAAATTTAAGAAGTTCCATTATAAATGAGATCTAAACAAATTCCATATACCAACTTTGAGGGATTCAATGAATAATATCAATTTGAAAAAATAAAAATAAAATTTGCAGATTTATATCGTGACCCCTTATTTATTGAACATCACAATCACACAAACTATGTGAAAGGAAAGTATCTCCTAAATAATATTCTTAGAAATAGTATTCTAAATCTTGAGGTAATTTAATAATATCTAATATTCTAGTGGCAATGAGACCAGAACAATCTTGTGTAGATAATTTATTCCCAATCATTTTTTCATCTATCAAATCGATAATTGTTGTAACTATATCAACAAAAATTTCTTAATATTTAACGATGTATTTTATATATAAACAAGAAAATTTGAAGAATAAGTCTTGAAGCACATGCCACTAATAAATTTTATATATTCTCTTGTAAAGTCCATGAAACTTGTCATCTCATTAAGGATAGTATGCCGGCCAAAGTGTTGCGGTAATCCCAATGACCAATAATCTAATTTAAATCGTTTAAAATCATGACTTTGCTTTCAGTCTAATTCTCTCCGATCTCAATCTTTTATTTTCATTATTTTTCCTTTATTATCATCAGAATCATTTTTGTTTTTGAGCTTGGGTTTTGGTTATATATTGAACTCAAAAAATACCATCCTCTTCTTCATTTCTTTTCTTCTTTTGTCATCCTCATGACCATGAAAAAGAGTACTTCTTATATTTGGGTTCCGGCAGAGGAAAAAGCTCCTGAGTTTCAATGAAAACAATTAGGCAATTCAATTTCAAGGCTTGGGTCAGCCTTGCATTGGACAACATGTCACACAAAGGTCTTGTGACGGCTACTGATCAGGCTCAGGTATCATTTATTACTATATTAAAAGTCCTAGCGGTTGCACCATGGTCCATGCATGCACACTTCCACACAAATAATAAGAAACAAAATTGTTTTCTTTATTTTTTGCAAAGAAATATATTCTAGGCTTAAGAGAATGTATTCAAAGTTGATTACTTGAAAATGCTTTTAACAAAGCCAGATACACGCCCAAAAGCGTGGAGGAGCAGCCCATTTGCAATATTGGTTTGACTTTGAAATTTTGACTAGTTTTTTTCTATTCCCTTCCCCTTGTTACACGATGTTGAAATTAAACGGCGTGCTCTTTACATAGTACGTAAGTTGGTACGCAAGAAAACAGTAGCAGTCCTGTCAGCATCTCTGTGTACGTGTATTGACCAAAGTAGGAAGTAGTTTAATTGCATGTGAAAAGTTGACGGTAAAGAGACTGACTATAATATTCCACCATTGACTTGAAGGATGCTGTAAGTCTTTGTATATATGCAGATAATGGACAGGAGACCTTCTTTGACAGTCATCCCTGGCTAGGACTCTCTGATTCTGAAGATGATTTTCGTAGCGTCAACGGTGGTATTTGTAACAATTAATGACAAATGACATTGTCTTCACGTTCTCTCTTTTGCTTTTGTTAGTATACACAATATTTTTTCCTAAATTACGTTCTTGATTCCAAAATTTTATCCAAAAGCTTTAATCAAGTTGTATGATTTGTGATAAAAAATTTGAAATAAAATTTGGAATGCCTGGCATTACTGATATATAAAACAGCTCTTCTTAGTATTGGAAAGCATTCGGCGCACAAAATTGGTCACAAAATTTAGTATTGCTTTGACAGACTGTCCTCCCTCTTTTAGTAGCTCTCCAAGGAATAGGGTCAGCTTCACATGTCCTTCTCCTCTCAACAAAACTCCTACAAGAAAAGAAGACAATAATTCTCAGGAGGGAGATATTCCCGTAGAAGAAGATAAAAAACTCTATCAGCTGCTTGAGGATCCATTTTGGAGTGACCAAGTTGTAACACTTGACAGTAAGGAAATAGAACTAGTAAGTTTCTTCCAGGATAGCTTGTGGACCCATCACAATGCTCTTCCTCGTTCTCCAATCGTAATCCATAGCAGCGAAGATTTGTGTCGACAAAACTGGAAAGGTAGTGGAGAGAGGAGAGGTGATCAAAGTGTTGAGTCGGGAGTACTTCATAAGACTCGATGGACTTGCATTCCTACAGGTTTTCTAAGGCTTGGCTTTAGGAGTAAAAAGAAGTTAGATCCTGTTCATACTTAATACGTGAAGAGAAGCAATGGAGCCCCGTCACCACCTTGTAATATGCTGCATGGTGAAAATAGGCATTAATTGATAGCTACATAGTGAAAATTGGCATTAATTGATTCTCACTTAATATTAAAAAGCAGTGACCTTGGCACACTAAGTTATTTTCTAACACAACAATGTACTGATAAACCACAGTCCTCTCATTGTACCTTTAGAGAACATGAATTCTATTCATATAAATCTCATATATGTACTCTCTTATGTTCTGAAAGTTAATCTTCAGATCACGTTTTAAAATCACATCAAAACTGATTTTGACAACACCCTAAACTGATCCTAGTTATTTATAAAAATAATAATAATAATAATTTCCAACACAGCCCAAACCGCTTGCCATAGTTCATTTCGCTTTTGTTTCTCGCCATTGTATCACATTGTAAAATGCTTTCCCCAAGTATAAAACAATGCTGCACAACCAAAATTATGAAGTTTTTGGCAAGTAGTCTGATTAAACATACTATTTACCTTGCGCCAAATCCAAATTATGATATTAATTTATTGCAATGAATTGCGCTTGTAAATTGCTCAAACAAAATTTTTCCTCATTATACAATATTGACTTGCAATTGTAGTATGAGAATGCCTATGACTATCAAATGATCGATAAAATATGGCCTTTCACATTCATCAGTTTATAATCCACAATGACAAAGAACACCAACTCTACATCTGCCTGCATCTAAAAATCACTATTAGAAATTAATCACGCTTTGCCTGTCTGGCGGGGCAACACAATGCCAAAAGGAACAGTATGCTGGTATATCAGCTGCTTCAACCCCAAGGGCAGCGAGGTTTCGCCCATACTCCTGGTAAAATCATGGAAAGTGTTATAGAGTTGTAAATTGTGATCTGATTCACTTCCATTTAAATGTGTACCAACTAAGAAACAGACAGAAACACCTAGAGAGAACAATAAATAAGTCACACAGAATGATGCTAACCTGAATATCGAGGAACAATTGCATACTAAACTTGTCAGTTTCAGATACATTGTGGTCGGTGACATCCATGCTTGCTCCAGCCCGCTTTTGTGCTCCCATTCGTAGTCTCTGAAGTGAAGACTCTGTTTTCTTAGCCTGAGCATGAGTATCAATGAGTTAAATTTCAGAGAATATTTGTCAAAGGGAATCCTGAGAGATCAAAATCTTACTTGAGACACTAACCATTTCAATGAGGTCAGCAGCCATTTCATAATAAAGATTAGTTATCTCAGTTACAGCACCTAATAGTAATTCATTCCTAGTCTCCTTCGTCAAATACGTCATAGCTTGCTGTCCCTCCAATAAAGTCTGCAAGCAGTAGAACGTTTATAGAATCTATAGAATCAAAAGCATACGTTCATATTACAATTGTATTTACCATGAAAGATCTTAAGCTAAAGCAGAACTGTACAACTTTAAGACAACATACAGTCTGCTACACTCAGATTAGCATGAAATTAAAAAGTTTCTAAGAAACCTGGAAATTAAACACTAATCATAACAAAGTATATACAAATAACTGAGTCCTCTAGTGCAGATTTCTACATCTTTATTCAAATCATCAGAATGTGGTTTTCAAATACAGCTAAAGAGATCTCATTTCTGTGATTGCACGGTCAAAAGAATGTACTATATAAATCCACTATCAACCCTGCCATAAAATGACTAGTATAAACAATAAAGTAGTACTACAGAATTCAGAACTGCACAGGTCATCCAACCATGTTTCAATTTAAAAATCAGAGAAACTCAGAAATTCCAACAGATGCAAGAAATTATGAGGCATGCATAAGAAGTTTATAACAAACACAAAGCCCTAAGAACACTGAATACCTTTAGGGGACGCAACAGCCCGGACACGTAAGGTGAATGCCGCACAGGAAGAGGTTTATTAGTCAATCTGAAAGTTGCAGTTATTCCCTTAAGCTGTCTCAAGTCCTAAATTTGATAAACAAACTTCGACTGAATTAAAGTTCTGAATGCTGGGTCATTAAGCACGCAACTAGCACATTCATCTATGATCTCTCATATCAGAATAATTCCATTATGAGGAAAAGATTAAAGAAACATATTAAAGGAGTGGGAGAAAAAAAAAGAAAAGGGATTTGCTTAACTCTTGCAATTTAACTGACAAGAAATCTTGAAAAGATATAACTTACCTCAACAGCATTTTCAACTAGAGCCTCTACTATTGTGTTGATAACTGAAGGTCGTATATCACTCAATGCTGTTGCGCCCTGTATAATGCTCTGTTTTACTAGATCAATAACTTCAGTAGGGCATGAAGAAAGAAGCTGAAGTACATGAGCCAGATAGTCACCACACACCTCTGATGCCAGACACTTTGTATCATGAAGAATCTGCAAATCAGAAGCCAATATAAACATGCCAGTTAACCAGGATGGTGTTCATGCATCGATCATGGTTGACTCCAAATCTACGGTTGAACATAGGAGGAGCATTACAAGATCATTTCACAACTTTAATGTAGCCCAGCAGGTTAGTACCAATATGTGAATGAATCTTTTTCAAATATATATATATTACCAACCATGACTTCTATGGCATGCACATAGATTCAAATGTCAAACATAAGCTGATTGCTTAAAAACAAGTTTGATATAGATGAAAGAAAAAGAACAAAATCAGGACATGAGCCATACATAAATAAAGTCATCCGGGCCAGCTGATATAGCCCATTCATTTCCAGGACGGGAGCCAGAATTACCCGCTTTCCGAGCAGCAAGTCCAGATGACAACCAATTTGAGTATCTATGACAAAATAATCATTAGGTAATCAAACAATGATAGAAACAAGCAGTATAAAATATAACCTCTCATCTAAACTGACCTCGAGAGAAGCTGCAAGGACAGGCGAAGAAACTTGTCAGAGCAAGAAAGGACAAAAACATCTTCCCTCCAGCAGGATCTCAAGTTTTCCAAAAGAGTCACACTTTGTTTTAATGTTAATGCAGGAGACTTTTCACCATCAGACTGTGAATTCTGAATCGGTGCAAGACTAGATGCAACAAGAGCAGTATCTAAAGCCCTCGCTATTTCATGAAACCTGAATGAATTGAACTTTAAAGATCAGCCAACGTCATCAAATAATAAGACCAATATTTTATGTAGCACAACGATGTAAGAGTTGAAATGAATACCTCAAAGAGCAATAAATATTAAGATTCCATTCCTTCATGAACTCAACATAAACAGCTTCTGCTCGGAATTTAGCAACAGCAGATCTGGATGGACAATAGCCTTGCATGACAATTAGATGTTATGACTATAATGAACAATACACACTCCTATATAAAAAAGAAATATAATCCTCAACAGTCACTTGAACATCCACACTAAACACTGGATTAGCTATGTCAGCTTTTCAATCTTGTGGGAATAATAAGAAATTATTTTCGTAAAGAAAGTAACTACCTTCGAGATAAGCCAAGAAATCAAGGCTTGATTTGTAATTTTTCAAGAATTCTGAAGGTCTTCCTGAAGCAAAAGCCCCTGGTTTTCCCTTCTGAATTTCTGAGTGAACCTCCTTCAGGATTGAATTTGCCAAGAAGTCAAATACATGCAAACCAGAATTCTCTGTTAAAAGCAAATAAGACAATAATTAATGCTACCGATGCCATAAATAATATTCATAAATATAATGGATCAATTATCCCCATGCTGAGACTGAGAAGGATACATAATAGAATGAGAGAAAGACGCACAAAGAGAAGCGTACATCCATCAATGGCTACATTTCAAGACTCCAGAATAGCCATGTTTTAATACAAAATTGTAGCATATTAAAAAGAAGAATCATGTCAATGAAAATGCAAAACATTGATAATGAAAAGATAACAATAGACCTAAAAACATACAAATACATACATTTTAACTATGGACAAAACAAGGTGAAATTTTCCTATTTTCAAGCAGCAACAATCAATGACTATTTCTTTCTAAAAAACACAATCAATGACTGTAACTAAGAATAATATACTGCAAGAGACGATGATTTGAATGTGTCTCAAGGTTCTAAGAATCTGAAGCCCAAATTTCACCAATGGCCAAAATAGAATGGGATATTAGAGGACTTTTCCAGCAACCCACAAAATTGATGCATTTTTGGGTGGTTAGAAATACAGTATAAAGAACATGGTGTTTGGCTACCTGCAAAAGAAATTTCCAGTAAGAATTTACAGTCTTTCTCAATGCATTGCTTGATTTGATTATAATCATTTTCGAGTTGATCTCCAGATGCCTCAGCAACAATCTCTATCGACCCATGTGGGATAATTTTCTGTATCAGCGGTGCCACAATAGTGGTACGAAAAATCTCCTCTGCATTCCCGGTGTTATCAATAGCAGCATATGCACGTAAGCAGTTGTAAATTACACCTGAATCCCGGTGTTCTAGCCCATCTACAAAACAATGGCCCAAACTTGCATCTAATAATAAGCTAGCGCTCTGAATCCTCTTCTCCATGTTCTCAATGAAAGGCAGGTTCTGTACTGGCATAATAGAGAAAGGAGATGAGCAGAGAATGTAGGGGTACCAAATAAATTATTTTTAGCTCACTGATTCCTTGTTACATTCTTTATGCATGCACCATCTAAATTTTATCTTGCAATAATTACGTTTGGCAGTTTAAGGGATGCAAATTTAACTCCCACCTTCAGCATTAACAAAACTAAAAGTTTGAAACTTGTAGTAAGCACATCTAGAATTGCAAGAAACTTTCATCTAACAAAAGACTTTATTAAGTAGCCTAGCACAAATTGATCTTCTAGTGACCTCTTATGAAGACATTAATGTCAAACATTACCTTGGTTTCGATATTATCACAGAAAGGACAAAGACAAGTGACAGGAAAAGAAAATACAAACTGAACATGCAGAAGCCATAAATTGCATGTGCATCCTGATGCCACAGCTCATTTAGCAAACTAAAAGCCAGCCTTTTGAATCCGCTTATTTGTTCTTCAATCAAAAAACATGAACTGATGTAAAAAAGATAGAACTCAGCCATAGAATGTACTTCCAGGTTGTATCCTTGAATTCTTTAACATGGTAATATTGTTTAACTTTAGTTGACTGATTACACTGAAAGCATTAACCAATTTCATAGAAAGGGAATCTTCACCAAGAATACAATGCAATGATGATAGCAGAAACCATTTCAAGCTCATAGTTTACAAGTCTTTACTCAGCAGCTGTTAACAAGCCTGCCAAGAGACAATCCTTATTCATTCATATGTTCTAGTTAATGTCAGAAGATCAAAGAAATGGGAAATTGACTGAACTCCGTGAAATTTCAAATACATTCGCAAAAAAATATTTCTGAGAGACTAAGACAGTTCTGACTAACGCATCCACAAGAAAAGAGAGAGAAGAAGAATGACAGCAGAAAATCATAATTTGAGAGAGAGCGACCTGTGCATGAGCTATATAGAACTTTAACCGATTCATCTCGCTGGCAACTCTTTCCAAAAGCATGCTCTGTGTCTCTCTAAGATTTGTACCATACTCGACATTCTGTAAGTTAGCAGCATGACTCTCAGAATTTCTCTCTGTCAGATTCACATCTCCATTTGACCAATCAGCAGGCATACTGGGCAACTCTTTTATAAGTTTCTCAACCTGCACTCATTGAAATACATATAAAACAGTAATGATCACAACACTAACAATTACAGTACATTAAAACCAACAGAAAATCATACGAGACAAAACAAAGAACTTTTAATTCTACAAATAAGCAAATTCTCACTCTAATTGACTGACCAAGTGAAGCAAAGAAAAAAGAAGAAAAAAATATCACACAGTCAATTGATGCTTATACATATAATCATTTCCAAATCAAAAAGCAGCTTATACATTTCTTAAAATAACATTTTTCCTAATCCACAGAACTCAAACCCAGGAAAAAAGAAAAATCATGCACCAGAATTCCACCCAAATTATGTACAATGAAACTTAAATTTTCCGGTGAATAAATCTCAAGTTGTGTTCCATTCCAATGAATCCTCCAACTGGTAATTCAAAACAATAATAACTAACTTTCCCATAAATTTAAACAGAACAAATCCACACTTGGTGTGAAACTTCATAGACATATCAGATTCCGTTATACAAAATAACCCAATACTTGGACTCATGTGAACAAAATCTTTATACATACAGATGCAAAATGCTGCAACTACTAGATCCAACCTCCTTTTCTCTTCCTAGACAAGCCCACCAACCAAAACCTCACAATTATCCATAACACAACTAAGTACACACAACATGCAAATCCAAAACCAATTCACATAATCGAATTCATAATACAATAAATAAATTTTCAGATCTTAGTCTTCCAATCCGTGAAAAGCAATCCTTGGTCCAATTCCCAATGCAGCATCATCTAGATATCAAATCAAAGTCAACAAAACCAATCATTACCTTGGACACGACGTGAAACGTGTCAAGCAACAATTCGAGGACCTCTCTGGCGGCGGCGGCCTCCGATCTTTGCTTCAACCCACTCTGCAACGCCACGAGCGACGCTTCGACGCTGCCTCTGAAGCCTTCGATCTTCTCTCTCATCTCGAGAAGCGGGGCCCGCATCCGTACGACGGCAGCATCGACGTCGACGAGCTTGGTGCTGAGGTTGACGAAATCGGTGTAGTCGCGGTTGATCAAGTCGATGAGCTCGTGGTTGAGGGAGGAGAGGTGGGCCTGGAGCTCGGATCGGAGCGTCTCGAAAGGGACGAAAGTCCGGAGCTCCGAGATGTAGGACTCGGAGTCGAAGTTGGGGGAGAGGAAGAGGTTGGATTTGAACCAGAGCGGGTGGCTGTCCAACGGATCGGAGAAGAGATCGGTGGCGGATCTGTGCTGCGGCGTCGGGATCGACTCCAACATCGTCGGTGTCGTGTGTGAGAGCATTTGGACGTTGGAAGAGTTGAGAGATTGGACGTCGGTGTCGGGTGTCGTCAGCTAAGAAGGAATGAGAGTGTTGATGCTCACGAGCCAAGGATCATGGAAGCAAAACCTCTGCGCACTGATCGAGTGATCTGTAAAATCGGTGCAAGTGGCCAAAAAAATAAAGAAGAAAGAGAGACATATGACAAGATTTGCATGACATATAAGATTGAAACATGTTTCTCTTCGATGATTAATTGGGTGCGCCACTCAACAATGCACCTAGTGCACTAGAGAATTTAGGATTCGTTAATTTTTTTTTAATCTGAAGGTTGAATATGATTGATGAAGATTAAAAAATAAATAATGATTTAAATCTAAAATCTAATAAATATATATATATTTTTTTATGTATAATAATTTTGTTTATTCTTTAAAGTTAAAATTAAAATTATCTGATTACTAATAATTTGATAATTATATCTTTTTATTATTAGTTACTGTGTAATTTTATTTAATATGATACAAACAATTGAAATAAATTATTTGAAAAATATTAAAACATTTATATATATAATATTTTTATTCATAATTAAAATAAGATTAATTATTATAGTAAAATTAATTAAGTTTATATGTTCACGTAAAAATAAACAAAATAATCTTAAATTGAATTACTATTATAACAAAAGTTAAAATTGTAACACTTATATATAGTATTTTTATTCATAATTAAAATAAAATTAATTAAAATAGTAGAGTAAATTAAATTTATATATTTAAATAAAAATAAATAAAATTATTTTAAATTAAATTACTATTACAACAAAAAATGAAATTGTAAAGTAATATATATTTTTTAATATAATTAAATCAGAATAATCAAATACTTAAACAAATTGATTTGTTATTTGGTCTCTGACTTGTTGCATAAACATTTTATCAATAAAAATTTTTACCGGAATTTGATTAGAGAAATATAGTAATCCAGTTATAAAAAAAAAAAAATTGATGTTGAGATATTTAGGGTTTTTATTTTTCAATATTGTTTGTTAAAGTATTAAAAGAAATTTGTACAATATAAAACTAAAACAAATTTAGAAACATATTATTTTAGGAAGGATAAACTTGAAATAATATATTTATAAAATCATTAAGTGATTTTGTATTAAGTGAAAAGTCAGAAAATATTACTTTTCTTTTTCAGTGATTTTTTGATGGTTTTAAATGGTTTGACTACTTAAAAAAATAAACAAAAACCTCTTAATTGGTTAAATTCAGTATCGTTAAGTGTTAAATGTAAAAAACAAACAAGTCCTGACTCCCATCATAGATGGGTCATGAGTTGAATGGGGCCCAAAAACTATATGGGGATATTGCTGGGACTTGACATGAGTTGATTTATAGGAGTTGTTGCTTTTAGATTTTTAAACGCTATTGTTTTTCGAGTCGTTGAAAACTGCAAAAATGAGCATGGTTCAAGCAAATGAAAATCGGAGTTGTGTGATATTTTTGTTAAGTCCTCTGTGCAAGTCAAATAAAATGGCACCTTAATGATACGTTTACTTAACTTGGAGGAATTGGAATAGAAATCGGAATGACTTGAAATCTGAATGAAGTATCGGAATCAGAATAAGTTGTTTACTTCAACTGTAGGAATCGAAATCAACGGTATTCTCATTGAACTGTTTACTTCGTTTTGGAATCAAAATGGATTAATTATAAGTTATAAAAATGTCCTTAATTAAAATTATGGATTAATTGTAATAATGTGCAGGTTTTTATTATAATATATATATTTTTTTAATATCAAATAAAAAACTGTATATTATAATAAAAAAAATTACATATTATTTTAATAGTTTACTAAATTGGTGTGTAGCTTTTTTATTATAATATGTAGTTTTTTTAATATAAAATAAAAACAGCATATTATAATAAAAAAAATTACATATTATTTTATTAGTCCATTATGATAATTAAGAAATTGATGATGAAAAATCAATGATGTGCAATTTTTTATTACAATATAAATTTATTTTTTTTAACATCAAATAAAATAGGTTTTTCTTTATTTTTTAAAGAATGGTATAATGGACTTTTTATTTTGACAAAATGAAAAGGAATGAGATTCTCAAGTGGGTAGGAGAGAATGAGATTCTCATTCCACAACCCCAAATTGATGTGAGACCCATACTTTCATTCTCATTACGGAATGAATTTTAAGCAAGTAAACATCATCAATCAATCTCATTCCTCATTCTCATTCTTCAATCCATGAAGTAAACACACCATAAAAGTTAAAACTTAACACTTGCTTCATCGGTGTAAGATAGTTAAATTAAGTTTTAATAGCATGTCTTTTACTCTTTTGCTACTCAACTACACTCTTTTCTATCTTAATTATACTCTTTATATTTCAATTGTCTTGTACACTCTTGTATCTCACCAACACTTTTTTTCAGACATCAAAAGTATTTTCGTCTTTATTTTGTTCCTCTCAAAAGTGAAGATTGTCAAAATTTGTACTCTAAAGTTTAAGATAAAAATATTTTCTACCAACACTTTTTATCAGACATCAAAAGTAATTTCATTTCTATTTCGCTCCTCTTAAAAGTGAAGATTGTCGAAATTTGTTACTCTGGTTTTATGAGTCATTTTTATCTTTACGAAAATTAATATTATTGATTTAAGGGGAAGAGGATAAACACAACAATTCACTGTTTCTCTTCCTTTTCTCAGTTCAACTTGATTTCATTTACGTGGTTTATTATTCTTACTGTTATTTAAATCTGAATATCTCCACACCATTCCTCTGTGTAAAATATGAAAATTTTAGTTCGATACAAGTGTTTTGTGTGAGAGAGAAGGAAAGCAAGCATAAATATTTTATAAGCTTTGTATTTATTTAAAAATTATAACAAGAGTGTGTTTTCATGAGGATTTGATGAAGCACCACCAAAACAATGAACTAAATCTGCTTTCTGCCTTCACAAAATTCTCTCTCAAAAAGTTCTTGTACCATTAACATACTTACAAATGTCCAAAACTGCACACCTACTCTCAAATGCTTTATACAACTTTTATCAAGTATACACAGCAAAGCAGCCATGCCCATGATGGACCAGAAGACCTGTTTTTGAGTCTGATAGATAATTAGACTCTACAAATGGGCAGATCAAACATAATATTTGCTATCCTATGGAATACACATGATTCCCATTGCCTCAAACGTTGAGCACATAAAAATCATTTCTTTTATAAGAAACTAAAAGATACATTAATAACAGAAACAATCTTCAACAGACAGGCACAAAAAAAAAAAAAAATCAACCAAAATCATCCACAACATTATCATCAAATCCAAACAAAACCCATATGTATAAAGGCACAAAAAAATCCAATAACCCAAAAATAATTAACAGGATTGTAATAAAAGAATCGACGCAAAACCCAGATGCGAAAAATGAAAGAGAAGGAGACCTCGGCGGTGGAGAGCTCAGACGAGTAGGGGAGCACGAAGTTGACAGTGAGCTTAGAAGGGATGGAGGTGGGGGTCTGGGGACGAGGGATCATGAAGGACAAGGGAGTCTTGGGTGGGTCCATGTTTGGTATCACTTTCTTCCATGATTCGATGAAGCTGGTGTCTTCGGTCGCTGCGGCTGGTACTTCCGTCGAGAAGGCGCGTGACCTTATCAATATGGTGGCTCGACCTAGGAAGCGGAAGGCTTGCCGGAACATACTTGCCATGCTGAGAATTGACGGAGTTGGTTTTGTGAGTCTTTTTGGGGGCTGGCTTTGTTTGGGTTTGCGATTGCAATGTAAATGTGCGTGAGACTCAATAAACCATCTTTAATTATTAAATTTTAAAGTAATAGTTAAAAAATTAGAAACTATAAAATATATATTTTTCTTCGAACTATTTATTATATTGATCATGCGTAGGAACTTAACATTTTCCATCATTCAAAGTAACAGCATAGTTTTCGTTAAAATAGGATTAAAGCTTTTTTTTTTATTTATAAATGAAAAATATAGTAAACAATAAAAATAATGGGTTAAGTTGAAAAATGACCTATGTTAATTTAATAATATAAAATGGGGCTACGATTTCATAAGCCAAGACTATTATAATCCGGCCTATGTTACTTTACCTAATTACTTTTAGGGTGGAACATGTAAAAAGTCAAGATGATAATCGTATTTTTATCAAAAGAAAATATTACACATCGATCAAGCCTAGTGTTAAAAACACTATTCCTCCAATATTCACACATTTTATGTACATTTTACACTTGTACATTTGTTGATTTAACATTCTCTTTTAGTTATACAATACATTCAACTATTCATAAATACCAAATATGACCACATATGGATGATTTTTAGACGTTTTATGAGTCATTTCTATCTCTGCGAAAATTAATATTATTGATTTAAGGGGAAGAGGATAAACACAATAATTCACTGTTTCTCTTCCTTTTCTCAGTTCAACTTGATTTCATTTACGTGGTTTATTATTCTTACTGTTATTTAAATCTGAATATCTCCACACCATTCCTCTGTGTAAAATATGAAAATTTTAGTTCGATACAAGTGTTTTGTGTGAGAGAGAGAGAAAGCAAGCATAAATATTTTATAAACTTTGTATTTATTTAAAAATTATAATAAGAGTGTGTTTTCATGAGGACTTGATGAAGCACCACCAAAACAATGAACTAAATCTGCTTCCTGTCTTCACAAAATTCTCTCTCAAAAAGTTTTTGTACCATTAACATACTTACAAATGTCCAAAACTGTACACCTACTCTCAAATGCTTTATACAACTTTTACCAAATATACACAGCAAAGCAGTTATACCCATGATGGACCAGAAGGCCTGTTTTTGAGTCTGATGGATAATTAGACTCAGAAGCCTAAGATTATGGTTTTCCTTATGATAGGTCAAAGCTTACCGGTCATCAGCTTGGCTCATGCGCCCAAAAGGTGTCTGGATCTGGGCAGAACAGAGAAAAATCTTGGATTTCCAGATTAGCAATATGCCAATCGACAAATCGAGCTTGTATTGTTTTGAATAGCGAAAGAATAATTGGTAAAAGCCACCAATTATCATCGTCCCTGTGAAGAATAAAAATCAAAAGCTCTTCAACACCTCTTTATATGCCACCCAACAAGTGTTGGAATAAACTT
Organism: Dimocarpus longan; assembly: GCA_022984855.1. Classification (NCBI taxonomy): domain Eukaryota; kingdom Viridiplantae; phylum Streptophyta; class Magnoliopsida; order Sapindales; family Sapindaceae; genus Dimocarpus; species Dimocarpus longan. The sequence goes on from CM041024.1 coordinate 11,582,959, forward strand.
TTTAACAATTTTTTTTTTTTTTTTTTATAGGAAACAAAGACTTTATTGATAAAAAAAAGAAAATACACTTGTGAACCAGAAGTCCACCCAGAACTAAACAAACAAAACAAAATAAACTTTTTAACAAATTAAAAATCAAGAAATAAACTCAAATAGCCCAGAAAGTGGTCAGCTTGGATAAGGAAAAGAGACTATGCTCTTTCCGTTGGAAATATCAGCTCTTTATTTATATACATGTATGAGAATACAAGATGTCAACTCATCATGACGACCAAGGTGATAACCCTTGAAGAATTAAGAACTTCTATCTAGCATAATGTACATAGGCAAGCACTATTAAATTCATAAATTAAGGAAAGGGGAGGAAATCAAGTTGTATGCTTAGTTGTCGTTTGTATGAAGATAAAACTTGGGAGTTGGGAAAGTCAAAACTTGTCCTTCGGTTGTTGTTGTTGTTTGATCTCTGAGTTTATAAAGAGAAAGCTGATGACATATCCTATATATGAACTTTCAAATAGACCTGGAAAGATCTTTATTGCATAAAGCTAAAGAAAAGTCCAGAAAACTTTTAACAGTGAAAGGATAGTTGTTGTCCCTCCCTCCTAGACTCCTAAAAGTTTATAATAGATAGACACAAGCTGTCCTCAGAATTTCAGAAACCGACAGCAACACATATGGCGTGGCAGGGTTGATGTTGCATTAGTTCTGAAAGCTAGTATGCAAGCAAGTCCGACATACTTTGTACGTGAAGCATATTTAACAACTTAGTCATATATATAAAAGTAGAATTTTAGTAGTGTATGCATGTGTTTGTCTCAGTAAACATGCCTGAACTGTCATTTAAGATGTCTGCTGTTTGTTTCTAGAGAGAATAGTATAGAGAAAAAGTTGAAAGCCTCACCCTTTACTGTACCATGCATTTGTCTTTTCGGTAGGCTTGAGATATAAAAATTCATAGTGGAAAAAGCCAGAAATGAAAGCCACAGCCTACAAGAGGCACGCAGCAAAGTTACTAACAGAAATATAAGCTACAGAAAAGCATATAGAGATATAAAAACCTAAAATTGCAACAACAAAAAATGAAGTATTCTTAGGTGAAAGCACTACACCATAAACATAACTTACAATATTAGCTAAAGATGTAGCATTCCATAAGGCATATATGCGAGTGAGTGAAGCTCTTCTAGGTTCTTTACTGAATAAGGCATTTAAGCCAGCTGGGAAGGGAGAAAGCAAGGACAGAGGAAGAATAAGTAAAACGGCAAGGAAAGCTCCAAGAGAAATCCAGTAGAACTCAAGCAATGAAAGGAGTGTAATGAAATGATGAAAAATTATCACGTAAAATCACAGTTTTAATACCTGAACCCATGACTTTAGCATTGAAGGTTGGGGGTGGTTGCCCCTCGGTCCCTCACATGCAGCGTTGGGCTAACATTTTATCCCGTACCGACTCCATTAAAAATGAATGTTACGTGACAGGAAGAAGTGAACAAGAAACTGTGCGCCTGATCTTTAATTTGTTTGATTGTCCTTCGACATGGTTATCAACATTATTCTAATGTGAGTAGATGACTACGTGTCCTTAAGATAAGTACCTGCTCGCTGATAATATTTTTTTAATGACTGATAACTCATGCTAATTTTTGTTTCCGTTTTATTTTTCAGTTTTTGTCTATTAGAAATAAGAAAATCTTCAATAAAATATTAAGGGAAATCTTAAGCTGTCCAGACCCAGCACATGCAGAAAGTCAAGCAAAATTTATAATGGCATGATCAACAAAAATAAATTTACTATGCTTTAATATTTTAAGGGAACTGGTAGTTTAAATTATTGGGAGGGAAGTAATATTATCAATTTAAGAGTAGATTCCTAAAAAATAGTTTACATTTAACATGCTTTATTGATTGAAATCTCAACCTTTGTGATAGAGATTGGAACCTCTATCCTCAATTGATGATTATAGTAACTATCATATTGTTATTTTCATATTATTAATTAAATTATTAAACTAATACTTTCTAAAGATTGCATTCACGTCATACTATCTTTACTTATATAAAATAATTACAATATTATTAATTTAATTAATCCTATCAAAGTCAATAAACTTAACCTATTAAATTACATTTAATTTTGCATGATAATTTACGCCCATAAACGACATGAAAAATATCCTTTTGAAGAAAAATAACTATAAGAACGTTATTCAACTTTTATGTAAAAGCAATCTAAATTAGAATTAAATCAGTGCAAAACAAATTCACTGCAATCTAAATTTAAGTTCAATCTTATAAATTATGAGTCGTAAAAGTAGGATATTAAAAGCGAACAAGGGTCCAAAAGGATATACTGACACAAAGACTTTGTTCGTAAATATAGTAAATAACAAGGACCAACAGCAAAGCATTCAATTTTTCTTTTCAAATATACAAAGAATTCTATTTTAAGCAATTGGTTATGTACGCACACAAAAACTAAAATGTACGGGTGAAGTCCAAAACGAACCTCTCAGGCTCAGATAAAGCAGAGAGAGAGTGTCGTCACCGTCCTAGTTTTCTGACTAACCAAACCTAACCATACCCATTCAATCCACCAACCAACCAACCACGGTCTCGCGTGCACCTCCCATTCACTGTTCGCTCGCTCGCTGACCACTTCCACTTCCACTTCGATTCTCGTTTTTGTCATTCTTTTCTTTTTCTTTTTTCTATATAAATATTTATCCAAAGCTCTCTTTTTCTCTCTCGCTTTCTCAATACACCTCTCCACTCTCTGTCCCATATAGCCAACACATACAAAACTAATATGGCGGAATCGGTCGAGCTACCGAGTCGACTCGGAATCCTTCCGTTTAGAAACAAAGTTCTCTTACCTGGCGCCATTATTCGCATTCGCTGCACTTCTCCTAGCAGGTCTCATGGATTTCATATGATCGATATCATATCACTGGATGTTTTTTTTTTATCTGAAACTTATGGTTTTTGGTTTTGCTAGCTTAGTATTAAACTCATGTTATGTTGTCTATTTTTGTACGGTTGATCGTAACCTAGCTTTGAAATTTATGTGTGTGCAAGTCATGGAATTAATGAAAAAAGCGGTTTGATTAACGTAGTGTGAAACTGGTGGAGCAAGAGCTGTGGCAGAGAGAAGAGAAGGGATTGATTGGCATTCTTCCAGTTCGTGATTCCGCGGAGACCGCGGCGGTGGGCCTCACACTGTCTCAAGGTGGACTTGCCTTTGCTTTGCTTTTTAACATCCATGATTGTGATTGAGAGGAAACTATATTATGTTGTAATTGATTGTATTTCAGGCGTTGTAAGTGATTCCAAGGTTCAAGTTGGTGCATCAGATGGTCACAAGGTTGATGGGAAAGGCCATCAGGAAGTTATTCATTGGCACCACAGGTATGTTCAGTTTGAGATTCGATTATGATGTTGTAGATTCATCGGACTTTGTTTAGATACTAGTGTTATAGCTGGAAAGGTACGTCTGCCTTTTTAATTGGATGAGTGAATTTATGTTTCGGCGACCTATAATTAAGTTAAACTTATGTTAAGATGTTTTTTCAGAGTACTGTCTACTCGTAAACTCATTTTGTTGGATTTGTTTTTCTTGTGATTGTTGAAAATTCAGGGGAGTGGCGGCTCGTGCTTTACATCTATCGAGAGGAGTGGAGAAACTGAGTGGGAGGGTGACATACATTGTTGTGCTTGAAGGTTTGTGCAGGTTCAGTGTCCAGGAACTTAGCACAAGAGGAACATATTATACTGCACGTATATCTTCACTTGAGATGACAAAGATTGGTGAGTTCTTGATTGCATTTGTTTATGTAATTATGTGGGTGGAAGATTTTTTTTTTGCCCCAAGCAGATATCATGGCTTGTTAGATGTTTTGCAAGGAATATAAATTTGAACATTTGCTCTTTTTTGCGGTTCTCCATTTATTTATATTTTAAATGGTCTATTGAAGATGCAGCTGGCCTTTTCCAAGATCTGATATGATAAGTATATCGCTGATGAGCGACGGGCGTAAAGCTCTCGTATTCTAATATACTGAATAGATTCTACTTTTGTGTGTTAATAGAGATGGAGCAAGTGGAGCAAGATCCAGATTTTATAACATTGTCTCGTCAGTTCAAAGCAACTGCTATGGAGCTCATTTCTATTCTTGAGCAGGTAGAATTTATACTGGTAACTCTTTCTGAGTTGGTGCAATAATTGAAATCTGTAATAATACATGTTCTGATGGTTGGGATTTGTAATAGTGCCAAAGTTCATAAGGCTTGATCCTCGCTGATGAATTTTAGTGACAGTACTGTCAGCAATTATCTTTAGAACATGATTGAGAAAATACAAAGTACCCTGCATTTTACTTGGGAGGTTGTTGATCCTTCTACTTTTTGTGCTTCGTGTTAAAATTAAGATTGGATTTGCAAATCTGAAAGCTGATTCCTAGAAAATGGAGGATTCATCACATGCCAAAACCTGTGGTTAAAAAAAAAAAAGAAATATTGCTTTGCCTTTGGAGAGAAGAAAAGCATTTAATTCCATCTGATACTATAATATATTCTAAAATTAAAATGATACAACAATTGCTCATAGTGCCTTTTGAGGCAATCAGATTGAGTGCCCATGGTTGAAGAGATGGAAAGGCTTCTGTTTGACTTCCATAATTAGACAGCTAGAGAGGGTAGAGATTAACAAACTAAAATTAATTGAAGAACAGTTCATGAGGTTATGTGAAGATAAATTGTATAGTCAAGCTCCAAGTTAGCCTTGTTTCTTTTGTTGGCTGACCAAAACTTGTGCGGTTAAAATTTCTTAAGTATTATCTTTTTCTCATATCTTTTATACTCTTTTAAATCAATAACTCTAGTCTTTGCTTTTGTTCACAGAAACAAAAAACTGGTGGAAGAACAAAAGTCCTTTTGGAGACAGTTCCTATTCACAAATTGGCAGATATATTTGTTGCAAGTTTCGAGATAAGTTTTGAAGAGCAGCTGGTGATGCTGGATTCAGTTGACATTAAAGTAAGGCTTTCAAAAGCTACCGAGTTAGTTGACAGCCATTTACAGGTAATCTATTCATTCTCTGATGCTTAACAACCAACTGCTTGTTCTGGCCTTTACGGAGTCTTTTCAATGTTAAATGTGACAGTCAATACGTGTAGCAGAGAAGATTACGCAAAAGGTCGAGGGACAATTGTCAAAATCACAGAAAGAGTTTCTTTTGCGCCAGCAGGTTAGCATACTTGCGTCAACCATGGTTATCCAAGGATGGGCAAAGATGTGACGTTGGACTCTTATGTTTAATGTGTTGAAAATTGTGTTTTTGCTTCTGGGAAATATGTTGTCGAAACAGCTTAGATCATGCCATTTTTTTCATACCTTTATTAGAGTTATTCCACACTTGGCCTACTCTTATATAGTGTATTACAGATGAGGGCTATAAAGGAGGAGCTTGGTGACAATGATGATGATGAGGATGATTTGGTTGCTCTGGAAAGAAAGATGCAAAGTGCAGGAATGCCTTCAAATATCTGGAAGCATGTGCAGAGGGAATTAAGGTATGATTTTTTTTTTTGAGAGACAGTGATGAAGGGTGATAATCTTACAATGGCCAGATAGTGTCTGTCTTAAAGCATGACAATGAAAGTATATTGATCATATTTATGCTATAACTGTTGAAAAATTAGATATTGAGATAGTATTTTTTCAGCTTGTTATTTAGAAAAAATTAAACCTTGATATGTCACAAATTATTGCTTTTAGTGAGATTAGAATTTCTTTTAGTCTTGGCTAAAATGCATGTTTGAAGTATTAGTTACTGGTTGCTGCTTACTGTGCCAATTTTTGGATTGATAATATATTACGTGTCAGATGTAAAAAGGCTAGATTTTGGACAGAGTTGTGGAATATCTTAGCAAACATTATGAGTAGTGCTGCTCGCCCTTACATTGTTCTCTTTGAGAAGATTTTCTCTACTTCATTCTTGTTTAAGTTGCTCTTTGAATCTCTTGCCTTCCTTTGCTTTGATCAAGTGCGGGATTTTCTTGCTGTATGTTCTATAACTTTAGTGGCATCTCCTAATGATTTTTAGTATGACTTTTTTAATCAATTTTAGGAGGCTTAAGAAAATGCAACCACAACAACCTGGATACAATAGTTCACGAGTGTACCTGGAGCTTCTTGCTGAGTTGCCATGGCAGAAGGCCAGCGAAGAACATGAATTGGACCTAAAGGCGGCACAAGAACGTCTTGACAGTGATCATTTTGGTTTAGTCAGGGTCAAGCAACGGATTATTGAATATCTGGCTGTTCGCAAGGTCGTTCAATTATCTAGTTTTTGATAGCTTAGTCTTTAATTTTTCTAAAGTTTAAATTGATCTTAATTAGTTCTAGTGTTTTGAAATGCAGCTTAAACCAGATGCAAGAGGCCCAGTGTTATGTTTCGTTGGCCCACCAGGTGTTGGGAAAACATCTTTGGCGTCATCGATTGCTGCAGCTTTGGGTAGAAAATTTATCCGTATATCTCTTGGTGGTGTGAAGGATGAGGCAGATATAAGAGGGCACAGGAGGACATACATTGGAAGCATGCCGGGTCGTCTTATTGATGGACTGAAGGTAAAGATGATATATAATTTGCTTCATAAGAGTAATAATTGGATTACATGTACAAGAATAATAATTATGGGTAATTTTTGTTTAGAAGTCAGAAATTCCAACTGAAAAACAAAAGTTTCCAAAAACAAATTTGTGGTCTAATCCAGGCTGAGAAGGCCCCATTCTGATATTGGCAGTGTCTAATGGATATTCACTATCTATGCAATTTGATCAGTTGTATGTTGGAATCCAACAAAGTTGGGCATTGTTTAAAAGATGTCGCATCTGGAACCTTTAATTCAACTTGATGATTTTAAATTTCTTACAGTCTGGCTGTTGTTTAATTCGTGGCTGAGTGGCAAGAATTCTGGACTAAATTTCTGTCTGTAGTAAAAGATATCTGATAAAGTAACCATCTCTTTGGAGTATTGCTGTTCATCTTGATGCTTTAAGGTTGCTAAGTTGACTTGCATTGTGATTTATGGTTCTAGATGAGTGGATTCTTTAATAAGATTGTTGTTGATTACGCGATGATAATGTCTGAATTGCTGGTATTTACATTCTTTATCGTCTGTTGTGTGTCTTCTTTTGGGGGGGCTTAAGGAGACTGAAATTTCATGTCAATTTTGATTCATCAGAGAGTAGGAGTTTGCAATCCGGTCATGCTACTAGATGAGATTGACAAGACGGGTTCTGATGTGCGTGGGGATCCTGCCTCAGCTCTGCTGGAGGTTCTTGATCCTGAACAGAATAAAGCATTCAATGATCAGTATCCTTTTTCTGTTGAATTTCTACCAGATTTGATTTTTGATATATAGCCACGTGTTAGAACTTTGCAATTCACTGTCAAGTAGTAGTTTTAAAAATGTAAAGTTGGGCAGTTGTCGTCTTGTTTTTATTACCTGAAACAGATCTATCTTTGGGGTGTATTTGTATTATTGCGTGAGGGGCTGAGTTTATTAATTTAAACTTGTATATTCCACCATCATGTTATACTAGGTCCTACTCATTTGGTATTATATGAATTATCCACTTCCATCACTATATGAGAATTTCATGATTATTGTAAGGGTTGGAGTTTTTTCTTAACTGAAGGCCTATAGCTATCTGAATGTTCCATTTGACCTTTCAAAGGTGATTTTTGTGGCAACTGCAAATAGGGTGCAGCCTATTCCTCCTCCACTGTTAGACAGGATGGAAGTTATTGAGCTGCCTGGTTATACTCCCGAAGAAAAGCTTAGAATAGCCATGCGACATTTGATTCCACGGGTTTTGGATCAGCATGGGTTGACCTCGGAATTCCTTCAAATACCTGAGGTAGTAAATTGATTACAAAGAAGAGTTCAGTTGTCATCTTCTCTAAAATCTTTGTTTTATCTTGTCAAATGAAAAAATAAAATAAAAAATCTACTTCTTTACAATGGGATATTAAATGATATAAAATAAATCACAGCGGTATCTTTATGATTAATATCAATAAAAGGTTATTATTATTGTCCTGTACATTCCAGGTGAAATGGATTGAGTTGGCCAAATATACATGTTGAAAATAAGTATGAAAGCCCCAACATCTAGAATCAGAAAGTATTTCAAGGGGAAAATTAAGTCATTGACATGGATATACATGTGGCTTACTAAGTATATCACTTGTGAACATATATAACCGAGGAAGTCCACCCATATGTGCGATGTGCATAACCCATTTCTCTCTCTCTTTTTTGAGTACTTTTAAGGAAAACATTATATTAATACAATTCATAAGGAAAACTAGTAATTAGTTAAGATTGCTATATGTTGTTATCATGTTTATAGAATTTTATTTCCTATTGAAAAAAAAAATTAAGATTGTTACTTGTTGTGGGTCAAAAGTATCATGTTTAGAATCTTAAATTCTGTTCTTTGGGGGATTTATTTTATCTTCTTTGCATTGTGGTAGGCTATGGTGAAACTTGTCATTGAAAGGTATACTAGGGAAGCTGGTGTTCGAAATCTGGAGAGGAAATTGGCTGCGCTGGCTCGCGCAGCAGCAGTTAAAGTTGCCGAGCAAGAAAAAGCTGTCCCACTGAGCAAAGATGTTCACAGGCTTGCTTCCCCATTGTTGGACAACAGGCTTTCTGATGGTGCTGAAGTGGAAATGTAAGTCATTCCAATGGGCGTAAACAATCATGAGATATCCCACACATTCAGGATTGCTTCCCCTGTGGTTGTGGATGAACCCATGCTGGAAAAAGTACTGGGGGTAATAATTTCTTCATTTTTCTTTTGAAAAATTTCTTGTCAGATTGCATAATTTGTGACATTTCTTTACCTGGTGTTTGTTTTTTGGCACTGTTTCATATGTGTTAAAGTTGTGCATCACATCTGTTTATTATTAGAATCATTGTATTTGTGAGCATGTGAAGTCCATCTTGCTAGTTTATTGAAAATTTGAAATACTTCACTAAGGTAAAGGTGTGCTACTATAAATTGTTTGTTGTAGCATTTTGGGTTTTCGTGTGTCCTATTGCCCCTAGACATAGGCACAAATTTATCCTCCCCTGAAAGAAATGCTTTGTATATACGAAGTACCTTGGTCTTTTTTCATTTAAAAACGTAGATTAGGTCTTTATTGTGCTTAAGGGCTCTTAGGACTAATGACAGTTATTATTTGTAATGTAATGCAGCCTCCAAGATTCGACGACAAAGAAGCTGCAGAACGCGTTGCAACTCCTGGAGTATCCGTTGGACTTGTCTGGACAACTTTTGGTGGAGAGGTCCAGTTTGTGGAAGCTACAAGAATGGTCGGAAGCGGTGAATTACATCTTACTGGACAGCTGGGCGATGTCATTAAAGAATCAGCACAAATAGCACTAACATGGGTATGCTGCCTGACATTTAGTTATTATTTGGATGCTGTCTGATTTTGAAATCTATTCATGAAGTGAGATGTTTTGAAGGAAAGAATCTTGATTTTAATTCTTGAAAATTTTTATTTTTGATAATTGATAGTAAATTAAATTTCTACATATATAGGTAAGAGCTAGGGCAACGGATCTTCATCTGGTGACTGCAGAGGAAAGCAATCTTCTTGAAGGGCAGGATATTGATATACATTTTCCTGCTGGTGCTGTACCCAAAGATGGGCCCTCTGCTGGTGTGACTCTTGTAACAGCTCTGGTTTCTCTGTTTAGTCATAAAAGAGTAAGAGCAGATACAGCAATGACTGGAGAGATGACTTTAAGGTGTCTTGTGCTACCTGTTGGTTGTATAAAGGATAAGGTAAGTCTATTCACTTCATAAGTTGGACTTCTTATTGGATTTTAAGAAGAGAAGAATGTAGCTACTATTTGGCATCACTGTCATTGTTATCGTTATCAAAACATTAAGATGCAGAAATGGGCAGTTTGGAATTGTAATTTTAGGAAACTCTTATCAGACAACTCATCACTTTTGGATGCGGAATAAAAGTTGGTGAACTAGATTTTGATTTTATTTTATTTTATTTTTAATAGGAAACAAAAACCTTATTAATAAAAATAAAATAGTTATAAAAGTGAACCAGAAGTCCACCAACAAAACAACCAAAAACAAAAACTATGACAAGATTGAAAAAAAAGATGAACATACAGCAACCTTTTAATCAAACATAATGAAAATAGAGATAAATCTTTAAAATATTCGCTAGAGGATGCCCAAAAAGAAGCCAAATAAAACGCTTTAGCGCCTATAAGCTCTCTCTTCTTTCAATTCGAAAGAAGATTTTTTTGTTTCTTTCCTCCCAAATAACCCACTTGATTTTAAATTGCTCTTTTGATATTTTTTCACTGCCTCTGACTGGTATACATGCTGGACCTGTGGGCACAACAATATTTATTTTGATTCAAAATTTTTATTTCTTCATTTGTCATGCTAGTTGCAATATAATTACTTGTTAGACTTTCTGTAGGAAATTAAATGGATTGCATCTTCAGTATTATGCTTGAAAGTCTTACTGTAAAGTGATGTATTGCATTTTTGTTAGTCAATTGGTGTATATGGATGATGTCTGTATTTTCATCACACCATTCAGCTAGGCTGCGGGGTAGTTGATGTCAATGATGTAGCTGTTCGATTTTGCATGCATGATGACCATGTCCTTTATTATTTTATCTGTATATAATATTAGTTTTTACCATTCTGTTTGAAAATCATCAGCTGTTGGCTGCTTAACTTTAGCAGCAATGGCATACAGTTTGGTTAAATATAAATTGACATACTTCGATGGTGCGGTCTTTTACACTTTTTCTTAAATCTGCAATGTGCAGATATTGGCTGCTCACTGCTGTGGTATCAAAAGAGTTATTCTACCTGAGAGAAATCTGAAGGACTTAGCTGAAGTGCCAGCAGCTGTGCTTACCAATCTGGAGGTAATGCTGATTTTATTGGTGAAAAATGTGGCTGAAATTTTTATTTATTTTTTTCGTGGTGCAAATGAACTGCTTATATTAGCCTGTGTTTTGTGAGATTCATTTATTTCTTATCATCATTTTGTATATATCCATATGTTCCTTGTATTTCTTCTCTTTTTAATTTACAGAAAAAAAGTATTCATCCATATATGACTCAGCTATTAATCCAAACTTTTGTCTGGATATATGTGGGATAACCTTAATATATACCCCTAGTTCTGGATGATAATTTCAGTTACAAGGTTACCCTGAATTGTCTGGGAACCACAATAGAAGATCAATCTGAATAACCATCCATTTATCAGACCATGTGCAAAAAGAATATAAAATGATGGAAATATATTTTGGATGAAATTCCGGGTTTTGTGAACAAAAAAACAAGAGCCATCAATTTAAAGAATTTCCTACTCGGATATTTGACTGGTGGAATATTATAGGTTGTTGTATCATATTTTCTCTCTCTCTTTTTTTGGGAAGTCATATTTTCTCTCTTTTAATATGATGATGAAAGGTCTTCCCTGTTCTGGGCTTTTGGGCTTTATATGATATTTAATGTTCAATTTTTTTGTTATTTTACCATGGCGGATATGATTGAAAACAAAGATGCTCGTCCCTTATTTTCTGATAAAATCTCATTCCAACAGATTCTACTGGCTAAGCGAATGGAAGATGTGCTAGAGCAGGCTTTTGAAGGAGGCTGTCCTTGGCGGCAACACTCCAAGTTATGACAAATCCTGACGGATTATTATCTAACATTATACATGATGGGTTGTTTGGCTTGTCAGTGCATGTCACTACTTCTATTGCGTGCTGTAAAGATATTCAGCCATTGCCTTAGGTGGTCAATGGAGAGTAAAGAAATTGTTAATGAGCTAATGATACATCAAAATGCAGATAAGGGGCTTTGTCATAAATTTACCTATTCAAGTTCTCATTGAAAAGTCCTAGTATGTATTCTTTTGTTCTAATCAAGTTGTATTCACTCGAGGATGGCATCTGCTTCCTTTCAAATATCTTCCATGTCTTCCCTTTTTTTTTATCCTTATAAATTTTGTGTAAATACAAAGAAATTCACAACTATTGTGTATAATTTATTTTTAAGTGTTGTAAAGAAATACTTGGTTCTCAATTTGAGATTCTTATTATAAATGATGTCCTCTCACAAACCATGAGGCTTTTCTACACGGCGGCTTAATTTTACATTTTCATTTGGTTGTGAGCATAATGCATGATCCACAATATCTTATCTTCTATGCAAAGAAATGGAAGGATTACTCTGTATAATTTTGAGAGAGTTTGGATTTTCTATGCTGATCAAAGGCTTTATGTGGAGACCTACAGACAGATTTTGAGTTTTCTGGAGAGGTTGATCCTGTAGGTCAATTTTGGACATTTTGAGGCTTATATGATGATTTTGTTATATATGTTGCACAGTAATGCATGGAGATTGGATCGGTCTCAGCTGATTTTGGTTACACATTTAGTCACGCATGGATTTCATGATTTATTGCAAAAGATTGCGGGCCTAATTTTACTCTGTTATTGGTGCTACACTTCTCTCAGGTTCTCTCCGACTTTTTTCCTGATCACGCACCCATCCGATGAACGATCAAATATAATTTAAAATCGGAGGTTGACACTTGGAGGGTATTTGATCCTTAGACTTGTTTCTCCACCAAAAGAGATGCCAACCAATTTAATTTCTCCAAGGAGAATGTGGTTGATGGTTGATACATTAGGCATGATTTTCCTTCATTACTTGGGTTCGAAAAATTCATTGTCTTGCAAATACGAGGACAGAGAAGAATAATACTAATAATAGAAAAAGGTTTTCTTTGAAAACTGTGCTCATATTTGGACATATATAACCATTATACTCTTAGTCAAATATGAATGTAGTTTTTAATTCAATCTTTCTTACAAACTCAATACAATTTAAAAAAAATGAAGAGTATTCTTCTTAAAGAATTAGATTTGACACTACGGAATCTTTTTCCTTCATGACATTAAAAAATTTAATAATTTTTTATTATAAGTAAATGCAATTATTTATTTTCCCTTTCCCACAAACAACCAACGGACTTTTTATATATTAATTCAAATGACAGGCGTAATTTGGTTATTTTTCAAACTAGAGGAAATTTTAGTAAATACATAAAAATACAAGCTCTTGTTAGAAATATCTCTTAATCCCTAGAGACGACGTTTCACGTGGTGATTTGACCCTCAGATTCTTCAATTTTTAACTTTGGCTCAAAAGATTCTGAATTCTATAATTTAACCCCTATTTATTTGATATTTTGACTTTTATCTTTTGAGTTTTATTCGAACCGGATTTTTTATTTTCTTTTGTCATAATTAATTCCGAAAAATTTTTCGATTTCATTATTTTTTTCTCAAAACCTAAAATTAAACACAAAAACACTAAATGAAATTAAATACAAAAATAATAAATGAAATAAAAGTATCAATTTCACCAAAAAAATAATACAAATAAAACATAAAATGATAATTAATAATCCAACAACTCAGTAGAATTTTGCACAAGTTCAAAACTTGCAAAGTCTTATTGTATGTCAGCAAACTCACACAAATCTCATTTGAGATTTCAAAAACTTAGCATAAATCTCCTTTATAGTTATTAAGTATAGTTAAATTCTCACCATCAACGTCAAAAATTTCATTTAAAATTTCAAAAATTTAACACGAATCTCCTTTATAATGATTAACTATAGTTAAATTCTTACAATCAATATTAAATATATAAAAAGATTAAAATATTATTCAAATGTTAAATTTAAAATTAATATATGTATTTTTATAAATTTAAAATTAATAAAATATATATTTTTAATTTAATTAAAAAAATTGGTCTCTATAGAAGATTTGGTCTCCCATAGAGACAAAAAAAATTATCTCCATTGTTGGAGACATTGGTCTTCAATCTCCATTGTTGGAGATACTAGTCTCCAGCGATGGAGATCAGAGCTCTGACGGTGGAGATTGGTTGGATTTAATTTTTAATTTTTATGAACATTAAAATTTTTATTTGATTTGAGTGATGTTTGACTTGATAAAGATGATGTTTGATTTGGGTGATGTTGGAGATGATGATTTTGATGAAAACAAAATATGGATGACAAAGATTATGAAATAGAGGTGAGAAAGATGATGATAGATGTAGAAGATGAAAGTGTTTTTTTTTTTTCATAAAAAATATTATTTTATTAATTTTAAATTTATACAAAATAAAAATATTGATTTTAAATTTGATTTGAATGGTATTTTAATTATTTTGTATATTTGATCATTAATAATGAGGATTTAATTGTAGTTGATTGATAGTAAAAAAGGTTTGTAGTGATTTTTTGGAACCTTAGTTGAGGTTTAATAAGTTTACACGAGTTTTCAAATATTGACATTTTTATGCAATTTTACTAAACCTTTGGCAATTGTCCAATTTCCCCAAAATATGTCAAAACGAGAACAACTCCGCGTGTCAGGACAACTCCAAGTGTCACACCAACATCTGACGCAGTTTCATTGTGTTTTTTTGAAAAGACATCTGACACACTTTCTAAACTCAGAAATGAAGAACTGGGTAAAGAGACTGTGTCCTGTTTTCCATTTTTCACTTTGCATGCGTGCCCTTTCTCATTCTCTTCAAACCCTGCAGGCCTGCACTTCTTCAACGTCACCCGTAATTCTCCTTGTTTTACCAACCTGTGTACACGTTTTTGTATGCTTGTATTCCATCGATTTTGTGTATGGACTCTTTTTTCCATGTCATGGATGACGCTGTAATGTATACTCACCCTTGTTTTATGTTTTTATTCTTTGTTGCTGTTTTTTTTTTTGGTTTTCTATATTATCTGTGCATGTTTGGCTTTTCATGTGTACCCAGATAAGTATTCCTGTATATACTATTTTTTTTTTGGGCCATGACTCTGGTTTTAAAGTTGTTGTAGAGTACTTTTACAGACAATGCACCTCTTTGAATCTTCGTTCGAATTCTTGACAGCCTTAAAAATCATATATTTTGTATGTTATGTTGGTCTCTGCATCATTTTTAGGGCAAAAATTTGATCTTTTTCTTGGTGCGCTGACTATTTGTTTGGTTTCATGACCGATTTTTGGCCAGCTGGTATGGACTACGGTCAGCCTGTAGCAAGAAAACTCGTTCTAGGGTAGCTCAACTAACCCAGGAACATAATGAAAGAGTTAGGAATTTGATGAAAGATTGTCCAGAATTTGAAGAGATCCTTCTCGATTTCATTTTGGATGCGGAAAAAATTCCTCCGGAAGATTCTCTATTTTCTAAAATTGAGGTTCTAATAAAAGAGAGAAGTGAATCAGATGAAGAGAGTGAAGTTCAATTTCGAAAATGAGGAACCAACTCCACCAGAGAAACCAAAATTTGAGAAAGAAATGGACAACCTTGGGACCGAGATGGATTTTGGTATTGTAATATTGTTTTGTTTTATTGGTAATTTATTATCAATTTTGTTGTCGCTTGTGTCTCTGAGATCGTTGATTAGGTTCGTTATAACTCATCTTTCCTTCTCTAAGTGCTCAAATATGTGTTATTAGTGCGTTGATTTGTAATTATTGAGGGGTAATCAAGATAAAAACATGCCATCCTTAGTTAGAAGAGAGAAAAATTGGTTTTATTCTTTCCAGGTAGAAGTTTTGATTTATAGGTTCGGTACTGTTTATAGGCTAATGAAAAAAAAAAAAAAAAAAAAAAAAATCTGAATATATGCTTTTCTTTTAAAATTTTTGTTTCTAGAAATTACTTCAATTGTTATGGGAACTTCTCATTGGTTAAATGTATAGAAGTTTAAATGCATTACTTTGTTGCTACTTTGAATTAATAGGGTTTATGTCTAGCACTGTTTTTTGTTTTAGCAAAAAATTCTTGTTGGTGAACGTATATGTTGGCATACGTTAGCTTGTTGGTGTTTTCAAATGAATGAATGTTTTAGCTTAAGCCTAAGTTCTTCTTGTTGGTCTGCAGGATGAAAAGGAAGTTGAACCGGCTCCTGAGATTGAACATGATCAAGCTACTTGCTGTGCTCAAGGCAAACACAAACTCCTTCTTGACGAGGAGATAAGAGTTATCTGCAAATTTTGCTCTTTTGTGCAACTAGAGATTCGATATATTGTGCGACCTTTTGTAAGTGTTGCTTTTATGCTTTTCTTTGCGTTGATAATAAGTAGAATTTTTTGTATACACAAAAACAGAGTGCATCAAATTATGAGCAATATATAAAAATGGAATTTAAAAGCCCAAAGCGGCATAGTTTTTATTATTTTTTTGGTTTTTTTGCAAGCATTGACAGATGTTTAGATTGTTAATTTGCTTATATTTAGCATTCACTGCTCTTGGATGAGCCACATGCATATTCTTTGTCATAATTGAGGTTGGCTAAGTTTGACTAAATTTATCTGGACCACATTTTAACTTTTGAAAATCGATTGAACTAATCTTATTTGATTGTTCATTTTCCCCATCGTTAAATTTAGTCTATCATAGTGTACAAGCTATTTTATAATTGTAAATTGTTTGAGATTAGAAAACCACAGATGCATGTATAATTACTCTGCACACCTGCATCATTTAGTAAACTAAAACTATAATCTGCAAATTCCATGTTAATTTTATTACATTGGTTCAAATAAATATTTAACCGCCCATGCAGGTGTGATGTCACTTAACTATTGACCAAAGGGTTCTCACTTAAGAATTCTTTTTCACCTGTTATAATCTTTTACTATGTAGTTATATTTAAATATCAAGTTTTTTAATTGGCACATAATACTTTTGCATATCGAAGTTGAAGTTAACCATTTCCATTGTAACATTTCCTATAACCAAATTGCATGTCTACTCATGACACATTTCTTACATTTAAGTGGTTATTCCTTATATGGACCCTTTGCTTGATAAAGAAAATCATATATTTCACAGAAATACTGGTAGTGAATATCAAATCTGACAAATTTCTATGTATGTTTCTAGAATATACATATTGACAGAATAACACAGAGACATTTAGAATTTGTTCTGAATTATATTGTAGTGTGTTTAATCCGAGTATCTTTGTTGTGAATGTATAAAAATAGATGAACTGAATGTTAGAATTTGGTTTCCTTGATAATTCAATATCAAATTAACAGATATCTGATACCAAACCTTTATTTATTTTTTTTTGTGTGCATTTTACAGGTCTAGAATCCTCGGGTAAGATACAGGAGGGATTCAAACTTTGAGAATGACTCTGGACTTGGTGATCTCCACTTTGAAGACTCTGGTTTGGCTCCCAGTCTGGCTTGGAATCCTGTTCTCAGGCAGAACGCACAGCGTGGGACCTTGTTCCTGGTATTAAGAATAGCATGTATCCCTATCAGCGTGAAAGGTTTGTATTTATATGGATCCCAGTCTGGCTTGGAATCGATCTTGCTAAGTTGAAAAAACAGGCCCTCTGTGATAGCAGTAATGGGTGTGTTATCTCACATGCTCCTGGGACGAGGAAAACCGCCTGTCCATTTTATTCCTGCAAGCATATATGAAGATGTATCCAACTTGCAGGCCAGTTATTGTCGCTCCTTGCAACATGTTGCTTACACGGGAGGAGTTTAAAAAGTAGCAAAAATGGTATCAGCTTCCACAATTTGAACAACTCAGTGTTTACTGCAAGGAGTCGTTGGAACTGAAAAAGGCTTCTGAATCACTCATACGTACAGTGACACTGTTTTCCTGGAACAAGGGAGGAAGTGTTTTGGGAGTCAGTTACACTCGCCGTAAGCTACTTGTTGAAAGTATAAAGAATGGTGAGAAAAAGAAGTCAGGAAAGATGGATGAGCATATAAGAAAAATTCTCCTCGAGCTTCCGAGCCCTTTTGTTTTCGATGAAAGGCAAATACCTCGCAATGAGCAGACAGATGAGTTTAAGGCTCTGTCAGAAGTTCAACCAGAAAAGCGAATCATTCTCTCAGGGACGCCATTTCAGAATAACTTTGAGGAGGTGTTTAATACTTTCTACTTGGTGTGGCCAAAATTCGCCGAGGGAATGCAGTGCAAAAACATAAGAGATTCTGTCTCAAAACGTGGGCACAAGAGAAAGGAAGAAAAGGGGAAATGGGCATCTCTGAGCTTAGGGTTTAAACATTTTTTTTTTTTTTGGAAAACGGTTTAAACACTTATTACCACTCAAGAATTACCCTAATAATAAATCTTACATTATACAAAATTCAAAATAATTCTAGTAAAAAAAATTATAGTAAAACAACAATAATAATAATAAATAACAAAATAGATTAAGATCAATAGCAGATCTAGTTTTAAAAAATAATAGCAAATCTGGATCTAATGATTTTAAAAAGAATATATATAAAACTAACAATGAATTTGCTTTATATATATATATATGGGGACGAGTTGGAGACGGATAAATACTTAGAGTCTACAACTTAGAATTGGTAAGTGTTCAAATGGATATCGGTTCTACATCTGGGCAGCACCTTAAATGGCTGAAACTCAGAGGGGGTCTAACCGACAGGGACATCGAGCAGGTTTTCACTTTGCTTTTATCAAATTTTACTCTATTATATGGACTGATGATTTGACATAAATTCTTTGCCATAGTGTTTTGTACTATTCAATGCCACACTTGAACATTCAAGGCTAGAAGCCAGCTTATCGTTGATATGATATTTTGCATGTATGCCAAAAAACTTATATTATATTGTTCCGTGGAGATGTGAAGGAATTTGATCTGTTCAAATTTTGTTTTAATTTAATTGACTACCATATGTTAATCTTTATTTTCCCCAGAAAATGTTGCACCATGTAAATCAGTTTCTGAATGTAAGTGCATTATCTCAATTCCAATTATCCGTGCATCTATAGTGGTGTCTCTGTATGTTCATTTCTTGCAACTACGATTTAGGTGTACTTCAACTGCAATTTACAGCTATTTCATTAAAAAAAAAATCTACAATTTCCAGCTCTATCCATCTCGGACTGGAGTAGAAGTGGGGTTGAAACCAAGTTGTCCATCAAAGATTGATACATTGACTCAGTCCTTTGCATCTCACTCTCATATGATGTGGCATCAACAGCTGCCTTAGAACCACTTGGAACAACTTTCTCCTCCTTTGCTGAATCTAATACAGGTGATGGAACCTCCCTGTTAATATAATTGACACCGCAATTGCAACAATTAGGCGCGAGTCCAAATGGGAAAATGCTAGTGATCAGAGTCGCACCAATCAACTCCAATAAGTAGGCTGCTTCACCGGGATATATTTCATTAGAATGCCCTCCTACCTAACGTACCCCCTTGAGATTCAAGAACTATAAATATACAGACCGAAAAATAAAAACTTATCTGAATCTTTAAATGATATCTATCAACCTACAACTTAAATATATCTTCAAAGTATAAATAGGGCATTTTAATTCATTTTTTCAACCCTTAAAATACATCCTAATTTGGCTCCTTAATACTAAAATCATGCTGTGTGTATTATAGAAAGTTACACCATCTAAAATCAAGCCAGTGCCATTTGTTGGAACACCAAAAAATTCCTTAAAAGCTGAAAACGAAAGTATACATATTCATCTCATACCATCGGATAAGCTTATTAAAACCACTCCAAGAATAACCGGAGCATATCCACTTCATTAGAGGATTGAACAATCTAAAACATAATAAACCCAAAAGAAGGCAGAGCAAGATTGAGATTCTTGTCTCTTAAAATTTATTTCGACTTTCTGAGCATCGACATAAAAATATCATTGAAACATCCAAGCAGCTTGCTGATTACAGAGATAAGACCAAGGTTGGTAGAAACTCAAAACGGAAGCAAAAAGAGAAAAATTGGAGGCAGAAGAAAACCATTAGCCAGTAAGAGCAGCGTTGAGTGCACTGTGAACATCAACGCCTATCTGAGCTTCAGCTTTCTCCAAGTCAGTAGTAGCTGAACTGAGCTTGTGGGTGTACTCTGCAAGCCCCTTTTGAACCAAGTTTGGGTCGATGTGGTCAACTGGCACAGCCTCAACAGCAATTATATCAGCAACAGAGTTACCATGGACAAATGCAAACCCACTGCTAAGAAAATATTTCTTTGTATCATTTCCTTCGTGTACTGATAGGATCCCAGGCTTTAGTTCTGCAATTGTTGGTACATGTCCAGGCAAAACACCCATTTGTCCAGTAGTTGCTGGAATTATGACCATGTCAACCTGAGCATACAGTTGAAGCATAAGAATGAAGAATCATTTATGAATCCCTGAACAGGATATTGCCAAGAAACATAAATCACAAGTAATTTTCCCAAGCCTTCACCAACAAATAACTCATAAAGGAGCACTAGTAGTTCAGTCCTCTAAATACATACACATCAATTTTACCAATTTATAACAAAACACTTCACAAAATGACTACAAATGGGCAGATCAAAAACAATCTTCAACAGAACATTATCATCAAATCAGCCAAAATCATCCACAACATTATCATCAAATCCAAACAAAACCCATATGTAAAAACGCACAAAAAAATCCAATAACCAAAAATAATTAACAGGATTGAAGAATCGATGCCAGATGCAAAAAATGAAAGAGAACAGACCTCGGTGGTGGAGAGCTCAGACGAGTAGGGGAGCACGAAGTTGACAGTGAGCTTAGAAGGGATGGAGGTGGGGGTCTGGGGACGAGGGATCATGAAGGACAAGGGAGTCTTGGGTGGATCCATGTTTGGTATCACTTTCTTCCATGATTCGATGAAGCCGGTGTCTTCGGTGGCTGCGGCTGGTACTTCCGTCGAGAAGGCGCGTGACCTTGTCAATGTGGTGGCTCGACCAAGGAAGCGGGAGGCTTGCCGGAACATGCTCGCCATGCTGAGAATCGTCGGCGCTGGTTTTGCGAGTCGGGGGTGGCTTTGTTTGGTTCTGCTGTTGCAATGGAATTGGCGTGACATTAAACCTCTTTACTTATGGGAAAATCCCAAAAACCGCCCCAGTTTTGATAGATTACCCATTTCCCTCCATATGATTCCGTTTTTATCCAAAATCCCCCTTCTGTTACCAAATTGATAGAAAATTTGAACAAATAGCAAAAAAACATTTTTACCCCTCAATTTTTAATTAAAAAATAAAATAATTATAAAATAATATTTTAAAATAAAAATTTTTCAAAAATAAAACAAATGGAGATCCAGATTTTGGATCTCCATCAGCCAGATCCACAACCATAACCATTACAGACCCATAATCATGATCATACCAACAACCATCACAATAAATCGGTACACCCACAACCATCAACAACAAATCAGTAAAGCCACATTGAACAATAATCAATCAACAAATCCACAAAGATTGAAAAATAAAATCATAAAACATCATCAAACACCAAACACAGCTGAAGGTTCAACTGAACCCAGATGAACCCTCATCTGAGTTCAAACTCACAGGAGGGGGTTCGTCTGGAACCCTCATCTGGGTTCGAAGCCAGATGAGGGTTTGGCTCATCTGGGTTCGAACCCAAACGAACCCTCAACTGGGTTCGAACCCAGATCCTCTGGGTTCGAACCCAGTCGTCTGGGTTCGATCCTGATCTGAAAAGAAAGAGGAGAGGAGAGGAGAGAAGGCGGAGGCAGCGATGCCAGAGAGAGAGAGATGAAGAGGAGTTGGCGAGGGAGAGGTTGGTGGTGGATGTCTGGCGGAGGCGGCGGCGAGCGACGGAGCCTGAGCGGTGAGTTAGAGAGAGAGAGAGAGACTGGTGTAGTCAAAGAGAAACAGAACGGTGAGGTTAGAGGGGAAGGTGGTGAGTGACTGAAAATAAATTTATTTTTATTTAAATTTTTTATTTTTTTAAAATACAAATATCTTTATTTTTTATATTTAATAATATTTATTTATTTTAATTTTTCATATTTTAATTAATTAATATATATATTTTTAACTTTCTTTCGCATTTCCGTTTTTATCCCTGGGGTCAAATAGTCAACTTTATTCATTTAACGGAATCTGTTAATGTCAAGGGTATTACCGTCTTTTCATACGTCTTCGGGGGGGGGGGGGGGGGGGGGGGGGGGTTTGGGTGTTTAATTAAAAGTTAGACGGTAATTTTGATAAAAACTAAACCACGTGGGGGAGAATGGATAATCTATCAAAAGTGAGGCGGTTTTTTGGGATTATCCCTTTACTTATTAAATTTTAAAGTAATAATTAAAAAATTAGAAACTATAAAATATATATTTTTCTTCGAACTATTTATTATATTGATCATGTGTAGAAACTTAACATTTTCCATCATTCAAAGTAACAGCATAGTTTTCGTTAAAATAGGATTAAAGCTTCTTTTTTTATTTATAAATGAAAAATATAGTAAACAATAAAAATAATGAGTTAAGTTGAAAAATGACCTATGTTAATTTTAATAATATAAAATGGGGCTACGATTTCATAAGCCAAGACTATTATAATCCGACCTATGTTACTTTACCTAATTACTTTTAGGGTGGAACATGTAAAAAGTCAAGATGATAATCGTATTTTTGTCAAAAGAAAATATTACACATCGATCAAGCCTAGTGTTAAAAATACTATTCCTCCAATATTCACACATTTTATGTACATTTTACACTTGTACATTTGTTGATTTAACATTTTCTTTTAGTTATACAATACATTCAACTATTCATAAATACCAAATATGACCACATATGGATGATTTTTAGACGTTTTATGAGTCATTTCTATCTCTACGAAAATTAATATTATTGATTTAAGGGGAAGAGGATAAACACAACAATTCACTGTTTCTCTTCCTTTTCTCAATTCAACTTGATTTCATTTACGTGGTTTATTATTCTTACTGTTATTTAAATCTGAATATCTCCACACCATTCCTCTATGTAAAACATGAAAATTTTAGTTCGATACAAGTGTTTTATGTGACTGAGAGAGAAAGCAAGCATAAATATTTTATAAGTTTTGTATTTATTTAAAAATTATAACAAGAGTGTGTTTTCATGAGGACTTGATGAAGCACCACCAAAACAATGAACTAAATCTGCTTCCTGCCTTCACAAAATTCTCTCTCAAAAAGTTCTTGTACCATTAACATACTTATAAATGTCCAAAACTGCACACCTACTCTCAAATGCTTTATACAACTTTTACCAAGTATACACAGCAAAGCAGCCACGCCCATGATGGACCAGAAGGCCTGTTTTTAGTCTGATAGATAATTAGACTCTACAAATGGGCAGATCAAACATAATATTTGCTATCCTATGGAATACACATGATTCCCATTGCCTCAAACGTTGAACACACGTAAAAATCATTTGTTTTGTAAGAAACTAAAAGATACAATAATAACAGAAAAAATCTTCAACAGACAGGCACAAAAAAAAAAAAAAAATCAGCCAAAATCATCCACAACATTATCATTAAATCCAAACAAAACCCATATGTAAAAAGGCACAAAAAAATCCAATAACCCAAAAATAATTAACAGGATTATAATAAAAGAATCGACGCAAAACCCAGATGCGAAAAATGAAGGAGAAGGAGACCTTGGCGGTGGAGAGCTCAAACAAGTAGGGGAGCACGAAGTTTACAGTGAGCTTAAAAGGGATGGAGGTGGGGGTCTGGGGACGAGGGATCATAAAGGACAAAGGAGTCTTGGGTAGGTCCATGTTTGGTATCACTTTCTTCCAGGATTCGATGAAGCCGGTGTCTTCGGTGGCTGCGGCTGGTACTTCCGTCGAGAATGTGCGTGACCTTGTCAATGTGGTGGCTCGACCTAGGAAACGGGAGGCTTGCCGAAACATACTCGCCATGCTGAGAATTGACGGAGTTGGTTTTACGACTCTTTTTGGGGACTGGCTTTATTTGGGTTTTATGAGTCATTTCTATCTCTACGAAAATTAATATTATTGATTTAAGGGGAAGAGGATAAACACAACAATTCACTGTTTCTCTTCCTTTTCTCAGTTCACCTTGATTTCATTTACGTGGTTTATTATTCTTACTGTTATTTAAATCTGAATATCTCCATACCATTCCTCTGTGTAAAACATGAAAATTTTAGTTCGATACAAGTGTTTTGTGTGAGAGAGAGGGAAAGCAAGCATAAATATTTTATAAGCTTTGTATTTATTTAAAAATTATAACAAGAGTATGTTTTCATGAGGACTTGATGAAGCACCACCAAAACAATGAACTAAATCTGCTTCCTGCCTTCACAAAATTCTCTCTCAAAAAGTTCTTGTACCATTAACATACTAACAAAAGTCCAAAACTGCATACCTACCCTCAAATGCTTTATACAACTTTTACCAAGTATACACAGAAAAACAGCCATGCCCATGATGGACCAGAAGGCCTGTTTTTGAGTCTGATAGATAATTAGACTCTACAAATGAGCAGATCAAACATAATATTTGTTAGCCTATGGAATGCACATGACTCCCATTGCCTTAAACGTTGAAAACACATAAAAATCATTTCTTTTGTAACAAACTAAGAGATACATTAATAACAGAAACAATCTTCAATAGATAGGCACAAAAAAAATCAGCCAAAATCATCCACAACATTATCATCAAATCCAAACAAAACCCATATGTAAAAAGGCACAAAAAATCCAATAACCCAAAAAAAAATAGCAGGATTGTAATAAAAGAATCGACGCAAAACCCAGATGCGAAAAATGAAAGAGAAGGAGACCTCGACGGTGGAGAGCTCAGACAAGTAGGGGAGCACGAAGTTGACAGTGAGCTTAGAAGGGATGGAGGTGGGGGTCTGGGGACGAGGGATCATGAAGGACAAGGGAGTCTTGGGTGGGTCCATGTTTGGTATCACTTTCTTCCATGATTCGATGAAGCCGGTGTCTTCGGTGGCTGCGGCTGGTACTTCCGTCGAGAAGGCCCGTGACCTTGTCAATATGGTGGCTCAACCTAGGAAGCCGGAGGCTTGCCGGAACATACTCGCCATGCTGAGAATTGACGGAGTTGGTTTTGCGAGTCTTTTTGCGGGCTGACTTTGTTTGGGTTTTATGAGTCATTTCTATCTCTAAGAAAATTAATATTATTAATTTAAGGGCAAGAGAATAAACACAACAATTCACTGTTTCTCTTCCTTTTCTCAATTCAACTTGATTTCATTTACGTGGTTTATTATTCTTACTGTCATTTTAATCTGAATATCTCCACACCATTCCTCTGTGTAAAACATGAAAATTTTAGTTCGATACAAGTGTTTTATGTGACTGAGAGGGAAAGCAAGCATAAATATTTTATAAACTTTGTATTTATTTAAAAATTATAACAAGAGTGTGTTTTCATGAGGACTTGATGAAGCACCACCAAAACAATGAATTAAATCTGCTTCCTGCCTTCACAAAATTCTCTCTCAAAAAGTTCTTGTACCATTAACATACTAACAAAAGTCCAAAACTGCACACCTACCATCAAATGCTTTATACAACTTTTACCAAGTATACACAGCAAAACAGCCAAGCCCATGATGGACCAGAAGGCATGTTTTTGAGTCTGATAGATAATTAGACTCTACAAATGAGCAGATCAAACATAATATTTGCTATCCTATGGAATACACATGACTCCCATTGCCTCAAACGTTGAAAACACATAAAAATCATTTCTTTTGTAAGAAACTAAGAGATACATTAATAACAGAAACAATCTTCAACAGACAGGCACAAAAAAAAAATCAGCCAAAATCATCCACAACATTATCATCAAATCCAAACAAAACCCATATGTAAAAAGGCACAAAAAAATACAATAACCCAAAAATAATTAGCAGGATTGTAATAAAAGAATCGACGCAAAACCCAGATGCGAAAAATGAAAGAGAAGGAGACCTCGGCGGTGGAGAGCTCAGACAAGTAGGGGAGCACGAAGTTGACAGTGAGCTTAGAAGGGATGGAGGTGGGGTCTGGGGACGATGGATCATGAAGGACAAGGGAGTCTTGGGTCGGTCCATGTTTGGTATCACTTTCTTCCATGATTCGATGAAGCCGGTGTCTTCGGTGGCTGCGGCTTGTACTTCCGTCGAGAAGGCGCATGACCTTGTCAATATGGTGGCTCGACCTAGGAAACGGGAGGCTTGTCGGAACACACTCGCCATGCTGAGAATTGACCGAGTTGGTTTTGCGAGTCTTTTTGCGGGCTGGCTTTGTTTGGGTTTAATGAGTCATTTGTATCTCTACGAAAATTAATATTATTAATTTAAGGGGAAGAGGATAAACACAACAATTCACTGTTTCTCTTCCTTTTCTCAATTCAACTTGATTTCATTTACGTGGTTTATTATTCTTATTGTCATTTTAATCTGAATATCTCCACACCATTCCTCTGTGTAAAACATGAAAATTTTAGTTCGATACAAGTGTTTTATGTGACTGAGAGGGAAAGCAAGCATAAATATTTTATAAACTTTGTATTTATTTAAAAATTATAACAAGAGTATGTTTTCATGAGGACTTGATGAAGCACCACCAAAACAATGAACTAAATCTGCTTCTTGCCTTCACAAAATTCTCTCTCAAAAAGTTCTTATACCATTAACATACTTATAAATGTCCAAAACTACACACCTACTCTCAAATACTTTATACAACTTTTACCAAGTATACACAGCAAAGCAGCCACGCCCATGATGGGCCAGAAGACCTGTTTTTTAGTCTGATAGATAATTAGACTCTACAAATGGACAGATCAAACATAATATTTGCTATCCTATGGAATACACATGATTCCCATTGCCTCAAACGTTGAACACACATAAAAATGATTTCTTTTGTAAGAAACTAAAAGATACATTAATAACAGAAACAATCTTCAATAGACAGGCACAAAAAAAAAAATCTGGCAAAATCATCCACAACATTATCATCAAATCCAAACAAAACCCATATGTAAAAAAACACAAAAAAATCCAATAACCCAAAAATAATTAGCAGGATTGTAATAAAAGAATCGACGCAAAACCCAGATGCGAAAAATGAAAGAGAATGAGACCTCGACGGTGGAGAGCTCAGACAAGTCAGGGAGCACGAAGTTGACAGTGAGCTTAGAAGGGATGGAGGTGGGGGTCTTGGGACGAGGGATCATGAAGGACAAGGGAGTCTTGGGTGGGTCCATGTTTGGTATCACTTTCTTCCATGATTCGATGAAGCCGGTATCTTCGGTGGCTGCGGCTGGTAGTTCCGTCGAAAAGGCGCGTGACCTTGTCAATATGGTGGTTCGACCTAGGAAGCGAGATGCTTACCGGAACATACTCGCTATGCTGAGAATTGACGGAGTTCGTTTTGCGAGTCTTTTTGGGGGTTGGCTTTGTTTGGGTTTTATGAGTCATTTCTATCTCTACGAAAATTAATATTATTGTTTAAGGGGAAGAGGATAAACACAACAATTCACTGTTTCTCTTCCTTTTCTCAATTCAACTTGATTTCATTTACGTGGTTTATTATTCTTACTGTTATTTAAATCTGAATATCTCCACACCATTCCTCTGTGTAAAACATGAAAATTTTAGTTCGATACAAGTGTTTTGTGTGAGAGAGAGGGAAAGCAAACATAAATATTTTATAAAGTATCTATTTATTTAAAAATTATAACAAGAGTGTGTTTTCATGAGGACTTGATGAAGCATCACCAAAACAATGAACTAAATCTGCTTCCTGCCTTCACAAAATTCATTCTCAAAAAGTTCTTGTACCTTTAACATACTTACAAATGTCCAAAACTGCACACCTACTCTCAAATGCTTTATACAACTTTTACCAATTATACACAGCAAAGCAGCCATGCCCATGATGGACCAGAAGGTCTGTTTTTTAGTGTGATAGATAATTAGACTCTACAAATAGGCAGATCAAACATAATATTTGCTATCCTATGGAACACACATGATTTCCATTGCCTCAAACGTTGAATACACATAAAAATTATTTCTTTGGTAAGAAACTAAAAGATATATTAATAACAGAAACAATCTTCAACAGACAGGCACAAAAAAAAAAAAATCTGGCAAAATCATCCACAACATTATCATTAAATCCAAACAAAACCCATATGTAAAAAGGCACAAAAAAGTCCAATAACCCAAAAATAATTAACAGAATTGTAATAAAAGAATCGACGTAAAACCTAGATGTGAAAAATGAAGGAGAATGAGACCTTGGCGGTGGAGAGCTCAGACAAGTAGGGGAGCACGAAGTTTACAGTGAGTTTAGAAGGGATGGAGGTGGGGGTCTGGGGACGAGGGATCATGAAGGACAACGGAGTCTTGGGTGGGTCCATGTTTGGTATCACTTTCTTCCACGATTCGATGAAGCCGGTGTCTTCGGTGGCTGCGGTTAGTACTTCCGTCGAGACGGTGCGTGACCTTGTCAATGTGGTGGCTCGACCTAGGAAGCGAGAGGCATGCCGGAACATACTCGCCATGCTGAGAATTGACGGAGTTGGTTTTACGAGTCTTTTTGGGGACTGGCTTTGTTTGGGTTTTATGAGTCATTTCTATCTCTACGAAAATTAATATTATTGATTTAAGGGGAAGAGGATAAACATAACAATTCACTGTTTCTCTTCCTTTTCTCTGTTCAACTTGATTTCATTTACGTGGTTTATCATTCTTACTGTTATTTAAATCTGAATATCTCCACTCCATTCCTCTGTGTAAAACATGAAAATTTTAGTTCGATACAAGTGTTTTGTGTGAGAGGGAGGGAAAACAAGCATAAATATTTTATAAGCTTTGTATTTATTTAAAAATTATAACAAGAGTATGTTTTCATGAGGACTTGATGAAGCGCCACCAAAACAATGAACTAAATCTGCCTCTTGCCTTTACAAAATTCTCTCTCAAAAAGTTCTTGTACCATTAACATACTTATAAATGTCCAAAACTGCAAACCTACTCTCAAATGCTTTATACAACTTTTACCAAGTATACACAGCAAAGCAGCCAAGCCCATGATGGACCAGAAGGCCTGTTTTTTAGTCTGATAGATAATTAGACTCTACAAATGGGCAGATCAAAAATAATATTTCCTATCCTATGGAATACACATGATTCCCATTGCCTCAAACGTTGAACACACATAAAAATCATTTCTTTTGTAAGAAACTCAAAGATACATTAATAATAGAAACAATCTTCAACAGACAGGTAAAATCATCCACAACATTATCATTAAATCCAAACAAAACCCATATGTAAAAAGGCACAAAAAAGTCCAATAACCCAAAAATAATTAACAGGATTGTAATAAAAAAATTGACGCAAAACCCAGATGTGAAAAATGAAAGAGAAGGAGACCTTGGCGGTGGAGAGCTCAGACAAGTAGGGGAGCACGAAGTTTACAGTGAGCTTAGAAGGGATGGAGGTGGGGGTCTGGGGACGAGGGATCGTGAAGAACAAGAGAGTCTTGGGTTGGTCCATGTTCGGTATCGCTTTCTTCCATGATTCGATGAAGCCGGTGTCTTCAGTGGCTGCGGTTGGTACTTCCGTCGAGAAGGGGCGTGACCTTGTCAATGTGGTGGCTCGACCTAGGAAGCGGGAGGCTTGCCGAAACATACTCGCCATGCTGAGAATTGACGGAGTTGGTTTTGCGAGTCTTTTTGGGGACTGGCTTTGTTTGGGTTTTATGAGTCATTTCTATCTCTACGAAAATTAATATTATTGATTTAAGGGGAAGAGGATAAACACAACAATTCACTGTTTCTCTTCCTTTTCTCAGTTCAACTTGATTTCATTTACGTGGTTTATCATTCTTACTGTTATTTAAATCTGAATATCTCCACACCATTCCTCTGTGTAAAACATGAAAATTTTAGTTCGATACAAGTGTTTTGTGTGAGAGAGAGGGAAAGCAAGCATAAATATTTTATAAGCTATGTATTTATTTAAAAATTATAACAAGAGTGTGTTTTCATGAGGACTTGATGAAGCACCACCAAAACAATGAACTAAATCTGCTTCCTGCCTTCACAAAATTCTCTCTCAAAAAGTTCTTATACCATTAACATACTAACAAATGTCCAAAACTTCACACCTACTCTCAAATGCTTTATACAACTTTTACCAAGTATACACAGCAAAACAGCCTTGCCCATGATGGACCAGAAGGCCTGTTTTTGAGTCTGATAGATAATTAGACTCTACAAATGGGCAGATCAAACATAATATTTGCTATCCTATGGAATAGACATGACTCTCATTGCCTCAAACGTTGAAAACACATAAAAATCATTTCTTTTGTAAGAAACTAAAAGATACATTAATAACAGAAACAATCTTCAACAGACAGGCACAAAAACAAAATCATCCAAAATCATCCACAACATTATCATCAAATCCAAACAAAACCCATTTGTAAAAAGGCAACAAAAAATCCAATAACCCAAAAATAATTAGCAGGATTGTAATAAAAGAATCGACGCAAAACCCAGATGCGAAAAATGAAAGAGAATGAGACCTCGGCGGTGGAGAGCTCAGACTAATAGGGGAGCACGAAGTTGACAGTGAGCTTAGAAGGGATGGAGGTGGGGGTCTGGGGACGAGGGATCATGAAGGACAAGGGAGTCTTGGGTGGCTCCATGTTTGGTATCACTTTCTTCCATGATTCGATCAAGTCGGTGTCTTCGGTGGTTGCGGCTGGTATTTTCGTCGAGAAGACGCGTGACCTTGTCAATGTGATGGCTCGACCTAGGAAGCGGGAGGCTTGCCGGAACATACTCGTCATGCTGAGAATTGACGGAGTTGGTTTGACGAGTCTTTTTGGGGGCTGGCTTTGTTTGGGTTTTATCAGTCATTTTTATCTCTACGAAAATTAATATTATTGATTTAAGGGGAAGAGGATAAACACAACAATTCACTGTTTCTCTTCCTTTTCTCAGTTCAACTTGATTTCATTTACGTGGTTTATTATTCTTACTGTTATTTAAATCTGAATATCTCCACATCATTCCTCTGTGTAAAACATGAAAATTTTAGTTCGATACAAGTGTTTTGTGTGAGAGAAAGGGAATGCAAGCATAAATATTTTATAAGCTTTGTATTTATTTAAAAATTGTAACAAGAGTGTGTTTTCATGAGGACTTGATGAAGCACCACCAAAACAATGAACTAAATCTGCTTCCTGCCTTCACAAAATTTTCTCTCAAAAAGTTCTTGTACAATTAACATACTTATAAATGTCAAAAACTGCACTCCTACTCTCAAATGTTTTATACAACTTTTACCAAGTATACACAGCAAAGCGGCCATGCCTATGATTGACCAGAAGGCCTGTTTTTTAGTCTGATAGATAATTAGACTCTACGAATGGGCAGATCAAACATAATATTTGCTATCCTATGGAATACACATGATTCCCATTGCCTCAAACGTTGAACACACATAAAAATCATTTCTTTTATAAGAAACTAAAAGATACATTAATAACAGAAACAATCTTCAACAGAAAGGCACAAAAAAAAAATCAGCCAAAATCATCCACAACTTTATCATCAAATCCAAACAAAACCCATATGCAAAAAGGCACAAAAAAATCCAATAACCCAAAAGTAATTAACAGAATTGTAATAAAAGAATCGACGCAAAACCCAGATGTGAAAAATGAAGAGAATGAGACCTCGGCGGTGGAGAGCTCAGACGAGTAGGGGAGCACGAAGTTGACAGTGAGCTTAGAAGGGATGGAGGTGGGGGTCTGGGGACGGGAGATCATGAAGGCCAAAGGAGTCTTGGGTGGGTCCATGTTTGGTATCACTTTCTTCCATGATTCGATCAAGTCGGTGACTTCGGTGGTTGCGGCTGGTACTTCCGTCGAGAAGGCGCGTGACCTTGTCAATGTGGTGGCTCGACCTAGGAAGCGGGAGGCTTGCCGGAACATACTCGCCATGCTGAGAATTGACGGAGTTGGTTTTGCGAGTCTTTTTGGGGACTGGCTTTGTTTGGGTTTTATGAGTCATTTCTACCTCTACGAAAATTAATATTATTGATTTAAGGGGAAGAGGATAAACACAACAATTCACTGTTTCTCTTCCTTTTCTCAGTTCAACTTGATTTCATTTATGTGGTTTATTATTCTTACTGTTATTTAAATCTGAATATCTCCACACCATTCCTCTGTGTAAAACATGAAAATTTTAGTTCGATACAAGTGTTTTGTGTGAGAGAGAGGGAAAGCAAGCATAAATATTTTATAAGTTTTGTATTTATTTAAAAATTATAACAAGAGTGTGTTTTCATGAGGACTTGATGAAGCACCACCAAAACAATGAACTAAATCTGTTTCCTGCCTTCACAAAATTCTCTCTCAAAAAGTTCTTGTACCATTAACATACTTACAAATGTCCAAAACTGCACACCTACTCTCAAATGCTTTATACAACTTTTACCAAGTATACACAGCAAAGCAGCCATGCCCATGATGGACCAGAAGACCTGTTTTTTAGTCTGATAGATAAGTAGACTCTACGAATGGGCAGATCAAACATAATATTTTCTATCCTATGGAATACACATGATTCCCATTGCCTTAAACGTTGAACACACATAAAAATCATTTCTTTTATAAGAAACTAAAAGATACATTAATAAAAGAAACAATCTTCAACAGAAAGGCACAAAAAAAAAAATCAGCCAAAATCATCCACAACTTTATCATCAAATCCAAACAAAACCCATATGTAAAAAGGCACAAAAAAATCCAATAACCCAAAAATAATTAACAGGATTGTAATAAAAGAATCGACGCAAAACCCAGATGTGAAAAATGAAAGAGAATGAGACCTCGGCGGTGGAGAGCTCAGACGAGTAGGGGAGCACGAAGTTTACTGTGAGCTTAGAAGGGATGGAGGTGGGGGTCTGGGGACGAGGGATCATGAAGGATAAGGGAGTCTTGGGTGGGTCCATATTTGGTATCACTTTTGTCCATGATTCGATGAAGCCGGTGTCTTCAGTGGCAGCAGCTGGTACTTCCGTCGGGAAGGCGCGTGACCTTGTCAATGTGGTGGCTCGACCTAGGAAGCGGGAGGCTTGTCGGAACATACTCGCCATGCTGAGAATTGACGGAGTTGGTTTTGCAAGTCTTTTTGGGGACTGGTTTTGCTTGGGTTTTATGAGTCATTTCTATGTCTACGAAAATTAATATTATTGATTTAAGGGGAAGAGGATAAACACAACAATTCACTGTTTCTCTTCCTTTTCTCAGTTCAACTTGATTTCATTTACGTGGTTTATTATTCTTACTGTTATTTAAATCTGAATATCTTCACACCATTCCTCTGTGTAAAACATGAAAATTTTAGTTCGATACAAGTGTTTTGTGTGAGAGAGAGGGAAAGCAAGCATAAATATTTTATAAGTTTTGTATTTATTTAAATATTATAACAAGAGTGTGTTTTCATGAGGACTTGATGAAGCACCACCAAAACAATGAACTAAATCTGCTTCCTGCCTTCACAAAATTCTCTCTCAAAAAGTTCTTGTACCATTAACATACTTATAAATGTCCAAAACTGCACACCTACTCTCAAATGCTTTATACAACTTTTACCAAGTATACACAGCAAAGCAGTCATGCCCATGATGGACCAGAAGGCCTGTTTTTGAGTCTGATAGATAATTAGACTCTACAAATGGGCAGATCAAACATAATATTTGCTATCCTATGGAATACACATGATTCCCATTGCCTCAAACGTTGAACACACATAAAAATCATTTCTTTTGTAAGGAACTAAAAGATACATTAATAACAGAAACAATGTTCAACAGACAGGCACAAAAAAAAAAAAATCAGCCAAAATCATCCACAACATTATCATCAAATCCAAACAAAACCCATATGTAAAAAGGCACAAAAAAATCCAATAACCCAAAAATAATTAACATGATTGTAATAAAAGAATCGACGCAAAACCCAGATGCGAAAAATGAAAGAGAAGGAGACCTCGACGGTGGAGAGCTCAGACGAGTAGGGGAGCACGAAGTTGACAGTGAGCTTAGAAGGGATGGAGGTGGGGGTCTGGGGACGAGGGATCATGAAGGACAAGGGAGTCTTGGGTGGGTCCATGTTTGGTATCACTTTCTTCCATGATTCGATGAAGCTGGTGTCTTCGGTGGCTGCGGCTGGTGCTTCCGTCGAGTAGGCGCGTGACCTTGTCAATGTGGTGGCTCGACCTAGGAAGCGGGAGGCTTGTCGGAACATACTCGCCATGCTGAGAATTGACGGAGTTGGTTTTGCGAGTCTTTTTGGGGACTGACTTTGTTCAGTTTAAGATAAAAATATTTTCTAACATGACAATGTAAAATAATTTAAGAGTAAAATTTTGCTAGTAAGTGCTAAACGGTCAATAAATTATGCTATGTGATAATTGCCGTTTTAGATATAAAAATTTTAACGGAATTTTAGAAAATGCTTTGGGTAGTCTCCTTTGCATTGGATGAACCGCTTAACATTAGGTAGATCCAATTGAGTTTTCTCTTCATGAAAATATTATCTTCAATTAGTTTGGAATGTGTCAATGTAAGTAGATTGACAACAGAATAGAAACCTTTTCCAGCTATGAAAGACAAACAATGCTTTGTGTGGGTTTTACTTTTACAGCTTCCGAAAAAGTCACTCCATACACACCCGTATTTAGATAAAATCTTTTGTCTCTAATGTGGTCTTGTATCAAACTACCATTAAAAACAGAACAGAACCGAACACACATGTTTCCTAACATGTCCTATTTCATCCTTGCAACAGAACACCAGATTTCTCTGCTCTTCGCAGGTAAGGTTTACGAAGAGAACAATTGTGCATTGAGTTGATCTCTGATCTTCGCAGGTAAGGCAAGCTACAAATGAGAATGCAAGAAGCCAAATTCAAGCAAATCAAAAGAAATGAACCATCATTAATCACATTTTGCAGATCGGAAGAAATACTAAACCAGGAGAAAATTTTGCTTTACACATCTCTTTCTTACTACCACACTAAATGATGCTCTCAATATCGTCCAGGCACATGCACACATGGCTCTGTTTCTTTGAAGGATGCAGGACGGAATTGTCAATAATGTTATTATTGTTAGACTACAAACATGAATAATTACAACAAATGTATCTACACAATTTCTCCTCGGCAAAGTCAATAACTTACATATTTTAGAAATATTTGCTCTTCATGTTGGTAGCAGTGCAACCATCAAAACTTCGGAAGGCCATACTATCATAATTATAACAACTGTAATTTAAAACCCCTATATTTTCATTCTACACAAAATGGCTCTCCCGCAAGAAAGTGGCGCAAATTACTCAGGCCACGGGTTTCAGAATTAAAAGAAAGAACCTTTTGTACAGACTTCACATGAAATAGCTGAGAGCCCTTTTTCTTCTTGATCCCCCTTCGCCATAGAGTTCATTCCATTGTAAAAGCTCAGTCATGTTCACAGACTCCGATGAAACACTTGCGCATACCTAAGTTCCTCAAGACATGAACAATAAATTAAATTGCAATAAAACCAAGAAGTAAAATCGAAAGTATTATATTATCTTTTTTGGCTTTACCCGCTCATGAGCATATTTAAAGTCATCCATGTTTAAAGGCCGTATATCATCACTGCCACTCAAAGCTGGAGCAGGTTTCCCTTCTGCTAGGGCAGCAGCACGTTCCTGTCATCAACTGATTGTATTAGATTATTGTAGATATGGTTCCATTCAGAAAGCACTCTGGTTTGCAGATTTATAACATTGAAGGGGACAAATGTAGATGGAACTACAAAAATTCAATTTTCATCTAGTGCTAGTTTATGCTTTTCTTTTTAAAAGTAGCAGATGGTTAAAATTAATATGCAATGCCTTCATATGCAAATAATAGATTGAAAAATAAAATTGATTTTCGCACTTAATATTCTACAATCTTTTTGAGAATTCTGGTGTTTGCAGACGTTAGTAACAATATCTTGCAGAAGTTAGTGTAAGATCTTGCCAGATGTCTTCCAAATCCATGATAATTTTACAGTAATTTTACAGTTACTACAAGATCTTGCCAGATGAATCCATGGTAATTTTATCAGAAGTCGCATGTTACTTTGAACAGGCAATACAGGAATGAATGCACATGCTAATCAATCATGATGATATGAAAACAGAGTGGTAGAAATCAAGTTTCCCGATGTAATTATAATCTCGTTATCAATCGACTGCATAAAACTCTTTCCATCAATCCCAAAGGGTTGAACTAGTGATTGAGGGATTGGGCTCCCAACCAAAAGGTCACAGGTTCAAAACCCTTTGGGGACACCTACCTATGATATGGAGTTTCAAAGCTCTAAGGTTATAGGCAGTTAGCCCCCAGTTTAGAACCCAAGGAACAAGGGAAAAGAGAGGGAGTTCTGGGTAGGGGCAGAACTATAAAGACCTATTTAAGGGGGGTTAATGGACTAATACAATACTTAAGGGGACCAAAGTAAAATTCAAGAAAATTAAGGGATACTATGTAATTGTTAGATACATTTTTCAAGAAAAAAATTGTTGAGGGGTCCAAAAACAAAAGCATATGCTTTACCTCGAACTAAATGTAAACCACTCAATAAACAAATGAGAGAAACATACCTTTTTTTCTTTTTCCAATATCTCTTTAATTGGACGATGTGCAGCGGTTACACAAAGATTCTGTGATACAGTCCAAGGAAACATGAAGACATAAAAACAGTTACTACAGAAACTCAACAGCAAAAATACGATCACATAATAAAGAGTGTATCGAATAAACCTTGAGGTCACTTCCAGAATATCCATCAGTCATACTTGCAACTGCATCAAAATCAACATCAGGAGACAAATCCTCTTTTGCCAAAATAACTTTTAGTATCTTCGCTCTATTTGGAGAATCTGGCAAATTTACCATCAATCTACGGAGAAACAACAAATCACCAGAACACTATTATCAAAATT
Organism: Dimocarpus longan; assembly: GCA_022984855.1. Classification (NCBI taxonomy): domain Eukaryota; kingdom Viridiplantae; phylum Streptophyta; class Magnoliopsida; order Sapindales; family Sapindaceae; genus Dimocarpus; species Dimocarpus longan. The sequence goes on from CM041024.1 coordinate 11,619,987, forward strand.
TATTTGTATGTCAAAATAAAATAAACCAGGGCATTCTTCAAAAAATAAATAAATAAATAACCAGGGCAAGACATCAGAGCATGCTTTGCAGCTGTAAATCTGTAGCTGTGTGTAATGGGGCCTTTTTCAAGTAATACTTTACCTACGTGGAAGCCTTCTAATGACAGCCTCATCAAGGTCAAAGGGCCTATTTGTGGCTGCAAGCACCAGTACTCGTTCTGTGTCCTTTGTTCGTAGGCCATCCCAGTTCACCATAAATTCATTTTTCATCTTACGCATCGCCTCATGCTCCCCAGGGTTTTCCCTCCGACCCAACATGCTGTCAACCTAAAAGATGTAGAACAAAAAACGGGTGTAAAAAATGCAGTGAATCTATATATGATATAAACCCAACTTCAAAGTACAAAAAAATTGCCGTGAGAAACTTACCTCATCAACAAATACAACACTAGGGGCAATTTTACTGGCTAGCGAGAAGACAGCTTTCACATACTTCTCACCCTCACCAAACCACTGCGGTAAAAGATAAAATTTACAAGATTTACATAATGACAAAAAATCAATGTGAAATTAACTGTTATAGAAGGTTCTGACAATCTTTGACCTTAGATGTGATACTTGACATGGAGATGTTGATGAAGTTTGCACCTGCTTCAGTTGCAACAGCCTTTGCAAGCATGGTCTTCCCAGTTCCAGGAGGTCCAAACAAAAGTATCCCCTTGCAAGGCTTCACCAAGAAAATTGCAGTGAGATTACCTAAAAAACATTTTAGAACTACAACCTGAATTGCAGATTATTTTTATAAATTGATTTATTTTTTTTTTTTTTTTTGGAAAGAAAAATTGATTTGATGATGGGTGGTTGCACAAGTCAGAAACTGACACAAGCATGAGTATTGGTTACAGCAACATATATTCAATAACAAAATAGGAATGCAATCAAAAAACAGAGCAGAATATAGCTTCATCTAAGAAGGATATAAATGTTATTGGATTACACAAAATGTGTTTTATATTATATTTAAAAAGCATCAAGTAATAAATGAACTCGTATGGCTTACTATGTTTGCTCAGAAATGAGCAGGCACATTATTGCCCAAAACCTATAGCCACTCCAAAAATAAAGATCTGGAAATTTAAAGTTTGAATGTATCAAGCATATTTACTTCCGTGTACCACCATCCATTCCATTCTACCAAGAAGCACTTCAACCTGTTAGAAGAAAATTTTCTAGAGATGCATGCATTAACTTATTATGTGTAGTAGTGTTATTTAATCTAAACCAAACATACATTGAAATTGAAAACTAGCAATTTAACATTTGATAGGAAATCGGTCAATAATAAAGAAAGAGAACACTGTTGGGTAGTTTAGCTTTAATAGACTGCAATACTGAGGTTAATGGCCTTTATCTGCAACAATCCAGAGTAAGATTACAGCATTAATGAGGTTAATGGCCTTTATCTGCAACAATCCAGAGTAAGATTGCAGCGTATTTTTCAAACAAATAAACTCTTGTATGATCCTTCAAATCAGTTACCAACACCATAGTTGGAAAATACTAAGAAGGGTTCCATAATATAGTCTGTCAGAGGTACCTAAAAGAGCAGAGACAACAGAGATACTTGCCAATAAGAGCTAAAAGTGCATCACCACCTCAAAAAGCATCAGATTATCAATACTTAAATGGATCAGCTCCAAAAACATAAAGAAATGTGATAACCTTGGTCAGTTGCCCCTTGCAGAATAGTTCAGGCCTCTGTAAAGGAAGCATCACCAACTCCTTCAATGTATCCTTGACATTTTCGAGAGCTCCAATATCATCAAATGTAACTCCAATATCACTGGGTGGAATAACATCAGCTAAAAGCCTTTTCTCAAATTCATTTTCGGTTACAACATCCTGTTTTGACCAAAACAGTCAGCTACAAAATTAAACATCATTTCTTTCAAAGAAAAGTGAGAAAAAGTATAACGTTGCTTAAAGAATGTTCAAAAATATTTATACAGCCTGAGAGATTAACATCGATTCATGAGAAAATACAATAATCACCTTAAGCGACTTCTTCAAGCTTCTAGATTCATTCTGGATAGCCTGTAGGATTCCAATTCCATACTGGATGCTGCCAGAATTGCAACATCGCATTACAACTGTGTAATTTCCATCCGAAAGCCAATAATTCAGCCGACAATTGTTGAGATAAATTTTTTAAGATGAGCTATTAGTTACCTCTCACTAGATAAAACAAGCCTTGCATCAGGATCAGCTTCAGGGTTCTGAATTAGATGGTAGCTTAAAGCCCATCCAATTACCTTTTCAGCACCTGTATTAAAAATGTCAAAATTTTGCAGGTAAAAACAAGAATATGAAGTTCATAAAATAATTCTTACACTCAATATATATTAAAGTAGACATACTTTCATTTGTAAGTGATTGGTCCTTGATACACAATGTCTCAAGTCCCTCACATTCCATCCCACCCTGAGCCAGAACCTATAATGAAAAGTATAAATTATAAAATAATTAATTATTTTCTCAAAATATCATATTCAACTGTACATCAGTTCGCTATTTATGCATGAAGTATCATGAAGCACAGTGCTGAAGAACTTTGTAAGACTGACCATCACAAAAATGTTAATTAGTCCTAACTTTTCTGAAGACACAAACTATGACAAAAACAGAATCAAATTTCATTCTAATTATTTCTATCGGTAATACTTGCAAAAACCAATCAAGATGGGAAAAAGAGAGTTGAGTTGGAGACAGAACAAAAGGACAAACAGCATTTAAGCCACAAATGAATTTTCCCAAAACAAAAAGGAAAAAGTGTCCAGAACTTTAGGGCTCTTTAAGCAGTGAAGTCCTTACTTTGCCGTATTTCTGTTGTCAAAACATCGGCAGTTACAAAGCAATTTAGGCATGACATGATAGACCATGTAAGTACCCGAACACTGGACATCATACATGCAAGTGACCATTTCTTCCACCATCACTATTGCAACTGAAAACAAGCAAATGAGTACTGACAACTATTATCCTCATCAACGACTTGTTTGTAGTAAGATTACAGCAGCCTTAATGAGAATGCTCCAGCACCAAACAACTTTCCTTAGGAAATAACTTTACCAAGACTAGAATTATTGAACTTCAACTATCTTAACCAACTCAACCTGAAATTAAAGTCATCAAAACTCGCAGCATATCCCAACTTTTCACACAAATTCTAAATATGTGCACCCACCAGTTCTAACTCCATTCTTACACTGTTTCAAGCAGTGATCAAATCTGATGTACAAAGTAAATGACTACAGTTGGTAAAAGCTGGTAACATTTTATGTCCTCCAACTCCAAGTGATCAGTATATATTATATAACCAAGCAGGAACTTCTTACTTGGGTTTCTGATTGGTTTCTATCTTTTTAACTAACCACTACTCTTCTTTTTTTGTTTTTTTTTTTTTTGACATTAACCAACCATTACTCTTTTCCTTTCACTTTTTCTAATATTCGTACGTAGTACCAACTAATTAATTCAAGCAAAACAACTTATGATCTTACTACATATTCCTCAAGATCAAAACATTAAAATTGAAATGGGATCAAGTGTTTTCATGTTTTACTACAGTGCTCAATCTGTCTTCATTCCCAATTGAAGAACAAAACAGAAAAATGGAATTATCAGATTTTGTTACTAGCCCAACTTCAAGTGTTATTACAGAAGTTTTTGTCTAAGGCTTAGTTAAAGCTAGTTTGGAATTGTTATACCTTTAAGTAACTCTGAAAAATGGTCAAGCAAAATTAACTACAAAAATGCAAGACAATGTACAATTGGAAGCATAGCTGCTTATCTAACTATAAAATTTCCTAAATGCGCCAGCAGCAGCGTCCAATTTCCACTGCATTGACACAAGCTCTAAGCAAATATCAGAACCTCAGTTTATTTTCTGGCACAATTTTTTATCTCAGGTAACATTAATGCAGCGGACGATCATATCAGTGAGTAGCCAAACCCAATAGTTGGTTCCATCGCAAGACAAATGTCCTAGTCATTACATACAAAAACAGCACTATTACGTGTTAAGTTTCGATTATTTAAGTTGAAATGCCTATTGGACCCAAAATTCAATGTAATCCAATCTACAGTGTTGATGGTCCAATAATTGAAGTACACAGGAAAAGAACTCACTGTACGCAGTTGATTTAGATTTCCTTTCATTTTCAGGGTTTCAGCATCTCGATCCAACTGATGCTTCCAAGAAACAAGAAGTGCCTCATCCTACAGTGGTTACAAGCTTTCATAAAATATTGTGAAAAGGACTGCATAAACTAATAATCATTAACAAAGTTCATAATCCAATATCTAGTGTACATACCTGTGGCATGTGAATGGTTACTTTATTAGGAAAAAGCTTAGTCATAAGTTTTGTAGCCTTGGGAACTTCCTTACCCCGGTCATGCAGTCTTCCAAAACTATCCTGAAAAATATCAAGGAAAGCCACAGCATGCCTTCAGAAATTAACATCAGAAAATTCTCACAATTTTCATTTGGCATTTCATAATGTCACGAGAAGCATATATATAAAAAAATGATAGGTTAGTATGAAAACAAGCAATCCACTAAAAAGACCTTACAACTCAAAGAGAAGAAACCTATATTATTACTAAAGAGACCTTACAACTCAAAGAAGAGAAACCTATATCATCACAAGAATAAGTTTATTAATTATAACTATAACACCATGTACAGCCCCTCCCTAAAATATTGATAAAGACCAACCCAAAACACAAGGTAACACAAAAATTACACCACCAGATAGAGAAATGAAGAAGAGAGGGATGTAAAGCAGAAAACTTAGTGGTAGCTAGCAAGTTAGATCAGCGACCAGAAATCAGAATGTGGTTATCATAGAACCAATGTTCGTAAATACGTAGTACGGTACGGTACGGACACCCCGAATTGGTACGGTACGGTACGGTCGGTACGCATTATACGGGCGAATTATACAGCCAGTACGGCAAATATTAAAAAAAAAAAAAAACAATATATCATGAATTTATAGAGCAACAATATGTTTAAATATCTAATCAAGCCAAAAATAATATAAAAGTCATAAAAACAAAAGATAATATAAAAGCCAAAAATAATATCACAACCACAAATCCCAACCACAGTTCACAAATCACAATCTCAAGTCTTCAAAAACAGAGTCTGAAAGTAAGATACTGCCAACCTATTCCAAACAAGCCTAGAATTAACAATTAAAGAGAAAAGAGCACAGTTAGAGAACACCAGATCAAACTCTGTTGAAGAAAGACAACAGTTCAACGGCCAAAAAAAATACCCGCCGAAAAAAAGAGGAAGAGAGCCACATGCAATGTCCAGCGTCACCGAAAATGGACATAGATCAATGCCGGTGATGACAAAGGCTGGAATGGAGGGATCTCGCCGGAGCTGGACGACTTCAACTGCGAAAATGGAGGCTCTTTTGGCATCGGTGAGTGGGAATGTCGCCGGAAATGGAAGTTGTGGCGTCGGAAATAGAGGTTCTTCACGCCGGTGAACCGATTGTGGGAGGGAGGCAGCCGATCGAGGAAGAAATGGATGAAAACTGGGGTAAGCAGGCGTCGGTGAGTGGGAAAGTCGTCGGAAATGGAGGTTTCGTCGCCGGAAATGGAAGTTGTGGCGTCGGAAACAGGGGATCTTCAAACTGGTGAACCGGTTGTGGGAGGGAGACAGCAGATCGGGGAAGAAAATGTGTGAAAACTAGGGTAAACAGCCTGATAAACCCTTTTTGAGTGGACTGTTTTGCCCTTATGCAGATACGCCCGTATATTGCAATATACGGGCGTATCAGTACGGTACGGCCGTATACGGCCGTACCAGTACGCATTATACGGGTCAAAACAGATACGGGCGAAATACGCCCTTATCTATACGCCCCACCTCTGATACGGCCGTATCAGCGTATATACGGCCTGATACGGCCGTATTTACAAACACTGCATAGAACAGAATACAAGTATAGCTGACAGATAACCATAAAATGAGAAACGGAAGGCATCGAATAGTTGTTAGAAGACAGAAAGGTAGAAAAAGTGTAATGTGAATTAATTACTAAAGGGTATTGAAGAACGCAAGGTGGGCCACATTAGGGCAGCTAAATCCACTCCACTAAATCCAAGTAGGCAGACATTTCTGGCATTGACCCAGCCCTATTTAATTCAATCCACCAGGTGCAGTGACCAGGCTGTACAAAAATTTTCAAATGTACGAGAAATACAACTCATATAGCTATAATTGTCAAAAAGGAAAGAAAGGATGGAGGATCAGTGATTAGGTATAATATTTTTATTATTATTACTATTATTTGTGTCTGATTTGAAGATTGAGATATCAAGGCTTTCTTAACTGTAGTGAAACACTATTAAAGAACTTGAACTCAATTCATAAAGGCAAGCAACAACAGCATCCACACACAATGTCTTTCAAATATTTAATAATTCAAGACTTAAGTTGATATACATCCATTTTCTTTTTTTTTTCTTTATGGTGGGGGAGAGGGTTAAATTCAGAGAAAACTACTCATGCTCTTATGTTTTAGAACAAGAGCGAAACTTGAATTCTTAACCTATTAGAATCAAGGGAAGCGCTTAATCCTACAAAGGGGTGGAGTGCAGTTGATATACATCCACTATTTATTTCACAAATTCAACAGTAAATTGAAGAACAATGAAGCCAAAAATTGCAATACTACTCCTAGAAAAGACCAAAATTATGATAAAATGATTTAATATTTCAAGCCACCGTGTCTTGTATGAAAATGACTCAACTGGATAGAGGTCAGGAGAAGATGGAGGAAGAATTGCATACAAGCAAACAACATGAGCATGAAGAGAAAAATTAAAGTGGTTGAATTCCTCCAGAAAGATCTAAGCATGAAAATAATGGAGACATGCAGTACACAATGTTTATCTCGGAAGTATTGTCCAAACACTTGTCACTACAATTAAAAAAATTACTTAAGCTTTCATGTACACAGCAAATGCCGGCAGGCTCGCAGCTCCTTTCTCCACAGAGTGAAATCAAGAAGATAAGCAATCATAATGCAGTAACATTAAACTAAAAACGTATTATTTAAAAGTCATAACAATTACCGGAAACGCCAAGTCAAGCAGAGCAGTCTGATTGCTGCCAAATTTTGTGAAAAGTAGCCCGCCAGGATGTGACTGCAAGAAGAAAATGTTATGGCATGAGAAACTCAATTATCTTTTAGCTGTAAGAAAGCCCAAAGTCTCAATCTCTGGGTGAGGTTACAATTTTGATGTTTTACAGTACTGCAAGCTCAAGTTACAGAGACTACACAAAAGACTTTCCAAACCTACTAAACTAAGATAACATTTGCAACTACTTATCATAATTTTATTTTATATCTTGATTATTTTTGTTTCTACTTCATCCAAACTTGGAGTCAGTTCATATACTCTTTCTCAATTTGCTACATGCAGGAAAGCTTTTCTTCCCATGTTAAAACTTCAATCTTCTTCCCATGTTAAAACCTAACTCTTAACTTCCTCTTTGATCAATTTGCAGATGGTCTTATGCTCCCCTTTTCTGTCCAAAAGTTTACATCTAACATATTTTCAGAACACAATCATAATGTTGCTTTTTGAAAAGGAGAAATTCTTCAAATTGAAAATTAGGAAAGAATTATACGACCATGGTACTTGATATGTTGATATGAAAGGACACCATTTGCAGTCAATTAATGTATGATTAGCTTCAGCTGTAAAACTGCAAGTAAGAGCATATGTTTGCAGGAAACTAAGGAAACGGCCCTACAGAGTGATCTTTTTACGACTTCTCCATAAATTTGCATAAAACACTACAGTACATTAAAAACTGAAGATGTAGCCATTCCTTCTTTTATATATCCATTTACATTAACCAAGAAGCAAAACGTATTGAGTCATTCAGTTCACTCCTAAAGATAACCAAGAAGCAAAACGTATTGAGTCATTCAGTTCACTCCTAAAGATACTTTCTCCAATACCATCGTCATATCCTCATTCAGTTCACTCCAAAAGATACTTTCTCCAATACCATCATCACATGACATGCGCACTACCAACACAGAGTATGCACAAAATACAGACATCCACAAATGCAGACATGAAATAACTAAGTGAGTAACCTGTTCTATAAATTCTCTAATTTAGTTAAATGTTTTGACTTCTTTCTATCCACAATTTAAGCATGAAACTGAGTCAGAACACTCATAAAGGATAATGCCTTACAAGGGTCCTGCCATGATTAAGTCCATGACATCAATCAATCATTACCTTCTCTTTGCGATTATCAGTATGAGTATGTGAACCAATTACAATCACTTTGTCAGGAAGCTGTTCAAGTCTGCTCTTAAATAAGGCATATGATTCTTGATTGCCTGCAATTGACTTCTCAGCATCTTTCATAAACAAAATGAAAGGAGAACTTCGGCTCTCACTGGATACAACCTGAAAGTAAACCCAAATGCAAAATACAGGAACTAATAGATTAGAAGTAAATCACAAATATAAACATATATGAACTCACTTCTCTAGTAAAGTAATACTACCTCAAAGAGAGTGTTAATAAGTAACTTGTCCAAGTCTTCCGTGCCCGTGCTCTCCAAACGAAGATCGGTAACTAGAGAAGGAAAGAGAGAAAGCTCAATAAAGGCAAAAGGCTGAAAATTAAAGGATACTGACAGCAGAATCTGATATTACCATTGCAGAAGAACCCATGACCCGTTTCACAGAGACCACCAAGGTCAACACCATCAGGGATAGGTTTATCAAATTTTACACCAATTTTTGACAAAGGATTCTCCTCAAAAATCAATTCAACCTTTCCCCGAATTCCATAGGATGGGCCCCTACATATTAAATTGAAAAGGCATAAATAACAGAAAAATCAAACGTGAACAAGAAGTTGCAAAAGGTAGCAGCAGAAAGAGAAATAAATCTGAGAAATTTGAGACTAGATGTCCTATTGGCCATATATAACAAGAAAAAATCAATAGATATAGTCTTAACACTGCAGTGCAAAATGCCTAGCACATTATGTTCATCCTTAACAACTAACCACATCCATTGGCAACAAGAATTCAGGCCCCATTTCAATCAGTAGAGAACATTATTTCAGAATAAGTTCTCCATGAATTTCCTCTTTAAGTTGCATAACTAAACAATGTTACACATCACTAGTATAGCATCTCAAAAGAGAACATTATATTAGAAACCCAGTTCTTTATCAAACTGGTCAATCATCCCCAGTTCTCATGAATTAAATAGAAGTTTGTCAAGACATCGCACATCCTCAAGTGATCAAACCTTAAACAGCCTCAAAATGGCCACAAGTAGATATCTCCAACACATCAATCTTGAAGAGAACTCAACCCTGATTCTTAGTCTTCCGACAAACAGTAATGTCGTCCTTGAATATTGTTCAATGAAGAATTAGTTTAACTGCCCAAAAGGGGCAATACAAAAATACAGGTACGATTATATTACTACACAGACAAGGAATATATATTATACAAAACTTTCTGCTTTAAATACCACTAAGACCAAGTATTGTCATCTATATGGAACCTTAATGACCTACAATCTCCGTCTTATTTCAAAAGCGGGGAGAAATTACCACATTATTCAATTATTTGATAATTATTTTTGCAATTAAAACCGATGGGATATACTGAGCAAAAATGCATACAGCCATACGACGAGTGTTGAGATCAAGATGTAGCACAAAATAGAATAACTACTGCCATTAATAGCAGGACCCATTATATAAAAACAGACAAAAATCATCTAGAACTAGAAGTAAACTACATATTAAGAAGGGGATGGTAGCCCCAGCCCCAGGTAAATGTCAGCATGTATTGCACCTTGTAGGAGATGCTGTAGAATACAAGGTACCAGAAGTTGAACCTATGAATCTTACTCGGTCACCTGCATGTTTCAAATTCTTAGAGTTATCACCAAATCCAAGATAACTTGGTCAGTTCAACATAAATGAATACTGAAAAACGAAGTATGAAAGGGTTCTCTACCAAAAATGCAAAGGGGCGTAAGGCATTACCATTTTTCCATTCCAATGGCCTACCTATTTTAAACATGTGATTCTTAGATGTGCCAGAAGAAGTAGGCACAGCATCAGTTTCTATCTTTGTTTGAGATTCAGGGCCAATTGAGGGAGGGTTTGAAGAACTAGGTCTGTCTGCTTCACTAGCTGATAAATTCACATTCTTAACCAAATCAGTGGACACAGGGCCCCGTTTAACACTGCTAATCAATTTTTCCGTACCCAATCCATCCTTTAGCAGCTCAGCTTCCTTAGAAGATAAACCCTATTACACATTTAAAATCAAATGATTCACCCACTTATCAGCCTTTTGTCATTCTTCAAGGGTAAAGCAGTGCAGCAACAAAGAAATACACTTTGATGATCATAGAAAAGAAAAAACAATAGGTAGTAATTTTTTTTTTTTTTGGTATTAAAATGTCAGATTAATCATAGACAGACCAACTTATTAGAATTAAGTAGGTGACTTTTATCTTACTCCCAAAACTGAATGACTATCAAATATGAGTAATTTAGCCTCAAAGTACTGAGCAAGTGCCCTTGCCAACATCTCCTGGTAAATCTCAGACCCTGAAAAGAAATTCACCCAAAGAAACTTAAATGTGAATTCAAAATTCATTTAGGTAAAAAGATAAGACCAATTAAACATATGTATTTAGGCTTACAATAATAAAATATTTACGCACCAGCAGGGCCAGAAAGCAAAATCCGTGGATTCACAGTGGTCAGCTCTGATGTGTACTTCACATGTTCTTTGTGCTTCAAGTGCATATATGAAGCTGCAACCAGCACATGTTTTGTATTCTCGCTACAAGAGAACAAAAAAAGCCCACAAATTACTAACATGTCTTTAAAATAGACAAAAACATGCAATACATAACCTCAAAGTCAGAGATAAAATAACATTATTTCTAACTTATAAGTAAACAAAAAAATAAATATGCAATACATACACTCCTAAAAACTCGCTCAAATGAGAGACAAGCACAAAGGTGAGGGCGCGGGGAGGAGGCGGTGCGGGTGTGGGTGTGGGGGTGGTGGTGTGTTTTGTTGGGCACGTAGCCAAATAATTAAACATATAAGTTTTCAAAGGCTAATGTAAATATTGATTGCGCATATAAATATATAATTGAAAGGGAAAACACGAATTTACAAATAACAGATTTCTGGCACCCATCCTACAAAGCCTTTTAATATGGCAACACCAAGTTACTGCAGGTTATGTAAAAATAAATGCCTAACCAAGAATGTATACTGGTGCATGAAGGTCACCATCCAGATTTCCATTAATAGATGCTAGATTGTAATCTGACATGCATTGATTAAGGCATCATTCACAAGCCCTAATTACTTGGTTCTTCTCCATCATTTTGCTTTCCTTGCTCACTGACTCTGAGGCAGATCAAGACCTTGACAGCAAACATTCACAAACATCTTGATTCGAACCATGTATCAAACGTTCCTCTAATCTACATAGCCTAATTTGGAAACATAATTTCCTTAAGATCACAGACATCACTTTCAAAATATATCTCAAGGCCATACTGCTTAATAGAAATAAGATGTTTTCTCTATTCCACCACAATATATTTAGGTACTCAAAAATTATTCTCGTATATAAAAATAAAGCTACACATAAAGACATAACTACACATTGGATGATGGATATCTAGATTAAGTATATAGTTACAAGATCTACCGCCACAAAGCTACAAACACCACCCTCCCCCATCCCCCCCCTCCCCCCCGCTTCCCTCTTTTTTTTAAATATCTTCGATCCTAAACCATGAACCAGCGTAAGTTTCAACACATAAAGTGAAATCAAATAAAACAGTCAATCCTACTGAAAATATTCATGACCAGCCAGTAGCTCAAATCAGGCACAGCAGCATGAAAAACAGAGTGAGTCATCAAATGTGGAATTACTCTGAAACGCTGAGATGTCTGAACACGCAAAGATCAGAGGAACTCTAAACATGCAGAATGTGAACACATAAAATTAACAAAAGCAGAATATGCCAGAAGTAAGTAATAATACCTTAGATAATACGGGAAGTTTTCAAATGAAACTTGCAAGGTTTTACCATCCACAATTCCAGCATGAATCTCTTCTCTGAATAATGCGCATCGTAGAGGCATACCCAATGTTGATGATGGAAGCAAATCCCTTCTCCACTCGTTTCTTTCGTCCAATACCTGTTTACAGATACTTTTGCTCAATTTCAGATTACAACTACTTGATGGAGCTAACATCCTCAAGAAAGGCCTTAGCAAATCATTCACCCCAGAGAATTTTACATTGCCTGCCTCTATGCCAGCATCCTGGTTGCTTTCAAGAGAACCATTCTTGCCGATCGCTCCAACATCCACTGCTTTATCACTCTCTACATTTGCAGTTGAATTGCCTTCCAAGCCATCAAGATCAACCTCTGTACCGTCCTGATCAACAGGGGGGGTCGGCAACTCGGTATGAATTTTATTGGTGGATTGGGCTGAAGATTTCCAACGAGATAAATCTTGCCTCAGACTAGAAAGAGATGCCAAAATGGAGGCCCCAGCCACAGCTGAAGCATCTCCCGTCCTTCTCTCAAATTGCAGAAATTTTCCACCACTACTATGAAACTCTGCACCTTTAATGGAAACCTCAGTCAGGAGTTGCTGAAATATCTATGTTGAGAACAATTAAGGAAATCACCTGCATAAGCATAGATAAAAATGCACAGAATACAGGATAGACCAATAGCAGAACAAAACAAAGATGCACTAGAAAATTTCTGACAACAAGAGAACTGGCCAAATGTAGCCCTCACATGAAAGATAAGGATACAAAAGCATGATTCCCAAGAGAACCAAACACAATCTCATCACCAGACTTAAGCTCACGGCTTGTACTCTTCTTCACAACTGTCCCATTTACTTGCACTGTACCTTTGCTCCCTGTGCTTTCTAGCACAGCCACTGCACTGCCTTCGCTCTGATCATGTCCACAAATAATGAGTACTCATACTGCATATACATATTTAAGGAGTTTATCCCAACAAATAAAATAAAAGCAATAGTTGCCAGTCACGTAAACAAAAGATGACCAATATACTAAATCCAATGGCATCTAACTACACTACTCCAAAAGTCCAGTCACCAGACTGGGAAACGGACTCTATATCATTATAGTATGTGACTTCAACAGACACAGACTTGTTTAGTTCTCTTCTCTACCAATCCACCGAAAACCAAAACGGTGAAATAATAAATTTAGAGTTGGACAATACCTGTGTATGCTTAATTTTGCATAGAACTGCACTAATAGTCTGGTCCTTTAATTGAAAATCGCAGTGTTTGGTTGATCCAATTGTGAAATTTGGTGAGCGGATAGATACATTATCATTCTGCAGTAGAACAAATAAATATTCAATGATACCCTAAACTCAAAAATGAAACCAAAACAAAAACCGATCTATCTCTACTTGAACCAATTGTGGATTAGACACGCAGCAGCTGCAATATAGTTCTACCTAAAACATAAAAAATAACAAACAAAAGTCACTTCCAATTCACACATATACATTGAAGAGTTGAAATTACCTGAGCAGACTGTGATAGAAGCCTGCACCAAGGCGTAGAGGTCTCGAATTGCTTCTGATATAAACTCCATGGCGAGAAGGAACTCCTCGGCTTCTCCATCACATTTGGCGCGGACCCTTCCAAACCAACAACCAACTTCAAATTTCACATTCTAGTCGAAATACCAGTGAAATAAAAAATAAAAACAAAAACAAAAACGGACAGTCTTCTTTTTTAATGGAGTTGAAAACGACTACCATCGGCGATCGGTGCCGCTACGGCCACAGCAGACGTGGCCCCAGTCTTTGGACCACTCACACCGTCACCAGCGATCGGAGCTTCACCGGTCCCGCATTCTCCGGGATCGGTCGCCGCCGGAGTGCAAGCTTCCTTCGGATTCTCAGTCGCCGGCATAGGTTTCTCCGCCGCTCCGCCATTTTCAACCTTGAATTACACAAATTCCAAACTCAAATCGCCTCAATTTCACGAAAACACGAACATTCAACGCACTAACCAAAAAAAAAAAAAGCAAAAAAGGTGAAAATGACACCTTCGGACGCTTCGGCGACGGCGGCTTGTCTTCAGAAGAGGAAGATCTCTTGCTATTATTACCAGAGAGAGATCCACTTCGTCTCGTTGAAACCATGACTCTCCTGGTTCGGCTTTTTTTTTTTTTTTTTTGCGTTTTATTTCTCTGTTGAATACTTAGAGAGAAGAATAGGAGAATGGGGATTATATTATTAGTGTCATTTAAAATGTCCGAGGACGGGTTGGTGCACGCAAATTTGATGCCTCCGTATTGGAGCATGATATAAGGGAGTGGCCTCAGCTGACCGGCGTAGGATAGGTTGTGGTGCAGGTTAGCAAAAATATTTTTTTGTTTGCTTCCTAGAATGCGCCGGGGTACGGGGTTGCGTTACTTTACCACTGTGTTAGTGTTTACAGTTGTTGAGGTGAGAACTTCAACGCCAATAGAGTTTCTCCATTTATTAGATGCTCTTCTGCTCTATCAGACTGTCACTCTCGGGCCTCGCTTCTATTCTCTAATTTGAATCACATCACTCTCACACAAAATTACGGGGCGTGTTCAATAAAAGGATAGTCTTGCTTTCCCCTCTGCCTCGTATAATAATCAAAATCCGCTGTTAATTTAAAAAATCATTAATAGTCCCTTAATATTTAATTAAATATATAAAATATTTTTTATAATTTAAAAATATCCAAAAACCTCTCATAGTTTAAAAAAATATAAATAAAACTTATTAATCTTTTTCATCATTGTAAATATCAAAATCACAAAAAAAGTACAATAGGATTTTTATAAACTACAAATGAATAATTAGTGATTATATCAAATAACAACGATAAAACTAAGATTATCTCGTTCAATAAATTCCATTGGAATGATTTTAAAATTCTTGATATATTCAATTAGATTTTTTAAAAATCTATAAAGTTTTGTATTTTAGGGTGTATTTAATTTAAACTTTATTAGAATTTAATGGATTTTTTAAAGTGATAGGTTTTAGTAAAATGTCATGATTTAATCGACTCCACATAGATGTTTATTATATCATTTTATAAAATCTAATGAAATATGTAGTACAATGATAAGATTTGTTATAAATTTTTGTTATTCATAAACCCCGCATTAAAATCCATTCAAATGCAATTAATTCCATCGTATGAGTAAAATTGGTAAAATCAATGAGTTTTTAATATACTTTGATTTCAATAAATTTCATATAAATCTAAATTAATACATCTAAATTTAAATGAATTTTACACGATATTAATGCTAGGTTTCCCAAAAATTTTGTTCAAATTCATACCTAAATGATGTAGCATGTGACTTGTTAATATCCTATTAATTATCACATCATCTCTTGACAACTCATATGTTATATCATTTGCGCATGAATTTAAACAAAAAATTTTTGAATCCTAGCATTATTCTTTATACAAATAGAAATTTAATTATATTTATATTTAAATGGATTTAAATAATAAATTCTAGATTGAATTCACCCTCCTATATTTGTATAAATTGTATTGAAATTTAGTGATGGTGTATTTCATCCAAAGTTTATTTGAATTATATTGTTTATTTTAATAGATAAATCTATGGACTATTAGAATTTTATATGAAATTTAATAGAATATGTACGAGATTTGTTATAGACTTTTTTTTTGTTTATCAATTTCACTTTAAAATCTATCAAAATTCATTGAATTCTACCATTTGTGTAAAGTCAATTAATGACTCTTTAAATACACATAGATCTCAATGAAATTCATACAAAAATAAATGAATTAAAAAAAAAAAACTACGTTTTAGTGGATTTTATATAAATTTGAATTGAACATATATAAATTTTAATGATTTCAAACGAATTCGGATTGAATACACCAAAATTTCAATAAAATCATATAAATCTAAACTAAATACACCAAAACTTTTAAAATATCATAAATTCCAATGAACTATAGATCAAATACACTTCCTATATATACTCAATTCAGATTTTGTGTAGATTCCAATGAAATTTAGATATATACAATTCAAATGTTTAAAAGTTCCAACCAATTTAGACATATTAATATATTAAAAAAAAACATATTAAAAAAATTATTAACTTTACCAATTTTACTTTACTAATAAAATTTGATGGATTTTAGAGTGAAATTTATGAATAAAACAATCTATAACAAGTCTTGCTTTATTCTAGTATATTTTATAAAGAATTCTAACAAAATTTAAATGAAATTTACAAAATCTATGAATTCCATCAAAATCTATTATTATTATTATTATAGATTTCGATGAAATCCATGGATTTTGTATATTTTATATTAGATTTGATTGAAATTTTTTATGAAATCCAATGAAATCATAGAGAATTATTTGCTTATCTTACTGGTTTGGTAATCTTACCCATCAACTATAACTATTGGATTGAATTTAATAATCACTCTTATAACCAATATAATTATTGTAATTTATGAGTAAGGTTACTCAATCATCGAGGTAGTCAAACCCTTTAAAAAATATGGCAAGATTTTTAATAGATTTTTTTATTAATAAATTTGTCTTTCAATTCCATAAAAATCCATTGAATTTCATCACTAATAGAAAATCTACAAAGTCAATTAATATTTTAATGCACTTAAATTTGTTTGGATTTTTCAAAAGTCTGAATTAAATAAACCTAAATTTATATAGATTTCAATAGAATTCAAACAAATCAAAATTGAAAATATCTATTTTTTATGGAATCTTAAGAAATATTAATTAAATACACCTAAAGTTTGATGGATTTTTAAAATTCTTCAAATTCCGATGAAATCTCGAATGAAATACACCCTCGTAATTTTTGAAATAAATATATATTTTAAACAAGGAATCGTAAAAAGTTAAGGCATATATTTTAGAGATTGGACGCCTTCCATTTAGTAAGTTATTGAATGTTCAATCTCACCAAATGCATTTTAAAGATTTTGAGGGTAATTATCCCTTTATTATTTGAGCAATTGTCATTGGCATACGAGAGTAGTTATTCGAAACATATAATTAATGTTTAATCTCAGTATATCTCAATAGTTGTTTAACCCATGCAAGTGATATAGTTAATTAATATTTCATTGGAATTTAAAGGATTTTAAGGGTCTAAATATATTCAATTATTTTGAGAAGTCGATCAAAACTTAAGTTTATTTAATCTAGATTTGTATAAATTTTATTGAATTTCATATAAATCTATATGTATTTAATTCGGATTTACTTCGATTCACTAAAATTCACACAAATTTGGAGGTATTCAATTCTAACCTTTAAAAAGTCAAAGCAATTGACTTTGCAGATTTTATACAAGTAATGAACTCAATGAATTTTGATAGATTTAAAGATAAAATTTGTGAATAAAAAAATGTATCACAAATCTTGTTTTATTTCCGAGGATTTTATTGGATTTCATAAAAACATATATATATATAATAAATTTATATGTGATATATAAAGTAAATGGATTTCTTCAAAATCTATCATTAAGAACAAATATATGATGAACTCCTAAATTTCAGATTGAATACACTCTCCTTAGTATTCGTTTTCAGGTGAAAAGTTAATAATATTCTTCATATCTATTAAATGAAGCATCATTGTGCATGTATTTACGATAAAACAATATTGGTTATTTACTTATATATAATCAGAATAACTTAGAATTGAAGTGATTTAAAATCGAATTGGTTTCGAATCAAATTGATGTATTAGAATCAGAATAAATTGTTTACTTTAATTGTAAAAATAAATATCATAATCAGTAGCATTTTCATTGAAATGTTTATTTGAATTTAAAATAGATTAATTATAAGTTACAAAATTACCATTGATTAAAACTATGTACTCCATGAGCCATTTTTTCTCAAATATATATATATATATAATCATTGAGATTTTGTTAATTGCAAAAGGGGTGTTGTGTATCTTTTTACAAATTATGTTTAAAATGTAATATCATATTTTTATCATGTTCTACTATATAACTCGTCATAACATACTAAAAAACAAAAACTTTATTAACAATATTATTGTAAGCATATAGTGCATCCATATTGTATATCAAGTCATGATTATATATATATATAAATGATTTATTCATCTTAGATCAAAGTCCAACTTGTTATAATTTCAACTTTATATATGTCTAACATCAACTATATATATGTATAAGAGGTAAGAAAGACTTTTAATAAAAGAATTGTAGTTTCACAATTTTTTTGATTTATAATTTTTTTTTTTTTAATAATGGGTATAAAAATATTTTTTCCATTATAAAAATGAATAAAAATGAGAATTTTAAATAGGGGTGGAAGAAATGAGGATCTCATTTCACAATCTCAAATTCATGCGAGACTCGTAATTTTATTTTCATTACGAAATTATGTTGAAGCAAATAAACACCGATAATAATTCACATTCTCCATAATCATTTTCTAATCCCTCGAGTAAACACACCATAAATTATAATAATAGTATTATAAGTTTAATTTAGAGTTGCACTGTAATATTATTGTAATTTTTAAAAGTTTATATATTTTTATATTTTTACAACAATACAATATAACATCGAATATAAATGTGTTATGTATAACAATATACATAAATATCATTAATGTGTCGTTATCTTAGGATCGTTTTATATTATCTCGTGGTCCATTAAAATTATTGGACCAATTATAACCATTGAATTTCGATCCAACCAATGATTTATGAAAAAATTAAATATACACCATAATGCTCAAGGTGGTTTAGGAAAAAAGAGCCATGAATCATGATATTGCACATTGCTAATACGCAATTTTTTAAAAATTCATAAAAGCGTATCGTTGATACTATTTAAAAATTCATCAAACTGCATTGTTGATACTATCGAAAATAATATCAAAGATTTTGGCCATACAAACATTTTTCTTATTTACTCGATTTGGTTCAATAAATAAAAATAATTCTGAGATTAGGAATGCTAACGGTGGAGATTGGAATTTGAGAAACTGCAGCGGTTGTTTTTGCATTAAACAGCGCTGCAGTGAGCGTGGGTCATGGCCTGGTCAACAAGCGAGAGTTGATGAAGAGAACCCTGTTTTAGCGGGTTGGGTTGACTTTGAAGTCAAATGACTTGGGTTTGTAACATATGATAAAAATTTAGGTGGGACATTTACGTTATTTGTTCCACGATCAAAATCGATACATATAAAATAAAATAATATATATTTAATTGAACGTTTGTGACTATGACTGACAAACTGTTTTCAGGTTGACATAGGTATGGCTCGAAGAACTCACCAAGATACTTGCATAAGTGGAGGCAAGCGTGCCAGTGATACTTGCATAAGTGGAGGTATGCACGCCCGAGGCTTTTCTGTAGGTAAGACCGTGGTTTCAGTTACCCAGATCCATGACATCTGCAGTTACGAATTAACCCATAAACGTAAATAATCTATTATAAATTCTACTAATTTGTAAACAGTTTTCCTACTAAATATATAATAGTTGTTGTTATTATTGTCTAAACCATTTTTTAAAGAGCTAATATTTTAGATCCCGAAAGTTGTAAATGAGTATGTATATAGTAAAAACAAGGGGTAGTGCTTGAAGATTATTTTTTTAACCCTATGGTTTTGATCTAATACCGAGGAGAAAGAGGAAAACAAATTTAATTTTTCAAATTCGTATAATAAAACTCAAGCTTTCATCATAAATGTGTGAAAAAAAAAATACATAATAAACACCTAAGCTATTTAGCTTAATGAATGTGACCAAAAGTGTTTTTAAATAATCAAAACATATGGGATTATAGTTATTTCGCATAAGTTTTAGCTTTAGAAAATAATTTTTGTGTTAGGTTAAGGTAAAATATTTTTCATGATCCTTAAAATAATACATATAATTGTTTACTACTTATTGCACATCAAGTTTCTCAATTTTCAGCTGTTAGATTCATTTACTCTGATTTAGTCAGTACCCACTTTAAAAAATGGTTTAAGAAACATTAAATATTTAAAATAAAACATAAGTTAATAAAATGATACTTTTATTGAAAATTAAAATATTAAATGAAAAATGAAACTCTTAAAAAAAAAAATCTGATAATGGAAAAACAAGTTGATTTTGTTTTTTTTCTTTGAAAGACAGCTAGTTGATAACACAAAAGAATTTTGAATAAAACATGAAAATGACATCTTTATAAAGTTAGGGATCTCTTGGACCGTTTATCCCAATCGAAATAAAAAATAAATTCAATTGCCGCTAATTATTATGCAACCTTGTGTCTACTGTCTACACCAGCACCAGCGTCTCGAGAATAAAATTATTGGTTGGATTGGCTTTTCATAGCTAATTATTGCATAGTTTGCATAATTTTCTTCGTGTAAATAATTGCAAAGATCAAACAAGATAGTGAGAAACATAATGATAGAAAATTATGCATAATATTTATTAAAACGATTTTTGTGCAGCTGATAGTGATTGATTACATGTATTTAAAAAAAAAAAAAAAGGTATTATGAAATCATTGCAGAATTCCCACTTGATAATTAACGAAATCAAACCCAAAAAAAGAAAAAAATCAATACAATTTTAGACATTCGAGTAACTTTTGTTCTTTTCCTTCCTCAGGCCATAAAAACCAAATTTCTATGAATATGACATTCTTAACGAATCAACCCTCTTAATTTTCTACTACAATACTTACAATACTATGATGAAAAATCTTTGATAAAATCTGTATACATTTGGAGGGATTTCAAGATTGAGCCAACAATTCTATTACTATAAGATCTGCCATTGAATATTAGATAGTGAATAGAAGTATTTTATCCTATCATTTTAGAAAATAATGAAAATTTTTGAGTTCTTGAAAAAAATATATATCAATACAATACAAAAAGAAATACAACTTTTAAACTAAATTTTAAATTACACGTTACAACACATTTATTTGAACCAAGCACAGTTTGAGTTGATAATTATTGGTCCACCGTGGTAATCACTAATCAACCATGGAAGGTTTGTGTTATAGTTCATCAGCCTTGAATTCTCTCCTTTACACATCACGTTTCTGTTTAAATTCAATTATGATCATAATTAATAAGTATAAACTTGTGCTATTGCTTTCATTAACACCTTGCTATTGGCTTTTAAGAGAGAGGAATTTTTATTGCTGAAGTTGTGACCTGAATCTTCCATGTATAAAAATGAAAACATTGGTTGATCAGCATAACTATAAATTATTAAACCATGGGAGGCATTTTCAATATCAGCTTGCAAGTACGCCCTTGGAGAATTTTAAGCATAAAAGAAGTTGTAGGAACTACTGTAGTTTTTGTGTTTGGTTTTCAATAACAATCACTCCTTATCGGTGACAAATACGTTACATTGGAAAATAAAGAAGAGGGTCCATTTCATGGATAAAGATGATTTTTCCTTTTCCTGCGTTGTTTTTTCTTTTTTGTTTCTTATCATCTTCACAATGTAAGCACTCAACACACATTATAGTAAGAATATGTTCATAGTACATACATAGGTTGTCACAATTAACTTCGGCTCTCTAGCTATTAACCTCTACACTATCAGATCTCCACCATCATTACAAAAATGAAAGTGAAAGCAGAGTTTTACTATGCTGTACTTATCTTCTCTATTTATATTGATGGGATCTCAGTTGCAGCATTCAATTTACAAATTCTGTTTCCATCCAGATTATAAATTGAATGTTGAAAATAATGTTCATAAAGTTGTCACGTAACAATAAATTAAAGAAAAGATTCTAAAATTATCTAAAATTCAGATTCCAACTAATGTCGATAACTTATTTGCAGTCATCACAAATCATAATCACCACACAATTTTATAACCCCCACGAGAATAATAAAATTATTTTTTTAAAAAAACAAAACAGTGAAGAAACAATCCGTGGCCCAAATAGTCACATTGGGCCCAAGCAACAGCGGGTCCAAAAACGATTCAACGAATTCCAAAAGCTGCTGGAAACGTGAGTACATTAAAATTTATCAGCCGCGAAGCACCTGATCATTTTTCGCTTGTATAACTGTGAACCCTAAACCTAAGCCTTGCTGCTCACATCACCTTCATAGAACCTCTCTCTCTCTCTCTCTCTCGCAGGTAAGTGCCAGATCTGTTATATTTCGTCAATCTGTGCACGTCGTTTTTGTTTCTTTTATGTATGTATACCGATTCCCGCCTTCTATTTGTGCTCTAGTTTTTAAACGTTGTCGTTTGTGTTGATATTTTGGATGCCATTTTCATTCTAGTTACTTCAAAAAGGGCGTGTTATTGCTGCGTTGTAAAATCTGTATATTTGTTTCGTATAATAATAAAAACACATATGTATATACGTATGACCATACTATTCTGGAATCTGAAAGTCTGCTGATGTTTTAGTTTGTTAAAATCACAATCGAGTGAGCACTTAGGTTTGGTTTCCGTTGATTGTATATCAGGAAAGGAATCACACATTTAGATAGCAATGGAAGTCGCATTCCATGATGTTAATTCGGCTGCTGGTTTGAAGAAACTCGATGAATACCTTCTCACCCGCAGTTACATTACTGGGTAAGTTCTGTTCTTCGTTTTCTTGTGTAGGCGAATTGTTATTTAGAGGTGGTGATGGAGTTGGTTAATGTTTTTCGTGTACCATTTTATCAGGTACCAAGCTTCAAAGGACGATCTTACTGTTTATGCTGCTCTGTGGACACCACCATCCTCGGAATATGTGAATGCCTCTCGGTGGTACAACCATATCGATGCACTTCTAAGGATATCGTAAGTTTGTGCCTTATTGTTTTTCTTGGGATGATTTTGATTTCTGTCCTTGTTGATTATAATCTGTAACTCTTGGATTTGTTTAGCTAATTTTTCATAGTTTTGTGATTTCAGTGGGGTTTCTGCAGAAGGGTGTGGTGTCGTAGTGGAGAGATCTGCTTCTGTCACTGAGGCAATTGCTACTCCTCCTGCTGGTGACTCAAAGGCAAGTGTTGTTTTGTGCTTATTTGTATTTGACTTTACGCACACCTGATGATATTCTATTGTGTTGTACTGCTTTTGATTCATTTTATTCCTGGTGTGGTTTTTTACAATTGGTTTTAACTTCACAGATTTGTGATCATGGGGTTCGGTATTTATTGGAAACTTCGTGGTTTATTGTATTTGATCTTAGTGTTTGAAACTTGATTGTGGGATTTTTATTTTCAGGCTGCTGCTGCTGCTGCTGCTGAGGATGACGATGATGATGATGTGGATCTTTTTGGTGAAGAGACAGAAGAGGAAAAGAAGGCTGCTGAAGAACGTGCGGCTGCCATTAAGGCATCTGCAAAAAAGAAGGAATGTAAGTAGTTTGTATTTTAATGAAAGATGACTAATTTATGTGCTATTTAGTCTATGTAGAGTTGAATGTGCCTGTATTTAATCTGCAGCTGGCAAGTCATCTGTTTTGATGGATGTGAAGCCATGGGATGATGAAACTGACATGAAAAAGCTCGAGGAGGCAGTAAGAAGTGTTGAGATGGAAGGGTTGCTATGGGGCGCATGTATGTCCTTTCTGTTCGTACCTCAATTTACATTTTTCTTTTTCTCAGCGTTAATGTTTGTTGCAAGAACAATCTTTCATGAGAACTTAGCATCAGACTGAAAAGATACTTTGAAATACTATATCACACAGATTTTGTTTTGTTAAGATTAGTGTAATGTGTTTTTAGTTTCTGGGCTTTATATTGACCCTTTTTCTTGTACATTTTATGCAAGCACTTTTAATAGTTTCTTGTTATTGTAAAAATTGTTTCTAGTATGTGTCTAATTCTGAACTTAATAACTTTTGATGTCACAGCCAAACTTGTACCTGTTGGATATGGTATCAAGAAAATGACAATAATGCTTACCATTGTGGATGATTTGGTGTCTGTCGACAACTTAATTGAGGAGCGTCTTACGGTTGAACCAATTAATGAATATGTCCAGAGTTGCGACATTGTAGCCTTCAATAAGATCTGTAAGTATATCTAAGCTTGTCTAGTTTTTCAACTCCAATTATTATATATCAAACTCAAAACTTTAGTTACCATGTGAGTGTGTACTTATGCTTTGTCGGTCATGTTTCTTTTGTTACAGAATTCATGAATAGTCCGCTTTGGGTGCTACTGGAGAGGTCGTCTTGACTTATAGTCACTGCAAAGTGATAACTATATCTTATATCTGTTCTTGTTTGAAAGACACTTGTTTGATCCAGTGCATTACCCTTAATAGATGGTGTCTTTTTGGTGTTGTTGTTATGACTGATTTTCGTAGTGTGATATTTACAATGCGGTCAGGATCAATTTTGCTTGTTTATCTTATATAGACTTCTTTTTATGTGAGAGTATTTTGTTTCAATTTCTCTATTCATATAACTTAAGATGATATACTATAAAACATATCTTCGTTATTGGCTGTTAACTATATGGATAAGGCAGTATTCTTTTCTTATTTGCGATTCAGATGGTGTTATCATGTCATGGAGGATATGGTTGTTTTATGCTTTTGTATTAGGATAGGAACTAGAGGTCCAACTCGGTTTCTTGGCGTGGTTCTAACCGTTGACTGCTACAAGATATGTAAGACATTCTCCTGATGGAGGGTGTTTTGGTTGTTTACGATGTTTTCTAAACATTATGCCGTATTGAGCTAATTGATAAGAGTTTGAATGACTTTTGCACAATTGCTGGGTTACACAGAAATGCAAACTGAAACCATTTCCTTGGTGAGTGAATAATTGGTTTTAGGCTCTTGGCAAGGAGAGTTAGTTTTGGAATATCATCAAAATCTGATTTTTGAAGGTCTTCTCATATATTAATGCCCAATCTATGGCTTTTTTTTTTTTTTTTTGAAATAATCATCTATGGCTTTTTCAGTATGGGTGATGTTGGCAAAAACATCTAAATATTCGTTACTAACGCTAAACTTCTGAATTTGTGATTTTAATTTAGTTGTTAATTTTTTTTTTCATTGTCCATTTCATGTTGAATGAAAATAAAATATTTCAATTATTATAATTATTTTTTAATTTGACAATAAAGGTGAATCCAAGTTTTATTGAAATTAAACTTCATAGAAGTAAAACAAGGTTCATCGAAATTAATTTTTCTTTTTCAATAGAAACTTGATTCTTGATATAAGTACCTTGTTTATGATGAGTAAATGGATTGGATGAATTACAAAAAATAATAAAGTTGAGGTTATTCCAATTATAAATATTACCAAAAGATACTCGATTCTTGTCCTTTTCCTTTATAAGAAATTTCATTGTGTTCAAGTGCACAAAAACTTGTAAAAATGAAAAAGTTGAAGCTGATGTAGTGTTAAATTCGTCCACATGAATCAATGAAATTTACAATTATCTGTCTCTTCTCTTGACTTGTAAATCTTGAACAGCTTGAAGAAAAAAGAAGATAAAAATCGAGAATAATTGAAATATACATCCTAGCAAAATGTATCGTATGATGCATACAAAAATCTTTATAATTGGAAAAAAACATTTCTGTCTTTCAATTCTCTCTTTTACTTCTAAGAGAGGTAGAAAGTAATAACTACAACAAATGAGGTTGTGCGCGCCTGTGTTCCCTTTTCTTCCCCAAATTATTGGTAAACAAGGATTAGAGGGGGTACCTCACGTCAAATGACGGTCAGCCCAAAATGTGTAGGAGAGAGAACTCATTAATTGTGGGGTTGAGTCCACTACCTTCCTGAGAAAGTGGGTGGCAGAGTAATTACCACTAACATACTGCCCAATCTACAAATAAGGATGGATAACATTAAACATAATTTTATCGGTCCTCAAATTGATAGAACAAATATTTCTTCAATTTCATTAACGTTACACACTATATAATTAACACAAATCAGGCAATCATCTGGTACCAATCAGGCTGCTCTTTTCTGATAAATAGAGGCAACCAACCTGGTGGAGCTTTGATTCCCGTCATCGCAGAAGCCATTGAAATTAGTCCAATAAAACCGGCAACTTTGCACAAGAAGAGCCCCGTGTAGCGCGGAAATGCCGAAGAGAACAACGCACACGTACTCAAGCGAGGACGCAGCTCCCGACGGTCCCGACTCCGATCTCTTCGTGTATTATTGCAAGCACTGTGGATCTCACGTCCTCATCACTGGTTCTCTCTCACTCTCACTTTTTCATTTTAATCGAACTCTTGCTGTTAGTCTGTGCTGAAATCTATTTGTTATAAGATAGCCAGTTGCAGAAAATGCCCAAAAGGAAGACCGACAAAGCCTATGTCTTGGACAAGACCAAGCATCTTGCAAGATTGAACATCGCTGAGGCTGGAAAAGTCCTCCTAAAACGGTACTTATATACTGTCTGCTACATTTCACTTATGCTCCTTTTTTGGTTGGGATTTAAGTAATGAGAGTGAGCTACTTTGTTGAAATTAATTTTTTCATAATGATTCCTGTGCTCAGATGTAGCTCTAGGGTTTGCAACTTAAGTTTGATAGATAAATATATGCTCAGGCTTTGAGGATCTTTGAAAGCTGTAGAAGGGGTCTTTGCATCACAACATTCTTCTCAGGGCCATGGATTGCCTTATTTTTCTTTAACGCTTTTGGAGGAAAGAATGTTTTGAATCTATGTTTGTGTTTGCACAGAAGAAACAGGCAAGGAAAAGCCAATAGAGAGGAGCAAAATTGACTTGTTGCCTGAGGGAAACAAAGTTTTGTCTAAGATGGTTTGGTGACATAGGAGAATTTGAGCTGGTTTTTTCATTTTTTTCTTATGCTGGGTTGCTTTCTTATTATGGTGGGCTTTAGCTCTACATTATTGGTTATATTGTTTTCTTTGTTTATCTCTCTTTTTGATGGTTAGTATAGAAGAGTAGCTGTAGAGTGCAGTTTGGTCTTTCTTAAACCTCTGCAGGATTTACGACAGAAAATCTTTTGGCTCAGGGGTGAAGGGAAACTGGAGAAGCAATTTCGTATGAATTGTATTGGCTGTGGACTGTTTGTTTGCTATCGTTCGGAGGAAGAGTTGGAAACTGCTTCTCTCATTTATGTAGTCGATGGCGCACTTAGTACGGTTGCTGCTGAAACCAACCCACAGGTAGGATGTTTTTTCTGGATGCTATCTATCATCTCTGGCCCTTGATTAGTAGGTTATTAAGTTTGTTGTTTATGTGGGGGAATATGACTCAGGAAATGATTTTGGAGTAGCTGATGTGTTGCATGGTGTAGGATCTATAATTTCCTCTCATATGGCTGTTCTATTTGTGGTTGTAGATAGTTTTTGTTTAATTACTGGGCAAATCTATTCCGTGTGAGCATATTTCATTCTTTCATTGCATATGATGTCATTCTCATTTGTATTAGCCTAAACTTATATGTTGTAGAAACCTAATATCAATCTGATATGTATTGTAGGATGCACCTGTGCCACCCTGCATATCACAATTAGAAGGAGGGCTTGTTCAAGTGGCTATAGAGGTGGAAGACCGTGCACAACGCTCAGCAATTACAAGTAAAATGATAACTTTTTTAATTTTTGCTTCTTTAGTGTATTATTTGACGTGGGTAATTAATAAAAAGGCCACATACATGACCTAGGAACCTATTTTGCGCAAGTGTTATGGTGGAAACAGGTGTTTCTTGTACCATTCTTTAACCATCTTTTTCCCATATTTTTTTAAGACATCAGGCTCACCTGGATTGTATAGGTGCCTTCTATGCATGGAATGATGGTGTACAGTACTGCCATTATGATATATTTTCTAGTTGAAGCCCCCCTCAAGTGTACCCTTTATGGCCAATTGTACCTTAACCTTCTTGAAGCTCCATCATGACAAATTATGGCCATGGTGTTGCTCCTCCAGTTGCAACAAAGACATTACTTATGGTTCTGAAATAGGAAATTCATTGAATTAAGTGACAAACTGTATCAAACCCACCAAGTAGGATGATAATGATAATTCTAATGCATTGATGATACTAAAACAAATGTATGATTGGATAGGCTTGCATTTTATATTACCTGTTTTCTAGCCTTTGTAGTCCCTACCACAGGCTCTCATACTCATTCCTACCTTCGTGTTAATCGGATTTGATCACAAGAGTTCTTTCTGGCCGAACCAGCTTGTACTCGTGGCATATTTGTGTTAATCATCCTTGAGAAGTTTGAAATTTTTAAGCTCTCTCAAAACCATAATTTTCTTCTCTGATACCCTTGCTCTTACAACTTTGAGCGCTGACATTATTTCAAAAATTAAAGTATGTGCTCTTTTAACTATTACGATACTCATTATTGCATTTTATTGTCATCAGGAGTGAATGCTGATGATGTACGAGTAACTGTAGCTGCACCTGCAGCTCGTGGAGAAGCAAACAATGAACTTTTGGAATTCATGGGAAAAGTAAACTTTCTTTTTTTACGTTGAGCCTAAAATCTTGAATGGTCAATTTCTAGTTTTGAGGTTGACCGTGTGCTCTTATGTAGGTTTTGAGTCTAAGACTGAGCCAGATGACTCTTCAAAGAGGATGGAATAACAAATCGAAGCTCCTTGTGGTGAGTTCAATTAAAGAGTCGTGGTTGTGTTTGTCAGTGCTCAGTGCTCAAGGGTTGTGTGTCTAGCTCTCTGCATACATTTTGCTTGGAGCTAGTGTATGCTTACACATCTGTTAATTTTAATGAGTCATTTGTGATAGTTTAGTTCAATGACCTAGTTATCCCTTAAATCAACTATAATTAATAGATAGAATAATACAGTGAAATATTACAACTCTGGAATATATGGAACAATTGTAACATCGTGATACAGAGTTATCCTACTAATAGATGCAAAGGTGTCATTTGTCTTATCTGTACTTCGGGTTCCTTTCCTTTTGCCCTTTTGTTAACTACCGAACTTACCACATCAGGGTATTCTTACCGACAACACTAAACTTCTTTGATATATTGATTTAAAAACATGGTGTGTGGTCGAGAGGCTAAAAGACTCTACGTGGAATAGTTTACGTGTACTAAACAAGTTGATAGATCTTCATTGTTTTTAACATAAGTAGACTATGTCTTTGTCTACAACCAATCTGACTTATCAATTATGATGCTTAGATGGATGTTCCGAGAAGCTCTACAAGTGTCTGACGTTCATAAATGATAACTGTTGTACACTAACTCTATTTCATACTCCTATTAAAAACTTACTAGTCTCTCTTTTGTATGGCGTATCTTTTTGGTCCATGCTAACTACTTATTTTCATATCAGGTGGAGGATTTGTCTGCCAGACAGGTGTATGAAAAGCTTCTGGAAGCCGTACAACCTTGAAGCTTGTGTGCTGCATCTTGATTTTCAGCAGTTTTCTCTTCGACACTGTTTAATATTTTGTTTTGTGTAGGCAGAGTAATTTCAATCAATGATGAGTCATGAATTCAACTGTACGATAGACCCTTATGTTTTAATGCAACTTATAGTTATTTATTGTCTACACATATCGATTATCGCTAGATTGAATATTTGTTCGATGTAACGCCAGAAAATAATGTTATATATTCAGAGGATTTAAATTCGTGTATGTTACGGATGGAATATAATAGAATAATTATGTAAATTAAGTTTAATTTTATAAACACATTATTTTGGATATCCTGAAGAAATCATTTAAAATTCTATTGAATTACGTTAAAAAAAATATGGGGCCTGGAATTAGTCTCGGTTCCGGATAAGTTGTCCTCTGAGGTAGGATTGTGCAAGTGTACCACACAAAATATGAGTCACTTAATTGATCCAATCTGCCTTCCAAATGAAAACCACGAGCAAGGTTTTGGTTGTCAGGTTTTATGCACACCCAACGAAAAATTACACAACAGTTACTTTCTCATCAAGGTAAAAAGCAGGCACTGCATTTGTGCTAATAGGTGCCAGCAAAATTTATTGTCATGATGTGAATCTCAATCGATACTCAATGCGGTCATATGCAACAAATACACACAGCAACGCCATAGGGAATCTGGCGTTGACCATACAGATCACAGTAAACAAACTATCAAAATGGCCTTGCTTAGATGGTTTAGACGAACATCAAACTCCATAAGAGTACAAATTGTTACTACCAACAAAATTCAACTGAGATGTAACCGCAGTAATGCAAACATTGCATGGTAGAAACAAACCAAAATTCAAAAAAGCTTCCAAAAACAATTTTCTCATGAACCTCACAGGACACTATATTGGAGCAGAAAATCGAATATATAGTCATGATACTACAGAGAGACCAAAAAAAATGAAACATCTATGTTGATGCCTTCGGTTTCCTGGGAGCAATCTGGGTCTCAGGCTGCAAAACAACAAAATGCATAAGATGCAATGCAATATCATTCAACATGAGCAACAGTGCACACATTTAATATTCGAACTCTATCGGATCAATTACCAAATGCATATATCTAGAATACAAACAGAAAGCACATCATAGGTACCTCTTTCTTCACAGGTTCTTCCTTCTCTGACAGAACTAACTCAATATGACAAGGGGAAGACATATATGCTGCCAAAAGAAAATATAGGTCGTCAGTAACCACACGTCATTAGTTTCCAGAAGGAAAATTCAAACAGCAGTTGAAAGGCACTCACGATTAATTCTTCCATGTGCACGGTATGTCCGACGCCTTTGCTTCTGGGCCTGATTCACTTGGATGTGAGAAATGTAAAGTGCCTCCACATCTAAGCCCTTCACCTAAAAAACAACAAAACAAAACAAAGTAGGATGAGGCATAAGACACACATGAACAGTAAACCCAAAGGTGGTTAACATTACAACAAATCTAAAAAAAGTGATATGCATGGATGCACCTCGGCATTACTCTCAGCATTCTTGAGTAAATCAAGGATGAATTTTGCAGATTTAACTGGCCAGCGCCCTTGCCCATTTGGTTGGCGATTCTTAGCTTGAGCAGTTCGCCCAACTCCACCACAGAAGCGTCGGAATGGGATTGCTTGCTTGTGGGCCATAACATCCTCCAAGTACCTTTTAGCCTTGGCCAAAGGCAACTTCCGCAGAGCATGGGCTGTCTCCCTTGTATTCTGCAGATACAGCATAAATTGCACTAAGCATAAGTTGATTCAAACATATATATATATATGTAAGAATATGCCATCAATCCAAATAAAGGGCCACAGAAATGGCTAATTTTCATCTAACCAAAGACCATTCAGTGTAATCATAAAAGTCATATAATGAACAGTACACAATTAACAGACCTTAAAATATGAGATAATGACTCAAACATACAATCCAAAATGTCAAAAGAACGTAGGAAGATTACTTAGAAAACATAGTTGATTGTTACTTGTGATGTTGTTATTCTTTAGAATTACAAGGCACAAGATCATCCATGACATATTCAAGAACCGTACAAGCAGAATCATAGTTTACATTCAACTAATAATACTTTGTTATCGACAATTTCTGAAGTAGCAAGTTCTCCTTAAGTCCTATCTTATTAGGTAAGTAACAGGGTGGAACAACTCACAGGAAAAGCTTGTGAAACAGGCCCGAGGATTTTAAATTAGACACTTTCACAAAATTTAAAGTGGAAGCAGCTGGATGTGCTAATTAATACGTACAACAACGAATGCTAATGCAATTATTACCTACATTTAATATAAATTCACAAATATAGAAAAAACAGCTTCGTAATGGTAGATTGATTAACACCACTGATGACAGGTACACTATAGATGACACAGAATAATTTTCAAAGATTAACAAATGCCATCGCAATTTCTATTAACATTTAATGTAAAGTCTTAAAAATAGAAACAACATTATCATGGTGGATCAACACAAAACAGTTTTCAAATATATATATATTTAAAAAAAAGGAAGCACAAGAAAAACAGTAAAGCAAAATTGAACATGCAGTTGATTCAAAGGGATCAAATTATTCAATACATAATTATCAAGAACTCCAATCACACACCTTGAAGTGAACACGAAGATCAGAGCCCCTGGCTTTGCAGGCTACAATTTGGTCACATTAAACAACACACACACATAATCAGATTAATAGCTCGGATATTAAAAAAAAAAAAAAATTCATTCCCAAAATTGTAAATTTTCAATTAAATAAAAAAACCCATAAATAAAATATTGACTTACACTTGGTCGGATTTTCAGGTTCTCGCGAATACTTCACCTGAAATGCAACAAAACAAACACATCTCTCAATCGAACACACATAACCCAAAACAGCGCACTAGAAATAATACGACGTCAACAAATTCACCGCTTTTGAAAGCAAAAATTTTGTTGCCGAAAATAGAAAAACGCCAAACAAGCAGTTTCTAAGAAGAAGACAAAGAACTCACCATCGCTTCTGCTGCTGCTGCTCCTCAGTGTTTCGGTTTTCAGCCTGGAGAAGGAATGAAAGCAAGAGTGAAACCCTAGGGTTTATGTCTTCTAATTGGCCCTTGTTTTTTACACGATCCGGGCCATTTTTTCAACCTTGTTGGGCCTTACATGGGCAGATGC
Source organism: Dimocarpus longan (assembly GCA_022984855.1). Taxonomy (NCBI): domain Eukaryota; kingdom Viridiplantae; phylum Streptophyta; class Magnoliopsida; order Sapindales; family Sapindaceae; genus Dimocarpus; species Dimocarpus longan. The sequence goes on from CM041024.1 coordinate 11,652,759, forward strand.
CAAATCAAAAGGAGGAGGGGGGGCGGGGGGCGTGGGGTAGTTTAGTAACTTCAACCGAGTCAGAAACTGTTTAAAAAAATGAAAAAATAAAAATAAAATAAACTGAGAGAGATAAAATTGAACTCAAACAGCGAGCAAGAGAAAAAATTTGGCTCCATAACCGATCTGAGGACGCGAAACTAGAGAAACAAAGGAAAGCGAACCAGGAACGCGTGACCGTACTTTTCTTGTAAAGGTACTTGTTTTCTATCTGTTGCTCGATTACTCATATGTAGACGTAATGTTAATGTATATTTGTATTTGCGAGGTTTCATGAGATACTGTGATTATTGTTTGTGATTGTGATGAGCTTTCCATTGTAAATTTCGGTTTTTTTTATTTTTATTTTTTAATATATTTATGGTTTGGTTTTGATGTTAGGGTTTGGAGTTGAGGTTAAAAATTGAATCTTTTTGGAAGTTTTTGTAGTGCTTTTGAGGATTTTAGATATATGAGTGTGAATAACTGAAGTAGACTGACAAGCTTATTTGTTTGATGACCTAAGTTCTGACTTTGGAGGTTTTGTGAAGCTTCATGAGGTGTGGTTTTTATGTTTGATGATGGAATGGTTTAGTGTTTGAAAAGCTACTGTTGTTGTGGAGGGTTTAAGAGATTGAGAAAATGAATAATAATAATAATAATCTGGTGAAGAATGTTGGGACGGCATCCGCTTTTGGTAATTCTGGGTCGGGGCCACAAACTATGGCTATGAATAATCAACCCCATTTACTTTCTCAGTCACAAACTCAAACACAAGGTGGCTCTGCGTTTCCTGGTCATTTTCATTTGTCTGAACCCCATGCTCATGTGCTGGCCCAGGCTCAGTACACCCATGCTCATGCCCAAGCACAGGCTCATGCTGCTCATGCTCAATTCCAAGCTCATGTACAGTCACAAGCCCAATCACAGTCCCAGACCCATGCCCATTTGCAAAACATTAATGCTGGTAGTAATGTTGGGGTGTCATCACCTTCTGTTTCAACTCCTGGCACTGCTGCTAGTGCAAAGCGGGCTAATCAGAGGCCTCCTTCTAGGCCTCCTGGTTCGTCGTCCAATACGAACACCAATTCACCATTTAAAACCATGGAGTTAGCCCCATCTGCTCGCAGAAAGAAGCAGAAGCTCCCTGAGAAGCAAATGCCAGAGAAAGTTGCTGCAATTTTGCCTGAGAGTGCTCTTTACACTCAGTTGCTTGAGTTCGAGGCGAGGGTAGATTCTGCTTTGGCTAGAAAGAAGATTGATATTCAAGAGTCACTTAAAAACCCTCCTCGTGTTCAGAAAACTCTTCGGATATATATTTTTAATACTTTTGCCAATCAGGTTCAGTCAAGTCCTGAGAAGAAGACTGGTGAAGCCCCCTCATGGTCACTGAAGATTATTGGGAGGATATTGGAAGATGGGAAGGATCCAGAGCTGACTGGCATGATGCAGAAACCAAGCACTTCTTATCCGAAATTCTCTTCTTTCTTCAAGAAAATTACTATATACTTAGATCAGAGCATTTATCCAGATAACCATGTAATCTTGTGGGAGAGTGCTCGGTCACCTGCACTCCATGAGGGCTTTGAGGTGAAGAGAAAAGGGGATAAGGAATTTAATGCTATTATCAGACTAGATATGAATTATATACCTGAAAAATTCAGACTTTCACCTGCACTCTCTGATGTTCTTGGAATTGAGGTAGAAACACGACCAAGAATTATAGCAGCAATTTGGCACTATGTGAAAGTGAAGAAGTTGCAAAACCCGAGTGACCCTTCCTACTTCATGTGCGATCCCCCTCTACAGAAAGTATTTGGAGAAGAGAAATTGAAATTTGCAATGGTTTCACATAAATTATCACAGCATTTAACTCCTCCCCTGCCTATACATTTGGAGCACAGGGTCAAACTTTCAGGGAATTGCCCTGCTGGAACTACTTGTTATGATGTGCTAGTGGATGTCCCTTTTCCATTAGAGAAGGAAATGTCTGCTTTTTTGGCGAACACCGAAAGAAACAAAGAGATTGATGCTTGTGATGAACTCATATGTTCTGCTATAAAGAAGATCCATGAGCATCGTCGGAGGCGAGCCTTCTTTCTGGGTTTTAGTCAGTCTCCTGGAGAATTTATTAATGCCTTAGTTGCTTCTCAGAGCAAGGATCTAAAGCTTGTTGCTGGAGATGCAACCCATAGTGCTGAAAAGGAACGTCGTTCAGATTTCTTTAATCAACCATGGCAAGTTTTGTTTAACTTTCTTCATTTCTGTCCTTATTTTGTGTGTATTGCCATTCATTCTTTTGTTTGACCATGACAAAGGATATTAATTTTCACTCTGTTGGAGGTAGTGAATAGAATGCAACTTAGTCTAGGAGAAGCTGAAGGCACTTTAGAACATGTTTACATTTACTGACAAGTATCTTTCTACACCAGAAGTGTTTCAAGCCTCCCCTGCTAGGCCACCTAGTCCTGGTAAAGAGTAAAAGAGAATCCTTGCTCCTAAAACTTAATCTATTTACACCTCCAGTTCCCCAAGACGAGATATTATAAAATACCTTCTTATTCAAGATTATTAAGACAAACCTTAGGAGGGTAGATTATTAAGGCAAGGAACTTATACTTATTCAATGAGAGCAAGGGTTCGAAAGTTGATGGAATAACAGCAAAACTACTACCAGAGTCAACCATAAAGGTATTTTAAAATATCTTCTTATTCAAGATTATTTAGGCAAATCTCAAGAGGATATATTTTTTGTGCAATTACCAACCCTCTTTGGACTTGGTGGTATGTTGTTTGTGTGCATCTATCTCTTGTGTCCACGGTTAAAAGGATTGGTAGTTATGCAAAAAATCTACCCTCCTAAGGTTTGCCTTAATAATCTTGAATAAAATGACTGATAAGAATGCAGTCCGTGCACTTGTAGTAGTAATCGTGGCTCCATTCAATATACACGTATGCATTTGATATATCTAGAATTCATGAGAAAAAATTGTATATCCCTAGTCACTTGGATCCTATTCCAATTAGCAGATTGTAACGTTACAGTTAACAATGTAGTTTTACAGATTTATGAAACGATGGTAACTACCACCATTGGCATGCGAAAAGGGCCGCCAATTCTTTACCCATATAAGCAAAGAGAAGCAACATTCTTTTTGCAATTATTTGATAAAGCATTACATCTTATCATAGGAGCATCTTCTCATAATTTTTTTCCAGCTGATTATAGCACAGCATGAATGCAAGTCTAATTGATAAAATACATCATAAATTCCTTCAATGAAAAGCATATTCTGACATTTAATATATATTTTTATGAAACTTCTAGGGTTGAAGATGCTGTTATTCGCTACATGAATCGCAAGTCTGCTGGGACTGATGCTCCTGGAAGCACTTGAATAAGGATTTCTCAAATTGCTATTGGTGATATATTGGCTTCATCTCTATGTGCTGTTGTTTTTCTGCCGAATTGTTGGATAGAGTAGCGTTTGATGCTCGGCCATGCCAAATATGTTAAGTTAGCTGGCATTATTAACTTGTTTAGGTTCAAGATAGATATATATATTTTTCTTATAAGAAAACAAGGTATTTATTTGCCATACTATATCCGATTATGATGCTCATTGCTTAAATTGGTAGGCCTTTTTCATTCTTAGGGATACAACATCCGGAAGCATATTGGATACAGACATCTGGATGACAGTCTGTAATGCTATCTGAGTTTTGAAATGTTAACAGTGAAATAAGCCATTTTGCTTTTCACATTCTTGTATCTTTTATCAAGCAAGAAGGAAATTTTATAGTTTCTCATCTGTAATGGTGGATCTTTGCAGATTCACGATGTTTAATGCCAAACAAATAATGTCATACTAACAATTAACTTGCTTGTCTTTTCTCACTGTTGCAAGTTTAATATTTACCTTGTTTTTGCAGGACCTTCACTTAGTACCCATGTGACCTCCTACATTGTCTAACTTACATGCTTGGCCAAAATCATTTAGTTTAATCTCTGTTAACAACATTAACTTGCTCTAATTTAGTCATATTTTGTGTATGGCACATTTTGTCTAACTTACATGCTTGGCCAAAATCATTTAGTTTAATCTCTGTTAACAACATTAACTTGCTCTAATTTAGTCATATTTTGTGTTTGGCATATCCAAACATCCTTTTCCACATGTTATTTCTCTACTATTCCTTATTTAAATTAGCGTTTGGTTTTGTATTTGCCTTCTTGGGATTGATTAGGAATTCTAGGACTATGTAGATGAGGATAAGCTTTTGTGTTTGCAGTTGTGTTTGTTTTGCAATCTTAGTATAGTGACTCAGCTTTTCCTTAAAAGCACATTCAGGGTTGAAATGTGAAACCAACCTGATGGGGTTTTCTATACAAGCTGGGTAGCTGAAGGTGTGCACTAGTCATGGCCGTTTCAATGAATTACAAAAGCGGTCCACCACTCTAGTTATGCCATTTTAATTAAAAGCTTCTGTTATTGGTAATAATTTATTTGTTTCCTTGAGATTACACAGCATTGTATCATTAGCCACCGTGATTAGATTAGTACACCCTTCTAGTCCTTACACTTTGAGATGAAAACAAATATACCTAACAGAAAACAAATAATGGTGCGTAGCCACTCACATAATGAGTCACATTATCACTAGCTGTAGAATGAATAAATAGTATGAAGTGTATAGTTTGTTTACAAAAGAATTATGGTTAACAAGCAGGAGGCCTAGTCTGATATGGAAATTAGGTGTTTTAAACACTGTTTGGCATCTGGTGGAAGATTATATTCAAATATGTACATGGATTTGTTGTCGTTTACATAATTGTAATTTGTATGAACATACTGAGCTGTCAATATATCATATATGATGTTAATTTATCTACGCATTCATGATGGCATCGCATAATTAGCTGTCAATGAAGCATGGTTGCAGTCACTGTCATAGTGAAATGCGAAGTGGAAGTCTAATCTGAAGGGGTCCTATTTTTGGTGGCACGTCAGTATGGGTACCTTATCAAAGAACTTGAGGTAGGGATGAATTAACTATACTGTTGAAACAGTGTAGATCACTCATGGGCATGTTGCCTTGTTTATTGTATGCTCAATAGTAGACTGCCAGAATTTGGAACCAAAGCATATCCTAGATGAGCAGCCATATTAGGCTCTTTATTTGTATATATTTCATAATGCAACTTCTACGTTTCTTCTACTAGTATACAGCTAACTTACCATGTCATCCCACCCTCTCCTCTTTATTCTGGTTTGCATTTTTCGCTTGCAAGTAAAAGCCTGATGGAAAACCAGATTGAAGAGCCAACTGCCACCCCAACCTCTAGTGCTTTCGCATCTGGTGAGGGCGGTTGTACCCATTTGTGGATGGAGGCTGTTGGTCCATCTTTTTAGCTGGTAGGTCATGTTTGATGTTCAAGATTGAATTAAAAGCTATTTTGGTTTATAGTTCTTAGTCCTATGGTAATCCTAATATCATCTGGCCATCAAACGTGGCCTTAATGAACATTATCTCAACCACAAACATTAACATGCGGTTAATGTCAATTTAATTAAAGTTGCCGCAGTTGTCATACCATAGACTCCCACACGTTTTATGCAATGTTTTGAAAAGCGAAAAGCAAAGCAAGGAAAGGTAGTGGAGTCTCGGCAAGGCGATCAAGTGGATTGCCTTAATTCCAAATGAAAAGGAAAAAGAAAAATTAAAATTAGTGGAAAAAAAATTTTCTAACTTACAAAATCATCCATAATATTGAAAACGATAGTAAAAACTGATGTTAGAAATATAAGTATCAAACAAAATAGAAAAAATTCAATAAAAACGTTTGAACATACAAAATCTTAGATGCAGAATTATCTATATTATCCTAATGACCACTGTATCTTTTTCAAATAAATTAACAAAGTAACAATCAATTTTTCTAAAAAAAAAAAAAAACACATGACTATCAATGTAATGTTTTTAAACTAAAGTGAGAAGAGAAAATAGTATCTATTTCGATCCAATTGATGGCAAAATAATTGCCTACAAAATAAGCTTATTTACTAGGTATGACTCTTCGGGGTGTGTCCTGTAATGTTTTTCAATTTTCATTTTTTGTATTTTTATTTTTTTTAAAAAATGAAATTAAGTTTATACTTTTCAACTTTAAAAACATGTTTAGTAGCAATTATTGAAAATGATCTTTCTAAAATGAAAACGAGAAAACACGTTTAGTAGATACATTTCAAAATTACAAACGATTTATTCATCAACAATTATATTAAAAGAATAAACAAATTATCTTAAGTGTAACTCACTAACCTTTATTAAATATTATCTTCATCAACTAAATATAAAATTAATAAAAAAAATTAGTTTAAAAAAATCTTATAGACACCCAACTATATCTTATTTCTTCCGTTCTCCATTTGCAAAGCAAAGTCAACAACAATCTAAGTTCATATCTCTCTCTCTCTCTCTCTCTCTCCATGTTTTCTTTCTAAATTCATTTCTCTATTTTGTCTCCGATTATGAATTTAATTCTCTCTCCTATCGTCTTCTAATTATTCTTTGTCTCTTTATCATTGTTGTCTTCCGCCACCACCATTGCGATAGTGTGGAGGAGGGGTGGTCCCAAAGTTGAGGAGACGAAGAAGGGAAAGGAAAGAAGGGTGCCTTGGAGTGAGGATTGAAGTCTTGAATTGGCTACCACTGTTAAGAAGGGTTGCCATTGTGGATGCCGCATCATGGTCACCTTAGCTTGTTTGGTCTCGGGACGGTTTAGAGGCCATCATCTCATTCGATTGGAGAGTATATCATACTGACGACTGACCCCACTTGATATAGTCATCTCGAATAATCTTTTAACATATTGATTTTATGATAAATGTTTCGAATAACTCAAGTTATTCAATTCAAACAAGTGACTTTTACATCATATATGATATACATTAATCAAGACAAGCAAGCTTGTCGAGCTGAAACCATGTTTGGACGTCCATTTATAATTAGGGATTGAAATGGGAATCAGCCGGTGCTATAGTCGTACAGAAAGTTGTTTTCATTGATAATTTCATACAAAGTATATCCCAAAAAAAAAAAGTGTCTGATCACGTGGAGTAAAAATAAATTTAAAATTATCCTTGTCAAATCAATGTTTCTCGATCTCGTGACTAGGGATAGGAAGCAGAATTTGTTCCTCTACAATAAATATTGACTGGTACGGAAAAAGTGTTCAATTTACAAATTAAGCGAAAATGCTTCGAAATATCTTGCGCTGTGGCGCTTGTGGATACGGTCTATCTCCGATTCTTGGTGTACCCAACACTTCCACTTAAAAGGAATATAAAATTATAAAAATTAAGTTAAAAATAAGACATTGTAAACTAAATCCTGTAGATAATGAGAATTAAAATTCATAAAAAAAAAAAAACAATATTACATTTGAGAATTAAAATTTATAGAAAAGCAGTATTACACAATTTTCACAATCAAATTCGCAACTGAAATGACATTCTAAGTTATTAATATAGTAACCTATTTAAGCTTTGTCTATAACTCCAATAAAGTAGAGTAGCCTGGTTACGATGGGTGCACCATTCATTCTGGTTTATATCAGATCATATTATATAAATGTATATACATATGATGTGATATGATATAGAATAGAATAGATGGTGACGTGATCAGAATTTGTCTCCACTAAATGACACCTAAACTTAACTCCTTCTACGGACAATAACATTTAACCCACCTGCCATGTAACCCGTCAAGAGAGGAACAAAAACCGGCCGGTTCTTACCAACCAGTTCGATCTCAAACCGTCTTAAAACCGAACCAACCACATACTTCATCTGAATAAAAGCCATCTCCTTCCCAAGACATATCCTTGGACCAGCTTGGAAAACCGGAAACTTAAACGGACTAACAGGTCTCAGCAACCCGTTCTCAGCACCCGGTTCGTTGAACCACCGTTCCGGGTCGAACTCCAACCGGTTCTTGCCCCACAATGGCTCCATTCTTCCCATTCCATATGGAAAATACGTCACTCTATCTCCCTTCCGGACAAAAGTCCCATCCGGCAAAACATCATCGTTTAGGGCGTGCTTGGAGTCCCATGCCACCGGAGGATAGAGTCGCATGGACTCGCATAAACATGCCTTCAAGTAACTCATGTCCTGCAAGGATTCGTAGTCAAATGCCCTTTCACCATTTTGAAGCACTGATTCTACTTCAGTCACGATCATTTTCTCAACTTTTTTGTTGTTAGATAGTAACCAAAAAAGCCACGTCATGGCTGCAGACGTGGTGTCTCTTCCCGCCATGATGAAGCTGATCACCATGTCTCTCACGACCTCCTCGTCATGTCCAGCCGATATCAGCCTGGACAAAAGGTCACCGTCACATTTTGCATCCGGGTTTGTTTCAAGGGCTCTCTTCTTGTTTTGAATGATTTCAAGCACAGAGTCATGGACCAGCTTGATGGCTTGTTTGAGTTTCTTCTCGGAGCCTATGTTCAAAGCACGCTTTAGCTTCCATATGAGAAACACAGGAGCCATTCCTCGCATGGCACTTATCTCCGACGCAGTATCAAATGCTTTAACAAGAGAAGGCACTGGTCTTGAAAGATCCAAGCAAAAAGGGTCAGTGCCCAGAGAAACTTTACACACAATATCGAACGCGAACCTCCTCAATATGTCTTGCAAGTCCAAAACGTTTTCACTCTCCATTGCATCTTCAAGCATAGGTATCAGTCGGTTCTCCACTTCCTCTTGAAGCGTTTTGACGATGAACTCTCTCAACGACCTGTTGCTAAACTCGTGGCTAGCTAACTTGCGCTGCGTGCTCCACAACTCAGCATCAACGTTGAATATCCCACAACCTAGAAGGTCACCGAGAATCTCTGTGAAGGGCTTGCCTTTTGGGAAGTTGGCGAAGTTGGTCTTGAGCATGTGCTCCACGTTGTCAGGGTTCGCTGTCACAATGGTTCGGCGAGCTCCAAGCCGCTGCACCACGATGGTTTGGCTCGGTGATTGTGATAAAAGACGGGTGTACCAGTCCAATAGACGGGCTCGGTTTTTGTAGAAAGATACCAAGCAGCCGATGAATGGATAAGAAGGGGGACCAAAATTATTAGTCGTGACTTGTTTAACATTACAAGTGACAGAAGAGTCGAGTAGTTCTTGCATTAGTGACAAGAAGAAAGCAAGAAGGAAAAGCCCGAGAGAGAATAACAAGATAAGAAAGACGAACATGTTTGCTTTATTAACTTCAATTGCAAGACTGTTTTGAAAGTATTAATTAATTGTTGATGAGCTAGGGAATAGCTATGGTGGATGTATATATATATATATATATATACATAAACGTTATTTGTTGTGGTCTGTATGTGTGTTAGAGAGTAGGGAGATACAGAGACCGAGCATGATCTTTGGTGATCAATAGGTGAAGTTAGTTTGAGAGGACTTGAAAGAGACAGAAGTCATTTTGGTCACGTGGATTTGGAGCTTAAATGTTGATCAAAAGCTAATTAACGACAACTTGGCACCAGGCAGGCTTAGAATTTTGTCTGTCCGACTGGGGGAATTACTTTTAATTTCTAGGTTTCGCGCTTGCAAAATTGAAGAGTTAAATCGTAAAACGTAAACAGTGTGGTGTTTGAAATTTTGAATATAAATTTACATAAATGATGTTTCAACGTAAATTTGTAGTAGTTATTGTAATACGTTTGTTAAAATAATTCTTTTTATATGTGTGAACTAAATTCCTCCTAAACTTTGACGCGAGTAAAATTGTAACTTATGACATTTTATATAATCAAGGAGAGGTTTAATGGACTTAACTAGCTAGTTAGTATAAAGTGTTACTTCTTCCTTTTTTTTTTTTTAACTATATTATACAGTATTACTTATTATAACTATCTAATATTAGCATAAACTCTATGCAGTCTTAATGTGAATTTGTTGACCGTTATCGATCTGGCGGCTCCAAACTTTTATGTTATTATTTTAGTATGAAAGATCAGAGCTACGAATCAAGTTTCAACATTTCGACACAGGAAAAGTTAGACTTGGACTTATTTGGGAATATTCTAATATTGAAAGATACTGAAAGAAATTGGGATCGACGATAGTGCTGATTCCTTTGAAATGTCCACAATTTGTGGCTACAAAACAAATATTCAAGTCTTTAACGACTTTTAGTTACTGATTTTTACCACATGTTAATCGTGTCCTGTACTAAACAAACAAAAACAAAGATTGATATCAATGGACGAGGAGGTAGTTCAGCGGTTTTCTGCCGAAATTAGAAACTCTTTTTATCTTTTAACACGTCAGTTCTAATCTGATTGATCACCTGTTTAATGGTTGTTTGAGGATCTATAAAGTTAAAATTTAGTATTTCTAATGTCGAGTTTTATTGCAGTTTACGATTTGATAACCATTCAATGATATTAACAGGTTTACATTTCTTGTCTTTCTTTTTTTATTGAACAATAATTACAAATTCGTTTCGAGCGAGCCATTTCGATGGGACCATAAGTGTACTGTACATTTCAAATATAATTTTAATTTACATGATGTACTGTTTATTTTATTTCCATTTAGGCTTGGTGATCAAGACTTCTAAGTTAATTACTATAAGATATCTCAACTTTTCAAGTAATGCAAGCCAGGGACAAGGCCACCGTAGGGCCAAGAGTGGCCATGCCAATGAGGGGCTTTTTTAATTCATTATTGGATTAGTTTTCAGTTAGACATTAATAAAATTATAATGAATATGAGTATTAATATGGCCTCTCTCCTCTCTCTAGGTGCCATTTCACATTTGTATGCAAAGATTTTGATCAATTGAGAAAACAGTTAATTCAACATCCCTTTTCTTTTTTCATTTTACTAAAAAAATAGTCTATGGGTGCATATATGAGGGAATTACTGAAAACCCTCCCAACATTTGCTTTATTACAATCGGAAACCATTTTTACGTTTTGTAACAATGACCTCCCCTCTACTAACGTTTGACCATGGTTGACCGTTTGAAATAGCTGGAAAATGACAGAATAGAGTAAAAAGACGATAATACCCCTAATGAATTAATTTTATAAATTTTAAATTATAAAATAATTAAAATTTAAAAATAATAAAATTTAAAAATTAAAAATTATTTCAAAATTGATCTAAATCATCCATCTCAAGATGGATGGCCTAGATTAATTTTAAAAAAAATAATATTTAAAAAAAAAAATAAATTGATAATGGTTTCTGATTATCATTTTCGGTTCTTCAACAGTCAGTTCTGGTTCATCTTGTCTGTTCTAACATCATCGTTCATCAACATATTCCAACATCATCAACACAAAAATCATTCATCATCAACACAACAATCATCAATACAAACAAAACTACTGTCATCTTTAAACAAAAACCACAACCATCATCATCAAACAGACCAAAAACATCATCAACAAACATCATCTACAATAAATACAATCAGCATTACAAACACAATCAGAATATCTGAGCGTCTAGGTCGGAAACACAGATCGGCGTCTGAAAACCCAGACGTCGATATGTCTAGGTTTCCAAACCCAGATCAAGCTGGGTTGTCTGGGTTTCCAGATCTGGAAACCCAGATCGATCTGGGGAAACCCAGACCGATGTCTGGGTTTCCGTCTACCCAGATCGATCTGGGTTTCCAGACGGGGAAACCCAGATCGATCTGGGTTTTCGATCTGAAAACCAAGATCGATCTGGGTTTTCGATACGGAAACCAAGACCGAGGGGTAAGAGAAGGAGAAGATGAAAATGAAGAGAAGAATGAGAAGAAAAGGGGAAGAAGATGAAGAAAAAAAAGAGCAGAAGGAGAAGCGGGAGAAGAGAGAGAGAGACCGAGAGAGGAGAGGAGTGAATTACAATTTAGATTTTATTATTTTTAAATTTTAATTATTTTATAATTTAAAATTTATAAAATTAATTCATCGGGGGTATTATCGTCTTTTCACTCTTTTTTTATCATTTTTCAGTTATTTTAAACGGTCAACTCTGGTCAAACGTCAGTAGAGGGAAGGTCATTGTTACAAAACGTAAAAATGGTTTTCGATTGTAATAAAACAAATGTTGGGAGGGTTTACAGTAATTCACTCGTGCATATATTATCGCCCAAAATTATGATTTACATACCCAGATTTTATTATTAAAGTTTATTACTGAAATAATTGAAAAACAAAATGACCATTATAGACAATATGATTAAAATAAATTAATTAAAATATTTTCTATATCTATTAATTTTTTCTAGTATGTTTAAACTCTAATTTAAGATTTAAATAATTGAATCAAAATATTTTCCATACTCTATATTGATCAATTATTACTTATCTAAGAAATAGAACTCATATTGACCGCTTATAAAAAATAAATTGGAGATTAAAGTTATTAAAAAATTGGAGAATATCTTGTTGTTCAATTGGTTCCAAAAGCATTAATTATTATAGTGAAACACAACACAATAATAATAATAATAATAATGTAGTAAATTGATAAATGTTCTGGTTCTTAATTTTTTTTTGCCCTTATATTTTAATTTAGTATTGGTGTTTTCAATAATATAAAAAGATATTAGTACATTTGCACAATTTTGATTAAGGAATATACTATACATTCAAAGTCTTGGTAACTAAAATAACAATGAAATTAGTGATTCAAGTTTTACAGATTGAGCTTGAAAAATATGATTCATTAATATTAAAATTTTCTATGAAACAAAGAAAAATATATGAGAAAAATTTATATATATATATATATTGATATTCAAAGAGTTGTTTAAACTTAAATTTGGATATGCTAATAGTTTAATTAGCAGCTTTTGATAAATAAATGAATTTACTTTCATAAGGTTGGTTTTGATATTAGATTAAGTGCATTAAGTGCTTATAATAAAGTTGGTTTTAAAATTTTGAATGATGGATGTACTTATATATAAATCATGTTTTTAGGTGTTAATATCTGCACCCAATAGTTTACTTGTGAACTAAATATTAATTTATAAATTGTAAGGAGAAAAAAAAAAGTTGGTTCACGTACTAGTGGTACTAACAAAACTTGACTCGATTTTTTTTAATAGTTTCAACACTCGCTGTCTTTTTGGTCATTTACTATGATTTTTGCTTTATACACTATCCAAAGTTGTGTTTTACTCATTTTTTTTTTCTCCTCTTACATCCCTTCAACTCTTGAGAAACGTAATACAATTTTACATAGTTTAATTTGATTTTCAAAATTCATATTTCGATTAATATGAGTTTAAATTAAAATTAAGATCGTTTGAGGATTTGTGTTTATATCCACTGGTAAGAGGTTATTACGTGAAAATTAATTAAAAAATGTGTTTAAGAAATTAACCATGAAAGAATTTAATTATAACATGAATGAAGGCAATTAATCAATAATAGAATGACAATACTGAAAATTTAATTAAACAAAAAAAAAAAAAATTGGGTCAAGTATCTACCATTAACCAGTTTCAAAAAAACAAAGTATCAAACCATTAACCATAAATGAAAATTTGATTAAAAAAAAAGTATCGTTTCATCAACCAGAAATGAAAATTTGATTTAAAAAAAAAGGTGGGTCATGTGTCAGCCGTTAACCATTCATAATTTTCAACAACTACCAGACCTTAAATTGCCAACCACGTCACGCCAATGAAATTCCCAATCATAAAACTATTTACTCATTCAATACCAAAGTTAGTAAAGGATTGAAATTCCCATTCGACAGTAGTAGGGAAGAAAGAAGAAAAAGTAGAATAAGATGGGGCATAAGGCATTGAAAATGGCAAAATAAAAATTATGATACACGTTGTAATTAAATGTGCGTGCGAGCTGCTGATCACTTCAATGCCAATTCTTTCCTTATCAGCGAAGCTCTTTGTATACAAATCGTGTCAGCACACAGCATTTTGCCTAGCTACTTTTGTTCTTGCAAAGCCTAATCAAAATATACCAATTCACGCATTTTTCATTTTCAACGTGCCCGCTTCTTCTACTTCTTCTTTTTTTTCAAATTAATCAGAGTTGATAATATAATCATTAACATTTAATAGGCAATAAAATTCTGAATTTGATTACTCAAATAATTGTTTTTATTGTTAAATCGTAAATTTTGTTTTTTAAATTTGGCCGACTCAGTGGGGAGTCAGCGTACTCTGCCGAAATAAATGGCCAGGCAGTTGCGTCGCCGAAATCTTAAAAAAGCACGAGGGTTTTGTTTTTTTTGACATATTTAATAGGCGAAGTCGGACGGGTCGACATGGAAATTTGCAGGGTAGAGTCTAGATTGCTGATGCACGTGAGACTTGAGGCAGATGCTTTTAGGTAGAGCTTTGATGTGATGGACCCCACCTTCCATTTTGTGTTATCATGACCATATAATTACGTTTGTCGTCACCATGCGTTTGTACCCAAAACGACAGGGAACACACTGTAAGGTCGAGATACATTATAGCCACACTTGAGTTTGGGCGATTTCCCATGTAGGTTTTGCCGGTGAAAATATTATGAAGCTGGTATTCTACTCCATTATGAAGTTGCTAAATCCACTCACATATATGACATCTGTACGTTCCGGTGATACACTCATGAGTGAAACAATTAAACATGTGTTTATCATTTAAAGTTAGTATTTTATTTGATTATGAAATTATCATTTAAATGAACATTTACCTTTACAAATGAGTGTCAGTGTACCAAATGTGTATTTCAATTTTAACATTTTAGTGAGTGAAATTATCACATGATTAATTGAATAATCATCATTCCTAAAAGAGTAAATTACAATTTAGCTACCTGGTTGAAACGCTTTTACAGGCGAAGCAAATGTTTCAATGTTATTACAATTTACCCCCCTACCGTTAATGAATTCCGTTACACTTAACTGAAAGAGGGGTAAAATTGTCTTTTGATATTAATTTTATATTTTTTAAAAAGATTTAAAATAAATTAAATAAAAATATATATATTAAACAGAGATTGATTCATCATCCCGTTCACCAGTCCAACCAGTCCTGAAAATTCATAATCCCAACCATGAATCTCAACCAATCCAACCAGTTCAACAGATTATTGGAAACCCAAAAAATAGTCCCAAACATCATCAATCAACTAACCAACATCATAATCCACTTCTGAAAACCTAAAAAAATAACTTCAAACATCATCAATCAAACCCAACATTATCAATCTCCCACAAAACTAACATCATCTACAATCAAAAATATCAATCAAGGAAAATAACCCCGGATTCTGGGTTCATCGTGAACCCAGATTATGGGTTCACGAATGAACCCAACTGAGCGAATCTGGGTTCATTCGTGAACCCAGATTCTGGGTTCACGAACGAACCCAGTCTGGGTTCGTCAGCGAACCCAGCTGGGTTCATCAGGAACCCAGATCTGGGTTCCTGATGAACCCAGCTGGGTTCGTCAAGAACCCAGATCTGGGTTCACTCTGAGGAAGAAGAAGAACCGAAATAAGGGAAGAAGAAGAAGAGGCAGAAGAAGAGGAGAAGAAGAAGAATGAGAGGAAGAGAGAGAATGGCGGGTTCACTCCGAGAAGAAGAACCAGAAGAAGGGAAGAAGAAGAACGAGAGGAAGAGAGATTCTGGCAGATTGAGAGGCTGATGAGTTGACCAGACTATATATCTAGTCAACTCCGGTCAAAGGACAATTTCGTCTTTTTATTATTTTGGTATTGTTTATCGTTATATTTAACGAATCTTACTAACGGTAGGGGGGTAAATTGCAATAACATTGAAACGTTTGAGTGAAAGCGTTTTAACTGGATAGCTAAATTGTAATTTGCTCTTCCTAAAATGATTTCATAAAAAGTGAAATCAATAAAAGGAGGTATATATAACTTCATTAAAAAAAAAAACAAAATAAAAGTAGGTAAGTATGGAGAGTACCTATTTACTCCAATTACAATAATAATAAAAATAGGTACGACAATGGTGTGAGTATGGAGATCAAGTACCTATTTGATTTAATTAATTCAAATAGGTACTTGATCTCCATACTTGATTTAATTAAAATAATGGGTTTAAAAGGGTGTGGGGTAGTCAACTCACCTATACACGTATGCTATCAATATAAAGGAATGTGCAAGAAAAAATTAATATAATAAGCAAAGATATTTTAATTAGGTCATGGTTGTTGGCGCCAACCAACGGCGCCAGTAACCCTCATGCCTCCCTTTATAAGAAGTATGGGTTCGACACCCTAACCTCTAAATATTTAAAAATTTATATCCTATAATATTATATAATAAAAATAATAATACTAATCATTGCTCTCCTACTATTAGTGTGGATTGATCTCATATCTTTATGTAGGTTTCTCCTCCACCTCCGTGTAGATGTATCCCTTCTTATTGAAAGTCGTCCTCCAAACCGTGTCACTGACGTCCTATTTCAGTTGGTTCTAGTAATCCTCTAAATTCATACCAAGTGTAGTTCTTGTACCTAAAAAAAAAAAAAAGATATTTTAATTAGATGAGGTCACTAAAGAATTATAATTACAGAGAGCTTAATATATTTAAAACTGATTGTTTCTGCATGTAAACCTGATTTCAAGGTAGATTTCAAACTTATTATATAAAAGCAACCAACGTTAACTTTATGTTACATGAAAATATCGCATTACTCAATTATATGATTAATCAAACAACATAATTCAGTCTTTCTAAGCAAATTTAATAATAGAAACATATATTCAAAGTTTCTAATGACCAAGTTATTTCCTTTAACTTATTTTATGTTGACATAAAATAATGGTCATTTGGATTCTTTGAAGCTCATAACTGTAGATCAATTGAAAATAAGTAAAAAGAAATGAGGAGAGGCAAAAAGGAAGAAGAAAAGATAAGTTTTACATGATTCGGCCTTAAAAAGTCTACGTCTATGGTGCCGGCTCCGGTAATGAGAGGCAGTCACTGTTATTTCGTTTCTGGTTTGAGTTATAACAAGAGAGATGGAAAGAGTAGAGAATCCGAGACCCACACCTTTTACAATGATTTTGTTTTTATTTATAGAGAGAGAGGGATGTTACAGTTGATACAATAGGAAATTATTTAATTACACTTCTCAATTCTGATAATCATTAATTACATGGTCAAATCCCGTGGAATTCGAAATTTGATTAGGTAATTGCGTGTTTCTTAATTTACGTTGCTGCTATTCTGAGAAAAGCTGAATGTGTATGCCAAATAATGAACTAATTATGCTCCGGACAGGTTGGAGGTCGTCCAAAACGAGCTGATGAGCTGATGGACGAGCTCATGTTGAGAGCTGATGGACGAGCTTATGCTGAGAGTTGATAGACGAGCTCATACTGATGAGTTGTGCTTATGCTTGCTAGGCTGGTTCATTGGGCCAATCTTTTAGGTTTTTGCCAGCCCATTTTGTGCAGCCCAAAAATACACACAATATTTTATTACTTCAATTGGAGAAATGTTCTATTTGTTAATCAATAAACAATATCTAGGGTCTTAGAAAAAGAAATTTAAATGTAATTATTTTTGATGGGGTCTTTATTTTTACACTAAATAACTGGATATATATTTTACTAGAACTAAAGAACTGAAATAAGTTTTTATAACACTATTCATAGTTTTTTTTTTTTTTAATGATAAAAATACCCTTAGTTTAAAATGTTTAAAAAACGACACAAAAAGACATCGACGCAAATGGCATCCTAATATAGGATGCAATTTGCAATGAATCGCATCCTAGGTTTGCGTATTCGAATTACATCCTAATTGTTATGAATATGTTTTTAATATCATCAATCATTCATTTCATCCATTCTCCCACAACTACATCCATTAACAACATCTAAAAATAACAATAAAAAAATATAAAGGGGGCATGAAATAAAATAAATAAAATAAAATAATATCAAAAATTGAACTCGAAACCATACCTAGAACCCATAACCAAATGGTTAGGGGTTCAAACTAGCAACAATACTCATAAAAAAATAATAATAAAGTAAAAATCAAGGAGATGATGAAGGGTGCTGCTGGTGCTGGGTTCGTCAACAACTGTTGTTGGTTGGTTAATGACAATGGAGAAGGATGCAGGACGAGACAACAAGAGAAAGAGAGAGATGGAGGAGTGAAAGAGAGAAGAAAATGGTAGAGAGAAAAAGATGAAAAAGTTTATGTGGTAGGAAGAGATGAACAAGTTTTCATTATTTTTTTTTAAATAAGGGTATTTGTGTCATTCCATTTAGATACATCCTTAAAATTCTCAACTCAGTTTTCTGATGCTAGATAAATATAACTGTAGTTATTTGGTGCTATTTTATACCGTTTACTCTTATAATATTATATTTTACGTTGACTGATTATTAATTTAGCTCACTAAAAGTTGTGCATCTTGTTAAACTGATTTAATAAAAAATAAATATTTCTGATGTGTATTCGTAGAATACATTAAAATAAATTTTTAATACTAATAATTAAAATTTCCAACTAAGAGAATATAATAAATATAAATTTTATATAGTTTTTTATTAGAGATTGAGCTCTTTAATGTTATTAAAAAGTACCCATATATATTTTAGGTTTAATAGCAGGTTACTCAAAAATAATGGTCACAGTGACTTTAATACGACCTAACTATATGTTATAAAACGGCTTACGCAATGATTGTCTAATTTCTCGACTCCAAGTACTTATATATATAATACTATATAATTAGATATATATGATTTTAAAAAAATAAGAATCAATCAATCATTATCTCTCCTATTTAATTCAGACATAATTAATAAATATGATTGATTGATCCTTACTTTTAAAATCGGATATACCTGAATATAAAAACTAAATATATATATATTCCTCGATTTGAAAAACATGTTAAAATTTATAATATCAGATAAAAAGTTATATTTATTTTTTTTAAATATAATATATTAAGGGTGGCTTAATTGTCACCTAAACAAGTTTTTGCAACACTCATATTAAAAAATTATTTTTTTTCCACGTATATCATTTATCATCATTCATTTCAAAAATAGCAATTTTGTTTTAGAAAAACACGTCACAAATAATGATAAATTCTTTTTTATTTACTAACTATAATTAAATTTTTAATAAGAGAAATTTCTTTCATCCTTGATTTGCAACAAAAACAAATTGAAACAGGCATTAATAATCCAATCATAAAATTAGAAATGCAAATATTTATAAAAAAAAACCAAGCAGGAATCCTTTAGTTAATTCGTGAAGTCAATAAATCTAACTATAAAGCAACCAAGAGCCATTTGGATTCGAGGAAAAAAAAATTGAATTAAAAATTGTACAAAAAATTTAATTAATAATATGTATACACGATAAATAGCCTAGCACAGTTTGCACATTTTCTATAAACTTGGATTGCTAATGAACAAATTTTGCTTTAAATGAGTGAAGAAGAAAAAGATGTTGACAGATTGATTGATTTAGGGTTGTTAATTACATTCCAATTTTCTTTTAAAAATAAATTGCATTAAAAAAATTGATAAAATATGTTAGGTAAAATAAAACATTCTAATTAAAGTGATTATTAATATTTGAGGATAGATTTGGGATTTTAGAGAATGCAAAAAGCTAATAAAACATTTTTAAATTTGTAAAATGTGCGGAATGAGTGTAGGAAAAACTATTTTGGATGGCAATAGAGTCATCCTCTATTAGTATATTATTTATTTATTGAAATTTGGGATTGTTAATAAATATATACCAAAATAAAATTTAGAAGCGAAGAACGAAATGGGACCAAGGGTCAGACCCGCCTAACATCACTCACCACTCTCAATCACCGATAGACCTTACATTGCTTGTCGACATAATAAATCTGGGTGGCCCAATTCAGTTTGCCACACGGCACAGTCACAACAGAACGTCACTGCACTGTATGAAAAAAAATTTTGTGGGACAGACTCACGATTGATGTAACGAGATAAACATAAGTGAAAAAAAAAAAAAGGACGATAAAAGAAAAAAGAATAATACAATTTTATTGGTCCGTAAACGATTTCTCTCACTGCGGACTTTCTCTATCATGGATTACTCATTCAACGATTAATAAAAAGACACGTTTTTATTACTTGTATGGATCTAGAAGCCCACACAACCGAAACAAGTTAGTGTCATTTTTTTGAGTAGAAGTCTCCTAGTAAAATTAAAAAAATTTTCCATTCAGAAAAAAAGAAAAAAAATTCTAAGGTGCTACATGCAATGCATTATAGTTTTTTTTTCTTTTTTGAGAGAATGCGTCATCGTTTCGATTTGTTAGATGGCAAAACTTATCACATAATAAAATTAAAACGAAAGATACATAGATTCTGGTATATATTTGTAAGTTATTTTCATGAGTTAGAGCTCGTGGGCTCCCACCAAAGGTCTGGTACAACAGTGACTGTTTGGTCGCTTTCAAACGGCCCACACACACACCAACAGGCTTTCGGCCACCCCAACATCTGCATTATTATTGCAAGTGCAAGTGTTATCAGATTCCACTTCTTCTTATCTCCTTCAATTTTTCATGTTCTGCAGCTTTTTTTTATGCCGCGAAGAAGATTGAATTTAGAGAAAACTATCCATATTTTATGCTTTAAGAAAATGGTATGACTTAAACCCTTATCTTTTATAATCATAAGAAGTACTCAATCACTTGTACTAAGAGGAGATGTATTTCATGTTTTGCATTATTTTAATTGTGAGTCTTATTTTTTTTGTATTTTAATTAATAATCTGCTATTCTTAGATGATTATAAAATCTTAAAATATTTCTTAAATTTTCTGGACAATATATTCTTAAGAAATTATTAGAAACATCTCTGAAAAATTTTGAACGTTTCTTCAATATATGTGCTGTCCATGTGGTCACATTCATTGCATATTGAGAATGGAATGGATATAGGATTACATGCTGATGTAGAAGCTCTAAAATGTGCACGTGTATGGGAGGGTGCTGATTTTTTTTTTTTTTTTTCAGAATTATTGATACTTGCTCAGGATGTTGTTAGGATCAACTATGACATGACTCGTTTAAGGATTACTTCCTATAGAGCAAGGGAGAGTAACTCACATCAAGTGAGGAAAATTGCTCATAAACAGAGAGATTTTGTAAAATTAAATCCATAATCTTGAAGATTTTGATGTGAGTGGACTTTGATCTTATCATCTAATCAGACCGTTTTTCTTGCCGAAATTTTCGTTTATAGTCAGTAGATTCCCACATATTACATGTTTTTCGTAACTCTAAAATGTGATATAATTGTATTTTGGAAGAGAAAAAAAGCTGATATTTTTGGGAGAGAATTAGAGCGGTTCAGAGTGCAGTACAAACAATGAGTAGTCCAATTTGAGTTTTCTTGGAGGGGTCCATCGGAAGTTTGGAAATAAGTCCACGTTTTTGGTTGTTGTGGTTCAGGATTCGGGGGCTAGATTGCGTATCTCACTCTCACTGCATCGTCTCCAATTGCTACTTGAATTATTAAAGAAATATTTTATTAACTTTTTGAAAAATAAATTCCAGTGATTAGAATATATATATTTGATGACCATGACTATTATAAACTTTTGAAATTCAACATAATTCATAACGAAACCTTCGCTGTAAAAAGAAATTTTAAACAAAAACAAGTCAATATTGCTTTTGTGCATTTCGTTTTCTTCA
This sequence comes from Dimocarpus longan, assembly GCA_022984855.1. Taxonomy (NCBI): domain Eukaryota; kingdom Viridiplantae; phylum Streptophyta; class Magnoliopsida; order Sapindales; family Sapindaceae; genus Dimocarpus; species Dimocarpus longan. The sequence goes on from CM041024.1 coordinate 11,674,505, forward strand.
AAAGCAGTCTTGACAGGGAGCAACCGCAGGCGTGTATGGTGATCAGTGGTTCAATGGACCTAAATGTCAATTCGACCAGTAATTGTCGAATTGATTGAGAGTCCAAGAAGACTTGGTCATGATCATGAGCATGCGCACCAGGGCTTGGCTGGCTGAGCCTGAGGTCTAAAAGAACAGCTTTTGTTGTGTGGGTTCTCAATTAAAAAGAGAAGCTTCGGGCTCACGCGAGTCATATAATTCAAGCAAAACATCAATAGTAAACCCTTTGAGGCATCCTAGGACCAGAGCTAAAAATAGCTGAAAAGTAAAATATATTAAGGTTCAAATATGAAGAAAAAATTGCTAGTATAAGGCTTGTCACCATCCAAAATGATCGTTTTACCCTTAATGAAATTTAAATATTACAATGTTATTATAAATTGACACTTATTTTTTTTAAAATCATATTATTATTTTTAAAAAAATATATATTAAATAATAATATTGAAATTAAACATTAAAAAAGAAATTAAACAAATTAAAGTCACCTTTCACCTTAAATAATTATTTATTATTTATATTTCAAAAGTTAGAAACTCCACCAGATGGAGAGTTAACAGTTGACCATCAAACCGATCATCACAACCATCAAACCTTCATGCCTGATCATCACCACCATCAACCAATCATTAACACCATCAAATCTTCATGTCATCTTCATCAAACCACCATCAAACTTTATTGAACAGTATGGGTTTCACAATCTAGATCTAGTTATTTGGGTTTTGAAATCCCGAAGTGGACGATTCGGTTTTAATAACCAAATCGTTAGACGATGGTCTAGGTCCTTAGACCCACGATCTCGGTTCTTTTTCCTTTCCTACATTTGTGTTGGTGGAAACCATAATCTAATAGATTGCATTTGTGTTGATGGTTTGATTTTCGAGGTTGTTGGGTGATTATTTTTTGCCCAAAAACATACGAGGTTCTAGTGATTGAAAACCTAGAAAAAAACTTTTTTTTTTTTTTCGTTTATGAAAATGAGTTTTTGTTTGTTTGTGTTGATAAAGATGATGGATGACACTAGGCTTGTGTTGATGACGAAGAAGCAGTTGGCTCTCCATGTACCTGAAGGAGATAGATCCACCTTAATATATATATACATATATATTACCATATCATCAATACATCATCTCAAAATTAATACGGTAACTGTATATAAATTTACTAAATCATTTGGACAAATTTTTTAGAAGTATAACATTATTCTCTCTCTCTCTCTCCCCCTATATATATATATACACACACATATAGAATTTTATAATCAATGTCTTTAAACTTTAAATTATTAAAATAAACCAATCAAATTCATTAATTACATTTGAATTGAATATGAAAAAAAATTTATTTTAAAAAATCAAATGCAATTATCGAATTTAATTTGTTCGTTTTAACTTTTTAAAATTAGAGGATATTGACTATAAAAATTTTATAGATATATATATTCATTTTAATCTTAACCATACAAATATTGTCATCCCACCTCTCTTTGCAAAATGTCAAAAATACACTTTCCATATATGTTTTTTGTCTTTTGATTATTAGCTAACTAACGGTTTAAACTTTTTTCAAAAAAATTTAAAACTCAAAGAATAAAACGAGTTGTTTCCCAAATATTTTTAAAAATCCGATAGTTCCTAATCCTTCAGGAAGGAAAATAAAGTTTTTCCAATTCGAAAATAAATCCGAAACACTGTTTTTATTTATTTTATTAAATTAAGAACGAAATTGCTTACCAAACGGGCCCTAATTCTCCTCCAAAATCCAGAGAGCGACTTTCCTATGGAGGAGGTTGAGACTAACATGAACCTTGGAACACTTTGTCAGATTTTTGGCCATTGTCGAAAGCTTTGGAAGTAGTGTTTTGAAGCTGGAACCTGGTTGATATCCCTGAATGAAGAACAACTGCTGTCATCCTCCATCAATCATTCATTTACTTTCGATAATATATTCGTCATAAGCGGGTCTTGTATTTGCTTGCCCGCCAAGGAAGAAAAAACCTTTCCCGATTCAAAGCATAAATAGACTACAATACTGACACAAAATCATACAAAATGAAGGCTTCAGGATCAAGTTCTCACTATTTGTAACTTACATCTGTTTTTCTATTCTAAGTTGCAGAAAAAAAAGACATTCATCCCAATGGGTAACATGCAGAGACCAGATTGGCTGCTCCACCTTCAGAACTATGCTCGATCATTGACACTTTTCAGGCGTGCAATCAGCTCATCCTGCAATATGATTGCATGCATTAGCAATACAGATACAGGAAGAAATTACATATCTAATAACAATTTGTAATTGGGTAAGCCACTCAATGGGCTTAATCAACACAGATATATCAACTAGTTTCCTGACCATTAAATAAATTGATTACGCAAACTTCTTAATCCGAAAGAAAACAAGACAGATGCCCATAAAATGGCCAATACATGCCTTCTTTCCCTTGGGTGAAAGACCTTTTTCCTTGAGAAGCAAACGTAGTCTGTCTACAGTCAAACTGTGGAAGTCCTTCTCAGGTGCACGACTGTTTGATCCCTCTGTATGTTAAAAGCCATCACAAATTTAATATCATTAACAATAATAGTTGGACGATGAAATGTTGAAATCCAAAGCAGATTAAGTCACCTCATAAGATTTTGATCGACACCATTTACAAAACATAGCAATCAATACACATTAATTTACAAATCTATCATTTAAAATGTGGCAAATAAAACACAGGCCAATCTCTAACCACAACTAACAATCAATAATACGTCTTTAATTTTACACAGTGCAAGTGACATTTCCATAACTTAAGAGGGTGACATTATTTTCTGATGCAACTCATTCTACATTTTGAAAGTGTAAAAGTACATTAGACATCCAAGTCATTTGACAGTTTAATTTCTACTTGGTATTGTCCAACAATGACACGGGAGCGATTCCCAATGATTAACAGATACGTAGGGTAAACAATAATTTCAGCAAAATGTTTCCAGTCGAAACAAAATCTCATAAAAAACTATATGGCCATCTAAAAACCTTAAAGCCCTACAATCATGAAATTACTCATCGAAGGCCCTAAAAACCAAGAAAATTAACTAAAGAATACAACTTATGAATAGAAAATACCACTTTATACTGATTCTTGTTCAATTAGTTGCAAATTGCAATGACCATGGCAGCAATATTCTATTTTGTCATACATGACAACCATATATGACAAAACACAAACAACAGCTACTGCAGTACAAATATAGCACAAGTTACCTTGTCGAGAAGTACTTTGATTACTTGCTCTCTTTGCTGGAGCCCTACTATCCAAAACTCTTTCAGCAGCCCTGAAGAAAACAAGATTGACTAGTGTGTAAAAAAGACATTTCACGCAAGCACCAGAAGTGGGTTCGTGAAAACATTCACAGGAACAGTTGTCTACACTTGTGCAATGTTCTACATGCAGCATGCTTATAACTATCTATGCCATGAAGTAGTCTGCATCTAAACCCTAAGATGAAAAGCAACATAATCATTAATAATTATTCAAAGAACACTTCAATGGTCAAACATAATTCATCAAGAAAAATGGAGATGATGCCTCTTTTTATCAGCTGCAGCCGCTCCCTTTGCCTCCTTTGAAGTTGGATCACCCTTCTGTTTCTTAAGTGTGAGTGATCTAATCAATATGTTTTGTTGGTTGGTCTTTATTAGTTGGTCCCCTGGATATACAACCAAAAGTCACATAATTCGATTTCTGAAATAATATACAATCTCAATACAAGTTCTATTATACAATTGTATCTCGGAATCTCCGTAAGAAAGTCCAGGAGTGAAGTACATAAAATGTTCAAATAATTAATGCCACAATATAAACAAGGGGATTGTGTCATAATATATTTCAGCTTACCATAGATCTACATTTAAAAATATAAAATATTTAATATATGACATAGAAAAGTTAATTACAATATCATCACAAGCCATGGCTCTTCAAACACAAAGGCAAAAACATTATGAACTTGCAAGGATCATAGTACAAAACAAATAATCTACAACAGTTACAAGTTAAGAGCATAAACATACCTTCACTCCAGGAAAAAAAAAAAACGAAAAGCATAAAAATACCTGGGGGTGATGTGTCATGGACACAGAGATAATCTCGCATCCCATCCTGCATCAAATCAGCAACATGTAAGTAGAAATTCTATGTTTGAATATGCTCCTGAAACAAAGTCTAGTGTCAGACAAAAAATTAAAGAAACAAAAACATCAGTGATGTAAGTTCTAGCCAGTGATAACTAGACAACAACTCATGGCAAGAAAATCAAAAATTAGAAGTGAAACTGTCAGTAAAAAAATGAAAATCAGAATAATTGAAACTGCTTTATATACTCTGAAAATAGAAACAGAATTAAAAAATGCATTGTGTGATAATTATTTTAACGAACAAGCTTACTAAAGACTTCCAAGTCCACCTGTTGACCAATCAATTTAAATCAGAAGTTGAGATCAATATGTATAGATTATACGCCAAATTCCATAGAAAAGGAGCCCATTCAAATAATTATCGATGAAAAGACCACACGGCAGCCATTAGATCTAGAAAAAGACACTGAAATAAGAGAGGATGCTATTAATGTGTTGGCCTGGGAGACTGAAATAATTCATTCCTGGGCAATCCATTCAGCAAAGTGATCAGGTGGGACGTAAGCGAGCTTCCCCTAGTCTGGAAGGAGGTTGTATAAAACTCAAGAAAAACAAGTAGAAAAACCAAAAGTCCAAGTATTATGGTTTAAATTTGACCTGGGCCGGAGTTGTAAGAGACGATATTTTCTTACATCGTGAGGAACTAGAGTTTCCAATTCCTCATATAGCTGTTCTTTTATTTTTGGATATCCTTCCCCTCACCACCTATTTTGGCTATGTCTGTAAAATAGTAAAAGTTGTATTTTTCTCAATCCTTCTTTTTTTTCCCCCTTTTCCCTAGTAATTCTCTTATTCCAATAAAATATTAAAACAGGATAAAATTGTAAACTTCCGACGAATTTGTAACTAAATTCAAGCAGCAATAGGGCACATCTGATAAGAAATCTGTACTTACAATAAAGGACCAGAAAAGACAATACATAAAAGAGCAGAAAAAGCCAAGAAATCAGAGTGTAATGAACTTTGCCTAACTCAGCAACATAAATTACTAAAAAAGCTATCAGCTGTACAAGAGGAAAAAAAAAAAAAAAAACTGTACATGGCCACCTTATTCAATGAAGGTAGAACATATGTCAATACATCTACACATATTATATATATGTATATATATTATAGCGTGGTAGTATGTATCTATCTCATCTAGACTTTGTAAAACAAAAGAATACAGTGATTGAGATTGTTATATACAATGTGAAGGCTAATTTTCACCCTTCACACGAAGAAACGAAAAATGTTCAAACCTCTAAAGATCAATGATTGTCGAGATAAAAAAGAAACATAGAAAGCATATGCAGGTCTAATTCATCATCAAACCTCCAAATAATGAAGGAATGGAATTTAAAAAAAAAACAAAACCTTAAAAAATTAAAGCCACCAATTAATCAAATACCATATTCCACCAACAAAAAACAATCTCTAAAACCAGGCAGAAATACTAACCAAAAGAATTAATATCTGCTAATCATCACCACAATATATTCCACGCACAAAATAGCTAGTCTAGTTAATTTCCAATCAACTTCTCAATTGACAACATGGCGTCAGTCCCAATTAAACTACCAACAGGGCTCAAATGAATCCATTTAGGTTATGCAGACATGTTTGCATGACTACACAACAATGTGCATACAAACATTAACATGTTTGTATTTACATTGTTGTGTAGTCACACAACAATGTGCATACAAACATTAACATATTTGCAACTAAATTATTGTTTTTGCAAAAAAAACGTTACATAGCATAAGAACACTACATGTAAAACTAGGCAGCAGAAATTGAAACCTAATTTAATTTACAAGCATTAAATAGAACTCCCATAGCAAAAACTAAGCAAGTGACAATTTACAGTACTTTAGTCATACATGTGACTTTACAAGTGTGGTTGTATATATCAAACCAGAATGGTAAACCTAAACCCTCCTTTTGTTTACAAAATTAGATTCAAAAGATAGCCTTTTTTTTTTTTTTTCACTTTCCAATCTTTAACATATTTTGTGCTCAAATAACTGAAAAGGAGATCTAAGAAATTTGTTTTCTGTTTTTTTGGGGCACTATTAAGTGGAAATCCGACTTCAATGGGTCTCCATATCATGAACAGTCTAATAATAACAAAAATAGTAATAATGTAAAATTGCGAGAAAATTAAAAGATGAATCTAAAAGTTTAGAGAGGGAGAGATCACCAGATTTGAAGAGAGGACGGTAGAGGAGAAGAGACCACGAGAGGGAAGATTAGAGAGAAAACTAGCGGCAGGAGCCGTCCGATTTGAATCCGACGGCTCGCAAGACAAGCCCTCCATTGGCTCCTGAAAAACCCTCGCTTAGTAGAGATAGGCAGAAAAATTGAAGTCAAAATTAAATTTGGTTCGTGGACTCGTCTTGATATTTTTTTCACTCGTCTATTTATAGAGTTATAGACGCGGCAGCGGCTGGTCGCTCTAAATTCTAATAATGCGGTTAACGTTCTAGTACAGTGTTGCTGACTTGCGTGTCAGGGGTGGGCAAAAACAGGTTCGGTTCGGTTCCGATAAAACCGAACACATGCTTGGTCGGGGCAGGCAAGAGCACGTGCGGAACTGAGCCGAACCAATTTTTGTTCGGTTCTCAACATGAAAAATTGAACATGCATAAAATGAGAGCTCAGATTGACCTGAACCAAATACGATCGATTCGATTCAAATCGGTTCGAGGCTCAAGTTTGGGTTTGGACAATCAATATTAAAAGTGTATAATTTGTTTAATCTCATGTCACAATCAACACATATCATATTACACAGTTCACGACCCACTGTGGGGCCCCCCCTCAAATTAAAAAAAAATTGATAAATTTATTATATAATTTCAAAAAAGACAAAAAAAAAAAACCTGATCTGCACTGTTACATACAGTGCATAACATCATCTACCGGAACAGGACCCTCTTTTTGCTCAAATTTCGGACCCTATTTCTCTTTTTTTCTTTTTCTTTTTAATTATTTATTTTTTCTATTTCTAATATATTAACTTACTTTCCTATTTCTTACTCCTATTAGATTTAGTTTTCCTACTTCTAATACTTTTCTTACTCCTAATTAATTAATATTTTATTTTTTAAATTTTATTCTTTTAATTCTCTTCTATATAAATACTATTTACATTGACAATTTATAATTTTAAAGAACTACTTTTTATTTTTTCTTTTTCTTATCATCTTTATCTGACATCTCTTTATTTTCACTTTGACATCTTGTGACTTATCAGGTTAGTCTCCTAAATTAATTATCTTTTTAATTTATTTATTTTTTAATAATTTAAATTTAATATATATCTTATCGATAAACCCTAAAATCTTAAACTTTAAATTATTACATTAAAATTATCCATGTATAATGTATTGTCATGATTCAATTATATATATATAATATTGTTTACTTTATAGCTTTATTTAATTTAGAATCAATAAATTATTATTAATTTTTTTTTTAAAAAAAATTATTATGTTTTTATTTGTTATAAAATAGTTATAGAGAGATATATGAAAAGAAAATCATCACTTGAGTTAGAATCATCTTCTTCAAAGAAAAATTGTGTTGAAGTCAATTTTTCAGATCTTCCTGCTGATCCAGGGTTTCGAACTAAAATATGAGATTATGATCCTAATGTCTGTGAGCAAATTCGAAAAACATATCTGCTAAAAGGTCTTTGTCAACCTCGAGAATACAATTTTCCTATGAGACATTTCGGACAAAAGTTTAGGCGATTCAACACTGTTTGGTTTACTGAATATTCGACTTGGTTAAAGTACAGTATAGCAAAAGATGCAGCATATTATCTAAGTTGTTATCTTTTCAAACTAGATATTGGAAAACAAACGGGTTTACAAATTGGAAAAAAATATATTCGTTAAGGCAGCATGTTAAAAGTAGTGCCCATGAAGATGCTTGGAATAAATGTGAAGATTTATTAAATCAGAATCTACATACTGAGTCAACTATAAACAAATAGTCAGATCAAGGTCGAATTGAGTATCGAACTCGCTTACGTGCTTTAATTGAGTCAACATATTATTTTATTTACGTGCCCCCCCTGAACAAATTTTCTGGGTCCGCCACTGATAATATACATCAATCATTTACAATATTTTCTCTCCATTATACAAATTAAATTACATTAAACTTCACAACACACATTAATCATATTAATATGATGACAATCAACATTGGAAGAAGCTGAAAGCCTGAAACAAAAAAAGAGAAAGAGAGAGTTGCTTACAACTTACAAGGGGCTGGGTGAAACGACGATAAGAAACTAAAGTGGCTAACAGAGACTAGCTGCGAAGAAAAAGACGAAGAATAACAAAATAGGGTCTATGATCGGTTCCATGAATGACGAACGGCTACGAAGAAGAATGAGGTTTTGAACTTTTAATTTATTATTAGACTTGAATTTGCATGTGCTCTTATATCGAATCAAATCGAAAAATATTTGGCTCTGGCAAAATCGAACACCCTGCGTCCAAGTCACATGACCTAAATTGTTAAAAAGGTTTTGAATTCGTGAATATTAGGTATTCTTAGATCCTTGTACTAGTAACCAAACTATAAGATTGCGATCATGAAATTGTCTAGTAAATTATTTATTCATGTTCGATATTATGCAAACGAAAGGGAGACTCCAAAATTTTTTTAATTTCATTTTAAATGAGGGCTAACTTTGTATTATATACAAGCTCAGATTGGCAGCTAAAATTAATCTTTGTAAGATGTTTTGAGTACTTCCAAAAATATTTGTAAGGTTTTTTGGTCCATTTGAAAACAACTACAAAATAAAGGTAAAATTGTAAAATCCAAGTGCTATCCATTATCTAAGGCAATGAAGTGTAGAAAATCCAATTGGAATGGGGGCCATTGTCCTGCTTTTATTGGATTAGGTTGGGCTAGCCTCCTTATCTATGGACCTCACAATCATGAGCATACCTTTTACAAGAAAATCATAACCCGTTTAATTCAATAAATTAATCTGATTGTCAATGATGATTGGCGCTGTTGGTTTCGGCGCTAGCTACCCCCATACCTTTGGTGGCATGGGTTAATACCAGTGTAGCCCAAAAAATAATAGTTTTCTTAACATTATATGTGAATTATCTTTCCACCCTTATATGAGTATCTCTCAATCTCTGTGAAAGTGACTCCCTCCCATTTGTGAGCAATATCTAGGGTTGTGTCATAGTGTTTTATCTTAATTGACCCCAATTGTCCCCTGGACCACTCACGGTTCTAAAAAAAAGTTAATTAATTAATTAATCTGACACACATAAATTTAAATCAATTTTATTCCATATTATCATTTATTAGAATTAGATTTTAGGGTTGTCAACGGGACAAGTTTGAAGTGGGGTTTAGAAATTCATAACTCTGACCCCAAAATATTATTTTTTTTCCCTCAAACCAGGTCTAAGATTCTGATAACTAAAAACTAGTTCTAGGATGGGGATTTCCTAAGGGAAGTAGAGTTAAACTCATCCTCACGTTGCACCCGCCACTAATCCCATGTTTACCATTAAATTTATTTTATTTTATTTTTTAAATATTGAATATTTTAGATTTTTTTTTATATTGAATCGTTATTTTAAAAATCAATATATCTTTAAAAAGTTCAATATCATCAGACTAGAGATATTTTTTTTCCCTTTTTTATTTACAAGTTCAAATATAGAAAATAATTAAGAGGGAACAATAAGTAAGATGTCTATTTTTTTTTTTTAATCTAAAAACTGAATAGTATTGCTGAAGACTGAAAGTTGAATAGTGATTAAAATCTGAAATATGATAGACATGTTTGTTTTTTATTTTTTTACCTCTGAATGTATAATAATCTTGTTTGTTTTTTAAAATTAAAATTGTCTGATTACTAACAATTTGACATTTATATTCTTTTACTATTAGTTATTATGTAATTTTATTTAATATGATACAAACAATTGCAATAAATTATTTAACAAATATTAAAACACTTATATATATAATATTTTTATTCATAATTAAAAATAAGATTAATTATTATAGTGGAATAAATTAAGTTTATATATACAAATAAAAATAAACAAAATAATCTTAAATTGAATTACTATTATAACAAAAATTGAAATTGTAACTTATATATATAGTATTTTTATTAATAATTAAAATAAGATTAATTAAAATACTATAGTCAATTAAATTTATATATTCAAATAAAAATAAATAAAATGGTTTTAAATTGAATTACTATTACAACAAAAATTGAAATTGTAAAGTAATATATATTTTCTACTATAATTAAACAATAATAATTAAATACTTAAACAAATTGATTTGCAGTTTGGTCTCTAAGTTGTTGCATAAACATTTGATCATTAAAAATTCTTACCAGAATTTTATCCAGCTATAAAAAAATTTGATGTTGAGATATTTATGGTTTTTATTTTTCAATGTTGTTTGTATTATGAGTATTTTTTGAGCTGTCCAATGGACTGGTAAAAGTCAATGAGCCTATTTAAATTGGTCCAAGCGAGAGGGGGCCTAATGTGCGCGGCACAGTATAAAAGCTAACAGTTCGCGGAAACTCTGACATCTAACCTTTAGTGACGCGTAGTCCGTGTACTTTTAGTTGACATCAAGACCGCGTCCCTTTAAGCGATGTAAACATCGCTAAGTTGAGTCCGTTTACATATCAGACCAATGTTTGTTCTCTGTTGTTTCAGTCCGTCTTGCTTCAGTTTGCCCAGTATCAGTTCAGAATAGTAATCTGACGTGTCGTGCACGATAAGAAGGATTACTTCACCTAATGACAACGTAATTTGAGGAAATCTCAGCAACTAAGCATGAGTTATGTCAGGACCCAATATGATTATGGTTGACTTTGCAAAATGTCAGTCTTAGAATTTGTATTTCATCATTACTTGTCAGTTTTATTGTTTTTTAATTTTATCATCCCCCTTTATAAATAGGGGGCTATTTTCATTGTAAATAAAGAGAGACACACTGAGATAAACATTGTCATTACTCTGCAGCAATATAGAGAGAACAGTGAATGTAGATAGTTTAAAGGGCCGAATCACTTTAAAAACTTGTGTTTTTCTGTTCTTCTTTCGCCTCTTTATTCTACTTTAGATCTATTTATTGTTTGTAATCTATCAGCAATGCAGTATTGGGCTCAAAAGAATCTCGTTGACTAATTTTCCCTATCAACAGTTTGTTAAAGTATAAAAAAAAATTGTATAATATAAAACTAAAACAAATTTGGAAACATATTATTTTAAGAAGGATAAATTTAGAATGATATATTTATAAAATTATTAAGTGATTTTATATTAAGTGAAAAGTAAGAATTTTTTTTTTAAATGGTTTTAAATGGTTTGACTACTAAAAAAACAAACAAAAATCTCTTAATTGACCTAATTCAGCATCATTAAATGTTAAGCGCTAAGTTTTCAAAAAAAGTAAAAAGAGTATTCGATAAAATTTATAGTTTATGAACGAAAATCTATTGACTATAAAAAATTATTTCATATCTAATAATTAAAATTCATTCATTTGATTTGTCATCTGTTGACGTGGTAAACCAGCCAACCAGATTCTTGAGCCCAATGCCGCGCTGGTAAGGAGACCTGCAACAAACAGACCGAATAATGGCGAAGAAGAGAAGAAGAAAGAAGAAAGAACACAGAAGGTTTGAAGTGGTTCGGCCCGATTTGGAAGGGCCTACGTCCACTTGTTCTGTTATTACTGTTGATCTCTCACAAGAATGATTGCTCTTCCTACGTTTTTACAGAGTAACAGCCTCTCCAACTCTCAATCTCTGGATCCCTTTACAATAAATGCCTCTCTCTATTTATAGAGAAGAAGAGGCTACAGAGAGGACAAACGGACAAAAATGACTGATCTTGTCGTAATAAATGCTGCTGGAGAGCTTTAAATGCTTCTGACTTCTGACATGTCAACTCTGACAAAACGTGGGCCGACTGTAAGCCCATGCTGGTTTGGTGAGATTTTCGAAAATTAGGCTGCTATTAGGTGAAAAACCCTTACTTATCGTGCAAGACACGTCATTTTACTGTCTTGCATTGAACCTGGGCGAACTGGGTAGAAAACGAACTAGAGCTTCGACGTGACGATCTGGACTCAGTAACGATCTGGCGATCTTGACAATGCTGCAACGGTCTAGCGACCTTGACGTCGCTACCATCATAGAAGGTGAACCTGTCATTGTCTCTCCCGATCTCGATCTCGCGATCTGATACACAGTACCTCTCACGGGCCTCTGGTGACTTGGGCCATCATTTCTATGGGCTTTTGTCAGCCCATTTGAGGAATCCAAAAATACCCATAACATCATCCAATTTTTATTAATTTTTAAAATTTTATAATATGAGAAACTTAGCAGAATGAAAGCCATGATGATAATGACATTTATGATCAATTAAATCTGACCCTAACGTCATATTATTTTTTAGTTAAAAAAATATTAATCTCACATTATCCGATATTTATGTGTGCAAATGCATGAGTCTAATGAAAGTTTTATACTGACAAAAACAGGAGAGCAAAACCATGGGCCTAGGCAGCAGGAGCGGCCGCCTCCAGTTGAGCAACAAGTCACAATCAGAGCCATGCCGCTAAATTGTCAGTTTCAACCAAAAAAATAAAAAGTAAAATTGTCATTAAAGACAAGTGCGCAAAACAAGGCCCAGCGCACGTTGAGTGACACGTCACTGGCATTCATTAAACTTCGGATAAGAATGTCCGGTCTTCGGAATAAACAAATCACACGTCCGGATAAGCACTACCGAATTCTGCGTCCCTACATTTTGACCAGAGATCTCCATCCACAGTCATGAAGCCCCCTCTCATCACCACCCTCCACGTGGCACTGCCCGAGGTCAACCTCAAAATGATGCATATTCAACGAACAGATCCGACGTGGCGCGATTAACACGATGACTGTATTTTACACGATAATCGAAGCTGGGGCTTTCTATTTTGTGTGTATATGTATATGTATATGTATATTTATTTCAGGACAAATAACGTCTTAAAAAGGGACAGCAAGCTTGTCAACATTGGAGTTAAACAGAGAGAAGAAAAAAAGAAACAGAAAACAGAGAGTGAAGATGGCGAGTGTCCAGTTACAGAGAGAAGAGAGTCTTCCAAGGGAACAGGAGAGTCCGAGGACTCCAGAAGCGCAGGTGGGTATGAAAGTGGAGGATCTCTGGGACGTATTGGAACCACAACTGAGTCCTACTGAGAAGCTCAACGCTTGCTTTGAGAGCATCCCTGTCTCTGCTTTCCCTCCTGCTCCTTCCTCTCAAGGTTGTTTATTTTATTTTATTTTTTTATTTATGTTTGTTTGTGACACACACATATATATATGTATATGTTTGTATGTCTTTCTTTTTTTGTCTCTGTTGATTAGTGATCAGATTTGTTATGTTGATGTTTTCAATTTGTTACTTTATTCAACAATGAGTAGTGAATTGTGTTTAAATGTAAAAAACCTGTGATTGGTAGAGATGAGTTGTATCCTTTATTTATATACCTGCCTTGATCAATAATATCTGATGGAATTAGATATTCCTGGTTGTTGGGTATAGTTTGTTGACTTTCATTTTAAAGTCCTATCGTTGGTGGCTGGATTTGATAGCTGAAGAAAATTGATACATAAAAGATGAAAAATATTCAATTTAATAGGCTAATTTGTTAGATAAAAACTGAATTGTATTGTATTAGTTGAGAAACAAGATTCACAGGGAGAATTCTTTGTTGTGTACATCTGCATTGCAAGCTACTATCTTGATTAGGAAGTTTTTGCTAGGATTCGCGGCGGCCTAATGAAAATTATACCATTGCTTTCTTTTGCATTTTCTTATTCTTTGTATTATGAGATTATTGGTATTGGCCTAATTTTTTTTTATATATTATTTTTAATATATTATTGTATGCAGTTATCGAGATAAAATCGGACACAACTTTAGCTGAAGCTGTTCAAATACTGTCCCAGCACAAAATTCTTAGTGCACCTGTTGTGGATGTGGATGCACCTCAGGATGCTAGTTGGATTGACAGATACATTGGCATAGTTGAGTTTGCGGGTATTGCTGTATGGATTTTGCATCAGGTCAGCATAGGAGTTCATATTTTTCTCAATTAAAATTGAATTAGGTTGGATATGTTGTGTTCAACTTGTGAGAAATTGGTAGCAAATGAGTAGTAATTTACGATTAAATGGTGCTAAAAGAAATAAGATAAACAATGATTCTTAATTTTTCCATAATTTTGGATTGCCGCTAACTATTTTTCGTGCATTAGATATGCGATTCTTCGAATTATTCACTTGTCTTCTTTTGGTTTCCAGAGCAACTGTTGGGAAGATAATTATTAAAGAAGGTTTTAGGCCTTATATTGGTCACAATTTCTTCCTGAAATCCCAGTCATGTAAGAAATTTAAAATGTTCAAGACCGCCAGATAAACTAAAAACTGGATAGGTTAAAGGAGGGAGACAGTTAGATTCCCTTTTTACTTCATTTAAATATAAGAGATTTAAAATGAATATCTTGTTCACTCAGATTTTCCTCCTTATTTTGAACTTTATTCTGCTTCTGTTAAGCAACATACTACATTTTAATAACTTGTTGACAAGTAGTTAGATATAGGGAAAACTTGAAATAATGTATCCTGGTAAACATGAGAAAAAAGCGACACATTTGCCTTGTTTGAGGAAATTTTTATTTTTATTCAGTTGACAATACTGAGTGACTCCATGTATGTCTTAAATACAGTGAAGTTTCAAATATCCATAGTGATTGATAATTTTTTTGCTTAGTGTTTTCCTATCTTGGTGAGTAATTGTAAACGAAACTTCTTGTATTCTTGACAGTCAGAACCTCCTTCTCCAAGGACTCCATCCTCTGGTGCCGCTGTTACTGCAGCAATTAATGGCATCAGTAAGGCTGCTGAACTCGTAGGCCCTGAATCTGCTGCTATGACTTCCGGAAACTTTTTTGAAGCTTTGACAACTTCTGAATTCTATAAGAATACCACGGTTGTGTGTCTGACTTTGACAGTATTGCAAAATTCTGTTTCATCTTGATATCTTTTAATATTAATTTCTTCCCACAAAAATCTGAGGCATGTATAAACTTCGATGCATACAGGTTCGAGACATTTCAGGGTCATTCCGCTGGGCCCCATTCCTTGCTTTGCAAACTTCTAACTCCTTCTTGACCATGCTCTTGTTGCTTTCAAAGTACAAAATGAAGAGTATTCCTGTGGTTGATTTGGGTGAAGGAACAATTGATAACATCATTACGCAGTCTTCTGTAATTCACATGTTAGCAGAATGTTCTGGACTTCAATGGTTTGAGAGCTGGGGAACCAAGAAACTCTCTGAAATCGGTCTTCCAATGATGCCTCCCAATCAAATTATCAAGGTAAATATGGTGTCTCAGTTCAAAATTATCCTTAAATTGTAAACTAAAATTGTTGAAATTGGTTACTTTAAGCTTCATTTTTCTTGCTGAATTATTAAAGATCTAAATCTGATATGCTTATGATTTCATAAGATATGTACTGCATTCCTCTTTATGTTTACAAATAAACTCTCATGGCAGAAAAAGTTATCTTTGCTCAATTAGCTACAGAATATTTTTGTCTATTAACCTGGAAGTGAGTCTTTGATTTGTCAACATGGTTTCTAGTTGTTTATCTGTCTCCACTCTTGAACTGATGCTTCCAAACATGTTTTAAGCAAAAGGGAATTTTTTTATCTTAAGCATTAACATTTCGATAATCTCTCTCGATGCTTCCTTTTTTTGTTTTAGGTGTACGAAGATGAACCTGTGCTCCAGGCGTTTAAAGTGATGAGGCGAAAGAGAATCGGAGGCATACCTGTTGTTGATAGTAGTGGTGGCAAGGCAGTTGGTAATATAAGCCTAAGAGATATTCAGTTCCTTTTAACTGCACCAGAGATCTACCATGATTACAGGTCTGTGGCTGAATTATTTCCTAGCATTGCATATAATATCTTGTCGAGTTTGATCCATGTTTAATTGCTGAATTTACTAATGCAAGTTTTATGTGATTGCATAGATCTATAACAGCAAAGAATTTCCTAACGGCAGTTAGAAATCACTTGGAGAAGCATCATGAAGATTCACCACTAGTAAGTGGCATGGTTACATGCAAAAAGGACCACACCATCAAGGAATTGATTCAACTACTTGATTCTAAAAAGATCCATCGAATTTACGTTGAGGATGACAAAGGGAATTTGGAAGGGGTGATCACATTGAGAGACATCATCTCAAGGCTAGTACACGAACCCCAGGGCTATTTCGGTGATTTCTTCGATGGTGTTCTGCCACTACCCGCAAACAGCAGGGTTTAAAGGTAACAAAGAGTTTTCCTGATAGTTAACCCTTTTTTTTGGCGTATGATCTCCCCTTTGTCTTTTGGTTTGTAAAATAGATGATGTCCATGTAATTAGAATTCTTATGTTCTGAGAGACTTAAATTCGTCTGTGCATGTTGCTGTGTCCGCCAACTCCAAGTGAGCCCCGTGGTGTAGACTAGTCTAATAATTGGAGGGCCATAATCCTCTTTTAGTTTCCCTTTTAATGTGAACACTTCTTATATCAGAATGAATAAAAATCTGCTTTCAGTTCTCTTGTGCATCTCTCTCTAATATTCTTGATGAGTATATCTTCATTTAAGAAAATAATTATTGGGAAAGTGAAAGAAGATTCAAACATGATATCACAAAACCATGCAATATATTTCAAACAACAAACCAGTTATATGTTATTTGAATTTTTTTATACAATTTGTTAATCTTTCGTTTATATATCTTTGCATAGCATTAAAGATAACAAATGATTGTATAATAAACTTTTGGATGTTACTGTGGCGGAGCATTGAATGATCATGTTCATTTACATTCTGTTTCCATTTGTCATTTTTGTCTTCAATTAAACCAAACAGGAATGTAGTTTGATGGTATTTATCATTCAAAAATTCTGTCGGCTCTTAAAAATTTCACGAAATTTGATAATTCTGAATTTTCTTGTAATGGATCAACATCTTGGTTAATTGATAAAGTGCATTAATTTATGCTTCACCTTCTATTTAAATTATATCAATTTTAGTTTCCTCTTATATTTCAAATAACTTACACAAAATTAAAACAACCGTTACTAATATACTAAATAAAAATCCATACTCCAATTCATATTAACAAACTGTTCAATATAAATCTTGTTTCTTTAATTGACCATATTGATATGAATTTTATATGCCATCAAAATGTCATGAGTACCCCAAAAACAAAAAATGCATGTCTTGAAAACCTTCACCATAACAGTGTCATCCACCGGTCACCACTCACCGGTCATCACATCGATGCCGAGTTACGGCTTACGAAGTGGGGATGGTGCTCATGTGTCTATCTTTATGAGAAGAGGATTGAAATTGATTTGGTGGGTTTGCGTGGAAACAGGATGCTACATATAAACCCACCATGTATGGGATAATAGATTTTTGTAACCTATCCGGCATCAGCATCCGCACCCGCTTCCATAATACTTTATTATTATATTTTCATTCTTCCATATCATTCAAAATTCGAGAACATTATTTTGCTCTTTAATGTTTATACGATTGATTATTTTAAAATTTTGAAGAAATAATTCCTTATTATGGTTATTTTGTTATGAATTTTTTAGACTTTGTTGTTAGTTTCAGGAAATTAAATTAAGTTTATTTTGTAATTATGAACATATATTTTGTTTTGAATATAAAGGTTTCATAATATCTAGACACTTAGAGGTTGTTTGTTTTTTGCACTTAACACTTAATAGTGTTTAATTTGGCTAATTAAGAGATTTTTGTTTGTTTTTTTAAGTGGTCAAACCATTTGAAACCACCCAAAAACCACTGAAAAAAAAAAGTAACATTTTTTGACTTTTCACTTAATACAAAATCACTTAATGATTTATAAATATATTATTCCAAATTTATCCTTTCTAAAATAATATGTTTCCAAGTTTGTTTTAGTTTTATATTATAAAAATTTCTTTTAATACTTTAATAAACAATATTGAAAAATAAAAACTCTAAATATCTCAACATCAATTTTTTTTTATAGCTGAATTACTATATTTATCTAATTAAATTCTGGTAAGAATCTTTATTGATAAAATGTTTATACAATAACTCAGAGACCAAATTACAAATCAATTTATTTAAGTATTTGATTATTCTTGTTTAATTATATCAGAAAATATATATTACTTTACAATTTCAATTTTCGTTGTAATAGTAATTTAATTTAAATCATTTTTTTTTTTTATTTGAATATATAAATTTAATTGACTCTACTATTTTAATTAATCTTATTTTAATTATGTATAAAAATACTATATATATAAGTTACAATTTCAACTTTTGTTATAATAGTAATTCAATTTAAGATTATTTTATTTATTTTTATATGAACATATAAACTTAATTGATTCTACTATAATAATTAATCTTATTTTAATTATGAATAAAAATATTATATATATAAGTGTTTTAATATTTGTTAAATAATTTATTACAATTGTTTGTATCATATTAAATAAAATTACACAACAACTAATAATAAAAGGATATAAATGTCAAATTACTAGTAATCAGATAATTTTAACTTTAAAAAACAAACAAGATTATTATACATTCAGAGGTAAGAAAAAAAAAACAAACATGTCAATCAGATTTCAGATTTCAGTCACTATTCAGCTTTCAGTCTTCAGCAGCACTGTTCAGTCTTCAGATAAAAAAACAAACGACCCCTTACTAGGTTGAAAACAATCTTATGATACTTTGACGAATAACATCTAGGCAATAGTCTTACTAATTTAGTTTGCTCAATGGGGAGGGAATTGTCCACACCTCTTCAATGAGTAAGATGAAATTCAAAATTCTTTCATAAAGATAAAGATACAATTTCAATATTGTTTAAGATAAGATGTATGTAATTGCAATATTGGATAAAAAAGCTTTTTCGTTTTTGTTTTTTTCATTGAAATCATAGTTGGAAGGGTCTCTTTGGAGGCTACGGGCAACAGCCTAAGAAAGAACAAAACGATATCCTTTCAGAAGCAAAAAACAAAAAAAAAGAATTAATAACATCTCACTCTGTCCATTGTGGGTGCAGACAAATGTAGACGCTCCTATAGTGTTGCCGTTTAGGGGACAATGAATCCGCCGATTATATCAATGTTAAACAAGCTGTTGTGTACTATTTCCGGCACTTCTTTGCAAAATTAAAGCAGCAAAGCAAAAGTTGTGACTTGGTGTGGCAGGGCCAGTTGTGGGACTAAGTGGGTCATATAAGATGCTTGCTATAGAAAATTATCCGATTATCATAGAACGGATGGAATCAGCAACATTGTCTTTGAACCAAGTGCAGCTGTCTAATTGCATCTATTTTTTGGAGTTAAGTATTAAAAAATAAATTGTCCACATTAACCAGCCATATATTAAGTTTGAGATTCTATTTCCATCAATTAATTGTGAGAGATTTTATATTAGGCCACCTCAGAGTACCAAAAAATTCATCGATGCTTAACATCTGTGACGATCAATTTTGTCGGTGCAGCCGAATAGACCACTTGGTCTGTAACGTTGTTACAAGTCTAATCAGTGTTGCTATTCTGGTCCCGTCACATGGACCCTGTGCAGTCTCTTGTGAACAGACAGAGCTTGATAACTGGTCCAAATTAGCTTCATAAAAGGGCATTTAAAAGCCCATCTTTCAACGAAACTCGGATAAGATCTTAGATTTTCAACAACCAAACATGCCACGTCTTTCGTTTTTCTTGTTGGTCAATAATTATGTCATCTACTCAAGTCCAGCCTTTTATAATGTCTTTCTAATTTGAGAGATGAGAAGACAAAAGTGATCAGGCTGCAAGTCTACAAAGTTGTCGCAATTTTGCTTATTGAACTAGCAAATTGAACGTCTCAAACAACACTGGATCAGCAGCCGTGATTTAAGACATTAACAATGGAGTTAAAACATTTCCTAATGTTGTTGCAGAAACTAACTAATTGAATTGCAAGAATTTTGGCCACTTGGGTGCCTAGATTTTTCTGGTTTCCTCATGCCTGTCACGTTTCAAGACTTTCTAACTCTGGAATTCCACATTTCTATGCCCAAATGGGTATTAGGCGTTCTTATTTACCATCATTTTTAACTAATGATAAGCAACATGGCACGTCTTGATTAAGTTTGCTTAGAGCTACTTTATTATATACAACAGTTAAACTGAGATAATTCACAATCTCACAACTTCTATTGATTGAAAAATGAAGACATCAATTGAGCTAAATAATATATTCTGACGCTATCACAACTTCATGGCCTAAGGATGCTTTGAGACCAATGTGGGGGAGATGAAGACCAATAACCAAGATCAAGTGAAACACACATGCACTTGACCTACATGCTTGCCATAATGAGTGCAAGGGTGCGTAGGCATGAATGAGACATGGAGAGACTCAAAAGACCTAAATGAATCAACCAGCAACCACACATGATACCTTGTCTAAGTACGTGTACCAAATCACAGAAACTGATCAAACTGTGTCCTCGATTCAAATACAACACTGAACACAACGAAGGCCTTCCAACAATTTTCTGATGACTAATATCTCAACGTTTTACTATTTCATTCATTCAAACAACTAATCGTCAAGTAAAAGTGCAGTAAGACTAAGAGACATGGAAAATTTGTGTCACAGGACAATTCACCAACTGCATTTCCTAGTTGTACAAGTTTTAATTAATAATTTTGTGCCTCACGTAAGATTCCTAAAAGGAATAAAAATAAAGGTGGATCCTCCACAAGATAAAAACAATGAAGGATCATATGTTCCAATGCTGAATGGCCTATGATAAAATCAACGGCAGTAGTGACAGTGTGTCAATGAGAGCATGAAAATTATGACAATAGAATCAACTTTGCATTTTCAAACCTTAACTTGCTATTGATTACCTTAACTAAACTGATATGCCTTGAAAGTTGTATTACAATCCCTTCCAAGTGTTACCATGAGGAAAATAAAATGAATTTCAAGAAGTTGAAAGCAGCTAATCAACTGACACCTGCGCAACTCTATATCTCATAATGAAGCATAAGAATAAATTTGGAGAAGAAAAAAATAAGTTAATCCTTATTCCTTGCAAGAACTAGATAGCACAAGCAGCTTTAAAGGTAATTCCTTTCGAACCTTCAATAACCTTCACAAAATTATTAAACTATAGACTATAAATCTCCTAATATATATACTTCTACCAGACTGTATTTAAAATTCTCTCTTGTCCGAGACAAAGTTTCATCACCTTTATAGTGCCAAGCTTAGATTAGACAAAACCCTCATACTGCCAAGCTTCAGCATGCTAAACATTGATACAGAAAACTGATTCATAGAGCCAACTTAGGTGAGTTTTTTCACATGTTAACTTCTATTAGCAACAGATTTAACCTAGATTTCAAAACTTAAATCATTGACTCCAATACTCACACAAAATGAACTCAAATGACTTAAAATCTAACTGCATATCATGGTCAATCTCTAAATCTATAACGTAGAGGTAACGTCTTACTACTAAGACAATAAGATATTTTCCAAATTCTGCAATATTTCCTAGTTTCAACCCTACAACATAGTTACACAGAATATATATTTCATTCAATGTTCAAAAGAAAATTCAATCAAATCTCACCATTGCAAGTTGTGTAGCGTTTCATTGTGCAAGTTAACATGCCCACCCACAGCCACCACCAACTTCCCCCAAGTATTTAGACACTTCCATAAAAACATCAGTAAAAGAATGGCCATAACATACTTCGATAGTAAGAAAGTGATTCATGAAAATAAGATACACGAACCATGAAGGAATCTGAGCATACAAAAACTACAGTCTATAATACATGTACAAAACTTAATACAGTATATAGATTGTGCAAGGTTAACTTTCACAAAAAAGAAAAAAATAAATAAAACCTGTGTTTAGGAAATTAACACCAACATAAAAAAACATATATCAAGATACATTTAACAGGTACACTCTGCTCCAACTAGTCCTACAGTAGATAGAGCAGGGAGGTTACCTGCTATAAGAGCCTTGAATCCTATGTACTCTTTCTTCTCAGGTGGTGAAGAACACCAGGTGATCCTTCGAACAAATCCAATAAATAACTCTCTAAATCCTCTGGTGTGTACTTTATATATTTTCCAGCATGCCTTCCACTCTCTAGCTGACTCCTAAACCTTCCCATAAAAGAGCGGTAAGCTGGAATCACTTTCTCCGATATAGAAATTCTAAGCTCTTCGCGAAGTTGAGGGTCCGGAACTTTCCAGGCAGTCTGAATTCTATAAATCTCTTCAAAACACAAATTAAAGCTCTTAAATCTCTCCTTCAAGGCCACCTTAGAAGCATTACTGGAGCTCCCGCCAATGCCTTCGTCTTTCAAACAAGACAAGGCCCTACTCCAAGAAGCCCTAAGATAACTCGTAGCATACTGGCGGACCTGGCCACGCCTCTTGCGAACCCAATTATCTCCCAACAGATTCCTAAGCTCGGAATCCTTCACTTTCTGTACAATGTACAGAATATTATTCATCAAAAATATATACTGCATAGCCACATCATCATACATTCTCCCTTTCTCCTCAATATTGGATTCCAAAGTGGTTAACAACAACAACAATCTACGTGCAATAGGAGGCATATCCTCCAAATTCTCCCCATCACCCGGCAAACCATTTGCTTCGATGTCATCGTCCTCTAATAAATGATTCAGAGTCTGACTATAATCTACAAGCAATTTAACGTAATTCATCACATATCGAGTAAGAGGATGTATCTCCCCACCCTGCATAGGCTTCTTCGAAGCTTCACTCTGGACCGCATTCTCAAACTCAGCAAACGTCCCTTTTGCGGCCCCTCCAAGAGCATTCAACACTCCTTTAACTTCACTACAAACAAACTCATCAGTCACCATCCCCTTCAAGTCCGGCAAGACATCAGCCAGAGCATCATACATATCCAAAATCCTAAACAGCTTCTCTGATGACCTTTTGCCTATAGCCACAGCCTCCGCGAAAATCAAGAGCTGTGTCACACAGCCTTTGACAGTCTCATTAAAGCAAACCTCTCTAATGGAATCAGACTCGCCGAAAATACTATCACAGTGCCTCTTTTCGCCACTCAAAAGCACTCTAACGGCGATTTTGATGGCCTGTATCCATTTCTTCATCTTCTCATCCAAAGAACTCCACTCGATTCTCTGCACCTCTTCGATACTCAACTTCTCTACTCCAAGAATGACCAAACATTCGTCCAAGGCGTCGCGCCTGATGTTGCTATAAGCCTGAACGCACTCCTTCTCATAACCAGACCTGATCATTCTCTCTGCGATCTCCTTCAATTCGACGACGGCGTCCGGGTTGATCAAGTCGACGGACACGTCATCACCCAAGCTGCCTCCCCTCTCGTGAAACCTCACGCTTCCATCAACCTCTCCAAAACTCTCGAGCTCGTCGTCGATTTCCCCTTCGTTGGCCCCGAACGACAGACTGACCCTCCGGATCGATCCGTACAGCCGGTCGGCATCGAGCGGAATCGTGTTCCGGATCAGAAGATGCCGGAACTCGTCCTCCAAACGTGACATGGCCACCTGGATGGCGCTCTCGGCCCGGTCCATGATCTCGTTGTCGCTCGTGATAGACAAGTCGTCGACCAATTGTAGAATCTCGTCAACGGCGTCGAGATACTCCACCGCCTCCTCCGGGGAGTCTTCCCAGTTGGAGTTGGAGTCGCAGCAGAGTATGATCTTCTCGGCCGATTCGAAGCGGTTGGAGCCACTGGAGTCGCCGTTGATCAAATCGCCGATGTTGGAGAGACGGTTGTCGAAGCTGGAGAAGATCAACAGCATGTCTTCGCGGACTTCTTTTGGAGTGTTGAGACTCTTAACGATCTGCTGAGCAGTGGCCAGTACCCGGTCCTCGCCGCCGGCGTTGATACTGGTTGTTGTGGTTGTCGCCATTTTTTTAGGGTTTGGAAAAATAAATTTTTTTTTAAAAAAAAAATACACGCAAAAGACAGAGAAAAGTTTTGCTAAATAAAATCAAATTCTGAGAGTAAGGGGTGAAAAAGGGGGGGGTGGGCGCGCTCTAGCGACTGAGTCTGGGGGACATTATAGTTACTGCGCTTGTTTTCTAGAATTTTTTGTTTTTGTTTTGGGCAAGAAATGAACTGAAACGAAGAGACTGTTTTGAATGGCCGGCTTTAAAAGGAATCGGGTGAAACCAAAAGACAAGTCAGAAGTGTAATGCAAGGAAGTCCTTTCGCTACTGTTGTCTTATTCTCTTGAGAGGAGTTTTTGGTTTTGGGTGCTGTGCGGTTATTTTTTTACAGTATTTATTAGTTGGGCTGCTTCTGATGTAAGAAGCCCATGTATAAAATTTAAAAGATCGCCCACTTGTTGATTTAAAAAGCAGTCATGTGGGTTACATGGGTGACTTTAAACTTGCCTGAAAATATAATTATATATATATATATATTGTTATTTATATACATCTGTGATCTGACCCAGTGTAGAAAAATTACAAATACAAAAAAATGAACGTGGTGGAGGGCTGATCCAACAACTCTAGATCGAAATTAGCTGTGGGTTACTTTGAAATTTGGATAGTCCTAGTAGGAAGACAGAAGGATGATGGCATTATTTTGTAAAATCAATGACCTCAACTAAGTTTTGGTCTATGTTCACACGGAGTTCAGAGGAATGGCGTTTGTATATAGAGTACAAAATACGGTGAGGTGCGTGGAAGTAGGTTTTCTGTTAATTGCGTGTGTCAAACCTGTTATGGCACCTAATGGTCTAACTTTTTAATCAATTAAACAATCATTTTCTTGAATTTAAAAACCCGTGTGGAAATGGTTGTAATGTCAAACTAGATATGCCCATCCATGCGTTCAAACAGACTAAAATATCTATTAAAATATCTTATTCCCAACTCCCAAGATTACCTCCGGATGATGTTCTTGCTTCAATAATTATGTATTTACATATCGTCTTCAATCACTGTCCAATTTGACATTTAAAGTTTCTTCTACGAAAAACAAAAGGTTTGATTATGATTTGTGAGTTAATGAAAGGAAACATATGAACCCATTTAACTAATTAATTTTATGAATGTCTCTATTATGAGTTTCAAGTGGACATTCCGTGACTAAAAAATCTCATGAATCATGATCAAGGGGATAGTCTATACGGGTTTGAATATGTCAAATTTGACCAGCTCTCTTCAATCATTCATGTGCAATAGACTAGAATTTTTTTTTTTTTTTTAAATACAATGAATTAGAAAATTTACTGTCAAAAACCTGCATCATTAGCCACCATAGACCATTGTTCCGTGCTAACAAATACTTTGACATGTTAGAATTAGAATTAAAGATGACGTACCTAGCTTCCTCGTGATGACGACATGGATCTGGAAAGAAAAGATGTGTTTTCATGAATGTTTCTTGATAAAAAGAAAATGAAATTCACATCTTTAAGTACAGTTCATTGTTTTTTTTTTTTTTTTTTTTTTAAGGTATAGTTCAGTTCATTGTTGATCAACCAACCTGGCTGGAGTTGCATCTTCGGTTGATTTCATATCTCATTGGGTTGATTTCATATCAACAAGAGCATCTTGAACAGCATAAACAAAGGTTATTATCAGATCATCATACTACCCAATTTGCAAACCATTAACTATTGCTAGGAGCCTCAGTTTCAAAACATATTTGAATATCAAGGTAGGTTCCTATTCTATGCGGTTCAGAAGTCAAAAAGCTAAATTAATGTATGAATTTGGCACTGTGGTTAAATTACATAAGATAAAAAGCTAAAGCGGTATGAATTTTGGTCAAAGCGCTCAATCATTGATTCCAAAAACAAAAATGATCTTGTTTTTCACTTTACATTCCTGTCAGTAGAGAACAAAATAAAAACATCTTTGCTCCAATTATTCCTCGCAAAGCAATAGTGAAAGCATAACATTATAGCACCCAAGAGTTAACCCCATCTCTATTCTACTTTTCCTTCTTCTTTGCCCCCTACTCAATTGTATATATCTATAGCTCACATGAACTGTTTTCATCAAAATACATATTTTAGTTCTCAAATACTGAATGGACAAGGGCAAATTTTGATGCAGGAAATCCTCATTAGGTGACCCTGTGAAGTACTTCATCAAGTATGGTTAGGAGACAATTCCTGCAACCACCAAACGGCACAAATTAAAAAAATGAGTGTTTCTGATAAATGCAGCAAACTTATTCGATGTAACAGTATTACCATTAGTTACCAGATGTGATGTACCAGTCAACAGATTATGAATCCAAGATATACCTTCCCCTTTCAATCATATTGGTAAACTACACTCTGTTGGTATTTTGTGGTAACTGTGTGTTTGATGTCTCCCCCTGATGAAAAATCGTAAACACATTTAGTAACACACTGATGGAACAACAGTGCAGATTCAAGCATAACATCTTACCATATTAGACAACTGGTCTCTTATACAGTACATGGACTGCAGCATGGCATCTAGAGTATCTTTGGCAGATCGGAACTTCACATCCATTTCTCCTGACGGAGCATCAGTCTGAAGCTGCACAAGTACATAAATCATATAATGACCTTTTCGCAAGTTCTTTCTTATATACTTCCAGGGTGTTTTCTTTTTAGTATTTCATTTATACAAAACTGAAGAAAATTGATAAAAGGCGCCTTGCCAAGTAAAATTTCAATTTATAAGATCACATACCTTCAAATTGATAACAGCCACTGGATCCATTACTTCCGTCACTTGTGTAGAATCCTGATTTGCCATGTTCCATGTCATGGCCTTTAAACGAGGCAACGTAACCTAAATATGTCATTCACCCAAATCTAAATTATTAGCTCAATAGTGTCCTACCCAGTAAAGATAACAACCTAGTATAACTAAATATCAGACTGACCTGGTCCTTGAGTACTTCCTCACGCCATTCTCTTTGAAACTTTTGCAACAAAAGGGTCAATAGTCTTTGTAGTTCAGGCAAGACCTCATCTGGAAACAGCTTCTGAATCTCATCCTTGCTTACATTCTCATGAACACACCTTCGAATCAACGTACGAAGGCAGACCAATAGCTGCAGCGAACAAAAACACACACTCTAAACTTCACAAGTTTAAATAAATTCTTAATCCCAGCTCCATTACCTTTCGCAGAATTCATTACTGAAACTTCAAAATTATTGCAAAATTTTCAACTTTTTAAAGTAGTAGTGTATCAATAGGTTCTAGTGATACTAAAATCGTCAAAATTGGATACTCTGAAAATGCTTTACGCTAGTAGCCTAGCTTCTACAAGTTGTTTCAATTAGACTATTCATGACTACTTCTAGTTTTAATTCGAGTTCGAGCCACACCATTGCACAAGAATGAATTGATTGAAATTGGGTATACAAGCAAGTTACAGAGAGTGATTTCAATCAACGATAGAGACATACGGGGTCGAGGTCGGAGTCGTTTTGGAGCTGAAGGATGTCGCGGATGACGCGGCGGTCGGCGGCGTCGAGACCGGTCTTACGGGTTCTCCAGAGAGCTTGAAGAATGTACTCCACCGACTCTTTCGAGTTTGACCTAACGAGTAGAGGTAGATGACCCCACAGAGTTTGCTCCATTCAAGGTACTAATTTGAAGCTTTTCTCGCGTTATGCTTGGGACTCGAGGGCCAAGTCGTGACACGGCCCCCTTCCATTTGCTTTCAAATTTGGTTTAAACGTAAAAGCCTCCCACGTGCTTTCAATGTAGGGGTAGGCGTTTTAAGGACTTCAACAAAATTTGCCCTAAATAAAAATCTAATGATGAAATTTAATTTACTTATTTTATATGAGAAAAGATTGGTGCCGTTTCAGCATTATGGTGATACTCTGGCTGAGCATCGCAGCATGCGAGTTCACCCTTTTTTTCCTTTTTAACAAAGGTGTCCAAAGTGAAGTCACGTGTGCATAGTTTAATGGTAAAACCACTTTAATCCTCTATCTCTTGTGGATTCCACTGCACCCGTCCCAACATGTTGTGATTGTCCCTACTTGATGTGGATTACTCCCTCCCACTTTGTAGATAGTCGGGAGTAGAGGATGAGAGTAGAATCCATTGTCTTATAAAAATAGAGGATAACAGTGGTCTTATCACTAGCCATTGTCATTTCATGTATGCAAGTTCACTTTGAACATCTTTTTCTTTATTTCTACAAAAAAGAAAAGTGATCATCCAGTATTGTTTCAAAAAAACAAAAAAACATCATTCAGGGATCTTGCACATTTTTTTCATACAAGAAAAGAGTGACAAAGCTTGTCAAGTTTCATGCTACAACTACAGCGTATGCTTACATTATTGTATATATAATAATAAATAGAATGACAAAAGAATACTGATAATGAAGCTCTTAGGTCCTCAGCTAAAATCAATAGTTTACCATCACCAGTAATCACCACAAGAACACACCCCATCTTTAAAATGATGAAATCTGCTAGCATCTCTCACAACAATTTCCCGTCCCGTAACCATAGCTATCAATTTGATTGCTTTGTGGCAGTCACAGCAAATCCGATGGCTTTGCACAATTTGCAAGGGCATCCATTCTTGAGTGTTTATCAACCCAAAAGCTACAGCCAATTTCTCACTATGGTACATCAATACTCGTTGTTCCTGTTCATCTACATCAGGCAGTAAAGTTCTCTCTTCAGGAATGTATCCATGCGTAGAAATTTCTAACATCAAGCTATCCACTTTCTCGTATATCTCCTCTGTTTGGACATGCCTTTTATCTCCAGAAAGGAAAGCATGTGGTTGTTTCTTGATTTCAATCCAACTACATGCTGGAAGCATCCTCAAACCCTTTTGTCTTAAGGTCTGTACGACAGCAGCGGCTTCCTTTAACTTGCCAGAACTGTTATAGATATTCAAAAGTACAACATAATTACAAAGCTTTTCAGGTTCAATTCCATAGAGCATCTCTGCAGCAAATTTCCCAAGCTCTAAATTCTCATGTACCCGGCAAGCTGTTAGCAAGGCAGCCCACATATTTGCTGTCGGTTTGAAGGGAGCACCTCTTATTAAGGCAAAGGCTTCATCTAGTTGCCCCTCACGACCCAATAACTCAATCATACAGGCATAATGCATTGCACGGGGCTTAATCTTGTGAACAGTACTCATTGATTGAAAAATTTCCCATCCACATTGTGATAATCCTGAATGGCTACAAGCGGATAAAATGGCAAGGAAAGTAACATGGTTGGGTTTCATTCCTTCACAAAGCATCTGTTCAAACAATTGAACTGCCTCAGCTCCACGACCATGATTAGCATATCCAGCAATCAAGGCATTCCAAGATATGATATTCTTGCGAGGCATCAAGTCAAAAACATGTCGGGCATCTTCTATCCTTCCCCATTTGCTATAAAAGTCTACAAGCGCTGTGTTAGCTACTATATCTAATCCAAAACCATAACGAACTAGCGCCGCATGAGCTTGCTTGGCATGGTCCAATGAAGCTAGCCTTGTACAAGTTCTTATAATCATAGAAAACGTAAAATGATCCATCTTGACCCCTGAGTCACGCATCTCGTAATACAAATCTAAAGCCTCTTCACTATAGCCATGAAGTGCATATCCTGCTATAATCGAGTTCCATCCCACTGTAGTCTTCTCTGGCATCTCATCAAAAACGCCTTGTGCATCTTCAATGCTCCCACATTTACCATACATATCAACCAACGCACAAGACACAAAACCATCTTCAACAACACCCATTTTCACAGCACAGGAATGCAACTGCTTTCCTACAGAGACAAGTCCCAGTCCAGCAGCTGCCCGTATCATCGTGGCATAAATCCTAGACCCACCATCAGACAGCTCCTCCCACATAACTAAAAACAACTGAAACGCCTCCAGATAACCTCCAGAGTCAACAAGCCCAGCAATTATGATATTCCACGAAACAACATTCCTCTCAGGCATTTCATCGAACAACCTACGCGCATCGATCATCATCCCCATTCTCACATGCATATACAAAACCCTGTTCCTCATGTACACACCAGGTTCGAACCCAGTACTAAGCATGTAATTACAAACTCTCTTAACTTCTCTAATAGACTTCAAGCCTATACACGCACTCACTAACGCATCATAAGTACTAGTACCCACATCAAAACCACCTTCAAACTCCAAAATCTCAAACAATTCAAGAGCCTCCCTATACCTTTTATTCAACACTAACTTCTCTATCTGACTACAAACACCTGCCCTCGATTTCTTAACCTGAGTCTCTTGCAACTTAAATTCCTCAACATTGATTTTATTCGGCTTGGGTCGCGGCTTCAAGCCTTGGTTCAACAAAGAACAACACTTGATTCTAGCAAATGGGTTCTTCCATTTCCGTCTATCAAACAACGATCTGTTTGTAGAAAAAGACAGGCTACTACAACTACTTTGGATCTGATCCAGTGATATGCTTTGGTAACGTAAGAGTGGAATCTCCATGCTCGAAATTTTGAACTAAAACAGCCAACGAAACTGATGATAGGAGTTTGGAAAACGTACCTTCAAAGATAAGTATAGATTGCAGATAGAAAATTGAGAGAAGTGAAAGATTATAAAACGATGTTGTTGGTGACCTGAAATGCTTCCTCTTCATTCTTGAAGAGACCATGTGTGTTTTGTGGAGGTTACTAAGATGGTCAGCATCGAAAGATCCGCCCAAAGTAGTTGCAGTAGTTGTAAATGTATACTGCATGCTTTAACTCAAGAGACGGACCAAAACGGTGCGTTTTTGGCTCTCCACAAAATTCTATCTGCCTTAAAACGACACCGTTTTGAGATTGTGCGGAGAATTTTATTTTTTAATGTTTTATCGCTCTCGTTTGATTTAAAACTTAAAACCCAGCGCCATCTGCTGGAAATCATCAAAGCGACGTTGTGCAGTTCGATGGCGCCGCCCGATCCCCGCCGTCCGTACAAACGATCAGCAATCTCGGATCAGCAGAGGCGCAGGGAGCTATCCCTGCTCCGCCAAGCACAGAATCGCCGCGACGCTCAGCTCCAGGCTCGCTGCTTAGCTTCCTCTGTCCTCTCTCTCCAATCCCAGACCTCTGAACCCGTACCCGATGTCGAAATCGAACTCGTGGCCGAACCCGAATCTCAACCCGAACAAGAATCCGGAGCTTTGACGAAAGACCTTGACGTTCGTCAGGCTTCGAAGCTTAAAGGAGCCGAAGCTCGCAAGTGGTTCGCCGAACAGTTGATGCTACCTGAGTGGATGATCGACGTTCCTGATCGCTTGAATCACGACTGGTACATAAAAATTCAAAATTATTTAAAATGTAGTCTAAAAATGGGATTTTTGTGTTGATTTTGCAATTTCGTCTAGGTATGTATTCGCAAGACCTGCCGGAAAACGTTGCATTGTTGTTTCTTCTAATGGAACAACTGTTAGTAGACTACGCAACGGCTCGATTTTGCATCACTTTCCGTCTGCTTTACCTTGTGGAGCCCGGACGAGAGACTCGTCCGGGTCAGCTCAGTCCTATTGTATACTTGACTGCATATTTCATGAGGTATATATATATATCTATTTTATTATCTGTGGATTACTTGTGTTTGTGGAATTTTATCGAGGTCGAATGGTGGCTTTTGCAGTTCGATCAAACTTATTACGTGATTGACATGGTTTGCTGGCGAGGATATTCTCTCTATGATTGCACGACTGAGTTCAGGTTTTTTTGGTTGAACTCCAAGCTTGAGGAGTCCGGGGCTTGTGCTCCGCCTTCACGATACCATAAGTTTAGATTCAGTTCGGTTCTTGTATACAACTGTGACCGGAGTGGTCTACTTGCGGCCTATACAGGAGCTGTGCCTTATGTCAAGGACGGCTTGTTGTTTTATAACAAGTATGGTTTCGTGCCGAGCACCTTTGTAGTTTCCCATCTTGCTGTTAACAATACAAAATGTGTTTTGTCAGCTTGTAGGTTTGTTCGATGTTGGTGTTATTTTTATTTCAATCCTTGTTCAGTTTTGGAGTCTTGTATGATTGTATGATTGTTCACCTTTGTAGTTTCCCATATCTTATTGTTCATGAATTTTGACTTAACCATGTTATCTTCTTTTACTGTTCTCTTTCACTGATGATGTCTGCATTGTTTACTGCTCAGGCATGCACATTATCAAACTGGAAACACACCTCTAGCATTAGTCTGGAAGGATGAAAATTGTAGTCAATATGTTATTGACACTGATAGTAAAGGACAGGTTCTGAGCCAACAGCAGGTATTTGAATGCATGCCTCAGTTACTTTTTTCCTTTTTTAATTGTCTCTTGTTCAGTTAAGTTGTTGCATAATGTAGAACTGCAGCTTGCACACAGGTTCATTGAATTTTATTTGGGATGATGATAGGGTGTGAAACCTAAAGTTGTGGGTTAAAACTCCTCTTCGGAGTGGTTTACATTATTTTGTTTTGCGTTTTGATTGTTTGTACTACATTCATGAAATACTTTGACACCATGTCCTTTTTGTGTTTAGGTATTCTGCTATACGATATTTTTAATATACTGGCATTAGCTTATATTTTTCTCTTTTCTTCCTTCTTACGATCAGGTAGTTTTGGAGCTCCAAGATGATTGGAAACTATCTACATCAGATAATCCTGGAGTCGTCTTTGGTTGCTTAGATGGTGAATTCATACAACATGTATGCTTTTTTGTTGATTTTGTATTAAATTTTAGATCTAGCATGTTGATTGCTGTTGTTAACTAGTTTGTATTGATTGTGTGCACCTAGTATTGTATTGGCTTATGATGCATTGCTTTGTAGAATTTCTTGTAAGTAATTATATCTGTATATCGGCAAATGCTTTGATTTGGCAATTGGCAAGGTGCTGAGCATTCATGGTGACAGTGTATCAGTGACCTCAACTTGTTATCCTCTTAGCAATTGAATAGTTAAATTGCAGTAAAAAGGAAGCCTCCAATAATAAAAGAGAGACTAAAGGCAAAACACTGGTGTTAATTAATACAAATGTGTGCCTCTCACTAGATGTCTTTTATGCTGTATGCTCTGTAGAGCAATATCTTAAAAGCTAGTGTGGTCTCTAACCTAGAGGGGATTAGGCACATCAGTCGACTTGCATTGCTCAATATGCAATATTCCATGTATAATTGCCAAAGAAGGAAATATGTGCATTATGCTGTTTGGCAAGGGAGTGGACTTTCGTGACATTAAAAAAAATAATGCCCTACTCCTTACCTCCCTGCCCCTGCCCTTTGTATAAGTTGACAATGTGGGTTAGCTCTCCCCCATAATCATTTTATGCCCTCCTGATGAAGGCGGGATACAATCCCAATGTTGGGTTGGAAGGACTTGTCAGGTTTACTCTCTCTTTATATAGTGTTAATTGAGTCGTTAGAAAAATTGAGATATTTACTTTATTTGTGCCTCTCATCTAATTTTGTTTCAATTTTCAGTCAGGGCTACATTCCGGTGATCTTCTAAAATTTGCCATTAGTGATGGAGGACTGAGTGTAGTGGATGGGAAGCTTGAGAAGGCTGACTTACATTATCTTGGCAAGGCTAACCGAGCACGCATATTTGCAGATAGTTACTCTAAGGTTGTTAGGAAAATGTTCACTTCTCATTCTATTCTATTCGTGTTTCACTTTTATTGATCTTAAACAGTGAATTTCAGATTTATGTTGGTGTGCTTGCTTGGATGAGTTACTTGCGTTTATCCTTTTTTAGTTCTCATAAAAACACACTGCTAAAACTTTTGTTATGTGCCTCAGCAATCTTATTAAGCCCAGAATATAATATAATGTCTTTTTGTAATTGACTCTGCAGGTTGTGTTTCAGTATATGGTTCGGCACACTCCTCTTAAATTTGACGATCTGCTCGCATCTATTAGCTTATCGGATGATCAAGAAAGTAAACAATCTGATATGGAAATGGTTGTCTGAGAGTGGTAACTGTGACTGGCAGTATCTTTCATTCTTGTGCCAACTGCCTAATAAATCTCAGATAGCTGTGATTTGAGCAGTTCTTACCCACCCTTTGAGCCAGTGATAGCTTTTTACTCTATTTTATGTATAGATTCAGTTTGTATCATGGTAAGTTTTGTTATGAACACTTACTGCTATGGCAAATTCTGTAACTTGCTTGAATAGACAAAGATATGCTTGTTATCGATACAGGCACAATTTTAGCAATATACAAATGGTCAGTTGATCGCTGGAGAAGGTGTATTTATGGCATTTTTGTTAAAAGACTTGATTTACCTACGTTTTTCTTTTGATCTGATCCCATACAAAGTAAGCCTTAAATTGCTAAAGAAAATTACTTAATTGTTAGGAGAGAGTTTACGTACTTTTAAAGCGAAGATACACAACTCAGCGGAAGATGGAAAAAATAAGAGGGATCACGCTTTAATTGTATTCTATTTGTAGTCTCTCATATTGCCAAACTTTTATTTATGTTATAACAGAGTGATATCAATGATAGCATATTTATTTCCCACAAATCTATGGTATAATTCAAGATGCCAAAGTTGTAGATTCACAACTATCATGCACACAAGCCAATACATCTCTGTAGTCCCTTGAAATGGTGAAGGAATCATAAACCTCTCCATCACGGCTTTTCTTGTACTCAAAGAGCAGAGATGAATGATTAAATGCTGTCAGTTTGACAAATCCAAAGTCGAAATCTCTGTAAATACTCCAGTCGGGGATCACTTGGCTGTATTTCGAAAGGTGACTCCCTCCCCCTCCAACGACAACATGGATTGTTCCATTTACAGTACCAGAATAATGATGTTTTTCTGTATTCACACATTGATTCTGCACCACAAGGATAAACAAGAATTAGTAATCCAAAGGTTATGGTAGTGTCTAAACTAGGAAAACAACATACGAGAAATTCAAAGACTAGCAAACCAAGCAAAGCAAGTGGATCATTTAAAACATATTTCGACGCCTACAGTGAAAGTGAAGTTATAAGTTAATCAAATAACATCAAACGTTAAAACGCAACATACCCTATGCCAACTGCCCTCCGAGCTCTTTTAAGTGGCCACACCATACATTAGCATTCAAATTATGCCCATAAATATCTTTTTAACCCTCTTAAAGATCTATACAGCCATTCAAAATAGATACTAATTTACTCAATTTGTTCAGGAAAGTAGCCTTCAAATATGTGCCATGGGATGCAAAGAGGGGTATATCATAATTCACACACTAGGATGCTATGTTGTGTGGGTTCATAGAGCAAACAATCCAGTTTAATGAAC
Source organism: Dimocarpus longan (assembly GCA_022984855.1). Lineage (NCBI taxonomy): Eukaryota > Viridiplantae > Streptophyta > Magnoliopsida > Sapindales > Sapindaceae > Dimocarpus > Dimocarpus longan. Next base: position 11,710,183 of record CM041024.1, read on the forward strand.
TTGAAAAATTACTTTTATTTTGCCTTGTCCTTACCTGGTAGATTGGGCATGTCCTTTCATAGTTATGGACATGGCCATAAAATGCAATGTCAACCTTGTACTTCTGCCAAAGTTTCTGCAAACTTTCTCTTCCCATGGGCTCTTCAAATGAGCCTTCCTGAGCATACCAATAGTCCGAGGAGTACCCAAGCACACGATGAGCAGCAAAGATCAGCCAAGGTTGCTTCTGTCTATCAGCTGAGGCAAGGCATTCCTCAATGAATCTATACTGTTCAGATCCCTCCCGCCAATCATGCTCACTGTCGGCTATACAGAAGTGAAACATGCCGTAATCAGTTGAGTACCTGCCCATTTAGAGATTATAATTACTATGAAATACACTGGATTAGAATGAATATAAAAATTTGCTTTGAGATAGAGAAGAACCCCCTGGCCTCCCAAGAAATGAACTGTGAACTGGCCGAAAAAGTATACAATCAATAAGATGTAACAACTAACATAATTGTAACATCTAGTTGCTGATTCCCCAGCATGTGACCAAGTGAAAAGCCTTAGTTGTTTGGGCTGGAGTAACTTGAATTTTATGGACCATATCCATGCAGATTTCTTCCTTCCGGAATATTATCAACACCAAAGTGATTAATAGATAGGAAACAACATTCTTAACTTACATCAGGATTGAGTTCTTTTCTCCTATTGATATAACCCATATTAATGCTGAAATTGCTACAATGTTCTGACAGCATCATTTATGCTGAACCCAAAGTTGATGGTTGATTATTAATACTTTTTACTAGGATTCTTCAACAATGAGTTACTCTAGCAGAATAAGAATTTACCAAAACTTTGCTCTGTTCTCGGCGGGAACATAAAACATGGTCTCTGCTGGCACACCACATTCCCCACCAGAATCTGTAGTGTCATAGAAGGATCCTGAATTTGGCCAATCACGTTCATGATTACCACTGCAGGAGAATCAGAACATTATGCTTCAACAAGTGCCACCAAGTTAAGCTTAAAAAACTACTTTTAGAAACACATGACAATGGTTTACAAGCAAGCAGGTCGGCAAACCTTCCAATCATGTATGGCACGGCTGATGCAATAGGCTCCACCTGAGCAGTGAATTGGTCCCATTGCGAGAGGTAACCATTTGAATAAGTTATATCTCCTATATGGAAAACTATGTCAATATTGCTCAAGTCATTGATGAGTTGATCTGTAGTGTTTAGTGAACCTGGCTGATAATCACTATACTCATTTGAACCATCACGCTCTGCCTGAAAATAGTGGAAGACATGAAAATTTTTTAAGAACTCAGTTAACTTATTCAGTCTTAAAGGAACACATGATCATAATGCTAATTATATAAGGCAACCAGAGAAACGCTTGTGTCTAACTGTTAAATACTCAAAATAGGTTCTCACAACTTACACAGGGATGACTGCTATGGTAATTCATTGACAAACGATGACAGAGGCTTAAAATCATGTTATTATCTCAATATTCAACATTAAGAATACAGTATCAATCACAAGATGATGATGCATATCATCTTCAAGTTTATCTAAAATGATTGTAGTGGGGAAATTTACTGAGTATCCTATTTGTGAATTCTGATAAAATAAATTGACCATTCTATTATCAACTAAAAATAAGTTGTTCTTGGTCATTGAATGCTAGATCTTACACCACGAGTTATTTTAAAATTCATAACATGGGAAGATATATTGTTGAAAAACAGGAAAATTATAACAACAAAGATCTCACTAACTATAGCTTCACATGTAAAGAATATAGAGCAGTAATAATTGCATTGAGTCCACTCAAAATGAGAATTGTTTTTCTCAAGTCCTAACCAGTTGCACGTACAATTTTTTCTTCTTGATCATGCATACCGAAACTAGTGCTACTACCGATGAATAGAACCCATCATAAATTTGTTGATACTACCTTGATTATCGCATTTCCCTTACTATCTGCACACAAAAGAAACACTAAGTATAGGTTAATACCTTTCCCATATCGCCAAATATTATGACACGTTGCAAAGAGTCTTGTCCAGGGTATGGTGATGATCTGAAAATATAGAGCTTGCTCCAGACATATGAACCATTTAGTAAGAGATGACCCATCCTGTATGTATACCTGGAAAACCATCATGGCAACCTTATAAACAATTTTCTTCAACTTTATAACATTTGTAAGGCAATGAATATGAACTTTTAAGATGCATACTCAATGTTCGGCCACAAATTTTTCAAGAAACTGGTGTGTATAAAACCAGGGTCACGCCAGCCAACTGTTCGTGCAGGTGAACCTGCAGAGTAGCAAGATAACCTTATTAAGCTATAGTGAACCTACCGCTACAGTGATAGTATCGTAAATCAGCAGATTCGAAAAAATTTCTGCCCTCAGTTTGGTTACAAGTTTACAAGTAGCTAAGGAGACAACTTCTTATCAGTTCAGCAAGAAATCTTAGCAATATGACACTCAAATCTGACACTTGTTTTGTCGTGAACATAAAATGTTCCACTGGATGCTATTTATGCAGTGAAGCATACCCTAAACAGGAGAGTCTTTACTTTTTCATTCCCATGAGAAACAAATGAGAAGCCTCTTCAGAAGTAAAAAATAGAGGAACTTTTTGCAAACTGATACAAAATGTATTTTACCACACATGTCATTCTGATAAAATGTCAATGTTCCAGCTGGTGATCGCCTTTTATGACCTCCCTTTAAACCCCATTCAACAAATGGAATAGCTTCGTTAATGTCATAGCCACTTGTCCAGGTTGCAGTCATCTACACAACATATAAAGCATGGTGCCAATAAATTGGTGTTACGTCTCCACACAAACAGATGACACATAAGACAAACAACTGACTCATAAAACTAAATTAAGAACAGTTAAATGTTCGCTAAAACAAACTACTTCGAGTATAGATAGATCTCAATTAATTTAGTGAAGTTTGACAGTGGATTACTACTCATTAGGACAACTGGTATCATCATGGCATTTATTGAATTGGTTTCTTATATGCACAGGGTTCAACAGCTTTTCAGCTTTCATCAACTTATCAGAAAATAGACACACTGTGAGTATATAAATTTAGTACCAAAGATGAATGACTTAATGCTCTGAATATGAAACATATTTATGAATACATATTCTACTGTAAGCTATTGAAGTAAACATAATGAAACAACGATACATCAGATAATTAACTAAAACCAACTTACTTCATTCCAAGACTTCCCTTGAGCAAGGCGAGGATACAAGGGCGCTTTTGGATTAGTAAATGATATAGAATTTGAAACTGCCACTAGTTTTGGCTGCAAAAATTAAGTGCAAAATTAGTCCAAATGAGAATGTCAGCATAATTCCTAGAACTTATTGCACAAGAAATGCAACAAAAGTTGGAAGCATCACAATGACACATAGAACTTCTTCAAGCAGATCTGTGTCAAGAAGACTAGGTAAAAATCACATAAACTCACACTTGACAACCCGCCCGAGAATAATGCAAATGAAAAATCTGCCCGCTGGTTTATAAGCTGAAACTTCAAAGTAGCATTTCCTGTCTTTAAGTAATTTGAGTTGGAATAATTTGCATACTTGTACTGCACCAAAAGATATACAAGATGATAATGTCAATATTTTTTTTACCATCAAACTATTATTTCTCAAATTGGAATCCACATTTGACACACCTTTATTGGGGCTGAGCAGATATATGGTGTCTGTTCTTTTGGGTCATTTACCGGTGGACAGGTTGATGAGCTGCAAGACCAAAATTAATTTTTTTTCTAATTTCTGAAACTATAAACCATGAAAAATTCCTGAATTATACAGTTACTGAAAGGCACAAAATTGGTCATAGAACTATTTTAATGAGAAACTAGTTTGGTTGAAAGATTTAGTTCTTGTAAATAGTCCTATCAATAACAAGTTACAAGCAATTTTTTATTTTAGCAATTTGTAGAAGACCAGAGGGATGTGGATGGACATTACTCAAATTTTGCAGGAGAAAAGACTCCAACCCAGTCATCCACTAATGGATCAGGGGACACAAGATTCACAGTCACCAATTGAGTATCCTCCCCCTGTAATCACACAAATCAACTTTGCACCTCAAAATCCAGTAGACATATAAACGAGTTCAAGACTTAATATAATCCCTGATTTTAAGGAAATATTTTAACAAAATCCACCGCGTCGACCTTTTCATGAACGAGGCATGATATCAGCTTATAGTCATTAAGTAAACACATTCAAGTTGTATGGCTGACACTATCAGGGATACCGTAACATTGACCAATCAACAGGGTGATAAACAAGATAATAGAAACAAAAAATTGCTACACAAATGATTGACACATGAGAATAGAATGTAAGAATACGGGAAAAAAAAAGTTACCTCTAAACCAAGAAGATAAGGGGTGGCTCTAATAGAAGCAGACTTGCGAAGAGCGGGAACAGTTTTATGGATAGCAATTTTGGAGAGGGGTTGCTCTCCAATGGCATTAAAATTAGCCCAAGTAGAGCTAGTTGTTGTAACTACCAAACACAATAACACCGAGAGAAACACAGACATTTTGAAGCGCTTTTCCATTCTTTAATTGTTAAAATGAAACTCAAAAGTCAAACCCCTATATATAATATTAACAACGATACTGGGTTCTGATTGATGCCATTTAGATACCCAGTGTCATTCCCTTTTGACTTTTTTGGATTCGTTTCCTATTCTCTATACCAAAAAGAACGAAGCAGAGTTGGAAACGTTCGAAGAAGAGAAGGGCTATCTTGGTTTTTATGAAAACCAAGAACTACACTTCTCAGTTGTGGTGTCTCTCGATGATAATGTGTTGTTCAGACAGAGAAATGAATCATGTTTATATACAGAGGGGGAGGTAGGTGCCTGTTTTTGATTTTTTTTTGGCTTTATCGGAGCTACCACTAGGCACCAACTACCCTAATTTTATTTTATTTTTTCCAAGTTACAACCCCATGCACGTCAATCATAATCATTGATTTATCGATTTATTACTATTATTATTTTTATGTTACAAGTACATTTCCAACCATAGGGACTCCTTCGTAGGCACCCGGATCAAAATTCAATACTACTTTTTTACTCTACACCTTTTAATAAATAGGAGAGAGAGATACGTTCTTAAATAGAAAAACTATCTTCTAATAGAATAAAATTTATTCACACATAAATCAATTAATATATAATTGTCCACTTTATAGACACTCCTATTCGTACCTGATATTGCTTTGTGATAAATGGTTGGATGAGATTGACCAACGTGTCAATTAACTTGTGAGTTTGATTTATCATATGAGTTTGAGTATTTAGATTTTAGACTTTCTATATGGTATTAATTCCTTTATTTACTATTACAATGTCTTTTTATATTAAAATAATTAAGAAACGAGTTAGATTTTCGAATTTGGTATGAAATAATTGAGTTGAGTTTTTTTTTTTAGTTAAAACAAAGACACTAGTTTGCGAAAAAAATAAATCATAATTTGCGGTCTTTGTTCATGAATTTCATGGATGATGCTAAAAACAACTAATTTCAATTTTGTGATACTAATTATGATTTTTGACAATCAAAATTTATGATTTTTAATTTTTGAATTTTTTGAATTCTTTATTCAATCAAAACAATCAAAAAAATCTACTTTTTAACCTTAGGATTATTTTCATCTTTTTTTACGTCGAGAGATTGTTTCCCATCAAAGTTAACAGACTTAGGGGTCGTTTGTTTTTTTATCTGAATACTGAACAGTGCTGCTGAAGACTGAAAGCTGAATAGTGACTGAAATCTGAAATCTGATTGACATGTTTGTTTTTTCTTTTCTTATCTCTGAATGTATAATAATCTTGTTTGTTTTTTAAAGTTAAAATTATCTGATTACTGGTAATTTGACATTTATATCCTTTTACTATTAGTTGTTATGTAATTTTATTTAATATAATACAAACAATTATAATAAATTATTTAACAAATATTAAAACACTTATATATATATAATATTTTTATTCATAATTAAAATAAGATTAATTATTATAGTAGAACCAATTAAGTTTATATGTTCAAATAAAAATAAACAAAATAATCTTAAATTGAATTACTATTATAACAAAAGTTGAAATTGTAACTTATATATAGTATTTTTATTCATAATTAAAATAGTAGAGTCAATTAAATTTATATATTCAAATAATAATAAATAAAATGGTTTTAAATTAAATTACTATTACAACGAAAATTGAAATTGTAAAGTAATATATATTTTCTAATATAATTAAATAAGAATAATCAAATACTTAAACAAATTGATTTGTAATTGGTCTCCGAGTTGTTGCATAAACATTTTATTAATAAAGATTCTTACCAGAATTTAATTAGAGAAATATAGTAATCCAGCTATAAAAAAAAATTTAATGTTGAGATGTTTAGAGTTTTTATTTTTCAATGTTGTTTATTAAAGTATTAAAAGAAATTTTTATAATATAAAACTAAAACAAACTTGAAAACATATTATTTTAGGAAGGATAAACTTGGAATAATATATTTATAAATCATTAAGTGATTTTGTATTAAGTGAAAAGTAACAAAATGTTACCTTTTTTTTTAAGTGGTTTTTGAGTGATTTTAAGTGATTTGACCACTTAAAAAAACAAATAAAAATATCTTAATTAGCCAAATTCAACACCATTAAGTGTTAAGTGCAAAAAACAAACAACCCCTTAGATTATCGTCAAGTAGCTAAATTACAATAAACTTATAAAGTTAATTTCGTCTTGTAATAGGTTTGAACTGGATAGTTGATTTATAATTTATTCAACTTAAAATAATTAATTTTGACTAATAATGCTACGGGTTTTAAATGATTTACAATTATCAATCTTCCTCATTTTTATTTATTATTCTAATCCCGACATTCCTATTGATAGTGACAATATATAGTTGATGACAACAATTTAATAAATGACAATGAAGAAATTATTTTAGAAGGAGCATTTTATGAACTTTATAGTTTACATAATTGGTGAGAAATTCATTTCAATATTTCAAAAATATTTTCGACAATATGAAAATTAGTACTAGTCTACACTGTTTTATTTTTATGTTCTACGAAATTGCGCAATCATCAACAAATAATAAATTTCTACAAAGATTTATGACTATGCATTTCAAACGACAAATAATCAAGGACTAATCAATTATTTATTATAACTAGAATATATATAGGTCATGTAGTTTTTTGATATATTTGTGTGGACTTCGGGTCAATGCTCTGAAAATGTTAGAAATTAAGCAACCTCAAACCATATATAAGAAGATGCATGATCGTGAAATAGAAGACTCATGATAGTGAAATATTAAAATATCTTAATGTTCTTGGATGATAGAAATCCTCCATTCTAGATAAAATCATTCTGATCCACGAGTTTTCCAAGTAATTAATTCATTGAATTCTTACACCTAAATTAACTATGCTCTGCATATCAGGGAAGAATTTAAGCCACTTTGTTATGTCTCGATCCCCAGATGGATATGGAGATTAATGGTGCGTTTACTTCACTTGGAGGAATCGGAATAGGAATCGGAATAATCTGGAATCGGAATGACTTGGAATCGGAATGAAGTATCGGAATCATATAAGTTGTTTACTTCAACTACAGGAATTAGAATCGGAATCAATATTATTTCCATTAAACTGTTTACTTTACTTTGTAATCGGAATGAATTAATTATAAGTTACAAAAATACCCTTAATTAAAATTATGGATTAATTATAATAATGTGTAGTTTTTTATTATAATATGCTCTTTTTTTTAATATCAAATAAAAAACTACATATTATAATAAAAAAACTTAATATTATTTTAATAGTTTACTAACTTGGTGTGTAGTTTTTTATTATAATATGTAATTTTTTTTAATATTAAATAAACAATTACATATAATAATAAAAAAAATTACATATTATTTTATTAGTCCATCATGATAATTAAGAAATTGGTGATGAAAAATTAATAGTGCGCAATTTTTTATTACAATATGTAGTTTTTTTTTTTTTTTTAAACATCAAATAAATAGATTTTTCTTTACTTTTTTAAAAAGGGGTATAAGGGACATTTTATTTTGACAAAGGGAATGAGAATGGGATTCCCAAGTGGGTTGGGGGGAATGGGATTCCTATTCCACAACCCCAAATTGATATGGGGCCCACATTTTCATTCCCATTACGGAATGAATTTTAAGCAAGTAAACAACATCAATCAATCTCATTCCCCATTCCCTTTGTTTAATCCATGAAGTAAACACACCATAGAGTTGATGGAGATTCAATACAGATAGAATATCCACTAAATATTTTTTATTTTTTTAAATTAATCGGTAGAGATTTGATAAATATTTGGTTTATTTGAATTATTTTATTTAATTATTTAACTGTTGAGATTTGATGGTTTTTAATTCTTTTATTCAATCAAAACAATTTACTTTTCAACCTCAAGAGTATTTCCATCTTGTCACCATTTCCCGTCAAAGTTAAGACTTGGATGAATAGTAGGAAGCTAAATTATAATAAATTTATAAAAATGACTCAGCTTGAGAATATATTTAAACTATGTAGTTAAATTTGTAATTCGAGCCTTTTTTTTTTGGGTATCTCGTGCAATTTTCTCTCAATTTGTATACGATTTATAATTTTATGCATATTATGGAGCAGTCCTCATAGAATTACACACAAGCCCATACAAGTATTTTAAGTAATTTGAATATAAAAATACAGGAACTCTTTGATCTAGTCAAAGTAAAAAGAATAGCTCAAAATAGAGTACTCTACTCAGTACTGTATTGTAGCCCGCAGTTATTGCTGTATTCGAACAGATTGAATTGAAGATTGTGTTTGGCACTCACACAGTATTGGTTATATACTACAACGGCGAGACATAACATGCGAAACTCACCTTGCACAGTAAGTTTATGCAATTTCACTTTCTTCTTGATTTCACATTTTTTTCCACTTTTTATTGAAGGAATTATTTTGTCCTTCAAAAATTATATTATTCAACAAAATTTTATAATAATTATAATTTGTACATATGAATTATATAATTTTATATTAATATAAAGTAGTAACTTATATATGATTTATTATTTTTAATTTATTAATATATAAAAACTAGTTTAAAAAATTATTTTAGATTTAATTAATCTCATTCAATTCAATTTCACATCAAGGATTGTATTAATCAAATTCAATTAATCTTACCAATAGTGCACTAAACAAAGGATTCAATGTGTGTAATCCAAACAATTCAATTCAAACAATGTTTGTAATCCTAACAATTCAATTCAAATCCAATCCGGCCAAAGCTAACCCAACACAACTCTGTACAGTTCATTACCACATGTCAAACAAAGCCCATGAATATTACTGGCATATACAAAGACGTGTGGCAAAATATACATGCATATTGACTTGTGAATATATCTATGGATAAATTTTATTTTGGTCCCTATATATTTAAATTGATTACATCTTGATTATTATGGACATTTGGAAAATAATTATGATGTGAAAAATGGATTATGGTAAAGTGCTAAAGCACTTTCTAAACAATTTACAATTTTTTTAAGTTTATACCCGACTTAAAAACACACCAAATTTCTGTATGAATAAATTAAGTACTAATAAACCATCATTTAATGTAATTTTACTGTAAAAAAATATTCATTCAATTTGATAATAATTTAAGTTCGAATTGCTCGTTACTGATAATGTTTAAAAGAAAAAGATATACCAAATAGAAGAAGATACATGGATATATGATCACTAAAGAAATTTTCTTCCAAAACAAGCAAACCACAAATCCAAATTAAAAAAGAAAATGAAAGGTTCAATGAGCCAAAGTAGTTGGTTCACAGCCATCATGCACACAAGCTAATACGTCCCTATAGTCCCTTGAAATGGTGAAAGAATCATAAACCTTTCCATCACTGCTCTTTTTGTACTCAAATAGAAGTGATGAATGATTAAATGCTGTCAGTTTCACAAATCCAAAGTCTGCATCTTTATATACACTCCAGTCAGGTTGTAAAGGGCCAAATTTTGATACATGGCTCCCTCCTCCACCAACAACAATGTGGATTGTTCCGTTGACGGTGCCTGAATAGTGAGATTTTTCTGCGCTGACACATTGATGCTGCATTGTATGATAATTTAGTAAAAATTTAAAGTATGATGATTGTGTAAGTTATTCAAACTTGGTGACTCAATGGACCCAACATGCATTTTCTATAGATAAAGAATAGAAATTCTGTCTATCTATTCTTTTTCTAGTGCTTCCAAGAGAAGCAATTTAAGATGATGTTATATAAGTAACAAATTTTTAGCATGGAGAGAGTGTAAATTTTGAAAGATGGTGTGGATTGGAGTTATGTGGACTAGATTGACAAAAATCTTATTTGATACCTGATAAATGGGGCATGTTCTTTCGTAGTTATGGACATGTCCATAAAATCCAATGTCAACTTTGTACTTCTGCCAAAGTTTCTGCAAGCTTTCCCTTCCCATGGGCTCCCCAAAAGCGGCTTGCTGGTAGTATGAAGAGGAATAACCAAGAACACGATGAGCAACAAAGATCAACCAAGGTTGTTGCTTCCTGTCTACTGATGCTAGGCATCTCTCAATGAACTTGTATTGTTCAGTACCCTCTCGCCAATCATGTTCACTGTCAACTATGCAGAAATGAAACATGCCATAGTCTGTCGAATACCTGTAAATGACAATCGCTATGGTTTCAGAAGGATTTCCAGTGCATTGATGTTGGATGTAATATTAGATTTTTACAATGAGAAGCTTGTGGACGCTGGTAGGAACAAATTGGTGTAACTCTGAATCATTTTTGTCAAGTTCTAGAGTTCAGAACAATATATTAAAACTGGTCCATAGGAAAGCTATGTTCACTCTTAATCAAGAACGTTTCCTAAAAACTTGGAGAAAAAATTATCTTACCAAAACTTAGCTTTGTTCTCAGCAGGATAGTAAAACATGGTCTCAGCTGGCACACCGCATTCACCACCTGAGTCGTTACCATCATAAAATGAGCTCGTGTTTGGGACATCACGTTCATGATTTCCACTGCAGGTGGATAACATAGTGCGAGTTCCATAAAGTGACATTAAGTTATCTCTATTAGGCTAGCAGGGGAAATACTGAGAACACAAACCTTGCAATCATATATGGCTTGGTTGCTGCAATAGGCTCCACCTGTGATGTGAACTGATCCCACTGTGAAAGATATCCATTTGCATATGTAATATCTCCTATATGGAAAACAATGTCAATATTCTTTAGGTCCTTGATGAGTTGATCAGTAGTATTTAGTGAGCCTGGCTGATAATTGCTGTACTCATTGGAACCATCACGCTCTGCCTGAAATATATTGGAAGAACATTAAACTTTGCATAGTCATTGCAGGAAAATATCAGATGTTTATGTAGCTATATGGAGAGAAATAAATGTCATAAAACCATAGTATATCCAGAAAAATGTTTTCTAGCATGCTGTTAGTCAATATACAATTACAATATTAGATATATATATAAACATAAGTAGAGGTTAATTCTGACTAACAAATATAAAGAAATGCTTTGAAATGCAAAGCTTATAAGCTAATCAGGTCAAGTGCAAGTAGTAAAATGCATGTTAAGCAGCAGTTTGGGGGGTGATAAAGAAAACATTTACTTTGATCTTAAAAAGGATTGTTATATGGCAAACAAAGCCTTATTCATAGATGAAAACTACATTCTTCATTTATAGACTCTTTCAAACACATTTTACTGCAATCACCTTTCCCATGTCGCCAAATACTATAACTTGCTGCAACGAGTCCTGCCCTGGAAATGGTGATGACTTGAAAGAATAGGTCTTGCCCCAGACGTATGTACCATCGAGTAATTTATGACCAATCTTGTATGTGTAACTGAACAAAAAGTGATCATCAGAGTATTAATTACAATTATTAGTTAACTATACATTAAGCTATGAATTATTCCAGTTACAATACATACAATGAGTTTGGCCACAAATCTTTCAGAAAACTTGTATGGATGAAACCCGGATCACGCCAGCCTACTGTTCTTGCTGGTGGAGCTGCACATCATCATTACAAACACGTTACTGTCATGGCTTTTGATCCTCAAACATTTTGGCATCTTGTTTCCAAGGTTTGTGTGCAAGTTGAACCGCAGTTACTCTTACTAAATTTTAATAATTTTTCTTTAGTTCATAATTTAGCTAATTCATCTTAAACTACATACCAAAGTTTAATGTAAGAGGAGAAAAACAAAAGTACATCAACAACGTTATTTTCAGCAAAACAAAGATCATTACCAACATACAGCAAAGATTTTTTACTAGAAAAATAATTTGAAACTAGAGAAAGGTAACAAGGCAATGCTTTTATCTAGTATGCGTAACAATTAGATCATCAAGCTATGGCAAAGTCACAACAGAGGACATGGATCATACCACATAAGCTGTTCTGATGAAATGTCAATGTTCCAGCAGGTGACCGAATTTGGGGTTCTCCTCCAGGACCCCATTCTACAAATGGTACAGCTTCATCAATGTTATATCCACTTGTCCAGGTTACAGTCATCTGCGGAATGTTAAAGACATGTCATTGAAGGAGTCAAATCGTTTTACACCCATTGCAGAATGTATAAAACAAAGACTTGCAAATTGGAGAGTTACATAAATACATAACAAAAAATAATAGAGTTTCAATTTGATTAAAATTGATTTATTGACTAGAACTTTGAATTGAAATCCATGTGCTTATTATGAATAAATATTACAAATGGTCATAACATCATAAACTTACTTCATTCCAAGATTTTCCTTGAGCAAGACGCGGGTAAAGGGGTGCCTTTGGATTTGCAAAACTTATAGCATTTGAAACTGCCACTAGTTTTGGCTGCATATATACAAAGCATCATTAGTCTAAATTGAATAGCCACTTAGAAATTCCAAAAGCTACACTTGGTAGTTGCATCAAAACAATACCTACCAAAGACTGGAATGAGATTGATACCATAAACAAATTTGATGCTGTCAATATATGTATTTATGATGTATGCAAAGTAGTGAAACAGTGGAAAGGAGAAAAATGAAAGCTATATACTTCTGACAAACCGCCAGCAAATAATGCAAATGAGAAATCTGCCCGCTGATTGATCAACAGAAATTTCAAAAAAGCTTTGCCTGTCTGTGTGTAGTCAAAGTTGGATTCATTGGCAAATTTGTACTGAAAAAGAGAAAGATTCATATGTAGCATTCATCAGAGTAGTTAAATTAAAGTCAGTCAATAATTTTAAACAAGTTCAAACAAATTTCACATTGAAGGACTTTAACCTTTATAGGAGCTGTGCATATAGATGGAGACTGAAGGTAAAATTCATCAGGTGAACAAATAGATGCACTGTTACAACAGAAAATAACCAAGTTAGACTATACCAATAGGAAAACAAATTCCATAGTTTTTGCGTGTGAATGTCAATATGAAATTTACTCATTGTGTAATTTGTGTTCGGATAAAGTAAAAAAGAAAAAGAAAACAAGTTCATGATAATACTTGAAGTTTGCAGGAGAAAATACTGCAACCCAATCATCTTGAGAAGGGTTGGGGGATTGGAGTTCCACGGTTATCCATTGAGTATCCTCCCCCTACACATGAACAATATCAATATATTCCATACCTGTATGCATATTATTGAAAAAAAAAAAAAGAATCTCATGTCATATATTTGAGTGCAGCAAGAAATATAGTACATTGACGCCAAGTACAAAAGGGGAGGCTTTGACAGAAGCATTTTCATGAATAGTATAAACAGCCCTGTGAATGGCAATCTTGGACAGTGGTTGTACACCAACGTTTTCACTATGAGCTGCAACAGCTATTGGACCCAACTGCACACATTGCAGTAAACACAAAAATATCAATAGATTTACGAGAGACAACAGCAAACTCTCCATTACAAACTCTAGAAACTCTTGAAGTGACCCAACTGGTCCAATACAAACAACTGTTTATGTGAAGAAGAAGTCCACTTGAAGTATGAAACCTGCAAAAAAATAAAAGCCGGCATGGGGAATTTTTAAGTATATTTTGATTGATCAACCGGCACGTGTTTGATGACTTTATTTAGCTGTAGATGTCTCAATTATCCATCTGTCTAGCGTATATCTTATCAATTTTCAAATGATTCAGTTTGCTCTTTGACGTGGCGATCAAGTCAAAAAACCCAACTCTTCTTTTTTTTTTTTTTTTTTTTTTTTTAAATAAATTTTTGAATCCAACTCTTGGACTTTGCTTGTTAGTTACATTAAATATAACACTGAGTCACTGAGCTAAAATCTCCTACCACAAATTGATGCTATCAATTTTAAAAGTACACGTCACTATTAATCTATATCGCATATCATATGCCATGATGATATGTTTTGTTGCGGCGAATTCGAAGGCGAAAGAACAGGAAGAATAAATTAGAAGGAAATTAAAAACCAGCCGAGTACAGTCTTTCATTGTATTTTATTTTATATTCTTATTTTAAAAGATTAGTGAAAGAATAGTCGTTTACGTAAAGGAGTTTCGGAAACTATTGAGGACCTTCGGTAATAGAAGCCTAAGTACTATTATATAGAGAGATTCCTTCTCTATCAGTCCGGTGATTTATTAAATATTTGAAGATACTTTGTTAATTTATTTAAAATGGAAGTAAATATATAAAACAAGCAAATAAACTACTCTCACTGTCTCACAGATAACCTCAGGTCAGGTGGGTAGGGTACTTAACGAACAACACTGGCGCTTGTTATGCATTTGACCCTCCAACTTACACGTGCAAGTTGTTTTGTTTTTATTAAATAACACTCACTCATGTAGATCTGTAGGTTTAGGCTATTTCAATATTTTTTTTTTAAATTATTATATAATTCTATTTCAGCTATACACTTGTACTTCATATTTGTAGTAATAATTTGAACATTGGTAGTAAAAGTTACCAGCATTTATTTAAGATTTCTTCATGTAGTATCAACATGTTATAAGAATAGATTTACAAGATATTACATTAAAGTGTAATATGTAATTTTAAAACACATAATAAAATTATGTTAATGGCATTTAGGATTTTCCTTACATTGTTATTAGCACTCAACATTGTGTGCTCAGCCAATTACATGGACTGAGCAGCCCCGTGCATTGGGCAAAGAATCTGTATGAGCCAGCGGTCCAGCACACCATGTCTTGTGCTCACTCTATTACATCGAATGAGCACGCCATGTGGTTGGCTCTTTACTATAGGCCCGTCCACTAAAGTTTCCTCACGTTCAATACTTGGGACAGTCCCACTTCACACATCCACTGTATTGCAGAAAAATATAATAATAAATTCAAGGGACCAGTGTCCATGGCTCATCTTATTCATGGTGCTGAAAATATTGAGTGATTGGTAAGTAATTTATCAGACCACAATGTCAATAGAGAAGAGAAAAACATATAAATTTAAACTTCAATAAGAACTTTAAGAAAGCTACTCTTGGCTAGTCATTTACAAAAAAGTTATATGACCTCCAAAAATACATAAGCCTAGCTATGCTAGTTTGTAAATCTGTCTAGACAAATATTTCTACTGTTCAAGATGACTTCAGTTTTTTACACCAGGCGGCTTGGGAAACATTGGGGCAAGCTTCTTTTCCAATTCCACTAAGCTGAAAATTCAGCAAAATTATTAGTCAGCAAATTTCAGTTAAGCAATTTGTTACATAGCAAAGTAATTAATGATACAAATTATTAACTTACATCTCATATTTCCGAAGAGCTTCATTTCTTTTAGCTACGTACATCTCACTATCTTTGGGTATATTTTGCAAAGGATTGCCTGGATGACATTCAATAGAGAATTCCATTGAGGTAAGACAACAATCGGTAGGCACAATTACAAGTACATATAGATTATAGACGGTTGACGGTTGACGATAAACAAAAACTGTCACAGTAGCCACAAATTTACAAACTTGAATACAGTTATTTATATCTACAAATACCCTTAAGCAAGAGATTAACATAACATGTGATATAAAGAAACATGAATGACCAACACTGCACGTCATATTCCATCTAAAATATCATGTTTATCCAATTAAATTAAATACAAACAAAACAAGTAGAGGAAAAATGAACAATTGAAACAGTAAGGTGAACTTGAGACAACCTTGCAACTTCAAATACTCAAATGGCATACGCCACAAGAACTCCAACTTAATTAGACTTCCATTCTTCTACTGTCTCTTTTTTAGTCTTAAGAGCTAAAAGGTTACAGGATTCAACTCCACATAAGGATGGCAAGAAACAGGAATGAATATTAGAGTAATAAAATTTGTCCTAGTTGGAGACCATTTCTGAATAGTATTATAAACCTTTGATTTGAATAAATAGGAGAATTCTCAGCATACAATACAGTAGCGTGCAGTGATTGAACGATAAGTGAAGAAAAACCATAATCCCATCAAAGAAGAAAAAAATTGACATAAAAACTCAAACAAGTAGTATGTAAGCATGAAGGGGAAAATAAGACAGCTCCTAAGTGCCATCATAATCCAAATTATGTTTAATTTGCCTCTCACAGCATTCATATTGCAATCAGCAAGTGTCATTTCAATCTATCGCAAAAGCTAAAATCAAATTATTAAAGGCATACTTGGAGGAGGAGGTGGTTGGTGTTGTTTAGTTTCAACAGTCTTCTGAACAGGAATAGCAGTCTCTTTGTTAGGACGAGGAGCAGCTTCTTTGGCCGATTGTTGCGAACCCTACTCATGTAAAGCAGCAGCATTACATATATAATAACCAAACAATATTGAATAAACAACTGAGAAATAAAAAAAAAAAAAAGTGTTCAAAGTCACTTAAAACATACAATTCCCTATATACATAAAAAAAGAAGGTACCTTCTTTTCCCTCCTTTTAAGTATCTTCAAATGACACTTCTTGATGTAATGCATCAAGTGGTATCTGGAATGTCTAGAGCACAACTGACCTTTGACCAGTGGATTCTCATTCAACCAATCAGAAATATCTTTGGATTTGACCACCTCATCGTGATCCAAAGATTCTAACCATGAATAAACCGGTATCCACTGATCCGTCCGTTGAAATCGAGCCGGTGGATCCACCTGATTCGCTACTTTTTCCTTTCAATTACGTGATTTTTAACAACCATTAATATATCAATCATTACACATACTAAAAAAAAAATGGTTTTTGGAGTACCTGGTTTAGGTGTTTGATGACGTCTTGGATGGAGAGAAGGCGATCGATGATGTCAGAGCGAGGCATGGATTGGAGGTCTGCTGGTAAGGAGCTGAAGTTGGAATCGAGCCAGACTTCGACTTGGCTCGCCGTCACGGCTTGGCCTTCGGGGAAGGCGCTTACCCAAGCTCGAGCCATCGGCTGCCATTCTCCAGATGGGTCGTGCTGCTGATTATTGTTGTTGTTAGGGTTTTCGTTGGACACCGCTCTCTCTTCTCTTTCTAGGGTTTGAGCGGTTGAATCCGTCATCTTTTCTTCTTCCTCCCGGGACGACGGTCTCTGCCGATCCTGGTGTTGCTGTGCTTGTTTCCCAACAAATTATTTTATCGAAACGGTGTCGTTTGAGAGCTAGAATTTACCAGGATAAAACGACGTGGTTTTACTCGTTTTTCTAGCGCGCACCAGCTACTCTAATAATCTAATTAATTTCAATGTAAATTGGTTTTTTTTTTTTTTGAGAAAGTAAATTGGTTTTATTAGTGAACGATTATTAAAACCATAAAATCCTAAATATCATCTTTCTGTTTAGAGTTGACATAAACAGGGTAGGAAACTTGTTTAGTTGTTTTATTACGTTGTTTTTAAAAATTAAAAAAAAAAAAAGTTTCGAACAAAAAAGAAAAGATAAAAACTCCTCAAAATTTTTCAAGAAAAGCTTTAATTGGACTCTACCGCATAATTGGTACACAAGTCCACTCAAAATTTGTGATATAATTGGTAGGAAGTCCACCATAAATTTGTGGTATATGAATTTAAATTCTAAATTAACATGAAACTTGTGATATATGATTAGAAGTTATTCCACAAAAAATTTGTTACAGATGAATTTAGATTCTAAATTAACAAGATAACTGCTGACATATGTAAAGAGATTTTATTAGATAATTTTTCTCATGATTTGAACAATTCTACCTGGCTTCAATAACCAGTTTAAGGGTTGAGCAATAATTGAATCCCATAGAATGGTTAGCAATATTCAATTAATTTTTGGTGAACTCACAGCCCCTTGTTTACCAATATCGGCCATCTTCATCAGTGACACTTCCAAGTTTCCCGAATTTATTGTCAGGACTCAATTAGCGACTCGCAAATTTCAAAATAAAAAAAGTAACAGAACACGAATTTGGGAGCTATCCCATTACATCGACTACAAAGGCAGTAAAATGTATTATACCCACATAAAGAAGAATCAATAAAATAAATTCTGCAATTACAGTATCAAAATCGTGGCCTTCCTGGTCCTCATAGAAGGCGATGGCTGCAAGATTAGTTCAGTTTCTTCTACCTTGTCTTGTGGGCTTTGGCCAATTTTTTCTTCCTCTTCTTCACAGCCTTGGGGACTTTATTCTTACGAGCTTCCCTCTTCTCTTCTTTTACTCTCTTTTTGTTCTCTTTTCTTGCAGCTTTCTTATCCACAGGAGCCTTTGTTTCATATTCAGATGATGAATGCTCTTCCTCATCATCTGTTTCAGAATCGGATTCAGTCTCAGAAGCATTTGATTGGGCAGCTGGATTGATGGAGGACTCCTCTACATGATTTGCATCTAATTGCAGCTCTTTATTTGCTGCAGTGGGTTGAGCTCTGGAGAGAGCGTCCTTGAGTCCAGTGATAGTTTGATAGTATAAATCTCCAGTATCCTTGCCACTTGTTAACCGTTGCACATCTGCCTCAGCATCTTTTACACGGTCTAAAGTCTTCGGGATGTAGGACTGAAAGAAAGGGAAGAAATTAAGTTTAAAGTTTGTCCTAATTCAATCTTCATTAGACTTGATATTTCTACCAATGCACATAAAACTATATTTAGTTATGACCCTGTAATGCTATCCATCATTTCAACTTTTGACAAATATAAACCAAGACTAATCATTCCCAATTTTTAAATCCTACATATCAACTTTGGACAAATATAATCCAAGACAAAGTCCCAATTTTTAACATTTAAGGTATGCATCTGCACTTGTAAAATGCACGTACTCTATGCTTCAAGATTGATGGTACAAGGGAACTAAGCTATTAAATATCTGAATGTGAGACTATTTCCAGAATAAAAAAGCGTCAAGCTGAAATCAATTATCATCAAATCAGACCAGGCTGTGATCCCAATCGTCAACTTGGCAAGAACTTTTCTCAATGATTCCAAAGCATGGCAGACGATAGAAAATTTCCAGCTAGAAGATCAAATTGTCATGTTGTCATTCTACTAACCTGAATGAAAACAGAGTCTGCAATTGCGTCCTCGGCAGACATATCTCCTCTAGCCAAAATTTTCTGTTGAACCTGAAATAACATACAAAAGGTCATGACAGGGTTCCCATATAAATCTCAAGGAAATAAGTCATCAAACCTCTTCCAAATAACTGTCCACAGCATCATCTGTGATAGATGGGTCAACTATGAAGTCAAATAGCTCGCGAATTGTCATAACAGCTATTCCATGTTTCTTAAAGAAATCCTGCAGATAAAAAATGTCCAATTAACTAGTCTACCTTTAAATTCTCAAAGCAGATGTTAAAATTACAAATTGATTCATTTTCTGTTTGATAGGCAAGTGGAAGGATAAGAGGAGAGAGTAACATATAGAAATTCTTACGGATACATGTACACAATCTTCACGTAAGAAATCAAGGGCATGTGGATGGTCAAGATCAACCGCTTGAGAGACATCAATGATATACAAGTGCCCCTGTTGAACAGGAAAAAGTCCAAAGCACATTTTCACTCTTACCTATGCATATAATTTATATTTTCTAGCCAAAACCATAGGCCTATGCCATCAGTACAAGTGCCTTTAGTCCTTTACCACCAAGGCATCATGACAGGATAAGCATTGACAGATTCAATCTAGGCATTTTTCTTTTCCACTTCTTTTTCTAGAATGCATGAAATAGCCTAGAAGCTAAACACACAATAAGTCTATTGAAGGAAACATAAATGTTACCTCATGATAAAGTATGTTATATTCACTGAGGTCTCCATGCACCAGTTTGCACTTCTGATACAATGTCCGCATAGCAATTATTATCTGACAGAGACAAGCTAAAAGGTTAGACAAACCATCAAAATACAAAATCAAAACCCTTTGTAGTAACTTAAAGTTTAGTCAACACCTATTAAACCAAAATAAAGCAATTATAGTGTTATCATTCACAAGACTTAATGATCTCTAGAGAACTCTCTACTTGAGCTCCTCAAAAGTTTCTAGACAGTAGCTTTAACTAGGCCTACTAGCCTACTTATGTACGAATACTATCTGTTATATGCAACACAACAACAAAGATCTGGACTCACCTCTACATAACCTTCGCGCAACTTGTCTGAAGATAAAGCAGCATCCTTAAGACGAGGAGCAGCCCAACCTGCCCTTCCTGTAACACGGAATATTACCAAGAAAAAGCCCAATCAAGGAATGTCAAAATAATTTTTTACAAATCATAAACACTCCATTCGCCATGGTTGTAAGAAGAGCTAACTAAATTATGAAGTATGCCATCAAATATCCTTTAAAGTAAGTAATAACTCAGAGAGTAGATGATATTTATTATGTAACAGTATTGTCCGGCAACAACTGCCAACATATAAGTGATATGTTCATTGGACACCAATTAAGTTGGTGATGCATAAAGCATATAGGAGAGATAAAACCTCATTAGAATATTGTTTCCATCAACTTATTTAATTAGGGCTTTTGCAGAAGGTTGCAGTACATAAATATATAAAGCTAAAGTCAGATCAAGTGAAATAATGACCATACTAAGCATTACAACATTTTTACCACTAAAATATCCTTCAACCAAAATCCAACAAAACAATGGATAAGAATGAAGCAACATTCACACACACACACACCCTCAATACCTATAAATTCCATGACAAGAACATGAAGTCTTAAAAGATATGGAGTTGGACACCTTATTCCAGCTGCCTTAAGCCTGCAAAATTATACTTTCTAATCAAATATCACATAACAGTGCTAAGAACTCATATTGTGTTAATTTGGATTACAACATGGCCTCAAACGTTTGTAACTCCTAAGATCATTATTTCCCTAGCAGAGTTGAAACTAGTGGTAACAACCTCCGATGGATAACCAACACGATATATTGTCTCGCACACATATAAAAGCAAAAGGTTTGACAGCAATTAAATAATTTACAGACATGAAAGTATTTTAAAATTGTGTTTGTCATAAAAAAAAATAAAGTGCCGGAGATAACAAATGACATGTCAGTCTCACCTCATGAGATTCCTCATTTCTTTTTCAGCCCATGTTTTCACCATCTTCCTGGGATTGTGCTTGCAGTATCCATATCGGAAACGGTAGTCACCTTGCACATACCGATCTCGATCCCTGAAGTTATTCAGAAACAAGAAGTTAAATCATATCATACAGGTACAGGAAACAACAGAATCCACAAAAAAGAACACAGTTGCAGTTCAATTCTATAAAGAGAATTAATTGCATGAATTTTACATAGAAGGAACTGTATCACAGAAGCGTAAAATAATAGAATATAGATGCAACTACAACACCAACATACTGCACTGTAACATACTAACATGGAAGTCAATTATTAAGAAGAATACAAAACTGTAAGCCAAAATTGATTAAAATGAAGCACATACCTCAACAAGAGTACCATCGAGAGAAGTAAATGGTAAATTGGCAACAAAAGATGAAGAAGATTGGCAATGGCACAGAAAAACAAACAGTACAATACATATACATAACCGTTAGTGATGTTGTCTATCGTTTTTATGTTTATTCCACCATGTAATGACTGTTAGCACGTAAATTAAATTATTCATACCCTGTTCAAACCTAACAAATGGTACTGCAATAACCTCAAAAAGACTGTCAAGCAAGAATAAACAGCAGTCCATGATAATTATTCAGACTTAATTTCTTAAAAAGGTTATCTCAAAAAACTTTATACATAACAAACATAGTCTAATTAGCACATGACTTGCTTATAAACTAGAAATGCGGGGAAAAAAAAAAAAAAAGCCCGAACAGTAACTTACTTAAATACCAGAACAGAAGTCTTGTATACTTTGATTGCTAGTTCTTGACCATCAGATTTTGTGGCATGATAAACATTTGCCTGTTGTAAAAACAACAAACATAACTCTAAAAATCATACATTAGTTATACATGCAAATTTCATGAGGTGTTAAGCTACATACTTCTTTTCCAGTTGAAATGCAGCCATTAATATCATGAAAGACACCGCGATTCAACATTTTGAATAGAACCATACGCGTTCTAGGATCAATAGCCTAAGATCAATAAAATAACGAATCAGTCAAGACAATGAATAAAATTCGACACATAAAAAGCATCTATGAATAAGATTCGATTTCACCTGCTCAACAGTTGCACGGTCCGCCTTCTCAGTAGTTTTAGTCTTACCAATAGCCATATCTCTAACGCTTTCACGAATGGCGGTTGTAACTGAATTTGACATGCCAACATTCATCCTCCCCTCCCATTCCTGCAACATTCATCAGTTTCACTTAAACAACCACACACAAACAAAACACACATATGGAAGAAAAATATTCGTCTTTAGAAGCCAAAAATACCTCTAAAGGAGAAGCTCGAATGTGATTGATGAACTTCTGGTTCTTGTTGGATAGAGGTTGGAGAGTAGATGAGTTGGGACGAGAGTAAAGGCCTCCGTGTGCATTTGGACGCCTCGAATTGAGCATGAAAGCGCCATCAACAGCTTCGTCGTCGTCTTTTGCGTCCAGATAATCAAGTGCCTCTCTGATTTCAGACTCCGACGAACACGACTCTTCTTCTTTGTCTTCTTCTTCTTCGTCCTCGTCTACTTCTTCCTCTACGGGTTTATTCACCGCCAACGGTTTTTCTTCTACTATCGACATCCCACTGTGGTTGTTCATGGTTTGTTGCGTCTTCTTCAACACTTCCAAGTCTCTGTTTGGACCTAGGGCTTTTGGAGGCTTGAACCCAGCCAGCGCAATTTTGCCGCGAGGAAGTGGGGCTCACTTTGCCACGTCGACAACACTTTTTTTTCTTTCCCTTAAACATTTATTTTGAATCATTTTATGTTGACGATTAAGGGTAACTACTAACTAGAATTACAAAAAATACTCCGTCCGACCCAAAGCTGTGCGTTGACGTATGTTTGGGGCAGTGTTCCAAAACTCGCTACTCGGACCTGACTCGGCGAGGCAGCGAGCTGCAAGTACTCGGCAACTCGGCGAGTACTCGGTTTGACCGTGGGTCAACGGTCATCGGTCAACGGTCAAACCAGGTCAAACTTGTAAAAAAATAAAATTTAATAATTTTCTATAGAATATATAACAACCTAATCATCAAATATAGCTTTGAGCATAAAAATTTTTATACAACAACCATCAATTATCAAACAATATATTGCTTCCAAATTGATAATATAACATAAATCATACAATATATTTCCAATCATATTCAGCCAATCTCATTTCCATCAATTATCAAACAATCTATTGCTTCTAAATTGATAATATAACATAAATCACGCAATATATTTCCAATCATATTCAGCCAATCTCATTTCCATCAATGCAACAAATAAATCACAAATCTATCAATCATCAATCCTAAACAAAATGAAGTAAACGAACGACGACGACCGCGAATCTGTGAAAGTAAAAAACAGAATGAAAAAACAAAAAAAAAAAATTGAAAACACTCGGTGACTGAAAGTAAAAAACAGAATGAAAACACAAAAAAAAAATTGAAAACACTCGGTGACTGAAAGTAAAAAACAGAATGAAAAAACAAAAAAAAAAATTGAAAACAGACACTCGGCGACTGAAAGTAAAAAACAGAACGAAAAATCTGTGAAATCACAGGACTCACAGCGACGGCGAGTCGGCGACTGCAGTAGGAGGAGCGACGGACGACACCGGCAGCAGAAGTCGCATCCCACTCGGCGTCGGCGAAAGCGGCAGCAACGCAGCACGGCAGCAGACGTCGCACACGTTGGATCAACGAACGACAATGGCAGCAACGCAGACCGGCGGCAGCAAAACTCAGAGGCAGCACGGCGGAGTGGCGGACAGAAGCAACAGCGGGTTGAACTTGAAGCACAAGGGAGAAGCAGAGCAGAACGCAGAAGCAGATGTATTTCAGTCTTAGGTCTGAGCGCAGCTCAGATCTGAAATACTACGCCAAAACGGCGTCGTTTTGGTGTGCCAAAACGACGCCGTTTTGGCAAAAAAAAAATTTAAAAAAAAAAAGGCCGACTCGGCCGATCCGAGATGGGCCGAGTGGGCCCGATTTGGGCCCGATTTTCAACAGTATCCGAGTCGAACCCCCGATCTGGGGGTTCTCGGCTCGGCACCTTGCCGAGCGGCGAGTACTCGGCCGACTCGGCCAAGTTTTTAAACAATGGTTTGAGGTAATGACGTTGGATTTCAGATAAAATTCAAATGAACTCAGTTCATTATATTTTTATTGTACACTAATATCTTTATTATAATATTTTATTTTTTAAGAGTTGTACATTATTATTTTGTTATGTAAATATTATTTTGTTCTGTAAATATTATTTTCATGTATGTAATAAAATTTTGTTATGTGATAGTTAGTATTTTGGTATTTATATTCAATGAATTTATAGTTTTCATTAGTTTTATATTGATATTATTTAGAGTGATGTTGAATTAAAATTAAAGTAAAAATTGAGTTATTTTAAGTTTTACTGTATATTTATTGTTTGTATATTTATCTTTAATATAATTTTATAATTTATTGAAAATTGAATCAGGATCAAAACGGGTTAAGTTTAAGGTAGACTACTCTAAATGAGTTCATGTTTGAAACAAAAAATATGTGAACTGTTCGAAACAAAACGGGTTAAGTTTAAGGTAGACCACTCTAAATGAGTTTATGTTTGAAACAAAAAATGTGTGAACTGTTCGAATATGGATTAGGTTCGTGGTATCCCATAAAAATTCAGATCAGGTTTGTGGTGTCCCATAAAAAATTCAGGTCATGGTTTGGGATGGTCAAATCCGATCCATTATCATCCTTTAAGTCTAAGGTTGAATTGGCTTTTTTGGTCATTTGAAGTTAATATGAAATTCCTTTAGAATAATATGTAATCATACTCATTCCACAAGTTAATAATTTTTTAAAAAAATACATAGATTTGACTGATTCCTTCTAGAAACATAAATCTATTTTACTTGTTTTATCTTGAAATTTAGTTACAGTGCATCTCATTTCTAATTTAATATTATATTTGAGATTTTTAAACATATATTTGATAAAATTTAGAAAAATGATTACTTGATAATTTGACTTTGTTCAACAACAATGTGAAGAAACATATGGGATGTTAATTTCGTAAAGTGATTATAAGATAAGGATTTAATGAATCTTTCAAATGCTTAATTTTTTCTTGTTAATTTTAATATAAAAAATACATCCCAACTTAAAAAAATGGTGTATTCAATCTGAAGTTTATTAGAATTTAATAGGTTTTTTTACTAAACAATAAATTTTGGTAAAATTTACAGATTTTATAGATTTTATATTGATTTTGTTATAACCCTTTAAAAAAAAAAAAACAATGAAATTTGAAAGAGAATGGTAAAATTTATTATAAAATTTTTTCTTCATAAAAATTACTTTAAATCTGATCCAAATATATCACTTAAATGCAATATGTGAAGTCAATAATTTGTTTAATATATTTAGATTTTATTGGATTCTATACAAATATGAATTAATGAATACACCTAAATTTTAATGAATTTCATACAAATATGAATTAAATTATTAGATTCCATGCAAATATTAATGAAATCCATTAGAAAATAAATTGAATATATTCAAACTTTAAAATCCTTTAAATTCCAAAAAAATCTTAAATTGAGAACACTCCCCTTAATTTCTTAGAAATATATTTATACCAAATTTATATCTATTTTAGATATTATACTAAATTCCATACAAATATGAATTTATTAATATACCTAGATTTAATACAAATATTGATTAAATATACTTAAATTTCAATGAAATTCATTCAAATATGAATTGAATATATTCAGACTTTTAAATTCTTTAAATTTCAAAGAAATTTTAAATTGAGTATACCCCACCTGATTTCTTAGAAATATATTTATACCAAATTTATATCTATTTTAGATATTATACACATTCGTGGCAATTAATATAGAAATTATACCACACTTGTACATAATGCATAAGAATGATTATTAAAGGATAAAGCAATAGCCAGAAGATTTAATAAGGAAAAGTCTCTCTGGTCTCTCTCTTGGTTTTCTCGTAAATCAAGGTGAAGCCTGTGGAGTAGCAGTCACGCGCCGGCGTGGAGTCCCACCTCTTTCTGGGTGTCTCATTCCTCTCTTCGTAGAGGTCTTCTAGTTAGAAGTAAGGCTGGTTAATATGACTACCGAGGATTTAGTCAACCAATGTGCGAAACTCAATCTCACTGATGAAGATGGTCCGATAATCACAGTGGGTGCCTCAGCCCAAAATGCAGGTTTGAAAACAGTTTCTAGATGCCTCTTGGGTAAGGTGATTACAAATAAGGAGGTGAATAGAGAAGCGTTTCGAACTACTATTCCAAAAATCTGGAGAACCAAACATGATGTAGGGATTGAGACCGTAGGTTCTAATGTGTTTGTGTTCCGTTTCGGTAATGAATGGGATAAGAAACGGGTATTAGAAGGCAGACCTTGGTTTTTTGATAAAAGTCTAATAGTCCTCACAGAAGCTCATGGTATTGGGAACATAGGACAAACAGACTTCTCACTCTCACCTATATGGGTTCAGTTTCATGAGCTTCCCCTTGCGTGTATGAACAAAGAGATGGGTAAGGTGTTAGGAGATATGTTGGGGACAGTTATTGATATGGACCCAGGCGCTAATGGAGACTATATGGGTAAGTATATACGGGTTAAAGTTGAGATGGACATTGCGAAGCCGTTGAAACGTGGTTTGAGGATTCTTATGGGCGTCCCAGAAGAGCTTTGCTCCATTGGAATAAGGTATGAGAGATTACCAAACTTTTGTTACTTCTGTGGAAGACTGGGCCATTTGCTAAAAGAATGTGTGAACAATGTTGAGGGTATTGTCGACGAAGATAAGTTGCGGTTTGGTCCGTGGTTGCGCGCGGCAGGGCCATCTCAATCTAGGATCAACAATGGTTGGGTTATGAGGTCGACTGACTATCTTTCACTTCCTCGTGCTCATGTAGAAAATCAGAGGAAGGATGTCTTAAAAGTTGGAAAATGGGGGTCCACGTCCAGCCCAATTTGCGAATCTCAACATACTCTGCATGAAGATGTGGCTCAAGTGTTCGACAAAAGTCCACAGGGTACTGAACTTAATGTTGTGCTGGAACCGGAGATGGACCCCACCGTCTCTATGAAATCTCATTATGACTCGTTAAAATCGACCCTCGTGACAGCCCCTTTTGCTCAATCGAAGGAGGGACCCGGAAGTCAACTGACAAGGGACCACTTTGACGCACCCATTGAGAATTCACTTTCTCCTCAGACAGGCTTTCTATCCCATCTGGAGAAGGGGGTGGAAACTCCAACAAAAAGTATAGTAACAAAACACTCAAAGGCTTCCTTATCAGGAGGGAGGAAATGGAAGCGACTAGCGAGGAAGGACAAGTCCAAGATTATTCTTGACAGGGTCAAATTACAGGATGGGAAAAGGGTCGCAGAAGTTCCTCTTGAACACAAGTTTAACTCTAAAAAGGGGCGTTATGACTATTCTACTTCTTCATTGGCGGTGGCTGGAGTCCAGCACCGCCTATCATTATGAAAATCTTTTGTTGGAATGTTCGGGGGCTGGGGAATCCTCGAACATTCCGAGCCCTACGTGAGTTTATCCGTAGGGAAAGCCCTGATTTAGTATTTTTGGCAGAAACTAGATTAATGCAGAATAAAATTGAAAGTGTCAGATGTGCTTTAGGTCTTTTTGGAGCTTTTGCTGTGGATAGAGTGGGTTTGGGGGGTGGCTTGGTGCTATTTTGGAAGGAGGATGTTGATCTATCAATCCAATCCTTCTCGGTGGGTCACATTGATTCGATAATAAATGAGAGCTCGTGTTTTCTTTGGAGATTTACCGGTTTCTATGGAGACCCTAAACAAGCAAACCGAAGTCACTCTTGGACGCTTCTCAAAAGGCTAGGGGATCTAAACTCGTTACCTTGGCTCGTTGGAGGAGACTTTAATGAAATCATGAGGGGGGATGAGAAGCGAGGGGGGGTTGCTAGAAGTGCTTCGGCTATTTCCGCCTTTCGTCAAGCCGTTGATCATTGTGGGCTACGAGACTTGGGTTCTCAGGATGGGAGGGGTTTCACTTGGTCTAATAAACAGCTAGGAGATAACCTCATCCAGGAGCGGCTGGATAGAATGCTGTGTAATGTCTCATGGAGCTCCTGTTTCAAAAGTGCTTCAGTGTCTCTGTTAGAAAGATTGAGCTCGGATCATTCTCCCATTCTAACGTCTTCCGTTGTGCCGTGGACTAGTTCGGACCAATTAAAAGAGTTTTGGGGTACCCGGTTCCATTTTGAGGAGGCTTGGGCACATGAGGATGAGTGTCGTCTTATTGTAGAAAGAAGTTGGGCTAGTGAGGACACTGAGGATGGGTTTCGGGACTTACTTGATCGTTTAAACTCCGTCTCTTCCAACCTTGAAATTTGGTACCGCTCTAGGAGGCAAAGATGGGCGGCTGAGCTTAAAACGTTGAGGGCGGAATTAAAATTGTTATATAAAGATGAGGGACTTCATCAATTTAGAATTGGCGAAGCTGAGGCTAGAATGGATGCTATTCTGAAGCAACAAGAGCTGTTATGGAGGCAAAGATCCAGAGCGGTATGGTTAAGGGCAGGTGACCGAAATACAAAGTTCTTCCTCTCAAAAGCTTCAGCCAGAAGGAGGAGGAACAGGATTGTGGGTCTTCTGGATGAGTCGGGTACTTGGCAAGCGTCTCAGAGAGGGCTGGAGGGAGTGCTTCATCAATACTTTAATAATCTCTTCCAATCTTCCAATCCCAGTTTGGCAGATATCCTTGCAGTGAGTGACTCCATCCAGCGAAAGGTTTCAGATGAGATGAATGAGACCCTTAATCGGAGATTCACAGAAGATGAGGTTAGAACTGCTCTATATCAAATTGGTCCGTCCAAAGCTCCTGGACCGGATGGCCTTTCGGCCTTGTTCTACCAAAAATTTTGGGGGATAGTCGGTCCGCGGGTGTGTAGGGTGGTGTTGGCCATCCTAAATGATGAAAAGCCTTTGTCACAGCTTGGGGAAACTTTGTTAGTGTTGATCCCGAAAGTGAAGTCTCCATCCATGATAAGTGAGTTTCGCCCCATTAGTTTATGCAACACCATCTATAAGATTGTGGCGAAGATGATGGCCAACAGGCTGAAGCTGATTCTGGATGATATAATATCCCCGTCACAGTCAGCTTTTGTTCTGCAGTGACAGATTACTGATAATATCGTGGTTGGCTTCGAATGTCTTCATTATCTCCGCAATAGGCGTTCGAGGGATAGAGGATCAATGGCTTTGAAGCTGGATATGAGCAAGGCCTACGATCGGGTTGAATGGGTTTATATTAGAAAAGTCATGGAGAAGATAGGCTTTTCAGAAGGATGGATTCGACAAACATTGAGTTGCATTTCCTCTTCAAAGTTTTCTTTCTTAATCAATGGGGAGAGAAGAGGTTGTGTGGTGCCTTCGAGGGGGCTTCGACAAGGCTGCCCTCTATCCCCTTATATATTTTTGATTTGTATAGAAGGTTTATCAGGCTTATTACTACATGCTGAGCGGGAGGGCAAGCTTCATGGTGTTAAGATTGCTAGAACGGCTCCGGTGATATCCCATCTTCTATTTGCTGATGATAGCCTGGTTTTTGCCCGTGGAACCTTGGAAGAGGCTCAAGTGCTGTATCACATTCTACGTACATATGAAACGGCTTCAGGGCAGTCAGTTAACTTCACAAAATCAGCTATCGCTTTCAGTCCTTGTGTGACCGGTACCTATAGGCGCCAGATCATTGACCTTCTTCAGATGACCCCTGTATCCTGTCATAGCCATTATTTAGGCCTTCCAGCATCATCAGCCCGGAACAAATCCCAGCTGTTTGGCGGTATTAGAGATCGGGTCTGGAATAAGCTCCAGGGATGGAAACACAAGCTGTTCTCAGGTAGTGGGCGGGAAGTCCTGATCAAGGCAGTTGTCCAAGCTATTCCCTCATATGCTATGAGTTGTTTCAGATTACCTCTTTCTTTGTGTTCTCATATCCATAGCATGTGCTCTAACTTCTGGTGGGGTGGATCAAAAGATCGGAGGAAGGCTCATTGGATTTCTTGGAGACAGATGTGTTGGCCTAAGGAAATCGGTGGTATGGGGTTCTGAGACCTGGTTGCCTTCAACCAAGCATTACTCGCTAAGCAAGGTTGGCGAATTTTGAATTCCCCTGATTCTCTTGTTTCTCAGATTCTTAAGGCCAGATATTTCCCGCACTCGTCCTTTTTATCGTGCGTTGTTGGCAGGTGTCCATCCTCAGTATGGCGTAGTATACTCTGGGGCAGAGACTTGCTGCGGAAAGGGGTTAGGTGGAGAGTTGGAAAGGGTGACTCCATTGACATTTATACAGACCAATGGATTCCTCGCCCATCTACCTTTAAAGTCCTATCTCCGAGGCTTCTTCCTGAAGCTACTATTTCCTTCCGAAAGATGCTGAGTACATTTTGTCCATCCCTCTGTGCTCTTCTCCTTTGGATGATGAAGTCCTGTGGCATTACGATAAGTTAGGGGTTTTTTCGGTGAAGAGTGCTTACAAAATCGCTGTACATTCTCAGTCTCCTGTCATTGCTTCTAGTTCCAGCGGCCCCTCTTTTGTGTGGAAGGATATGTGGTCCTTGGATTTACCTCCTAAAATAAAAGTGTTTTGCTGGAGAGCGTGTAAGCAAATTCTCCCTACTAGAGGTCTCCTTTGGAAAAGAAAGATTGTGGAAAATGGTTGCTGTCTGCGATGTGGGCGTGAGCTGGAGTCTGTGGACCACGCCCTCTGGAATTGCAAGTTCGTGGCCTCCAACTGGAGGTCCTGCCCTCTTCGTTACGATAGCTCCTTCTGTGCGCTGCTGTGTGTTACCTTTTTGGACAGGTTAGCTTACCTCTTATCAGTAATGGGAAGAGTTTTTGTGGAGCAATTTATCGTTGCTGCCTGGTATGTCTGGTACTATCGAAACTCTTTGTACCATGGTGGAAATGTCCCCTCTAGTGATGATTGCTAGAGTAAAGCTGGCACTTTGTTACTGGACTTTCAGCGCACTAAATCCCCTGTTTCTTCTATTCCCAGACCAGTGTACCCGGATCATGGCTGGTCTCCCCCTCATATAGGCTATTTCAAAATCAACTCTGATGCAGCCCTTTTCAAGCCAAAGAAAAAGGTCGGGGCTGGTATTGTTGTTCGGGACTATCTTGGGACTGTCAAGCTGGCTGCTGCTTTTGTCTTCAACCACTGCTCTAACGTAGAAATTGCTGAAGCATTGGCCATCAGACAGGGTCTGTTACTGGCAACTGATATGTCTCTTGCTCCCCTTTGTGTTGAAGCTGATGCTTTAAGGGTGGTTAAGTTATGTAATGGGGTAGAAGAGTCTAGGCTTGACATTGGGAGTGTTGTTCATGACATTAAACAGCTCATGGCTGTAAATAATACCGGTCCCATGAGCTTTGTGTATAGGGAGGGTAATCAAGTGGCTCATGGTATTGCTAAATGGGCTCTTGGGTATAATTGTTCTACAGTTTCGAAACAATCTTTTCCAGATTGGTTGGTCCAGCTTGCTCTGGCTGATGTTTTGTTCTCTGCTGTTCCGTCTGCCTCAGTTCGGGGTGGCTGTTAATGGAAGTTTTTATTTTCAAAAAAAAAAAAGCAATAGCCAGAGGCGGACCCAATTCATGACCAGCATGGGCACGTGCCTCTCCTAGGTTTTTCTAATTTTTTTTATTTACTTCTTTTAAAGGTAATCTATCTTGCTTGTAATAATTAATTTAAATTTATTCCGTATTAAACCTAATTTTTATTTCTGTTAACCATTTTTTCATTTATGTTTCACCAATATTATATCTTATAAATTAATTTCTTTCCCTTGTCTTTGTATATAAATTTTTCTTTCCAAATTCGAATCTTAAATTTATTACATCAAATTCCTTAACTGGGAACTCTTATTTATTCTTTTGTATTTCATTTTTTTCATTTATTTTTCTAATTTGAATAAATTTGAATTACTTAGAGTGATAGCTGGATATAGTTATTGAAATAATTATCTATTTTCATCCAATCCAACTATGAAATACAACATTTGAATTAAGTGAAAATGTAGTTAAAAATTAAGATAAAATCTTTAAATTAATATAACTTAATCTTATTTTTTTATTAGGCTTATTATTTATTTTAGGATAGTGTTAAGAGTGCAAAACAAAAAAAACAAAAAAAAAAGAATAGGGTTAAGAGCACATGTTAATATCCACAATTAACCAATCAATGAAGACAAGAAAAATAAATGAAAAAAGACAAATAAATGAATAAAATCAATTCATTGATTGTCTATAGGACCACTCACAACTTTTTAGGTATTAATATTTTATAATTTGTATGTTTGTTATGAATTACATATTATCTAATTTGAACATGAATATTAAGTGGCTAGCAGGATAGTGATAACGCTTATCGGCCCACCATAATTAATTGTGGTTATTGGTTCGACATCCCCTTCTTACCCACTTATGTGTGGGTCGATCCCTCCCGTATGGGAGTCATTTTCCTGGTTGCACCACCATTGTCAAATTTCACTTGATTCTCGTTGTTCTATGGGTCAATCATAATAATATAATGTAATAAAAAAAATGAGCATGAATATTAAAAAAAAAAAAAAATTATACAAACAAATGTTACTATTTTTTTGCTATTACCTTCTTTTTGTTAATCTAAGTTGACATAAAAGAATATAAAAATCATTAAGTGCTCATTTTAATATGATTTTTTATATCCACCACTGACAACAGCGGACTATCTCTTAATCACACTAAAAATCGTCACACCAAAAATCTCAATTTTGTATTTGAAAAAATATATGTATAATTATACCAAAAATCATATTTATATTAGCAAGACCTTACTGAGCAACCTATCAATCTTTGATCGCTGGTTTGCTACAATGATAATGGGTTATTTCAAGGATCTGGGTGAGTTTTTTCATCCTCGTTCTTTCACTCTTTCCTTATCCTAACTCAAATCCCCCACTAGGAAAAATTGGGATAGGTTCCCTCATCGCCATCCCTATTTCCCGTTGATCACTCATTTCCATTTAACGTTGTTTGATCTTATTTACCGAATTTTGAAATAAAATATAAATATAAGCCAAATTGAAAAAAAAAAAATGACTAAGGTTTTATGAGTGAAGGTTAAAAAACTATCTCTCGACTAAGGTTTTATGAGTGAAGGTTAAAAAACTATCTCTCGACTAAGGTTTTATGAGTGAAGGTTAAAAAACTATCTCTCTCATTGTATTTTTATTTTTATTAAATAACTAATTATGTCTTTATTTATTTTTTATTTTTTTAATGATGAGGGTGATTAAATTTAGAAAAAACCATCTCACTCATTGTGTTTTAGAATAAGAATGACATTTGAACATTTTATCTCTTAAGATTGAAAGAAATGTTCAACTACTCCTACTAAAAGTGTTTTGCATATATTTTAAGAAATTATTAAATATAAATATAAATATATTTTAACTTTAAATATTAAATATAAATACTTTTTATATTTATATTAATAGAAAAAATGGAGAAATGTGCTTCATCCATGTTTGGATTTAGGTTATATTTGGTACACAATATTTGATGATGAGATTGGATTAGAAATATCTTTTCTTGTGCTAACACATGTTTAAAGAGGCCTACTTAGGAATCAAATTGCAATCTCATATCCATTCTAGTATTTTTGTCATGGGAATGTCCATTCGCAAGCACCACCGTGAGATTCAATAGGATAAGATTTAAGGGCTCATTAATTGCATTGATTTATTTCTCTTCTCTCTCATTAATTGCATATTGATATTTTTCTTCTTTATTCTACCGAACTGGTTGTTATTATTTAAACAAGAGTTATTCCAAAATTAATATTTATCTACTCATACTTTAAAATAATATAATTCTAAAAAAATCAATATAACTTTTTTTTAAAATATAGGATTTATTTTATTTAAGATATTATTAACTTTATATATAATATAAGTTAGGTTATATAATAAAATATTTAAATGAACTTTATTCCAATATAATTCTATAATCTACATTTCAGTATTTAAAATTAATCTATGTATTCAAATTAATAAAATATATTTTCTCTTTTTTTCAGATTTTTTTATAAAATTAATTATATAATAAAATATTTAAATTAATTTTATTATCCAATCTCAACATACACCAAACATAATATGATATTTAATTCAATTTCAAGTTCCATCAAATACGAGACAGTAATTTTTTAATTTAATCGAATCCAATTTAATTTAATTCATTATATTTCATTTCAATCTTACACATCAAACTTAGTTTTAGGTACGTATCTTCGCACTCGGTCTCTTCCCTTGGATCTCCCTCTAGATTGAAATCCCCGTAGTTTGCCTGTTCTCTTCCATATTTATGGTGGGATCCACATCTCACTTTTCGTGTGACAAACTCAATAACTTTTTATGAGATTGATTTTTTTCTATATATTCCTTTTATATTTATGGTGAGGTTTAAGTTTCAAATTTTGCATTTATGAAAAAGTTAGAAAAAATATCTCTTGGATTGTAAAGGCCAATATATCTCGGTTAGTTTTGACTTGACCCACTTTTAACTTGTTCTATTATAATTTTTTTTTAAGGAGATAATAATAATAGAAGACGAAAGAAACTTTAAGCAACGTAGAAATGGAACTCTCTCCGCGGTCTTCTCCTTTGAAATCTAAGAAGCGTGTTAACGTCCTTTTATTCTGTTCAAAGTATATATACGTCTCATCTGACATTACAACAATCCTTTGTCATACAACATTAAATTCATAGAATTCGATAGTAGATGCCTATTCTGACATTATCCTTTTGAAAAAATTACTCTTAAGATTCTTTTCTGATCAGGCAACTTGTAGAAATGAGCAATACTTTGGTACTCACGATTCTAGATATTTTTAACGGTTGTGTGCATCTATCACTTGTTTTAAAATGGACAAGCATCCATGTTCAATGTGTCTAGAATGACTAATTTCTTGTGAAAGAAAATACATGGTTTTTACGTTTAATATAATTTGATGGTAAATATATTTATTCAAACGGCCAAATAAAAATGTCCAGTACATTTATAAATGCGGTAAAAAATTAGTGCACTCAAATGTACGCGCTCATTATTGCATGCAAAGACATTATGTATCTAACTTTTATAAAGTAGAAAAAAGCATATAGAACTTGAAAAGATTTTTTATATTTTGTTTGGGTTTGATTATTTTATTATTTGAGTAATCTTCTTCAACGATCACATTTATTAGCTTCATTGTCAATATGGTTATTGAAAACAATTCAATGACTATAATTGGTTGGATAAGGTTATTCAATCAATTACATAGTCAAATCCATTTTATAATATACATTACATCTAAAATAATAAAACGCGTTTACCGATTGAATATAATAAAAAGGAAAGAATTTAAGGTGAGGTCACACCCTACGAAACGATCTACATAGACCTTTGAGGTGTAAGATTTCTCTTTCTCATTGGAATTTGGCATATCTCTTTTAGCGTTTATATTTATATAAAAGGCTAGAAGAGATCTGCCAATGAGAAATACAAAAGAACAATCCTTGAAACGTCGGTATCATACACTAGAAAGTTGAAAATGACTAGTCATAGAATAGTTTCATCGAAACATTTAAATTATTATAATAAAAATAAAATGACTATTCATACAAAAGAATAATTTAATTAATTATGATAAAAATAATCTAAAAATGCATTACTCATCATGACATAAATAGAAGGATTTTTTTTGAAAAAAAAAGTGAACGATTCTATTATATATTACATCTTACTATAAGTACTCGTACACCTCCTTATACGCTAAAATGGTGGGGCTTGAATTATTACAAATGCATTTTATAGGTTTTATATAAGATAATTTTCTCCTCTTATGATGAGGGTAATTATCTTGTGATTATGGAATAAATATTCGGTTAAAATAATTGTAAAAGTCGGCATCCATGTGGTGAAATAGTAATTATTCTCTTCTCTCTAACCAAAAAAAAAAAATAATTAATCAATCTTTCATACGTTGAAACAGTGTTTTGATCCCATTTGGGTGTTAAATTTTTTAAAAAAATAGGAAGTTTCTACCCTAACAATAAAAATAGTGAAACATGTTTGCTTTTATAGGGTACTATTTGGTGCCAAGCTTTTGTTGACAATAATCACATAAAAACATGAAGCTCAGCAAATGGGTAGGACAAAGGTGTTTCCTTAAGCGTGTCCGATTGAATGGTGAGCGGTTGGAACCAACTCATACTAGAAATGGTGGTAGATTTGCAAGTAGCATGCATGCTGTTCATATTTTGATAAAATTGGAAATCATGAAACCTGAAACAGGCCCACCACAACGCTGTGGTAAAAATTATTAGGTTAGATGGCGACCATTGCAGGCCATGATTCTGCAGTGTTGCTCTCTAATATAATACTTCTATCATCACCTCAGCTTTCCATCGCATATCACACTTCAACAAACAACAATTTAAACATATACAACTACACCAACCGATCTCGATTCTCACCATAAACACGATTCCCTCTGTTTTCTCCCTTAATTTTTTCTAGGGTAGATAACATTCATTTTTCAGGTTTAATTTATTCAAAACATATTTTAAAGTTAATTAGATAAAATATGTGACGACTTTCTATAAGAATCTTTGATAATTTAAATCGTATTTAAAATAAAATTCATGAGCAAATTCTAATGCCACTCACAACTGTCTATGTTAAATCATATCTTAAAGGTTAATTACATTTAATTTATTTGCACGCACTATAGATCTTAGTTTCAAATTTGTCTGACATTTAAAAAAATATCAGTTTTGTACCTGTGTGCAACCTAACAAAGTTAGCTACTTCCTATTAATTTTCCACCCCATAACAAGTACGAAGAAAATCAAACCTCATTCACCATCAATCTCGCTAGGATTCTAATAATATTGACTTTATAATAATATTTGTGACTATTTGTCGATACCAATTTCATTAGAATTTGAAATAAAGCATTTGTTTGATACTTTTTCTAATTCAAACTTGCCATCAAGAAAAAGCCAAATGGTCAATTATACCAACACTGATTTTCTCTCAAAACTATCCCGCTGTTTTTTTTTTTTTTTTTTTTTTTTTGAAGAGAAAACTATCCCGCTGTTAGTTTTATGGTAGACAGCCATTTTCCAAAACTTTTTACCACATTTACATCAAACCAAAAAAATAAAAATAAATAAAAAACTGAAACTAAATTTTGTTTTATTTGTCTAATCTCTACCATCAACAGCCACATCATGATCACCCTCCAACACCTCTTCAATCCCCACCATCCCCTCAGCCACGTTATCATCAGCTGCTCCTTCTTCGTCATTTTCCCACCGTTCGATTGGCCTACATTCAATCTTATGGTTTGACTTCCAATCCAGCGCTTGACATCCCCTGGAACAGTAATTCACCGTCCCACAAACCGAACACCTCCTAAATTCGTGCGACCGGGTCTCGGGTCGACCGCACCCGATATAAGAGCACTGTCTTAAACCATCAGCCAAACGGCCTTTGCCCGACCCGAACCACTCTTTTAGAAAAATATTCACGGGGTGCACCTCTGTCGCGCCCACATTATACCCGAAATCACTCAGTAACGGACAGTCCGAGTTTCCGGAATCGCGCAGGCAATCAAAAAGATAACACTGATGAAACGGCAGGGGCTGCTGTCGTTTCAGCATCGAAGATAGTGACAACATAAACTCGCGCGCGTTGGCTTCGATTAAAAGACGCCGGCCCTTGTTGATGTTTTGGCTCACGCCGTATCCATCTTGAAGGCAGTGGCCGAGCTCGCGGAGGGCGTCGATGTGGCCGAGGAAGGCGGCTCGGGCGCAGAGCGCGACTCCGGCGCGGAGGTCCTTGTGGTTCTTAGAGGCGCCGCTGCCGTTGAACTGAATCACAGCGAGAGAGTAGAGCGCCGACGGGTGTGATTTGATGGCGGCTTTGGCCATTAGAGAGGTCCCGCTCTCTCGGTTTTGTAGACAGTAAAATCGGATCTGTGACCGTGAAAACATATTAATAAATAAAAAAAAGACGATTTGGTCCTCGAGTGATGACAAAATATGATGCCTTTTGGTTAAAAGAACAAGAAAAAAAAAAAAAAAAGAAAGATGGATTGTATATGGTACGGACCATGCCGAGAGTGTAGCAAGCCTCGGTGTTACCGGCGGCGACGCAGCGTTTGAGAAAACGGTGAGCTGAATCCGACCAGTTATCGGCTTTGACTACAAGTGCTTTTGGACCCGCTTTTGACAAGACCAGTGGATGGACACCTAAACGGTTGAGTCTCTTGCATCTGTTGAACGATATAGAACAAAAGAATAAGCAGTTGATAGAAACAAAAGAAAGCGAAACAGTTGGAAAACAAAGAGCAAACACATACGTTAGAAGAATGTTGAAGACGTCGGAGGGGCAAGAAGCGGAGGAGCTGAGCTTGCAGAGAACACAAACGACGAGATCGTCTGGTAGTCCATCGAAAAGATCGGGCTTTTCGGTGACTGTTGTTTGACGTAACGTTCTTGGCTTTTTTCTCAAAACCATTTGGTTTTCGACGACGAAGACGAAGAAGGAGAAGTCACCAGGCAATCGCTACAAGTATACTAATAAAAACGAAACGGTAGGTTATTATAATTTATACGGCTGGGTGTATCTGCTCTCTCTCTCTCCCTCTTTGCTTCTCTCTTGCTGAATAAAAAGCAAAGAACTCAAAGCAAGGACGGTTTTTTATATATACAGTACACGGGAAGAGCCGCAACAAGGAGGACCCACACACCTTAAATCGAGATTTAGTTCTTTATTACTGTTTATTGGCCTAATTACTCGATAACCCTAGACTAGATAGGTCCTGTTGGTAACTTTTCATCTTGGGGTAAATTGTTAATATTTTTTATTTTTCTTTTTTGACAGACCTCGATATTCTTGTATGTGTTCAATTAGTGGTCAAAGGGGCCCTGAAGTAGGCCAGCACAAATGTGTGCAAATGGTATCAGAGAGGACAAATAAGTGCCAATCAAGTACTTTAGTAGTTGGGAGTGTCAGAAACATTTGTGTTTAAAATGGAATTTGCATTCATACTTCCTTTCTTTTATTTCCCAATTGCTTGCTATGCACAAGCAAACCAGCTTATTTTGTCAATTCTCGCAATTGATTTTCCTTATATTAATTCATTTATGGCTTTTTATTTATTTTTCAATTAATATATATTATTATGTATTACTATAATGAGAGTATATGACCTGAAAAAGAAATTTTGGTTGTTTAATAAAATTTTACTTTTAAAGTTTTTATTTTGTTATTTAAGGAACTTTTTATTTAGGTAATTACGTAAAAAATTAAATATGTATTTTGAACTCAGATCATGCATGTGAATATAAGGAACATGAACGATTTGAATTATTTATGAACGTAATTATTTTAAAAATATTTAATTTTTAAAAAAAATATGATCAGATGACATTTTTAAATATTGAATTGATAATCTTATCCAATTTTAATAAAGTTAATAATTGAGTCTCAAATCTTATTTTTTTTACATAAATACTTTTAATAAAACTGATGAGATGATTATATTTTTTGAAAAAAGACTCGATTGTTATATTTATTGTAAGAATATTTTGATATTTTTACATATGATTTATGATTTAATTGTTATATTTTTTAAAATTTAATATAAATATTGAGTTATTAATATAATATATTATTTTTATACTTATCTCTTAAATTTTATATCTTATTACACACGAATTTTAAATAATTAATTCTTTTATTGAGAAAAACGCAACTTTCTTTTAGCGTGTGTATATATATTCTTTTTATTTGATTTTAAATTCATCAAACTAAAAGCAAATCTTTTGTTAATGGTCCAAAGCCCAAGTAGAAACGTAGCCTGCCATCAAATCAAGAAGGGTTTCTTGCTAATTACAGGACGGCTGAGGGAGAAAAGCAATGCAGTCAAAATACGCACGTTTATCATACGGTTTGTTCTCGAATCGATAGTGCCTTAAAAGATCAACAAAATTACGTCTAATTGTTAAAGCTATACCTTTGGTCGACATAGTCTTGTCACTAAGGCTATCTTTGATAGGTAGGATTAAGATGAATTTAATAAGATTGGATTGATTGAAATTAAATGAAATAGATTTGATTGAGTTATATTAAAAAATTATTATTTTATATTTGATAAAATTTAAGATTAAATTAAAATTATATCATATTATATTTTGTGTAGATTCGGATTTGATTAAAATAAAATTAATTTAAATATTTTATAATATACTTAAAAATTATTTTAAAAAATTATTTAAAAACTTTGAAATAAAAAAGTGAATATCAAATCTAGTGGATTTTCACTGTCTTCAACATCATCAATCACTCATTTATTTAACATTATCATCTCCCACAATAACGTCAACGATAATAAGATCCATAAATAACAAAATATAAGCTTTAAAAAAAAAATAGAATAGTTGTTCGGTTCTGGGTTCATCGAACCCAACAAACCCAAAACCCAAACTCATTAAAAAAAATAAAAAAATAAGAAGAATGAGAAGGAGGAGGAGGAGGAGGAGGAAAGTGGGTGGAGAATTGCCATGGAGATGTGATGACAGAAAGATGGAAGGTGAGAGAAAGAGATATATATGGAGGCATAAAAGAAGAGAAAGAATATGAGAAATAAGAAATCTCATTATCACCGAAACCCACGGTTTTGGTTTGGAATGAGGATTCTCAAACAATTGAGAAATGAGTAAGATTGAGATGTTTTGAATACTAAACTCATTGCTTTTTAATTGTATCCCAAGCAAAATAGTTGAGAGTTTGATATTTTTTGATTTTTTTTTTGGTAAATTATTATTATTTTTAGGTTCAAGTTGAATACTAATAATTTTTTCAAAATCTTGGAAGAATAAACTGTTTTCGAATAAAAATACACTCGATAAAAATATGAAATCTCAATAAAGGGTTATTTTTCAACTTCAGCCTAAAAAAATGATTATTCCTATAATGTTCTCTATTTTGAATCTTAAAACCACTCCCAGTCCAACGTGCCAAACATGCCCAAACTAATGCTTATATATTCTTCCCTCATATTCCATTAGAAATCTTTAAATATGATCTATCCTGGTGATTAATGTTTGTTCTACGCAACACGAAATATAAAAAAAAAATAATAGTGATTTTTGTCCACTATATCTATTTAACCATAAAAAAAATTTAAACAAGGCTATGTAATAGCATTATAATTAGTGATTAGTTTGGTATTTTTTTTTTCATATGCCACTTGTAATTAGAGCTACTCAAACATAAATTATTATTAAGCTGGATTCGTGTTCTTTACAACATGGTAGTGATTAGTTTGATATAAAATTTTGAATAATACTGCATCACTTAACTTTTTCCTTGACTAATTAATGTAGAAATATAATTTATAATAAACAGTATAATTATGAGATGATGTAGCAGTACTTATAAATTATTTTACTATATCATTTGATCATTTTTAAACAATCCAACATATTCTAAAATTTTTTACTCTCACCCTTATTTGTGATAATGTAACCTTGATTTTCAAAAATTAAAATATATTATATAAGTGGATATAAATATAGTCTAGTCTTTAGTGGTAACCACAACTCTCAAGTAAGTCGAGGTCACAAGTTCAAATTTCTTATTCAATAAGAAGCAATTGCACAAAACCTCCCTCAGGTTTGTCAAAAAACAGGGGGAAACAAATTTACCTTTTTATTACACAATACCCCCACTCCGTTAGTCAAATTCCGTTAATATCAGTCAAATTTCGTTAAGTCAAGGGCAATTTCGTCATTTAACATTGTAAAATTTTTTAAATTTCAAATTTAAAATAAATGTTGCCCAACAAATTGAAAAAGAAATGTTCCAAAAAAAATGAAAAAAATTAAGATTGATGATCTGGTGAACATCTGGACTGGAATCCATATCTTACCAAAAGAGAACTTAAGAAAAAAAAACACAACAACAACAGATACCATTTTTCATCCACATCATAGTTCTTCAACAACGAAGTCAGCAACAACAGCAATACTACAATACCACAAAATCAGCAGCAACAACAACAGACAAACAACATGAAATCATTAACAACATCAACCATTTAAAAAAAAAAATTCAAAGAAAATGAAGTTCGGAAACTTAGGGCTCATTCACCGGAGACTAGGATCTCCGGCGAAGGAGACCTAACCATCTCCATCGCGGACCAGAACTTGTCTCCGTGCGATGGAGACCAGAGCGGTGGAGTTTGAGTCCGGAAAGGAGAGAGAAAGAAGAATAGAGAGGAAAAAGCAGGGAAGAAGAAAGGGAAGAGAGAGAAGGAAGGAGAGAGGCGGTGGCGCTCGTGCGACGATGAGGCCAACGGAGATGCCAACGGAGCCTTCTTCCATGTCGACGGCAGCGAAGTCGTAGTCGGCTAGCCGAAATCGCGACGAGAATGGATGAGAAAGAGAGGAGATCGATGTCGTTCGCGCGACCGTGAGGGTAACAGTGAGGCCACCGAGGCCATGCTCCAACGACAGCGAAGTCGTCGCCGTAGAGAAGGGGATAGCGAGAGGGGTCGGCGGCGACATTGGTGGCAGAGAGATCTGGTGGGGTTTGGGAGAACTTAGAGTGGAG
This sequence comes from Dimocarpus longan, assembly GCA_022984855.1. Lineage (NCBI taxonomy): Eukaryota > Viridiplantae > Streptophyta > Magnoliopsida > Sapindales > Sapindaceae > Dimocarpus > Dimocarpus longan. Next base: position 11,753,615 of record CM041024.1, read on the forward strand.
TTAGAGAGTTGGAATCATTTTAGGGTGAGGCCAACGGAGATGCCACCGGAGCCATCTTCCATGTCGACGGCAGCGAAGTCGTAGTCGGCTAGCCGGAATCACGACGAGAATGGATGAGAAGGAGAGGAGATCGATGTCGTTCGCGCAACGGTGAGGGTAACAGTGATGCCACCGAGGCCATGCTCCATATCGATGACGGCGAAGTCATCGCCGTAGAGAAGGGGATAGGGAGAGAGGTCGACGGCGACATTGGCAGCAGAGAGATCTGGTGGGTTTGGAAGAACTTAGAGGGGAGTCAGAGAGTTGGAAACTTTTTAGGATAAAACAGTCATTTAATTGAAAATATTGGTCAACTGTTAAAATGGATGGAAGTTGACTAATGATATGGGGGTTTGGTGTAATTAAAGGGTAAATGTGTTTCCAGTTGTTTTTTAACAAACCTGAGGGGGGTTTTGTGCAATTGCTTCTATTGAATAATTAATTGATAAAAAGAAAAAAAAAAAGAAAAAGAAAACTACTACATTACATTTACAACAGATCCATAATGTTGTTGGTAGATAGCTCATTTTCCTCGCAGCAAGTCGATAGCTCATTTTACTTGCGCTGGTTGTCATCAACCTTGTTCATATATGACTATTTATTATTATTTTTTTAATGATTGGGACTAGCACAGAGGATAACTAGAATCTATCGAGACAAAAATACTAATGGTACGGTTCAGAGAGCTATACCTAAATGGAATAAATCCATCTATGTCGAGGTGGGGGAAAGACCCACACAGGAGTCAACCCATAAAGAAGGTGAATAATATTTATTATTTGACATCATGGTGTCGACCTATGCATTTGGAAGTATAGGGGCAATTAGTGCACTAACCAACGGTGCCGGTGCCATTGATGTTTATATTCGACTATTGTACCACGTTTTGAGTGCTTTTTATTCAAAACCATACAATTTCAAAAAGAAGTAGAAAAAATAGTTTAGAAGTCTTGTTTGTTCTATAAAAAATCATCATCTATGTTTTTGTCACGTGAAATGATGTGTTAACATCAACCTATATTTTCACTACTATAGTATAGTTAGACTTTCACCTATGAAGTTAGATTTTTTCTATTTAGTGGTTACTAATAAAATATAAATTATAACTTAATTTTTAACTTCAACATTCTTTCATGCCTCTACTTTTGATCATATGATTCCCAAATGACGTATGCTTGCATTGGCTCCAAAATAAAACGTGTAAGCATGAAGGAAAACGTTAATGTACTATAAATTTCATCAACCTATATTTTAAATACTGTAACTGAACCCTCATCTATGAAATTAAGCTTTTAAGTTTAGTTGTAATTAAAAAATAAATAAACTCTAATTTAATTTGTAACTTCAACATCCGGTCATTCATTTATTTTTGATTGTATGAGTCCCATGTAATGCTTCAGTGGCTCCAAAATTAAACATGTAAGCATGATCACATCCACAAGCCCACATGTTAATATATAATCGAAGTACGATAACAGGGTTAGGTAATAATAATAATGGATATGGGCAAAGGCAAAGCTCCTTCTATGTGAATCTAATATTTCTTTATCAAACTTTGAATGTTTCCACGCTTAGTGCAAGTTGAGAAGTATGTGCACCGAGAGAGAGTTTTGCACTTAAAGCAAGTTACATACACAAACACTAGATATTTCAAGTGTGGGGACGTAAAACCAATAAAATATATATATTAAAACCTTTGAAAACACTTCCCCCCACTCCCACAGCAAATGGATTTGGATAAGGTCTGAACGAGAAGATATACATGGGTTGTGAGAGAGAGTTGGTGGAAAACTAATCCTCTAAATTATAGCAACACAAAGGCATGAATTAATTCTTTCCTTGGTTTGGTAAACAATGAGTCTTGCACTTCATTTCATTGCTTTACTGCATGCCATTTGCCTTCTACTTTTCTCTTTGTTAATAATTGTTAATTTTTATCTTTTTGAAAAGGCAGCTACCTAGCTGTATGTGGCCCTTAAGCTTGTGAAGAAATCGGCTGGTAAAAATATTTGATACCAAATCCAATCATGTGAATCATTGCGGCAAGTTCAAGATACACTAGTTGATTAGTAAATGACAGCACAAATTGCGAACAACGTGTAGTAGTTGTGTTGACACGTTGACTAGGTTATTTTATGTTATGTATCTGTTTATCATTTGATGATTATGTTTTGAGAAAACAGAAAAATCAAAACAAGAAATTAATGGCTTGTTTGATTGGTAACATACAAAAAAATATATATTTGACTAAAGGGTTTTCAAAATTAATTGGTTTTCACGTCTATGAAACCAATTAGTTTCTGAAATTTAATAAAGAATAAGAGATCACATCTAAATTACTATATATGTTCAAACTTCATATTCTATTAATAGATATGTTTAAAATTATTTTCTGGGTAATTAGTTCGTGTGGATGCATGTGCTATCAATACGATAGGATAGAAGTATCTGAATATAAATTCAAAAACATATCCGATCTCTATCGTGAAATAATGTGATATGTAAAGGAAATTAACATAATTTAAGAAATTAATGGCTTGATTGATTGGTGTGTTTACACATATGATGTAAGAAAATAAAATTGACTTGAAGCATTTCAGAAATTATCAAATTAGTTGGTTTTCACATCTACCAATAAGTAAAATTTGGACGAAAGTATCCTACCAAATTACAATTTATTAAAACATCTCTAATACTCGTATGAATTGTATTTTGATAAAAAAGTACAATATCATTAATGTCAAGAAATTTGCTTCCTACATAACATAAGTATCATTTGATAGACAATCAAACTAAAAAATTGTTATTGAATGCTTCATTGTATTTTCATTTAATGCTTCCATATCTTATATTCAATGCTGTCATTTTTTTTTTCACTTTTAATTAGATTCAAAAATAAAGAATTAAATAATTATTAATTTGTTGACATAATTGTCTAACATACCATCCAAAAATAGATAGTAATATTGACAATGTCTATTTTTTTTTTTTTTTTTGTGTATCCTCAGCTTATTGAAGAGGCTTATTTTAATTCAGTATCTATTTACCTTATGTGATATATAATTTTTTCACAATCTATGAGAATATTGGATATGTTTTTATGGACACTAATTTATAGTTTAAATGGTTGGTGCACTTTCTTTTATATTTATAATAGGAGTTCGAGTGTTTTTATATGCATTTACTGACAAAGTAATGTCTATCAGGAGTTTTCTTCCATTGTGAAAACAGATATTTTTTATATTTAAGAGTAGGTATATATATATTTTTTTATAATTGGGATCAGCTAAGGGTACAGTCGGGATCAACAATGATAAATCTTGTGGCACGGTTCGGGGATTAGCTTTCAAAATGAAAATGACCAACTCACAAAGAATGGGGAAGGGGGAGGTAAGAGTGCCTTGGTGAGCGTTTGAACCTAACACTCAAGGATGCTAAGGTGGGTTTGCCTTCACTGAGGCAATCGATCATACTCATATAATACTTGGAACATAGGGTCTACACAAATAATACTGAATCTCTACATGTCTTTTCAAACACCGATTTTCGGCATCAATTGATTCCCAATTACCATATAATGATATAAAATAAAAAGATACAATGGACTACAATTTTTTCTTAAAAGATAACTTACAATATACTATATGAAAAAAAAAAAAAAAAAAAACCCTCGAATGGTATGATGCGTTTCACACTTTTACATTTTAGAGATTATAACTTGAAATTATATATCTCTCCTGAAATCCCAAATATAATGTAATATATTCAAAAGAAGGTCTTATAATATACCATATGAAAAAAATATATATATGTAATTTAATAAAAAATAAAATAAAATAAAATTTAACCCTTGATGGTATTATGCCACATAATCTGATGTGATCATTGGTGAAAAGACCACCCAAGTTTTTCTTACAGTTAGTATTTCTAAACTTCACAGTTGATTCTAGTCTTTCTCGATTGTCAAGTTGTGTTCGGATAATTTATGGGATTGTAAATACCTTATATATATGATGCCAGTCTCTGAAACTGTATTGATAACACATAAGGTTCAATTTTCACCACGTATATTTGGATTACATGCTGAGATTCTTTCCGGATCAGGAAGAATAAATTGGTGACAATACAAAATATCAAAGGATTTGAAAGGGATAGCTAGAAGCTCCCCAAATATAATCACTTATAGTACCAAATATAATCATGCTTTAACTTGTCCTTCGTTTAATCGGTTTCTGGAACCACCCAGTATAAAATAAATTAAAGTTTCAGTTCTAAAAACATGAGAATTCTCAATCGAAACCTAATTCAAAGGCTGAATTTTGAAATTCGAATGGATTAAGTGTACGATAGTTCACACTTCACACTAATAACGAAATATAAATCTATGTATAATTGTATATGACTACTTCAGCTTAGAAAATGATTTGTATTTTAAACACGCAAGGAAACATAGATGTGACCACATGCTTCTCCAAAATGGAGAATAGCCAAATGCAATATATAGCAATATAACTACGGTAGGATTACTTGCACGCTCAGTAATTTATGTTATTTTTGACGTAGGCCTTTTACTTTTTATTTTACTATCATTTTCAGTGGTAAGTAATTCAAAAGTCAAAGCACGAGACAAGACTTGATCGACTTTTGTTTGTTTATTTTTCTGACTGACATCATCTCAAACACAATAATAATGAACCCCCATACGTATTTGTTTGTGAATTAAATTAATATTTACATAGAACATATTAGTCAGGATTTTGAGTGAAAAAGAATTATATAATTTATTAAACGTGAAGAGAACATTATTATGACGATCCATGATGTGCAAGAGACACATATATGTAAATGTGGAGGCAATAGAAACGTGGAATTAGCCAAGATCTCAAGCAAAGGTCGCATAGACATTAACTTCGAGAGTTTGGTCGGTCACTAACCCTAGTAAAATATTTGCGCGATTGCTTTGCCTCTTTGTTTTGTTTTGTTTTTTTCAGTAACTTTTTGGTAAATGATTGCAAGTGATTGATTCATGGTTTTCTTATCTCTCCCTCCCTCTGGCTAGGTAAGTCAATAATGCAAAAAGGATGAGCAGGAACTTGGCTTGTTGACCTCGCAACTGAAAAGAAGATGAAAATGACTAAAATGAATCATATCATCAACTCATCTATTGCTTTGATCATGATATATTATTAACCGCACAAGACTTTTTTGATTGTGGGGAAGTTGAACACATGTACGTCGAGAGAAGGATATGCCACCTTAAACAAGTTGTCTTGATACAATATTATCTATTAATTTGCTTTTTTGATATTGATTTAAGTTCCATTGAGTTTCCAGCTTAAGTTAACTTACGTTATATATGGCCCATACCATGTGTATAGTCAAAAAAAAAAAGAAAAAAGATAAACATAACCTTATAAAAGTTATATATATTAAAACATACATTTACTTAAATCAAGTGCTATAAACACATTTTAATTAGCTACTTCTATGATATGGGATATTTCCTTACACTTCTTTTTAAATGAATAAGGTCACATTTGAATCCTTCTCTTCAAAATAAATGGACAACCAATTTGAATTGATGATTAATTCACATGGTTACGGTTATGGTTGAGTTGATGGATAGGATTGCGTGCAAGTCGCATAAGAGTCGAGGAAATAATTCCAAACCTTATACACTGTATAAGCGTTACCAAATTGATCAAAACACGTTTCATGGTTGCTGTTAGGCACGACACCAGGGAGACAGTATACCTTATGGAGGAAACCACGTAATGGGCCACTTTATTGAATGAATTATTTCCATCCCCACACAATGTTTGAACTTGACTCCTCATTTCCATGCCATGCATGAGTAATGATAGAGAACTACTTCACTCCATTATTAGGGTAAATTTGCTTTCTTGCGTGTCATGACGAAACTTTTGGAGTATTTGTTAATGAGAACAAAGCTAGAAATATTTTTCACTTTCGAAAATCATATGATAAGTAAAGAAAGTAATTGAGAAGAAATAATTAAGATATAATTCAACCTAAATTAGGCAATTTTGTTTTTAATTTTTGCCCATCTCTATCAGCACTAATATTGACATTGACAAATTGAGTTGACAAATCTCTTCATGTGAATTAAACCTAGCTAGCATATGTAACTTGTGAACTATGTTTAATTCATACCGTATCAAACTTGTGAATGCTACTGTGCTTCGCAGGCATCAAGTTATTGTGATAGATAATGATGTAATTTCCATTTTTTCTCAGTGGTGGGCTCCATCCAATATTAGAAAACACATACCTGTGGTGTGGAATTCAGAATTGAGATAAGGTTGAAGAATTGCTCAAGGGAACAAATAAAAAGGAAAGATCATCCATATATATCCATTCAAAGCCCGCAAAAATTTGGCTTGATGAAGTTTGGTGTGTGCTAGGTACCTAATGGGGCTCCACGTGGGCCATTTTCGGATCTTTCTTTTTGTATACAAATATATACAAATATGATGCTATGTAAATTCAAACCCCATCCATTTTTTTTGCCCAAACCGTTAACCCGTCGTTTTCATTCAGCATTATACTATGATCGAGCCCAATCAAAGGAATATTAATCGGTGTTCTTTTTTTTTTTTTTGGTTTAATTAACGTGAGCAACACCCAAAAGCTAACAAATAAGATATTTATATGTAAATTTTAGTATTTAGGTGACTCTTTTGTTTGTGACAAGGAACCAATTTTAAAGTACCGTCTTCTATAAATTATAAGTTTGTATAATTTTATATGTTCGTTAGGTTGGATTCTCCATATTAATTAGGGACACATTTATAAAATGAGTGTTTCGTTTGTGGTTGAAAGTGATTCGTTAAATATGTTTTGGACAAAAACTTTACATATGCATGAAATTTGTAAAACAATCTAAACGTTTATCTTAAATTTCTCATCGTTTTCACAATCCATCGTCTTACATTGGAGACGTAGACAGTATGTTGCACACAATTTGAACTGTCCTTGCTTCCTGTGGTCCTCTATAGCTGCCATTGTTTTTAGCGGTGACATTGACGTGGTGACACTCACATTACATGAGTTAGAAATTTACTGAAATTTGTCGTGAAACGATCAAGATATCGATTTTTATAACGGGTAACAACTATTTCTACATCAGCTGTAATATACACTTTTGTCGGTATTAAACCCCCCAACCTCTTACAGGATGAATGGTAGACCACCACATGTGTTCGAAAGTGGTGTGTATTTTGCTATCTTGTAAGTTTGTTTTCAAGAATGAAAAAAGTTGCTCATGCATTAGCAAAGTTTGCATTTGTACTTTTTGTTTCCGAAACAAAATATGATATGCTATGCTATGTGGCATACTTTGGTCTTTGTTATTACTTATTACATCTGCAGAAATTCAATAACACTTCCCGTTAATGCACTAAACATTGTATCAATAGAACTTGGAAGAAAATACTTTTATTGGATCATTTAATCAGAGATAATACGGTACTTGCATGACTGTTGCTTGCCAACGCCCGATATTTAATAGAAAATGCTAACTATGGATTATATAAAACAATTGGAAAAAAAATGTCACTTGGTTGCTGGCGCCAACCAACGGCGCCAACATCCACCCATGCCTCTTTTGTCAGAGACATGGGTTCGACACCCCTCTCCCTTATATCCAAATTCTAATATAATATATAATATAATATAATACTATTTATAAATATATAATCTTCGGTTTTCCACCTTCGACACCCCTCTCCCTTATATCCAAATTCTAATATAATATATAATATAATACTATTTATAAATATATAATCTTCGCTTTTTCATCTTCGTGTGGGTGCGGGTGATTTTCTTTCCATTGGGAGTTGTCCTCCAGACCGTGCCCTAATGTCCTATCTCAGTTGGTCTCCATAATCCCTGAGTCTGTCCCAATTGCAGTCCATGTACTCAAAAAAAAAAAAAAAACAATTGGAAAAAAACGATATCATTAAACACAAAAATAGTTATCATAGAATCTATGGGTAAATATTTTCTTTTTAAAACTGTCAATTAGGGTGCAACGACAGGATACTAAAACATTATCAAGTTATAAAAGCATTTTTTATCGCTAAATAATTCAAATATGGAATGATAATAGTAACAAAGCCAAGAGACACCTAATATTCTTTTAAAATATACCTTAAAACTTATATATATTGCTCTCACTTTTGTGTAAAATTTATAATACCTGTCGAATATAATATTTTAGTTCTTGTGTAATATTTTACTCTTAAAGCAGGAGAAGACCGCCCATAATTAGTAGGAAAATTGTCACTTCTTTTGGGACCTATTAAGCGTTGAATCTTGAACATATTACAGTGCAAATGTGGTTGACACAGTACTTTTTTTTAATTTGTAAATTTATAGGTACATGTTTAGAAGAATAAAACAAGGGCCTTCTTATTGGGTTTTACTGTTTTTCGTGGTTCATTAATTTTGAAGCCCGTTACATTGCATAGTGTTGACGGTTTCATAAAAATACGGACCGGTCCGTTATTCTCACATGCATCCCTAGTATCCATACGACAGCATCACGTGACCCGGGACACGTGTGGCTTGGCTGTTGATTTTGTAAACTAGTACTAGAAAGCTCCGTCACTCCACCATGAAAAACCGACATAAAACGACGTGTAGCAGATTGGATTGGGAATGTGGGACCCGCTAACAATCAGTGAAGTAAAGATTTCGGAGAAAAATTAAATAAAAAACGATTGGGAACTGTTGGTTGTCCCCCTAACGCCAAACTAAATGCCCCAGTTCCTCACTTTATTTTCTCCTTTACCTTTAGTCCATTGCATGGACCATTGTTTCAACGTTTCTCTCTTTTCATATTTTTTAATTATATTTTTAACTTTTTTATATATTGATTTTAATTTAAATTAAACTTACCCTATTCTACATAAATTTCATTTTTTATCAATGGCTTAAAGATTATACAATTTTTCTTTAAATTGTTTTGTACCAACATCTCCATATTGGTGACTCATGAACTAATATTTAAGAAAAATAGCAAGTTTATTTGTTTATTTATGTTCCCATCTTTTGATAATTTTCGTGAGTAATTTTTAATAAAATGTAGATGTAATAATATATTCAACTAAAATTTGTATTTAAAAATAAAAAGATATTATAAAACTTATTTTTGAAGGATTTAACTATTATAGGTGATCTAGTTATATTAGAGATGTCATCTGTCTTTTTTAAATAATACATATTATTTAGGATAAATTTAATCAATAATTCATTAGATTTGGATAGATTTTTCCTTAAATGATAGATTTTGATGAAATTTACAGACTCTATGGATTATATATATATTTTATTATTATTATTATTATTTTCTAATGAAATCCATTGAAATATTTGGAAATAAGATAAGATTTGTAATGGATATTTTTTTATTTACAAATTTTATTTTCAAATTTATCAAAATAAGTTGAATTCCATCTAATATAAATAATCTACAAAATCAATGACTTTTTAAATATATCTAAATTTATTTTATTTCTTAAAAATATGAATTAAATACATCTAAATTTATATATTTTTTAATAGAATCCTGCTGAAGGTTTAACTCTAAATCTAATAATAAGTCTATCTCAGCCCAAAATTACAACATAAATAAGATAGATAATGAATAAATTGTCTTATCAGAATGAGCAAATTAATTTTTTTAAATCAAACCAAAAAATTGACTTGTCTCTAGCCCAAACAAATTCAAACAAAAATGCTCGAAAAAGTGGAAATAATCTAAAATCAAATGATTTTATTAATTCTCCAAAGACAAAAATATACCTAAATTCTAAAGTTTCATGACTATTTATTGTTTTATAATTCCTTGAAAAATAAGACTATCCTAAAAGATATAATAACTAAAAGGAAATAGTATCCAATTATAAAAAAAAAGTAGCATCAAATAATTAAATGAAACATAAAAGAAATAAAATCTAAATCTAAAAGGAAATGATATCAATTTTTAAAAAGAAATAATATTAAATCCTAAAAAGAAAATAATATCACGTCAAAAAGGAAATAATCATAATTTAATTAAAAGAATTAAATTAGGAAATAATAAAAAATAAATCTTAATTAAACTAATTCATAAATTAAGTCAATTCCTAAATTAACTAGTCGTTGGTTTCTTTTTGACTAGCATTTTTCACGAAGATTTTTAATAAATTCAAATAAATTTGAATTAAATATATTTATATTTATATAATTTTAATAAATTTCATACAAATATAAATTGGATACACATAAATTTTTCATAGATTTTAAAAATCTTTCAAATTTAAGTGAAATTTTAAATTGAATATACGTTGATAAATCATATTTATTCTCCACATATGTTCCTATTAGCTTTCAACTTTTTTTTTAATTTAAAATTCAACTTATTATTTATTTATTTTTATTTTTAAAAGGAATAATTTTTGCTTCTAAAATTTGATTCTAATTGGTTGAGTTTTATGCATATATGTGTGTGTATATATATATATATATAATAATAATATGGGATATGATAATTGAACTTAAAAAGGGGCAGTTCCAAAAATTATGGCAATGTGGAGGGCAATTGCGAACAAAAGTCGCAATCACTTAAAAAACTGACGGGAATTCTTGATCACAGTCCAGCTGTGCAAAACGTAGCTTGGACTCGTTAGAGACTTGACTGTCACTTGCTCTTTGAGGAGCAAGTAAAAAGGGAGAGGGAAAAAAGAAATATTAAAAAGAATTAAAAAAAATAGACAAAGTGGAAACCATTTCTGATTGTAAAGTTACTGAGAGAGAGAGAAAGCGAAGCTTCACTGGAGATTTTTCCCTGTTTTTCTTCCCTTTTCCACACTCTCTTTGGCTTCGCAATCGGTACTCTCTCTTTTTCTCTCTGTCTCTTTCTCTGTTTCAAGAATTTTGAATTCCGTATGGGAAGCTTCGTTTTGATGAAAATCATGTGATCATTTTTGGATTCAAGCTTTGCTTTGTTGTTTGATTTCTACGTTGAAAACTCGAAATTGCAAAATTGAACTATGGATTGTACTGTTTGCTGTACACCACTCACTTTGCTCTTGTTTGTAGATTTTTTTGCTTCTGTTCACTAGTGTGGAAATTAAAATACAATAGTTCTATATCATTATGCGCTTGTTTTGTTTTCCATGTAGAATTTTGATATGGGTGATCTGCATTGTGTGAATTCCTGACTCTTTGGATTTCAATTTTATTCTTGTGTTTGAATTTGTGTGTGCTATGCTATGAACTGTGGAAGTTGAATTTGTTACAATTTTTGTGTGAAAATTAACAAATCATTCTTGCATATCAGGTAAACGATAGCGAATTGATGATTTCCTCCAACCGAGAACCAAAAAGCCAAAAACTGTATTGTAATTATGCAAATTAGCTTCATTTGTTTTTCTTGCTAATAATTGAATTTTATGATAGATAAATGACAAATTGGTGAAACTGCATCTTAACGTTTTTGTGGATACTTAAGATTTTGGGAAAGGTCCATTGTAATCATGTACCGCTGGGCGTCCTGTGTCAATAGTATTGGTTGCTCACATTTTTGAAGTAAATCTACTTGTTTCCATTATTGGTCACTCTCATAACATACAGATAAATCTATTTTGACTTCTTGACAATGAGTGCATATTGTAGGAAATACTAGATTGAATAGAGGGACACTCATTGTGAGATTGAGGGGGCATTTTTTCTGATGCTGTCACTACCATTAGCATGTTTTCAAGAAAATAAACAAAGTTTGATTGCAGTTAGCTGTATTGGATGAAGCTGATGATAGTAACTAATGAATGGCTTCAATTATGATCTGCAAAATGGCTAAGTTTTGGTGCTAAAAGAACTTTACTCTGTAACTCCTTTTGGTCGCAAAGAATTTGTGTGTACCTGTTTTGACATTGTGTTTTTTCCAGTTTAGTTTTCTTTTATCTCGTAAGTATGGTCAATCACTTGACTATTCAACTTAATTACAATCGCAAGTATTGAAACCTTAATTATAAAAAGCAAACGTCATATTAGATCTTAGTTTGCTGCATCTATTTAGTTACTTTTTTAACTCGTTTTGTGAATTATATTATTTGTTTTGTTGCTTGTTATTTCCTTTCGGCAATTATAGATCTCTTATAATATTTATATGCTTCATTGCAGGATGGGTTATTTTATCTTGGTTATGGACTGGATAGCAGTGTGAAACACTCTTTTTTCTGAAAAAAGGGCTACAGGAGTTCTGAAAATGATATAAGTTGCTTGATATTGTATTTTTAGTTATGATTATAGGAACTAGCCAAGACTGAGTCAGATTTATGAGCATGTCTACATCTGGGGATTGAGACTCTAATATTCAGATACTGCATGTCGTAATGCATCCTTTGGTACGGCATAATTACCTTTGTTGGTGCATCCTATTGGGGCATCTTTGTGTTTCTACATTTTGTTTTAGTTCAGGGCAGCATGTTGGTAAGGCAATTGGCCCTGTATCCTGGGTGCAAGATTCTGAATCAGATTTACATGATGATTTTAAGAGTGGCGTCACTAATTATGTTGAAACGTCAACCTTATCCTCCCCACTGAATAATTCTGTATCTTGTGAGGACCTGAAAGGGGTTGGATCATTTAATACGACATGCTTGTTGAACTCAAACTTGTATCTGAGTTCTGATATTTACATTTATGGTATGGGAAACCTAGAAATACTCCCATATGTTTCAATAGTGTGCCCAATAGAAGGCTGTGTTGTTACCGTTAATTTGTCTGGTAATGTCAAAGTGGGTAAACATGCAGCCATCGCTGCTGGTTCAGTTGTAGTATCTGCTGCCAATCTGACTATGGAACACTACTCTTCTATTAATGCAACATCCTTGGGTGGATTACCACCTCCTCAAACCAGTGGTACACCAGTAGGCTACGACGGAGCTGGTGGAGGGCACGGTGGCCGAGGTGCTTCCTGTCTCAAAAACAATAAGACAAGTTTTTGGGGTGGTGATGTTTATGCCTGGTCCACTTTGTCCAAGCCATGGAGTTATGGTAGTAAGGGTGGTGGCACATCTGCTGCATATCGGTTAGGGGGGAATGGTGGTGGACGTGTTAAGATTCTAGTGAAGGATATGCTATATTTGAATGGATCAGTAACTGGAGAGGGTGGGGATGGAGGACTGAAAGGGGGAGGTGGGTCTGGTGGAAGTATCCACATTTATGCTGTAAAGTTGTGAGTGTGCTCCTTTTACTTGAGACTTTTTCAAATGCTTATAAGCTATACTTACTCGAATCTCAATTAGGTTAATTACTTAATTTGTTTAATAATTTAGGCCTCGTGATGATTTATTATGACTTATGAGATTATAGTTATTTTTACTTGTATTAGGCCTGGTTTTATCTGGCTAGTTTCGATCTTAATCCTTCCTTGTGAAATTAACCAATCAAATAAACCTTCTAGCTGGCAGGCTTTAATCTTTACTTGTGAAATTAATAACTTCTGGTTGCTACCAAGGTTTCCAAACAGTTATCTTTATCTGTACCTCTTTTTTTGATACATCAGAGGTAGTCCATTTAAGCATTAAGATAATATCTCCTTGTGTATGTTTATAATTATACACATTTGATTAATTACTTATTGACCAGTTTATTATTATTTGATTGCTTTGCTGGGTCAGGCTAAAAGATGAATTGCTGATATGTAGTGGTGGTCATGATGTGTATCTGTATAATATATATATATATATATATATATATATATATATATAATGTACAATTTGCTCTCAAGTTGGCATTATGTTTTGAAGCATCGTATATCTGACTGGCATTATAAATCTAAGTATCAATGAAGATGTAATATCGCCAAATTACATTTCTAATACTTATAATTCCCTCTTTTTGCCATTGCTATAGGTATGTTGTATATTTAGCTTGATCCTGTCCCTTATTGATGATCTAATATATGGCAAATAGGATCTGTTCATTCTAGCCCAGTGACTTCTTAAATTAAATAGTGAATCTTTGATTTTGTCTTCTCTGCTTTGTTTTTTCAAGTATCTTTTCAATACTTACTTGCTGGTAAGACTGTCCAACTGCTGTTGTACTTCATTTTTGGTCTCCCATTAGCCTTTTTAAGAGAATGATTGGAAGTCATGGATGTCTATGATATGAATGGAATTGGGAACTTATTAACTTTTGTAGTCCATGTTCTATTTCAGAACAACAAAGCCCAAAACTTCTTGCAAACAACTGGACTAGTTTCAGCTCTCTTTAAAATAATATTTTATATTTTTATTCTGAATTTTCACTAAACTAATATCTCATAATGATTTTCAGTGACAATCACATCACTACTTTGGTTATTGGTTACATGGAAGAAGTTTATTAGTACATTTATGTGTCAAGGTTATAACTTACTAAACTATTTGCTTCATGCTGAATTGGATAGGAAGGGATATGGGACTATAAGTGCGGCAGGCGGGAGAGGCTGGGGTGGAGGCGGCGGCGGAAGAATATCTCTGGATTGTTACAGCATACAAGAAGATGTCAAAATTTCTGTGCATGGTTCGTACTGATCACACCTGTATCTGGTAGTAGAAGCAACGATTATGCAACTGCTAAATATTACTTTCTTATGTAAGAATCTCTACTTGCTTTGAAGATATTCATAGTTACATTAATAGTGGAAAAAGAGGATAATGATCTGAGACGATGTTAGAATGAAATAAGTGAAGGTATCTGACAAAAGAAAAAATGAAAGAAGAGAAGGTCTTAGAATTACCTTAGTAGTGGAAGATGTCAACGATTTTGTTAATATCTCTACTGAGATTTTCTTAGAAAAAATTTCTCAATATCTTGATATTCAAGATAGTTCGAGCTAATTTTGAAATAGAGAAATTTTGATGTATTACGTGAAGGTATCTGGCAACAATCAATTCTTTTTTGATATTTGTGCATCCAGAGTATTAAGGGTGGTTTTTTGAATTGAAACTGTTGCAATTTGTTGTCCCAGTTATTTTAGCAATCTTGATGAAATTATATACTCAAATATGTCAGCATTTGACATGTAAATAAAGTCTTATATTTACCCCAGAAAGATGCAATATCTGGGTTCTCTTCAGCATAAGCTTACATGTTTGTATGTTCTGTTTCGCAACTTAAAGATCATGTTGCTATACTTTGTTCTGTTAATTTGCAGTTCCTAATCCTATGAATCCAGAGTTCTTTTTTTCTTTTTTTTAATTTTTTAAAATTTAAGCGTGTTTACATGTCTTTTACATTGGTTTTAATATTTAAGCATGTTTACATGTCTTTTACATTGGGCTAAGCTTATATTGTTAAAAATATCTGTTATGGTGACTTGTAGAAAGATACAACTTCTGAATCTGTTCTCAGGCTACATTATTTGCTCTTGTTATGGCAGGTGGTTGTAGTATTGGCTGTCCTTTGAATGCTGGAGCTGCTGGTACTTACTTTAATGCATATTTACTGAGTTTAAGAGTTGGCAATGACAATGTCACAACAGAAACAGAAACGCCTTTGCTTGATTTTCCTACTAGGCCTCTATGGTCTAATGTTTATGTGGAGAACAATGCTAAAGTTTTGGTTCCATTACTTTGGACCAGAGTTCAGGTTGTGTAATCTTTATCCCCTTTAAAAATAGTAATATTTTCCTAAATTGTTGAATTTTCACTTTACTTTATACCATACAAACTATTGGTATAGAATGGCTTCTTTATGAGAATAGTGTTCCCTGCTGCAATTACTTGAATGATCACGCATTCTTACTTGTCAAATGGTAGGTTGCCCAATGCTAGGTTGCCCAAATAATATGACACATGAGTTGTTACTAATACATCATTTCATGATATACATGGTAATTGTAACTTACATGCTGTATCATTTAACATGATTTTGTTTAAGTAATTTGGGCAGTCTAGCATTAATTTTGTCACTATTGTATATTTTTGTCTTTATTTATTGATAACATATACTTACAAACTTCTTTACTAGGAAAAGAAAGAAATATTCGGAAACTGTGCATTGCTGAATAGTGCAGTGGTTGTTTGCATTAGTTCTTTATGGTCTCTTATGAGTTATGACTGTTGTTCTTTCATTTTCCTCTTAAACATTAGCCAAAGAGAGATGTCATAGCTGACTTTCATATAACAGCAGAAGCTTTTAGGGGTATCAGGAAAAGCAGCTACATCGACAAAGGTTATAGTGTAGAGATGGACAAGTAGAATCAAAGAATAGAGAAACTGGAGAAGGCGGCAAGGTTAAGATGTTAAGCAAAGCAATGATTTGTTCAAACTGAATTAAAATTCTCATGTTCATTAATTGAATTAATCAAACATAATGAAATCCTTAGTTTTTAGATTGAGTAGAATTTTGTGATAAAGACTTGGAACCTTTTATTAGTGATATAAAAACTAAGTTCAAACACAAAAATCACATTTCGGTTGTCTACAAGCCATAATTTGTGAAGCTGTGATTTTAGATCTGTGAAATGGGACCCTCAAGTCTCAACTGAGGATGAGCATCCGGCATTTCAATTGGGTTCAAAAAATCTTAAACTGCATATCATCTGATTTTAAGAACATGAATAGTGAAGACAAAGGTCATCATAGGATTTAATTGGGTGTAGACAGATAGAGGTTGTGGGATAACTGTCAGTGTTTGATATAGATCTTATTGGCTGTTTTTTCTACTAGGTTTTGGATAATGACATGGGCTTATTGGGACTTTAGTGCACACTTTTTATTAAGAATCCCCTGTTTTCACTTAAGAGATTGTGGTGCTTACTCTGCTGTAGAATTGGCATCGGCTGTAGATTTCTTCTTTCACTTTATAAAATCTCTTGAGTTGTTAATTATATATTCAAGTACTCTCTCCTTGTATACGTATCCATCTTTAATAATTAAGTTTTTCCATGTCAGTCTCATTCATCATTGCGATATCAATTTCTTCTGGAACATACTTTTCTAATATTTTATCTCTCTTGACTGTGAAGGTAAGAGGTCAAATTAGTCTATATCGTGGAGGCAGCATTGTCTTTGGATTGTCTGCATATCCAATCTCAGAATTTGAACTTGTTGCTGAGGAACTTTTGATGAGTGACTCCATCATAAAGGTGTAATATCTTCGCTAATTTAGTATTCGTCGAATTGTGATAAGTACTGGTAATTAATATAACTTCTAGCAGAATGATAGTGAAACAAAGCAATAGCTCCATAGCTACTAAATAGGTTTTTGTTATCTGACCCTAGGTAGATGGGATATGAAGCCTTCAGAGTCAAGTTCAATCGAAATCTTTAGAGAGATTTTCTTTAGTCAATCATAGTCCGTGCCAAGAATTTTCCGATTATTCTTATAAAGTGCTTTTGGTACACAGAAAATATTAAGGTCCTATTTTGAGAACTTGAAAAAATGGCAATCAAATCTTTATTATAATGCATGTTTAATACATACAATCCATAGGTTGTAAAATAGTTTCATGTGTCTTTGTTGTTTAGGGCAGCACTTCAATATATTACTTTCAGTGTTTTTTTATCCTTGAATTTAGTTTATGGGTTTCCATTGTTATCTTGCACTCTTGAGTGAGAATGCTGTTTGACACTCTCTTTTGACATTCATGTTGATGTGATTGTAAAGTTTGCTGCTCCAAACCAATGTGCTTAGAGTCTAGTCTCATCATTTGATAGCATGCTACTTTTGGACTTTAGAAGTTGAAAATTCAAATCCAGAATGTCTGGACTCATTGTGTATGATTTATCTTTCCAACATCCAGCAAACTGTTTGGAACATATAATAAAACCCTTTTCATGATTTTGGATTTTAGCATTTAAGCACAACATGAACATATTGTGCTTACTTTTTATATTGGATTCTTTTTTATTTGCCATCCTTTAAGCTTTATATTGCATTCAACATATTTTTGAACTAATGTTCTAATGTGATTCTCTTTCCGAAGTGAAGGTTTATGGTGCATTTCGAGTTTCAGTCAAGATGTTACTTATGTGGAACTCTAAAATTCAAATTGATGGTGGTGGAAATACCATTGTTACCACCTCGGTCTTTGAAGTCCGGAATCTAGTTGTTCTGACTGTATGGTGGTTTTAAACTTCATTTTTGTACTGCTGTTTTATTCCTTTTCTTAAGATTTACTTTTCCTATGTTAGATAATTGAATCTCAGGCTCATGTAATAACATATGATCTTTCCAGGCAAACTCTGTTATTAGTTCTAATACAAATCTGGGAATATATGGTCAAGGACTGCTGAAGTTGAGTGGCTTTGGTGATGCGATCAAAGGCCAACGACTTTCCCTGTCTCTTTTCTATAACATAACTGTAAGCCATTAATGATTTAGTATTATTTTATCATATTCTTTAAATCCTTTTTTGTGTATGTTGTTGAGGTTTGTTATAGTGTCAGCAGTGCTACCCTTTTAGAGACATCAAAACCTACCGAGTTATTTTTGCATGAGTTAAATGATGTGGACGTTGTATGTAATCTATCTATTGCATGTGAAAGAGGAAAGTGAAAGAGGGCTCTAATGAGATTCAATAGAGTACATAATCAAATGTTAAATTGAACCTTGTTCTCCCTCCATCCCCCTTCCCTAGATCGCTATCGATGTTGCTTTCATTTGTGAATTTAATGTGTAGCCAAGGTATTGGCATATAAGAGCTTATGGTTATTGACCACCACTTCTTGTAAGTCCTAATAGAACAGTCATTTGCTGTACTTATGTGCTTTTCGGAACTGATATGGAAGTCTTTTGTCTATCTACTTTAGACTTGACATCTGTTATATCTTCCAGCCCTACCCATGAACTTATTTATAGTATAGTTTTGTGCACTGTGCAGTCTAGGTTTTTTATTTTTTGGATAAATTTCCATGTTAATTTTCTTTCACTGGTTATGTCCCTTTCTTTTCTATGTTATTGCGTTCTGGTTTCCTCTTGGAGAGAAAAAGGCTTGGGCATTGGATGCATTGTACATCCAAATGCATGGAAGCTCATCTCTGCTTGGAGATCACTGTTTTGCTGCCACTCACTTACACATCCACAGGTTGGACCAGGTTCTGTTCTACAAGCTCCATTGGATGATGATGCTAGTAGACATGTGTGAGTACAAGAATTTATTTGCTTTCAGGGTTTTCCAGATTGTTGCAGTCATTGAGACTAAGCATATGAATATTTTTTTGATATCAAATTAATTATTTGGCTGTAGGGTTACAAAATCACTTTGTGAGAGTCAGACATGCCCGATAGATTTGATAACTCCCCCTGATGATTGCCATGTTAATTACACATTGTCCTTTTCTCTTCAGGTAAGAATTGGTTTCTCATGTGTATCTTAAGATCACCAACTTAGAAAAATTTTTGAAGGAGGCCTGGTTCACATTTGTTCAAGAATAGTGGTGTTGAGTTTCTCAACCTTTTACCTTAGGATTATCTTTCCACCCATAAGAAGCATCAGAATTAGGGCTTAATTAGATGGAGAACAACTTTCTTCATTTATAAGTATTGACAGATTGAAGGTGATGGACACTTTTTGCCAAATAACAGATAGTGGGAACATTTTCAGTTACAGTAGAAGTATCAATTTATTGTCTTACATGTATTTTTGAAAATTGAAACGTAAATAGCCATGATTGATTTTGAGCAGATATGTCGTGTTGAGGACCTTCTTGTGCGTGGCCATATCAAGGGAAGTATTATTCATATCCACAGGGCAAGGACAATCATCATTGATACTGATGGCTTGATTACTGCATCTGAATTGGGTAATGGGGAGTATATCCAGTATTGTTATTTTCAATAATTCTTTTATTTTTGTTTCTTTCTATGTTTGCTAGGTTGTGAATGTGATTAAATCGATTTCTAAGGGAAATTATCTATGATTTATGATCTTAATTAGAATGTTACATTCTTCAGGTTGTAGTGATGGTATTGGAAAGGGAATTTATTCTAATGGAGCTGGTAGTGGTGCTGGCCATGGGGGACGAGGGGGCTCAGGATTTTTCAATGGGAGGTTAAGCAATGGTGGACATAAATATGGCGATGCATCACTTCCTTGTGAGTTGGGAAGTGGAACTGAGGGCCCCAATCAGTCATATGGACATGTGATTGGAGGGGGAATGATTGGTATGGATTACTGCAAATAACAAGTTTGTCAAAATGCTACTTCCTTTGTTTTAATTATGTGGTCATTGAGTATGGTACTTGTAGTTGGTGTTACTTATTCTTTCTTCACCTTTCCTAGTGATGGGCTCCATCCAGTGGCCACTGTTTAGGCTTGATATATTTGGAGCTCTGAATGCCGATGGCCAAAGTGTTGGTAAAGCTAAAATAAATGGTAACAGTTCCCTGATTGGTGGACTTGGTGGAGGCTCTGGTGGTACAATTCTTCTTTTCCTTCAAGAGCTTTCTCTTGAGGAGAACTCATCATTGTCTGTTGTTGGGGGCAATGGCGGCTCTCCAGGTGGTGGTGGGGGTGGAGGTGGGAGAGTTCATTTTCATTGGTCTAAAATTGATGTTGGAATTGAATATGTCCCAGTTGCAACTATAATTGGTTCTATTAGCGGAAGGTATGCCATTCTTCACTTATGAAACTAAATTTATGGTCTCTTCCTTCCAAAGACTTTGGGCGTTTATGAAGTTCCTGATATTATATCAAAATTTTGAGGATAAACCCATTTCCTGTTATGTGCTATCAATGATTTTGATTTACATTTCTCTTATATACCATTGTGCATCTTTTTTGCTTTTAAATTAAAATGAAGTGCACAAATTCCGTTTTGCTTGTAGATACAGGACTTTCTCTGGAAAACTCCAAATTGTGTCTTTAAATTTTCCTATCATGTGGTGAGCTCTTTATAATATAAATTTTAGTGGATTTTTTTGATTAAATTCTGCATATGTATAAATTATCTTTAAATTGTTCTCTCCTTTCTCACCCATGCACGCTAGGTTTCCACTTGGTTCAGATTAGATATAATCTAACATAGGACAACAACTTGACAGGTCAAAATGAAGACCTCAGACATCTAGGATCACCTAGATACATGCCATATACATAATGATATACAACAGAACAATTCCCATCTTAATTTAATATAACACCTTGAAGCACGGACGTGGATAAGGGATGTGTTTGCAAAGCTGTGTGCATTTTGTCGGAAAATTACATTGTGAAAATGTAATCTTCATTTTATCCCAATGATTCTGCATGTGCTAGGCTTACTCACAATGCCTTCCAGGTAATATGTATGCTTCATAAGTGCTCCATATATCCAAATAGTGGGCATTTAGAAATTGCAGAAGCAGTTGCATACATCCTGTGTAATCTTGCATTCTGGTTAAGGGTTCAAAGGAGTTCTAACGTGAGTGCTTACATGCACACAAAACTATTCGCAATTTTCAATTGCTCAATAACAACATATAAACTTCGGTTGTATGTCTAACAGAGGAGGCGCTGGGGACAATGGTGGTCTTTTTGGAGAAGTAGGCACAGTTACTGGAAAAACGTGCCCAAAGGGTCTGTATGGAACATTCTGCCGGGTATGTTTCCTTTATTTCATTCTAATGTTTATTCTGCATCGTCAATGTTTAATTTGTTAATCTTATTTTCTGCACAAAGACTTGGTTGCAAATGCATAGTGCCATCACATAATTACATCTTGTTCTCTATATTTTATTGCCTTTTTTACATTTGCACATATCTAATAAAATTCTTTGAGAAATTTATTGTTGACTCTGTTGCTTGCATTTTAGTGGCATATATTGGGGCACTTAAGACATTTTTCCTGGCAGAAAAAAAGTGATTAAGAAATTTATATTATGGCATGGAATTCCTCTTTTTCCCTCTTTTAGAGCTTGTTGGACTCTTTCCTATCGGTTTGAGCTTTTGAATTTGCTGTTTACTAACATCAGCAAAAGTCCTATCGATTAACCAAGCAGAGTTTGTGAGTACTAACTATATTATGAGATCTCGTATAATCAATGTAGAAACTCTTGGCATCAAATCCCTCTCACATAAGGATTTTAGTTGCAGGTGGTTTACAATTGAGTCATACAGTCATATATATATTTATATAGATTTCCTTGCTTTATGAAATAAGGTGTGACGATTTCAGAGTATAATCACAAAAAGACGAAACTGTTGTTCTGTTTTTAATGTATTTAGTTTTGTTTTTTAGTGTAAAAAAGGAAGGACCTTGTTTTGTAAAATACTGTGTCACCATAGAATGCAGAGGCCTATATATAAATATATAGATTAACAAAGTAGTGTTGACTCCAACTTTTGTGCATTACAAACAAATAGCACTTGGATTGGGACTCACTTGAGCAATTTGTCCAAGTACCTGGTAGTTTCCTGACACCACCATTAACAAATCCAGGTATACAAGGCAGGTCTTTGGGCTCTAGTAGGCATATGAAGTTAAACCTGATTATTATCAATTATCCTTTTCTGTCAAGAAAGAAATAACCCCAGCTTCAGTTAACACTAATACTTTCTTAATTGTTACAAGGATAACCTATTCCATCCCCTTATATATATGTTGGAGTTTGTGAGAACCGGGAGGAGCAATGCATGAGATGGTCAACAAATTCCACCGTAGCTTTACAGGAAGATACCAATACAAGCCTAAGCCACAAATGGACCACACCTAAAATCAGGGCAGGTTTTAATTATTCAAGTTGGCTCTGCAGTAATAAGATCTGCTAAGCCTTTTTTGGCTACTCTAGGAGTAACTGTTGATTGGGCATTACGGAGAAATCCTCTGTGAAGGATATAAATCACCATAGATCATGATGCTTGAACCTCAAACTGGTCTGTGCAATACAACATCTGGATTGACTAGGTGGTATTATGTATGCAAATTCGATTCTGACTGGTTTTATGCTATCTAATCTCATTTCCATTCTAAATTGATTAATAGATTGGCATGGTTAATCGCATAATTTCTTGTTTCAAGTTGCATACCTTTATTTATTTTTAATATGATGTGTTTACAGGAATGTCCTATTGGCACTTACAAAGATGTGGACGGTTCTGATGAGAGCCTTTGTACACCTTGCTCCTTTGAGCTTCTTCCCAAACGTGCCAATTTCATTTACGTACGAGGTAGTTTTTGGACTACCTTTGTGTGTGTGTGTGTGTGTCTTTGTCTCTCTTTTCTCTCTATCTTGCTTTTCTTCCATCTTTAAAGTTGTTATCTCACATAAAGGTGAACTTACTGCAGGTGGAGTTAGTCAGCAATCTTGTCCCTATAAATGCATGTCTGACAAGTATAGGATGCCAAACTGCTATACGCCTCTTGAAGAATTGATATATACATTTGGAGGCCCCTTTCCCTTTTCACTTATTCTGTCTTGCATTTTGGTGCTTCTAGCTGTATTGTTAAGTACTTTGAGAATCAAATTGGTCAAATCAAGTTCTTATGGGGAAAATTCAATTCAACAACATAGTCATCATCATTTTCCATACCTTCTTTCCCTATCAGAGGTACAACATTAATAGCACGCCTTTTGTTTTAACTTATGATATCCCTGCATCTATATCAGGATCAACATGACACTACATATATTTTAAATCAGGTGCGGGGAACAAGAGGTGAAGAAACTCAAAGCCATGTTCACAGAATGTATTTTATGGGTCCCAATACTTTTAGAGAACCCTGGCATCTTCCTTACTCCCCACCCAATGCAATTATTGAGATTGTGTAAGTAAAGAATTTTCCGTACATGAGCATAGTGTGATAGGTACAATTGGATGCGTATTGCGAGATTCTGGATTAATTGTTTACATCAGCTAGAAACATAGGTTGATTCTCATCAATTTATCACTCCTCGCTCGGGAAGTCATTGACCTGGCATGTCCAGTCGGATTGAAGGAATCTTTTTAACCTGTTGTCAAGTATCCTATTGTGCTGGTGCTGGTCCATGATATTTTCCTGACCTTGCTGGTTAAGGACCTGTCATTAGGGCAGAATTGTCTGTTATTTGAAGACAATGTTGAGTTAGAATCCAATTATTTTGAAACAAAATGTGAAAGCAAGTCCTAGCATCCAATTGTTGTATCTTCTGTCTGATAGTATTTATTTACAATGTTCTGCAGGTATGAAGATGCTTTCAATAGGTTTATTGATGATGTCAATTCTGTTGCGGCATATGATTGGTGGGAAGGGTCTGTGCACAGCATACTTACAGTGCTTGCGTACCCTTGTGCATGGTCCTGGAAACAATGGCGGCGGAGAAAGAAAATTCATCGCCTTCAGGAATATGTCAAGTCTGAATATGATCATTCATGTCTCCGATCTTGCAGATCACGAGCTCTATACAAAGGGATGAAGGTCGGGCTTGCTTGTTAAGCTTCTATATTAAAGTCTTTAGTTCCAAGTGTACCAAGTTTTATTATTTTCTTTTCCCTTTTGCTTTGATTTTTGAGCCCTTTTTTGAAGGTAAATTCCAAGCTGATTTTCGGGGATAATACAGGTTTTTTAATGTTTCTTAGGTGACTCGTACCTTCCTTGCTGAGTTTGTTACTGGATTATTTGTTTTACAACTTCAAAGAGGAGAGTTTTTCTCATATACGTCAATACTTCTCTTTCCCTCAATCTGCAAGTACCCATTTCGTGAAACTCATGCATTCAATACTGGGAACAGAAAATAGAGGATTTAAATGGCTCATAGACTGCCATTTACTGCTGGCCTGCAAGGCCCCATATATGAGAAGATGTATCTAATGTGCAGAATGAACTCAAATCAATTAATAAAGTTTACGTCATTCCATAGGTTTTAATAATGATACATACTTAAATTGGTATCCACTATTTGCAAGAATATGCGTAACTCAATGTGCTTAGTAATAGTGTATGTTTATTACCTAGGTGAGTTCGAGGATACATGTGTGGCACAGATGCTTTCATTAATGCTTGACGTGACTTGGAAAGACATAGAAATCTAGTTTCAAAAAATCTATCTTTCAAAAGTCATTTATTTCTGAACCTTTTTCTTGTCTTGTAAAGCATCAAAAAATTGTACATAGACTTGAGTAGTGAAACCAATTCCATAGAGTGTCAATGATATTTTTGGATGGTATTTAACTAAGAGGATTTGGCGGGAAATAGGCATTGGCAACTTCAGTTGGCAGAAAATATTGTCATGATCAGCTTCACTTCCTATTCATGTGATATATTGCTTGTTTTCTTTCTGTTTATTGTGCAATTCATTAAAATTAGCATATTAACCATCTGATCGGGCTATCCCTTGGGATGTTTACCTAGGGACATTTCTATCTGGGAAAACAACAAACTGGAGACAAGTATACGTAGTCTTCCTTAATTTACTGAAAAATAAATGATAAACAAATTTCTTTTATGAGATTCTGTTAGTTCTAAATTTTGGGAGATCTAGAATTTTATATTGTCTATTTGTGTTTAAATGAGTGGCAATTTGTGCAGGTTGGAGCTACACCGGACTTGATGGTTGCTTACGTTGATTTTTTCCTTGGTGGTGATGAGAAGCGTCTTGATATGGTATCAATCATACAGAACAGATTTCCTATGTGCATGATTTTTGGTGGGAATGGAAGCTATATGTCACCTTATAATCTTCACAGTGATGCATTATTGACCAATCTTCTTGGCCAGGTATAATGTGCAGTTGGTAATATTTTTCAATCGGCTTTTATCTTTAAATTTTAAATATTCACGTGACACTAGGATATGTCATGCTATTCTCAGCATGTTCCACCTACTGTTTGGAACCGTTTGGTGGCTGGTCTGAATGCTCAGTTGAGGACTGTGAGACGTGGATCCATTCGTACTGCATTGGTTTTGGTCATTAATTGGATAAGCAGTCATGGAAACCCACAACTTGAGTTCCATAGGGTTAAAATCGAGCTAGGATGGTTCCAACCAACTGCTTCTGGTTATTATCAACTTGGTATCCTGGTATTTGTTGGTGATTATTCTCTCCACAACGTCCACCATTCTGATTTGTTGGATAGCTGTGATGATTATCCAAGGTAGTTATAAGTAATTAGCTAAATCATTTATAGTTAATGAAGTTAAGTTCTTCACATTACGGGTCAATATATCAAGGCCATCAATATGTGTCCAATTTAGACTCAAACTATTGCAGGGAGATATAAAGTACCATGGTACAGATATTTAGTTTATGCTTATGTTATCTGTCTAGTCTACTTCCGGATGTCTTATTTTAGTTATTAATGAGGCCTCAAATTTGAGTTGTATCGGATATTATAACTGGAGAAGAAAAATAAAGTAGAGAAATAAAAATGGAAAAAAAAAAGAAAAGAAGAAGAAACTAGTCTGCTTTTGGTAGAAAATAATTGAATTTACTAGACAAGTTACTACTAAAATAATGTTGTGTGCATATGATACTTATTTTGATCTTAATTCAGTGATTGCTTGCTTCTTCTGTACACATATTTGGTCAGCCTAATCACTGATTTCTTTGGCCATGTATTGTTCATTGTCATAGGAGACCTGCTGCTGCTTGTTCGGGCAGTAGCCGTAAGCAGCCACAGCAAGTTCGGCCATACACAAGTCACACATTATCTCGTAAAAGGATAACCGGAGGAATTCATGGAGGTCTTATAAATAATGATACTTTGACATCTTTAGGTTTCAAAAGGGATTTTCTGTTTCCCTTCTCTCTCTTATTGCACAATACGAGACCTGTTGGTCATCAGGTACTTGATGATATTGCATTTTAGCACCTGTACTTTATTCTGAATATAATGACATTGATTCTCATCTAAAACTTGGAATTCTTTGTTTCAGGATATGCTTCAGCTTCTGATTACTCTCATGCTTCTGGCAGATCTATTCATTACACTCCTTTCATTGCTTGAGTTCTACTGGATTTCTCTTGGAGCTTTCCTTGCCGTTTTACTTATTCTTCCCCTGTCCCTGCTTTCTCCCTTCCCAGCTGGCTTAAATGCCTTATTCAGTAAAGAACCTAGAAGAGCTTCACTCACTCGCATATATGCCCTATGGAATGCTACATCTTTGGCTAATATTGTAAGTTATGTTTATGGTGTAGTACTTTCACCTAAGAATACTTCATTTTTTGTTGTTGCAACTTTAGGTTTTTATATCTCTATATGCTTTTGTGTAGCTTATATTTTTGTTAGTAACTTTGCTGGCTCTTGTAGGCTGTGGCTTTCATTTCTGGCTTTTTCCACTATGGATTTTTATATCTCAAGCCTACTGAAAAGACAAATGCATGGTACAGTAAAGGGTGAGGCTTTCAACTTTTTCTCTATACTATTCTCTCTAGAAACAAACAGCAGACATCTTAAATGACAGTTCAGGCATGTTTACTGAGACAAACACGTGCATACACTACTAAAATTCTACTTTTATATATTTGACTAAGTTGTTAAATTTGCTTCATGTACAAAGTATGTCGGACTTGCTTGCATACTAGCTTTCAGAACTAATGCAACATCAACCCTGCCACGCCATATGTGTTGCTGTCGGTTTCTGAAATTCTGGGGACAGCTTGCGTCTATCTATTATAAACTTATAGGAGTCTAGGAGGGAGGGGCAACAACTATCCTTTCACTGTTAAAAGTTTTCTGGACTTTCTTTAGCTTTATGCAATAAAGATCTTTCCAGGTCTATTTGAAAGTTTATATATAAGATATGTCATCAGCTTTCTCTTTATAAACTCAGAGATCAAACAACAACAACCGAAGGACAAGTTTTGACTTTCCCAACTCCCAAGTTTTATCTTCATACAAACGACAACTAAGTATACAACTTGATTTCCTCCCCTTTCCTTAATTTATGAATTTAATAGTGCTTGCCTAGCTACATTATGCTAGATAGAAGTTCTTAATTCTCCAAGGGTTATCACCTTGGTCGTCCATGATGAGTTGACATCTTGTATTCTCATACAGGCATAAATAAAGAGCTGATGTTTCCGGCGGAAAGAGCATAGTCTCTTTTCCTTGTCCAAGCTGATCACTTTCTGGGCTATTTGAGTTTATTTCTTGATTTTTAATTTGTTAAAAAGTTTATTCCAACACTTGTTAGGTGGCATATAGAGAGGTGTTGAAGAGCTTTTGATTTTTATTCTTCACAGGGACAATGATAATTGGTGGCTTTTACCAATTATTCTTTCGCTATTCAAAACAATACAAGCTCGATTTGTCGATTGGCATATTGCTAATCTGGAAATCCAAGATTTTTCTCTGTTCTGCCCAGATCCAGACACCTTTTGGGCGCATGAACCAAGCTGATGATCGGTAAGCTTTAATGTATCAGAAGGAAAACCATAATCTTAGGCTTCTGAGTCTAATTATCTATCAGACTCAAAAACAGGCCTTCTGGTCCATCATGGGCATGGCTGCTTTGCTGTGTATACTTGATAAAAGTTGTATAAAGCATTTGAGAGTAGGTGTGCAGTTTTGGACATTTGTAAGTATGTTAATGGTACAAGAACTTTGTGAGAGAGAATTTTGTGAAGGCAGGAAGCAGATTTAGTTCATTATTTTGGTGGTGCTTCATCAAGTCCTCATGAAAACACACTCTTGTTATAATTTTTAAATAAATACAAAGCTTATAAAATATTTATGCTTGCTTTCCCTCTCTCTCACACAAAACACGTGTTTTGAACTAAAATTTTCATGTTTTAAACAGAGGAATGGTGTGGAGATATTCAGATTTAAATAACAGTAAGAATAATAAATCACGTAAATGAAATCAAGTTGAACTGAGAAAGGGAAGAGAAACAGTGAATTGTAGTGTTTATCCTCTTCCCCTTAAATCAATAATATTAATTTTCAGATTACCGTAGAGATAGAAATGACTCATAAAACGTCTAAAAATCATCCATATGTGGTCATATTTGGTATTTATGAATAGTTGAATGTATTGTATAACTAAAAGAGAATGTTAAATCAACAAATGTACAAGTGTAAAATGTACATAAAATGTGTGAATATTGGAGGAATAGTGTTTTTAACACTAGGCTTGATCAATGTATAATATTTTCTTTTAACAAAAATACGATTATCATCTTGACTTTTTACATCTTCCACCCTAAAAGTAATTAGGTAAATTAACATAGGCCGGATTATAATAGTCTTGGCTTATGAAATCGTAGCCCCATTTTATATTATTAAATTAACGTAGGTCATTTTTCAACTTAACCCATTATTTTTATTGTTTACTATTTACATATTTTTCATTTGTAAATAAAAAAAGAAGCTTTAATCCTATTTTAACGAAAACTGTGCTGTTACTTTGAATGATGGAAAATGTTAAGTTTCTACGCATGATCAATATAATAAATAGTTCGAAGAAAAATATATATTTTATAGTTTTTAATTTTTTAACTATTACTTTAAAATTTAATAATTAAAGATGGTTTATTGAGTCTCACGCACATTTACAATTGCGGATCCAGATTCTCTGCCTATCTAATTTTTACTAAGTTTTTAATCCCACCGTGACATGTGGCAGGTGCAAAAATGAGTGGCTTAGATCTCTTTTTTTTTCCTTTTACCAAAAACGACATTATGGAGTGAGTTTTTTTCATCCCTGTCAACAGTGGGAGAGGCCAAGTTTTTTTCTTTGTAATGGCACTCTGTCTGTGGCCAAGTTTTTTTCTTTGCAATGGCACTCTGTCTCTCTTTCCCCATAGCCTTTTTTTCTATCCATATCATTTTCTCCCTGTCAGAACAAGCACACGTCCATTAATAAAACTCCAATCCTGCGATCCCTGTCATCCAAGCAAAGAGGCAAAATCATAAGGGTCAAAAGTCTCTATTCATTTGTCATGCCAATGAATAGGAGAAAAGTATGGTAGGGAATTGAAAGGTCAGATCAAAAGACTCCAACCTCTTATGCGTGTAAATGTGGTTTTGTAATATTGAAAATGTTGGTCATGTAAATTCCCTTCACAGTTGTGATTGTTGCAGCTTCACCCTCAATATTGTTGTTCTGTTTATCATTTTAAGCTAGAAATTTCAGCAATGAATTTCAGTTTGACAGTTATTGAATTAGGTGGTTTAGGTGATTTGTATAGAGATTTATGATATGTCAACTTGGGATTAATGTTTATTGAATTGGTTGTTTGCTTTGCTCTGTTTTAGGTGAACCGGGGGTTAATGTTTATTGATTTACTGCTGTGTTTGTGTGTGTGAATATGTTTTAGGTGAATTGGTGGTTAATGTTTATTAAATTGCGGGTTTAGGTGATTTGAGAATTTCATTTTTGTAGTCTAGCACAGTATTGAAATATATATATATTTTTTTCTCAACAGTGGAACCCACCAAGGCTATGAAATTGGTGATTGAGACCATATTTGATGAGTGGCCTCATTTGGAGAGACTTGAGGCTCTAGTGGATGTTGGAAATGTGGGCTCAGAGAAGGTGCTGCATAAGGTTGGATTCTAGAAAGAAGGTGTTCTGAGAAAGTATTTCATTCAAAAAGAAAAAACTAGGGACATGGTCATGATCAGTCCTCTCTCTATTGATCTCAAAATTTGATTACTTGTACATAGTAATTGATCTGTTTTCTTTTTATGTTAATCAAATTTGAACTATACTAACTATCTAAATTGTATGTCTATTCTTTGAAGCTTATTAATATAATAATGGATCAAGTCTTGAATTTTGTTTTTCTCTGCATATATGAATAGTAAGTAATTTCTTAGATATAGAAGCACATTAACGAATAAGAAAATAACACTTTTCAGGCAACAACTCAAGGATTGCATTCGATATAAATCAAACAGAGAAATATTTTAATCTGATGATAATAGACTATACACAGTAGCATCAATGATCTTTTCTTTGAAAATAATATATTTCTTGAAAACATCCTTTTTAATGAATCTGGTCTAACACCTTCTATGAGGTCTTATTATCAACATCAATAATAGTTTTGTAGTCTCAGCATATCAGGAAACTCTTCAAACATAAGAGGAATAGTCATCTTGACAGCCAATGTTGTGAAGCCTTGGCCTCAATACCTTGACCCCAAAAACATAATCTTTTACACATTCAACTCTTAAAACAAAATATTTCAATGACATTATCCCAATAACAATAAGTGTTCGAATCTTAAATTTTAATTTAATCCCAAAAAAGAAAGAATATATCAATTTAATTTTGAAAGATGAAATCTAATTTAATCCATATTTCTTAAGTTAAAAGAAGAGTTATTGGAAGCTTGAGAATCTTGAAATTCGAAGGCGAAGCTTGCACTATTCTGTTGAAGCAATTCTTGAAAAGTTGTTTGTTGAAATTGCTCTTGAGGAGTCCAGGTCAAAGTAGCAGGTGCATTATGACCTTGAAACTATTAAACTAATTGTTAATATATATGTACTTAACAATGATTAAATAAATTAGATGTATGAAATTGTAACTATAAAATACTAATCAAATTAGGCCTAAAAACCATTTGTGGAGGGTAAGGAATATTGTCAATCATAGGAGGTAAGGAGATTGGAGCCTGCACAACATGTCATATTCAAAATTATAAACCCATTATTATAACGGAACAAATAAAGAAAATATACAAAACTCACCTTAGATGTTTGAGCATTCGGGAGAACATTAGTTGACTTTTTTCTCTTTGCCAAGGCTTTCTCCAAACCACTCTTGAGTCTACGTTGTCCTCCACGAGATGTCTCTTTTTTCTTTAGCCCTTTTGCTCTTTTAAGATTGGAATCTTGAGCAGAATTCATTCCAACATTGGTATCTTGAGATTCATGAACTTTCTCTTGATTGTTCCCATCCATTTCTAAGCGTAAACTATCTTCCACTAGTTTTGCCAATTTACTTGCTTCAATATTCACTAGGTTATATGTTTTTTCACTTTCAGAAGCCTTACTTGATATTCTTGTGAATATAGAGTACAAGGACCTATACCGGGTTGTTTGCTGTAACTTAGGGTCTTCTTGGATATCATGTCCATGCGTGTCTTGCACATATTCTGCTCTTGCTTGTTTTGTCCACCTTTTCAAGATATATTGATTAGGAATTTCTTTCATGTTCATACCTTTTCTAAGAACCTTAATGGTATGACTACATAATACTCCTTTCATTTCAAACATTCCACAACTACAACATATTGAAGCATCATTTTCTCTTTTCACTTGCCACTCTTTTGAATAATCATTCCTCACTATATAATAGAAACTCCCATCAATTAAAGCTTCAGGATTTGATAAGGTCAAATCAAGAGCTTCTTCAAAATTATCTTGAAACTCTTGAAAAAGCTACAAGTCCTTGAATATATAATCAATGTCTTTTACTACATCATGACTCAACTATACAAAAACTTCAATGAAAAGTAAAAACGAAAAAAAAATCAATGAAAAGTAAAAATGAAAAAAAATAACCAAGTACCACAATTGGTGTTATTGTTAAAATAACTCCAATTCAATAAACACAATAGTAAATCAATAATCTCACCTATACCAAGCAATAGGGGTCTAACAAACCCCCCACACTTAAAATCCACAACGTCCTCGTTGTGTGCGTGCAGGGGGCAATGGCGCACAGGACAGGCAGTAGGCATGCAAAGCACAGCCTGCAGCACAAGAGCGCAGCACAGGCAGGCAGCGTGTGCGCACAGCACTGATGCGTAGACAGGCAGCATGTTCGCACAGCAGTATGCTGATACACATGGGCATGTGCAGAGCAGCATGGACAGTGGGCCAAGTGAACAAGCCAAGCCAAGGCCAGAGTGACCAAGGAAGGCAGTGCCAAGTAACACAGCAGTAAATCAATAAACATTAACCCCCATTTCACTTAAAACAGAGCAGAGCAAAGAACCAATTCAATTTTCTTCCAACATAAGATTCACATAAATAGTACCCCTCAAGATTTCTGTAGCGTCAAACTATCTCATTGAATATATATAAAAGCTGGCACCATTGGACTACAATATATAAATATCTATACTCTATACAAGATGTCCATCAGGCTCTTTTTCGGGGTTAATGTTTAAAAGTATTAGGTTTTTTTTTGTGTCCTACATAAACGTTGTAATATAACAATCAAAAGTTTCATCTTATATGGAGTAACATTAACAATCCAAAAGGCAAAAATTTTGGATTCTTACTAGTGTAAACCTTTGGTCGAACAGGTGGCGGGCAACATTTACAAAAATCACGGGATTGACATTTTGTTAATGGCTATGGGCAGAGAGAGACAGAATGGCGCTGTCGATGATGGTGGTTTGGCTTGAATAACAGCGGCTATGGGGAGAGAGAGACAGAGTGGTGCTGTCAATGATGCTGGTATGAGAAAATGCTGTTATGAGAAAATGCTGCAAAGACATAAAAAAGAGATCTGCAGATTGTCGTTTGTGGTAAAAGGGCAAAAAAGGAGATCTCCGCCACTCATTTTTGCATGCGCCACGTGTCACGATCGGGCTAAAACCTTAGTAAAAATTAGATAGGCAGAGAATCTGTATCCTTACATTGCAATCGCAAAACCAAACAAAGCCAACCCCCAAAAAGACTCGCAAAACCAACACCGTCAATTCTCAGCATGGCGAGCATGTTCCGGCAAGCCTACCGCTTCCTAGGTCGAGCCACCACATTGACAAGGTCGCGCGCCTTCTCGACGGAAGTACCAGCCGCAGCCACCGAAGACACCGGCTTCATCGAATCATGGAAGAAAGTGATACCAAACATGGACCCACCCAAGACTCCCTTGTCCTTCATGATCCCTCGTCCCCAGACCCCCACCTCCATCCCTTCTAAGCTCACTGTCAACTTCGTGCTCCCCTACTCGTCTGAGCTCTCCACCGCCGAGGTCTCCTTCTCTTTCATTTTTCGCATCTGGGTTTTGCGTCGATTCTTTTATTACAATCCTGTTAATTATTTTTGGGTTATTGGATTTTTTTGTGCGTTTTTACATATGGGTTTTGTTTGGATTTGATGATAATGTTGTGGATGATTTTGGCTTTTTTTTTTTTGTTTTTGTGCCTGTCTGTTATTAATGTATCTTTTAGTTTCTTACAAAAGAAATGATTTTTATGTGTGTTCAACGTTTGAGGCAATGGGAATCATGTGTATTCCATAGGATAGCAAATATTATGTTTGATCTGCCCATTTGTAGTCATTTTGTGAAGTGTTTTGTTATGAATTGGTAAAATTGATGTGTATGTATTTAGAGGACTGAACTACTAGTGCTCCTTTATGGGTTATTTGTTGGTGAAGGCTTGGAAAAATTACTTGTGATTTATGTTGTAGCTAGCATTCCAAGTCATTGTGCATGTCCATACTATCCCCAAAGTATATTATATGGCGAGGCTGTATACAAGTGAGTGTATGTGAATTCAGCTGAAACAATTATCTTGTGTGTGGACTTATTTCATATGGATGCATGCACCATCATGGTTTATGCACTGCTAATTGTTGTGGATGCCAAGCATTTATAACTTGCAATTACAATGTCTTTTTTGGTTGCTGCATTATATCAACTTTGGAGCTTGTAATGATGTTATGCTAGGATAGTAAAGGTAAAGCACGAATGCACAAATACATGGAAGTTAGTTTTTACAGTTCATTTGTTGGTCATGACATGAGAATAGAAAATGAGGAAGGAGGGAATAGTGATTCTATTACTCTGTTTTCTTAACTTTGAGATAATGATCAGAAAGGAGGAGGAAGGATGACCCCACCAAAAAATGCCCTAGTATGCTTCCCTACCATGCGGGTGAATAAACCTTTAGAGATCAAATCATCTAAGGTATATCCACCCTCATGGTAGGGAGAAAAGTCCCTAGTACCCCTCCCTACCATGAGGGTGAACTGTAGCAAAACTGTCAAAGTTTGAGAAGAAATTTCAGTGACCAAGATGGTGGCTGTCCCCACTTCTTACTCTTTTTTTTTTACACTCTTTTCCGAATTTAGTTTGGTGTGGTTTTCAAAGATGTTTGGTGGAGTTCTAGGTTGGTAATACAGGAAACAACTATTATCTGTTCAATTTCAAAAACTCTCAAAGCCAAACCAGCCTGACTTAGTCGCTCCATAAAATTATAAGTTTTCCTACCAAGAGCTTGTTTCTGGGTTTGCCCATTTGTAGTCATTCGTTTTTTTTTAATTGTTTTCCTATGGGTTTACTATTATCTAACGGTTAGCCTTCACTGTTACTAGATGACATTACCGTTTAATTTTCATCGAATCTTAAACCATGGAGTAGGAAACAGTTGATTTGTAATGAGCTGGTTACTTTGTCCACTGCATCTGTCACTGTAGACTTGTCATCGTTAATTTTAAGCAATAGTGTTGAAAAACATCAGACTAGTTACAATATCAAATAAAATTTATTAGAGTCAACACTCTATTGGGGCCCTTGTTTTTCTTGTTTCTCTTGCATTCTGCTTTTGAGACACTTTTACTAGATGGCAGAGGACATATTAACTTGTGTTTCTTGGCAATATCCTCTTCAGGGATTCATAAATGATGCTTCATTCTTATGCTTTGACTGTATGCTCAGGTTGACATGGTCATAATTCCAGCAACTACTGGACAAATGGGTGTTTTGCCTGGACATGTACCAACAATTGCAGAACTAAAGCCTGGAATCCTATCAGTACACGAAGGAAATGATACGAAGAAATATTTTCTTAGCAGTGGGTTTGCATTTATCCATGGTAACTCTGTTGCTGATATAATTGCTGTTGAGGCTGTGCCAGTTGACCACATCGACCCAAACTTGGTTCAAAAGGGGCTTGCAGAGTACACTCAGAAGCTCAGTTCAGCTACTACTGACTTGGAGAAAGCTGAAGCTCAGATAGGCGTTGATGTTCACAGTGCACTCAACGCTGCTCTTACTGGCTAATGGTTTTCTTCTGCCTCCAATTTTTCTCTTTTTGCTTCCGTTTTGAGTTTCTACCACCCTTGGTCTTATCTCTGTAATCAGCAAGCTGCTTGGATGTTTCAATGATATTTTTATGTCGATGCTCAGAAAGTCGAAATAAATTTTAAGAAACAAGAATCTCAATCTTGCTCTGCCTTCTTTTGGGTTTATTATGTTTTAGATTGTTCAATCCTCTAATGAAGTGGATATGCTCCGGTTATTCTTGGAGTGGTTTTAATAAGCTTATCCGATGGTATGAGATGAATATGTATACTTTTGTTTCCAGCTTTTAAGGAATGTTTTGGTGTTCCAACAAATGGCACTGGCTTGATTTTAGATGGTGTAACTTTCTATAATACACACAGCATGATTTTAGTATTAAGGAGCCAAATTAGGATGTATTTTAAGGGTTGAAGAAATGAATTAAAATGCCCTATTTATACATTGAAGATATATTTAAGTTGTAGGTTGATAGATATCATTTAAAGATTCAGATAAGTTTTTTTTTCGGTCTGTGTATTTATAGTTCTTGAATCTCAAGGGGGTACGTTAGGAGGGCATTCTAATGAATTATATGATTTATATCCCAGTGAAGCAGCCTACTTATTGGAGTTGATGGGTGCGACTCTGATCACTAGCATTTTCCCATTTTGACTCGCGCCTAATTGTTGCAATTGCGGTGTCAATTATATTAACGGGGAGGTTCCATCACCTGTATTAGATTCAGCAAAGGAGGAGAAAGTTGTTCCAAGTGGTTCCAAGGCAGCTGTTGACGCCACATCATATGAGAGTGAGATGCAAAGGACTGAGTCAATTCTTTGATGGACAACTTAGTTTCAACCCCACTTCTATTCCAGTCCGAGATGGATAGAGCTGCAAATTGTAGTTTTTTTTTTTTTTTTATGAAATAGCTGCAAATTGCAGTTGAAGTACACCTAAATGGTAGTTGCAAGAAATGAACATACAGAGACACCACTATAGATGCACGGATAATTGGAATTGAGATAATGCACTTACATTCAGAAACTGATTTACATGGTGTAACATTTTCTGGGGAAAATAAAGATTAAGATATGGTAGTCAACTAAATTAAAACAAAATTTGAACAGATCAAATTCCTTCACATCTCCACAGAACAATGTAGTATAAGTTTTTTGGCATATCATATCAACGATAAGCTGGCTTCTAGCCTTGAATGTTTAAGTGTGGCATTGAATAGTACAAAAATTATGGCAAAGAATTTATGTCAAATCATCAGTCCATATAATAGAGTAAAATTTGATAAAAGCAAAGTGAAAACCTGCTCGATGTCCCTGTCGGGTAGACCCCCTCTGAGTTTCAGCCATTTAAGGTGCTGCCCAGATGTAGAACCGATATCCATTTGAACATTCACCAATTCTAAGTTGTATACTCTTAAGCATTTATCCGTCTCCAACTCGTCCTCATATATATATATATAAAGCAAATTCATTGTTAGTTTTATATATATTCTTTTTAAGATTTAATACCTTATTTGTTAGATCCAGATTTGCTATTATTTTTTAAAACTAGATCTGCTATTGATCTTAATCTATTTTGTTATTTATTATTATTATTGTTGTTTTACTATAATTTTTTTTACTAGAATTATTTTGAATTTTGTATAATGTAAGATTTATTATTAGGGTAATTCTTGAGTAGTAATAAGTGTTTAAACCGTTTTAAAAAAAAAAAAAATGTTTAAACCTTAGGGTAATTAATAAGGATTTAGCTCAGGGTTTTTGGAATATAATAAGGGTTTAGCTCTAGAAACTCTAATTGTCATTGCCATAAATACTGCCCTCTTTCTATATTCAGAATCAGAATCACAAAATCATTTCGCTTCACAAAGATAATTCAGAGTCTAGCAGTCATCGAAGCATATACGTGCCTATAAGCATAATACATGACTTGCCGAGGCCTTTTATATTCTGTCTTCCCTCCATTGATGAGTTAGAAGAGTTGTTTTCACGATTTTGACAGGCAAACCTTACCAGGAATTCTTCAATTTTAGCTCCCTAGTTTCTTTTCTAAAACCTGCTTCAATTTTAGCAGATGGGTCCCGCGAACATGTACAGGGGTCGGAGTTGCATGCGATACAAACTCCTTGGAAGAACTTTTCAAACGTAAAAGCCATCTTCAATTTCAAAACAAACGTCTCCCAAAATGGCTTTTGGGGCTTCTTCCAAAAAATGACTTGTGGAAGACATCCCAAACAGGCCCTTCGACTATCTTGCAATACTGTGCCTTTTTGCACATGCACAAATAGTGCAATTAGAGTTCTAAGCTCATTCGATTTCTTCTTATCTGCAAGTCGATCTTCAGCCTTACCAATGGAACTGGTCAGAGATGCCCATTTCCCCTTTTCTTCCTTTCTTTTGTGCCCACGTTTTGAGACAGAATCTCTTATGTTTTTGCACTGCATCCCCTCGGCGAATTTCGGCCACACCAAGTAGAAAGTGTTAAACAGCTCCTCAAAGTTATTCTGGAATGGCGTCCCTGAGAGAATGATTCGCTTTTCTGGTTGAATTTCTGACAGAGCCTTAAACACATCTGTCTGCTCATTGCGAGGTATGTGCCCTTCATCGAAAACAAAAGGGCTTGGAAGCTAGAGAAGAATTTTTCTTAGATGCTCATCCATCTTTCCTGACTTCTTTTTCTCACCATTCTTGATACTTTCAACAAGTAGCTTACGGCGAGTGTAACTGACTCCCAAAACACTTCCTCCCTTGTTCCAGGAAAACAGTGTCACTGTACGTATGAGTGATTCAGAAGCCTTTTTCAGTTCCAACGACTCCTTGCAGTAAACACTGAGTTGTTCAAATTGTGGAAGCTGATACATTTTTGCTACCTTTTAAACTCCTCCCGTGTAAGCAACATGTTGCAAGGAGCAACAATAACTGGCCTGCAAGTTGGATACATCTTCATGTATGCTTGCAGGAATAAAATGGACACGCGGGTTTTCCCCGTCCCAGGAGCATGTGAGATAACACACCCATTACCGCTATCACAGAGGGCCTGTTTTTTCCAAGCCAGACTGGGATCCATATAAATACAAACCTTTCACGCTGATGGGGATACATGCTATTTTTAATACCAGGAACAAGGTCCCACGCTGTGCGTTCTGCCTGAGAACAGGATTCCAAGCCAGACTGGGAGCCAAACCAGAGTCATCCTCAAAGTGGAGATCACCAAGTCCAGAGTCATCCTCAAAGTTTGAATCCCTCCTGTATCTTTCCCGAGGATTCTAGACCTGTAAAATGCACAAAAAAAAAAAAAAAAACAAAGGTTTGGTATCAGATATCTGTTAATTTGATATTGAATTATCAAGGAAACCAAATTCTAACATTCAGTTCATCTATTTTTATACATTCACGACAAAGATACTCGGATTAAACACGCTACAATATAATTCAGAATAAATTCTAAATGTCTCTGTGTTATTCTGTCAATATGTATATTCTAGAAACATACATAGAAATTTGTCAGATTTGATATTCACTACCAGTATTTCTGTGAAATATATGATTTTCTTTATCAAGCAAAGGGTCCATATAAGGAATAACCACTTAAATGGAAGAAATGTGTCATGAGTAGACATGCAATTTGGTTATAGGAAATGTTACAATGGAAATGGTTAACTTCAACTTCGATATGCAAAAGTATCATGTGCCAATTGAAAAACTTGATATTTAAATATAACTACGTAGTAAAAGATTATAACAGGTGAAAAAGAATTCTTAAGTGAGAACCCTTTGGTCAATACTTGAGTGACATCACACCTGCATGGGCTGTTAAATATTTATTTGAACCAATGTAATAAAATTAACATGGAATTTGTAGATTATAGTTTTAGTTTACTAAATGATGCAGGTGTGCAGAGTAATTATACATGCATCTGTGGTTTTCTAATCTCATGCTCAAACAATTTACAATTATAAAATAGCTTGTACACTATGCTAGACTAAATTTAACGATGGGGAAATTGAACAATCAAATAAGATTAGTTCAATCAATTTTCAAAAGTTAAAATGTGGTCCAGATAAATTTAGTCAAACTTAGCCAACCTCAATTATGACAAAGAATATGCATGTGGCTCATCCAAGAGCAGTGAATGCTAAATATAAGCAAATTAACAATCTAAACATCTGTCAATGCTTGCAAAAAAACCAAAAATATAATAAAAACCATGCCGCTTTGGGCTTTTAAATTCCATTTTTATATATTGCTCATAATTTGATGCACTCTGTTTTTGTGCATACAAAAAATTCTACTTATTATCAACGCAAAGAAAAGCATAAAAGTGACACTTACAAAAGATTGCACAATATATCGAATCTCTAGTTGCACAAAAGAGCAAAATTTGCAGATAACTCTTATCTCCTCGTCAAGCAGGAGTTTGTGTTTGCCTTGAGCACAGCAAGTAGCTTGATCATGTTCAATCTCAGGAGCTGGTTCAACTTCCTTTTCA
This sequence comes from Dimocarpus longan, assembly GCA_022984855.1. NCBI lineage: Eukaryota > Viridiplantae > Streptophyta > Magnoliopsida > Sapindales > Sapindaceae > Dimocarpus > Dimocarpus longan. The sequence goes on from CM041024.1 coordinate 11,794,031, forward strand.
TCCTGCAGACCAACAAGAAGAACTTAGGTTTAAGCTAAAACATTAATTCATTTGAAAACACCAACAAGCTAACGTATGCCAACATATACGTTCACCAACAAGAATTTTTTGCTAAAACAAAAAACAGTGCTAGACATAAACCCTATTAATTTAAAGTAGCAACAAAGTAATGCATTTAAACTTCTATACATTTAACCAATGAGAAGTTCCCATAACAATTGAAGTAATTTCTAGAAACAAAAATTTTAAAAGAAAAGCATATATTCAGATTTTTTTTTTTTTTTTTTTTTCATTAGCCTATAAACAGTACCGAACCTATAAATCAAAACTTCTACCTGGAAAGAATAAAACCAATTTTTCTCTCTTCTAACTAAGGATGGCATGTTTTTATCTTGATTACCCCTCAATAATTACAAATCAACGCACTAATAACACATATTTGAGCACTTAGAGAAGGAAAGATGAGTTATAACGAACCTAATCAACGATCTCACAGACACAAGCGACAACCAAATTGATAATAAATTACCAATAAAACAAAACAATATTACAATACCAAAATCCATCTCGGTCCCAAGGTTGTCCATTTCTTTCTCAAATTTTGGTTTCTCTGGTGGAGTTGGTTCCTCATTTTCGAAATTGAACTTCACTGTCTCATCATCTGATTATTAGAACCTCAATTTTAGAAAATAGAGAATCTTCCAGAGGAATTTTTTCCGCATCCAAAATGAAATCGAGAAGGATCTCTTCAAATTCTGGACAATCTTTCATCAAATTCCTAACTCTTTCATTATGTTCCTGGATTAGTTGAGCTACACTAGAACGAGTTTTCTTGCTACAGGCTGACCGTAGTCCATACCAGCTGGCCAAAAATCGGTCATGAAACCAAACAAATAGTCAGTGCACCAAGAAAAAGATCAAATTTTTGCCCTAAAAAAGATGCAGAGACCAACATAACATACAAAATATATGATTTTTTAGGCTGTCAAGAATTCGAACAAAGATTCAAAGAGGTGCATTGTCTGTAAAAGGACTCTCCAACAACTTTAAAACCAGAGTCATGGCCAAAAAAAAGAGAGTATACACAGGAATACTTATCTGGGTATACATGAAAAGCCAAACATGCACAAATAAAATAGAAAACCAAAAAAAAAACAGCAACAAAGAATAAAAACCTAACGAGGGTGAGTATACATTACGGCATCATCTATGACATGGAAAAAGGAAGTCCATACACAAAATCGATCGAATACAAGCATACAAAAACATGTACACAGGTTGGTAAAACAAGGAGAATTACGGGTGACGTTGAAGAAGTGCAGGGTTTGAAGAGAATGAGAAAGGGCGCGCATGCAAAGTGAAAAATGGAAAACAGGACACAGTCTCTTTACACAGTTCTTCATTTCTGAGTTTAGAAAGTGAGTCAGATGTCTTTTCAAAAACACATAATGAAACTGCGTCAGATGTTGGTGTGACACTTGGAGTTGTCCTGACACGCGGAGTTGTTCTCTTTTTAACATGTTTTGGGGAAATTGGACAAATCGCAGAGGTTTAATAAAATTACATAAAAATATCGATATTTGAAAACTCGTATAAACCTCCACTGAGGTTCCAAAAATCACTATAAACCTTTTTTACTGTCAATCAATTATATTTAAATCTTCACTGTCGATGATCAAATGTATGAAATAACTAAAATACCATTCAAATTAAATTTAAAGTAAATATTTTATTTTTTTATAAATTTAAAATTAATAAAATAATAATTTTTTATTAAAAAAAAAAAAAAAACCCCTTTCATCTTTTACATCTACCATCATCTTTCTCATCTCTATTTCATAATCTTTATCATCCATCTTTTGTTTTCATCAAAATCATCATTTCCAACATCACCCAAATCAAACATCATCACCATCAAGTCAAACATCATCCAAATCAAAAACCAAACATCACTCAAATCAAATAAAAATTTTAATGTTCATGAAAATTAAAAATTAGATCCAATCAATTTCTATCGTCAGAGCTATGATCTCTATTGCTCGAGACTAGCATCTCCAACAATGGAGACATTTTTTTTGTCTCTATGGGAGATCAGATTTCCTATGGAGACCCTTTTTTTTTAATTAAATTAAAAATATATATTTTATTAATTTTAAATTTATAAAAATATATATTAATTTTAAATTTAACATTGAATGATATTTTAATTTTTTTATATTTTTGACGTTGATCGTGAGAATTTAATTATAGTTAATAATTATAAAGAAGGTTTGTGCAAAATTTTTAGAATTTCAAATGAGATATGTGTGAGTTTATGGACCGCTGCTTGTAAAAGAAAAGGAATTCATACTTGTTAAGGAAATTAAAATTGAAATGGAGAAGAAAATTGGCTGGGTGTCGGTTTCCTATGCACACCGGAAAATTAACAAAAGTAGGCAGAAAATGTTTCTGCAATTGGAAGAAACTGCTGGGCTATTTCGAAATTTGCCACTCAATTGTGATTTTGTGAATTTCTGCAGCCAATCTGAACGCGCATCCATTCCAATTTGTTATTTTACCTATGTCCTTTATTTTGTCCTAATAAAAACCAAAACTGACTCACTTTCGATCCCAAGACGGTACAGCGCACCAGCACCCATGTGAGTAAGCATACGTTCGAGTGCTGTTTGTAAGTATATAGATAATTTTGGCTAGATTATTTCTGTATAAGTGGACAAATTAGGGATAAATTTCTTAAGAATGATAAAGATAATTTTTTCTTTGGATAAGGGTCTCTAATCCGGATCATATTATAATATTCTCATAATGATTCTGATAGATATAATTAAGCTAAAAAAAGTTAACTAACAATAATGTTTAATTAATTTAAAGTAAAATGTAATTGCTAAAAATAAAAATAAAAAAAATACTAAAAATTAACAAAAATAAAAAATAACTTAAACAAACTTCACACTGCATTAAATAAGTCAAACATAATCACAAATAAAAGCAAACTAAAATAAATCCACACAATAAAAATAAAAATAAATCCACAAAATAAAAATAAAATGATAAGAGATTAAGCTTCTGTTTCCTCCTAAACTCCTCAAAATTATCCATCCACTACTGAATTACAACCATCCTTTGCAAAATACTTTGCTGACATACAAGAAGACTTTGCAAGTTTTGAACTTGTGCAAGATTCTACTGAGTTGTTGGATCATTAATTATCATTGATTTATTCTCATTTTACGTTTTATTTGTATTATTTTTTTGGTGGAATTGATACTTTTATTTTATTTATTATTTTTGTATTTAATTTCATTTAGTGTTTTTGTGTTTAATTTTAGGTTTTGAGAAAAAAATAATGAAATTGAAGGATTTTTCGGAATTAATTAGGACACAAGAAAATAAAAAATCCGGCTCGAATAAAACTCATAAAAGTCAAAATATCAAATAAATAGGGGTTAAATTATAAAAATTCAGAATCTTTTGAGCCAAAGTTAAAAATTGAAGAATCTGAGGTCAAATGCAATTTGCCGAGTCTCACCACATGAAACGCCGTCTGATCAGTATTTAGGGATTAAGAGATATTTCTAACAAGAGCTTGTATTTTTATGTATTTACTAAAATTTCCTCTAGTTTGAAAAATAACCAAATTATGCCTGTCATTTGAATTAATATATAAAAAGTCCGTTGGTTGTTTGTGGGAAAGGGAAAATAAATAATTGCATTTACTTATAATAAAAAATTATTAAATATTTTGAAAACTATAAAACAATTTAAATTTTTTAATGTCATGAAGGAAAAAAATTTCGTAGCGTCAAATCTGATTCCTTAAGAAGTATACTCTTCATTTTTTTTAGATTGTATTGAGTTTGTAAGAAAGATTGAATTAAAAACTACATTCATATTTGAGTAAGAGTATAATGGTTATGTATGTCGAGATATGAGTACCGTTTTCAAAGAAAACCTTTTTCTATTATTAGTATAACCTTTTTCTATTATTAGTATTATTCTTATCTGCCTTCGTATTTGCAAGACAATGAATTTTTCGAACCCAAGTAATGAGGAAAATCATGCCTAATGTATCAACCATCAACCACATTCATTTTCCTTGGAGAAATTAAATTGGTTGGCATCGCTTTTGGTGGAGAAACAAGTCTAAGGATCAAATACCCCCAACTGTCAACCTCCAATTTTAAATTAATTTTGATCATTCATCGGATGGGTGCGTGATAAGGAAAAAAGTAGGAGAGAACCTGAGAGAAGTGTAGCACCAATAACAGAGTAAAATTAGGCCCGCAATCTTTTGCAATATATCATGAAATCCATGCGTGACTAAATGTGTAACCAAAATCATCTGAGACCGATCCAATCTCCATACAGTACTCTGCAACATATATAACAAAATCATCATATAAGCCTCACAATGCCCAAATTGACCTACAGGATCAACCTCTCCAGAAAACTCAAAATCTGTCTGCAGGTCTCCAAATAAAGCCTTTGATCAGCATAGAAAATCCAAACTCCCTCAAAATTATACAGAGTCATGCTTTCATTTCTTTGCATAGAAGATAAGATATTGTGGATCATGCATTATGCTCACAACCAAATGAAAATGTAAAATTAAGCCGCCCAGTAGAAAAGCCTCATGGTTTGTGAGAGCACATCATTTCTAATAAGAATCTCAAATTGAGAGCCAAGTATTTCTTTACAGCACTTAAAAATAAATTATACACAATAGTTGTGAATTTCTTTGTATTTACACAAAATTTATAAGGAAAAAAAAAAGGGGAAGACACGGAACACATTTGAAAGGAAGCAGATGCCATCCTCGAGTGAATACAACTTGATTAGAACAAAAGAATACATACTAGGACTTTTCAATGAGAACTTGAATAGGTAAATTTATGACAAAGCCCCTTATCTGCATTTTGATGTATCATTAGCCCATTAACAATTCCTTTACTCTCCATCGACCACCTAAGGCAATGGCTGAATATCTTTACAGCACGCAATAGAAGTAGTGACATGCACTGACAAGCCAAACAACCCATCATGTATAATGTTAGATAATAATCCATCAGGATTTGTCATAACTTGGAGTGTTGCCGCCAAGGACAGCCTCCTTCAAAAGCCTGCTCTAGCACATCTTCCATTCGCTTAGCCAGTAGAATCTGTTAGAATGAGATTTTATCAGAAAATAAGGGACAAGAGCATCTTTGTTTTCAATCATATCCGCCATGGTAAAATAACAAAAAAATTGAACATTAAATATCATATAAAGCCCAAGAAGCCCAGAACAGGGAAGACCTTTCATCATCATATTTAAAAGAGAGAAAATATGACTTCCAAAAAAAAGAGAGAGAAAATATGATAAAACAACCTATAATATTCCACCTAAATTGATGGCTCTTGTTTTTTTTGTTCACAAAACCTGGAATTTCATCCAAAATATATTTCCATCATTTTATATTCTTTTTGCACATGGTCTGATAAATGGATGGTTATTCAGATTGATCTTCTATTGTCGTTCCCAGACAATTCAGGGTAACCATGTAACTGAAATTACCATCCAGAACTAGGGGTATATATTAAGGTTATCCCACATATATCCAGACAAAAGTTTGGATTAATATTAAGCTGAGTCATATATGGATGAATGCTTTTTTTCTGTAAATTAAAAAGAGAAGAAATACAAGGAACATATGGATATATACAAAATGATGATAAGAAATAAATGAATCTCACAAAACACAGGCTAATATAAGCAGTTCATTTGCACCACGAAGAAAATAAATAAAAATTTCAGCCACATTTTTCACCAATAAAATCAGCATTACCTCCAGATTGGTAAGCACAGCTGCTGGCACTTCAGCTAAGTCCTTCAGATTTCTCTCAGGTAGAATAACTCTTTTGATACCATAGCGGTGAGCAGCCAATACCTGCACATTGCAGATTTAAGAAAAAGTGTAAAAGACCGCACCGTCGAAGTATGTCAATTTATATTTAACCAAACTGTATGCTATTGCTTTAGCAGCCAACAGCTGATGATTCTCAAACAGAATGGTAAAAACTAATATTATATACAGATAAAATTATAAAGGACATGGTCAACATGCATGTAAAATCGAACAGCTACATCATTGACATCAACTACCCCGTAGCCTAGCTGAGTGGTGTGATGAAAATACAGACATCATCCATATACACCAATTGACTAACAAAAATGCGATACATCACTTTACAGTAGGACTTTCAAGCATAATACTGAAGATGCAATCCATTTTATTTCCTACAGAAAGCCTAACAAGTAATTATATTGCAACTAGCATGACAAATGAAGAAATAAAAATTTTGAATCAAAATAAATATTGTTGTGCCCACATGTCCAGCATGTATACCAGTCAGAGGCAGTGAAAAAAATTCAAAAGAACAATTTAAAATCAAGTGGATTATCTTTCCAATTGAAAGAAGAGGAGAGCTTTTAGGTGATAAAGCGTTTTATTTGGCTTTTCTTTGGGCATCCTCTAGCGAATATTTTAAAGATTTATCTCTATTTTTCATTATGTTTGATTAAAAGGTTGCTGTATGTTTGATCTTTTTTTTCAGTCTTGTCATAGTTTTTGTTTTTGGTTGTTTTGTTGGTGGACTTCTGGTTCACTTTTGTAACTATTTTATTTTTATTAATAAAGTTTTTGTTTCCAATTAAAATCAAAATCTAGTTCACCAACTTTTATTCCGCATCCAAAAGTGATGAGTTGTGTCTGATAAGAGTTTCCTAAAATTACAATTCCAAACTGCCCATTTCTGCATCTTAATGTGTTGATAACGATAACAATGACAGTGATACCAGATAGTAGCTACATTCTTCTCTTCTTAAAATCCAATAAGAAGTCCAACTTATGAAGTGAATAGACTTACCTTATCCTTTATACCACCAACAGGTAGCACAAGACCCCTTAAAGTCATCTCTCCAGTCATTGCTGTATCTGCTCTTACTCTTTTATGACTAAACAGAGAAACCAGAGCTGTTACAAGAGTCACACCAGCAGAGGGCCCATCTTTGGGTACAGCACCAGCAGGAAAATGTATATGAATATCCTGCCCTTCAAGAAGATTGCTTTCCTCTGCAGTCACCAGATGAAGATCCGTTGCCCTGGCTCTTACCTATATATGTAGAAATTTAATTTTCTATCAATTATCAAAAATAAAAATTTTCAAGAATTAAAAACAAGATTCTTTCCTTCAAAACATCTCACTTCATGAATAGATTTCAAAATCAGACAGCATCCAAATAATAACTAAATGTCAGGCAGCATACCCATGTTAGTGCTATTTGTGCTGATTCTTTAATGACATCACCCAGCTGTCCAGTAAGATGTAATTCACCGCTTCCGACCATTCTTGTAGCTTCCACAAACTGGACCTCTCCACCAAAAGTTGTCCAGACAAGTCCAACGGATACTCCAGGAGTTGCAACGCGTTCTGCAGCTTCTTTGTCATCGAATCTTGGAGGCTGCATTACATTACAAATAATAAATGTCATTAGTCCTAAGAGACCCTAAGCACAATAAACACCTAATCTACGTTTTTAAATGAAAAAAGACCAAGGTACTTCGTATATACAAAACATTTCTTTCAGGGAAGGATAAATTTGTGCCTATGTCTAGGAGCAATAGGACACACGAAAACCCAAAATGCTACAACAAACAATTTATAGTAGCACACCTTTACCTTAGTGAAGTATTTCAATAAACTAGCAAGATGGACTTCACATGCTCACAAATACAATGATTCTAATTAATAAACAGATGTGATGCACAACTTTAACACATATGAAACAGTGCCAAAAAACAAACGCTAGGTAAAGAAATGTCACAAATTACGCAATCTGACAAGAATTTTTTCAAAAGAAAAATGAAGAAATTATTACCCCCAGTACTTTTTCCAGCATGGGTTCATCCACAACCAACGGTGAAGCAATCCTGAATGTGTGGGGTATCTCATGATTGTTTACGCCCATTGGAATGACTTCCATTTCCACTTCAGCACCATCAGAAAGCCTGTTGTCCAACAATGGGGAAGCAAGCCTGTGAACATCTTTGCTCAGTGGGACAGCTTTTTCTTGCTCTGCAACTTTAACTGCTGCTGCGCGAGCCAGCGCAGCCAATTTCCTCTCCAGATTTCGAACACCAGCCTCCCTAGTATACCTTTCAATGACAAGTTTCACCATAGCCTACCACAATGCAAAGAAAATAAGAAAAATCCCCCAAAGAACAGAATTTAAGATTCTAAACATGATACTTTTGACCCAAAACAAGTAACAATCTTAATTTTTTTTTTAATGGGAAATAAAATTCTATAAACATGATAACAACATATAGCAATCTTAACTAATTACTAGTTTTCCTTATGAATTGTATTAATATGATGTTTTCCTTAAAAGTACTCAAAAAAGAGAGAGAGAAATGGGTTATGCACATCGCACATATGGGTGGACTTCCTCGGTTATCTATGTTCACAAGCGATATACTTAGTAAGCCACATGTATATCCATGTCAATGACTTAATTTTCCCCTTGAAATACTTTCTGATTCTAGATGTTGGGGCTTTCATACTTATTTTCAACATGTACATTTGGCCAACTCAATCCATTTCACCTGGAATGTACAGGACAATAACAATAACCTTTTATTGATATTAATCATAAAGATACAGCTGTGATTTATTTTATTATCATTTAATATCCCATTGTAAAGAAGTAGATTTTTTTTTTTTTTTTTCATTTGACAAGATAAAACAAAGATTTTAGAGAAGATGACAACTGAATTCTTCTTTGTAATCAATTTACTACCTCAGGGATTTGAAGGAATTCCGAGGTCAACCCATGCTGATCCAAAACCCGTGGAATCAAATGCCGCATGGCTATTCTAAGCTTTTCTTCGGGAGTATAACCAGGCAGCTCAATAACTTCCATCCTGTCTAACAGTGGAGGAGGAATAGGCTGCACCCTATTTGCAGTTGCCACAAAAATCACCTTTGAAAGGTCAAATGGAACATTCAGATAGCTATAGGCCTTCAGTTAAGAAAAAACTCCAACCATTACAATAATCATGAAATTCTCATATAGTGATGGAAGTGGATAATTCATATAATACCAAATGAGTAGGACCTACTATAACACGATGGTGGAATATACAAGTTTAAATTAATAAACTCAGCCCCTCAGGCAATAATACAAATACACCCCAAAGATAGATCTGTTTCAGGTAATAAAAACAAGACTACAACCCCCCAACTTTACATTTTCAAAACTACTACTTCACAGTGAATTGCAAAGTTCTAAGACGTGGCTATATATCAAAAATCAAATCTGGTAGAGATTCAACAGAGAAAGGATACTGATCATTGAATGCTTTATTCTGTTCAGGATCAAGAACCTCCAGCAGAGCTGAGGCAGGATCCCCACGCACATCAGAACCCGTCTTGTCAATCTCATCTAGTAGCATGACCGGATTGCAAACTCCTACTCTCTGATGAATCAAAATTGACATGAAATTTCAGTCCCCTTAAGCCCCCCCAAAAGAAGACACACAACAGACGATAAAGAATGTAAATACCAGCAATTCAGACATTATCATCGCGTAATCAACAACAATCTTATTAAAGAATCCAGTCAGCTAGAACCATAAATCACAATGCATGTCAACTTAGCAACCTTAAAGCATCAAGATGAACAGCAATACTCCAAAGAGATAGTTACTTTATCGGATATCTTTTACTACAGACAGAAATTTAGTCCAGAATTCTTGCCACTCAGCCACAAATTAAACAACAGGCAGACTGTAAGAAATTTAAAATCATCAAGTTGAATTAAAGGTTCCAGTCTCCAGATGCGACATCTTTTAAACAATGCCCAACTTTGTTGGATTCCAACATACAACTGATCAAATTGCATAGATTGTGAATATCCATTAGACACTGCCAATATCAGAATGGGGCCTTCTCAGCCTGGATTAGACCACAAATTTGTTTTTGGAAACTTTTGTTTTTCAGTTGGAATTTCTGACTTATAAACAAATAATTACCCATAATTATTATTCTTGTACATGTAATCCAATTATTACTCTTATGAAGCAAATTATATATCATCTTTACCTTCAGTCCATCAATAAGACGACCCGGCATGCTTCCAATGTATGTCCTCCTGTGCCCTCTTATATCTGCCTCATCCTTCACACCACCAAGAGATATACGGATAAATTTTCTACCCAAAGCTGCAGCAATCGACGATGCCAAAGATGTTTTCCCAACACCTGGTGGGCCAACGAAACATAACACTGGGCCTCTTGCATCTGGTTTAAGCTGCATTTCAAAACACTAGATCTAATTAAGATCAATTTGAAATTTAGAAAAATTAAAGACTAAGCCATCAAAAACCAGATAATTGAATGACCTTGCGAACAGCCAGATATTCAATAATCCGTTGCTTGACCCTGACTAAACCAAAATGATCACTGTCAAGACGTTCTTGTGCCGCCTTTAGGTCCAATTCATGTTCTTCGCTGGCCTTCTGCCATGGCAACTCAGCAAGAAGCTCCAGGTACACTCGTGAACTATTATATCCAGGTTGTTGTGGTTGCATTTTCTTAAGCCTCCTAAAATTGATTAAAAAAGTCATACTAAAAATCATTAGGAAATCCCACTAAAGTTATAGAACATACAGCAAGAAAATCCCGCACTTGATCAAAGCAAAGGAAGGCAAGAGATTCAAAGAGCAACTTAAACAAGAATGAAGTAGAGAAAATCTTCTCAAAGAGAACAATGTAAGGGCGAGCGGTACTACTGAAAACGTTTGCTAAGATATTCCACAACTCTGTCCAAAATCTAGCCTTTTTACATCTGACACATAATATATTATCAATCCAAAAAATGGCACAGTAAGCAGCAACCAGTAACTAATACATCAAACGTGCATTTTAGCCAAGACTAAAAGAAATTCTAATCTCACTAAAAGCAAATAATTTGTGACATATCAAGGTTTAATTTTTTCTAAATAACAAGCTGAAAAAATACTATCTCAATATCTAATTTTTCAACAGTTATAGCATAAATATGATCAATATAATTTCATTGCCATGCTTTAAGACAGACACTATCTGGCCATTGTAAGATTATCACCCTTCATCACTGTCTCTCAAAAAAATCATACCTTAATTCCCTCTGCACATGCTTCCAGATATTTGAAGGCATTCCTGCACTTTGCATCTTTCTTTCCAGAGCAACCAAATCATCCTCATCATCATCATTGTCACCAAGCTCCTCCTTTATAGCCCTCATCTGTAATACACTGTATAAGAGTAGGCCAAGCCTGGAATAACTCTAATAAAGGTATGAAAAGAATGGCATGATCTAAGCTGTTTTGACAACATATTTTCCAGAAGCAAAAACACAATTTTCAACACATTAAACATAAGAGTCCAACATCACATCTTTGCCCATCCTTGGATAACCATGGTTGACGCAAGAATGCTAACCTGCTGGCGCAAAAGAAACTCTTTCTGTGATTTTGACAATTGTCCCTCGACCTTTTGCGTAATCTTCTCTGCTACACGTATTGACTGTCACATTTAACATTGAAAAGACTCCGTAAAGGCCAGAACAAGCATTTGGTTGTTAAGCATCAGAGAATGAATAGATTACCTGTAAATGCCTGTCAACTAACTCGGTAGCTTTTGAAAGCCTTACTTTAATGTCAACTGAATCCAGCATCACCAGCTGCTCTTCAAAACTTATCTCGAAACTTGCAACAAATATATCTGCCAATTTGTGAATAGGAACTGTCTCCAAAAGGACTTTTGTTCTTCCACCAGTTTTTTGTTTCTGTGAACAAAAGCAAAGACTAGAGTTATTGATTTAAAATAGTATAAAAGATATGAGAAAAAGATAATACTTAAGAAATTTTAACCGCACAAGTTTTGGTCAGCCAACAAAAGAAACAAAGCTAACTTGGAGCTTGACTATACGATTTATCTTCACATAACCTCATGACCTGTTCTTCAATTAATTTTAGTTTGTTAATCTCTACCCTCTCTAGCTGTCTAAGTATGGAAGTCAAACAGAAGCCTTTCCATCTCTTCAACCATGGGCACTCAATCTCATTGCCTCAAAAGGCACTATGAGCAATTGTTGTATCATTTTAATTTTAGAATATATTATAGTATCAGATGGAATTAAATGCTTTTCTTCTCTCCAAAGGCAAAGCAATCTTTCATTTTTTTTTTCAACCGCAGGTTTTGGCATGTGATGAATCCTCCATTTTCTAGGAATCAGCTTTCAGATTTGCAAATCCAATCTTAATTTTAACACGAAGCACAAAAAGTAGAAGTATCAACAACCTCCCAAGTAAAATGCAGGGTACTTTGTATTTTCTCAATCATGTTCTAAAGATAATCGCTGACAGTACTATTACTAAAATTCATCAGTGAGGATCAAGCCTTATGAACTTTGGCACTATTACAAATCCCAACTATCAGAACATGTATTATTACAGATTTCAATTATTGCACCAACTCAGAAAAAGTTACCAGTATAAATTCTACCTGCTCAAGAATGGAAATGAGCTCCATAGCAGTTGCTTTGAACTGACGAGACAACGTTATAAAATCTGGATCTTGCTCCACTTGCTCCATCTCTATTAGCACACAAAAGTAGAATCTATTCAGTATATTAGAATACGAGAGCTTTACGCCCGTCGCTCATCAGCAATATACTTATCATATCAGATCTTGGAAAAGGCCAGCTGCATCTTCAGTAGACCATTTAAAATATAAATAAATGGAGAACCGCAAAAAAGAGTAAATGTTCAAATTTATATTCCTTGCAAAACATCTAACAAGCCATGATATCTGCTTGGGGAAAAAAAAATTCTTCCACCCACATAATTACATAAACAAATGCAATCAAGAACTCACCAATCTTTGTCATCTCAAGTGAAGATATACGTGCAGTATAATACGTTCCTCTTGTGCTAAGTTCCTGGACACTGAACCTGCACAAACCTTCAAGCACAACAATGTATGTCACCCTCCCACTCGGTTTCTCCACTCCTCTCGATAGATGTAAAGCGCGAGCCGCCACTCCCCTGAATTTTCAACAATCACAAGAAAAACAAATCCAACAAAATGAGTTTACGAGTAGACAGTATTCTGAAAAAACATCTTAACATAAGTTTAACTTAATTATAGGTCGCCCAAACATAAATTCACTCATCCAATTAAAAAGGCAGACGTACCTTTTCAGCTATAACATTAGTATCTAAACAAAGTCCAATGAATCTACAACATCATAATCGAATCTCAAACTGAACATACCTGTGGTGCCAATGAATAACTTCCTGATGGCCTTTCCCGTCAACCTTGTGACCATCTGATGCACCAACTTGAACCTTGGAATCACTTACAACGCCTGAAATACAATCAATTACAACATAATATAGTTTCCTCTCAATCACAATCATGGATGTTACAAAGCAAAGCAAAGGCAAGTCCACCTTGAGACAGTGTGAGGCCCACCGCCGTGGTCTCCGCGGAATCACGAACTGGAAGAATGCCAATCAATCCCTTCTCTTCTCTCTGCCACAGCTCTTGCTCCACCAGTTTCACACTACGTTAATCAAACCGCTTTTTTCATTAATTCCATGACTTGCACACACATAAATTTCAAAGCTAGGTTACGATCAACCGTACAAAAATAGACAACATAACATAAGTTTAATACTAAGCTAGCAAAACCAAAAACCATAAGTTTCAGATAAAAAAAAAAAAACATCCAGTGATATGATATCGATCATATGAAATCCATGAGACCTGCTAGGAGAAGTGCAGCGAATGCGAATAATGGCGCCAGGTAAGAGAACTTTGTTTCTAAACGGAAGGATTCCGAGTCGACTCGGTAGCTCGACCGATTCCGCCATTTTAGTTTTGTATGTGTTGGCTATATGGGACAGAGAGTGGAGAGGTGTATTGAGAAAGCGAGAGAGAAAAAGAGAGCTTTGGATAAATATTTATATAGAAAAAAGAAAAAGAAAAGAATGACAAAAACGAGAATCGAAGTGGAAGTGGAAGTGGTCAGCGAGCGAGCGAGCAGTGAATGGGAGGTGCACGCGAGACCGTGGTTGGTTGGTTGGTGGATTGAATGGGTATGGTTAGGTTTGGTTAGTCAGAAAACTAGGACGGTGACGACACTCTCTCTCTGCTTTATCTGAGCCTGAGAGGTTCGTTTTGGACTTCACCCGTATATTTTAGTTTTTGTGTGCGTACATAACCAATTGCTTAAAATAGAATGCTTTGTGTATTTGAAAAGAAAAATTGAATGCTTTGCTGTTGGTCCTTGTTATTTACTATATTTACGAACAAAGTCTTTGTGTCAGTATATCCTTTTGGACCCTTGTTCGCTTTTAATATCCTACTTTTACGACTCATAATTTATAAGATTGAACTTAAATTTAGATTGCAGTGAATTTGTTTTGCACTGATTTAATTCTAATTTAGATTGCTTTTACATAAAAGTTGAATAACGTTCTTATAGTTATTTTTCTTCAAAAGGATATTTTTCATGTCGTTTATGGGCGTAAATTATCATGCAAAATTAAATGTAATTTAATAGGTTAAGTTTATTGACTTTGATAGGATTAATTAAATTAATAATATTGTAATTATTTTATATAAGTAAAGATAGGATGACGTGAATGCAATCTTTAGAAAGTATTAGTTTAATAATTTAATTAATAATATGAAAATAACAATATGATAGTTACTATAATCATCAATTGAGGATAGAGATTTCAATCTCTATCAAAAAGATTGAGATTTCAATCAGTAAAGCATGTTAAATGTAAACTATTTTTTAGGAATCTACTCTTAAATTGATAATATTACTTCCCTCCCAATAATTTAAACTACCAGTTCCCTTAAAATATTAAAGCATAGTAAATTTATTTTTGTTGATCATGCCATTATAAATTTTGCTCAACTTTCTGCATGTGCTGGGTCTGGACAGCTTAAGATTTCCCTTAATATTTTATTGAAGATTTTCTTATTTTTAATAGACAAAAACTAAAAAATAAAACAGAAACAAAAATTAGCATGAGTTATCAGTCATTAAAAAAATATTATCAGCAAGCAGGTACTTATCTTAAGGACACGTAGTCATCTACTCACATTAGAAATGTTGATAACCATCTCGAAGGACAATCAAACAAATTAAAGATCAGGCACAGTTTCTTGTTCACTTCTTCCTGTCACGTAACTTTCGTTTTTAATAGAGTCGGTAAGGGACAAAATGTTTGCCCAACGCTGCATGCGAGGGGACCGAGTGGCAACCACCCCTCACCTTCAATGCTAAAGTCATGGGTTCAAGTGTTAAAACTCTCATTTTATGTAGATAATTTTTTCATTATTATATGAATAGATTTCTTTCATCTTTTGAAAATAGATTTTCAAGTCACTTTTCATAATGATATTTCAATCAAGTCTTGATAAATATAATATTCAAAATAGCAAATTACAATTTAACTATCCAGTTGAAATACATTTACAGACGACGCAACTGTTTTGTTTTTATTACAATTGACCCTTCTACCGTTAGTAATTTTCCGTTAAATGTGACAGCAAACAGTAAAATAACGAAAAGATTAAAATACCCTTAAAAATTAAGTAATTAGATAAAAATTAATTAATTAAATTAAAACTAAATAATTAAATTAAAAAATTTTAATAAATCTTATCCTTTATTCTTCACCGGTTGATATCAAACCAAAAATCAACATCATCAATCAACAAATAACAAACAAAATCATCAACAACATTTAAAAAATTTAATGAATGTTATTCTCTATTCTTCATCAAAAAATACCAAACATAACCATCATCATCAATCAACAAATAACCAAAAATAAATAAATATCTGGAACTATCATCATCAATCAACAAATAACCAAAAAAAAATAAACATCTAGAACCAAATTTTCTGAAATCAGTAGAAAATCTTCAATCTCAACTCATCAATCCACCCATCTAGAATCACCATATTTTCTTGAAGAACTGGAAAAAAATATATATTCAACCTCAAAATCATCTTCTATTTCAACTCATCATCAACCAATCTTCAAACTTAAAACAATCAAACTTAACTCAAAACAATCAAACACAACCTAATATAGGTTCGATTCCTGGGTTCGAACCCACCTGAGAATCGAAACCATAAATCGAACTCATAAATCTGGATTCGAATAACCCAGAAATTGAACCCAGATTTATGGGTTCTTTCTAGGTTCTCGAATTCAGATTTATAGGTTGGAAAGAAATAACACTCAAGTCAAACCAAGAAAAAGAAAAAGAATAAAAAGAATAACACCAACGGCAGAGACAGGGACGACTATTCACACTCATAAATCTGGGTTTGATTTTTTAGTTTCGAACTTAGATTTCTGGATTCGAACGGAATCGAACCCAGGTTGAACTAAGAAAAAGAAGAATAAGAAATGAGAGACAGCGAACGAATGTGACAGGGACAGAGACGGCGGAGACAAAGACAGCGACGGTAAAAAAAATGAGAGAATGCTGAAGGATGAGAGAGAGGTAAAGAGAGAAACATATGTATTTTAAAGTTTTAAAATTTATTTTTTAAAAAAATAAAACATCAAAAAACAATTTTACCCCTAAACCAGTTAAGATTAACGAAGAGTCATTAACGGTAAAATGGTCAATTATGATAAAAGCAAAACAGTTGCTCCGTCTATAAATGTATTTCAATTGGGTAGTTAAATTGCAATTTGCTTTATTCAAAAATATATATATGTATTTGTCCAACTTTGATTCTTGTTTACGTTATTATATGCCATTTTAATCATTATAAATTGAAAATCAAATAAAAAAGATTATTATTCCATAACCATAATTTTAATAATATGGACGTAGAAGAAGTATCGATGGACCAATCTCGTACTGTCAGATAAATATATTTTATTCACGAATTATATATTTTACATTTTGAAAGTATCCTTTCCACTTAAAACAGAACTTGAATCATAAACTAATGGAAGTAGGATTAATTTGGTAGATTAGAAAAAAAAATACATTATCACTATTACTTAATCTAACTCGATGATAGAAAGTTTACATTCAAGTTGACAATAACGCGAATAGCTACATCTAATTATAACAATATATATATATGTTCTTAAAAGTTGGGCCACATTAGTTTAAAATTTGGATTTAACAAAACAGTGACTTCACCATTCATGAATTTATTATTGTTATTTTTTTATTCTTGAATGAAAATAGAAATATGGATGTGAAAATTTAAAGTTATTATAGTGTAATTCGTTTTTAAACTGTTATAATTTAGATTATAAGATTTGTAAATTTATTAACATTGATGTGAGCGGATAATAATAGCATTGATGTATGGTGAGAGTAGTGAGAAACGAAGAATGCACATGAAAAATATTAAAACAAAAGGGACGCCTTAAAATAAAAGATTGAAAGCACCATCCACTGAGAAGATGACAGCCCGTTAGTTCTGAGCCGTTGGATCTCCCGAGCGGGTGGGGACTATGATCGGTGTCACCGTGGTGGCAGGTGGAGTCGGCTGCGTGTCCTTGACAGCGAGAGCCAGCAGGTTGATTGGATGTGGGGACCACTGGAGTTAAAGCAGACGTGTCTGATGGATAGGAGCGGCAAAAAGACGGTGGAGCTGCACTCAATCCGCAGTACTGGATTGACGGTGGTACACAATGGAAACTGTCACGCTTCATAGACGTTGAATCATGTTTGTGCACGGAAGTGGGATGCTGGGGTCACTGGCCTTGTAGCACAGTAATAGTGCACCGGTCAACCTTGATTTTTAAGTCAAGGTTTGACGCCTCGTATCCGCATTATATTAAAAAATATGATTTTTTTATATGTAAATGATCTTTTATTATGATATAAATGATTTTTAATTATATAAGGATAGTTTATTCCGATCGTATCGTTAAGATTATATCAATATGATTTTGGATATCTTCTGAAATTGCCCAACTATTTCAAAAACAAAAGAAAAAGCGTGGGATGTTCGGATGTGGGCGTTTTCGATTCATATAATTAAAATGGTGTGACTTTTATGGACAATATTTTTAATGCACCTGCAGGTCTAGGACAATATTTGTAATGCAACTGTAGATTTAAATCATTGTAGTACTGTGTTGGCTGAATGTGAATATGTGAAATTGTGACGTCCATTGAATGATGTCACATGTATTACGACATGTAAGTTTCAATGATAGAAGTAAAATCGTTTTTGGTGTGCCAAAGTCATGATGAAAGTGATATATATATACTTTACTTTTTGGAATCCATCTTGGTAGAATAATTGGAACATATGATATTTCATACAAGTTGAATGGATTTTTTCTGTCATGCAATCATACTAAATGTGTTGGTATTCATTTTTAAATACCCAGTTATTGGGTAAAATCTAGAATGTTGTTAGATATGCATCATGCATTTTTCGTTGTATATCAAGAACGAAACGTTTGTGTGTATATATATATACATATGTATTTATGTATGTATGTATCTCATTACATTGAAGCTCTATTTGTTACGTGGAATATGACTGAATTATTTATATGAGATTAAATTTGATTTGATTTGATTAAATTGATTTAAATGTTATTCAATGTTTGATGATATTATAATGGAATATAATTTAAATAAAAGTTTTCAAAGATTTTAATGAAAATTTCAGATATTTCAAAATATTTTTCCATTTTCTCAATTGATTCCAATCCCACCACTACCACTCTCATCTCTCTCTCATCACACTGCCGCTCCCCCCCTCCCGAAACCATCCAAAACCCATGTTGTTTCCAATAATAAAACCGACAGTAGAGATGACAGATGCGTCAAGATGCCCTAAAATAGCAGTGAAGAAAACATAGATTTTAATTGCGAATCGATCCAATCAACACGAATCTTAGTTGTGAATAGATTGGATCTCAACTCATCGACAAGTTCTTACTTGAATAATCATGAAAAGGTAGAAGACAAGAGATTCAAAAAAACGGTGAAAGGTAGGATAAGAAAGAGAAGAATGGAGAAGAGAGGAAGAAGGACGATCGGTAGAAGCGATAAAAAAATCGAAACGATGTGAGGACTACCAGCTAAAACGAGCGACGACAACAATGAAGCTTGAAGAGAAAGAGCTAAAGAGGAGAAAGAGTAGACAAGGAAGATGAGAGGAAATTAATCTAGCTTTAATTAACTCATTCTAATAAGATAAAATTACTATTGGGATAAGTTGATGAATGATGTTAGGTTGGACCAAACATGGGTTTGGACAATCCAGTCTCAATCTGACCGACAAATAAGGTCGGAATATTATCTTATAATTATTAAAAGTTTTATTTTTTTATTTTTTTTATGGAACTCTCCGTTAATTGAGAGATATTTTTTTTATGCTTTTTATGAAAAAAAAAATATATATATATAAGGACTTTTAAAGCATTCTTTATGTTAAGAATTTGTTAGAAAATAAAAACGTGTATTTTTAAATTTGTAATTATTATATGATATGATTGTCCAATGTGACGTGGTGACGAACAACACTTATTTAATGTAATAATGTTTCAAATTCCCACTAGCCATAAGTGATGTGATCTTAAAGAAATTTATTATATGGTGTGAAAGTCCAGACTTTATCATGGAAGCACACTTTCAATGCACTATCTAAAACTCATCATTCAAACGGCTTCAACTTTTGCTAGTCATATTATATACTATTATTGCTATTTTGTTCTCAAATTTGAAAAGCTAAAGAACCGGGATATATCGACACATCCAAGTATAATTGGCTGCATCGCATTAAAAAACGTTTTAAATCAAAATTGTGTTTGATTTTTTGTACAACAAAGATATAAGTTTATATATATTATTAGAAAACTGAAAAAGACACAACAAAAACTAAAAAACACAGCCATGCCTCTTCCACAGGTAGTGGAGGAGGCCTAACCACTCCGCACTCCACTGGAGGAGGCGCCGACTTTCTCCTTCAAGGGAGGACTTTGGCTTCCTTCGTTAGTGGGCAGTTGTTGACTGCTGCCATGCCATGAACTTTGAAGCTATTGGCTTTTTCCAATGGTTTTTCTGTTCTTTTATTGTTTAATGCCAATTGAAATTGGTCTAAACGGCACTACTAAATTCGTGTGAACCAAAAGTTAAGAGGAAGAGTGCATATAAGATTTTATTATATTTTATTTAGCTAAATTCAGAGTGGTGCACTATAACAAAAGTCGAATCATGATATTAATTGTGTAAAATTAATATAACTAGATTTAGCAATTCAAATTCTTTGATATTTTTATCTAAATACATAAAAAACATCAGTCTAATTCTATAGTGTGAACTCACAATTTTTTTATATGATTTCATTTAAATCGCCGCAATGTAAAAATAATATTTAAACAGTAATCATAGTGCTCCTAACAGTAATCATAACGCCCCTAGATTGTGTGCAAATTACACTCCAAACATGAGGTTTATCATTTTACAATCGGAAACAACTTTTTGAAAATTCAACACTCATCTCGCCTAAAGTTAATTAGTCAAAGGTATAATAAAACGGTCACTTTATGTATTTGAAATAAAAAATAATTTAGAAAAACAAAAGTCATCAACAATGACCTCCTTCGATAATGAGGTATAGCTGATAACCTCCATTTCCTCAACAAGAGAGTTCCAGCTTGCCCTCAGACTTTAAAGACAATGAGGTATAATCGGTTGCCTCCACTTCCACAACAGAGGAGTTGCAGCTTGCCCAGGACTTGGGAGTAAACTATACCTGTAAAGGATTCGATGACATGTGTTATCAATTATTGAGATAATTTTTTTTTTCCCTCTCTCTCTTTTACTTCTATTATTTTCAATTATTGTGCCTTTATCTTTTTGTACTTAATACAAAGATCAACATTAAAGATAATCTTAACCCATATATATATCACATATGGAGATACCCACAAATTTGTATAAAGAGTAAATTATATATTGGTACGTTTAAATTTTATTAATCAATTGGATACAACATAAAATATAAATTCTAACAAAGTGCAGATGCTAAAGAGAACGACAATAAATAAGTAAATAGTACATCATCCCTTAGCCTAGAGGTTGTACACGGCCACCTTTATTGATGTGTTAGCGATTCAATTCTCAACAAGCGTACTTTACAAATTTGTATAAGTAATTTTTTCAATTCATTATAGTTGATTATAAAAATAGATATTCAGATCATATAAATAATCATTGATCTTAACATATCTTATTAGAGTTATGATATGTTGGTATCAATTTTTTTTTTTTTTAAAAAAAAACCCAATAAATAAGTAAATAAACACACAATGGAATGTGTTTTTTGAAAAAAAAAAGCTGCACGCACACAATGGAATGTAAACACAGTTAAACAAATTTGAAGTCATCGTGTTTTACCCTATAATTAGATTCCATGTTACACTCATCAATTATGGAATTCATGTCAATGAAATAAACACTTTTTCTCTATATCAGACAACCATAACAGTATTATATGTTTTATAATATAAATGGTAGGATAGATAAGAGAAAGAGTGGGAATTTAAGGGGCCGTTTGTTTTATCCACTTAACACTTAATAGTACTGAATTGTACTTATTAAGATATTTTCATTTATTTTTTTAAGTGATCAAACCACTTAAAACTACCAAAAAATAATTGAAAAAATTAAGTAAGAATTTTTAATTTTTCACTTAATTGTAAATCACTTAATGACATTTAAAAGTTTTTATTCCAAATTTATCATTCTCAAAATAACATAATTTCAAATTTATCATAGATTTATATTACTCAAATTTTCATTTTTTTTCATGACACTTATAAAAAATATATTTGACAAGTAAAACTTAAATACACTTCATTCTAAACTGTCTTAGAATTGAACTAATATATTTTAATTTACAATTTAAATATTTATTTTTTTAAGTTGTTTTCTTGAATATATTAATATATTTAAATATAAATATGGCTAATACTACTATTTTTTAATCATATTTTAATTATTAATAAAACATTATTAATATGTACATAAAAAGTATTTTAGAATTTATTAAATTATTTATTTTTAAATATTTGTATTCAATTAATTAAAATTACATAACAATAAATAGTATAAACGATCCAAATGTCAATTTACTAGTTTTCAGATAATTTTAAATTTAAAAAACAAATAAATTTATAATATATTCAGAGATAAGAGAAAAAAAAAAAACATGTTATTTAGATTTTAGATTTCAATCACTATTTAGTTTTTAATCTTTAGTAGCGCTGTTAAGTTTTTATACAAAAAAACAAACCATCCCTAACTGTTTCGATACTTTTGCATATGCCATAAAATAGAGAATAAATTATAATATATATTTCGTAACATCCTTTTATTTATTTATTTATTAATCTTGTCATATAATCCTGAATAGCCATGTAAAATTTTGCCCTTATTTAAGTATATATATAAAGGCACAAGTCATTATTTTTCATAGAAAAAAATAATGGCCATATGTATTTTATTTTAAGCAATTCATTTTCTTTTTTGAAGTAAATTCGGTGATGTTAAAAATTATAAGATCATAAAGTTTTTTGAAAATAAGATCATAAAGTTGAATGTAAACAAATTTAGCAACGTGATTTATAGCAAAAATCGAAGTAATTGCGTAAAGGTTTTGTTGTCTACCAGTGTCCATTTGACCATGCTGACAGATTTGAATATGCTATCTTTTACCTAAAGTAAGCTAGTTTTCAAGTCATAGGACACAGCCAGTCATTGGCTAATTTTATATGATCGAAATAAAATGAAACTCTTAATTTATAACACACATATATAACTATGATTCTGTTTTTGAAAAAAGTATACAATCATGACTTGACAGGATACGAAAACAGTTTTATACTAATAGAAAAAGAAAAACAACGCACAAACCATTTTTTGTCAACATCGAACTGTTTTTTTTTTTTTTTTTTTAAATATATCTTTCAACCCTTTTCTTCTTTTTAAAAGGCATCATTGTTTGACTTGTTTCTCGTTTTTACTATTACACAGAACGTGTATTATTGAAGTGAAAAAGCTAATCACTGATTTATATAAATATTTTGTAAGCACCATACTTCAACTTTAGGCGCTTTCACTTTAATCTTTTAACTTTTTTTTTTTTAAAGGAGCATCATTCCACTACCATACAAAACAGCTATAGTTGTTAAAGCAAAGTGCAGACAGTCTTATTTTAATTATTATTCCATATTTTATTTTAAAATTTTATCATCTTTGGGCCATATGATTTCGATTAAGCATATATCAAACATTCAATAAAATTTCCAAACAAACACATTGTTAAAAAAGAAAAAAAATCACTGCCAAATCTGCATAGTACCATTAACTCATCTCACCCATCTATGAATTGTAAAATCATCCTAAGAGCATATTCAATATAGAATTTATTGAAATTTATAATTAAAAGTTTTGTATTTTGAATTCATATTTAATGAAATTTAATAAAATTTAGGAGTATTAAAAAAAATTATTGATTTCACGGATTTTATTTAAGTAATTAATTTAGATGAATTTTAAAGTGATTTATTATTTTTTTTTTATGAAAAAAACAAATTTACAACAAATCTTGTCATTTTCCTTTAGATGTCATTTAATTTTTGAAATAATTCTAACAAAACTGATATGAAATATATATAATCTGTGTGTTCTACCGCATTTGTCATTAAAAATAAAATCTATCAAACTCTAAATTAAATACATTATGTTAACGTAGTTTATATATATTAGTATTAGTCAAGATAAGGATTTCTCAGCATTTATTTGAATAAGTGAATAGTGATTTTCAGGAGCATACGAGAAAGTGCACAAACCAATGAATGAAGGTGCTAGAATAATGGGAGTAGATTTCTCCTTGTGTGTGATAAATTTTTGAATTACATATGGTATTTAATATCAACTAGTTCCAATAGATCCCTCATTATATGTAGATAATAATCATAAGAATAATGTTAGATTTTTCAAAAATTTATTCATAATTTTTGTTCAAATAATGTGATAAGATGATTTGTAGCAACCGCATTAATTATACGATAATTTATTGATGATGTAGTAGTTAATATGATATTACCATAGTATTTAGGTAATGAATTCGGGTAATAATAATAATAATATATATATTTTTGAAGATAATAATAACAATATTTTTGAGTAAGAGGGACTGCTACCATTTCAAGCCCATAAAAATTATCAGGTCTACCAACAGCCGACAACCAGCCCACTATCCAGTAACCGACCGGGCCACATAGAATAAACCGACCCAGCCCACCAATAAAATAAAGACCAACGCTAAAGTAGAAAATGTTACCCTATGTACAGCTACCAGCCAATTCGTTCCTCATTCAGATTCCTCTTTAATTTTAATTTGTTTTTATATATTTTTTTCAAAAAAACCAAGGCAAAATTAAACTGCACCGCTTCACTTTGGTATTTTAAATCTATAGCGGACTCGTTTAAGCGGGGGAAAAATACACAGCGAAAGCTCAACGTTAATGGCGGCCTCATCGCCAGCTTTGAGCAACAACAACACCACCACCGACGCTCACGCAGCCGCCTCCGTCGTCGGCCTGCACCGTACGGACACCCCTCCCAAAACCCTCCGTGGCCTCAACAAGCCTAAGTGTATTCAGTGCGGCAACGTCGCTCGCTCGAGGTATAAATTACTTTACCACAACCTTTTTTCGCTTCGATATTTGGTTTTGGATACCTGTTTGGCGATTCTGGATGCGAATTGTTTGTAGGAGTTGAATTCGGTTTTGTAAAACTAGAAAAATCGAACTTGAAATCTGCACGATTGAGATAGGTTGCTGTGTTGTTTGGAGATGTTGTTGGAATTTGATAGAGTCATTTTTTTGATTGGGGTAACTGGACAGTGGCATGGTAATTTTGTAAATGAGAGGTTTTTGGTGAGGTGAGAATTGAATTTAACATTTTGGTGAATTGACTGTGTCGTGTGACAGTGTGACTGTGTGAGGACTAGTGATTTTATTAGCTAAGCTGGTTAACAGTGTCATTGGTATCGATAACGTGTGAGGCGTTTTGGTGTGACTGATGACTGTTGAGAATTTATCTAAAACTGTTGACGAGAGATTTATTAGTATATTGTTTTTCTTATTTGAAATTAAAAATATGGAAAATGAGAGGAAGGAAGAATTTGGATAGAAAGATAATTATCTTTGCGTTTTATTTTACGAGTGTTGGATAAGTTGCTATTGTTGAAGCGTTTAATAACAGCTGTTATTTTGTGTGTCGTCTCCTTTAAATTAAGCAACCTAGGAGTTTTTTGTTTCTTTATTTGTTTCGCTTTGAATATTGTAAGTTTCGTTAGATCACATTTTGATGTTTTATAAATTCTAAGGGTGTTGGTGATTTTGGTTTAATTAAAATTTGGCTATAGTTAACTTATGGGATTTAATTCATTCTAATCCACATTATACGATGGAAAGGATATCAATCCTCTATAAGTCCTCCAATCTCCCCTTCCTTTCGAAAGAGAAAATTCAACTATATAGTCTTGTGTTTCCCTTTTTTTTTTTTTTTTTTTTTTTTTATATAAAAAATATATATATAAAATAAACTATGAGGCTTGGCATCTTTTGATCCCTAGTAATTACATAAGCAACCAAGAAAAAGAAAGCCGCAAAAGATCATGGTAGGAACTTTCTTTCAATAATACTAGTATATTTTCTTTCCTTTTTAAACAAGGAAAAAAAAATTAGTAGTAGTAGATATGCTTCTACGGCAGCAACAAGATGTCTTTTCTCGTTTGACTAAAAGTGTTGTTCACCATTTTACTAGCTGCTTTCTTTCGGTCTGTTAAGCTTAGTTGTGGGTGTCCTGAATTTGTCATGGCATACAAATGAGTACCCGGATTATATAAAATGATATGAGCTGCTCGATTTTCGCTCATTGTTGGAGTCTAGGAAGCTTGCTCAAATTTGGAGCTGAGCTAATCTCTGGCACAGTAATGTTACATTGTTACCTTTTGGAGTAAAGTTTTGGCACAACTTTCAGGATAACTTGACCTTGACTTAAATTTGGATAGATATTCAAAATGTATTGAGTTTGGCTTTTGTGGTTGTTAATTAGGTCAACTTGGATTGATATAGCCCTAAATAATACAGGTTCTCACATAAGGCTTGACTTGATCTGATTTTTCTTTTGTGGATATTGACCTAGATGGTATAGTTGCTGCTATGAATTTGACCCAGAACTTGATGTGTTATAGATGTCACCACCAATGCATATTCTCTTACAATACTGTAATTAATGTGTATCACCTGGTTTACTCATCCTGTCTTCATTGTGCTGTACAAGAGTCCATTTTAGGGTTATTCTTTAGTGCGAGAGTACTGCAACGAGTAAGAATGAGAATTGGGGGAGATTGAGCCACCATTTATAACCTATTAATTGTGTGGTAAATTGTCACCTTCTTCATGGATGAAGTCTTCATAATTATGTGAATTTATTGCTAGCAGGCTAAGGCTATTGACCCATGTCAATTATTTTGTCACTTTATGTAAATTGTTTGTAATTATAATGCAATTTCTCATTAATAGTTTTGTGCTTAAGGAAGGCAACTAGTCACGCCACTCAGAACAAAATTGGTAATCTTGGATAACAGGGTGTGTTGTCAACAGTAACTCTTGAATCTCCTTTCAATTTCAAGATATTCTAAAGTTATCCTGAGCATGTTTTTACCTTTTGTTACGTAGCATGATAAGCCTGAATTTTGTTCACTTTAATAAGGCGGAGTGATATGTATTAGTGCTCTACTTAGCTTGGATCATTTGCAGCCCCCCTTTGGCATAGACAGTGATGCAATTTATTGATTGAACTACATATCCTCTCTTTAATTTGTTTTCTGTGGTAGTCCAGCGGTCGCCACTGATAACAATTGCTAATTGATAACCAAAAATCATTTAGAAGACTACATGGTATATGAATTGGTTTATGGAATTTCTGAGATTTGATAAGAGGATAAGATCTTGAGGAATGATAACTGTTTTTCATCTTTGGTCCTTTTTAATTAGTTGGATTGGATAACCTCTGCAGGTGCCCGTATCAATCATGCAAGAGTTGCTGCTCGAAAGCGCAAAATCCATGCCATATTCACGGTATTCTGTCTGTGCTTAAATTGATTGCTTTCATTATTTCTACCATTTATTTGTTTTTCTTTTTTAATTTCTTTTGCTTGGGAGACACATTCGTGTACCAAGTAGTACCAGAATCACCACGTTGCCCTCCACACCACCTGATGAGAAGGGGAGGTGCTGTTAGCCCTACAGGCCATTAGCAAGTTCACTTAAGCAATGAATTCAGACTAATAAAAAATTGTCAGAGGCCATCTTGTCATATAAGGAATAAAGAATCGATTTTGTTTAGTTTGGTTGTCACTATGAATTTCTACTAGAATTAGGATTATCCTTGATATCATTATTCAATTTCTTCCTTCCAGTTTGCAACTCAAATGTGAGATTGTTGACACCATCATTCATGCATTATTTCATTTTGGCTAGTCTCTAGAGCAAATCTAATAGTTAGAATAAAAAAGGAGACAAAAGAAAAGAAAACGCTTACCATGGACATTGTGCTTGTCATGAACTAATAGGATATATACTAAAGTGGATGTACCTTTAATAACTAAACCTCAAGATCTCATGCAATAACTTATATGATAGTGCTTGTGGAATTTCTTACATATACAGTTGCTTGCTAGCCTAATTAATATTCATTTATCTGTAATATGTTTGTTTTTTCCTGTTGAATTTCCTCACTTGTAATCTGAAACAACAATGAAATAGAGTCATGCGTTTTCATAATTAAAAGACCATGGAAGGTAATTAAAGTGTATATGAATATTATTCGAAGCAATTTAAGTTGATTTGTAGTCCAATTTATCAGGCATCACTATAGAAGAAACTGTTCATTGAAATAAAGCATGTTGCAATTTTTCCTTTGCCATATTTACTTTGAAAACAGGTGTAAATGCTTATATAATACATATGCTGTTTATAAGTAATGAAAAATTAGAAACTACATATTTGCTATGGATGAAATATTGTGTTTCCTAGTACTTGTTATTACTTAATGATAATGAATAGAAATCTGTTTTTGTTTATTTATTTATATGAAATTGGAAGTTGTTTAAGGTGGCTACTTACATTTTTCCCCATGATTTGGCATTGTGTTGAACCATGCTTTTGTTGAAAGTTGTTTGTGTACAGCTATCACATTTCTTTTCCAGATTTTAAGTCATTTATTGTAAGCATGAACTTGTGATCTTTTGTTGTCTAATATCTTCTGGGATATGCAGTTCTGAAAGCAAATGCAACTTATCCAGATAAGACACCAACTACAAGCACTCCTGTGCTTGAGCAGAAGTCAACTGATGTATCTCCTGTTGGGTAAGTAGTAAGCGTCAACCATATAGACATGCTCACTTACATCCATGTTTGAACTGTGCATTTTAAATTTGATGTATATTTTATCTACTTTAGATAGACTCTGGTGTGAATGACAGATGTGGGTATATAGCTAGTTGTTAATTTGAGTTTGGGATTTGGGGGACCAGTAAATGTTTGAACTTCTTCTTCTAGATCAAAATGAAATACATATGGAGCATAGCATGCTGTGAATGGCTTCATAAATTGTGCGTGGATGCATATTAATGTTGCTGGCAAGAAGTTATTATGAACTAGGGAAAAATTCCAATTGTGTTTATTAATTAGGAATCTAGAGAGGGAAATGAAACTTAATTTTTGAATTGTGAATTTTCATGTTTATTAAAAATTTAAGGAATTAAATTATGTGGGCTCCACATACAAATCAAGAATTAAGTTTTTATCAAAAAGAGAACTTGGTTTTCTCCTCTTCACCTAGGAATCGAGTTCCTTTTTCTAATTAAAAAGGGCATTTATATGTTTTTACTAAAATATGCTGAATCAATATTAATTAATAAAAAGATTGTGAGTAGATATTGTCTTTTTTATATACAATTCTCTTTCACTTATCATTCTTTGTCATTTCTTTTTACTCTTTGTTTTCTCCATATCTCACTACAGGTGTGATGGGTTTGATAATAACTTATAATTGAAAGAGTACATTCTTGATTTAATTCACCATTCTTCGTTCTCAGTATCATGTTATGCATGTACTCCGTTGGCTTTATTTGATTTGATTGTATTGTATTCTCTTCTCAATTCATGAAAATGTAGGTTTCTACAAATTGTTCTATTTTGAAAACCAAAAGTTGATTTCAATCAAAATTGACCTTAACAAACAATGCACACACACATGAATAAAGAGAAAAAAGAGAAGTGATGATGAATTCATAACGATGTGATTGATTTTGTTGATTTTAGGTTAAAGGTGGGTTTGTTTTTTTTTAATTTTTTATTTTTTTTTAAAAGCTGACACTGAATAGGTCAGAAGTCTAGGATCTATTGTGCTGTTTGGATATTTACTCTCATGGGGGATTACTCTTATAATAAGGGGAGGAAACTACTCACACTAGTTATAATATGCGTTTTGTTGATTTTAAATTTAAGGTGGGTTTGGGGTAGTATTTGTGGGAGGTTGAAAACGAGTTGGTCTGGTTGGGTTGATGACTTATCATGCGTATATATTTTCTTTATTTTGATTTATTGTCTAAAGAAATCGACATGGAAGTACCAATAGAAGAAATCAAATTTGGATGATTTATGAGTTTTAGAATCCATAATTTGTATGAACTTGTGGACCAAAGTCAACTTTAATTCACATGTTATTTTTGTGATCAATTATGTTTTCATTCCTAATTTTTAGTTTAGTAAACACTAGAAAATGAATGAATTTAGTTCCATTTCTAATTTGTAAAAGTCAGTAAACACTTGAATGGAAACTGGTAACTTAATTTCGATTGCTCTCTATATACCCTTTCATTTTCATTCTTGATTAGTAAACATGTTCTATCTTTGTTAATTGGGCCATTTGGATTTATTTCTGACAGTTTGCATGTTAGATGCTTCAAAAAGAAAAGTATATATATGCTTGATACAGGTTTATACTTTGTCATGCCGACATGAGTGTTTTAGAAAATATTATTCTGCTGACTGTTTAGGAGATGTTAGTCCTCATATACTTTATTGTTCTTCTAACATTTCTACTGCTATAGTAAGCTTTCTAGCGCTTATGATTGCTGCACGTTTGCTAAGTTGGGAGTGACAGTTATTATTAACTACTGAGCAAAGGTTTTCATAACTTATGGAATTTGATGACATCAAAGTCCTGCTATTATGCATAATTAATTGATTAAAGAATCAAAATATTTTGCAT
Organism: Dimocarpus longan; assembly: GCA_022984855.1. Classification (NCBI taxonomy): domain Eukaryota; kingdom Viridiplantae; phylum Streptophyta; class Magnoliopsida; order Sapindales; family Sapindaceae; genus Dimocarpus; species Dimocarpus longan. The sequence continues at coordinate 11,824,501 of CM041024.1, forward strand.
GTATTTTTATTTTATTTTTTTAACTATTGTTCTTCAAAGTTAGCTTAATTGGAATGAACTCAATTCCTCAGTTTATGAAATTTCATTAAAAATATGCACTCTCAGTGGGCTGTTTACTGAGGATTTAATTGTCTCTTTAAGGTTTTCAAATTAATTTAGTTTGCTTTATGTGGTTGTTTTTCCTTGTTGGGCTATTTTTTTTTCTTTTAATAATCAGGAATTCACTTAGAATTGCATCACTTCGGCAACTGTCCACCAATTTTGCTCAATTCAACAATGTGCAAATGCCATTGCGTTCAAGGAAACCATTGACCAGAAAGGTATGTTAGCAATTGTCATCGCGTAGATTGTTATATGGTTGGTGAGAATGAGTTTTTCTGATATGGAAAGTATTTCAGGATGCTGCAGCTATAAATGAATGGAGATTTTCTAAGTTAAAGGAATACAGGGACAAGAACATTGAGGTGGAAAACGAAGCCTTTGATCATTATATGGAGAACATTAGTTTACTGGAGGAGGTTTTTAGTGTAAAATCTATTATGGAAGGGTCCAATGATGAGGATGAGGCCTCCGTATCAAACCCAAATTTTACATCTGTCAAAGATGACACTGAGACAATGATTTCGGGGCTGAAGTTGAAGCTAAGATCAAACCCATCAAGAACTGAGAGCTTCAGAAAGAGAATACAGCAAACTATTGATCAGGGATTAGAGAAGCTTCAGAAGCGTGAGCTGAATGATGAGGGTAACGAACTGAATGACCAAAACGAACATGAGAGAAGCTCCAAAAAAGCAAAGCTTTGGTGGTCTGAGAGGTCATCAGTTTTAAGTGATATTATTGAAAAGTTAAACAAAGCCCGAAGTGAAGACGATCCCAAGTCCTACTCGAAGTTGAAATCCCAGCTTTACAATCTACATCCTAGGTCCAGTCAATCTGAAACTGAAGATGCGAAGGTATCAAAGGAGAAGAATGACTCAACATCAAGTAAAGAATCAAGTTATCGTTTGCCAAAATTATTTACAACAAGTGAAATTGATCAAGTAACTCTAAGTAGTGTCGATGCACACTTCTCTTCCCTTGAGAAGATAGAAGATCTATGATTGAAGCCAAGATGTCTTAATCAGGTATAGGGCCTTAGATTAGCTTTAAGTTGATCACAAACTTTTGTAATATTTGTGATTTAAATGTAGTGGTTAAAAATTAGTGCCATTGATATGCAAGATTGCCTTCAATATATGTTCTTAACCTGAGCATTATCATAGACATTTGCAAACGGTGTTCTCAACTGCATATCAGCAAGCTGAGACTAGGGTTTAGGATTACATCTTTGCTTGCAAATTGTCTTTTGTGCAATAAAAAGTCATCCTTAAGATCTATGAAAGGCTGTTCGGGTTCAGAACATTGAGATTCAACCATTGCTTGGAACTCATCTTTTGACCAACATTTTGGGCTGGAATGGGACCAGCTCTTCTTGCATAGCTGGTTCATTTGAAAATAAAAGTTGAGCAGGGTGTACATTAACTGGGTTGGTTCTAGCCAAAAAAAACATAAAAGCAGTTCAATGGCCCAGGAGAAGTTTCAACGGATACACTAACATGTGGTCAAACTACCCAGTAAGACTTTTATTAGTTTGACTTTAAGAGAAGGGTTTAATTGAAATTTAAGAGAAAGCCATGATAAATATTAGAAAAAAATACGGTCTATGGCAGCCTGTTTGGGCTGAGAAAGTGGGTCAATAATATACTCAATGCCCAGACAGAGACTGGCAAGCAGACCTTGATATATAATTATCATCCAACCGTTGTAGACATATTTTCAACCTTTCAACGAAAAACCAATTTGGAAAATTGTGGTTTTCAAGTGATATCATGTTCCCAATTACTGAAAGCATCCTCCATAAATTATTGCTTTGCTCAGGTCATAAATAATTCACTGTTGGGTCTGCACTTAGGATTCCTAATTGGAATTGAAAAACGGGCTCATGTCAAATGCCAAGAAAAAAAAGAAAATAAAGAAAATGAGAACACCTCAAATTATGGGACAGCCAGCCAAACATGTCCTTACACATTAATTATCTTTGAATTGAAGGCAATCCATATTAGTTAAGGTGGTTTTGATGGTCCTTGATAAAAAGAATCCTAAAGGGCAGATACCATTATGACAGGAAATTCCTTGCTTCTGAATTTTGCCTCAAGCTTTTCCAAACCATTTAGCTTTGTAGGTTTCTTAATGGGTTAGTACTTTTCTTGCTTTATTCTCTCTTCCACATTTCTCAACCCACTACACTACAACTTTGTTGGTGGATATCAATCTTTTCTAGGCCATTTCCCCTAGAAACAAGGCTGTCAATGCTTTCAATTTCCATGGCTCTACTCATCTCAACATCACCTTTTTCAAGGAGCCTTTTGTATTTTTATCAACCCCATTATCATGGCCAGTGTTCTCAACCATGTTAATCATGATTCTTCTTAATTTATTTTGATTCACTAAAAGACTAAATTATTGACCCACCAAAATAAAAATAGGTTATCTAACCAAAAGAACAACCGAAAATGCCAGTAGTAAATAAATTGCGCTAAAGAGGATCTTGATAATGCAAGATAAATATTACCCAAGTAATTAGTAAGACTGGTTGAACTTTATGGTTTACTTCCTGAAGATCTAAGATTCAAAACTCTTATGGGCATTTATATGGTCAAAAATTATAGTTTACTATTTTCTAATATAACTTAGTATGTTTCACCGGGATTTTTGAATTATAAAAGAAAAAAAAAAAAAGAGATTATGTAAGATAAATATCCAATCTTAAGCTTAAAAAGTAGCTTTCTACCAGAAAATGCCACTACAAAGTGGGGAATTTCATTGGATAATCTATGTACCATGGGCCTTTTCTAGTGGACATCTGTGAGGCCATAGTTTAAATCTGTCCCCTTGAAATATCAAAATCCAACTTGACAATATCTCTGTCAAGAAATTATTCTTAATTGAACACATGGATCCCAAATAAAAGCAAAATCAAAATCATCAAACTATTCCCTCTCTGGGAGGCTTGGACTTTCGTACTCACATGCTTTCCATCTGGACTTTTCTTGGTTCAAATCAAGTTTGATTTATTAAAACTAAGCCAAACAAACACGAATCATGAATATGATTATGCTGCCAATAAGGATTAAAGAAAGGTTATAAGAATATCACATGCTAACGGTGATTTGAGACCCCATAAGTTTAGGATTTTTTTTTTTTAAATAAATATATATAATATTTTTTCCTCAAGAAACTTAAGTTTGGAAAGAAAGCATCATTTTCTCTTACATATTCCTCTTTTAATAAATTATTCTCCATGTGTGTATGTGCAGCCAAGAATCATGGGGTTCTCTATAATTGTGTATGGGGCACTGTTAGGGCTGTGATTGATGCCATTTTTTTTTTTGCCACTGGTTTGTGGTTTCAACTGTGTTGGTAAAGCTTTTATCATTCAAAGTTAATGCATGCTTGCTTGTCAAGTCTCTCAGAGGACCACATGGCTTCAGCTATCACCACTCTAAGCTTTACTATTCTAAATTTGGTTAAATTACCGAACTTTTGGTGGAACGTGCTTGAATTGCCTGCTTCTATTCTAATTCAGCATAATTTAGATTCTTTAATTGTTTGTTTTTTCCTTCCTTAAAGCTTAATAGCATTTAATTTAAAGATTTGAATAAAACTTTATATTCAAGATCTTGTAACTTATTCTTTAAAAAAAAAAAAAAAAAGATTTTGTAACTTCTTTGGTTTTTACTTTTGAGATGACTTATATACTTACGGATGGATTTCTTTTTACATTTCTAACCTTTCATAATCATATTTTTAAACAAGCTTCTAATATCATTTAATATTCAATTAAATTTAATTTCATAAGTATATATTTAAAATTATAATTATTTAAATTAATTAAAAATAATAAATTTAATTAATATGAAGTTTTATAAAATAATATAATATTTTTAATAAAATAATAAAAACTAAAAGAGAGAGAGAAAACATATATATGGAGGTTAGGTTGATCTCTTCCATTCTCTTTATGGTAAGAGGACTATGGCCTCCTATGATAGTGTAGAGGCTGCCGCCACCCTCCTATCAAATGATGAGGCGGTCGATCTCCTCCTAACGACTTAGGCTTGATCATGAATTAGTGATTAGTGGTTACGGTTGTCGATCATAGAGTTAGTTATAAGTTTGAGTTAGAGTTAGGGTTATGGTTAGGGTTAGATTAGAATTGGAATTTTTTTTTTTTTTTGGGTTAGGGATATTTTGATAATAATATAATAATAAGAGGTTAATTAATTTGGATAACTAATGTATGTTTATGGTTATTGTTAAAAAGTCTTTTTCATTAAGATATAAGTGAGAAATTTTGACTTTTTAAATAAGATTTTTATTTTAACTTAACTTAAGATATAAATGAAAAAAAATAAATAAACAAATTAAAATCGTTTAAATTAGTACTTAAGTGGAAATAAGACATATTAGGGAAAAAATAAACAGTCCCTTAATTAGCTGGATTTAGTTTCCAAAAATCCCCGACTCATCCCATCAACTTAATCAATATGTATTTACAACATTTTTTTTTTCCTTTTAAATTTAAGAGTCTCTATGTCTGATATATATATGTATGTATGTATGTATGTATGTGTATATATAAAATATTGTTCCTCATTCAATTTTTCTCTTATTTAATTGTCTATGACATGTTAATGTTTTTGACAATTACTAATGAATAAAATGAGTTAATAAATCAAATATTTTGAGTTGAACACTTATTATTGAATTAAAAACACCGATTAATCACTTAACACATTAGGTCTAACACGACAGCGTTATTTTTTGGAATATTATTACTTACCCATATTTTCTTTAATCTAAGCCATCATACTGATTGATTATGAAAATGGCCTAATCAACTATGACAATTGACAAATTAGGGTTGGTTTGGCAGGCCTGAGGAGATAATCCAAACTTATATATATTGATTACAGCTTGAATTATTATTCAGTCTGAGCTAAACATAGCATCTTATCTCATGTATGATGCATGGTCCCTACTTAATTAATTTTAAAACACATAAACGCTTGCAATCTGTCCTCTTCATAACCTCTAACCAACAGCAAATTCCATAAGTTAATGGATTATACACAAATTCAGAAGACATATACAGGTTTATTAGTTGATTAATACATGCTTCATTGACACGGCTCAAACAGGATGATTAATTTTATATACATATATGAGAGCAAGTCAAGAGAAGCAGGAGAAATTAACTCAATTAAGGGTTTAATATGTGAGGAGACAAATCCAAACAAGAGATTCCAATTAAAGCCAAGTGATAGATAACCACAAATAATATTGTTAGTTAATACTAATTAAAGACAGTAATGGGGTTGATGAGTTCCTAGTTTTAGTGCTTATCTTTTGCCTTATCTTTTAAAAAGAGCTTACATGGGTTTACATGCGTGCACATGTATAGTTTTTTAAATAGTGGGATAGAGATTTGAGTTCAACTTTTGCTTAAGTTTCAGACTTTGAACCTTTGCAATAAGGTATTGATGGATCCCTCAAGAAGCATACAAGAAAGATAAATGAGATGGTGACATCTATATACATATATAATTGTTCTTTTCGAGAGTGAAAAGATAATGGAAGAGTGATGATCATATTTTCATATCAGCAAATATATATATATAAGTTTTGGAGACGCCACCAAGGACTTTGAGAAGAGGTTAGATTACCGCACATAGATTGAATAGAGTATTCTCTTTGGACTACAAATGCAATAAGTGAATGTTGTCAGCATGTTACTATAGGACATAGGACATCATATACATGTATACACACAAATCAAACAAAATTGATTCTAGCTATGAAAGAGATATAGCTAGAGAGGGAGGGTACACGTTATGGGGTTCATTTGTTTGCTTCTTCATGCAACCTAAGATTGTTAATTAATCCTAAGTTGCACCCTTCAATTATCTAGAAAGAAAAAAAGAAAAAGAAGAAAACTAACAAGCACCTTTTCAACCCAACTATCAAGTAGAACCGGAGAAAATAAAAATAGGTAACTGGAACCTTGTATGCATGCACAGTAGCTCCCTCTTTTTGAGACAATATCCCTGCTTTTTAGTGGAAACACATAGTGATACCACTTGTCATTATTGATGTTTAAAATTTGTTGCAAATCCTTGTTAATTATATATAGAATCCATTACTTTTAACTCCTGTAACTTGTGGAGTTCATTATTTATCAGAAACTCTATAATATGATCCACAAACATATGGGATAAATTAAATATATATGAAATCGATACATAAACTTAGATTATGTGAACTATTTTTCTCACCAAAATTGCATGGAGAAGGTTTTTAAAATTTATCTTATAGTTGAAGAACAATGAGTCTACATATTAATGAATTTGAATACCGTGTAGATAGCTTAGGTGTTTAAGTTTGTTTTGGTGTATTCTACGTGACAAAATAGCTGCCAATAAGCAGGCAGCTAGCTGAAAGCTAATTCAACTTTGTTGTGCACTATAATTATATATAGTTTCCAATTAGCCGACTCAAAGATTTGATTTAGACTATAGTGGGATTCATGCTTTTGATTGCTGACCATCTAATCATGTCCATCGATTCAATCTTTCGTTTCACTTCTCAATTTGTCTCGATTATTCTTATTATTATTATTATTTTTTAAAAATAATAATTCCAATGCCAACATTTTGAAATGTTCAAATTGAGGTTCAAGGTGGTGCATCAGTTGCTGGTACAATTTCATTTTCACTGATGACTATAACTATCAGAGAAAAGCATCTTTTAAGTAGTGACACAAATTTCAAATTTGATTTTTTTTTTTTTTTTTTTGTCATTGAATGATAAATAAATTTCGAAGCTGCCAGAAAGCCAAGTAAAGGAAAGAAAAAAAAGGAATGGATCAAAAGTTATTTTCAATTCTATGAAGATTGTATTTACCTAATAAGTTTTGTCTCTATTATGGGGAAACAATTTTTCAATTTTACATACTGCATTCATTTACCTTTCTACAATATGTTTCTAAGGAAATTTAAACAAAAATTTAAGAAAAAAAATTAACGAAATTATACTTTCCATGTCTCTTATGTTTCATTTACAGCATGGTTACTTTTGATATATCATTAGTACTTTACAACACAGCATGTGGGTTCAATTGTTAAAAAACTTTTTCTGTGACTCAAAACCAAATAAGATGATGATTAATAATTACAAATGTAGTATTATACTTTATTGCTTTAATTCATGTGACTAAACCTCAGAAGATGCCAAAAAGAGTAATAGTGGACCATGTAAAGCAAAATTAAGGAGAAAAATTAAAATATGAGATTCTCCATGTGTCTTTAGTGTAGTAGTGCATATCCAGTTGGAGACACAAAAAGAGGACCTAATGACCTAATCTGATTATGTGAAGCAAGCAATGTTTTGGACAGAAATGCCCAACCTCAACTCCCCTCCATCTGCTCTAATTTTGTTATATTATGTATAATAGATAGTTAAGTCTAACAATCTAATAAATTAACCCACCTTCTAATATGGGTTGTTGGCATGATTAATGTGATAATAAGCGACGCCTCATCCAATATAATCGCACCAAAAGCTTTTGTAAAGTTAGTAGAGAGAAATATAAGATTTTTAAATAATTAATTTTAAATTGTGAACTAAAAGTTAAAAAAAAATTGAAGTATGAGAAAGGAGAAATATATATATATATATATATATATATGAGTTGAAATTATAACCTTATTGTTGTGAGAATGAGACTTATTATTGAATTACCTTAAATTTATGACAAACCAAAAGTTCTATTGATTAATACATTATTTGAAAATATGATCTGATTCACAGTCAAATAGTAATTATACCTTTCAACTAATTTGATGTTTCAAATTCAAATATTTTTTCAAATAAAAAAATGAAAAAGAATCACATTTTGTTTGAAAATGGTATAAGAAATAAAAGAAATAATAAGAATTCAAAAGTGTGAAAAAGGATGGGTATTTTAGATCCGTCTGTACTAGCTCTTGTACTATGCTGATTGGGATTTAATGTGTCCCAAGTCACATGTCAGAGCACATGATATGCTTGATTTCAATTGTCACCATATTTTGTAATAGTTGAAAAGATATCACGCACATGTTGTCAGATTGGTAAAAAAAATTGGGACCCTTGTGTGCAAGAAGACAGTTTACCACCTAATTAAGAGGTTGAGTACAAGTGTACCTGCCTGGCTCGTTTTGTTAAGCCCAAATATGAGTGGACCCAAGCCCTTTTTATTTCGTAGGGTACTTAACCCCAACCCCCCTAAAAAAAAAATTCTTAAACAAAGGAAAATACAATTGAGAAAGGGCACAACAAAGTATCAATTACAGCTAGACCTGAAATGAATTTATAATTGTGGTCTAAGATTTATCTAATTATTTAACTGAAATTAGGGTTTAATGGGTTTGAAGAGAAGATAATCCAATATTTTTCTCTTTTTCTGGATTAGGGTATAGGTTAATTATTATTTATTTTAAGTAGATTTTTTTTTTTTTCGTAAGTATAATAATTAATATAGCTGTTGGTGGAAAGTCATATGCTGTTTAACTATCAATCAACATAGCTTTGTGAAACAGAAACCTCTATATAAATATATATAACTTTTTATTTACAAGCTAAATGAGATTTTCAAAGAATTTAGAATAATCAATTTTTAAATTCTATCGGCAAAACTAAAGAGAAATGTAAAATGAGCTTTATTTTTCTTAATTATTTCAAAAGTCATACCAAATAAATAGACTAAGGAGAGGATTAGTAAGTACTTAAAAAGGCACTTGCTTAATTATAGCATTAGCATGCACGCACTGGACATCAGATGACACGTTTGACAGGTAAAAAAGTCTTAATTAATTGGAGACCAATTTTAAACAGTTTTATTCTTTATGTGTGAGTCGGTCCCATTCTTAGTTAGTAGTAGGAAAATTTTGTGGACCAAACTGAGTCCAAAAAATAATGAAACCTTTCCCTTCTAATTAATTTTTTTGTTTTTGTTTTGTTTTGTTTTTTATTTTATTTTTTTTGGTGGAAGGTGCTTCAAATTAATTTTGTGAGACAGAAAACAGGGTGGTTGGATAGACTTTCACATAACAGAGATGTGCATGCCGCTTCTGCGAATGATATCACGTGACTCCTTATGCTTCACGATTCTCATTCACTACTTCCAAATTCAAATCGTCCATACTTTTGCAAGAATTAAGGTATGGGAAGGTTTATATTTAGACAAGTATAAAGAAAATTCCACGAAACATACAAAGAGTGCGCTTTCCTGCAGTGTCCATTGCCTTATTAAACATTTTCTCTATCTCATTTTTCTTATAGTTATACAATAATACGATTCATATGTACATTAATTTTGAAGCCCCATCGAAGGTAGAGTCCGTCTTAATGTATCTTATGTAACTATATAATATTGTAATTTAATTATGATTCATCTCCATTCTCTTTCTGTTAGAACTTAATCCCCTTTCTTTCTCATTAGTGATTAGTAAACACCCTCATCCCCCTTTTTTTCATTTTCCTTATTTATAATATAAAAATATTAATCTTTCAAAAAAATAAAAATACTAATATATATTTTTAATAATTATATTTATTCTTATAATTCTGCCCATTTCCCAATTTATAACATTATCATATGTAATAGTTTTATATTGTTTGAACTTTTGTTATATATTATGACTTATATATGAGGATTGTAAATGTTAAGTATCATAACCTCAAATTTTAAATATTATAGTTGAGTAATTTTTTTATCAATTTAAGTTTTTAAATTTGATTGTAATTAACATGGTATCAGAGTTTGAGGTTTCTAGTTCAAACTCCTCTCTCTCCTTTATCTGAAAATCTTATCGTTACATATGTTATACTGTAAGGGATGTTTAACATGTGTTCATCATCTATTACCTGTCAACGTTACACGTAAGAGAGCATATTAACATATCATAACTTCAAGTCTTAAATAATATATTTAGACAATTTCTTATTACCTTAAACTTTTTAAACTTTTAGGTCTGATGTAACTAACAGTAAATATTATGGAATTCGTATGTTGAAATGTTGTGGATTTAGTATGCTAAAATTTTATGGAATTATATTTTTAATTATATATATAATGATTTTATAATCAGTACCTCATAATTTTAAAAAGTTATGATAAACCAATCAGATTTATCAATTACATTTAAATTAAATAAGAGAAATAATTTATTTTAGAAGAGAAAATCCAACAGATGAATTTGATTGGTTCGTCTTAACCTCTAAAGTTGTACTAATTATAAAATCAATATATATATAATAAATTTTGGGCCAAATGGGATGAAGTGGGGATGGAACAAATGGAGGAACCCATCCCAATTATGAATGATCCCATTCCCAAAGGGAATTTGGATGGAAATGAGAGAAAAGTGGAGGAATGAGGATGAGGTTGTATGAAGATTTTGATGGATAATCGGGTTCTATTACAAAATTTGTCAAGACTCAAGACTCTAATATGGACGAGTAAGACAACTTGTATAGAAAGTTATATGAGAAATCATCAACAGAAACTTTCTTCATATATATCATATATAGCTGCTAATTAAAGTAATATTGTGGGTGATTATTGATCAATGGTTTTAAACTTTTAATATTCCGTTATCCTTTCATAACCAGAGTAATTAAGGTGAGTAGTTAAAGGATGACTCGTCACATCAGTGTTTGTGAGATTTTGTTTTATATTTTAATCGTATAATTAAGAAAAATGAAAGGCTGAATTAATGACGGGGTTGAGAATAAAAACTATAAAGCCATTGAAAATGGAGAGAGAGAAAGAGATGGATATTGCAATCAGAAAAAAAGAAGGGTGTATAATGCATGTGAGAGGAAGTTGCAATAAAAACAACTTTGTGAGTAACACGTCAGGAAAGTCGACACATGGGAAGATTTCAACGCATTACACCAACATATAATTAATTAAGCCAACAATATTTTGAAAAAAGATTTTTATTATAAAGCTAATCAACATTGTCATGACCTCTATCTCATTCTTTCACACTTTTTTTTTTTTTTTTTTTGATCTTTAATTGTTTTGTTGATTTTATTAACTTTACTTGTAAGGTGGTAGGTGAAGGAGATCAAAGCGAAGTAATAATAGAGAGAAGGGTGATGTGAAATGGGGATATGTGCTAACTAATAAAAATGAGTGTAAATTAAAGAAATATAGAGAGAAGATCATGGAGGATGATGAATGATAAATGATGGCAGGCAAGAATAGAAAGAGAGACAACAAAGGGGCAATCAACGTGGAGGCAAAGGAAAGAAACACAAACACTGACTGACACAATTTATAGGTTATATTATATGTATATATTTATATATGTGCTTCGATAGAGTATAGTCTTAATAATGTTGGTTGAGAGGGTGTGTGTGTGACTGTGAGTGATGGTCTGGTGATGATCGATACAAGAGCTGTGCAGTTTGACCCAACACACATGCACATGTACATGCATGCTTTCTCTCTCTCTCACACACACATATATATATATACTTTGTCAATATAATTATATATGTTAAAAATTATTAAGAAACATCTCTGTCCTTGAAAGTTGATATGCCCACTTCCTCTTTGTATTCAAATCTTGATGAATCTTATAAATCTTTATGTGAAGTTTCTTCACCACTCCCTGGGTCTGGGTGTGTGTGAGAGTTAAAAAGCGAAAGTTCCAATCTTGCTTTTCCAGTCACAGTAAATGCCACCCACTCTTTCTCTCTTGATCTGTCTTTGTTTGCAAACACTTGGAGTGCAAGAGAGGGAGAGAAGTTGAGATTTCCTTATTCTCATAACAGTAAAAGGTGATTCTAATTAAACCTGTTTAATTAACACAAGAATTAATGAAAAGACGAAAGTGCAATTTTGTTTTTTTAATAGGCATAGGAATAATTCTACTAGAAATTCCCTCTATTATAAATTTAAGTATAAATGGAGTCTAATCGATCCTCTCTCTCTCTCACGGATCAACATACATATACCATTAAAAATTCAACAATGGCGGTTCCTTTTATAGATTTCAAACTTCTTTGAAACAATTTTGTTCCGCAGAAATATTATTTTGGGTACCATCAATTAAGATGGTTGAGATAGTACCCAAAAAAAAAAAAAAATTAAGATGGATGAGAAAGTACTGCATGGTTCATGCATGACAAAAGATGATTCACACTACTTATGGATGTTCATTTTAGTTATAGCATACAATAATTTAGCTATTTGTTTTTCTTTCTTTCTTTCTTTTTTCTTATATAAATTTCAAGTTTATCTCGTTACTTACTAGATATTCACCGACAAATTAATTGAGTATTTAGTAGCATACGTATGTATATATATATATACACCTATGATGTCGACTGACAATGAAAATTTTAATTGAATGATAGAGCTACCTAATAGTTACCTCTCTCTCTTTACTTTCTCACCCTTCTCTGTCTTTGCTTTGCAATAAAAGAAGGATTACACTTGTTTTGTTTATAGAGGTAATCCCACCTTAGATCATTAAAAAAAATAGCTTTCAACAATTCCTTAAGTAGGGGTAATTGGATTAGTCAAATGTGGATGATCACACCATTGAAAATGAAATGGCATAGGATCAATTCAACACCATGACATTACTTTAATTTGAACTCTTCTCTCAAACATCATAGAAGTTGGGTCTATCCTCTTGCTTTTGCCTGCATAAATGTTTGAAAAATTAAAGATTTGGAATACAAGGAAGAGCTAGCCCCACATGGCCGCTTCTATTATTTTCTCTTAGCAATTCAAGATAGGGTGTCCATATATATACATTTGTATGCTTAATCTCAACAGATAAACAAAAGAATTATTTTTTTTTTAAAAAAAGGGTCTCTGAGAAAATGACCTAAACCAAACATAGATGTCACTCTTCGTAGCCATGCCCCAAATGAAAGTGACTTGAGCGACATGAATATAAACCCTTCCAATCAAGCCAAAATTCCTGGGGAAAAGCCTACACCAAAAAGGAGCATCATCTCAACAAGAATCAAGGAAAAAAACAAGAGAAAAATGAACATCATATGCTCCTCACTTATTCCACCACTCAGCAGCACAACACGTCTATAGAGACTAGAGAGAGATAGAGATAGATAGGAAGACTTTTTAAACTTTACATAAACATTTTTTTCACCTTTTCACATGCAACTTCCCTAAAGAAAAGATGTTCCTTTAAAAAAAATGATAATAATGATGCCATGGAAGCAACAGAGGGACTAGCAGTTAATTGTTTGTTTGAAAGCAAGCACAGTTGGATTCCAATGAAGATAAAGCTGAGACCTAAGCTTGAGATAGAGACGAAGAGAGAGAGAGAGAGAATCAATTACATATCACTCTCCCAAATTTTGAAGCAGCTCATTGCTTTGATAATTGTTTGTCATATGCATTTGTGTGTCTGACGCGTGAACGTTATTAATGCGTCTCGTTTTCCCATTGAAAGACAAAGAGAAAGGGAGAGTGTACGTACTATTATTATACGTGTTTCAAAATATTCACCATTTTCACACGTCTCCTTCCGATCTCTATTGCAAACCAACATTTTATCATTTTATCGTCCTTCTCATTATGGTAAGGTTAAGTTGATATTTATTTGTTTTTTTACTAATTCAAATTACAAGTTGCCCTTCTCCGGATGCACCTGCCAATTTTGGGAGCAATAGAGATCCTTCACAAATTTACACCTCAACATTATATATATATAAGAGTTCAATTTTCTCTCGTGTGTTCACGTGCATCACCTATACAATAAAGAACACTAATATTCTTTCGTTCACAAGCAAAATCTTGAGTCTTGACTAAATCTTATGTACAACTAGTGTTTGTGTGATTTGAATTCGTAACATGAAAATAATGAATGCAGTCGCGGCTATGTATGGCGGTACCATGTATCCTTTGATTCTGTATATTTAATAAACTATCATTTAATTAAATAAAAATTATATTTTTCTTTATTTGATTAATAATAAATACTGACAACTCAAAAGTGTTGTGATGCATTGTCCATAATCCTCTGTACAGTTTATTCTCATAATGCATCGCAGCTTCAAGTGACGTTTACATTTACGTATAGCCCTTCTAAAGGAGAACAAGTTACATAATAGTCTTTATAGTTAGAAGATTAGTTTTTTCTATTCATCGTGGGATATCTCTCCCTACTAAAGGAAGTAGCGTTTAATAAAGTATTGCGTTTCAAACTGTTTCATACAGACTAATATCTAAAGAGTCCGACGGTTGTAATTTGTATTTGTAATATCAAAAACATTAAAAAAATAATTTAAAAAAATAAATGGCAGCACAATCACATGAGTATATATACTAATTACTAATTAGCAAGTTTAGAAACATGTCCCATCAGACCACGATACGCGATAATAATATTCTTCATGGTGTAAATTCAAAAGCAAATTTTACAAAAATTTTAAATCCTGGCTGTGTTCATATTTCATAACTCTTTGATTGCCAAATGTCATGCAATAGTCATTGTCATCATCGAGAATATTAGGAAGAAGAGGAGGAGGAATTTTGATCTTTGATTATGTGAATTTTGTTTGCACATAGTCGTTGGCTTTAATGGAATATCTAGCTATGCTAGCTAGTCAAATATGTCAAGGGACATACCATTAGTATTCCGACGCGTTACATCAATTTTCTTTATGTGCCTATTTAGCCGTAACTTATTAAATTCTCTTGGTATGCTTTCACAATTGACTGGGAGAATTATTGTGCAATTGTGATCCGCACAACCGCAATAATTGAGGGAAACTGTAGAAGTTTTTGGTAAAAACTTTTTTCTTCCTGATCTCATCAGACTTCAATAGATTTCCTAATAACAAATGACAAAATTATACTGCATAGAATATTTCCAAGTCAAGATTAAAGGGAATTTAGGCTCATGTAATCTAGCCAACTGTTATATATGGACCATAAAAATTCCATTCAATTATACAAGTATTTTGAAGGTGACTATTAGTTTGCATATTCTATGGCAACAAAATACTTCTTTTTTTTTTTTCCTCTCCTAGGACAAAGGAATGATAATATTTTTTAACCCTAATCTAGAAGAAAATTATTCCAGGAAAGAAAAAGAAGAAGAAATGCAATTCCAAATTAAAAGTTGCGAAACATGATTGCTTAATTGGTTAGGTTCATTTTCCCCTTTTTTTTTTCAAGTCGTAGGAGTCGTTTGTTTTTTTATCTGAAGACTGCACAGTGCTGCTGAAGACTGAAATTTGAAAACTGAATAGTGACTGAAATCTGAAATCTGATTAATATGTTTATTTTTTCTTTTCTTACCTCTGAATGTATAATAATTTTGTTTGTTTTTTAAAGTTAAAATTATCTGATTACTAGTAATTTGACATTTATATCATTTTACTATTAGTTGTTGTGTAATTTTATTTAATATGATACAAACAATTGTAATAAATTATTTAACAAATATTAAAACACTTATATATATAATATTTTTATTCATAATTAAAATGAAATTAATTATTATAGTAGAATCAATTAAGTTTATATGTTCAAATAAAAATAAACAAAATAATATTAAATTGAATTACTATTATAACAAAAATTGAAATTGTAACTTATATATAGTATTTTTATTCATAATTAAAATAAGATTAATTAAAATAATAGAGTAAATTAAATTTATATATTCAAATAAAAATAAATAAAATGGTTTTAAATTAAATTACTATTACAATGAAAATTGAAATGGTAAAGAAATATATATTTTCTGATATAATTAAACAAGAATAATCAAATACTTAAACAAATTGATTTGTAATTTGGTCTCTGAGTTGTTGCATAAACATTTTATCACTAAAAATTCTTATCATAATTTAATTAGAGAAATATAGTAATCTAGCTATAAAAAAAAAATTTGATGTTGAGATGTTTAGAGTTTTTATTTTTCAATGTTGTTTATTAAAGTATTAAAAGAAATTTTTATAATATAAAATTAAAACAAACTTGGAAACATATTATTTTAGGAAGAATAAACTTGGAATAATATATTTATAAATCATTAAGTGATTTTGTATTAAATGATAAGTCAAAAAATGTTATTATTTTTTTTTTCAGTGGTTTTTGGGTGATTTTAAGTGGTTTGACCACTTAAAAAAATAAACAAAAATCTCTTAATTAACCAAATTCAACACCATTAAGTGTTAAGTGCAAAAAACAAACAACCCCTAGTTTATTCGTTTAGTTTTAATTAATTAAGGCAAGACCAATTAACGTGATAATATATCATTTTTATTTTATTATAATTTAATTAATAATTAAGAAATAAAGCCAAGAGGTGTGCAAGAAGTTGAGGCAACAAACATATATATAGAATGACTCGATAATTGTTGTGTTCCTTTTGTCCTTTTAACAAATTATATACCCTCCGAAAATAGGTTTTATTGTTTCTTCAATGTTGGTTAATCGATCGTCACATTTTTTAACACATTTTAGAGTTTTACTAGATGTAATTGCAAATGCTAAAATAAATTTAAATATAGAAGATAGATATGAGAGAGCCAATCACTTTCAACAAAAATTGACTATATATAGAGGCACCCTTGTGTCTCCACATGGAAGCTAAAAGGAGATGGAGCTAGCTAGTTATACAGCTCAGTTGAAATAACTAATAATTAATGAAATTATAAAATATTATTCCATAACCGTTGGCTCTTTGGAGAAGCTTCTGTTGTTTGCATCCAAGTTAATGGTGTGTGTGTGTGTATATGTATAGATGATGATGACGACGACAATTCACAGGCAATACAAAGAATCCAAAGAATGCCAACCCAAGCCATTCCCTATCGCAATTCCTAATTCCTCAACTAGCTCTATAGTGCTGGTCCCGTTGATAGAGAAATTTTTTCAAAAGAATCCCTCACAAAATACATCTTTTAGATCTCGTTAATAGTATCTGAAAAAAAACATCTCATTAACAGTACTCTATTCTCATCAATTACGTATTGTCCTCTATATATGCAATTCACACACCTTTAAATGTAATTTAATTAATTAGTGGATTGCCTTTTTTAATCTTATAATAACCTCCGTTGTATTTTCCTCGATAAATTAGGCACATATTCTACGTACCTCAGTACGTTGACAAATCAAATCTAGAAAGGTAGTGTTATGAGCATGCCCAATTTCATTTTGTTTTGTTTCTGTATTTTTCTTTGACCAGTCTAGAGTTAAGTAGGAATCAATAAAAACAAATATTAGGACATGATACAGGAACTAGCTCCCAAAAATTAAAAAAAACAAAAACAACTCGCACTTGAATGGGGGACAACTCATATGCACGGATAGAAAACCCACATAATATGGGAGGGTGTTAAACCCACAATCTCAAAAATAAGAGGGTAGGGGGCCAACTACTTATTACAACATGGTAGACCTATTGACAGTATGAATAGTTTTTTAATTGAATTCTAAAAAATAAAATAAGTAATTTTTGTTTTATCAACGTTCACGGCTTATTGTTTGCAAACAAAAATTATAATTTGGGAATAATGGTGCTAAAAAAAATTAATTTTACTTTAAAAAAATACGCAATATTTAATGTTATTATATTTATAAAAAAATTCAATCAAGATTTTCTCGTTAAATCATTACTATACATATGTATATATATGTGTGGCAAGTGTGAACCACCTGTTCAAGTATTACAAATATCTAACTTATGAAATCAATTTTTTTTTTTTAAAAAAAAAAAGTTAACTATTCAGATAGTGAGATCAACCGATAATAAATATGGAGAAGGTTCATACACACCCAACAGTTTTCGTTGTATATGCGTGAGAATAAAGTGTGAATGGAGCTAATGGGTCGTGGCTCACGTTGTCTAGTGGTTGGAAAAAACAAAAGGGTAGCTGCAAGCTTGAGCCAACAATGTGGTTGGCTTTGCATCGTAGTCTTAGTAGTTCATTATCATCTAATATTCTTCCTTCATATTATTAATTAGCCCAAAAATCACTTTCCCTATACGTGTTGATCAAGATGATTTCTACATGACATTATTTGTTTGTTCAATAAAATGTTTTTAAAATATTAACGCATTATAATCTCAAATCTTAAATATTATGGTTAGACTATTTTCTATGAACTTAAACTCTTAGGTCTGATGATAAGTTGATAACTAATATAATATCATATCTATGAGATCTATGATTCAAATCCTCTTTATCTTATTTATCTTATCTGTAATCTTATTGCATATGTTAAACGGTAAGAGACGTTTAGCATATGTCTGTCATCTGTTATCTAATCATGTTGCAGTATATGTCCGTAATTTGTTATTTATCCACGTGCACGTGAGGGAATGTGTTAACGTATCATAATCTCAAATCTTATATACTATAGTTGTAGGATCATTTTCTATTAGTTTAAGCTTTTAGGTATTATGTTGAGGGTATGATATTAACTAACGTAAGATCAGATGGTAACAAACATAAAATTGATGGTGGAATCGTATTTGGCAACTCCATTTACAGATATATATATATATATGTGTATACATATTTTTTAAATTATCTCAATTTACAGATTTATTCAAGCTAATTATATCTAAATTACCTTTTTTTAAAAAAAAATGGATGGACCATTAATGAGTTTGGAATTGCTTATGAAAACGCCACCAGTCTTTTTCAATCATCCATTAGAGTTTTTAATTAGAGTAAAATATCATTGTCGTTTAAAATATAAGAAAAGATTATAATTCACGTATTTAATTACTTTTGTTTGAGAGAAAGAGGTAGTGATAGTGATAGTAAATCACAGTTAACTCATATAGAGGTCATTAGTTCAACTCACTTAAGTCTTATTTATATGAGTATTTTCCCCACACATGTAGGTTGATCTCTCTTGTATATGGATTGTTTCCACTCATCTTCTGAGAGTTGATACCTAAATCTAGCATTAGAGTTAAATTGTAGCTGATTTCAATATCATTCTGGATTGATCTGAGTAGTCCAAAAAAAAAAAAAAAAAAGGTTTCATCGGAACAATCAACAATTTGACACTAGGCATGCTCAAATCGACATGAAACTCCTAACTTACGATTTCTTGCAACATTTGGAAAGTCCAAAAATGTAACAGGTTGATTAGTTAACACTCTTTTGTCTATTAATACTATAAAAATCCTTGTACGAGCAATACGAGAAGTACAGAAATACGAAGTCAGGACTACAAAATATACATCCAATAAACCAATTTTCCCGCTATGCTTGGTTTTCCAGAGCAAACGTTACGCTAAGTCCAGTTTTTTTCTTTTTTCTCTCTCCCTCTCTTTTTTTTTGTTTACCGATCAATTTTCTTTTGAAATATTTCGGTAAATTTGAGATTTTGGGAAAGGCACGAACTCTAGAATGTAAGTTTGAACGGCTAACACTAGATAAATCTCATATTATCAATACCAAGTAAATTGAGCATAAAAAATCACAAAATATACAATGCGTTTTAGATGATATAAATTTTGGAGAGAAAAAGTCAATACTAGAACAGATAAATTCAAGATCTAATAAAACTTAATCTTAGGATGACACTTGTGTTATAGTACTGTGTTTATATTAATTTGAACATGATATGCTTAATTTATTATGTGGGAATTCAAAATTTTAATCTATTAAATTTAATTTGTATTCATGAATTGTGTTAAAATTGAGTACATCTAGTTGTGATCTTGTGTTAATCTACACTCAACTTATTTAAATAATCAAATCATAACTTACAATCTTAGCGTATTATATCACTTGACGTTTATATCATGCTCACTTATAAGTTATGTTGAAAATTGTTTCCCGTCATTAACTCCAATAATTATATGTTCTTAATTTTATAAGTACAGATTATGATAGGATTGCAACAGCATTGTTTCTTTCTCAAGTTTGAGGTTTTAACAGAAGAGTAGAACATGTGTCTTTTTTTTTCACATAGAGAAAACAACCAACTTTTTCCCCTTACAATGAAAAGCTTAATGTTTATATTGATAATATAGATGCGTATAGTTAAGCAAGTTCATCCATGAAGCATACTGAAGGGTCTATATAGTACCGATTAACCACATTAAGGCCTACGTGTCTTTCTAATTACCTAAAAAGAAAAGGCTTTTAACAATCATTAACGTAATATGATGACTTTTATTTTTTTTTTTTAAAAAAAAAAATCGTATAATAACGTTTGTTATAATCATCAAACCAATTTAGTATAGAGCTTTTACATTTCCTTTTTTAGTATTTATCTTTCAACAATTTTTTTTGGAAGGTATTTCACCAAATTGGTTAAATTTTATAATACTAGTCAAGAATTCTATTTATTTATGGAAAAAATATATTAAAACTTATAAAAAAAATCTTTACAAATAAAAATTTGCTAAAAATTAAAAAAAAAAAAAAAAGAAAAATCACAAAATTTTAAATAACATTTTTTGAAAATAAGAATAATACTGTACCACCGACATTTTTTTAATTAAAAAAGTGTTTTTATATTTTCCAAAATTTTATATAATTGAAATTACTATTACTGTTAATCCCTTTTTTAAGATTAATTTAATAAATTATAATTTTTAAAATAATCACAAATAATTATAATATAAAAATAATATACTGTAACGTTTCGATTGATTAATTCTACTATTTACAAGACTTATTTTTTTGAAACATACTGTTCACAAGACTTACAAGAACGATATATATATATGTGTTTGACTGATTTTAGAAGGCCTATGATATAAAAAACAAAAGAGTCCTTGAAAGGCCAACGAAAAACAAAATGTGGCAACAGTAAAAATTCATAATTCTTCAAAGTTGGTCCCGAATTAAAGGCTTAATTAAGAGGAAGGTGTCAGTTTTAGGCAGAGAGTGGCTGAATTGGTAAGCCAACATGAATATGGAAATCTGTGACCTATCAACTGAAAGTCTGATTGTCTCAATAAATTAATTTATATAATTATTGTTATGATGGAAAAAATTTATGCTGATGCCTGATGTGATGTGATGGGTGCAGTAGCAAAATTGTTATGGTGATACCCTGTGTTTTGATCCGTTAGATTAGGGGACCACTTTTCTTTTTCTTTTGTTCCAGTATTTATGACTTTTGTTCTTAGCCAAACCCAGTTCCAAATTCATCGAGAATATCAAACAATGTGATCATTTTGGAGGTTTCCTTTCAATTCCAGTGGAGATCTCCTGTCTTGCTCTCACTTGTTTTTGTGGGCTCCTTTCAATTAATGTTATATTTTATTGTATTTTGTAAAAAAAAAAAAAATTAACAATTTAAAAGCAAGTTTTTAAAAATTTTAGTACTGTTTTCTTATTGGGTAAAAAAAATGGATCTAAAATTATAGTTTAATATTGTGTGAGGATGCTAATAATGCTAATATTAGTAAATAAAATAACAGGTGAGTCAAACCCAGTTACAGCAAACATAGAGTACACAAAGCAGGAGAAACAAAATAATTATACAGCAGGAAAAGAAAGAAATGGGGAGAGAGGTGCGTGGCAATGGGCCCCTGAAAGATGAGTGATGACTACGAAAGTGTGCCCACATTGAAATCAATGAATAAGGGAGGAGCCAGGAGGGGTTGATTTCTGGTGCAGAGTGTGGTTTGATTCTTTGCAGGAAATACAAATACAAATGCAAGTGCAAAGCCCCACCTACCACCACCTCCACCACCATATAACGTGTCTCTTTTTTCTCTGCTGCTGCTTGTGATTCGCTGCTCTGCTTCCTGTCTATCATCACAAAATTATAAAAATCTCCAAGCCACTTAGACTTATATCACCACCCACCTCTCCTTTCGTTACTGACATTTTCATTAATATAAATCTTTAGCCCTTCTTTTTGCTACTTCATATTTTCTTTTTTAAATATAAGTTTTGATTTTAATTTAGTGTCGGTATGTTGTATGATTCGAATAAATCACTTATTTTAAAAAATAATATGTTAAAAAAAGAAAAGAAAAGAAAAATGCATCTAATTTGAATGCTTTTATAAAACAAAATTTTAATACACTAATCTTGAAAATAATGAAGCGTTATTTCTATTATAGTTTTTTCAAAATTTTAATATAAGATCTCAAATCAAACTTGTATTATAAAATCAAGTTCATGACTTACAGGCTAATTAATTAAGCACCTTCCTTAGTGCTTAAACTAGAGTTCTTTGCTTTTTTCAAGATTTACCATTAACACATGTCTAATCATAGTATATTTACTAATAATTATAATAATATACAGTAATGCTTGAAAACAAAGTGTATGATGAGTTATGCCTCCACTCTCACCCCTTCTTTTTACTTTGGCATCAATGATATGTGGCTTGTCAATTGAAAGATACCCATTGTTTTGAATCTCGATCATCTTAATTATTGATTTTTTCGCTCTTCAATTCTATTGTTGCTTATCCAATTTGAAAACACACACAAAAGAGAAAAAAATAAAAATAAGAAAATGGGCGGCTATGTGCTGATCAAACTTGCAATTAAATAATGCAAACCTATAAGCCAACATAGACTAATTGTAGTAGAGTGATGATTGGTTTGATTTAGGTAATAATTCACTAAGTTGTCCACCCAAACAAATATACATACATCACTGATTCTCCATTTTCTCACTTGTTAGATGACACCATATCCATGGAGATAAGATATATGTTAATCTTGCATATTATATATTATATTAATTTAATAGCTTTAGTTGTTTGTAAACTTTAATATTAGCTAGCTAGCTTTGTAGCACCAATTCCATCCTAGTTTCCACTCTCCCAAAATAATATTGAAAAGATATTTCCCACATCAAACTAGGATTATTTATTTGAAGCCAAAGACCAAGTAACATTTAATGGGGTATGTCTTGCCGGAGCATAGAAAAATGTAAAAATAAAATAAGAATCAGGAAAAAAAAAAGGAACAAATATATATATATATATATGTATGTATGTAAATGGAAGTATTGATTGTTGCAAACTTGTGGGTTGTAATTAGGGATGGTTGGCAGTGCTTTTGGTGTGAGGAAAGCACGTGATACAGGTAGTGGGTATACTATTGAGGATGGTGCCATGAAAATAAAACAAAGTCCAAGAAATATTAAGTGGGAAAATTGAGTGGGGAGAAAGAAAAGGAAGGAAAGGCTTAGAAAATAGAAAGAAAATCTTGGGAGTTTGTGGGTCAAGCAAAATATATAGATGGGGAATGGTTGGATTAGGATTAAAGAAATGTCTTAAGTTGGTACTGTCTTCAGCCCTAGGAAATGCTCCTCATTTCATGACCCATCTTGGAAATGATGACTCACATTAGGGTACCATCTTTAATCCATAAAAAGCATAACAAAGCAGGATTAAATAATTATCAGTCTTAATTTATTACTATTATCCCTCTTGTATTACCTCAAATTGTTGAGTTAATCACATTATTTGGTTCTCTTTGAAGCTATAAACAATGAACAATTGATTACTAACTTTTAAAAGGAAAAGACATGTCACACTGTACCCTTAATTGAAGGCTCAGCCTCGTGTTTTGTTTAGACTTGTATTTAAAGTTGTGAGCTGCTCTGGTAATGTTGCGTTAATTTTGTATACACTATTTCAATTACTTAGGTTTGTTTAATTAATTACGTACTATACAGCTCAAAATATTGAGACATTTTTGTCTTACTTGTTGTGTAAATTAATTGTTGGAATAAAGTTTGTGAAAGCAAGAGATTTAGCCCAAAGGACAAGGAGATGTTGATTAATGAAGTTTCCACTCACTTTTACAGCTAATGTCTCTTTACAATATGCAAGGTTCCATTGCCCCAACCCCCAAGCACAAGTTCACTAGCTTCCACGGGACACACATACAAAAGAAGATTCAAAGACCCACCTTCAACATGTACACTTCATATTTCCATGCTTCAACAGTTGATCACAACCGTGTTGAATAGGCTGATTTTTTGTTTTAATTTGACTCCATATTTCTTATCATTCTTGGCTTGGATAATTTCAATGCCTTTCTCTTACGTTTGGTTCAAGTACTACGATTTGGATTTTTCCCTTAACAGTTTCTGCTATAAAATAATTCCTAGTAAGGTTTTTGATGAATTGGAAAAGGGTTTTAAGATTTAACCAAATTAAAGGATTTAGAGCAGGTTAAAATCTACATGACAGTTGATAAACTTAGTACTTTTGTGTACTTAGACCAATTGATTTAATAAAGATGTTAAGACTGATTTGATAACTTAGGGTATGATGTATGTATGTATATATATGTATACGTAGATATATCTGTGGTGATAAGTTATTAGGTGCAGTTATCATGTAGTGTTTGGATTAGGGTGAGATTTACCTAACCTAGGGTGCCAATGAAACTTGGGTGTGAGGTCAACCGCGTTGGCCTGCTAATCCGTCCACGCATGATTTTTCAAAAGATTGGTTCACATTATTCCACCAAATATTTATATTCATTTAACAGTCAACTCAATTAAAATTAAAAGAAATCTCGAAAGGCCCAGCTCACATGGCATATATTCAAGCAACTTTGTACACTAACTATGCAATCTTGTAGGAGCCTAAGAGGGGGTAGTAAAACAGGCAATTGGTTTGATTTTTTTTTTATTTTTTTTCTATATAATTTTTTTGAATAAAAAATTACATAAAAAGGACAAATATTACATTCATATATCCCATCAAAACACAGACATGGACACTAACACTAACATTAAATAAATGGAACAAAAATAAGAAAACAAGCATGAAAATGAAAGAGTGGTGTCTTGAGGGGGAGAAGAAAACAATGGAGAGTCATGAGTTGTTGTATGTGTGTTAGTGCGAGAGAGAGAGAATGCCGTGCAGGGCTGTATTACTAATGTGTGTCTTTGTAAGACGAGATAGATGGATGGATAGATGATTATAGAAAGATATGTTAAGAGAAATCAAAGAAAGAAGCCGACCCATTTCTTTCTTTCTTTGATATTGGTGGGACCAAATCTATAGACAATTTGCGTGATGCCATTCCAAGCACTCTCTTTCACATTTTTCTTCTCTAACCTTTCTCTCTTTTTTTGGTGGCTTTCTCGCTTTCTCTGTCACTCCTTCTTATTAATTAAAGAGGTTTTAAAACACTCTTCTTGGTTTTGGGGAAGATCACCTATACCAACTTAACTTTTTTCTTGTGTGTCCTTCACTTCATTATTTTGTGTTAGGCATATATGCTATGTTTCGTTATGGTAAATTTTCATACACATGTTGGTCATCAAAGATCTTTCTTGAATTATTGAATTTTGAACTTCGGAGGTACTCTAAAATGTTAATTAGAATGTAATTATCATATAAGTTGGTAAACCATAGAAGGTCTAAGTTTTATTTTTCCGTTAAATATAAGTTCATGTTTCTTTGTTTTTGTTAACTTACCTAAATTTTCCAAAATCAGTTTCCTTGCTATTGTATAATCAATAAATATGAACTCATTCTTGTTGAATAGCACCACCAATAATTACGCAATGCTTTTCCCATCAGTTTTTAAACTAACGAGTCTCAAATTTCAAGAAAAACATTAAATTTGCGTGACCACTAATTTAGTAGTAGTGGATTTTATTTCGATGCACATTTACTTGGCAATATTTGTAGTTTTTTTTTTTTAAATAAAAACATATAATTGTATTTTCTTCTCAATAAGTAATTATTTATTTTCATTAAATTTTATAAAAATAGATGAAAATTAGACAATTGTGACAATTTTAAAAATATTTCTAAGATTATAAACTAACTTAAATAATAATCTTATTTTCGATTAATATGGCATGCTGATGACAGCTACCATTTGAAGAAAAGAAAATCCGGATTTCTTAAGCTGTGATCAAAATGAGAATTCAACTTTTGCTTTTTCAAAAAATCCTAGAAGAATGCATGAAGCTTTGATTATAGTCAAAATTCAACCCTTAATTTGTTCAAATTCCAGACCATAATAGTACCCAAATTAGTATTAATTGGGAGAAAAGAAAACCTTTTAGAGCCACTCAAACGTATGAGGGTGGACAATTAACAGGCACATTTTATTGAGTCAACATTGCATTATCATAACTAAAACTGTTTTTTTTTTTAAAAAAGATTTATTTCTCTAATTTTTTGTCCCTAAATTAAAGGTTGCTATTGAACCTTATGTTAGTCATTTTGAAATAGTCATACCCAAAAAATTTTGACAAATCACCAACCTCCTTAGACAGAGAACTCAACCAATAACCATGCAATTAGGTCGGAAGTATTGTGATCTCTTCTTTATTTTCTAAGATAAGGAATACAGCAACAGGATACTTACCCGTTAACAGTTTGAATCTTCAACCCCAAGTAAATTTTAAATTCTCTTTTTACATAAAAAAATAATAATAATTTCAAGATTTATTTTATTTTATTTTATTTTTAAAATTAAAAACCATAGGAGTCGAAGGTTTACACGGAATCAATCACATAAATCGATATACCAAATAGATTTTATATGATCTTGAAATTCATCAAATCTTCTAACAACATTTATCAAAAATCTTTTCCTAAAAGGTTTTCACCAAACTTTTAATACAATGTATATATTATATCTCTAGACAATTTATTATTATACAATGAAATTGTTGTTGTGTGAAAAGAGAACAAGTAAAGACTAAAGAGTGTGTTTAAGAATAAGACTACAAAAGGTGAAACAATTAAAGTGAAGCAATTAAGCTGCATGAACAGAGAGATTTGTGGATGCATGGTTATATATAATAAAATGATAGTAGTTAAAGAAAGTGAAAAGTTGGGTTAAGAGTAATGTCAGGCTATTAAAATGGTGAGTGGGAGAACAACAACAATAACAACATCAGCAACAACAACAACACGGTAAGGAAAGGGTGGTGGGTTGGACAGTTCCTTAATGTGTTGTTGTTCAGCAACAACTATTATGTGATTTTCTGCATTATCATACAAAAAAGTCAGGGCGTGACACTTATCACATTATCACATGTTTGGTGTCCCATTTATTATTATTATTATTTTATATATATATTTTTTTAAAAAAAAAAAACCGTATATATCTGAAAATAAATTTAAAAAAAAAAAAAAAAAGGGGGGGTGGGGGTGGGTTTTACAAGAAGATGGAGGTGGGGGAGAGGGAAAGCTGGCGAGAGACGCATGGATCAGATGCAAAACAGTCCCAGCGGCAGCGGTAACGGCAGCAGAGAGACCTGCGCAACTTAACTTGTACATATAAATACAACTTGACATATACATCGCCCCCACATTGATTTTCTCTCTCTTATTTATTGTTATAAAATTACAAAAACGGAAAATGTTAAATTTAGTTTATAAAAAAATTATATAAAAAACGGAAGGTAAAAAGAAAGGTAGTAAAATAGTAATGAGTGTAGTTGATAACAAACAGGAGAGTCGTCCTGAAGAAAAGCCAACCCCACGCATAGATAGATAGAAGAGGAGAAGCAAAAGAAAGAAGGAGCAGAATAAGGTGTCTCTCTCTTGGACTGATTCGTTTCAATCGCATCTCTCTCTCTCTTTCTGTACTATATATCTATCTCTCTCTTCCCCATATGTATATAATATAACTAAGAGAGAGAGAGAAAGGAAGAGAACAAACAAGGGAAAGGAAAGGCAAGAAAGCAAAGCAAGGAAAAGTAGGTAAAAAAACAAAAATGAGAAGAAGGGCCATAGAATAGAATAGAATAGATAGATAGATAGATAGATAGAGGGTAATGTAATGTGGTGAATGGTGATGGTGGTGGTGGTGGTGGTGGTGTCTTCTTTCTCTCCATATGTCTCAATACTTTTCACATAATTCAATTCATTGATTCTCTCTTTTATTTTTTATTTTCCTACAAACTCTTCTCTCTCTAGAAGTTTTTTATTGAAGAGTCCGCCTAAGGCTTTGTTGTCGTTGTTGTCGTGGGCTTGCTTTCTTCTTGTGTCATGCTTGTTATGTGCTAGCGTTTATTGCTGCTCTCCTTTCACATTTGCTTCTTAATTATAATCAGCTCACCTCTTGCTAGTCTCATTATTCTTCATGGCTGTTCAAGCTCAATACCCATCAAATGTCCTCCTTCTAAACAGGTTTGCTCTTGTTCTCTCCTTCTCTGTCTCTGTCTCCCTCTCTGCATTCTCAAGTTCCAATCTTTTTTTATCTCAAAAGTCTTTGAATTGCAGAACCGGCCAAGAAGGGCATGATTACATGCTCCAACCACTGCCTGGTGGAGGAGGCTTTCTTGATCAATCCTACATGTTGTTCAACAATGGAGGTCAGTCTGTTTTCCAATATATATATAACCAAACTACCCATCTACACTGGTAAATTTAAAGAACCATGATTTCTCCATTGCAGGTAGTATTAACAATCACAACAATAATAACAACAACGACAATACACGCAAAAGAGGAAGAGAATTTACAGCTCCCAATACAACAACTACAATATCAGCAGCACCACCCAGCAATCCCTTCTCTATGCAAAACCAGACTCCTCAATTGATAAACCTCTCTCAGCTTCACAGCCATCATCAACCCAATGTCAATGTCGTCTCTACTGGGTTGCGCTTATCTTTTGGCGACCAACAACAACAATTACAACAGACTCATCATCAACAGCAACAACAACAACAGAGTATTATATGCCAGTCACCTTCTTTTCTATCTCTACTATCGGAAGATTTCGCTACTCAAATCAAACGTCAAAGAGACGAACTGGACCAATTCCTCCAAGCCCAGGTAGTTATTCAAGTGCTTTATATTGATCATTTTATTGGTTTTGGGATTGGAATACAATTTGATATTGAATTGGAAATACAGGGAGAGCAACTGCGGCGCACGTTAGCGGAGAAGAGGCAGAGGCACTATCGTGCGCTGCTGGGCGCAGCGGAGGAATCTCTGTCGCGGCGGTTGAGGGAGAAAGAAGCTGAGGTGGAGAAAGCCACGCGCAGGAACGCGGAGCTGGAGGCACGCGCCGCGCAGCTAAGCGTGGAGGCGCAGGTTTGGCAGGCAAAGGCGAGGGCGCAGGAAGCGACCGCTGCTTCGTTGCAGGCGCAGCTGCACCAAGCTATAATGAGCGGCGCGACGGCGGAGAGCAGGAGAGGAGAGGAGGGGCTAATGTGCGGCGGGGAGGCGGCGGAGGACGCTGAGTCGGCCTACGTGGACCAGGACAGGGTGGTTTCGGTTTCGGGTCCGGGTTGTAAAGGGTGCAGGAAACGGGTGGCATCGGTGGTACTGTTACCGTGTCGGCACCTTTGCGTTTGTACAGACTGTGACCGGGTAGTTCAGGCGTGCCCACTTTGTTTCAACGTGAGGGATACGAGTGTTGAAGTTTTTCTTTCTTAAAAGGTCCAAGCCCAACAGAATGGCCCAGCAAGGGCCCATTAGCAGGCCCAACTACATGTGACTTCTGCTAATAGAGACATGATCATCAAGTGAAAGAAAGAAGAAAATATGCGAATAAAATTCAAGCATAATAAGAAGAACTACATTTTTACTTGGTTTTTTTAGTTATTTTGGAGTCAGATATTCTGATGGACTATCCATCCGAGACTCAATTTTTTTTTTTTTTTTTTTTTTTTTGTTTTAAATTTGTTTTTGGCTCCCCCTCTTGGAGGTTAAAGTACCTAGAGGTAATGTACATGGCCACATGGGTAGTGGCATTTTTTTTTTTTTTCTGTTGAAAAAAATAAAAAATTCATATATAAATTCTTTTATTTGATAATTATTTTGCCTTATCTGGGTATTTTGGATTTTTGCATTTGGTTGATATTGACGTTATTAATGCTGTTGCTTTGATTGTTTATTTTGTTTAGACATTGGAAGAATGCACTTGCTAAAGGGTTTTCATGTCCCCTAAACTGCATAAGAGCCCGTCAATGTAAGATTAGCATAAGCATTGCGGTATATTTTCACCATTTTGTTTTTATAGAGAAATGAAGTAGTATATGTACATGCTAGATTTAGTTCTGATGAAACATATACACACAATTGGGGTACAACAATATTCTGTTATATTTTTTTCTACTTATTGAACAAGTTTACTATACATTTTGCATGTTTTTAAAAATTATTAGGTTGTTGATGATGGTGTCTGATAATTGTTATTGTTTAAAGATCCTAAGTTTTTATCTTAAGCAATGGTAAGGACAAAATGAATAAGTATAAATGTACCATCAAAGTTAGGGTTGAAACAATGGATTAGTAGTGCTGTAGAAGTGGTATTATGTAGTTGTAATCATGTGTCAGTTATGTTACAGGAGTTGTTCATTTTAGAGGAAAAGCATCATCATTTTCACTTTTAAGATATGTATCTTTAGTAAGTGATAGTTCTAGGTTCATCCAAGGTGCAATGGTACTGTTGAAAGCACCTTCCACCATTTCTGATTGATACTTTTAATTTTGTAAACAGGCTATTCGCACTAAGTAGCTTTCGGTATTCTGATTTGCACTTAGACATATGTTTTCTTTAGCTTGAAGAATTTAGAAAAGAAAAGGAGAGGTAACTATTCAAGGTGAAAACTTGAACTTGGTAGTATTCCCTTTTATTAGTTTTTTTCACATTGTCCAGTTTTATAAAGCATTCCATATTCTTAGACTTTAATTAATGGTAATAATGCATATTCAATAAGAATTTCTTGTTGATTGATGCTAAAACATGAATTAACCATGTGACAAAAAGGTAAAAAAACAAAGAATAAAGGAGAGATAGAGATGATTAATCAAACCATTAATGCTTTTAATTGCCTTTTATGTAGGTTCATGAGTGTCTGCAACACATTTAGTTATTATGGATGTTTGGTCAATTACAGTTCCTCTTATTCTCTATTAGAAGCAAATAGTCCATTTTTCCTTCAATATGTATCAGAAAAATAAGTTCTTTTAATTAAAAAAAAAAAAAGATCGATATTAATTCACAAAAACTGCAAGTAAATAAATTTCAGGGTCCCCTTATTTTTATGAACTTATCTAACTTTCTGTTAAAAACTGTTAAGCATGTGCTTCTTCTGATGTATATCATGTTTTCAAGAAGGGTTTCAAAGTGATTTTGATGCAAGGTTTTGAAGTCATTCCATGATCAGTTGGTCCCATAGAGATAAAGTTACAAATCCATATATATTGTCATTGGCCCCAGAGAGATGTGTAGTGACAATATATGTTTTTAGCCAATTTCATTGCAATGATATAGGCAAAACCACATGATTAAGATATGCTATATATATGCTTTCTTGGGCAGCTAAAAAGATTGTGGAATAAAAAATTAGTATAAGATGTGGAATATCAAAAACCAAATATTGATCAATAGTCGAATGATGGATCTTCTGCTTTATTATCACAACACATCTTTCTCCTATATAAAGATGCCCCTGTGATTGCTCGTTTCAAATACTATGTCTAGCTAATTGTTAACCTTTTACTTGTACTCTTTTTATTTTCTGCTTGGGCATGAAATTCTGAAAAAGAGTGTTCTTGGTCATGTTATTTTCTCTTGCATGCCGTCCAAAAAGTTAAGCATGTAGAAGAGTAACTTTCATGTAGTTCAATATTGGTAGATGGCATCTATTTTATTTTATTCTCATTTTTTTTTTCTTTTGTTTGACTGGTGTTAATAATAAATGGCAAGGAACATGCCTTGCTGCCAGGCACAGATTGGTCCATTCATGCTTTTTCTTTCTTTCTTTGCTTGAACTTTTATCTCTTTTATTGAAAAAAGTATATACATGAAAAGTAAGTAAAGGTATTCTGCTATCTGAATATGATTTTCATTTCATTTCAAAGCAAATTATAATATAAACAAGATTTGACATAAATGATCTTATAAATGCATGCATGATAATCCTGAAGCAAATTCCCAAAGATTTTGCCTTGTTTGAATATATATAATAATTGTTGAAGAATGAGATTGGATCTCAAGCATGCATGTCTCATACATTTAATTATGTAACCTTTAAAATATTTGTATACATAACTAGTGGATAAGCTGGAATCTTATTAAGATCACATGCCCATTACACCACATTGTCCAATGCAGCTACATGCATGCATGTATGTACTAGTATGGATTTCCCAAAATTATTGTAACTAAACACGTACTCAAGTTAACCCAGAATGGGAAAAGAGATAAAAGAAAAGGTCAACCCTTATTTGTATGGAAATTCACCACCTACAAGATTTGAACTAAAGTGGAAACTGTTAAATTCTTTGGTTGTGAATTATTGGGAACAATCTTGAATTTTCATGTACACAAAAACAAGCAAGATTCCTTGCAATATAGTAAGGATCATCATTCACTTAATCAAATACTTTTTATTACTCTTTTATTTATACCTTTCCCATGTGAATCAGAACCATACTTGAGAAGCAAATTTGTTTAAGTCTATAAGATTCTCTTCTCTAATTTAGTGGATGAGACTGAAGCTTTGTCCAGAAACTAGTAGAAGAAAGAAAATTAATGACAAGTCAGTTTGACTAGTATATGGAAATAAGCAATCTCTCTGTTTTTTTTTTTGGTTTTTCTTGGTTCACATAATCAATGTATGGAATATGACTGTAACATTTGGCTTCTCAAGAAGTTTTTCAAATCCAAATTTATTGAAGGTGTCTAAAGTTTGAACACAATTCCAATGTTTGACTTCAAAATTGGATGTAGTCAAGGACAAGTTTTACTTCACAGATGCATGTAAATGCATGAATTGGAAAAGATATTTTATAACTAAGATACAATTTATAGTTTATGCAACAATTTTGATAGTCTTATTAAAAACTAGCAAAAATAACTTATACATTTCTTCTTTTTAGATACTAAAATAATCATTAATTTTATATTGTTGTCAAAAAAAGAATTATATTTAACATAATAAGGCGAGCCCTTGCTTAAAGAAATAAAATAACCATGTGTAACTTGGATTGCTAGAAATGTAGATTATGGACCTTAATGTGAGCCAAGATTGTATAATAAGGTCCAAGTTACATGAATCATAAGGCTGTCAAAGGGGTGATAGGGCAGGACAAGATAATGCAAACAGAAGATGCCCACCACCACCCACATAGAGAAAAGACCTTGAAAATAAGTGTGTGTTTGTTACAAAAACTTGGCCTAGAGACTCATCCATATAAATTTTGCTATGGGACCAAGCCATTAGTGATGGCTCTGATAAGGACTTGATGTTAAAAGAATTACCATAATATATAGCAAGGGAAATGAAAACATCCATTGCCAGCTCTTGCTTTGATCTTACAATGGGAGAAGTGGAAGACAACACATATACTTGTCCATGTTTCATCTTGTTACCTCATGAAAAGTCTGACAGCTTTTATGGTGAAGTTGTTTTCACTAGACTGGGAATTGATGCATGCTATAAATGTTCACAAGTCATAAATCAAAGATAACAAAATGTTTTGTCTGTAAGTAATATGTTTATGTCTCAAATAACAAAAATTTCCAAAACACTTACCACAAGTCAAATAATGGGGTACCTTGCTTTTTCCTGCATTTATTTTCATGCCATCAATTAAAAATTTGAACTTCCTGTTCGATCAATGCAACTAAACGTGTGTCGTCTAAGCTTTTCAAGATCAAATACAGGTGTATTACCAATTAAAATCCAGTATTGTATTGAGGCAAGTAGCCAAAGATACTTGTTATGGGAAACCAAAAATAAAAAAGGCACTGTACAAAAGGGGCCCTTGATATGATGCACAATAGATGGCAGTTTGACAAAACAAAGACATGAAAGATCAGTCTGATGCACATTTTGGGCACTCTTTTATTGCTAACATGCATGGCTTTTCAGTACAGTTTTTGGCCTTTTCTTTTCTTCTGGTCTGTTAGGTGAGAAGCCATGCTTTTATTTTTTCCAATGTTATGATACTTGCCAACCAATTTTAATAATGCAATGCTTAGATGACATTTCATTCTTCTGGGATACTTACTTGTTGATGTGTATCTGCCTGTCAAAATGTAAATTCTGACAATCAACCTAACTTTACCCCCCGTAAGCAGAACATGCAAACTAGTGTAAATTTGTCAGACTCACTGGAAACATTGATCCGTGGCCAATATTTTTTATTTAATATAGACCACCAAACCAAACACAGCAATTTAGGGACTCATTTTTGGTGAGAATCTGTAAGGAAAATCCCCTAGTGTTTGTCTTGCACCGTGTAAGACATTTAATGGAGTTGGAGTCTTCTGGGTCAGTCTGGACATATTATCAACTGCCTTCAGGTCAGCTAATTAAAAATCTTGGTCAGCTTATTCGTACAAAATTCAACTACCAAATTGAAAATTCTACTGCCATCCAGTACCCTTTTTTTTTTTTTTTCTAAAGTATTCTTCTCTTCTTTGATTTTGACTGCCCAAATTATTAGGTTCTATAGGTTATAATTATTCGACAACCCTAACATGGTTAATCTGTTTATATTTTTCGAAGTTTTATATGTGCACATGTACATTAGAATTAGGATTCTAAATACTGGAATTATAATTTTTACGTCGATACTGATTTCAAACGTCCTATATATTAAAGGTTTTGTTGAAATGATATCTACCTTGAAGTATGACTAATAATATGAAAGAGCGACTATGAAGATTATTGATGGGTACGTGCCGTATGCTTTAAGAGGCCAACCCTCATTAACTTGGACTTGATGCAAATGTCTGGTTGGTACAAAATACAATGCCATTATAAGATTGGTCCCGCCTTGAAATTGAGACATATGTGATGGTACAGGTCGAGGAACTACAGTGGCATGGCCGAATATGTGCATTTATTACACAACTGAAAATCTATTCTTCTTACTGCAAAAAAAAAAAAAAATGTATTTCTTCTTCGAAGAATGGAGCTTAAGGCCCATTAGAAGCCGACTTCGATCAGCCGAAATTCAAGCAATCTTGGCCCAAAATTCTGTTGACCGGTTTCGCATTGCAAGGTGAACTCGGCCTTTTAAGAGAGAGAATGAGCCAGCATCGGTCAATTTGTAATCATAAGCAATGACGATAGTGTATAGCCCAAGGAAATTTAGTGGCACCATGAACATCGAGGCTATACACTCATTTCTTTGTCCATCGTTCAAACTAGTACACGCTCATGTACACAGGCAAAACTACGTAGATTGCGTTTGTATGAACCTATTGGATAAAATTGAATTGAGTTAAAAACTTTCATATATTTAGATAGGTTACATCGTAACCCACAATGTGATTATATAGCTACAGTTGGGATTAGTTGTAATCAATCCCGATATTTGTATCTAATGCAGGCACCAATACGATGCTCCACGCGCGCGCTAAATTTAATTAGTTCACACCATTTCTTCATGTATAACGCCGCCATCGTAATATGCAATGTAACGATATTGTCTACTAACATGATAATAATATCTTGAAATGCGACCTTATTCATAACATTGTTACTGTCAAATAAGAATTGGTCAGCTGTAGTGTATAACATATTTCTCTACTCTCACTTGTAGTAAATCAAGATTAGTGGTCACGTGTAAGGTAGGAAAAGCTAAGCAGTTAAGGCTATTAGTTTTGTATGTAAAAAGACTGAGCTGATGTACTACAAGCCATTCAAGAAATCAAAAGAAAAATAGAAATCATGATTTCAGAAAATTCTCTCAAATAGTTCTTCTTCTTTGTTAATTTTTACTCTCAAATTCAATCTTCATAAACATATAGTTCGAATTATCTATATCGTAATCTTCTAAGACGTGCTAGAAGTATACAATTTACTTATTTATTTCAAAAATAAAACATGTATACTAATATCAATTTCCACCCCACAATAGTAAAATGTTTCGAAAAAGAACTTCATTTTTATTACTATGTTTTTGAAAAATTTTACGTTTTTAAATGTGAATCGTTTATAACGTTTATAGTCCCTTACGTTTCAAAAACTCATCAAATTAGTCCATCTGACATGATCTTCAATGATTAATGTCAGTCAAAAATGATAAAAGACCGTTTTGTTCATAACTTCATATATACTTTTAATTGTTATTTTTATTTATTTATTTATTTAAAAAAATTCATCTGACATATGTCTTTGTATCACCAATTTGTGTTAAAAAACAAAAGTATCCCCTTATATATAACATTTGACTATTTGTTGACTGACAGTAGAGACTAATTTGATGAGTTTTCGAAATGTAATAAATAATAAACGCGATAAATGAATTTTCATTTAAAAACATAGAGACTAAAATGAAGTTCTTTCATGTTTTAATAAGATAATTGTTTATATGTTTTTTTTATTTTTTTGAGATTATAATTTATATATTTTTATAATAACATTTTGTCACACACATGTCCACGGTACCTTAAATCTTAAATTTCAAACCATTATTACGTTTACAGTTTTAAAAAAACAGAGTTTATATAAATAATAACGGATCCAATGAAGCGTTTCTCCTCACCTTTTATGTCCGCATAGTGCATGATTTCATTGTGAGTCTGACCAGAAATTTCTGACGAAAAAAACTAAGTTACCTAATAATAAATAATTTACTAACAATAAAGAAGATTCGAGGATTCTTACCTAACGATGTTTTTGGAACCCTCCCGTCAACTTCTTGTGTCCCTGATGTATGCGTTTTCCCGTAATTGTTGCTTTGTCAAACCTTCTTTGCAATCAAAACCCACTCAAACGAAGCCAAATGGTCGTTTCAAGATTTTATTTACATTAAAAAAACATTATTTATACTTTTTATAAATTCTATATAGACTAGTTTTTGAATATATTGTCCTACTCATACACTTTTACCTGTGTCAACAATATTTAATACGATTAAAAATGATAAAAAAATATTAATTTTTTTCATTTAAATATTGTCTAACATCGACCACGTCATCGTCAAAAATCGCAAGAAGAAAATAAATGAAAAAAGTTGCTTTGGCTTTCGGTGGACGAATTACAGAGGGTGGACGGTGGACGGGTGGAGTGAAAAATAATGCTGAGGAAAAGACAATCAAGATTAAAGAAGATTTCCACAATTATTTTTTTTTTTTTAATTTTTTGAAATAGATTTCCACGAAATTTAACCCAATTGACGATGCAACATTGCCACACGTCTCATCAACAATCCAATCAAAGGATTCAGAGGCTTCCCGAAACTTTTTTTTTTTTTAATTTTACACAAAAATAAGATGTCACCTTAAAATATGACTCAAAAATCTGCTTTTAAAAGATGAAAACAATTTATCAGACTTCTATCAGACAGTAATACAAAAGTTACTCGCATAAAATGGGAGTTTTTATGCTCCGATCCGTGATTTTGGTATTGAATACGAGTGAGGATGGCTACCGTCCATCATCCCATTTACAACGCTTCTAAAAACCAAATAGTTGAATTGATTAATGATAAAATAATCTAGCCAGATATTTGAATCAGCACAGATTTATTTAAACTTTGATAGATACATTCAAATCTGTCGATTTGATTTAGCGTGATTTGTTGGAGTTGTTTTCAATGTATTAAGTAGGAAATAATGCAAAGTCAATATGATGTGTTATTGATGGAAAGCATGTTATTTTCACTCTTAATAGGCAAGGATAAAAAATGTAAAAAAAAATTGGTGTAGTTATTAACTTTGACATTTCTAAGTTACTATTTTCGTCTCTTTCCCTAATTTAAATAAGTTACTATTTCCGTCTCTTTCCCTAATTTAAAAATTACACATATTTCATTAAAAAAAAAAAACCTAAAAAAAATTAATAAAAAAATATCGATAGCGGACCGTTTCTCGTTGAAGAAGCCAACTTCATCGGAGCAGCATCTGCTCCCACTCCTTACCCCAGAAAGGGGCAACACTTGCCCTAGGAGAGTAGAGAATTGCGAATCACGGCCCTTGTAGAGTCATAGTAGAGAATGCAATCTCTCTACCTATAAGAGTTACCTCTCTGAAAACGAACTAATCTTTATTTTTGTGACTCAATTCAAGATAGAGTGCATGTGTGGGGGAGATAAAAACCGTAGGGATGGGGTGTTAAAAACGCGGTGGTGATAAAGGAGTGGCCACCAAAGATGCAAAGAGGAGTTGGCCATGAAAAAATTATATTTTCACTTCCTTAATTTTATTATTCTTTATTATTTGAGGAAAGGAGATAATTATTAATAAGATTATATCTGTGATTATTTTAATTTTAATGTCTTAATAAACAATACGATTTTTTTTTAAAAAAAAAAAAAAAAAAGAATAAGAAATTGTTATGGTGTATGGAATTTAGACTTCTTAGTCTCTGCAGTTACTTTCATTAATAAGAACAATAATTCCTCACGACAAAGTTGACAATTTATATTTCCCGATTTTAGGCTATTAATAAGAAATCAAAACTTATCTTAGCCATGTGGTTTACTTAATATGCAAGGTCGTCCTCTTGTATATATTTTTTAGAGTAAAATATAATAATTTATTTTTGTATGAATGGCATATGTCAATACTTATATTACAAATTCAAGGATTCAAATAATATTTTCTCAAAACTCTAATTAAATGTAATCTTTTGAATGAAATACACTTTCATATAAGGACTCTCTCTTTTTTTTTTGGTTCGGGTTTTCTCTAATCACTTTCTCTTTTTTTTTTTTTTTTTTAAATAATCACTTTCTCTTTTATTCTTGAAACAATTACAAAAATAACACATTAAATTAATGACTTAACATTTATATTATTTAAAAAAAAAATGTAACAATTGAGTCATAAATCATATATAAAAATATCAAAATATTCTTACAATAAATGTAACAATTGAATCATTTTTTAAAAAAATATAGCATTCTAACCCATTTTATCAAGAATATTTATGTCAAAAAAATAAAGCTTAAGATTCAATTGTTAACTTTATTGAAATGTGATAAAATTTTTAATGTAATATTAAAAAATATCATATAATGGTATTTATCCTTTATTATTTGATTAACTTTTCAATCCATCGTGCCATTGCGGTGCATTATACAAACTTAACGGCAATAATTCTGTACAAACGAATGCTTTGGTAATTTTCACATGTGAAAGAAAGAAAACAAATGTTGCACATGCCCCAACTCTTCTCATCAACTTTAAAATTGTATGAAAAAACAACATCAAAAGAAGAGAAAAAATTGTTTTATATATAAGCTATGACTATAGATACGGTAGTTTCAAATATATATGTATATATATAGGTTTAGGTTTGGTGAGATTCCAATTGCTTTCACTTTTTGCTTTTCTCTGAACACGTGTCACTCTCAGTCTCAACTGTGTAGGAGCTTGGTTTATTTGAAGAATCAATTAATTAAAATAATGCTTTCACAGAAACTTGAAGGTAAAAAGAAAGCATTAACTTATACTACGTTCGTACAAAAGAAAGCCAACAATGATGATATAACGACAATAAAATACATGTGATGCCACCTTAAGGTGCTACAAAGTCTACAAAATAAAGAAAAGAATATTGTTAGACGTTAATTAAAATTCCAACTTTATATTTCAAAAAATAAAATTCCAACTTTATATTATATAATATAAAGTTGAATAAAACTAATAAAAAAAAGTGGAAAAGTTTCTTCAAAAAAAAAAAAAGTGGAAAAGAAAAAGAAAGAGAATCGAGAGAGGTTTCACGTTATACGACATGCCGGGACTGGAGAGACATACGTGGTATAAAAATAACGTACCACGTGTCGGTCTATGGCGGCTTTTAAAATGACTCATCTTTGCTATTTGGATTTTGGAGCCAGAGCGGGATCTACCATTTTGAGAGGTAACTCAGGTAAGTTTAACATTTACTTCAGATCGTACGTTGACACCGTGTCGGGAAACGTGCTTGCTTATATTCGTGACATATGGAGATTTTCCTGAATATCAAATTACTTTTTCAAAAATATTAATTTTTCTTGGCAACCTACAAAATTTTGTCTCCACTTTGTTTTTTAAAAATTGAAAAATTGAATTTTAAATATCAAAATGTGTTGTTATCAAATGATATAATCTTATGATTCGTCTTCTAGTGAATTAAAGCTCTCAAAAATCATTTTAAAAATATCAATAAATCAATAATTTTTTAAAATTAATAAAAGATTAATATAATAAAATAATTAGACCATTGTATAAAAATAATAGTTCAAGGTCACGTCATTTCAAGAAATTAATGATACAGTGGGTTTGCTAGTGGCTGCTGTGACAACCCAACCAACGGAGTTTAGTCCATGAATCAAATGTCTATAGTTCAATTTGAATACGAATCCTTAAAAATAAAAGGCAATTTTTTTCATATAATGTGAATACATTCTCCTTCTTTTAGGAGCTCAGTTTGGACCTTAAAGGCAAGGTTATTTTTTTCATGAGATATAGGTCTCTTCTCTCTATTTTATGAGTCTAATTCCAAATTAGATTTCAAAGATTTTGAATTTTTAATTAAGAGTGTCCGATAAATCACATGATATATATAATTTTTGTATAATAATTAAAAATAAAAATAAACGATGTAATAAAACTAATATGTCGATAAAATTTTATATTTGTATCCTTAAAATTTTAAATTAATTATAGTAAATTAAAAAAAATAATCATGTCAAAAATACTGTAACTGTACATGTAAAACCCTATATTTTGTTTTTTATGTTACTTTCATGAGGCTAGTCCAATCGTCAAACAATTATATAATTGTGTTCACAATAGACCTCACTATATTTCTATTAATTTCTTCCATAATTAAGCTACATGATGCTTGACGTTACACATCATAACAACAAGGTAAGTCACATATTCACATGGTAGCTAGTAGTAGGTTGCGCAATGTTCTTTTATTAAATTAATAAATACACAAATATCGTCTAGGACAATTTTGACATTATTAAATTAATAAATACACAAATATCGTCTCGGACAATTTGGACATTATTAAATTAATAAATACACAAATATCGTCTCGGACAATTTTGATATTTTCGTTTGCCCACTTGTGTGACAGCTTGAACCAGTAAATATAGTGGTCTGTCTCTATTCCATGGGCGGAGCGGGACCCTAATTAAAAAAGTCCTCACCATTTTTGCAATGTCCACATCAAAAGGTGGCTTTTAGGCACATCAAATTTTGTTATTGTCAAAAGCAAATATGACATCTTTATAATATATCTTAAAATCCACAATTTAAGAGCCCATCAAACAGATGATTATACCAACCGGTCTAATTAAGGGCCTTCAATCCAATGGTTATAAATTACAGGTACTTGCGTTAACATATATTAAAAAACAAAAGAATGTCAATAAATTACACACTTTTAGAATGCATGCATGCTCTTAAAGTTGTTTTAAGAAAACGACACACTTAATGACATCTTGATTAAAATATGGCGACTAAAGATTGTATTTCAAATCACAATTATATCATTAGAATCAAATCCCACTTCAAAAACCACCCTTTTTCCCGTATCTTTTTGAGCATAAAATAATCCCTCAATTACAAGTACTCAAAATCGTGCCATCTCGCACTAGCATAATTCACCCCATGTGAATGTGAGTGACCATTGAGCACCATTGATGTTTCCTTCAAATGTAAATTGGAAACAGCTAGTTAGAGCGTGACAAACTCAATAATTAATTTTTTATTTTATCATTGCAGGGAACCTATATTTTAGCAAGTAGTTATAAAATCGAAATATTTACTCGCATATGATGATTAGATATTTATAAAATATATATGATGAGAATTGAACTTTATAATCAAGTGAATGTAATGGCTAAAAATTTTTAGGCTCAAAATGAAAGCCTAAAGCTTGTTATGATATATTGATTCAGTATGTCGATCGTCCCAAGGTAACGACCCAATGTATGTTACGATAGGATAATCCAACAACTTGGTTAATCCAACTCAAATTAGGTTCATCTCTTTAACGAGAGTTAATAGTTTTTAATGAATTATAACGGACATTGTAATAATTCTATGTAACCGATATTATCATAAACTCTATAACTAACATTATCATAAATTCCGTAACTGAAATTGCATTTATTGTGTGATAAGTTTTCATGACATATTTTTCACCTAAAAATAGAGGTTTCATCAAAGGAAGAAACATCCCACCTCATTTGTTCATTTCTTGCAAGCCACCGAAGGTTTCTCATTTTTCTCTTCTGTGTTCTCATTTTTCTACTCTAAATTTAGAATTCCTTCGTGATTAGATTTAGTGTAATAGCGTAGGACGTGCATATCTAGGGAAGGTTTTGGCTAAGAAAGACTTAATATTTAAATCTGTCAATTGTAACCAATATCTCTTTCCTGAA
Source organism: Dimocarpus longan (assembly GCA_022984855.1). Taxonomy (NCBI): domain Eukaryota; kingdom Viridiplantae; phylum Streptophyta; class Magnoliopsida; order Sapindales; family Sapindaceae; genus Dimocarpus; species Dimocarpus longan. The sequence goes on from CM041024.1 coordinate 11,866,886, forward strand.
AACTTATCTGGTATACTATTTATTGTCTACTTACATTGTTCTATTATATGAGATTTTGCCTACTGACACTTAATATCTCAATATTCCTACTTCGTGTAGTCTTTAGGTCAAGATTCCGATAGCCTGTTGTCTTCCTTTTTCTCTGGCATACTTTCTCTAATATGACGATGTTTTACGATTATTTCATTCTCGTACATTACTATCATTGTATTAACTTACGCGTCGAAGTGTCTATGGTCGACAGTATCACGGTATCAAAATCATCTATGCTTTATTTGTTTGATTTATGTTGGACACAAGTTGTTAAGTTCCAGAAAAGTTAATCGATGAGATCTACTTAAAGTCAACATATTGTAGATCGCCCCACTATAGTGAATGAGTAAGTACACAACTGTTATAGGTGTTTTTCGGACTCCTCAAATGGGCTGGCAAAAGCCCATCAAGACAGTGGTCCAAGCCACAAAGACCAAGTATGAAGCCCTGTACATCAGATCGTGAGGTCGCTAGATCCCTATAATGGTTGACGAGGTCGAGCCCGTTAGAAGAGTACGAAGTCAAGATCGCTGACTCATCATAACGACGTTGAGATCGCTAGGTCGGTGCGAAGACAAGATCGCTACGTCGAAGATTCAGTTCGCTTTCTACCTCAGTTCGCCCAGTATCAGTGCAAAACAGTAAGATGGTGTATCTTACACGATAAGTAAGATTACTTCACCTAATGACAGCACAATTTCGGGAGATTTCACCGAACCGGCATGGGTTAGCATTCGGCCCACGTGTTGCCAGAGTTGACCTGGTAAGAGTTAGAGACATTAAATGCATTTCAGCAGCATTAATTACGATTGATCAATATATTTTTGTCTGTTTGTTCTCTTTGTAGCCTCATCTCTTATATAAATAGAGGAAGTCATTTATTGTAAAGGGATCCGGTTTTTGTGAGTGCTGTTATTCGGTCAAAATAGAGAGAGAGCGAAACACTTATAACAGAAACAGTGGACGTAGGCACTTCAAAAAAGGCTGAACCACTTTAAACATTGTCTTGTTCTTCTTCCTTCTTCTCTTCTCTTTTGTCATTATTGGGTTTGTTTGTTGCAGGTCTTCTTATCGATTGCGGCATTGGGCTCAAGAATCTGGTTGACTGATTTTCTACGTCAACAACAACTATTTGAATTAGTAACGAATTTGTAAAGTTCAAATAAGATTTACTGCTACTTTTTTTTTTTTTTGGTTATTTTCCACATAAAATACTATTAGATTGTTTAAATGATTTTTTTATCAATATTTTGATGTGGGTTATAAATAGCTAACTCTATAAAATTATGAGATTAAACTTACATAACGTGTGTTTTTTTTTTTTTTTTTAAACATTAGACAATGTCTTAATGCCGTTTATATATTATACTTTTAGATAAATGCTTTGAAAAATGTACCATATATATGTATATAACAATTCACATCTACATAGTCCTTTCTCAAAATTCTGCACCTAACAAAATGATATGTTTAAGTTTTACGGATGGGCAGAGAGGGACCATGTAGCCTGTAGGTGGGCTTGGTCTGATTTGAGCCTACAATTGCTCATCCAACTTGACTTACACATCTATTATTATTTTTTCAAAGAGACTTATTAATTTTTCATGGCTTGTTGCAAGAAAATTCCACCAATAAAATAATAATTTAAATAGAGACGGAAGGGATGGTACCTCTAGTCACCACTGATTAAAGGCCAAACCAATCAAGACTGGAGACTTGGCACACGCTCTAGGTGGTCCGTGACTTGCATTGTATACTTTTGACTCTTGACCCATAAATAATTTCTAACAATTTTATTTGTTAAACGAGTCACCGTAAAATACAGAAAATATAGTTCTAGAAGAATCAGATGGTAAATAAAGTTCGATTGAATCAGGACCATCCAAATGCAAAAGTTCTGGCGACAAAATACACCGGCACCGTACGTGTGTTCACCGAGGTGATCGAGTATGATTATAATAATAATCTTTTGTCAGTAACATGTTACGTGGCAGTAAAATAGAGAGATAGGCGCTGCGGTGGTGGCGATCACAACATCACACGTGTACGGACAACTTAGAATTGAATGGGCAGTGGCGGGCTGACCGTGGTTCACGTGCAAAGGCTGCGGTTGGGGACACAAAAACCTCGTAACATGGGCTTCTTCAAAAGTGACCATTTTTTATTTTTATTTTTTTATCCTCCTCCTCACTATAATTTCAATCTCCTTTTACTTTCAATATGATTCTATATATGAACTTATATGTTAGGAAATCCATTTTACCATCACATATATATTATCTTTCAAATTGACTTAAGACGAGTATGTACTCCACCGATATCATTAATTAATTTTAAATTTGACTATTTATTTTTATGCATAAAAGTTATTACTATAATAAAAAATAGTGTTATAAAATTAATCATTATTTATGTATTTTTATACTAAATTTTAAAAAAAAAATATTTTGATGATTACCAGCATAATCAAAAAATAAATAATTTCATTATAAAATGAAAAAAACTATTTCAATAATTTTTTTTAAACGGAACTATTTTGATAAATTTCTGAAAATATGTTTACTTATTCATTGTCTTTATCAATGAAGAAATTATGCAATTATAAATATTAAGAGGGGTATATTTATTTTGGATAATATAAAAATTAAAATGATTTTTTAAACAAATTGGAGAATTTATACGGTGAAATAAATAAAATAAAGAAATCAACTGATTTTTTTGTCAGTTAATATGGGAAAAAAGTTAGAGAAGGTAACATCACATTCAGGTGAAGAGGGCCCACGCGAATTGATGATGAAGGAAAGAAATGGGGGTGATGGGGGCCCATAATCGATAGTTGAGATGTGGGTCCCGGATAAGTGGGGAGAGAGGGAAAAGGACAAAAGAATGAAAGAAAAGCGAAAGAGATGGTGACGTCAAGAGTTGGAGTGAAGAACAAGGTGGTGGGGCCTTGTGGGGTCGTGTGACTAAAACAATGGGTTCTGCTTCTGGGAGGTTTTTGATTTTGTGTAGTACAAAGTATTGTTTCCTTTTTTTTTTGAGAAAAGTACAAAGTGTTGTTTGGTGCCGGGCAATGGTCGTCTTACTCGCATTTAAGGAGCGTGACTCCTTTAATTACGTTTATGATTTTCACGAACCACAAATTTTCTCTTCTTTTCTATTAATGAATTTAACTTGTCTATAATTTGTATACGAATACAATCATAACTTTAAATAAACAAATAATTTAATAATTTCATTTTTATGTTAACATCTATCAAGTTTGATATCTTTTAAAATCTATCAACTTTTGAGAAATACCTAACTAATAATAAAAAAAATGGGTACAAAATTTATATAATACATTTTATAAGATTTAAACACCTATTATAAAAATAGTTTGAAAGGTGTATAATTACATGATTAAAGAATAATGTTCAATAATTTAATTTAAATGAATTGTTATTATTTTTAAGAACACACTTTTTCAAATAAATTATAATATTAAATCAGAAATGGTGAAGAAATAAAATTTAATTATATTATTAGTTGGTTGTTGATATCTTTTTTTCCCAAAAATAGAGAAAAACTGTTGGAAGACAAAAGAACATATACGTGACTGAAAGGGCACTAGTGTCACTACCAACTGCATAATAATCTCCACTGTTAGCAATTGAGCGAAGTGAAAGTCTTTGGCTTGACCCCTGTGGCAACGGAAAGAGACTACGCCAAAATGGTCGTTTCCATCAGGCCAGTGTGGTCCTCACCTGTGGTGGAACTGGTCCATTACGTTAACGCGCATCAACCGAGCGTGGGGTCTCTGATGTCTCTCCTTTACATCAACGTTAGAGTGTGGAGAGTACGCATCATATGCAGTTTGGTCGCGAGTGGGGGCCCTATGTAAAATCTAGCGAAATAACATAATTCCCAATCTACCCTCGGCTTGGAAGATCTTCTTGCTTGGCTTGCTTGGCATACTCGTAAATACATTGAAGCTCGAGTGGCAAAAGCATTACGAAGCTAATACCTAAAATATTGGGTGTTAGAGATGCAGGTAACTTGAAGCCAATAGATTTGGTTGCACGAAACCTGCCTGTTGTTTACGTGTGGGGTTTTGCCATAAAAAACCTGCCATTCCCTCACCAGCCCATATTTAAAAACTGTCTCCTCCTCTTCTCTTGTTCTTCACACTCCGCCTCATTTCTCTCGAGCAAAAGATTGTTTTGTTCCACATAATACAACAATGGATTTTGTAGTGTCGAGAAGGCCTTGTTTTGTGGAAGAAGATGATGGGTTAGCTTCTCTTGCGGACATGGAAGCTGGGGTCTCAGGGAACCATCAGCAGAACAACTATGCTTTCTTTTCGAGGCCTCTCTCTTATGGAAGAAGAAACAGTTTGAGAAACCTGTCGTCTTTGTCATTATCGTCTGTTTGTTCTTCTCCTAGATCTGGTCCCAGGTTCTACGACGCAAGATTCGAAGAGCCTCAACCCCATTTCTTGGAATCTTGTTTTCTTTGCAAGAAACCTCTTGGCAATAACAGAGACATCTTCATGTACAGGTCAGTCAGGGTTCTTTGCCCCATTTGTTTTCCTTCATAAATTAGATTTTTTTTTTTCTTGTTGAAATATAGGAAGCGTTTCTCTTTTGATGATCATGTTGCCAGATCCCAAATTGAAACAATTTGATAAAACTAAATAATAGAAAGACATGAATTTCATGAAATGCAAGGCCTTGAACCGTTTCTATCGTGAAACCTTTTGTTTTGTAGATGGGGATCTGAGGAATCCTAATGAATTTCGATATTTATTATCTTTTCGTTTTCCTTTTTGTTAGAAGTACGTGTAAATAAAAAGAGATTTTAGGAAGAGTTAATTTCTGATAGGCATTTGAATATTGTTTTGCAGAGGAGACACTCCATTCTGCAGTGAAGATTGCAGACAAGAGCAAATAGAAATAGACGAAGCCAAAGAGAAGAACTGGAACCTCTCCTCTTCAATGAAGTCTTTGAGAAATAAAGACCAGAAGAAATCCCCATCTCCAACCAAAAACCAGGACTACTCTTTCCGTACAGGCACCGTTGCCGCTGCTTAGATATATATCTCCAACCCCATAAATAGTAATATGTTTCCATGAACAAAATCTTCAAAAAAAGAAAAAAAAGAAAATAGAAGAAAAAAGTTAAAAAAGACATGGAGGAGTCAGAGACAAGGGCCAGCGAGAGAGAGGGGAAGACGATACCCTCTCGAGGACTGTTTTTTTATGTTCCTTTTTCATAGTTTTAACCGTGAATCTGATGTCTGACGAGTGTGTATTTGCCTGAAGTACTACTTAGTGAGGTGGCTCTTTTTCTGTTTCTAGATTTTGTAGATTTTTTTTTGTTTGGCCGGGGGGTGGGTTTTCTGCAAAAGCTAATGCTGTAGTTATATATTCTGAGCTATGCTTATAACTTGTTTGTTCAGAAGGGAAAAGAAAGTGATAATGAATCGTGAATGATAGCGTAAAAATTTCACCTTGTGACAATTGTTCGGTTTCTCTTTTAATTTCCATTTTAGTGCAGTTTATGTTGGAGGGGTTTCGTTAGTTTAGGTATTGAATATACGTCAATCGCGGAGTGAGGAAATTTTTTTTCAGAGGATCCTATGTTGTGTTTTAATGTAACTTGCTTTTCTTGGAAACAGCTTTTTGCATCTTTTTAAGAAAAGACGAATAGGTGAATTTCCTAGTAAACTGAATGGAAGAGACGAAAATTGCCCTAGTGGGAAGTGCTTTTTGGGGTATAACGCTTTTGCCTCTTTTTGAAACTTCAGGAACTTGAAAGATACCCTGGTTCCCCGTTGAAAGGACAATTACTGTGTTCCTGTACTTCCGTGGTCATATCTCATTGTATCTGTTCATAATTTAATATTCTCTATGAGTCGTTATTGTTCTAATTTATCAACGGAACTAATTCTTTTGCTAGCTATTGAGAATTCGAACAAATAAATCAAAAAAATTATATATTTATTTTTAAATGTGAATTCGTATGTTGAAAGGATTGAATGAATAAATTTGACTTTCTAGATACCAAATTACATATAAAAAGAATCATTAAAAATTTTATACTTGTGGTATTTTTAAAGTACAATGGTCATTTTAATGTATTAGAAACCGATTCGCTCAAACGGCATGCCTCTCACATTTTTCCCTTGGAGAAATAAAATCAGTTCTGACTTGTGAATTGTGATAGGACAGTTTTAAATAAATAATATGCGGTTTATTCGATTGTATTTTTTTATATATTAATTTAACGAAATTGTTTTATGAAAAATTGAGATTCAGTTGATATTTGTAACATCATTGATAAATTATTGGTCTAGGTGGGGATTGTTCTAGTACAAATGTGCAATCAGGTTACCCAAAGTCAAATCCATTTCAGGTTTTTAGGTTAGTCCTCCTTCAGCTTCACCTAGAAATATGCTGTGCCGTATTGTTTTGGTTGGGTCAGCATTGTAGGTGGTTTGAACATAGCAGTTGCACTATGCCTTGGAATTGGGTGTATTTAAAAATGGAGATAGGCTTATTTTGTGAGACTCAGCTAGATGGTAACATCTAGTGAAAACGTAATTAAGGTCCAAGCCCGCCTTATCATTGGGTCGTGTTGTAACAATGGAGCGGGTGGAAGACAATTAGGCTCAGGTGGTGCAAGTGGACCGGGATTAATTAAGAAACTTTACTTTCGAAAAATTGTTACCCAATCACATGCCTTCCAAACTCAGGTGTTTGATGCGCATTTCATAATCATACTTTTATGCTCTTTGTGGAGGTTGATGTCTCCTAATTATAGAGATAGATATCTCAACTTTACAAATGCGGATTAATCTTAATAGAATCTAATGAATTTTTTACCCATTCGTTGCTAGCTTTAAAGAAAAATTGATTTATAAACTATGAACTAAAAAAAAAATAACTTTAATATAAGAATATATTTTTTAGAAGACTAACGTGTAAACTAGGAAATTTTGGATATAATTAAAGGTAGTATTGATATATACCCTAAGAACATTCGTCGACATGCACAAATTTGGGAGATGGACCAAAAATGACTTCTTTCATTTCTTCGTCATTTCCAATTTTATTTTTTCTACATTCATTATTTCATTTATTGGTTGTGTGCAAGTGTGCGCTGCTGTATAATTAATATCGTTAAAAATTTAATGAATACTATTTACAATTGAGGTTAGTGGCGGACTTAGAGCATTTCCAATGCAAGTATGAATTATGAAAAAATGGAGTACCACATAGGATAAATTGATAGAGTATTAAAATTAAGCTCTTCAATGCAAACTTCTACAACTACTATCAAGCTGACGTGGCAAAAAAAAAAAAAATAGAGGCTGTCAACTTCAATGTCTATTTCTAGAGAGCCTCCTTGACAGCCATGTCAGCAATAAATAATTGAAATTTCCATAAAATAATATTTTATGATAATTTACTTTAATGATATATTATTATTTGATTATTCATAATTGAAATAAATAGAATAGTATTGGAGAGTCTTTTTAGACTTGAATGTCTATCAATTCATATTTATGCCACATAGGATGTCCATTTTCTTAACATTAATGATATGTCCATTTTTTTTAAAAGACAATCCACATTTGCATTGGAGATGCTCTTAGACATTCATTTTAGAGGAGACACTTTATAATAAAGTAAAATAAAATAAAAATTAAAGATAAAAATAATTATAATTTGTATGAATTTTTTTACTTGTAAATTTTATCATGTAAAATAGTTTATGTAGAGGAAAAAAATAATTTACTGTATTTTTTTTTTTCATATTTTTTCATGGTTCAAACCTATATAAGATGTATTTTTTGGAAAAAAAAAATTATGTATTATGGTAGATGATTAAACCATTTACGGTGCATGTTTTTTGGAAAAGAAAATAAAGGAACAAATTATGTGTTATGATAGATTTTTTTTTTTAAAAAAAAATTATGTATTATGGTATGGAATTGAACCATGATGATACATAAAAAAGTCAAACCTTATGACATCAAAACCTTTTTATATTTGTTATCTAATTTATTTTAAAAATTATATATAAAATAAATTGTGCATTTTTGTACCTTTTTATATTTGTTATCTAATTTACTTTAAAAATTATATATAAAATAAATGGTGCATTTTTGTTGACAAAAAAGGGGAAAGAAGTTTTGTTGTGTGTTGGGGGTATTGAACCCAACGTCAAGTATTAAAGGGGGCGGGCCTCAGACCCACTACATCATCTTCGCGTTTACTTTAAATATTAATATAACATGGTGCTTGTTTTGTTAACAAAATATTGAGAAAAAGATTTATGTTGTGGTGGGGGATTGAACCCAGCACTCAGGGATTGAGAAAATACTCCTTAAATTATAAGTCAACAACGCTGTTTAGGGGAAATTATCTTTATTTACTTCAAATTATATATAATATATGTTATATATTTAAACATTTAACAACTTATATTATTAACTTAATCAATTTTCAAAAAAATTCAGGGGGGGCATGTGCCCCCTCTAACCCTAATGTAGGTCTGCCCTGATTGGGGTGGATTTTGGGGGTTAATAGTATTGCTGTTTGTTGAAAATACAGGTAAAATTTCATATAACTGGGCATTGCTTCGCATACATTTATATAGGCTCCAGCATTGTCAGCGAGTTAGTAATAGCAAGTAACAACGGTCTATAAATATTTTCGAAGTGTAAAACTTTCTGAAAATTATGAGAGGTTATAAGAGGGAAAAAATTTGTTAGTAGAGACATCTTATGGATTCCAACACATCCCAATATTGCAAATATATGTGTTATCAAAATTACTCTCTAACTAAAATGATTCAGGTACTTTCCATTCCCAGATCTAAAGAAAACTTAAATAGTCTTTTGTTAATAAAATTCTAGAGTGCCGGAGAGTTATTTCCAAAGCGAACATCTTAGACCTTACCTTATCAATATCAGAAAAAATCACTGAGAAAGTTGTGCCCGAGTCTAAAACCGCGCTCCTTTGTTGCTTAGCCATCTCCACTTAATACATCAAAATAGTGCTTTACACTTTTTTAGTGTATTTTTACGTTCCAACGTGAATACCATTTTTATTGTTTCAAGGCAAATTTTTGGTGTCAATAAACAGTACAACATCAAATTTGGTGTTGCAGTGTTTATTACACCAAATTTGATATTGATTTATAAATTAATTTAATTAAAAATATATTTAAATTATTATAAAAAAATATACCATTTAAAATATTTTTTTGAAATTTTAAAAATGAGTATAATATTGAATATATTTTAATATATTTTTAAATTTTAATGTACATTGATTATAAAATTATATATAGAATATTATTTGATGATGTTATTTATACTAATTTAATGTAAAACATATTAAAATATGAAAAAATTTGATATAAACATTAAAATGGTGAAATTTGGTGCTAATACAGTGGAGATTACGTTGCGCTCTTGCAGCGGGGGACGCAAACTGGAACGTGGAAGGCGTTAATTGATCATGATTTGTTGCTCGTGTCAGATTGCAGTCCTAGACAAGCACAGTTGACCGGTTGTGAGTTCGCTGTACTACTAAACACTAAAAATACCAAACGTCATATTTGTCCTATTACAGTGATGCCACGTCACCACCGCCACCGCCGTTGCATCGGATAATGGTTACTTTGCAATTTTGTCACCTTGTCAGCATGTATCCCCTGCAATCACCACTATTGTCCCTCCTCCCTGCATTGCAAATCAGAACTCGCCATCTCACAACTAATAAGGGTAGGCTTGGTTTTCAAGGCGAACATTTTAGACGAACAGATAAACATTAAAGTCGTGTCCACTGACTTCGTTTTCTCTTTAGACGATGAAAAATTATTATGACTTCTACTGTTATCAGCTTGTTATTTTTTAGTTTTATTTTCATGCACATCCAATTTAATTTATAAACATAAATTAAATTAAATATATTTTAAAAAAGAAACCGAACATTTTTCAAATCAATTATAAAAAATAATTATCAAATAAAATTAAACCCCACAGAAAATTGATGGAAGGAGTATCAATCTTGCAACATGAATGTATTTAAAATAAAAGCTCATAAAAGCTTGATAATATTTTAAAACATACAAAACTAAGTATGATAAAACTCATGATTAATTCCTGTAAACTTAAAAACTTTTAATTATCTTTTTTGGATAAAATTTTTAACTAATTTGAAATATATAATACAGAGTATGGTATTATTAATGGTTAATTTCTACCAACTTAAAAATATGTAACTATGTAAATTTGATGTTCATTTATCTTTTTTAAATTTAAAATAAATAATTTTTAAATAAAAATGAAATAATAAAAAAAATTAAAACCTTCAATTCAATATAATCTAACCCATGTGTTTAATATATATTCAAGAGCATATAACCCAGTATAACTTAAATTGACAATATTATTATAATATTTAACAATTTATGTTATTGAATTTTATATTTAAAATTGTTTACTAGTTAAATAGGAAATATAGTTTAGTACATTCTTAATTTGAAAATTTTCTAAATATTATATCGATTCAAATTCATTATAATGCAAAATATAGTTGCATTAAATTAAAAATGAAAAATAATCAGCTAATATTACAAAAAATAATGATATTGTAACCGCCTCAGTTCAGTGAGCTGGCAAACAACAGTTAACTGCTAGTTTAGAGATGGTCACAGCTAATCACTAGCTTGTTATTCCAAAAAAAAAACAAAAGAATTACTTGCTTGTTTGGCTACTGTATTCTTTCCTAATAAGCCTGTAGCGTGTTCGTGGGGAAAAGTTACGTTTCCTTCAACCGACGAATCTCTCTGTGCAAATTGAGTCCAAAAAATGCTCTCTGTCTCTCACACACAGCCAATACTTTCTCTTCTCTTTTCCTCGCTGTTCGATCTTGCTGGTTTCTTCTCTACTGTCTCCTCTGATCAGCCACGCAGTCTGTGATCACTGATTCGTCAATCGTCAAGATAGGTCATCCAAGATGTTGGAGGATCAGGTGGCCTATTTACTGCAGAAGTATTTGGGGAATTACGTGAGAGGTCTCAATAAAGAGGCTCTCAAGATCAGTGTCTGGCAAGGTATCTATCTCTTCTTCTCTGTTTACAGGTTCTTTGAAATCACTTGTTTAGTCTATTCTTGGTTGGAGACTTAATTTCTGCACGGTTGCTTTTTCTAGTCTGTGAGTGACTAAATGCAATGAACCGACAGATTGTAAAACTGATGCAGGGTTTTTCACTTCTGTTCTTTTAATATTTTAACTGGTATTGGGAATAGGTTAATTTTTATTGAATGGACACACTTTGTAGAATGTAGATTATTATAAAACATGTACGGGAGATAATCTAATCATAAGAGAGCTAAATATTGTATATTTGTTCAGTCAAAAGAGGAAAGATACCCTAATCTTGTAATTTTATATCCGAACCGAGGGTGGTCTTTTGTGGTGGTGGTATTCATCGCTCAGCCACTTGAATTTACTCTTTGTTTGGTGGGTAGAAATAGGAGGGGACTATGCTGGGGTTGGAAGAAAGTGATGCAAGGAAGGAAAGAGTAAGATGTAACTGCTAAATCCTATGGACTCACCTGACCTAGTTTTCATGCATGGTTGCATTTGACTGAGGAGAGACGGAAAGAGTTAGATACTGTAAGGAGATGGCATGACTATTAATTTCTACACTATCTTTGTGTAAAGAAGTTGCAATTGTGGAAATGTATAGAATTTCTATACCATTAGTGGTTTCTCTTCCTCTCTTTTATTATTGTATGCTAGATGGTTGTTAATCAGAACCTTTTGTTTCCCGCCCTTTTTCATCAGATTCAACCAAATGGGTAAGAGAATATCCTCTTCCATTGTTCTTTTTGTTGCCTTCACCTTTTTATGGTTGAACCTTTTCCTTTGGGACCCTAAGATACTATGAAGGCATTTTAATTACGATCAGATGTAATCGTTCCCTATACCAGTGATAACCAGGAAAGAGATCGGTTATGATTTGGGCATTGAATTCAAGGACATTTCTGATAAGACTAGAGCGGGGCCGTAATTTCTTTATATGCAAGTTCTACCTTAGTAGCTCTAAGATGGTTGAACTAACCCTAGCCATATTATGTCTTTTAAAACTATTATTGTATTGGAGGTTTAGTTATCATGCTTAATAGTTATACAAGACAATAACTGTGCGTAAATTCTAATCTTGTAGATTTTTTTTTTTTTTTTGGCCTCTCTATGTATTCTTGGTTATTTACTGTTTCTGTAAAATGTGAAACAGGAGATGTTGAGCTAACAAATATGCAGCTGAAGCCAGAGGCGCTCAATGCACTAAAGCTGCCTGTGAGAGTTAAAGCAGGATTTCTTGGATCAGTTAAACTTAAGGTTAGTGGGGCTTTTAGGTTTTAGTTTATTGAAAGCATAAATGACCCTGATGTATAATTGCAGCTTCATGTTTTATGAGATCAGTAACCTCTTCTATCCTCCCTAGCTCCATTTTTTTCAAGATGGTTGATTTGTGGTTTTCGGAGATATTTTCTTGGCTAAATTTAAATGGTTTGATATGATAAACATTTCTATACTGACCTTTTAAAATGAGTTAAAAATAAAATTTACTGAACATTATATTAAAAAAAAATCTATAGAAATTACTTCCCACTGATGCAAATAGCCGTTTGGATTTGATGTTGGGAATGCTGTTCCACCCTTTGTGTTGCAATACTTACTTTCATGTATGAATAAATTGCTTTAAAATTACTGTTCAAGGTTAGTTTAATTTGCATGCAATGAAAAGGGCAATGATGAATAGTTTGGTAAGATCATCAGGCCTGGAGAGAGCCTTATGTTGGTGTGGGGGTCAATCTAACTGGAACCATTTTTCTGCATCAGAAAAGATTTATTGTCATCCATCCTTGCAATTTCTATAATTTAATTGTGTATATTTATTTAGAATTTTTTTTGAGTCTTAGGCTATGTTTGGGATTGTTGTGGATGTTGAACTCACATAGTTTATTTTTATAGATTTTTACTAACTGTTGCTTGATTTCTTTTGTTTATTTTTATGGATTGTTGCGAAATGTTGCTTTATTTATTTATTTTTTTGGGGTAAGTGATAGTTAATAATTTAATCCATAGTTAATGAATAACTTAACACTTTTTAAATTGCCAAACCATACGAAAAGTGATTAAAAGCTACAATAATCCCAAAACCACTCTTAGACAATTTGTAGAAGTTGTTTTGGAAGTGGTTACATGCATGTGGCATAGTTAAAAGCTGTACTGTAAGATTAAATGCTGCTGACAAACTTAGCTAGTCTGAAGAGAACGGCTCCATTTGCACTTTTATATTTTTACAGTTATTCGAGTGCCTTTGCTTCCTAATTTATATGACAGATTTTGTGTTGAAAAGGTGCTTTTGGTTGACTTTTAACTAATGTGAATATTGTTTCCTCAAGATTTCTCTGATATTCATCGATTGCAGGTTCCATGGAGCAGGCTGGGCCAAGATCCAGTTCTGGTTTATTTGGATCGAATTTTTTTACTAGCTGAACCTGCAACTCAAGTTGAGGGTTTTAGTGAGGATGCTGTCCAAGAAGCTAAGAAAAGTCGAGTACGGGTAAGACAGGGTGAGCCATATGTATACTGTTGTTAAAAAAAGCACACCATATATTTGGAGATTGAAGTGATATTCTATTTGTGTTTCTCTTGGGTGATAGGAAATGGAAGTGAAACTATTGGAGAGAGCAGAACGAATAAAATCAGAAATGGTATGGTTAAGATCTTTCTTTCAGAGTTTTGGTCACAACAGCAATGTGACATTTCTGATCATAACACTTTGTCTTAATATTTATGTGAATAAACACAAATGTTATATTTTTGTACATGTTACAACTCTACTTTGTAGCTACACTATAGAACAGAAAAGGAAATAAATCTCCTAATTATAGTCATCCAATTTGTCTGCTAATCATAAGCACACGATCTGTCAATGATGAAGATTTTCTATAGTAACTTCCTCAATCACAAGACTTTCTACACTCCCCCTCAATTTGGATCATAGATGTTAATCAAATCCAACTTGCAAATGATGTCATCACATAGTTGCCAAGGAAGCCTTTTGGTGAAGATATCAGCAACCTGTTCCTTGGTAGGGACGTGTACCATGCAAACAGTTCCATTTTCAATTTTTTCCTTAATGAAATGTTTGTTTACTCCCACATGTTTAGTTCGATCATACTGAACTGGATTAAGAGAAATGTTGATAGTAGCCTTATTGTCACAATAAAGTTATTGGATAACTGACTATGACAAATAATTCTTCCAAGAGTTTTTTTAACCATAATCCTTCACACATTCCTCAGGCAACCACTTTGAATTCTGCTTCAGCATTGCTTCTAGCAACTACGTTCTACTTTTTATTTCTCCATGTTACCAAGTTCCCCCATATTGAGGTGCAATACCCGGTAGTTGATCTTCTATCTTCCACTGATTCTACCCAATCAACATTTGTGAACATTTTTATTTCTTTTATTTCACCTTTTCTGAAGAACAATCTTCTGCCAGGTGTCCCCTTCAGATATCTGAGAATCTTATAAACTGCTTCAAGGTGTTCTTCTTTAGGTGAATGCCTGTGTTGGCTCATGACACTCACTGCAAATGCAATGTCAGGTTTTGTATGTGAGAGATAAATTAGCTTACCAACCAGTTTCTGATATTTATCAGTTTTCACTGATTTCCCAACGACATCAATTTTCTTTCCTGCTTTAGTTGGAGTGTTAATTGGCTTACATCCTAACATTCCTGTTTTAGAAAGCAAGTCAAGGATGTATTTTCGTTGAGAAACACAAATACCTGTCTTTAACCTGACAATTTCTATTCCTAAGAAATACCTCATTTGGCCAAAATCCTTTATTTCAAATTCAGTTGTTAGGATTCTTTTTAGCCTATCCATCTCAGCTATGTCATCTCTTGTCAAGATTATGTCATCTACATACACAATTAGGATTGTCTTCAATCATTTTTCAGATTGTTTGATGAACATTGTGTGATCTGACTGCCTTTGACTGTATCCTTGACTTTTATGACCTTCGCGAGCCTGTTAAACCATGTTCTTAGTGATTGTTTAAGGATTTTCTGAGCTTACATACTAAATTTTCTTCTCTTTTTTTGCTGAACCTGGGTGTTAATGTCATAAATACCTCTTTTTCTAAATCACCATTTAGAAAAACATTCTTGATATCTAGTTGTTGGAGAGGCTAATCTATATTCGCTGCCAAAGACAATAGCACTCGGATTGTATTCATCTTCGCCATTGGTGTAAATGTTTTTGTGTAGTTAATGCCATAGGTTTGGGTAAATCTTTTTGCAACCAAGCGAGCCTTATACAGTTATATAGTTCCATCAGCTTTATATTTTATAGTAAAATTCCATTTGCAGCCTACTGGCTTCTTCCCTTTCGGTAACTCTATTACCACACAAGTATCATTTTTTTCTAAGGCTGTCATTTCATCCATGATTGCATTTCTCCATTTAGGAATCTATAATGCCTCATAAATATTTTTTGGGATCTCTGTACTGTCAAGGTTAGAAGTGAAAACACAAAATTTTATGGACAAAGAATTATAAGACATAAATTTTGAGATAGGATGTAGTGTGTACATGATCGAGGTTCTTTTGTGAGGGCAATAGGCAAATCAAGATTAGAAGGCTTATTTGTATTCGGAGCCATCACTGGTTCAGACTTTTTGGGTGCATCGAATGTGACATCTTCCTTTTCCATTGACTTTGGTCTTCTTGAGTAAACAATTATCTCCTTGTCATATTGTTCTCTTCCATCTCCCCCTGTTTTCAAGTTTTCATTTGTACATGACATATTAGACTTGGAGGGTGATTCAGTGTTTGGGATTGGAATTGATTCATGAAGTGGTTTAGTGTTTAGAGTTTACTCAGAGAGAGAGAAATCAAGATTAAGAAAGCAATCAAAGGACTGATCTTCACTCAATGTCTCCCCCTGAAGAGTAGATTTTCGAAAATAAGGTGTGTTTTCGAAGAAGGTAACATCAAGGCTAACAAATACTTTTTTATTTATAGGATCACATCACTTGTAGCCCTTTTGAGTAGATGAATAACCGAGAAAGACGCATTTAACCGCCTTAGCTTCTAATTTATTGCGATGATGAGAATGAACATGGACAAATGCAGTACAACCAAACACTTTTAAAGGTACATCAAAACTAAGACAATAGGTTCGAAAAAATTTTTGAAATCTCTGAATAGGTGTTTCAAATGAAAGTACATGATTGGGTAATTTATTTATAAGTAGATGTTAAGATGGCATCACCCCAGAATTGTTTAGGCATATGAGTGGAAAACATTAATGCACGAGCACCTTCAAGGAGATGTTGATTTTTGCGTTCGACAGTTCCATTTTGTTGAGGAGTGTCGATACATGAATTTTGATTGATTATCTCATGTTTTTAAAAGTAATTATCGAAAATGATATTGAAATATTCGATACCATTATCAGTTCGAAGAATTTGTATTGAAGTTTGAAATTGTGTTTGGATCATGGAATGAAAATTGATAAGCACAGAATTAACATCTACTTTTGTTTTTAATAAATATACCCAACAAACACGTGTATGATCATCAATAAACATGACAAACCATTTTGTATGAGTGCGATTAGGGTTACGAGATGGATCCCTCATAGATCACTGTGGATTAATGAGAATGGTTTTGATGGTTTGTATACAAATTTTGGAATGGAAATATGATGATGTTTTGCTAATTCACATATCTTACATTGGAAATCAAAATACTTTTTATTCAAGAACATAGCAGGAAACATTCTTTGCAAATATTGAAAATTGGGATGATTTAGTCTAAAATGCCATTACAAAATATCACTATCCTTAGAGGAAGATACGGAATTATAAACTACAGTTTGACATTGTTTACTTACATTAGCTTCTTCAAAGTAGTAGAGTCCATCACAATCTTTAGCAGTGTCAATCGTTATCCCCAATGATAGGTCCTAAAAAATACATAATGATGGGAAAAATTTAGCGGAACAGTTGGAGTATTTCATTAATTTGCTGACAGATAACCAATTGCATGATAAATTTGGAACATGAAGAACAAACTCTAAAATAATAGAATAAGAGAGTCGAATACTCATATTTCCTGCAATTGACGAAAGTGAGCCATCTGCAATTTTAACTTTAAGATTTCTAGCACAAGGTGAGTATGATAAGAAAAGTTATATGAACCAGTCATATGATCGGAGACATCAGAATCAATGATCCATGGAGTCTTAGATTGTAACTTGGTATTTAAAGCTTGTAAAGAATTACCTTGATGTGCTAATGATCTAGTTGGAATATTTGAATTAGATTGACCAGCGGTTTGGAGATTGGAGAACATCTTATAAAGTTGTTCTATTTGTTCAGGATTAAATCCCCCACTTGGGGTTGGGGCGGATTCCATTTGAGCATCAATTCCAGCTTGATATCCACAGTTCTGATTGCTCTATCTGGGCTTGTAATAAGCTGGTTTACCATACAACTCCCAACATTTTTTTATAATGTGGCTTAGTTTTTCATGGTGTTCACACCAAGGCCTACTTTTATTTTTGCCCACTCGGTAGGCCTTTGATTATCCTTCACTTGAGCCACTGGATTGAGCCTTTTGCATTGTTGACCCATTTTGCATTGTCGACGAGTCGAGCATTACCTTTCTCTGATTTTCTTCCCTTCTCACTTCAGAGAAGGTTTCATGAGTTGAGGGCAGAGGTCGGTGGCCCCAGATCCTCCCGCGAATGTCATCCAGTTCCTAGTTGAGATTGGCCAAAAATTCGAAGACTCGTTCTTCCTTGAGTTGCTTTCGGTAGCGAGCACTGTCATCGGTGCACTTCCATTCGTCGGTGTAACTTAAGTCGAGTTCTTGCCAAATCTCCGACATCTCCAAGTAATACTCAGTGACATCTCTCTCTCCTTGCTTCATCTGCTATAATCAGGTCTTGAGTTCAAAGATTTGCGATGAGTTTTCCATGTGCGAATAGGTTTCGCAAACGGCTTCCCAGACGTCCATCGCTGTCAGCAAGAAGAGATAAGTTTTGTTGATTGAAAGTTGCATGGAGTTCACAAGCCAAGCCGTTACCAAAGAATTTTCTGACTTCCATTTTTACAGAGTAGCAGCATTGGTTGAGGTTGGTTTAGGTGTCTCGCCGGTAAGGTACCCAAGTTTTCCTTTGCCATTAATTACTAGTTTGATCGATTGTGTCCATTCACGGTAGTTTTTTGCGTTGAGTTTGGCTAGTATGAGTTGAATAGACAAAGTATTGGTTCCATTTGAACCATTGGTAGAGATTTTTGATTTATTCTCTTAAATAGAGGGTCTTGTGCTGTGATCGCTAGAATCCGCCATTGATAGCTAGCACTTAGAAAAATCAGGCTCTCATACCATGTGAATAAACACAATTTTGTATATTATTCAATGTTATATTTTTGTACATGTTACAGCTCTAGTCTATAGCTACACTGTAGAACAATAAAAGGAAATAAATCTCCTAATTATAGTCATACAATTTGTCTCCTAATCATAGGCACACAATTTGTCAATGATGGAAATTTTCTATAATAACTTCCTCAATCATAGGATTTTCTACAATTTACTATGATAAGAGTATTCAGATCCTTGATTCTGATTGTAAAATCCCTTACTGTGGGATTGGTGACCTTGTATTGTGACTTATTATTAGTGAGACAGTGATTTAGTTGTTTACTAACTTAACTAATGGCATTTCTTTTGTTAAAGAAGGGAGAAAATAAATAATAAAACACCAAACTCTCGTTTTTAGCTTGTAAGTAAATTTATCAATGCTCATCTGTATATATGTTTTTTGCACACTACTGAGCTTAATTGTTAATGTCTCCTAGTCACCAGTTTTATTATTGTTAGAGAGTTTAATATTGTTGTAGGGAATCTCTTCTAATAGCTTAAAAGTTTAGGTTATAACAGTCACGTAAAATGGTAATTGCATGTTGGATCTACTTTTCAGGGTACCTGTATTGAGTTTGCCCACATGATTGAATTCTGTTTGTTAAATGTGTTTGTTCTAATATGAATTTGTGTGTTTTTGGGCTAGGACTACGAAGACAATCCCCTATTGGTCATGCTTGTTGTTTGGGCCTTTGCTTGATTGCTCAAGTTTTTTGATTTAACTGTTACATAAAAATTATGATTGTGTAATCCTTTACAGTTTTTTTTTTGAAAGAAATGTGATCCTTCTCAGTTAAAAAATTTATAATAACTGAATATTTGTGAGAACTGGAATATTTGGTTTGACCAATCTGTTTTGGATATTTTTATGTGGTATCATGGTATGTGCAACATTAATTAACTTGCTTTTTCTTTTTCAATATTTTGAAGAATAAATCGTGGTTGGGGTCCCTTATCAACACAATAATTGGAAACTTGAAGCTTTCAGTTTCAAATATCCACATCAGATATGAAGATCTTGAGAGGTAAAGAGATATAGAGATTTGATGTCTTAATCTTCAATTAATTTGTGTTCAGGACTCATGATTTCTTTCTTGTAGCAATACTGGGCACCCCTTTGCAGCTGGTGTAACTTTGGAGAAACTTTCAGCTGTGACGATTGATGATAGTGGGAAAGAGACTTTTGTTGCTGGGGGTGCACTAGACCGCATCCAGAAGGTTGCTACTTCCATACCATATACAAAAGTTTTCTCAGTAGAGTGCTTTAGGATACTTTTCATTGATTTAATATTTATTCAGTTTACAAAAGTTCTCGAAATGTTAGTAAACATAAATTTGTATGATTTTTAAAAATCATTATGCATGACTTTAGAAAACATATCTTTCTGATGTTTACTTGGCTGGTGGTGCTGTTTCATTTATATTGGAGCTTTCTGTTATTTAAATCATCTACTATATCAGGAAGGCAAAAATGTTCCTAGTAAATTCAAACTTCTATTATGATGTTATTTAGGATTAAAATTTCACTGGTTTATCTTTTCCCTTTTCGAGGAGTGATGTGTAGAAATGTTGTCGGTTATCAATTGCTCCATTGTCAATAGCATCAAGATTAGGTAAACTTCTTGCAGATGTGGGGTTGAATTGAGTGTTTCAAATATCATTTCTGACTTCTTTTATTGAAAATATTTGTGCCTTCGGGGGTAAAAGAAATGCGAAGGTTCTATGGAATTGCAGTGTTTGTAGTTTTTTGCTGATGATATATTTGATGGTAATGGAAAATTTTTGAAGATGTCAGAGAGAAGGATTGTGGTTCTTTGGGACAAAGCTCACTTTTTTGTGTCTTAATGGGTTTGGGATTCCAATGAATTTATAAATATAACACTTTATTTCATTAAACATGATAGGGAGGCTGTTGGATAAGCTTGTCTTGTCAGAATACTCTGTAACGTGTTGTATACTTTATTCTTATCCCATGGTGGTTCACCCTTTTGTTCTCACTGTTGATATTAACAAATTTTACCTATTTCTGATTTAGAAAAAAATAATGAAAATTCTCTTTTAAAATTAGCTGAGAAAAATCTCTGTTTAATTGAAGAGAAGGAGCTTTCTCTATCAGTGTGGTATGGGTGGACGCTGGATTAATTTCATTATTCTTTTCCTTATTCTCATTAATGAAATTCCATCAAAAATAAATTGAAGTTCCATGTTCAGGTGTACGTTTTTGACATTATTGTCTTTGGATGTTAATCTATTTCCCTTGTTTCACAGTCTGTGGTACTTGATCGACTTGCCCTTTATCTAGATTCTGATATAACCCCATGGAATATAGACAAGCCATGGGAAGATTTGCTTCCTTCTGAATGGGTTCAGGTAGTACTGTCCACCTGTTCTTTCATAAGATAGGAAAAAAATTAATATTTCTTATAGTTTGATTATCTAAGTTATAGTTTTTTATTTCCTTCTCTTTCCGAATCATCCTTGTTCTGGATTTCTCTGAGCTTCAGGTTTTCAGATTTGGTACAAAGGATGGTAAACCAGCTGATTGTCTTCTAAAATCACATACTTACATTCTGCAACCGGTGACTGGTAATGCAAATTACTCGAAATTCCAGTCAAATGGATCTATCAATAGTGATCAGCCTCTACAGAAAGCAGCAGTGAACTTGGATGATGTGACACTTTGTTTATCAAGGGTATCTTCTAATATTTTCATCATGTTATTTGTGAATCTGAGAGTGGTAGGTTTCCAATGATCTGAATAGGTTAAGTATCATTGTGATTGCAGAATGGGTACAGGGATATTCTGAAATTAGCTGATAATTTTGCTGCCTTTAATCAACGTTTGAAATATGCCCATTATCGTCCGCTAGTCTCGGTGAAATCTGATCCAAGGTCTTGGTGGAAGTATGCATACAAAGCTGTTTCAGACCAGATGAAGAAGGCAAGGTAAAAGTAGTTAATTTTCTTTTGTTGTCTTCTCCACATAATTTTGTTCCGGCTTGCTGAAACCCTAGTCATAAACCTTAACTTGTAAACTTCTAATAAGTTGGATTTTCATATGAAGCAGAGTGGCTAGAACTTAAAATGTTCTTTTTTGACAGTGGAAGTGCTATTCAAATTTGTATTATCTTCTGATTAGTGATAGAATTTATAAATACCCAGCAGGCAATTTTCAAAATCCAGGGTGGTTAGCAAGGAAGATATGAACTTGGTTTTAACAATTTTGACTGCATACAGGATATGGCTTGTGTAATACACTGATAGCAAAAAACCTTGAAACTCAGTATTAACCTTTTCTTTATTTTTTATTTTTCTTGGGTCATTGGAAACTTCAAATCTAGAAATTAAACGGATTCACTTTTCAGGAGATCAATTTAAATTTTCGGTTGTTTGGAAATTTTAGGTTGTTGGCTTCATGTTTCTTTCCCATTCTTTGTTTCCTTAGTTCATCTTAATGAGCAACCACTCATCCTTGCTAGAATATTTTTCTGAAGCAATTGTAAGTCTGGACTCTGGACTTAACACTTTCCAATGGGAATAAGCTTTGTGTGCGTTCCAAATGTACAAAGGTGATCACCATTTTTTTTGAGATAGATCACCATATTTTTTCTGATAAGAAACAGAATGATGGTCATTGTTGTTGAATTTTTTTACCCAACATCTGTAGGTTTCTTATAAATTATCTAAATTGTCTCTTTTTGTGGCTTTCCTTGTTAGTGTCTCTTTCTTTCTTGTGTGAAGCAAAATGTCTCTTGGGTTTTTCATCAACTGTTATATATTGACAATTTTCAGATCAGCAGTCACCCTTTTGTGTTTGGCCTTTGGGGTGGTGTGGGTGGGTTAGAAGCTTGGGCAATTGGAGTATTTTTATTATTCTACTGGAATTATAGTTGGTTTTGTAAATGGAATAATTGTTTTTACTTCATTTGCTAAGAATGAAATTACCTTGTGGCAGTGGGAGATTGTCATGGGAGCAGGTTTTGAGGTATGCCAGCTTGCGCAAAAGATATATTTCTCTCTATGCCTCATTGCTTAAGTCTGACATGAGTCGGGTAGTAGTTGATGACAATGAGGAGATTGAGGAACTTGATCGTGGACTTGATATTGAACTCATATTGCAGTGGAGGTATAGTTTCTTATGCACCGTTTGTAATTATTAATCATCGAATTCTAAATTAATGTCTTTATTTTTCTTTGATCATTCATTCTATACAAATCTGAACACATGAAAATTAAGTGTTGACATTGTGGATTGAGATTTTTATGAGAACATACATTGAATATGTTGCAACCCACTGTGTGAACTAGAAGCCCTTCATGGTAATTTATCTACTGATGGACTTACTGTTGCAGTATGTAGTGATATTGTGTATTAGTTTTAAGATTTCTGTTGTTGCTTCCATATCAAACAAGTTTATGTTTCCCTTTTTCCTATTGAATTGCTTTGGAAAATGACTGGCTATGCGATTGTGGTTTGAACTTTTCTTTTTTAGTAATATATCGTGTTGCAAGAGCAAGGAATGCAGTGCGCATCTGTACATGCGTGAATGCTTGTCTGGACACTTTCTGGATGGTTTCTTTCGATACCATTTATCGTCCATACTCACATTCCATTGTTCATATTTGTGTGCGTGCATGCATTTATTTTTGCTGACTTTTATCTTCTTAATATTGCTATAATTTATGGTTTCCTAATTTACCCCCTTTTTTTTGTTTGGAACTACTTTACTGCAATCTAATGTTCTGCAGGATGTTGGCTCACAAGTTTGTTGAACGGTCAATAGAATCAGACAATCACTTGAAGAAACAGAAAACTAAGAAATCTTGGTGGTCGTTAGGATGGTGAGCAGACTTATATTGAAAAGGACCACATTTTAATTGTTTGTACATGGTGAAGTTATAAAGTTCATATGATTGCCTATTTTATTTCTTCCTCCAGGAATAAACAATCCTTTAAAGATGAAGGGGAACCATTTCATTTCAGCGAGGAAGACTGGGAACAATTAAATAACCTCATAGGATATAAGGAAGGTGATGATGAGCAGTCACTGATGGTTAATGAGAAGTTGGACACTCTTCATACTTCTATGGAGATTCACATGAAACATAATGCTTCAAGGCTTCTTGATGAGAGACTGGAATGCCTTGCTGAGTTATCCTGTGAAGGTCTGGCATGCTCTGTTAAGCTTTACCCAGAGACAAAGGTTTTTGATGTGAAATTAGGATCATATCAGTTATCATCCCCAAATGGTCTTCTTGCTAAGGTTTGTTGTATGTTTGCTTTATATCTTTAAAGGACTTCATTAAATTTTGTAAGAATCTTGTAGCAGCCTGAAACTTTCCTCATCCATGCAGAGTGCTACGGCAGTTGATTCTTTAGTTGGAGTCTTCTGCTACAAGCCTTTTGATGTAAAAGTGGACTGGAGTCTGGTTGCTAAAGCTTCTTCCTGTTACATGACTGTAAGCTTATTTTCTCTTATAATATTGTTACTACTATAATCTCTCAGTTTATGTTTATGGCTGTTAGCTTATTATATGTCTTTGGCCAGTATCTAAAGGATTCCATTGATGAAATGATCAAGTTTTTTGAGAGCAATACTGCTGTCAGTCAGACCATAGCTTTGGAAACAGCGGCTGCTATGCAGGTTTTTCCCTGCTTATTATTCTTTCCATTTTATATAGCCAGCTGCATGTGCCAGCATTTTGCCTCAAATGAGTGTATAGACCTTGTGTTATCCTTTCATTAGAGATCATGATATGAATTTTTGAATTTGGTAGAAATAATTGTGTACTTCAGTAATTTCTGTTGCACATATGGAGAAAAATATGCTTTTTATCAAATTAAATAGTATATTTACTCTTTTTTGGACCTCATTAGTATAGTTGGGGATTCACCCTACATTAGGACATCTCGAAGTATTCAGAAATGAAGATTCATTTGCATAGCTGTCAATCATATACAAGTTTTTATTCTCTTAAGTATATTATTTACCATACAATACTTAAACTGTAAGACATGTCTTTACAATCCTCCACTGGAACAATAGAAGCAAGTGGATTTCTCCTTGTACTTTGGGAGCATAATGGTTAATTAATTTTCCTCTTAAGTCTTAGGCAAGAAATGGATCTCTCCGGCTCTTACCATTGCTCATTCATAATGCATTGCATGTTCAACTTGAATTTATTGCTCTTTCTGAAGGGTTGAGGCTATTCCATTTCAGTGGTACCGGCTAGCATGCTTCAATTTTAGATTGGTTTACTAATCGTTTCTTTAATTGCTAACCAGATGACACTTGATGAAGTCAAGCGCACTGCTCAGCAACAAGTGAACAGAGCTTTGAAGGATCATGCCAGGTTTATTAGTTTAATTTTGAAGTTGTGGTGTAATCGTTATGATTTCAGTTGGTGATGTTTTATATAAGTGGTTGGTGGTTACAGACCTCATGATCATGGTTGTATATTTGGATGATCTCCTACTTTGCTTGATTATCAGATAATTTATTTTGACCTCAAATACCTGGTCTAATTGCCATTAAAACTCAGTTTTTTATGAATGTTGGTAGGCTTTGATAATTTGAACATTAAAAGATGCTAGGGCTAGATAGAATCCGAGCTTTGTGTCAATTCAGAATGTTTATCAGTGCATATTGTTTAATTAATTCTCTTTGTGCTTCAGTTCTTTTCATGTGCAATGGATTGGTTATGTATGTATTCTATCTCGCAGTCTTGATGCCAGCTAACCAACAGAAATGGCTTATGTGTGTTCATTTATGTTCAATGGATGTTTGAGATGCACTAAGGTGGTTATATAATTACAACCGTCACTTTTGATCAAAATATATGTGATGGTAGGTTTCTGCTTGAGTTGGACATTGCTGCTCCCAAGATTACCATTCCAACTAAATTTTGTCCAGATGACACCCATTCAACAAAACTTATGCTTGACTTGGGAAATTTGGTTATCCATTCTCAGGTTAATGCACAAACTTGATTTTAAGACTCACATTTCAAATATTTATTGGAAATTTATCTAGAGGTTGTCAAATGTGTACAGGATGATTATGATCGGAGATCATCTAAGGAGCTAGATATGTATTTGCAATTTGATTTGGTTTTGAGTGACGTATCTGCTTTTCTGATTGATGGTGACTATCAATGGAACCAGACCTTAGATGGGTCTACTGAAACAGGCTTAAGGACTGGTGGTAGTTTTTTACCTGTTATTGAAAAGTGCGGGGTAATTTTAAAGCTTCAACAGGTAGTATTCTCATATTACCAAAATTGGCATATAATTTTATGTGTAGATTTCTTTGGTTACATGTCAAGCTGTGAAGTTAACTCTCATCAAATTGTGTACAGATTCGGTTAGAGAACCCATCTTACCCCTCCATGAGACTTGCTTTAAGGCTGCCATCACTAGGGTTTCACTTTTCCCCTGCTCGGTATCATCGGTTGATGCAAATAGTAAAAATCTTTCAGGAGGATGATAGTGAGAATTCAAATCTCCTTCACCCTTGGGACCATGCTGATTTTGAGGGTTGGTTGTCTCTACTAAATTGGAAGGTTTAAATCTCTTCTTCTTCTTCTTCTTCTTCTTTTATTTTTAATTTTTAATTTTTAATTTTTAATTTTTAATTTCAATGTGATAGGGCGTGGGAAATAGGGAAGCTGTATGGCAGCGGCGATACTTCTGCTTAGTTGGGCCTTTCCTTTATGTACTAGAAGGCCCTGGTGCTAAATCCTATAAACAATATCTCAGGTTCAGACATTTGCTTTTTCAAATTGGTTTGTGATTTAATAAAATCTTTGTTTCCTATCCCAAAAAAAAAAAAAAATGTTGGTTTGTGATTGGCCTGAAATAAGTAGAGATGTATTTCAAAATCGATTCACAAAGCTTAAAGTTTTTGCGACAATGGAGGGAAAATATCTTTGAAAGGCTGAAAAACATGTTAGTGAATTATACTAATTGCTTTTTGAACGATTAAGTGTACATTAATGTAGTAGAAAAATCTCATTAACCTCTTTTAAGGTTTGCCTGAATTACTGGTAGGCTTTATTGGTTTTGAAATTCATTAGAAACCTTTAGAAATTGTGGAGATTCTCTGTAAAAATTGTCAAAAAGCTCCTTTAACAGAAACATGCCCTACAAGGGAGATTTCTATACTTTGCAAATTACGTGGGTCTACCTCTAGGAGATGAAATAAAATGACCCTTTTATATTGTTGGTAACGAAGATTTTTCATTTTTTTTAAGAAAAACTTTTGCTGGGTATTCATGTGAATCATATTTGTTTTCTTGTTCATTGGTTGATTTGGTTGTTTCTAAGTACTTTAGATTTGTAAAATCATAGAGAACAGAAAAAAAGGATGAAACTTTGCCAAAATGATACTTGTAATAAACCTGTGGGAGGATGAAAGCAAGAAAGTGCGTGCGGTCAGATGACGATGTCAGAACTTAATAATATTGTTTGAGCCTTTACTAAACAACCAAATTTCTGGAATTAATGGTTTTCGAACATGATAGTAGAGTTACATTTGTCAAGGGATCTTGAGTCCGAGTCTTGCCGTGTGATTTTTTTTTTTTTCTTTTAACTGATACATTAATTCGGGGTTTGGGGCCGGAGGGACAAGATTCAAATTCACGACCTCAAGGTGTAAGTACAAAGGGCATATCAGTGGGCCAGCCTCACTTGTCTTGCCATGTATTATATTTTCATTCACTTATGAATTTGTTGCGCATTCGACTTTCTATCCTTATTTTGGACTTGTTCTCGTAACAAACTTATTGGTCTTGCACCTAAGCAACTATGTAAGAACTCCATACTCTTTTCAAGAATCTTTCCTACTAGGTTAAATTTTTTGGTGCAGTAATTTGGTTACCTAACAGAGGATATCAAGCAAATTTAGATGGTTATTGATATTATAACACCAAATTGCAATTGAACCTTGTTACTAAATGAATAATGACTTGTAACTCTGGGGTCTGATCAGTTATATTTACTATCTTGTAGCTTGCGCGGGAAACATGTATATCAAGTCCCGCCACGGTTGGTTGGTGATGTGGACTATGTATTAGCTGTTTGTGATGCTGCACGATCCAATAACAAGGTTTGGTTATCTTTCTATCTGATTTGAAGTGTCAAAGGATTTTTTCAAATTGTGGGTTCTGTGACTATCACTTTGTTTGTGTTTTATTGTAATTAGGTCGTGGAAGATGTAAGTGCACTAATATTACGATGTGATTCTGATGATTCAAGAAAAACTTGGAAAAGCCGGTTGCAAGGGGCTATATATAATGCTTCGGTAACTTCTTTGTTGAGCTTAGTTGTGATCTTTTAAATTTTAATTATGTTTGGGTAATTTTCTGTTCATTGTTGTAGGCTATGTTAATGTGTTGAGGGCAGTAGACAAGTCAAATATGAAATTGTCTAATCTATGCACTTGCTCTGCATGGTGGTTGTCACTTAATCCACTTCCACATACTTGGTTTGGCTTAGTTTCTTGTCCTTAAATTGAGAAAGCCGAATATTATGATGCCATGGGTGTCAAGTTTCCCTGTTAAGGTGAAAGAGAAGCCAAATATATGATTATGTGGTCTGGTTTCAATGTTTTTCTCTTAATTGGAAAATGGAAGTGATACAATTTGGTTCCTAATATCTTATAGTGTGCCATAGCCTCATAGGAATTTATGGAGGAAAGATTAGACATAAAATCACACTGCAAGAAGACTAACTCAATGTAGAGGTTTGACATATGTGTATTTCATTGTCTTTTATAGCCTACTATCTCGTAGTTTGATATTGAGGATTCTTCTAACTTAGGCTTCACTTAATCTTTTGAGGTTCCTGCTCCATGTGGCAGTAAAAGAAATAAACAGTCAGGATGATTTTTTTTTTTTTTTAACCTCCCTTAACTCAAACCATTTAAAATGACAACATTTAACCTTTCCAAACATTCAGCGTCCTAAACCATGTTTTCTGCTTCCTCTATGCATTTTATACTTTCTTTAACTCAGCTTCACTGATCTTCATCGCTCATATCGTCTCCTAATTTGGTGATAAATAAAGTGAAAAATGAAATTTCAGCATTTTTCTTGCTTGCCTTTTCTTCTTTTTTATGTTCTTCTTTCTCACTCTTGTTTAAATTTATTAATTTGATGGATAGAAAATTCACAAGAAAATAATATTAAACACAATCAATACATCTAGGCAGACAGAATTTGGTTTAAAAGAACAATTGACACTGAAACTAAATCTGTGTTTGTGTTGTTTGGTTAGTGAAAACTCTTTAATAAGCTGCTAAAAGTAAAAGCCAATGATATTTTGGAAGAAGTGCAGAGGAATTAAAATCATATGTAGTTGGAGAGCATAAAAATAATTTTGAGGAATCTTCATTGTTAATTTTAAAATTTTGGCATAGGAAAGTTAATTAAAAATTAATTTAGTTTTTCAAGGAGGGAGAGGATGCTGGGATTGGTCCTTCTCATTGTTTTGCCAGTGATGGAAAATTTCCTTTCTGGTCATTGGTGTTAAAGATTTGGATTAAGTTTTAACACCTAAGGTGAGAAATAGTTTGGAAAGAGAGAGAAACTATAAAAGGGTCTGACTGTTTGGGTTACGGGAAAGCCCGTGTTTCTAATTTTTTTGGAGTGAAACAAGTATTTAAACCAGGTATCATGTGTATGCTAGCTTTTTCAATTTTGTTTTTTCTCTAAAATAAGGAGTATCATTGATGGTGTTATCGTTTATTTACTTGAAGGTCTTTACTTTTCTGAGGTTATCATTCTTACAGAATAAAAATATAACTGAGATCAACACATTAACAGGGTTCTGCTCCTATTACTAGTCTATCAGAAACTTCATCAGATCCTGACTCAGAAACAGAACTTGATGACAACTGTGATGCCATTGCGATCTCAAACATTGAGAGAGTGTTTATAACTGGGGCGCTCGATGAACTAAAGATCTGCTTCAGCTACAGCCATGAGGTAAGGCCTGGAAAATATCACTGTCCTGGCATTTCCTTGCTGTCAAACTAGCTAAAATCTGAAAATGGTGTTACTTTTCACTAGCATTATCAGAGTTTCATGAAAGTTCTACTTGCGGAAGAAACTCGACTATTTGAATTCCGAGCAATAGGTGGTCAGGTAAGATGGGTAATGAACTATTTCTATGTTTTTGGATATTTCTTTGTTGTGCTCTTTGAAATATATACTACATGAAAACAGGTTCAACTTTCGATGAGAGAGGACGACATGTTTATTAGTACTGTTTTGAAATCTTTGGAGATTGAAGATTTAGTTTGCTCCAATCAAGTGTCTCGGCATTGTTATCTGGCAAGATCATTCATCCGCAGTGCAGATGCTCATTTATCTTACGATGACTCTGAGAATCAAAGATTTGACACTAATGATTTGGCTCAAAGTGAAGGAGATGATAAATTTTATGAGGCACCTGAATCTTTGATCGACTCGGTTGATCAAACAATGCAATCACCACAAAACATATCCAAGTACCTAAGCTTCCACGCTTTGTTTCCATCTGAAAACTTAGCATTGAAGACACCTAGTTTTAGTCGTATTGCTGGTTTGCTGCCTCATGATGCCCTCCAAAATAGGATGGAGAACATTGAACTAGAAGAAACATTGGATAGTTTTGTGAAGGCCCAAATAGTTATATATGACCAGAACTCCCCTCTATATGAGAATATTGATAAGAGGGTGGGTATCCTTTCAGTGTTGCATTCTTTTTAAATTTGACAATGTTCTTATCGGGCAAGTGATCCTCTAAATAATTGTTTCAGGTGACAATCACCCTGGCTACACTTTCATTTTTCTGTCGCAGACCGACGATTCTTGCTGTTATGAAATTTGTTGATGCCATCAATATTGAGGATGAAAGATGTGAATCTTTCAGTGACAACTCTTTGGCAACTAGTGAGAGACACGACATTTCTAGAGAAGACGCAGTTGATAATCATCATTTGGTTACTACTGAAGATCCTGTTGTTAAAGGTCTGCTTGGGAAGGGGAAATCCAGGATTATTTTTAATTTAACATTAAATATGGCCCGTGCTCAAATTGTTCTGATGAATGAAAATGAAACTAAGCTTGCTACCTTGTCACAAGATAACCTACTTACTGATATTAAGGTTAGCTAAGCATATTACTTCCACCCTATCTTGTGTACTGATGTTGCACTTTTGCCTTTTTTTAATATGAGGTCTACTTTATTGAGGCTTATCAATTTCTCTCTCTCTCTCTATAGGTGTACCCTTCCTCTTTTAGTATAAAGGCTAATCTGGGAAACCTGAGAATAAGTGATGACAGTCTTCCTGACAACCATATGTATTTTTGGATCTGCGATATGAGAAATCCAGGGGGTACTTCATTTGTTGAGGTACTTTCAATTTTGTTCTTTTTTTTTCTTTGGAAGAATTGCATTAGTCTTGTCATCATTGAAGATTTTGTGCTTGAATAATGCAAATGTATGTAAAGGATCTTCACGTGGTTTTTGATTATTTTTCTCGTTCTTGAGGACTTTCTTTGTATAGGATTGAATACTGAAATGTGAATTGTTGTTGCCTATGAAGACAATGTTTGGACATGAGCTGCAACTATATTTAGTGCACCATGGTGGAGTATCTATCCATGGGTTGTTGATGCTAAGAAGAATGTGCCAAAATGCTAATCTGAGGCTTTCTTTGTTATTTTTCTGATTAATTCAGTTACTTTTTTTTTTGGCATTTGCTCTTTTAGTTTTTTTTTTTTTTTTATTTTTTTTTAATTATTTATTTTTTTCATTATGTTTCTGCTTTGTTTTTAGACTTCATATCTGAATTTACTGTCTAAACTGCCCTAAACATAATTTATTATATATGTAATGTGACAAACTTAGTTTTTTACTATTTGTTAACCATAATATTACGCTCCAATCTTTCATTTATTAACTTTTTTAGGGATATATAGATACAATTGTTGCGTGTGGTGGCTCTGTTCAAGTGTAGAAGTTAAAACATAATCAGAAGAAAAATAACAGAAAAATTGCAAAGAAGAGGTGAAATCTGTTCAAGATATTAAAAAATTTTTTGTGGGTCTGTATGGAGGATGAGTTTCTCAACGAAATTTCTAAGTATATGTTGGATTGCACTTGTTTGTCAGAATCGTTGAAATACTTATACAATACATAAATGCCTAGATAGTGTGAATTCCTATTTGGCTATGAACTGAGCGCTTGTTAGTCTACTGTTAGTCTTACTCCTTATAAATAAAGAAAAGGCTTATAATGCTAGTAGTAAAGTGTGGTCATATTGATGGTGGTGTTTTTTGAAGATGTATATTCCTATGTTAGGCAGACGTACGGAATCTGAGAATTAATTTATTTTATCATTGTTTTTTGGCTATTATTAATTTTGGTTATTTAGACTTATATTTGGTTATTTAGGGACTTAGGGTTAATCTTCATAGTATGCCGTAATAAATAGGCAGTTACTTGTTACTCAAAATCGTACTTATAAAAGATATGTTGAATCTTTTAAAGAAACATGTTCATATGTTAGATGTACAAGTAGAATTTAGGATTTAATTCATTTTATCGCTGTCATTTGACTAGTGCTATATTTGGCTATTTCTTTTTGGGTGTCTTTGTTTTCGGTTACTTAGGAATTAAAGTGATTTTGTTTTTTCCTAGGTCATAGAGGCTGCTCCTTGTTATCCATCATACTTGTAAATTGTAATGAATATTGATTATTGATCTATGTGCTCTTTGTTAAATTTTATTAATTGTCCTGCCTCCCTTTCTGACCGAGAGAAGATTAAATATACAACCCTAATAAAAACAATTTACTGCACAACCACTAACCATTAAATAAATAATACCTAACCCCAACAAGACTATATAAAACTCTACCTAACATCTAACTCTAACAAGATTATTAAATAAGATAAAATTTCTAATAGCTAGATATTGACCATACAGCTGAGAAAATTATGT
This sequence comes from Dimocarpus longan, assembly GCA_022984855.1. Lineage (NCBI taxonomy): Eukaryota > Viridiplantae > Streptophyta > Magnoliopsida > Sapindales > Sapindaceae > Dimocarpus > Dimocarpus longan. The sequence continues at coordinate 11,899,430 of CM041024.1, forward strand.
TCAACACCCCCTCTTCAAGTTGGGTCATAGATGTTGACCGTACCTAACCTGTGAGTTAAGTTTATAGAGCTATTTCTAGGTAGAGGCTTAGTAAGAATGTCTGTTGTGTGAGTTGTAGGTGGATTGTGGACTAGACTCATGCTTCCTTCTTCAAGCTTCTCTTTAATGAAATGCTTATCCATTTCCACATGCTTGATTCTGTCATGAAACATAAGGTCTTTAGCTATACCGATGGTTGCTTGGTTGTCACACCTTATCCGGACAACTCTTTTAACTTTAGCGCCAATCTTTGCTAACACTTGCTTTAACTAGATTCCTTCACAAATTCCAGCTACCATAGCCCTGAACTCTGCTTCTGCACTGCTTTTAGACACTATAGATTGCTTTTTGCTTCATCATGACACTAGATTTCCCCATACATAAGTGTAGTAGCCTGAAACTATATCTTCTATCAGTCCTTGAACCTGCCCGGTTTGCATGTGAGTATACTATCAACTCCTTGCATGTGTTGCTGCTGAAAGATAAACCTTTACCAGGTGTCATCTTTAGGTACCTCAAGTTTCGGTAGACAGCTTGCATGTGCTCTTTATTTGGTTTTGGTTTGTTCATAAATTGGCTAACACAGCTTACTGTATAGCTTATGTCAGGCCGTGTATGAGTTAGATAAATCAGCTTTCCTACCAATCTTTGGTACCATCCTTTGTCTACAGGTGCACAACCTTCAATCATCCAAAGTTTTGTAGAGAAATCCATTGGAGTTTCAGCTGGTTAGCAGTCCAGCATGCTTGTATATTTGAGTAAATCCATGGTGTATTTCCTCTGAGAAACCGAGATTCATTTTCTTGGATCTTGCTATTTTTATTCCCAAGAAGTATGCAAGATTGCCCACATCTTTGGTCTCAATTCCATTGATCCAGGTTTGGAAGATCGAAGGGTTTGGAAACTTTGTCCCATTGGCGTTTTTACTTGCAAGTCTTTTTTCGAAAAGTTAACTCTTAAGGATGATTATCCTAGGTTTATCTTTAATGACCTTATTTGGAAGTCTAAGGTGCCAGATAAGGTTAAGTTTTTAATTTGGCTTATTGTTCATCGGAAATTAGGGTCTTGCGAGATTATCCAAAGAAGATATCCTTACTTTTATCTCTCTCCCAACTGGTATGTCATGTGTAAAAGCAATGAGGAAAATTTGGATCATCTTTTGTTTCATTGTCCGGTGTCGAGCAAATTATGGAATAAATTATTCTCCTTGGTGGGGTTGAGTTGGGCAGCTCCTAAGTTCTTATGGTCTTTTCTCTTGGAAGATTTTCAAGCTCTTGGAGGGGGAAAGAAAGCTAGTATTATTTGGCAGAGCGGAGTTTTCGCCATTTTATGGGTTATTTGGAAAGAAAGAAACAGAAGAATCTTTAATGAAGTTGAAGAGGAGGAGAGCTTTTTATAGGATAAAGCACATTATTGGGCATCCCTTTGGGCATCTTTGAGTGTAGATTTTAAAGATGTTTCGTTATTTTTCATTTTATTAGATTGGAAAGCAGTACGGTGATTTGAGTAATAGTTTATTTTTTCAATCTTGTTTTAAGTTTGGTTATGTAGGTGGACTTCTGGTTCACAGTTGTTTTTGTACTTCTTTCTATTTAATTCAATAAAGTTTCGTTTCCTATAAAAAAAAAAAAAAAAATTCTTTGGCTAGGAAGCCCTTTAATTTTTGGATTTCTTCTTCACAGTTCCCAGTGATGATAATATCGTCAACGTACACAATTAAAACTGTCACTTTGTTATCATGTGAGTGCTTGATAAATAGTGTGATCAGATTGGCATTGAGAGTACCCATACTGTTTCATAGTCTTTGCAAATCTCTTAAACCAGGCCTTATGAGATTGTTTTAGGCCGTATAAACCAGGCCCTAGGAGATTATTTTAAGCTGTATAAAGACTTTGTTGGCATTTCATTTTGTTTTGAAATCATGTGGGATAATCATGTATATCTCTTCTTCCAAGTCTCTATTTAAGAAGACATTCTTGATATCAAATTAATGAAGTTTCCAATCCAAATTTGAAGCCAATGAGAGTAGTATTTGAACTTTGTTCAATTTAGTCAATAGTGTGAATGTTTCTTGATAGTCAAAACCATATGATTGAGTGAACCCTTTAGCAATCGGTCTCGCTTTGAATCTCTCAATACCGCCATCTGCCTTGTGTTTAACGTTGAAAATCCATTTACAGCTTATTAGATGTTTTCCATTTGGGAGATCCACTAATTCCCATGTTTTGTTCTTCTGTAGTGTTGTCATTTCTATCCGTACAGTCTCCTTCCACTCAGGAATATTCAATGCTTCTTGTATATAGCTGGGTACCTGATCCTTCGACAAATTGACAATGAAGGCATGATAATTTGGTGATAGCTTCCCATGAGAAATAAACTTATTTATTGGGTATAGCGGCTGGTCTCTACACTCTCTAAATCCCTTTCGAATTGCTATTGGCAAATCAAGAGTGGAAGATTCTCTTGTCTGTTCTTCATCTTCTTTTCTCCCTTCATTTTCTGTTTCTATTTGTGGACTGTCTTCATGTCTTTGGACTTGATCACTTGGTTCAATTTCTTGGGCATGTTGATCAGGTGCTAAAGTCTCAACATCAAGTGATTTCTTTCTCCTTCTAGAATAAACAAGCAGTTCGGTGACTTGTGATGTGTACTAGTAGGATTTTCTGAAACATTTGAAGTGTTTGGATCGTTTAACTTAGACTCTGACCCCTTACTTTTGGTGTTTAACTTTGGAGGAGATTCAGTGGCATTGGAGCTCTCTTGACTAGTACTAGGAGACTCTAGATTAGGCTGAGTGAACAGAGAACTATTTTAATCAAGTTATGGAGACTCTAACAAAAATTGATTGAAACTTGGAGGTCCTATGTTTTCCCAAAGCTACAACTCGTGAGCTCTCTCTTTCTTTTGAGTTCTGGACTCTGGGTTTTCATGAAGGTCACATCCATTGATATATAAAATTTCTTTGTGACCCTTTTGGGTTGGAGAATTTCTGACAAACACACACCTTAGAGCCTTAGGATCAAGTTTGCTATGGAGATGTTGATGATGTGTACAAACACAGTATATCCAAAGACGACATAATTTTGTTGTTAGGATAAGTGTTTGACAAAACTTGACAAGGTGTTTTATAACTCAGGATTTTTGAAGGCAACATATTGATTAAATATGCTGTTGTTAAAACAGCTTCACCCCAAAATTTTTAGATATATTCATGGCTAATATCAAGGACCTATACACTTTTAGTAGATGTCTATTTTTCCCTTTTGATACTCTATTTTTGTTGTGAAGTATTGACACAGGAATTTTGATGAATAATTCTCTCTTTTCCAAGTAATTATTTAGTGTTGGACTAAAGTAGTCCTTGGCATTATCGGTTTTTAACATATGAATTTTTACTTGAAATTGAGTATTTATCATATTGTTAAATATAGTGAAAATGTGAAACGCTTTTGATTTTTCCCTCATTAGAAATACCCAGGTGATCCTAATATGATCATTTATGAAAGACACGAACCACCTAACTCCTGTTATGTTATTAATTTTCGACGGTCCTTATATATCAATATGAATTGAGGAAAAAGGTGAGGAAGCTTTGTAGAGTTGAGTTGGGAAAACATTACGTGTATGCTTAGACAAATGACACACTTCACATTGAAAACGATGCACATTTTTATTCATGAATAAATCTGGAAACATCTTTTCTAAATACAAAAAATTTGGGTGTCCTAAACGATAGTGCCACAACGTTTTGTCGCTATCTTTATTTGTCCTATTTGTCCTAATCCTAGATGTAGAAAAAGGTGAGGAAGCCTAGTAGAGTTGAGTTGGGAAAAGATTACGAGTATGCTTAGACAACTGACACACTTCATATTGAAAACTATGCACATTTTTATTCATGAATAAACTTGGGAACATCTTTTTTAGATATAGAAAATTCGGGTATCCTAAACGATAATGCTGCAACATTTTGTCACTATCTTTATTTGTCCTAATCCTTCACTAGTTTGAGTCTTGAAAGACACTAACTCTTGAACTTGATTTCCAGAAGGACATTTATCTTCTAGTATGTAAAGACCAACACTCATTTCAGCCATACCAATATTCTTCCCTGAGTTCAAGTCTTGAAATTCACAATGAGTTGACATGAATTTAGCAACACAATTTAGGTTTTGAGTAAGTTAACTTATAGACAACAAACTACAATCCAAGGTGGGTACTAGCACCACTGAGTTTTTAGAGTTAAAAGTAAGTGATATTCTAATAGAACCTGTTGTAGTTTCTTTTGATAATGACCCATCAGCAATATGTATAGAAAAATTGCCATTATATGCATGAAACGAGTGAAACCAATGTTCGAAAATACGTTATACGGTACGGTACGGGCATCCCGATATGGTCTGATACGGTACGGTTGGTACGGACGTACCGATCGAATATGGTTTAAAAACGGAAAAAAAATGTAAAAAAATATAAAATGTCATAAATTTTTAGAACAACAATATATTTAAAATTAGTTGTCCAAAAGTAACATAATCAAACTACCAAAGTGTCAAATTAGAAATAATATAAAAGTCATTAAAAGAAAATATGATCTAGTTAGTGTCATAAAAAGGGTCGCTTGTGGCAAATGACTGGAAATTAGGATTGAAATGGAATGTGTCATCTCTTATATCCTCCTCCTCTTGACCACAGATGTCATCCTTATCCGATTCATCTTCCAGTGATGAAATACGCTTTCTTTTCCCTATACCAAAATAATTTAAAGCAATAAAATTAAAAACTTCATCGTATATTCAAGTTTATCAATTGAATTATTGATAAACTTACGTGCATCTCTACTCCTCTTTTGTCTTTGTTGTGGTACTTGTGTATTTTCACTCGGTTCATTCATGTCCCCGCTTGTGGACATTTGCCCGATATCATCTTCTCCCATCACCCATTCATCATCGGATGGTAAGTCAGTAGAAACAAGTAGCTCATTATCATTAGTTGAACCCCGGTGCCTTAGAAATTTCTGATGCAACTTGCTATTGTACATTATGTACACCAATGAGTTCAATTTCTTCGTAGCTAACCGATTTCTTTTTTTAGTATGAATCTACAATTATTAATAATGAAAAAATTAGTATCAGCAAATTAATAATTTTATTCTAAGTTTCAATATAGACTCATACCATATTAAATGAACTCCAATTCCGCTCACAAGCGGAGGATGAGCAAGTAAGACTTAAAATTTTCACTGCAAAAGATGTTAGCTCTGGAGTTTGATCTCCCCATTGAAGCCAGCAATCAACTACAACGCCAATAACAATCCCTTTAGTAAGAAAACATAAACAATTAAAAAACACTTAAAAGGAAACTTCACATACCAGGACTACGTTTGGTGGCAGATGTTCTTGCCAACTCAAAGGCAAATATTCCTTCCCTTTTTCTGAACTCATTGAGCTGTAAATCTACCTTTTCTCGCTCTTTATAATCTGGAATAAGCTTCTCCATACACATTATCAACCCAAACTTAATCTCTGGATCAGTGGACTTATTTTTTGAATATTGAAATTGAGGATTCAGAAAATAAGCAGCTGCGTGCAAATCACGATGCATCTGAAATTCTCATTTCTCATCAATTATCTTCCAAATCTCATGATAAGTTCCAATTTTATCCCCCAAGTTTTTAGCTATCTCTTTCTTAGCCAAGTCCATTGCTCCATAAATAAATCCCATTCCAGGTACCTTTTCTGAATCCGCCAACCTCAACACACGAATAAGGGGTGTAGTTGTTTTCAATACATAAGACATACTAGACCAGAAACTCGGATCCCTCAATATGATTCTCTTGACTTCCCTCCCTTTCGGCTTCTTTGCATATGTACATCCACCCCACTCCGATGAAATAAACATTTGCTCCAAAGATCGCTTCAATTTAAACATACGTTGCAATGTCAAGTACACAGTAGCAAACCTTGTAGGAGCGGGTCGAAGCAATTCTTTATTTGCAAACTTTCTGAACAATGCCAACACCTATCCGTGATTGTAAATGAAGTTACTCACCTATTATAGAATATAAATTTTTTAATTAATAAATGACTTAAAGTAAGGTTAAAAAAAGAATATAGCAAAAAATACTATTTTTGATAGGAAACAACAACTTTATTGAAAAAAGAACAATGATACACCTGTGAACCAGAAGTCCACCATAAAACATACAAACACAGTCTAAATCTAAATGCAAAATTGGAATAACCAATCAACAAATAGCGGCCTTCCAATTTAGTAAAATAAGAGATAAGGACAAGTGTTTAAATTCTTCACTGGAAGACACCCAGAGAGAAGCCAAGTAAAGCGTTTTATCCCTTAGAAATGTGTCCTCCTCTTCAATTTCTTCAAAAATTCTTCTGTTTCTTTCCTCCCAAATAACTCATAAGATAGCGAAAACTCCACAGTTCCAAAGAATCCTAGCCCTCTTACCTCCTCCCAATGCTCCAAAATCTTCCAATAAAAAAGCACCTAAGTGATTAGAAGCTGCCCATCTCAAAGCAAGTGAAGAAAATAACCCATTCCATAACAAGCCAACCACGGGACAATGAAGAAAAAGGTGATCCAAGTTTTCCCTCTAACTCTTGCACATGACACACCGAAAGGGCGAGAGGCAGGTATTAGGAGATCTTTTTTGAATGATATCACCTGTACTTAGTTTCTCATGAACCAAAATCCATAGTAAAAACTTTATCTTGTTCGGAGCCTTTGACTTCCATATCAAGTTGTCATACTCAAACCTAAGGAGAGAGTCATCTTAGACTAACTTTTCAAAAAAGGACTTGCATGAGAAAATGCCATTGGAATTTAATCTCCACGTCCTATAATCATCCGAACCAGGATTGAGAGAAACACTCTCGAGCAAAGCAATAAAAGAAGAAAATACCCCAATCTCCCTATCATTCAGGTTTCTTCTAAAATCGAAGTGCCATCCTTTATGAATAGAAGAACAATTCACTCTGCTTAAAACTGAGACATTTTGAGAAGAAGTGAGCTTGTACAATCTTGGAAACTTTAAACAAAGAGGTTGGGAATCCAGCCAGCCATCCTTCCAAAATCGAGTTCGCGCTCCATTTCCAACAACCACCTTTAAATTACTCGAAAAAGCATTGAAACCTTGCATAATAGATTTTCATGGACATCTACTACATCCTTTAAGAGCCGAATTAGAGTCCCACCCATTTCCTTGGACTCCATACTTACTTTTAATCACTTTATACCACAAAGAGTTAGATTCTAAAGGGAATCTCTATAGCCATTTACCAAGCAAAGCCACATTCTTCACGACAATATTCCCAATCCCTAGCCCACCTTTATGCTTAGGACGAGAAACAACATTCCATCTTACTAAATGAGTCTTCTTTCCTTCGCCTATCCCCTCCCACAAGAAATTCCTTATGATCTTCTCAACTCTTTTTGCAATCCCAATAGAAATTCTAAACAAAGATAAATAATAAGTGGAAATGCTATGCAAAACTGCTTGAATCAAGATCAATCTTCCACCCCTTAAAAGGAAAGCATTTTTCCAGCCCTCTAATCTTTTCTCAACTTTCTCCACCACCGGAGCCCAAAACTCAAAAGATCTCGGATTACCTACCAACGGCATCCCTAAATATTTCAGCGGCCATCTCCCAATCTTGCATCCAATAGCATTGGCCAAATTAGCTACTTTTCTATCATCACAATTAATGCTCGCTACTAAACTTTTGGCCAAATTTACCTTCAACCCAGACATCAAACAAAACAAGTGGAGCACCGCAACCAGAGAATCAAAATTCTCTTCATTCGCTGAAGAAAAGAAGATGGTATCATCAGCAAATTACAGGTGAGATACGGTAATGTTTTCCTTACCAACACTAAGCCCTTCTACCAAGTGGCACTCCTTAGCTCTATCAACTAACCTTCCCAAACAATCCACTACTAGGATAAACAAGAAAGGAGAAAGAGGATCACCTTGTCTAATCCCTCTAATAGTCGAAAACTTTCCCTTAGGTCTCCCATTTATCAGAATTGAAAAATTAGTAGTTTTTAGACAATCCATGATCCAACTTCTCCACTTTATTCCAAAACCTTTTGCTTTCATGACGAAATCCAAAAAATCTCAATCAACATGATCATAAGCTTTTTCAAAATCAATCTTGAAGACAACACCTTCCTTTTTCTTCGTTTTGAATTCCTCCAACACCTCATTGGCCACTAAGATAGCATCCAAAATTTGTCTGCCTTTAACAAAAGCAGACTGACTACTAGCGATAGTACTGTCCAACACCTCTTTTAGCCTCAGGGACAGAACTTTAGCAATGATTTTGTACAAACTAGAAACCAAGTTAATTGGTCTAAAATTGGCAATTTTTAGGGAGCAAGATTTTTTTGGAATGAGACAAATATAAGTTGCATTGGTGATTCTATTAACTATCCCATTCTCAAAGAATTCCAAAAATACTTCCAACAAATCATCTTTAATGATCCCCCAACAAGCGTGAAAGAAATTGAAATTAAAACCATCTGGGCCAGGAGGCTTTTCTTTGTTACAATTCGCCACTGCCTTCTTGATTTCTTCTTCTTCAAAAGGTCTTTCCAACTAAGCTGCTTTATCTCTGCTAATACAATCCCAATCTAAACCTTGAATGGTTGGTCTATCGTGGACTTCTTTAGAGTACAACTCCTCAAAGATTCGGATGATTTCGAATTCAATGGCCCCTCCTCTTTGATTATCGACCCATCATCTAACTCAATCTTATCAATGTAATTCCTTCTCGTTCTCCCATTAACGACTTTATGAAAAAATTTTGAATTGCAATCTCCTTCTTTAACCCATTTCACTTTCGCCTTTTGCCTCCATAACACTTTCTTTTTGGACACCAACTCCTCTAACCTCAATTTCAAATGAGATCTTTCCAATCTCAATGATTCACACAACCCATTATCAGCTTCAAAACTATCCAACTAAAAAATTCTACCCTCAATCTCATTCTTTTCCTTGAAGATGTCTCCAAAAACTTCCTTGTTCCATTCTCTCAACTTCTTTTTTATCCATTCCATCTTCTTCATAAACCTATAGCCCTTCCACCCCTGCAGATCCACTTCCCTCCACCAATCCTCCATGTTTCTAAAAAACGATTGATGTTCTAACTAAATATTCTCAAACCTGAAAGGAGTAGGATCCCACTTCCTGTTTGAAGAATCCAACAGGATAGGGCAATGATCTGAGATAGTCCTCACTAAAGCGTTTTGTCTAACCTTTCCCCCAACTAAATCTTCTCACTCACTCAAGAATAAAAACCTGTCAAGTCTACAGCAAACCGCACTTTGTCTAAAATTAGACCAAGTAAAATCCGAATAGTTCAAGATAGGATCAATAAGATTTGTTTCTCGAATAAAACAGTTAAAGTCCTTCATGCTTCTAGTCTCCCTTCCCCTATTGGATTTTTTAGAAGGAAATCTAACAACATTAAAATCACCACCAATACACCATCTTGGCGAATATAACCCAAATAATCCTGATAACTCCTCCCAAAACGCTCTCCTCTCTCTTTTCTTATTCAGCCCGTAGACCTCGGAAAGCCACCAATCTCTACCATCTGCACCTAAGATATTAATGGAAACCGAAAAATCTCCCAGCACTGAACCTAACACCTTTACAGTCTTTGTATTCCATATCACTATAAGACCACCAGAACTAAGTCTATAGTAATACTTTCTTTGCTTTTCTCAATGCATTGTTGGGGTAGTTCTCCAAGTTTCTCAAGTATCAAATCTATGCAATGAGAATATTGTGATGAAAAATGTGGCTTTGCTTGGTAAATGGCTATGGAGGTTCCTTTTAGAACCTAACTCTTTGTGGTATAAAGTGATTAAAAGTAAGTATGGAGTCCAAGAAAATGGGTGAGATTCTAATTCGGTTTTCAAAGGCTGTAATAGATGTCCATGGAAATCTATTATGCAAGGACTCAATGCTTTCTCGAGTAATTTAAATGTGGTAGTTAGAAACGGGACGTGAATTCGATTTTGGGAGGATTGTTGGTTGAATTCTCAACCTCTTAGTTTAAAGTTTCCAAGATTGTACAAGCTCACTTCTTCTCAAAATATCTCTGTGTTAAGTAGAGTGGATTGTTCTTCTAGTCATAAAGGATGACTCTTTGATTTTAGAAGAAACTTAAATGATAGGGAGATTGAGGAATTTTCTTCTTTTATTGTTTTGCTCGAGGGTGTTTCTCTTAATCATGGTTCGAAGGATTGTAGGGCGTGGAGGTTAAATTTCAATGGCATCTTCTCATGCAAGTCCTTTTTTGAAAAGTTAGTCCAAGATGATTCTCTTCCTGAGTTTGAGTATGACAATTTGATATGGAAGTCAAAGGTTCTGAACAAGATAAAGTTTTTAGTGTGGCTTCTGGTTCATGGAAAACTAAGTACAGCTGACATCATTAAAAAAAGATCTCCTAATATTTGTCTCTCGCCCGTTTGGTGTGTCATGTGCAAGAATTGGGGGGAAAACTTGAATCATCTTTTTCTTCATTGTCCCGTGGTTGGCTTGTTATGAAATGAGTTATTTTCTTTATTGGGATTGAGGTGAGCAACCCCTAATTATGTAGGTGCTCTTTTATTGGAAGATTTTGGAGCCATAGGAGGAGGAAAGAAGGCTAGGATACTTTGGAACTGTGGAGTTTTTGCTATATTATGGGTTATTTGAGAGGAAAAAAACAGAAGAATTTTCGAAGAAGTCGAAGAGGAGGAAACCTTTCTAAGGGATAAAGCTTTTTACTTGGTTTCTCTCTGGGCGTCTTCTAGTAAAAATTTTAAACATTTGTCCTTATCTCTTATTTTACTAGATTGGAAGACTGCTATTTGTTGATTGTTTCTACCAATATTGTATTTAGGTTTAGACTTTATATGTTTGTTTTATAGTGGATTACTGGTTCACAAGTGTATTTACTTCTTTTTATTAATAAAATTTTTGTTTCCTATCAAAAAAATCTATGCAATGAGCAACACATGGCGTCCACCACAATTGTTTCCTCTTTTGCATCAACATTTCCCCAGCTTTCTTGTAGTTGGAGGCATTGTCTGTCACCACTTGAACAACAATATTCTCTCCAACCTCTTCAACCACATCATTAAGTAGCTTGAACAACAATGTCGCATCTTTCACAAAATCAGTAGCATCCATCGATCGTAGAAAAACTGTACCATATGGATTATTTACAAGAAAGTTGATCAATTGTCTACCCCTTATATCTTTCCACCCGTCTGACAATATGGATACTCCTGTTTGCTTCCACGTCTTCATCACTTCAGCTACAATAGCTTTCGTGTTTTCTTCCTCGTTCTTTAATATGCCAGTCCTCAACTCATAGCTACTTGGTGGTCTCAAACCTGTCCCATACCGTCCAACTGCTTGAATCATATTCATAAAAGATGGACTATCAGCAATATTAAATGCGAGACCATTCTCAAAGAAGAATTGACCTATCTCTTCACATGTTCGGTCACGTAGCTCCTTATTAAATCCTGTCGTTCTAGTTCCTCCTAATTCGTCTACTTGTAAAACATCATCTTCCACCCCCCTGAGAAACCTATCCATAGGTCCTCTAATCCCCCTCGTAGTCGGAGTCGGAGTCGGAGTCTGAGTCACACTACCACTACCCGACCCTTCCTTGGATCTACTATTCAATGTCGTACATCTATCAATTATTTCCTCTCTCATTAATTGATTTATTCTTTTTGCCCTCTCCATATTCTCCAGATATCTTTTTATATCGTCTTGAACTTTCGGTGGAGCAGTCGGACACGCGAAAACATTCCCTTGGATACACGCAAGGTGTTCTTTCATCCTAAACACTCCCCCCCTCATTACTTTTTGACAAAAAATACACTGAATAAATTTTTTCCCATCAGCTTCCATCTCAACCCCATACTTCCACGCCGGATCTTTTTTACTAGCCATCACAATCATTGAATCACAAGTTCACAACACAACTACTAGCTGTTTATATGAAAAATTATAATAATAATAAATAATTAAACATAAACACATAGCTAATCTGCTAATGCTCTATGTGTTGAAACACAAACTGAAGAACAAAAATAGTGGCCAGAAACAGAAACAGCAACATAGGATAGCTATTGCCGTTGTACAAAATCAGAAACAGAATGGTTGAAACAAAATCAGAAACAAAAAGCTTGAAACAAAATCAGAACCAGAATGCTTCAAATAGAAAGAAAAATGGAAAAGAACCAAATGGAGTCATCGACGCACTGTTCTAGAGAGAGGAAGCTGCTGTCGTTTGACTTTCGTTGCCGAAAATGAGAGAGCTGCTGCGATTTTCAGTGGAAATGAGAGAGAAATGGTTGGAAAAGAAGAGAAGATTGCCGGTGAGGAGAAGGCAAAGCTGGGTCGTGTGAGAGGGCAGTCGGGCGACCGGGTCTGACTGATTTTAGGGCTTTTATTTTCATTATATACCCGATTCTTTTTTTTTTTTTTTAAATTTTTTATGTGACCCGACCCGGCCGTATAACTCTATATAAGGCTGTATCGGGTCAGTACGTCCATATATGGCCGTATAATATGCCGGAGACGGATTTTGTCATGCTCTGTCTCCTATTCGGGCGTACATATGCGTTTTGGGCTCTATACGTTTGTCCGGGCGTATATACGCCCGTACTGTACCGTATTTTTGTACAATGAGTGAAACAAATTTGCATTACCGATCATGTGATCGAATGTGCCTGAGTCCATAATCCATGACTGTTTTTTTCTTTTTTCTACCAACAAGGCAGTCAGAAAGTTGTCTTTATGGGCAAAAGAACCTGTTCCAATGACGGATGACTGATTCTGTTGCAATTCCTCCATTTGTTCCTTACTGAAGGATGAACCAGAACCATCTGATTTTATAGACTGACAGTCTGATCCTGCCATGTTCCCATGAGCATCTCTATTCAGTGCAAACCTAGATGGCCTCCAGCAGGTCTCCTTTGTGTGTCTAGGCCTACGACAATTATCACACCAAGGCCTGTATTTTCGCTATATGTTGTCACCAGTTTGCACTTGATTTCCTTTGACTGCCAGTGCAGGGCATTCAGCAACCCGAGAGGTATTTTCTGATTTCACACCAGTCCCCAACATTATTTTCTTCCCTTTGCCACTCACATATATCATGACAGATTGGGACCACTGAAGATATTTATTCCCATTAAGCTTATGGCTAGTGATGGGCAAATTTGGGAGTTGAGGGTGATCGGGAGGATTTCCACTTCCATCGCCACACCTGTGTTGTTGGCAGATTCGGAAGTGCAGGAGTTATTAGTGACTGAACTTGGAAGGGCTACACTGTGCTTTGTCATTTCTTTGTTCTAGGGTTAAGAGAGCTCTGATATCATGTTGAATTTTATTAATTCTCTTGCCTCCCTTTCTAACTGAGAGAAGGTTAAATATACAGCCCTAACAAAAACAACTTACTGCACAACCACTAACCATTAAATAAATAATACCTAACCCCAACAAGAATTAGCTTAATCCAGGGAAAGCTATCATGAATCTTTTTGTGAAGTGTTTATCAACAAACTGTTGAATGTGCCATTTACATGTCGCTTAATCAAGAATTAGTAATGTTATAGGCAAAGATTTGTAACATATTGGATTAATCCTAGTTGTTTGTTAAAAATTTTTTCCTTAGTAAAAATGTTAATTCTATGTGGCTAGGGATCTAGTTTTGTTTATTTCAATGTTTAATATACTTTTCATTGCTCGCCTCAATTTTGGTTGAGAAATCCAATCCATTTGGCTTGGAACAATTGTGGTTTCTGTTAAATTATAAAACTGCAAACTGTAGGCCATAAGTGATAACAAGGCAGATTTGTCTTTTTCAGTGATCTTTGAATTTGTCGTGTTTATTGAAGTCCACTATATCTTCTCATTGGGAACATACATGATAAATTATGTATTTGCTTATTTGTCTCATGATGTGTTCTTTTGTAATACCAAGGCAGATTTTTTGAATACTTATTGATATGCAGTTGGTTTTTACTTCATTCAATGTTGATGATGAAGACTATCAAGGCTACGAGTATTGCCTTTTTGGGCAACTTTCAGAAGTACGCGTTGTTTATCTGACTCGGTTTGTCCAGGAGGTAGCCCAATTTTATCTTTTTGTGTGTGTGAGTGTGTGTGTGTGAGTGTGTGTGTGTGTGTGTGAAATATTCTATTTCTCATGCATCTAAATTGTGATGTATAGGTTGTTAGTTATTTTGTGGGCCTTGTTCCCAACAGTTCAAAGGGTGTTGTCAAATTAAAAGATCAAGTGACAGATTCAGAGAAGTGGTTTACAACTAGTGAAATTGAAGGATCACCAGCTATAAAGTTTGATCTTTCACTCAGAAAACCAATAATTTTAATGCCTCAGAGAACAGATAGCCTTGAGTATGTTTGTGATTGCACTTTGGCTCTTCTTAATAATCGGTTCCTTAAATGTGTCATTTAATGTAATTGAATTTTTGTTACAGTTACTTGCAGCTTGATGTTGTTCATATAACTGTTCAGAACACCTTTCAGTGGTTGAATGGCAGTAAAAGTGAGCTGAATGCTGTCCATTTGGAAATATTGACAATCCTGGTGAGGATCATAGCTTGGTTGTTTGTTGTGACGTGATTTTGTCAACGCAAGAATTTGGTCACAGTTGGCTTGGCCTCACTGGATGCTCTTTGTTTAAAATAATCAGGGATAATGATCCATTTTTTCTTGAAGTTTTTGTTGGAATCATTGGCTTCTTGTGTCCATGAATTTTCAATTCTTGTCATACAAGCTTTTTTTCTATAGAGTTTTTTTTTTTTTTCTTTGTTACCATTTTTTTTGTTTTATCTTTCCTTAACCCATTGTTATGGATTTAGGTTGAAGATATCAATCTAAATGTTGGTGCTGGACTAGAAGTAGGTGAAAGCATAATTCAAGATGTGAAAGGGGTTTCTGTAGTTATTCGGAGGTCACTTAGAGACTTGTTGCATCAGATACCAAGCACAGAAGTTTCAGTCAGGGTATGCGTTGCATTTTGTCTAGGGTTTGTGTCTCGAGCAAAGGTATTTTTATGTGAATTTACATCTTGATTCTGGAATGTTGCAGATAGAAGAACTGAAAGCAGCTCTGTCAAATAAGGAATACCAGATAATTACAGAATGTGCACTGTCTAATATTTCTGAAACTCCACGTGCTGTACCCCCTTTGAATAATGATTTTCAAACTTCTTCAGAAGATGATGTTGGAGTTGTTGCATCTCAAGTTCCAGTTAGTGTTGGATCTGAAACCCCACATAGGGATGTGTGGATTGCAATAAAAGTTTCAGTTGTCATTAATCTGATTGAATTGTGTTTACATGCTGGGGTATCAAGAGACACCTCTTTGGCCTCTGTGCAGGTACAGTTTCAATTAATTACATAGCATATTCTTGGATGATTCATTCTTTCCTTAAGAAAACCACAGTATATTTTTTGTTGAAAAATGAACTGAGCTTCGCCCATTCCCCAGTGTGAAAACAAAGGGACGAATCCTTGCACCAAAATAATATATAAACCAACTTTGGAGCTGGGTTTGGACACATTTGTATCCTGTGATGATCTGTTACTCTCAACCAAGAGGCAAATTAAATGGACATGTTGTCTTACTTTTGCTCTATCCCATTAATCCATGGTTTTGATATTGGTATCAATCAGTATATCAATGACCTTATGGTCATATGATGGAAATAAAAATTGATATCCCATTTGAGGTAAAAAATTATGGAAATTTTAGGAAATGTTAAAATCTTGGATAGAACTTTAACGAACATTAATCTAGACGCAGTTGCATATTGCATGCTTCAAATATTATAAAAAATGGACATGATGACAACATATAGTAGTGAATGTCATGTTATTAGTTTGCCGATTGGGCAAGCCAGTTGAACTTTGAGCCCTATTTTGAATATTGTGTTTTCAGTTTAGCTCTTAGATTGTTCTCAACCATGGGTGAGGTTGCATTGTTATGTCCTTAGTCAATTGTGTTATGATAGAATAAACTATAATGTATTTTGGTTAACCTCTTATAAGTAAAAATGTATTCTGGTTAAGTTCTTCACTTTGTCATGCAGGTTACTGGTGCATGGCTTCTGTATAAGTCTAACACATTGGGTGAAGGTTTTCTATCAGCAACACTTAGGGGTTTCAGTGTGATAGATAATCGTGAGGGAACTGAAGAAGAATTTAGGTTGGCGATAGGAAAACCTGAAAGCGTTATTTATGGTCCTCTACGCTTAATGACTAATGATGTAACCAGGAACATGCCTGATGCAAATGTTATAAAAGAAAATGATGTTAAACCAGTTACTACAATGCTTATTCTTGATGCCAAATTTGGACAAAGCTCAACATTTGTTTCTGTAAGTGTCCAAAGGCCACAACTGTTGGTGGCGCTTGATTTCCTGCTTGCAGTTGTTGAGTTTTTTGTTCCAACAGTTGGTGATTTGCTATCAAATGATGAGGATAAGGAATCTATGCATATGGTTGATGCAATCATTTTGGACCAGTCAATTTACTGCCAACCCTGCGCTGAACTTTCAATTTCTCCTCAAAGACCTCTAATTGTTGATGATGAGAGATTCAATCATTTCATTTATGATGGTAAAGGAGGAACATTGTACTTGAAAGACAGGCACGGATTCAGCATCTCAGAACCTAGTATGGAGGCTATAATACATGTTGGAAGTGGAAAAAAATTGCAATTTAAGAATGTTGTCATCAAGGTATCCCTTAATGTTCTTCAGTCATTCTGTGTAAGAATATGGAAATTATGTCTTTTGCCAGGAATATTATTTGGTTTCATTGCTGTATTTTGGACAGAATGGGCTGTACTTGGATTCTTGTATATCGCTTGGATCCAACAGTAGTTATTCTGCTTCAACGGATGATGGGGTCTACGTGGAGGTAGAGGATGAAGATCCTCATCTGGATCATTCAAGAGAAACTATTAATGATTTGCCATCTCAAAATACTGCAGGTGACAGATCCATGGAGTTTATCATTGAGTTGCAGGTCTGGTATCTCTTTATGTATTTCCCTTTTTATTTATTTATTTATTTATTTTTTATTATTAAAACACCTTTTTGATTGCGAAGTTTGATAGGTTCATGAAACAAATTAAGGTTTATGGGACATTGGATTTTCAAAAAATATGCAACACTTGTTGAAAATCCATTGATGTTTTGGTCTTATCCAGTATAAGAGTGAGGGCAGCACAAACAAAAGGAGTTATGCCTGTTATAGCTACAATTGGAATGTTGTTACATATAACTAATAGTTGAATTTATACTTCTCACCAAAACAAGCTTCATATTATGTGATGCATGTGTGAGTGTTGCCCCTTAATTATGCTGTCGTAATTAAGTAAAGTTCCACCATACACCTTTTGTTTATTTCATGAGTGGTAATTGCTTTCAACCATACCGTTTTGTTTATTTCGTGTGTGATAATTGCTTTCAACAAAAAGATGTTTGAACTTCTTTTCAGTCTATAAACTGAATAAAAGAAATTATTAAAATTGTGTTCAATGTGAATATTAATTAGTTTGATGTCCTAAAATACTTTTTATCGTGATTTTTAATATTTATACATACGCACATACATATAAAATTACATCTATATTGTAAATGACTTTTGCCTTTCCAATTTTGGTTTACTTATTTCATATTAAGTGTTTGTTTGTCGTTGAAATTTAGTAGATAATCGAGATTAACCAAATTGAACCCAGGTTAATCAATTAGTTTGGATTTTGGTTGGTGAAGTCGATTAAATTTTGTAGATATACATGTATTTATACAGTTATATCTATATTGTAAATGAGTTTTTGATAATTATTTTTGTGATTAAATGGTTGTCGTTCAAAGTAGTAGAAAATTGATTTAACCAAACTAGACCTAGCTCAGTTAAGTCAGTAAGGTCGTTGAAGTCCGTTCGGTTGGTGAAGTCAGTTATTTATTTTTCATTTTTTTATACATATAAATTTAGTGCAATTGCATCTATGTTGTGAATGACTTTTGTCCTCTCCAGTGTCTGGTAATTATTTTGGTGATTAATTGTCAATTTGTCGTTCAAACTTGGCAAAAAACTAAACCTAGCTCAATTTGTTCTTGTTTTGTTCGTTGTTTTGGTGGACTATTGGTTCACTTTTGTAAACTTTTTGTTTCCTATAAAAAAAACACTTAGCAAAAAGCTGATTTTTATCCATGTCGGTTATTCTAGTGAAGTCGGTTAAGTTCTATACATACATACATACATACATACATACATACATACATACATATACATATAACAATTATGTTTATGCCGTTAATGACTTTTCTCCTTTCTAGATTTTGGTAATTATTTTCGTGTTTATGACATTGTAGAAGATATAGCAAACAAACTTATGGGACTTTATGATTTGGTTTCTCTTTTGGCTAGTTTGGTTATTTTATTTTTATTTTACATCTGTTACATAATTTATTGTGTGTGATTATGATTTCCATGTCTATGATATTGTTGGAGACTGATTCCACAAAAACTGATTTCTTGTTTTTCATTTTGGTTTGATTTGTTTAGTAATACGTAGCATGTCTCAATCTACATGGCATGGATTCATGTTTAGTCAATAATTTAGTAAATTATCTTGTTATTTCAGCAATAACATTAGGCTATCCTATCAAAAACCAAAAAAAAAAAAAGCATGTCTGCATTTTAATAACTAATGCTTACTGTCAATGATAACTGAATCGCTATCCATTTGATGTGAACTACTTGAGTGAAAAACTAGGAATTTGGTAAATTTTACTATGAAATTTGAGAAATATATAATGGCATTGTGAAGAGTTAATTACTTGTTTTCTAGTCTATTGCATGCTTGAAGTTATGGGTTTGGCTTTAGTGTCTGAACTTCTTTAAGAGTAAATGAATTTTATATAGTTCTTCATTGAAGGCTTAGTTCTTTTCTCTATGTTCTGATACTTGGCATGGTTGAGGCAATTAAGTATGTTTACCTGCTATTCGATAGGCCTGTAATAAGTCAGTGGTTTGGTCATATCATATGTTCCAGCCTTTCAACACTGAAAAAAGGTGACAAAATAAAATATTTAGAGATGAATATCTTGATTGAGACAGACTTTTCTCTTGCCTTGTAAAATAGTCGGATGGTTTATTTTATTTTATCGCATTCTTAATTTTAGTTAGCAGAAATGCTACATATTGTAGAGCTTATTGGGCTTGACTAAGTGGTGAGTGTTGGGAATTTCTAGATCGGTATAGTTTTTGATTGTGATCAGGTGGAAATTGAGCCTGGTGGGTATTAATTTACCTGCCATTGGATCTTTGAGAAGACATACTATAAGAAGTTTGCTTGGTTGTTCCATAGAGAATACAGGAATGCCTTTGTTTAGCATTTGATTCCCAAAATTATGCTGTTGAGATGAGGCTATTCTAAAGGTCTGGAGCCACCTTCAATTCAACTCACATTTTTGGTCATTAGTGGGTAGGACTGATCACAGGAATTGGGCATTCTTGACCAGTTCATTTTTAGAATTGTAGAACATTTTCATAAGTTAACGAATTCTCCCCTCCCAAAAAAAAAAGGGGGGAAAGAAGTATTGTTTAGTTGCATCCTTCTAGTGCTGTGTACACATTATGTTACATGTGATTTATTAGATTTTGGTACATGTGTCTGTACTAAGTCAGTGGATTATACATATGGTTGTACTATCCTTAGTTGCTCAATATTTGTGTTTTTATTCAATTTTTAATTTTTACTTTTTGTAATTGAAAACTGTACGGATTTTGATTTTTGACCTTTAAGACTGTTACCTCCACATTTAGAATATTTTGAGAACTTTACAGGCTGTTCACATGGCACTGGTATGTTTATCTTGCTGTTTCCTTTATAAGGAAGATGTTTCTGTGCAGGCTATTGGACCAGAGTTGACTTTTTACAATACTTCCAAAGATGTAAAGGAATCGCCAATTCTCTCTAACAAACTCTTGCATGCTCAGCTTGATGCTTTTAGCAGGTTAATTCTGCTTTTGTTTCAATTCATTCCACCATTGTCTTGCTGTTGCCGAGAGGATGACGTTTTGTATCACACCAGTGCAATGATAAAATTTTGTTTTACTAAAGGACAACTCCTGCTGTAGAGTCACAACATTTTCCTATTAAGGGACAGCTCTAAGATGTACAAAACGAAAAGAAATTTTATCACTGTTGCTGTAAAATTCAAAAATGCTGAAGCCAGCTCATCATCTTTTGGCTAAAATTACTTTATTAAGTATTAACCCAATATCCCTTCAGTCTTTCAAAAAAAAAAAAACCCAATAAATCTTCATAATGCTGGTGGATGAAAAGAAGGAAGTAGTTTCCTGAAACTCCTTTGTGAACAAGGCTCATAAAGAAGAAAGAAATCAAATTCTGTCCTAAAGATAATTCCTTTGTGACTGATGTTATCCTTTTCCAGTGGAGGTTTTTTATTCTTTATTTTTTATTTTTATTTTGTTTATATTATTATTAATTTTGGGGTGCTTTTATGATGCTCATTTCATGAACTCAAAAAAGATTATAAATCTTCATAGTATGCCAAAGGGTATCAAGTTTTCGTAGAGCAAATATATGTGATGGATAGCATCTGATGACAGTGAATGCAAACAGAAACATTCTTATAATTTGAAGTTGTACTTTTTAGTGCATATATGTATATATATTTTGGCATGCTGATGTCCGATTGCTCAACTCTTTTATTTCTTGTGATAAGATGAAATGCCTTCTCCTTGTATTACATGCTACTATTGATTACATTATTCTGATTTAATATCAACAGTTATTGAGATAGTTGGTGCTTTGATTGCATGGCTGCCAATGATGCTCATAGGAGCTACATTGCAGCTTAAAATGGTTGTTTATGGAATTTCATGAATTATATGTCTGCTAACTTTGTAAGGATAGATAACATTTTATGCGGTTATTCTGCTACCAGGCTTCTTGTGAGAGGTGATACCCTTGAAATGACTGCAAATGCACTTGGTTTGATGATGGAGAGTAATGGAATCAGAATTTTGGAGCCTTTTGACGCCTCTATAAATTATTCAAATGCATCTGGGAAGACCAATATACATTTGTCTGTTTCAGATATATTCATGAACTTTTCATTCAGCATATTAAGGCTGTTTCTAGCAGTTGAAGAGGATATTTTGGCATTTTTGAGGAAGACATCAAAGAAGATGACAATTGTCTGTTCTCAGTTTGACAAAGTTGGGACTATTAGAAGTATGGCAAGATTTACTTAGTTTCTGTTTCTTTCTGTGTTTATATTGGAATGACAGAACTTCTGTCAAATATTGCATTGTTAATTTTCTATCCTGTTGCACTTTGCAGATTCCTCTAGTGACCAAATACATGCCTTTTGGAGACCTCGTGCTCCACCTGGCTTTGCAGTTTTTGGGGACTATCTGACACCATTGTGAGTATCTTCTTTAGATATATATAATATATGTATCTATATTGTATTCTTTATCCTTGCCTTGACATGATATCAATTTTCTTAACACAACAGGGACAAGCCACCTACAAAAGGAGTGCTTGCTGTCAATACTAACTTTGCAAGAGTCAAAAGACCCGTATCTTTTAAACTCATTTGGCCACTGATAGGTTCAGGAGCCATTTCTAATAATGGTGCATTTAATTATAATTCACCACCGGATGGGGTGGTCCTCGGCAAAGGAGATAGTTGCTGTTCTGTTTGGTTCCCTGAAGCTCCCAAAGGTTATGTTGCATTGGGCTGTGTCGTTTCGCCAGGAAGAACACCTCCACCATTGTCTTCTGCTTTCTGCATCTTGGCTTCTTTAGTATCTCCTTGTTCCTTGAGGGATTGTGTTTCTATCAGCTGTACCAATCTTCAGTATGTGCAAATAGTTCCTTGCTATAATTCAATTACACTTAATGAACATATATGGAACTATACGTTTATATACATTAATATTAACATTTATATATTAAAAATGAATTTACCCAACCATTGGTGGGTAACTTTCTTCATGGTCATTGCAAGTTATGGGCATGCAATACCTTGATCAGCCAAAGTTTGTGTTTTAGAACATCCTCCTAATGAGACTACTCCTGTAAAATTTGAGTTTTCTGGTGAGCCTCGTAGGAAGGTTCTTTAGGATAGTAAGGTTTATACATGTTCCTTTTTGAGCTGTGTTAGCAGAAAATATAGACGTTGCATATAATGTTAGTTTGCATGCGTACTAGATTATTAGTCCTTTGATCAAATATTGATACTTTAATAAATTATTTTAGTCAAATTATGGGTTTAAATTGTATTGGTGTCATTATTGCAGATGTCCATCAAATTTGGCATTTTGGCGTGTGGATAATTCTGTTGGAACTTTCTTACCAGCAGATCCCTTGACTTTTAGCGTATCAGGTATGGCATATGATTTGCGTCATACAATTTTTGGGCTTACCGAAGAGTTTCCAAAAGCATCTGGGCATCCCCATGACCAAGCTTCTAGTAGTCATACCAATTCTAGGCAATTGGAAAACTCAGCAGTTGCAAACTCTGGTAGGTGTTTTGAAGCTGTTGCTAGTTTTCGTTTGATATGGTGGAACAGGGCTTCAAGCACAAGGAAGAAAGTATCTATATGGCGTCCAGTGGTGTCTGGGGGTATGATATATTTTGGTGATATTGCTGTTAAAGGGTAAGAATGTTAATTAATTTATTCATCAGTAAATCATGTCCTTGTTTTAATGATATAGAAAGTAAATTTTTATGATTACGACAGGTTTGAGCCTCCGAATACCTGTATTGTTCTTCATGATACTGGAGATGAAGAGCTCTTCAAAGCCCCTCTGGACTTCCAACTTGTTGGACAGATCAAGAAGCAAAGGGGAATGGAGAGTATTTCTTTCTGGTTTCCTCAAGCTCCCCCTGGTTTTGTTTCTTTGGGTTGTATTGCTTGGAAGGGCACACCAAAACCAGATGATTTCAGCATGTTAAGATGCATACGCAGTGATATGGTTACTGGGGATCAATTTTTGGAAGAAAGTGTGTGGGATACTTCTGATGCCAAACTTAGAACGGAACCATTTAGCATATGGACAGTTGGTAATGAGTTGGGGACCTTTATTGTCCGCAGTGGTTCCAAACGACCTCCAAGAAGGTTTGCCCTAAAGCTAGCTGATCCAAATGTGCCAAGTGGTTCTGATGATACTGTTATTGATGCTGAAATTAGAACTTTCTCAGTGGCTCTTTTTGATGACTATGGTGGCTTGGTATGTATTCTTTACTCAATAGCTTCATTTCTGGCAATTGACAATAGGTTCAAACTGCCTCTCATGCAATGAACTTATGTTTGTCTAAGTTTTAGAATGTGAAATTGCTTGTGCAATCTTGGGTATGAGGAAATTACTCCTTGGGACCACCGACCTGGTTATTCTATATGTTTCCTGTTTGTCAAGGTTATTAGTTTAGCACCAATAACAAAGAAAGGTTGGGGGATTTTCTTTTGAGTGCCGAAACAGTATATGATTTTGGATAAATTAAGGACAAACTGATCTTCTTCAAGGGCAATCCTATAGTAGGGTATGTGACAAAATTTTAGAATAAGTACAATTATCTGTTTTTATACACTTAGAAATGGAGAAAAGGTCACGTAAAAATTTCTCTTAATGTTGGGAGCCACCATCATATGTCATATGTCTTAATGATTGTTAGACACTATCTATCAGAGTCTCTCTGGGGTTTGGACGGTGGGGTTTGATTTTCATTTGATTAGTGTGTCATACTCATAGCATTATTTATTTTTTTGAAAAACAAGTCTTGAATGAGCTTCTTTTTTTTCTCCTCTCACCTTTTTTAACCCATTAAATGCTTAATATCTTAGGATGGGATTATCTAATGGAATATGCTTATATCAGGACTATCTATATATCAAAAGAGGTTTTTTTTTTTTTTTTTTTTTTTTTTTAATAGTATAAATTTTCTTCATTCTCTTATGTGATAATATATACTTGTTGATTGTTTACTTCAGATGTATTATACCATCCAGTTGTAGTCTTCATCTTATATGAAATCGCCTATCCATATATAAAGGGGTGGAACATATAATTTACAATCAAACAATTGTGGCAATGTGCTAGCAGTTATTTACTTATAATTTTTAATTTCCTAATTATTTTCATTCTGGCAGATGGTTCCCTTGTTTAATATATCTCTGAGTGGAATAGGGTTCAGTTTGCATGGAAGAACTGATTACTCGAATTTCACTGTCAGCTTCTCTTTGGCTGCAAGATCATTCAATGATAAGTATGAATCCTGGGAGCCTGTCATCGAGCCAGTGGATGGATTTTTTAGGTAATTTGTTTTACTATATATCAAATTAATGTAATTAGAGAATGGTAGGCAGTGACTCTACTTATTTCCTTTTTTTTTCCTCCTTGATAGTGATAGGATGTTTGTCTGCTATGTTTATGTGCTAGTTCTGCTAAAGTGGCTTTGTGTCTTATCAGGAATTTAATGAATGCATAAGCTGGAATTAATATGTTTGTTTTGTAATAGAATTTCATTGCTCCCGCAAAGGAAGATGTTCTAATTTGTAAACATCTTGTTGTGGTGGGAAAGTCTAAGAACAGAATTTTGGAAACAGTTGAGTTTCACGATGACGTATGGGTAATGGGGGGTTTGCCACTTACTCACTCTTTTGTCATGTTGATGGAGAAGGGAACTCATTTGTGTTCCTCTTAAGTTATATATCTTATTTGATATTACTATAAGATTGATTACATTTCTGAATTCCTTATCCTTTCTACCATTCTCATCAGCTCTACCCTAACTCCCCTTCGTTTTTCCTCAGCTTTCAAATTCATCATAGAAATCCTTATGTAAATGCCTTGTTTAATATCAGGTACCAGTATAATCTGAATGCACCAGGTGCAGCTTCTCAACTACGTCTTACTACCACTAGGGATCTGAACTTGAATGTCTCAGTGTCTAATGCTAATATGATAATTCAAGCTTATGCCAGCTGGAACAATCTTAATAATGCCCATGAATACTACAAAACACAGGTAAATTTCTTCCATTCCATCTGGATGATCAAATCTGAATACACTTGCATACATGAATATGAGTGCATATGTAAATACATCTATACATATATGTCTTTTCCATCTTGTTCACTGATGCATTTGTTGGCCTTATATGTTTCTGTCCGCTAAACAAGTTATTTGTATATAGCACATTGTGCAGGAGGCTTTTTCTCCTTCTTATAGTGGAAGATCTATCATTGATGTCCGTCACAAGCGAAATTATTATATAATTCCTCAAAACAAACTTGGTCAAGATATTTTCATTCGAGCTTGTGAAGTCAGAGGATTCTCAAATATTATCAAAATGCCATCAGGGGATATGAAGCCTATAAAAGTTCCTGTTTCAAAGAATATGTTGGATTCCCACTTGAAGGGAAAGATGAGCAAAATGGTTAGAACGATGGTGACAGTCATTATAGTTGATGCACAGGTATGAGTCCTTTGATCATGTGATGGGAGATGATTTTTTTTTTTTTTTGGATAGGAAACAAAAGCTTTATTTCAACAAGAAGGGAAAAAAAAAAAAAACAGACGCGCACAAGAAGTCCACCAAAATAACGAACAAAACCAAAAAACAAAAGCTAAGAACAAAGAACTTAAAACTAATAGTATACTCAACGAACAATGGACTTTTTTTTTTTTTTTTTTGATTGGAAACAAAAACTTTATTAATAAAAGGATGAAAATACAAAAACAAAAACTAATGCTTCTAAGTTTCATCCAAGAAAAATTTCATTGTCCTTACTTCTTAGCATCATCCTTTTAACCGATATATATATATATATATATGGACACAGGCATGCATGACAGTTCTCAAGTGTGTGGGATCCTGCATAAACGGTCTTGATCAATGTTGTGAATGATCAAAACTTTGTGAAGGGTCTTGACCATGTTCATTACTTGTCAAGACCAGAAAGGCTCCAATCCAGACCTTTACAACGTCTTTCAAAACTGTAAACACTATCCTACTCATTGTTAAAATGCAGCATCTGACACACACACACACACACATGCAAACAAACATAATAGCTCTCAGCTGTTGGATCCTTGATGCCAGTTATATGTGTGAAGTTTTGATCTTGTATGTAAAGGGCTTGACTATCTATGTAAGAGGTTTGACGGGTCTTTATCAAATGTAATAAACCTATCAAGACCTTTATGTGGCCGATCCAGACTTCGTAAATTTAGCTTGTAAGAGAGATCCCACACTTGAAAATATTTCTAAGCTATATTGATACAAAGAAAGAGTTAGAACTAAAAATGGTGAACATTTAGTATACTGAGTCCACCAAAGAAGAAAATATCTTACTAGGATATTTATACAGGCAAATCTCATGCTGCCGGTTCCATAAACACCTTTCTATTGGTAACAAATAAGATTCTTCTAATATTTTTTGTGTTTTTCCTCTCTTCATTTCGGTTGTGGCTGATTTGTATTGTTTGGAGTTGAGCTGAAACTTGCTTGTTGTTTTAGTGTATTGCTGCTTTCATTATATTCATTGCGCTTTTTAACCAACGTAGACGACTTCATCTTATTTGTATTCATATCATTTATGTTCTGAGAATGGTGTTGCTCACCTTTTTCTACTTTTGGAATGTAGTTCCCAAGTATCGGAGGATTGAGTCCTCACCAATATACTGTTGCTGTCCGTCTTACTCCAAACCAAGGCCTACCTGGTGATTCTCCTCTTCATCAACAAAGTTCACGCACATGTGGAAGGATCTCAAATTACTCCTCATCTTCTAAGCTTGAAGTTGTCAATTGGAGTGAAATATTTTTCTTCAAGGTTGATTCGCCGGTATGTATGAATAAATTGTCTCTGGTTTTCCCTCCCTCCTTTCTCTCCCACCCTTTTACAAGCTATAACTGTAACATGGGTGTTGGACTAAATGAGCTTCTTACTTCATAACCTTTGTATGTCAATGCTCTTGTAATGTGCGTAGTAATCACTTCTTTTATTGCCTGCCGCAACTTTGTTAAGAGAGAGAATCTCATTAAATTATATCAAATTGATTTTCAGAATTAACTTGGCAGACAAGTTCAATGTATAAATTTAGGTTGTTAGGTGTAGGACCTTGTAACATCAGATATTATAATTTAATCAATATGGGTTTCATTTCCACTCGCCATTATCCTTAAAGCTGACAATTGATTTGAAAAAATGGGACTTGCATGTGAACCATACCTTAAATTTGTTTTTTTCTCTCTGCAGTCTGTTGATCAGAATTTCTGAAATATTCATTCTAGGCACTTTCTTGCAGTCCAGTTTCTCAAAGCCAGCATCATAATTTCCCAGCTTTACTTTATTTTATGTTACCCTGCCTGGTTTATAAACTTCGAAACAGGTGTTTTTATATGGATTCTTAACTATGATTTAACCCTTGGTGAAGATACCAATTATTGCTTTTATATATGTACATATGATATCCAGAGAGCTTTCCTGCTTATGTTTAAGATGATTATTTTGTATTCATGTTAATGTTTATTTTTGAAATGGATTTGATGACAACATTTTTCTCTCTATCTCTCTTGCATCCCCCAAAAGTTGTCTGTTGTAACTTACATAGTTTTGCAAATTTTTGCAGGGTCGTTACATGATGGAAGTAATTGTGACTGATATGGGGAAAGGTATTAATTTTATGCGTGGACCTGTTAACTATGATTGTTCATATACCTTGATTCTTTTTTCTTTTTTAATATTACTTAGGTAAATTCTGAACTTTGAATATTATGACATTTGAACTTTGTGTAATTCCCAACATTATACCCAAAGTGCAATAACAACAAGAATTTGAGAATTCTTAACATTATATACAAAATCCAACCAAGGTTGCTATTTTTGGAGTGTTTACTATTGTTGAGCTCTTTTTCAATTATTGAAGCATTCAGGTTTAGTGATTAGTAATATATTATCCGAGTCTTGTTTTATGGAGTGCCTGAGTTAGGGTCCCCTCATGTGAATTATTATTCTATGTTGTATGAATTTGTTATGTGTTGTTTTAAGGCCTGAGCTATGTGGAAAGTTCGTTGGTTTTGCGCATGAGGGGGTGGGTGTGTTGGAATACTAAAATACCATTGTTGAACTTTTGGTAGTACTGACAAGTGTTATGGGTGATTGGACTCCGTTACTACTAACATCTCTTTACCATTACAGGTGATTCTGTTGGATTCTTTCAAGCTCCATTGGATAAGATTGCAGGGAATGTTGAAGACAACTTATATGAGTCTGATTATGTAAAGGACTTACCTTGGATAGAATTATGCTCAGTAGAATCAATGGTAATTGTCATCTACAGAACTTTTTCAACTTTTTAATTTCAGAGTCTCTGATGCATTCATCTGCGATTTTGATCCTGGATTGTTTTTCTTGCAGAATGCAACTCAGGGAAATAAATGTGAAAAGCTGTGTGGCAGAATAAGATGTGCTGTTCTCTTGTCACCCAAATCTGAAGTTGAGGACAGCAATGAAACTTTTATTGGTAGCAGGAAATCTGGATTTATTCAGATCAGTCCCAGCATGGCGGGGCCATGGACCACTGTAAGGCTAAACTATGCGGCATCTGCTGCTTGTTGGCTGCTAGGCAATGATGTTGTTGCTAGTGAAGTAACTGTGAAGGATGGCAACAGATATGTGAATATTAGGTCCCTGGTTTCAATATGTAATAATACAGATTATGTACTTGATTTGTGCCTTGTGTCCAAAACTTCCGGTGGAAGCATAAGGCCACTAAGCGAATCAAGTGAACCTGGTGTACAGATAGACAGTGAGAGGATTCAGACGGATGAGGTTTTTGAAATTGAAATATACAACTCAACTTCCGGATGGGTTAGCCTTCAACCCAATCAAGGGAACTCAGAAGGTGGACATGTACATCAGGTGAGTTATTATTGTAATTGTTTCCCACCTTAAAAGAGTCATACTGGAATGTGCAATTTATAGCTTTTCCTAAATCTGATCATTAAAGTGGGTGACAATTTTTTTTTCTTTTCCTTGCTAAATATTTAAAGAAAGACATTATTTAATAGTATAAAGTGTGGGTTTAGGCTTTAACATATTCTAGGTTAGATGTGCGTGTCTACTGTCTGTGTGTGTGTTGCGTTTGTGTGTGTGTGTTTTGATTGTACTGATGTGTTTGTTATCATTTTTAAAATGCTGTTTTTGAAAATTATGTTTTAAAAATGACATCCAGAAAATGTAGTATGTTTGGTAGAATTTGTTGGAAGTTATTTTCAAAAACTAAAAATGATGCAAATGATGTGTTTGGTATTGTATTTTAAAATGAGTAAAATAGTTATTTGGAGGTAAAACTAATGATATTTGAAGGTAAAACTAATGGTTTATATTGAATACTTGTTTATGAATTGGTGAAAATGTACAAAAGTTGTTTTTTACTTTCAAGTAATAATTGCAAAAGTAGTGTTTTTTATTTTCAAAAAGCACATTTTACAAAACATCCCACCAAACACAATTTCACCCATTTTCTAAATTTTAAATATGGAAACTATTTTTAAAAATGAATCCGCACACCACTTTAGTCTCTTATAATTTACTTTCGATAACTCGCTAGTGTGTGTTTTTTGTGTGTGTGTGTGTGGGAGTGTGTTCATTTGGGAGGGCAGCGGGTTTGGTTTTAGCTGCTTGACATTCATTTTGATTTGCGCCATTCCAAGTTTTTTCTTTATCCACTGTATGACGAAATGGTGTTGGCCTATTTTTGTATATTTTGGGACTTGTTAGTTGGGGTTTAATATTTATCATTTAATTTTGTTTGATCTTGGTTTCTGTTAAGGTACCAATTAGGGATGCAATAACTACCTTAACAGCTCTAACTTAACTAACAAGAATTGTAGTAACAGCCTTTACTTCGGCAGCAAGTAAGACCACATAACCCTAACGTGAACAGCAAGCAACGTGCCAACAGCCCTAACTTAGACAGCAAGCAACATCCAGCAGCCCTTACTTCGCACCCACACAACGATAGATTTGAGTTAGGTCACCTTAATTAGGGTTTGCTAACTCTCTAGAGTTTGGGTTATTAGCCCTTACCCTAGCCCAAGCTCTCCTAGAATCTAAGAGAAACCGAATGCAGAGAAAACTCTCAATTTTATTGATATTTGACTGAATGATAAAACTACATAAAGTTGCCCTTTAAATAGGCTAGAATCCCTACCCAAACAAGGAAATAAAATAAAAATAGGAAACTAAATTAAAACAGGAAATAACCTAAAAAACCTTAATTTAATCAAAATAAGAAACTGCTTAAAATCCTTAGTTGAATCAAAATAAGAAACTGAATCAATATTCAAATTTGTAGTCTCCTCGTTGACCTTCTAGATTGATCTTTATCATTCCCCCGGTCTTTAAGAACATCCTTGTCCTCAAGGATAAAATCTGGAAATCGCTCTACGATCTCATCATAGTCCTCCCAGGTAGCTTCTTCCATAGGTAACCCCTTCCATTGAATCAAAACCATCCAAACTCTTTTCTTCTCACGCCTCTTCCACCAGCTCTTGTATCTTATAGCAGTTTTCGGTTGAATCACCATCCGTCCTTCATCATCAAACACGGGCAATTCATTTACCACTAACTTAGGATCTCCGACTCGTTTCTTCAATACTGTCACATGAAGACTGGATGTAGTCGAGAAGTTGGCGGCAAATCCAACCTATAGGCAACTTCACCCACCCTTTCCAATACCTTGAATGACCCATAATACCTTTGAGACAATTTGACATTAAACCTTTTCTTCAATGACTTCTGCCTATAAGGTTGGAGCTTTAAATACACATAGTCTCCAGACTCAAACTCCACATTTCTTCGCCTTTGGTCATAGTACTTTTTCATTCTCACTCGAGCCTTCTCAAGCTCTTTCTTAGCTCGCTTCAACATCTCATCCCTTGTGATCAATTCTTGCTCAACTTCCTCGTTACGAGCAGTACCTCTTTCATATGCACTTAACGCAGGTGGTGGCCTCCCATACACCAACTCAAACGGGCTAATATTGATAGATGCCTGATGAGTTGTGTTATACCAATATTCCGCCCACGGAATATACTCCTTCCATTTTCGTTGGTCATCATGACAATAACACCTCAAGTATTGCTCCAGAATTCGATTTACCACCTCCGTTTGACCATCGGTTTGCGGATGGTAAGATGAACTTGCCTTTAACTTGCTACCCTGCAATGAAAACAACTCTTGCCAAAAGGAACTCATAAACAACTTTCCCCTATCTATCACAATACTCTTCGGAACCCCATGTAACTTCACCACATTTTCCACAAAGGCCTTAGCAACACTTTTGGCTGTGAATGGATGCTTGAGTGGAATAAAGTGAGCACTCTTGCTTAAACGATCGACCACAACTAAAATAGATTCATAACCACCACTACTAGGCAATCCCTCAACAAAATCCATAGTCAAATCTTCCCAAATTCGCTCTGGCATAGGCAACGGTTGTAATAGCCCTACTGGTTGTTTCTGATCATACTTCACCTTCTGGCAAGTGTCACACTCGGCTACTAGAGTTTTTACTGCAGTCTTGAGACCTTCCCAGTAGAATAAATTTTTAATACGCACATAAGTTCTCAACCACCCCGAATGACCTCCTTCCTTGCTATTATGAAAGTGAGTAAGAATCTCTTCACGTAGCCCCGGCACTCCTGGAACATACACCAAATTCTTATAAAGTAGTAGTCCATCTTTCAAGCGATACCGATCTACCCCAGTTTCTTGGACTTCAATCTTCTTGCAAATCTCTTGAGCTTTAGAATCAAACTTCACTGCCTCACGAAGCCTATCCCAAATCCTCCATTCAGCCCCACTAAGAGCCAATAAACACATATCATCCTCACCATACACATTCCATAGCATAGGGCTCCCTTCCTTTCGAGACAAGGCGTCCGCAACCTTGTTTTCCTTACCCGGTTGGTAGACAATATCGTACTCGAAACCTAGTAATTTCACCATGAATTTTTGTTGCTCCGGCGTCACAATTTTCTGGTCCAGCAAATGCCTCAAGGCTTGTTGGTCTGTCACTATTGTGAATTTGCGACCTAAAAGATAAGGCCTCCAAACCTTAACCGCGTATACTACCGCTAACATCTCCCGTGCATAAGTACTCCAAGCTTTCTTCATAGGACCCAAAGCTTTGGAAATAAATGCTAACGGTCTTTGCTCTTGAACCAACACTGCCCCAATACCTTCACCACTAGCATCTGTATAAATCTCAAATGGTTTCTCAAAGTTCGGTAATGCTAGTACTGGTGTTTGCGTCATTGCCCTTTTCAAGTCTTCAAAAGCCTGCCTTGCCTCTTCTGTCCACTCAAACCCATCTTTCTTCAACATGGCCGTCAATGGTCGAGCAATTAGGCCATAGTTTTTGACAAATCTCCGGTAGTATCCTGTTAAACCAAGAAATCCCCTCAGAGCAGACACATCTTTCGGCAATGGCCAATCCACCATGGACTCAACCTTCCTGGCATCAACTTTTACTCCCCCACTAGAAATTATATGTCCGAGATACTCTAATTCTTCCTTGACAAATTCGCACTTGGACATCTTGATATAAAAATTGTGTTGGCCAAGAATCTTCAACACTAAGTCAAGTTGCTCCAAGTGTTCCTGCATAGACCTGGAATACACAAGAATATAATCAAAGAACACGAGCACAAACTTCCGCAAATAGGGTCGAAAAATATCATTCATGGCCGCTTGAAAAGTTGAAGGCGCATTACACAGTCCAAACGGCATCACCAAATATTCATAGTGCCCCGAGTGTGTTCTGAAAGCAGTCTTGTGTACATCTTGCTCCTTCATCCTAATCTGATGGTATCCCGCCCTCAAGTCAAGTTTCGTGAACACACTAGTTCCATGTAACTCATCTAGCATCTCATCCACTGTCGGTATAGGAAATCGATCCTTCACCGTAGCTTCATTCAAGGCCCTGTAGTCCGTGCAAAATCTCCATGTTCCATCCTTCTTTCGCACCAACAACACCGGTGATGAAAAAGGACTAGTGCTTGGTCGAATCAATCCACTCTTCAACATTTCTTCCACTTGACGCTCTATCTCCCCTTTCTGAAAATGTGCGTATCGGTATGGAGGAACATGTACTGGCCTCGACTCATCCTTCAAAGTTATGCGGTGGTCAAAACTCCGCGATGGTGGCAAGCTAGTCGGTACCTCTAGAACTTGTTTGTGCTTTACTACAACCTCTCGTACTGTTTCCGGTAATTTCTGCAAATCCTCGGATAACCCATCGATGCCATTCATTTCCACTACTGCAAAACATTGCGCCCCTCCTCTACATAGCTTCTCTATCATATGCGCCTCACAATGCCTAATTTCCTTAGAGGATAAAGCAGTCCAAGTCTTCTTTTTCCCTCCTATTTTGAACTCCATTGTCATATTTTCAAAATCATGGAGCACCTTACCTACACTTTTCAACCAAGCATTACCCAAGACTACATCTAATCCCACCAATGTTAGTACATGCAAATCGGCCACAATTCGAACTCCTTGAGCATTTAGTTTCACATCCCTAACTACTTCCTCACATGTCAATCTCTCCCCATTAGCTATTCGTACATCAAACGGATCAATTACTACTCCCGACAACCCAATTTTTCTAACAACATTTGCATTAATAAAATTATGTGACGATCCTGAATCAACTAATAAAGTTACCTCAGATTTACCAATCCACGCCAACAGTCGCATAGTCGAGGGCCTAGGCGCTCCCGATAGGGCATGTAAAGACAATTCAGCTTCTTCCACACTATCTGCTTTATCAGTGACTCGAATCTCACCTTCATCATCGGACTCCTCTTTTTCACTTTCATCCTCGCTATCACTAGGTTCAATCACCAAATATGCTTTTTCATTCCTGCATTTGTGTCCCTTGACCCAAGGCTCACCACATCTGAAGCACAACCCTTTCTTCATTCGCTCCTGAACCTCCTCTCGTGACAACCTCTTTCCTTCGGGTTTATTCTCTACGGCCTCCTTTCCTTTCCAGGACGTAGTAGCTTTCAAGTCTTTAGTCCCAACACTCTCCTTGAATGGTTTCTTGTCACTACGATAACTATCTTCTAATATCTCCGCTAGTCTCATTGCCTCAGTCAACCGTTGTGGTTGCTTTAGCTTCAACTCCCGTGACAACCAAGGCTTTAATCCTTCAATAAATGTCCCCAGTAGTGTCTCCTCAGACCATCCTCTGACTAGAGTCTGCAACCTGCGAAATTCATCAATATAGTTTTGTACCTTTCCTTCTTGTCTGAGTTTCGCTAACTGCCCATGGTGATTAACAACAGGCGATGGACCCCACTGATTCAGAAATTCTCTCTCAAACGCCGTCCACCCTAGATGCCTCTCTTCCTCTTCATATTGTGCTTTTAACCACCGCCACCAACTATTGGCTTTTCCGTCTAAGTAAATGCATGCAATGATAACCCTATCTTCCCTAGCAACTTCGTAGACTCGGAAATAGTGATCTACCTTATCAAGCCACTCATGCGGATCACCCCCACTAAACCTAGGAAAGTCCACCTTCGGCCTTCTCGGCCCTTGTTGGTAATTGCGTAATCCTCTCCAATCATCATCCAAGTTATCTTCTTCTCTCCAGCGACCCCTTTGTCTCTCATCGGCTTGCATTCGGCCGCGAAGCCTCCTGCCATGCCTAGGATATTCATCATCATCCCGCCGATTCTCGTATTCATGATCCACCCAATGCTCCACTCGCAACGGACCTCTCTCGACTCGACCACCTCTCCTAAATTCCTCCGGATTCTCATTCACATGTCCCTGGCCCTCTCGTCGATCCCTTCCTTCCATCCGATCCAATCTGTCAATTATTTGCGCCAACGATCTTCGCAACTCATCTTGACCCGCTTGCAACTCCGCTTGTCCCGCTTCCAAGGCTGCAAACCGATTTTGATTAGAGATTGGTGCATTGGACGGTGAGTTGACAACACTCCTACTTGCTTCATCTTTTCCATTACCAGCCATGAGTTCGCCTTTACCACACTTTCAACCCCAAATCTCTCAATGAAAGCACCAAATTGTTAAGGTACCAATTAGGGATGCAATAACTACCTTAACAGCTCTAACTTAACTAACAAGAATTGTAGTAACAGCCTTTACTTCGGCAGCAAGTAAGACCACATAACCCTAACGTGAACAGCAAGCAACGTGCCAACAGCCCTAACTTAGACAGCAAGCAACATCCAGCAGCCCTTACTTCGCACCCACACAACGATAGATTTGAGTTAGGTCACCTTAATTAGGGTTTGCTAACTCTCTAGAGTTTGGGTTATTAGCCCTTACCCTAGCCCAAGCTCTCCTAGAATCTAAGAGAAACCGAATGCAGAGAAAACTCTCAATTTTATTGATATTTGACTGAATGATAAAACTACATAAAGTTGCCCTTTAAATAGGCTAGAATCCCTACCCAAACAAGGAAATAAAATAAAAATAGGAAACTAAATTAAAACAGGAAATAACCTAAAAAACCTTAATTTAATCAAAATAAGAAACTGCTTAAAATCCTTAGTTGAATCAAAATAAGAAACTGAATCAATATTCAAATTTGTAGTCTCCTCGTTGACCTTCTAGATTGATCTTTATCAGTTTCTTCAATTAAGAGCAAAATATAGTATTTTTGTTTCGATTTTGATGCATTAAAGAATACCATTCTGCGTGATTGTGGTGGACGACTTGTACACTCTTGTATTCTCATACTTGTTATATTTTACATCGGAATTTAATTTTAGAACTTAGATTTCAAGGATCTTCAAGTTTTAATTAATTGTTTTCCTCTTCCTTTTTTTTTTTTTTTCCCATCACTTTTGGAGCTTGAACTGGTTCTTTTTCTGTAAGATTCTGTGGCCCCAACTGGGACTTTTTAACTTATTTTCAAGTTTTTGCTACTTGGTCCATGTAATGTCATTGAGAAGATTACACCAGGTAATATTGTACCATAAACTTGAATAATATAATCAATTTACGCAAAATATCATGTTATAGATCAAGAGGAGATGCTGAACCTCATGCAAGAGTTCTGTTAAAGAATCTTCTATCTGCAGAATATGCTGTAGGATTTTAGCAGCAAGTTATTTTTAGTACCTCAAAGCTTACTTTAGGATCTTTATTCTTTAATATTGTGCCTTCAAGTTGGAATGTATTGGTCTTTGATTTTTCGGTGCAATGATAGTTGCTGTTCTCTGTCTGAGAACTTTGTTTCCGTTAGAACATTTTTCCATGTTGTTTCAGGCCTTCTGCTTATCCATCTTATGCATTTACCTTTGAATTTATTGATCGTTGTTTCCTTTGTAGCATCTTGGAACAGTAAGTTCAATTTTTTAATGGTTGTCTAGGTATCAATTTATTTCATCTTTTATTTGCAATTAGATCTTTGTCTCCTACAAGCAACATGTGATGGTTCCATCTTTACATAAATCCTTCTTCATAGATGAAATCCACCCAATTCAGAATATGAAAAAATTGGTTAGATTTTGTAACCCCAAATTCTGGCATTATAAGCAAAATTCTAGTGGTTGACCAATTATGGAAGTTGTCAGAGCATGAAAACTATTGTTTTTTGGGTCTTTATTTCCAAATTTGGGCTTTAGGATCTAAGGGTGACCTAATGTGGTGATGGAGCAAGTTTTGCTAAGAGTGTTTGGGTTTGGGTCTCTAATGTGATTATATTTTCATTTGTTATCAGTTATGAAAACACTAATAGACTTAGGAAGATAATCTGTTTTCCTTGCTTTCTGAGTATTACAGAATTGTTTAAATAGAGAAAACAATATCTATGCATTCTAGGATACATTCTAGGAAACTAATAAAACTAATAAATCAATTACAAAAATTAAGCTAATCTATTCTATACATGGAAGTACTAAAATTATGCATTGAATCCCTAAGAAATCTCCTCCTATAATCATGTGATTCGGTCAACTTTCCAACACTCCCCCTCAAGCTGGTTTGAAAATGTCTGTCATTGCCAGCTTGGACGTTAACTCTTCAAATTTTCCTCTATGAAGACTCTTTGTAAAAATATCAGCTACTTGTTCTGTAGTTGGCAGATAGGGCATGCATATCTGGCCTTTGTCGATTTTTTCTTTAATAAAATGCTTGTCAATCTCCACATGTTTGGTCTTATCGTGTAAGACAGGATTATGAGCTGTTGCAATGGCAGATTTGTTGTCACAATATAGCATAACAGGAGATGATGACTTGATATTCAGGTCTTCCAATATCCTTCTTATCCATAATCCTTCACAAATGCTTAGAGCTGTTGCTCTATATTCTGCTTCAGCGCTGCTCCTAGCCACTACATTTTGTTTCTTGCTCCTCCATGTCACCAAGTTCCCACAGACAAAAGAACAATACCCAGATGTCGATCTTCTATCTGTTATATCTCCAGCCCAGTCAGCATCTGTATAAACTTCAACCTGAAAGTGTCCATTATTAGCAAAAAATAAACCTTTACCAGGTGTCCCCTTTAGGTATCTTATAATCCTCATTACTGCCTCAAGATGTTTCTTTCCTGGTGAGTGCATAAACTGACTCACAACACTGACAGCAAATGTAATGTCTGGACGTGTTTGAGTTAAATAAATAAGCTTCCCAACAAGCCTCTGATTTTCCTCTTTATTCACCTGTTCTGCTGGTGTAGCTGCTTCTAATTTCATATTGGGTTCCATAGGAGTCTCAGCAGGCCTGCATCCAAGCATACCTATCTCTCCTAATAAATCCAGCACATATTTTCTCTGACTTACTGAAATACCCAGTTCTGACCTTGCAATCTCCATTCCTAGGAAGTATTTCGCCTCTCCTAAGTATTTTACCTCAAACTCTAGTGCCAATAATTTTTTCAAGTTTTCAATCTCACCTTTATCATTCTCAGTCAGAATGATATCATCCACATACACAATTAATACTGCACATTTTCCTCCACTAGAGTGCTTCACAAACAGTGTGTGATCCCCTTGACTTTGCTTAAAGCCTAGTCTCTTAACAACTTCACCAAATCTCTCAAACCAAGCCCTAGGTGATTGTTTTAGACCATATATGGCCTTGATTAGTTTACACACACTACCCTTACCAACAAGGCTCTCAAATCCGGGTGGAGGCTCCATGAACATCTAGTTGATGTAAAGACCATCCAAAATTAGCAGCTATAGAAAATAGAATCCGAATTGAATTTGCCTTGGCCACCGGTGCAAAGGTTTCTTGATAGTCAAGGCCATGTGTTTGTGTGAATCCCTTAGCAACTAGCCTAGCTTTGTGCCTTTCTATAGACCCATCTGCTTTACACTTAATTGTAAAAACCCATTTACACCCCACTGCCCTTTTTCCACTAGGTAGCTTAGCACTTTCCCATGTATTATTTTTAACTAGTGCATTCATTTCCTCCATGACTGCCTTTTTCCAACTAGGACACTCTAAAGCTTCTTGTATGTTTCTAGGAATGGAAAGAAGGGATATTTTTGAAGTGAAGGCTTGATGATTGTTGGACAACCTATGATATGACAAGTATTTTGCTATAGGATGATTAGTGCATGACCTAACACCTTTTCTAATGGCAATGGGAATGTCAAGGTCTGTCTCAACGTTTCTGGTATTACTTTCAGTGTTTGGTTCAATCATAGTAGAAGGAGGATCAAGATGGGTAAGTGAGATAGGTTCACAAGTCATAGAAGAAGTACCTAGAAGAGTCTGGTCCAGAACAGGCTCGATGAGGTCAGTTGATTGGCCTTGAGTAGACTGAGGGTCTCTATCATTTTTAGACTTCCTCCTGGTATAAACGAGTATCTCAGTTGTTGGCTGACTTTGTTCCTGAGATGATGAATTTCCACCTAGAACAGGCACATTTTGATTTGGAATAATAGTATGATCTACCCCTCTAGGTTCTGATGATTCACTCGGTAGATAGGGTGCTGGAAAACTGGTACCGGTTTCCTTATTCTGAAGAATTCTACTAGTATCAGCACTGTTATCCTCTCCTATATTAAAATTCTCCCTCTGAACCTGAGTTTCAAAGTATGGTTGTTGCTCATGAAAAATAACATCCATACTTACATGTACTTTCCTAGTTTTAGGATTGAAAACTTTATACCCCTTCTGGTTACTTGCATAACCTATGAATATGCATTTTTCATATCTGGGTGCAAGTTTTGGTCTCCCTATTTCTGGAATATGCAGAAAAACAGTACAGCCAAAGACTTTTAATGGCAGATTTGTATGCAATCTGTTTTTTGGAAAGACTTCCTTTAAGCAATTCAGAGGTGTTTTATGATTTAAAACCCTAGAGGGTACTCTATTGATTAAATAGGCAGCTGTTAATACTACATCCCCCCACAAATAATTAGGTACATTCATAGCTAAGATGAAAGCCCTACTAAGTTCAAGAAGGTGACGGTTTTTTCTCTCCGCAACCCCATTTTGTTGGGGTGTATGGTTGCATGTTGACTGGTGTTGGATACCTTTCTCACTTAAAAAATGTCCTAATTCTTGATTGAAGTATTCTTTACCATTGTCAGTCCTCAAAATACTAATTCTGGTTTGGAATTGTGTTTCAATCAAGTTGTAAAATACTTTAAATAGATTTTGGACCTCTAATTTCTGTTTCATCAAATACACCCAACATATCCTAGTGTGGTCATCAATAAATGTTACAAACCATCTTTTATTAGATAGGGAATTAGTGTTACAAGGCCCCATACATCACTATGAATTAGATAGAAAGGTTTTGATGCTCTATCTGGCTTTGAGGAATAGACTTGTCTAGTACTCTTAGAAAATAAACAAATATCACACTGCAAATGTTCATTGTTTAATTTCTAAAATAAATCAGGAAACAAGTGCTTCATGTAAGGGAAACTTGGGTGACCTAACCTAAGATGTCAAGTCATTATTTGCTCTCTTACTGTGAGAGAGTTTACATCATATGATAAACCGACTGTCTGCCTTCTTCTGTCTTCAAAATAATAGAGACCCTTGTCTTCTCTAGCTCTGCCAATCTCCTTCCCCAACTTCCTGTCCTGAAACACACAATTTTGTGATGTAAAAATAACAGAACAGTTAGAGTCATGTGATAGTTTACTAACTGATAATAGGTTGCAGGACAAATGAGGGACATGTAACATTGATTTGAGGATAAGAGTGTCTGATAATCTGACAGTTCCTATTCCAGCAATAGGAGATAAACTCCCATCAGCCAGTCTCACTTTTTTATTACCGGGACAGGGGCTGTAGTTTTGAAACAGGGATGGCATGCTTGTCATGTGATCTGATGCACCTGAGTCAATGACCCAAGGTGTGTGATTAAAGTGACTTAAGAAGCATGTAGATAAGTTACCTGTGTGGACAAGAGAACAGTTAGGAGTTGATGAGTTTTGCACCAGTTTAAGAAGCTGATCTCTATTTGGTCTTTGGTAAGGGTAACCTGTCCAGCTGAGTTTACATGAGGTGTGCTCTTCTCCCTAGTCTTCCAGTGATCTGGTTTGCCATTCAATTTCCAGCAAGTTTCACGGGTATGACGTGGACGATGACAGTAATCGCACCAGGCCCTTTTTTTCTCTTCAGGTTTGCGAGCAGTGACTTTCAAAGCTGTACTCTCTTGTGAAATGAGTGCTGATGTCTCCACTGGACTGGGTGTTGGCTCCTTTTTTCCCATCATCACAGCTTGTCTGCTCTCTTCTCTTCTTACTTCTGCGAATACCTCATTCAGGGGTGGTAAAGGACGTCTGCCTATGATCTGACCTCTAACATCATCAAACTCCACATTCAGTCCTGCCAAGAAGGAGTATACCCTTGAATTATCAATTTCCTTCAGATAGTGTGCAGCATCCGTAGGGTCCTTCCAGGTATACTCTTTAAATAAATCAAGCTCCTGCCATAGTCTCTTTAGGGCTAAGAAATACCTTGTTACTGTCTAACTGCCCTGTTTTGACTCTGCAAGCTTTAATTGTAACTCATAAATCTGGGATTGATTGCCCAGATCTGAGTACATTTCATTTAGACTATTCCACATCTCTTTGGCAGTGGAATATCCAAGATAGGTTGAACTCACATCTTCTTTCATAGAGTTGGTAAGCCACGCCATCACCATCGAATTCTCTGCCTCCCACACTTCATATTCTGCATTTTCCTTGTCTGGTTTCTTTTTGTCACCAGTCAAGTAACCTATCTTTCCTCTTCCCCGAATGTACATACGAACAGATAACGACCAACGGTGAAAGTTATCCCCATTTAGTTTTATGGTGGATATTCTAACAGTATGATGGTCAGATTGACCAGAGGAGTTTTCTGGGGCTGTTGACATAATAGCACAATAGGAGAAGGGAAGAACCTAGGTCTCAGATTTAAGAACCTAGCTCTGATACCATGAAAACACTAATAGACTTAGGAAGATAATCTGTTTTCCTTGCTTTCTGAGTATTGCAGAATTGTTTAAATAGAGAAAACAATATCTATGCATTCTAGGATACATTCTAGGAAACTAATAAAACTAATAAATCAATTACAAAAATTAAGCTAATCTATTCTATACATGGAAGTACTAAAATTATGCATTGAATCCCTAAGAAATCTCCTCCTATAATCATGTGATTCGGTCAACTTTCCAACAAGTTATTTGAAAGTGTAATGTGTTTGGGTTTGGGTTATGTATGTTCCAATGCTTAATATTATTGTTTAGACCCTTACTTATAAGGTCCATGTATTGGGGTGAGTAGTTATTCTTTTTTTCCCCCCCCTAATTTCTGGTGACAACACAGGCAATTTCTGGAACTGAGTTACCATCAGGCTGGGAATGGATCGGT
The DNA here is from genome assembly GCA_022984855.1 of Dimocarpus longan. NCBI lineage: Eukaryota > Viridiplantae > Streptophyta > Magnoliopsida > Sapindales > Sapindaceae > Dimocarpus > Dimocarpus longan. Next base: position 11,941,459 of record CM041024.1, read on the forward strand.
GATTGGGTTTTGGATAAATCATCTGTTAACTCTGCTGATGGTTGGGTATATGCTCCAGATGTTGAAAGTTTGAAATGGCCCGAGTCATTTGATCCTCTGAAGTTTGTGAACCGTGCAAGGCAAAGGAGATTGATTAGGAAGAGGAAACAATTCTCAGGCTGTAAAAAGCAAGAGATATCTGTTGGACTACTGAAACCTGGGGATACTGTGCCCCTTCCTTTGTCAGGCTTGACACAATCTGGATTCTATGTCCTGCTGTTAAGGCCCTTGAATTCCACTAATATTGATGAGTATTCTTGGAGTTCGGTTGTAAATAAATTGAGTGAATCAGAGGTTTCTGATGGACAGGAAAGCTCTTCTGAATTATGTGTATCAACTCTCTGTGAGTCTGAGGAACTTTTGTACTGCACTCAGATAACTGGAACTTCTTCCAGTGATCTCCATAGACTCTGGTTTTGTGTAAGCATACAAGCGACAGAGATTGCAAGAGACATTCGTTCTGATCCTATTCAGGATTGGAATCTTGTTGTCAAGCCCCCTTTATCTATCGCCAACTATCTTCCTCTGACAGCTGAATATTCTGTACTTGAGATGAAAGCAAGTGGTCATTTTGTTGACTGCTGTAGAGGAATATTTTGTCCAGGAAAAACCGTTAAAGTTCACAATGCCGACATTAGGAACCCTTTATTCCTTTCGCTTCTTCCACAGAGAGGATGGCTGCCAATAAATGTAAGATCTGACAGCAATCCTGTCCTTACACCTTTCCTCCTTTTGTGCTGTCTTTAATCTAACATCACATTTTTCTTTTTTGTGTTCTTTTACATTTTATTATCATTTATTTTCAGGAAGCTGTTTTAATATCTCATCCTCATGGAGTTCCATCGAAAACGATAAACCTAAGAAGTTCAATATCTGGAAGGTTTTCTCATACACTACTTAGCTCTTTGTTTGTGATTTTTGTTAAAACATAAAAAATGGTCATTTCTCTTGTAGTTTGATATGCTCCAAAATTGTGAGATATGCAGGATTGTTCAACTTATTCTAGAACAAAATTATGACAAGGAAAAATCGCCGCTGGCGAAAATCATTAGAGTCTATGCTCCTTACTGGTTTGAAATTGCCAGATGTCCCCCACTTTCATATAGGGTTCTAGATTTGGCAGCAAAAAAACAAACACGGAAGATCTTTCAGTCTAAAAGGGAGAGTGAAGTGATTCTCGAGGAAATAACAGAAGATGAAATATATGAAGGTCATACAATTGCTTCTGCTTTGAACTTCAATTTGTTGGGTCTGTCAGTGTCAATCAGTCAAGCCGGCAGTGAGCGTTTTGGACCTGTTAAAGATCTTTCTCCCCTTGGTGACATGGTATGCATCGATATCTATTGCTTATGAAGCCATAACTGAAGTAATTCTGATATTCATTTTTCTTTTTCATTTTTAATTTTTTCTGTGCTATTGTTTGGTAGGATGGATCACTGGATCTTTGTGCTTATGATGCTGATGGCAAAGTCATGCGGCTTTTTATTTCTACCAAACCTTGTCCCTATCAATCTGTGCCTACAAAGGTTTTTTCTTTTTTCAGTTAACAAGAGGCATTTTCTACAATGTAGAAATGTGTATATTAGTTATGAGATGCTTTAACATAAATCTTCTCTCGGTAACATCTGCTGACCTTAGTTTTATTTAGATATATGTAAATTAGTTTTGATTTTTTTGACTCGAATCTTTTCTGTAGGTAATATCCATTCGACCATTCATGACATTTACAAATAGACTTGGTCAAGACATATTTATTAAGCTGAACAGTGAAGATGAACCAAAAGTTCTTCATGCTTCTGATTCAAGAATATCCTTTATATACCATGAATCAAGGGAAACAGATAAACTCCAGGTTAGTTAATTGTAGAATTTATATATTTTTAATGCCCGTTTCAACTTAGAATTTGAAGGTGACAGATTTTGCTTGTATCCCTTTTTATGCTCCAATATGTTGTTCCCACCTTTTGACTCTGCTGAGAAAGCTTCTTTGAATTGAAACTCTTTTGAAGCTCATTTTTTCTCGCCTTCCTTCTATTTCCTGTTAGGCTAAATTTGATGGTTTGATGGTCTGGTTTTACCTTGAGTAGCTACCAGCTTAGGATATTGAAATGGGATTCAATGAGAATATATATATAATAAATATATTCTCTGTCCAATTCAATGAGTATATATAATAAGTATATATTGGCAGTGTGCAGATTCAGCCTCAAGTAGAAATAGTATAGAATGAAGAGAAAGTCCATAAGCTCATGAGCAGAAATTATACTTTGTTCATCGATGAAATTGGTTAGAAGAAAACTAAAGCCAAATTCATAAAATAAAAATGAAAAGAAAAATAGAGTTGAATTGGACAGAGAATTCGACAAATTTTATTAGTATATTGGTGCTCATATTTGCAATAATTTATAATTGTTTTTTGGGTTAGTGAAACCATTAACAAAAGTGGAAATTTAAAAACAATGGCCTACAAAAAAAAGTGAAAATTTGTTTTTGGCCCCTAAAATAAGGTTCTTTGTTTTTAGTTCCAAACAAAACTTCAATGTTTTTTGTTCATTTCACATAAGTAAACATTTCACGTGCAATGTTGTATGTGAAATATTTTCACCTATGAGAAATATTTCCAAATGAAAACATTTCACCTGCATAAAATGTTTTTAAGTGAAAATGTTTCACATATGTGAAACATTTCAAGGGGCTGGAAGGGGTTCAATAAGATTGACATTTCGTTTGGAGCTAAAAAGGAATTACTTTAACTTTTGGAGCAAAAACGAACTTTTCATTTTTGTTTTGGCTAAAAGTGAATTTTTCCCCTAAAAAGGTTCTAAATCAATTGTTTGTTTAAAGTTTACGTGTCTTGCACTCAATTAGGATCAATTAAATTAGTGGCTTTATTTTGTACTTTTGCTTAGATTTTTATTTATAAATGTCTTGCATTTGTGCCCCTGAAAAAGGAGAAAAAAGGAATTTTAGTGACCTCATTTATAGAAGTATAGAACAGACAACATTGCTAAAGTAAGGCAATTGAAGAAGGTTGCATCATGATAGATAGTCTCATTAAGGGTATGACATGAGTTCTAGAAATCCCATTAAGGCTTTTTTATATGATGACGGAGTTCAACTTTTTGACTTATTGTACTTATTCAAGTTTATAGGTTTGTCAACTGCTATGGGAGAACCAAATGATGCGTTGCCAATTAAGTTTCATGGAATTTATAATCTCTTTCTACATTTGCAGATCTATTTTATATGTTTTGTGGAGCTCTATTCAAGCTAATTATGCTATGTCCAATGTCTAGGTGCGACTGGAAGATACAGAATGGTCGTTTCCTGTTCAAATTATAAAAGAGGATAGCTTCTCTTTGGTTTTGAAGAGACATGATGGTTCACGGAGATTTTTGAGGACTGAAGTACGGGGCTATGAAGAAGGATCAAGATTTATAGTAGTATTTCGTCTTGGATCAACGAATGGTCCTGTCAGGTACATTTTGCATGTACTAAATTTGTCAATGACTGTCATTAATGTTCTATATGTGCTGATTAAGCAAGGTGACACAGGATCGAAAACAGAACAAATAACAAAAGGATTATGGTTTGTCAAGCTGGATTTGATGAGGGTGCATGGATTCACTTGGAGCCACTCTCTACTTCAACTTTTTCTTGGGAAGATCCTTATGGCCAAAAAATTATTGATGCTAAGATTGATAATCATGGTGGCATGCCGGTTTGGAAACTCGATATGGAAAAGACTGGTTTATATTCTGCAGAAGAGAGGGAACTAGGATTGCAATTCCATGTTATAGAAATGGGTGATATCAAGGTTGCAAGATTCACAGAAATCAGGACATCAAGTTCAAATGATGAAATCAGGTCTCTGACACCTATGGGAAATTGGGGAAGTTTTCACATGCAGAAAGAGATGCAACACAAATCCACACCGATAGAACTAATTGTTGAGTTGGGAATTGTTGGGGTTTCTGTGGTTGACCATAGGCCAAAGGAACTCTCTTACCTCTACTTTGAGAGAGTTTTTGTATCTTATTCAACTGGCTATGATGGTGGAGAAACAAGCAGGTAAGGGCTCCTCTTTGTAGTCAATTCTTTTAAAAAAAATATTTGTTTCCTATCCTTGTTAGATCGAAGCTTTGTCCATGATATGCTTCTTTTCAGTAGTGTAATAATCTTTCTTCTGATATGAACTCCTTAGATTTTTGTCCCCCAATCTACTAGTGTGCTAGGGTGCATGCAATCAGGAAGCACAAAATGAGAAGGGCTTCTATTTACTGACTCCAAGTCTTTGCACTTGGTGGTTTATTCCTTTTCCTGCAGTAGCTTATAACACCTCCATGGAAACAAATAAACTCCATCTCACTTTAGATTACGTGATTTGGTTCTGCCAGAGGTGGAAATATAGAAAAGTATGTGGGGGTATGTGTGGAAGAAGAGAGAAGTGTAAATAAGCATTAAAATGAAAATTGCTTTAGTATTTCTATAAATGATACCCTCTTTCTTAATTTTGATTTCCATTTAAAAGAGACTCTCTCAAATATTTGTGGATCTTGATGATGAAGCATCCATTTTCTATAAATGATTGTAAACTTATGTTTCCATTGTTTCCCTTTTGTAAACTTATCAAGTTGAATTTTATGAGTTATGATTTTCTGTTTGTTTATTCCAGGTTCAAGCTTATACTTGGTCAGTTGCAGATTGACAATCAACTCCCGCTAACTTTAATGCCGGTGTTATTAGCACCTGAGCAGGCCACTGATATACATCATCCAGTTTTTAAGATGACAATTACAGTACGCAATGAGAACACTGACGGTGTCGAGGTTTATCCATATGTATATATACGGGTAATGTTTTATAAAGATAGACTGTACCATCTGATCTCTGTTCTTATATGTATACTGAGCTATACTACATGCTTTACTTTATTTATGTTCCTGACATCTATGTTAATGTGGCAGGTAACTGATAAAGTGTGGAGACTTGATATTCATGAACCAATTATCTGGGCATTGGTGGATTTTTACAACAACCTTCAGCTCAATCGTGTCCCCCAAAGTACCAATGTCACTCAAGTTGATCCAGAGATTCGTCTGAAGTAAGATTCTCTTTTTGCCACCTGGGCTTCTCATGTAATACCAAAAAACTATTTGGTCTTTAAAGAGGCACAGCCTAGGCTGCATTGGGCTCTTATTCTATATATGCATTCTATTTTTGTTTTCTTTTACCTTTATCAATTTCAACACGATGATTGTTAGGATTCTCATGCGGTTATCATCAACATGAGGGTGGTGGCTGAAAATATTTTGACTCAGTTGCTTGGTTCTACTGACTGTTACTTCACCTTGCTATAATTGGCTACGCTAATGATTTTCTTTTAGGCATGCCATTTCTATTGTTGTGGACATATGCCATCATTCAGAATTAGAGTTTCTATCTTTGTTGTTTGTTTTGTTAGCAAACACGATTTATCTTGTGTACCAAATTGAAAATTTAATCAGTACAAATTATGTCTTTGGGATTTGAATTGGAGACAATATGATATGTTTTCTTGATCTTTTCAGCCTAATAGATGTTTCAGAAGTGAGGTTGAAGGTGTCGCTGGAAACAGCTCCAACTCAGAGACCTCATGGGGTTTTGGGAGTATGGAGCCCCATACTGTCTGCTATTGGAAATGCATTTAAATTTCAGGTTAGGTTTCTAACTCATTATAAGGACGAATATGTTCAATACATTTTATTGAAATTTTAAATTATTTTAATAAGAAAAGTAATAATAATGAAGAAAAGAAAAGAAAAGAGAAGCAGGTGCCAATTCAGATGGCAATTCAGATGGTTCTTGTTTTTTGGTTTCTTTGTTCTCACTTCTGATGTATGATCTGCATCTCTTCGAGATGCTGTTTCTTCATTAATAATTTCTGTTGTTTCTAATAATTAGAAACCTGAACGGAGGCTTGATGTTAACTGTTCCAATTTCAGTTATTTAAATTTTTATTAATACCTTATGATCCACCACTGCTGCTTTCAGTGCAACTTCATCAGTTTAACAGAGCATTTCAACGTTAGTTTCACTTATATGCTGATTGTTGCCTCCCAAAATCTAGAAATGTGTACCATCTTCATGATTGCAGCAATCTGTATCAAAATGGCATCTTGAGCATCCAGATGCTCATGTTTATGGAGGAGATTAAAAATGTAAATAAATGCAGTGTAACTATGTGTTTGATGTAAGGCCTTTATGTTTATGTCAGGTGCACCTAAGGAGAGTGATGTGCAGAGACAGATTTATGCGGAAGAGTTCAATTATTCCTGCCATTGGGAATCGTATATGGAGAGATCTTATTCATAATCCTTTGCATTTGATATTTTCAGTAGATGTACTTGGTATGACGAGTTCAACATTGGCTTCTATTAGTAAAGGATTCGCTGAGCTTTCAACTGATGGACAATTTCTGCAATTACGTTCCAAGCAGGTAACTTATATCCTCTCTTTCTATACTAATAACCATAATTATTCAGTCTTGACTAGAGAATAAGCTTTACATGGGATCAGGTGGGGTCAAGGAGAATTACTGGAGTAGGTGATGGAATTGTTCAAGGAACAGAAGCTCTTGCCCAAGGTGTTGCTTTTGGGGTATCTGGAGTTGTGACGAAGCCAATGGAGAGTGCCAGGCAGAATGGTTTGTTAGGACTTGCTCATGGGCTGGGACGTGCATTCGTAGGATTTATTGTACAGCCAATGAGCGGGGCCTTTGATTTTTTCTCATTGACTGTTGACGGAATAGGGGCAAGTTGTTCTAAATGCTTGGAGGTTCTCAGTGATAAGTCCACGTCCCAAAGAATCAGAAACCCCCGAGCTATTCGTGCTGATGGTGTACTTAGACAATATTGTGAGAGAGAAGCTGTCGGTCAGGTACAAGCGGTTTCTGGTGTTGGTATAGGAGCCAATTAAAACTGGATTATGCATGTGTATATAATTTAAATCAGAAGTATCCATTTGTTCTTCCATACAATTTTTTGATGTGATTTTCCATTTAATTCATTTTTCTCCTTTGGTTTCCAGATGATTCTTTACCTTGCAGAAGCAAGTCGGCATTTCGGCTGTACCGAAATATTTAAGGAGCCCTCAAAATTTGCTTGGTCTGATTATTATGAGGAACACTTTTCTATTATTAACCATAGAATTGTTTTAGTGACTAATAAACGAGTCATGCTGTTGCAGGTTTGTGACTAATAAACTTTCTTCTTGTATGTAAAATTTTGCACTGATTGTTGACTTCTGTGTCTCCTTAATTCTGCCTTTTCTGCCTTATCCAGTGTCCATCTCCTGACAAAATGGATAAAAAGCCTTGCAAGATCATGTGGGATGTGCCATGGGAGGAGCTTATGGCAGTGGAGTTGGCAAAAGCAGGATGTCAACAGCCTTCTCACTTGATCCTGCATCTGAAGAGCTTTAGGAGATCTGAAAATTTTGTGCGGGTCATAAAATGCAGTGTTGAAGAAATGGATGGAAGAGAACCCCAAGCTGTTAGAATCTGTTCAGTGGTGCGTAAGATGTGGAAGGCATACCAGTCTGACATGAGGAGCCTAAGTTTGAAGGTTATTACTCTGCACAAGTCTCATGTAACTTACTAGATGTCAACTATATGCTCCCAATACGATTTTTTGGTGTACAGGTTCCATCAAGCCAGAGACATGCGTATTTTGCACGGAATGAAGCTGATGGGCGAGAGCAACGTACCTCAAATAAAGCCATTATTAAATCTAGGGAATTCTCATCGTTTGGTTCTGTGTCTGATGAAAGGAAATTTGTCAAACACACCATCAATTTCTTGAAGATTTGGACTAGTGAGCGAGAAGCAAAAGGTCGATGCTCCCTGTGTAGAAAGCAGGTGCATAACTTCTTATCATGCCTTTTTTCTATTGCCAGTTTTTAGTGATTATTGTGTAGCTCATACTCTATTATCATTAGATGGGGCATATTATGGTTGTGTTCCTGCATGTTGCAATGTTTAAAAGCAATCATGGTTGTATGTTGTCTTTTAGGTTGCAGAAGATGGTGGAATATGTACCATTTGGAGACCCATATGTCCAGACGGGTAATTCCTGATATATATCTATATATATGTATATTATCTCTTCTTTATATGCTTGTTGCCTTGTCAACTGCAACTCAGTTTTTATTAATGGATTATTAATTTGTGGATTCTTTTAGTCTGCTGCGGAGCATATGTCATAGTGTTGGCCTCAAAACACCATTTTAGAAAATGATTATTAATTGTATTTTTGAGTTTTCATAAACTGCTTCTTCATTCTGAGACCTTGAAAACATCGTCCCTTGAAAGAGCAGCTAGGAAGTTTTCTGGTTTTTCATTGTATATGAAAGCCAGATCCAAGCTTCCTTTGTAATGTCACTCTACTAATTATGCTTTATGTGCATAGGGCAGAATAGGATATGTTAGAACTTAGGATTGCTACCCATTGTTCTGGGACCGAAATCATATTAAAAATGGAAAGTGATTATCACTGTACCTGTGATGCATGAACTTAAGCACTAGGCGTCTAGGCCTGGATACTTCCTGGGGCCTGGATGCTTTCTCCAGGAAGTCGAGAGATGAGGGGGTTCACTTAGATCGATTATTTGTTCGTAGTGTCCTTGTAAGATATTATAGAAGCGGATTTACCAACATTACATTGACCACTTAAAAGTAATACTTCGTAGTGTCCTTGTAAGATATTATAGAAGCGGATTTACCAACATTACATTGACCACTTAAAAGTAATACTTCAGTACAAATTAGCTGAATCGAGGTGATGCTGATTGGAGTCTCTCTCATTATTCGTTGGAACTACAGGTATATCTTCATCGGAGATATAGCTCGTGCTGGAACCCACTCACCAAATGTTGCTGCTGTTTACCGTAAAATTGACGGACAGTTTGCTCTTCCAGTGGGTTATGACCTGGTAAGCTGTGTTCATTCTGTTATTTAATTGACTAGCCTTGTTTTTTGGGTTTTCCCAGTAGATAATGTTTCATATTGCAATGCAATAAGGGAATAGGAGGATTCTTTTACTTGTTATCCTGTAAAAGTTTTAGCAGAATAGAGGACTCAAACTTGCCGTTTTCCTTCTATTTTCAACCTTGATTGATATTATATAGCTAGACTGGCAGGGGAATTACAATAACAGGTAACAGCTAAATAGGGCAGAGAACTTGGAGAAAGGAATTATCTAACTTTCTACAACTTTTTTTCTTTTTTAAAGATATAAGCCCATATAACTTAAGTCAGTAGATGTTATAGTTAGTTTAATCCATTTAAAAAGCAGATATGTTATGGTTAGTTTAATTTATTTGAAAAGCCAAACCAGTAATTATTCATACTTGTGTTAAATGTATCACAAAGCAAAATATCATGACATTCTCATGGACTGCAGTTCCTGTACATTGTTGGCTTGCTAATATCTTTTCTATCGTGAAATAGAAAGTAATATTTATAAGATGTGCAGGTCTGGAGGAACTGTATAGATGACTACACCACTCCTGTATCAATCTGGCATCCTCGTGCGCCAGAGGGTTTTGTCTCCCCTGGATGTGTTGCTGTCGCAAATTTTGAAGAGCCAGAACCCAATTTAGTGTACTGTGTGGCGGAATCACTTGCTGAGGAAATAGAATTTGAAGATCAAAAGATCTGGTCCGCACCAGATGCATACCCTTGGGCTTGTCACTTCTATCAAGTGCGAAGTGGTGCTCTTCACTTTGTTGCGCTTAGACAGATCAAAGAAGAATCCGTCTGGAAGCCCATCAGAGTCATTGATGACCCAGAGCTTCAGGTGCAATAATCAGGAGCAAAGTAAATTGTATATTTCTTGCATTATCGGTCCTCTGGATTCAGTCATAAACTTCAAGCCAATTCCCAAGATGCATTACTCTCCGTGATTATCACTTATTTTTGGCTTTGATTTGCATTAGGATAAGTTGTGTTTAGTGTAAAAAAAAAAAAAAAATAGTAAAGAAAAAGAAACAATCGAGCAGCATTTGTTAGACATTATAATTCTCTGAAGGGAAAAGCTTTCCTATTTTATTTTACTGGAATGCCTTTTCCCTGTAAATATCGTTAGATTTCTCAGACAGGAACATCACGCTGTATATGGGATACGTTTTGCATAAACGAAAAGCATCTATGGAAGATTGGTTTTCAAGGGAACGGAAAAAGTGAAGGTGTTGGCTTCTCAATTTAAGCCAGAGTGGACATATTGCCATGGCTGATTGTACTTGTACATATAAAAGATGTGCAAATATATATACACCTCTGTGCTCGGGAGGATTATTTGTATTTAAGCTGCACGATCAGTGATCCCGAAAAATGAGTACATGCAAAGTATTGATCAGTACAAATTTTCTTGGTGCTTGAAATTTGTACTGATTTTTTTTTTCTTTATTATTATTAGTTTTGTAATCAGTTTATCTATCTGAATTAATGCAGTGCTTTTATACATTTTTCCCATATTAGCTCGATGACTTAATTCTATTTGTTTTGATCTTTATTTTAATTTTTCTTTTTCTTTCTTTCTGTTTTGGTTGTGGGACTCAGTTTTGTTTCTTTAATTTTATGACCCCTAAAAACTTTGAATAATTATTAAAGAAAACTTTTGGCCTTTTATATTGCTCATGGAATGTATGTATATAAGCCAAATAAAATTATGACATGTTTATAAATGTACAACATAAAATTATTGAACGGCGTACGGTTTTATTTTTCTTATGCTGACTCTGTGAATTGGTTCTATTAACTTTAATGGTGAGAAATGATAAAGGTAACACAAGATACATCTATAGTTCAAATTATCACATTCCCTGTTAGTATAATTAGTTGTGTATCTTATTAATAAGAATTCAAGTCACAGCTGAGTATTGGAGATTGAAATCCGATTAAATATATTTTATAAGCTTTATGTAGATTTAAAAAAAAAATCATTAGTGAGTATATAAATTATGTATATAGTAATTAATCTTAGTATGTTTTATCAAGTGTGTGATTCTAAACAAATTGGAGTTCACTCGAATTTAGATGGGTTAGTGTAGGCCGTGAAGTGAGTGTTGGCTGAGTTGATGATATTTGTCAGAATTTCAAAACAGAAAGTGACAGAAGACGACTACAACCACAAAGCAGGATCCAAGTGTCAACACGTATTTGTCGGCAAAAGTAAAGTTTCGATAATTACAAAAGTTGCCATTACCCGCCTTTAATTTGATTCAACTACCTTAACCTTCATCTTGAAGAAATCCATTCATTAATGTACGACGCTCACTGATTCACCACTCACTCTGTCTTCTCATAGTAGAATAATGGAGGGTCTCATTAAGGGCTTGGTCGACGTGGCACTCGGCGGCGCTCGTGATCGTGATCGCGATCGCGAAGACAGAGACCAAGATGACCAGTCTCCTGATGTACGGTCCAGATCCAGTTGGGCTGAGGTTAGCGCTCTTCATTTCAAGATTTGATTTTTTTAAAATATATATATATATTTATATATAATAGTGTGATTGATGGGAGTGATAATGTGCAGGTGGTTTCGGGAGATCAAGAAACACATGGCAGCCACAGTTACAATGCTCACTGGAACAAACAGGTGCTGTTTTTATAGATTTTATTTGTTATTTGATTAGAGTCTTGATTAGGATTGCAACGACATTAAAAGTGAAATTGATATTGAAATAATCAGGAAGAGTATCAACCGGGACATGACAACTGGAAGGTTGCTGCTTCTTCAAGGCCACCTCAAAAGGTCAAATTTTCATTAGATCGTATTATAATCTGTGTGTGTTTAATCGTAAGTAACAATCAAATGAACTAATTGCTTATAACTTGATGAATTATTAATGATTATAAGGACTGTTAGAGGTGGCATCATTCTGTAATGCACTCAGAGAAGTAGCTGAAATAACAGTTTCTGAAAATTTTCATTTAATGGTTGGTCATAACTTTGTAGTTGGTTTGTTTTCACATTCTATGATCGGGCCATGTCTGAATTCATTTAATGATCGCATTCTCTTGGATATCTGAAAAGCAGGCTGTGTATGAAGGGTATGAGAAGGATGAAGGTGGAAAGAGACATGACAATTATCAAAACAACTGGAGTAGAAAGGTTGGTCACTAAACTTTCTTTTAAAGCATGATTTCTTGTATTACAAAAATATATTGGTGAAGCTTATGTAATATCTCAACTTTTCTTGCAGGAGGATGCAGAGAAGAGTGATGATGGTTGGGAAAGTGTTGGCAGAAAACCTCCAAGGCGACAGCACAAGGTAATTATTCTTACTTCAATAAACCACTTATAAAAGTAGCTCATAATATACATTCTAGGACCTTGATTCGTTACATTATGGTGTATGGCCACTATAATGGGGGACTATGACCCGGAACTCTGTTTTATTTAGATCACATTCTCAGTCTGTGGTTAAGTTTGTGCAAATGGTAATTGATTAAAATTATCTTTTAATATAATAATGGCGGTCAACACAATGACTGATAATCCTACACATTTTTGGTCGAAGATTTTTATTAACATTGGAACCATTGTTTGGAAAATTTCTCCCTTTATCCTAAAACAGCAAATTGGGTCCTTGAGTTAGGTAAGCCTTGAAACAGTATCATCGTTAACATTCAATGTAAATTGAGTTTAGATTGCAATAGATATACTATGACCTCATATGCATTTAACTAACTAATCACTGATTGGGTTAGAGAAGTGTCTAGAATGTTTATTTGTGTTGGATTAAGTTATACTATATATTATTGGAAAACCATTGTTTTGAATTCTAGTCTTGTATTACATATATAAACTTTGCTTTCTTAGTCCACTACTTCAGTGTATAATTGTATAAGATTTTGAACTATTGTTTGTTCTGTGATTTTTACATTTTTATTTTCTTATTACAATAAATGTAGACCAAATTTCTCTCCATTAGAGTATGAGTGGTACTTGAACACAGGACCTTTTATACAAATAACAAAATATCTTACTAGCTAAACTAACTAATTACCACATTGAGATTGAGTGTTCTTAGATGAGTATCAAATATCATTAAGCTTTTATTGATTGTAATTAATACCCTTTCATTTTAATAATGCCTAATTGATACTTTGCAAACAATGCATGGGCAGATTCAGAAGGATCAGTGGCATGGATACAAAAAGCCTGCTAGTGAGCAAGAATATTCTGATGAAGTTGAAATTGGTGGCAGTTGGGAACCCTCAGAAGGGGAGCTTGATGACCTGTCACAAGCTTGCAACCGGCTCTGGGAACTTGACTTAAACCGGTTGGTGCCTGGCAAGGACTATGAGATCGACTGTGGTGAAGGGAAGAAGGCTTACCAAAAGGAAGACATGGCTCAAGGAAGCCTATTTAACTGGCTGAATGAAGACATATTCAGGAAGCCTACTTATTCTCGTTTTTGTTCACTTCTGGATAATTACAATCCAAATTCAGGGCACAAAGAAGTTGTCACATCTGAAGAGAAGCAGGAGCAAGCTGCTTTCATAGAAGAAATCAGTAGAACTGCACCGATTAAATATGTTCATCAGTATCTGTTATCAAAAGGCATTGTATCTGGAAATATTCAAGATTTTAAAAGAATGATGACAAGTCTCTGGTTTGATCTTTATGGCCGAGGTGGTGCATCTGGCTCCTCTTCTGCTTTTGAGCATGTTTTTGTTGGGGAAATCAAGCAACATGGTGAACAAGAAGTTACTGGCTTCCATAATTGGCTTCAGGTGCGTGTCTTGCAACTACATCCTTTTCTCTCTTTTTATTTATGTTGACTTATAGATTCATGGTCAAAGTAATAATTTACATGTATATCAATTCTTACATGGCTATTAGTGTCGAGTAGAATAGTAATGCTTCTGAAACATATCATGAATTACTAAATTATGCATGCATCACCTTATGATTAATGGAAGAAAATTAAACAAACTTATAATGGAAGAAAACTAAACAAAATTCGTGCCTGATGATCACTGATAGAATAAAAAGCAGGCTTAATGCCATCTGTAGTAGTGGTATGGACACTATGGAAATATTCTTTGGAATTTATGCTCTAATAGATTTGGGGTCATTCTAGTGGCATTCACTAGTCATTCTCCAAGTTAACCCCATATGCATCCCTCAATTAGCTGATTATGGGAAGTTTCATATTTAGCTTTTTGTTATCAGTTTAAACTATAGAATTCCTTTTTCATAAGAGAAAACAAAAAGGGAATTCCACACTCTGTGGATCCCTTATAATTGATATTCAACTTCGTTTCTTTGTGCATAATTTGATAATATTAATACTTGATCAATTTTAAATATTCTGCACTGATTGATTAAGAGAATAAAGTTGTGTACACTCTACATTTTATATGAAAAAGCTGTTATTTGTCTATAATATTAAGTTTGTATCTGCTGCTTTCCCCAGTTTTACCTTGAAGAAGCAAAAGGCAATGTTGATTATCAAGGTTATATTTTCCCCCGAAGACGTGGGCAAATTGTAAGTTCCTGATTTCACTTTGCATATTAGATATTAAAGAATCATGAGGACTGGAGACTGAAATTAAACAAAATAGAATGTTAACAATATTTTCTTGTGTTTTCTCCTTAACCTATTTGTTTTATATCCTAAAAGCCCTTATCCCACTCACACAACTTCAGGCTATTTAGTATGCTTTTGATTTGAGGGGTGAGTTGGGATTGAATTTAAAAGAAAAGATAAAGAGGGTGTCACTTGTCTTTTATGTGACAACCAAAGTGATTAGTTTCTTTTGGAATGCGCATTATGATGGGGTTTAGTGATGAAAGGATGTCATCTGTGTTGTAACTGCAACTATGTTTGGCCTGTGGATGTGTTTTTTAGCTAGATCTTTAATACGTGTATAGCTTCTTAAATTGTTTTACTTGTCTGATAACTTCGATTGTATATTCGACTCATATTCTAGACAAAACGTAGAGCTAAAGATGTTAGATGATGAAAGTAGACCTAGTAATATTTGCTACAATAAACACGAAAAATGATTAGGAAAGAACACTTTATAGTTGTGAAGGTTTCAGTACAAAAGGCATCTTCTTCAAACTGTTAACCAGAGAAATTGTTCGTAAAACACCATGCAGGCTAAATGAGAGCTGTATTAAAAAGAATTTCCTGCTACTGTGGCAGAAGCAGAAACCGGATGTAATTTTAATTTTCCATTTGCTTTGATATGTCTTGCAGCCTGACTCTGAAACCCAATTACTTACAATTCAGTTTGAATGGAATGGCATTCTCAAATCTGTGTCAAGCACTTTGATTGGAGTGAGCCCGGAGTTTGAATTTGCCTTGTACACCTTATGTTTCTTTGTTGGTAGAGAGGACAACCACATACAGCTGGGTCCATACCCTGTTAATATCAAGTGCTACCGACTAGGAGACAGAATTGGCTCTGTGTTTCCAATAGCAGATAGTTGAATTTCAGTTTCCCAGTAAACCCTTGAGTATACTAAAAATGATTATGTCCAGTAGTTTTAGCAATAGTAAGATCAAATTTAGTGCTAAAATCTAAATAAAGTTTGTTGACTGTAATTGTTTCAGGCTTTTATTCAATTTCTATCGTATAAAACTTGCAGAAACTTATATAATAATAGACTGGCTATGCTCATCATGGCTAATGTATTTCACTTTTATGATTGTTAATGGTTGTGGATATGTTTTGAAGTGTGAGTTTCTGTAAATTTCATCAGATAAGCACCGTTTGAAGCTTGAAATTGCTCATTATAGTTGCAATTGTCAAAGTCTCGCTTATGATTGACATGCATTCCATCAAAAATAAAATTATTATTCACTTGATTAAATAAGATTTAGTTTGCAATTAATTTTAGTTTTAATTATTTATGCTCAAAACGACTAATTTACTCCTACACCATTAAAGTTGCCATTACTAAACAATTTTTAATGAAAGGAAAATTTGAACATGCAGTTTTGTAGAATTTACCCCTATACTAATAGTTGTTAGCCTGATATGGAGTCAGTTATTAAGTGGTAATGTATGGTAAGTAGTCTAACATGTGCATGCTCATTAATTCCTATATCCAAAATGCGAAGTAGTTTTCTTACTGTTAAAAGGAATTTGACAATAAAAGAAATCGTAGAGATGAAATTAGTTTTTTTTTTTTTTTTTCTCTTCCAAACAACAATTTTGTCCAAAATATACCATTTTCAGGTTAAATATTTAACCAGTTGGGTGAGACTCAAGTGTTAATTCGCTCTCCAAAATTATCGTTACATTTTCACTTTTTTTTTTTTTTTCTCAAAGTTGATATCATGCAAGTCAAAAGCTCTTCATTTTTTTTCAAAGTTAATATCAAGTAAGTCAAAGGTTGTTTAAGATATTGAAGCTAAATACTATTTTTATAGAAGAAAAATAATTACTTTCATAATAATAAATAGTAAAAATTAACCACAAAAGTTTTTAAATATATTTAATAAAAGGAAAAATTTTAATTTAGTCTCAACGTTTAGTAAAATATTACTTTTTTACTTACATTTATATTTCGAATTTATGTCATCCCTAACGTTTTGAAAATGTATTAATTTAATCTCTCTAACAAAAAAAAATGACAGTTAAATATGACAGACATAGTAAAAAGATGGATTTACCCTTGATATAATTTATAATAGTTAAAATGACGTAATTACCCATTTAAAAACTAATAATTGTAAAATAATCATCTCTATTATTATAAAATTGTCATTAATTACTTTCCAATCAAATTATGATATATTATTGAATCATTTTTTTTTTAATTCAATTTATTGTTAATAAATATTTTAATTGAAAAATATTATTTTTAATGTAAAATTTAAAAAATAAAATAAAATTTCTTCATCTTCTATCTCTTATCATCTTCTTCATCTCCAATTTCATCTTCTACATTCATCAAAATCATTATCTCCATCATTTTCATCAAACCAACATTACCCAAATTAAACATTAACATCAAACCAAACATCTCCCAAATTAAAAAAAAAAAAAAGTTCGTGCAAATTAAAAAAAAAAAATTAATTAATTTAGTCCATGATGTTTAGTAAAATATTACTATTTTACTAACATTTGTATTTCGAATTTTTATCATTGTTAACATTTCGGAAATGTATTAATTCAGTCTCTCTGACAAAAAAAAATGACAGTCAAACATAACAGATATCCAAAAAGATAGATTTACCCTTGATATAATTTAAAATAATTAAAATGACATAATTACCTTTTTAAAAACTAATAATTACAAAATAATCATCTCTATTATTACAAAATTGCTATTGACCACATTCCAATCAATCAAATTATGACACGTCATTGAATCAATTTTTTTTAATTCAATTTATTGTTAATAAATATTTTAATTAAAAAATAATATTTTTAATATAAAATTAAAAAAAAAGAAATTCTTCTTTATCTTTTACCTCTCATCATCTTCCTCATCTCTAATTTTATCTTCTACATTCATTAAAATCATCATCTCCATCATTTTTATCAAATCAACATCACGCAAATTAAACATCAACATCAAACCAAACATCTCTCAAATCTTAAAAAAAAAAAAAAAAATGTTTATGCAAATTAAAAAAAAAAATGTTTATATAAATTTTTTTTAAAAAAAATTGGACATGACATCGCCATCTCCAATCAATCTCCACCGTCAAAGACTAGTCTCCGACGATGGAGACCAGTGTTGATCTCCTTGTAGGAGACCTAGTCTACTGTTGAAGATCTTTCCAGACCAATGTTCCAAAACTCGCTAGTCACGACTCAACTGGTGAGGTTGCGAGTACTCGGTTTAATCGTCAGTCAAATCAGGTCAAATTTGTAAAAAATAAAATTTAAAATTTTTTTATAAGATTAAAATATAATCATTTGACCATAAAAACCCCTTAAATTTATCTCATGCAATCTTTAAAACTACTTTAACACAATTACGTAATTACAACATTAAAAATTTCAACAATATAATTACTATTTTTTCAATAATTCCACATGTAATATGCAAAAATAAAACAACCTAATTATAATATTCATTATCCATAATTAATGAACATAAAACAACCTAATCATTAAGCAAATATTCAAGCATAGAAACTTTTATGCAACAAACATTAATTATTAAACAAATTTATCTAAAAATAATATATTAACACATAAACAAAAGTAAAAAAACCCTAAACAAATATAGCTAAATAGTATATTTTTACATCAATAGAACAAATATGTAAGCTGAATAAACATATCAGTAATTCAGTATGCCCAACATAAAGCAAATAGTATAGAACACAACATTATAAGATGAATTGAAACACATAGCATAATAATTTAAATCCCTATGTAACAAATGTATAAAGTAACAAATGTACAAAACACTAAACAATTATAATTTGGATAATAAACAATTATAATTTGGATAATTTATTAATCCATCGATATTCAATCATCAATTTATCATCCGGCCTTAAACAGATATATGAAAAATATAAAAGAGTTGTGAAACTTGAAAGCCATAAAAAAATGAAAAAAACAAAATGAAGAAAACAAAAAATACCAACTCACGGTCACGGACGGTCTGGATAGAGACGATGACTGCAACGGACAAGGATGAGAAGAAGGTGACAGTAAAAGTTGAGCACCAACAGGTAATGGTAGAAGGTAGAACCAGAAGAGAGCAAAAAGCATAAGTCGGGGGTCGGCTGAAATGAAGAAGAATGGAGAAAAAATGAAGACTCTCTAACCTGTTTTATATGAACCACCAAAACGATACTGTTTTGACAAAAAAATTTTGGAAAAAAAAAAAGTCGAGTCCGAATCATGCCGAGCTAGGCCAGTCGGCCCGAACTGGGACGATTTTGCATAGAAATTGGATTTAATCGCTGATCTGGAGGTTCTCGGATCAGAAACCGACCGAGCGACGATTTCTTGATTAACTCGGTCGAGTTTTTAAATAATGCTCTAGACACTGAAGACTAGGTTAGAGACCAGGTTCTGATCTCCACTTCGGCCTAGTCTCCACTTCAGTGATGGAAACCGGTTTTCTAGTCTCCCTCGCCAAAAGGAGAATGGTCTCTATGTGAGACCCATGGAGATTTGTTTTTATTTTTTCAATTTAAAAATATTTTTATATATTAAATTAAAAATATAAAAATATATATTATATTAAATATATATTAAAAATATATAAATATATTCAAGTTAAAAATGATTAAATTAACTCTCTCCCTGTTAAGGTTGACTAACATTCGATTAATAAAATGATTAAATTAATATATTTTCGAAACGTTAGGAATAATGAAAACTCGAAATGCAAACATTAATAAAAATAATAATATTTTATCAAACGTTAGAGACTACATTAAAATTTTTCCTTAATAAAATTAAATTTCAATCATTCAAAAATAAATAAATAAAATTTCAACATCTAAATGAAAGTATTTAACGATATTAAGAGGAGATGCTTTAAATATCAAAATTGTAAGCGAAAACGTAAAATAAAAAAGATAGTAGGATAATTCAAATCATCCGAATTTTTAACGGCAGATTAGAGAAACGGAAAACATGTGAGTGACCAATTTGTTTTTGAACTTGGAAAACAAATGGAGATTCCAATTGAGTTGACATGGACTTAGGTTGCATGTGGAGTATGATTCGACTTAGCCTGCGGAGTGCACGTTAACAGCTTTGATGATTGATTTTTTCAGAATATAAAATAAGCCATCATGTGACCAGCCTAAGCAGCATCCAAGTGTCAACACGTTTTTTGTCGGCAAAAATCTGTAATAATAACAATAAGAATACACCCCATACTTGCCATAATTACAAAGGTTGCCATTCCCCGCCTTCAATGGTTTTCAAAAGTTGCTTGCCAAGCCTTGTCCTTCATATCCATTCATTTATATATTGAATTCAACGCTCATTCACTCACTACTCACTCTGTCTAAGAACAATGGATGGTCTCATCAAGGGCTTGGTCGACGTGGCAATCGGCGATCGTGATCGTGACCATGAGGACAGAGACCAAGATGACCACTACTCTCCTCCTGATGTACGGTCCAGTTCTAGTTGGGTTGAGCCTTGGCGCTTCAACTCTTGCTCTGCATTTGAAGATTTGATTTTTATAATATGACAGCGTGATTGATCGGAGTGGTAACATGCAGGTGGTTTCAGAAGATCAGGACAATACACAAGGCCACACTCACAATTCTCAGTGGAACAAACAGGTTCACCCATTTTTTTATTGATTGATTGATTTATATATTTTGTTATTTGAGCATAATAGTGAAAGTTATATAATCAGGAACAGCATCAAATGGGAGATGAGGACTGGGAGGTTGCGGCACCCCAAAAGGTCAATTTCTGTTTCCGTTTTGGAATTTCAAACCCTATAAAATGGAGTAACTGTTAACTGATCAGCAAGCTTTATGATTTTTTAGTATGTCACTTATGGTCACATATGACTAACACCATGACTTTGGTTAGGTGATCATGACAATTAGTGTTTCTCGTAGAAAAATTTTAGTGGAAAAGTGTAAGTATCACAATGATGGATCCTCTAAGTCATTGTGTTTTACACTTAGAAGTTTAACTTTCCATGAGATGTTACAATGCTTAAGCTCAAATGCACTTGTTGGCAGCAACTTATATAAGATGAGTTCTTTTAGAGTGATCTGTCATGTCGTTGATGTGTGCCATCAGATTCAGAGTTGAGACATTGATCTTGGGATTAGAATTGCCTGGAAGTATGAAGAAGAAGGTTCACATCTAAGGATGATAAAAATATTCGATCTGATCCAAACCGATAAAACCCCTATCCATATGGATCAGATTAGGTTTAGAACATTAAAATCAGTTTTAAGTCGTATTTAGATCAAACTTTTTGATTTGATTTATAATCATATTGAATTTGGATCAAACATTTTTGACCTGTCCTCACTCGTTTATTATTATTTTGTCATACACTAATTCTGATTTTATTAGCATCATCATTATTATTATGATAATCGATTTGCAAGTGTTAGTGCATTATACTTTATTAATTTAATTTTGTTCTTATGAGTTTGTGTTTGAGACAAATTATTGCCTTAGATAATTGAAATGCTTGAATGGAATTTTGAATGATTTTTTTAAACTATTACAATTGTGGTATTAAATTGAATTAATTTAATGTTTCTTTAAGTTGTTTTAATGTTGGTACCGTATGTTTAAATTTTATATTTATTCTAGTTGTAAATGATGTTCAATTTAATTTATGTTAATGTATGAATTCAAATATATATTAACCTTTAAGCGTATATTTATATATAAATATACGTCAAAATATATATATGTATAAATGTTAAAATTTACATATAAGTGATATAAGTGTACATTAAAGTATTGAAAACCCATTCGAGTTTAAGGCACACCTTGCCCCAAATAGGTTCGCATTTGGAGAAATTGAAAATCCATTCGAGTTTAAGGCACACCTTGCCCCAAATAGGTTCGCATTTGGAGAAATTGAAAATCCATTCGAGTCATTAGTCAGGTTTGGGTCATCTCATTCCAACCTGGGTTCAGATTTAAGTTGACTAGTTGATGCCCTAACCCAACTCATTGCCATCCCTATCCACATCTTACATGATCATTGACTGATTAGAACACCACACCAAGTGAAGTTACCCAAAAAGTCAGTGTGTGTTATTATAAATAAACAATCAAACGAAATGACAGCTTTGATGAATTATCAATGACTCTAAGGTTTGTTAGAGGTGACATCATTCTATAATAATCAAACAACTGGAGCAGAGATTACCAAATTTTCCTTTAAAGCATTGATTTCTTATATTAAAAAATGTATTGGCAAAGCTTATGTACTGTATGTAATATCTTAACCTATCATACAGGAGGATGCAGAGAAGAATGATGATGGTTGGGAGAATGTTGGCAGAAAACCTCCGAGGCCGCAGTACAAAGTAATTATTCTTACTTTTAAGATGCCACTTGTAAAAATAGCTCATAAATTGGTCCTTGATTTGTTATATTATTGGGTGTATAGCATTAATTTTTCCTCCAACCATTTCAGTTGGGGGCTTGTAACTCCATTTTTGTTAGACCGCATTCTCAGTGTGCAGGGTTTGGTTTATGGAATTAATGTTAATTGATTAAAAACGTCTTTCGACAAAATAAAAGGCAGTCAACACGGTAACTGATAGTCCAACTCATCATTGGTCAAAGATTTCTATTAACGCTGAAACCAATATTTGGAAAATTGCTCCCTTTATCCTGAATCATCAAATCGGGTCCTTGAGCTAGGTGGTGTTATGTAGTCGATATCTTAAGCCCTTAAAACAGTATCATGGTTAACATGCAATGTAAATTGAGTTAATACTATGAACTCATATGTGCATTTAATTAATATATCAGTGATTAGGTTAGAAAAGTGTATAGAAGGAATACTTGTGTTGGGTTAGGTTAAATTATTTATTATTAGAACACCAATTGTTTGAATTCTAGTCTTGTATTAAATATATAATCTTATTATTTATTATTGAAACACAATTATTGAATTCTAGTCTTGTATTAAATATATAAACTTTGCTTTCTTAATCCACTAGTTGAGTCTATAATTTTATCATTTTTGAACTGTTATGTGCTCTTTGATTTACATTTTTATTTTCTTATTACGATATATGTGAATCAAATCCCTCTTCACTAATGCATCGTACTTAATCCAAAACCTCTTACATAATAAGAGATAATCTTACCACTTAAACTAACTATTACCACATTGAAATTGAGTGTTCATAAATGAGTATTAAATATGTTAAGCTTTTATTGATTGTAATTAAGACCCTTTATGTTTAATAAAACCTACTTATACTTTGCAAACAACATGAGCAGCTTCAGAAGGATCAGTGGCAGCGATACAAAAAGCCTGCTAGCGAGCAAGAATACTCCGATGAAGTTGAAATTAATGGTAGTTGGGAACCCTCAGAAGGGGAACTTGAAAACCTATCACAAGCTTGCAACAGGCTCTGGGAACTTGATTTAAACCGGCTGGTGCCTGGTAAGGACTATGAGGTTGACACAGGTGCAGGGAAGAAGGTTAACCAAAAGGAAGACATGGCACCAGGAAGCCTATTTACCTGGCTGAATGAAGACATACTCAGGAAGCCTACTTATTCTCGTTTCTGTTCGCTTCTAGATAATTACAATCCAAACACAGGGTACAAAGAAGTTGTCACATCTGAAGAGAAGCAGGAGCAAGCTGCCTTCATAGAAGAAATCAGTAGGACTGCACCAATCAAATATCTTCATCAGTATCTGTCGTCTAAAGGCATTGTATCAGGAAATATTCAAGATTTCAAAAGAATGATGACTAGTGTCTGGTTTGATCTTTATGACCGAGGTGGTGCATCTGGCTCCTCTTCTGCTTTTGAGCATGTTTTTGTTGGGGAAATCAAGCAGCGTGGAAAAGTTTCTGGCTTCCACAACTGGCTTCAGGTGTGTATCTTGCAACTACAGTCTTTTTTCTCTTTGTATTTATGTTGACATATAATTTCATGGTCAAAATATTATGAAGTCAAACTTAAATGTATATCATCAATTCCAACATACATGAGTATTAGTGTTGAGTAGAATAAAAATGCTTTTGAAACATACAACAAATTACTAAATTCATCTAATATATATAATGGAAGAAAAGTAAACAAACTTATAATTGAAGGAATGTAAACAAACTTCATGCCTGATGATCAGCGTTTAGAGAAAAAAGGCAACCTTTATTCCGTCTTAATAGTTGTATGGACATTATGGACATATTCTTTGAAATTCATGCTCCGAATTTGGAGTCATTCCGGTGGCATTCACTGGTCATTTTTAAAGTTAAACCATATGCACCTTCAATTAGCTGATTATGAGAAGTTTCAAAATTATAGCTTTTTATTATTAGGTTAAAATTTTAGAATTCCCCTTTCCTAAGAAAAAGGGAAAAAGGAATTCCGTACGCTTGGGACTTTAATATGCAATCAATATCATAAATTCATAACATTTATTTTCCATAATTCAACTTCTTTTCTTTGTATATAATTGATAATATTAATACTTGATCACCTTTTAAATTTTCTGTATTGAATGATTAAGAAAGTCAAAGGTCCTACATTGTACGTATTAGAAGGAAAAAGCAGGTATTCATCTAAAATATTATGTTTGCATCTACTTGCTTTCCCCAGTTTTATCTTGAAGAAGCAAAAGGGAATGTTGATTATCAAGGTTATATTTTCCCCCGACGAAGTGGGCAAATTGTAAGTTTCTCATTTCACTTTACAAATTTGGATATTGAAGAATCAGAATGATTGGAAACTAAAATCATATAAAATAGAATGTTAACATTGGTTCGTTGGGTTTTTTAACTTAAGTTATTTGTTTTATAGCCTAAAAGCATTTATCCCACTCACACAAGGTTGGGCCTTTTGTTTTGTGGGGCTGAATTTAAACGAAAAGATAAGAGAGTGCCGCACATCTTTTTTGTATGAATATCGAATTAATTAGTTTCTGTTTGCTTTGATGTCTTGCAGCCGGACTCTGAAACCCAATTGCTTACAATTCAGTTTGAATGGAATGGCATTCTCAAATCTGTATCAAGCACTTTGGTTGGAGTGAGCCCAGAGTTTGAAATTGCCTTGTATACCTTATGTTACTTTGTGGGTCCACAGGACAACCACATACAGCTGGGTCCATACCCCGTTAATATCAAGTGCTACCGACTTGGAGACAAAATTGGCTCTGTGTTTCCAATAGCAGAAAGTTGAATTTCAGTTTTCCCAGTAAACCCTTGAGTGTACCAAACATGATTATGCTGGGAACTAAATAAAGTCTGTTGACTGAAACTGTTTCAGGATTTTATTCAATAATTCGGTCTTCTATACCCTGCGGAAACTTATTATTTTATATAATGGCTATGTTTCTCATGGCTAATGTGATTGGCTTTTATAATGGTTATTGGTTGCGGAGATGTTTTGCATTGTGAGCTGCTGCAAATTTCATTGGAGAAGCACTGTTTGAAGCATTGAAAAAGCTAATTATAGTCGCAATTGTCAAAGTCTCACTTATGTATTTGGCATGTATCCAATTATAAATAAAGTTATCATTCACTTGATTAAATAAGATTTAGTTTTCAGTTGAGTGACTATTAGGACTCCTCTTTAGATCTTTTCATATTAGCTTTATCCTTAGCACTCTTTTTTGAGAACTTTACGGTTTCAATGATCGTTATCTGATGTATTTTAGTCCAATATTTATTATCTTTTTTAAGAACAACGAATATATACCATTTTATGAAAAGTTTGGATAGAGTAAGATATTTATTTTGGCCGTATGTTTCAAACATTTGAATAAGTATACATATCTTCCTCCATTATTTTAGTTTTCCAATTTTTAAGATTTGATTTGGTCCATAAGGGGAACTTTTGAAGAGAGAAAGGACATCTGAAAAAGATAGACAAAAGAAGAATCATGAGCAGGTTCTGTATTCCCAAAATATCTATACTGGAAACTTCCCAGGGAAAAGTGACTGTGAGCTAAAATTGTCACGTTAATGTGCAAATATCCAAGGGAGTTAATAAGATATTTTGAACATTTGTTCTAATTTATGTGTTTATCTGATCTCCTATTACATGGAAAACAGGTCAGTTGCTTGATGCACAACATCTCAGCTAATAGGCAAGGACAAAACGAATACAAAAAGCATTTCAAAAAATAATAATAATAATACAGATAGATATATGGACACAGTTATCCACTATCACTTCTGTTCATCACAGGAAAATTGTCTTGTTATTTTATGGAATACGTGGATCCACCAATATCTGTGGAGATAAACTAGATGTAAGAATTGGCCGAGTATTGACATGTTAAAGATATTTCAAGCTCAGCTAATTATTATAATCTCTTTCTAGCTTTGATTTTTCACTCAGGTTTACCAATTGAACATGTTGGTCGCAACACATTGCGGTTTGTCTCTGGGTCAAGTCATACATCCAGGTTGCTTGATGTCATATTCAATTTGAAAGTTCACATCATTTTGAATATGATAAATGAAGAGGGAGCCTTTAATGTGAGAGTGCACTCCATTAATTAATCCATAAACTTTACCAAACTTGCTACATTACTACCTTGACAAAAGACTTGATACGTGAGATAATATTATTCTTTGCTTGCACGCTTACAATAATAGATGGCCACGTAAAGGAAAGGCTGTGGGGTTTATAATTGATATGTTTAAGCAATGGAGACCACAAGCAAGGAAAACAGAAGAGCAAAAAATTTGGCAATGTTTTGTTGAGGGACCATTGCATTGCATTAGTATGCTAAACTAGGAGACACTAACAACTTGCATATGCAAGTGTGAAAGCAGTAACCAAATGGAGTCCTTTTCCTGCCCGTTCAATCACTCTGGCCTTATTCTATAGACTCACATGGAACTATAGGTAGATTACCGAATTTTCTATGACAATGAAACTAGATTCCTCAAAGAAGGAAAATGAGAGAGAGACTAATATCTATCAATAGAATTCGATTTGTCATTATCATTATGATTCAAATCTGCATTGATAGATAGCGAAAGACCAATATCGACCATTAGAAATTTATCCCATTCTTCCGCATGCATTGAAATTTACCATAAGGCACTAGAAGAAGTTGACAGCAAGAGAGCAACTGTTTTTCTCACAGGTTCAAAATTTCTACCATACTAGCTAGAATAAAAGCAGCCCCAAGTCCCTTTCACACAAAAAAAAAAAAAAAGAGGCAGCCTCTGGTTTTTGCCAAAACAATCATAAAAATGGTTACCAAAATACCCAACTCAGCATATTCCAGCAAATTTTGCATCTCAATTACTGTGATTAAACATTACATATCATATGGGACCAGGCCATAATGAAAATGTAGAAAATCATATAGATCAGCCAGCACAATGTTATTTCAGGAAGCAACACCTAAGTCCCTTAGCTTATGTCACATAAGAGTACAATTTTAATTTTATGGCCCACAATCATTATATGGATCCTATGCTTATTTGCTTTATGATTTAACTGCTAGATTTGATCAGCATTTTTCATCCTTCTGTAATATGATACTCAGGCCCATCATGGAACTGTTTTTACAATTTCTCTTGTTATGATACAGGGTTGAAGAGATAAGGTTAAATGTCCTCCACAAGACCATGTAATGGTTTGCATAGGAAGTGAGAACTACTTGGCTAGCCAACAGCTAAGTTTAATGGACCTCACTTGAATAAAGACTAAACCATCCGTGTCAAGGAGTGTGAGAGCTAGATTCAGTATTATTATCTTTTCTCTAAGTAAGGTGCCACGTGCTTAATCATACTCTAGCAAACTAGTATTTAATATGTTTAATCTTACTTAACAAGGAATATGCTCAATGCCCTTAGGCATGTACCGGATGGTGATTCCAGTGAGAATTTTAGCGTGCTTTCAACAAACAGACGGGGATTGGAAATCACGGAACTCATAGATATAATTAAACTTTGATTATATCAACTAACTGAAGTCCAAGAATATGATGTACCCTTAGTAAATGTGAGCACACCAGTTAGTGTTAGGATATTTAAAAGCATACAGCAAGAAAATTCCAATGAAAACAAGGCAGAGACCTGATTACAACCACATATATATTAACCCAACTGAAAAGAAACTCAAGTCTTCTTATCCTAAGCAAAGCTACACCAAGAAAAATTTGGTATCCTCAGAATTTATCAGCCACATAAATCCAGTGTCTAGGAGAGAAAATAAAATGAACCAGAAAGAACCTGATCCTCTGTGGGCTATGGTGGATGGTGGGAAAACAAAACCACCCCAGGTGCCACTGTGTATAACACAGTTAATGTCCTATAAAATTTTAATTGACAATTCTAGTTACAGTTCTTAAGTACTATCACACTGATCAACTACAAAATTGGAGACAGTTGTAGAAATAAAATCCTATTTTTCTAGGAGATTCAAGTTTAGTTGATAAACCTTAAATCACATAATCAAAAGTCAAAAAAACAATGATTAAGATAAGACATTAGGATTAGGACTGGCAAAATGAACCCCCTAGTTGATTCAAAATATGTATCATTTCATAGGTGCCAGCTGCCCCTATAGTTTGACATGGGTTGACACCCAGCAAACACAAAAATAAACAGCTCTCTCATCTTTATATTCATTTTATCCTTCCATTTTTGTATGGATTTTTTCTTCACCTTTATATGGATAGATTCCTCTCATATTAAAGTAATACTTTGGATCGTACCACTGATATATCTATCCCAATAATTTTTTGGACTAATTTTAATTCTTAAAAAAATAAATAAATAAATAAAAATATGCGTCATGTTTTGCGCTTTAACTGCCAAATTAACCACTGATGCTTCTCAAATTCAAATTAGCACTTTAGCTTTGTGTCAACTGCCCACAATGGTGGACTGGATCAGATCTCAATAAATGACACGTTAAAAATAGAAATACCTAGTAGTTTTCAGTTGGATAAGAATGGAAAAGTTGCAACCGTGTAAAGCGCATTATATGACGTGGAAAAGGTCGGCTGACTAGTTTGATTTTAGCACTTTTTTCATTTTGAACAGAGCCCACAAATGTTGTCTCCTTCTTAAAAACCAAAACTTGGGTTTCTTATTATAAATAAACACACACAATCTTCATTTATTCCATATCTCTTCATTTCCGTAGATAAATATGACTTTAACACTACGTTCTTCAACTTCTTTTATCAATCTAAATGACACAAAAAGCCTCAAAACTCCTGATGAATTATCAGCTGGCACAGTTTGTTTTGCCAAAATAAGGCCATCATGCCGCCTCCGAGCAAAGAATGTACAAGGAGCACAGCTCTCTCTCGACAAACAACTATCCATGGAAGGAAAGAAAAGTGAGAAAAGAGAGAAGCTTCATGAGCTTCCTAAACTTCACCGTGGAAATGACTCCAGGGTGCCTGTGTTTGTGATGCTGCCACTAGACACCGTAACATTTGAGGGGAATTTGAATAAGCCGCGAGCAATGAATGCTAGTTTAATGGCCTTGAAAAGTGCAGGTGTAGAGGGAGTCATGGTTGATGCTTGGTGGGGATTGGTGGAGAAAGATGGACCTTTGAAGTACAACTGGGAAGGCTATGCTGAGCTCATACAAATGGTGCAAAGACATGGACTAAAGCTCCAAGTGGTCATGTCATTTCATCAATGTGGAGGAAATGTTGGTGACTCCTGCAAGTATGTAACAATCTAACATTATGCTTTATATTTCGGTTTTTTTACCATTACAAATATTAGACTGCGTTCAGGATTTTTAATTTTTAATTTTGTTTCTTATTGAATGTTAATAGCATTCCGCTACCTCCATGGGTGCTAGAAGAAATCAGCAAGAATCCTGACCTTGTGTACACAGACAGATCAGGTAGAAGGAATCCTGAGTACATCTCCTTGGGTTGTGACACAATACCACTTCTCCGAGGAAGAACACCTATTCTGGTTTATGCTGACTACATGAGAAGCTTCCGGGACAGATTCAGAGAATATTTGGGAGGAGTTGTAGAGGTAAGCTTCTATTGAGACAAACCTTGCGATGTTGGTTTCAGGTAGTGAAGCTAGAATATATAACAACAGTAATAATTTAAGACAACCCAGATTTCAACATTTCATGACTAGTAAAATAATCTGAACTTAGGTACACCAGTATAAATACAGTTTTGATAGTTGTACTATCCAGAAGTTGTGCTTGACACATTAATTTAAGTTTTAACCTTGAACTTTTGTGAAAATAAGAGAAATTAAACTTGGGTTATGCTAATTGTCTTTCTATGTTTATATAGAATTAGGAGAAGCAACAATGAAGTACATCTATAGTTATCATGGAAGGAATAAAAACTATTCAACCATAACTTGGCATATTCACGCACACGAACGATAAACAAAACCTAATATTGTAGCTCACATGTAAAAGAATAGACTAACTACTAGGTGATGAATCTAAATCCAAAATCTTTATAAAACATCATGAGCTTTTCCCTACGTATTAAACTAGAAATAGCAAACCTGTATCAGTTTCCCTGAAAAATATTTTAAAAGACCAAAAATAAATAAATAAAAAGGTTCTCTCCTAAAAAATAACTAAATCTACAGTTAATATATGCCTATAGTGCAGTTGTATGGATGATGACTTTGTTTCCCTGAACTAAAGGTACTATATAAAATAAAGACAAAAATGATTAAAAGAATTAAAAGCAACCATTAAGATGCTGAATATTGTTTATAAAATCACTATCTTGTCCAACACTAAAAACAGTGCTTAAAATTACTTTTTTATATTGTTTTCTTTTGATAGGACAAAAACATGCTTCAACCATCAGAAGTCAAAATATGGTGATAGATCTTTTAGTTTGTTTCTAAAAGCAGAGATATTATTTCACCAAGCTTTAGAAACTCATTTTTGGGTCCTGTTGCAGGAAATTCAAGTGGGCATGGGTCCCTGTGGAGAGCTGAGATACCCAGCTTATCCAGAAAGCAATGGAACATGGAGATTTCCTGGAATTGGAGAATTCCAATGTTATGACAAGGTAAGCCCCACAAAAACAAAATGCATTTCCAACGTTTGGTGCCCCACCAATTAAATAATATACCGTTGACCTACCACCAATATTGCCAACATTAATCTATCATGGACCACTCCTCATATATAGATAAATGTCAAACAATCTACCAGATCAAACCATTAAAATCTAATAGAAATTTAGGCAATTCAATTATGTAATATTTCATGTCTAATTGAACTTTTTTGCCAAAACAGTATATGAGATCTTCACTGGAAGCATCAGCAGAAGCGATTGGGAAAAAGGACTGGGGAAGAAGTGGACCGCATGATTCTGGCCAGTATAATCAATTTCCTGAAGAAACAGGGTTTTTCCGGAGGGATGGTACCTGGAATTCCGAATATGGACAGTTCTTCCTGGAATGGTATGCTGGAAAACTAGTTGAGCATGGTGATAGAATTCTAGCAGCTGCAAAAGGAATCTTTCAAGGAACTGGAGCAAAACTATCCGGAAAGGTAGCTGGAATTCACTGGCATTACAAAACAAGGTCTCACGCAGCTGAATTAACTGCTGGATACTACAACACTAGATATCGAGATGGTTACTTACCGATAGCTCAAATGTTGGCTAAACATGGAGTTATATTCAACTTCACCTGCATGGAAATGAGAGACAGTGAACAACCTGAGCATGCAAACTGCTCGCCAGAAGGGTTAGTTCAACAAGTAAAGATGGTAACAAAGACAGCACGAGTAGGACTTGCTGGGGAAAATGCCCTACAGAGGCATGATGCTAGTTCATATGCGCAAGTACTAGCAACAAGCAGGTCAGATTCTGGCAATGGATTGAGTGCATTCACATATCTAAGAATGAATAAGAAATTGTTCGAGGGAGAGAACTGGAGGCACTTGGTGGAGTTTGTGAAAAGTATGTCAGAAGGAGGTCGAACAAGACTTCCAGAATGTGACTCCAGTGGGAGTAACCTTTACATTGGTTTTATCGAAGAGAAGAATGAGAAGAAAAACAAGGAAGCTGCTCTTGTGTAGAAAGTATTTTGATGCTTCTGTATAACAGTACATAATATGATCATAAGGTAGACAAAAAAGGAAAAATAAAGCAAAAACATTATATTATATGTAGACCACCATTATTCTGTCATCAAACATAGCGACCTCGTAGATGGTCAGAAACAGCGAGAATTGTACCCCATCTCCAATCATGGATGGAGAACAACTTTTATCAGTTAATATATTTTCAGTCAGCCTTACGCAAAATGGAAATAGGTTCCATATTTTAATGGTTTTTATGTGATGCTTGGTGATTGAATCCAATCATTCTGTTTCTTCCTTCTAATAAGAAACAAAATGATTTCTTCTTTAATGGGGAACAAAACAACTTTTAGCATGGCAACAGGCAAACCATCTCGTAAGAGTGAGATTTTTTCACCTTCAGAAACGTAAATCATTCCAATCCTAACTGCACAAAACAAAAACAAAAACTCTTAGCTCCAAAGAGAATGAGCCATCCACCTTGGATAAAAAAGTCAACCCAGTAAGCAAAAACCTGTCTCACTGCGAGAATCTATAACCAATTGAACAAAGCTAACAAATTATCCACTGTGTTTCACTGTATGTAATCACATTTCAAAACAAAGCCATTCATATGCTATTAGTTGTTCTATTTCTATATAATTGAGTAAAAGCAATGATGTTAGAATGCTACTCAAAACTCAAGCACACAACAGATTTAAGCACCACGTGTATGCTTTTAAGTATTGTGAAGAATGCTCAATAGTTTATACTCCAAAACCAATCAATTCAAGCATTAAACATTTCGAACCGTCAGAAACACTGATACAATGCAAGGCAACAAAAACACTAAATACCCCCACCTCATAGCCGATAGGTTTGTACAGACAACTATTTTTCCTTCACAGAATGGATCTTATAATCAACAAGACACAAACCATTCCTGGAAAAGAAAAAGAATACTGCATCATAAGTTAAATGATCTCACTCCCTTAACTCAGTGTTGAATATATATACATAAACCAAGCAATTCTTCAAAACATTTTTGGCAAAATTCACTCATTCAACCAATAACGAAAACAGCCGTCTCTCTACAACAGAAGATGTTATTGTGGAAATCATTGTGTTGGATTTGTAATTATCATTTACAACAAATCACATTCCACAGTCCAGAGCAACGTAAGAAGACATAAAACAGAAACCACTAAAGATGGCTTGTGGAACACATTTCAACCAAAGTCCAGATAACTTAAAGATCCTTTGACTCAGTTCCAAGCCTAAATGATACCAGTTCTATGCTTGCTCTCCATTTCTTCATATCAACTTAGTCCCCAGAAGCTGCATATGCCACAACCATCGCCAAAAAAAAAAGACAGTTAAGACGAGTATCAACTTTTTCTATCCGAACAATAAAATCAAAAACAAAATGCTATCTTTAACTTCATTTTACCTCTAAACCAATCAAATGTAATAATTAGAAAAGGAACTTGAATGGTTGACACTAAAAAACAGCTAAAGCAATCAAACAAAACAGTGTTGAATCAATACTGGCACACAAAGATAATTAATTTTCATTAATTAGTTAAAAGTGGCATCCCTGAACACTGTGGTAGTAGGAAACGTACCAATCAAGAGTGAGGAGAAGGAGGAGGTGGTGGATTTGCTTGGCGAAGATGTTCGATCAATTGGCCGAGTTCTTTGCGAGCAGATTCTCTTCCAAACATGAAACCGTACCAGCCAGACACTGCAGAGAATGCTGCTGCTGTTGCTATAGTCTGAATCAGACTGAATCTTTTCTCCATTTTTTTCATCACCAATTTTTTTGTTCCAGGGTTTTAACGCTGACGCAGGCACTTGAAACTGGACCCTGTCTAGTTCATGGGCCTCCTCGGCTTTTGTTTTGGACCGGATCAATGTTATGCATTTAAACCAAAAAAATAAAAATAATAAAGCTGGCATAAATGAATTAAGAGTAAGGATGTTTACACCCCATTAAAGATTGTTTTACAAACACACCTAGTTAAAGATTGTTTTAAAAAATTATAAATTATAATTAGAAGAAAATGCATAATTATATAATTATGACTCATTGTGAACTTATTAAAGGGTGTATAAATAGTTTTAGAATGGTGTAAATATCGACACTCAATTAAATGTCTATCAAGGCGTACCAAGATTAATTACTAATTGTCTGGCCCAAAATTTACTTTCCATAACCGAGAGAAAACAACAAGGTAAAAAATTTATATAAAATGTACTTGCTTGAACCCATAGTAAAGTGGATGGAAAAGTGCATGAATAGATTTGTTACAAGTCATGTTCATCAACATTATGCAAATGAACTGATCTTTTGGCTTGCTTTTCATTTTAAAATTTGTTTTATATTTTAAATTTCCATGTGGCTTATCAAGAGCAAAGTAACATTTAAGAACATGATTAATTTTTTAGAATTGAAATATAACATCAATGTGATTACAGAAACAAATACTAGATAGAATGCATGTGCCAAGATTGCTTGATTTTGTTTATAAGTATTAACAAATAGTAGAATTTATAAATTGCCAACACAAGTGTTTGGTCAGCTAGAAAAAAGAAAAACTTACACTTGATATATTCCATTAAAAGTATTATTGCAAAGTCTCAAAACTAATTAGATTATCCAACGACTAATCCTATCAACATCAGAGTACAAGACTGTCAGCTGTTGCTTTTTGTTTTATTTTTATTTATTTTTTTATTTTTTTTGAATTTTGAAATTAATCTAAAAAATTATCAAAACCAATTAATATGAGATACTAATAACTCAATCTAGAGAATAACTTTGGGCCACACGAAGGTTGGACAGAGACCTACATTTGGGGGTGGGGGTGGGGGTGGGGTTAAACCAATTGAGTGTCAAACCCATACCACAATGATGATGCTATCGGGAATAAAACCCACATAAAGTGGTATGGGGCTGTGTCTTTAACTAAAGCGGCCAACAGCAGCTACCTTTTGCTTTTGGACCAATTATCATTCATCAATCAATTTTTCCATGGAATACTCCTCCCTTGACTGATGAGAACTGTGCCGTACAACACAAAAAACTCTAGAAATGTGCAAGCGTTTCAAGAAACCAAACCATCACAATTCACTTACGGACCAGTGCCTGCCTATCAAATTAAATATTGCATATCCATTAAATGTATCAAAACCATATTAATTTTATACACAAAAGCTCCCTCTAAATTTCCAACATCTTTCATCAATCCCAATTGCTTGATAATGATTGATTACACAAGAAAAGCAATTGGGTAAGAAGACACCTGCTACTTGGGAACACACAGGAAACTTAGCTTAATGGTAGAGAAAAGCAGCCAAGATAAATAATATATATTAACAGGGTGGTAATCACCAAAATTGATCTATATGGCTCTTGAATTGATCAGTACAATATAATAACCCCCAGTACCGCAATTTACAAGCATTTTACACACCAACCAATATGTTTTCCTTCTCACAGCCTCTGTTTACTTTTCAATCTTGAATACTAACAAAAGGAAATGAAAAAAAAAACATAAAATGAATTATATATGGACCAAGCCAAGGCTTCGCTTTGCTCACTAGACGCTAGTTGAATCAACAAAATTATCAAGTTCTTCTCAGTTTCATATTCCAGATTAATCCGGGAGACACATACCTGAGAAGAAATAGGTCCTTTTCATTTACATTTAAACCTGTCAGGATAATTACAACATAGCTTAGTCAATAGTCAGTATTAAAGATTCTGCTCGTCTGGCTTAAAAGCATAAACATCTTCTCATACCAACCTTACGTGACCTTCGCTCAACCAATCTAGGTGCAGATGTAACAGGAGTACTGTTGGAAGTGTTTGCCTCTTCTGATTCTTGAATTGCTTGCTTTAAGGTCTCTACAACCTGATTCATTGTTGGTCGTTCTTCTGGAACCTTCTTTAAGCAGCTGTCTGCCAATTTAGCAACTTTCCGAGCTGCACTGAGAGAATAATGGTTTCTGAGACGAGGGTCTATTATCATACTGAATTTTTTACCATCAGCTGGGAATTGCTTCACCCAATCCAGAAGCTTCTGTTCCATTATTGGGCGGTTTCTTTCCACAGTTCGCCGGCCAGTGAGGATCTCATAGAGCACCACACCGTAACTCCATATATCGCTTTGAACTTTGAGATGGCCTGTTTCTACATATTCTGGGGCAGCATATCCATATGTCCCCACAACCTGTTCATAAAGAAGAATATGTGGATAACAAAGTCATTAGGACCACAGCTGATGACGGCATCGTCATTGAAACACAATCATGCAACCCATGCCACCAAATGGAGATGGGACTTGAGATGTTTTGTAAACATTAAATACAATTACCCACTTGAGCAGCCACTAGAAGTACCACACATATATAATATATTCATCGAATAACTACTCACCGCTGTTGATACATGAGTCCGATCCCCTGTTGGCCCTTCCCGGGCAAGCCCAAAGTCTGAGAGCTTTGGCTTTAAGTTTCCATCCAAAAGCACATTTGAGGCTTTGAAATCGCGATATATCACCTTAAGAGTTAGCACAAGAGGAAATAATTCAGTAACATGGAGATAATAAGTAGTCTTGAAGAACCTAATAAAATTCTAATGGTAGGCATGAAGCCAAGAGTGCGACACTTGAATATTTATGGCTTTTATGAATTATAGGTCCAATAATTAACTCAATTCTAAAAGCATAGATTATATCTCTGATTATGTTGTAGATTTAACATTGCCGACCTAGAAAGCTGTTAAATTCAATATATGAATAAATTCACTTATGCAGAATTAAAATGAATAGACAAAGCTATCTGCAGAATACAGTAACAAGAATATGTCTCCGGTACTCCTTTAGTAAAAAGATCTTCAAGTCTGACAACTTAAAAATATGAACTCAATTAATATAGCGAAAAACTAACACTTCATGTAAGCCATATGGTACCTGGATTTCTAAACCCTCATGTAAGTAAGCCAATCCTTGAGCTGCACCAAGCATAATCTCTAATCTTGTCTTCCAAGGCAGAGTGGATAATGCCCTGTTGAAAAGATGTTCTTCTAAGCTCCTATTAGGCATGTATTCGTACACCAGTAGTCTTTGAATCCCTCTTTCATCGTCTTCAGAACAATATCCTAAAAGTTTGACCAAGTTTGGATGATTAACAACACCAAGAAATTGAACTTCCGCAAGCCACTGCTTGTGACCCTACACAAAAAAAGGAAATATTGCTGTCAGGAACTGGAACAAATCCAGATAACAACTGGCCAATAATGTGTTTTTCCAAAACAGAAAAACATACAAGTAAATAAGTATGCAAAGAGAATTATAGATATTCAATCAAAGCCTAATCAGAATGCATATAGCTTGATTAAGGTCAATTGGTTACACATTTGAAAATCACAACTTCTGTTCACTTGACAAATTATGATCAACAGATGTCAACAAAATGAAATTAAGATCAATCCATATCAATTAGTGCAAGGGCATGCAATCTTGCAGAAATTATACCCAAACACAAGAAAGTAAACGCACAGCATAGCGCATTCATACATTATTTTAATAACAAAGGTCAGTTTGTTACACATTTCTTCTCTGTTCTTGATTTATTTTGTTGCAAATGTCAATTTTTCTTCCTCCTTTATGACACTCTCCACCAACACAAGAATACAACATCACCAAGCACATGTAAACGATGGCATTTATCACCCTTAACCTAACAATTATAACTTCCCAACTAATTCATTGTATATCCTCCCTTAGCTCTTGAATTTTAATTGATTTTTGACGCAAACCAATCCAAACTCAAATGTGGCAACATAACAAAATTAACATAGGGCAGTTGTGACCATACCTCAAAAACTAATTGAAAACCACATTATGCTGTAAATTCAAGTCATTAGCATGCCAACAACTTAAAAGTCCCCATCATAAACATAAACCAGTATGCAGAAACAACAAAATTACAGCAGCAATTAATGATTAAGAACAACAAACATCTCCCTAAATATTATTAAAAAAAAATAAAATAAAGCAGCAGCAGCAAGTACCTGCAAACCATGCGTGTTAAGCTTTTTAACGGCAACAGCTATACGATCACCTTGCCCTTTGGCAGGCCAAATTGTGCCCTTGTAAACACTCCCAAAACCACCTTCTCCAAGCTTGAGCAGCCTGCTGAAACCATTTGTTGCCTCTCTAAGCTCTTGTAAGGAGAAAACTCTGAGATTGTGCTCCTTCTCCTTGTACAATTCAGGTATGCTTCTTGGTGAAGGTAATGACCTTGTTGTACGGTTCAAATCCGAATTCTCCGATTTGCTTTTGTCTCTTGCTTCCGGGGCAGATTTTGCCACTCTATGGTTCTTAGATTTCTCCTTGAATATATAAAAGCACTTCATTTTCTTCAGCTTTGTATACCAACCTCCTTCAATTCTCGAACTTCTCCAAATAAACAATCAAAAAAACTGAGCTTTAAACCATATACAGAGAAAACAAAAGCCACAAAAGCGATGGACAACAAAAAGGACTGTATTTATAAGATATCAAGAAAATGAAATCAAATTATGTATAAACGGTGTGAACAAAACAACCCCAGATGAGAATTAACGAAGAAAGTGATGGAGGAGCCGTGAAGTGGAAGATATTTGAGATAGACTTCTACTGCTATAACCCAAAACTAATATAGGAAGCATTGAACATAGAACTAATGTGGAAAAAGTTGAATATTCACATGGAGAGAGAGAGAGAGAGAGAGAGGGGTGGCCTATGTAAAACCGAAAACTAAGGTGAGTGACGAAGACAGGAGAGAACTAGATTGACTATGTGATCAAAATCCAACAAGACCATTCTCTACCCATTTAATAATTCATCGGTTTTCTTGTAAAGTTAAAGACTATTTGACCTTTTGTTGATCAAATTTTTATTTTTAAGAGCCAATGGATCCTTAAAAAGGTGGCTTTGAACCTTACCATCAAAAAGTTAAGATAAAAACAAGGAAAATTGAAACCACGAAAGGCCAAGGCCAGTTTCCAGGAAGTTACTAGTCGTGTCTTCGTAGTTGAAGAGATAAGATATTGGTACTGCCATCTTCCCAATGATATGCGTCATCATGTAATCAATGCTGATGACTTGAATTGTCTCCATGAAAAATAATAAAAAATTAAAAAGAAATTCTTTTTTTATTATTAAAACTGATCAATTGTTAAACGAAATAAGATAAGGTAGCACGGCTCGAAAACAGTTTTCATGTACAATTAATCAATCTATACGAAGGTGAGAAAGCCGCTCACACGAAATGAAGATGTGCAACCACCATGACTCAGAGTTATGTTTACAAAGCAGGTTTACAAGGCAAGTTTAAGATTGTTAATTATATGAACTAAATTATGTTTTTATTTTTTTGGTATGAAATGGTTTTAAAAGAAGGGTCGTTTTAAATATAATAATGAATTATATGATTGATTACTTTTTAAGTGGGGAAATCCATTGAGAATGTTTTGTGATAAAAATTTGAGTGTCAATGTCTCATGTTGTACGTTTGTCATGGCATCTCTAGGCTATAACAACCAAAAAAAAAAAAAGTTAATCTGAAAACAAGCAAGAATAAAGAATATGGAAATGCTAATTGAAAATTAATTTTATAGCCTCCCGTGTAACAGAAGAACAACAAATCTAGTTACGCAAACTATACTTGTATATTATATTTCTCTGGGGTGGTAAGCAGAAAGACAAAGCTATTCGATTAGTGAGTTGGTCTGTTTGTCAGGTGTGAACAAAAACATTGAATCTAGGAAAATCATTTGTTGCTGGCATGAACGAGTCACATGAACACAAACCATGGGAGAAACGACATAGAAACAACTGTGGATTGACATTTTTTGGACCCACCAAGTTGGTTTGGCCATGATTTAATTACTGGTGCTGTTGCCTTTGATCAAGGTAAGTCCCAAAAACGGGCCCACTTTTTTCATTAATTGGTCTCGAGAGGTAGGTGGTTAATGAAATTTCTGGATGTTGATCACCTGATCGTGACTCTTGTTGCTGTCAGTTTGGCCGTGTGAGACGGGTTGCCTGGCGACGCGGCTGTCACGTCACAATCAAATAGAACACGTCCAATTGAGAGACCGCAGCATACGTTCCTTAATCTTTTACCAAGCTTAAGGATCAGGTTTTGATACTTTCAAAAACAAGAGTAGGTTTTGACGTTTTACTCGGGTGAATTAACGTTTTACTTGAATTTTTTGAACTTACAGACCAAGTTTAAAGGTACGTAAATATTTCTATGAAGTTTCATTATTACACGCAAAGCAGTTATCACAATTTTGATGAATCTTTTGCCAAAATCAACGATCGAGTTTTGCTGTGTTGCCAATATGAATCAATTCTTAGGTCCAAAAAAAATAATCATGATAATAATAATCAATTTTATACATGAAATGTTCGAGTCTAAATATAATATTTGCATAATTTAAACATTAGTGTATTTTCATGATCTCTTGATATTTCGAATTGAAATGATTGTCAAAATCACACAAAACATATCTTATTAAAAATCAATAATTTTGTTTTGCATTAATTATAAATTTAGAACTTCAGAAAAAAAAATATAATTTGAATCTATAATCTTAATATGTAAGAATGAGAAATTATATATTAAAAAAAAAAATATGAGATTAATCATCTCAATTTTTAGATTAATGTTATCCAAAAATTTATTAAAATTCATCATCCAAATTATATGACAAGCTGATTTGTAACTCTTTTAATAATTATATATAAGTTTGTTATATTATTTAGAT
This sequence comes from Dimocarpus longan, assembly GCA_022984855.1. NCBI lineage: Eukaryota > Viridiplantae > Streptophyta > Magnoliopsida > Sapindales > Sapindaceae > Dimocarpus > Dimocarpus longan. Next base: position 11,981,987 of record CM041024.1, read on the forward strand.
AAGATTTTTGAATAAATTTTTAATGTCATATACCACTTTTAAACTTTATCATGATGTAATAACGGCATTAGAGACATTTAAATTTAAACTTGAGATCTACCTAATTTAATAGTAGATGTTGACTCAATATGAACATATAGTAATTGATGTTGCATTTGTGAATATGAAAATAAAATTACAAAGAACGAGACCATCGTATTCCAAAAAGAGAGAAAAGGACCATCGTCTGCGTGACATAAGACAACCTTTTTAATGCATCTCTAACTGTCACATTTCTCCTTTTCCTTCACACGATGGGCTGACAAATCTGATAAAGAAACCAAAAGGCTTGTGTTCATATTCCTTTTTTTTCTTTTTTTCATGCTCGACATCTTAAAATTATGTGAAAAAGATGAATGATAATAATTTCTTTGAATCTTTGCACATACCAATCGTGGTTTTTCGTTTTTTCTTTTAGAAATAAATAAGCCATTTAAGTTTGACACCCCGCCATGAAGGAAAAAACAGTCAATACCCGGAAATGGACTTAAAACAGTTTTGAGGAATTCAAAGCAGTAGCACACGTTAGACGCTTCAATCAACGTTTAGAGAGAGTTGAAAGAAGTTGCCACAAAAATGATTGAATTTACACTTCTGAAATCACTGTGATTTATTTATGAATAATGGAATTCATCCAACACTCTTATTTAACATTTTCATCAAATCTCATGTAACCGCTAATAAATTATTCTCGTATCAACTACTTATCATCATAATATTTGACCTCAAACCGACATAAGATTGGATAAAAAAGTTGAAAAACTATAGTGGATGCCAACTATTATCATTTATTTACAAAACACTTACTTTTACTAAATTATGTGGTTTCAACCATATGATCATATAGTATAAAACAAGATTGATTAAATGGTATAACTCTCGTACATACATCCTAAAGATTGTGAGTTTAAAATATAGCTCTTCCTTAAATCTTAAATTATTGTAATTTTTAAATATATATATCTTTCTTTATTTTGAATATCAATCTTGTTTCAAAAAACTCTACATAAAATTGTGGAGATATTAACATTAAACTCAATCAAATGTAATATGAATTACGTATATCAGCACAAAATACATATACATATACATTTTTTTTTTGAAGGATATACATATACATATTTAATCTGCACAAACGTGGCATGTGACATTTATATTCAAATCCAAATTTAGTATTTATGTTGTAAAAAAATACATTGCTTATTTTTTTATTTTTTTATTTATATATGAATTTGATAACTCACATATTATATTATATTAATATAAAATTATTTAAATATTTATTTTATATATTATTTATAGTCATTGTAATATGAATCATTATTAAATTGAATAAGAACTTTGCTTTCATCCTATTATATTGGTTGATAATATTGAACGGTGATAATTTATTTAAATATTTTGAAAAGCCTACTTTTTGAGCACTATTTGTTTCATAAATAATATCCGCTTCAGATAATTTCGTCATTTCCTAGACTAGACTAATAGTCGATTTGCAACTTCGGTGCCTCACAAAAAGTCACACGTGTTTGCAGTTGTAATCCCACCTAAAAAGCTAACTATCTACCGACCTTCCTGCGTAGAAATCTGGTGACACTTCCTCAACCTTCTTGAATAAATTACTTGACCTACAAGAAGTATATCTAGGTCAACCATAACGTTGTCTTTGCGAAATCTCTGAACCGTCAATTCCATCTTACCTGCAATCATCTAAATGCCTAATACAGTAAAATACCAATAACTTTTTCACATATGAAGTATGATCCAAATTCGACGACACGATGAGTTGGAAGAATGGATAATTTTCACTCAAATCATTAATTACTGTGCTTGTATTTGTTTGTTCTATGAATTTTCACCTTGTTGGGTTTGATTTGACATAATTCGTAACAATAGAAGTTATTTTAATAGAGGCAATCAAGAAATGTGGTCCTCGTGGTGGGGACATTCATCAGTAAGTGAACAAAACTATCACGACCCAAATCATTATTATGTTTATAGTCCATATTCAATAGTAACATTTCCGCGTCCTCCTGTCTGATAGATCAATCATAATGTGATTGACACTTGCTAGTTTCTAATACGAGCGAGTGCTTTTTCTTCTTTAACCGGTTTAGGCCCTTGGCTCCGATAGATTTATTTGTAATGGATTTGGGTCCAGGTTCCATTTGGCACAATTCAAGCCCATTGATCGACATATATGATTAATTAGCATCATAAATTATTGATAAGAATGCACATTGTTGATTGAACTAGGATTGTTGCTTAGGATATCATGAAACTAAAACGGATGATCAATCAAAGTGAATGCTTGGGAGTTAAATTGTGTAATAAAAAAAATTCAAATATAAATGAGAATAGTGATACAACTGTGATTATACAAGATATAAACCAATACAATCTCAGACACAAGTTACAAGGTTACCGCCCTTGAATATGTAGAATCTTTTTCCAATCGATGAATAAAAAATTTAGCCATACACATACCACACCCTCCTACAATTGAAGCTATCAAGAGTGCCGCAACCACAATTTGGATGCCGCCAGCAGAGGCTATCAAAGGCACATATAAGAAGGCCTGCAAGTAGTTTCTCCAAGCCTATTAAAAAATAGGCCACTCCTACAAGATCAATCCCGAAACAACAGCATCAAAGTCTATGGCTGATAATGGCACCAATCAGATTGAAGATCACCCTAACAATCTCATGAGAGGTCTATTTCTAACTCTTTTAACTAGCACTCCAAAGTAATCTTCGACTCTGTGCAGGTGGAGCTAATCCTGGAATATCTCGGATGTCCTTGTTGTTCGGGTTCACAAGCTGAAAAGCAAATGAAAAAAGTATAATAACAAGCATATGAACAAAACCAGCTTTAGTGGTGTTCATTTGGTGGGAGTGTCTTCTAAAAGTCAAAAGTTTCAAGAGTATTAAAAAGCAATTTACTTTATGCATTGATGACTTTTTTGCTAAGTCTAAGGACAGTGCTTGAATTAGTTCCGGGAAGAAATAAACCAAGTGCTTTACCCCATATACAATTAAAAATAATTTCAACTAATTGAAAAAGGAAAAAAGAAGTATTAATAAATCATACCTTCACAATGATGATGGCTATGACTCCAATGACAATAAGAAACAGCAATGCCATAATGCACTTGTCGGTTGCGACCTGATGGAATAAACACCAATAAGCTACATGAATTACAAGTAAAACAATATTAATATACAAAGAGAAATTGGGTGGTTAATTTAGAGATTGACCTGCCTACCAATTTCCTTGACCAGTTGACCAGCCTTCTTTATTGAAAAATGGATAGAGTCTAACTCATTAACAATCCTATTCATTTGTTCAGTCTGAACACGAAAGAATTAAAAAATTTCAGTTCCCAATGCCACTGCAGAGCTTTATTTGATACGAGTATATTGAACCTACAACATAGCAGAATCTAAATAACATAAATTCTTTGAATGCTGTCAAATTGCGTACCTGAGCCTTGAGTGCTGCAGCTGTCTCTGTTCCAACATTGATAGTTTCATGAACAACCTATTATAGAAAAAAGTATAATGCACAATTACATTTTCCTTTTAGTAACGGATAAAGTCAAAAATCAAACATAAAAGTCGTATAACTTTACAATTCTTTTTCTTTTCTTTCTACTTTCTTAGTCCCAAACTCCCCTACTCTAGAAGGTTTGAGTTCAAAGGAAATCCTGGTCAGATTAATGGTTCAACGGCTAAGCTAAGCAGCTATACGATAATGAAAAATGAGAGAGAAAATCGGTGGTACCCATTAACTCAATGTACACACTCAATCGTAGTGAAAAGTCAAAGTTATTTTTACGGTGGCGTACCATGCCCATAGAAGGCACTTTAAGAAGAGGCAAAGTTTGAGCCAGCAAGAAGATGCAGCAAAAAACCATCTCAGAGTATTATTAGGTTGGCAACCAGCTTAGTCCTTGATAATATAAAAATAAATAAATAAAGACTGAGAGTGTACTTAGGTTGGCAATCACACTGGGCTGCAGTCAAAGAGTGTCAAAAGCAAATAACATATATGGTCTGTGTCACTTTAACCATCAAGGGACCATTCAAACATAATGGCCTTAAATAAATGTTTGAAAAAGAATAGAATATCTAAGCATCCTTATGAACCGTTCATCTAACAAAGAACTTATCTGATAGGTCAAATCCTATTGATCAATAGTGGTAAGTATCAACAGTTAATGATTCAAGTGAGACCTCCTTTTTTATGTGAAAACCTGTGACAAAATAACTGCTCAACAAATTAAGATTTCCACTAGAATATTTTGAAGCAACCGTGCAAATTTGTGGATTCCACTAATGCTGGATAACCATATTTGATATATGTTATTGGGAAAACAAACAGAATAGACATTCTCTTACTACAAAAAACATCATGCCTAAATAGCGCTGTCAGCTTAACAGAGATTACAATTGATATCACAGAAAGCTGTTATTTTCTACAAAATATTCTGGAACTAAAATTCAACCATGTTATTTCCAAAAAAAAAAAAAAAAAAACTTCAACAATGCAGCAGTTACAGTCATCCTTCACAAACTAACCTTTTTTGACCTCTCAATGGCTTGATCAGTCTCATCCATCATCTGGTTTCCATGATCCATTAGCTGCTGATTTGTCATAGCTGCAAAATGTATAGCCTCTGCCTCAGAAATATAGTAATAAGAAGAATGTCATAAGGCCTATAATGATTTTTTTTATGAGAAAAGGTGTCATACAACTGCTCTAAAGTAGTACCGGTTTAAAAACATATGAAAAGAAAAGGTCAGGTGATGTGCAAGTGCATGTGCTTATTGCTGACTTGCCTTGGATAATACAAATTGTGATAGTGAATGTCTATTCTTGTTATTAGCTGAAACTCTACAATCCATGAAACCTATAGGTAGACAAAGCTATTAAAGAGCATGTTCAAAAACATGTTTTGTGCTTACATGAAGCTAGCAAACCATTGTCTTCCCCAAACCCTTCGCTAGGCCCATCAAATAGATCAACTCGTTTGTTGTTTTCAAGATTAGCTTGATGTCTGAAAGTTTTCATCACAACAATGTTAAAACAAGTCAAAATTGAGGAATCTGTAGCATGACGTAACACAGTTAACAGAAAATGGATGCAACAAAAAATATGATACAGTATGTGTGATCAAAATATGTATGGACATTTTTCCATGAAAGAAATCATTAGCGTTAACACAGACCAGCTGCTTGATCCATCCAATAATTAACGGAAAAAGAGAATTTTTCAGCCAATAACATATTAATTATCTAAACTTAGAGACACAAAAGATGTTGCAGTGGCAAGCAGCATGCAAGTTCATGAAAAAAGTGTAGTATCAAATACAGGTTCAATCCATTAAAGCAATGACTCTATGATTTTATTCTTTAGTGTTTTGAAAGACCAAAGAGCCAAAACTCTGCAAAAACAACACATGTTTCAACTTTGTTGAGTTCAATTTGTACAGAAAGATACATTTAAATTACTTTATTGTTAAATTGAATAGTGTACTAGTAATCCATATCTTTCCACTATAATGGCTTTTGTGAACAAGAAACAATACAATAAAGTAATTTTCCGGTTGGTAAACTTGGTCTTCATTAGAAATTGAACTTTAAGGAATGGAGGGCAACCCTCCAGTGTGCATCCTAGGATGGGGAGTGAGGACCAAAAGCAGTTCTGGAATTTTAACCTGACGTAACTGCTTCAAGAGTTTGCTATTCATATCCCATGACAAATAATTATGTCTTTAAAACAATTCCAAATAAAGATAATGAGAAATCAACACCAAATATTTCACAAATTAGACAGAATGAAACAAATAAATTAGCACATGCTGGTCAAGAGTCAATATTTGTAATAAGGTACAAGACGGAAAAAGTAACAAAACTTAAAGCTACTTGAGTGTAATTTATTCATTTCTTTTTATCGTCAGGGGTAGGGAAAGTAGGGAAACAAAAAGCAACTTAAAGCAATTAGTTTCATTTTTGAAGTAGATAATTAAAAGAAAATATAAACCAAATAAAAATGAAACTGATAAAAGGTTTCAGCATCTATTAGGTCTATTTAAGAATATTTTTCTCTTCAACTGAAATGAAAACAATAAAATCCAGGGAAAGTACTCAAGATAATTACATAAGCCAATCATTATCCCACTAGTGATTAATACAATGTTGTCCACTGGATCCTAAAAAGATGAACAAAAGTTAAATTGACTGAAACTTAGATTAATCCTTCTAATTCCATTACACAACCACAAGCATAAAACACAAATGCCAGGGACAAAGAAGCAGAAAAATGATGTTCAATAAGTTCAGATGATTACAAGTGATTAAACTATCTCTTGCAGATATGTGTAACAAATAGCTGTAATTACAAAGACATGTCAACTTACTGCTTTTTAAGAGCTACATACGAATTCAACTCTTTAACCTGCACAAAAAGTCCAAACAGGATGTAGCAACCTTTAGAGTATCAAAACTGAAATAAAGTTTGAAATTAAAATGCTCACCATTGACTGTCTTTTCTCATTCAACATCCTGTTGGTACTTGGATCATTTCTACCCTCCATACTCTTAACTTCCCCATCAAACTCTTTAATAAGCCTGACAATACAGCAAATTTTTTGACTATGGGAGAAAAGTAGTTCCCAAGGTTTCTACCCTTTTGTATGTGCTCATAATAGCTAAGGAGAATTAGGGAAAAAAGAAGACAAAGATAACTACAAAGAAAACCTGAGTTTTTGCGATTCTTATTATTGAACAGAATAATTTTATTGAAAATGGAATATCACAACCCCTAAGGAATACTGGAAAACAGGCTTGAGTTGGATGCTGGCTCATAAGTATCCAACACCTAAATGCCACCAAATTTAAATACACTGAGGCAGTAAACTAAAGGTCATATCTTATTCTCTTCTATCTTTCTAGTAATTTCGAGAACACAGAGTCTATGTTGGTACAAAAATTTACAGTTTATGGAAACACACACTGTACACCATATAAGGAGCAGAAAGGTTATTTGTTGCTAGACTTGCCCAATGCTGAAAAGTTACACCACCTCTTTGTTTATAAGTAGTGGTGGGTGAATAACAGTTTGCTATCCCTTGTTCAGCTGTGAAGATTATGTTTGACTTAAATAATCTCAAATTTCATTTTAATACTCAAATTAAGTGGAAGTACAATTTAATCACAATGCGGAACTTCATGATGTTAACTAGCACAACTTCAGTCAAACACCTCCCTTTTTTGTGGAAGACAGAAATTTCATATGAACAAATACAACATTTCAACAACCAGTCAACCAGAATACGAAATAACTTCCAATAAAAAAATAAATAAAGGTTACACCAATCAAATTTTTGGAAATTTAATAGACTTATTCAACCCTAATTTTTATATATCCTTTTAAATAAATTCACTATTAAAAAGCTCTTGTAAAATAAATTCACTGAACAACACACATGACCTAAAGATTTTTTTTTCTTAATTGACAACCAAATGAACAATAATTTTTCCCCATAAGCTATACTCGCAAAAGCTCTAACTACTAAAAAAAAAAAAAAAAACTCTACCAAAAGAAGCCTTAATTGAGAACATTTTTCCTAATTCCAACAGTCACATAAAATTTCAACTCCACACCAGCTCTAAAGAACCCTTGCTTTTTAGTTTATCTCAAGAATTCCCAACAAAAAATTGTAACCATGTTATCACTAACAACAGACTGGTGCCATCCACAACTTTACAAATCATACCTAAAGATCATCAAGCAAAGCGAAAAATATCCAAATATCCCTAGACAAAAAGACAAGGCACAATTTCCATCAATCACATACATATTTTGTATTCAATCTACCATTTCCTGCTTTCTCCACGATAATCATAAACTCAGATACATCCTAAAATACTAATCTAGTAGCAGTTTTCATTGCATTCACTTAACAAGTCAATGTTCAACAAAATACAAAACAAAACAAACAATAAGATCTCTACATAAACAGAAGATTCTAATGTCGAATACCTTTTACAATCTCGCATCTTCTCTGTAAGCTCCTCCAACTGCCGGCTCTGCCTATTCGCATCCTTGATTTTCTCCAGTTTCTGGAACCCGTTCCTGCAAAACAACACACGAATTGCATCACATTATCAATCATTTTTAAACAAAAGCATATCAGAAGAATTACATGTGATTTCTTACGATAAAGCACGGAAAAGGTCGGTGATCTGTCCATTGATCTCCGCTAGTTCGTCGCTGATCGAGGCCAACGGATCCATTTCTAACGAACAAACAATCAAACACTCTCCTTCAAAATTTAAACGCTTATCCAAACATTAACTAAATTTCAATTAGAACTTTCTAATCGAGCTCCTGCAGGGAAACATTAACAAAAATTTCACAAATGCCAATCCGAAATCGCAATCTCAATCTCAAGCAACTTGATCTTGGCGATCAGATCCGCCAGCAGAGGTAGAAATCTGAAACCGAGCTCAAAAAAGATTAAATCGCCAACGGCCGGGAATGTTTGGAACTTGAATCGAAGACAAGGCAATGCAGATGACCAGAAATGAGGGTTTACAATGAGCACCCGATCTGGACAATAGAAACAAACGGGGTCTTCTCGTGATTGACAGCCAGATTTTTTTTTTTTTAATTAATTAATTTATTTATTTTTGCAATTGAGATTTGAGAGTATTGGTTTGTTACGGGGGAGGTTTTTGGCTCTTGGCGTCAAAGGTTTAAAAAAGTAAAGAGCGATAATTATGGCCGTTTAAATCGGCCATTTTGGAGAGATGGGACCCACCAAGCACTTTTTTTTTTTTTTTTTTTTACTTATGTGTATGACTGTATTTGTCCAGCTGGTTTCCGGTGGGTCCGCTCCTGAGTCCACTCATTGCTGGTCTTTATTATACTACTTATTTATTGTCTGGTAAAACGCATGCTTGCGTCGATGAAACCTTATCACATCATGCACTAAAACGACGCCGTGCAAAGTATGGCCCTTCGGGCAGCCTACAACTGTATGAGAGGCCTCTGTCATCGTTCTGTTTCTATTCTGATCACTATTAACTTGATGCTAATAAAATGATCATTTATTGTATTTTATTTATATATATATAAGTAATGTTAAATTTTTCAAAATTTTTATTTAAATTCACCTCCAAATGATATAGTATATGAGTTTTTAAAATTTTATAAATCATGGAATAATATGATAATTAATAGAATCTTAATAACTCATATATCACACCATTTAAACATAGAATATAGAGTTAGATAAATTTTTTTAGAGAATCTAACATTTCTATATATGTGATTTTTTTTTTTGATATATTACAAGTACATTAATTATATGTCGTATTCTTTTAATTAAAATACTAAGATGCTATTAGAATTAGAATTCCCAAAAGTCGAAGTGGACAAAGGGCTCCCAAACGGGAGGACAAACATCTTAGAAATTGCTCACACTAGTGAGAGAAGCATGTGTTCGAACCTATAACCTTAGAAAAATGCATGAGTGTGGGGTTAGAAAAATGGCATGGGTGTGGGGTGGTTACCACTTCGCTATCCCATCTTGCACCATATGTATATATACATATACATATATATATGTATAGTCATGTATTGTATGTATTTAGTTAAAGTTTTGCCTTTGATCAAAAGCAACTTTTATTCTCAAATTTTACATAAAGGGGTCGTTCTCTTTCGAAGATTAAACCTTAGGTTCTTTTTTTTCATGATTAATTAATATTTATAAATCAGTTATCAATATGGAATAAATTTATGCGGAAGTACGTTGAGTGATTTTAGTATAAAAAATCGAAATCAAGAGTAGATTAGAAAATAATTATTCACATCAAATACAACATGAATGCATTCTTGTATTGTATGTGTTTTTTTCCTTTTGACACAGTATTGTATGTGTTTTTATGCGAGTGAATATATATATATATATAATTATTTACCTATTACAGTTCAAGATTTTTAGATGAAAAAAGGGGTGCAATTTGGGTCCGACCCGTCAACCTGACACGAACTCGCCCTTGATAAGCAGGTTCGAAGTGGACTAATCAAGTTCAGATCGGCAATCATGGCAACCTGTTCAACTTGTTCTAATTGTACCTTAAAATTTTAGGTCCAGTCCATCCAATTGCCACTTATACTATCCATCATTCCAAAGAGAGATTGGTCTTTCTCATTAGAGTTTGAGTGTCTGTTAGTTAGGTTAGCAAATGTGGATAAAGATTTAAAGGGGTTGAAATCCGATACAGCTCCTATGATAAATGAGTTAGTTATATCGTTGTACCCATTTAATAAATGAGTCGTATCAAAAAACTTATTATATTATGTTGGGATTAAATCAAATCCGACTCATAAACACGAATTGCCATCATAACTTGGCATATTATTCAACTAATACTATGCTATAAGAGCTAAGATGTGAAACATAATATGCAAATCCAGCTATTTTAAGCAAATAGTTATGAAATTTGAGATTGGTTTAGTATTAGTGACTTAAGTGATTCTAAACAAGTTGATCCACTATAACTTCTATGATCGTATTAGCGACTGATAACTAAATCTGCTTTATATAAGTCGACTTACAAAAAGTTGACGAATTTTATTTTGACCAATACGGCAAGAGCATTTGTTTGTGCACTATTAAGTTTATAGCAATCAAAAGATAGAGAAAACATAACAATTTTTAAGCACTTGATTGATATATGTGATTAGGAATAAAACGCGATCAAAGATGACGATTTAATACTATTTTGACGATAACAAGACTGATAATTTTTACAATATTCAACTATTTAAACTGTACAACCAACCATGTCTCTAAGTGATCATGAGGGTGAAGAAAGGTTGGGTTACTTCATTTTAAAAATTTATATATCATATTAATAAGATTGTACAATTGATTTTTATGATTATATAAATATTTATAACTTAATTTTAGAACATATCTACTGCCTCGTTTACATATAAACTAAAATACTTATATCCGTATTACTTATTGCATCTAGATGTAATGTCTAATTTGTAATATTTATTTCTTATTGCACATGTATTATTAAGTTACATACGTGTTGTTTTTTTTACGTAGTTGCGGCATTGTTAAAGTTCAATACTATAAACTTCTATAATTATTACTTTTTGCGTAGTTAATTTTATTGTTAAATTTTTATACTTCCTACCTTTTTAGCAGTTGCATAGTTATCGGATGTCTTTAAAGAGATGATTATTAAATTTTTATACTAAAGGGATTGTTATGTTTCTATATCGGATTAATTGTTAAGTTTTTATAGTTGTTTTTTACGTAGTTGCATTATTAAATTTCAAAACTTATAACTTTTTACGTAATTTTATTATTAAATTTCTATACTTATTTCTTTTCACGTGATTAAATTATAAACTTTTATACTTACTACTCTTCATGGGGTTGCATCTTTAAATTTATATACTATATTGTTACTTTTTACACAGTTGCATGGTTATATTCCTTCACCAGATGGATTGTTAATTTTCTCTACTACATACTTCTTACATGTATGGGATATTAAAATTATATACTCGCTACCTTTTGTTGGGTTTTAAAGATACAATGCATAAACTTATAAAAAGACAAAAAGGAGAATATAAAACTGAAGTTTTATCTTACTTCTTCATTCAAAGCATCCTCCTTAAATACAAAAAGATTTTAATAGAGAACTAGAATTATTGCCAATTACAAGGCATGATCTTTCTATTTACAAACCATAAACAAAAACCCTAAAACACTATCTTTCTATAAACAAGCCATAAACAAAAACCACTAACATAATTAACTTCCTAAAAATTTGGTCAGATATGACATATTCTGTTAAACCACTTTCTATGCACATCTCATCACACATCAACAGCCCATGTCTGCATAATGTAGCTGCCGACGCATTCTTGCAACACTCCTCCTTGTCTCAGTAGCTGTAAAGGCCTAGTTTGCTTTTTAAACTTCAAATCTAGCTTTGGATAGGGCTTTGGTTAATATATCTGCAATTTGATACTCAGTTCTGCAATAAAGTAAATTGACTTCACCTTCTTTCTATACTTCTCTTAAGAAATAAAATTTGATCTTAAAATGTTTAGTCTGTCATGAAAAACAGGATTATTTGAAATTGAAATTGCAGCTTAGTTATCTATATGAATCTATGTTGGTTCTTCTTTTCCATATGTGAGTTTGCAAGTATCTAATTGAGCCAAAGTGTTTGATTCACAACAGCAGTGGCTGCAACATACTCAACCTCAATTGTGCTCTGGGATATTACTTCTTGCTTCTTCGAGCATCATAAGAACATTTCTGATGCAAAGTTGAAACAAAAACCCGTTGTTCTTCTCATGTCATCAATTGAATATGCCTAATCACTATCAGAATAATAATGAAGTTTAAAATCCTAAAAGTAGACATATTTGATACATAATTTACTATGCTCTTGATATATCTCACAATCCTTTTAACAGTTTGAAAGTGCACCTCGCTAGCATAATGCATGAATCGTGAGAGCAAGCTCACTGCAAACATAATGTCTGGTCTAGTGGCATTAAGATACATCAAACAACCAATCAAACTTCTGCACTAACCTTCATCAATTTTGTTTGATCCATCATCTTTGCTAAATTTCTCCTTCTAATTCATTAGGGTATTTGTGCATTTGCAATCCTCCATATGAAATTTCTTAAGTATTTCCTTGCATATTTCATTTGGCATATAAAGACACCATCCTGATTTTGCTTCACCGTCATTTCTAAAAAGTAGGACTTCAAGCCAAGGTCTCCATCTCAAATAATTTGAACATTTCAACCTTAAACTTTTTTATTATCTCCTCATCACTTCCTATCACAAGCATGTCATTAATATAAATAGAAACTATGGTCAGATTAGCATTAGTTTCTTTTACATACAACGTGGCTTCACTTAGTGATAGGACTCATCTCAACTCATCTCTCAAGTTCCGGAGAATCTTGTGAAAACTGAGGTCTTTTTAATCGAAATATGAATTTACAGAAAAATTTTTAGAAAAATCATCGTAAATCTTATTATTGCTTTATAAAATTTAATCTCCACAATATCAAATACATTGTACATTTCTCATGTTGGATCCTTGAATTGAATAATCAAAATATTGATATAATATCTAAAAAAATATTTTATCTATAAAACTATAATGGAAACATATTTACGAAATCTAATAATTAAAAATAATGCACACTGATACAAAAATGTTTCTATATAAAAACAATAATGGATTTTGTAATCATCATGTGGCTCTTCTTATGATATGCAATAATTTGCACGGACTTACAGCGGTTGCCTGGAAAAATGATTAATAAAAGAGTAGCACTAACTTCCAGTGAGTAAATATAACTTTTCTAAAGATATTTCTAAATAAAACATAACATATTTTTTGTCTTAATCAATAATTCTCATATCATAATAAAATTATAAATATATAGAAATCATCATTATATCCTTGATAAAATATATCTTGAAACTATTATCTATATAAAATTTCTCTGAAACTATAAGAAATCATTATGGATTTGGTTTATAAAATATAAGCTTATTTTATCAAACTTCTTTGAAATCTTTTTCGAATACTGCATAGGCCTCTCTAATTTGACCACCATGCCTCAAGCCTTTATTGGACTCTCATCCATGGACTTATGGCTATTATATACACGTGGTCCCCAGTCTCATAATAAAAGTATAAACATCTATAATAAAAAAATCTATATCAACTAGTATCCAGATAAATCTATCATACGTAGTGGAGATACTCAATACATACATAAAGCGAGGGATAACATTTGTCATACATATGCTACATGACTCTCTCAGACTTATACACATGAAGTCTGTTTGACTATTAAAGGAAAGGGTATAATCTTGACTTTTTGAAAGTATTTTTATTTTTTGGTTTCTCAAATCTTTTTCGAATATCTATATTTCTTGATAAATATTTTTTTTTTTCAAAACAAAAATCAATATTCTTTCTTAAAACATAAAATCATATTATTCTAAATATTCTAAAATTTTTTTAATTATAACTCAAACTGAACACATAAAATTTTTATTAGAATTTTTTATAGGTATACATATATACGAATTTATAATAAATTTTTATTTTAATCGTGAAACATAATTCATAATCTATAAAACTAATTACCTAAACAAATTATTTACTTAAAATAAATAATAAAATCTAAAATATAGATAAACATAACTCAGTTAATTTAATTAAAACAAAATTATCTACTTACATAAATTATTTGATCAAATCTGGATCTAAAACAAATTTTTTATAATTTTGGATCTACCCTAAAATCACATAAACTCAATTTAAAACTTATTATAAAATTTACTAATTTTCTAGACTTTAAATTTTATTAAAATAAAAATTACTTATTTAGATAAATTAGACGTCCAAATATTTAAATTACCTAAATAGAATTTTCTCCTTTTTTTTTTTCTCTTTTCTTCTCGTCATTTTCTTTCTTGTCTTGTTGCCAAACTCATCCTCGGTATGTTTGTTCTATGAAAGCTTTTATATTATATTATAATATATATAATACTAATCACCCCACTAATTCTCAATTAAAAATCATTTTTTTAATAATCCAACCCACCAATATTACTTTAGCCCACTAATTTTTTTTCTTTTCTTTGTTACACGACGACCACCATTTTGTCTTATTGAATTTTTTTATCTCTATCTTTGACATTTCAATGTCTCTCTTCACATTATTCTAGCTTCATCATGACCCTTACTTTCTCTAAAAAAAATTGACTCACTGTCTCTCATCACTTTCTCTTTCTTTCTAATTATATACACAACCACCAATTCATTCTGATTTTTCAACCATTAATGTTGTCTCTCATCTTTTATGCTTTGGACATTTGTCCAATTTTCTAAAAAAAAAAAAAAATCATCATTTACTTATATTAATATTATGTATTTCATTCTCATTTTTTTTTAAAGGAAAATCACCTACCATTTTACATCATTCTTTTTCTGTCAGCCATTCCCCACACTTATCTGACAAATTTTTATTTTGCACCCCCCATATTTTACTATTGTCTTTTTCCTTTTACACCCCATTTTATTGAGTTATTTTAAAAATATCTACCAAATGAATATTTATTCATTTGTCTATTTATTTCTAAAATTTAAATTAGACTAAATTAATAATAATAAACTATATTTCAATTAATCTCTTAGGTCTACTTGAATTGGAGCTTTATACTTAGGCTTTTAACAATGTCATGACCTAGCAAATGTTCATCAATCCTGCAATACAAATCCCTAGTTTAAGGCCATAAAATGTCTTATTTAACAAGTAAATCTTTTCTTCTTGTTGCTTGACTTGGAAGCCTTGTGGCTGCTCCACAAAAATCTCTTTCTATAAATAACCATTTAAAAACGTAGATTTGACATTCAACCGGTAAAACTTTCATCCCTTCTATATTGCTAAAGCAAGTAGCATTTTAATTGTATCAAATAGTGTTACTAGAGCAAAAGTCTTAGAGAAATCTACTCCAAACACTTGAGTATACATTTTCACAACTAATCTAGCTTTATATTTGTTTACAGAACAATCTATATTAAGTTTGGTTTAATAAATTTATTTGACATCTATAAACTTTTTGTGTTGAGGTTTGTCCACTAGCTCCCAAGTGTAATTTTTTTTTTTTTTTTTCATTCATTCTAATCTCTTCTCTTATATGAAATTTCTACATATAAACTCATTTGACATCCTCCATATGAAATTTCTACATATAAATAAGTCCAACATGATGGAAATACCCAAGCCTTCTGTGTTATAATTATGCATTGCTTGTGTTACATGGAAAGACAATCTGCTCCCCCTCCATTAGATTCAAAGTAAAATTTTTTTATCTTATTTTTATCTTAAATGTATCTTTATCTTACACCATTTGTCTTCAAATAATATTTTAAAGCCCTTCTCAAGCAGTTGTCTAACACTAAGCAGCTTTTGATCAATATCAAGCACATATAAAACATTAGCAATGTATTTCAAACCTATAAGACTCTCTATAACCATTGTTTCTTTGCCCTTGTGATGCGATCCAATCCAGATCTCCTCTAGGTTAGTATCTGGTAGGTTTTGCCTGACATCCTAATGGATCTCTCTTAAACTCGATAGGCGATTAAAAGAAATTCGCGAAGTGAACCCTGAAAATTTGCCTGTTTACTTTGCTTTAAAGTCACTTTAAATTGCTTAGTTTTTAAACTAGTTGGATTGATTCATTTAATTTCAACCTTTCATTTCATTTAAAGTCATAAAAGTGACTATTTGATTTTTAAAATCTAAAATCATTTTAACGGAAAACTAGCAGCATAACGGCTGCATTTATAAGATTTCTAGATTTTCCTATAAAGAAAATTACACTCCCAAATATTTCAATCACAACCCAACTTCCTTTTTCCATAAACATGCATCTCAATTATCATTCCATCATTCTCACAAAAAATCACAATTGATAATCAAAGTATCTCATACCATAGGAAGCTGTACAAGATCATTTACATCACAAATGTATTATAATACATATTCTTAAGTTAATGTCACATAAGATGTAGAAATGATGCATGCAAGTATTTAGTTTTTGGTTTTAATATGATACAAAATGTGATCTATGTCACGCAATCGTCGAGTACACATCCACTTATATGAATGGAGAAGCTTTTTCATCTCGATCACCACGAAAAGTAGCTGGGTAGGGTTTATAATAATACAACACGGAACAATGTAACCTCGAAACAATTAAAGCAATTTAATGATTATTAATTAAACAATTATCAACTCATATTAGTATGCATAAATTTTAATATAAAGTTTTTCTTTCTAAAAGTATCATTCGTACTTTTAACTATTTTGACCATATGACAACTAAAACTATTGCCACTCAAGGTGGTATGTCACATAATGATTTTCAACTGACACCAACCATGACACCACTAAAACATATCGACAACTACGTGCGGAATTCTCTGCATCACAAACCATAGTATGAGATACTATATAGTCTTAGCAACTATGTGCGGAAGTTGTTGTATCGCAAACGTAGTGCAAAATACCATATAAAGCTTGACAACTACATACGAAATTTTCTACATCGTCTATTGTAGCACAAGATAATTTGTAATTCTAAAGGTATACACATGGCCTTTGAAAACCCTTTTTCACTAAGCGCAATGATGCACAAAATTAACTTTTATTTCAAACTTTTAGGCTAAAGCTTGTAAGCTCAGTTTGTATAGAATCTACTTTATTTCGAAATTTCTTTGAAACATATATAATACTCTTCTTAATCAAATAAAGAACTTGTATAATAGAAATCATTCGTAAACCTTTTAATACCCAATAAAATTACATTATATAATACAATATACATAGTTTGAGCTAATGATACTCACATGAGTCCAAGGCTTGACAAAGAGCTTCAATGAGTTTCTCGTGCTCCACTTATTTGCTCCTTACCTACACATTACATTCTCATTCAAGATATGCTAAAATAAATTATTCAAAGTTACAAATAGAATTTTCAATACAACTAATACATTACCACACCTTTTTTACTACAACTTTCTCATCTCAATTCTAACTTAACTAAAACTTTAATTTTTCGATTTCTTTTCATAAACCTCATTTATTATCACCTAGGAATACCCTCATATACTCGAAATAATTTTTCGAAACTCGAAACGAAAAATCACCATTCAAGACCTCTTTTGGCTTAATACTACCCAAGGAGCAATCTTTAGGTTTTCTTCCTCTCTTTTTTGCTCCAATCATCTTCAGATCTCTCATTTAGGTCAATCACAAAGTGAATTCGAAAAGAAACAGCCGTCAGGTGAAGGTTCCTAGATAAAAACCCCTATTTTTCACTACTTTTTCATATCAGCTTTTACCACATTCACATTCTAAACTTAATTCTCTTTTCATAAGTGTTCTTAGATTCATATATGTTCAATTAGGATCATACATGACATAAAAATATAAAGAGAAAGTGGCATTATATGATGATCATCAATGCCCTTCATCTAGTTAAAACAACACATTGTATCCTTTCATTCCCTTTTTCAAATCTAACACTTCTATGTGAAATTCTAACTTCCAACATGCATGAATTCAAGCTCATATGCATCCAAACTCAATGAACTCTTATATTCCTTCATGGGGCTGTGACACACATATGCACACACAACACAATGTTTTTTTAATTTTGCAAGATTCTCATTTGATAATTCTCTTAGGCATTTCATTAAACACTATATCTACAACTCAATTTACTTAACCCAAGTTTAAATCAGGTTCTAAGGTTTCTCTTACATAAACCCTTATTTGCCTTTCTTGATTGGGTTTTCTTATATCAAGTCTTCCTTTTTATTTATTATGGTTCTAAACTTGATTCCTATCAAAACCCTCATCAAATTCACATCAAAACTAACCCATATTCCTTTTTCATACATACAACCCAACTAATCTCATGCTTGAGAAAAATGATGAAAACTCACATTGATCTTCCTTAAATCTTGATCTCCTGGCTTGAATTAACCTAAAATCTTATTTGGAAGCTTTGAAATGGTTGAAATTTGGTTGATTCTTCTTTCTCTCTTGTTGCCGTTCCTCTCTCCCTCTATTTCTCTCTATTTTTGCTTCAATTTTCACTAAGTGTTAGATGACTAACACTAACACTTATATATATAGGCTTTTATTTGGAGCAAATGACCCTTTTGTCCTTTTCTAACCTTTCTCTTACTATTAAGTTATTTAAATTTCTAAGCTTTTTACTAACATCTTGAAATCACTTATAAGAATAATATTTATAGAATTTAGCATTTTCACCCCATAACTTATCTACTAATAATGCTAAGAAGTCCAAAATTACGAATAGGGGCTTACACCTTGACTATGATGTATTCACCATTTCTAATCTTGACTTTGGAAATGTCAGTTTTATCAAATTTTTTAAAAAGTTTCTGATTATTTGTCATGCATTTGTATAACCATTATCGATAAGTCAAGAGTTATTAGAACTGCTATTTGTTGCAAAACATGCTGCAACAAATAATTGCTCCTCATGATCTTGCTCAACAGCAACATTTACTTCCTTGTCATGCTTTTGTGACTGTAAATCTTTTCCATATGCCCAATCTAACCACATTTTTTGCATTTAATATTTGGCCTTCACTAGCACTTCTTCTGCAGATGATTAGTCTTCTTGTAGTAGTATGGATGAGATGGATAAATTCCATCCTCGATTTTGTTGTTGCCTGCATTGTTGTCTGGCTAGTTGTTATTCTGCTTCTTATTGTTCCTCATTTCTTTGCCTCCTCCTGAATTATGTGTCTTTGCTTGAAAAGTACCCTCCATAAAATTCTCTTATCTCATCATCCTTCTTTGCTCTTGTGCCTGTAATGCATTCACTAACTTTACCAAAAAAAATGCTGTTTGACAGTTACGTTGACTCTTAAAGAAGTGATTTTAGCTTCATATTTCTTAGGTAATGTAATGAGAATTTTTTACACAACTCCATCATCAAAAAAATCCTTACCAAGTAATCTCATATTTTTCACAATACTGAGTAGCTTGTCAGAGTACTTTTTGATGGGCTCTGGCAAGCTACTCAACATTGTGATTTTGACTTTTTCATTCTTAGTATCTTGAATTCTTTGATCAAATTTTAGTACTTGCATGTCTTTTATTCTCTCATTGCTTTGGTATTCCTTCTTGAGATACTTCCAGATCTCTTTTGTTGATCGTAGGTTTATGATTGTGGTGAATATTGTAATTGAAACTGCAGGGTACAAACAAGTTTTTACTTTTAACTTGCTAATCCTTTTCTCTTTGTGATTCTTGAGTTGAGCAATTGTTGGGTTAGTAAGTAGTGCAAGAACTTCTTAGTCATCCTTCATTGAATCCCACAGATCCAAAGCATCCAAAGGAATTGCCATGCTAAAAACCTAGGCTTGATAGTTGTCACCGTCAAAAACTTATGGTTCAACTGAGAATCTCTTATTTAACTCCACTTAATTAAGGATTTTGTGTGTTGCTATGTTTGAGTGGAGAGTTTTTATTTGTATTTTTTTTGTTCATTCAACTCACAGATCCTTTAAGAAGTTATGCTCTGACACCAATTTTGTCAGTTTTTATAGAGATAAAACACGAACTTATAAGAAGGAATGATGAGAATATAAAACTGAAATGTTAGCTTGTTTCTTCATTCAAAGCATCTCCTTAAATACAAAAAGATTTTAACATAGAACTAAAATTACTGTTAATTATAAGGTATGATCTTCCTATATACAAGCCATAAACAAAAACCACTAGCCATAAAGAAAAACCATTGACACATGATCTTACTATTAATAAGCCATGATAAAAAACCACTAACACAACTAACTTTCTAAAAATGTGATCAGACATGACATATTTGGTTTAACCACTTCCTATGCACATCTCATCATACATCAGCAGCCCATGTCTGCATAATGCAGCTGCAGAGGCATTCTTGCAACACCATTTACATGTACCATAGCTATTGCATCTAGGCGGTTTAATTTCTACGATTGTTATTTAAGTATTAGTACATTAACATTCTGTTGGTTTTTAAGTTTTTAATCTAGGATTAATCTCATATTTTCATACTTCGTATCCTGAACTCTTTAAAATTTCTTCTCACATGTGAGTTCGAATTGGTGTTTAATTAGCTATCAATTTTTCACTTTAATTCTTGAATTACCCTTTATTTTTTATAAGGCAACACCTAAAAATCTATTACAACATTTGTCAAAAACTCTAATATCATGTTAAATTTTCATATTAACCTTTTATTTAGTTTTGTTTATCATGTTAAATTTTCATATTAACCTTTTATTTAGTTTTGTTGAAGTCATCCTACACTAGCCTTCCAACTCGATAGGTTATATACAATAATATTTTAAAAATAAATAAAAAAATCTAGAATATGAACATTTAACATGATTAATAATTGTGCATTTGTTTGATGATTTTTAGCAATTCAAGAAACAAAAAGTATTTTAAAATTAAAAATTATTATATTATTGATGATTTTTAGCAATTCAAGAAACAAAAAGTATTTTAAAATTAAAAATTATTATATTATTAAATTTTTAAACTCGAATATATGTTTAATATAATATTCAAAAACTATTTTCATATAATTTAAATAAAATCTTTATCTACTGGCTTTCAATTTCACTTGTGTTTTTAGTCTGGAGTCTAAAGTCAAAAGCTATAACATAACAGCATTTTTTCCCTTGTTCTTTTTAATATTTTTTGCTTTAAAAAAACAAGTATTAGTATTTTAAATTTTAAATTTTTCTCGCAATTGATATGATGTTTTTTTTCAACATCCATTTCGTTCAATATTATTGTTTTTAATACACACGTCCGATATACTCAAAAAAATTATATATGCACTTCTTATGATTTTGTAACGGTATATAATGTACCGAATGTAGATGTATCAAAAGAAGTATATTCAATATGGAGTTATTGGAGTTTAATCAATTTAAATTTTTAATGATAAATTTTGGTGGAATTAACAGATTCTATATATTTTATACTGATTTTGTTAGAAATTTTTTAAAAAATTCAATAAAATCTTGAGAAAAATGATAAGATTTGTTATAATTTTTTTTAATATAAAAATCACTTTAAATTTCATCCAAATTCATTACTTAAATGAAATCAATAAAATCAACAATTTTTTGAAGGATTTAACTATTTTATTCAACCACTAACTAAATCTATCAATTGGAGTCATTGGATTAGTTGTTAAGGTGGTTACTAACGTCAATCCAAGAGTCTCAATTGATTGGTATAATTAATAACTGAATGAGGTAATTAAACTCTTAATCTTAGTAAGCGTTTGAACCTAACACTCAAGAATGTCAAAGTGGGTTTGCCTCCACTAAGGCAATCAGGCAATCAGCCTTGCTCTCGATTTTGTTTTTCTTACATAAAAATTCTACTAATTAATGATCATAAATCTAATAAAATTAAGAGTTAGATAACCACCTTTATCTGGGGCCCTTAAATCTAATAAAATCAAGGGTGTAATCACTAATTTGACCATTCAATTGAAATTTTTTTATTGATTTCAATAATCCTCTTTATAATCAATTCAATGACTTTTATTAAAAAAATTAAGTTAGTGATTTAATAAGGGAGTGGATCTCTAAAATTAAATATTTCATGTGCTTCTTCGTTAACATACTGACAAATTTGGTCGATGAGAGCCTGGACTCGAGTAAAGTTGTACCCGTCACTTCAACATTACAAATTTTTTTATGTTTTAAGGACTTCAACGTTACAGTTTGTAAACGGCCTATTGTAACTTCAAATAGAAGTAACCTTGCACATAAAGTAATAACGGTACGTAAAGATATTAAAGGACATGTAATACAATTAATGTGATTTGATTGGCCTGGAGGCCTACACACTTGAGCTATATATAAAATCAAACGGGATTATTCGATTGGATGTTTTGAATCATTGCGTACTATTAGTAATTAGTCATCGGTCGTCGCAATGGGTTTAGGCTATTGCAATTTCAATCAAACGAGACTCGTCAATTGGATGCTTAAATCCTTGCTATTATTACATCTATTCATCAGTAATCACAATAGGTTTAGGCTACTGCGACTTTATCAAATGCTTAAATGTCATTGCATTCTCTTATGGCATATTACAATTTGTGAGTATCACTTCACTGTCACAATAAATGTATTTCCTTTTTTGGTATGAATACTGCTAAAATTGATTATAACAAAGTTGGAATACAATCCCCCAAGAAAATAAAAGGTAAGGAACAGATGAGAAGTGTAGAAAAGGCTAACTAGAGTTGGTGCCTATCTAATGAACAACCATGCCAATGCCAGTCGGCGTGCTAGCAATTAACCAAATCAGAGCTTCATCAAGACAATAATTTAAATTGCTTGAAGGTTGACTCAATTCAACATGTTGTTTGGTGAAGGTTTAACTGGGAACTAAAATGACTAAAAATAAAATGAAAATTTTCCAAAAAAGTTATCATGGAGAATAAGAAGCCTCAAACATGCCTTTGTGCTCATAATGGAAGTCCTAGAAGATTAGATTGGACATTGTAGTTTACTCATATTGTTATTTACATATCTTGCTCCTATGATCATGAGTAACTAACGAACTATACTTTAAAAAGCTATAAAGTGCCTTAAAGAGTAGTATCAGTTTAGTGAAAACAAGATGGCTAATTACATTAAATAATATAAGCAAGTATGATTTATTTAGAGAGTTATAATGCACCTATACTTTAGAGAGTTATAATGCGTCTTCATGAATAGTATTAGTTTAGTGAAAATAAAATGGTTAATCACATTAATTAACATAAGTAATGAATTAATAACATTATATTTTATGTTATTTTAAAAAAAAAAAAATTCAGGTAAAGATATGCAAATCTTCAAGATTGGAAAGGAATTGTTGTGCAGCATTTTTTTTTTTTTTTGAAATAATTGTGTAGCATTTAAAAGGCAAAGAAAGTAGAAAAATTTTTTACCCAAAATTTGATACATTAGTAGGGTCAGCCAACCCAATTACCCAAACAAGGAATGGTCACAATGACAGAAGCAAAGCAACGCCAATTGTGGATACAAATTCTAAATTCCCAAGAAACACTAACTTATTGGTATTATTCTTGACGATATTATTATATTTTATGTTATTTTCAAAAAAAAAAAGAAAATTCAGGTAAAGATATGCAAATCTTCAAGATTGGAAAGGAATTGTTGTGTAGCATTTTTTTTTTTTTTGAAATAATTGTGTAGCATTTAAAAGGCAAAGAAAGTGGAAACAATTTTTTACCCAAAATTTGATACATTAGTAGGGTCAGCCAACCCAATTACTCAAACAAGGAATGGTCACAATGACAGAAGCAAAGCAACTCCAATTGTGGATACAAATTCTAAATTACCAAGAAACACCAACTTATTAGTATCATTCTTGACGACATTAAGGCGTTAAACGTAGAAGTGTCTTTAATATATAGCCGACATATAGATTAAGGCGCTAAGTGCCTTCGCTGGAAGTGGATGCAAAGGGGGTGGTAGTTGAGTTCAGATCTAGCTCCTCCTCCTTTGATGATATTGGTATTGTTCTTGACGACATTAAGACGTTAAGTGTAGAAGATGGTGTTAGTGAGTATTAGACCATCTCTAGGAATGAAAATCGCTTGACAAACAATCTAACTTTCTTGACCTTATTTTTTGAAAATATTATATATTGGCATTACGTCGATGCCTTCTATATTTTTCCTTGTTTCACAGTGTAATGAATTTCCTTTTTTAATTAAAAAAAAAAAAAAAAAAAATTGAAACACCAACTTATCTACCCCGTCCACAACAGGACGCTAACAGAATTCTAAAGCAAGGGCAATTGCGACATTTCACTTGCAAAGTCCACAAGAGTTTCAACTTATAAAGACAGCACTAACTGGCAACAGACACGACTGTGTCTCTCCCTCTTCTCCATTTTTCCCTTTGCATGCGCGCTCTTTCTCATTTTCTTCAAACCCTCCGCTTCTTCAACGTCGCCGGTAATTTTCCTTGTTTTCCCTACCTGTGTACATGTTTTTGTATGCTTATGTTAAATCCTGGTCTGTGATTTGTATATCAACTTCCCTTTTCCATGTCATAGATATAACTGACCCTTGTTTTATGGTTTTATTCTTTGTTGCTGTTTTTTTTTTTAATTATTATTATTTTTTTGTTTTGTGTTTTCTATATTATTTGTGCATGTTTGGCTTTTCGTGTATACCCAGATAAGTATTCTTGTATATACTCTTTTTTTCTTTTTGGCTATGACTCTGGTTTAATATTGTTGTAGAGTACTTTTACAGACAATGCACCTCTTTGAATCTTTGTTTGAATTCTTGCAGCCTAAAAACTCATATATTTTTTATGTTATGTTGGTCTCTGAATTTTTTTTAGGGCAAAAATTTGATGTTTTTCTTGGTGCTTTGACTATTTGTTTGGTTTCATGACCGCTTAAAGAATCGATTTCTGGCCAGGTATGGACTACAGTCAGCCTGTAGCAAGAAGAACTCGTTCTAGAAGAGAAGCTTATTTGCTCCAGGAGTATCATGAAAAATTTAGGAATAAGAAAGTGAAGATTGGTGAGTCTGAGTCAGTGAGTGAGAGTGAATCGTTTTTTAAGGTGGATAAATCGGTTAAAGATTCTGTAGATAGTGTGGTTCACGATGTTTCTGAGAAATTGGGTGCTAATGATAGGGGAAAGGATAAGGGGAAATCAGTTGTTTCCGAGGAGATGGATAATACAATGCCGATTATGGTAGATGGTAGTGATAATGATGATGATGTGGTGTATAGAGGTGAAAAAATTCATATGGGTGCGGAGGGTGTGGACACGATTTGTTTAGATGATGATGTTTTGAGTGAGACTAGTAACCATGTTACTAATAATGTGAATGAGAATGGTGGGGTAGCAGTGCATGAATGTTCTAGTGACGATGATGATGATGGTGATTTGGAGGAGTATTTGGATGAGTTGGAGGTCATATCAAGTGAAGAGGATAGTGATGATCCAGATGATGAAGATTACTCATCCAGTGAGGAGGAGGAGGAGGAGGAGGGAAAGGATATGGATAAACGCACTAGATCTCATATTTCATCTGAATCTAGGAAGAACAAAAGAGAGCTTGGAACAGAGGACAACCCGTTCTTTATCGATTTGGAGGATGTGGATACGTCATCCAGATTTGAGGCTGAGGACAATGATGATGACAATGGTTGTGATGATGGAACTGATCACGGAGTCAGCAAAACGGGTTTTGGAAGAAAAAAATATGGTAAAAACTTGAAGACAGTATCAAAAAAAGATAGGATAAAGGCAGAGAAAATGAAAAATTCTATGATGAAAGATCGGGATGTTGAAGAGATTCTTCTAAATTCCATTTTGGATGCGGAAGAAATTCCTTTGGAAAATTCTCTGTTTTCTAAAAGTGAGGTTCAAATAAAAGAGAGAAGTGAATCAGATGATAGGACATTTTATCCAGTGAAGTTCAATTTCGGAAGTGAGGAGCCAACTCCACCGGAGAAACCAGAATTTGAGAAAGAAATGGACAGCCTTTGGACTGAGATGGATTTTGCTATTGCTGCTAGTGCAATAGGTTCCACTGAACCCTCTATGGTAGGTTGGCATTGTAACTTATTGAGCAGAAAAAAAAAAAACTATATATGGATAACATGAGTGTGCATATATTTGTTACCTTATATAGTTTTGTTTGTTAGTAATCTATTATCGATTTTGTTGTCGCTTGTGTCTGTGAGATCATTGATTAGGTTCGGTATAACTCATCTTTCCTTCTCTAAGTGCTCAAATATGTGCTACTAGTGCATTGATTTGTAATTATTGAGGGGTAATATAGATAGAAACATGCCATCCTTAGTTAGAAAAGAGAAAAATTGGTTTTGTTCTTTCCAGGTAAAGGTTTATGTTTTATATGTTCTGTAATGTTTATAAGCTAACAAAAAAAATTTTTAAACATCTGAATATATGCAGATATTGATACAAGTATTCTTTTCTTTTAATATATTTGCTTTCAGAAATCACTTCAATTATTGCAGGAACTTCTTATCTTGAAGCATCATTGGTTAAATGTATAGAAGTTTAAATGCATTACTTTGTTGCTATTTTAAACTAATAGTGTTTATGTCTAGTATTGTTTTTTGTTTTAGCAAAAAATTCTTGTTGGTGAATGTATACGTTGGCATATGTTATCTTATTGGTGTTTTCAAATGAATGATTGTTTTAGTGTGAGCCTAAGTTCTCCTTGTTGATCTGCAGGATGAAAAGGAAGTTGAACCAGCTGCTGAGATTGAACATGATCAAGCTACTTGCTGTACTCAAGGCAAACACAAACTCATTCTTGATGAGGAGATTGGAATTATCTGCAAATTCTGCTCTTTTGTACAACTAGAGATCCGATATATCGTGCCATCTTTTGTAAGTATTGCTTTTGTGTGTTTCTTTGTGTTGATAATAAGTAGAATCTTTTGTATAAAATACATTGTGTATCAAATAATGAGCGATATATGAAAATGGAATTTAAAAGCGCAAGGCGGCATGATTTTTTTTAGTTTTTGGTTTTTTGCAAGCATTGACAGATGTTTGGACTGTCAATTTGCTTATATTTGGCATTCACTGGTCTTGGATGAGCCACACATATATTCGCTGTCATAATTGAGGTTGGCTAAGTTTGGCTAAATTTGTCTGGACCGCATTTTAACTTTTGAAAATCGATTGAACCAGTCTTAATTGATTGTTCATTTTCCCCATCGTTATGGTTAGTATTGCAAGGTGTATGAGCTATTTTATAGTTGTAAATTGTTTGAGCATGAGATTAGAAAACCACAGATGCATGTATAATTACTCTGCACACCTGCATAAAGTGAACTAAAACTATAATCTACAAATTCCATGCTAATTTTATTAAATCGGTTCAAATAAATATTCAGAACCCCTATGCAAGTGTGATGTCGTTTAACTATTGACCAAAGGGTTCTCACTTAAGAATTCTTTTTCACCTGTTATAATCTTTTACTACGTAGTTATATTTAAATATCAAGTTTTTTTATTGGCACATTTTTGCATATCGAAGTTGAAGTTAACCGTTTCTTTTGTAACTTTTCACATAACCAAATTGCATGTCTACTTATGACACATTTCGTACATTTAAGTGGTTATTCCTTATATGGACCATTTGCTTGATAAAGAAAATCACATCTTTCATAGAAATACTGGTAGTAAATATCAAATCTGACAAATCTCTATGTATGTTTCTAGAATTTATATTTTGACAGAGTAACACAGTGACATTTAGTATTTGTTTTGAATTATATTGCAGCGTGTTTAATCCTAGTATCTTTGTTGTGAATGCTGAAAAATAGATTAAAATTTGGTTTCCTTGATAATCCAATATCGAATCAACAGCTATCTGATACCAAACCTTTGTTTTTATGTGCATTTTACAGGTCAAGAATCCTTGGGAAAGATACAGGAAGGGTTCAAATTTTGAGGATGACTCTGGACGTGGAGATCTCCAGTTTGAAGACTCTGGTTTTGGCTCCCGGTCTGGCTTGAAATGCTGTTCTCAGGCGGAAGGCACAGTGTGGGACCTTGTTCCTGGTATTAAGAATAGCATGTACCCCCACCAGCGTGAAGGGTTTGAATTTATATGGAGAAACATAGCAGGTGGAATCGATCTTGCTAAGTTGAAAGAACGAACCCTCTGTGATAGCGGTAATGGGTGTGTTATCTCACATGCTCCTGGAACAGGGAAAACCCGTCTGGCCATCGTATTCCTGCAAGCATACATGAAGATGTATCCAACTTGCAGGCCAGTTATTGTTGCTCCTTGCAACATGTTGCTTACATGGGAGGAGGAGTTTAAAAAGTGGAAAACTGGCATTAGCTTCCACAATTTGAATAACTCAGTGTTAACTGGCAAGGAGTTGTTGGAGCTGAACAAGGCTTCTGAATCACTCATCCGTACAGTGAAACTGTTTTCCTGGAAAAAGGGAGGAAGTGTTTTGGGAATCAGTTACACTCGCTTTAAGCTACTTGTTGGAAGTATCAAGAATGGTGAAAAAAAGAAGTCAGGAAAGATGGGTGAGCATATAAGAAAAACTCTTCTCGAGCTTCCTAGCCTTTTTGTTTTCGATGAAGGGCACATACCTCGCAATGAGCAGACAGATGTGTTTAAGGCTCTGTCAGAAATTCGAACAGAAAAGCGAATCATTCTCTCGGGGACACCATTCCAGAATAACTTTGAGGAGCTGTTTAATACTTTCTACTTGGTGAGGCCAAAATTTGCCTTGGGGATGCAGTGCAAAAACATAAGAGATTCTGTCTCAAGGCGTGGGCGCAAGAGAAAGGCAGAAAAGGGGAAATGGGCATCTCTGACCGGTTCCATTGGTAAGGCTGAAGATCGACATGCAGACGAGAAGAAATTGAACGAGCTTAGAACTCTGATTGCGCCATTTGTGCATGTACATAAAGGCACAGTATTGCAAGATAGTCTTCCTGGGTTGAGGCAGTCTGTGGTTGTCTTACGTCCTTTTGATCTTCAAAAGCAATTCCTTGAGAGTTTTGAAGGAGAAACTGACATGGTTAAGAAGAATCATTACGTGTCTTTAGTCTCTGCACATCCATCCTTGTTTCTAAGGCTATCCAATAAGCAAGAGAATTTCAAAGATAAGTTGGCGGACCACAGGGCTGAGTTGGAAAGGATTAGACTGAATCCTGGGGTTGGAACAAAGACAAAATTTTTTATGGAGCTTCTCCGGCTTAGTGAAGCATTGAATGAAAAAGTTTTAGTTTTCAGTGAATTTATTAAACCATTAAGATTGATAGCAGACCAACTTCAAGAAAGCTTCAATTGGATTGAAGGGCAGCAGGTGTTGTACATGGATGGTACACAAGATGTGGTGCAGCGCCAATCTTCAATCAACGTTTTCAATGATCCCTTAAGCAAAGCAAAGGTGTTGCTTGCTTCAAAAGCCTCTTGTTGTGAAGGGATAAATCTTGTGGGGGCTTCAAGGCTAGTGTTGCTTGATGTTGCATGGAACCCGTCGAGGGACAGTCAAGCTATAAGCCGTGCATATAGGCTTGGGCAGAAAAAATTTGTGCATGTTTACCGTCTCATTACATCCGGGACAATGGAGGAGAAAAAATGTTCCCGGCAAGCAAAGAAGGACTGGTTGTCAAGGTCAGTTTTCTTTTCTTCGGATGGACAAGGCAATGAACAAAACATGTCTTTGAATGCAATGGAGGATAAAATTTTGGAGGAGATGCTGCAACATAACAAACTGAACTACATTGAAAAAATAGAGGAGTATGATGAATCGAAGTTGATTGGAACTTTTGGTTTAGGTTGGTAGATAGTTAGGTAATGTGTGCAAAATTTTTGTTATGGTAGATATCCTCTGATATATATCTCGTCACTTTTTGTCTGCAAGAGTTCTTTGAGGCCGTGTAAGTACTTTTGGGAATCTCTTTGATACATATTGTACGCTGATTATTGGAAAATTTCAATGATCTCAGTACTGCATTGGATAATTTTTTGGTATGCTGATGATACATTTATCATTTTTTTTTATTGAAGTTGTCATCAACATTTCCCTTTTTATGTTATTTGTTCATTACATTTTTTTTGTTTTTTTGTTTTTTTTTTTTTGACATCTACCTTTTTTTGTATGTTATACATTTATGACGGAACTGAAACAGGAATGCTTATTAAAAAAAAAAACTGAAACGGGAATGCAGAGTGTCTTAAGTCAAATAAAGGCTAAGAAGAGTTTAAGATCTGATTTGATAGGAAAAATTTTAAATAATAAACATGGGATCCCATTTACCGGCTTTGTTGTTTTCCCTGTAAGTTTAACCAAATGAAAATATTATGTATACATGTCTGATAAAATTAGGTAGGCTGTCAAAAGATGTTGAATAACTCTAGCATCCTTCTAGATTTATATGAATATTGGTAATTAAAGTCAATTTTGATTACATCTAAAAAGAAAAGAAATATGTGACTTTTGCCCTTAAAAATATTTATTTCTAGCTTTTTTAAACCACTAAAAATATTTCATGTGTTAGGAGTTGTTTGTTTTTTACACTTAATGATGCTTCATTGAGTCAATTAAAAGATTTTTATTTGTTTTTTTAAGTGGTCAAACTACTTAAAACAACCGAAAAACCACTGAAATTTTTTTTTTTTTTTAACTTTTCGCTTAATACAAAATCACTTAATGATTTTATAAATATATTATTCCAAGTTTATCCTTCCAAAAATAACGTGTTTTCAAGTTTGTCTTAATTTTACATTATACAAATTTCTTTTAATACTTTAACAAACAACATTAAAAAATAAAAACCCTAAACATCTTAAAATCAAATTTTCTTATAACTGGATTATTATATTTCTCCAATCAAATTTCGATAAGAATCTTTATTGATCAAGTGTTTATATAACAACTCAGAGGTCAAATTCCAAATCAATTTTTTTAAGTATTTGATTATTTTTGTTTAATTATAGTAGAGAATGTATATTACTTTACAATTTCAACTTTTGTTGTAATAGTAATTTAATTTAAAACCAATTTATTTATTTTTATTTGAATATATAAATTTAATTGACTCTACTATTATAATTAATCTTATTTTAATTATGAATAAAAAAATATTATATATATATATTAGTTACAATTTCAACTTTTGTTATAAAAGTAATTCAATTTAAAACTATTTTATTTATTTTTATTTGAATATATAAACTTAATTGACTTTACTATGATAATTAATCTTATTTTAATTATGAATAAAAATATTATATATAAGTGTTTTAATATTTGTTAAATAATTTATTATAATTGTTTGTATCATATTAAATAAAGTTACACTATAATTAATAGTAACAGGATATAAATATCAAATTAGTAGTAATCAGACAATTTTAACTTTAAAAAACAAATAAGATTATTATATATTCAGAGTTAAGAAAAGAAAAAACAAACATATCTATTAGATTTCAGATTTCAGTCACCATTAAGTTTTCAGTTTTCAGCAGCAATGTTCAGTCTTCAGATAAAAAACAAACGACCCCTTAGTTTGCGACATTATGCATGGAATATTTCTTTTTTTTTTAGAAACATGAAATATTTTGTAAGATATTTTTACTTGAAAATATTTATTTATATGAAATTGAAAATTAAAATTTATGTGAAACTAAATATGAATAGCTTCAGTTTTGAGCCCAAAAATCGATTTTTTATTTTATTTTATGGGCTTTCAAAAAATTTCTACCACAAATGGGTTGATAAACCCGATCCAAAAGGGACCCGTTTTAGTTGGTGGTTTTGGAGGAGTATAAAAGGCGACGAGAGACATTCTAGGGTTTCCCTGTTGCTCTCTCTCTCTCGGACAGCCGCTCCTTGCCAGAGTTAGACCTTCACACCAACAGCAACATGGTAATGAAAATTTGCATATTTGTTTTTGAAAAGTAGTTTTTATTTATGTGGTTGCTATGTTCAGGTGTTGAAGTTGGAGACAATTCAACTGGCTATGTGAGCTTTAAGCTTCAACTTTGGTTGTCTATTGAGTTCACGTTTTGAAAGCATGTACAATTATCTGAGATTTTCATGTGTTATCATTCAAAATGGTGTTTGGAGCGTATTATATTTGAAGTCTGTCCATTTATCTGATCTTCGTTATGGTTTGACTTATGTTTTGTTTTTGAAATTGCACAGTTAGAAATGTTGCTGCTCTCTATTCATGTGTTTGCTTGAAATGCTTGTTTTTATCTTTAAGAAAGTTGATTGTTCTGGTTCTTGAATCTTTACTTGGGAGGGCATTCACTTTCCTCTAACGTTGTTTGTCAAATTGTAAAGTTGATGTCTTGTTTGTGGTCTGTATAGTTACTGTCACTTTGTCGAGTTTTGTAGTTTAATAGTCTGACATGAAAGAAAGGGTTGAATAGCATCACCTAGGTTATTGCAGGATGGTTATAATATGTTTATGTTTTCATGTCTATAATCCTATTAGTTTTGTTTGCTTTTAGTATTGGTGCAATGTCCTGAGTGTATGTGTTTTGCTTTGATGCAGACTAAGCGAACAAAGAAGGCGGGAATTGTTGGAAAATATGGTATGTGCTACTTTATTTACAGAAGTCTTGCTTCCAACCTTTTGCTTGAATGGTTCTTTCATTGATTATACATCAACACTGGTGCTTCATATGCTGGACTAATGATTCATACAGAAAGAGGAAATATTTTGGTTGATAATGAACTAAAAGTTACCTGGATGATAACTTGGGTTGTATAAAGTTGTATGGAGTGTAAATGATTTATTGGAAGTCATGATAGAGTACTAATTTGACTCATCTTCCTTTTCCAAAATTTTAGTTATTGTTAAGTCTAATCCTCTATTCCTTTTTAACTTTCAAATCAGAAGTACTATGTTTTTACACTTTGAAGTGTACTCATTTGCGAAGCACAGAAACATTTTTGATGCCTCTCGCACTCCTTTTTCATCTATATGCATTGTTTGCTGAATCTTGGTTTATATTTGTGTTGGCTCTTAATTTTGATGGTGGACTTTAAACCAATCACTGTAATGCTAAAAGCATCATCGTGATGATTAAAATTTTGGTTTTAATGACTTCCTGTTGTCTTAATTTAATTGTATGTTTGATGAGTTAGTTAAATCATAAATTGTGTGGCACTTCAAATTCGTTGTTTTGTGGGTTGCTAGCAAACATTTCTACCTCTTGTTTAGTTTGTTTTTCTTGGAACTAGGAAGTAGGTAGATTGGAGACATTTGATATTTAGTATATATGTATAATGTTCACCTTCAAGTTTAGGTGGATACCTCTGCCATAAAGTCTTAGATTCTTAATTTGTCTTGTAATGTAGGTACCCGTTATGGTGCTAGTCTCCGGAAGCAAATTAAGAAGATGGAAGTTAGCCAGCATAGCAAATACTTCTGCGAATTTTGCGGGAAGGTATGGTGGTTGTAATGAATATTGATTCTACTTTTTCAGTTGTCTGTCTGGGTATTTAGTAGCATGCATGTTGATCATGATGGTTGCTTTATGTGCAGTATGCAGTGAAGAGGAAAGCTGTGGGCATTTGGGGCTGCAAGGACTGTGGGAAAGTCAAAGCAGGCGGTGCCTACACTTTGAAGTAGGGATTCTCATTCTTCCTCTTTGTTAATTCCTTAGTTTCATTTGACCTTTACATGCTCCTAATTGGTTGTTCCTGTGAATTTACTAGCACTGCCAGTGCTGTGACAGTGAGAAGCACAATTCGTAGGTTGAGGGAGCAAACTGAAAGCTAAGCTGCCACTGGCCTACTCTTCAGGATACTCGCTTCGTAAATTGAGGACAAACTGCTTAAAATCAGTTTTGATGTCGATGAGTTTGTGTTTCCTAAGACTTTATATGATGAAAACTCCGTAGGCATTTGAAACTTTGGTTGTAGGTTCTACTATGAGACGTTAAGTTTTGCAATTTTATGTAGAACTTGATTCACTTTGTTGGATTTGATTAAGTTGTGATTTGCATGGCCCACATAATTATTAAGCCTCGTGCGTTAGCTTCATTCTTTGAAGATTGCGGCCTGCAGGAGAAATTCTTGGGTTTTAACGAATTAATTAAACATTGATCTCCAGAATCTGCAGCTAGGTATAATATTTGTTTGTGGTAGAAAACTACCGGATGTGGAAGGCAACTTTAGGCTAGTAGCTTCATTTGTCTCCCAACATGTTTGAGAGGAGGTTTGAAACAACATGATTATTGTAACCAAAATTTGAGGACTTTTGGATTTAAGAGTTCAAAACAAATCAATGCATTGGAAAAAAAAAAAAAATGAAAAACCTAAATGGCCGAAGAAAAGGTACTGCAGGTAATTCACAAGTTTGGAACAGCACTGCTGGTAAATGCCTGTTTGCGGGAATAACAGGGACAAAACTCTCAGTTGTACTCGTATCCACTCAGATTTGTGGAAAACTTGCCTCGATGCGAAATAAAAGCAGTTGTAAAATCAAATCATACACATACACTGAAACAGAGGATCTTGAAACAATAGATCCTTCATAAATTTCTTCTCGAGCCGGGCAAGGCATACAGTGATACAATAGTGGCATGAGACGCAAATACAGCTAATTACATTTACAAGATGAAAAAACAAAACCGATAAAACAAACCCTATGACTACTCTGGCACCTCTGTGCAGTCTTCCTGAAATCTCAATCTATGTACATATTATTAAAACCAGAAAAAGAGGAAACCGTCTTGCTCCACAACCAGCCATCCTAATGACAGAATGTGATTCCAAGCAGGTACCTCCATATTGCTTCATATTCATACTCAACGCCAAAAATCAAAAGAACGGCAAAAGAAAGAGGAAAAATGTCCCACTTTTGCAGCTCTCTCAAGTTTGTAGCTTTCTAGTTAATAATAAAGGGAAAAAAATATATACTGGAAATGCTGGTAGCTAATTGCTGAAATCACTTAAAGGATCAGACTATCGGAGTCGCTATGTCATCACCCTCAAGGCGCATTTTATTCTGAACAGCCTTAACAGCAGCAACTCTGGCAGCATTTGCAGCTTTGTTGGCGGCCGTGACAGCTTTATTCACCCTTTCTTCCACTCTCGTGACATCATATGCTTTCGCAGCAGCTCGCTGTGCTTCCTGCAGACACAATGACATCAAATAAAAACTCATGAGATGAGACTAATATACTAATGATTTCAACATAAAAATATCTAAGTGTTTAAGTAACATTCCTCACATAGTCCAGCCACAGACGTAGTACTGGTAGAGGACAGTGCAAAACCAGAAAGCACACAAACTCATGCCCTAATAACTTCAAGGTAAGTTGATCAAAACTGAATCAGAAAAAAGTATCATTACTTTTTATCCAAACTTTCGAGTGTTAAGCCCTGAACTACAGCACAAGCTAAAAAAGTCCAAACTACTTGATCTGAACTCCACCTAAATCTATACCAATGCAGTCTTGAACTTTTGATTTCATAGTTTTGCAGAAGATGCATATGGTTTCATTTTTGACAGCCTAATTTTTTCATCATGCCCACATAGACGCAACTAGGTTGCATTTTTAGTCATTTGAACTAAAACGACACCTTGTCATCTACACTGTCTATATTCAAGTTCAAGGCTACAACGAGTGTCAAGCAATGCAGCAACATTGATAATGTCCTTGCATATGGTTGTTCTTAATCATTTTACTTCCATGAAAAGATTTTCAGACCACTTTTTCTTTTTCTGAAATGTACGCATTACGCTAAATAATTTAACAAGGAAAAAAAGTTACCCGGACAGCATTAAGGACCTTTGAATGGCTGACAGCACGGGGAGATCCAGGAAGGGTGATTTGTGTGCTAGGAACATCCAAAACCCCATTTTGCCAGTGCCCAGATTGTGTCTCACCATTTCTGAAAGTATACATGCCAAGCCCCTGCCTACTTCCTTCATGCCAGGCCCCATCATACCTATGTCCATTTGCAAACTGATAAACTCCGAAGCCATGCATCCTGTCTGCAAAATATTCCCCAGAATATGTGTCCCCGTTTCTGCATGGCACCAAATGTGAGTCACTAAACATATACTTTGAGATAAAGAAAGGGACTCCAATGTGGCTTCTTCAATGTAAAACACAAAGCAACCAGAGAGACAGAAGGACGTTAAATAGAACTATTATTTTCCATTTCAGGCATGGCAAGTATTTATAAGATATGTGTATGACGGTGATGCCATGATTCTATCTTGGACGGGCCACTGTACATGTAGAGAGCCAAGCAATCTAATTGTGTGTTTACATAAACATTATCTCAAAGTTAAAATTTAATGAGAAGGTTACAAACATAACCCTATTCTTGGTTAGAGGCTTAGAGCTCACATGAACTACCCTGAACTTAACATTTAATGGAATTAAAAAATAAGACTTTTTTGTTAACATTAAAATGGAAAAACAAAAAATAGATACAAAAAACTAATGTCAAAATGACATCAACCCAAAAACTGTGCATCCTTTATGCTTCTCGAATTGCATAGCATGACCTTATCCTTTTTTTTGGGTGGGGGTGTTGTGGAGGGAAGGGAGGGTAGCGTTAACCCTACCTGCCTGAGTCATTTTCAGCAATGCTGGCACCTAGCTCTAAAGAAATCAGGTAAAGATTACTAAGATCATTAGGGAAGCCTTGAAATTATTGTTTAAGTAGAATACAGCTAAACAATAAGCTTATCCTCACAGCATGCGAAGTCAAGTTATCACAGCTACCATTCAACTTAGCCTATAAAGTAGTCAAGAAGACAATAACATGCGGAGCAGTTGCACATACCAATTAATATGTAAAAGACAGTAAGCTACTAATCAGAAAGCAAAGCAACATTCGGCTCACAGGGTGAAAACTTACTGGCAATGTCATTAAGTGATTAGTACATTCAACAATAACTTGAAAACATAATTTAGAAATCTAGAGAGTTCAAGGTACCATTCCATATCATTAGTGCATTTGAAAACATAACTTAGAAATCTAGAGAGTTCAAGGAACCATTCCATATCATTTGTGTATTTCATTTTCAAAAGCTATTTTAGTTTAAAAAAAATTAATTAATTAAATTTGATATTTTCAGGATTTGGGAATGCCTTGGATAACATGTCTGGTATTAATACTAAAATTTATACTATAATAGATAAGCATTTAACTAAAAAAAGTTTTTCCTGTAATAGATTATAATTACATATGTGTAAAATGTTTTATACATTGTCACTCTAATTTTGAAATAAACTACATGACTGAATTATTTCAATTTTTAGTTTGAAAAGCATAATATGTGGCAAGTTTTCAACCATAAGACCCACAGTTAAGCCATTTCACACCAATGTCACTTCATGTTAGTTCCATTTGTCAATCCTTCAAACAAGAAAAGTGGCAGAAAGTGGAGTCTAGGAAGAAATTATAGAATGGGAAGTGTGCTAATACATGGAGTGTGATGGTGAATGGAAAAGTCATCGTGAATTGTCATTAACCCACCACCAAACAATCCACTAAGAATTAAGGAGAGCAAACCAATAGAAGAGAAAGACTGTCAAAGACATGAGGGCTTCATGGTCTAACCTCAAGAAAGAAAAAGAGCAAAAAGTTGCAAAGAAAAACAAAGAAAACAAAAACATCTTAAGGGCGCTTTCCAATATAACTGATAAAGAGTCAAAGAATGGATTTCACATTCTCCGATTTCAATTTCTTTCACAGGTTGCCGAACGGATACCTAGCAAGTTCTTAAATTTGTATAACAAGAAACAGTCGTTGAAACAATATCAAAGGCATTGTACAAACCTTGCAAAAAATTTTAATAAAAAGCAAGTGGAATAGAAAATCCAAGCTAAACTGCTTCCTTTTCCTCAACTATAATTTAGTAGAAACTATCTTAGTTGGTAAACATATAACTATAATCACACCGAACACCCATATCTCAACACCATTAACACAATATCCCAACTTTCTGGTACCCATGAATACTGTATCTGAAAAAGAAATGAGCATCAGCTACCTATTTCTATAATCTGTGATAAATAGGTAATATAATTGCATAACACAACAATCAAACAAAACAATTGCTTCTACCACGATAAATCATCTAAAACATATAAAGCTGAACCCAGATTAAAAAATTAGCTACACTCAGTCATCATATACTACACCAAATGAATGATCAGAGACATTCAACAACTATCCACTAACATAGCTAAATCCGAACCACCAATCTCGATAATTTAGATAAGTTAAACTCAGATATCTACATCAAATCAAATAAAAACAGAAACCAACATAAAATTAAACAACCTAAAAAAAACACTAGAACTATAAACATCAAAATACAGTCGTTGAATAAAATTCACCTGAAATGGTAATGACCAAGGCCATGCTTGACACCCCACTTAAACTCCCCAACATACATACTCCCATCCTCACATGTATGGACTCCACAACCATGACACTGCCCATTAGACCACTCCCCAGCATAAACATCACCAGTGTAGAACCTATACACACCAATTCCATGCCTCAAACCTTGCCTGTACTGGCCCCTATAACGGCTCCCTCTAGCCCAAGTCTCAACACCATATCCATCATATTTGCCATCAATCCAATCCCCCTCAAACCTGCCCTTCTTGTAATAATAATAAACCCCACTTCCTGAACACTTGCCTCTATGAAACTCCCCCTCATACACATCGCCATTGCTGTAAACTTTCACCCAAGAACCCGAATTCGGGTTCTTTCCAAGCTTCTGCTTCGATCCAATTGACCAGACAACAGGCTCAAGAGGCCTTTTTGAGGACGAAGTGGATGGTGAAGAAGAAGCGAGCTTTATTGACAAAGAGCGAGGAAGAAGCAAACGCAGTGAAGGAAAACGAGGGAGTGCAAGACTTATAGAGATCAACAAAAGGGTGACGAAGAAAGCAAGAACAAAAAGGCAATTCAACACTATAAAACGGTGCGGATTGGTGAAGAAGAAGAAGCAGAGTGATGGGAGGAAGAAGATGACGAGAAACCGCAAGTGGAATCTAAGCAAACAGACACGATATAGGTTCTGAACAAGCTTCTGGGCTGAAGAGTTCCTCGCAAACGAAAAGCATAAAAAGGTCTGCGAAGACGAAGAAGAAGAAGGCTTTTGGGTCGGTTGATGGTTTTTGTTGAGGTTGAGAGAAGACAAAGTAGGAGAGTGAGAGAGTGTTTGGGTGGTCATTATAGGCCGCTTATGTGGGCTTTCATGGTGGAACCGGATTTGGGTATCTGGGATTTGGATGCGTAGATGGGTTGGCTTTGGACACAAAAAGCTGCGTTTGCTTTCTTCTTCGATCTGTTTCTCGTATTTCTTTTGATGCATTTACATAGACCGAAATTGATAAAACTGTTTCGTTGTGTTTGTGTGTGTGTGTGTGTGTGTGTGTGTGTGTTTGTGTATTTTCTGGTTTTGGTTTGTGCAGAGAGACACAACGGGTTGGGTTGGAATTTGCAAAATACTGCTTCGCTACTTGGGGGTCGACAGGAGTAGTTCCATTAAGTACCCTTTTTATGTCACTTTTTTACTAAAATGCCATTGTCTTATTTGTTGATTAATATTTTGATTCTGATTTCGATTTCTTTAATTTTCTTTAATTATATTTTCTTTTTAAAAAATAAATTACTGGGATCCATCCAGCGTGCTGCAAGGAATAGCTATGATAAGATTTTGAAATATAGTACAGAAATTGACTCCTAAAAATGGAAGAAAATAACTCACATATATAAAAAAAAATTATTCATGTTAAATAAGATTTATGAATTGAATCATGATCTATAAAATAAGTAGGTGGACTTTTTAATTAATTTGTTGTTTATGTTTGTTAATGCATGATGAATTAAATAACGTCTGATTATTATGATTTATAATAGTTTCGCTCATGCATGACGTTTTTCAATTTTCTAAATTGTTTGTTTGTTGAAATTAAGATAAAATAATCTGAATTGAAGAAATTATCACAAAAGGACAAGTATTGGTTGCAATAATGTGATTTAGAGTGGATATTTAATTAAGACACGTAATGTTTTTCTAATTATCATCGTAGAGAGAAGGGAACTCCCTCTGATAGTAACACACCCAGTCTACAGGTTTAAATAAATATAGTAATATAATATCTTGGAATTAAAAGTAATACACTCCTCAGCTTTTATGCTAATTTTTTTATTATAACTGATAAAGTAATTCTACTTTAATTTAATCTATATAAATAAAAAAAAAAAAAAAAAGAAGAAGAATGACGAGACAGTTGAAAGACTCATTTTGATAGTTGAGATAAAAAATTAAGATTTGATTAAGCTATTGTTGATATCCATTAATGGTAAGAATCAGATAATGTCGATTTGATTTAATTTTGAATGATTTAAATATAACTAAAACAGAAGATTAATCCAATTTTATGTTATTCAGGCTTATAATCTAGAGACGGTGAGTTTGAATAATTCCCACCTTTTCAAACTCTAAATTTACTATAGAAATTAAAAATATAAATTCAAAAATTTATTAAAAAAAAAAAAAGGATTGGTGAATTACTTGAAAAGAAAGCTTTCTAATAACATAAGTATATTAGCCAAATAATTATAACGAAGTTAGTTTTAGATAGCTAACATCATAAGTAATATACAATCAAGATTTTGCTAACAACTCCAACTACTACACAGCTAATGTTTTCACAAGTCAACATGATGCAACATTTTTGAAAATCTCCACATATGAACAAAGGTAATAAAAGGTGTATATATATATATAATTGGTTTATTTTTTAAAATTGAAATTTGTTTATTCAACTGTTACAATCATTTAAAAAGGTCAAAAGCTGTCAAAATCCAACTAAGAATATAATGATTTTTGTTTTTTAATTCAAGCATATAATGAATTTGCCTTAGTATATTATGAAATGCAATTGTGAATTATAGAAAACAATATTTAATTTTAATAAATCAAATTAGAAGTCAAATGTAGATGTAGCAAGGAATTGCTCGGAAGTTGGGTGGTCCTCGCTTCTCAAAACGACACAAAACTCCCTCTAAAACGGAACTGTTAATTAGATTTGTATCAACGTGGCGCCTCTTCACTTGACAGTGACACGCCTGCCTAATCACAACCTTCCTTGTTTGCTTTTCAATAATCAATACTAAAATAAAATGCTACATTTCTCTAGTTTCTTTTTATTCATTCAAGTACCACTATTTTATTTTCAGTCAATCAAAATTCAAAACTATAATCCTCATATATTTCATCATAGAATTAATACTTTAATTATTTCTATTAACTTTGAAAGAGAGATTTGAATCCATTATCTTCAGCTTTGTTGAAAAGTCTAATTATCAATAAAGTTATGTCCGCAATCAAATTTAATATTATTTTAAATCTTCTATTGTATATTTTATTTAATTTAAATTTTTATACATTTATATATTCTTATAAGAAAATTTAATTGATTTTCTTACATTAAAAGTTGCATTTTACGATTATAAATGACCATATATTAAATAGCCTATATGGATTTGGAAAGTGTGCTCAAGTCAAGAGGGTCAAAACCTATGTTCAAAAAGAAAGAAAAGGACGACATATAATCCCAGTTTCATAGTTTGAATTTGAAACCTTAAAATTAAGATCGATAGGAATTAAAAGCACACCACATAAATAATTACTTGGTCTTTTAAAATTACTGACAAAAGCTACTCATAGTTGGTAGATTAGTTTCGTTGTTCTTGAAATAATTTAACCAACATGTGTTTGAGTTAGCAAGAACCCAGAGAGTCCCACATGTTGTTACCAGTCTGGTCCCAATTTTTCATGATTATAAGCTGCTTCTGATTGAAACAATTTGAAGACAAGGAACCATATTCTAACATCATCAACTTGTCACGTGACATCCAACACCTTCCACATCCCAATGCCATTTTTTATACAAGCTTTTCTTCCAAAGCATTTGCATACATGGGGGTCTTTTTTTATACTTTAATAATTGCAATTTTTGTCTCCAATCTTTTATAAACTTACTATTATTTGTGAGATTAGAATGTATATGAGTTTGAGGATTAAAAAAAAAATCATCATTAAAAAAACGTAGTCAAGATCTTCCCATTAAGAGAATTTTATCTAATTGTAGAACTGCAATGATAATTGTTAACTTACTAAAACCACATGGTTTTACTAAATTCTCTCAAATAATATTTATAGATAATACTCAATTATAATTTTAAGACATATTTATTTTTATTATTCTTGTGTATATATCCAGATTATTTTTAGAACTTTAAATGTTACTCTTTTCCATTTTTAAAAGAAATAAAAAACTATTGTGGATAGCCCTTTATGCTTGTTTTTATCCAAATGTTTCTTTGCTAGACTACGAAGAGCATACTTGTGTAGGAGTAGTTAAAAAGAAAAGATCTCACAAATCACAATCAATTCATTAAAAAATTCATCAGAAGAGTTAATTAAATCGCCGATCAAGTACTTAAACATTTTAATTGATGTCAGGATTAAGATACAAATTTTAATTGATTATTGTGATTACTATTATAGATGAAGATGAGTCAGTGTTGTGTGGTGGTTAGTACCTGTCTGGACTGGACCAGTGGATACTTAGAATTATATTCAATTATAATATTCAAAAACTCCACTGTTTTATTAAATATTTGAAAGGAAGATATCAGCTTGAAGGCTCCAAGTGCATGAAAATACATTGCGGGTGCCTCCCTTTTGTTCTTATCCAGCCTTGCCTCACCTTTTTCATGGCCTTCCACAGTCCACGCCGCTGTCCTCATCTTCTCTGTCTCCTTATCTCTTGATACGACATCGCTCCAACATCCATATCATACCTTGCTTGTATGAATCATCCAATCGCTTTGTTTCAATAATATGAAGGAGCATGTTTCGATAATTGTTCTAATGCATAAAACTGCGAAGAAATTAACCGTTATTAATTTGAATATTTAGAATTTCAACTCTAATGTACATCTCTATAAGCATGTATTATAATTTAAAATATATTAATAGTATTAAGTATATGGATGCATTATAACACGACCCTTTTGTTTGTACATATGTTGAGTTCGCTTTCAATGAAATTATAAAGATTAAAAAAAACCCAGTTAATGTTGATGGGGAAAGTTTTGAAATTAGACATGGACCATGTAAGAGCTCAGCCAACTTTTTTGCGTAAAGCACATCGTGGTTTTTAGTCAATTTACATAATAATGAAAGAGGGAAGTCTATAGCAAGTTCAAGAAGAAGAAGACAAGAGGAGATGATGATTCATGAATTGAATGTTAGTTGAGTATTTCAGGCTAGATTTGAATGAATGAACCTAATCCGTCCAATCCAAACCCTTTTAGGAGGCTCATTAATCACTATCTTGGGATTTAAGAATTTTATAGTGTATGTAATAATGACACGTCATTGAAGATAAGTAGTTATCATTTGGAATGATAATGTGGAAAAATATAAAAAATCGGCGAGTGTCGTCAGATGAAAGCAAGAGCTCAAAACCAAATATCGGCAGCCAAGTTAGAATAATACTATCGCTTTTGTTTCAATGGCTCCATGCCTTGGCACTTTTGACCCTACCTTTATCAAAGATTAAAGTGCAATCGATGGCTTCACTTTTTCTGCGTGCTCTTTAGCTGATAGGCCAAATGCCATATAATTTGTGATCAGAGGATCTATCCATGCGCCCTCAGTAAGAGCCCAAATGTTATGTATGGATTATTTGACCTTGGGGCTCAAATTTAGCAG
Source organism: Dimocarpus longan (assembly GCA_022984855.1). Lineage (NCBI taxonomy): Eukaryota > Viridiplantae > Streptophyta > Magnoliopsida > Sapindales > Sapindaceae > Dimocarpus > Dimocarpus longan. The sequence continues at coordinate 12,026,027 of CM041024.1, forward strand.
GACACATGCTTACTCAATATCTTGCACATTTCTCTTGGTGAGCGTAGTTATGTACTTTCCTTTCCATTTAAGCGGTGAGAATTTTAATTTCATCAACTGCGTTTTAAAAATTTTATGTAAAAAATTATTTTTTCTTATTGTGAAAATAGTTTTCTTTGTTATAAAAGTGAGGTATTGTTTGAATCCCTTTTTGACAATGGTTTTTTATTTTCAAATACAAAAAATGAGTTGAAAGTGTTTAGTTAACTATCTTGTAAAATATATTTTTAAAAATTAAAAATAACTTTTTGAAAATGATAACTAAAAGGTCAAAAAAAATTATTTTTTCAATTTTTTCAACGTTTTCAAAATATGTTTAAAAAACAAATCATTTTTTTTTCAAATAACTGTTTTATTCATTTTTAAAAAATAATATCAAACACATTTACATCATTTTTTTTTTTGAAAATAAGTTTTAAAAAATCCTATTGATTATATTATATTTTTAAAGTATGTTTTTCGTTTTCAAAAATAACTTCCAAACACCATATTATAAAAACAGCTTCGAACGGTCTTTGGTTGCTGGCGCCAGCAATCCCCATACCTCCCTTTGTAAGAGGCATGAGTTTGACACCTCATCCCATAAAAATCTAAATTTATATAATATAATAATACTTATAATATTTATAATAATAATAATAAGTCTCCTACCATTTGTATAGGTTGTTCTCTCACCCTCATATGAGTCTCTTCCCACCTTTGCATGGATAGATTCTTCCTAATTGGGAGTAGTCCTCCAGATCGTGCCACTAGTATTCTATTTAGGTTGGTCTCAGCAGTTCTCTGAATCCGATCCAGATACATTTCTTGTACTCAAATAAATAAAAAAATTTTAAATTTTTTTTTTTTAAAAAAAAAGAAAAGCAAGGGAAGGAGGGGGTGGGGGTTTGGTTTTGTGTTCCGAACGTGCCCTAAGTAATGAGCCGCAAAAGTTTTGGTTTGCTGTCTTTTTCACATGACAAAATAGAGAAATGGAAAGGTTCCCCACATGAAATGGCCAATGGGCTGACTTTCTAGAAGAGAGGAGTGAAGCCAAGCAGAGGGATAATGGTCCTGATCATTGTTGGAGGTTGAGCCCACAACTGAAGGCCCATGGACATTATCCAATTCTGTACTGGAGCCGCAGCTACCCCGACACGACATTAGGCAAATCACTGAATCTCGATGCACACCCCACTTTGTGTTATTTAGGGAATAACAAAATCGTCCGAATATTACTAGGATTTCAATTCCCCATGTATTCCTCGTACGAAATATTGATATATAATTATATCCAAGGTGGCTTCATTCCATAATCCGTATTTCTATGAGAGCCTCGCTTCACTTACTAATGGTTTCAACGACACAACAATCATGTTCCAGCTGGCCCATTTGCGTGTCTGATTGTTTACCTAGATAACCTCTCTACCAACTCTTTCTTGGTCACTCACCAAGTTGACAAAATGTGAAAATTACACATCATCAATATTATCCATATGGGTTGTGCTCTCGGCACATGCCAATTTGGCGCATGACAACTTCAAATTATCTAAATCAAGAAAAAAATATTTTATGAGACATTGAGTTGATATACTATATTGATATAATATTTTAGTAATAATGTAACGTATAATATTTCCCTTTTATAAAAAAGTTAATGTTAGTGACTTTCTCTATTTATGAAAAAATTTTCTTTCACAGTATGCGAAGTAAAGTGTGATCTGGGTTATCTTCAGAATTCGTACTTTCCAAAATCAAAATGCTTGCTAAAGATTAAAAAAAAAAAAAAAAGAAGGTTCATTTTCTCACGTAATTCGTTGTCAGGCAAACGATTCAGAAGCTGGGTTAGTAGGCAAGTGCTCTTGCTCTTCCAAAATGCACCAGATGAGTTTTAAGTACCTTTATTCTTGTTATCATTTGTGACTGATTAAACAAGCTTAATCTTGATAAAAGAAAATAACGTCAAATAGAAATGAACCAGGTCTTACTGCACAATCACTATATCTTTTCATTTTTTATTTTACATGTCATGTTATTTTAAGGTCACTTTTTATAAAAGAAAAATATCACAAATCTTGCTCTTATTGAAATGATACACCAACATCAATACAGTACGTCAACTTAATGTCTCATGAACAATTTTTTTCATGACGTCAGAGGCAAATAGGTGTGGAAGAATTTGGGCCCGGTAAGTCATATACCGTCAGTTATCACTATAGTTCTCATTGGAGAAATTAATATTTGATTTGGCATTATCATCTAATAATCGGCACATTATAAATATCATGCTTGGTCACTCGTCGCCAGATAGTAGTTAGCAACAAAGAAGCAAATACAAGGCAGAGGAAATAAAATGCCAAATTCCAATATATTTTGGGTTACATGAACCATTCACTCAAAAGGCAAGGCAATGAAGACACATTAAACCAGTGATTACACGGGCAATGATGATACAATCAATATGGCAAGACTGAAGAAAGCAATTCGAGGAAATTTAAACACCTACTCTACCATAAAAGAACGAGGTTACAGAGATGTTTGGGCAGCTAAAACTGAAAATAACTGCTTCATAGTGGATTTGCTTTATGCTAATATTTAAAACATATGAAAGGGAGCCTAGATTTCCCTAATATGGAAGACAAACAAACTCTAACTGAATTCTCACAGTATTACTTCCATACAGAAACTAGGTAGTACAGTTCTCTGAAAACTTTCACCCAAATTAAGACTTCTTTCTACTTCAGCATCATGGCTTGTGGAGCTTGAAACCAAATACTCTTGGAACGTAGCTCTGTCCTGCCTTTTGTGGCTTGAGGTGCCCATACGTCATCAGGAACAGGTGAGGGAATGTGGTTCCAAAATAGGCTCCATCAATGTCTAAATAGAGTTAAAGAAACTTAGGAAATATTTGCAAAGCAATGTCTAGGGCACATGGTGTCAGACTAAAAATTTTAATTGGACTCCAACTTACACATACACAAATCTAAAGTAAAACAAAAAAATAAATCACATCGACATGCAAATACCATAAGCCAATTAATAACTAGAGTATACCAAAATTAAAAGTCATGTAGCCATTCCCTAAATTATATTTATCAAGCGACATTTCAGTTTTATTATCTCAACCAGAGTTTACTGAAAAGAATTTAAACAATGTAGCACTGAAAAACTAAAAAGAAACTTTTGAAGGATACTACCTTGATACTTGGACCGAGGGTAGTATATATCTTCGCATCTGGGGCAGTATATCTTCACAGTGCTTGAACGAGGGATGTCAGATTGACCTACAGGGAGGCAGGGTTGTCCACAGCAATAGACTCTTGGGCATCTCCCAAAGTCATAGTTCTTGTACTTGTCTAGCTGTTAAAATTCAATTACCATTATGCTGGCCGGTCCAGATATTTTAGTCATGAAGGCAATAGTTGCAAACAATTATCAAGAGCAAATCTCACCATAGCAGCCATTCCTTTGCTAGTCAGTATGTATCGGGCATGAATTAGACCATAAAGCATCTCTGCTGCAGATTCAACTAATTCATTTTGCTCCTCTGTAAACATATCACCTATAAATTCAAAACAATCAAATTCATCCATTAAAAAACGACAACAATTGGACCAAGAGTACATAATATATAATTCATGTACAGGTCCCAACAATAGGTAAAAATTACCAAGAAACTTAGAGCACAAAACTTAGTCAAGAACTGCCTGATGAGAATACAACTAAATCATTAAATAAAAGTTCAACACACAGATAAATGCCCAACCACTACAGTTTATATCACACAATTCAACCAAAAAATTCAATGCATCCTTGAGATACAAGCTTACCGTGAGAGGACTCGACATCCAAAATCAAATCAAGCGCATAATCATAATAAGGAACTTGACTGCTTAACCCACAGAGGTTAAAATCATCTTGTATATAATCATCATCCACTTCGCAAAAGAATTCATTTCCTCGAAGATTGCAAAACCATGAGATCCAAGACGTGTCATCCCCATCAGAACCACTGACGTCAGACTCTTCACTGTCCGTTTCAGATTCTACTACAGCCAAATATTTAAGATTCATATCAGCCAATTGTGATAACAATCTTCCACAATTTTGACCGGGCGAAGCATTAGAGAGATAAGAACAGTCAGGAAACAGCATGACATATCAAAATAATCATCTAATAGACTAAAATTTTCCATATGACTAAGAGCAAGAGAGAGAGAGAGAGACAGCATCATGATTAAAACCCATAATTCAAACCACCAGAATTCCAGCAAGTGACTACCATAACCAATGTGTAACCAGGCCTTCAAGGAAGCGTCATACAATCACTTCTAAATTAACTTATAGAATATTATAAACTGGAAAGAAAAAAATCCACGTATAATTACTCACTCCCAAGTATCCAAGAACAACTTGCAGTAAAATCTCAAAATATCATTTACACTAGTCTATAGATTAACAAGATGAAAATTTCAAATTTATCCATTGAAAGCAGATTTAACCAAGTTGGCTGCCATTTATAATGCAGTATTAAAACAAAAAGAAGGTAAAAATAAACATTCAAACATATCAAGCAATTTGGAGGAAACAAAACAGCTGCATGATTATGACTGTATAGTGCAGAGAACAGACAGAGTGGGTAACTTTCCGTGCAAAATTAAATGTGATTGAATTTTAACTCATCATTCAAGTCATTAAAGAGAAAACAAATAACAGTATCAAGTCATATGCAGAGGTATCCCCTAAAACGATTCTCAAAGTAAAACACCTTCGTTTTGGATTATGAATAAAACTGGCCACTTTCATCTCTATTTTATCATCATTCACCAGTTAAATCCCCCAAAATCATATCTTGAACAGCAAGTGACTCACAAACCATAAGAACCTACCAATTTGCAAATGCACAAAAATAAAACTTAAGAACATGTTATTGCTCCCCAAAAGTTTGATTTTGCATGCCAACAACAATCAATGTTTAATAAAAAACTATTACCTTAATCATTGTCAATGATTTCAGTATTTGCAAACAATCACATACTAACATACAAAGATAAATCTGAGACACGATAATAATAAAAATGGATTTTGTGTAAGGGAATTGATACCATCAGAGGCGTTGTTTTTGGGGAGAGAAGCGGAGCGAGAGTCACGCTGATGATGATCGTTGGCGTGCTTGTTCATCAAGACGGACATATCCTTGCCGTTGATGGTGGTCCTCGAAGTTGACGGCGAAGATCTCTCCAGCTGCTTGTCGAGAGCGTCGTTGATCCGTTTCCGATCAACCGGCCCCACAACCACCTCTGACTTGGACCCGCCCACTCCTCGTTCTCTATACATATCTCCGATGGCTGATGCGTTTGTCTTTGCCTTGATTATCACCGACACATAGCCTGTCAAATTACTAAACTACCCCAGGCTAGGGTTTTTCTTGTTGCGCATGTAAAATGTGTGTGTGTAAAAGCTTTTAGCTCATTTCCTCTCTCTCTCTCTCTCTCTCTCTCTCTCTCTCTCTCTCGCTAGATTTTATACTGAGGCAGACATAGAGGGTAAAAAAGAAACAGTTCTAGAGAGAGAAAAGTGCTTTATTGTAATTTTAGAAAAAATAGTTTTTAGGTTCCGGCCACAAGGCCGATATATCGACGGGTACGAGTTGTCTTGGTTGCTTTAATAGTGGAGGAAGTTTGAGTGCGGTTGCTCTGATATTTATTTATTTTTTAGATAGTCTTTAGTACACGTGGCGTTTGATTACAATATCAAGGATGTGGTATCCAATGAGGATGTTCTCATTATTGTTAATTAATTATTGAGTCTAATAAGTAAGTGAGCTAGTATTTATCTTGGTTTAAATGAATAATTCAATAATTATTGATCTAATTAGCAAAAAAATATCTTATCCGTACGATTTTGATGGACCTATAATGCCAAGAAGAGTCTTAAGTGACCAGTGACATTTGGTTCGGTCGCATGGACCAGGCGTTAGGATTGGACCAAAGACGTACCAAATCATTTTTTAAAAAGATGTAATTATATCTATAAATTATGTAATTATAACTTTGTAACATAGAAAACGATAAAAGAGTGTGTGGAAACTGTTGGGAGCAATTAAGAATGTGCATAAATTCCCCTGTCTAGTGTGGACATGCATTATTATATTCTTTCGCATGTTAAATTCTCTACAACCGACTTAATAAATGGAAGATATGCTCATTTGATGCGTCATTTGATACAGGAAAAAACTTTTTTTCTCCTTGGTGAGGTTATCATGAATTTACCTTGAATTTGATTAAAAGAAAGGTGAGCTTTTGGGAAGTAAAGAAGTATATAGAGAAATGTGGAGTTGTGAGAGGGCTGAGTTAGGAATTGTAGTGACACTTGATTTTATATTTTGGGTAGAGAAAATAATTACTGTTTTTAGCAGAATCACAGGAGCAAATTAGTTAGACGTGGTAAATGGGAGCTAAGGAATAACTTTTGACATGGTCAATAATCAAGCAGTACATCGTAGTGTTGCAAATTATCCAGATCAAGAGATCGGAAATTTGAACAAATTTACAGCTCATGCCACAGGACTTCAATAAGTGTAAATATAACTGCCAAGTACATCTCAATCTTTACAAAATCTTTTAGTTGGAGGTGGAAAGGACGATGATATTGGAGAGACAACAATATGGTCTACTATGTGAGGTTAATAGAAGAAAAGGAGTTTTCATAGATATAGGGAAAAATATCCAGACCAGCAGGCCAACTCTTGATTAGTACTCTTCATTTTTTTTTTCTTCCCAAAGAAAGCACGCACTGTAAACCATCATATTATACCACTCAAGTTCACACTTTCATAGTCATTTTGAGTACTTGATCCTAAAAGTTGGTATAAGACATTTCTAAATTCTGGGGTCTCAAACCCAACATTATTCACTTTCATGCCTGGATACGTTTTCCAAGGTTACAACTGTAGCCTTCTCATTGAGAGCTTCATTGTGTATTGTCGACCCTCAACCTCTAGACACGCTATATTAGCATTCTGATTTGAACAAATTTCTACTCCACTACATCAGATTCCCACAATTTGTCTACCTGGCCCCTACTAGTTTTGAACTATTTTCTTTCTTTTTCTAATGTTGTCATTGTTAAGTTACTAGTTTTGAACACTATGCCGAGTATCAGAATCGCCACCTGTCTGGTGGAAGTCTAATTGGATAAGGAAAGTGATGAGAGAAACGGGTGCTTGAATATAATTTACATGAAATGACACAGTTTAAAATTACAGTAGTAAGTCGATAATAGTTGTTAAGGAGCGAGTGTTGAGTCAAAAATTGAAGCAACAGGGTAGTGCAAATCCCATTCTCTTTAATCTTCAGCAAAATACCTTTCCTCGGCATCCTGGCTGACTTCTCTGAGCCAGTGATCATCCAAGGTCTCATCATTATCTATTTTTGAGTAATCGAAATGCTGATGATCTTCCCCCGACAAAAATTTCTGCTGCATAATGTGGGTGAATTGCTCCATCATATCTTCTGTCTCTTCTGCTGATGGTGCTGCCCCCTGATTATGCTCCATTGTGGTTGATTGGGCTCCATTGTTGGCAACAGAATGATCCATGGGCATCTAAAAGTCGCCAGGGAATATCTCAACAAGTCAATAACAACATTTTGCAAATACTCAAGAAACAAAAAGGAACATAAATACATTCCACAACAATTTCAAGCCAAACAATAGAATTCATCATATGTCAAAACATTATAACACTCCAAAGAACATCCATGGATCGATAAACATTAAATCACCATCTACAGCAATGTTTTACTGTTTATATGAGGCTCCCCTAGGTAGCACCGTAAAAATAATGTTTTACCTTCTTTTATAGGTCTCTAGTTAATGCTACAGGTAGAAAAGAAAAAGTTAAGTTAAACATCGAGGAAGTTTTCTTTTTTTTTTTTTTTTTTTTTTTTTCTAACATTGAAGTTGATAATTCCTACACTTCTATGTGCCTCGCTAGTATTCCCACCATAAGAACAACTAAATGATGAGGACGTACGCCCCCATCCAAGGCTTTGTTGCTTTCTTGCCCCTCTTGGTCTTGATATGTTAACTGACTCATTGTCTATGTCTCCCTCATTGTCAACATTTACATTTAAAAAACAAGATTTGAGTCTTTTCAACACAAACATGTCACCTGACAATATCCACGTTGACTCATCCAAATAAAATAGGCAATGTTACAAAAAGTTTTGCAAGATTTAACCAGAAAAATAAAGAGCTTCAATGAGCTTTGATTTTTGAAATAGCTCAAATCCAAAGCAACTTGACCAGTTTAGTTCAGGCTAAATTTGGGAAAAAGTACATACTAAAATCATAAAATAGAACAACGATATCATATCTCGACTTTCCAGGTATTCCCTAGCATGTTTGAGCTACAAACGACCATGAGTATAGATTGTAATTATTGAATGATACAATAATGAGAATAAAGAATCAAAGTAGGCATTTGACCACCTGATATTATTAGAATTTGCAACATAAAAGAGATACACTCTAATGCATTACCTATGTGTTCCAAAAAGGTTAGCTCTTTGCAGTTCTATTCATCTAGCATGGACTGTTAGACAGGATACATTTCCTGATGTCTAACATCTTAGTAACTACTTGAAGTGAAACAATTTGCACCGCCAAAGTCCAAATTCAAAAAAGTTATGACAAATGGGAAAGAAAGAAACGTGTTCACCGAAGCAAATTTCTCTACAGAACAATCACTAATGTTCCGTTAGTGACATACTATATTGCGACATCAGGAAATGTATCCTGTTAGACAGGATACATTTCCTGATGTCTAACATCTTAGTAACTACTTGAAGTGAAACAATTTGCACCGCCAAAGTCCAAATTCAAAAAAGTTATGACAATTGGGAAAGAAAGAAACGTGTTCACCGAAGCAAATTTCTCTACAGAACAATCACTAATGTTCCGTTAGTGACATACTATATTGCTTCACATTTTTAACTCACTATAAGTCTTGGCTGCAGACCGCTGTACATTACTAATTAAAAAGATCAGGTTTGGACTTCAGACTAATTTTACTCTACCCCATGTCACTTGAATAGCTTCATTAGGTTGCAAGAAGTAGACAGCAAAATCTAAATAAAACATAAAAACATTTGACAGAGTATGTCAAAAAAAAAAAAAATTCATAAAATTACCCCTGTAGAACACACAGGCCCTCTGGCAACTTTCACTGTTTCATCCTCTTCAATGTCATCTTCATCCTCCTCCTCCTCCTCCTCCTCTTCTTCTTCTTGTCGGTTTCTTTCGTTACCAACCCACTCTCTCTCATTCACACCCAACCTCTGCTGCTCCTCCCTAATCTTTGCCAGCAAAACTGCTTCTTCCGCCCTCCTAATCAATGTCTCTGACCACCGCTCTCCCGGCCTTGCCATGCTTCTTCCACTGAAATCCTGAAACTTCCCCACATACTCATGATGCAAATACGGTTCCCTCTCCCTCATCGCATCCTCTGAGAAGTACTGCCCGTCACCAATCAGTTTATTCAGATATGCCAGCCTCCGATTCTTCACTGTCACTGACCTTAACCGCAACTCTTCTGAAGTTGGGCTAATCTTTCTCCTAAGATTCTTTAAGTGCCAATTTACTTCGTAATCATCATTGAGTGCATCAAATTCACAAAGCTCATCAGAAGTCAGTTGGGATCCATATCGTTCTGAAACAAGTATATCAGCTAAATCAGTACAGTGTATTTAATTGCAATGAAAAAGAAAACAAAAACAAAAACGATAAGAGGTATCAACTTAGGGATACTTATGCTCTAATTCGCTAATATGATTCAATGTTTTCTCCAAGTACTTAATTATATAGCTTAAAAAGGGTGAAATTACTTTGTTATTAGCTTGTCAATCATTATCATTGAAACAGACATAACATTAAGGACACCACCGTTGCACGAAAACCAGTTGAATAGTTGGCATTTTTTGTTCTGCTCAATGCGGAGTGCCTCTTATTTTGTAGCATGGAGATGGCCTGAAGTCAATTGTAACAGAGCTCATAATTCAACTTGCTTTCCGTTAGCCATCATGTCAACCCCTCATAAACAAAAGAAAACAACTTTCATGGACAAAACTCATGCAAGTTGGTTCCAAATGTATTATTGCTCTCATCTTCATTTAATCATTTGTAAAACTCATTTCCGTCGTCGGCTTATTTAGCTTCGAAAATCGAGAAAAACTGCATCAAGATTTTGGTCGTTTATTCAAGCTTGCATTCAATTAAAGCATGTATATGGTTTTGCAAAGCAAACAACATCAAGCTATTGAATTTGGTTTCAGAAATTCATTATGACTACTTATAACCATGCAACTAGTATGCAAAGCTAGGAGTTGTAATTCTTCAATGCACTAATTCAAGTGCATAATAAGAAAATCTATACCTTTACTTGAATTTTGTTAAACTTCATTAAATCAAAACCTATTAACACCTTTAGGTGTATGAAGAAGGTAAAACAGAAAAATACTAGAAATAAAGTTAAACAAAATTCAAGGTGAAGATCTGTTATGATGACTAGAATTAGTATACCTAACAGCTATGGCTCCAAGGTTTGCTTGTTTAGTTGCATGGCTAATACGTAACCGGGATGAACTTGTGAAACCAAATTCAATAGCATAATATTGTCTGATTTCAAAATTAACTACATACAATTATCAAATACAAGCCTTGGTGGTCAACCAACAATACTAACATCGGGAGGCAATTTTTCTCGACTTTCAAAGTCGAATAAAACAGCTACATAAATGAGTTTTATAGAGTTTTAAGAGAATTAAACAAATATAAGTTTGGTTCAGTTATGATAAGTAGTTGACATGATGACCTACGGAAATCAAGTTGAATTATAGTGTGCAACTAAATAGCCTTGATTAAAGTAAATTTCATAGAAAGTGAAGAAGAACAACAGCAAATAAGAATGATAAAGAAGAGAAGTTACCAAGGAAAATGGCAGCGTCGCGGGAAAGGAGGTCGAGGAGGATTGATTTGCGTTGAGAGGGAGAGTCGGGTTTGAGATTGCAAGGAAAGTAAAGGTTATCGAGAGAGGACAGTCTCTCTGCTATACTCTCCATCGATTCTTCCTTCACTTTTCTCTCCATTTCGATTTTCTTCTCTTTCTTTCTGGATTCTATCTTTCAAACGCACGCACCACCTTATATATACCCTTCCACTCAGTCGGTGCCTCGCTTGCTGCTAGATGAAAGCTCGTGGGAATCACGTCACATTTGCCCATTACATATTGGCCTTCGATTCTAGCGGAATCGACCCAAAGTACTAACTTTCAATCTTTAAAATAAATAAATAAGTTTTTAACCTAAAAAATGAAATTTTTCGTTTTTAATTCAAACAAGATATTTAAACCATTTTTGTTATAAATGAATATTCCACATTGAATATTGCCAATGAAATGATTTCACCTACATAATGTATTTCAAATGAAAATGTTTATAAATATTTGAAAATATTTCATATGTTATAAAATTAAAATAAATAAATAAAATCAAGGAGTTAAAGAGAAGTTTACCAGGGACTTGATATAAAATTTGAATTAAAATATTGATAGCAGGAGACAGAGGCGAGACAAATTCAACAAAAGCAAAGTGAGAGCAGGAGAGAGAGAGGTAGAATAGGAAAGAAAGAATATAAAATAACAAAAGAAAACAAGAGCAAAAGTATCTGTATATAATTTTGTTCAGTGCAAGCCTTACATATATATAGGCAATAGGGTCGGTTATAAAACCGACTTAAACTTTTATATTATTATAATATTATTATAATATAATCGTCCAGAAGTTTCACAATACTCCCCCTTGGATGATTATATTATAATATATTTAAAATTCCTATCAGTAAAAACTCAAAATCTAAATAAAAGATATTTTATGATCTGCTAGATCAAAAATATTATAATCTTCTGGATTTAATAATATTTGTATGTGCTTAAAATGACTGCCTCATTAAAAACCTTGTCAGGAAAACCCAGTGGGACAAAACCTGATTGAAGGAAAAAAGAGTGCAGTGCACATATGTCCACAGTGATTTAATATACTCCCCCTGAAAAATACTTCAAAATTAATTATGTAATTTACATACTCGACGCATCCCAATACCATAAATCAATTTTTCGAATGTTGATGTTTGTAATGTTTTGGTGAATAAATCTGCGAGATTATCTGGGGAGCGGACTTGCTTAACATCAATCTGATTGCTTAACATCAATCTGATGGGTTTGTTGAAGCTCATGAGTATAAAAGAACTTTGGTGAGATATGTTTGGTTCTATCTCCTTTGATGTATCCTCCTCTGATTTGAGCAATACATGCAGCATTATCTTCATATATGATTGTGGGAGAACTTGAAGCAGTAGATAGTTCGCATGTACTCTGGATATGGTGAATAACAGATCTCAACCATATATATTCTCGGCTTGTTTCATGAAGTGCAAGAATTTCAGAATGGTTGGAGGATGTGGCAACCAAAGTCTGTTTTGTTGAGCGTCATGAAATTGCTGTATTATTATAAGTAAAAACGTACCCAGTTTGTGAACGAGCCTTATGAGGATCTGAAAGATATCCAGCATCAGCATAACCAATCAAACCTGCACCACTATTAGATTTTGAATAGAATAACCCCAAATCTGTTGTTCCACGAAGATATCGAAAAATATGTTTGATACCATTCCAATGACGTCGTGTTGGTTCAGAACTGAACCTGGCCAACAAATTCACTGAAAAAGCAATATCAGGCCTGGTACATTGTGCTAAATATAATAAAGCATCAATTGCACTTAGATATGGTACTTCTGGACCAAGTATTTGTTCATCATCTTCTTTAAGTCGAAATGGATCATTTTTAGGATCAAGAGATCGAACAACCATAGGGGTACTCAAAGAGTGAGCTTTATCCATATTGAACCGTTTTAGGATTTTTTCAATATATGCTGATTGATGGATAAGTACTCCGTATGATTTATGCTCGATTTCCAAGCCGAGACAATATTTCGTTTGTCCCAAATCTTTCATCTCAAATTCTCTTTTTAAATAGTCAGCAGTTTTTCGGAGCTCTTCAGGTGTTTCGATTAAATTCATATCATCAACATAAACTGCAACAATGGCAAATCCAGATTCTGTTTTCTTTATGAAAACACATGGACATATAGGATTATTAATATATCCTTCATTTGTCAGGTATTTGCTAAGACGATTATACCACATTCGCCTAGATTGTTTTAATCCATACAAGGATCGTTGCAATTTAATCGAATAAACATTTTTGGCTTTTGATTTGTATGCTTCAGGCATTTTAAATCCTTCAGGAATTTTCATATAGATATCAGTATCAAGTGACCCATATAAATATGCTGTCACTACGTCCATAAGCCGCATTTCGAGCCCTTCTGAGACTGCTAAACTGATTAAGAATCTAAAAGTAATTGTATCCATCACTGGTGAATACGTCTCATCATAATCAATCCCTGGTCTCTGCGAGAAACCTTGTGCAACAAGCCTTGCTTTATGTCTTACAATTTCATTCTTTTCATTACGTTTCCGTACAAATACCCATTTGTATCCAACAGGTTTGACATTTTCAGGCGTTTGGACTACAGGTCCAAAGACTTTACGTTTGGCTAAGGAACTTAATTCTGCTTTAATTGCATTTTTCCATTCAGGCCAATCGTGTCTTTGTCTACATTCATTAACAGTATGTGGTTCATAATCATCATTCATAACTGTCAAAGCTACTGTATATGAAAATTTATCATCGATGATTATTTTATTACGATTCCACATACCTTCAGCACAATTGATTGAAATTTCTTGATTTCCAGAATTTTGTGACTCATCAATTGTTTGTGCCTCTTTGGGGGTTTCAGTCTCTTCAGGGATTGACAACTCTCCTGGAGTTGATCTTTCAGAGATAATGGATTTTGTAGCTTGAGTATTATTTTCAGAATAATCAGAATTTTTCATTCTCCGTTTCCGGGGAATACTATCTTTTGAGCCCATTGGTCTACCACGCTTCTGGCGTGCAGTAGATGATTCATTTGCTACGTTCTGATTACATTGTTCTACAGGAACAATTATTCTAGCTGGTGTATTGACAGTTGGTATGTGTGATTTTTGTCACTTTAGCAGCATCAGTAAATGCATCTGGCAACTGATTCGCAATCATCTGAAGATTAACTATTCTTCGTACCTCACTTTCACATTGGGTAGTACGAGGATCCAAATGAGATATTGTTGTCACATTCCATGATAGCTCATTTTTCTCTCCAATAGTGACATTTTTCTTGTGCTTCTCTTCAGGAGAAATTTTTCCTCCCCCTAATGGTGGGAAAGTTGTCTCGTCAAAATGACAATCTGCAAAACGGGCAGTAAAAAGATCACCTGTCAATGGTTCAAGATATCTGATAATTGAAGGTGAATTAAAACCAACATATATTCCCAAACGACGTTGGGATCCCATTTTGGTTCTTTGAGGAGGAGCAATAGGGACCTGTACGGCACAACCAAAAATACGTAAATGAGAAATATCAGGTTGGTGCCCAAGTACAAGTTGTAATGGAGAGTACTGGTGATAAGCTGCAGGCCTAAGTCGAATCAATGTTGCTGCATGTAAAACAGCATGTCCCCAAGCAAAAACCGGTAATTTGGTTTGTAACAATAAAGTTCTAGCAATCACCTGGATACGTTTGATGAATGATTCTGCTAGACCATTCTGGGTATGTACATGTGGGACTGGATGTTCAACATCAATTCCGATTGATGTGCAATAATCATCAAATGTTTTTGATGTAAACTCACCAGCATTATCTAGTCGTATACTCTTGATTGGATAATCTGGAAATTGTGCTCGGAGTCTAATGATTTGAGCAAGCAATCTAGCAAAAACAATGTTACGACTGGATAATAAACATGCATGTGACCACCTTGCTGATGCATCAATTAATACCATAAAATAACGGAATGGTCCACTGGGTGGATGAATGGGTCCACATATATCTCCTTGTATTCTTTGCAGGAAAGATGGAGATTCAAAACCAACCTTAGAAATAGATGGTTTAATTACCAATTTTCCTTGTGAACAGACAGTGCATATATTATCATTGGATAATAGAATCTTCAGGTTCTTCAATGGGTGCCCATGAGAATTTTCAATGATTCTACGCATCATCGTAGATCCTGGATGACCAAGACGGTCATGCCAAAGTCGAAATGTTATTGGTTTAAATAGCTTCTGGCTTGAAACTACATAAGTTTCAATTGATCTCATAATTGTATAATACAACCCAGATGAGAAAGCTCTGAGTTTTTCTACAATTAGCTTCTGGCCTGAGATAATTTTAGTAATGCATAAATATTCAACATTCTTCTCATTTGTAGTTTCAATATGATATCCGTTACTACGTATATCTTTGAAACTAAGTAGATTTCTTCTAGATCTACTTGAGTATAATGCACCATTTATATATAATTTAATATCATTTGTCAATAAGATTATGACTCTTCCAGAACCTTCAACCAGATCTGCAGGACCTGATATAGTATTTACCTTGGCTTTGGCTACTGTCAAATTTGAGAAATATTTCTTATTCTGAAGAATAGTATGTGTTGTTGCACTGTTGACAATACATATATCTGCACCTTCCTTTTTGAGAATAGATAATTCATCCATATCCGTCTTTCATCAGATAAACCATATGTTAGTACATCATTGATAACAAAATATAAAGCAAAATAAATTATCTTACTTCTGGAAGATTACAAAAATATGTACTAATATAACAAAAGTTAATATGACTATATTAACTAGGCAACTTTCTAATTGGTATGGATATCTCCATCACCAATTGAGTAATCCACTTTTTCATCCGCATTATCAAGAAAATCCGATAATTCCAGGCTTGTGATATCTACAGGATCATCACTTTGATCTGCAAAATTTGTATCAATTTTCTTTTCCTTCCCCTTTACAGAGGCTTGATACAGATCAACCAAATGCTTAGTCGTACGACAGGTACGAGACCAGTGTCCAGACATACCACATCTGAAACAAACATCTTCATAATGTTTATGGGTATGTTTCTCTACATTTTTGCCCTTGTTATGTTTAGCATTATAAACATTCCACTTATGAGAGATGTTTTTCTGGTTTCGATTACTTGAAAATTTATACCCACCACGACCATGATTACCACGTTCGCGTCCATGTCCACGTCCACGGCCTTTACTTGTGCTAGCATTTGCTTCTGGAAGTGCAACTGCGCCAGCAGGGCGAAGTTCATGATTTTTCATCAGAAGCTCATTATTTTGTTCTGCCACTAAGAGACATGAGATTAATTCAGAGTATTTTGTAAACCTGCGTTCCCTATATTGCTGCTGCAGGAGCACATTAGATGCATGGAAAGTAGTATATGTCTTTTCCAACAGATCTGCATCAGTCAGTATTTCACCACACAAGTTCAGCTGTGAGGTTATCTTAAACAGGGCAGAATTATAATCAGTGACTGATTTGAAATCTTGGAGTCTTAAATTACTCCACTCATGCCGGGCTCTGGGGAGGACGACGGTTTTCTGATGGTCATACCTATCTTTTAGATTTGTCCACAGAGTCAGTGGATCTCTAATTGTGAGGTATTGAGTCTTCAGGCTCTCATGTAAATGACGGCGGATAAAGATCATTGCAGTTGCTTTATCCTGTAGAGATATTTCATTATTATCTCTAATTGTATCAGCTAAACCCTTGGACTGCAGATACAGCTCTACATCAAGGATCCATGAAAGATAATTATTTCCTGAGATATCCAGTAGAGCAAATTCTGGTTTTGCGATATTTGACATGACTATACACATAAAATATCACAATTAGTGACATAATCAAAATGATATATTTGAAACTTCAGGTTGCCAAAATTTTCATTTATATTTTTAGAACTTCAGGTCAAAAATAATAACTTCAGGTTTTAGTAATATATATTTAAAACTTCATGTTCTATTGATTCAGATCCAGAACTTCAGGTTCTAGTACATTATAAATTAAAGAGAATAGAAAAACATAAAATATAAAAGAAATAACTAAGCAATTATATATTGAGTCGGCATAGCCGTGCATGGGATATGCAATAAAACCAGTAAATAATAAAGGTAAGATTGTACATATAGTATATAACAATAAATAAATAAATAAAATTAAATAGTTAGATCTGTAATGCATGATAATAATAATAATGAATTATCAATAAGGTTAGTATAATAATTGAGTCGGCAGAGCCGTACATTGATTGAGTCGGCAGAGCCGTACATATATTGAGTCGGCAGAGCCGTACATTTATTGAGTCAGAATATCAAGAACTTCAGGTTCAAGATCGTGCTGATAACGTGTTATAAAATTAAAATAAATAAATAAAATCAAGGGGTTAAAGAGAAGTTTACCAGGGACTTGATATAAAATTTGAATTAAAATATTGATAGCAGGAGACCGCAGAGAGACAAATTCAACAAAAGCAAAGTGAGAGCAGGAGAGAGAGAGGTAGAATAGGAAAGAAAGAATATAAAATAACAAAAGAAAACAAGAGCAAAAGTATCTGTATATAATTTTGTTCAGTGCAAGCCTTACATATATATAGGCAATAGGGTCGGTTATAAAACCGACTTAAACTTTTATATTATTATAATATTATTATAATATAATCGTCCAGAAGTTTCACAATATCATATATATTGTTGCATGTTATATATTTTAAAAGGTTTAAAAAGTCTAAAAACTATTAAAAAAAATCTTATTTTAGATAAAAATAACTTTTTTTTTTTTGTATTTAGGCTCAAAAGTTAATTTAACTCTTTTAGAATAAGTCATACAAAATGGATAATATTATAATCAGTATTATTGGGGGAGGAAATTATATACTCAAATCCCTATCACGAAAAGATAAAACCACAAATCATCTGAATAGTTAATATACTCTTTACACTTTAAATTTACATTTATATTAAAAGACCATGTGTATTTTAATAATGAAACACCTTTAATTCTTAATTCTTGACAAGCACGATTGAAATGGTCACATTTTGGATGAAAATTTAATCCTTGCATTTTGGTATACAGTCGCAAATTGTTGAAACAACATTATTTGACCGGCAGCAATTCTAAAATAGATGAAAATTATAAACGTTGAGAAATGGATCCTGTGCTTCATTCATTCATGAGTTAAATTTTACAAAGGTCCAGATAATTATGTCACCAAAAAAAAAAACAGCCATTAGGGGTTGGTGTGTATGTTATCTCATCAAAGCATATTCTTTTATCTCAAACTTACAACAACATTAGAACCAAAAGAATCTATGACCTCTACTTAACTCACCCACTTCCATCTTATATTTTAATTATTGAAGTTTCAGTCAGCCTCAAACTGTTTACAGTTGCTGAACGTGGTTAGTAATTGCATCAGGGCAAGACTGGGCTTGTAGAAGCTCTAGACGAGTGAATGGCGCCGCAAATTGCAGTATGTAGTCTTCATCTGAAATCACATTATCATAACTGATAAATTGATTGAATGGAAATCATTTAATCAGAGTGCAATCCTTACAGAGGATATATCGCTCTCAAAACATCTTTTGTTCTGAACCAACTAAAGCTAAAGAAAGAAGAGGAAAAAATGAAAGAGACTCACTGTCTTTGACTGTTCCGTAAAGCCAGCATAATACTTCATCGGCAAATGCTAAGCATACTCCTCCCTGCATCCAGTTTCAGTTAATCCAAGAAAAAAAAGGGTGAGAAGCACTGAACATTCTTAGAAAAGCATTTGTGATAATCTAAGAGACAAAAGGTGAGGGAAACCATTCAAATTGTTTGTGACTAACAGTTCATTCATCAACTATGAAAAGAAAAATTATTTGAATGCACAAACAATTTGCAGAAATTTGACCTGCCAATAATTCTTCATTTTCACTCTGTGTGTTATGTCTTTGGTTCTTAGTCTCTCAGTACGGACAAGTCGACCTGCATCATCCCTATATATAAAAGTGATACAACATTACACATCCAAACGGTTCTGGAGATAACATAATGCTTATCATAACCATCCGGAAGCCTAGATAAAAAGAGGAGAGAGAGAGAGAGAGAAAAGTTCCTCTTTCCTTTTCACTGTAATAATTTTCAACTTCTTTCATTGCAAGTTGGTGCAGTAAAAGTAAAAAATACCTAAATCCAACAACAATGAAAGGAACACCAGCCAGAAATGATTGAATCTGCAAAAATTAACATAGCAGAATTATTATTTCAGACAAACAAATACATAGTGAAATTTCCTCACCACAACACATCTTTCAGAAGAGCCAAATTTAATAAAGAAAACTGTATTGTAGATGGAATGAAAATACACTAGAGTATTCTGTTGGGAAAAACAAAAGACTTAAAAGCATTGCAGATACCACTCAAGACAGAGCAAGGCCATTATGCAACTTAAAGATGAGCTTTATGATGCCAGAAACAATATTATTATAAAAAATTTCATACATTCCCAAAGTAAAGGGAAAGTTCAGCAAATCCACCTTGTTCATTAACTTTATCAAGAAAAAACAGTTTAAACAATAGATGCTTATTCATTTCCTTGCCCAGAAATTTGGCTACCCTCAATTCCTCCATGAACTATTCAACAATTTCAGATGTTATCAAGGGCTCCCTAAGTCAATGCTGTCCACTTGACAAACGGGGTGTTACAGTGATCCATTTATATATCCTTCTAAATCACTCTACAGAGAAAGGCCTCCTATTTGCAAAGTAGAGCATCAACAAAAAAAGCAGCAGAATATTGTTTAAAGATTCTAAACTTGTTTCCTTGGAGAAATGATCTAGGAAGGTTCATGGTGTACTTTTAGTGACATCTTCAATGTTGTGTTTAATGAGAGCTTTAATTCTGACAAGTCGTTTTAGGGATGCATAACGCTGTGCTACATTAATGAATCTGAAGAGTATAGTTATGTTAAACTACAGACATTCCACAATAATAATTTTGCAAGCCAATCTTAAAAGAAATCCCAACAACTCACATGAATCCAACTATAAAAATAGCACCAATACAACAGCTACCATATATAAGAAAAAAACAAAAGTTAAAGGATATCAAAGAAAACAAACCGTACCCAAAATTTGAGCAGTTTCTCTCTTTCAAATCGTTCCTCAGTATGATACTCCAGCTGTAGAGTAGAACAGAAGCTACTTATTATCAATGCACAACTAAGGTCGCAAAATGGAAAAAAAAAAAAAAAAAAAACACACAAAATGAACAATAGAGAACAGTAAATTAAATTAACCTCACGACTAGTCTTTAACTCCACATAAAACCTCTTCCCAGTATCAGTTGAGTCACAGCAATCCATTTCTGCACCCATCAAAATACGATGGGCCCCTAATTTGGTTTTGATCACAGAACAGTATTCAACATTTGCATCTATATGATGTATCCCTTCTCCATCCACTCTTGGATCTTCAGTGGCAAGATTCTCAAAACAGTATCCCCAGTAACATCTAAAAAATAGTCATCATTAAATGAGATACTTATCGCTTTAATTAATGTTACTTAATGCTCAATTGAAAAACATGAATTATAAACTCCGATGACTAAAATCGATGGAAATGGATCTCCTTAGGCTTTCAGTCATAAAGCATTTATTTTCAAACTATGTCACGGAAGTCCAGTACCTTCGACGGTCCAACTCACTTTTTGGCCTTTCTGGTAATTTATGCACATCAAGATAAACAACACCATTCCTTTTATGCACCCCCATTTCCCAAGGTTCATGTTTAAGATAAGGAGTAGCCATTATCTGCAGAAAGACATCTATCAATCCACAAAGTTGGTGGGGCGAACAGTTGATCACCCACATAAGTTATAACTGATTATGATGCAGAAAAAAGCAAGTCTTCACCAGATAATTCTATTAATTACAATGCCACTAAACAAATAGAAATAATGAGAATGTATCATGTAATATGTTCAACATTTTTCAATTCTTTCCGACTTTCCTTTAAAAAATGCCTCATTCATTAGTTCCTTGAGAACAAATCCATCCATATCTTGTGTGCGTATTCCAAAATTTTATCAGTAATTTCAGTGTAACCTAGAATTAATTATCATATTAACGAAATATTGTCACTAATAAAACTAAAAGAACTTGATTAATCATAAACACTTATCCAGACCAGACATAGCATTTACCTTGTTAAGATTGTTACGGAAAGTCTGCAAAGAAAAAAAAATGAAAAGAAAAATTAGCTTATAAATAAGTACAATGTAAGAGCAAGAACTGTAACCACAATTTTTACCACAAAGTGAATGTTTTGTTGAAGTGGGATATTTTTATCTCTTATGCAAGCAAGAAGATCCCCAAAACCTTCTGAGCCTAATTCTGGTTTAGTTAATAAGAAAGTGAAAAGTGTTAATTACCCTCACATGTAAAAAGCTGAAGAAGTTCATATATAAATGCGAACATGATTGCTTTATCATCCAAATACTAAATGATATTGACTGCAATATTCCCAACAACAGGCATACCTCTTTTCTCAATAAAAGTATCATAACCTTCATTTAGATCAGCTCCAACATCTTCAGAGATGAGACGCTTAAACAGCCTCTAAAACATGGAATCAAGTGTGCGTAAATGAGCTAAAATAACCATGATCAACACAAACAGACCTACTATTATGAATCATCAAAGAAAAACCATTGTGACAATAAATATCCAGAAAGCTTACCACACTGCGGTCATCAAAGTAGACATCGCCGCCTTCCACACGACTATAGCAAGCAAGTTCACAAGGCTATTCAAAGGATTAGCCAAGTCAGCAAAAGAAAAGCAACAAAAAGAAACTAATTCACTACCTAAACGGTTTCTGCCACACATTCCATAGGTGCCAACAACACATACAAAAGCATGGTCAGGTAACACAATGGCTATGAAACACATCAATGGCAGGGTCTTAAACTGTAAGAAGTAATAATTATTACAATTACCTCTTGAAAAGCAATACATTTTCTTGCTAATGTTTCTTCACTCTTTGTTAACTTTAGCTCAGAGACAAATCGTTCATCCTGGTGACGGCCATTAGAAAACTTTGAGCCATAACCAAAACCCTGCCTTGGAGGAAAAGGTCCCGGTCGAGGAAGGAGGCCTGGTCCTCTATCATTTTGCCAACGACCACGTCCAAAACCCCCTCTACCACCCTGGTGGTTATTTCGTACGATAGGCAACACTGCCAAAGGGATTTTAATGGAAAACTATAAATATTTGGTGAGAAACAAGTCAACAATGATAATGGTACAAAACGCTCTATAAATCAACAAGAATGCCACATGCTAATCAAAATAACAGCATAGTGTAAAAAGCTATAGATTGATAGAAAAAATATATATATACAAAAAGTAATTTCGGGGTTTCGTGATGTAATAATAGTACAACTTTGATCCTAGTTTATAAAAATGCATGCCAAAAAACTTGTGTAGTTAGCATTGGTTGCTTAACTAAGGTTCTTTAATCCCGAGCAACAAGCTCATGAATATACAATCCACTGGGTAAATAAACATCGACTGCCAACTGTTACAAGAATGTTATACAATCTTCCATGACCATCATTAATCATCCACATCAATAACGCATTACTACACTTGCAACACTCAAATTCGTACAACTAATAAGTACATTCCCCCTTTTTACAATTCATCCCTCAATTCGTTGCTTAATAAGGACTTGAGTACCTGAAATAGTATATCAAGCAAACAAAGCAACACCTAAACCAATGATCAATCAAACACACAAGCCGACAAATCGACATACTCTTTGACATCAACTAAAAGTCTCTCAAGTAACCAAACCAACAATGATAACTCCAAACATTGAACAAAAATTAATGATCAAAAGACCAAACCCAGCTAAGACTAGCAGCAGGAGTTTCAGTGCCACCAACACAGTTGAACCAAAACCCTAATTAAATTCCCCAAACCAAAAAGTCAAAAAAAATAACATCAACAAAAATTGAAATTACCGGGAATAGGGTAGGGACTAATGGCGGTGGTTTTACAATAATCTTCATTATCAGACCCAAATAGATCTCTATCGTCTTCTTCTTCTTCTACTTCTACTTCGTCGTCATCTTCGAAAAGTCTCCTGCTTTCTCTATAACTATAATTGTCGTCGTTGCTGTTGTAATTGACATTAATGGTTTCTACTTCTTCTCCGTTCTCTACTTCTTCTTCTTCTTCTTCTTCTGCTGCTGCTGCTGCTCCGCCTCCGGCTCCGGTGCTGGCGCTTCCACTGCCACTGCTGCTGCCACCCCTGTCGCTGCCGTTGGAGGAGGAGGACGCCGACGACGAAGACGATCGCGATGAGGAGCCGGAGGAGGAGGAAGAGGAGGGTGAGGAGGAAGAGGAGCCGTGGGCCCCGCCGCGGGCCCCGCCGCCCTGTTCGTCGTGGTGGTGGTTTTCGTATTCTTCTCCGAAGATGTCCACGTCTTCTTGTTCGGGGAAATCCATTTTTGGTGGTTGTGACTTTTCCGTGGGTGGGGGCGCTATTTTGGTTTTTTGCGAGTTTATGTACTTTGCTCAGTCTATTGCTTTAATGGTGAATCGGTGAGTGGAATCACTGCTGTGTGACGTGTGATTTGTTGACAGAAAATGAGATGCTAAGTGTAGCCGAATCATTGTCTCAGTACACCCACAATCATGTGGACCATGCGTTTTGCAACGATCTGGGCCTTTTGGTTGAAATTGAAGTTAGATGGGTCAGATCATCGATATATTGGTTGAAGCCCATCAATTTGTCCATTTTTTTTTTTAAGTTTGCTAGGTCCATGAACAAAATTTACGAAAATTTACCAGAAAAAGTCAATTTAATACAACCTTGAACAATTCGAGTTAGTTATAGAGTTGAAACAAATAACAAATATAGTCTAACCCCATTGAATTCAATAGGCAGATTTTGAGGCTTCTGTGCATACGATTGTCTAAAATATAAATTTCTTCTCCTCTTCTTATACCAAGAAACACAACACCTAAATGAAAGTGAATATAACAGTAAATTTCTTAGAACGCCACGGTGAGATTGAGCTTATATGTTACATAATTTGCAACATGGGTCACATCAGGATTAGACCTATGTACCCGTGGCGCCTATCTAATACATATTTAAAATTGAAAGTAACAACTACAATATTATACGCTTGGCAGCAGGAATCACAAAATACAAAAACATGCAGCAGCAGCTAATGCTGTCCATCAATAACAACTTGAAGTTGAGAATCAGGCAGCTCATGTTCTGGTTTATCTGGATTTTGGGTGAAAAAGGAGACGAAAATGGTGGGAAAGGACTGTAAGTTGTGACGAAGCCAGTTGAACAAGTACTTGAACAGACTCCAGAGAATTCCACGACAAGGGGATAGGATAGTGAGGAACAAATAGGAAAACCAGAAAATTGATGGTGGAAGAATGATAGAGGCTACGATAGCTAAAGCCAAGAGAGCCGAGAAATTGCCAGGACGCAAGCGGATGGGGTTGGCAGTGAGAGGGAGTTCAATGGATGTGAAGAGGAAAATGAGCAAAAATAGAAGGACAAGCATCAAGAATGGCAACTTTGAAATTGGAGATTCAAGAATCTCAATAACACCATCCCAGTAGGACTTTCCGAACGGAAGTAAGATGAAATTTAGAAGGGGGGGAAGCGCAAACCTCAGATCTATGATTAAATCCATGATTTTTAACCGTGAGATTGATGATGTGCCAATTTATATAAGCAAAAGGAATAGCGTGCTGCATGGCTTTTTCGTCTTTTAATCTCTAGGCTACCCTTCACAGACTTGTCCTTGTCAAGCGATAGGCGATCGTTTGTGCTCTTTTTCATTTTTTTCTCAAAAGCGAGCAACCGCCCAAGTTGGTCTCGTCGAACACTGGCACTGGCAGCGAAAGGCTGTCCATAGAGGTTATGGACCTATTAACCAATAAGATTTTCTTTAATAATTTAACTATATATTTTTTATTAAATTTAGACTATTTCATTTAGATTTTAATGTTAATAAATTAATTTTTATTAAAAGATCTATTTTATCGATTTCACTCAATAAATCTTATTTAAATTTTTATCTCAATCTAATGGCTTAATGCCATAAGGTTTTTAAATTCCAGTAAATTTATAGAGTCGTTTAAAGTTTAAACATATTTTAAACAATTGATGTTATTTAATATTTTTTGTCTCTATTTAATGGCCTAATGCAATGGAAGATTTACTAAATTCTCATTTTATTTTTAAGAAGAATGTACATTTTTATTATAAGAAATTGTAGAATTTAATCTGTTTGTATTGTGTCCAATCTGCTTTATGAACTTGACAGTTTACTGTTTGGTGTCAGAAATTTTGCACCCCGGTGTCTCTTCTGGTGTTATTGGTCCATCATCTCTGATGTTCAATGCTTTGTAAAGTTGCCATCCAAATCCAAAAAATTGGGGTGGCCCATTGACATGTGAGGACTAACTACGTGAGTAAAGGATTGGTTTGTTTTAGAGAAGGAATAAAACTGCTTCTCAATGTCAATGATAAACACCGTCCTCATATTTATCCTTGTCTTGGTCATTCTTCCTGACTTCTAAGGCTAAGGGGGGTGTTTTTGTTTTTATATCTTAAATCAATTAAATTAATCCTTATTAGAAGACTGTTCTATGATTGCTCTAGGCAAATAAAGGATAACCATCCGCTAAATCCTAATGAGAACACTGCGAACTTTGTCCAATTCTCATAGCTAGTATCTTGTAATGTCACTCCTCAAGATATGTCCCAACAATATGGGAAAATGAAAGTTGTTAAAGAGATTCAATAACAATTTTCAATTTTAATGTTGTTATTCTCTAACATTTTTTATTCAAAGGAAGGGGATTATTTTAACTAACAATCTCAACTTTGTAAAGAGTTGTGATTAATGACTATGATCATAAGATGATCTCAACTTTATTGAGAGATATAGAGATAAAAGTTCATGTATTAGATTTTATTACATTAATTAAAACAACTTTTGTGTGAGCATGCTGTTGAATAGTAGATATATAACGTGGCCCTCAAATGTTAAGGGGGAAGTTGTTAATTTACGCGGCCATCATAGTATATCTGCTACCACTATTGACATTATTATTATTTTATTATTGAAACTGATTTAGAAGATTATTGGAACAAAGTAGGATGAGGCATTGATGGTGTAGTTCGAGGAGCAACTCCCATATAAAAGAGATCAACTCACGCGAAGATGAGGAAGTGGTCCGTAAGAAAGTGAAAGGTTAGCCTACAAGAACATAGGGAAAGTTAACTGAGTGTCGAACTCAAGATCTGAAAGATCTTGAGTGTTACAGTCATCACTGTGGGAAGACATTATTTTTGAGGACATCGTTTTATGGTGTATAAATATTTCTAGTTTGATTGGATTTGGAAGGTGGAAACTTGTAACTAATTAGGAACTCGAACGAGCTCAAGTCTAGTTATGAGGCCTTGATTGCAACTCCAACCTGATTTATCCATTCCAAATGGACCCTCTAACCTTTTAGAGTGACGATGTTTTCACCCCTTAAAAATAGTATGTACATCCTTTTGTTTTTACACTGAGTAAAAAATTAAAAAATTCACTATAAACCCTATTTAATACTAAAATGATCATTTTCTCTTAATTTTATTGTATACATTTTTGTAAATACATCGCTTAAGTCAACCACAAACAATTAAATTATTTTGTTGTCACTTGTTAGGAAATTGTTATCTTACCGTTCAAACTTTTTTAACACTTTCATTGTACATAAAACAAAACCTATACCAAGCAAATAATTTAATACAAATTAACTTTTTTCTTTCAATTAGAGATTTGTGTACAAAATAATATCTATTTTATTATTTACTTTCTCAAACCCTAATTTTTCATTTATATTATAAGGTTTGCATAAATAATTACCAGCTAATTTTTAATTAAATTAGGATTGCATGAATGATTGGAGACTTGCATCACTCTTAAAGTTAGGGTTTGATGATGAACCCTTTTTAATTTTTATAATTAAAGTCACAACCATTTTTACTCTCTCAAACTTTAATTTTTCATTTATATCATAAAACTTACATGAATTATTACTAACTAATTTTATATAACTCTAACATTTTTTTTTAATAATGAATTGTGAATATCGATTTAAATATGTAGTTTTTGGATGATTTGAAATATTCTCTTTTGCTTATTTACTTATATGATGAAAAAATTAGAAGAAATGAGTGAACTTTTTGTTTGGTTTGTAAGAAAATCTGACAAAAAAAATGAAAAATATTGATGTGGTAACCAAATGTTTAACAATATTTTTGATGATTAAATTAGAATTAGATAAATGATTGGAAACTTTTCAATTTTTGATGGAGAAAAGTTAAGGTTTGAATTAGTAATAAATAGAAAATTTAAGGATTAAAAGAGTAAAAAGAGTTTAAAATATAAATGATATTTTAATTAATAATTGCTGAGTATACTTATAAAGTATTTACCCTTTAAGTAATTTTATTCAAGACTAATATTGTATATTTAAAAAAATACTAATTTGGGGTATATACAATTTTTGAGGGATCAATATATTGCCACTCATCATTTTAATGATTTTTATTTCTAATGGGCTTTTCTCTAGATTATTATGGATTCAATTCCAAGGGTAAACTACACAAACTAATGATTATACATAATATGACTCATCAATCAAATTTATCAATTATTAATAAATTTCATCACAATCTCCCTCTTAAAGCTCAAATTAATTATAATGCTTTAAAAAAAAACATTAAATAAACATATTATTGTAACTTCATTTGTTATATATTTATATATATTATTTATGAAAATAAATTTTTCAAAAATTTAATAGTTCAAATTTATTATCAAACATAATCAACTTCATGTTTGATAGAACTTATCATTTTGACATGATTCAATCTATATAAATATTTCAATGTTTAAGAGAAATGAAGCCACACAAAGCTAAGTGAAAATATATAAAAAGCACATTAAAAGATATATATATATATATATATATATGTATGTATATATTAGCAGACATCTCAGCCTTCCACACGACTATAGCAAGCAAGTTCACAAGGTTATTCGTAGGATTAGCCAAGTCAACAAAAGAAAAGCAATAAAAAGAAACTAAATACCCATTTGGGATAACTTTTACTTTTGACTTTTAACAATAGAAAAAAAAAAGTAAAAACCTGAATTTTTTGAATGCTGTTTAGATTATATATTTCAGAATAGCTTTTAGATTTAAAAGAACTTTTGAGACTGTTTTATTAGAATATTACTGAAATATCTTTTAAGTATCATATGACTTTTATATCATTCTAGAAGAGTTTTTAAATGTGTTTGAATGAAATATTTCCAGTTATCACTTACATAATATATATATATATGTTATTTTTAAACAATTTACCATATAGAAATATATGTAATTTATTTTTCAATTATATATACCTAAACTTTGGTATTTAAAATATGTAAAATAATAAAAATTAAATTAAAATTACACATATATTTATGCATAATAATATATACAAATTATGTCAATAATTTTACATTAAATTATAATGATAAAGATTAAAAATAAAATAAAATTATCTAAGCATTAATTCTCTTACAATTCTATCATGAACAACACCCATCTCACTTTCGCCTATCGCTAAATTAATGTTGAATTCTTCGTCTTCTAGCACATAATCTTGATTTTCATTATATGACGAAAACTTAACATCTGCAATAGTCTCCCTTCTTATGAAATTATGTAAAGTCATTAAAGTCGTAACAATGACTACTTGCTTGTCAAACTTATAATTAGACATGTTATGCAAAATTCTCCATCAAGCTTTCCATACACCAAAACTACCTTCAATTACATTACGTAATGATGAATACACATAATTAATTGTTTCTTGACTGCCTCTTGGTTGACAACTATTACGAAATTTTGGAAGATGATATCCTTGTTCTTTATATGGAGCTAAATAACCCTTCATATTTGGATATCCTAAGTCAACTAAGTAGTATTTATCTGCAATAAGAATTAAACAACAATGAAATAATATTATTCAAAGTAAAGAAAATTATAGTTAAAAGTACTAGTAATAAATATAACATACCATTACGTGATTTTGGAAATTTTAACTTAGTGTTTCTCAATGCTTCAAAAAATATTCATGTATCATGTGCAGATCCCTCTCATCTCGGCTACACAAATGTGAAAAGCATGTCAAATTCACATACTACCATTATATTTTGAGTAGAAAATCTTTTCCTGCCAATATAAGGAATCTATTCATCCACAGGAAGTGATGCACGAACATATATTACATCTATAGCTCTAATGCAATTTTATCAATAGCCATAAAAAAATGTAGTTTAATTTACTTATAAACAAATCTATGTGTTTATTTACATTTCAAAAATTAAATATAAATATCAATACCTTAAACTATGACCAGTATTTACAATTACTTCAAATGTAATATAGAACTTGATTGTAATCTTCAGGTGGCTTAATTTCATCAAAAACAAGCATGAACATTTTGTTGAGTATATTTTCAATTGTCTAGTCACAGTTTCACCTGAATGTTGAAATTGTTCTTGAATCATTCTATTTCCAACTCCATGCCCTAAAGTCATCAAAAACATTAATAACTTCTTAATCTATCACATAATTTACCAAAAACATGTTTCTCCATTTGAAATTACTCATGACAGCGTCGTTCATTTCCCTAAAGTATTTCCGCTATGAACATTCATCATGTATGAGAAGAACATCTGTATGACTCTTTTATTATAAGGTTATTATGCTGATATACAACTGTTCTTGTTACTGCATCAACAAGTTCATCAAACTCAGTACAGTCTTTTATAACTGCATCCAATACTTCTTCTTCCATGCATTTCTCCAAATATGTATCCATTCTAAATTAAATATTCAAAAAACATCAAATAATATTTATAAGTTCAAGCTTTAACCAATAAGCTTTGTTTATATTACAATGGATTGGAATCAACAAGTCCATATCAACAACATGTTCCACACTAATATTATTTCTAACATGTAAAAAATTTTAGAATTTATGAATCAAATAATCCATCAAAACCTACACTTTCCATTAATCAACAACATAAAACATCACAATGTAATTAATAATATTATATTTTAATATAATATGTTCATACGTATAAAAAAAAATGTCATATTTTATAAAGTGACAATGCACTCGATTCTTACATACATAAAATATGTTCTTATAATACACAGAGCATCACAAGTGTCATAAGTATCACAAAAAAGTATGTCAATATACAAAAAGTGATATTTTTCAAAAGTATGTCAAGTATACAAAAGGTGACATTTTTCTTAATCCATCCATTGCTTCTGTAATTAAGATTGTTGCTCTTTCAACCACTTAACTTGGTATTCAAGTTCCTTCAAGGTCATAAAGATCTCCCTATTAGTCTTCTTTACAAACAACCTAATACCTATTATAAAAAGAGGAGACATAGGTTCACATTCTGGAAGAGTTGCTAACTTATCAACAACCTCTTGAACACTACATCCAGATGGATCAGTACGTATATATGAACTCCTGTTCTTGATGCTTTCACAAAGTTCCTCAAGGTGTTTGGATAATTTTGATGTAGCAGAAATTTTTTTCTTCACTTTTGTTAATTTCTTTCTATATGGTTCAAGTGATGTTTTGTTACGATTGCTACATTCTACTTCCTCATCATGATTACTTTCATCAGACTCTAAATTAACAGCTACATCATCAACATTATCATTTATCATAGATGTTTGTGTATACAAAGGAAGCATCAAACCAGAAGTTGGTGCCTAAGCCCTAGCTCCTGTTGCTATGACATCTCGAAACAATTCATCTAACTTGAATACATGCTCAATTCTTTCACGCGAAATTTTGAAGCTTTGAGATATTTCTATTATAATTTTTAAGTTAGTATATGAATTATAAACATATAATTAGACTATACACAAATACAATTCATATATAATTTATTTAGGGATATCTACTCGTAATTTAGCTTCCCACCATTTATCTGAAGCCTCGACGGTTTGTTTTTTTATATTCCAACCAATTTCAGTCTCTCATCTCAATAAGGAGTCTCATAATTGTCATTCTTTCTTAACATTATCCCAATGATTCTTAAGTTGCTTTCTTTCATATTGTCTACCAGTTGTCCTGTTAAAGTTATCAATGAAATTTTTTCAACCTTATTTATTTAAATGTGTTCCACTCCTATTATTTGCCTGAATTTGTTCAACGGTCAAATCAACCTAAATCTCATATGTTATTGAATCCTATATTGCTTTTGTTTTCTTTGTATTCTATCGTTTTTCATCTAATAAAAAAAATTAAAATTAAATTAAATTAATAATCAAATTTAATCAATTTGAATTATTTTTCTTCTATGTATGATTGCTTTTATATTACATAATAGTTCTTTTGGACTATCTCCACCTACCTAGGTTCCTCCTAAAGTTATCTATATTCGATATATCAACATAGCCTTTATTGTTTTGTTAATTTAAATCAAAACTTTTATCAATTACATACATGTAAGCCCACCGTCACATATATTTGACTACTTGTTGAAGTTTTTGCCTATGACTTTTGTGCTTGTTATATGGTTCATATAATATTTAACTACCTGTCGAAGTTTTTGACCAGTACTTTAACAAGAAAGTAAAAATTCAAAGATATCAAGTTACATGAGCCGTTACTAATTTAAAAAAGGTTGAAACTGTTTACAGCTATCATTACACTCCACAAACTCACTTCACAGGCAACATTTTGTGTGACCAAGTTCAATTAACAATGCCAACTTCAAATTCTCTTGTTATTTTTTATTTGTTTGTTTTCCTCTTTACTACAGGTACTGAATTTATAGGCTAACTTTGGCATAGATAACCAAATTTTAATATCTCAACCATTAAAAAAACAAGGTTCATAAGAGAAGAATTGGAAATTTTTAATAATCCTAAAAGAACAGAAGCTATACTGATCTAATCAAATTCAAGTTTATCAACAAACTTAAAACCAAGACAGCAGCCAAGAATTAGACAACTATATGTCAGATGGAGATAAGTTTAATCTAAAACTAAGATGCAGTAGGTGGAACAATAGATGAAGCTTGTAAGCATAAGAAATATAAGGATTCAAGGAAATAATATATATCCTTACAAAAGATGACATAATTAGTAGGCCAAAATGTAGTGAGCAATTTAACATGAGTATCTTTCCATTATTACTCTATTTAGCTATACATGAAGCTACTGCCACACAGGATAATTTTAAGTAAAGAAGTTTTAGATGCAAGGCCAAAGGTTTTCAGTTAGGAATGTAGTCATTTTAAAGGTAAAAAAATGGAAGACCACAATCCTACTTGACACTAATTGCAAGTCCTCAAATTTGTTTTGGTGAAATGTCATCAAATTCCCCTTAACTCCATGCTAGTATGTTTTCTATATAAAATTGTATAAAGATAGATATTACATTCTTGAATTGAAATAATAGGAAAATAAATGGAAAGATACTAAGGTCTTTGATAAATCATCTACTAAATTGAGGTATATTCCTCTTTTTATAGACTAGAATAGTGGTAATCAAAATGCACACTTTTGATACAACTTAATTTATTCTTATATATAATCTAAAAATTCAATGAAATGCAAGAGATTCAGTGGTACATTTTATGTCTCAATAAGCTACAACTTGTTTACACCATAATCTCATACAAATTAAAAACATACGTCACTACAACAACACACAAAAAACACATCAACTGAAATAAAAAAAATAATGCAAAAAAAAATTTAAGAGATTGATAGGTTTATATGTAAATCTTAAAATTTGAGATAATTTATTTATTATTCTCCTAATGAAGAACTTAAAACAATGAATTACTTCTAAAGATAATTTACCTTGATGAGGAACACTAGAGGACAGTGATTTATTCTCTACCTTTTCATTGAACCCGTGCCATTGATAAGTTCAAGGTGGTTAGGGTTCTGAAAAGTTCTTCTTAGAAAGGAACACACACACACATATATATATGGAGGTGGGGATATGAAGGGAAAATTCCATTTGTTGTTCACTAAAATAAGGGTAAAATGGAAATTATAAAAATTTCATTAAAAGAATTTTGACTTCCCGTGTTTTCATTGGAAGCTCTTTTTAGGGAAGCTTCAATTTGTGGCTTCACTTGGAAGCTCTTCCCATAATCAAAAGTCATTATAGGAAAACCACCCAAACACTTCCATAAGCCACTTTTGAGCTCAAGAAGAGCTTTTAAAGCCTCCAAAAGCTATGCCAAACAGGGTCTAATTCACTATCTAAAAGGTTTCTGCCAGACATTCCATAGGTGCCAACACATCCGAAAGCATGGTCAAGTAACACAACAGCTACTGAACAGATCAATGGCAAGATCTTAAACAGTAAGAAGCAATAATTATTACAATTACCTCTTCAAAAGCAATACATTTTCTTGATAATGTTTCTTCACTCTTTGTTAACTTTAGCTCACAAACAAATCGTTCATCATGGTGACAGCCATTAGAAAATTTCGAGCCGTAACCAAAACCCTGCCTTGGAGGATAAGGTCCTGGTCAGGGACGGAAGCCTGGTCCTCTATCATTTTGCCAATGACCACTTCCAAAATCCCCTGTACCACACTGGTGGTTATTCCGTACAACAGGCAACACTGCCAAAGGGATTTTAAGGAAAAACTATAAATATTTTCGATAAAAAAAAAGTTTACAAAAAACAATTTCGGGTTTCTTGACCTAACAATAGTACAACTTTGATCCGAGTTCATGAAAATGCATGCCAAAGAACTTGTGTAGTTAGCATTAGTTGCTTAACTAAGATTCTTTAAACCCGAGCAACAAGTTCATGAATATACAATTCACTGGGTAAATAAACATCGACTGCCAACTGTTACCTGAATGTTAGACAATCTTACATGATCATCATTAATCACCCATATCAATAACGCATTACTACACTTACAACACTCAAATTTGTATAACTACTAAGTACATTCCAACCCTTTTTACAATTTATCCATCAATTCGTTGCTTAATAAGGACTTGAGTGCCTGAAATAGTATATCAAGCAAACAAAGCAACACCTAAACCAATGATCAATCAAACACACAAGCCGACAAATCGACATACCCTTGTCCATCAACTATAACTCCAAACATTGAACGAAAAATAATGATCAAACCCATCTAAGACTAGCAGCAGGAGTTCCAGTTCTACCAACACAGTTAAACAAAAACCCTAATTAAATTCCAAAAATAAAAAAGTCAAAAAAACCATAAAATCAGAAAAAAAATTGAAAATACCGGGAATACTGTAGGGACTAATGGCGGTGGTTTTACAATAATCTTCATTATCAGAGCCAAATAGATCTCTATCGTCTTCTTCTTCTTCTCCTTCTACTTCATCGTCATCTTCGAAAAGACTCCTGCTTTCTCTATAACTATAATTATCGTAGTTGCTGTTGTAATTGACATTAACGGTTTCTACTTCTTCTCCGTTCTCTACTTCTTCTTCTTCTGCTGCTGCTGCCGCCCCTGTCGCTTCCGTTGGAGGAGGAAGACGCCGATGACCAAGACCATCGCGATGAGGAGCCGGAAGAGGAGGAGGAGGAGGAGCCGTGGGCCCCGCCTCCCTGTTCGTCGTCGTGGTGGTTTTCGTATTCTTCTCCGAAGATGTCCACGTCTTCTTGTTCTGGAAAATCCATTTTTGCTGGTTGGGACTTTACAGTGGGTCGGCGGCTACTCTGGTTTTTTGCAAGTACATGTACTTTGCTCAGCTTCAATGATAGGTGAGTGGACTCACTGCCGTGTGACGTGTGATTTGTTGACAGAAAATGAGATGCTAAGGGTAGCTGAGTCATTGTCTAAGTACACCCACAATCATTTGGCGTAATATACGATGCCTTTAGCAACGATCTGGGCCTTTTCGTTGAAATTGAAGTTAGATTGGTCAGATCAGTGGATTGATAGATTGCTTGAAGCCCAATTGGGTCTTTTTTTAAAAAAAAAATAAAAAAAGTTTGTTAGGACCACAAACAAAATTTACGAAAATTTACCAAAAAAAGTAATTTAATACAACCTTGAACAATTCCAGTTGACCCATTGACTTGAAACAAATAACAATGTCTAACCCGTTTCAATTCAATAAAAGCTTAATTATCTAAAGCGAAAAGTTTTGATAGCCAGATTTTAATTGTAAGCCATCAATTTTATTGTAACAGACTAAATTTTGAGACTTCTATGCATTTATATGATTGTCTAAAATATAAATTCTTCTCCTCTTCTCTTCAAATGTAAACCCAGAAACGCAACACTTAAAATGACTATATTGATGATGTAACACTTTACTTCTCTCGAGTACCACAGTGAGATTTAACTTGTACATTATTCGAAACATGGGTAACATGAGGACTGGACTTATGCGCCTATGGCGCCTATCTAATACATAAGTAACAACTACAAGATACACTTGGCAGCAGGAATAGCAAAATACAAAAGCAGCAGCAGCAGCTAATGCTATCCATCAATCACAATTTGAAGTCGAGAAGCAGGCAGGTTATCTTCTCGGTTATCTGGATTTTGTGTGAAAAAGGATACGAAAATAGTGGGAAAGGACTGTAAGGTGTGACGAAGCCAGTTGAACAAGTGCTTGAACAGACTCCATAGAATTCCACGAAAAGGGGAGACGATAGTGAGGAACAAATAGGAAAACCAGAAAAGTGATGGTGAGAGAATGATAGAGGCTACGGTGGCTAAAGCCAAGAGAGCCGAGAAATTGCCAGGACGCAAGCGGATGGGGTTGGCAGTGAGAGGGAGTTTAACGGATGTGAAGAGGAAAATGAGCAAAAGTAGAAAGACAAGCATCAAGAATGGCAACTTTGAAATTGGATATTCAAGAATATCAATAGCACCATCCCAGTAGGACTTTCCGAACGGAAATAAGATGAAATTTAGAAGGGGGGGAAGCGCAAACCTCAGATCTATGATTAAATTCATGGTTTTTATCTGTGAGATTGAAGATGTGCCCTTTTATAAGTCTACAAAAGCTTGGTATTTTCGTCTTTTCAATTTTTTAGCTATTTTGACCCACGTCGGCTCATATCACTCTAAACTATTTAAACAATTGGACATTTGGGAAAAACTAAGTCCCTGTCCTAATTTCTGACATGGGGGATAAGGGATTCCGTACAAGCGACCAACTTCCTCGGCCCCACTGCATGCCTTTTTTACTTGGAAAAAAGCTCCCACCCCCACGGAAAAAGGCTCCCACTCTCGTCAACCAATAATATTTTCTTTAATAACTTAATTATATATTTTTTATTAAATTTAGAATATTTTATTTAGATTTTAATGTTAATAATTTAATTATAATTTAATTTTTATTAAACATTTTTTTATTAATTTTGGGAGATATATTTTATCGATTTCAGCCAATAAATCACATATTGATGTTATTTAAATTTTTATCTCTATATAATGGCTATGACGTTTTTAAATTCCAATAAATTTATATAGTTGTTTAAAGTTTAAACATATTTTAAACAATTGATGTCATTTAAATTTTTTTGTCTCTGTTTAATGGCCTGATGCTATGGAAGATTTAGTAAATTCTCATTTTATTTTTTAAGAAGAATATACAGTTTTACTATAATAAATTGTAGGATTTAATCTGATTGTATTGTAAATTCTGATAACTACCTAGAGAATGAGGTCGGTGACCGCGTCCAGGATTGATGGAATTGATGAATTTTCTAAAACTTTAAGGATGATAAGTTCATAAGCGAATTCGTACTTAAAAATAAAAATTTTTCAAAATATAAAGATGAAATTAAAATTACAAGAAAAAAAAAATTGATTTAGTGGAAAGCACAACTGAAAAGTCACAAGTTAGAAAACAGATAAAACTAGAAAACAGAAGATATTAATATCCTAACAAGACACAACAAATCTTCATTTTCATTCTTGCAGGCCCCATGATCCAACCTAGCTATACTACACAGGGACAAGCATGAGAAATAGCGCAAGTCAAAGCCACTCGATACCGCCTATCGTCCATCTTGTAAGAGACGTGTCTACTTCTTAAAGAAATATCTCATACTCTAATTTCTCTCATTTTACAAGTTCAAATATTTTACATTAAGCTTTTTATATATGCATAAATACATACATATATACAATCATTCAATGATACGAACGTTCTAAAATTTTTGTTTCAATACCACTAATTAAAACTACATATTTTTAATTGGTCTATCACTGAGGAGGAGTCAATCTTGAAATTTTTATTTTAAAGACTACTAATTATAACTACATATTTTCAATGGATCCCATCGATACAGTAGAGTCCACTAGAAATGAATTATTATAAATTATGATTTTGAAAAATTTAAGGATATTCTAGTTATAATATATATATATAAATTCTCTCCCCTAAAATAAATTATTTCTTCTATTTAATTTAAATATAATAGAAATTTAATTAATTCGTCCTAACTTTTTAATGTTATGAGACACTGATGATAAAATCAGTATATATATAACTTCTATATTCAGTACGTCCTAACTTTCAAATTGATAGAACCAACCATATCATTTATTCATTATACCATATTCTAAAAAGATTTCTCATTCGATGTTAGATGTAATGAATGATTGATATAAAACAATTCATATTTCATGGGCATAACACTGACAAAATTCCGGGCAAGTTGGCAACATCGGAAGTGGAGTGAAATTTTCTTCGATAGACTTGGTTTTTTCTTTGGTGAACTGTTTTCTTATCATTAAACTTATTTTGGCTCAGACCTTAAACACATTTGATTTCTCTTTTAAGATGATTATAATACAAATGTAAGTTCAGAATTTCGTGGAAGCCATACAAAGAACACACTTGGTAATCTCCATGACTTTTTTCTTGCGATCCTATTTGACGGTGGCAATGGAGTAGGCCAGTGGAGGCTCAAGCTCCGCTGTAAATTAATTTCGTTTGAGTATTACTTCTTATAGAAACAGATGCTAAAACATTCAGTACCAAAATTAGCACCAGTGCAGCATTTGGCCTCATGTGGTTGCGTTACTAAGATGCTGCCTTAAGGTAATAGTGTCACATCGAGTGAGAGATTTTACTGACAGGAATTGAATTCATCCATAAAACCAAAATTTGGTGCACACATAGAGAGGGCAGCTCTTCCACTAATGACTAATGTTTTCACTTCAGACGCCTAATGTTTGTGACAATTTGCTCATACCAAGTAAAACAAATTAAAAGCCGGGAAGGCTAATGTAAGTGAACAAAACAACAGTTAGAAAGAGTCACAGTAGTCGCCCCTCCCGCCCCATAACCTTACTTCAGTCTAGAGACAACTTTACAGCAAGTTTTTACCAAAGCTGGGAAGGCTGATATAAGTGACCATCAGGATGACGAGACTCAGTGCCTTTTCTTTCACCATCTTCCTCGGCATCTTATTTTCAGCCATTCTCATCTTCTTTGGAGTCATCATCATCTTCTTTTCCCTGCCAATGGACCAAATTCAGAAATCAAGACATCAAGATAATATGACATCAAGATAATATGAATTTTGTCTGCAATATAATTGGTTCACCATTAATTCGCAAGGCATTCACGTACATGAAAATGCATGGGTGAAGTGTCACAAGTGATCGAGTTGTTCAAACTATAATGCCTATTAAGTCAATCTAGAGAGCAGACTCTGCTCCAGAGTTACAATAGTCAATAATGAGTATCACAACATAATGTACATAACACATATCTAGTAGAACTATTTAAAGAACATTCATTCACTGGTTAAAAATTTTGCTCAATTTAAATGTGATTCTTTTGTGTGAAATAGACATCAAATTTTTCAGTACACAAGAGAGTCACAATGTCTTCTTCAAATTTAGACCATGCTTGACCATATCACATCTCATTACAACTTTTGTTTTGTCTAATTTGCAAGGAGTATTGCCAATCCAGAAAGAGTTCTATTCACGCGGTTATTGTGATGATAACAAGTAATCACATGTGTGGTATGCCAATCCCAGTTTAATAAGAAAATACACAACGTCATCTCTCATGTCGCCTGTAGTAGACCAACCTTCACAGCCATTATGAAAAAAATTTATACCAAAGTCATACTCTTCTGTTTTGATTGATGCTCTATATCAGTAACCTATCTACAATAATACTTAAAACCTTCAACAAATCAATTAAGCAATCTCAATTGAAACTCTTTACTTTATATAAGCCAAAGAGAGTGCCTTGATAAAGGCCTCCATATAACTTCATTATTGTTCTTGTAACTAACCCATAAGTTTCTGCATTGATATTGAGACTGATTTTCAGTAATATTTTCAACAACACCAAAATCAAGTGTAAAACTAACATATTATAAACTAAAATGCACAATTTTATTTTTGTTTAAAAAACAGAGTTTTCCAGTTCTAAATAAGTAAAAGATTATCAGACCACAAGCTTGAGCAACAAAATACACAATCATTGACAGATAATAAATTAGAATTCAATGCTTCGGTAGAGATGCCACAAAATAAAAGATACATTCACAAAAGAACACCATCCAATTCAAAAGAGCAGGGAGTAAAAATGACAAACTAGTGAGCAAGAGAGATCATGAACAGTTTTTCTCAAAACAACCAAAACCATTATGCAATAATGCAATGTAGGACAACTACATTAAATTTCATTTTGAAAAACAAACCAACATTTTTCTTGCAGATTTTGTGGTTTAGGATTAAGTAATTTGGTGTTTCAAGTTTGAATTTCACATACCTGTTCTGCAGAAGGTAAAAGATACTGTATTTCTAGGGTCCCGACTCATTGCCAAGGGGTTTGATTTATCTTCTGTAAAGAAGAACAATGATGTGCTTCAAGTTCCTTGAGGCTAGCAGCTGCCTCCTCTCCAATTCTGGCCAACATGCAGTCTGTTTTTTCGGCCTGTTGGTTAAAGTCGTTTATTCTTTGTTCTACATGGTCATTAAGAGATGCAAATCCTGAAAATATTGCTGTCTGTTTTAACTCTGAGACCAACTTAAGTAAAGAGTCAGCTGCCTGGACCTGTAATTTATCAATGGACAAACAAATGACAAATACTGAAAACAGTAAAAACCATTTGGAGAAATTGAACTAAAATTTAAGCTTTAGTGAGCTTGGATTAATCAACAATTCTGGTAATAGACCCCAGGCAATCACTTACACTAAGGATGATGCCAACTATCAGATCAAATGCCTCACTTATAGTCAATGGAACCTAGATATCGGTTGGTCTATGAAGATTAAATCTAGGGCCAAGGAATTGGGTTGAGTGTCTGCAGTGTGTAATGACTCTATAACGTAAATTAGAGTTCCTTGGCACAGACGGTCATAAACCACTGGTTATTCTTGTAATGAATTATAATTTTTAAATTTTACACACCATTCTGGATGCACGCATCTCCATCATGAAAGCTTCTTGCGAATTTCTGACCGGTGGATCGTTCACCTGCATACAATAATAAGCCAATGCTCATTGAACATATAATTATATAAATCCAAAAGACATTTGCAATCAAGTGATCAGAGTCACAACATTTCAAACTATAGCAAAAATACTCATGAAGGACATGTAGATATTTTGTTCTTAGTAAAGAAAAAATTTTATTTCAGAGCTCAGCTTCAATCTCCATATATAAGTTTCAAAGGCAATATGTGAAGAAAGCAGTTAAGTGATTTGCCAATCCTTTATTTAAGGACTCTATATTTAATTAAAATTGTACATCATCTCAAGGTCCAATTTTAAACATCAAAATTTCCAAAATAATAAAAAGAGACTAAAGGTGTAGTGTCAATTTCAGAACTATAAGTACTGTCTCAACATCAGGGAAGTGAGTGGCTTCAGCGACGCAAAAAAACAAAGAAGAAAAGGGTCAATTGGATATGATCGCACATACAACAATAGCAGAAACATAACAATAAGAAGAAATTAATGAAATTTGCTTAAGATGAAAATGAACAATAATAAGAAAGAAATGGTTTTGACTAGTATACCCTGGAGACATTAACTAAATGGCTGAAATTGTCAACGATGTTGGCGATATCAGTGTCGACTCTTTGCATCAGAGTATTTTGTTTCTGAGCTGCAGCAGCTGCTGCTGCTGCTGTTGGTCCACGTGCCGCGCCTGCTCCTTTGTTCATTATGTTCTCTTTCCTTCTCTCAAAAAATAAGCTAACAAGTCACTGAAGATTATTTGACGACCTACAGACAACTTTAAATAGGCACTGTCAGTGTAACGCTTGGTCTAACTTTAATACAGATGATGGTATAATATCAGTGAAAATTGTTAGTTTTACCCTTCTAAACTGCTAACAGAATAGTACTAATGGCAGGGTATACTTTAAGTAGAAAAAAAATAAAAAAAATAAAAAGAAATCTTAATATAAACAACATAAATAACACAAAGTCAGGACTCTAGCATCATCAAACGTCAAAAATTAAAACCTAGAACCTCAAAAAACCTAATCCTTCAAAATCCAAAACCCATGCTCAACAGCACAAAAAAATTCATAATTTATCACTCTTCTTGAAAATCCATGTCCCAGTTAAAGATACTAACCTTTCAATTCGGGCTCCACAACTTAGAGATCTTTTCTCCTCTTCTCTCTGCCTCCACCTAGAAGATCAATCTAAGATCCAACTAGAAGATTCAAGAAGATCCAAACAACATAAAAAAGAGTCTATGTCTTACAAATACTCTTAAAATGACCATTTTAATGTAAATTACAAATACTCTTAAAATGAGAAAATGGGCTTACCACAATCGGTGAGAAGCGGCAACGAGTAGGGCCGAGAAGCGGCGGATAGTAGCAGCGGCGATTGACGACGAGGGCAGTAACTGGAGGGAGAGGGCGATTGACGAGACCAGCGAAAGCGACAGCGACAGACCAGCAACGGCGACGGAGAGGAAGAGGCAGTGGACGAGTCACGACAGCACCGGCGACAGACCAGCACAAGCTGTGATGCAGTGGAGCGAGACTGAGAGAAGGAGAGGGAGAGAGCTGCTGGGTCAGGGAGAGAGACAGCGCTGGTCAGGGTCGACAAGACGAGAGGGAGAGAGTGTTACGGAGACGGATACAAGTGATGGCCGGTTTTCGAATCTAAACCACCCGGATTGGATCTAAAATTATGCGGTTCGGGTATATATTATCGTTA
Source organism: Dimocarpus longan (assembly GCA_022984855.1). NCBI lineage: Eukaryota > Viridiplantae > Streptophyta > Magnoliopsida > Sapindales > Sapindaceae > Dimocarpus > Dimocarpus longan. The sequence continues at coordinate 12,068,436 of CM041024.1, forward strand.
TCCAAAGTATGGACCGGGTCTAAAAGAGCCCATCCATTTTGTCTTCCATAATTTTGCACAAGAAGTATCAAAGAAAAAGTTATCCATTTCACAGGATTATTACGCATACTAAATCATCACATGAGGACAAATAAATGAATACTTATCGATGATTATATGTTTCACTTAAAAAATTTATTCATTCACCTATGATCATATTATGAGTGGCTCTTAGCTAAGCCACTCATAACTACAACAATGAAATTGTGGTTTAGAGTAGTTACCTGTTTTCCAACACCCCAATTTACAATAGTTAAAGGAAAACAACAAAGTTTAGGATTTCAAAATATAAAAAATAATCAACTCAAATAAAACATAATAATAGAAACATTAAATTAAGAATTTTATACATAAAAAAATTAAACTAAAATTAAGTCGCGGATATTTTAAAAAATGCAAGCACGTGTAAAACGTAGTTGACGCACGACAAATTCCTCGCTGCCCTATTCATCCGTGCACACATAACTGAAGTACTCTGCAAGGCAGGCTAAAAGACGAGCGTTCATTATCTTTTCTGTCTATTTCTTCTTGAAAAAAATTTGTCTATTTTACTTTTCAGAAACACCCGAGGATTTTGCAGCATTTTATTAAATCAACGACAAATTTATATTATTACAAGTTACAAAAAGTAAAAAAATAACCACAACAACGGTTATATATGGAAAGAGAATTTTGAAGACGAAGGTGCTCTACCTCATTAATTATTACTATTTTTATGTATATGTAACTCCAAACTCGACAAATTATACTTTAGTTATGGATATGACAAAAAGGAAAAAATTAAAGTCGCCAAATCTATTTATGATAGAGACTGAATATAGTGTAGAGCCTCAAGCTGGCTCGATATTTCCATGGTGAGAAGGGTCTGCTTGTCCAAGCAAAAACGAGATGAAATGTTCAGCTTATATGTATCGTTTCCTGTGATGAGGCGCTCCTATCAACAACAAGAGCAGGAATAGCTTGAAGAAGATGATAAAACCAGGATGATAAGTATTTAATTAAGTTGAACAAGATGGGGAAACCAAAGGAAAATGCAGATGCAAATCAAGATCATGCAATGCAAACGAGGTGGTGGAAGTAGCAGTGAGGCCAACAATGACAAGGTCGACGGCCCAGTGAAATCTCTGGACCTTAAACAGTGTGGGAAAATACACATGGAGGGGACTGTTGAGGATTTTGAGACAAGAAAGAAGAGGGTTGCAATAAAAGAAATTAAAACAGCTAGGCCATCATCATCATGAACAGAAAGAGGCCAATAATCTTCCATTGGTTTTGTAGTAGTGTATTGTAAGAGGAGGAGGGAGAGTGATGAGAACCTCACTGAATTGCAATTCAGCTGGATTAGGATTTTTATGTTTAGGATTACTTCTTATTGTAATTATCTTTTAATTAAATTCAAATGATAAATTAGGATTAGTTTTGTCTTTAGATAATATTAGATAAGTAGAATTGGTTTTATCTTTAGATAATATTGTATAAATAGGATTAGAATTATCAATTAGATAAATCTTAGAAAATTAGAATTTTATGGCTATAAATAGCCAAATGATTTTCATAATTCAGTAGATTAATTGTAGTTGAGAATTATTAATGAAAACTTTAATTTGTGGAGCAATTATATTTATTGTCAATTTTTCTGTGTAGTTTTACTTGGATCAAGAGAGAGTCTTAGATCCATGTTGTAGCACATATTTTGAGTGGTTAATGTCTTTAACAAAAAAAAAAAAAAAAATACGAACAACTGATCATTGTCATGCTCATGCCTCATTTCATTCTTTTATATTGGCCCCACAAAGGGAGCTATTTATGACGTGGAGTGCATGGACCTAAAGGAGAAGGATCTGATCTGATCCGATCCGAACACCTAATGTGCGGATAGGATCGGATTGGTTTCCATGTTTCCAAAGTGACAACTCCATGGTGACAAGCAGAGCTCACGACAACGGTGATGAATGGAGCACGACGAGTGGAGAAGAGTGCAGCTCACGGTAACGGCGATGACGAGCTGAGAGGTAAGCGATGAGAATAGACTCGGTGGCTACGCAATGAAGATGACTAGAGGAGAAATGGGGGCTGCGGTTGCCAAGCTAATGAGAAATAACTAAATAAAGATGTTAAGGCTAAAGAGACGTTTATATAGGGGCATACGAAATTATACGTATACCTTTGTTCATGGATTGGATCAATTATGGATACTCTGATCTGTTTCGATCCACGAAACATTATGTTTTCAAAACTGGGGATTCGAACATCTTGCCTTTGAGTATGTGATTCAGATTGAAAATTCAAGGACTCGATCAGATTGAATTGAATCATTTAGATCGGATCCATATTTTCATGTCCATCCCTACGTGGACTTGTCCATTTTCAGCCTGCCTTTTTGCTTTGTTGATTCAATTGAAAGGCCAAGTGTGTCCCACAAAACGCGTCAAATGGCGTGCATATATTTAGCTGTTATCATCTTCAAAGCCGTGTTGACATTGTTTCTTTCTCGAGTCTCCGCTAACACAACATGCACAAGCTAGAATTAAATCTTCCATCACCAAAACCAACCCAATTTACAAACGTCCAACATAATACATGAGTGTTTCTTTCTTCTTCAACAAAAGGAGTTAATTATATATAATATATATTGCAGAGTTGACGACATTTTAAGGCGTCACATTAAAGGTTACTAAGAATGGGTAATTTGCAATATAATTTACTTTTTGAATTTTGATTGACCAACATCTTCCATTACTTATACGTCACATTGGTTAGGACTGTAATCAAAGGTGCATTGTGTACCATCACTAATTTCCATATAATTTACATTTGATGTGATAGCATCTTCCCTTACTTTATGTCATTGACATGCAATCAAGAAAATTCCTTCGGCGCATGCCTCTTAATTAGCATCGATTTTTCTAAGCTTAACGTACGGGCTTCGTATATCATTTAACTACTGGATGATTATGAGCATTTTGCTTCATATATTTATTATTTCATACTTTTTGCATTAAGATATTTGTTTTTACTATGAGTAAGACTCATCATGTTTTCCCATTATGTGTCATTAATTTTGTTTTTTAATTAATAAACAGTTTTGTGCTGTCGAATCATTGATTGAAAAAAATAAAAAGTACTAGTGAGCTCATGTTTTACGATTTTGTAAGGCTATATTTTGTATTCATATACGATGAACCATCGATTTTAAATATCTACGACTTTGGTGGACGTTTTCATACAGGGCATGCATTTTAGTTTTTTTCCTTCCTAATAAATCTAGGACGAGTATTCGCATTTTTATTTCGTCAGGTCTTCACCTGTGTTTTTTAATGAGGGCATTTCATTAACATATTTATAACTCTTATTTAAATTGATTAGTTCTTTGATTTATTATTATTATCTAATTAGAATTATTTTATAATAAGTAAAATTAAAATTATATATCAATATATGCAATGAAGAGAAGCACGATGATGGTTATACGTAGAAGATTTGATTCTTGTTTAATTGTAGGGTTAAGCTATACAAACTTAAAAGTTTGATTTAAAAAGGTGATTTCAATATCTATTCATTTATTTTTACCCAATTCAACAGTCAAGAAGATTAATAAATTTAAGATAAATAATAATTATTAAATTAACTGAAAATGAATAAATAAACATTGAAGTCATTTTTTTAAGTTACTATAACGCAACCCTTTTCTATAACGGTGAAATTCATAAAAGTTTATCAAATTATATATTAATTTATGCCTTAAGAGAGAAACACATGATCTGGTTATATGGACATCAAGATTTGGTAAAAAATAAAGACACACGAGACGAGTCACACACAAGAGCAAGGTCGCACGAGTCCTGCTTCACGAACCATTTTCTTTATGAACTATTGCAATTAATTTAAACTTTAGGGAGGAGCATGTAACTCAAATTCACAAGTTAAATATTATAAATGCGATATTACATTTGACCAATCTGACTTCTACAAGAACTAAAACTGTTGAACATTTTCAAAACAAACGGTACTTATATATATAATATAATTATTACAGGTCGTGCGTCATAACTTTTAAATTATTGAAACCAACTATCTTAACCATACATTATATTCTTTTTCCCAAATTTTTTTTTTCTTTCATTCAATTCAAATGGAATGAAATGATTGAGATGGATGATCTTATTAATTTAAAAATTATGACATACTAACCTTAAAAACTCTTTTATATACATAGAGGGAGACTTCAATATAAACACTCGAAACTCAACAATTTGTATATTAGTTATTAAGTATATATAACAAAAAGAGTAAATTGAAGTCGCCGAATCGATTCATGAAAGAGACTACTGTAGATTGTCTTGAGCCTCAAGCTGACTCGGCATCAACATGGTGAGAAGGGTCTGCTTCTTCAAGAGAAAAGAAGATGGATGATTCTGCTCCTGCATGTATTGTTTCCTGTGACGAGGTGCTGCTAACGATAACAAAAACGGGAATGGCTTGAAGAAGCTGATAAAGCCAGTACCTTAAACATTTAAGTAAGTTGACAAGCTGTGAATACCAAGGGAAAATGCATATGCACATGAAGAATGCAACGCAAAAGAGAGGCGGTGGAAGCAGCAGTGAGGCCAGCAACGTCAAGGTCAACGCTCCAGAGAAATCTCCAAACCTTAAACAGAGTGGGAAAATATGGAGCGAAATGTTGAGGGGGAGTTTGAGAGAAGTAAGAAGAAAGAAGAGGGTTGCAATAAAAAGGAACAACAAGGCCATCATGACCAGAAATTCATGATTGGATAAATCGTGAAGCAAGAGGCAATAAATTTGCATTGAAGTAGTGTCTTGTAAGAACAAGAGAAGGCTTAGTAGAAGTGGAAAAGTGAAGCGCAAATCTATGATGTAGTGCATATTTTTGAGCTGATAATAACTTCAAAACCAGATAGCTGATATTCTGACGATGTTGGTAGCCGATATTATCAGGTTGTGGTAAGTTGTAATCCACGGTACTACACCCGGGGTAGCGAAGGCTGGCCCACAAAACGCGTTGTGGGTTGCTGACCCACAAGACGCGTCGAAGGTGCCTCAAGGGAACCACACATTTGACAAATTGAAAAAGGAAAATCTTTTCTATGCCAGCACTCCGTTCTATTCCAGCACCCCGTCAACTGTAATTTATATATTTTTATTACTCTTTAAATAGATTTATTAGCTCAATTTTTTATTAATTTTATTTTAATTAATTATGCCTTTTGTGAAACAAAAATAAAGAGTATTTGTGTGTTAAAGGAGAATAAATTATAGTTTTTGCCAAGAGTGGTGATCTTTCCACCCCTCAAAAATGGTATTTACGCCCCCTTTTATTTGCACATCCAATAAAAAATTTAAAATTTTTTTAATTTGTTTTTAAATCCCACTTAACACTAATACTACACTTTTCTCTTAATTTATTGTATATATTTTTATAAATACACCTCTTAAGCTAACCACAAATAAATTATAATATGTGTTAAAAATAAATCCAATTAAATTATTTGGTTGTCATTTGTTTAGAAATTTCTATCTTACCATTTAATTTTTTTTTAATCCCTTCGTTGTATATTTTTATACTGTCGACGTCGGGATATAGTCGATCCAGATTCATGAACCCAGTACCTGTAAATGGAGTTGAACAGTAGAGAAGAAAGGAGAAAGAAGAGGAAGAAATACTGTTATGAGCAAGTTTTTACGTGGTTCGGTTTAAGGAATTGCTTACGTCCACAGTTGTTCTCTTGTTATTTTGACAGAGAGACAACATATGTTATTAATTGTGTGTTGTTTACAATGGATTTTCAACTTCTATTTATAGAGTAAAAGGCTACAATAATGTTACAATAAAATAAGAGAGAAATAATGATTAATTACATTTTCAAGACTGATATCTGTCAGAGGTATGGTTAACTTCTATCAAAGTATGGTTATTTCCTGCCAAAGTATGATTATCTTTTGCCAACGCATGATCTGGACATCATCTTCATATTGGGTTGTTGAGATTTTTCTTAAATTATGCTGTTGCCTCTGAAAAAATTAACATGCACGTCATGCCATAAGCTGGATTTCATTGGACAGTAATTATTACAGTTGACCTGCGACCTCAGAGCTGTAGTGGTAGACAGAGAGCTCGTTTCCGCGAGCTAGAATATCCGAGGTCTGTGAACTGTGAGCTTGGTTACGCGAACTAAACATGCAAAGAGTCGAGAACCTAAATTCGTGAGCTATTTGCTTGATAAGCTTAGTCATTTGGCGAGCTGAGCCTTTAGCGATCTTGGCTTTTAACAAGCTGGGCCTTGGTCTATTGGGCCAATTTATTGCATCAGTCTCGAGCTTTTACCGAACTGCCTAAAAGAAGGGTAAGAAATATAAAATCAACTCGATTTCTAGTCTTTAATATTAAACTTGCCCTTCGCATCGCCCTGGGACAGGAGATCTTTAAAGCTCGTCTTGCGAGCTACGAGATAATAAATACTATTTCACGTTGTCGCCTTTAAGCTGTCAACGCTCTTGAAACTATAAAGGTGACAGCAGAATTTTAGGCTCAGAGGTGGAAGGTCATTCCTTATGAAGACTAGAGCCAGAGATGTCAGTTGAGAGTATGAGTTGGGTGTTAATTGGAACGGGCTAAGTTATAGCCTATTCAGGATGTTAATGAGATAGGTAGTGACTGAAAATCGGAGCTCGTGCCTGAGATGATGGGTGCTAATAGTAATAAACCCCCGAGGTGGATGGGCCACATGGTTGTTCTTAGAAGGCAGCATGATATGATAGTCTTTGGGAAGATGGTACTCAAAAGTGATTCCCCCCCAGCTCATCATACTTCAGTTTCGAGGAGTAATAAGTAAACACCTTGTGAGATCGCCTCTCTTCAGCGGTCAGATGGGCCATGATAAGGTTAGCTCGAGCTCTAAACTCCCCAGCGACTTCATCGCTCGGATAAATCACCTAAGTAGTGTGAACTTCCCTTGTGCCAAGCCTTTTCGAGTAGGAAGAATCATTGTCTCCTACTCCGTGTGACAGGAGATTGCGCCCTGAAGGTATCTACGCATAAAAAATGGAGTAATTAGGTCTCTGCATATAGATCATCTCTATCTGTATCAAAATTTCCTATTTTTGAGGAATATCTTAAGTCTATAGGTCACAAACGCCGCACAGATAGCTAAAAGCATAAGGGGGCTCGACCTACAATCTAACGACCTACGAGCTAATGATTTACGAAGGTCTTATCCTGTAGTTCACATACAAAACAACAAACAGTTCATAGAGATACATCTAACAAGATCAAATCAAGAAGAAATGAAGAGACACAATCACAAACAAACATTCAACAGCAAGAACACGAAATGAACAAACCAGCACCGAACTCAAACAAAACACAGCACATGCAAGCTAAAAATGAAAATTAGAAGTCGAGAAGAAGTTTTGAAGACTTACTTTGAGCGAAACAGAAAAGGAAATGCTGATCTTTGACGGATCTGGGTCTCTCTGAGGTGCTGATGCAAGAGTTTGAAGCAAGAAGAAAATGAAGAACAAAGTATCTGGAGTTGGAAAATGACAGGGTGAAGGTGAAAATGACTAAGCCTCCACTTTATATATGGACGAGAGACTGAAATCCCAGCCGTTGGATTTGGTGGCTCGCCAATTGCCATAGATCTAAAGGTGCCACGTGATTAAGGGATTTTATCATCATGCGCCTTTAGTTGAGATGCGTGCGCATTAAATGCACTCAGAACAAGACATGTACTATACAACAGCCTGAAAAGTTGCCACGAGTGCAGAGATAAGACAGAATTTGAAAAGGCAGCTGAACATACTCCACGTATCAGCTTTTACCAGTGAGTTATTAGCTCTTAGTTCGCAGATCGCACTGAAAGCTAGAGGGCTGATGTTATGGATATTTTTAGGATTACCAAAATAAGCTGGTAAAAGTCCGATACTGATCCAGTAAATTGGCTCAATAGAATAAGGCCCAGCCCGTTAAAGGCCTAGATGGCTAAAGGCCCAGCCCATTAAAGGCTTAAATGGCTAAAAGCCCAGCTTGACAAACGACTAAGCCCATCAAGCAAACAACTCGCGAACTTAGGTTCTCAGCTCTCTGTATATTCAGCCCGCGTAACCAAGCTTACAGTCCACAGATCTCAGATATTCTAACTCGTGAAAACGAGCTCTTTATCTGCCACTGTAGCTCTCAAGTCATAGGTTAACTATAATCATTACTGTCAGACGAAATTCAACTTATGGTATGACGTGCACGTTAATTTTTCTAGAGGCAGTACCAAAATGTAAGAAAAATCTCAACTACCAAGTATAGAGAGGATGTCCAAATCATGTTTTGGCAGAAGATAATCATGTTTTGGTAGAAAATAACCATACTTTGATAGAAGTTGACTATGCCTTTGACATATATCAATCTTGAAAATGTAATTAATCATGATTTTATTGTAACATTACTGTAGCTCTTGCTCTATAACTTGAGGCTGAAAATTCATTGTAAACAACATACAATTAATAACATATGTTGTCTCTCTGCTAAAATAACAATAAAATAGCCGTGGACATAGGTAATTCCTTGGACCGAACCACGTAAAAACCTGCTCACAATAGTATTTCTTCCTATTCCTTCTCCTTTCTTCTTTACTATTTAGCTTCATTTGCAGGTATTGGGTTCATAAACTTGGATCGATCATATCCCAACGTCAACATATATTAAACAAATAATATAATGCAAATTCATTTAACTCATTAACTTTTTTTTTTTTTTTTAAAAAAATAATAATAAAGATTTATGTATAAAATAATATCTATTTTATTATTCTGCTCTCTCAAACCCTAATTTTTTATTTATATCATAAAACTTGAACTAATTTTTAATTAAATTAAGATTTTATGAATGGTTGGAGATGATTAAAGTTAGGGTTCGATAATAAATCCTTTTTAAATAAATGAAAAATTAGTGCTTGAGAGAGAGAAAAAAAAGCTTATGACTTTAATAAGATTTGCATGAATAATTACCAGCTAATTTTATAGAACCCCAAGTAACATTATTTTGATGATGAATTGTGAATATTAATTAGATTTGTAGTTTTTAGATGATTTGAAATATACTCTTTTGTTTGTTTGCTGATATGATAAAGAAATTGAAAAAATGAGTGACATTTTTATTTGATTTGTGAGAAAATCAGATAAAAGAATGAAAAATACTGATGTAGTGACTGAATATTTGATAATATTTTTATGATTAAATTAGAATTATATAAATGATTGAAGATTTTTCAAATTTTAATGGAGAAAAGTTAGTGTTTGAAAAAGTAATAAAGAGAAAAATTAGGGATTGAAATAATATAAAAGGTTTACGATATATATAAATGATTTTTTAATTAATAATTGATGAGTGTATTTATAAAATATTTATCCTTTTAATAATTTTACTTAATGGTAATATTGTATATTTAAAACAAAATTAATTTGAGATGTATATATAATTTTTGAGGGGTGAAAATATCCCCACTCTTGTGCCAAGTCAAAATCCGAGTTAATTGAATATTCAAATTTAAACCAAATTAAAGATCCAAGCCCAAGCCCAAAACATGGATCAAGGAGTAAATAATATACAGAAAACAAATAAATAAAGAGAAAATGGATAAAATGACCCATTTGGAGATGTGGATCTCAAAAGTAACCTTTGTATATTTTATTGTAAATAAAAGACATTGAATGGACGAAAATACCTTTAGTGAAAATGGGCGCCATTAGCTTCTGTTAACCCGCCAATTGATCAAATGTGATTATAAGTTATAAGCCATCCCTTTGCTGATCAGAAGTTGCTGTAACCCTCCTGCTGATTGTAGCTTTCCATTTTGTGCCATCCCACACTTGACTCGGTCTTCATTCTTTGCACATCTTAGTCTGTTCTGACTTCTGACGTCGAAACTATCTTCTCTCTTCCCACGATCGAAAACAGAAAGAGTGAGTGAGGTTTTGGACAACATTGTAATGCGCCATAGCTAATCGACATCTTCTCTGAGGTATAGATTGTTTCTCTGCTGGTGGTAAGTTTAGTTGACCGGTTGTGCATGCTTTGGATGACCGAATGTGATAATCTGACGTGAGGTTAGGCTATTGCAAGCGGGTTTCATATGTTTGGTGTATTTTGTGTGTAGTGTTATGGGTATTAATAGAATGAGCCGTTATCTTAAACATTATGCTGGTAGTCTATATGAACCTTGAGGTGAGCACGATTCAACAATAACAATCAAAAACTTTCAAGAAACTAAAAGGAGTTCTACCGTGAGGTGAGCAGGAAATCTGAATATAATGAACTTGTATTGGTATTGTTATTATTGAATGTGTAGTTGGAGTTTTGTAAATGATTCCACTGGTGGTGTTTGATAATGGAAAACGTAAACAGTGAGCCAAATGTAAATATATGGGTTGGGATTCCCAACTTTCATGTTGGGATTATCAACCTCTATGGTGGGAGACATCAACTACAAGTCGAGAATCTCAACCTTAATGTTGGGAATCCAAACATGAAGGTTGGGAATCCAAACTTGCAATAAAAGCTACCTTGATATTCGGGTTGGGAATTTTTATGTTAAGGTTGGGATTACCATCATTGAGGTTGGGAATACCAATATCGAGGTTGGAAATATCTAGTAACAAGTTGGGAATCAAAATTGTAGTTGAGAATGCAACATATGAGTTCAATACAGGTTGAGAATTCTCAACCTTTAAGTTGAGAATTAAGTTAGGAATCCTAACGTTTTGGTTGAGAATACAAACTTGGAGGTTGGGATTGTATGCAATTTCTTTGAAAATATTTGTTGGTTAGGAATCCTAACATTTAAGTTGAGATTTCAAACCATCATGTTAGGATTCCCAACCTTGATTGAACTTCCCAACAAGTTAGAATGTATTGGGTATTCTAAAACTAAACGTGCTTAATGTGATGTAATTTTTTGGTTTCTTGTTACATTTTCATATACTTTCTTGTTGAGTGATGGTGTTTATTTAATGTGTAGTATCTTCGGTTTGGCGGATTGATAGATAGGGATTTATAGCATTCGATGTGAAACAATTAAAAATAGTCATGAAATGTGTACAAATGCTTCTTTTCGTTGACGTACATGCAATTGATCAGGATTAAAAATGAAATAATATAGCCTGCACTTATTAAGGAGATTGTCATAGTAGTAGTGGTTGTTTGTCACAAATCATGCAATGTTTGGATTTATAATGATCACACTTTTGCCTTAATTTTACAGGTTGAAGGACATGGATAAAGTTCGGATTGTAGTTCAATACAATGGTTAGTGGATGAATAAGAGAGAGAACCTTAAGTACGAAGGTGGGAAGACGAAAGGAATTATGTTGTCGAAGACTTCAACGTATGAAGAATTACACGATGTTGTATGTCGTGCAGTTGAGATAAACCTAGGCGAAGTTACAATTACGATGAAGTTTAAATATAAAATGTGTGATGTCGCCCCACCAATTGAAGTGTTGGATGATAGTGATGTTGAGTTCTTTATAGGTGAAATCAGTGTTGTAATGATGAGGAATCCATTATGCATTACAATGAAACATAAGAGTGACTCGACAGCAGTTGTGTCAGTGGGTGAGGAAGAATGTGCCAAAAATGTTAGAGTAAAAGATGCTGTAGAGATATGTTTGGCCAGTAAAGTTTCGGATACTGCAGAACGGACAATTAGATATGAAGATATGATCGGGGTTGATAATAATGCAGGCCACATATTTGATCATTCTGGTACTGAAGCTGCTCCCATCTGTACATCTCCATTGGCACTTACAGAAGCATCACTAGTTCATCGGGTTGGCAGTTCAAATGATAAGAAGCTGAAATCAGAACAAGTTGAATGGGATTGTCATGTTAGAACGACATCTTCAAAGCTTTTGGCAATAGATGGTGGCTGTATTAACAGTATTTGCAATAGTGTTAAAGAAGTTTGGCCTAGTGATATTTTCTGTAATAAGGAAAAGCTACAACTGAATATAAGAATGTTAGCAGTTGGTTCACAGTTCAATACAAGAGTCAAAAAGTCGACGAAAGAGTTATTGGTCATGGCTTGTATGGAAAAAGGTTGTAAATGGTGGCTACGTGCAACCAAACTAGTGGGGTTAACAGCTTTTCGTGTGCGAAAGTACATTCCATATCACACATGTTCTCTTGATGCGCTCGTTTGTCACCATCCATAAGCAACAAGTAAATTGATTGGGCATTGTATCAAATGGAAATATGAGGGTGCTTCTCAGTGTTACCGTCAAAACGACATTGTTAAGGACATGAAAAAACGGTATGGGCTGACTTGTAATTGTAATAAAGCATGGAGGGCTAGAGAGGTTGCAATGATGTTGGTAAGGGGATCACCGGAACAATCTTATAGTATGCTTCCATTGTATTATGCGATGTTGGAAATGAAAAATTCAGGGACTATAACTCATATTGAATGTGATGCTTCTAATTGATTCAAATACTTTTTCATGGCATTAGGAGGTTCTATTGCTGGATTTAGATCTTCCATTCGTCCCGTTATAGCTGTCGATGAAACTTTCCTGACATCCAAGTATAAAAGTACCTAATTTATCGCGACTTGCATGGATGGAAATAACCAAGTGTACCCATTAGCTTTTGGTGTTGGAGATTCAGAAAATGATAGTGCATAGATTTGGTTTATAACAAAGTTGTATGGGTATATTGGAGAAGTTCCTGATCTTGTGTTCATTTCAGACCGAAACACAAGTATAGCAACGGCTATTGAACATTCATTTCCAGAGGCATTGCATGAAATATGTATGTATCATTTGGGGCAAAACATGAAGACCAATTGTAAAGATGGCAATGTGCAGTCGTTGTTCTACAAGGCTGCTAAAGCATACCGGGTTTTCGTGTTCAATGCGCTTCTGTCCCAAATCCCAGGACTCAATTGTAAAGCAGCTGAGTATTTGACGCTTGCCGAACTAACCAGATGGGCTAGATGTGAGTTTCCTAGCAGAAGATATTCGATAATGACTACAAACATTGCAAAGTGTTTGAATACCATTTTGAAATAGGCATGACAACTGCCGATCACGAAGTTAATAAAGCATATCTGTGATGTACTTCAAAGATGGTTTTGGGAAAGGCGTGAGAAAGCTACAAAAATGCCAACACCAATGACCAGATGGGTTGAAGCCAAGCTGCGACAGAGAATGAAGAAAGCCTGTACGTATCATGTGCGCTTCATTGATGTATATAAGTACGTTGTGATCGATGGATTTTTGAACCCGATTGTGAACCTATAGAATAAAACGTGTGACTGCAAGAAATTTCAGGGTGATCAACTGCCATGTGCACAGTACTAGCAGCTTCTAGTCATCTCCGTATATCTTGTTACAACTACTGTGCTGCGTACTATAGGACGAAAACATTAGCAGAAGCTTATGCAACTTTTATTTATCCGGTTGGGCCTGAAGATGACTGGATTTGGCCTGACAGAATTGAAGTTCCTGTTGTCCTACCATCTGAAGGTCATAAACCTCTTGGATGACCTACTACAACAAGAAAACTTTCGAAAGGTGAACATAAGAAGCAATCAAATTACAGTAGATGTGGTGGCGTCGAACACAACAGAAACAAGTGTAGGGTACCAATTCCAGTTTGATAAGCTACAGCATGGAAACACATTGTCGAATTTACAGTGTAAGACAGCAACTCCATTATGGTAATATCAACTGTGCTGCAATTGTTTTTTATTGTTTGTTTTGTCCATTATGTAATTGGTTAGTTTTTTGGTTGTAACATGAAATGCATTTTGGATATCATGAGGTCAGCCTGATGATGGTATGTTGGAGTTTGTACAGCAGCTGAATCTTCTAGGTTACAAGTCACACAGCCTGAATCTTTCCCTTTGCTATTAAAGTGAGGTTAAGGAAATTCAGCATGAAGCATTTTCAAGACAACATACTCTAGCAGTTTTTGAAAGATTTCAATATGTACATTACACCAATGATGCTGCCAGCAACAAAGCTGCAGAATTACGTAGCTTCAATTTCCTATATTTACTTCAGTCTGATGTTAGAAGTGGGTTTTGGCTGGTGTTATTCTATTCAAATATGCTCATTTTGTATTGGAGAAGTTGCGAAGGGAGGAGACGATAAGTACAAGTAGAAATACAATGTTGTTGGGATCGATATGAGCATGCAAAGCAAACTTTTGTGAAAAAAAAAAACAAATATATCATTTAGATGGTTCAGTGTAGCCTCCTTCATACAGTATAGTACTGTTGGAGCAAGCTCTGTAATGTATAAAGATCTTTTATAGAGCAGTGTTTGAATAAATTTTGAGTTGTTTATTGTTTTGCAACATGGTTGAATTGGATTTACATACATGTAGCACATGTAGATAAAACATTGTATTTTGTCTAACTATGAACTATTTGTTTGTTATATATCCTATAATAGGTATACATTTTGATATCCATTGGTTGACATTAAGTGGGTGGAGCGCTTGGCCTTGTAAACAGTTTTGACGAAGGATCAGTCACTTGTGTACACCTCTCTAGTATATGCCCTGTTAACTCAAACACACCTCTCTACTCTGGCTCGTCATGTGTTCCCTGATGCTCAGATTTAATGTCAGAGCTTGGGTTGGAGTCTCTGATGACTTTGATCTGCTCAGGATTTCCAAGGTAATTCTCGATTCCATTGCTCTATCAAACTATGTTTTCAATGATTTAAATCAACTACAGATTCAACTCAAAAGGGCTGTGTTCGGTAAGAGATTGTTGTTGGTTTTAGATGATGTTTGGAAAAAGGATTATATGTCGTGGGAGACACTCATGTCTCTCTGTTTGGGTGTGGCTAAGGGAAGTAAGGTCATGGTCACAACCCGGTTATTGGATGTTTCATTAGCATTCAAGCCAGTGTCTCGATCTTATCAGTTGGACTTTTTATTTGATGATGATTGTTGGTCATTGTTTCTGAATCATGCTTTTCAAACTAATGATTTTAATGTGGAATTCTTTCGAAAGAGGGTCATTGAAAAATGTGTAATGGCTTGCCTCTTGCGGCCAACACCCTTAGCAGTCTTCTACATTACAAGCCATCTGTGCAGTACCATGACATAATGTATGCTTTCTTAGGTAGTTTAAATATCACATAAAAAACAGTTCAAGTATAAATTGCGGGATGTAATAAAGCAAATGATAACGTACAATAACAATGAGGTCGATAAGGAAAGGCACCTGCACAAACCATGAAAGTAAAAACTGATTATTGATCCTATTGCCTATATGGATGGATGCAAAAGCCATTACAATTAATTGAATGAAGGACCAGGAGATTATAAAAGGTAAACTGAAAATTCCACAATTTACGCACAAAACTCCAACAGTAATCTTAAGTTTCCATCATTATATGGAAAGTTTAACTAAAAAATTAATTCACATGTTGTAAAATGTTCATCCTTAAGTAATAGGTTCAACCTGATATAATGTAAGGACAAACACAACATATATTTTAAAATATTCCCTAACACAGCCTTTTAGAATTGGCATATCTAAGAGCCTGCATACTAAACATATATGTACAAAGTAGACAAAACGTATCATCTTCCTCATCAATACATATCTTGCTGCTGATAATTTTTCGTCAGCTTTTTGGTAACATCTTCTCTCTGTCAACACTGTACCAGCATGCCATGAAATTATCGTACCAAAGAAGGAACAATGATTGAAATTGTTGTTGCATTTAACTTCCGAAACTAAGGGTTGCAACAACAGCTTTGCCACTAGCAGTCCTCTGAAGGATTTTTTTGCATCTATGTACTCCAACTAATCAATGTACATATATTGACCAGCTGCTAAAAGAGGTACGATCTGGATAATATACAAGTTATTGACATTGGGAACATAGCTTAACCGAGAAAGAATATATTGCAAAGCCTATGTGAAATCAGATTCACAGAATCTGCCTGACTAAGGAAGTCTTAGAAGCATTAACCTAGTCAAAGCATAAAGAAGGAGCACAATGACATAATGTAAATTGGTTCTGTAGCAATATATTGTCAAAGTTACCCAACAAACAAATGTACAGTGGACTAATAATCATTCAAATATTATTACCCTCATATAACTGATGAGACCATTTCTAGAGGTCGAGAGCTATCTACTGTCGGAAATCTTGTATGTGTGAATGGTCAAATGAGTTCACCGGCAAACCGTTCGCCATGTGTTCGGCCATCTTAATAACAAAAATCCCACAATCACCACTACTACATAAAATTGACAACATTCATACTAGTTAGATCATGGTGTACATATAGTGTCACAATAATGGACAATGCTACATGTGGTTAAGCTCTTACAGTGGTATTTGTTATGGTGTGTCGTCGCATCGTGCCAGGGTCCATCCGTCCTTTTTATACCAGTCTATAGCCATGCACGTATCTGCCTCATAGTGATCTGTCTTATGAAGGAGCAGTGGCAATAATGTTTGTATGGGAAGCAAAAACTGATCCGAATTGCATATGAAAGTACCCAGAGAGTCAAAAAGTGTAATGGTTCGGTGAATGAAGTGTACTTTGACGAGAACCCAATGTGCAACCCTGTAATTGAGTGGCATATATAGCTACCGACACAAGCAGAACACAACCAACATTCAGTTTCGTAGTTTGGGTATGTAACATATCAGTTTTAATGACAACTGCATTGTAAGAAATTCAGTATGCTACCATCGTAAGTCCCGTCCATGGACGATAGGCTATCTCCCATAATGCATTTCTGCTACCAGACACCTCTTCCCTTGCATATCTTATGCAGATGTCGTCGTCCTCCCATAAAGACTTTTTTTTTACTATAAGCATCTCATTTACTTAACAAATGTTGCTACACAAAAAAAAAAAAAAAAAAAATTAATTAGTAAAGGGTAAATGTTTCTTGTTTGGCAAAAAAGGTTACTGTCACTTAAACAATATATTTACCCAAAACAAAATATCCATCGTTGTGAATGCTTCCATCCTAGTAGTAGGGCACCTCATCGACTTCCACTGAATAAAGGAGAAAGTAGCATCCAGATGCTGCAACCACGGCAAATGAGAACGTTTAAACTACTTGATATATGTATGACATACCTACAATCGATATTGAAAATATAGACCGAATCAGTCAACCAGACATCGGCTATGGACAAGTTCCTAAACCACCGTCGATTACAATCCCCGATTGGCAAGCGAAGTGAAGGTCAGCAGTGACATACAAGTTATTGACAACTTGTTATATATGAACCAGATAGCAGTATAACTGACAGTAAGAATGTAGTAAGAAATATAGAAACATACAACTCGTTCGGTACTTGTTCGTCCCGCTATGCTTTAAATGCTAACAGTTCAATATCGGACAGTTTAGGAAATTTCACGAATTTGGTGCGCTTTCTTGGAACAACTTCGATTTCCTAAAAGGGAGACGAAATTTGTGGACCTTTTTTTCGCATTTGCTTACAAAATTTGGATTGTGGTATAATCTTCAGATTGACCTCCGAACCGACCGAATGTGACCCTAGTAGTGCTTGCCGTGATAGGATAGGCCACCTTGAATGTGTTTGGTTTGTTGTATGATCTTCACACTTGCATTCGAAGCAATACAAGACGAGGCTAGCCATGCTTGAGGTGGCAGCAATGGGCTGAATGTGATTTTCTGACCAAAACTGTGCACTTCCTCATGCGTAGTGTCTACACTCCTATTGGCTTCAACTGCCACTTCTTCTTCCACCCCAGTACTGAGTCCGTTGGTTTCACTAATTACATCTTCGTTGTACTGTAAAGCAAAATTGCAATCATAAAAGTACATGTTAATCTACAATACTAAGCCACCATACGCAGAGGAAATTTGGAAGTGTACCTTTGATGTTGGTGGGTTTTGTTCTGTAGGAACAACTTTGTTTCTAAATAAAAGGTCGATAATCTTCTCAACCTTATTATTTGTTTCTTGTACCATCAATATTGTCTCTTGTAGGTTCTTATTTATGTGTTGTAGTGATTGTCTCGTTTCTTGCTGAAACTGCTCCATCTGTTGCTAGATGGCTTGTAGTTGATCGATATGAGCATTACTGCTATCCTTGGCACCCTATACACAAATCAGTACAAGTAACGGTGATGTGGTATACTCAAACTACATGGCACAAACCAAAAAGCACAATTACAACCATTGTACCTGAGCATACGGTCGCTTCCACAAGGTTGGGCCTTCATAAATGCACCCACAGTGGACTTGATAGCGTTATCATTCTTACCATTGTCGTCACTATCAGAGTCGACGCTTTCAGCACCCTCCTCCTTGTTAACGCAATGTTAGCAGTAATCCTCCTTTTCTTCTACAGCCGTCGCCTCCAACGTAAGGTGCGCTTAAAACTACCATGAAATGAAAAAACAAATGAATGAAAACAATAATGATCAATGTAAGGTCTGTATTTAAATCAGTGATATCTTTATGTACATCAAACCGATGCAACAACATAACAATTTTAGCTGATTTTGGGATTGCAATAGAACTTCAACTAAAGATTCGGGGTGGCAACTTGTTGGATTTAAGTCCAATTTGTTGGCCAATGGTGGGAATTGCTTCACAAGCCCATATCTATAAGTGCATAAAAAAACATCAAACCTCATTGTCAAATGAACCAACCGTTATGAAGCAAAATAAACAAAAAACTTACATAAGATAGGTACCTGAAATGCATATGGGAAACCAAACAAAATAGAATGCAACGTCTGCCTTGTGCTGCTGTCCTTTACTGCGTTTTCCTACTTTGGTAGTCATTTTCTTAAAATCCTTTTTCATGGCACTCAATGTCATCTCATAGCAGCAACGACCCCATTGGTATTTGTTGAATGCAGTCATATCGTCCAATAGTCGAATATGCTCCAATTGAATCTGGTTATTTAGATCCTTCCCAAGTAACACCATCTCTAAGAAGTACAGCAAGGCAAGTTTGACGATGTCCTCTTCATTGTTTGAAGATGCACCCTTAAAAGTGGTGTCCAAACTTTTGTTCGAAACTTTGCTCATACCCTTAAACATTCTACTGCTAAACGCCTCAGCGGATGTAGATTCATCAACTGACTTGTCTTTTGGGTATGACCCATAATGAAGCCTTGTGATGATGCCAAATTCTTGCATGGAAAACCGAATGACACTGTTATTGGGCAGTGCAAACCACAACTCATCCGAATAATCACATTCCACTTGTCGGAGAAGCAAGTTATGTACTAATTGACCTGCAAACTTAAGCTCATTCATGTGAAATAATTTACCGAAGCAAGACCTACTGAACATGTCCCATTACACATCAGTTAACTTGTTAGTTATAACTTTTATAGGTCCCAACTTTGAGAAGCAAGTAACTTTCGAATTGAAATGCTCCACGTCTGTTATCTTGTACGTTATAACTGAATCCATCTTGATGCCAACCTGCAATCATAAAACAAGCCATTGTAATTTGACAACCACATAACATGATTCAACTCTAACATAATATATATAATACCTGTACAATTTCAGTGTATACTATAAAACTAATAAAAGTCATGCAATTTCTTTACAACATTAATGATTTCGCACCTCAAAACAACACTAAATAATCTCAAAATACAACTAAGCAATGTATAAATACATGAATCAATTCTGATAGTCATATCATAACCAACACCCAAAAAAAAACTAAACACCAACCAAAAAACCTCTACCTTCAGATTATCAACATTAAAGATCGGATTGTCAACATACAGAACGGTAAGAGAATCCCAACCAAAACGTTGGGGATTAGGTAGAGATTCACCACCTCCAAGTTGGGACTCCCAACCTCAAGGTTCGCATTCCCAACCTCAAAGTTGTGATCCCATCCTCCACGTTGGGATTGTCCCAATGTCCAAACCCAAACTGAAGTTCCAAATCCCTGCTTACATGTTGGGAGTCCTAATCTACAGGTTATGAATCCCAACCTGTAGATTGGGATTATCGAACTCAAGTTGGGAATTCCTCATTTACAACCTGCAATCCTAACTTTCAGGTCGAGAATCCCAACCTACGAGTTGGGATTCCAAACCTCCTACTTGGTTTCAACCTGCGCTTCGGAAAGTAATTCCAACTTCAAGGTTAGAAATCCCAACTTGAAGTTAGATTCCCAATCTGATGATTGAGAATTCCCAACATAATTCCCAACCACTAGATACGAAATCCTAACAACAAAATTGGGAATTCCAACCCCCAGGTAGAGACTCCCACCGTAGAGGTTGGGAATCCGCATGTAATGGGCACAAATCCACACCTCAAAGTTGGGAACTATACCACACTGAAAACCATCACAACCCCAAATTAATTATCCAACAAAAACCAAACCCATAGTTTGAAATTCATTCAATGCTTTACAATACTCATAAACGACACCATGAGTGGAATCGTTTACATGATTCAAAACTAGAGTGTCAATTAACAATATCACACTGTTTAGGCTACAACTAACATACAACCAATAAAACATCAAGTAATAAAAGTGAAAACACCCCACAAGCAATGTGTTCTTACTGTGGAGTTTTTTCTTCGTTGCTTCTTATTCCTTCAATGTTTTGCCTCTTCTTCCGTCAATTTCTTCCTTCTTCCTCTGTATTTTTCTTCTTCTAGGGTTTTCTCACCGAAACAGTTTCGGTTTCTTAATGCAGAGATGTACGGTCTGTGGGTGGGTGGAGGAGACCTGAGAGTCGTCATTCAGACCACAATGGACGGTGAGCGGGACAGCTTTTGTTCCAAATCGGATGATGGTGGGTGAAGGAGTTGTCAGGTCACTAGCTTAGGGTTCATAACATGAGAGACTTACATGCCGAGACAGGTTACGATGGTGGCTGGGTCGGGTTTCCCTACTTCCATGTTCGCATTCGGACGGTGGTGGGTGGAGGTGGGACGGTCGTGGATGGAGATCTGAGGTTGAGGAGGACTGAGGGTTAAAGAAATTTGTTGGACATTGAGAGAGTGACCGACAGTGGGTGGAGGTGAGGTGCGACGGTGATAGGTCGACGTTCGACAGTGTCGACTTCGAATGGTGGGTTGGGAATCGGAGCGACAGATTGAGAAAAAATGTTGGAAATAGAGAGAGTGTGACAAGTTTGGTAGACAAAAAATAGGACCACTTGTAATTGGATTGACTAATCAGGGGTATTCTTGTCCAAAAATAAGTCAATCTGCACAGCTTTACAGCTTCAGGGTTAGTTCTTAATCGAGTCATCCTAAAAGGGTTTTCAACAAAACCCATAAATAAAAGCCAAAAAGTGTTCAGAGGCAGTAGCCCAACAATTTTGGAAGCAAACAAAAACGGTAACAGTTTGGAGAAGAAAGCACAGAGTAGTGGTAGTCGAGAGGACTGATTTTGCGACAAAACTGCAGCCAGAATTAGGATAATATGTCGAGTTTCAATTTATCTATCGACGTCTGGTTTCGATTTATATTTTATTTTTATTGTCATCATGATTGCTTAATATTTGTTTTTGAGGTGTATGATGAAATCTTATTAACTTTACAATGATTTTGTTATTAAATTATTATTTTCAATTTGAATTTTAATACTTAAATAATTTTTAATTTTATTAATAGATAAAATAAAATTGTTTCATCTTTAATATCAGATATTTAGATTGTTATACATTTTATTAATTTGACTTTGAATTGAAAAAGTTTATATAAAGGTTTTTGATTATATATTTTTTAAAAATTGGACACATGTAATGCTTAGATCTTATAAATTTTAAGTTTTGAAGTAAAAATTTATAAAAATAAAATTTTTTGAAGCTTAACTGATAGATCATGAAAAAACAATAGATTGATTCTTAGGGTATTTCTTTAATTTTTGAAAATAATATTTTAAATATTACAAATATTACAAATTGCTTGAGTTTCACTAATTAATTGTGTCCCGTTAATTTTGAATTGTATTTGTTTATAAGATTTAGTTAATTTTCAATTTTCAAATTTCGTTAATTATATTAAAATTTAATTTAATTTGGAATTAGATTAATATTTTATCAAACTCTGTGGGATCCACATTGTACTTATATAATTTATTCTACAGTAGACCGATACATTTACTAGTACTAAAATTCGCTTAACATGAACCTCAACTATCACATGAACCGCTCATGTTACCTGCATTAAATTATTTGTTAATGACTATTAAAAACTAGGGTTATGCATGGTATATCATGTATAAGAGTATTTTAGGTCGATGATTAAAAATTTTTAAGAATAAAAAGCCACGTAACAATATTTCCACTAGGGGTTTCAAAGTGTTTTATCTTTTTTTCCTAATAGTATTTTCAGAACATGTCCAACTCAAAATTTATTCCTATAATTATGAAAAATATATGTTTTTTATCATAAATACAAACTAAAATTGTACAAATCATTTAAATTATAAGTGAACTTGCTTTACTTTCTAAAATTTCATTTGATACTATAGTTTCATTAGTATTCAGTTTCATATTTGAAATATGAAATGATAATTAAATAGTTGATTGTATTAATAATACTATTGAAAACTATATAATAAAATATCAAAAGTGAAACTAATTTGATTAAATTAAGTATATATTATTTGATTAGATATAAACTGAAAATAAAAAATATAATTAGATATCTCAAAAATATATATTATTTGATTAAAATTATATGTAAAATTAACATTGAAAAACTAAAAAATCTCCCTCTATTTTCTCTTTGTAACCAGTTAATCCAAATTACATTTTAGATTGTCTTGGATTGTTGTGATTGGTTTCTAGATTGTTGGCTGCCGAAGTTTGGGTTTTCCGGATGGATTTGAGTGCACTGAATTGTAATTATGATAAAAAGTTAGTTTTAATTTTGAAAAGACGTTCATCGATTTTTTTCTTTGTTTAATGCTACAAATACTGCTAGGTGTTGTGGGTATTAATTTAATAAAAAATAAAGATTCAAAGAATATTACATTTATTGTTCGTGTGTCAAGTACAAAATTACTAAATGTATGTTGGACTATCATTATACTATATTTGACAAATTCCTGATGTGATTTGATCGTAAATACTCATTTAATCTCCTGATTCAAGTAGTTATATCGCGAATGATACTTAATATATATATATATATATATATTTAAGAATTAATAAAAATAATAGTAAAGGAATACATTAGTGGTGCTTCCATCCTGATATTAGTATGAGACATAATTAATAACACATAATAAGATAATAATGATTTGCACCTTACATCTATATCACTGGTTGTGAGTTTGAGTTGTGTCCAATTTTTCAAACTCCAATTTAATTTTAATACTTTTTCTAAGGAAAAAAAAAAACAAAAAGAAAAAGATAACTAATGTAAGAACAAAAATAAAAGCATTTTAACCAAGGGTACTAATATGTAGGAAAATTTTGTTCATCAATCCTCATAGGGAACAATGGTTATATATATTATTGGAAAATTAACATTTTTTAATTCATCAAGGTTTTGTTTCCTTTATGTGCTGACATAGATGCTCATCTAATAACGACATGTCAATTTTATTGGTAAGATCTCTATATTAAAATTTAAAAGGATGTTTCTATATAATAGATATAATCATATGCAATCTGCTAGGATAAATTTATTTTAGAATGATTTTTAAGTGAATATTTCACTCATGCTTTAATTATAATTAGTAAACTAAGAAATAGATTAAGGTAGCTCAATTATATTGTCACTTCTGTGCATGTACATTAAAACCTTCTATTTTCTGTCCCCAAGAGAAACAGAGTGCAGATCATGTGAAAACTCACTAGAAACAAGATAAAATGTAAACATGCAATCCTGATTATTGAATTGATAAAATCAAAAAATCTTAATGGCTAGAGGTAAAAGAAACAGAATCTATTTCCAGATAGAACAACTAATACACAACAATCCGTAGTTGTTACACTTGCACACACGGTGCTGTTATCACCACAACACTCTGTTTCTTTTGACACTTCTATGTTTGCTGAGCAAATGAAAAATCACTAAACTTGAACCATGATCATCTGTAGCTAATCATATGATTGAAAACATTTGCTTTCACAACAGCTAACCATCTATCACAACTACCAGGTCTTGTTCCAAACTGGGTTGATTAATCTGCAAGGTGTTTCCCTCAATATCAGCAAATTCATCTGCTAGTGGACGAGGTGCTGCTTCAGGATCATCTCGATGTTGAGTGCAAGAGATGACAAGACTAGGAATGGACTGCAGGGTTTGACAAAACCATATAAAAATGCGCTTTTGCGTATTCCATAGCGTGCTATGCCAAGGAGATGTGATTATGATGACGAGAAATGCAATCCAAAAGAGTGGTGGTGGGAAAAAAATTGAAGCAAGTAAAGAAAAGATCAAGGGGCCTGAGAAATATCCGGCTCTCACAGTGACTGGATGGGCAGTGAGAGGGAGTTTGATAAGTGTTAAGAGGAACACAACAAATAAGAGAAGCGCAATAACTAAGA
Source organism: Dimocarpus longan (assembly GCA_022984855.1). Classification (NCBI taxonomy): domain Eukaryota; kingdom Viridiplantae; phylum Streptophyta; class Magnoliopsida; order Sapindales; family Sapindaceae; genus Dimocarpus; species Dimocarpus longan. Next base: position 12,093,007 of record CM041024.1, read on the forward strand.
AAGCCATTTTGAAAAGGGAATATTGATCAAAGTTGGTAGCATTATTAATTAAGAAAAATAGGTTGCCATTTTCGGGGGCTAGCAACAGAAGGATGAGGTTTACTAGTGGTGGGAAGACATACCTTAAATCTACAAAGCACTGCATCTTCTCTTCAGATATAGCGGAGTTTGTTTAATTCTTGCTCAATTGAGCTGTGCAGGGAGGAGAATTGATTAAATAGATGGAGGGGCGAAGAAAGACGTCAAAGAGAAATTGTGGGACCCACTACTCGGAAAGAAAAAAAGATGGCCAACAAAAATTTTTTCATCTATTTTGTTAATCGTTTTACAAATGTGCCATGCATAAAGTTTTTTGTTTTTTTATGGCACATGCCGAAGTTCACCGATCCCGATCGGTGGTGGCACATGCGGAAGTTCACCACCGCACAAAAATTTTATCCTACCGATGGCATATTTGACATCTACTATTTAATCAATTCTCCTCCCTGCACAACTCAATTGAGCAAGAATTAAACAAACTCCGCTATATCTGAAGTAACAGTGTGTAATATTTTATAACTACTTTCTAGATCGTAATATTTTATAGAGTAAATTACAAAAAAACTACCCCGTTGAAACGCTTTTACAGACGGAGTAATTGTTTTGATATAATTATAATTTACCCCCTTTCGTTAGTAGATTTCCGTTATATATAACTGAAAATAGTATAAAATGAATAAAAGACGAAAATACCCTTGACTGTTGGAGTTAGACTGAATTGACCGAGTAAAAAATTGAATTGACCGAAAAATTTTTAAAATTTCTATGTCTGTTAAAATTTCTGTGTAGTTGCTGACCTATTGATTTTTTTTTTTTTTTTTTTTGAATCTGAGTTTCCAGAATCTGGAAACCAGATTTTGGATTTTCAGAACTAGAAACCCAGATTTTGGGTTTCCAGTAAACCCAACTGGAAAGCCAAATTTTTGTTTGGATTTCCAGGAATGATCCCAAACATCCAAAAAATGATCTTAAACATCATCAACAATCACCCAACATCATTAACAACTCCTGGAAGCCCACAAAATGACCTCAGCCATCATCAATTTAATTTAACATAATAAATCTCACACAAAATCATCCAACCCAACATCATCACTGAAATCAACCTCACAATCACCCACAAAACTGTCAACCAAACTGGAGAAAATAATAAACAGAAATCAACCTCAAGTTCAATATCGAACCCAGATCTGGGTTCACTGGGAACCCAGATTCGGGTTTGCGAGGGACCCAGATTCTGGGTTCGTCTGGGTTCGTCGACGAACCCGGATTCTAGGTTCATCAGAATCTGGGTCGACGAACCCAGATATGGGTTCGTCGACGAACCCAGATTCTGGGTTCGTCGACGAAGCCAGATTTCTGGGTTCGTGAAGAACCCGGATTTCTGGGTTCGTGATGAACCCGGATTTCTGGGTTCGTGATGAACCCGGATTTCTGGGTTCGTCACCCAGATCGAGAAAAAGAAGAAGCAGAAGAAGATGATGACAGATTGGGTTCGAGAAGATGATGACAGATCGGGTTCGAGAAGAAGAAGAAGAAGAAGAAGAGAAGAAGGGTTCGAGAAGAAGAAGAAGCAGAAGAAGAGAAGAAGCAGAAGAGACAGAGATACGGCGAATGGCTGAGGGAAGAGAGAAAGAGAGTATTTTTAAAGTTTTTAAAATTTATTTTTTTAAATAATAAAACATTTAAAAGTTTTTAAAATTTATTTTTTTAAACAATCAAACATGAAAAGACAATTTTACCCCCAAACCAGTTAAAATTAAGTCATGGAAACTTTTGTAACCGAGTCACCTTAGACAAATAGTTGAAAATGACTACTTGAAAATGACTCAATTGAGTTGTTTAATTCTCGCTCCATGACCCAATTGAGTTGTTTAATTCTCGCTCAATTGAGTTGTCTAAGGTGACTCGGTTACAAAAGTTTTCCTACCGATGGCATATTTGTAAAACGTATAACAAATGTGAATAGATGGAAAAATTCGCAGTGAATTTCTCTTTGACGTCTTTCTTCGCCCCTCCATCTATTTAATCAATTCTCCTCCCTGCACAACTCAATTGAGCGAGAATTAAACAAACTCCGCTATATCTGAAGAGAAGATGCAGTGCTTTGTAGATTTAAGGTATGTCTTCCCACCACTAGTAAACCTCATCCTTCTGTTGCTAGCCCCCGAAAATGGCAACCTATTTTTCTTAATTAATAATGCTACCAACTTTGATCAATATTCCCTTTTCAAAATGGCTTTCTTAGTTATTGCGCTTCTCTTATTTGTTGTGTTCCTCTTAACACTTATCAAACTCCCTCTCACTGCCCATCCAGTCACTGTGAGAGCCGGATATTTCTCAGGCCCCTTGATCTTTTCTTTACTTGCTTCAATTTTTTTCCCACCACCACTCTTTTGGATTGCATTTCTCGTCATCATAATCACATCTCCTTGGCATAGCACGCTATGGAATACGCAAAAGCGCATTTTTATATGGTTTTGTCAAACCCTGCAGTCCATTCCTAGTCTTGTCATCTCTTGCACTCAACATCGAGATGATCCTGAAGCAGCACCTCGTCCACTAGCAGATGAATTTGCTGATATTGAGGGAAACACCTTGCAGATTAATCAACCCAGTTTGGAACAAGACCTGGTAGTTGTGATAGATGGTTAGCTGTTGTGAAAGCAAATGTTTTCAATCATATGATTAGCTACAGATGATCATGGTTCAAGTTTAGTGATTTTTCATTTGCTCAGCAAACATAGAAGTGTCAAAAGAAACAGAGTGTTGTGGTGATAACAGCACCGTGTGTGCAAGTGTAACAACTACGGATTGTTGTGTATTAGTTGTTCTATCTGGAAATAGATTCTGTTTCTTTTACCTCTAGCCATTAAGATTTTTTGATTTTATCAATTCAATAATCAGGATTGCATGTTTACATTTTATCTTGTTTCTAGTGAGTTTTCACATGATCTGCACTCTGTTTCTCTTGGGGACAGAAAATAGAAGGTTTTAATGTACATGCACAGAAGTGACAATATAATTGAGCTACCTTAATCTATTTCTTAGTTTACTAATTATAATTAAAGCATGAGTGAAATATTCACTTAAAAATCATTCTAAAATAAATTTATCCTAGCAGATTGCACATGATTATATCTATTATATAGAAACATCCTTTTAAATTTTAATATCTTATAACATAAAGAAGATGAAGACTTGATGAATTAAAAAATGTTAATTTTCCAATAATTTATATAACCATTGTTCCCTCTGAGGATTGATGAACAAAATTTTCCTACATATTAGTGCCCTTGGTTAAAATGGTTTTATTTTTGTTCTCACATTAGTTATCTTTTTCTTTCTTTTTTTTTTTAGAAAAAAATATTACAATTAAATTGGAGTTTGAAAAATTGGACACAACTCGAACTCACAACCAGTAGTATAGATGTAAGGTGCAAATCATTATGACAACCTCGTGTTATCTTATTATGTGTTATTAATTATGTCTCGTACTAATATCAGGATGGAAGCACCACTAATGTATTTCTTTACTATTATTTTTATTAATTCTCAAATATATATATTTTTTAAGTATCATTCGTGATGTAACTACTTGAATCATGATAAATTGATAATACATAATTAGATTAAATGAGTGTTTTACCATCAAGTTACATTAAAACATTGGTCAAATAATTTTGGATGATGTACAATCTGACATATATTTAGTAATTTTGTACTTAATACAGTAACAATAAATGTAATATTCTTTGATTCTTTATTTTTTATTAAATAAAAACTAAATTTTTATCATAAGGTTTCATTCGATCAGCACATTGACACCTCCAACGCTGTTTTCTCTTTTTTGTTCCTTTCATTTTTCATGCTATAATTTTAAGATTCAACAATAATTCAAATTCAATGCAGTTCAAATCCAGCCAGAAAACCCAAATTACGGCAGCCAACAGTCTAGAAACCAATCACAGCAATCCAAGACAATAAAAAATGTAATTTGGATTAACTGGTTACAAAGGGCAAATAGAGGGAGATTCTTTAGTTTTTTTATGTTAATTTTACATATATAATTTCCACATTTTAATTTAATAATATATATTTTTGAGATATTTTAATTTAATAATATATATTTAATAATCTGTTAATAATATAAATTAACAGATTATCATTGTTGACATAGATTGTATAAAAATAGATGGAGCATATTGTTTTAATTAAATCAAATTATTTGGACCTGAAGTCACTGTTATTGGGATAATTATAACAAGTTATTTATATTTTTTTAGATTGTTTGATATAGAAATTGCTTTATAGTCTCAATGATTGTTTATATATATATATATATATATATATATATACATTTTTCAGGATGATAATCAGAAAGAATTGGGAAACTTAGCAGATGTAGCAGACCCTTAGGTAGGAATAATTTATGATTCGGTTGAGGGTTTATTTGAATACTATCAAATGTATGGGATCAAAATGGGATTTGAAGTTACCAAAAGAACTTCAAATAAGGGATATGATGAGGAGTTAAAGTATATTACATTTGCTTATTCGTGCAGTCGGCAGTCGAAATGTAAATAAAAAAATGCCTTAAAAATGAAACCACCATCAAAAACTGACTGCAAAGCTAGGCTCACAACATTATTATGCTCAAATGGAAAGTGGACTGTAAGCTCATTGGAGTTGGATCATAACCATAAGCTTGGTACTCCTAAATTACGGTATTTTAAAAGTAACAGAGAATTGAAGCCAATTGTAAAATGGAAGTTAGAATTGAATGACAGAGCTGGGATAAGACCAAATAAGAGTTATAACTCTTTTGTAGTTGAAGTACGAGGCCATGAAAACTTAACTATAATATTCTTACACCACGAACAATTTGAAGTAAAGGTCGTCCCCTATTCAAACGGAAGCAATCCAAGGTTGATAATGTTGTTCACAAACGAAGGCAAAATAAATTAAGGTAAAATCTAATCATCAGAAAATAGTGAAGGTAATATCTAAACATTTTTTCTTTTTTTACATTTTCTTCTTGTCATTAATATTGTCAATGTCTGGATTTAACCGACTAGGTTTTTTCTGGCCCAAACTACGGATGATGTAAGGTAAACTGAATAAAAGCACATAAAAGATTGAAGAAAGAGTAGAGGAAGAACAAGAACACGAAGATTTTAGAGTGGTTCGGCCCAAAGTATGTCTACGTCCACTATTCTCTCACTATTTTCGCAAAATAACGGCACTCAAAAAGACTCTAGATATTTTTACAATGAATTTCATCCCCTATTTATAGAGAAAAATAGGAGTTACAGTAATACACAATAATTCAAAATGAAATGATGAATTACATTTAATGTAGCTGACATATGTCAGGTCAATTTAGTCAAAGTATGGATTAGGCGGCTAACCCACACGGGTTAAATAAGACTTCCGTAATTCATGCTATAATTTCTGACGGGATTGACGTGTACGATACGTCATGCTGACTTTTGTTTTGATGATTCTGACAGTGTTTGACTAGCGACCTGCAAGCTGTAGAATCTAAGAGCTCATATCAACGAACTGGAATGCCCGAAATCTAACTGAGTACTTTTGTGAATTGATCATGTCGTCCGAGTCTGAGTTCGCGAGCTGGTCATCTGGCGAACTATATGTCTGATAAGCTGGACCTCTGGATGAGCTATGCCTTAGCCAAATGTGCAGTCTCTTCGTAGGGTCTTGAGCTTTTACTTGTCTTGGACCTCTATCAACAGTAGTGAGCTTTTACCAGCCCATTTAAGCAACCTAAAAATATCCATAACAAATATAGAGTATTTTCAATTTTTTGGAAGAATCTTAAAAGAGCACAAAATGATGAAATTGCTGCAACGGGCAATCCATCAATTTTTAACAACAATGGTGACAATTTTGCAACACAAGAGAGCATTGTGAACAAGGCATGTAGTACATACTAAAATACTAGAAAATAAAATTTTATATATCCAAGTAAGTTGTCATTCCTATTCTATATGTTTGTTATCATTTAATTCGATCTAAATACTTGTTGAAATTTGGTTTGTTTTCTAACTACCTAATTAATCATGTGTGACTGTTACGTAGGTGTTGGTGTTATAAGAAGTAGATGAAGGAGCTGAATGAGTGCTAGAATAATATCTTACAGGGGACTTTTGAAGAGTTTCAAATAAACATTCAAACGGCACCTTGGATTGTTATTTTATATTTTGACAAATATTGTATGATTGTTATATTAACAACTTTCACAATAAACAAAATAAAAACAAAACACCACTCAATATGATTTTATTTTCAGTTGGATTGTTATTTTCACAGCAAACAAAATAAAAAATAGAACACAAAAAAACATCATGCAATTCGAGATCAATAGAAAAGTGAAGAAGTAGAAATTCTTGAATTCGAAATTAAGAATCAAATTAACTGAAAACCAATAAGCTAATTTATATTTATTATTAAAAAAATCAAGTTAAAGTCTATTAATAACTATATATATTATTTTGACAAATATTGCTCATGATCAATCAAAAAGAAAAGTAAAAACTGTTGTCCAAGTACAACCAAACAAATGAATTCAAAATTAAGGGGAGAAAATAAAGGGTTAAACAATACCTTTGTCTTCTTGCTTGTATTGTCAATTCTAAAACAATCTTTAACATAAGTGGGAACAATCCTTATGGAAAAAAATAAATTACCTTACTGCATGTATTGAAACTAGTTGTAAACAACGAATGGAAATTAATATGGAAATAAAATTTGTTATCATTGTCTTAAGGACTAAGTTTTGCAATTAGAAAAAAATTGATAGATAAAAAAATAAGTTTGACTAATTTTAGGAGAGTGATTTATCAAGTGAAGTGTCGATGCCTATTAGAATGTTATGTCATTTAGGTTTTTTTTTTTTTTTTTTTTGGTAATTTTTTGGGCATCATCTTTCAAGTATAACAATCGATAGGAAATTGTTGGATACATAACAACTTTCATTATTTATTTATTTATTTTTGCATTTAAAGCACAGACAAAATCTGCCCTTTTTAGTTAGTTTCCTATTATTTCACATGTTACTATTTAGTTTAATCTATATTTTTGTTTTCAAAACTTATTTAAGTTTTATTGGTTATTTTGTTAGATGATTAATATCCATTAACTATATATAAAAAAAAGTGAAGAGGAACCATGAACAGTACCAGAATTTCACAAAATTTGTTCGAAAATGAAATTTCTTTTTTACCCTTTAGTTTGTTTGAAAATGAAAGGGTAGAGAAGTAATTTAGTGGGTTATGGCCTATGGGTTTTCATAATTGACAGCGTAGGTGGATCGTATGCCGGGTGTATGGTGATGATGTGGGTTGGTGGGTTATGGGTTTTGGGAGATTTGGAACGAATGGTGGTTTTCTCTGTGAAGGGGTCTGCTTCTGGGTTTGTTCAGATATATATGTGGTGAAGAAGATATGGTGATTTGGTGATTGATATGGCGATTGATCTTTTTATTTTTGGAGAAAGAGAGACATGGGGGCTTGTGTGTCAACTCCAAGAGGGTGTGTTGGTGGTGTTAGATTGAGGTATTCGAAGAGGAAGAACCGCAAAAGAAGGAAAAAATTTCAAGACAAGGGTGTCTCCTCGGTTAGCTGAGGGGATCACTGGAGAAAGTTTATAGGTCTGCACCTCTTGATCGCCATTCTTCCTGCAACAACCCCACTTTTCAAGGTCCTTACTTTTTTATCTATTTCTATTCTTCTTTTTAACTCTTTTCTTGTAGTACCAAAAACACATATAAGTAGTAGTATCTATGACACCCTTTTTTTCTCTACTTTCCTCAATTGCATGTCGGACTTTTTATGTGATCAGATAGAGAGAGAGGAACGCAAGTTTCTAGCTTTGCTTTGCTTCCATTGTCTTTTTTGAAATAACGTAAAGATTGGATTTATATTTTCCTTGTTTATATCCGTTTTTGTTGGTTTTTTTTTGGGTGGCAAGGTATCATATTTGTTGTGGGGGTCACTTACTATCGATTTTGTTTTATGTGATCAGATAGAGATAAAGAGAAAGAGAGAGTCAAAAGTTTCTATCTTTGCTTTGTTTCAGGAAGGTAAAGATGGGATTTTTGGTTTTTTGTTTATATTTGTTTTTGTTTTTTTTTTTGGGTGGCAAGGTGCTGTTAAATTGTTGTGGTGATCAGTTTGTGTAATTTTGTTTTTTGTTTTTGGAGGTGGGTATTTAGTTTTGATTAAATTGGGTTTGTTTTAGAGGTAGATATGTGTTTGTTTGACTCTGTGTGTGTATATAGAGACTGTTGTTTGATGAAATGGAGGGAAAATCTGAGCTTGATGTGTTATTGGCATGGTTGATCATGTTTTTTTGGCCCATTTTGTGGAATTTTGGTGACTCTCTTTTGAACTTAATTGGTTAAGTCTGAGCTATTTTTGTTTAGTGCTTGGTGGACGTGTTTTTGCCTTTAGAGAGCACTATAGTGTGGTCTTTGTAGATTGCTATAAGATCTTTAATGGTATTGTTAGAGTGGTTTGGATGCTTTGGTTTTGGATGGTTGTATGTTGTATGGTAATTTGTTCCTGTTGTCAACTTTGTTCATTTATTTATGTTGAGAGATTTTGGGTGCCATATATGGATTGTAAGTCAATGATTGGATTTTGTTGCTGATTCTACCTGTTATCTGTTTTAGGTCCTTGTTTGGGTTCTTGTGGAAAAGAAGGGTGTATTAAATTAGAATAACATTTGCAATGGCGGATTCCAAGGGAAGTGTCATTGATCCACCAGTGATGGAAAAACATAGGTGTTAGTGATCATGGGAAGGATGACAGAACGGTATGGAACGGTGCGTGCTGCTATTGTTGCGGTACTTGTACCTGTATTGATTTCCATGATGTTAATGGGAAAGAAGAAGGGGAAACAAAGAGGAATTCCGGCTGAAGTTGGTGGTGAGCGAGGTTATGCTGTCCGCAATGCTTGGATTTCTGAGTTGGTTGAAGTTCCTTGGAAAGGGGCCACAACCACAACCTGAATTTTGAATTTTGATATCTTGTTTTGCATGTACCTTAAAATGTGATATTGATTTTTTCTTTTCTTTTCTTTTCTTCTTTTCTTTTTGTATATGCAGGAAGAGTTTCAATTGGCTTTTTTCAAGAATCGGAAGAAGGAAAATTTATTTACTAATAGGGTACCTATGATAACTTAAACTAAAGTTTGTTGTTGTTATTTTCTCAGTCATATTTTCTTTCAATTTCTGAGATGGATTTTTTTTTTTTTTTAATATGCAGATATTTGATCTGTTCGATGTTCAGTGGAAGGGAGTCATTGATTTTGGTGACTTTGTTAGATCAATTAATGTTTTCCATCAAAATGTCTCTCTAGAAGACAAGATTGACTGTAAGTTGACTGGATAAGACATATGGACCTCCAGTTCAAAGACTTTGGGTATGTTGCCCGCCATACTAATTTTTGGATTATCTTTTGCAGTTTCTTTTAAGCTTTATGATCTGGATGGTACAGGGTTTATTGAGCGCCAAGAGGTATGTTGGTATCTTTTTTCTGTTTTCCTTAATCTGCTCTATCAAACCAGTTTTTGGGTTTTGTCTCATGTTTGTCTGTTGGAATGCATGCACTTGGCAGAATAATTAGTGACATTTATTTTTCCTTGGTAAGATTTTCTTCGGGCTGTGTCCAAGTCCATCCATGTGCTTGCCTCTCTGTACTAGAATTGTAGTTTCTATATTTGGTGTCCATATCACGTAAAACGAGTTCTCCTCCGAATCTAATTTACTAGACTTGAACATGTAGTCTTTCTCTTAACTTGAAATGACATAAGTCTTAAAAGGGCAAAAAAAGAGTCATCATAAGTAAATCTGTATAGCTTTTCTAAAGGTAATTGCTACAAGATATTTGGTTCCTCTATTGTTTCCAATTGTTATCTTGTTGGACCTTTATGTTGCAAGACTTAGCAAAAGTAAAATTGATTGCAAACTATATATGGTTTTTAGAAAAAAACATTGCAGTTGACATATTTCTTTTGTATAATAATATTTTTCTTCTCTAAAAACTAAAATGAGCATGCTCCTTGCACTAATTATAGTTCCCTTGTCATTGTGTCTTTAGGATTTTAAATTTCATAGCCAGATGTAAGTTAGTGAAGGGACATAGGTTGCTATATATCTTCTTGAGAGTGTTTTTTTTTTTTTTTTTTTTTTAAATTCAGTTATGTTTTTCTTTAAACATCTTTGTAGGCAACTTCATTGTCTTCATTTTGGCAAGTCAAGCAAATGTTGACTGCACTTCTATGTGAATCTGAAATGAAGTTAGTGGATGAAACCGTTGAGATAATACTTGATAAGGTTAGCTGTTGGTATTGGATCTTCAATCTCCTGTGGTAGTAGCTCTATTGCATGTTTCTGTTGGAAACTATCTGAAATTTTTAAATGCCTTTAGCCATCCATGCATGCGTAGACACAGACACATGCAAGATGAGTGGAAAGTAATGCCATAAACCATTCACAACCTAGATATTTAATTCTAGCACTCCCATGTCATTGTAGATTTAAAAATCTGCGACTGACGGAAAACTAAATTTGTCTGCTTTACCATTATCGGTTGTTTGAGAAATTGATCTTGAGTTTATTGTTGTATAAGCCTCTTATATTCATGGAGCATAAATATCAATTCAGCTACTTGTGCAAGTCTTATTAGGTTTTTAATCAATTGATTTGTGGGGCAAATGAAAATGTTTCCACTCAAGGCAATAATTCATTCCCAGTATTGGCATTTGCAAGTTTATCATTGTGGCTATAAATTTATCATTTTTTTTTTTTTTTTAAACTTTTGTGGATAGACTTTCCTGGAAGCTGATGTGAATCAAGATGGCAAGATAGATAAATTTGAGTGGCTGGCCTTTGTTTCTAATAACCAGTCACTGTTAAATATTATGACCCTACCCTATTTGAAGTATGTAAGAGTGAAGGATGTTTCTAATAGTGTATACTAATCTTGCATGTATCTTGATTGATGTTATCTATCTAATTCGATTGTATGCGTCTTGATTGATGCCATCTGTCTAATTTGATTACAGGGAGATAGTGACGACTTTTCCCAGTTTTGTTTTCAGTTGAGAAGTTGATGAAATTGCTACATAACCAGACATTAGTTTCAGGAATTAGTGCAAGATATTGTGAAAAAATTTTGTTTGATTATTGAGATTAAATTTAAGCACATGCAAAACTAGTGTTTTTAATAAATTTATATTACTAGTTTGTAATATAATTATTTATTTAAATTTGTTTTGAATTATTATATGTTAATAATATGGCTTAATGTGAATACGATAAAATTAAATTACTACAATGTATTTAAGTAATTAAGATTAAAACACATTATAGAATAATTGTGTTTCCGCTTAGTCGATTGATGTTAACGATTTCTACTTAGAATTTATTTTTAAGACTTGCCGTTATAATGAGATGAAAAATTTACTAACTATTTAATAATGTATATTGAAAGGCAAATCACTCATAAATTTAGTATAGAATACATTATATATTATCTTTTAGATTTAAACGAGTGGGTAGTTTCATTTTTATTTACGAAGCTAAGATTTAGATCATTTATTAAAATTGAAAGACATCATATTTAGTTTTTTAATAACTTCTTTTGTTAAATACTAGTTAAAAGTCATTTTCAATTTATATTTTTGACTGGGTTCCCCAAGACAGAAATTCTGGCTTCGCCCTGTAAGGTTGGTGTTTTGGGCAAACTGTGAGTAGCAAAATATGTCTATTGTTCTAAGGCGAAAATATATGTATAGGTGCATATGTTTGTCAAGGTATGAATAGCAAAATATTTGTACTACTCTAAGGCTAAAAGTTATATTAGGATGTTTAGGTCAAGTGGGAATCTAAGGCTTAAAGTTATATTAGGATGTTTAGGTCAAGTGGGAATCTAAGGCTTAAAGATATGTGAGGGTGGATGTTTGGGTCAATATGTGAGTAACAAAGTATGTATTATTCCTAGGCTAGAAGATTTGTGAGGGTTGATGTTGATTTATGAGTGTGGATGTGTGAGTAGCAAACAATGTGTTATTCCAAGGTTAGAAGATTTGTGAAGGGGGGTTTGGTTCAATGTGTGGGTTTTGAAAATATTAAAGATGAGTAAGGTGGATGTTTGGGTCAAGTTGTAGTAAATTGGGTGAGTAGCAAAATATAGAAGATACATGAGGACAAATATTTGGGTCAATACGCGAGTAGCAAAATATAGAAGCTTTTGGAGGGTGGATGTTTGGGTCAATATGTGAGTAGCAAAATATATGTTATTCCGACGCCAGAAAATTTGTGAGGGTGAATGTTTGGGGTCAATGTGTGAGTAGCAACAAAATATAAAAGATTTGTGAGGGTGGATGCTTGGTCAAAAAAAATATATATATAGTAAGACTTATGAGGGTGTCATAAGGTGGATGTTTGGGTCAATGAGTGAGTAACAAATGATATGTTATTCCTATGCTAAAAGAATCGTGAGGGTGAATGTCTGGGCTCAATGTGTGAGCAACATAATATAGAAGATTTGCGAGGGTGGCTGTTTGGGTCAATGTGTGAGTTACAAAATTTAGCAGATTGGTGAAGGGTGGATGTTTGGGCCAATTGGTGAATAGCAAATTATGTATTATTCCGCCCCTAAAAGAATTGTGAGGGTGGATGTTTGGGTCCATGTGTGAGTAACAAAATGCGGAAGATCTGTGAGAATGGATGTTTGGTCAATATTTTGTAGCAATATATTCGTATAATTTAACAGATAAAGATTTGCAGAGGCCGTACGCTGCTGCATGCAATACAACTTCCTACACAAATCACCAACTTTCCTTGAGACTTTGTTCTGCAGTCCGCACGTACAGCTTAGAAAATATTTCGAGAAACTGGACAAAAATCAAAATATACTATTTCCACCCCTTTTATCCTAGATCGAAGACCTAAACGGGTGCTCTGCCTCTTCAAACATTAAGTTATGGCTACTGAGTATATATTGGTGAAGAACATTGACATTAACATCAACATGACACGCTGCATAGGTAATGCACTTGGCATCAACATGGATACTGAAATGATAATGTTAGACAAGTAAAAAATTTGGTAGTAACTTGTCCGCTTACTACAAGAAGTTAGAAGATTGACATTAACAGGACAACTAAAAAGTTATTGCCCTCATTAAACTTGAAGATTGGGAACTTGCTTCTAAATAGGTCTAAAATCTAAACATTTCCAACTGATGTAGTCTCTCTTAAGTTTTAAAAGATTTATAACATTTATGTTACATTACAATTAGTAGTTAATATCATTCAACGCTTAATGATACATTTATATATAAAAAAAATAAATAAATAAAGATCAGCAAAGTTTGTATGCTGAAATAATATTGCTCAGAGAAAAATTGGCTTGACCTATTCAAAATCTACATACAACATGCATCCAAGCATAGTTTTCAAGACATGGCAACTTCCCCGACCAAATTTAACAACTGAGAGATTATACTCATTAGATGCAGCAGCCAAAGAAACCATTATGCAAACCTCTCGCATCATCCCACAGTGGTCTTAAAATTTCAGGTGGATGCTTCTCCAACCAAACCGATGAACAAATTTGAAGCCCCAAATATCCCCAAAAACTAGCCATCTCATTTCCCTTCCTGTAGATATGTTTAACTTGATCCTGCCTGAAAGAATAACACAGTTCTGGTATTTATTATGAAGCTGACAATGAGGAGCATAATTGAGATTCTTCATACATCATATTGAAGATAAGGATTCACACCCAATTCACATCACTTCCAACCTATGCATGCTCCCCACTTTGGATTACTCAATACAATTCAATGTAAAAAGCTGAATGAAATCCTCTAGAATATGGCAATGACATTTTGTATCTCACTAAAAGTTATGAATATTATTGAGTCATACAAGCAATTAAAGTAAAATGAAAGTGCAACTACAGCATGAGCTGTCTGCCCTGAAAAATAAGAATCGATCGCATATCTGAATCAAAATATTAGATGCAAGATATATCTAGATTTCTGTTTTCACCATATGCATAACAACCAGACGCAACATGTTCATGGGGGGTAGATTCCCTTTCTCAAGCATCAGTCTTAAGCATCTTTGACGAAGGAGCGGGCATATGAACTCTTGCTAATGAGAGGGATAACTTGGTTAAAATGTCAGGCTTGAGTAAATCTGATTTTTCTTTCAAGATCACAAAAACCAAATCAACGCTTTCTTCAAAAACTGAGGCTCAGGTGAGTAAGAGTGTAAGACAATTCAGCAATAAACCTACTCACGACAGAATCCTCAGGAAAATCACACTATAAGGATCTCTGATCCTTTAAAACCTAAATCTATTCATGCGGAATAAAATAGAAACAAGAGAGAAATTGATTGAGAGATTTTTCTTATAATTCTGAAATCAATCTTGTATCATACAACTGATTGGCATCTTGTACTATTTATATACAGAGATTATTTGCTATATAAGCTATATAGAATACATCATCTAACTCTGACTTTTAACTGCCTCCTTCATGTGATTGGTTGAGAGTATGCTGAGCTGTCCAAGTGCAACTAATTCTCCCGCCAGGACTTGATGATAATCTACTGCAGCTGATACACAGGAGCTGCCCTGGAGCTTCTCTCTGATCTTGCAATCCTAGAATATCTTGCGAATGAGTTTCCTCAGCCTGTATTGACTGAATACACTCTCTAACACATACAATCTTTTAAAATCATCGAAAGTTTCCCATGCTTCATCCAAATGACGACTTTTCAATGCACCATCAAGCTTCCTCAACAGAACTCCTTGCGAGGAACCATCCCAGCAAGTGAGACTGTTTCCAAAATGTATCCAACACTCGAAACCTACCGAAACTATAGTTAGCAAAAACAGGTTCCTGAATCGACGAAATCACAAGGAATCCCAAAGAAAAGCTCTTGAAAAAGCACGAACGCAGAAGTATCCGTCTTGTCGACATTAGTGCCATCGAGCCACACCATCATAACATCAACATGTAAATAATAAATATAAATTAAACTGCAAAACAATTCAGCTATTGAACTGAATTTTAGGTTTTTGAAGACAAAAACTGAGCAGCCAAAACTAAACTTCTGATTCCCAACAACAATATGTTTAAAACACATTACAATATGTTTGAAAGGAATCTATCTTTTTCCACGTGTCACTCGGATAAAGCCTAATTTAAGGCGAAAAACGTTATCACTAATTTCACAAAACAAAACGTGTACAAACAACAAAACCAATTAAAAACACACCATGAAGAATGCAGGTGGCAATTTGTGGTCGAGAGGCCACTTGTTCTGTGACTAACAATGACAGGCGTGCTTGTCATCACCAGCTTGAGGCGCAGGCTCCAGCACTGCCATCCAGACCCAGTTCTCGCCATCATGCACTACGCCACGTCAAGTGACGTACCGGCGAGTGAGAGTCGGCTGAGGTGAGGCCTGAGAGAGTGATGACTGAAGAGAGATACGGTATATGTTTCAATTTTTATATATACGTGGTTGTGAGCAGAGTATATGGAAAGAAATTAACAAATGTTTTTTTATTGTTTTGCGGGTTCGCCGCGAGTGTGGATTTTTCTCGGACCCGAACCCCTTTCAGGTTTGAAATCCATACTCATCCAAGAACCTAATTAATTAAATCCCTACCCGTGGGTTAAAATCCGCGAATTCCTGGTGAAATTGGCACCCCTGACAGTACTATTTGAAACAATATTAAGAAAAAAAAAAAAAAGAAAGCATTTTGTGATACTTTTGAAGGGGTTTATTAATTATTATTTCCTTAAACATGTAGATGGTACTATTAAAAATCTTGTCAATTGCCTTTATCTTACATCTCATCATGCATCAATGATAGAGAGCAGCGCACGGTTGTGCGAAGCAGCAGCAACTTGTGACAGCGGCGTGAACAGACAAGGGGCGGGAAGAGAGACAGCGGTGTGAACAGAGCAAGGAGAAGACAGACCAGTGGCGTGGTGGTGCAGTGGCAGCTGGGCAGACGGCGTCAAACAGAACCGATAGACCAGCAAGCGGAAGAGCGTCAAAACAGAGACCAGTAACAGAGACTGGCGACCAGCGAGCGGCACAAACCAGTGGAGACGGAGATAACTAACGGCAGCGCAACACAGGGACGGCAGCGGAACAGAGACAGTGGTTTGGCAACGGAGCTGGACGACTGTTCGACAGCGCAGACAAGGACAGTGAAAGAAAGATAAATAAGAGAACCAAATCTCATGATAAAAAATAAATAAATTGTTGTGCGCAGCGGAAATTAAACAAATACACAACTACTAATGCTAGCTATTAAATATAAATAATAAATATTAATAAAGCAGAAAAGCAAAAAAATAAATGCAAAGCTAAAAAAGAAAGAACACACCAGAATTTACGTGGTTCGGTATAAAACCTACGTCCACGGGCGCTCCTGAAAACTTCCACTAAATCTCCAAAGTAAAATATTACAAAATCTGGGTAAGATCCAAAAATCCAGAAACATATGGGGAGAAAACAAGAATAATACAAATGTATGGATCTTTTACAATTCTTGTTTTGGGATACAAAATCAATTAACTAAAGGACTTATTTATAGTCCATCAAACATCCCACCATTTGTTATGTTTTAGATGTGGGATTGTTAATTAAGCCAAAAACAACAAATCTTCACCTTTGCGTATTAGCCTTCAGCAATGCCTTCATATATGCCTTTTAGACTTTCAAAATGTTGATCAAGTCCAAACAATGGTTGAACTTGATTGCTGTCACCACTTTAGTCATCATATCTGCAGGATTATCAGTAGTCCCAATTTTCTGTAAGAGAATCGACCCTTCACTCAGAATTTCCCGCACAAAGTGATATCGGACATCAATATGCTTGGTGCGAACATGGAATACCGGATTCTTTACTAAATGAATGACACTTTGACTATCCGAGTAAACAGTAATATTCTTCTGTCCCATTCCCAATTCTACCAGTAATCCTTGTAACCAAATTGCTTCCTTCACAGCCTTTGTCATTGCCATATACTCTGCTTTTGTCGTAGACAAAACAACTGTTGACTGTAAAGTAGACTTCCAACTTATAGGAGCTCTCGCAAGAGTGAATACATATCCAGTAGTTGACCGTCGTTTATCCAAATCAACAGCATAATCTGAATCTACATATCCGATTGCAAACTGACCAAGTGAATCTTTCTTCTGAAATACCAAACCAAAATCTACGGTTTTTAACAAGTACCGTAGAATCCATTTCACAGCTTGCCAATGTCCTTTACCAGGATCATGCATATACCTGCTCACAACTCCAACCGCTTGGGAAATGTCAGGTCTTGTACACACCATAGCATACATCAGACTACCAACTGCATTAGAATACGGAACACGAGACATGTACTCTCGTTCTTCATCAGTACTCGGAGATAATGATGCACTCAACTTGAAATGAGGAGCAAGTGGCGTACTTACAGGTTTTGACTGTTCAGATACACCAAAACGCTGTAATACCTTCATCAGATATTGCTTCTGAGTCAAACAAACCTTGCCTTTTCCTCTATCTCTGCTAATTTCCATACCGAGAATCTTCTTAACTTCACCCAAATCCTTCATTTCAAACTCTGAACTCAACTGAGTTTTCAGCTTCTCAATCTCCACTTTGCTCTTAGAAGCTATCAGCATATCATCAACATATAAGAGCAAGTAGATGAAGGAACCATCTTGTAGCCTTCGAAAGTATACACAATTATCAAATTTGCTTCTGGTGTATTCTTGACCTATCATAAATTGATCAAATCGCTTGTACCATTGTCTCGGAAACTGTTTCAAACCATAAAGCGATTTATTCAATTTACAAGCCCAATTTTCTTTACCAGCAACCTTGAATCCATCTGGCTGAGTCATATAGATTTCCTCTTCTAAATCACCATGTAAAAATGTAGTTTTTACATCCATTTGAACTAGTTCTAAATCCAATTGAGCTACAAGGGCCAATAGAATTCTAATGGAAGAGTGTTTCACAACTGGAGAAAATACCTCATTGTAGTCAATCCCTTCCTTCTGAGCGTAGCCTTTCGCCACCAACCTTGCCTTGTAGCGAACATCTTCTTTGTTTGGAAATCTCTCTTTCTTAGTAAATACTCATTTGCACCCAATTGCCTTCTTATTCTTCGGTAGTTGAACTAGCTCCCAAGTTTCATTCTTCCGAAGAGACTGCATTTCTTCATCCATAGCTTTCTTCCACTTATCAACTTCAGAACATTAGACTGCTTCTCCGTAAGTGGAAGGAACATCATCATCTACAATTGGAAGTGCATAGGCCACCATATCAGCAAAACGAGCAGGTCTGCGAATCTCACGTCTTGGCCTATTTATTGCAATTGATTCTTGTTGCTGTGAAGGTTCTTGGGTAGGAACCTCTTCTTCTCCTTCTTCTTCAGTAACCTCCTCGATCATAGGAGTGTCATCATCTGCATCAACAATTCTAGCTGGATTATTTGTTGACTCTATCTGTTTCTGAAAAAACTCCACCTGCTTCCGAGTAGACTCCACCTGTTGCGGATTACCCTCAACAATATCTTCTATTTTCTTTTTCAGCATCGAAGACTCATCAAAAGTAACATCCCTGCTGAAGATTATCTTCTTCGAATTAGGATATAAAAGACGATACCCTTTCACCCCTGAAGACATCCCCACAAATATAGCTTTCTTTGCTCTCGGATCCAATTTAGATTCCTTTACATGATAATAAGCAGAACAACCAAAGACATGTAAAGAATCATAATCAGTAACAGGCTTTCCAGACCATACCTCCAATGGAATTCTACCACCGATCGCTGTTGACGGTAAGCGATTAATGAGATGACATGCATAAGTCACTGCCTCAGCCCAAAACTCCTTGCCCAACCCAGCATTGGACAACATACACCGAACTTTCTCCAGCAACGTTCGGTTCATGCGTTCTGCCACCCCATTCTGTTGTGGTGTGTGTCTAACTGTAAAATGACGTACAATACCCGCATCTTGATAGACCTCTCGAAAAGATTTACTGCAATATTCACCTTCATTATCTGTTCTGAGGTACTTAATCTTTCTCCCAGTCTGAGTCTCAATCATCTTTTTCCAATTAAGAAAAATCCCAAGTACATCATCCTTTTTCTTCATTGTGTATACCCAAACTCTTCTGGAAAAGTCATCAACAAATGTAACAAAATAGTGTTTACCACCCACGGAGGCTGTCCTAGTGGGTCCCCACACATCAGAGTGAACATAATCCAAAATACCTTTAGTATCATGAACTGCAGTTGCAAACTTCACTCTCGTCTGCTTTCCCAGAACACAATGTTCACAAAAATCTAACTTGCAGGTTTTTACTCCTTTCAACAAGCCTTGATCCACCAAACTGTTTAAAGCTTTCTCACTTGCATGCCCCAGACGCATATGCCATAACCTGATCATATCTGAATCAACATCCTTCTCTGATACTACTGCTGCTGATTCAGTAACTGTACTACCATTGTAGTGGTACAAGTTGTTCTTCCTTGTACCTTTCATTACCACCAAAGCCCCAGATACCACTCTCATAACTCCATCTCTGATAGATACCGTGTAGCCTTTAGATTCTAAGGCTCCCAATGATATGAGATTCTTCTTCAAATCTGGAACATACCGAACTTTTGTCAAAACTCTGGTCGATCCATCATGATTCTTCAATCGAATTGAACCTATCCCCTTAGTTTTGCATGAGTTATCATTACCCATGAACACAATTCCACCATCTAGCTCTTCGCAGTTAACGAACCATTCCTTATGTGGACACATATGATAAGTACAACCCGAATCTAAAATCCACTCACCAGATCCAGATGTTGATGATAGACTAACCAACACAAAATCTTCTTCCTCACGTTCGGCTACATATGCATCAGAAGTAACTTTACCCTTGCCCTTATCTTTCTTCTGTAGCTTCGGACAATCTTTCTTCCAATGCCCTTTCTCATGACAAAAGGCACATTCATCTTTATCAGGTCTTTTCCTTGACTGTGATCTGCCTCTTCTTTCTTGTTTTCAACTCTTACTTCTTCCCCTAACTGTAAGCGCCTCTGCTGATTCATCCCTATTCTCTTTCTGATCTTTCTTACGAATTTCATAATTAAGCAAAGCTGCACACACTTCTTCAAAAGACAATTTTTCTTTCCCATGAATAAGCGTAATGCACAAATGATCCAACTCATCAGGAAAAGATCCTATCAACAGCATGGCCTTCTGCTCATCTTTGAACGTTTCATCCAAATTCAACAAATCAACTAACAAACGGTTGAAATTATCAATATGGTCATTGATATTCAAACCTGGTTTCAACTGAAGACGGTACAACCTCTTCAACAAATATAGCCGATTCTCATTGCTTTTCTTCATATATTTGTTCTCTAGCGCCTTCCACAATTTACTAGCAGAGGTTTCCTTCATGAACGGATACTTCTGCTCTCTACAGAGACATGAGCGAATTAAATCACATGCCTTCGCATTTTGCCTCTCCCAATCTTTTTCCTCAATATTCTCTGGTCTTGTTTCTTCCAGAACAATATCCAAATCTTGTTGATACAAGACGTCCGTAACTTCGCTTTGCCATAGGCCAAAATTATTTCGACCATCAAATTTCTCTACTTCAATTTTTACATATGAAGAGGAAGACATTTCTGCTTTACACTAAAAGTTTTTATGCCAATAGCTTGGTGATCAAATGAATAGTACTCAAAAGGTAAGCTCCCAGGAAAGGCTGGAGGGGTCACAAACGGTCCCACTTAAAATCCAGTCTCCTTAGACAATTATAGCCTTTTTGACAGAGCTTCCCTAAATTGTAACTATTCCAAAATAACACCGAAACTCTACAAACAAATATTTAATAGCTAGCTAATGTCCTAGACAATTTCCCAGATCAATCGAAACCTAGGGCTCTGATACCACTTGTTGTGCGCAGCGGAAATTAAACAAATACACAACTACTAATGCTAGCTATTAAATATAAATAACAAATATTAATAAAGCAGAAAAGCAGAAAAATAAATGCAAAGCTAAAAAAGAAAGAACACACCAGAATTTACGTGGTTCGGTATAAAACTTACGTCCACGGGCGCTGCTGAAAACTTCCACTAAATCTCCAAAGCAAAATATTACAAAATCTGGGTAAGATCCAAAAACCCAGAAACATATGGGGAGAAAACAAGAATAATACAAATATATGGATCTTTTACAATTCTTGTTTTGGGATACAAAATCAATTAATTAAAGGACTTATTTATAGTCCACCAAACATCCCACCATTTGTTATGTTTTAGATGTGGGATTGCTAATTAAGCCAAAAACAACATAAATATCGTGTATTTCATTATATTTTACAATGCACATAATAAAGCGGGCTAAAAAGATAATCAAATCTCCTAAGCAAGTAATTACACAGTATAATAAATAAAACATCAAGCAATCAGGAAAGAATACAACCATACAATAAATAGACAATCAGCAAAACATGAAAGCAGATGATATAAAAGTTAATATATATGGTAACAGAAAACATTTGCTTTCACAACAGCTAACCATCTATCACAACTACCAGGTCTTGTTCCAAACTGGGTTGATTAATCTGCATGGTGTTTCCCTCCATATCAGCAAATTCATCTGCTAGTGGACGAGGTGCTGCTTCAGGATTATCTCGTTGTTGAGTGCAAGAGATGAAAAGATTGGAATGGACTGCAAGGTTTGACAAAACCATATAAAAATGCGCTTCTGCATATTCCATAGCGTGCCGTGCCAAGGAGATGTGATTATGATGATGAGAAATGCAACCCAAAAGAGTGGTGGTGGGAAAAATATTGAAGCAAGTAAAGAAAAGATCAAGGGACCTGAGAAATATCCGGCTCTCAAAGTGACTGGATGGGCAGTGAGAGGCAGTTTGATGGATGTTAAGAGGAACACGACAAATAAGAGAAGTGCAATAACTAAGGAAGCCATTTTCAAAAGGGGATATTGGTCAAAGTCGGTAGCATTATTAATTAAGAAAAATAAATCGCCATTTTCGGACGTTTGCAACAGAAGGATGAGGTTTACTAGTGGTGGGAAGACATACCTTAAATCTACAAAGAACTGCATCTTCTCTTCAGATATAGAGGAGTTTGTTTCTTGCTCAATTTAGTTGTGTGGGGAAGAGCATGATTGTATAGATGGAAGAGTGCGTGTTGGGAGGGGGGCTATTTCTCTCGTTTTGTTAAGTACGAAAATCAATTGAAAAAAAAAAAAACGATAATATGCATGAATTCTTTATAATATAAGTAATCAAAACAAAAAAATTCTTCCGAATATAAGTAATCAAAAAGAAAAAATTCTTCAGAATATAAGTAATCAAAAAAGAAAAAATTCTTCAGAATATGCACTTTTGACCAGTGGAATATATATATTTTTTTGTTTAGTGCACATATGGATGAAAATTTACCTTTTTGACAAGAACAACTGTATCAACTTATTTGACCAGTGAAATTTACATATATACTTTTTTTGGAAAATAAAATATACACACATAAATATATTTATACATACGATAATGGGCAAAGAGAATTTGTACATATGTCCTTTTAACCAATAACATATGCCTCCTGAGTATATATTGGTGAAGAATATGGACATTAATGATAAACTTTATTTTTGTTTGTTTGCTTGCTTCAGCGGTATTCAAAGAAACTCTTTTTCCTTTTTTCATTTTTTATCATCTTTCGAACATTGGAGAGCGGTGAAGAGGATACTAAGGTATCTAAAGGGTTCAACAACTCATGGTCTCACAATAAATAGGCCAAAAGACTTGAGTGCTTCCTATGATCTTGTTGGATTTTCTGATGCAGATTGGGTATCAAATCCTGATGATAGGAAATCAACATCCAGGTCATGTGTGTTTCTTGGACCAAATTCTTCCGCAGAAGCTGAATAGAAAAGTTTAGCTTCCATAGTGGAAGAAAAAACTTGGATTCAATCTCTTCTTCAGGAATTGAGGGTCTCTCAGTACCTGTAGTGTGGGTTGACAACCAAAGTACAATTACAATGTCGAAAACTCTTGTCTTACATGCAAAATCATCTTCTTTTGATAAGAATATTGTTTATTCTGGTAATATATTGGCTCTCCTTAGCTGTTTATTGAGGTTGGAACTTAAGACAACTTGATGTTAATATACTACAACAAATTGTGTATATGATAACATGTGCCAAATATTATCAAAAGTCTACAATAACATTTAGAAGAACATCATGTCAGCTCATGTCATTAAAAGTATTTCACATTTTATAACATTTTTCATATTTGATATTGTTCAATCAAAAGTGCTATGACATATCTTATTATAGCACTTTGACAATGCTATCTTATCATAATGTCAATAGTATTTTTGATCTGTGATAATTATTAATTCAATTTGATACAATTTATCCTATTATAGCATTTTGAAAAAGTTATTTTTATTATTAATTCTCATAACATATTTAATATGCGATGCGTTTTTTCTTTAGAATTTTATTGCATATTCCATTATAACTTTTTAAACAAGCTATTTCGTTATCATTTTAATAGCATTTTTAATAGATAATACCTTTTGATTTAAAATGCAACAATATATAATACTATAGTATTTCAAAATGCACTATATCAAGCCATTTCGTTATCATTTTAATAGCATTTTTAATAGATAATACCTTTTGATTTAAAATGCAACAATATATAATACTATAGTATTTCAAAATGCACTATATCATACTATTTCTTCGATATCAATATAAATGAAATATTTTCTATTCAAATATTACACAAAAGAATTAACTGAAAACTAATTTTCATTAATACATGAAATGTCGTAATATTTCTTAGATGTCAATATAAATGAAATATAGTCATATCAAGTGTTCTCAAGATAAACTTTTGGAGTACAAGAAATGCGAACTAAACAAAGGCCTCTGCTCCAAAGATCAATCTTCATATCTCTCCTTTCTTTTCTATCCAATCCTCCCCATGGATCCTGCATCAAATGCCCATCAATTAAGATCACCATATGTGTGTATATATATATATATATATATATATATATATTCCAATATTGGTCTTAGATGGGCTAGAAATACTGCAAAAACAAGTATTAAAATTATAACCATGTGCACCTCACCTTGCGTGAATTAGACTTCATGTAAGGATTACTCAGAAGCTGCGAAACATTAAAACATGGTGGCTTGTAAAACCAAATAATTAATAATAAGTTACTAATTTTTTTATTTTAGTTTTTAATTTTGAGATCTAATAATAAAGACACATAATAAAATAAAGATACAACAATGATAATATAATAACAAAATTTCGTAACATATCATTTGTATTTTTTGGGAACACAATTAGCTTCGTATTCAGTCAATTTATGTTTCCCGTCACTAAAAAGTCTTTCCCAAACATATAAGCTTAAAACACATGTCAATTTTTATATCACAGGAGTTGCTTCAAAGTCCACATTATATGTAAAGCACACCATGTAACCATGAAAACCAATATTATCAATGATAGAATACATCACCTGCAATTGCTCTTGTAGAAACTTTATATATATCCAATTGCTTCATATAAGACAGAAACTGTGTCCGTCCGCAAATTATTCAAAACAATTATAAAAAGTGATCTTAATTAATATGAATAGCATTGAAAAAAGAATGCGAGAAAAAGAAGACAAAATAATCATAGTGCTCTGAGCATAATTTTGATTATACTAAACCATAATTTGTCAGTTTACCCTACTGAGAAGAGCGACATGAGCACTTAACAATTTTGAATGATCTTTATATTCTAAAGAACTACTTCTATTAAAAAGTACCCTAAATGAGACCAAAAAAAAAAAACATTAGGTAAAAGAGTTGCAGCTAGACAAATTGATCATTCAGTGTTGCCCTGAAAACAATCTTCATTGCGTCTAGACAACATTGCAGCACTACATTTAATAGAACTTCATAGCAATACTGACAATTTAGTTGTAAGAAAACCTTCCAGATAAGAAGGATGGACTTTGAGGACAAAAATTATATGATCAGCCTTCTCAGTTAGTAAAAGGACATTTTCAAGCACTATTCTAGAAAATAGAGAGGTTTACTAATTTACACCAACACTCTTAACTCATTTACTTTACAATATACAATTACAAACATGAAGTGTGATACTACTTAAAGATTTGCAGCAACCAAAAGCTTAATCATCTTAAATGAGGGATATGTGATCTGAAACCAAAACCAGTCTTCCTCAATCCCCAATCTCTTCATTCTGATGTTATTCATTTATAAAACTACATACTAATTTAAACTGGATTTGTAATTTACATCAATAGGCAAATTGATAACATTTCAAAGACTAGAAATGCACTCCGATTGATTGGAAATTCTTCTTTTTTTGTATTTTTTTTATCAGAATATGGTGCTTGGTAATTCACCGCAACGCAGCCTTTCATATGTGATTCCAGAAAATGTCACTTTCTAATTATATAGCTTAAATTAAGCTCATAAGAGAAAAGGGTAATGGAAGTTTTAACAGAAGCCTAAACTGTGCTAGTTCTTCAATCTCCACTGGCATGGCTGCGCCAAACAGTTGGATGCTTTTCTGGAAGGTTCCGCATTACCTTTAACAGTATCAAACCGCGTAATTTTTTCTTGTAGAAGGTAACCGAAGAACGCATAAAGAATGGGATGATGTCGAGTGGCCACCATAAAAGTGATCATCATTAACACATTGCAAGAGCTAGAAACTTTAAATTCTATCCAGCAATATCTATAAAATAAAATAAAATAAAAAAATGCAACGTACTCCACTGCAATCATGAATTTGACAATTAATCAAGAAAATACCACTGCAGTCAAGGAAATAAATACCGCTGCAACATGAATTTAACAATTAATAAAATTACGTAAATTAAAGTAAAATAAGGGTTGAATTGAAACAACGTATTCCACAGTGGCATGGCATAGGATGTAAAGCTGATGTTGCAAATAAATACATATAAAAAAAAGTCACAAATAATTCATGTTGCCACCACAAAAATGATGTTTAATTTACAACACAATCTATTAATCTAAGATAATTAGAATAGATTGAATACTTGAGAAATACAAGATGTATACTGTATCCAAACTGAATTAGACATTAAATATACAAGTCAAGATTATAGGAGTGCCAATTTGATCTTGGCATTTGTTTAATCATGATCAAGAACTACTCGTGTTGGCATTGCCACATCATCGACAAATCTCAGTTTCTCAATTTAAATCACAACATTTGATACACATATCATCATCAATTAAAAGAACTCAATTGTCTAAATTCACAATTTCTTAAACGAACCCCAATAGCAGACATGCCAAGTTCTCTTCTGTAGTTCAAACACCTGACATGCATTACCATCAAAGCATTTCCAATAAAAGTAACTTCAAGTTTCAACTATTTTTGCGTCTATCTGATATCCTATTCAGGCTAGAGCAACATAATTCAGGGTAATTTGTTTCTTTTTCAAGATTATTCTATCTAATATATAGGATTTATAATTTTAGGATAAAAATCTTGGCCAAAAAATCTAAATTTGCATTGGTTAAGATAGGTAAAGTAAGGATGTTCAGATCTGCAGATTAGTTGCATACAACATTAACAAGTTGTTTTAGCATAATATGAAAGTGATTAGGGTAAAAGTCTTGCTTTTTGGAGTGTCATGAAATTTTTTACACCACTAGCAAATTTTGAGTAGCAATAACCTAGACATGACCACGGTTCGGTTCGAACCGAACCGTAATTGTAGAACCGGAACCAGAACATAAGGTTCTGGTTCCGGTTCGGAACCGAACCGGAACCGTCACTGTAGCGGTTTCGGTTCTGGTTCTTTTAAAATTAGAACCGGAACCGCCGGTTCAAGAACCGGCGGAACCGAAACCGACTTGAACCGACGGTTCCGATTCGGTTCCGGTTCTTAAATAAATAATAATAATAATTAAAAAAAAAACAGAAAAAACCGTTGGGGCCAACGTTCGGGCCGTGTGGCCCGCGTGGCCCCAACGAGCCAACAGTCAGTGGTCTGACTGCAGTCAGACCACTGACTGCAAGGTGCAAGCAAGCAGTCAGTGAGACGCCGATCTGGGTACCATACCCAGATCGGCGAGGGGAAACCCAGACCTGGGTTTCCAGGGGAAACCCCAGATCTGGGTTTCCAGACGCGCCTGGAAACCCAGACGCGATCTGGAAACCCAGACGCAGATCTGGGTTTCCAACCAGGCTGGAAAAACGGCTGGAAACCTAGACGCCGATCTGGGTTCCAGAACCCAGATCTGGGAACCGACGCGCCTGGAAACCCAGACGCGATCTGGAAACCCAGACGCAGATCTGGGTTTCCAGCCAGGCTGGAAAAACGGCTGGAAACCCAGACGCCGATCTGGGTTCCAGAACCCAGATCTGGGAACATCTGGGTTCCCAGATCTGGGTTCTGGAACCCAGATCGACGTCTGGGTTTCCAGATCTGGAAACCCAGACGGACGGTCGTGTCTGGGTTTCCAGATCTGGCTGGAAACCCAGACGCGACCGTCTGGGTTTCCAGATCGAAACCCAGACGGTCGCGTCTGGGTTTCCAGCCAGATCTGGAAACTCAGACGCGACCGTCTGGGTTTCCACCAGACGTACCCACCAGAACCCGGAAACAAAAATATCAAAGAGAAGAAGGAGAAGAAGGAGAAGAGAGAGACAGAGAGAGAGAAGAAAACAGACTAACAGTAACAGAGAAATAGAAAAGTCTTGGAGAACCGGACCGGAGAGGAGAACTGAGAAGTGAGAAGTGAGAAGTCAGAGAGTCAGAGAGAGAGAGAGAGAGAGAAGAGTGACGTGACACGTGAGTCAGTGAGTGATGAGTCAGTCTGTCAAGGGTAAATAAGTAAATGAATAATCCGATAATGCCATAATAATAATAATAGTAATGGATTTTATAAATTAAAGTTAGTTGTGACTCGTAATTGTGAGTAATTTGACCTTCAAATAATTAAATTTTTTATTTCGTTTGTGTATCCGGTATCGATTTATTTTTTTAATTTTAAAATATATTTTAATATTAATTTTTAAATTTTAAATTATCATTTTAAAAAAAGGTTCCAGAACCGGAACCGAAACTGTTATAGAACTGAAACCGGAACCGAAACCTAAACCGTTATAGAACCGACGGTTCCAGAACCGAACCGGAATCGTTTTATTTCGGTTAAGGTTCCAGTTCTAGCTTTTTTAGAACCAGAACCGTAGGTTCAGAATCGGAACCAAAACCGAACCGAACCGTGGTCATGTCTACAATAACCCCAAATCGGTTGTTTATCAAAGATAACGAAAATATTTTTGATCTTATTTCAGTGACGCCGCATTGGTTTAGAGCTGAATCTGGCAAATACATTTATTGAAAAAAGTAATATCAGGTTTAATATATTATGCTACATATAATAAGGCATCAATTGCACTCCAATATAGTACTTCTGGACCAAGTATCTGATCATTATTTTCTTTAGGTTGAAATAAATCCTTTTTGGATCAGGAGATCGGCCGGATCATCATAAGGATACTTAAGGGAAAAGCTTTATTCATAGTGAAATGTTTTAGGATTTTTCAATATATATTGATTGCTGGATAAGTAATCCATGTGATTTATACTCGATTTCTAGGATGAGACAATATTTTATTTGCCAAAAATCATTAATTTTAAATTTTATTTTTAAATATTCAACAATTTTTAAGAGCTAGTCGGGAGTTTCAATTAAATTCAAATCATTGACATATATTGCTATAATTGTAAATCCATATTCTAATTTTTTTTTAATGCACATATTGAACACTGGAAATTTATAAAAAGAATCCGCACAACGATTACCACATCGAATAAAGAGAATTTGCATAATCCAAACCAAATTTATGTAACACATCAAAAGACATGTACAACAATACGAGGATTTTTTTTTTTTCCCGAAAGGTACCAAATGGATCAAATAAAAAATGTACGTTATATATAGTTGGCTAGCTAGTCCTGGAAAAGGTAAAAGAGTAAGAATATCCGACTCCAATTATTTTGCTAAAACCACAATGAATAATGGTTGACTTTAAAATAGGGAAAACTTTATCTTAACTCTTAAGATTTCGAAAAATATCAAAATTTTAAAACTCTTTTGAAAATAGTTATTTTTATTTTTAATATTTTCAAAATTTTTTAAAAAAATCTAAACCATTAGTTAACTAATGGTCAATGGTGATTTTAGGTCATTTTTAACGACTTAAATTTAAAGATATTTTAGATAATTTAACTTATAAATTCATGATTTTATTAGGATAATCCGATAATTTACGTAAAACTAACAACAATCAAAAATAAAAATATTTTTCTATGTATTTTGTTAATATTGACAGTTAGTTCACTGACAGTTTTCCACATTTTTTGAAGAATTTTTTAAAAAGTTAGGGATGAAAGAAACTATTTTTAAAAGAATTTTAAAAATATGATATTTTCTAAACTAAATGAAGTTTCCCCCTTTAATAATACAACATATAAAAAAACTTGCTGCGGGTTCACCGCATCATCATCTTCACACCATTCTCTGAATTTATATGATCATCTCCTCGTTACTACTCGCGACAAATCCATCATCACAATGCCAGCGAACTCATGAAAAGGTTGGAAGCTCCACAAAACATTTATGCAACTTCACACTCCCTAACTGCACTATCCTATAGTTCAAATATGTTTCGTTATACAATGGCTACTGAAATTATTGTAACTTATAAATAGTCACTTAGTACACTTGACATTTATCATTGACTAGATAAACAGTTCAAAATCTCCAAATTCCCTCTAAATTACTAATTTCTGGTATTGTGCGTGAATGTTTAACAAAGAACTTCATGACCTATATGAATTAATTGCAACACAATATATGAGAACAACAACAAGAACATAGAAAAACAAAGCATGAATACGTAAAGAGAAAGAAGATAACTGCAGACCTAAATGAAACAAGAGGTCCCGCATAAGAAGAAAGTAAAGATGACCAAAAGGGAGAAGAAGCAACACCTAGCGAGTGGCGTGGAGAAGATAGATGCGCTGTGTTTGGTAGAAGAGGAGTGGAGCAGTGTTGGGTGGGTAAGGCAAAGGAGAACGATGAGAGAAAGGACAAGAGAATGGCGAGAGGACGGCGACAACGGCGTTGGTGGTGGAATAACAGGAGGCTGGAGCTGCTTGCGTTTTCATGTCGGTGCAGACAAGAGTGAAGCGGCTTGCGTCATATACTTGTGATTTTTGCCCCTATTTGTAAATATTATGGGTCTAAACCACTCGGATTCTTTAGCGATCTAAAATAATGGGGTTTGGGTATATATCGTTGTCCGAAGAATGAGCCGGGTCTAACAGAGCCGATCCATTTTGTCTTCCATAATTTTACACAAGAAGGATCAAGAGCTGACTCGATCTTTCCATGGTGAGAAGGGTCTGCTTCTTCAAGCAAAAAGAGATGGAATGTTCAGCTTTTGTATTGTTTCCTGTGACGAGGCGCTACGATCAATAACAAAAGCAGGAATAGCTAGAAGAAGATGATAAAACCAGGACGATGAGTATAACAAGATGGGAAAACCAAAGGAAAATGCAGATGCAATCAAGATCATGCAATGCAAAAGAGTTGGTTGAAGTAGCAGTGAGGCCAACAATGACAAGGTCGACGGTCCAGAGAAATCTCTGGACCTTAAACAGTGCGGGAAAAAATGAAGGGAAATGTTGAGGTGGATTTTTTTTTTTTTTTTTTGAAAAATGTTGAGGTGGATTTTGAAAGAAGAAAGAAGAGGGTTGCAATAAAAGTAAACAACTAGGCCATCATGAACATAAAGAGGCCAATAATTTTCCATTGGTTTTGTAGTAGTATTCTGTAAGAGGAACAGGAGGCTTAGTAGAGGAGGAGGGAGTCTTAGATATATTTTGGCTAGTTGATGTCTTTACAACAAAAAAAAACAACTGATCATTGTCATGCCTCGTTCCATTCTTTTATATTGGCTCCTCAAAGGGAGTTATTTATGACGTGGAGTGTGCAGACCTGTCCATTTTCGGCCTTCCCTTTTGCTTTGTTTATTCAATTGAAAGGCCAAGTGTGTCCGACAAAATGCGTCAAATGGCGTGCATATATTTACCGATTATCATCTTCAAAACTATGTTGACATTGTTTCTTTCTCGAGTCTCCGTTAACACAACATGTAGAATTAAATCTTCCACCACCAAAACCAACCCAATTTACCTCGTTCGTAAGAATATCCAACGTAATACATGAGTGTTTCTTTCTTCATCAACAAAAGAATTTAACTATATATAATATATATTGCGGAGTTGACGACATTCTAAGGCGTCACATTAAAGATTACTAAGAATAGGTAATTTGCAATATAATTTACTTCTTGAATTTTGATTGGCCAACATCTTCCATCACTTATACGTCACTTTGGCTAGGAATGTAATCAAAGGTGCATTGTGTACTGTCACTAACTTCCATATAATTTACATTTGATGTGATCAACATCTCCCCTTATTTTATGTCATTAACAAGCAATCAAGAAAATTCATTCGGCGTATGCCTCTTAAGTCTTAATTAGTATCGATTTTTTCAAGCTTAACGTACGGGCTTTATATATCATTTAACTACTGGATGATTATTAACATTTTGCGTCATATATTTATTATTTCATACTTTCTGCATTAAGATTTGTTTTTACTGTCAGTAAGCCTCATCATGTTTATCCATTATGTGTCATTAATTTTGTTTTTTAATTAATAAACAGTTTTGTACTGTCGAATCATTGATTAAAAAAATAATAAAAAGTACTAGTGAGCTCATGTTTTATCATTTTGTGGGGCTTTATGTTTTGTATTCATATATGATGAATCATCGATTTTAAATATCTACGACTTTGGTGGACGTTTTCATACAGAGCATGCGTTTTAGTCTTTTTCCTTCCTAATAATTCCACGAGTATTCACATTTTTATTTCGTCAAGTCTTCATCTGTGTTTTTTGATGAGGGCATTTCATTAACATATTTATAACTCTTATTTAAATTGATTAGTTCTTTGATTTATTATTATTGTTTAATTAGAATTATTTTATAATAAGTAAAATTAAAATTATATATCAATATATATATGCCATGAAGAGAAGCGCCATGATGGTTATATGTAGAAGATTTGATTCTTGTTTAATTGCAGAGTTGAGTTATACAAACTTAAAAATTTGAATTAAAAAAGTGATTTCAATATCTATTCATTCATTTTCACCCAATCCAATGTGAAAAAGGTGAATGAATGTAAGATGAATAATGATTATTAGATTGAGTGAAAATGAATAGATAAATGTTGAAATTATTTTTTTGAGTTAATATAACACAACCCTTTTCCACAACGGTGAAATTCGTAAAAGTTTATCAAACAATATATTAAAAATGAAAAAAATGACGAAAATTTAAAAATATATCTTTTTAGTTTACCATAAAAATAAATATAATAATTACTTATATTTAAAATTATTAAAAAAATCCTAACAAATAAATATGCAAATAAAAAAATTTTAAAAAGGAAATCAACCCAGATCTGGGTTGGTCTCTTTATTTGGAATTTTTTTTTTAATTTATTATATTTATTTGTTTGGTTGATTCCCTTTTTTAAATCAACCCAGATCTGGGTTGATTTCCTTATTTGGAATTTTTTTTTTTTAATTTACTACATTTATTTGTTTAGTTGATTTCCTTTTTTAATTTTTTTTAATTTACTAAATTTATTTCTTGGTTGATTTCCTTTTTTAAAAAACCATTGCGATCAATTATTGATTTCCTTTACAATGGTGATCTTCGAGATCTTCATCTCACAATCACAAGCCAAAAAGATCAAAAATCATTAATCAAACAACAAATATCCACCATAAAAACCACAGCATTAAAAACAATCAAAAAACGAAAAACGAAAAAAAAAAAAACACCGTAGCAACCCAGAAAAAACGATTTATAATTGGTTTTTCCATTATTCAAAAATCAACAACATAAACCTAGAAACCAAAAATAAAAAACAACATAACTGTAACAAAAAAAAAAAAAAAAAAAAAAAAAAAAAACCACCACCATAACAACCCAAAAAAAACTATTTGTATCTGGTTTTTCCATTAATCAAAAATCATCAACAACAAAATCCCGGAAACCCAAAATAAAAACAACCACTAGCATCACCATATAACAACTAATCTGAAAAAACGATTTGTATTTGGTCTTTTCATTAATCAAACCCATCAAAATCAAAAAACACACCCCCAAAAAAAAAAGATTTTTTAGATTTTTTTTCCATAAGTAAAAACGCACAAAAAAAAAAAAATGATTGAGCGATGGAGAGCCTTGGTTCTCTATAGTCAAAAACCAGGGGTTTTTGGTGGAGAACCAACCAGCACTACCACCAGCTAACTGAGACAACGATGGACTTCACGAATTCGACTTCGATTTCAACGATAGAGATGTTGATGATTGATGATGATTTATTCGAGATGAGGGGGAGAGAGAGAGGTAGTGGTTGATAAAATTTTTCTTTATTTAGTTTTTATTTTTTCCTTTTCTATTTAATTAAAATTTTAACAATGGTTTTCAGTTGTCCTCCATA
Organism: Dimocarpus longan; assembly: GCA_022984855.1. Taxonomy (NCBI): domain Eukaryota; kingdom Viridiplantae; phylum Streptophyta; class Magnoliopsida; order Sapindales; family Sapindaceae; genus Dimocarpus; species Dimocarpus longan. The sequence goes on from CM041024.1 coordinate 12,126,840, forward strand.
CATGTCATCATAGCCAAATGATGCTTTCACCCTTAAAACTAACGGATACGTTACTTCATTGATGAATTCATTATTTCATTTAACGGTTAGGTTGTTTTGACTATTATTTTCAAAACTAGTGATTGTTTGATATTATTTTTAATTTTAGGAGGTATATTAATAATAACCCAAATGAAAGGAACAAAAAATAAAAAACAGCGTTGGAGGTGTCAATGCGCTGATCAAATGAAACCTTGTGATAAAACGTTAGTTTTAATTTCGAAAAGACGTTCATCGATTTTTTTCTTTGTTTAATGGTATAACTACTGCTTAGAGTTGTATGTCTTTAATTTAATAAAAAATAAAGATTCAAAGAATATTACATTTATTTTCAAAAAAAAAAAAATTACGTTTACTGTTACTGTGTCATATACAAAATTACTAGATATATGTCGGACTATACATCATACAATATTTGACCAATGCCTAATATGGCTTGATGGTAAAACACTTATTTAATCTGATTATATATTGTCCTTATTCAAGTAATTATACCGCGGAAGACACTTTAAAAAAAAAAAAAAAAGGATTTGAGAATTAATAAAAATAATAGTAAAGGAATACATTAGTTGTGCTTACATCCCAATATTAGTATTAGACAAAATTAATAACACACAATAAGATAATATTAGATTGTCATAATGATATGCATCTTACATCTATACCACAAGGTTATGAGTTCGAGTTTTGTCCCATTTTTCAAACTCTAATTTAATTTTAATATTTGTTCTTTTAAAAAAAATGAAAAACATAACTACTGTAAGAACAAAAATAAAATCATTTTGACCAAGGGTACTAATATGTAGGAAAATTTTGTTCATCAATCTTATGAGGGAACAATGGTTATATATATTCTTGGAAAATTAACATTTTTAATTCATCAAGGCTTCATTTTCTTTTCATTTTTCTTTATGTGCTGATATATATGCTTAGCTAAAATGAATAACATGTCAATTCTATTGATAAGATCTTTTACTGTTATAAGAAAAATATTAGACACATAATAGACATAATCATATGCAATCTACGGGCATAAAATTATTTCAAAATTATTTTTAAGTGAATATTTGACTCATGCTTTCATTATAATTATCAAACTAAGAAATAGAATAAGATAGCTCAATTATATTGTCACTTCTACGCGTATACATTAAGACCGTCTATTTTAAGGGCTAATTGAGTCAACATCTATACTCTGTCCCCAAGAGAAACAGAGTGCAGATCATGTGAAAACTCACTAGAAACAAAATAAAATGTAAACATGCAATCCTAATTATTGATAAAAACAAAAGATCTTAATGGCTAGAGGTAAAAGGAAACAGAATCTCTCTACATTTTTATAGCTAGAACAACTAATACACAACAATTCGGAGTTGTTATACTTACACATTGTTGTTATCACCACAACACAGTTTATTTTAACACTTCCTATGTTTGCTGAGCAAATGAAAAATGACTAAACTGGAACCATGGTTATCTGTGGCTAATCATATGATTGGAAACATTTGCCTTCGCGCAGCAGTTGGACCATCTATCACAACTACTAGGTCTTGATCGAAACTGGGTTGATTAATCTGCATGGTGTTTCCCTCAATATCAGCAAATTCATCTGCTAGTGGACGAGGTGCTGCCTCAGGGTTATCTTGTCGTTGTATGCAAGAGATGAGAAGAGTAGGAATGGACTGCAGGGTTTGACGAAACCATATAAAAATGAGCTTTTGCATGTTCCATAGCGTGCTATGTCAGGGATATGTGATTATGATAATGAGAAATGCAATCCAAAAGAGTGGTGGTGGGGAAAATATTGAAGCAAGTAAAGAAAAGATCAAGGGACCTGAGAATTATCCGGCTCTCACAGTGACTGGATGGGCAGTGAGAGGCAGTTTGATGGATGTTAAGAGGAACACAACAAATACGAGAAGTGCAATGACTAAGAAGGCCATTTTCAAAAGGGGATATTGATCAAACTTGGTAGCACTATTAATTAAGAAAAATAGACTGCCATTTTCGGACGTTAGCAACGGAAGGATGAGGTTGACTAGTGGGAGGACATACCGTAAATCCACAAAGAACTGCATCTTCCCTTCAGATATAGAGGAGTTTGTTTCTTGAGATTTATATAGATGGGAACAGGGGGGCAAAAATTGTAGGGTCTCACGCATAGAGAGATCACTTGATCATTTATATATAAATATAAATATATATATATATATTTTTCTTTTATCAATTTTGGGTTGAGTATAAATATTAAATTGTGGTACATCCTTGTCAAATTGTGGCATATGGTATGGCAGAGCACGTTCAACCGAACAAAATGAATAAAATAAATAAAGTAAGGGATAGACGGAAAGAGGGGCGGAAATAATCAGATGTTAACAGTATTAAATCTTAACAGGGGGAACAAGATGAATAAAATAAAATCAGTTTCACTTTTTTTCAATTGATAACAACTCCCGTTATTGCATTCCTAACAACTCTCAGTTATTTATTTAATTTAACATTTAAAGTAGGAGATAAAATCTACCATTTTTAGTTAGTTTCCTATTATTTGACATATTATTATTTAGTTTAATCTATATTTTTGTTTTCAAAATTTATGTAAGTTATATATTGTTTATTTTGTTAAATGATTAATATGATTTTAATAAATTTATATTACTAATCTGTAATATAATTAATTATTTAAATTTATTTAGAGTTATTATATCTTAATATGACTTAATGTGAATACGATAAAATTAAATAATTATAATATATTTAAGTAATTGAGGTTAAAATATATTACATAAATAATTGTGTTTATATTTACTCGTCTGATGTTAACTATTTTCATTAAAAATTTAATTTTAAGATTTGCTTTTATAATAAGATGAAAGACTACTTAGTGACAAACTATTTAATCATGTATATTGAATGGGAAATCATACAGTAATTTAATATAAAATCCATTATCTATTATCTTTTAGATTTACAAGAGTGGCGAGTTTCATTTTTATTTATTGTCGATGTGCGAAATTAGCTGACTAGGTTCGTTTTCAGTCCAAGCTACAGTTTTGGGTTTGATATTGCGAATGACAAAATGGAGGAAGTAGATGGAATAAGTGAGGTCAGGGAAGAGAAGAAGAACGCAGGATTTTAAGTGGTTCGGCCCAAAAAGATACTTATATCCATTGTTCACTCTCTCACTATTTTAGTAGAGTAACGACACTCAAGATTATATTGTTTTTTACAAAGAAAGTCCTCCCCTATTTATAGAATAAGAGAGGAGCTACAGTAGGCCATAATATAATGTACAGTGAGACAAAAGATTGTAATGATGAGTTATATTTAATACGTTTAAACCGTATTTAATGCGTCTGGATTGCATTTAATGCAGCTGATGGCACCAAACTAATCCTACCAAAAGCATGGGTTTAGGCACCAAACCCATGTGGGTTAGGTAAGATCATCGTAATCCAGACTATAATTTCTGACAGGATTAATATACACGACATGCCTTAAGCTGTGATTTGTTTGATAACTTTGACTTCCGTTGAACTTGTGGAAAGAAAGATGTAGCAATGGTCAACTCCCTGACGAACAGAACAGTCTGTCGAGTTAATAAGCAAATAAAGCTCGGATAAATTAAACATCTTGAGAGTCACTGATGTAGGCCATATGCGAGCACTCCAGCGATTAAACATATCGGTAATCAATAGGCCTCATAGATGAGCAGGTATACGACACGAGCAGACAGGCCAAAGGGGTTGCGCGGGTAAGAGGACGAGCAACAGACCAGTCTCATGGACGAATTTAGTCGCGAACTCATAAACGATCACAAAGGAAGAGCTGAATTGCGATCAAGTATGCGAGTAGGATATCGATCAAATTTCCCAGCAGACAGACGAATAGACGAATGAGCAGGCCTCAAGCGAACAGAGATTGACCTTTTCGGATCCTCCTGTTGCTAGACCCACCTTTTGGGCTTTCTTCGGCCCATTAAATCTGACTGTGAAAATACTCATGACATTTATAAAGTTAAGTTTTAAATCATTTATTAAAATTAAAAGGTATCATACTTATTTTTTAATAACTTCTTTTGTTGAATATTAGTATTTTTTTAAGTCATTTTGAATTTATACTTTGGATTCGGCCCCACAAGACAGAATCCTGGGTCCACCCTATAAGATTGGTGTTTTGGGCAAACTGTGAGTAGCAAAATATATGTATTATTCTAAGGCTAAAATATATGTATAGATGGATGTGCGTGTCAAGGTGTGAATGGCAAAATACTTGAATTCTTTGGCTAAAAGTTATATTAGGATGTTTCGGTCAAGGTGGGAAAGCTTAAAGATGTGTGAGAAACAATGTGTGTGTTATTTCCAGGCTAGAAAATTTATGAAGGGGGATATTTGGGTCAATGTGTGAGTATCAAAATATAGAAGATGTTTGAGGCAGATGTTTGGGTCAATTTGTAGTAAGTTGTGTGAGTAGCAAAATATAGAAGATGTGTGGAGGATAAATATTTGGGTCAATGTGTGAGTTGGATATTTGTGTCAATATGTGAGTAACAAAATATAGAAGCTTTTGGAGGGTGGATGTTTGGGTCAATATGTGGGTAGCAAAATATGTGCTATTCCAACGCTAGAAAATTTGTGAGGGTGAATATTTGGGTCAATGTGTGAGTAGCAAAATGTAGAAGATTTGTGAGGGTGGATGTTTGGTCAGTCTGTAAGTTACAAAATATAGAAGACTTATGAGGGTGGATGTTTGGGTCAACGAGTGAGTAACGAATGATATATTATTCCTGTGCTAAAAGAATTGTGAGGGTGAATATTTGGGCTCAATGTGTGAGCAACAAAATATGGAAGATTTGTGAGGGTGGCTGTTTGGTGACATATGTGAGTTTCAAAATATAGAAAATTGGTGAAGGGTGGATGTCTTGGTCAATTTTTGCGTAGCAAATTATGTATTATTCCTGCCCTAAAAGAATTGTGAGGGTGGATTTTTTTTTAAAAAAAAATATTATTGGTACATAGTCTAGTGGCAGATGGGACCAGCTGAGATATAATTATGAGATGTGATCTAAAAAACAACTCTCGAATCAAGAGGAAGCAACCCATATTGAATCGGAAAGGGGAGGGAGCAACCAGCACCGTTTTTACCTACTGTGCTACGGCCCAAGTGACTTGAGTGTGGATGTTTGGGACTGTGAGTAACAAAATATGGAATATCTGTGAGAGTGAATGTTTGGATCAACATTTTTTAGCAACATAATCGTTAATTTAACAGATCAAGATATGTAGAGGTCATAAACTGCGGCGGCTAATTGTCCAATAAAAGTGGGTTCACCCGCATCTGCAAGCAATACAACTTTCCATCACAATTCACAAACTATACTTGAGACTTTTGTTCTGCAATCTGCACGTACAGCTTAGAAAATATTTCGAGAAACTTGAAAATAATCAAAATATATTGCTTCCACAACTTTTTTTTATCCTAAATTGAAGACCATAACGGGTGCTTTGCGTTCTGCTTTTTGTGGTACTCCATCAAGTATTCAACTTTTGCTGCCTCTTGAAACGTTAAGCTAAATATTATGGCTACTGAGTTTATATTGGTGAAGAATATAGACATTAAGATCAACATGACATACTGCATAGATAATGCCCTTGGCATCAACATGGATACCAAAAAGATAATGTTTTAGACAAGTAAAAAATTCGGCAGTCACTTGTCCGCTTACTACAAGAAGTTAAAAGATAGACATTAACAGGACAACTGAATAGTTATTGCCCTTACTAAACTTGAATATTGGGACTCCAACTTGCTTTTGAACAAGTCAAAAATCCAAATGTTTCCAACTGACTTAATTTCTCTTAAATTTTAAAAGAGTTTATGACATTTATATTATTGGTTTAGAGTCAATTTAATTAAAAAATTATGGAACTTTCTGCCGTTAATGATTAATCATTTAATGCTTAATAATACAATTATGTAAATGAACAAAAAAAAATTAGATCAGCAATGTTTGTCTGTCGAAATAATATTGCCCAGAGAATAATTGGCTTGACCTACTCAAAATCTGGATACAACATGCATCCAAGTATAGTTGTCAAGACATGGAAATTTCCCCAACCAAGTTTAACAACTGAGAGATTATACCCATAAGATGCAGCAGCCAAAGAAACTAATAGCTCATCAGGAGATTAAATCATTATGCTAACCTCTCCATCATCCTACAGTTGTCTTAAAATTTCAGGTGATGTTCCTCCAACCAAACCGATGAACAAATTTGAAGGCCGAAATATCCCCAAAAACCAGCCACCTCATTTCCCTTCCTGTAGATATGTTTGATATGATTCTGCCTGCACAGAATAACACAGTTCCAGTATTTATTATGAAGCAGACAATGAGGAAGCACAATTGAGATTCTTCATATATCATATTGAAGATAAGGATTCACACCCAATTCACATCACTTCCAACCTCTAGCATATGCATGCTCCCCACTTTGGATAACTCAATATAAAAGTTATAAATATTATTGAGTCATACAAGCAATTAAAGTAAAATGAAAGCGCAACTACAGTGTGAGCTTTATAAATACCCATGTTGTCTAACAGATTTGTTGTCCAGACTCCACAGGATAAAATTGCCTTTGATTACATGTGACGTCCAACAGTTGTGAACAGAAGGAAATATGATGTGTCCTCGACTGAAATGAACAGAAAATCTAGCTTTACCCTTCAGCGTATTCAGAACCACGAAATAATGGTGATCAATCAAACACAGTAAACAAACATCATGCACCATGCAATGGCACTACTGGTTCATTTGTTGGTATATAAAGGCACTCTTCCTCCTTGTTGACTAGTAAAGCAGCAAGAGTATTGCTTCTGACCTAAAACGTTTCACCATTCAGATTAGACAAGAGCATAAATAAATATCCAAATCAGTAAACCAAAGATATACGCTAAATTTACCTTTGAGTGTGTCAACATTAATTCAGGATCACAGACTTCCAGCTCCAGCCAATATAAATGTGTTGCCACAGCAACAATTCAGAGCTTGTGACCTACAAAGGCTGTCAATGAGAACCTTTCTTTCATTACCCTATCCACTTCAGAACTTCCTACTCTTCAATGAACACCAGTCCATTTCCTAAATGCCAGAACATACTCAAGCCTTTAGTTTTGAGCCTCAGATCTGGCATTTGATGCCTTTAAGCTCCTATACAGATTTTCATGATGCTTTAGAAACTCAATTTTTTACATCCAGTTGTCTGTGTACATACTATTCTTTTTCATGTAATCAAATACCTCCATAACTCTCTCAAAGCAACCACCGCGTAGAAAGTTCAGTAGTAAGAACTCAAACAGATCACTGCTCAGCATTAAATTCCCAGTCTCCATGTTCCTCTTATTGTCTCTCCACAAGATTGTAATATCACAATACATTTCCAACGAAGAATATGCGAATGCCAAATAACCAAAAGTTTGCACAGCGGGTTGGATTTTCATTTCCTGCATTCTTCGGTATGTCGTCAAAGCATCCCCAATCATTTTGCCCTTACAGGAGTAGTAAATAGAAGAATTAAACTCATAAATTATAGAAGGAATTGCTTTCTCCTTCTCTTTCATTTATTGCAATAATGTCTCAGCTAGATCTGATTTACCACTTCTATCTACTACTTCTGATAGCCATGATGAGAAAACCATCGCTTCGGATTTATTTGTGTCCAAACCAACCTTCTGTAATTGTCTTAATAATGCCTCTGCCTCTCTAGACATTTTTGCTTTATAATAAGCTGCCAGGAGTGACATATATGAGGTAGAATCTATGGGATGCCCAGCTGATTCCATGTCATCCAAGATGTCATGAGCTGTCTCCAGCAAACCTAAACGAATGCAAGCATCAATAACAGCAGAACACACATCGGATTTGACAAATGAATAGTACTCCTTTTGAAGGCTAAATAGGAGCTTTGACAGTTCACCGATTTTCCCATGTCTCTTGTACCCAATAATGAGCTTGGCCAGAGCCCTGTTAGTAAGGAGAAGTTTCCCAATGAGTTCTTCTTTACCTTCTATTTTGAGAACAGAATCCTTATCCAGCAGCTCAGGCATAATCTGTATCTTCAATCCACCCCTAATGTTGGGAGATCCTACGGGAACAAGGAAAGGGTTTTGTGAGTTTCCTCAAGTTTTCCATCAGGCAGAGAATCTCGATATTTGTTCAAATTTAACAGAAGCTCAGCAGTTGATTCTATGTCATCAAACATGAAATGCAGGCTCAACAAACTTTCATAAAACTGCCGGTAATGATGAACAAATGGTAGTGATACTCGATCAATATAATCTTTTAATCTTTTTAGCTCATCTCTCTGACCATTCATTTCGTGTACCTTGGCAATGATAGTGATTGAGTGTGCATCAGCAATGACCCCAGTTTGCGACATCAGCTCCATAATCTCTTGGCCTTTAAAAGATAATCAGAATCTCACACAAGCATCAAGCACGAGGTTAAAGATTGTTACTTCATCAGCCTTGCACAATCAATTCTTTCTACCCTTAAAAATAACATTCAATCGCATATCTGAATCAAAATATTAGATGCAAGACATGTCCCGATTTCTGTCTTCACCATATGCATAACAACCAGACACAACATATTCATGGGGGGTAGATTTCCTTTCTCAAGCATCAGTCCAAGCATGTTTCAAGTAGGAACGGGCATCTGAGCTCTTGCTAAAGAGAGGGATAACTTAGTTAAAATGTCAGGCTTAAGTAAATCTGATTTTTCTTTCAAGATCGCAAAAGCCAAAATCACATGCTTTCTTCAACCAGTGAGGCTCGGACGAGTAAGACAATTCAGCAATAAACCTACTCACAACAGAATCCTCAGGAAAAGCATACAATCTTTTAAATCATTGAAAGTTTCCCATGCTTCATCCAAATGGTGACTTTTCAATGCACCATCAAGCTTCCTCAACAGAACTCCTTGCGAGGAACCATCCCAGCATAATTTTTCTTGCCGAACAGCACCCGTACAAAAGCACTGGGGATTCAAAAACTGAGACTGTTTCCAAAATGTATCCAACACTCGAAACCTACCAAAATTATAGTTAACAAAAACAGGTTCCTGAATCAATGAAGTCACAGGGAATCCCAAATGATAAATTACAAAGTAATCAAACAACAAAACCAATTAAAAACACACCATGAAGAAAGCGAGTGGCAAATTTGTGGTGGAGAGGCCACTTGTTCTGGGACAATAACCATAACAGGTGTGCTTCTCATCACCAGCTTGAGCCGAAGCATCAACAGCTCCTACTTCGCTTACAAGTAGATCAACAGCGGCCGCGCAGGCTCCAACACCGCCACCCAGACCCAGTTCCTTGCCATCATGCACTACGCTACGTCACGTGACGTCCCGAAGAGTGAGAGTCAGCTGAGGTAAGGTCTGAGATAGTGACGACTGAAGAGAGCTAGGGTGTCTGTTTTAATTTGGGATATTATGAAAAACGAGAAAAGTAAAATAACTGTAAACAATCCTCGGTTTTTTTATTAGGTGAATGGCCCTTATCATTAACTTTCCATTCACGTTTAACATTTTCTGCCTAAGAAAGTAGAAGGATCAAAACACCCTTACTATGATTCTATAAAAATCTTATTATATCCTTTAAATTTATATAATAATTAAAATAATCTTTAAATTGTTAATTAATAATAATATTAAATAAAAAATAATACAAAATTAAAAAAAAAATATTAATTAACACAAAATTCACTAGGTTTTCAGGTTGCTGGAAAACAAGCAAGAAACAAAAAGAAAACAAAAAATAATAATAATAATAATAAAAGGAGAGAAAATCAATCCCAAACCACTCCGATTATTTCAAGTCAAACCATTTCAATTCATCCAAAAATCCAGTGGCTATCAAACCTCGTCATCGCCAAAAACACAAACCTAGAAATACCATCCTATCAATTTCATATGCCAATCCAAACCAACATCACCACCACCACCATCAAACCTAATCAAACTCAAATCCCAACATCACCACTAACATAGCCAAACTTAATCAAACCAAAACCCCAATATCACCACCATTACAAAAACCCAATCAAACCCAAACTCCAACTTTACCACCATTGTCAACCCTAATCAAACCCAAACCAAAGTTACTCACCCAAACCACAGTCATCGATGGAGAGAGAGAGAAAGGTGAGGTGGGATAGGAAAGAGAACAAGGAGAAAGAGAGAGAGAAGGTGTGGGATGAGGGTGTTGAAATTGACGGTGAAGGGAAAAGATAGGTGCACCACAATCATCAACGGTAGATATGGGTGGCGGTGGTGACGAGATAAGTGGAAGAACAAGAAGAAAAAGAAGAAGAGGTAGGGAAAAGAGCGGTGGTCTCGATTGAATGAAGATAAGGTTTTTCATTTTTATTTGATTTTTTATCGCTTTTTTTCATATTAATCTTCAGATTTGATGATTTAAAATTTAAAATTTTTATTTAATTTTTTAAATTAATTTTTACCATTTATATTAAGATGGACGATAAAGATCTGATAATTTAAAAGTTTTAATTTATTTTTTAACTTTTAATTTTTATTTTTATTTTTAAATCAATCTTTATTCTCTATCTTAAGATAAAAGGTAGAGATATGATAAATTAAATTTTTATTTAATTTTTAATTGATTATTTTTTTCAAACTTTAATTTAATTTTATTAAAAGAAATAAATTTATTCATCTAATTATCATTATATCTTTACCCTTCAAATTTAACACTAACAAATTTTTAAAATTAGTAGAAGGCGATTCACCTAATAAAAACAAAATCGAGAGCGTTCATGATTATTTTGGAAGATTTTTCATGAAATACCTTTTTATTTTCATACGTATGGGGTTTTGAGTATAGTATATGCAAAAGAAATTAACAAATTAATTTTTATTGTTTTGAGCGTTCGCGGCGGGTGTGGAGCTTTTTAGATTGTTTAAGATTTGAACTTCGTACTCATCCCAAAATCCATTTAATTAAATCCACGCCCATGAGTTAAAATTCGTGAATTCCTGTGAATTCCTGGTGAAATTCGCACCCCTGACAATACCATGTTGACTATTTTTGTTGAAGCAATATTAAGGGAAAAAAAAAAAAAAGCACTTTCTGATACTTTTGAAGGGGTTATTAATTATTATTTCCTTAAACATGGAGATTGTACTCCTACAAATCTTGTCATCAAATCGCACAACTTTATATTGGATCTATGTAGTCAATTGCCTTTATCTTACATCTCATCATGCATCAATGATAGAGAGCAGCGCACGGTGGTGCGAAGCAGCAGCAACTTGAGATAGCGGCGTGAACAGACCAGGTGCGGGAAGAGAGACAGCGGTGTGAACAGAGCAAGGAGAATAGAGACCAGTGGCGTGGTGGTGCGGCGGCAGCTGGGCAGACGGCGTCAAACAGAACCGATAGACCAGCGAGCGGAAGAGCGTCAAAACAGAGACCACTAACAGAGACTGGCGACCAGCGAGCGGCACAAACCAGTAGAGATAGAGGCAGCAAAAAGCAGCGCAACAACGGGACGGCAGCGGAACAGAGACAGTGGTTTGGCAGTGCGAGACGGAGCTGGGCGGCGGTTCGGCAGCACAGAGAGACAGAGCTGGGCAACGGTGTGACTGAGCAAGGACAGTGAAAGAAAGATAATGTAAAGAATCAAATCTCACGATAAAAAATAAATAAGTATTGTGTATTTCATTTTGCCTTAATCTGTACCAAATAAGCGGGACGCGGAAGATAATCAAATCTCCCAAATAACTAATTATGTAATATAATTAAAAAAAATAAAAAAGGGAAAAAAAAATACAATAATACAATAAATAGACAATCAGCAAAAAATGAAAGGCGATGATATGGAAATTAATATGGTAACAGAAAGCATTTGCTTTCACAACAGCTAACCGTCTATCATAACTACTAGGTCTTGTTCGAAACTGGGTTGATTAATCTGCATGGTGTTTCCCTAAATATCAGCAAATTCATCTGCTAGTGGACGAGGTGCTGCTTCAGGATTATCTTGTTGTTGATTGCAAGAGATGACAAGGGTTTGACAAAACCATTTACAAATGCGCTTATGCAAATTCCATAGCGTGCTATGCCAGGGATAGGGGCGGGCATCTCTAACCCAACCCAATCCGACAAAAAATTGTCGGATTGGGTTGGGTTGGGTTATATCTTTTAAAAAATTAAGATAGGTTGGGTTGGGTTGGGTTGAAATACAACCCAACCCGATAAATAACTATCCTTAATTCTAAATCCAAGTTTTTTTTTTTTTTTTTTTTTCTAAAAGCACATTTGTTAGAGATGAAGATTAAGAATAATCTATATGGTGGATTAAATCTTTTATTTTTAATAATTGAATATTTATTTGTATTCATTTTATTTGTAATTAAATTATTAAGACTATAAAAATTACTAACTAAACTTTTTATGCCATTGTAATGGATTAAATTCAACCCGATCAACTTAACATAAATCAACTCGATTATTATTGGGTTGGGTTGGGTTGAAAAAATTTTAACTCAACCCATGTTGGGTTGAGAGATTTTCAACTCAACTCAACCCGAACTTGAAAACGCCCACCCCTAGCCAGGGAGATGTGCTAATGATGATGAGAAATGCCATCCAAAAGAGTGGTGGTGGGAAAATATTGAAGCAAGTAAAGAAAAGATCAAGGGACCTGAGAAATATCCGGCTCTCACAGTGACTGGATGGGTAGCGAGAGAGAGTCTGATTATCATCTTCAAAATCGTGTTGACATTGTTTCTTTCTCAAGTCTCCGTTGTCACAACTTGCACAACCTAGCACGTTCGTAAGAATATCCATAGTAATGCATGGGTGTTTCTTTCTTATTTTAACAAAAGAATGTTATTATATATAATATCGGTAATATAATACTATTTATAAATTTATTATTCAAATAATATGATAAACTTACGTATATTTAACACATCATCGATACATCATTTCAAAATTAATGCGATAATTATAAATCAGTTTACCACATCATTTTGATAAAATTTTTAGATAAATTTTTAAATAGCATAATATTATTTATTTAATATATATTGTAGAGCCGATGACATTCTAAGGTGTCTTCACGTTAAAAATTATTAAGAATGGGTAATTTGTAATATAATTTACATTTTTAATTTTGATCGGCCAACGTCTTCCATCGCTTATACGTCACTTTGGATGGGACTGTAATCAAAGGTGCACTGTGTACCATCGCTTACTTTATCTCACTGATATGCAATCAAGAAAAGTCCTCCGGCATATGTCTCTTAATTAGTATCAATTTTTCTAAGCATAACGTACGGGCTTCACATATCATTTAACTACCGGATGATTATCACTATTTTGCTTCATATATTTATTGTTATGTGATCTTGATATATTTATTTGTTTCGAAGTTTTTGCATTAATTTAAAATTTAAAATTTAGGGAGGAGCATGTAACTTAAATCCACAGGTTAAATATTATAAATACAAGGAAGATTACATTTGATCAATCCTACTTTTACAAGAACTTGAATTATTGAACTTTTTCAAGACAAAACGGTCCCCATATATAAAGTTTTTACGATCAGTACATCTTAATTTTTAAATTGTTATGATTAATCATCTCAATTATCTATGACATTCTCTTTCCTAAAAATATCTCTCTTCCATTCAATTTAGATATAATGAATGGTTAAAATAAATGATTCTAATAATTTAAAAGTTATAATGTATGGTTCATAAAAGCTTTGATATATATATATATGGAAAGAGACTCCAATATGTAAACACTCGAAACTCAACAATTTGTATATTAGTTATTAAGTATAACAAAAAGAGTAGATTAAAGTCGCGGAATCGATTCATGAAAGAGACTATTGTAGATTGTCTTCAGCTAGCCTCAAGCTTACTCAGTATCACCATGGTGAGAAGGGTCTGCTTCTTCAAGAGAAAAGGAGATGGATGGTTCTGCTTCTGCATGTATTGTTTCCTGTGATGAGGTGCTGCGAACGATAACAAATGCAGGAATGGCTTGAAGAAGCTGATAAAACCAGTACCATAAACATTTAAGCAAGTTGACAAGTTGTGAATACCAATGGAAATGCAAATGCACATGAAGAATGCAACGCAAAAGAGAAGTGGTGGAAGCAGCAGTGAGGCCAGCAATGTCAAGGTCAACACTCCAGAGAAATTTCCAAACCTTAAAAAGAGTGGGAAAATATGGAACGAAATGTTGAGGGTGAGTTTGAGAGAAGTAAGAAGAAAGAAGAGGGTTGCAATAAAAAGGAACAACAAGTCCATCATGACCAGAAATTCATGATTGGATAAATCATGAAGCAAGAGGCAATAAGTTTCAATTGAAGTAGTGCTTGTAAGAACAAGGAGAAGGCTCAGTAGAAGTGGAAAAGTGAAGCGCAAATCTATGATGTAGTGCATATTTTGGACTGTTAATAGCTTCAAAAACAAAGAGCTGATATTCTTACAATGTTGGTAGCCGATATTATCAGGTTGGAGTAACTAGCAAGTAGCATGGAAATTTATACTACACCCAGCTTGGCGAAGGCTGGGGCACAAAACGCGATGTGGGTTACTGACCCACAAAGCGCGTCGAAGGTGCCTCAAGGAGACCACGCACTCGACAAATTGAAAAAGGAAAATCTTTTCAATTCTAGCACTCCGTCAACTGTAATTTATACATTTTTATTATCCTTAAATAGATTTATTAACCCAATTTTATATTAATTTTATTTTAATTAATTGTGCTTTTTGTGAATCAGAAATATAGAAAATTTATATGTTAAATGAGAACAAATTATATTTTTTGTCAAGTCAAAATCTAAGATAATTTAAAATTCAAATTCAGACCCAATTCAAGATCCAAATCAAAACCTAAAACATATGTCACTCAATCAGGAAATATTATCGAGATAGAAAACAAATAAATAAAAGAGGAAATAGCTAAAAAAGCGTTTTCAGTGGTTGTAAAAGAGGCAGTAAGCCGACAGTTTTGGAAACAAAAGTCAAAAACAGCAGCAGTTGGAGAAGAAAGCAGAGAGCAGCAAGGACAGCCAGAATTACGATAACATGCCGGGATTCAATTTATCTATCGATGCCCAGTTTCAATTTATTTTTTATTCTTGTTATCATTATGATTGCTTAATATTTATTTTTGAAAGATAGGATAAAATCTTATTGACTTTGTAATAATTTAACTAATTCAATTATTATTCTCAATTTGATTTTTAATATTTAAATGATTCTTAGTTTCACAAATTTATAAAATAAAATTGTTTCACCATTAACATAGGGTATTTTAGGTTGTTATATATATAATTATTTTATTAATCTGATTTTGGATTGTATGTATATACATTAAGACCTTCTATTTTAAGGGTTAATTGAATCAACATTCTATACTCTGTCCCCATGAGAAACAGAGTGCAGATCATGTGAAAACTCACTAGAAACAAGATAAAATGTAAACATGCAATCCTAGTTATTGATAAAAACAAAAGATCTTAATGGCCAGAGGTAAAAGAATCAGAATCTTTCTACGTTTTTATAGCTAGAACAACTAATACACAACAGTCCGTAGTTGTTATACTCACACACACGGTGTTGTTATCACCACAACACCCTGTTTATTTTAATACTTCCTATGTTTGCTGAGCAAATGAAAAATGACTAAACTGGCACAATGATTATATGTAGATAATCTTATGATTGGAAACATTTGCCTTCGCAGCAGTTAACCCTGTGTTACAACTACTAGGCCTTGTTCGGAACTGGGTTGATTAATTTGCATGGTGTTTCCCTCAATATTAGCAAATTCATCTACTAGTGGAGGAGGTGCTGCTTCAAGGTTATCTTGTTGTTGGGCGCAAGAGATGACAAAACTAGGAATGGATTGCAGGGTTTGACAAAACCATTTAAAAATGCGCTTTTGCAGATTCCATAGCGTGCTATGGCAGGGAGATGTGATTATGATAATGAGAAATGTAAACCAAAAGAGTGGTTGTGGGAAAAATATTGAAACAAGTAAAGAAAAGATCAAGGGACCTGAGAAATATCCGACTCTCACAGTGACTGGATGGGCAGTGAGAGGGAGTTCGATGGATGCTGAGAGGAACACAACAAATAAGAGAAGTGCCATAACTAAGAAAGCCATTTTCACAAGGGGATATTGATCAAACTTGGTAGCACTATTAATTAAGAAAAATAGATTGCCATTTTCGGACGTTAGCAACAGAAGGATGAGGTTTACTAGTGGTGGGAAGACATACCTTAAATCTAAAAAGAACTGCATCTTTCTCTTCATATATAGAGGAGTTTTTTCTTGCTCAATTCAGTTGTGTAGGGAAGATATATATAAACGGAAGACTGAGTGTGCGTTTGTTGGTTCTTGGTCTTAATATTAAAATAATATTACCCTCCTCAGTCCTCAGTCTTCAATCTCCTCGATATTAAAATAATATTAACCCTTTGGGGTCTTAATAATAAAATAATAAGATTCTGGGTCTTAATATTAAAATAATATTAAACCCTCTTCAAGAAGGATTATAAAATAATAGGTTGTGGCTCTTAATATTAAAATAATATTAACCCTCCTCAATCTTGAATTTCCTTAATATTAAAATAATATTAAACCTCTAGGGTCTTAATCATAAAATCATAGGGTTCTCTTAATATTAAAATAATATTAACCCTACCTAAACTTCAAGCGCCTCAATATTAAAATAATATTAACCTCCCGGGGGTCTTAATAATTTTGAATTTTCTAAGGGAGAACAAAATAATAAAATAAAATAAACTAACGAATGCCTTTAATGACGTGGAGGGAGAAAAATGAGAAAAATAAGGAATACTTTTAATGATAACGAGGGGGAAAAATGAGAAAAAAAATGAATACTCCGATGATGTGGTGAAATAGATTATTAAAAAAAAATACAATTTTATTATTCTATCTGACAATGTCAATTGTGAGGCGATCTTGTGAAAGATTTTTCAAAAGAGTGAGTTGTTTTTTTCTTAACATTAAAATAATATTAACCCTCCGACAGTCTTAATATTAAAATAATATTAACTTGCCTCGATCCTAAATCTCTAACCCCTTGGCCCTTTGGGGATCTTAACATTAAAATAATACTAATCTTTCTTAATCCTTTTTTGTGTTTTTGTGAAAATTCTAATCCTCCTTAATCTTGAATCTTCTTAATATTAAAATAATACTAACCCTCATGGGATTTTAATATTAAAATAGTATTAAACCTCTTTAATCTTGAAATTCCTCTGGGAGAATAATATGAATAAAATAAAATAAAGTTAGAGCTACCTTTAATGAGATTCAACGACTTTTTTTTTTTTTTAATTGATAATTATCATATAAAAAGTGAATTCTGCATTTCTGCTATTGCCTGGTTAATGAAATTTACACGTATACCCTTCGACCAATGAAATTTACATATATATATATATAAATATATATATATATCTTGTGCCTATTAACATCGTATGTATGGATGATAATGGATTTGATAGCATCGGTTTTGACTCTCACCAAGCCTAATCTAAAATTTTTAAGATGCCCTAAACTTACTCGTGCCCCAAACGGATTACTACTTTTCGCATCAAATCCAAACCTGATTTGAGAGACTTACCCTAAATCTAACCTATTGACTCGATTTTGTTTTTAACTAATAAAATAATTAATATCAAAAAATAAATACACAAACAAAAAAAAATGCACATTTAAACTTCTAACAATTCAATTGAATTATAATATAACATCATATATATGTAATTATTCATATAAAATTCATAAAATATACAAATTTTACCACTACATAATCACAAATACGAAAATATGATAACAACAATATAATCAAGTTTCATTATAAACACTAAATAAATAAATAAATAAAATATTACAAAAATTCATGCCAAAATTCATTGCAACTGCTTGCTTTCAAACATAAACCTATAACAAAAGGAAAAAAAAAAAAATTAAGTTATTAAGCTTTGATTTACACATAAAACTCTGACGGTTAATTAAATAATGCAAGATTTGGATATCACGTAATAACTTCCTTTAATACCCAGTTGTAGATTTAGAAATTTTTTTTTTCTATGTTTATATATAGATTGGATTATCGAGTTAGATCGGGGTAAGAAGCTTGCCCCAAACCTAATCTATACTCTAAATGAATAGTTACTTTCCATCCTAAACCCATCTCGAATAGACTGGGTTTGGATTGGATAGAATATTTTTATCACCCGTAATTGCATCACTGCCTCTTAACAGCAAGGGTTAGTGAAATTTATGTATATATCCTTTTGACCACTGAAATTTACATATAGGTTCCTTTAACCAATAAAATCCATACGTGTGTTAATTGTAAATTATTTTATTTTATATAATAAATATAATGATATTTAATAGATTATTCTAATTATTTTTAGTTAAAAATTAAGATCACATACTTTTCAAGTATAACAATCAACAGAAAATTGTTGGATACATAACAACTCTCATTCAGTATTCATTTATTTTTACATTTAAAGTAGGAGATAAAATGTATCCTTTTTAGTTAGTTTTCTATTATTTCACATATTATTATTTAGTTTAATCTATGCTTTTGTTTTAAAAGCTTATGTAAGTTATATTGGTTATTTTATTAGATGATTACTATGATTTTAATAAATTTATATTACTAGTTTGTAATATAATTAATTAATTATTTAAATTTATTTCGAGTTATTATATCTTAATGTGGCTTAATATGAATACGATAAAATTAAATTACTACAACGTATTTAAGTAACTAAGATTAAAACATACTACAAAATAATTGTATTTGTGCTTACTTGTCTGATGTTAACTGAAAATTTATTTTTAAGATTTGTTTTATGATAAGATGAAAGATTACTTACTTACAAATTATTCAATTTGTAAATTGAAAGGGCAATTACTCAGAAATTTAGTGTAGAGTCCATTATCTATTATCTTTTAGATTTACAAGAGTGGCGAGTTTCATTTTCATTTACAAGATTAAATTTTAGATCATTTATTAAAATGAAAAGGTATTATATTTAATTTTTTTAATAACTTCCTTTGTTAAATATTAGTAATTTTTAAATCATTTTGAATTTATATTTTTGATTCGGCCCCCAGGACAGTAATCCTATGTCTGCCCTGTAAACTTGGTGTTTTGGGCAAACTGTGAACAGCAAAATATGTCTATTATTGTAAGGCTAAAATATATGTATCAGTGGATGTGTGTGTTAAGCTGTGAATAGCAAAATACTTCAATTAGTCTTAGCCTATAGGTCAGGGTGGAAATCTAAGGTTTAAAGATGTGTGAGGGTGGATGTTTGGGTCAATGTGTGACTAACGGAGTATGTGTTATTCCCAGGCTAGAAGATTTGTGAGGGTGGATGTGTGACTAGCAAATTATGTGTTATTCCAACACTAGAAGATTTGTGAAGGGTGATGTTTGGGTCAATGTGTGGGTATCAAAATATAGAAGATGATTGAGGGTGGATGTTTGAGTCAATATGTCGTAAATTGTGTGAGTAGCAAAATATAGAAGATACGTGAGGATAAATATTTGGGTCAATGTGTGAGTTGGATAATTGGGTCAATATGTGAGTAGCAAAATATAGAAGCTTTGGGAGGGTGGATATTTGGGTCAATGTATGAGTAGCAAAAGATGTGTTATTCCAACGCTAGAAAATTTGTGTGGGTGGATGTTTGGGTCAATGACTCAATGTGTGAGTAGCAACATATAGAAGATTTGTGAGGGTGGATGTTTTGGTCAGTTACAAAATATGGAACGCTTATGAGGGAAGATGTTTGGGTGAATGTGTGAGTAGCAAAATACAGAAGATTTGTGAGGGTGGATGTTTGGTCAGTGTGTCAGTTACAAAATATAGAATACTTATGAGGGAGTATCAAATGACATATTATTCCTATGCTAAAAGAAATGTGAGGGCGAATGGGCCCAATGTGTGAGCAACAAAATATAGAAGATTTCTGAGGGTGGCAGTTTGGGCCAATGTGTGAGTTACAAAATAAAATATCGAAGATTGGTGAAGGGTAGATGTCTGGGTCAATTTTTGAGTGGTAAATTATGTATTATTCCTCACCCAAAACAATTGTGAAGGTGGATATTTGGGTCTATGTGTGAGTAACACAAAATATGGAAGATCTGTGAGAGTGGACGTTTGGGTCAACATTTTGTGGCAACATAGTCGTATAATTTAACATATAACGGTATGTAGAGGTCATAAACTGCGGCGGCAAAAGTCCAAGAAAAGTGGGTTCACCCGCATCTGCGTGCGATACAACTTCCCAACAGAATTCACCAACTTTCCCTGAGACTTTATTCTGCAGTCCGCACGTACAGCTTATAAAATATTTTGAGAAACTTTTGCTGCTTTTAGTATTCAATTCCTCCATAGATGGAGATGTCCATGGAGATTCAATTTGGATTAGTGGAGATCAAATATAGATCTCCACATTTCAAAAAAAAAATCAGTTTTTTAAATTTAATTTTTAAAAATTTTTAGAAATTAATCTTTACTGCTCAAATTGATAAGATTAAGTATGAACGATGGTGATTTAGTTTTATTAACATTCAAATAATTTTTTATTTATTTAAATGAAGGGTAATTTTTTATTTTGTACAAAGTCATAGTTCTTAAAATGATAAGTTGCTACTGAGCGTAATAAGTTAAAGGTAAAGAGGATATCGTGCATTTTACTCCGTGAAAAACAGAACGACCAACAAAAAACATAAAACAAGTACAATGTGAATTAATATCATGTATTGGCAAATACGGTTATTGCTGGAGACCAATCGTATGGTATGACCTACAAATTACGGTGGTAAAAGCGATGCTTGGGTAGGATTAGCTCCATTCCACTGGCAGCCCTGGCCATGGCAAATTTGCAATATTGCGTTGAGGTGTGGACTTTGCTGTATTGAGTTTGAACATGGACATTTTTTCGCAAACCAAAAAATAAAATGTAAAGATTTGACAAAATGAATTAAAAAATTGTATTAATTTTTTAAACATACAAAATGGAGTATATATATTGAAAAAATAATTATAAGAGAGTGGCATACTATCCTAAAAATAAACTGTTTAATTGATTTTTATGTTGTTAATATTTACACATTATGTAAAAAACGAAAGGACATTTTTGTTACTTTATCATTTATTTTTTATATACAATCATGTGAAATCTAGGAGATATAAGAGAAGATCACTAGTGATCCTACAATCTTACACAATCCAAATTGTCACGATAAAAGTTATCCATTCAATTTTGTGTCTATCACATTAAGGAAGTTTGAGCGTATTATCTATTTTTCTTTTTTATAATAACTATTCATCGTCCTGGCCCCACCAGTTGCAGAATTTAACCTCAAGATTTCTTCCAATGACCACAGAAATCAACCAGCACTCACAAAACAAATAGTAAACTCAAGGTCTTGTTTGTTAGATGGATTTGGATAACTTTCGGTTCAAATGCATATTTGATAAGAGCATTCAATTCCATGCTCTTTTGTTTTATGCTGGTGCGGTGGGTTAAATCAATCCCACTACCACACAGCTGAGATAAAATAATCTTTTATTTTTTAATCTCTTTATATTTTTCTAATAACTTGTGGTTGCTTTTTTTTTTTTAATGCTTTCCACATCAGTTTTTGTTCTTTTTTTTTTTTTTTTTTTTTTTTTTAACATTTTGTTTCCAACTATATTTATTAAATATTATAATATTATTTTAAATTAGTTATAAAATAAATGTTATTTTCTCTAAAGTTGATTTTATACAGTTATATTCATTTATAAAATATAATTTAGTATTTTATATTATTTTTCAAATTAATTTAATTATTTTTAGTATATGATATATTTAACTTATTTAAAATTAGTTTATATGTAATCAAAAAAATCCTTTTATTATTAATTAAAAAAATTTATTTCAGATTAAAATTAATTAAAAATAGATTTGTTTATTTTTACAAAAATAATTAAAATATTTAAAATTGATTTTATCCAATCTTATATTACACCAAACACATCAAAGTATTAATTTATCCAATCACATATTGTACCAAACGTATCACAACATTAATTTATCTAATCTAATTCAATCCAATCCTATGAAAATAATCAAATAAATCTTGCGTACCAAACGAAGCCTAAAATGACTAAAATGTTAAATCATACAATAGAAAAGTTGATTTATTTGTATGTACACATGGTTGATTACTTTGGATTTTTTTTTTTTTTTTTTTTTTATATATTATTACATTGGAAATTGTTGGTTTTACTTTTGTTTGTATATGTATCTACCTACTACTATTATTACAAATTATGAGAGATAGCACTAAACTTTCTTGAGAAAAGGTTATACAATTTAAATGTCAATTATAAGATCTAAATTTAGGAATATTATTTTTTGGTTTGTGTAACATAAATACATTATTATCTTTTAAATCCTTTTTTCGATTTAAGATTTATGAAGGAAATACATAATTAATTTTTACATCACCGACAAATGATTATTATTAAAAGTGACAACTTTAACATATGCTTGTTAAAACTTCATTACTGATCAAAAGAGGTTTTTAGTTGTTTGGTTGACATTCAAATAGAGTCATTGGACAACTAAAAATGTTGTTCTAAATTTACATTGAAAAGCTCAAATTTTGAGTTTTTACAAATATATCCTTTTAATTTTTTTTTTAAAACATTAAAATTTCAAAAATATCATCTAAATATATTGTTAATGAAACTATATTCTTTCCAAATAAAAACTTTAATAAATTTATTCAACCCTAATTCTTATATATACTTTCTAATAAATTAATTATGTAAGCATAGCCTTATTGGTAATAAATCTCTCACTAAAATTGAAATCCTAAATTTAAGTCTCTTTTCCTAGATTTAAAAAAAAAAAAAAAAAAAAAAAAAAAGAAAAGACAACCTAATGTACATAAAAAAATCTACTATTAAAACTACATTTGGAAAAGTTTTACCGAGCATACACTTAAGTCTTAATATCAGTACACTTAGAAAACAGATACACCCACTGTTTGTAACATTTGTGAACACTTATTACAAACTTACAACCACAACTTCGTTACTCCAACAATTCCCTATGTCTCCCGAGCGAAGAAAGAACGTAAATACTGTAATTGTTATTATTTGTTACAGGGAAACATTTGCTGTTACGCGATAACAACATTTCTTAATTATTGACTAGGCCCAATCTGCGCCGGATAATTTCCTTCAATGTCCACCATATCAACTGCAGGTCGAGGAGTTGCTGCTTCAGGATGATCTCGTTGTTGGGTGCATGAGACGACAAAAGTAGGAAAGGACTGCAGTATTTGACAAAGCCATTTAAAAATGCACTTTTGCAGATTCCATAGTATTCCACGACAAGGAGATGTGATTATGATAATGAAATACGCAATCCAGAAGAATGTTGGTTTCAAAAAAATGGAAGCAAGTAATGAAGAAGTCAAGGGACCTGAGAAATGTCCGGCTCTCACAGTGACTGGATGGGCAGTGAGAGGAAGTTTGATGGATGTTAAGAGAAACACAACAAATAAGAAACTACAATTATTAAGATTGACATTTCAAGAAGGGGAATTGATCGAACTTGGAAGCATCATTAACTAGGACCAATGTACTGCTGGTTTCAGATGTTAGTAACAGAAGGGTGAGGTTTATCAATGGTGGGAAGACAAACCTCAAATCTACAAGAAACAAGTGCATCTTCTGGTCTTCTTCTTGCGATTGAGGAATTTTGCTTCTTAACGAATCTAAGTGTGTAGTAAAGACTAATTTATACATGACGGAAGAGGAACAAAAGATTACGGTGAAGTACTGTTTGGGTAGAGGGCAAATTAAACAAAAGGCCACTCGAGTTTAGGTCTAATTGCAGCTAATGAAGCCTTTTGATTGAAATTGCACAAACCTTTTATTTCGTTAGTTGACTTCCATCCAAATTAACAATCGATCAAATCTTTAAACTAAATACTTAAATATGCTCCTAGTTATTTGTTTTTTTGGTTATATATTAGTTTCTCAAAATTGATTATTTGTAAATTTAATTATATTAAAAAAATTAAAATATAATTAAAACAGAAAACAAATTATATGAAAGATAAATTTTTCCCGTAAAATTTTCTTTAGAAAAAGGCATAAAATTTTCTTTAAGAAAAAGAAAATAAAATAAAAGTGGGGCCATGGGAAGCAAGCCTACCATGGCTCGTAACAATAAAGTGGGAGCAAACCACCCCCGGATTAACAAAAAAATCAGGAGCAAACCTCCCCCACACAAACAAAAGAAATCATTAGGACACCATTACATTTTGGGAAACTAATATATAACCAAACAAATAATAATAATAATTAAGGGCATTTTAAGTATTTCATTCAAAGACTTGGTCAACCGTTAATTGGCACGGAAGTCAACTAATGGTAGGGTAGTTTTGTACAATTTCAATCAAATGATTTCGCTAGCTGTAATTAGATCTAAACTCGTAGGCCTCAAAAAGTTTGCCGCAACATACATATGTGTACTTGTGGCAGTATATTCCAACATATAATAGTATAATATATTGTCGAGGTCAAAAAATTAGGCATTGTAGCCATCAAGTGGGATTCCACTACAAAACAGCATTTCACAAATTTTTCCTTGAGACTTCGTTTAACCATGCAACTGAGAAGATATTTCCAGAAACCTTAATAATAATCAAATTTAACGGCACATTCGATTTTCCAAAATTATTGCACTAGGAGAATTGGAAGATTGTGATTTATATGTCTGCAAAAGAGATTACCTTTGGCACAAACATGACTGCACTAAAATGATATTTAATTTGGACAGGTGATAGATTGACATTAACATGCCTAACAACTAATTTCCACAAAATTGCCTTTAATTTACTTCCAAAAGAAAAAAAAAAAAAAAAATTGCCTTTAAACAAGTGAAAGATTTGCATTAGCTCTACGACAACTGGAACACTATTGCCATACTGAAATGACATTAATATGATGATCACATACCTAGCTTGATTGGTAATTAATGACGGAGTCAAAATTTTAATTTTAGGGGTCAAAATAAAATTTTATTTTTTAAATTAATGTAAATCAAATATATAAATATTAAAAAATGAGTTTTAAATCTAAACTTAAAAATCTACTATAATAGTATGAAAAATCAATTTGTAAATGAAACATTGGCTTTATGCATAAAATAAAATAATAAATATGTACATCTATTTTTTGGCAAATAATGGAGACCACTCTCCCTCCAGTTGCCTAGTAGAGCAGGTAGCATTGCTTCTAACAAAAAACAATTCAACATTTAGGCTATGCAAGAACAAAAGTAATTCTTCAAATCAGTAAACCATAAAAATATGTTGAATTTACCTTAGTGTGTCAGTGTTAATTCCAAATCACAGACTTTCAAATCTGGTTAACAAAACAGTTGCCACGGCAGCAGTCTAGATTTGGTTACCTACAAAGGCTACGTCATTTAGAACCTCGCTTCAAATATCTTATGCACTTCTGAACATCCTCAAGCCTCTTGCTTTGAGTCTCAGTTTTGGCAATTGATGCCTTCAAGCTCTTATAGAGACTCTAATGATTCTTTAAATAGAAAAAATATTCTATTGAATTGTTTCATAGCTGATTCGATAAGATAGATTATTGGAAAATATAAGAGAAAATTAAAAGATCAATAGAAAAGGTAAGAAAAAAAAAATAACATCATTTCATTGGTTTATCTCATCATATCAGTCATGAAACGGTCTTACAAAAGATTTTTTCATCTATTTATACGACTTTGTACATAATATTCTCTTTCATATAACCAATGACCTCAATCACTCTCTCCAAGTGATCACCTTGTAGAAAAAGCTTAGTAGTAAGAACATTAATTCTCATTGTTAAAATCTCAAACTCTATGTTCCTCTTAAGTCTCCCCAATTTAAAACATGTCAATACATGATACATTTCCCAACCAGCCTTCTGCGTTTGTTCTAATAGTGCCTCCGCTTCTCTATACCTGGTAGAATCTATGGGATGCCCAGCTGATTCTATGTCATTTAAGATGTCATGAGCAGTCTTTAGCAAACCTAATGAAAGGAACACAAATCAGATTCCCCAAACGAATATCACTCCTATTGGATGCTAAGTAGGAGCTTTGAAAGTTCACTGAGCATCTCTTGTATTCAGCAATAAGCTCTTCCAGAGCCTTGTTAGTAAGGAGAAGTCTCACAATTCCAAATTCAGTGTCAGGGTTATGATCGTTTTCCTTCAAACTAAAGGGCATTCTCTTGTTCAATGATACCTTCTCAAAATGCACATAATATCGAACCAGATTCGAATGAAGGATAGAGTTCACAAATGAATAATCTTATGCCTACCGGAGAAATCTTGATTTTCAAAGCTTCAAGAGAACACTAACTGTCTGAACAACGTATTGCTTCCAAGGGTATAAGTAATGGGAAACCTTTCTCATGTCAACACTCCAACCTTCGACTTCACTATAATAACAAAAACTGATGCCAAGTAAAGGAGAACACTACAGGGGAGTCTCTTAGCAGATCAAATATTTACACAAAAAATGAAAGGGAAAAAAAATAAAAAGAAAAGCTAAAACAAAATCTACAGATTTCCCATCAAAGATGACTCCCGAAGATGATGGGCTAGATGAGCTTGGATGTTAGTCGATGATGATGTATGCCACTTTGATTGATTGCTTTGCAAAATCCAATGTTACTCAAATGGAGTTTTTGAAGAAAGAAGCACAGCATACAACAAACAGACACACAAATTTAGAAAATGTCATCTTTTATTTTCATTAATTCGTTATTGGCTTAAAACCTCCTTTATCTCTTGTCAATGTAATTCAAAAAATGTATTGTCCATGTAATTTAGAAGACAGGCCCAACGTTAGGCCCAACAACAACTTAAAATTGAGTCCAAAATCGATGAGGACCGAATCAACTGTGTTGGTTCGGCCGGTTTCACTCCTCAATTTTTGCTTGTTCAGTTCTCAACATCAACCAAACAAAAATCTAACAGAACGGAACACTATGTGGCTCAGTCCTAGTTTATTGAATATGTTATACAACAGGATGTGTTGCCCTGAATTCATATTACGCATGAGCGGATATGTTGATGTATTATAGATGTCATCTACCTGCATCATAAATACTATAATTAGGTCCTCACATGTTAGTTTAAGTTTTTTAATCCAACGGTTAAACACAAAATTAACAAATAAAAACTTCCACTAAGACCAGATTTAGGTCCTTACATATTAGATTAAGTTTTTGGATCTAACGGTTAAATACAAAATTAATAAAATAAAAACTTCCACGCAAGGCCAGATATTATAGCTTCAAGTATTTGAACTCCATTCAGAGTCCCATAATTACAAGATTTTGTTATTTGCCTTACATTAGAAGAATTGGGTGTTTGTTTCAGTTGACAATAGAAACCTCATATTCATGTCATGTCAGAGGTCTAAATCTGAATTGAATATTGGATGGTCGGCCACTAGTTTGCGGGAATTGACGGGACGTTAGAACTTGCTTAAGATCCTCGAGCTAGTTGATGCTTCTTCTCTCTTCTTTTTTTTTTTTTCCTGGCATCGACGCCATCAAGCCCAACCGTTATAAAAAGCAGGGAATGTTTTGCCTTGAAGAGGCAGTTGGTAAAACCAGTGCCAAAACTGCCCAAATATGTATGTAGACAAACCTACCTTTAAAGCCAGACTTGCATATAAATACAGAGGTGGGTGAAAATGATAAAAACGAATCCTGATGGTATGAAGGATTGATTTACACATGGTGCAACAATAAATTCGTCAAATGATCCAATTATTTTAGACATTAAAATTTGAGATCCAGTGAGAAAAGGGGGGGCAAGGTATTGGTAGGTTTTCTGATATTTAGAAAAGTCAAATTCCCTGCTTTTCTTTAACTTTAAACATGAATTATTTCTTCGTTTTCGTCATTTTCAGTTGGAAAATGGTGGCATTTGAGAATGATGAACAGTTGGGCGACGGAAAACCCGGGGCGAAGAACACCCAGCATTTCTATGGATGCAGAGGGCGGGGAGGAAACCAGGACGAATACGCCCCCTATTGGCCTGGCCCCACTCCAACATTCCTATGGGTACCCACACTTATTTCCACCCTCAATACTTGTTGCTCGACCATATTCATTAGTACACTGATTCACCATAATGTGAACGCCTTTTTGTACTCTTCTTCTTGTGCTTGTTTTTCGTACTCTTTCCTTCTTCAGGTCTCCATAATCCACTGAATTTAGACATCCAATGGCGTTAGAGCACAGAAAACGGGGGAAGAGAGCACCAAGAAACTAAACATCAAAACATTTTGCAGAATACTCATAAAATCTCAAAGACTTTCCATTAACGATGGAGAATAGTCCGTTCCAACTTCAAACAGGGGACATGAGAAAGATGAAAACCATGAGAATCCTGGTTCTTTTTAACGTAAGGTAGAACTAGTTTGGACCTTTTAGTTGAATGAAACGCTAGTTGGCTTAAATACGGTTTTAGGCACAATTTAAACTAGGTTGTGTGCGTCTCTTAATATTTGCTGGTTTGGCAGAATCACAGGAAGCTGCAGCTATCATCCATCAAAATCAAATTTTTGAGCCTGTGCTTGCGGACTCTGAAAAAGCTTGTTTCTTCTAATTCTTCAGTTTTTATGCTGAAAAGAGCTTGAAATATCACCGATCATGACGAAGATATATATGATGAGCTAATTAGTATAGGAAATTTTTTGCAATATAAAAACTTTAAAAAAGAAAAAATGGTTGTAGCAACAAGGTTTAATTTTCGTTTCAAGTGTTTTGATGATGAGAAGGAAGGATAAGTTTTATAAGTGGAACAAGGACTATATATATATATATATACAAATATATATATATATATATAGTAGGTAATATTTAAAGCTTCTGTGCTTAGCACATTTAAACTTTTAAATTATTAGAGCTAATAATTTCAGTTATTCATTGCATTGCGTCCAAATTTTTAAATACTTAGAACTATTAATTTCAATTCTTCACCATATTTAAATTAAATAGAAGAGAGATATTTTTAGGAGAGAGAATGTAATAAATAATTGAAATTAATGATCTTAACGATTTAAATATTTGTCCATAAAAGCTATATATATACATATATATATATATATCATTTGTAATGAAAGGTAATTCATTTAGTATTTAAAAACTAAATTATTTGATATTTTCAAAGTTTTGATATGCGATGAATGTTTAAAGAATGTAATAGGGTAAGTAAATTAAAAAGATAACTACAAAAATAACGCATTATATTAATGACTTAATACTTATGTCATTTTTAAAAAAATATAACAATTGAGTCATTTTTTAAAAAATGTAACACTCTCTCCAGTTTTATCAAGGGTATTTGTGTAAAAAAAAATAAGACTTAAGATTCAATTGTTAACTTACAGTTTTATCAAATGTATTTGTGTAAAAAAAAAAAAAAGACTTGAGACTCAATTGTTAACTTTATTGAAATGTGATAAGATTGTCATTTTAATATTTAAAAATATCATCTGGTGACATTTTCTCTAAATTTATATCCCTATTAATTTTGGAGAATTGATTAATAGAAAAATTTAAAATAATATATTTTAAAAAATTGAAAGATCAAAATTATTAATATGATAGAAATATATAAAACAATATAAGATTTTCTTATAAATTTTCATTAAAAAAAAAATGAATACGTCATTTTAATTTTAGAAAGCTCATAGAAAAGTTGGGAACTACCACCCACAGGCCATCCACACGCCTCTTATGTCTCAATTTTCCACACTTTGCTTTGTTGGCTCCTCAAATCCCATGTCTCTATATATATGTCTCATTCCCTACAGCAGAAAAACAGAGTTGTTGTAATAACATATAAGCGTCATGAATTTCTTCATCGATTTGAGGTACTTATGTCCTCCACTTGTGAATCTTTTCCTGTTTGTCATCTTAACATCCCAAGGTGATCATGACAAGTCTTATTACTGGGATCAACAGGATGCGTTATCCACTTTTAAAGTTGCCTTTCTTGATGCTTGCCATTATTCTATTACTCTTCTTCCTTTTCACATCTATCAGACTCCCTCTCACTGCCAAGCCCATCCGCTTGAATACTGGGAATTTCTCACTTCTATTGGCTATGGCCATCTTAGCCTCAATCATATTTTCACCATTACTTTTCTGGGTTGCATATTTGCTTCTCATAGTCATATCTCCCTGGTATGGGATTCTGTGGAGTCTGTTTAAACACATGTTCGATTGGCTTTGTCAATCCTTACAGTCTGTTCCAACTATTTTCATAATTTGTCTCACTCAAAATGAAGAAAACACAGAGCCAATTGCTACTGAAAATGTTGATGAGATTGGCAGGCTTGAAATACAAGGTAACTTCATCCAAAATCGACAACACGGTTTGGAACAACTTGTAGTTGTGATTGATGGGTAGTTATGAGCATTTGGCAACTTTGATTCTAATACCTAATCCTACTTGTGTTTTTTATGGGAATTAATACTCAACCATCTCAACTTTTATCTTTTTTTTTCCCTCACTCTGAGTGGAAAACTACTCTTAGATTTATTCAAAGTACAAATACCAGGAAATGGCTAAAAAAAGTGCCTAATAATGAGTCAAAATGCACTAAAATTTGGACAAAATTGCTCTTTGAAAAACGAATAACTTCACATTTCCACTTCTGATCATTCTCTTTGACGTCCGTATGGAATGTGAGGTAATCTACAGGTCCACATTTCCATAAAAGAAGAAGAAGAAGAAGAAGAAGGAAAGAAAAAAAATGAGAGAGAATCCATCGTTTAGATACCAAACACACAAAAAAAAAAAAAAAAGATTTCGACAGTTGAAGAGATTGAAGAAAGAGGAAAAAGAAGAAAAGAATGTTACGAGAGAGAATATATCAAATGATCTGTCAATGGAAAAGAAACATTTGAAGTGTTGAAAAGATTGAAGAAGATAAAGTTATTTATTTTTTCTTCTTTTTAGATTGTCTTTATCCCCAAACAACAATTATATAAAGTCCTCTCAATGAAGTGATGAATGACGAAGGATTTAAAAGTGGATAGATGTATTATAAATTTTCAATTGAAAGCTAGGTATATATACTTACGACGATCACTAAAAACATATCTTACTATGTTAGTTATCCATTGTTTTTAGTTAAAATAGCTATGTGATTTTTTATAGACTTCAACTACTCTCCATATTGTTAATTATTCTGTAAAAATTGAATCACCTACTCTAATTATAGGGATCAACACAATGCTAGTCAAATTCTCTCACCTATTATTCTAGAGTAATGTTATACTACCTAAAATTTTAACTAAGTTTATTATTTAAACAATGTGGTAAATTTATATGTAACTATTATATCATCACTACTTTATTCTGTAATTAATATGGTTGTTATAAATCATCTTGCTATATCATTTGAGCAAAAAAATTAAAAAAAAAAAATTGGAAAGTATAGTATTATTTATCATTTTAATATTTAATTTTAAATAAAGTAATTTGAAAATCTTAACTAAACTCTCTCTCCTATTTTTTTTAATATTGATGCTTAGGTAAAATATAGATAAACTCTGTCTCCTATTATTTTAATATTAATGCTTAATTCAAATAGAGAGAATGATTGGAATGACTTATTCAAAAGTTGCTAGTTAAAATAATTTTTTTAGTAAAAAGTTAACTAAAATTTAGGGAGCATGATTGGAGATTCTCTAAGAGCATATCTAATGTTCTTATAGTTTGTGAAAAAATTATTTGTCACATAGAAAAAATAGAAATTATCACTCATCAATATCAAGCTGAGATGATAAGAAAAAAATATAGATATTATCAATATAACCATCTATTTTCAGAGAGTTTATGAGACAATTATTTTAAGAAGGAAACAACTATTTAATTCTAATTTTCAAAATCTAATTAAAAATAAAAAACACAGAAGTATTAAATAAAAATACATGAAAGCATTAGAGAATAATTTTTAATTTAATTGTCTATTAAATAATATTTATGTCATGTAAGAAAAAAATCCATTGATATTGATAAAATGACACTTTATTTTAAAACACAATTTATGAAAGTATTGAAGATGCACTAATTCAGTGTTAAAGTTATATATATATATATATATATATATAAATTTTTGATAGTTATTGATTCAGTTTTACTCGTCCAATTAAAATTATTGATTATAGGAATGATTCAATAGCTCAAGTCTCACCCTTCTCGTAGAATATAAGATGAAGATAGTTTTATCTTAATTTAATCCATCTCTCTCCTCATTTAAAAATACAAATACTAAATAACTTCTCCTTAACATCAGGCATCAGACTATATTTGAGGTCTTGTGTTTGTATTAAAAAAAAAAAAAAAAAAAAAAAGTAGAAGTAACATAGCTTTGTTCTGTTAAATTATGGGTCCATACCTATTTTTTTAAAAAAAAAAGTGGGTCCATGTCTCTTAATTTAATAATTGGCCCCTTTTTTTTGAAGGGAATAATTGGCTTTGTTAGTTTAAAAGAAAATAGTATTAATTGGCTTTGTTAATATTGAGGGGCAGAATAATTGTGGGCTTCGCGTGGAAAGAAGGTGACATTTTTTTTCCCCGAAACGGAAAGAAAATGGCATTTGTCTTGGTCATAGTTGGGACAATCAAATAGAATGCGTGCGCACTTGCTGTTTCAACTTTGTAACGCATTCAATCCCACGGGGCCCACCGTTACCACGGGCACAGTTATCATCCATATATTTTCATGTCATTCCTTTTATCTTTATCGAGAATATCTTCTAAAATAGTATGATGATGTTGATATAACCTTTCAATAATCACGTGACATGTGATATATTTCCTTCATAAAAAATAATTGAATGATACATGCCACACATGTTACGTGATTATTGAAATGTTACATCGATATTAACATGTCATGTCAAGTAAATATTTTATGAAAAATTTTCTCATCATTACCAATACCATCCATGACACTGTTTATCATAAACACAATATTGGGTTACAACAAATACTATAAATCAGTTTGAATTTTATAGGACTTGAAATATTTTTATTTTTATATAATTAATAATTAAATTTATTAACTAATAACTAATAACTAATCAATTCCTCACAATTCTCATTGCAACTTGAATAAAATCAATTCATTCTAAAGACATGAATTTTTTTTTTTTTTTTTTTTTGCCTTAAAGATTAACAAATTTGAGATTTGGGGTGGAGCCAAATAAAATTGTTTAAGGCTAATGTAGTCAATTACAACTCTAGGACTCAAATTTAAAAATTTTATAAAATTAAATGGTAACGATAGTTTCAACTTTCTCTTTAGGAGGGGGCAGTTGTGCCCACGACCTCTTTATCTCCCTCTCTGGTTGAGCTGATTATATGATAAGTCCTCCACATAAAGATCGTAGGTTTCAAATCACATCCTCTCACTCAAACGTTAAATTCCAATTTTCAATATTAAAGCAACAAATATACAAGCAGAATCAAACATGCGACGGATTCCCATTAATGGGAGAAGAATCATATATATATATATATATATATATATATTGTGATGAATTTCTTTCATCTCTGTATACTGTATATTAGGACTCGCTCTTTTAATAGTTACATTAAAGGCTGATGACATAATATCGGCCTCTTTACTAGTTGCCTTATCCGACGGCGTTGATTAAGACCAATACCTTCAACAGATTTTAATAAGAGCAACTTCAGGTACATTCCATGGCCAGGTCACGGTGTATATTAATTTTCTATTAAACAAACATCTAAGCAAGATTGTTCATATTCCTAATAAAAATATTTCACATTTTATCAAACACCTTCTAATGGGGACTTGGAAGGTAATAAGTTATCTTAAACTTGGTGCATCTTATATACGCTAGACAGATAAGGGAAGATGCTTCATTAAAAATGAATTTGAATGATAAAACAAGTAAAACGTATGTCTCTCCATCAACTATTTATTCATTAAGGAGGTGTGAAATCAAGATAACAAACTGAGACGTGTATATTACCACTTGGCTTCATAGCTTCTGCTGCAAATTGGCCAGTTTCACAGCCATCAAGATGTAGAGTCTATATTTTATCTCAGTTAAAAACCTGAAATAAGCAAATCTCCATGACCTGCTCAGCATTAAAGTAACACAAACTCTCCAGAAGCCTATAATGAATCCAAGAACCATGCTAACGTAGAAACCTAGAGTTGCAAATCCATCCTCATTTTCTTCCACAGTAGTGGCCGGAGATTGAGGCGGTTCATCGCCTGGACATTTATTTGGCAGGGGGTCCCCTCAGAGCCCAGGATTTCTCATATATGCAGAAGCATCAAAACTCAGTAGTTTATTGTTTGGTGGAATTTTTCCTGACAAGTTGTTATTTGACAGGTTCAGGACACCAAGAAGATTCAACTGAGTTCCTGGAAAAGTCGACTGAATTCAACCAAGTTAATTGACCAATCTTTGGAGGGATTGTTCCAGTTAAAATGTTTCTGGAGAGGTTCAAGGAGATTAATTCCACGAGATCTGTAATTTCGTCAGGAATTTTTCCAGAAAGGTTGTTGCTTGAAAAATCAATGCTCTTCACAAGCCCCAGGGTATTTTTGTACTCAGAATCTATTCCTTTCCAAATAAACCATGCCTGGTCTTGATAAATGGCTGCATGTCTTTTTGAACCATCATAGTTAAATTGTTGAGACACTTGGGTATGCTTCGTGAGAGATGGTTCTGCGAGAAGTCCAAAACGTGAACTTTTCCCATATTGCAGAGCTGTACAGGAAGGCTTCCATGGAACTGATTGGAACGAAGACTGAAAATTGCCAAGTCCTGCAGGCTGTCACTTATGCACGCCGCTATTGTCCCATAAAATTTGTTTTTTCCAAGATCAATAACTGCTGGCAATGGCTCAGAGATGAAGGCAACTGTCCAGTGAAACTGTTGTTGCGTAAATGCAGTGACCTCAACTTACAACTAGAATTCATTGAGTTTGGAATGTTCCCAGAAAACTGATTGTTCGCCAAATTCAAAATGGTTAACTTCTGCAAATATGACCAACAATCAGGGAACTCTCCTGACAATTGGTTATTAGAGAGGTCGAGATAGTTAAAATACTCCCCAGTTATCGCACATGAGAAAGAAATTGATCCTGAGAATTTGTTGTTGGAAAGAAGTAAAAATGTCATGTTGGCAGGAACTGGCGGTATCTAACCCTCAAGGCTATTATGGCTTAAATCAATTCCAGGATATCCAAATAACTTCAATGACAAATCTGGCAACATGCCACTAATGTGGTTATGTGAGAGATTTAACACGTTCAAGTTTGGAGACAGGTCCCAGAACCAATTAGGAATAGTGTCTCAAATTTCAGCATCAGAGATATCAAGCAAAAGAAACATATGTTGAGTTTGAAGCCAATTTGGGAAATGAGGCCCCTGTTTGCAGCCTCCCAGTCTAATGGTTTGGAGTTGAAATGAAGGAACCCAGCCAGAGCTGAAGTTCAAAGTCAACAAGTTGTGAGAAAAGTCTATAAATTCCAAACTTGAGAGATTTGACATGTACGCTTCAGTGATAATACCTTCAAAAAAATTTTCGGAGACATCCAAATCCTGAAGCTTGGAAAGCAGCCTAGACTTTCAGGTAAGGTTCATTTAACCTGTTGCTGCTGACATGTACTGCTTCTATCGAAGTGAAAAAACTGAAATTATCAGGTAATGAACCCACAAGTTGGTTTCTACTAAAATCCAGTATGATAAGATTTGAAAGTGGTGCAAAGCTATCTGGGAAAAGGCCATTCAGTCGGTTCTCATATAGGTATAATTCTCTCAATGATGAAAATTGTGTAATATCTGGCAATGAACCGCTGAGCATGTTGTTGTTTAATCTCAAACCTTCTAATGAGTTTTTGGTGCAACCAGATGATATGGTGCAGCAGACGTCACATGTACATATTATTCTTCGTGCCATGTAAGGTTTATTTCTCTACATATCATTGGTATCAGACTTTATTTCTCTACATATCACCAGACAAGTTGAGAAACAGTTCTGGAAGTTCTTCAGTTGGATTGTTCTTCTCCAGAGATAAAGTTTGTAAGTTACACAAATTCCCAAAGGATTTTGGAATACCGGTGGTTCCATTTCCAGTGAGATCAAGGGACAACAAAGAAGACATGTTCAGCAAAGCATAATCTGGAATGGGACCTTGTGCCTTATTAGAAGACAGGTCTAACGTAACAAGGCGGTTACTGAAGTTGAACAAAAAAGGGTTTATTGAATCAGACAGATCATTCCTCGCAAGATCAAGAAAAGTGAGAGAGTTTGAAGAATTAACAAATGCATTTGGTGAAGGCATGACTGCTGGAAGGTTGCAATATCGTAACTGCAATTTTGTTAAGTTAGTGAGTTCACTAACCGCTTGAAGCCAATCTACTGCTTTTGTAAGTTGAACACCATCTAGACGAAGGTGCATTAAATGGGACAGATGGGAAAGCCAGTCAAGTTTTTTAGGATACAAGCTAAAGTTATTGCTAAGATCAAGAGATTACAATCTTGATAGATTACCAAGTTGGTAAGGAAGTCTACCACTTAAACTAGCACTAGCGAGTCTAACGTGTCTTAATTCTTTAAGGAAGCCAATGAATTCTGGGATTTGCTGTCCTCCAAAGTAGATGAAACTCAAGTCCAGAAAATTTAAGTGTTTCAACTCAACCAAGGAAGAACTAATGTTACCTTTTAAAGGCGGCTCATCGATGGTCAAGAAAGTTGTGACTTGAAGATTGAGCTTGACCGCATGGCCGGTTCGGTTGCTGCAACCGACACCTCTCCATTTGCAACAGTCATTTTTATCTTCTTCATTCCCCCATGAAGAGAGATGGCCATATTTATCTATGAGGCTTCGTTTGATTATCAGGAGAGCATGTCTTTCCATCTCTATGCATTTTATATGAGCATCACGAACCTCTGAACTCAAAACAAAGGCAGATTTTGTGTGTAGTGAAAGCAAAATGAATAAGAAAGCAAGTTGGAGAGACCCTCCACTCATGATTGCTATAATGACTGTCTAAATCAAAATTACAGTAATGAAGATAAGTAGAAAAACCGCCTATCTATGCAGTCTTGTTTATATTGCGATTCTAAGCATTTAGAACACATAGCATTGCCTATTAATTATCATTAACATAGGTGGTCTATTGACAAAATTCCAAGTTGCAAATATTAAATTCTTTCAATTATTTTGTGTATTTCAAAATTACTAAATAGTGTGATAGTTAGGAGAAGGGTCATCGTGTATCATGATGCAACCACATGGTAAAATATGACACATGACACGATCTTGATGGGGCATCTTAATACATCAAGTTTTTTCCCACTTTAGAAGCCACCTCCTATGCTTCATGAAATTGATGGACGACATTGAATTAGGAGAGTTGACTTACCTGCCACGACCAAGTCATTTTCTAATACATAGTCTTCAGTAGCATATTATATTGCAAGAAGTGCAACATTATCTGGAGGAACATGTTGCTTGAACAAACAAATAGAAAAGAGAAAGAAAGAATCCTTACATAAACTATTTCTACCAAGACACTAATCAAACTAATCTGATTTAATTTTGGTGTTCTTATGTTTCAAGTAATCAAAATAAATGAGACATAAAAGAGGAAATCACGAGGCATCTTACCGCAGGTATAGTGACTTGCTTAGCTAATTGTCAGTCAAACTGTCTTATCCATTAAGAAACCACGTTTAATAAATAATTCATTCATGAGAGTCACATTACAATTGTAAAACAATTATATAGCGAAATTTGGAGAGGCACGCAACATCGAATGTGTGTTGCTTCTTTGAATTTACAGTCGTTAGTTAAATTTTTAACTTTAAAGACCAACAGATATTAAAGGAAAGAATTCAATTCTTTTCTAAATAATTCATGCCCTGTTACTAAATGTTCAACACTTTCAACTCAGTTGCTTTTTGACTGCTAGAATCAGGCCTGAATGATAAAACACATCATATATATATATATATAAATACATGGCTCAGACAATATATATGCGTCCATGAGATGATGGTGCATAGTATTTACTATGTGAAGAAATCAAAGATGGCAAGAACATGTTCTCAGACCCTCACCACAATTAATATCTCTTACACACTCAAACACCCAATTACAACAACCCATTCAATAAGAGTTTCTCTTAACTAAACTCCTTTTCTTTTTCTTTTTCTTTTTTTTGATAATAACAAAACTCTTTTTCATTAGTAAATTATATAAACTAGCATTAAAAAATAAAACTTATTTGAGTTTTATAAGCAACTCCTAAGTAAAAAGTCAATATTATCATTCACTAAAAACCTTATGAGTTTTCTACGTAATAACTCTTGTTCAAACACATCTTTCATCAACCAGTCACCACTACTGGCCGTTGCTACAACAGCTGACAATCCCATCTTTCCTCCTTTTAGCAAAAGCTGATACGCCAAACAACCCCTTCAAAATCTTGATCATGACTCGACTTCGATGGAAATAGTCAGTTCTACTTCTTTTGTGTGTTTAGGGACCTTCTTGTCTTCCATTATCTGGAATTAGGTATACATGAATTTTGAAATTGGAGAGCAAAACAGAGAAAATGAGTAGGGAAAAAGAGAGAGAGAGGCTGTGTTGAAGACGACAGTTTGCGTGGCTATCCAAACTATAGTTCGCGATAGCCGTCACAAACTACACTTCACCATGGCCATTGCGAATGACCCAATCTTCCATTTAATTTGTGTGGGCTTCTATTGTTCCACAATCGAATAGTCTGATGACAGTTCATCTCTGTCATTCATCTTTGCTTCGCGAACAGAGCTGCGGCAGTCCGACTAATAGTTCAAGCTGATTTGTTTACTTCTCCAATTTTTCTCCAACAAAGCCAGTCTTTTAAAACTAGGGTAATATTGTCAATAAAATATGAGTACAGTGATATGATGCTAATAAAATTTATTTCAGTTTTTTTTGTGCTAGTAAAACATATATCCAGTTCTTTAATACTATATAAAAAAATTAAAATAAAAATAAATCTCCAATTCCTACACAAACAGTACACAATTTTTATGAATTATCTATAGGAACCAGGGTTTCCAAATCCAAATTCAATTTCCAAACAGGAACAGATACTTTCCTTCAAGCTAGTGGAAAGTTGAAAATCGAGTTTATGAGAGAAGTAAAAGCATGCGTAGCAGGAGCTCAACTTCTTTCATATTCAAATTTTAGATATTAATAAGGTGCCTAAATAGCTTGATTAAGCATGAACTTCACTTCAATAGGAATTAAAAATGAAACAAACTATTTATACGGAGAAAATTTTTTATAGGACATTAAGTTGGTGTGTCATGTTGATGTTGGTGTACTTCTAATAATAACGTGACACATAGCATTTTTTTTCATAAAAAATTAATATTTGTGTAACTTTCCAATAACAACATGATACGTGGTATATACATTTTTGAATGAAAATTTTCTTATAAATAAGGAAAAACACTAATATTAATTTTTTATAAAAAAAAATATCACGTATCACATTATTATTAAAAGATCATGCTAACATCTGTCCCTTGAAAAACTTATTAAAACTATGAGTGAACCAGCGGCACACACTTTTTTTATTAAATTATTCATCTTATAATATGTTGCCAATAAGGTGTCGCTCGACTCATGATTTGACATTCGTGATCTCTAGGAATGTGCAATCGGTCCTCCACTTTTCTAAAGCAAGACTAGCTGGCCCGAAGGCCCCGAACTAATCCCAATTGAAAATTGAATTGTATCTTATCCTTCTAATCAATTTACTCATACATTACAAGGAGAGAAATAAGAAAGACAAAGTAGACGGCCACATCAATTACGTGGGGTCAATTGCATTAGGCTCTTTTCATTTAGACTTTCCACATCAATTAGTTGTTCTTTTTCATCTCCTTATACCTTTTCAGTTCCACTTTCATCCAACTGATAACTTTCCCTTCTTTTGTATAGGTAATTACTGCAATTTAGGAGTTTGGGAGTTGAAAGTATGACTTGAATTCTACTCTGATCGATTGATGTGGATATCAACCTCTTATAACTATATTAACCTCATCGTATAATACATTTATATTATTATATATTTTGTATTTATCAATAATATTATTTTGATATATTATGGTGATGACGTCCAAATCATGTTGGCAGAAGATAATCATGCTTTGGTAGGAAATAACCATATTTTAATAGAAGTTGATCATATTTTTGACAAATATCAATTTTGAAAATGTAATTAATCATGATTT
Source organism: Dimocarpus longan (assembly GCA_022984855.1). Classification (NCBI taxonomy): domain Eukaryota; kingdom Viridiplantae; phylum Streptophyta; class Magnoliopsida; order Sapindales; family Sapindaceae; genus Dimocarpus; species Dimocarpus longan. Next base: position 12,167,384 of record CM041024.1, read on the forward strand.
CTCTCTTATTTTATTGAATATTACTGTAGTCTCTTACTCTATAAATAAAGGCTAGAAATCCATTGTAAACAACACACAATTAATAACATATGTTATATCTCTGCTAAAATAACAAGAAAACAGTTGTGGACGTAGGTAATTCTTTGGGTCGAACCACGTAAAAATCTGCTCGTAACAGTATTTCTTTCTCTTCCTTCTCCTTTCTTTTCTACTGTTTAGCTCCATTTGTAGGTACTGGGTTCACGAACCTGGGTCGACTATATTCCAACGTCGACATATACTAAACAAATAATGTAATACAAATTCATTCAACTCATTAACTTTTTTTTTTTTTTAATTAAAGATTTGTGTATAAAATAATATCTATTTTATTATTATGCTCTCTCAAACTCTAATTTTTCATTTATATCATAAAACTTGAACTAATTTTTAATTAAATTAAGATTGTATGAATGGTTGGAAATGATTAAAGTTAGGGTTTGATAATAAACCCTTTTTAATTTTTACGATTAAAGTCATAAGCCTTTTTTTCTCTCTCTCTCAAGCCCTAATTTTTCATTTATATAATAAGATTTGCATGAATAATTACCAGCTAATTTTATATAACCCCAAGTAACATTATTTTAATGATGAATTGTGAATATTGATTAGATTTGTAGTTTTTAGATGATTTGAAATATACTCTTTTGTTTGTTTGTTGATATGATAAAGAAATTGAAAAAATGAGTGACATTTTTGTTTGATTTGTGAGAAAATAAAATAAGAGAATGAAAAATACTAATATAGTGACTAAATTAGATTAAATTAGAATTATATAAATGATTGAAGATTTTTCAAATTTTAATGGAGAAAAGTTAGTGTTAGAAAAAGTAATAAAGAGAAAAATTAGGGATTAAAATAATATAAAAGGTTTACGATATACATAAATGATTTTTTAATTAATAATTGGTGAGTGTATTTATAAAATATTTATTCTTTTAATAATTTTAAATAATGGTAATTTTGTATATTTAAAAAAAATGCTAATTTGAGAGGTATATATAATTTTTGAGGGGTGAAAATATCCCCACTCTTGTGCAAGTCAAAGTCCGAATTAATTGAATATTTAAATTCAGACCAAATTAAAGATCCAAGCCCAAGCCCAAAACATGTATCAAGGAGTAAATAATATACAGAAAACAAATAAATAAAAGCTAAAAAGTGTTCAGAGGCAGCAGCCCAACAATTTTGGAAGCAGACAAAAACGGCAACAGTTTGGAGAAGAAAGCACAGAGCAGCGATAGTCGAGAGGACTGATTTTGCGACAAAACTGCAGCCAGAATTAGGATAATATGTCGGGTTTCAATTTATCTATCGACGTCCGGTTTCGATTTATATTTTATTTTTATTGTCATCATGACTGCTTAATATTTGTTTTTGAGGTGTATGAAATCCTATTAACTTTACAATGATTTTGTTATTAAATTATTATTTTCAATTTCAATTTTAATATTTAAATAATTTTTAATTTTATCAATGGATAAAATAAAATTATTTCATCTTTAATATCAGATATTTAGATTGTTATAAATTTTATTAATTTGACTTTGGATTGAAAAAGTTTATATAAAAGTTTTTGGTTATATATTTTTTAAAGTTGGATACATGTAATGCTTAGATCTTATAAATTTTAAGTTTTGAAGTAAAAATTTATAAAAATAAATTTTTTTGAAGCTTGACTGATAGATCATGAGAAAACAATAGATTGATTCCTAAGTTATTTCTTTAATTTTTGAAAATAATATTTTAAATAGTAAAATATTACAAATTGATAACGGTGGATTCTAAACCTCATATTTTTTTCCATTACTTGAGTTTCACAAATTAATTGTGTCCCGTTAATTTTGAATTGTATTTGTTTTTAAGATTTAGTTAATTTTCAATTTTCGTTAATTATATTAGAATTTAATTTAATTTGAAATTAGATTAATATTTTATCAAACTCTGTGTGATCCACATTGTACTTATATAATCTATTCTATAGTAGATTGATAAATTTACGAGTACTAAAATTTGTTCAACATTAACCTCAACTATCACATGAACCGCTCATGTTACTTGCATTAAATTATTTGTTAATGACTATTAAAAACTAGGGTTATGCATGGTATATCATGTATAAGAGTATTTTAGGTCAATGATTAAAAATTTTTAAGAATAAAAAGGCATGTAACAATATTTCCACTAGAGGTTTCAAACTATTGTGTTTTATCAATAGCCTTTTTTTTTTTTTTCTAATAGTATTTTCAGAACATGTCCAACTCAAAATTTATTCCTATAATTATGAAAAATATATGTTTTTTTTTTTTTATCATAAATACAAACTAAAATTGTACAAATCATTTAAATTATAAGTGAACTTGCTTTACTTTCTAAAATTTCATTTGATACTATAGTTTCATTAGTATTCAGTTTCGTATTTGAAATATGAAATGATAATTAAATAGTTGAATTGTATTAATAATACTATTGAAAACTATATAATAAAATATCAAAAGTGAAACTAATTTGATTAAATTAAGTATATATTATTTGATTAGATATAAACTGAAAATAAAAAATATAATTAGATATCTCAAAAATATATATTATTTGATTAAAATTATATGTAAAATTAACATTGAAAAACTAAAAAATCTCCCTCTATTTTCTCTTTGTAACCAGTTAATCCAAATTACATTTTAGATTGTCTTGGATTGTTGTGATTGGTTTCTAGATTGTGATGGGTTTCTAGATTGTCTTGAATCTATTATACAAGTTATTCATATAATAGATTCTTAACTTGTATAATAGATTCTTCCTTGGCCCTCTTTTTTCTTTGCGAGTAGTGGGTCCCACAATTTTTCATTGACTTCATTCTTCACAATTTTTCATTTACTAGTGGTGGGAAGATATACCTTAAATCTACAAAGCACTGCATCTTTTCTTCAGATATGGCGGAGTTTATTTAATTCTTGCTCAATTTAGTTCTGCAGGGAGGAGAATTGATTTATATAGATGAAGGGGAGAAGAATGAAGTCAATGAAAAATTGTGGGACCCACTACTCGCAAAGAAAAAAGAGGGCCAAGGAAGAATCTATTATATGAATAACTTGTATAATAGATTCTACAACTAATAACTTGTATAATAACTTGTATACAAGTTAGTTGTATACTTTTCACTCATGCTTTAATTATAATTAGTAAACTATACTTTTCCTCAATCTCTATTGGTGCACCGGAAGTACTTTTCCTAGTTGATTAAATAGAGATTGAGGAAAAGTACTTATAAAATGTTTTCCTATCGGTGCACCAATAGGAAAACATTTTATAAGTGCTTTTCCTATCGGTGCACCGATGGCATATTTGTAAAACGTATAACAAATGTGAATAGATGGAAAAATTCACAGTGAATTTCTCTTTGACGTCTTTCTTCGCCCCTCCATCTATTTAATCAATTCTCCTCCCTGCACAACTCAATTGAGCGAGAATTAAACAAACTCCGCTATATCTGAAGAGAAGATGCAGTGCTTTGTGGATTTAAGGTATGTCTTCCCACCACTAGTAAACCTCATCCTTCTGTTGCTAGCCCCCGAAAATGGCAACCTATTTTTCTTAATTAATAATGCTACCAACTTTGATCAATATCCCCTTTTCAAAATGGCTTTCTTAGTTATTGCGCTTCTCTTATTTGTTGTGTTCCTCTTAACACTTATCAAACTCCCTCTCACTGCCCATCCAGTCACTGTGAGAGCCGGATATTTCTCAGGCTCCTTGATCTTTTCTTTACTTGCTTCAATTTTTTTCCCACCACCACTCTTTTGGATTGCATTTCTCGTCATCATAATCACATCTCCTTGGCATAGCACGCTATGGAATATGCAAAAGCGCATTTTTATATGGTTTTGTCAAACCCTGCAGTCCATTCCTAGTCTTGTCATCTCTTGCACTCAACAACGAGATGATCCTGAACCAGCACCTCGTCCACTAGCAGATGAATTTGCTGATATTGAGGGAAACACCTTGCAGATTAATCAACCCAGTTTGGAACAAGACCTGGTAGTTGTGATAGATGGTTAGCTGTTGTGAAAGCAAATGTTTTCAATCATATGATTAGCTACAGATGATCATGGTTCCAGTTTAGTGATCTTTCATTTGCTTAGCAAACATAGAAGTGTCAAAATAAACAGAGTGTTGTGGTGATAACAGCACCGTGTGTGCAAGTGTAACAACTACGGATTGTTGTGTATTAGTTGTTCTATCTGGAAAAATGTAGAGAGATTCTGTTTCTTTTACCTCTAGCCATTAAGATTTTTTGTTTTTATCAATTCAATAATCAGGATTGCATGTTTACATTTTATCTTGTTTCTAGTGAGTTTTCACATGATCTGCACTCTGTTTCTCTTGGGGACAGAAAATAGAAGGTTTTAATGTACATGCACAGAAGTGACAATATAATTGAGCTACCTTAATCTATTTCTTAGTTTACTAATTATAATTAAAGCATGAGTGAAATATTCACTTAAAAATCATTCTAAAATAAATTTATCCTAGCAGATTGCACATGATTATATCTATTATATAGAAGCATCCTTTTAAATTTTAATATTTTTCTTATAAGAATAAGAGATCTTACCAATAGAATTGACATGTTGTTATTAGATGGGCATCTATGTCAGCACATAAAGAAAATGAAGCCTTGATGAATTAAAAAATGTTAATTTTCCAATAATATATATAACCATTGTTCCCTCGGAGGATTGATGAACAAAATTTTCCTACATATTAGTACCCTTGGTTAAAATGGTTTTATTTTTGTTCTTACATTAGTTATCCTTTTCTTTCTTTCTTCTTTTTTTTTTTTTAGAAAAAAATATGACAATTAAATTGAAGTTTGAAAACTTGGACACAACTCGAACTCACAACCAGTAGTATAGATGTAAGGTGCAAATCATTATGACAACCTCGTGTTATCTTATTATGTGTTATTAATTATGGCTCATACTAATATCAGGATGGAAGCACCACTAATGTATTTCTTTACTATTATTTTTATTAATTCTCAAATATATATATTTTTTAAGTATCATTCGCGATGTAACTACTTGAATCATGATAATATATAATTAGATTAAATGAGTGTTTTACCATCAAGTTACATTAAAACATTGGTCAAATAATATTGGATGATGTACAATCCGACATATATTTAGTAATTTTGTACTTAATACAGTAACAATAAATGTAATATTCTTTGATTCTTTATTTTTTATTAAATAAAAACTAAATTTTTATCATATGGTTTCGTTCGATCAGAACATTGACACCTCCAACGCTGTTTTCTCTTTTTTGTTCCTTTTCATTTTTCATGCTATAATTTTAAGATTCAACAATAATTCAAATTCAATGCAGCTCAAATCCAGCCAGAAAACCCAAATTACGGCAGCCAACAATCTAGAAACCAATCACAGCAATCCAAGACAATCAAAAATGTAATTTGGATTAACTGGTTACAAAGAGGAAATAGAGGGAGATTCTTTAGTTTTTTTCTGTTAATTTTACATATATAATTTTAATTTAATAATATATATTTTTGAGATATCTAGTTATATTTTTTATTTTTGGTTTAGATTATATTATACTTAATTTAATCAAATTAGTTTCACTTTTGATATTTTACTATATAGTTTTTAATAGTATTATTAATATAATTCACCTACTTATCATTTCATATTTCAGATATAAAACTGAATGCTAATTAAACTATAATATCAAATGAAATTTTGGAGAGTAAAGAACGTTCACTTATAATTCAAGTGATTTGTACACTTTTTTTTTGTATTTATGATAAAAAAAACAAATATTTTTGATAATTATAAGAATAAAATTTTGAATTGGATATGTTCTTAAAAAATATATATTAAAGAAAAAAAAGCTACTGGTCAAACACAATAGTTTCAAACCTCAAGTGGAAATATAGTTCCATGGCTTTTTATTCTTAAAAATTTTTAATCATTAACCTAAAACACTCTTATACATGGTATAACATGCATAACCCTAGTTTTTAATAGTCGTTAACAAATAATCTAAGAGTGAATTACTGAAAATCCTCCGAACATTTTCTTTATTACAATCGAAAATCATTTTTACGTTTTATAACAATGACCTCCACTCTACTAACGTTTGACCATAGTTGACCGTTTGAAATAACTGAAAAATCACAAAATAGAGTAAAAAGATGATAATATCCCTGATTAATTAATTTTATAAAATTTAAATTATAAAATAATTAAAATTTAAAAATAATAAAATTTAAAATTTAAATTATAAAAATTATTTTAAAATTGATCTAAACCATCCATTTCAAATATGGACGGCCTAGATTAATTTAAAAAAATAATATTTAAAACAATAAAATAAATTGACGATGGTTTCTGGTTCATGGTTTTTGGTTCTTCAACAGTTCTGGTTCATCTTGTCTGTTCCAACATCATCATTCATCAACATATTCCAACATCTCAATCATCAACACAAACAATCATCAATACTGTTATGGATAATTTAGCGATCAGAATAATCGGGCCCAGAAAGATCTACAGTGCAGGCTCAAAGGCTCAATGATCCAGCTTTCTTCCAGTCCACCTTCCTGACAAGGGGCTCATTTGTGATCGCTCGGCTTTACCGCTGATCGTTGTCGCTCAGCCTGTCCGCTGATTGTGACTGCTGACTCCATCCGCCAGTCTATCCGTCAATTCTGTTTGTTCAGTCTGATCACTGGTCCTGATCGCTGACCGTTGACTCTCATCGCTCAGACTGACTAATGACCACTGACCGTGTCCGCTAACCCTATTCGCCAGTTTATCCGCCATGATTGACCACCTGTCTGTTAGCCTATTCTGTCCGTTTAAGATATCCGTCAAGAGGAGCCATCCATCAAACATGTTCACAAGTCCTCTTCGTCCAAGATGATCCGCCTAGACTGATCGCTAATCTATGAGCGTGGCCGTATACTGGCTCTTTCACTCGTAATATTACCTGCCTCATTGTCAGGACTAGCTATAGAGGTATTGACTCATAATCCGCCCCCCATAATCCTCCTAGTAGTCGGATTCGTCAAACATTCATCTGTCCGCCAAATGAACTTGGTATTCCATCTGTTGGAAGATCCATCTCCATCATGCTCCTCAGAGTCCCGGGTCAACAGAAGTCAAAGGTGCCATGCAGAATACAGCTTCAAAACGTGTCATGCACGCTATATCGACAAGAAGCTATGATCAAGATCTCGATAGCCTATCATGACGTATTCAGATCAGTCACCCGAAATCCCCCTTGGGAAGACCTCAGAAGCGACGAATTCGACCGCATTAAATGTGTTTTTCACCGCATTTAGTGCACTGTTAGCCGCATTAATTGGGATCCCGACGCATTAAATGCGGTCCATCATTGTAACTGTAGTCTACTGTATATTCTTGTCTTATTCCATTTTACTGTAACTCCTCTCATTTCCTATAAATAGGGGAGGATTTTCACTGTAAGGACAATACAGGATTCTGAGTGTTATTACTCTGCCAAAATAGTGAGAGAGAGTGAACAGTAGACGTATGCATCATTTTTGGGCCGAACCACTTTAAAAATCTTCTCGTGTTTCTCCTTCTCACCTCTGACCCCTTTCTCCTGTTCTTTCCATTACGCATGCAACCCACTAACAACCCGAAACTGCATCTTGAGCCCGAAAACAACCTTGTTGACTAAGGAAACCGTTTTCCGACGTTAACAAATACAAACAAAACCACTGTCATTTTTAAACAAAAACCACTACCATCATCATCAAACAGACCCAAGAATATCATCAACAAACACCATCTACAATAAACACAATCATCAACACTATCATAAACACAATCAGCATTACCACCATCTGGGTTTCCATATCTAGGCGTCTGGGTCGGAAATCCAGATCGGCGTTTGGAAACCCAGACGTCGATATGTCTGGGTTTTCGAACCTAGATCGAGCTGGGTTGTCTGGGTTTCCGTCTGGATTTTCAGATCTGGAAACCCAGACATCGGTCTAGGTTTCCAGATCAAACCCAGATCGATTTGGGTTTCCAGACGGAAACCCAGACAGATGTCTAGGTTTCCAGATAGAAACCCAGACATCGGTCTGGGTTTCCAGACGGAAACCCATATCGATCTCGGTTTGTCGGTCTAGGTTTCCGATCTGGAAACCAAGACCGAGCTCAGAACCGAGACGCTTGATACCCAGACGTCGCTCTGGGTATCCGGGCAAGAGAAGGAGAAGATGAAAATGAAGAGAAAAAGGAGAAGAGAGGGGGAAAGAGTCTAGTGAAGAAGATGAAGAAAAAGAAGAGCAGAAAGAGAAGCGGGAGAAGAGAGAGAGAGATCGAGAGAGGAGTGAATTATAATTTAAATTTTAAATTTTATTATTTTTAAATTTTAATTATTTTATAATTTAAAATTTATAAAATTAATTAATCAGGGTTATTATCGTCTTTTTACTTTATTTTGTCATTTTTCAGTTATTTCAAACGATCAACTATGGTCAAACGTTAGTAAAAGGGAGATCATTGTTATAAAATATAAAAATAGTTTTCGATTATAATAAAATAAATGTGCCGAGGGTTTACAGTAATTCGATAATCTAATGCAGGTAAGGGGAGCGGTCATATGACGTTGAGGTTGAGGAAGTGGTAGAATAGAAAAGATCTTCCTTTTCCAATTTGTGAAATGCGTGGTTTCCTTCAGAGGCACCTTCGACGCGTTTTGTGGGTCAGCAACCCACAACGCGTTTTGTGGGCCAGCCTTCGCCAACCTGGGTGTAGTATAACTTTCCACGCTACTTGCTAGTTTCTACTTACTACAACCTGATAATATCGGCTACCAACATTGTCAGAATATCAGCTCGATCTCTCTGGTTTTAAGGCTATTAGCAGCCCAAAATATGCACTACATCATAGATTTGCGCTTCACTTTTGCACTTCTACTAAGCCTTCTCTTGTTCTTACAAGACACCACTTCAATGAAAATTTATTGCCTCTTGCTTCATGATTTATCCAGTCATGAATATCTGGTCATTATGGCCTTGTTGTTCCTTTTTATTGCAACCCTCTTCTTTCTTCTTACTTCTCTCAAACTCCTCAACATTTCGCTCCATGTTTTCCCACTCTGTTTAAGGTTTGGAGATTTCTATGGAGCGTTGACCTTGACATTGCTGGCCTTACTGCTGCTTCCACCACCTCTCTTTTGCATTGTATTCTCTACGTGCAAATGCATTTTCCCTTGGTATTCACAGCTTGTCAACTTACTTAAATGTTTATGGTACTGGTTTTATCAGCTTCTTCAAGCCAGTCCGGCTTTTGTTATCGTTCGCAGCACCTCATCACAGTAAACAATACATGCAGAAGCAGAACCATCCATCTCCTTTTCTCTTGAAGAAGCAGACCGTTCTCACCATGTTGATACCGAGTCAGCTTGAGGCTCAAGACAATCTACAGTAGTCTCTTTCATGAATCGATTCGGCGATTTCAATTTACCCTTTTCGTTACACTTAATAATAATATACAAATTGTTGAGTTTCGAGTGTTTACATATTAGAGCCTCTGTATATATATATGTATGTATGTATCCACACACACAAGTAGTAATAACGAGGAGGTGTTTTGCCTTGAAAAAGTTCAGTAGTTCAAGTTCTTGAAAAAGTAAGACTGGTCAAATGTAATCTTCCTCGGATTTACAATATTTAACCTGTGGATTTGAGCTCTCCTCCCTAAATTTTAAATTACTTGCAATAGTTCATAAAAGAAAAAGGTTTGTGAAATAGGGCTCATGCGACCTTGCTCTTGTGTGACTCGTCTCGTGTGTCTTTAATCTTGATGTACATATAACCAGATCATGTACTTCTCTCTTAAGGCATAAATTAATATATAGTTTCATAAACTTCTATAAATTTGACCCCTTATAGAAAGGATAATCTTCCTATTGTGCCCTTGTAGTTTTTTGTTGTCCCTTATAATTTGATATAATATCAAAATCTCCTAATATTTTTAAAAATTGTTAATATCCTCTATTCGATTTATGAAATAAATCAGATACTCCATAGTTTATAGGAATATTCAAAAAATATTTTATCATCAAAGTTGACTTTAAAAATCAAAATTTGATCGTTAATATAGAAAGATAAAACTATATAGGTACTTTGATCATTTAGGTCATTTCAGTAACAATAGCAATAATAGGGGGTAAAACAATTTTTTAAAATTGTTTAGTGAGAAACTCTTGTCAATAAAATCCATACATGTAATTATTTAAAAAAAAAAATCCTTACATGTATAAAGTATAAATTATTTTTATATAATAAATATAATGACTTTTAAGAAATTCTTCTAATAATTTTTAATTAAAAATTAAGATCACATACATTTCAAGTATAATATTATTGGATACATAACAACTCTCATTATTTATTTATTTTTACATTTAGACAAAATCTACCCTTTTTAGTTAGCTTTCTATTATTTCACATATGACTATTTAGTTTAAACTATATTTTTGTTTTCAAAACTTATGTAAGTTATATTGATTATTTTGTTAGATGATTAATATGATTTTAACAAATTTATATTATTAGTTTGTAATATCATTATTTATTTGTTTAAATTTGTTTCAAGTTATTATATTTTAATATGGTTTAATATGAATATGATAAATTTGTGGGTTATTATCAATTTACCCTCTGAAATTGAAAATAATATCAAACCACCACTGATTTTGAAAATATAAGTTAAAAAAGTTTGATCGTCAATTGGAATAATAGAACAGTAAAGATTGTGACGGTTCCATGAATTTGAGAGGGTAAAATGGTCATTGGGTCTTGATGACAGTGATGGATACAGTTATAAAATCATTTGTAATTTTTTAATTTAAAAAAAAAAAGAAAAGAAAAATAAAAACCACTTAAAAACCAAATTAAAAGAGAAAAACAAATTAAAAAACAAAAACAAAAAACTCTCAATCTCTCTCTCTCTCTCTCTCTCTCTCTCTCTCTCTCTCTCTCTCTCTCTCTCTCTCTCTCTCTCTCTCTCTCTCTCTCTCTCTCTCTCTATCACTCTAATGTTAACAATACCCTTTATATATGAATTTTATTTATTTCATTTATAAACCCTTTTAAATTATTAATACACCCAATTTAATCCCTAAATAATCATCCCAACTTTCATCTTTTGGAATTATCTTAAAAATTCGGAGTTTAGACCAATCTCTTTAATTGAGTCTACATCAAAATAATATGATCCAATTTAAAAATAGTAGCCTTAATTTTTAACTTTTCTATATAATTCAACGTGTGATCATTGATATGAATACAATTGGTTTTAACCATATCTTTCTGAAGAAACAAACGAAGAGAAGTAGAGATGTTGAGACAAAAATAAGGCATGCCATCTCAGTGTGTAGTTGATTGTGACATCGAGATTTGTTTTTCTTTTTGAATGAAAAGATTCATGAATCGAAGAAACCGACAAAAATTCTAGGCAGCACAAGTACAATACTGCAAATGAAGGTAGAGACTAGAGAGGCATTTATAACCATTAAAAGTGAAAATCTCAGAAAATAGTAATAAGATAATATGAATTATCAAATTTGTATCGTAAATTAAAATGAAATTTTAAAACAACAGTGTTTAGAAACTATAATTCGCAAAACAAATATTCAAACTGTAGTCTTTGTTTCATTCTTATTTTGTACATTGTTACGAGCTACAATTTGGGACCACTAAGATGTTAAAAAAATTCATTTAAATTTTTATATATCAATTTTAAAACTCACCTTTTTTTGGTGTTCAGAAAAAAAAAAAAAAAAAAAAAATCTATTGAAAAGGTTAGTACAAACGTGGAACAATTCGGATCCATCAAACAGATCGATACTATTTCATACTAATTATCCATATCATTCGTTCCTAGACTAAATTTGGTCCACAATTGACCTCTCTCGCTTCATTTGTTGGCGAATGGATTAGCCCGGCCCGGTTCAAGTGAGCGTCATCATCTTCATGTTCACTCGGTTGAGAAACACTTTCTCTGCCTTGGTTGATGCAAACTACAACAAGAGTTGTCATGGATTGTATCATGTACTGACGTAACTCACCAAAAATGCACTTGAACATGTTGAAAACGAATTGATGCCAGGGAGACATGATCATGAGAATGAAATAAAGTACACAGAAGACTGGTGGTGGGAAAATGATGGAGAAACACAACAAGATTGCAAAATAACCTGAGAAATGACCCACTCGTAATCGGAGTGGCTCAATATTTAGAGGGAGTTCGAAAGAAGTGAAGAAAACTAGCAATATGATATCGCCAACAATGAAGAAAGGAATCATCAAAATGGGATACTCAAAAATCTTAATGAAGCCAAAATCTTCTTCAACCCTGAAGTCACTTCTGGGTGTTTCGAGTCAAACTACGAAACTAGGCACGACTGCACGAGTCGGCGATTTTCGTCACTTAACGTAATCAGTAAATGTCTATGGTCCATCACTTCCTACCTTCCACTATATATATAAATTAGGCATCTACTAATATAGCTCCATATTTTTACGTTTGTTATATTATTATAATTAATTAATTTTGAGTTATAAAGAGGGTATTCTAATTCACAAATTTAACAATGTGAGATTAATAACCAACATGGTTTGATAGCATACGATTTTCGTTGTAATTATTCATATGCGAATTAGCTTCACACCATAAATGTGTCTAATAGATATATATATATATGCATGTATGTGTGTAAGATAGGTGTGCATTTGCCAACCTTATTTAGTCTCATTAATTTTTGTAAGCTTTATATTTTAAAATTTTCCATTATCTCCTAACTCAACTTTGGTAATTATGGTGTTATGGAAGTATATCTTTTAACAAATAAGTGATTTTGTATATCTCCATTTATTTTTATAGTAAAAGTTTAAGTTACATTAAATATATTTTACAAATTTTATATGGATAGTTTTTCATTTATCATGAAAGTAATCTTTTAATTGTACGAATAGAATCTCACAAGTAAGTAATTGATTTTTTCAAATGTTGACAAACTTCTTTTGTGTCAATATGAAAAGATAATTATATAGTTATGAGCCTATGACTTCCATAAATAATAAGTTGTAGACATAGTTTTTTTTTTTTTTTTTTTTTTTTGGACATCAAGTTATAGGCATAGGCATTGATGTATACATTATTATTATTATTTGTTGAAAGGGAAGTTGGTGAAAGTTATCAGGAAAAGTTTTCGAAAAAAAAAAAAGAAAGTTGTCAGGAAAAGAACGAAGAATTCCTAATGTCTTGTAAGTTGAAGCTCATTCTTGAAGTGAGAAAAGAGAAAATTTATGATTAGTGTAATAAATAATTTCTATTATTTACTTAAATTATTATGTCCTTATAATTAATAGATAGTTTTGTTAAGGATGTTCCAGATCGGAAACGATCAGACAATGGAGCAAGTTCGGTTACGGAGACATTAAAGCCTTATGGAGACCATTTTCATAGGGTTGGTTTTGGTATTAAATTGGATGCCTTTAAGTAATTATTATTTTGTTTTCAAGTTTTAATAATGGATTATGTAGAAGTGGAGTTTAGTTATCTGAGTAGTTTGGATTAAGTTATCCAATAATATAATCACAGACATAATTTAATTGTAACCATGCTTTTTTATTAAATGGAGTTCTAAATTTAATTTTCCTTCTCAATATATATATATATATATGCAGTGACGCTGTTCGGCAATATAGACACTCAGCCATTCGGCCTCTAAACTACCCTTGACTTTTCAATGAATAATTAAATTACGAAACTAATAACCTTGACTAATAAGTCGGCTTCTCTGCTTATAAAAACGTTTCCGCTACAAGTTTTTATTTGAACCTAATTTATTGTCATATAAGATCAATAGATAATCAAGTAAAGAAAAACATTTTCAATGTAATTATGTAACTCAATTATGAAGTTAATATGGTAAAAAAAAAAAAAAAAAAATTATGATGATGAGTTTGTCAATATAGAAACTTTCATAGAAAATAATTTACAGAATTTTCATTAAACAATTTCATTCAAAAAATTAAATTACCTTTTTTTTCTTTAAGAGTTCAAAAACTTTAAATAATATGATAAGAGATAGTGTAATAATGTTTTATGGTGATTGGTTATAAAGTGAATTATATTTTATAGTAGATAGTTGCATTGAAGATGGAAATAAATATTTGTAATATTTTTTTTTTTACCAGAGTGGATTATTCATATTCAAGAAAAGTGATAATGTGTCATGAAAAGAAATTCAAAATTTCATAATAGCATTGAAAATACGCTAATACTATAAACTTGCTTTTGAACGAAACTACCGAACATTCATATATCTATACAGACTTTATAACAAATGTTCGAGTCTGAAATTTAAATTTTCTATTAATAAAGGAAGAACTTACAAAAATAATTTTTGTTAACAGTTAATTATTAAATTTTAATGTTAGAGTTTACAAAAATAAAATTTTAAGAAAATAAAAATTTCTCATATATAGCATACATAAGAGCTAATCCAAGGAATCAAATTATATAATTTCTACATGCATATTTTAAATTAAAACTATCAGATTAAATCAGTCAACCAAAAAAGAAAGAAAGAAAGAAAGAAAGAAGCTGTCTTGATTGCAATTAAAAACCATCAAACTATCAGATTTAATAGAAGTCATCTTGGTTAAGTTGTTCATAAACACTTTGCTGGCAACCTTATTCTTTTCTTGATTTCGGCAAGTCAAGCAAATGCTGCAATTAGCATTTTTCCATTCACTAACCTACTACATGACTATAGTTAGGGGATGAAAACTATATATTATTATAAGAAGGAACAATGTCAGCTACATTGTTTCTTCGAACGATATTATACTTTGCAATCCAATATTACTTTTCCCAAGTCTTGCAACAACATAAAGATCCACAACAAGAATTGAAAAAGATTGGAGGAATATATCGAAAGAATTTTATGCTACAAGCGTTTATGATAATTTTTTTCAAAGGCCAAGTAATCAGCTGAGCCCTTACATTCCCTCAAATCGGACAGCCCATTTCTGGTGAGAAAAGATGTTTTGTCTCTGTCTCATTTGGTTCTACCTTTTTTACGTGGTCAAAGAAGGGGCTTAGCTCATTTCGGTTTCTAGAAAGGGTGAGCCTGTTGCCACCCATGAAACTGCTTTTACCCACCATTTTTTAAATAAATTTTTTTATTACAAAAATAACCATACTTAAAATTACTTATAAATACATGATAATTTAAGAAAATAAATATAAGATTATTTTTTAATTTTATAAATTTTATTATTTATAAAGTAGCTTATTTTACTGATTAACAATCTTTATAGACAATTAAATATTTTTTTATCAATACAAATTTATGATATATTAACTAAAATCTAAATTTTATGTTACTTAAATAAATCTAGATGATAAATTTTTTGTGTTTTTTCTTTATTATTATTATTATTATTCTGCTCTGTTTTAAGTTTGATATTGGGTTGATAAATTGGATTTTTTATCCAAAAAAAAAAAAAATGAGATATAGGCTTTACAAATCATTCTCACACAAAATATTCACTATGTATGAGCACAAGCATGTGTGAAGACTAATAATTTTTTTTCTCTTTTTTTTTGTTAACATATTTTGAAGCCATGGATGAGAAAGAAAGAAAGATAATAGAGATAGAATCAAAAAGTTAAAAAGAAAGAAAAGAATAATAGAAGATGATGGATTGGAGAAGAATGAAAGAGAAAAAAAGAAAAGAGAAAGGGAAGAAAGAAGGAAAGAGTATTTATAAATATAAATTTAAAAACTTACAAATATAAATTAGTTTAGAGTTATTTTGAATATTTTAAAGGGAGGACAAAGAAAAAAAATAAAATTTTAAATCTTAATATTAATGGTGTGTTTACTTCATGGATTAAATAAAGGGAATGGAGAATGAGATTGATTGATGTTGTTTACTTGCTTAAAATCCATTCCGTAATGGGAATGAAAATGTGGGCCCCACATCAATTTGGGGTTGTGGAATGGGAATCTCATTCCCCCCAACCCACTTGAGAATCTCATTCTCATTCCCTTTTGTCAAAATAAAATGTCTCTTATACCCCTTTTTAAAAAAATAAAGAAAAATCTATTTATTTGATGTTAAAAAAAAAAAAACAACTTATTGTAATAAAAAATTGCGCACTATTAATTTTTCATCACCAATTTCTTAATTATCATGATGGACTAATAAAATAATATGTAATTTTTTTTATTATTATATGTAGTTTTTTATTTAATATTAAAAAAAATTACATATTATAATAAAAAAAACTACACACCAAGTTAGTAAACTATTAAAATAATATTAAGTTTTTTTATTATAATATGTATTTTTTATTTGATATTAAAAAAAAGAACATATTATAATAAAAAACTACACATTATTATAATTAATCTATAATTTTAATTAAGGGTATTTTTGTAACTTATAATTAATTCATTCCGATTCCAAAGTAAAGTAAACAGTTTAATGGAAATAATATTGATTCCGATTCCGATTCCTGTAGTTGAAGTAAACAGCTTATATGATTCCGATACTTCATTCCGATTTCAAGTCATTGCGATTCCAGATCATTCCGATTCCTATTCCGATTCCTCCAAGTGAAGTAAACGCACCATAAGTGTAATGAGTAAATGGGCGTGAGGAAGGCAATAGAGCCACCCTTCTTCAAACATTCTGCTGTGCCTGCCCTTTGTAACTTCTTGCTCACTTCCTGAGCCTATTCATCTGTCTGAAGTTGACTGGAAAGAAAACTTCCGGGTAAGACTTAGATTTTATGGTGGAACGTCACTATTTCAAATATTTGTATCTTTTTTGAAATAGATATTAGTATCTTTTGACAATTTAAAAAGAAGATACATTATTTTAATATATTTGACCGAATTATTAATGGTCAACAACTAAATAATCTATTGAAGTACAAATATAATCTTAATACTAATGAACTAAACTAAAATGACAATTTTGCTTTCATGCTTTTCGAAGATATTAAAAGTTAACCTTTACAAATTTCCTTGTCTGGTTCATAAGTCTCAAAAAGAGGAAAAATTTAATAAAAAAAAAAATGGAAAATTACTATATCTCCTACTTTTTCGAGGACTTGGTCGAAGAAAAGCTGTATAAAACATCAAAGAAGACAATCTTCAACTATCACTAGCAGCTTTGAGCATCATGTCAAAAGCATTCTCAAATCTCAATCATCATCATATGTATTTCACGATATTTATCCATAAACATTCGTATGCAATTTCATACTAAAAACTATTACAAGGTGTTCAAACATTTCCCAAAGTCATTTGTGGATCATTTATGGTAGATAATTAGAAACAAAAACGGTCGGGAGTTGTTTATTCACATGAAAACAGCCATAGAACAAAGATATTTTGTTCCCATTTAATTTACAGTTTCAACAGGACCTTGCACCATCATGGCTCACGATAAATCACCCTTTTTCTATTCAATTTAATTAAAAAAAAAAAAAAAAAAAAAAAACCTACACTATCAACATACGAAAAATAACCAGAAAATGTAATTGGGTTGACAGAGCCTTATAGTTGATTGACTTGAGTACTCAAAAAACTGATCATACTCAGGTCTTTACATCAAAGCACCACTCCCTTTTTCACTAGCTAATATCAAGAAATCAAACTAAAGTTTTTCACAATATCTTGCACTTGACTCCTAGACTAATTTCTGTTTACGTAGCAATTTCATCGACTTCTGAGTTGAAAACAAAACTGGGAAAAGTCGTTGTTATGTCCCTGCAATCACATTAGATAGACGACATCAATCAAGATGCATACAGTCGAATTAGATTGATGACATAATTAAGATTTATACAAGATTAGTACATAGTATTTGAAACATCCTTCACTCTTACAATACCTCAAATAGGGTAGGGTCATAATCTTTAACAATGATGGGTTATTAGAAACGAAGGCCCGCCACTCAGATTTATCTATCTTGCCATCTTGATTCACATCAGCGTCCAAGAAAGTCTACCACCGAAGGTGAAAAATTAAGAGAATTTTTTTTTAAAAAAATGATAAATTTATAGCCATAATCATAAACTTGCAAATGCCAATACTGGAAATAAACTACTGTCTTGAGTGGAAATATTTTCATTTGCCCCACAAATTTGATTAAAAACCTAATAAGACTTGCACAAGTAGCTGAATTGATATTTATGCTCCATGAGCATAAAAGGCATAAACAATAAACTCAAAATCAATTTCTCAAACAACTAACAATGATAAAGCAAACAACTTTAATTTTCTTTCAGTTGTAATTTTTTAAATCTACTATGACGTGGGAGTGCTATAATTAAATATCTACGTTGGGCATTACTTTCCACTCATCTTGCATGTGTCTTGATGGCTAAAGGCATGAAAAATTTCAAGACGGTTTCCAAAAGAAACATGCAGTAGAGCTACAACCACAGGAAATTTAAGATCCAATATCAACAGCTTACCTTGTCAAGTATTATCTCAATCGTTTCATCCGCTAACTTCATTTCAGATTCACACAGAAGTGCGATCAACATTTGCTTGACCTGCCAAAATCAAGACAATGAAGTTGCCTGCACAGATGTTTATAGAAAAACATAACTGAATCCAAAAAACTCACGAAGATATACAGCAACCTCTGCGCCATCACTAACTTACACTTGGCTATGAAATTTAAACTACTAAGTGACAATGAATAGGAACTACAATTAGCCCATAGTGCATGCTCATTTTAGTTTGGGGAAGAAAAATATTATTATACAAAAGAAATATGTTGACTACATTGTTTTTTTAAAAAAAATAAAAAAAATAAAACCATATATAATTTGCTATTAAATTTTACTTTTGCTAAGTCTTTGCAACAACATAAGATCCAACAAGATAACAATGGGAAACAGTAGAGGAACCAAACATGTAGCAATTACCCTTAGAAAAGATATACAGCTTTCTTTAAAATACTTTTTCTTTTTCTAAAGACTTATGTCATTTTAAATTAAGAGAAAGACTACATGTTTTAGTAATTCTGATTTGGACGATAACTGGTTTTACGTGATATGGACAACAAATATAAAAGCTACAATTCTAGTACAGTGCAGCAGGCACATGGATGGACTCGGACACTAGCACGAAGAAAAGCTTACCAAGGAAAAATAAGAGTCACTAATTATTCTGCCAAGCATATGCATTCCAACAGACAAACATAAAACAGAACCAAAAAAACTGGTTTGATAGAGCAGATAAGGAAAACAGAAAGAAGATAGCAACAGACCTCGTGGCGCTCAATAAACCCTGTACCATCCAGATCATAAAGCTTAAAACAAACTGCAGAAAATACTCCACAAATTAGTATGCGATCAATATAGCCAAAGTCTACGAACTAGAGGTCCATGTGTCTTATCCAGTCAACTTACAGTCAATCTTGTCATCTAGAGGGACATTTGGATGGAAGACATTAAGTGATCTAACAAAGTCACTAAAATCAATGACTCCCTTCCCCTTAACATCGAACAGATCAAAGATCTGCATAAAAGAAAAATAGTTCATCTCAGAAACTCAGAGAAAATACGACTGAGAAGATGATAAGAACAATTTTTTAGTTCAGGTTATCATAGATACCCTGTTAGCAAATAGATTTTCCTTCTTCTGGTTCTTGAAGAGAGCTAATTGAAACTCTTCCTGCATATACCAAAAGAAAAAAAGAAAAGAAAAAATCAGCACCACATTTTTAATTTGTTTTATGTACAACACAGGCAACCTAAACACTAGAGAACCTATGCAATCTTCAAGTGACAAACTAACAGTGGCATCCCTATTCCCTGCTACCTAATTCATAATTTATATGTTGAAAGAGTTGTATATGAGACTTGCATGCTATTGGTATAGTTCCGAATAAGCGGTAGTTTAAAACCAGTGTTATGAATCCTAGAATCTACGTGCCTGCACACACATTAGTGACGCTTTTCAATGAACCTATATTTTCAATCAATATCACAACATAACTTCTAGTGATGACTCTACGACAGCAATCAATTGTTTATTGAGCTTTCAAACTTGTAACTGATACGAAGAGCAAGTTTGTGGAAATCTCTTTCCCAGACAGCTCCCAACCAAGCCAATGAGAACACATTCATTAATGGTTCTTTTTTGTTGTCCCCCCTATTGAGGACAAATGAACAATTTTTTCTTTGGAAAACCAGCCCAAAGTTTTCTATAAGCTGCTAATAAATCTAAGATTTCTTGCTATTTCTCATTGACATCAGCCTCACCATTAAGCATATGTTATTACAACATAAAGATCACAATAATGCACGAGACTATTGCATGTGGACTTGTTATTCAACTTCTGAAGTGTGTCTGTGTGTGTATTTGTGTAAGTAAGGAAGCCATCATGATGCCTGAGTGATATGACACAAGTACTATAGAAGCACAATAAACAGCCTGAGCCAATGCCAAAACAATGGGTACGCTATGGTCACACCACCAAACATGGCTAAAAAGGTTAAACACTCTCGCCCACCTTTGTCTGTGTGCATGTCTACATATACATAATACAGCAGAAAGAAAGAGAAGAGAAGAAGTCTTAGTCACGAGCTCTAGTGCATAGAATACCTTGCTTATTAAGCCATCATCAACCACAGAACTGCTGATCATCTTGAATAGTTCAAAAAGCGCTTCAACTTCACTAACACTAACTGTGGATAAAAAGTAGCATAGAATGAGCAACAAAAAGACAATGAAATTTTAATCAAACTAAAACATAGACAGAAACACAAGGAGGGAGATAGTCAAAAAAAGCACAAAGCATAATAAGATGCATAATTGACTTGATATTGGTGGATAAGTGGATAGACAATTGACACCAAAATGGGTGAAACAGTTCGCATCTAAGTACATATTCAAACACTGAAATAAAAAGTCAAAACTAAGTTTGAACATAAACTTTCTGCCTCGATACTCTGGACAGTTATTATAGAACGCACATATAAATCATCCGATTCATCCAATATTTGAAATCTGAAATGTCAACCGTAGCATGTTAGGCTGTAGTGCTTAACTAATAATTATCAGAAGTTTCGACCATTGACAAAAGGCATACAACAACCATCACAACCAATAAAACAAATCAACCATAACCATCTTCTTATAATCCATTTCTTTCCTTTAACACAATTCCCACAAACCAACCATAACATATCAACCTATATTAGAATTACCTCACCATCTTTACTTTCCTCTTTCATCAGCAATTCAAAAACCCAAAAAAAAAAACACATAAACATTACTCATCACAAATCAAGATAAAAATTAACAAGACAAAAATAGCACGATCCTGATCTTCCAAGCTGCAATCTACAATCTTTGGCGAATTTTCTTTTCAATCGGTAATCATCATCAATCACAGAAACATTGATCGTTAACATCTACTTAAAACAGTAAGCTGCAAGAGAAGAACTTACAAGCAGTCTGGGAAGCAAGCAGTACAGGGTCCTCATGGCCGGGGAATTGTCTCGTCACTTTAGAATGAAAACAGCCCATTAGTTATGTACCCAGAAACAATGAAGACCACTTGTCTTGTTGTGTCTGACTACAAAGTAGACAGAATTAGGCGCCCAGAACTTGGTCAACTACAAGAGATTTTTAAGCATTTCGAAAACCATTTTCACCTATAAAATCATTCAATTTTCCACCAGAAACCCCATATTCAAACACAACAACCACACATTAGAATTCAATCAACAAACAACCCCAACCAAATACATATAATAAAACATTTAATCAATTCGCAAGATAAGCTTCGAAAATGACACCCCACTCAAAACAAATATAAGTATACAAAACAATGGTTGACAATATATTATATCAATCCAGACAACAATTTTATAAAAACCGGATAATTTAACATATTTATATATAGAATATGAAAAACTAAAAATAAAAGAAAGAAAAATAAATTCACCCCCTTTTCCTTTCTTTTCCTTCCCTCCAAACAGAGGAAAAGAAAAGAAAAGAAAAGAAGATCCAAGAACAACAAGCAACTTCTTCTATTAACCAAGATTTTTTTAAAAAAAACGTTAAATCTCAGATTTTCAAGAACAAACACAAAATCAAGAAAAAAATAAAAGAGTGACGGTCATTAATGAAAAGAAAACAAACGAGAAGAAAAATAGAAGAAATAGAAAAGATAAAAATAAACGAACAGAGGGAAAAAAAAAAAAAAAAAACTTACCGACCAAACGCTATTGGCCGGGAAACGCCGAGTCCGTACAATGATAGATCATATCACTATTTTTTGCTTCTTTTTTTTAGCTCTATATAAAGATAGATTGATAATTCTAGAGAGAAAAGGAGAGAGAGAGAGAGAACGAGGAGGCTTTAGAGAGAGAAAAAAAAAAGTGAAAATAGAAGTGTTCGATTGGTATGCAAAGCAATGGAAAGACCGCGTCCTTTTATTATGGTGATTTGATCAGACGGCGGAGATTTTTCTCAATCAACCAGACACAACAGCTTTGTAGTTCTATCAATGAGTGCTTTGTTATTGTTGTTGTTGCGGTCTGTCTCCCGGGTCCCGGTTTTAATTTGGCCGACACCCAAGTCGGAACCGCAAACTCAACCATAAAGTAAAAACACACCAGTCCACTCACCTGCTTCTCACGTGACTGGCAGTATCGTTAGTTCTTTGGTTTTGGAAGTTGGAATATTCTCTAGGGTAGAATTGGGAATTCAGAATCCAACGGTCTAGGTCTGGCTTGGCTTTGTTCGCGTAAGATAGGCTTGGTTTTTGAATTCTTTTTGGAGTCAGAGATTTGGTAGGAGAGAATTGATTTCTGGTTGGATACTGATATTGAAAGTTGGGTTGGTTTGTTTGAATTGGTAATGTAGATTATGGAGAGTTGTACTTGTTTATGATGAGGGTTTTGTTGTTGATTTGCGTATGAGATTTGTCTTCTTTTTTTTTTTGTGAATAAGATAAGTATGAAGTTTTTGAGATAATTCGCCTTTCAATTGGATGTCAGTTGCTAATTGGTATTGTTTGTTATGTGCAGGGCTTAAACAGTTCTAGAATGTGCTACTACTTCAACAGTCACTTTTACCATTATATGTTGATTTCTGGTTCAGACCGTGATAGAATAGAGTAAAAATATTTGAAATATTTGTAGACCGTTCATGAATTTTGACCATGACCAGAGGTTCTGATTTGAGTTCTTAATAGGAATTTGAAGCGTGGCTGGATTTTATTGACTCAACAATCCCTCGCAAGAACTCACTTTTATAAAATTTAAAGTTGAGGTGGCCAATATACCCTCAAACCATAAGTAACATTAGGCTACCCAAGGTTTTTACCTAAATTCGTATATAAAATTATCAACACCACATGTTACATCATTTAAAAATAAATTTGGATGAAAATTTTGAAAAACCTAACATTACTTTTAAACCATTCACATGTATAATATAATTTTTCCTTTATTTGAGGGATGTAGGATTTAAACTTGATTTACTAAATGGTATGATTACTGAGTAGGTCCTGTTTGGTATTAAGGATTAGTTTATATTGCTGTAATTTTTAAAATAATCATTGTTTTTTTATTAATGAAATAATATGCTATATTATATGTTAATGACCGTATAGATAGTTTTTTTTTTTTTTTTTTTAAGATACGTAGACAAAATTTTCTATGATGAATATCTTGTCCAAAAAATAATAATAATAAAACACATCATAAATTTTGAATCGTTATTATGATAATTACTCCCTTTTATTTAAAGCGAGTAGAATATCTCATAGATGTACAAATTTACAAGACCGAAGCAGTCTGGAATATTCCTAAGTATATACTCGGTTGTAGTATTTACAATTACAGTTTACGGTATCATTTTATTCCCGACAACTGTCCACCAACCATCTAAGATTGGTGGGCATTTTATTCAAAAAAAAAAAAAAGATTGGTGGACATTTAAGTTAAAAATCATTGTTTTAAAATAAACTTCCTTATCTTTAATACGTTTGTTTGATTAAGCACAGCATGTGATTAATTTATTATTATTATTATTATTATTTTTATAGAAGCACTGGATGTGAATTAAAGGCAAAGTTTGTGCATTTTCTGATTATAAACTGCTGGAACCCGTCACATGCCCTTGTTTCTTGTTTTGATTACAAAGAGATCCACATGTAATAGGAACATAATTTATTAGAAGAAATACATAAAAAGATTACAATAGAAATAGAAACAAAATGTTTGTATCATTTATGGATGGAACTATTATGGTGAGAAGTCAAATGGAGAACAGTTGCACCCATCAATTCCTCAGATTGCACGTATATAAACTAGTCAAAAAAATTTGATAAAACTAACCAACAGCGACTGCAACTTGCGACAGCAATTTTGTTAAGATTCCATGCTCTATTATTTTATGAAAAAATTTTATAGAAAACACCGAGTTGGAGATCGGTTAGTGGATTCTTAAAAACAATAAAGCACAAGACTCTTTACTTGCGGATTTTTTTTTTTTTTTTTTTAAATTGAGATTAGTTCAAAAAATTATTAATATCTATCGAGATAAAAATATTTGTGATACGATTTAGAATACTACTTCTATATAGAATAGTTTCATCCATACGAAAATAAAGAGAGAGTGAAGGGAACAACAAACACCTAAACGTAAAAAAAATTGATTTTTTGTCTTGGCTTGGTGTTGACCCAGACTTAAACCAAGGACACCTGATAGTGAAATTTTTTAATTAAGGAATGAGAATCACTAAATTAATAACACAATTTTGAAAAGCATTATTTTTAGGTTTGCTGAATCCCTAAAATGAACGAAAACAATCCTATCAATCAAAGAAATCCTTTTATTTTAGATAAATCCAAATTTTTCCAAAATAATATACACGGATAGAAGAAAGTAATGATATAAATAAATAAATTTCTAATGAATATTTAAGCATCCATATTTAAACAATATAGTTTATGCGCGTCACCCGTCATAACACTGG
Source organism: Dimocarpus longan (assembly GCA_022984855.1). Lineage (NCBI taxonomy): Eukaryota > Viridiplantae > Streptophyta > Magnoliopsida > Sapindales > Sapindaceae > Dimocarpus > Dimocarpus longan. Next base: position 12,192,531 of record CM041024.1, read on the forward strand.
CACTAATTGATTGGTCACTTTTTTTTTTTTTTAACTATTAACGTGTCATATCAAAACACTATCAAAATTAATTAAGATAAAATTATGAAGGATGATTCGAATTCTTACTCCTAAAAATGAAAAAAGACTACCCACATAAAATATAAAAAAACTATATACAATTAGTGAGAGGGTGCAAATCGAATCCATAACTTGATGCATGGATGGGGATAGTTTATGCCACTACAATAGTCCCACTTATCGTAGATGATTGGACATTTATTATGTTCTATTTTCAGAAAAAAAAAATCATAAAATTGATATATTAAGACTTAGACATTGTACTTTATTTTATATAAAAAATACTCCAATCTTTAGAAAATTAAAAAATATATATTTATATATATAATTTTTCAATACATATATATCATCTAATTTTTCAATACATATATATATTTATATATAAGGTATGATGATATATTTTTAATTATACGCGTATAGGCTGTAGATACCCTTACTTTTTATGTCAAATGACTCCACTAAAATAAATTATTTTTTTATTTCAAATAATATAAATATTTTAATAATAATGTTAGACTTATCAAATATTTTGTTCAAATTTATATCCAAATGATATTATATTCGAGTTATTAAGATCGTATTAATTACATATTATCTCATAATTTATAAAATTATAATAACGTTTATGCTATATTATTTTAATATAAATTTAGATAAAATATTTAAAAAGTATAAAATTATTTATTTTTTAAATATATACCGCGATACATGGAAGCACCAAAAGTCAGTTGCTGTTAAGTATTTTTCCGTTTTGGAGACCAGAGCCACTGAGGTCAGGGCACGGGCTAACCCATTCCCGTTTCCGAAATTGTGGTGGCACATCCATTTGCCCATCTCAATACACAGCTCCCTTATATTGTTGACTAAACAGCCCGTATCATCGTTAAAAGCAAAACTGCCACATTATTGGCATCAAATGTTGATGGTTTGTCGACTAGTAACAATATCATTCATGCACGATTCGATCCTCATATCTGACTCTACAAGTAAATAACACTAAAATCTAAATCGTTAACTGCGAATTAAAAATTATTAAAAACAAATCTTTTGCGTCGGCATATAAAGTTGGACGAAGTCGAAGCACGGGCATCTTCAAACGGAGAGTTTGACACGATGGACTCGGACTGGACAAAATCCACGTGAATTATGTTTTTTAAATTGTATTTAATTTATTAAATTAAGAGTTTAAACTGCTAATTGGTTATGATTATGCTTTTTGCTGACTTTTGTTCTCGCTACTTTATCTTTTTTTAAGAAAATAAATCCTTTTCTTGCCGCTTTAGATCTAGAAAAGTATTCTCTTGCGTATTATCTATTATGGGATTCTTTTTCCATATTATAATGTTAATTGTATATTACTTCATCGGTTTCAAATGTAGATCCATGTGCTTTGGAATAATGGGTTTGGTTAATTTATTACTAGTCATTGTCACTTTTGTTTTCTCTTTCTATTTCTTCTACAATCGTCTTGTCACATATTCCAAGTGGGTGTAATTTCTTTTCGAAGTACCTTCGAAACTTTCGGTGTGATTATGTGAGATCCTTTTGTCTGGACGACAACTCCATACACATCCCTTTTCAAAAAATAAATAAATAAATAAAAACAACTCCATAAACATCCGACAATATATATATATGCCCAAATTTATTCTAAAAGAAAAGAACTTTCCATATAATATGCGTTTAGGCATTAATCTCAATCTAGGTAGTAAATATTAATATTAATGGTGTTAAAATATATTTTTGGCTGTGGGTGAAATTTACAAGAACTGTGAGTTGTATTATTATTTTTTCTTAAAAAAAAAAAAATTATGATAGATATATAATACCAAATCCTTTTTCATCCTTATGTGAAAGCCATATTTTTCATATAAACATATCAAGTTCCATCAAATGAGTTAGCTCATAATGGCATGTCTCCTCCTAACTCATAATATAGTAGGCACTAGTCATAGTGTTGTAGGCATCCTCCGTCCACTCCAGTGATGGGGTCACTATCTGCATTTTAAAAGAATTTGTAGATAACGTTTCCCACTTTCCCCTAGTTGTTACTATTCAATAAACGGAGACAAACATCAAAACAAAATAAATAGTGGGTAAAATACTGGCTTCAAGAGATGGAGGTTTACATTGGCTGCAATGTCCTAAAAACAAAACTTTCACCTTTTGAAGTTCCATAAGTGACTACCCCTAAGATTCAACTACCTGTATTCAGAATTCGGACACTAGAATTCTGAATCTAACGAACTAATATATATATATTTTTTTTCTCTCAATCTCAACTGAATAAATATGTAATATAAAATAGTTTTTCTTATGCCTTTTCCAAAAGGTTGTGTCTTTCTTCAATCGTAGCATTTGCTCAAAAGATATACACCTATTCCGAACAAACACATAACCTGAGAAGTTACACTTGTCTGAATAATTATAATTGTTCAAAATAATTTTGATTTTAATTTTAAATAATAAAATTAAAAAAAAAAAAGAAATGTCATGAGTTTCAACTTTCATTTATACCACTAAAAGAGCTAACATTTTAAATAAGGTCTGTAAAATTTTAAAAATATGCAGAAGTTTTATTAATGGGTAATTTTACGGAAGCTAAACTATTTTAAAAAATAGGGCAAGATACAGAAGCATTCCCCTGAGTTTAGCCATAATTTCATGAAATTGGCAACTTTGATCCTTTATACATTCATACGCATTAAACTTTAAAAAATCTCTTCCCGTTAATATCAGAAAATGTATAGAAAGACTAGAATATCCTTGAAGTTGAAAAATGAGGAATTAATTGACGGGATAGGTGACATGAGACTCTTAGGCATATTTACGTTAACCAAGACAAAGACCTTTTTGCCCTAAACTAAAACTAAATAATTGATGGCTATTAAGTAGTTTAATATTCTATATCAGAAATTAAAATTAAACCTACCTAAATAAGGTATTTTATTACATTAACTTACATCTCAACTCGTCAATTAGATTGATTCGAAGGTGCCACTCCGGAGATAGATGTGGTTATTGCAAATATTCTAGACTTTATGGCCTCTGATGCTATTATAGTTGGTGTTTTATCGCAAGAGACGCAACAAAGTTGTACATGGATTAGCTAAGTTAGCTATATCAATGTTAATACATTAACATTATCTCCCAACTTTTTTGCCGGGAAGTCTCACTTTGATTCTATTCCTGATTTGGTTTAATTAATACAAATTCATTAAAAAATTACATCTCAAATCAAATCTAAAGTTGAGTACTTCATAAAAACAGCATAACAATGTGATTTGTGAGAAGATAGAAGACATGATCTAAAACCTTCAGAAAGGAGATAAAATAAACATAAACCTCCATTTTTTTGTCGACTAACACATGTCATGTGATTTACCCGTCCAAGCTTACCATAACACAGGCTCCGTAATTTATGAACTAACAAAGAGATTGTTATACCTTACAACACACCATTATTATAGGCTACATTTGCACGGTAACCATGAGTTGTTTAGAATGGATGTTTGGTTATTAACATTCATCTTGACATAAATTCTCAACCATTCAACACTACTACTTATTTTACTATATATTGATGTAGAGCCAGCTTCGGTATAGAGGAAGGCAGTTGAAGCAAAAGTTGAAGACTCTGTTAATAAACAAATCTGAGTCATTGGTTGCATCTATCAGTTCAAAACAAAGATAATGATGAAGGTTGAAACAGGGACATCATCCATAATGAAATGACCTATTTAAATGTTATATTTTACATTAAACATCATTATCAATTCAAATGTGCATGTTCGTGATTAGAAGCCCAGCCAAATAATGGGTAATGGAGTCCTCAGTACATATGTATATATATGGTTAATGAAAAAGCAAATGTAACAACTTTCCACACGTTTGGGCCGACAAGGGCCCAAGTAGGTCGATGTTATATTTAAAAACCAACTTCGTGTCAAAACGGGGAGTATAGATGAATTATGGTGTTAAATTTCAAGGCACATGATAAAGATTTGGACCTGATCCACACGGCACGGCCTAAAGTAACCACCGGCAATTACGGTTAGTCAAGCAATAATTGATACAATTCAAATCAAGACTTAGCCATTTACATGCACCAATGGAAATTAATGTCACCATTTGTTTTTGTTTTTGTTTTTTGTTTTTATTGAGATATTCGAGTCTAATCTTCATTGTGGGTCATCGACACTTAAAAAACGATTATCTGTTGCCTTATCTTCCTATCTCTTTTGGTTTGATGTTATTTAGAAGGTAAAGACCAAAGAGAGATAGCTTAGACACTAGGGCTGGGTACAATATAGATATGGGCACGCAACTCAAATCAACCCTACATCTGGACGGTTCAGGAGCAGCTGCGGATCCACATCGGAAATATGTGATGTCTTTGTGTCATTTTCCTGACATCTATCCTTAACAACCACGACATTGATCCAATGGTGGATGTCTTGGAGGAGGAGTTATTGTTGTATGATATCGGTATGGTAGTGACCACAGAGTTGCCTCCCCACCAACTGAAGCGTAGGACCCTTATTTGAGGACAGGCCCAAATCCCACTATGACTCACGAAACCAATAACACGTTTCTATTCTATCCGTCAATTTCATCCAAGATATTATGAGATCGCCGAGTATGAAAACTAGACAATTGAAAATTACGGATTCAATTTTAATTACCTGTATAGTTATAGAAATCACCTATCAACCAGACAAGTGAGACAACCTCACTTTGTATTGGAACCGGGTAATTTCAAAATTAGTAAAAAAATATATATTTGAAAAAAGTGTATTCCAAAATTAATCAATTAAAGTACATTTGAATACGATTTTAAAATGTATTTTAAAAAATGAAAAATATGTTTTGAAAATAAAGTTTTCAAAAAGGGTAATGTGCTTGGTTATAGTTTTAAAAATTCATTTTGAAAATGAAAAATAATACAAGTTGTTTGGCATCATTTTAGAAAACAAAAACTAACAAAATATTTTCTCTCACCTCGTCCGTCTCTATCTCTCACGGTCTCACCCCACTCCTCTCTTTCTCACCCCTCTACTCTCTCTCTCTCACCTTCCATCACTAGTCTCTCTCTCACCTCACTACTCTCTCTCTCTATGATCTTCACACATCGCAGTAGAGATGAAGATGGTAGTGTCGGTGCTTAGAAATAGGGACAACAACGACTAGCTGTATCATATGGCCGGTGATTGTGGCGCCAATTTCTATCAATTTAACATTGATTTTTGAAGATTGTGAAATCGATTTCTGGTTTGTGTTTGTGATGCCAATCTGGTTTTTTTATTATTTTTTTCATTTAATTTTTTCAACAATTCAGTTGATGCATTTTCAAAAATGAAGGAAAATGAAAAAAAAAAAATCGTTTTTCATTCCCACATTATAATTTTTGAAAATATGATTTTCATTTTCAAAAATATGTTGAAAACGATTGTTAAGCAGATTTTATAGCATTTTTTATTTTTTAAAACTGTTATAAATAGTCATTTATGTTTTTCAAAATATAAGGAAAAAAAACAAAAAATAAAAATAAAAATAACAAAGACCAACCTAGTCAGTTATGACAAAATTTGGACCGGTTATCCTCACGCACACATTTTGAGGTCGAGGATTCTAAGTTGTATCCTTTAATGCTCATCCCCCAAATTTCAATTTATACATAATTTTTTTTTAAAAAAAAAAAAAAAAAAAGAGAGAGAGAGAGAAGAAACCTAGTCAGCACAAGAAACCTAGTCAACTACCTAACGCCTAGAAATTCAAAAGGAATTTAATAAAGAATATACCTTTTCTAACTTATACAATACGTTAATTGCCATACTCATATAAATTACTGATATAATAATTAATATAATATATTATTTAAATATAAATTTGAATAAAATTTTTAAATAATCTAATATGCTTTCAGCTTAAATGAATTATTAATTCCTTTTATCAAATCTAGCACCAAATAAATCAGGTTCTTTTTTGAACTACTAAGATTAAGTAACTCATATATTTATAAAAGTATAAAAAAAGAAATGTATTTTTTTAAAAAAATTTTCAAATATCAACTACAGAGGAGCAATTCAAATCTGTGACAGCACTAAACTAAATGAACTTTTTTTTTTTATAAAAAAAAGTCCAACACCAAATAAATTACATTCTCTTTTGAACTATTGAGATTAAGCAACTCACATATCTACACCCACAAGTATAAAAAAAGAAATGTATTATTCTTTTATTTTTGAAATATCAATTGCAGTGGAGCAATTCAAACCTGAGAAATTACTAAACTGAATTAACGTTCTTTGTCATCACGGCACCTTGGACGGTGGTTGAGATACGTTATATTAATCATTAGGATTCTTAAAATCTATTATTGTGCCCTTAAAATAAATACTAATAAAAGACAAGTCATTCAATTTGGTAATGATACATGTTCAACTGTTCAAGTGGCTACACCACTATTTTTTTTTTAAAAAAAAAAAATTAGGCCAATTTAGTTTAAATATTATTCATAAACTAAAAATATATTATGTATTTACTAAAGCCCATAACCTTATGTCACAAAAGCCCTAGCCTGTATTAACCATTCTTTAATATTTATTTGAAATTTTCATTAATCTATTTAAATTATCGTCATGTGAAAATCGTTAAAAATGTTCCCAAAATAATTATACTTATTTCTATCTAAACAAAAACATTAATCGTTTTTTGCCTATTTCGTATATGTAAAATATCATGAAATGTTTCAAAAAATCAAAAGTTAAAAACAATTGGAGTTTGGTTTTGGATTAAATACCAAATAAATTTTTTTGCTAATTCTATTCAATATTGGTCAAAAATGAATTTATCCGAAATTAATTTAACTAATAAATATCAAGCACAAGCATATTTACTAAACACACTAACAAAAGCATAAGCATATTTATCTTGAATTTCACCTAGAACTATTTTTTTTTCCGCTTGTGAGTACGCAACTTTGATGAGACTCTTACTAATATGAAAAAAAAAAAAAAAAATTTAATTTCTTTGATTTGAAAATGGGGAATTCAACTCCAAACCTTAAAAAATGTGGTCATCACCACATACCATATACAGGACAAAAATAAAGCAAATTTTGTCTTTTAAAAGCTGACACTATTAAACAATCCACAGTAATGTTAATATTCATTATGAGGAACTGAACCCCAACATCATGTAAAGAAAAGGTCTGTAAAAATTTTTATGTTTTTTGGAAGGGCCTTGGTTAAAGTTGTTTAACATAGTGGTAATGATTTTCAAAAGAAAACGCAGTTGCAATGGGACACTACGGAAGTTGTGACGTCGGAAAGTACACGAGCAACGGTTATAACAAACTTAAAGACCGGACAAGTACGTGAACAGTAACGCGTTTGGGGTGGGTCAAAGTATCATTCTACATTTGAACACCGATAGCGACTCTTCCGGAGATCCACACCCTTAACTCACGCACCGTCCAAAAAAAGAAGATACGCACGCGCCACGTGGCCAAAAACATAAGCCAAATCAAAGACACAGAAGTCACATATAAGGTAAGGGTATGTATTTGATAGTTTATATGTCCTTGTCGATTGTCCTTATGAGCCGACACTTGGAAGCTACACTGTGCAAAACACGTGTCCAAACGCAACCACGGCCATAGATTTCTTAAGGCTTTGATTGCGTTTGACTATTTTTAATTCTTTTTGTCCTTCAACTTGTCTTTTTTATTTTTTTATTTTCTGTATTTTTTTTTTCTATGCTGCTTGTCTGTACATGAAAGGTAACAGTAGTTCCCTTGTCCATATTTATTTTCTGCTTCAACTTGTCTTTTTTTATACATATATAAATAATAACAATATTTCTCTTAATCTTAAAAAATTAAAAATTTAAATTTTATTATTATCTTAAAATATATGATATGAGTAATTTTTTCTGAATTATAATATTATATTTCAAAAATTAGAAATACAATATCAAAGTAAGAATGATTATCAACATGATAGACATAATTATTTATTATTTAATATGTTTAACTTTTGTGAAATTAGGTGATCATATACATAGTTTACTTGATAATCGTATTTTCTAAACTTTAAGTTCCAAATTTAAATATTTTTCTTTTAAATTAAAAAAAAAAATTCATGAGAAAACATAGTGCTAATTTAAAAAGTTATACACATTTACTTATATTGAATGGTTTTATCTTTTATATTTGTGTTGGTTGAATAAGATTATCTATTAATAACATGAATTGAATTAGTTGTAAATATGGTTCTTAAAAAATATCAAATAGTTGCTATTAATGGTAACCTTACACAACTAATAATGTAATCAAACTGTAAAAATATTGGCATATTCAAAAAGTATGAAGAGAGTATCCTTTATATAGGAGATTAATTGTCTGAAACGTATAATCTAATAGATTGTCTTGAAAGATATTTAATATATATATATATGAAATTAAAAAACTTGAACATTATTAAATTAATGATTTGTCCAAAACCAAAAAGGTATACAGAGATGTTCAATGCATCTTTTGTAGCAAATAAAGATTCCTCCTGCATATAGTTCTTAATGTAAGATATTTGACTCTAACATGTGATGGCTGGTGTAACCAATGTCGGTTAGGGGATTTAATCATATATTTAATTAAAATAATTAAAAATAGGCTTGTTGAATTAATTTAATTTAATTACGAAATTATACTATTGGCTGAGAGTGGGAGTCGTTGGAGGGTCTTCTTCTCTCTCCAGTAATATATTTAACCAGTGTTTGCTCGTTCTGATTCTGTAGCATCATCGGTTACTTGATTGTTGTTCTTGTTTCAATCTCTCTGCTTTTGGGTGTCAGTAGTATCTGTTGCGGGGTGTGTTATTGTGATTCTGTTATAGTTTTTATTTCTGTTTTGGTTGTTTATTTGTTGTGTCGGGGTTGGGATGGAGGAGAGATATGAGCCATTGAAGGAGCTTGGGTCAGGGAATTTTGGGGTGGCAAGGTTGGTCAGAGATAAGAAGACAAAGGAGCTTGTTGCTGTCAAATATATAGAAAGAGGGAAGAAGGTAATCTTCTGTTGCGATTTTTGTATATCTTGTAGAGATTCTTGTGTTTTTTCTCACTCTCTCTTTTGGGTTCAAGCTTTTTGGTTTTGGTTGTTTGTTGACTGAATTATCGCTCCTGTTTTCTGTTCTTGAGGAGCATCTAGGAGATTCTATGTTAAACAAGGAGAACATTGTTGATAAATTGTTTGGTAAATTATTACCAAGTCATAAGTGAAAGCTTTTGAAGACTAGTTTTGCTTATTTTTTTCATATATTTTTTAACAAGTGTTGGTGTTTGTTTGAAGTTAATGTGTTGTGGATGTCACCTTAATGTAACGTTTGAGATTTTATACTGATAAGTTTGAGAATTTGAAGGTGGAGCAGATGGTGGGTTTGTGGTTTAGAAGAAAAAGTCAGTCAGTATTTTATCTTGATAGTAAACTATCAGCATTGATGAATCACATTTTATCTTCCTTTGTGTGTGTTTTTGCTTTGTTGTATCTTTGCTGTATCATCTTGCTTGTATTAGTTGTTCTTGAATAAAGGAGGAGTTAAACTCAGCAATTTCTTCGAGTACAAGAGCTAGTTGGTTTATGGTGTTATAAGTTTTGTTTAATCAGTCTATTTAACCAGCTTCGACACTGGCCTATTCTGTCAAGCTTCCAAATGTCGTGCCTCTAACTGTTGATGGGCTTATTTGTGTAAAAACATGGGCTACTTCACATTTTGGCATGCTTTCTGGTTTTTAGATTGTTTGAAATGCAGTAGGAAATAACAAATATCCGGTATTTGAAATGGGGCTACTTCATGAATAATATAAATTATGTTTCTGGTTTCAGATTGATGAGAATGTTCAGAGGGAAATCATCAATCACAGATCTTTGAGGCATCCAAACATCATCAGGTTCAAAGAGGTAAGAGGATCAACATTGACTGTGTACCCATCTACCTGGATTAATTTTGGGGAAAGTGTGATTGTTACTTGTTGGACATACATTGAACTTAAACTAACATTTACAGGTTTATTTCATTACAGTGGGACTCCAGATCTGATATCATCATTTACTTTAATTGTTGACAATTGACTTAGAATGTAATGCATGTTGATTTAATATAAATGTTATGGAACTGTATATGTTTTTCGTTGCTCTCATATTTGATTATGTGTTGATTAATATACAGTAGATGATACCAATGAGATTTCATTTGCACCTTGTTCCAAGTTACACCTCCAGAGTTATAAATAGAACTTGAGTTATATTGCTGCTTTAGAGACATATTTCAATAACTACATATGTAATTATGAAACAAAGTCATTGAAATTAACTATAATTATGTTGGAGGTGCTATATAGTTGGCAACTTTTTTCTTCTTGTAAATGTATACATTATCTGTTTCTAAACTAACATGCAAAATTTATGCTTACATGGGAATGAATTGTTTTACCGGCTCCAAGGAATTCAAATAAGGTTTCGTGAGTTGCATATAAAATGGGAGACATCATTTTTGCCTGCAGGTCTTGTTGACTCCCACCCATTTAGCTATTGTTATGGAGTATGCAGCTGGTGGTGAACTATTTGAGAGAATATGCAGTGCTGGCCGATTTAGTGAAGATGAGGTAACTTCGAGCTTTCATCTTTTATTTGATGTCTTTGGTCATTTTCCTCCAGTTTAATGAATATTGAAGTTATCTAAATCGATGTTTACTTGATGCTTTTTCTCATTGCAAATCATTTTTGCTACAGGCTAGATTTTTCTTCCAGCAGCTCATATCTGGAGTCAGCTACTGCCATTCCATGGTAAGATATCTGAGTTTTGTTTCACATCTTAATAGATGATCATCACCTTTACTTAAGTCATTGCTTTTTACTGCAGGAAATTTGTCACAGGGATCTAAAGTTGGAAAACACACTATTGGATGGTAGTCCGACACCACGTCTTAAAATATGTGACTTTGGTTACTCAAAGGTTAGTGCCTCTAATTGAAATACAACTTTGTTGATTTGATAAAGAGCATAATATGTTGGTTCTTTCTTTTTGTTTTCTATTCTTAATTTTTTTCTTGACTCATACTTACGCTCATAAATTTATATTTTAAATTTTAGTTCTTAGTTTTCTAATTTTATTTTATCATTTCTTTATGTCCTGCAGTCAGGATTGTTGCACTCTCAACCTAAATCTGCTGTTGGAACACCAGCATATATTGCTCCTGAGGTCCTGTCACGAAAGGAATATGATGGCAAGGTAATTATCCCCTGCATTGCAACTGAATGTGGCTAAGAAGTCTGTCTTATATTTTCCATTATATAAATCTGAGAGCAGATAAGTGCTTCCGGTTATCTAATTATTCCATATGGATACATTGTACATTTAATTTTGGTGTCAATGCACAATGGTCTCATACAATATTATTAGTTTCTTCTCAAATAGATTTTATTTAAATATCATGAGAACATTATTGCATCCGTTTCTTTATCTTTATTGTCTGTAGTGAGTCTTGTCTACCTGTTGAAGTTATCTGAAATTAAGCTGTTGATATGTTATCTAGTAATAATGTCAGTAAACTAGTTGTTCCATTTTAGTACTGCCTGTAGCTGTTCCGTTTGGCAGAGATTGTTGAGAACTGTATACAAACTAAAAATTTTGTGATTGTGTGGTTACCTCTTTTCATCACTGCTGTGGAAAACCATTATCCTAAACATCATAGGAGTAGGGCTCTATCATAATATGGGGGATTTAGGTTTGACTTGTTATTTTGCAATTTGCCCATGCCTCCTTCATCCAACCTAGTTCCTTTTTTCTGTTGATAGAAGAGGCATTTCAATTGGCATGTAAGCCTTTGAGTTTCATTAATAGTTTCTTTTGATGCACTTCGTTTGTCATTTCTGAAACTTTTTCATTCTACAATGTATATCCGGCTAATACTTGATAGATTAATATCACTGATGAGAATATAAAATCATTATCTCAGAATTAATAAAATGGTAGAAGCATGCAAACGAAATGTAGGAATTTGTATTTCATTTTTGTTTAATAGTTGGGCTACTCAATGGGAGACAACGCTTTCCCTTCCTCAACACTATTTGGCCCGAATTTTATCCAGGGCCTTAGATACCTTGAAACTTTGATCATGCCTATTGTATCAGGTAATACTGTCATAAATTTGGTATTGGGAAAATAACACGTCATATTGGGGTATGAAGTTTTTCCTGTTGAAGAGCTTCCCCTGCATTTTCTTGTACTGCTCCATTGGGCTTTGTTTGTGATATATACTTATCTCTATATATTCGTATGTGTGCTATATATTTCTCTACTAGCAAAAATTGAGCTTGTGGTGTTTGCTTTGTATTCCTTAACTATTTTATTAAGCCTCGCTGTAACATGTTAACATCAAAATTGACACAAGTCAGTAACTTGCTGAATCCTGTACCTCTCAAGTCTGTCGCTGATTGTTTGCATTTGGCTAGCATTCCAGTTAACATCAAATTAGATAGTAAAATCTCCATTTTAGTGATAGACTAATAGTGGTAATAGCGGGTTCCTTGTACAATTTTCTTGTTAATCAGTGTTTTTCGTATTGCAGATTTCAGATGTTTGGTCCTGTGGTGTGACTCTATATGTGATGTTGGTGGGAGCTTATCCCTTTGAAGATCCTGAAGATCCTAGAAATTTCCGTAAGACAATTGATGTGAGTCTTTTCTACACAACATTTTAACAGTTTGAAGAATCTTATTACTTTCTCTTTTAACCCTTTTGTTATTATTAACCGTAATGATGTTTAATCTTTTGTTTATCTTGACAGAGAATTAGGAGTGTCCAGTACTCCATGCCAGACTATGTGCGTGTATCAGCAGATTGCAGGCATCTGCTTTCACAGATCTTTGTTGCTGATCCCTCAAAGAGGATTACTATACCAGAAATCAAGCAGCATCCTTGGTTTCTGAAAAACTTGCCAAAAGAGCTTGTTGAAATTGAGAAAACAACCTATAAGGAAAAAGAAAGTGACCAACTAACTCAGAGTGTTGAAGAAGCAATGCGCATCATACAAGAGGCAAAGATACCTGGCGAAAGAGCCAAAGTGGTTGGTCAAGGTGCTGCTGGGACATCCGATGATCTAGCGGGTGACATAGAATCTGAAGTGGACGTCAGTGGTGATTACCTGGCCGATGTGTGAGTTGTTTGACAGTAGAAATCAGATCAAAAGAATTATTATTTGGAGATTTAAGTATCTTGGATAACTTGACCGTTAATGATAAAAATATTAACAATGTTGTACAGTATATCGAATTTTAGACTCTTTATACCCTACATTAGTATCGAGCACTTTGGGGTTGCACCATTAGCCGAACTGGGTTATGTATCCATTACTAAATGCTTATAAATTTCTTATCGTTATGGACATTTTTATTTTGTATGCTCATGGTGGAGAAGTTAACCTTTTTCTGCATAAAATGTTACTGTTTTATGTATAATTTTCTGTTTCCAATCACCGTAAGTGAAACTTTTGCTTGTTCAAGTTGGCAATTTTTCTAGTCAGATTTTTATAGAAGCTTTCACATTAGATAAGTGCAGATTGAACTCAAGATTGACTTGAAATAGTGCAATGCGTGAAAGAAAATCGTTGACTTGGGGGGTCAAGCCAATCATGTTTGTTTGGCAAACTTGCATTTATGTGGAAAAAAGGCAATTCGCCGATTGCATACTTATGAGACTGAAATAGGCCCCTCCACCATTAAGTGTGGGACGCGATTGAAGTGGGTCATGAGCGGTAAATGCATTGACTTGAAATGCTCAAAAATTTCTACAATTAAGCTATAAGGTCATCAATGTCATCTAAAGTAGTAGTTATCTCAATGTAGTCTTTGGACTTGATATTCCCACGTGTCAAAACAAGCATTTTTCCTTGAATAATATATTACATTAACTATTCAGACCATGTTATTTGATCAACATTAACTACCTTTCAAATAGTTTTTTTAAACAACGATCAAATTTCTATTTAAAAACTTTATTTATAACCCGCACTTATAAATATCTATTTCTAAAAATATCCTTGGATAAATTCTACCAAATATAACTTTAATACATTACATTAACTAGTCATATTATCTGACCACTTAACTTGATCAAAATTAATTACCTTTCTATATGTATTTCATAGGAAACAAAATTTCAAAAGATGAATTCACATTGGCCAAATTTTGACTTTTGATATATAAGATGGCGTATACGCATTTGTCTAGCGACTAAATCATCCATCTAATTCACATCAAAGTCATATTTGAATGCAATTCAAAAGGTATATTCACATGGCAGTCCCACTAGTGTGAAACTGTGACCAGTCTATACCGTGTCTATGGGGGTGAAGCATCCATAAATTGGGCTGTCCCAGAATGAATTGGTTAATAGGACTAAAGGTGGTGATCCGTCCATAAATTGCATCCATCATTAATCTGGGTAGGCTAGTGCGTGAAGCAAGAGAGAAAAAACAAACACGGTTGAAGATGAAGCAGGGAGGTTCGTCGTCATTGACGACCTTAGTAGTAATACTAGTGTTTATATTAATGAAGGTGAGTGGTGATGCGTTGAGCCCGAGTCAGTGCATGGAGGAGAGGCGACTTGCGGTCAACACATGCAAAACAATAGTGTTCGGGCAGCCACCATCGGCTGCATGTTGTGAACGCGTGAGAGTTTCCCACTTTGAGTGTTTGTGTCCAGCCGTTACACCTAAATTGGCTTCGATTATCAATATCAACCGGGTCATTAACCTCCTCAAACGTTGTGGCAGGAGGGTGCCTCGCCACTTCAAGTGTGGCAGTAAGCTCCTCTGCATCTCTCTCTCTTGCTTACTACCACTCCCTACTACTATTTTGTGATCATCAATTGATGGGGTTTTGTATTTTTCCTGCAGGTCTAAATTTTCCATGAAGATTCAGGCATGCCGTGATGATTAGCTAGTTTGTATCTTTGTTTTCTTTGTGGTGGTGAGAGTGCGTATTTGCTTTGGTTTTAATTGTTATTTGAATAAGAGTAATTTGGTGCTAAAAGCTCCCATTTTCTCTGCTGTTGTTTTCTTCTTTTCGTTGCTTTTGTCTTTGCCCTGCGACAGAGATGGGACAAAATGTATCAGATATACCCGCTATACAGCGGATTTCAACGAGATTTTAAGAGATATTAATAAGCTATATGCCTATATCATATAGCAGTTAATTTATTGATTGAATTTTTTCGACTTCATGTTACTGCACATCAACTACCACTTACGGCAAGCTAGCTAGTTAATTCTAATTTGAAGAGGATCCTCATCTGAGAGCAATCACTAGATCCCTCTTTGATCTTTGATATAAATTAAAACAAATTAGTGAAAATTAGAGTGACTAATTTTTTTAATTTGCGCGAATAATTCGTGAAGCTTTTAGGGAGCAATAAAGAATATATCAGGCATTTTACGCACAAAAGAATCAAAATGCTTGATAAAGAATATATCTTGCAGAGCAATTATTAGTACATATAGAAATTATAAGGGTAAAGACAAAAATCATCTATCCATCTCCAGCAAGGAGCATCCCTCATCACCGAAAAAACGCATATATATATATATATATATATTGAAAAAACGCAGATTTGCTGCGTCACACAAGAAGAAAAGCTGTGGTGAGTCTCGATAACAATGACTCACGAAAACGTCTCTTGTCGTGAGTCATAGCAGATTTTCCTAGCGTTACTCACGGCAGGAAAATGCAGATCTGCACATGGTGGAAGAAGAATAAAGAAAGAAGAAGGAAGAAAGAACAGAAAGGAGGAGAGGAAGAAGTACACGAAGAAGCCCAGTGAGTAAGAGAGGAAGAAGGAGAAATAAAAGAGAAAAGGGTAATATATTTTTGCCTAAAAAAAATTGAGATACCGACTATAAAATTATTAAAATGGGATACAAACGTCAATGTTTTTTACTCACTTTGTGACATCTCCATAATAAATATATAATCTAAAACTTTGTAATATTAAAGGTAAGTCAGATCCATTATATTGGGACTTGGGGGGTTGGATAATTTTTTTTTTTTAATTTTAAAATTAATATATATAAATACCAATTAATATGAGCAAAATTCAAACATTTTTTACTGCCTATATATAAGAAAAATTAAATTGGGCCAAGAGGAGCACGTCCCTCCACTCGTGAACATGGTTTCGCCACTTTCATTGTCATATCAAGCGACGTCTCTTTCAATGTTAATTCTTTTAGATAAAACTTTGTAATGTACTAAATTCCAATGTGGTAAGCACTAATTAGTTTGATAACATTATAAGTTTAAATCTTTTTTACCAAACAGTATGTTAAAACAAAAAAAAAAAAGAAATAAAATAAATAAAATAAGCTATAGTGGCTACCAGTTATAGTGAATAATCTATCCAATCATACTCCTTATGATGGCTTTGATCAAGTTCATGTTGGTAATTCTCATCTCTCTTCATCCTCTTGATCTTTGAATCTTAAGAATGCGTTTCATGCTTCTTCAATCACAAAAAAAATTTGTAATCAAGTGTTTCTTTGTTCTCATTTGCCAACAATATCATTTTGAATTTCATTTTAAAATATGTTTCATTAAAAACAGATAGACAGGAAAGATTCAATACTTCAAGGAATTTTTACAAGTTACATTCTTTTCACCTTTTCATTGTCCTTCGGCTTTCATTAGTGAGCATGTCTCCATTGATACTTAACATCAAAGATTAGGCCATTCAATTAATAAAATAGTTTCTCAAATAAATTTTATCTCATTGTAATCTACCATTTAATGGAAATAGAAACTCTAATTTTTGCTCTACATGTCTGTTTGGGAAACATCATAAATTACCTTTTAAGTTTTAACATAGAATCCTTGCTCTTATTGGACCGTTTCATTTGATTGACTTTTCAATGTTTGGGCCCCTGCTTCCCAAGTTTCTAGTGATGGATCCCGTTCTATATACATTTCATTGATAATTTTTCTCTATTGCTTGCAAAAATTGAGCTTCTAGTTTTTGCTTTGTATTTCTAAATAATTTTATTAAGCCTTTCTATGATAT
This sequence comes from Dimocarpus longan, assembly GCA_022984855.1. Taxonomy (NCBI): domain Eukaryota; kingdom Viridiplantae; phylum Streptophyta; class Magnoliopsida; order Sapindales; family Sapindaceae; genus Dimocarpus; species Dimocarpus longan. The sequence continues at coordinate 12,209,699 of CM041024.1, forward strand.
GTTAACATCAAATTTGACACCAGTCAAAGACTTGCTAAATCTAGTACCTTTCAAGTCTGTTGCAGAATGTTTGCATTTGGCTTTATAAAATTTGGCCATTCCAGTTCAAACAAAAATAAAATAGTTTATAGTACATCTCGCTGATAGATTTATAGTGATAACAAAGAGTTCATCTTACAATTTTCTTGTTAATCAATATTTTATGTCTTGCAGAAATCGGATGTTTGGTCCACTGGTATAACTCTATATGTGATATTGGTGGGCAGCTTATCCCTTTGAAGATCCTAGAAATTTCCATAAAACAATTTATGTGAGTCTTTACTTTTCAACATTTTGACAATTTGAAGAATCTTATTGCTCTCTCCATCATCTTTTGTGGTTATTCATCATAATGAAGTTTAACCTTTTGTTTTATCTCGACGGAGGATTAGGAGTGCCCAGTATTCCATACCCGACTAGATACGTATCAGCAGATTGTAGACATAAGCTTTTCTCGGATCTTAATTTCTTGTTGATCCCTCAAAAAGGATTACTATCCCGAGACCAAGCAGCATCTTTGGTATGTAAAAACACTTGCAAAAAGAGCTTGTTGAAATTGAGAAAACAAACTATAAGGAAACAGAACGCGACCAACCAACTCAGCAGAGTGTTGAGGAAGTAATATGCATTGTACAGAAGACAAAGACGCACACCGAGTGAAGTAGCCAAAATTGGTGGTCAAGGCGCTGCTTGAACATCTGATAATCTAGAGGGTGACATAGAATTTGAAAGGGATGTTAGTGACTGACTGTCTGGCCAATGTGTGAGTTGAAAGTAGAAATCATATTGAAAGAATTTGTGTTTCGAGATTAAACTATCTTCCAAGTGTTAATAATAATTTATTTTGTTGATAATGTCGTACAATGTATCGAATTGTGATTCCTTATACCTATATTCGTATTGAGCAATTTGGGATTGCATGATGTGGGATAACTTCCAATAAGGTAAGTTTGCTTTAAAAATTATTTGACAGAAATGGATTAGATATAATTCTAGTAACTTTTGATTGTAAAATTTTTTATTGATGATTGAATTTCTACTTAATTTCAAAATACAATACCCTCTTTATAAGGGTTCAGAAATTGGGGAAAAAAGACTAATAAACTAGTACAAATTGTAGTAAAATTGTACATTTGAAGAAAATTTCTCAAATGCATTAGTTGGTTGCTCCTAAAATTGGGTTTGAAATTGAACCCTATGGAAAGTAGTTGGTTATTTCTAAACTTGGGTTCAACACTCTCTCATAGAAGTGATGTGTAATTTGCACAGTAGTGGTATGAGTGTAATAGTTGTGCAAGTATTGGTGTTCTGTGCAACTTGCTCCATTTGCCATATTGTTGTATAATCATTACTAACCGCTTAAAAGTTTCTTATCATTATGGAAATTAATTTTTTATGTTTACTTGTATGTTCATGGTTGAAAGTTGTCAATAAACGCCTCCCTCCAAAATTTACTGTTTCATTTAATATTTTCTTTGTTCAATAAACAAAAGTTAAACTTTTACTTGTATTTTAGTTGGCAATTTATCTAATCAAATTACTATTTCAAACGTTTGAAATGAGATGAGTGTAGTTGAGTTTTGAATTTTTAGTAATCATTATATTCAAAAGTTTAAACTAGCTAATATGATTGACTCCAACAATAATATATGAATTCTCTAACACCCTTCACATTCAACTAAGCACAAATACAAATGTAAATACATTCAAATTGTAGAATAAATGTAGAAATCGATGTGCATGGGGGATACTATCTTCATGACCCTGAACCAAAAGTTAAAGTTAATTATAAAAAAGAGTCCCATCGATAGTATATAAACTCCCTCAAATTTTCATTTAACTGAAAAAGAAAATCCCTCAAAATTTTGTCTGAAGTTGAACTCAAGACTGACTTGAAAAATCGGTGGCTCATGGACGTGGTGCATACGGGTCCCAGCGCCATTATAGGAAAGAGATTCGGTTTCGTCAATACCATGGGCAAATTGAACAGCCGATTGCGACTTCTGGGGTAAGACCAGGTCCCTCCATGCGAGGTGTTTGAAGTGGGTCATGGGTGAATGGATTGACTTGAAATTGCTCAATAGTTCCCATGGTTCTGATTCAACTCTATAGTCGTCTAAATTTGTTGTTTGCCCAAGGTAGATTTTCACTTATTTGATACTTCCACAAACCATAGCAGCCACCACTTGTCTTGAATTAGTGTGTGGTACGTTAAATCGTGCTTGGCCACCTAAGTTGACCAAAAATAAATAGAGATCTTTATTTTTTTTCTTTTTTCTAAGCGCTCATAGTAAGATTGAGTTTTGAAAATATCATAAAAATTGAAATGAGTTTACTGTTCATGAACTGTGGTTCATAATTATTGAAGATACTAAAAAAACAAATCATTTCAGCTTTTTAGTGATATCTTGAAAATTAGTCTATTTTGTCAGTGCTATCGCACAAAAATTTCACAATTTAAATACTGTTAGCTCATTTAATCGAAAACAATTAATTAAAATGAACCTACATTGGCCAAATTTTATATGCGTGTTTTGTTATGTAAGAATAAGATAGTTAACAAGGAAAATTACTCTGTCATGTATCCATTTGTCTAGGATCTGAATCAGATGAATCATCCATCTGATTCATGTCAAAATTACATGTACGTGACCAAGGGTACGCTAGAGTCTTCTAGTTTTAAAAATTCATATGATATTTTATTCATCTAGCTCACACTAGTGCGAAACTGCGAGCCATCTTCCGTGGAATAAACTGCTATTTCGATCAATTTTGGCGGTCCTAGATTAAATATTTTAATAGGAATGAAGCGGTGATCCATCTATAAATAGTGTCCATCATTTGGTGAGCTATAATGTGTGAAGCACAAGAGAGAAAAGCAAACACGGTTGAAGATGAAGCAGGGAAGTTCTCCACTGGTACCGTCATTGACGATCTTGCTAGTAGTGCTAGTGTTCATGTCGATGAAGGTGAGTGGTGATGTGAGCCCGAGTCAGTGCATGGAGGAGAGACGGCTTGGGGTGAACGCGTGCAAGACAGTAGTGTTTGGGCAGGCACCATCGGCTGCATGTTGTGAACGCGTGAGGGTTACCCACTTTGAGTGTGTGTGTCCAGTCGTCACACCTAAATTAGCTTCTCTTATCAATATCAACCGTGTCATTAGCGTCCTCAAACGTTGTGGCAGGAGGGTGCCTCGCCACTTCAAGTGTGGAAGTAGGCTCCCTTAAATCTCTCTCTCTCTCTCTCTCTCCCTCTAACTACTGCTATTTTGTGATAACCAATTCATTGATTGACGGGGTTTCATATTTTTCTTGCAGGTCTAAATTTTCCATGAAGATTAAGGCATGGCGTGATGATCAGCTACTTTGTCTTTGTTTTTATGTAGTGGTTTTGCTTTGGTTTTAATTGTTGCTTTTGTCTTTGACTTATGAATGAGTGATGGGATCAGACTAAAATGTATAAACTGATCCGCATTGTATTTCAATGAGAATTTTAAGAATAATAAGCTATCAAATAGCAATTATAAGTTAATTAGTTGGATTCTTTCGACTTGATGTTACTGCACATTCAACCACAATTTACAGAGAGCTAGCTAGATAGCTGAATATTTCTGCACATTACAGATCAATAACAAAGATCAGATGCATGTATGGGGCAGCAATCTTACTCCAACCTTTCGTGCAGCTGCGCTTTATCTTATATATAGCAATGCAAACCTTTTAATAGTTATTGGCTCAACAAAATTTGCTTCTCAGTCTTAATATCTCATATATAAGTCAAGGTAACCAATTCTAATTTGAAAAGGATCCTCAATTTAAGGTTGGCAAAATGTACCGGGTCCCATCCTTACCCGTAATAATACGGTTCGGGTATGGATCTGAACCATTTTTAAAAAACTCTTAAAGAAATCGGGTCCAACCATTTTTAAAAAATCCTTAAAGAAATCAGGTCCAAAAAATCGTATAATTACGGATAAGATATGATTTTAGTTATGTTGTGTGTATTTTTTGGTTACACCAGATGGGCTGGTAAAAGCCCAAATGCCTAACAAAAAGTGATCCAATGAATCGGTCTAGTAAGTAGAAACCTAGCTGGTTAGCGTGAGCTCCTCCAGCAGCTCACCAACTCCTCCCATGAGCTCTTTCAACAGCTCGCCAACTCCTCCCGTGAGCTCATCCAGTAGCTCGCCAGCTCTTCACGTGAGCTCCTTCAGTAGCTCGCTAGCTCCTCGCGTGAGCTCCTCCAACAGCTCGCTAGCTCCTCGCGTGAGCTCGTTCCTCAGCTCTCAGCTCGCTCCTCAGCTTTAAGCTCCCAGCTCATCATCCTCTCAGTTCTCAGCTCATCAGCTCGCCCTAAAACCACCTCATGAGCTCGTTTTGGATGAGCTCCTGCTTGCCCAGAGCAGCTCCAGCTCGCGCAATGGCGTGATGTGCACGGCCAGCCATTCCAGATCAATGGCAGCGTGATTTACTTAATCACTACCGCGTGGGTAGTGTCAGAAGACTCAAACTTTCTGACAGAAGACTTTGACAATTGTAATATGCATTTAATGCTTTTTCATTACTGTAGCACCTCCTTTTTCTATAAATAAGAGCAAAATCATAGTAAAGAGAGATGATTTTTTTTGCTCTCTCTCTCTTTTCTCTCTTTGTACCCAGAAAATATAGTAATAATAGTGACTGCCGCCCCTAACCGAAACCGGCACTGACGCCGTGAATGTAGGACTTTCCCTTGACCGAACCACATAAAATCTACGTCTAATCTCTTCCTCTTTGTCTCTATTCTCTTGATTGTGTTCTATTTTTTATTGATTTGTAGTCTTAGACTTAGAAGAATCTTGTTGACTGAAATCTCACATCAACAAGTTGCAAATCATTTTCGCTACAGGCTAGATTTTTCTTCCAGCAGCTCATATCTGGAGTCAGCTACTGCCATTCCATGATAAGATATCTGAGTTTTGTTTCACACCTTAATAGATGGTCATCGCCTGTACTTACGTCATTGCTTTTTGCTGCAAGAAATTTGTCACAGGGATCAAAAGTTGGAAAACACACTATTGGATGGTAACCCGATACTACATCTTAAAATATGTGACTTTGGTTACTCAAAGGTTAGTGCCTCTAAAGGAAATACAACTTTGTTGATTTGATAAATGACATAATATGTTGGTTCTTTCTTTTTGTTTTCTATTCTTAATTTTTTTCTTGACTCATACCTAAGCTCATAAATTTATATTTTAAATTTCAGTTCTTAGTTTTCTAATTTTATTTTATCATTTCTTTATTGTTGCACTCTCAACCTAAATTTGCTGTTGGAACACCAGCATACATTGCTTCTGGGGTCCTGTCACGAAAGGAATATGATGGCAAGGTAATTATCCCCTGCATTGCAACTGAATGTGGCTAAGAAGTCTGTCTTATATTTTCCATTATATAAATCTGAGAACAGATAAGTGCTTCCGGTTATCTAATCATTCCATATGGTCTCATACAATATTATCAGTTTCTTCTCGAATAGATTTTATTTAAATATCATGACAACATTATTGCATCCGTTTCTTTATCTTTATTGTCTGTAGTGGGTCTTGTCTACCTGTTGAAGTTATCTGAAATTAAGCTGTTGATATGTTATCTAGTAACAATGTCAGTAAACTAGTTGTTCCATTTTAGTACTGCTTGTAGGTGTTCCGTTTGGCAGAGATTGTTGAGAACTGCATACAAACTAAAAATTTTGTGATTGTGTGGTTACTTGTTCTCATCATTGCCGTGGAAAACCATTATCCTAAACATCATAGGAGTAGGGCTCTATCATAGTATAGGGGATTTAGGTTTGACCTGTCATTTTGCAATTTGACTACGCCTCCTACATCCAACCTAGTTCTTTTTTTCTGTTCATAGAAGAGGCATTTCAATTGGCATGTAAGCCTTTGAGTTTCATAAATAGTTTCTTTTGATTCACTTCTTTTGTCATTTCCGACACTTTTTCATTCTACAACGTATATCCGGCTAATACTTGATAGATTAATATCACTGATGAGAATATAAAATCATTATCTCAGAATTAATAAAATGGTAGAAGCATGCAAATGAAATGCAGGAATTTGTATTTCATTTTTGTTTAATAGTTGGGCTACTCAATGGGAGATAGCCCTTTCCCTCCCTCAACACTATTTGCCCGAATTTTATCCAGGGCCTTAGATACCTTGAAACTGTGATCATGCCTATCGTATCAGGTAATACTGTCATAAATTTGGTATTGGGACAATAACACTATCATATTGGGGTATGAAGTTTTTCCTGCTGAAGAGCTTCCCCTGCATTTTCTTGTGCTGATCCATTGGGCTTTGTTTGTGATATATACTTATCTCTATATATTCGTATGTGTGCTAGATATTTCTCTACTAGCAAAATTTGAGCTTGTGGTGTTTGCCTTGTATTCCTTAACTATGTTATTAAGCCTCGCTGTAATATGTTAACGTCAAAATTGATGCAAATCAATAAATTGCTGAATCATGTACCTCTCAAGTCTGTTGCTGATTGTTTGCTTTTGGCTTTTTAAAATTTGGCTAGCATTCCAGTTAAAATGAAATTAAATAGTAAAATCTCCATTTTAGTGATAGACTAATAGTGGTAATAGCAGCTTCCTTGTACAGTTTTCTTGTTAATCAATACTTTTTGTGTTGCAGATTTCATATGTTTGGTCCTGTGGTGTGACTCTATATGTGATGTTGGTCGGAGCTTATCCCTTTGAAGATCCTAGAAATTTCCGTAAGACAATTGATGTGAGTCTTTTACACAACATTTTAACAGTTTAAAGAATCTTATTACTTTCTCTTAACCCTTTTGTTATTATTAACCGTAATGATGTTTAATCTTTTGTTTATCTTGACAGAGAATTAGGAGTGTCCAGTACTCCATGCCCGACTATGTGCGTGTATCAGCAGATTGCAGGCATCTGCTTTCACAGATCTTTGTTGCTGATCCCTCAAAGAGGATTACTATACCAGAAATCAAGCAGCATCCTTGGTTTCTGAAAAACTTGCCAAAAGAGCTTGTTGAAATTGAGAAAACAACCTATAAGGAAAAAGAAAGTGACCAACTAACTCAGAGTGTTGAAGAAGCAATGCGCATCATACAAGAGGCAAAGATACCTGGCGAAAGAGCCAAAGTGGGTGGTCAAGGTGCTGCTGGAACATCCAATGATCTAGCGGGTGACATAGAATCTGAAGTGGACGTCAGTGGTGATTACCTGACCGATGTGTGAGTTGTTTGACAGTAGAAATCAGATCAAATGAATTATTATTTGGAGATTTAAGTATCTTGGATAACTTGACTGTTAATAATCATTTATCATATTGACAATGTTGTGCAGTATATGGAATTTTAGACTCTTTATACCCTACATTAATATTGAGCACTTCGGGGTTGCATCATTTGCCGAACCCGGTTATGTAACCATTACTAAATGCGTATAAATATCTTATCATTATGGACATTTTTATCTTGTATGCTCATGGTGGAGAAGTTAAACCTTTTTCTACATAAAATGTGTACTGTTTTATGTATAATTTTCTGTTTCCAATCACCGTAAGTGAAACTTTTGCTTGTTCAAGTTGGCAATTTTTCTAGTCAGATTTTTATTGAAGCTTTCACATTAGACAAGTGCAGATTGAACTCAAGATTGACTTGAAATAGTTCAGTGCATGAAAGAAAATCGTTGACTTGGGGGTCAAGCCAATCATGCCTCGCATTTATGTGGAAAAAAGGCAATTTGCCGATTGCATATTTGTGAGACTGAAATAGGCCCCTCCACCGGTAAGTGTGGGACGCGATTGAAGTGGGTCATGGCCGGTGGATCCATTGACTTCAAATGCGCAAAAATTTCTATGGTTATATAATTAAGCTATAAGGCCATCAGTCTCACGTAAAGTAGTTGTTATCTCATTGTAGTCGGACTTGATATTCCCACGTGTCAAAACAAGCATTTTTCCTTGAATAATATATTACATTAACTATTTAGATCGTGTTATTTGATCAACGTTACCTATCTATCAAATAGTTGTTTAAAAAATAGTTTTTTTAAACAATGATCCAATTTCTATTTAAAAGCTCTATTTGTAAATTCGTACTTAAAAATATCTATTTTTAAAAAATATCTTTGGATAAGTTCTACCAAACATAACTTTAATACATTACATTAAATAATCATATTATCTTATCACTTAACTTGATCAAAATTAATTACCTTTCTATATGTATTTCATAGGAAACAAAATTTCAAAAGAGTATTAATGAATGTTTTAAAAGAGTATTAATTATTGAGTTAATTATACTAGCATCCATCAAGTATCTCAAAATCACACTAAATGTCAACTTTAACATTTATTACACCAACATACTTTAAAAAATATTGATTACCATTAAAATCAATTATTGATTAACCATTTATTATGAAAATTCAAAACTGGCCCGGGTATATATTTTATTATTTTATTTTTAATTATTATATATATTTAAAAAAATTGTTATATATATTTATATAATAAAAAATTAATAAAATATCATATCATAATTACAATTTAGTAGCAAAAGGTTCTTTATAATTATAATAATGATATGATTTTTTTTATTATATAAATACGTATAACAATTCTTTAAAAATATATAATACATTAAAAATAAAATAATAAAATATATACTATGCGAACTTTTGACTTTCACAGTAAACGATTGGTCAATAGCTAGTCCACAAGGGAGTGCTGAGACAGTCAAAGCTACTTATACCCATTTTTTGTAACCTTGTTAAGATTTTCGCTAGTTCTTTGTTTCTTCTCCAGTTTTTGCGGCTTCTATGGTAGAATGAGTGCGCAAGGATGTAGTTAGTCAAAGGAAAAAAAAAAACAATTATATATCCTTCTTGACCAGCAACAACGAAGTGGACAACAAACATTCACCTAACTTCATTATGCATATATGCGGACAACGTGGAATTCAAACTTTGGTAATCATCGCATCTCTCAAATTTCCTTACCAAGAAATTCCACAAACAAGAAATCAGATGGAAATTTCCAGGCTTCCACCACTGCCAAATATATCCTACTTAGGTTTAGAGACCTTTTAATTCTCGATCATAAGTTAATTTAATTTGTTTCTTACATCGTTGATTGATAAAAAAAAAAAAAGATTGTTATTCTCTTGAAGTTCCTTCTTATATACATGCGTGACTATATACACTATTGCAATTCCAATGTAGATAGATAGTTTTATGTGCATAAACTTTTCCAAACTATACCAGATTCCTCTGTGCGAGTGCCTATCTAATTAAAAGTTGAGCGTAAAGATATTCCACAGCATGCCCTGATCAAGTTTGTACTAAATTCCATAATTCCGTGGTATAAATAAACCCAATAGAAATAGGTGAGTCATGCAGATTTGAGGCCTCTCGCCATTTTATGTTGCAATCATTTTTAAATTACCATGTACTTAAAAGTAGATACGACAATTTTTGATCCAAAGTGAACACAAATTACTTTAATAGAATTGAGTTTGAGAGTCCTAACATGATTAATTTAACGTTTTATATTTTGAGTGATTCAATTATAATTCATAAAGAGAATTTTTGATACGGTCATTAATAAAACATATATTAGAGCGGTTGATATTGACACGATTAATTCAAATTAAATTTAAATTTATACAAATACCGTTCTTGTTACATAAATTGCACGATTCGGAGGCGCTTGGGGTGTTAGCTCAGTGATAAAGTTTGCACCCCACTTATTTTCCAGCCGTGGGTTTGATAACGACAAGCGCACTCCAACTTCTCATTATAAAATAGTAAGGCGGGATTTTTTTTCTCCCATCTATGTTAGTGAAGTACCTCTACCTATGTGTATAATAATCTCGTTTGACCTGACTATTTCCTTGATCAGTCTCAGTTATACAATATAATTCAAAAAAAAAAGAAGCTAGATTCAGAGAGTAATAACACAATACGCCTAGGGTTAAACACATCCAACCCAACTCGACCCGATAAAGAGTGGTCGGGTGGGGTTAGGTTAAACTTTAAAAAAATTGCAATGAGTTAGGTTGAATTGAGTTGAAAATTAAATTATGTTGGATTGAGTTAAAAAAATTTTAACTCAATTCAACCCGATAAATGTTCATCCTTAGTTCTAAATCTAAAATTTTCTCCTTATTTTATAAGAACATTTGTCATGAGTAATGATTAAAGAAAATTTTTGTGGTGCATTGAATCTTTTATTTTGAATCATTGAGTTTTTATTTATATTCATTTTATTTATAATTAAATTATTTAGACTATGAGAATTATTAACTAAACTTTTTATATATTTATGGTAGATTAAATCAAACTCGATTAATCCAACCTAATATATCTATCATCAAGTTAGGTTTTGTTGGGTTGGGATAAATTTTTTAACCCAATCCATTTTGAGTTGAAAAATTTTGAATTCAAACATTTTTAACCCAATATATATCGGATCCAAAGATTTTCAATCCAATTTAATTCTATTCCGAAAACTGCCCACCCCTACGTACGCTTACCAGCCTATTCTCCAAATTTTTAAAAGGTAATTGCAAAGGATCACGAGTCCTTGCATTGCCTAAACGTAAAAATGAGACAAACTACAGAAAAGTCAAAGAAAAGCACTAGGGAATTCCACCGACGAATAAAAAAAAAAAAAAAAAGGCTAGCTTGGCCTGAGCTAGTAAAAAAACATAAAAAATTGTTGGATTCAGTGGGTAATAAAACCATACGCCAACCAGCCCATTCTCCAAATTTTTAAAAGGTAATCGCAAAGGATCACGAATCCCTGCATTGACTAGACGCAAAAATGAGACGTCAAACTACAGAAAAGTCAAAGAAAAGCACCAGAGAATTCCACCGAAGGATAAATAAAAAAGGCTAGCTAGGGAATGGGTGCCCAAAAAACTCTATCCATCTATATATGTGTTAGGCGGAAAGCATCATATCAGGCCATTGCATTGTTGAGACTCGTGAGAGAGGAAAAAGATGGGAAGCACCAAGGGAACATCACTAGGTTTGATGGTATTAGTAGTTGTAGCTGTTGTGGGGAAGTGGGAGGTGAAGACGGCTGGTGCAGCACTTAGTGCTGCCCAGTGCAAGGAAGAGAGGAGAATTGGGCTGAATGAGTGCAAGCCAGTGGTGTATGGGAAGCTTCCCTCGCCGTCGTGCTGTGAACGTGTAAGAGTGAGCCATGTTGAATGTGTGTGCCCTGTCATTACACCTAAGTTGGCTGCTCTTATTGATATCAACCGTGCCATCCGCCTCATCGAAGGCTGCGGTAGAAGAGTCCCTCGCCACTTCAAGTGTGGAAGTAAGCTCTCTTACATATATATATTGAAATTAGATGATCCCTATCTCACTGTCACAGGGATCGCAACTTTAAATACTTACAATCAATTAATCATATATCATGCATTTATTCTGCTGACATGAATACTTCTTTCTTTCTTGTAGGTATCACAACTCCTTGAAAGTGAACTCTGCTGCCTTCTTAAAAAATTATATATGATCCTTAATGCTTTAATATGTATTTTCTTTGCTGGCGACAAATGATGTGTGTTATATTACAAGTTGTATTACTTATTTACATAAATAAAATGGATAAAGTGTTCTGAATATTATCACAATTCCTTGCCATCAAATCTGTTGACGTTTGTTTCAAAAAAACAAAAAAAAAAATCTGTTGACATTTGAAATCAACCAACAAATTCTTCCAAGCTCAATACTGCAGAAATGATTAACACAGCATAATTTTTCATCCATAATGAGAATCTCATTAATGTATATGTAGAATATTTTCTGACTAGAATAACCTAATCTCATCGGTCTTAACTTGTTGAAAAGTCTACCTGCATAATAATGCGTCTGACCATGAAGAGAACCATAAATATGCATGCCTCCACACTCACTTTTCTCTTTTTACAATTCAAGGTTGTAGTGGATAGCATATCTTAATACTTTTCTCACAGTCTCTCCCTCTCTCTCTCTCTCTGTGCCTGACTTTGCATTAGCCTTGATTCACGCTACAAACACCATGATTTCACACCCATTTCAGGTCACAAACACACACACACACCCAATCAAGCCCTGCCAGCTGCAACCAGGTGCCCTCGCATGTGAGGTAAGCCTTTGTATAGCCTAAAAGTCCAACACTTATTATTCCGCCCCCTAACTGAAACCGGCCGGCGCCGTGGACGTAGGTTTTCCCCTTAGCCGAATCACGTAAAATTTGTGTCTAATCTCTTCCTCTTTGCCTCTATTCTCTTGCTTTTGTTCTATTTTTCATTGATTTGCAGTTTTGAACTTAGAAAAATCTCGTTGACTGAAATCTCATGTCAACAAGTTGCAAATCATTTTCGCTACAGGCTAGATTTTTCTTCCAGCAGCTCATATCTGGAGTCAGCTACTGCCATTCCATGGTAAGATATCTGAGTTTTGTTTCACATCTTAATAGATGATCATCGCCTGTACTTACGTTGAAATTTGTCACAGGGATCAAAAGTTGGAAAACACACTATTGGATGGTAGTCCGACACCACGTCTTAAAATATGTGACTTTGGTTACTCAAAGGTTAGTGCCTCTAAAGGAAATACAACTTTGTTGATTTGATAAACAGCATAATATGTTGGTTCTTTCCTTTTGTTTTCTATTCTTAATTTTTTTCTTGACTCATACCTAAGCTCATAAATTTATATTTTAAATTTTAGTTCTTAGTTTTCTAATGTTATTTTATCATTTCTTTATTGTTGCACTCTCAACCTAAATCTGCTGTTGGAACACCAGCATACATTGCTTCCGAGTTCCTGTCAGGAGAGGAATATGATGGCAAGGTAATTATCCCCTGCATTGCAACTGAATGTGGCTAAGAAGTCTGTCTTATATTTTCCATTATATAAATCTGAGAACAGATAAGTGCTTCCGGTTATCTAATCATTCCATATAGACACATTGTACATTTAATTTTGGTGTCAATGCACAATGGTCTCATACAATATTATTAGTTTCTTCTCGAATAGATTTTATTTAAATATCATGACAACATTATTGCATCCGTTTCTTTATCTTTGTTGTCTGCAGTGGGTTTTTTTTTTTTTTTTTGAGATAAAGACACTATTATAAATCCAGCCCCGAAGGGAACAAAGAAACAACATTGGAATCAAACCAATATAAGACCTCTGAGGAGGACAAGGCTAAAGCCGCAAGATTATGTGTCAAGCGATTTCCCACGCGGGGAATGGCTTGACACTTATAGACACCCACGACCTCACACAAAGCCTTAATATCTTCGATAATGGAACTAGCTTCACCTCTATTACAATCAACAGAATTAATGGCAGAAGCTACATTTGCAGCATCCACTTCAATAACAGCAATTTGAAGTTCAAGCGAGGCAGCCTTACGAAGTCCTTCAGGAAGTGCGATACATTCCCCAACCTCAGGACTAAAATGATCGACCCATTGCTTAGCCCCAGCCACCACAACAAAACCTGAAGCATCCCTTACAGTAAAACCCAGACCAGCAGCCGCATCTCCAGGACGTATAGCCACATCAGAATTCAATTTTAGAGTCCCCTGAGGCGGAGGAATCCAACTTGAACTGGAAGAGCGCCAAACAGGCTGAGCCGGAGCAGACAAGGCCGTTTTAGTGCCCTGGAACTCATCCAGCAAACACTGTGCCTTCAACACCACCTCTTCCGGATTACTGCAAACTTCCTTTAGAACTCGACGGTTCTTGTTTGTCCATATACTCCACATAACCATACAGACCTGGGCGAGCAAGTCGGAACCCCGCTCCTTCCAGACCCTCATGAGGACGTCCAACACGCTGCACCACTTAGAAAGCTCCAAAATGCTACCGCTATTGAAAACAGACCAGGACTGTTGAGCAACCTGGCACCAAAATAACGCATGGCCCCCCACTTCAGGACTCGACCCACAGCCATCACAGATGTCCTTCACCAGAATCTTACAGCGCACCAAATTTGACTTAGTTGGAAGAGCCTCCAAGCAAGCACGCCACACGAAGATCTTAACTTTAGGCGACAGGTTCAGACCCCATAGCACCGTCCACCATTTCTGACTCAGAGCACAAGAAGAAGAAGATTTAGCATCAGCTAACTTACAACTAAGAGCCACCTTATATGCACTCTTCACCGAGAACAGACTTTTTTTTTTATCAAAAAACCATCTCCATTGATCTTGGATTCTTCTACAGCTAAGGGGGATGGATAGAATTGCCTCTACGTCGATCGAAAGCAGCCACTGCTCAAGCCTCTGTAAATTCCACTGACGGTTGACAGGGTTGATCAAGTCTTTAACCTTGCATGACAGACCCTGACAATGAGAAATCACTTTAAAGGAGTTTGGCCGAGGAATCCAAAGATCTTTAAAGACGTCTATGCACTGACCATCGCCAACCCGCCACACAAGACCTTTCTCCAGGAGTTGTCGCCCCCACAAAATGCTCCTCCACACGTGAGAAGCTCCATGTTTAATTTTCGCCTGCAAAAAAGCTTCCCGTAGGGAAGTATTTAACTCTTAAGACCTTATTGACCAGGGAATCCGGATTTACCACCATTTTCCAAGCTTGCTTAGCCAAAAGTGCTTGGTTAAAAAGCTGCAGGTCCTTAAACCCCATCCCACCAGCACTCTTCGGATGACATAAACGCTCCCAACTAACCTAACTGATTTTGCGATTGCCCCCTTTTCTACCCCACCAGAAGCTAGCTGCTAATGACCCAAGTTCTTTACATAAGCCCACTGGAAGTTGAAATATACTCATAATGAATGTTGGAATTGCTTGCACCACAGCTTTGATGAGTACCTTTTTACCCCCCTGAGAAAACATATGACTTTTTCATCCTTTTAACCTGCACCAAACCCTATCACGAATCTTATTGAAAGTTTTCGACTTATTTCTACCCACAAAAGAAGGCATACCCAAATAATTGTTAAACCCTCCATCCTCTTTAACCGCTAACATAGCTTGAAGATCTTTTCTAACAGAAGGATTAACATTCGGGCTGAAACACATAGCCGACTTGTCCAGGTTGATGCTTTGGCCGAACCCCCTGCCATAAATCTCTAGAATGTCATAAATCTCCAGAACACCTTTAATCAATTGACAATTGGAAGCTGAGGACCTACAAAAGAGCACACTATCATCTGCAAACAAAAGGTGACTAACTGTTGGACCGTTTTTCCCTACTTTTATCCCCAGTCCCCTTCCTCTTAACTCCGCCTTTTTCAAACCGCTGAAGAGAGCTTCCGCACACAGAATAAAGAGATAGGGGGACAGCGGGCAACCCTGACACAGCCCTTTCGACGGCCTTATGGACCCAACCTTGCTCCCATTTAGAATGAAAGATAACTGGGAAGTGGAAATACAATCCATTACCAGATTAATCCAACTATAAGGGAAATCCATCTTCTTTAAAACCACTTCCAGAAAACTCCATTCAACCCTATTGTAGGTCTTACTTAGATCAAGCTTCAACGCCATTAAGCCCCTTTTGCCTTTTCTCCTGTTGTTTATGGAATGTAGCAACTCGAAAGAGACCAAAATGTTGTCCGTGATCTGCCTACTATACACAAAAGCCGATTGGTTTGAAGAAATGAGAGAAGAGATAACCGGTTTAAGCCTCTGAGCTAACACTTTGGTTATTATTTTGTAAATCACCGTGGTCAGACTAATAGGTCTGAAATCCTTCAGCGTCTGAGGGTTCTTTTTCTTCGGCAGTAAAATGACATTTGTACTATTGAAGGTTTTATAGAGGTTTCCCCCTTTAGAATCTTCAGGCACACTTGAGACACTTCGCTCCCTACTACCTCCCACATTTTCTGAAAGAAGATGGCGTGAAAACCATCCGGACCCGGAGCTTTCGTAGGCCCCAAATCAAAGACAACTTTTTTAATTTCCTCCAAGTTAACAGGAACTAACAGCCTTCTGATCGATTTTGGACTTAGTCACGCAGAGATAGGGTCACAGGCCTTTGCGATGTCATTTACTGTCGGGTTGGAGGACGAAAAAAGGTTTTGAAAGTACTCGCAGATCATCTTTCCTATAGCCTCACCAGAATCTGCCACCACGCCACTCTCGTCCACCAGCTTGCTAATCGTATTCTTATTTTCCCTAGCAGAAGCTCTCGTATGGAAGAATTTAATATTACGATCCCCTACTAAAAGCCAATCAGCACGCGCCCTTTGATGCCAATACAACTCCTGCTTGGCTAGCAGATTCTCCAGCTCACATTCCAGACTTTTAATCTCATCCATCACCCCCACCTCTGAAGCCCTCACATAAAGTCTTTCAATAAGGCATTGCTTGGATGTTATTCTATTTTTCAGCGACCCAATACACTCTCTGCTCCATTCCGATAACGACAAGGCACATTTCGAGAGTTTACCTGCTAGTTCCTCAACAGAATTAGTACAACCTGACGATTCCCAGCTAGATTTGATAATCCCAAAACAATCCTCCTTTTTAAGCCAAAATGGTTCAAACCTGAAACCTTTTTGAATATCTGCCTCATATTTAATCCCCTCATTGATTTTCAATAAGATAGGTCTATGGTCGGACCCATTGAACCCCAAATTCTCTATCAACGCCCTACTGAACCTATCTCTCCATTCGGCATTAGCCAGATACCGGTCCAATCTCTCTTGAATATTCGAATCACCATCTCTTCTGTTATTCCATGTAAAGCGAGGGCCTGAAAAGCCGATATCCGACAAACCACAATCATCCACTGCTCTCCTGAAATCCATTAAACTACTCATTGATTTTTCTAACCCCCCCTGTTTCTCGTTAATACTAAGAATTTCATTAAAATCCCCCGCTACCACCCAGGGGAGGTCATCCACACTACTCAGTCTCCTCAGAAGCTCCCAAGAGTCTCCCCTAAGCGATGGATTCGGATGACCATAAAAACCCGTAAATCTCCCTACAGTGCCATCCTCTAGCACTAATCTTGCATCAATATGACCACTGGAATACGATAAAACCGAACTCGAATACTATCCTTCCACATCAACCCCAAACCACCACTCTTTCCTACACAACTCACAAATAAGCCCCCATCGAAGCCTAATTTATCTTTCAATCTGTCTCATGATTTTTCCTGTAATTTAGTTTCGCTAAGAAAAACCAAGACCGGGGATTTATTTCGAACTACCCTACACAGGACGGAGAATGTACGGGGATTCCCCAGCCCCCGCACATTCCAGCTTTAGGCGATCATGGCGTCCGATTCTACAACTACCACTTCTTCACCCAGAACATCTACCTTACTCTTTTTATTTCCTGCCTCCTAACTGACACTGAACTCTAATTTCTTACGTTTCTTTCCTGCTTCCAAATTACCATCTACTGCAGTCAACTCTTTCCCTTTACCTCTCTGAACCGTTTTAGGACCAGTCCTCTCCTTCCCCATACTAGCAGAACCCGGAGAAGCACTCGCTCTCCTTCCCCCCTTCTTGAGCCATGATAAGCTACCATATGTTTCCTATTAGGATTCCCCAATTTGCCCAACAATGGTAGTTCCCTAGTTGTCTTTTTCCATCTTTTAATACATTTTTTTACTTGGGCTAGGACTCGTACTTAATGCTCCCAACTCAAGCGGATCCTGAGTTAATAATGAACCTTCTTGGATGTCATAACCTTTGCTCAAATCTGTTACTCCTACTGGCCCCAGCAGTTCCTTGATATACTCATCTGTGAGGATAACAATGTTTGAGTCTACAGACCTTTGCTCCCCCGAGAGCTGTGGAGATATCTTCATACCTTTATTGCTTTCTACGTCCTTTTGTGGGGCTACACTTCCACTACCCAATAAATTAGTATTCTTCCCCAATGTTTTAATATTAGTCCCCAACATCTCCTTTGGACCACCCGAGCTCGGTCCCCCCATGTCCATGCTGCAATTCTCCATAATAACCGTTTGAACCGTATTATTCCTATTTTTCAATTTCGACAAGTTCTCTCTAGAGCCATATCGACTATTCCATTCTCCATAGTCTTCCTTCTTCTTATATCTCACCCCACTCTTCAACCATCATTACCTTCTTTAAATCTTCCTTCCTCTGGAGATTTCGCTCTCAACCACGAACCATACCTTAGCTCTCCTGATTCTCGAGTCTTCTTTTTAGCTATTTCATCTGAACAATCTTTACTCACATGTCCAATGCGACCACATGTGAAACAAAAGTCTGGCAATCGTTCATATTTCAAGTTAACCAGGATAACTTCTTGAGTGCTATTTGAAGAAACAATAAGATTCATTCTCAAAGGTTTAGAAAAATCGAATCTCACTCTTACTCGAAGAAATCCCCCTCTACAGTCCTTCGATTCTTCTGGTATCCCTACCATTTCGCCCAACTAGCTTGCCAACAGGTTCGCAACCTTTCGATTCATACACATGATAGGCAAGTCGTGTATTTGGATCCACATATCCACCATGTTGAATCCGAGTTTTGAAATGTCCCCTGCTCCTTGAAGCATTTCTAATGCGATCAACCCATGTTCGAAATGCCACGGACCTCTGTTCCAAACCTGATACCTATCCTCTTTTTCTCTGAAGTAGAACATGAATACATTGAAGCCAATCTGCTCTATATCCACCATACCTATCATACTCCAAAGCTGTTCCACAACTACTTTAAATGCTTCACGATTTACTTTCTTTCCAATAAGCACTTTTCCCAAAAGACAGTGATTGACATCCTCCAATCCTACTTTCTCTTTTAGTCCTTCGATTTTACACACTTGTCTTTCCTCTTCTGTGAGAGAGAGGCCTTGACATAACCTTGCAATTTCCTCTTCTACCATACTTACCTTACAGCTAAAGACCACTCTCTACCTTTACTTGCTACTCCACAAGCACTGGGAGACCCGCGCCCTAAAGGGACATTAACCTCTACACAATAACCCTAGACAGAGCCACTTGAGAGGACTTAGTGCTTTTGTTGTCAGTTTTTAGGTTTGTGGCATTGTCTGCAGTGGGTCTTATCAACCTGTTGAAGTTATCTGAAATTAAGCTGTTGATATGTTATCTAGTAATAATGTCAGTAAACTAGTTGTTCCATTTTAATACTGCCTGTAGCTGTTCGGTTTGGCAGAGATTGTTGAGAACTGCATACAAACTAAAAATTTTGTGATTGTGTGGTTACTTGTTCTCATCATTGCCATGGAAAACCATTATCCAAAACATCATAGGAGTAGGGCTCTATCATAGTATAGGGGATTTAGGTTTGATACATTACATATCCTTAAAAAGCTCCATTTGTAAATTCGTACTTAGAAATATCTATTTTTAAAAATATCTTTGGATAAGTCCTATCGAACATAACTTTAATACATTATATTAATTAGTCATATTATCTGATCACTTAACTTGATCAAAATTAATTACCTTTATATATGTATTTCATAGGAAACAAAATTTCGGAAGAGTATTAATGAATGTTTTAAAAGAGTATTAATTATAGAGTTAATTATGCTAGCATTCATCAAGCATCTCAAAATTACACTAAATGTCAACTTTAACATTTATTACACCAACATACTTTAAAAAATATTGATTATCATTAAAATCAATTATTGACTAACCATTTATTATGAAAATTCAAAACTAGCCAGGATATATATTTTATTATTTTATTTTTAATTATTATATATTTGAAAAAATTGTTATATATATTTATATAATAAAAAATTAATAAAATATCATATCATAATTACAATTTAGTAGCAAAAGGTTCTTTATAATTATAATAATGATATGATTTTTTTATTATATAAATACGTATAACAATTCTTTGAAAATATATAATACATTAAAAATAAAATAATAAAATATATACTATGCGAACTTTTGACTTTTACAGTAAACGATTGGTCAATAGCTAGTCCACAAGGGAGTGTTGAGACAGTCAAAGCTACAGATACCCATTTTTTGCAACCTTGTTAAGATTTTCGCTCGTTCTTTGTTTCTTCTCCAGTTTTTGCGGCTTCTACGGTGGAATGAGTGCGCAAGGATGTAGTTAGTCAAAGGAAAAAAAAAAAAATTATATATCCTTCTTGACCAGCAACAACGAAGTGGACAACAAACATTCACCGAACTTCATTATGTATATATGCGGTGGAATTCAAACTTCGGTAATCATAGCATCTCTCAAATTTCCTTACCAAGAAATTCCACAAACAAGAAATCAGATGGAAATTTCCTGGCTTCCACCACTGCCAAATACATCCTACTTAGGTTTAGAGACCTTTTAATTCTCGATCATAAGTTAATTTAATTTGTTTCTTACATCGTTGATTGATCAAAAAAAAAAAAAAAAAGATTATTATTCTCTTGAAGTTCCTTCTTATATACATGCGTGACTATATACACTATTGCAATTCCAATGTAGATAGATAGTTTTATGTGCATAAACTTTTCCAAACTATACCAGATTCCTCTGTGCGAGTGCCTATCTAGTTAAAAGTTGAGCGTAAAGATATTCCACAGCATGCCCTGATCAAGTTTGTACTAATTAAATTCCATAATTCCGTGGTATAAATAAACCCAATAGAGAAATAGGTGAGTCATGCAGACTTGAGGCCTCTCGCCGTTTTATGTTGTAATCATTTTTAAATTACCATGTACCTAAAAGTAGAGACGACAATTTTTGATCCAAAGTGAACACAAATTACTTTAATAGAATTGAGTTTGAAAGTCCTAACATGATTAATTTAACGTTTTATATTTTGAGTGATTCAATTATAATTCACAAAGAGAATTTTTGATACGGTCATTAATAAAACATATATTAGAGCGGTTGATATTGACACGATTAATTCAAATTAAATTTAAATTTATACAAAGACAGTACTTGTTACATAAATTGTACATCTATCTAAAAGTAATTGTCGAATTCAGAGGCACTTGGGGTGTTAGCTCAATGATAAAGTTTGTACCCCACTTACTCTCAAGCCGTGGGTTTGACAAGTGCACCCCAACTTCTCATTATAAAATAATAAGGTGGGGTTTTCTTTCTCTCATTTATATTAGTGTAGTATCTCCACCTATGTGTATAATAATCTCGTTTGATCTTGACTGTTTCCCGGACCAATCCCAATTATATAATGTAATTCAAAAAATATATATATATACTGGATTCAGAGAGTAATAACACAATACGCTTAGGGTTAAGCATATCCAACCCAACCTGATCACTCTTTATCGGGTCGGGTTAAACTTTAAAAAAATTACAATGAGTTGGATTGAATTGAGTTGGAAATTAAATTGTGTTGGGTTGAGTTAAAATTTTTTTAACCCAATCCAACCCGATAAATGTTCATCCTTAGTTCTAAATTCAAAATTTTCTCCTTCTTTTATAAGAACATTTGTTAGGAGTAATGATTAAAGATAACTTTTATGGTGCATTGAATTTTTTATTTTGAATCATTGAGTCTTTATTTATATTCATTTTATTTAGAATTAAATTACTAAGATTATAAGAGTTACCAACTAAACCTTTTATGTATTTATGGTAAATTAAATCTAATCCGATCAATCCAACTTAACATATCTATTATCAAGTTAGATTGAGTTGAATTGGATTGGATTGTGTTGAAAATTTTTCAATCCAATCCATTTTGAATTGAGAAATTTTCAATTCAATATTTTTAACCTAATATATATTAGATTGAAAGATTTTCAATCTAACCTAATTCGATTCTGAAACTGCCCACCCCTACGTACGCTTACCAGCCTATTCTCCAAATTTTTAAAAGGTAATTGCAAAGGATCACGAGTCCTTGCATTGCCTTAACGTAAAAATGAGACAAACTACAGAAAAGTCAAAGAAAAGAACTGGGGAATTCCAACGACGAATAAATAAAAAAGGCTAGCTAGGCCTGAGTTAGTCCCCTTAAATAATGTAATTAAAAAATATATATAAAAAATTGTTGGATTCAGAGAGTAATAACACAACACACCATACGCCAATCAGCCCATTCTCCAAATTTTTAAAAGGTAACTGCAAAGGATCACGAATCCTTGCATTGACTAAACGCAAAAATGAGAAGGAAAACTACAGAAAAGTCAAAGAAAAGCACTGGAGAATTCCACCGAAGAATAAATAAAAAAGGCTAGCTATGGAAAAACTCTATCCACCTATATATGTGTTAGGCGGAAAGCATCATATCAGGCCATTGCATTGTTGAGACTCGTGAGAAAGGAAAGAGATGGGAAGCACCAAGGGAACATCACTAGGTTTGATGGTATTAGTAGTTGTAGCTGTTGTGGGGAAGTGGGAGGTGAAGATGGCTGGTGCAGGACTTAGTGCAGCCCAGTGCAAGGAAGAGAGGAGAATTGGGCTGAATGAGTGCAAGCCAGTGGTGTATGGGAAGCTTCCCTCGCCGTCGTGCTGTGAGCGTGTAAGGGTGAGCCATGCTGAATGTTTGTGCCCTATCATTACACCTAAGGTGGTTGCTCTTATTGATATCAACCGTGCCATCCGCCTCATCGAAGGCTGCGGTAGAAGAGTCCCTCGCCACTCCAAGTGTGGAAGTAAGCTCTCTTATATATATATTGAAATTAAATGATCCCTCCCTCACTGTCACAGGGATCGTAACTTTAAATACTTATAATCAATTAATCATATATCATGCATTTATTCTGCTGACATGTATACTTCTTTCTTTCTTTTTTCTTGTAGGTATCACAACTCCTTAAAAGTGAACTCTGCTGCCTTCTTAAAAAATTATATATGATCCTTAATGCTTTAATATGTATTTTCTTAGCTGTCGACAAATGATGTGTGTTATAGTACAAGTTGTATTACTTATTTACATAAATAAAATGGATAAAGTGTTCTGAATTAATATTATTACAATTCCTTGCCTTCAAATCCATCTAGAACAAACCAAAATTTTATTGTTTCGAATATTGATTAAAATCACCGAGATTGATTAATCTTTGACTTTTATATTATATGGGTTGGGTACAACGTTGGATTTGCACAGTTTAGTAAATTATATATCCGTACAGCTGCAAACGACTTAATTACAGCGAGTAATCCTTCTTTTGATGGTAAGTTGTTAATTCAGTTTTGATAATGTCATAGCTTGAAATTGCATTAGTAGTTCCGTACGCTAGCCGTCCACAAATATAGAGAAACGTTAGCAAACTCGAATCCTGTATTCCTGTGGAATAATGTATGAAGATAATCATATCGAGAAAATACTTTCTTCCACAAATAAGGTTTCAATGCCTAAATTACATTATCACTAATCCAAAACCTTTCAAACTAACTTCTTGAAGACTCCAGTCTTCCATTTTCCTATGTTCACGGTAGTAGTCAGGTTCTAATCAAACACTTGAATTCTTCAACCAAACACTTCCATTTTCTTGTTTGAAATTTTCTTTCACAAGTATACGTTTTCGAATTAATATTAAATTTTCAAAATAAGTACTCATAGCATCATTGGTGTTTGTAAACAAAAGAAGAGACTGTATAGGAGGGATCATACTACGAACCATTTGTTGACAATTTTATTTAAAAGTTCACAAATATTTATGATGCTAAAAAAATTTATTTTGAAAATTTTGTTTTGGCTAGTTTGAAACCCATGATAATTTTATTCTATTTTCTGGTATTTTTATATATATAAGATATATTTTTTAATTAGTGAAGTCCTCGTAAATTTATATTTTAAATTATTACAAAATATAAATTGGAAGAATTAGAGTATTGACTTGACCTATAATTAAATCCCATGTTAGATTAGATGTTAATTATTTAGCATTTGACAACCTCAATTTTTTATTTTTTTTTCCTAAAGTCGTCATATATACCAACAAATACTTCTACATAACGTTTAAAGGCATATCGTCAGTTGTGTGCATGAGTCCGTAACAAGAAAACACTGGACCATCTCATGAGATGAGTATATAGCCCAACATTCTGACACTTAAAGATGATGGTCAAATGAAGCTAACATTATGGGCCAATTTGCTGGCAAGTGTGTTTAAGGAGTTAATATTACACTTTTTTTTTTTTTTAATATAGTAATATTAGTTCTTCTAGAGATCAAGATTAATAATGACATCGACTTTCTGCTCTTGTGTGTCGATAACATTTCAGTTAACTACATTTTGCATCATAGAATTTTACCTTATTTTCTTTATCAGTTACATATATATCATTCAAGAAATATATAATGAAAAGAAATCAATGTTTAATTATCTTCACAGCAAAAACAAATCGACGTTATCATCAAAGTGCATTTCTCCATTAATTAAAGTGATAAAAGTTTAATTTTTATCAAGCAAATTTTATAAATTGTATACATATTTTTTTGTGGGAGTTACTTTTTCTCGATTTTAAAAGTAGATATTAGTTTATACAATTAGTGATATCAATTTTAATTAAACAAAATTGATGCATTTTAAAATAAAAAATAGGGGAAAGAAATTTTTTTCTTTCTTTGTGTTTTTTTTTTTTTTTTTTTGAAAGAAGGGGAAATAAAAAGTTAGTGTTCGAATTTTATTTATTTATTTTTGTTGATGGTTAAGACAAGCCTCAGAATCAGCCTAAATCAAACGAGGTTTGACTTTAATGCACAATTTGGTAAGCGTTTCCCATATAGAAGGGATCAACCTACATATAGATGGGAAGGAAATTCACACAAAATTGGGGAGGAGAGAGTAGGGGGGAGACAACCCATATATTTTTATATTGTAGGAGAGATGTTTTTTACTATCGATAAGAGTTGAAACAGACACCTAAGACATAAAGTCAACGGTGTTACCGCTACACTATTGATCAACTCTCAGTGTTGGAAGAAATTGTGAATGAGAGATGTATACTTTCTTTTTTTTTTTTTTTTAAAAAGAACGATAGATGCTTGCGAAAATAGTATTATTTATGTATATTTCAAATTACCGTTAATAGTTGGAATGATCACAAATCATGTATTGTTTGAAAAACCGCAAACGACATCGTTTAGACAAAAACGTCGTCGTGTAGGTGAGTCCAGCCGCCGTCAGCGGGAGGTAGAAAAATTAAATGAAAAGCGTAGCATGTCACGATAAGGCAAATTGACTGACCAACAACTCTGCCACTCTCATTATAATAGATTTTTTTTTCATGATGACGTCTGTTCTTCGGATTCTCTTCCTCTCTGTTTCCATCAGTCAACTCTCTCTCTCTGTCTCAGATGGGTCGGAGGCAAAACGACCCAGACGGCCCCCGTTTCACGTCCCTCATCGTCCTCTGCGTCGCCATCTTCTCCTGCGCCCTCGTCTACACTTTCTTATCTCTTATACTCAGACCCACCGCTACCCCTTTGGATGCGGATTTCGATTCCCTCTCGTCGGTTGACGATGCTGGAGACTGCTGTCAAGGCATTGACAACTTGGAGCTCTGGGGTGCGGCTGTCAAGTGGGGTTCTGATTTCAAGTTCAACTCTTCTAAAGAGTGTTGTCAGGCTTGTAAGGCCATGTGTACTGGTACGGACGGCCCTTGCTTGTGTGACAGTTGGGTGTTTTGTGGCAACGAGGACGCTTGTGGATCCAAATTTGGTGAGGTATATATATGCTTGTTTAATGGGGTGGGGTTGGATCGTCTTTGGTATGTGATGTGGTCAACTGGCTTGATTGCCAGAGCTGAATTTTGGGTATCATGTGATTTTTAGTGAATTTGATGAAAAACTTGTTGATCAATCAGTGTTGATATCCAATTTTAAATCATATTTTAATACATAATCTTTGTAGTGCTGGTTGAAGAAACAAAAAGATATTTTGACTCCTGATCGCCAAGAAGCAGGGCGGACGGTTATGTGGACTTCCGGGCTCATCTTTGGAAAAGGAGAGGTATACATGTTTGGTGGATGGTTTCGATTTGAATGTTTTCTAGTTCATTTTTTGCTTGTATGGCATTGGCATGTTAATAGTTTGTTCGACTAGTAGTAGTAGTAGTATCCTGACTAGTAATAGTATCCTGATTAGTAATACTATCCTGTCCAAATCATCTATATTTCCTTTTTTTCCTGTTTTGTAGTTATTGAAGTAAAAGATTAAGAAAATCAATTGGAAATGGAATTGCTGAGCCCCTGAAATTTAGTTATTAATGGTGATTAAGGTTCATATTACTGCTTATTAATGGTGATTGAAGTTCATAGTACTGCATCGATCGATACGACTGAAAGTCATTAGTTGAATATGAGTTAGAAGTCTAAAAATTTATTGACATTATAATGTCTGTAGAAAGTCATGATTTTTATTGTCCCTCTGTAAAGTATTGATTGTCATGAGATGTGTGTTCCACTCTCTTATATGAAGATTGATCTATGTTATACGTTGTATATTTTTCCTATTCTGCATTGAGTTTTTTGTTCCTTATCACTTTTTGGGGGGTCAACTTATCAGCCCTGTTGGATGGTCTTTTGTTTTCTTCTTTTAGGGAATTATTGGCTTGGAAACAAAATATGGTACACTTCATATAAAGGTAAGTATCTGTTAACATGTCTCTATGTTGACGATTTAAATCTTGGTTTATTAAAATTTCTTCTTGGAAGTTGCCTTTGATGATGCATTGATCTTCACAAATGTATCTATTACATTATACTGGCAGAAAGTCCTTGGTTTCAACAATCTATCAGGGTATATACCCCTTAAAATTATTTAATGTATTGTTGGTATGCACTATCTGCAATCAACTCATAATTGATATATTACGGTTCTGTCAATAATTATGAATGCAACTTGTTCTAATCCTAGATCAGCTTGGATGTCCTCATATTTGGTTAAGAATGATAGTATATAGCATAACGTCCATTAGATTTGCCCATACTGATATTTTAATTTAGGAAATAGTGCACCGTCTCCTTTCCTTGTCTGGTGTGGTGGTAAATTGTTGCAGATGCGTTCATAGGAAAGAAGTACAGCAGAAGGAAGGCCATGATGGCGTAATCTTTTCCATTATTTCCTTGATTCTAGGACTATCTTTTCAATTACATCCTTTTTGTTAGGAGTCTTAATTGGTAGTTTGATTTTCTTTATTTGTTATTTTATTTCCTTATATGTTTGGAGTCTTGTTTTGGTAGTTGCCTCAATTCATGATTATTGAATTGGTAACAAATAATATGTATCCATTCTCTTCCTATAAAGAGAGATGATAATGAAATAATGAATTATTTAGACTTTTGGTTAAAAAAAAAGATTAAGGAGAGTTTTGGATGGTCTCTTAAGAACAAACACCCCTTGTTATATTTTAAAAATAGGCTCCTCTAGGAAAGGTCGGAACACTAACAAAGGGAATCAAGAAGATTTCCCTGTGAATCAGCTTGTGACGAGATGCTATTCGAACGAATATAACAATTTGATATCAGAAGCTGACGTCATAGGTGATTCTGACCAGCTAGCGATCAAGGTGCAAAAGTTGGATCGGCGAATGCTAGAATCAAACTAGAAAGTCAGCCAGGAGATACATGACTTGCACGAATTTGTCAAGGCAATCCAACGCATCCCGGAACTGTAGTGTGTAGGGAAGGGGAAGGTCGTTGAACCAGCATATAGCTCCGGTAGTAACAACCACAACTTATCTGAACTGTTGAAAGAGCAGCAGGGTGAACTGCAGATGGAATGTCCAGGCAGCGCGGTGGTTCCGCGTTATTCCAAGCTTAAGTTCCCTACTTATAACGGCATGGAAGATCCTTTGGGTTGGATGTATCACTGCGAGCAATTCTTCCTCAACCAACGGATGTAGGAGGGGGACAAGGTTAGGTTGGCCACGTTTCACATGATAGGTGAGGCACAATTGTGGTTTTCCTATGGTTTTCCTAGCTTGAACAAGAGGACCTGGGCTTTACATGAGAATCGTTTAAGCACTATTGCCTTTTGCGATTTGGTCCTCCATTGAGTAACAACCCTTTAGGCGAGTTAATTAACCTCGAGCAAATAGGAACCGTTGAAGAATCTCAACGCCAATTTCAGACCTTCCTTGTTAGGGCGACATCAGTCCGCTCCGACCAATAGGTAGATATGTTTACTGTAGGGTTAACAGAGGTGCTACGAGTAGATGTTGAGATGCAGAACCCTCCGAATTTCGTGATAGCAATGAATATCGCCAAGGCTTTCGAATGGAAGATGCAGCTTGGTTGCGGGGTGGGAGGGAGACTTTCTCCTTCGTGGACAACTCCCAAACCCTTGGTATTAGCCCACTCCACTGTTTCCGGTCGCAAGCAAAAGGGAGCAGCGGTCACCTCTTCCACGACGTCGAGCGTTGGCAACACACCTTCACTGTTCGTTAAACAGTTGTCTCACATAGAGATGGCTAAACAATGTGCAAATGGGTTGTGTTATAATTGTGATAAGTCGTATTCAGCGGGGCATAAGTGAAAAAAGCTTTTTTGTCTCATGATGGTGGACTCGGATGATAATTCAGAGCAGCTAGTTATAACGGATCCTGGTGGATTTTTCCTCTGCTAAAACAACGTGGGAAAATGCACTTCACTTTCAAGAGTCTTATCCTAAGTTTGAGCTTGAGGACAAGCTCGTTGTTGAGAAGATGAGTAATGTTACAGATGCATTCATAGGAAAGAAGTACAACAAAAGGAAGGCCATGATGGCATAATCTTTTCCATTATTTCCTTGATTCGAGGACTATCTTTTCAATTACTTCCTTTTTGTTGGGAGTCTTAATTGATATTTTGATTTCCTTTATTTGTTGTTTTATTTCCTTATGTGTTTGGAGTCTTATTTTGGTAGTTGCCTCAATTCATGATGATTGAATTGGTAACAAATAATTTGTATCCATTCTCTTCCTATAAAGAGAGATGGTAATGAAATAAAAGAATTATTCAGATTCAGACTTTTGCAAAATAAAAGATTCAGGAGAGTTTTGGGTGATCTCTTAAGAACAAACACCTCTTGTTATATTTTAAAAATAGGTTCCTCTAGGAAAGGTCGAAACGCAAGCAAAGGGAATCAAGAAGATTTCCCTTGAATAGGATCTCGTCACAGGCCGATTCACGGAGAAATCTTCTTGATTCTAGAAATCTTTTTGATTCCCTTTGTTGGGGTTCCGACCTTTCCTAGAGGAGCCTATTTTTAAAATATAACAAGGGGTGTTTGTTCTTAAGAGACCATCCAAAACTCTCCTTAATCTTTTTTTTTAAGCAAAAGTCTAAATAATTCGTTATTTCATTATCATCTCTCTTTATAGGAAGAGAATGGATACATATTATTTGTTACCAATTCAATAATCATGAATTGAGGCAACTACCAAAACAAGACTCCAAACATATAAGGAAATAAAATAACAAATAAAGGAAATCAAACTACCAATTAAGACTCCTAACAAAAAGGATGTAATTGAAAAGATAGTCCTAGAATCAAGGAAATAATGGAAAAGATTATGCCATCATGGCCTTCCTTCTGCTGTACTTCTTTCCTATGAACGCATCCGTAACATAAATCTGGTTGTATCTGTTGCCACCAGTGTAGAGAGGAATTTGTTAGTGTAAATGTGAGTAAAAAATATAAAGCATATGTAACAATCTGATAATTATTTCTGTAAGGATCATGATGGAGACTGAATCTTCATTGTTATATGAAAAAAAGATCTTTAAATTCCTGTTACTTGATATCTGGATTTTTGTTGTATGAGAAAAATATTTTGCACAGTATTGTCCTCCTTCCCTTGGCAAATTTCAACTGTTTGATTAGTTGTGCAACAAACTGCACGTTACAGTACTTCTGACATTGACTGTAGCATTATCTGGTGCAGCTTTTGCCTGAGTGTGCTCCACATTCTGTGGCCTATATTCTCGAGTTGTTGACATTACGCCATTGTGCGGGTTGCCAGTTTCATCGTGCAGAAGGTCGTGGTCAATCTTGGGATACAGAAGGAAACCACATAGAAAATGTAAGCCTTTATTGTTAATATTCTTTTGAGTTTGCAATTTCATCACATATACAGGGAGAATCAAGAATACGCACCACCTTTTCATGTTTATGTCTTTTGTGTGTGTTTCTAATTCAGCATTTAGCAGTATCATTGTAGTTCATTTTTGTGTCTTAAGTCAAACTGAATGTCTTTTTATGTAGATTGCAGAATTATTCCATCTAAAGCTTTATGTTTTACATAGGAATCATAAACTCAACCATTTTAAGGACAAATTCCATTTTTCAAATGGATGTGGTAATGTTATTTTGGAACCCTTATATATTTGATTTGGGGTTTTGGTAGTCTGTGTTGCTTTAGATTTGGAGCGTCCGGTTGATAACGGACTTGCAGGTTGGATGAAGGCTTGAAGATCCATAGAGCATCATAGTTGTAAACCTTCTGTATATAATGTTAGTAAAAGAAATAATTTGATACTAGGAATACTATTGACTATTTTCATGTCACTCAACCAAATTTTGTTCTGTTTGCACACATCTAAATTCTAAATACAAGTTTTACTGGAATGTTGATATGCCACAAAGTATGACTGTTCCTTCCAATACTCTCTTTACAGTAGTTTTGAGTCATGATTCTGAATCTCTTTCTGTTACTTTCTCAGGCTCGTTTTGGCCCCCCATTTGCTTTGATTCAAGGAGTACTTGAAGCGCAAGGAACCCCTTTCAAGAAGATACCAATAGAAGCTTGCCCTAGCATAAGCAGGGGTTCAGTTGCGTGGGTTGGTTCAGGCCCAGAATTTTTCATAAGCCTAGCAAACCACCAAGAGTGGAAAAATTCGTACACAGTGTTCGGTTCTGTTCTTCCAGAAGACATGGAAATAGCTGAGAAAATTGCGCTGCTCCCCACCAAATTAGATGTTTGGAACAACATCAATGTGAGTGTATTGGAACAACCAGTTCCCTTGATGTTCAGGAGAATAAAGACGAGTCATGAAGATCTTGGTACGGATGTGAAGCCAGAGTGAAGTTTTCTTCTCCCATGAAGATCCTTATACAATTGTGAAATCAATAGTGGTTTATTTATTTTTATTTAATCTCTACCGGGTAAAGAATCAAATTGATAGCTTTACAGTTTGTTGTATGTAATAATGTATATTATATGAAACTTGTGGTTTTAAGCAATTTTGATCTTTTTTTTTTTTTTTTCAATTGAATTATTTCTAAATTTGTCTAGAAATCTTTTTCTCATTGTGAAAATTTATAGATGTGTCACTGCAGCAATGAATAAATGTTTTTATTGGGACTTTATGGTAACATTTTTATTTTAAATTGTAACAGCGATAGTTTGTGAATTGGATGCACAAATGAATTCTACGACCTGCAATATTGGCATTCAAGACATCTACCTCTTCTATCAAGTATTAATTTTATGTTCAAAACAGGTGAGTTGGGGCCTTGTGGAAATCCAAAGATAGAGAAATAAGAAAAGGGTAAATTCCACTCATTATTTAAAACTATTATAGTTAAATTGGGATTTGGATGTTGACATATAATCATACTTAACTAACTGCAGTAATTTATCTCATCTTAATGACGCCGATTACACTTGTCTTCAGCTAATTGATATAATTGTATTTATGTCTCATTGATCCGTTGAATATCTGTACAAACAATGTCATCTTACCAAGCACTAACAGTGGATATAGTTAGTAAGCATACTTAATTACATTAAAAAAATTAAAATTATAAATTGAAATTTCATAGCGACCCAAACAAAACGAAGTCGTTTTAGGCTGATGAGTTGGGCGGTAACTTAGAAAAACACGCCTGGAAACTTGAAACCACGTCCGATAATAGTCTGGTCTCACCCGCCACCTCCCTGCTGGTGGCTCTCGTCTCAAAGTCTATGGTGCTTGAATTTCACCAACAAATAATTGGAGACCTCCTGGAGGAGCCCAATGGAGGCCTTGTAGTGGTCTCCTCCGGCCTCGCTCTCCCCAAACTGATCGCCTCTCTCCTCCTCCTCCACTCTCCGTCGGAAGGCACACTCCTCCTCCTCTCCTCCTCCGCATCCCTAAAATGCCACCTCGTCCACCACCTCCCCCACCCACCCTCCGAGATCTCCGCCGACCTCCCCTCCCCCCACCGCGTCTCCCTCTACTCCTCCGGCCTTGTCTTCTTCATCACCCCTCGTATCCTCATCGTCGACCTCCTCAACAACCGAATCCCCACCTCCAACATCGCTGGCATCCTCATTCTCAGCGCCCACTCCCTCTCCGACTCCTCCACCGAGACTTTCATTTGCAGGATCCTCAAGTCCCTCAACAAGAACGCCTATGTCCGGGCCTTCTCTGACAAGCCCACCGCCATGGTCTCCGGCTTCGCCAAGACGGAGCGGATCATGAAGGCCTTGTTCGTCAGGAAACTCCACCTCTGGCCCAGGTTTCAAGTCAACGTCTCGGAGGAGCTGGAGAGGGACCCGCCTCTTGTGGTCGACATAAGGGTGCCCATGACCAAGTACATGCTCGGTATACAGAAGGCCATTCTTGAAGTCATGGATGCTTGCTTGAAGGAAATGAGGAAGACCAATAAGGTCGACGTGGAGGATCTGACGGTGGAGAACGGTTTGTTTAAGTCCTTTGATGAGATTGTAAGGAGACAGTTGGACCCCATTTGGCATACTTTGGGCAAGAAGACTAAACAGTTAGTTTCTGATTTGAAGACTCTGAGGAAGCTGTTGGACTATCTTGTTAGGTATTTGTGTTTTTGGAATTTTTAGTTTTTATGTTATGTGATGTGGTGCTATGTAAAGTTATGTAATTGTTTATCAATTTGGGCAGGTATGATGCAGTGAGTTATTTGAAGTATTTGGATACATTGAGAGTGTCGGAAAGTTTTCGCTCTCTTTGGATATTTGCGGAGTCTAGTTATAAGATATTTGACTATGCTAAGAAGCGGGTTTATCGCCTTGAGAGGTCTGATGGTGTCAAATTGGATGGACCAAGTAAGAATGTGACGGGAAAGAAGAGAAAATGTAAGGGAAATGGCGGTAAGGAAGATGAAGGTGAGTGTTTGCTCTGTTGAATTTTGTCTTGTGTGGCATGATGGACATTTTAAATATGTGGAGGTAATGAATTGAATGGTGGACTTGAAAAATGGTAATTTTTTTGGATGTGTATATAGCAGATAGTGGCACGTCATCTGTAAGTACAAATAGTGGAGTTCTTCTAGAGGAAGTTTTGGAGGAGGCACCCAAGTGGAAGGTGTTACGTGTGAGTGAGTGAGTCCCATTGTCTACGTTGTAGATTTGTTTCGTTTGCATAAATTTTTGTAGTCTTTGGATATGCTTCAGCCGGTGATTTAGTTACAGTTTATTTCTTTAGAAATTAAGTTGTGTTGTCCAAAAGGCTGGTTTTATGTTCCGGTTTCATATTTTCCTCCATCTTGGTATTGTCCATTGCCATGTCTGTTCAGTGATA
The DNA here is from genome assembly GCA_022984855.1 of Dimocarpus longan. Lineage (NCBI taxonomy): Eukaryota > Viridiplantae > Streptophyta > Magnoliopsida > Sapindales > Sapindaceae > Dimocarpus > Dimocarpus longan. The sequence continues at coordinate 12,243,160 of CM041024.1, forward strand.
TTGTTTAATTTGGATTAGTACAACTAGGAGAAAATGAGAAGAACAAGAATTGGTAAACCGGCTATAAGTTTGATTTTGATCATTCTATTACAGGAGGTTATTGAAGAGATACAAGAGGAAAGACAAAAGCTAGTTTCGTCAGGGGAAGAACTTCTGCTTGAAAAAGAAGAAAGTGATAATAGCATTGTATTGGTGGCATGCAAAGATGAATGCTCTTGCATGCAGCTCCAAGATTGCATCATGAACGGCTCGCAGAAGGTTTTTGACTTTTATTTTATATGTTATCTTCATTTTGTTTGTTCATGTTTAATTCTATTTTATTCAGTATGTTATCTGAAACTAGTCATGGATGGCACCCTTTTCAGTGCCTTTTATTCAGGAACCTTTGACAGCTGATTGTGCCACACTGCACTCTGCTTTTGTTTTTGAACTGAAATCTTGATAAGCTCCTTTAGTAGATCTATGGGCATTTTGCTGCTCTCAATTTGATAAAATTTACTCTTAGGTAGGAATATCAATTACCCTGAAATTTTGCTCTTCCTAAGATATATTGTTGTATGTCAGTTGATATAGAAACCATGTTTATATCATACTATGATGATAAATGGGTGCCTATAATAAAGAATTTGATATAGCCACCTTAGATTATTTATATATTTATTTTTGTGAAGGTTATGCGGGAAGAATGGGAAAAATACCTGTTGAGCAAAGTAGAGTTGCGTGCTATGCCAACATCTCATAAGAAAAAGAAGCCTAAGGAGGCCAAAGGATATGGGATTCTTGATGGAGTTGCTCCTGTTACACCAGCACAGAATGCAGAAGCTAGCAGTGTGTGCAAACAGGAGCGTGATGCACTGTTGGCTGCAGCATCAAAGATAAAGAAACGAGGTACAAGTGATGTTATTGTCAATGATGATCCTGAGACTTGTGTCAGCAGCAAAGGACATGGAAAAGGACGTCGAAGAGGAAGGAGCAAAAAAGACGTTGCGGAAGTTCATTCTGGAAATAATGATAGTAACAAGAAGGCAGCAACAAGAGATAAACCTGAAATTTCTGGTTCAGAAAATGTAGGCCAAACAGATGAGATTCACTCTGGATTTGCTGATGGTTATTCTGCAGGCTTGGTTGAAGGTGCATATGTAGATAAAGGGTTTATGCAGGAGCATACTGTAAAGACTGATGCTGCACGGTCCAACGAATTCAAGCGACTGCCACCGCTGCACTTTTATGCACTTGAAAGTGACCAGCCTATTCTTGATGTTTTAAAACCTTCTGTAGTTGTTGTTTACCATCCAGATATGAGTTTTGTCCGAGAAATTGAAGTCTACAAAGCTGAGAATCCTTCAATAAAGTTAAAAGTTTATTTTCTTTTCTATGAAGGGTCCACTGAGGTACAAAAGTTTGAGGCAAGTATACGAAGGGAGAATGGAGCTTTTGAGTCATTGATCAGGCAGAAATCATTAATGATGATCCCAGTCGATCAGGTTTGATCTCCTGTATGCCAAAATTTTCTTGGACATTTGATATAGTGACATAACTCCTTTGCCTTTTATCTTCATACCAAATTGCTTCTGCAGTCTGAACTTCATATATAATAATAGTTTTAAAGATGCTATATGAACAACTATCAAACGCTTTGCCATCAAAAAGAAAAACCAATATGCTACCATAATAAGGAATTTGATTCTACTTGGCTGTCTGTCCATCTTCTCCAATTTGTTGAATTGTTTACCCCTTTGAAAGTAAATGTGCAGTAAGAACCATAGATATCATTGTATGTTGTTTGATAAAGAAGTGTTCAGGGATTCTTTTTTTTATTTTTTTGGGGATTCCAAGCGATGAACATTTCTTTGTTCAGAAATCTTATTAGGAAATAACGATCTGCCTTTCAATATTTAACCTGCAGAACCTGATTGTGTCTCTCTTTGACTTTTGGCCCATCATTTTGAAGTATTCGGCTTAATTTGTGAAACGACTAATGCTTCTCAACACTGCTGATAGTTATACTGCTCTGTCTGGGATTTGTTATTCACTTGTTTTCTTAAACCAATTGATTTTTTTAGCATCTTACAGAACACTGTTCTTCCTGCTTTCTTAGTTTTAAATCACCTGGATATAATTCAGGATGGGCACTGTCTGGGACTGAATTTGTCAACAGAGGCAGAGGCCACAACTTCCCAAAATTCAGTAACTAGAAAGGCAGGTGGAAGGAGGGAAATTGAGAAAGAGATGCAGGTGCACAGAATGCTTCGCCTGTGAACTTTGTCATGTTGCCCTAAATTTTTGTTTTACTTATCAATTTCCCCTTTTTCAGGTCATAGTGGACATGAGGGAGTTCATGAGTAGTCTCCCAAATGTTCTCCACCTGAAGGGAATGCGTATCATACCTGTGGTCTTGGAAGTTGGGGATTATATTCTGTCGCCATTAATATGTGTAGAGAGAAAGAGTATCCAGGATCTATTTACAAGCTTCACATCAGGCCGCCTTTACCACCAAGTGGAAATGATGGCGCGCTATTACAGAATACCAGTTCTTCTAATTGAGTTTTCACAAGACAAAAGCTTCTCATTTCAGGTAACATAGATTAATTCTCATGAAGAGCTTATATATTAATTTTATTTACGCTTGGTGAATGCTATTAGAGGAAGCTTAGTACCCTGCTGTTTTGATTAATTGGATTCCTTTTTTGCAGTCTGCAAGTGATATTGGTGATGATGTCACACCAAATAGTATCATATCCAAGTTATCACTGCTCGTTCTGCATTTTCCTCGGTTGCGAATAATTTGGTCTCGCAGTTTGCATGCAACTGCTGAAATATTTGCTTCACTAAAAGCAAATCAAGATGAACCTGACGAGACAAAGGCTATTAGAGTTGGTGTCCCCTCAGAAGAGGGTATAGTGGAAAATGATGTGAGGTTAGATGTCTTGCTCTTGAAGTTTCAGCTTCCATTTTGCTGCTTCATAAAGGCATAGAGAGAGAAAATTCATTGACTACTAGCCAGATAATTTTCCGTTATTCTTGCTGCTATAATATGGGGTACAAGTTTTGTACCATTGGGTGCTGCCAATAATAACAACATTTCTCTGAATTTAGATGTAAAGATCTCATTTAGATTTAAAGCACATGTTAATGCGTGCCTTGTGACAGATTAAGTTGCTCTTTGTGTGAAGAAATTGATGGTTTTTTTTTTTTTTTTTTTGTCTCTTCATTGCAGAGCTGAAAACTATAATACATCTGCTGTGGAATTCCTAAGGCGACTCCCAGGCGTGACAGATGCTAACTACAGGTCTATAATGGACGGGTGCAAGAGCTTGGCAGAGCTCGCCCTTCTTCCTATAGAGAAGTTAGCGGAACTAATGGGCGGTCAGAAAGCCGCTCAGACTTTGAGAGACTTCCTTGATGCCAAGTATCCAACCTTGCTATAGTGTGCTCACTGGTCTCCATTGAGACACAAGCAGATCCTGATCCTAATTTTATTCACCGGACCATCATTACTCTAGTTTTTAATGAGGTTCTCATGTAACACTGTTGTTGGTAGGATAAAGGGTATTAACTCATTTGTATTATTGTTGTTCCATTCATCATTGTAATTCTTTCATAGAACAGATCAATACGCCATTTCATTAGCTTCTTGTCGTGTGATAAAGTTTAACCTTATTGTTTTGTTTTGTGCTCTCTCAAGTGAAGACCTGCATACACTGATGCCCGTGGATGCAACTTTGCAGAATGAATATTCGAAACCCGTAAAATCTTATCAAGGAATAATAAATGTACCTGAAATTTGCCGATCGTCAACTGTGTATGCGGATTGTAAACAGAATGTATACTAATAATTTTAGTTGTGAGAGTTCTCCCACTTAGGATCCGTGGCGCAATGGTAGCGCGTCTGACTCCAGATCAGAAGGTTGCGTGTTCGATTCACGTCGGGTTCAAACTCCCCAATTATTATAAGCGGATAATCCATTTTTGCTCCCTGTCTCCTGTCCTTTTTCGCTCTCTTCTCTGCCGCCCACAGGAATTGGGAATCTCCCGGTTTCACCCATTCGTTATTTTGTTTTGGGATTTGGACAATTTGAAAATTCAAGTCGACTAAAAGTTAAAATATTTTAATTAAAGAATGGGTGGCTCAATTGTCACCCAAAATATTTTATGTAGCACCCATTTATTTTATATAATTATATTAAAAAGTTAAAATGAAATTTTACTTCATATACCCCTTAAAATACCACAACTATCATTTAATCTTAATGATAATTTAAATCAAACGAAACAAAACATTTTTTCTTTAAACAAAACCTTTTTTTTTTTAATGATGCATATGAATTAGTTGATAAAAGTTTTAAATGTATGAATATTTTATTATCTATTATGGGTGATTTTTGTTTTTATAACTTACATTACTATGCTCTTAAAAATAATTTATTCACTAATATTTTGATAATAATAAATTTTATTTACAAATTGGTGCGGAGCCAAGTTTTTGGGTGGCAATAAAGACACTCTAAAAGAAGTTAACATGATATTCCCATACAATATTCACGTATAAATATAAATTTCACATATCATTTATATGTGATAAATATGTAATGTTCACTTATAAACGATATGTAAATTCATATATACCTATATTGTAATGTATAAAAATAACAAAATCATATAAATGTACTATTAAAATAATTTAATATTTAATTATAATTAAATACAAACTTTAACGTGTAAGAACATATAAAAATATAATTATAACTAGTTTATAAATTTTGAATTATAACTAAATTTAAACTTGATTAACACTAACATCTAATGATAGTATAAGATGGGGGTTCATAAACCTAATCACAATATAAATCATAATGGAGTCAACAAATTACTGCATACGTATACATATAATCCACAAAGAAACTAGTAAATAACAAATCAAACAAAACCAAACTGTAACCGATGAATCACCACTAGATAGATGTTTTATACCCTAGTATCATTATTCCTTGGGCAGTTGAACATTCGTGTCCTTTCCCATCCATTGTGCAGAAACACGATGGATGGTGGGAGGAACAGCAAGAAAGCTTATGGTAAGAAAGATGAGTGGCGTCGGGGGAAAAGTGAAAAGGTGAGGCAGAATTGGTTAATGGTTGGTCGGTTGGTTGGTAGTGAAGGGGGAGGTTTGTTAAGAAGGGAAGACACGCGCCATCCAAACACTAGGGAAGAGTGGGCTCAGCCTCTTAGCCTTAGTGGATAGTGATATTATTGGTGTCACAGTGGTTGGCGACGCTAGTGGCGGAGTTGTTGCTCTCTCTCTCTCTCTCTCCCCGTTTGCGTGCGCACTTCACCCACTGCGCATTCTAGCATCACTCTCTCCCCCACTCAGTCGGTTGCGCGCCCCCACCCTTACTTTTCCCACTATGTTACCAAGAACAACCACCAAGCCCCTCTCCTCCTCTCCTCCTCCTCTTCTAACCTACGCCTCCTTCCCTCCTATCCTACGCACCCCACCCTCTTCACCACCACTATCATGTCTTCTCCTTCTCCTCCAATCACCAAGAGGAGGGTACCACCGCCCTGCTGGAACCCCGACGAGACCTTAGTCCTCGTCAAGGCCTACGCCGACAAATGGCTCTCTCTCAACCGCGGCTACCTACGCTCCTCCGACTGGGACGCCGTCGCCTCCGCTGTCTCCGCCTCCAATCCCACAGCTCCCAAGTCCTCCTTACAGTGCCGCCACAAGATCGAGAAGCTACGAATCCGGTACCGCTCCGAGAAGCAACGCTGCCTCGCCTTGCCAGGTCGGTTCGTGTCTTCTTGGCACCTCTTTCCTCTGTTAGATTCCATGAATTTTGGGTCATCCTCAGGTGTTAGTAACCAAGCTCATGATACTTGGAACCCTAAATCCACCGACGTTAGAATTGTTAATGATAACAATTTGATAAGCAAATATAGAAAAGTTGATGGTGATTTAGATCAGGATTTTGGTTTAAAAGATGGGTTAGAAAGGAATTACAAGAATATGGAATTTGATGATGATTTTGGTGTAAACTTGATCAGCGATGGCAATTTGGTAAATTTATCTTCTAGGGCAAATGATGATTGTGGGTTTGGTGTAAATTTGCCATGTGATAGGAATTATATGAGTCAAGGGGTTAGATTGAAGAGCTATAGGAAGATTGATGATGACAAGTCGAGTCGTGTTCCTGATTTCGATTGTAATATTGATGGTTTTCCTGTGAGAAGTCTAGGTGATAGGATTTTGGCATCACCACCGGCATTTAAGTCAAAGGATTTTTATCGTTATTATGATCATGATGCTGATTATGGAGGTAATAATGGAAGTGGAAGTGGTTTTTGTGTTAAAGCGAGTGATAGGGGTTTTGTGCGAAGGGGAATTAGGTTGAAGAATTATGATAGAATTGAAGTGAATTGTAATGATAATGTTGATTTTGGGTTAGTGAATGGGTATGGTTCTTCGTCAAGGTTGAATTTTGGGAAGAAGAATGATGGTGGTGGGGTTAAGAGAGTTTCGGATCCGTTTGAGGAGTTGGTTTCATCGATTACATTGTTGACAGAAAGGTTTGTGAAGATGGAGGAGATGAAGATGGAGATGGCAATGGAGACGCAGAAGATACGGATGGAAATGGAGATGAAGCATAGCCAAATGATACTCGAGTCACAGCGACATATCTTGGATGCTTTTCTTACTGGGTTATTGGAAAAGAAGAAAAAGAAGAAGGTGAAGGTGGGATTGGTGTTGTCCAACGGAACCAGAAATGGAGATGAAGTGTAATCGGATTTATTGGAATTGTAGCAGCAGGTTGTGGATAAAGGAGTTTAGCAGAAACACTGAAGTAACAGTTTTATTATCGTTTTGAAGGTTGCGAATTGAACTTTGATAGAAGATGAATACTTGGAATGAATTTTGTTTCGTATGATAATAACTTTACAATAGGATTTTCATCGTGACAAAGAGTTTGCCAGTCGGTTTTCATCTTTTATGCTGGCAAGTTCATGTGAGTTTTTCAATTCTCACATATTTTCTTGTTTTGATCTTATGATGTTGAAGAATATGGTTAACATATGAGACTAGATCTGTGTTTATTGTTATGTATACTTGAGTTTTTGTCTTGCAATTGCAAATTTATATCACGACTAGCAAACCTTTTTGCTGGATTATAAATCTTCGACAATAAAAGGTTATTATTGAGTTTATCTAATCTATTAACTTCAGTTTATGTTGCGCTCTGTTTGGGGATGTTGCTTGCCATGCATAATGCATTTATGACTTTATTGAAGCTGAAGATTGATTATAACCAGCCCTTGGAATTGAAAATTTCAATTTCTACTTACGTGAAGATTCCGTCATTTTAAAATTAGTGAAGGTTGTATAGGATTCAGACAATGGGATGCCACTAGGATCCACGGGGGGCTGAATTTGGTTTTGAAATTTGGTCATTTATCTTCTGTTGCCACTCGCAAGTCGAGACAGTGACTTGCAAACATGGTCCATACCACCGCTGAGAACCTGCACTAAACCCCAAAACAATTCAATTCCTTGTTTTGAATGGTATTTCCTATGTAATATCTTGACGATACCATCATTGTCCAGGGGTTTTGAGGGTGTCTTAATTATTGACTTATTTGTATATTCTTAAGATTGAGAATGTAGTGAATTGCAATTTTTTTTTTTTGACAGATAATAAATTCATGGCGAACGACGATTAAGATGTGTATTAATTTTCAGGTTCTGGTGAATGTGTGATGAGTTTCGATTTTGCTCTGTCTTATTTTCAAGATTGAACTACTTCGTTGTCATGTCTTGGATATAGTAATGTTGTCAGAATATATTTTTTCAAGGCTTGATAATAAGAATCTCCTTGAATCTGAAAGTGCCGTATGGTGGAGGCTCTGCAGTTCAGGTTTTCAGTTTTGAACTTTGAGGTCAAGTAATAAAATAAAGAGCAAATTAGTAAATAGGATTCAAAATTCATTTAGCTGTTTGTGATTGAAGGGTAAGTGCATGGGGAAGTTCATGTTTTGAACTTGAACTTTGCTTGAAGTATTTGGGTCAATTTGTCCAATACATTGAAAAAAAAAAAAAAAGGCAGGTCGTTTTCAAATCCTATTTTTACCTTGTCCTGTTCTTCAACCGCGCTTTTAAGTAATAGTTTGAGAAGGTCAGACAGAGCTAGTCATACGTACATGGTGCAAGCGTGAGGCAACCCAAGGCAGACGGGAGTTGGGGAAGAAAAAGGTTCTTTTGCTAATTTAATATTTAAAAGAAAAGAGAGAATTTAAAAAAAAAAAAAAAGAAATATGAAAAGAGATCATTTTTTTTTTAAAAAAAAAAAGGAAAAATAAGGTGTGAGAATGCAATGAAAATATAGGGCCACCCCACGAATACGAAACGCTGCAAGAGAAGAAAAATTAAAGAGTAGACTTACTTTTTTGAGAATGGCAGTGGCACCAAAGCACAGTGATATAAAGTTGAAAGGATGCAATGACATGTCCATCAGATCCCACTAAGGGATCTTTCTTGGTCAGTCATCAGTATCTTGAACTGACATGAGAGTACTATATGATCCACTACCCTGATTCTTTCTTATCATTGAATGCTCCTGTAATTATCTTATTGCACCAAGGTAATAGTGTGACTAGCTAGGGCCCGCCATGCTACAAGCAGTATGACATTCTAAGACGAAACTTGTTCCTTTTCATATCAAGTCATTCTATTTAAAACAACTTTCGCTACCACATCAATTTTTTTTTGGGAGAATTACTATAAACCCTCCAAACATTTGTTTTATTACAATGGGAAACCATTTTTACGTTTTATAACAATGACCTCCCCTCTACTGACGTTTGACCAGAGTTGACCGTTTAAAATAACTGGAAAATGACAAAATAGAGTAAAAAGACGATAATACCCCTGATGAATTAATTTTATAAATTTTAAATTATAAAATAATTAAAATTTAAAAATAATAAAATTTAAAATTTATATTATAATTACTCCTCTCCTCTCTCTCTCGGTCTCTCTCTCTCTTCTCCCGCTTCTCCTTCTGCTCTTCTTTTTCTTCATCTTCTTCCCCCTCTCTTCTCCTTCTTCTCTTCATCTTTTTCTTCATCTTCTTCTCGGTCTGGGTTTCCAGACGGGGAAACCCAGACATCGGTCTGGGTTTCCCCGTCTGGAAACCCAGATCGGTCTGGGTTTCCAGATCTGGGAACCCAGATCGGTCTGGGTTTCCAGATCTGGAAACCCAGACCGATGTCTGGGTTTCCGTTTGGAAACCCAGATCGATCTGGGTTTCCCCGTCTGGAAACCCAGATCGGTCTGGGTTTCCAGATCTGGAAACCCAGACAGATCTGGGTCTGGGTTTCCCCGTCTGGAAACCCAGACCGATCTGGGTCTGGGTTTCCGTCTGGAAACCCAGATCGATCTAGGTTTCCAGATCGGTCTAGGTTTCCAGATCTGGAAACCTAGACAACCCAGCTCGATCTGATATTCTGATTGGGTTTATTGTTGATGATGTTCTTGGGTCTGTTTGATGATGATGGTTGTGGTTTTTGTTTTTGTTTGTATTGATGATTGTTGTGTTGATGATGTTGGAATATGTTGATGAATGATGATGTTGGAACAGACAAGATGAACCAGATCTGTTGAAGAACCGAACAGTTAGATGAACAAACAAGATGAACTGTTGAACAAACCAGATCTGTTGAAGAACCGAACAGTTAGATGAACAAACAAGATGAACTGTTGAACAAACCAGATCTGTTGAAGAACCGAACAGTTAGATGAACAAACAAGATGAACCGTTGAACAAACAAGATGAACAGAAACCATCATCAATTTATTTTTTTATTTTAAATATTATTTTTTTAAATTAATCTGGGCCATCCATCTTTGAGATGGATGGTTTAGATTATTTTTAAATTTTAATTAATTTAAAATTTATAAAATTAATTCATCAGGGGTATTATCGTCTTTTTACTCTATTTTGTCATTTTCCAGTTATTTTAAACGGTCAACTCTGGTCAAACGTCAGTAAAGGGGAGGTCATTGTTACAAAACGTAAAAATGGTTTCCCATTGTAATAAAGCAAATGTTTGGAGGGTTTAGAGTAATTCTCCCATTTTTTTTTACTAGGTGTCCATCTTAGAAGACCTTCTACAGTAGTAGTTTAGGTATATGTTTCATTACAACCTTTTGGTTTGGTTCAGCTTAGTTTATTGAACCAAAAGGTTTTGTTGAAGTTGCTTAGACCTTTAACTGTTCATGTTGATTATGTGTTTACCTAATCAAATGTGAGGCCGTCTCTCCAAAGTTGTTGGCATTACTGGATTTGTTGAACTTGTTTAGACCTTTTTACTGTTCAATGTGAATATCTGTTTACCTAATCCAATGTGAGGCCATCCAATCTCCAAAGCTATTGGTTCTAATCAATGGAATAATCATGCCTTCATTATATACGAAAGGAAATTTTTTTTCTTTTTCTTTCTAAAAGATATGAAAGTTGCCCGTTTTGAAAGAGATAGTAGTGACAAAAATGAGAATTTTAGATTACATTTTGGCAAGAGGTTCAATATAGTATCCATCATTACATTGCATATATACTATGGCCCAAAACAATCTCCATCACCTCACCACTCCAAAAAGAGAATATTCTTTACATTTTTCTCCTAATGATGATGTATCACCATGACAGATGGAAGGAAAGAAAAAGTGCCACCAATGACAAATTACAAAGGTCAAGTAGCTAGAGAAAGTGAGAAACTCCTCTCTCTCTCTCTCTCTCTCTCCTCTCCCAAATGGTGAGCTTTCACAAATAGTCCACTATATATAGTCCAGGTACTTGGGGTTCATGGGAGTCCCATTTTGCTTACTAGGAATTCCATGAAATTTGCGTTGTAACAACCCCCACACACTAAAACTAAAGGGTGCATGAAAGAGAAACATACATAAAAGAAAGATGAAAAAGATAAGAACAGGTTCATTTAAATTTGATTAAAGCACTTGAATATCTAGCTTGCTTTGTTGGACCGATGATGAGTTTGGCACTTCTTGCACACGCATTTTCATCTCTTCTGCTTCATAAGTTGAGTGAACACCATAAAGCACATAAAACAAAGTTATAAAACATGCCCACATTGCAAATCTTTGGTAGGACAACATCTTCAATGTGGTCATCAGGAACACGTTAAGGAAAACCGATATGACCGCCGGCCATGGCATGAATGGCACCGACCATTCTGTTGGATGTCTGTAGCAAGGCACCGTGTAATGGAACAAAGCTGTGAGAATGATGATGAGCCCACCAAAGAGCGGCATACCCCAACGTTGTTGCTCAAATTTTAATGATATGGCCAAGGCAAGAGCACTAGTTGAGAGGAGGAATAGGAACAAAAGAGTGTGAAATGGGGGATTCTTGCTAATGGTCACATATCTACGATAGATTAGAGCATTGGCTACCAGGTAGAACACCAAGAGTGTGCTGATGGAGATCATTTCAAGCACTATGTTCAGGTCTGTGAAGAGTGCAATTGATGCTGTACATAGCCCTACAACATGGAAAAACAAATTAAATATTCTTCATAAATAGAAATGCTATATATATATATATGTATATGTATTTTAAGGTTTTAAAAATTTTATTTTATAATCATTAATTACAATAACTTATTTTCAGAACGTTCTGTTATAAAATTCATTGAAAATGAATGATTTTATATACATATATATTTATATAAATATAAGGTTTAAAAATTTTTATTTTAGGACTATTAATTACGATAACTTATTTTTAGAAAATAAAAATAAGTGATTGTAATATATATATGTATATATTACAGTTCCATCACTATAATAGGATCCATTGAAAATGAATGATTGTAATTTATGGTCTTAAAATAAAAATTTCATGATGTTCTTGTTAGAGATATATATATATATATATATATATATATATAATGGTTTATGTAATTACGAAAATTAAGGTAAGATTTTCCATGATGTAATTCTTCGCTTGATGAGGAAGGAAGAGTATGAAACATATTGTTAGCATATATGGACATGCTGATTACTTTAAAGTCTCTTAATATTAGTCCAAAAAACCCCTTTTGTTGTTTTATGGATTTTCGGTTGCTTTGGACATGGTAAATTTATCGATACATAGACCATTAGGAGAAAGTGCAAATCCCAAATAGTTTCTATGAGCAAAAATATATTATTTATTGGAATGTTCCACTTAATTTTAAGCAAGAAAATATAAAAAAGAAAATTTTTTCTCTCCCTGGACATAATGAAGTGCGTTGTTAAACAATAAATATTTGGTTCCATAAATTAAAATTTCGTATTCCAATTACTCGTTTTGAAAAATATTGATGCTTGTATTGTTTAGCAAACACCAAATTTGGTGTTGTTTTGTTTAAATTTAAAGTATGGAAGGCAGTCAAAAAATTTGGTTGGTGGACGAAATCAGAAACTTTAAAAAAAAAAAAAAAAAAGAAGCATGGAAATATTAAAATGACACTGGCTTACCCAAGAATAGAGTTGCGTTCAAAGGGGTTCCAGTGGAAGGATGCACCTTGGCCAACCAAGATGGCACTAACCGGGCCCTTCCGAAAACACAAAGGTACCTGGCTTGGCCTAACATGGCTACCAACAGAGAAGCAACAATTCCCATACTTGCTCCGGCCCCAACCACATTGCTCGCCCACTTCCATCCAATCTTTTGGAAAGCGATCGAAAACGATGCTTCTTTTATTATCTATATATAATCATTTCAACAATGCCTTGAAATCAATTATTGGGATTGTGTACTTTGTAACACTTGATGTCTGCTCCACATAATGATATATCATTATCAAATTGAGATTCACTGACCTTATTGTAAGGCACCATGACGCACAAGGACAGTGCCATGAAGCAGTATAGGACGGAGACGACGAGGACAGAGCCCACAATGCCCACTGGAAGGCTCTTAGAAGGGTTTTGGATCTCTTCAGCCATAGTTGAAACCGAGTCATAGCCAATGTAGCTGAAGTAAACTATGGCTGCTCCATCAAGAACACCCTTCACCCCAAAAGGAGCTAGCCCTCCTGGCTTCACCAAGTTGTCACCACTCCCATTGCAGAAACCAGCAATTATGATGAATGCAAAGAAAATCACATGAAACACTGTCATTATCAGGTTCAATATGGAGCTCTCCTTTGTACTGCAATCCCCAAAAAACAAAAACAAAAAGAAATTCCTATCACTTTCACAATCCTCTACTGTAGCAACAATAACCATCATTCAATAGTCTAATAAATTATAAACCATGGAAAGATATTGATAAAAGAAGAAAAATAATATTAGTTTATATGCCATGATCATGAAGATAAATCCATTGACATGATGACGAAGATAGATCCAGTGACAGTAATCACTCAAAATCCGACACCTAGCATGTCCGTTTATCCGAAATCGAATATATACACATAACAAAGCCAAATGGATCCACCTACAAAAATCTGTCTCCACCCAATATATATTTTCTTTAAAGTTATATATATGTAGTAAGAGATGGAACCTGTGGCACAGGCAGAGAGTGAGAAGAAGAACAATAGCAACAGCTGGGAAATCCAACATATTGTAACCCTTAACCAGCCCATCTACTGGTACTCTCCAAGCGTTGGCATGGTGTTCTCCAACAGCTTGGCATAAATAGTCCGTGAAACTTCTTGCCACAGCAGCGTTTGATAACACATACTCCATTAAAATGTTTCCCCCAGCAAAATACCCCGCAAACTCTCCTACAACATTCCAACATATATACAACTACTTGTAAGAGAATTTAAATGAAGAAAATAAAACATAGAAAGAAATATGTGTGAGACATTGAATATGATCGTTTTGTTATATAGTTATAATAATATAGAGAAGGGGAAGAGTTTTTGTTCAAAACTGTCCATACCAAAAGTCACTCTAAGATAACTGAAGGCGCCACCAGCGACAGGAATCTGAACAGAGAATTCAGTGTAACACAAAGAGGAAAGGAGAGCAGATATTCCAGCGATGATATAAGATATGAACACAGAAGGGCCAGAGACTTCAAGGGCTACAGGGCCAGTGGTGACAAAGACACCAACACCAAGCATGCCACCAACACCGAGAGCCACCAAGTCATACCACATGAGTTTTCTTTTCATATCTGCACCAGACCTCAGTCTCACTTGGTTAAGTTCTTGGTCTGGTGTCCATGTGGCTAGCATTCTCCTTTTTAGCCTGTGGGGTGTTTGGGAGAGAGACTGGAGATAGTTAGAGAAGAAAATGGTGTTGGGTGGGGATTGAATGGTTGCCATCTTGATCGAGTAAAATGAAAGGAGTGTCTTTTGGGTTCCCATGAGGAGGTTGAGGTGAGGGTTTTAAATATGCATTTGGGGTGTGAGAGAGGATACATCGCTAGATTCTTTTCCCAAAGGTTGATGAGGGGGGGAAACCCAAGACAAGTGTCTCTAGCTTTATTGAAAGTACCTATTTGTCCTTCTGTGGATGTGAAATTACAATCATGACCTTCTCGCCATCACACTTTACAGATACACCAGCTTTTTAGGACCCCAAGACCCCTAAAGAGGTTCTTCGATCTGGAATGGAAGCATGCAAAAACAAAAAAGAAAGGTAAAAAAAGGTTCAACCATTTTGAAAATGAGCTTGTAAGAGGAATCACTATGTGAGAAGGAGGGAGTTTGAACTGATGTTTCGGAATTTTTTCTCATCTAAATACTTTGAAAAGATGTGACAAGCATCCCATACTTTGTTAAAGCAACTTATTAAAGACTTATTTTCTTCTCACAAAAGACTCAAGAATAAGTGGACTGGATTCCTCAACAGAATATCACAGTTGCTGCAAGCCGATACAGTTACTGTGTTTGCTTCCAGATCATTTTTATCAAAAGCTTGAAGCACAACACGTGTAAATGCACTCAAATTGATTCATTTCAACTTTGATTAGTTTACCAGATATATGAGACTCATTTATCTGGTATATCAGGAACTCAAGAATTTTTTCAAATTCGATTGACTATATCAATTTCTGTCTTAGTGTCACAAACACATACGTGTTCTTCTCTACTTTTCTTTCAAATAGAAAAACAAAATTCTTTTTCTTTTTCATGAAGCTTTTAATGTTGTTTCTTTTCATTAGATTCTTGTATTATATATTTCTTTTTCTTTCTTTAATATTTGAAATTGTTTATTTTATGAGTATTACGTTTGATTTCGTAGAATTTATCACAAATTTATAACCACCTAAATTTATAATAATTATGTAGTTTATATTATACATCAGATACAAATCATATTGTCAATGGTTGTGAAAAATTTATAATAAATTAATTTTGTGGTTTCTTTCATTACTTTTATCTTTGATATTTGTATTATCCTAATTCAAATGTATTTTGGAATTAAACTTCTTCTATTCTTTTCAAGTTTAAAAAAGGTCTTAATAATTTACAAGACCTTAATTCATGAACTTATTTTTTAATAAGTCATCTTAAACTCCTAATAAATCATCTCATTCTGTTTTTTAAAAATTAAGTGAATTAGGAATCCAAAGCTCAGTACAAACAACTATTATTTTCTAATTGGATTAAACAAGGGCAAAATTTTCACTTTTTTTTTTCATAAAAATATTAGAGCTAGTAACAGAAGAAAAATAATTATGTAAAGCTTCTATACGATTCATTTTCAAGGTTCCCCAAGAAAAGATACTTATGAATATATTACATGATCAATGAGTACACGTAGATCTGTGTACCAACAATTAAATATCACTCATTTTGTCTACATGTGAACGAAGGTATATGTACCACGGCCTAGTGTGAAAGCGAAATTGAAAATGAACCAAAATTACTTTTAATGTTATATTACCTTTGTTTGTTCTTCTTATTTTTTTCTCAATCAACCACCCAAATTTTAATGGTTTTAAACTTCACTACTTTCAATGTGTAATTGTTTTGTTTGTTCTTTGTATTATTTTTTTCTCAATAAATCACTTAAATGATTTCATTTTTTATCTTTGAACTAGAAAATTATGATTCCGTTTTAATCCTAATTTCTAAGTATAGTAATTAAAGGGATGGTTTTCTAAGTATAGTAATTAAAGTGGATGGTTTTGAAAATTCTCTTAAGAATCAAATCAACCGACTAATACAATTGCTAATTAATAATAGTATTCAAAGCATCTAGAATATAAATCATTCGCCAACATCTCTCTCAAGCTAAATTAATTATCAATGTTTGGCTAATTGCTTTACTCGATCGAATGTACCAATTATCAGTCTAGTAGCCTCTAATAACTCCTAGCTAGGGTATATACCAAGGTATTTTCTATCTGCAAATCTTGAAATAACTACGTTTCATGTTTGATAACATATATCTTTTCAATAAAGCAATACTTCTACTATTGAAATTAAGAGGATTTACATCAACCCACATTCAATGGAAAAAGATTTAAAGATAGAATATGTGTGGATGTAACTTTCATTGGGAAAATGGATGAGAATCTATTTGTGGCCGTTAACAGTTAGGTTTAAAATTAGAATATATATATGTATAGAAACACAAGTGGTAGAGAGGTGGTGGTGCTGCACCATTACCACAAGCCATTAAATTTAAGCTTATCTTTTTGCCCTATCTTTTTTTTTTTTTTCCTTTTTCTTTTTCAAGTTCTTTTCTCTTCTTACCACGATCAATGTATAAAGTCAAAAGCACTCTCTTGGTATGAATCAAATCTCCAATATTCTAGCTTATACAAGAATAAGGGAAATGAGACCTTGTTACAAATTGATAACGATTTTGATTAAATCTAATCATGATCATCATCTCACCACCATTCATCCCAAGTCATGATCAGTACTACGTATGGGGCCCATGAATCATTTTTACTTTGATGATATTCGAATGGAATCGATCGTTCAATAATATCAAGTTGATATTGAGTGGTCCATGTTCTTTACATGTCCACATGTTGCCATGGGAGACTCCAATTTTTCTTCGATTATAGTACCATTTTACTCTCAACATCCACTTAGATTTTCAGACCCTATGGAGAACCTATATCCATATATAGGCATGCAAGGCACGCCACTTGAGAATTTTGTAGAATAAATGTGGTCAGTCTCAGGCTTCGATTAATGGTTATCTGATAAATTATCATGATTCCATAGTGAAATCATGCGATTTCTCAAGTGGCCAGGTTTATATTGTTAGCTGTAGATCAAAAGAATGGATAATGGTTCAGTAGCCAATAAAATTGCTGAAGTACATGGCTGCATGCTGTCACTCACTCAGTGTATGGTGATTACTTGTCTTAATTCTACTCTATAATTAAATTAAATATGCATGCCTTTGTGTGCGATAGCTATTGCACGGAACACTGAATGGCCACCACCAAAAACCACTTCAATGGTACAAAAACATTTTGAACTTGTTGAGTGTTAACAATATTAAAATAACGGTTCATTATTCTTTATCGAAGGATTGTTTTCGTGCACATTTTTCACACTATTACCAACCAGACATGAAGAGTCTACAACAATTGATGCTCTTGATTCAATTGGACAATGGTGCTAGATTGTGCTTGTGATGTCGTGGACTTAAAACCAACTCAATTTGAAAGATAAGGTTAAAAGTTAAAAACTTAAAAAAGTAAAACAGAAGACTTCGTTTTCTACCATTTTTTTGCCTAATTTTCCTCAGCTGTCTTTGGGAGCATAATGAGCACTGGTTGACTTCACACACACAAATTGTTTCTGCAACTTGCTTCTCATTAATGATGTTAGGACCATTAGTCTTGCCTTTGTATTCACCCATAATCTTTCAAAAAGTCAAATCACAGTTAACCATTAAGTTTCAAAGTTATAAATTATTAATTTAGGAGCCTTATATTATGTGTAGGGTTACAAAACTAGAGATGATGGAGATAGGTGTACAATTTCTGCCATTAACATTGGGTTCTTTAAACATATCAAACGGTAGTAGGCATATTCACTCAAGTTAATTAAATATAAAAGAAAAAAAGCATTAATTAGAAGTATAGAATTTTTTTTTTCTGTGTATGCTTTATAATGTGATTGGCTGTTAAGTTGCACTCAGGAAAGGTAGTAGGAAGCAGTTGAAATGTAGTCTTTCGCTTTTGATTTCCTCAAGTGGGTCATATCCAAATTGCCATTGACCTCATTTCTCGCCTCTCTTCCCTCTCTTTGTGATGAGTGTTACACATATATATCCTTTACAAAATTATATATAGTGTTTTCTTATGGCAAAGGAACCTTCATCGGCAGGTCATATCATATGTGAAAAAGTGCTTTGTTTTTATATATATCACAAGAGACAACTTACGAATAAAAGGGTAAAGAATGATAGTGAGAGAGTCACCTCTAGAGCCACAATGCCTTTTTCCGGGGAAGGAATCAAGATGGATAATCCTTAATTGCAAGGTTCCTTATAGCTTTTAGACTTTCTAGCTAGTGCAGGTAGCTTTCTTGCTAAGATTACACAAGATTAACTTTTGTTAATTATAATTAATCTTTAATCACTCAAGTCGTGTGATTATCCAGTTTGTTAATTCCCATTACTATAATTTGTTTCATAGAGACCATATAAATTAAATTAAAGCTTGCTAGATTGTTTTATCATCCAAATCATAGTCCATGCAAAGCTTCCAATAATAATTAAGAGATTAACATAGATGTGTCATAGCAACTCAATTTTCTTCCTTTTTCTCTCCACCCCTTAACATTATTGTGTTTTTCCTGGCCTATTAGAAAGAGATTGTTCATCATAATCTTCCTTTTTGCAGGCAGTATTAAACAGAGATCTTCCAGGCCTTGGTGTTTTTGGGCCACTGAGAGATGCCCTCCACATGACTCATGTTCTCTTTTATTTTATAGAGTGAAAATGACAGCACATTTGTTGGGAAATGATTATATCTTCATTGCACCTTCCATTTTTTTATGAGTAAAAGCCAAAATTCTAGGGTGGGAACCGATAGGAGAGTTGAAAACTAGGGGCCTCACCTTCACACACCCATTTCAGTAAATCATTTCTGTTTAATTTTCTTTACAAGATCAATAAAATATTTCCAACAAGAGCATAAGATCGTGGATTTGATTACTCTTTTGGAAGAGAGTTGAGTGTATAGCTCATGTGTGTATGCCATCTAGTCCCTATAAGGCTATACTATATATACATTATAATATATAAAACTTTGAAGCGCCTGTATGAATATATATAATTTTCGAATTGCCAACCCGCTTAACGATGAGACTAGTTACATCATGCAGAATCTACATAGTTTCCTATTTGGGTTAAAACAATAGTATATATACTAGTGGGATGTATTTTTAGATCCAACTGAAGCAGAATTGAGGTTAATTTTTTAGGTCTTCTTTACATAATGGAAGCTTTTTAATGTCCTATACCTATTCGCAAATCAATAAAATTAATGTTTGCTTCTAGTTTTATCTTTCTATTTTTCTGGTTTGATTTTGTGTTTTGAAATCTCAAAATGTTATTGGCTCTAACATCACGTCTCCGCACATTCAAAATAATATGCCAACACTAAGTACATCCACTCATAAGAATAGTACTATCAATAATTAAAAAAAAAGCTCGATTGACTTTTGTAATTTATTATAACAAGTATATTTATCTTCTTATATTAAATATAGGTAGGTTCAAAAAGAGGTTAATATATTTCTGGTAAATTAATTAACTATAGACATATTAAAGGTATAACATAACATCTCATTTATTAGAGTGTTTGAATATTATTATTATTTGAATCTTTATTTACAATTTTAAACTTTTTAGTGTAATGGTAATGTAATATCATTATGGCCTAAAACAAAGAAATGTGATGTGGGAAAGTGCACTTACAGCAAATAAGAAAGCTTAAAATTCAATAGGGACAAAAGAACAAGTTACCAGTAGATTAGGGTTTTCAGCATGTTTCTGTCTTTTACTGATTAAATGCTTTTGTACTATGGCAAGGTTAGAATTCAAGAAACTTGATCATCTAATTAATTAAGATTGGTCTGCCATCACTGAAAAGGAATCTATCATATTCTACTGAACAAAACAAAAGAAAATCCATAAAATAGTCTATGGCATGAATCATGGCCCCACATGCTACTAAATCTAATAATTTCCATATGACATGCGCGCAGCATAGCCAATGGAAAGTGATTTAGGTGTGATGTTTGCATGAAAAGCTATTCTTAAAATAAAGCAAAGGTCTATGAATGATCAGTGTTTTTCATGCCAACAATCTTCCATATGTCTTTTGCAAAAACCAAACATTGTGCAAACAAGATCAGATGTGAGTGAAAGCTACAAAACACTGGAATACCAAGGAAAAACTTTTCAAAAAAGTTGATTTAAGGGCTGGAAACAATAAGGGCTTCAACATCATCATTAGTCAGCATCTGCAAGAAGATCAGTCCTTTCATCATTTATCCACTGCAAATAAAGTCTAAATCTTTGTTGCCATCAATGTGATTACCACTTTAACAACCTCTCGATCAATCATATCAATTAAACATACAAAGTTTCCGAAATGAATTACCTTCATTTCTATTAACCATCTACACGCCATTGAGATCAAGTTTGATTTCCACCATCAATCACATGCGTTAGTACCACCAAAAGGACGGAGCACTACAAACAAATTGTACTTAGTTTTATTGATCATTCTATAGAGGAGTTATCAACATGCCATGATATGTTGCAAGACTGAAAAGAGGCGATCAGGTGTCGAACTCTTGCATTAACTAGTCAGAAAGTAGTATAATGTACGCTAGAATTCCATGTCACTTAGTTGAAATTAAATGTTAGTTGGTATATTATACCTTATTATATAAATGTATAAGATCCTTATATAAAGTGGAAATTTTACAATTAAATTTTGCAGGTAGTGACAAAGCCGGGGGACTATTGCCTCTAGCCTACAAAATTCTGAAGAAATTGTTAAAAAAATGTGTTTATATATATATATATATATATATAACTCACTTGTTTTTCTATGTGGATACCCCATAGATATTATTTCATTAATTTCACTATTAGAAACCCCAAGTGTGTAAATGATTATTGTACCACTACATTCATATGATTCAAAATGGAACAAATATTAATCATATTGTGCAGAAATGAGTCAAGACCCTGGAATTTGACCTAAAAAACATATATACTATTTTCCAACAATAGTACAATATTATTTGTAAAAAATTACATTTTAGTATATTGTCATCGGAATTTGCATTCTGTATCCCTGCATTATACCATCTTCGGTAAGTGACCTTATCTTTCTTTTGACTCTTTCGAAAATGCAAGTGTCATCATCTTGGGGCATGGTTGATTGAGTGATTATGATTCTCTACCCACCTGTCCGAAGCACCATTTCGAAGGTCTTAAGGCATCAATATGGTAGGGTTGGGTTGTTGGTTTAGGGAGGTCCGATTCTGTGTATCGATAAAAAGAAAAGAGCAAATGTAAAAAGCCAATGCAGCAGCCTCCTTTTGATGACTGAAACCTTAATCTGATCAATATTTATTAGAAATCTCTTAAGGGAAGGCAGCTGTCATGAATTGACACCAATCATAATTCTCACCAGAAAGGAATGGACATCTGAACATTCCCAACTTATAGCATCAATTAAACTGATCCAAGGCCAAGGTTCACATTTAAGCAAACCTTAATTAATTTGTAGCAGAGAATTGGATGCATGACCCCCAAGAAATCATATAATATATATGTTAACATAAATTATGGGAATGACTGGTAAAACAACCAGATCCAAACATGTGGATATGTTTGACAAAATGGATGGTCGAATGGACTGACAAACTAGATTTCCTCTTGGACTCAAGTCATTGAACTTAACTAGGGCATGTAGTTTTCAAAGCTCATTTTACAGCTGGGAATCCTTATATCTTGTTGGTGCATGTCATACTTCCAGTTTTACTATATATGGAAACATGCAGAATCCTGTTTATATAATTAACAAACAATTAATCATTGGTTTTGATCATTAGAATCAATAATGATAATAATCATCTTAGTTTCTTTCTGATTACTGTGGACATTAATACCTAATTCTCCCTAGTAATCGTTCCTAGTTTTGTTACATAAGACTTGCATAAATATAAGCTTTTAAAAGCTAGAGAGACTGACAGAATAGAATGAATAAAAGGAGTAATTAATCATTGATCATTAAAAACAGATAAAGGGAACCCTTCCTTTTAGGCTTTAGAAAAGGTATAATATATGGCCAAGAGGTTTGCTAGAGTGATCAGATGCAGTGAAGGTTGTTTTCACAAATGAAGATATGTAATTGATTCATCCTTCTCAGACTTACTATTTATTGCACAGTAAAGATTCATGGTGTCGTGTCTCTTCGGCTCATTGAAGATATGTACCACCCTTTCAAAGTTCAAACTACAACCCTTTCTTTGTGCAGGCTTTGCCATCCTAGAAATCCTAGTTAAATCTTGTCAAACGGCAACCTTCTTCGTACAAGTTTGAACAAAAATAGCTACTGAACCTTTTTGTGTACTCTATTAAAATGATGTATTATTATGTGATCTAATTAGCCACATGTTAAAAGTTAAAAAATTAAATAAAAGTACAATATTTAATCTTTTGAGATATTAAAAGTCACATGTTAACTTTCGTATTCTCTTTATCAAATTGTAACATATCCCTGGATGAATATAGCATATGGAAAAAGAGACATACACGGTACACTTTTCTTCCCTTGAGACATGGTGGATAACATGATCTAGTATGACGATTTGTTTTATTTCTTTATAAGAAAAGTAAGACGATTAACCATTCTCGATATAAACATATATGTGTCGATTTAATCATCGTACATGTGTCGATTTAATCATCGTTGAACTACAAAATTTTACAGTGGTTTATAAATATTAGAAAAATCACTAATTTTTTAAAGATGCAAGCAAGTTAGGGATTTGATAAGGTCAAAAGATGTATTTTTGAGCTATAAGATGTCTTCTGCTTTCATTTTTAAAATAGATAATCCTAAAAAAAACCCCTGAAAATAAAAATAATCTCAATTTACCCTAACTTTTAAAAATATTAGCCAAAAAACCACCTATCGGCAATCCAAAAATGATTTTATTCAAAAATTAAGTGGTTTTATGACATATTCAAGGAAAGACAAAAATACCTTTACTATATTAAAAAATTTAAATATAATTATAATTAAATTAATTATTTTACATTTAATAATTAAAATTTTAAAACAATAATTAAAAAAATGAAAAAATTTTGAAAAAAAGTTTGTGGTGATCCAGTCCCAGATTGGATCTCCATCAAGTGTCTTCAACACCAACATTCCTCCTCCAACCCAGTTATCTCTAACCATCATCAACAGATTCAACCGTCATCAATAGATTTAAACATCATCAACAAACCAAAATTAAACATTAAGTTCAATACCAACCTAATCAGATTCAATACCAAAATTGAAAAAAAAAAAATTATGTATGAAATATGGTTTCCAATTTGGGAAGCCCATAAATCTCCTGTTCATCTTCAACATCAATCGTATTAACATTCCTCTTTATCATTATCAACAACGCACAAAGAAATCAGCAACATACAAACGCACAAAAATAATAATAAAAAAAAAAACCACTCAAAAAAATAATCAGAAGTTCATCTAGGTTCGATCCTAGATGAAGAAAACAAAAAGGCGAATCAAAAGGTTGATGATGGAGAAACCAGATGAAGAACCCAAATCAGTGTTCTGGGTAATCACCCATATTTGTGACAACCATAACACCCAGCCTTTATACACTCAAAAAACAACACTCACAGTTCATCCATACCACCTAAACACCTCCACACTTCTCTACAACCAAACACAAACAACCTAAAAAAAAAAACTCATATCTTTAACCACCCACATCAGTGATGACGAATTCAGATGAACCCACATCATCCAGACAACACTTACAATTAATCCATACCCACACAAACACCACCACAGACCCATCCAAACACCACGACATACCTATTATCACCACCACATACCCATACTCATACCATCCAAACGACACCTATTCTAACCTATAAACCCGACAAATTTACTAACTTAACCATATACAGAGGGAGTGAAAGAGACGACGATCGATTGAGAAAGGGAGAGATGAGACTGATTTAGGTCAGATTGTAAGAGGCAGAAAAAGCACGACAGGATGAGACAGCAATCGAATTCGACTTCGAGTGTTCTAGATCGGACTTCAATTTCGATTTGGGAGACCAAAGAAGAAGAAAAAGAAAAAAAGAAGGAAAAGACGGGAGAGAGAGAAAGTGATGAACCTAGATCTTCGTTCAAAGAAGAAGAAAAGAGAGGAAGAGAGAAAGTGACAATAGCTGATTGTGTAAATTCAATCCTTAATGACCTTTTATCCTTAAATTTCACAGAACCGTTATTTTATTAACGGATTTACCATTCCAATTGACAGTTGAACCCTTTTAAGCTAATAATTTCAAAACCGATGATGATTTGATATTATTTTCAATTTCAAGGGATAAATTGATAATAACTCATTTTAAAATAATCGTATCAGGTTCCATGAACTAAATGAATCAATCCTATTATTAATGTAGGTCAAAAGTTCAAATCCACGTATGTTTTAAGATACAATATATGGATAGTTTTTATCTAAATTTAATCTTTTTCCTCCATCATAAGAAAAAATATATATATATATTATATTTATCATATCTCCAGTAGGTTCAAAGTCGAACAACTCCAACTCAATTATAGTGAACATTAATTATTGATAATTCTTTTGATAATAATAAGATGTCGCGATGATTATATTGAGTTTTGATAGTGTGGCGCTCCATTTTTTGGACCTTCTATCCTTTCTACTACTTTGTACTAGGGGTATGATATTTCTTTTTATTTGGGGGATGGGAGCTACATTGTGTATTTGAAATAAATTTGTTTCCTTAGTGTTTCACTGTTTTGCATTATATAGTTACCTTATATGTTTGAATTGTATACATATTGTTTATTTGTTTAATGTATTCAATTTTAATGTAATACTCAATAGTATAGATAGACTATATTATAAAAGAAATCATCACAATTAAAAAAAAAAAATCATTAATTTTTTAACAAAACAGAAAAAGTGTTAAAATTCGGAATCCAGCATGAATTAGTAGGAAGAAGACATATAATAGCAGTATAGAGCCATGGTACTGGTGAGACTTTAGAGAATGAATCAAAAAAGAAGTGACTGGGAGGGAATTGCATCGCACGACCAAGAAAAAAGCCTTCAAAAGAGGGAATTTATGACATGTTAATGCCACTAGTAATGATAACTTTAGAGAAAGTAGTTTTAACAAAAGAAAAGAAAAAAAAAAAGATGACAAACTTTCCTTAGCAACTAAAGTGGACAAGTTTTAACAAAGGGAAATATTCCCATTTGGGAAACGCTGATTTTGAGCATCCATCCATCCCACCAAAAGAAGGTTTTAGAGATTTTAAGTAAAAGCAGTGGTGAATGGTTTCTAGGTGGGCCGGTGGTGGTGGAGTGGAGGTGGCGGCAGTCTCTCTCATTTTTATTTCTTGTGAGGGGGCCATTATATATATATTACTAGATGGTCTGTCAACGGCCACGTAGCAGTCTTGTCAACCAGACATCCTGTAATGTGTAATCTATGCCTTCATGATTTTGTTCTGCAAGACTCAGAAAGTTATAACATTATTATTTGATGATTATATTGAGCTCAAAATTGAGTTAGAAGTGATTCCATAATTCCCTAATATCCTTCACTTAAAAGGTGGAAAGCAATTATGTTTACATTTCTTTCATTTGATAGGCTAATTCTGTTGTTCCAGCACCATTGTTAATATTATCTTGAGGGGATCAATACCAATTTCTGATAATATTTTAAATGGGAGTAAAATACCAATTTCTGATAATATTTTAAATGGGAGTAAAATTCTTCACAACCTTCTAATTTAGTTTTTTATCCGTGTTTTGATGGTTTTTTTTTTTTTAATAAGAACAATTCTATTTTAATAAAGTAACGTTAAAGTCTTCATAATCTTGTAATTAATTTTTTTTTCAAGTACTGTTGTTTTATGACAAGAACAGTTCTACTTTAATAGATTTTGGTTTAAACATCAGATTTTGCAAGTATAATAAGAAGTATTAGACATGGACTATGTAATAATGCAAACATAAATTTTCGTTCAAACTCCACACATTTTACGTTCAAACTCGCACATCTCATGTACGGGGCCACAACAAAACCCTTCATCTGTATCGTTCTTGTAAATGGCATCACATCCAGAATTGAATCAGGCTTTATGAAACGAAATTTTATCCCCAAGGAATTAGATCTCCAAGTTCTATTATATTATGCAAACACAAAATTCCATGCTGACCAATAAAGATTCAGAATTCTAAGTATCAAATTCTAGGGTGAGAAAATTGAGTGGAGGTCCGGGAGCCAGCCCCCCAAAGTATAACCATATAGTTTAGTATTAGAACTTGGAATTTTGCTCCCCAGCATTAGTTTATAATTACATAAACTTGGGAATTTTGCTTTTATATGAGTTTCTGTTCACGCAATTCAAGAAACTTGTACATGCATGAATGTGTGACTCCTCCAAGTGGTGATTCCATTAATTTAATGAAAAAGGTAGAGTAACACTGCCAATTCCACATCAAATATGTCCTATGAAGTGTTTCTTAGAAATTCTTAATTAAATATGCTATTACAGAAGTTATCAAATTAATGAAACGATTACAGGTCATTGGCGTGTTTTGCATAAATGGACCATTTGCTTGCAGAACCAAGGCCCCGAAATTGTAAGGCGAATCATGCTGCATGGAATTATTACAGGGGATTCCTGTTTACATCTTTGTACAGCAGATAGCGTGACCTGGTTTTTCCAAGTGCAGCATACCTGAAATGGAAGCGAAATATATCAATGTTACTAACTTGGCACACAATGGAGGAAGAGTAATACTTATTAACTAAAAACAGAGAAGAGGCTATATCCTCACTTACCATTGGGGCACAAATGGTGCCATCCAAATGACATCACCTGTTTGGACAGGGTACCTGTAAATTCTGGACATTAGAGATGGTGCAATAATAGCCTATACAAAAGTGGTTGTGAAGTCAAGCCGGATAGAGCAAATCAAATGCCAGAATAAAGCAGCTGAAAAAATCTAAAAGCTTGGAATTTTTTCCTAGGTTTATATTAGTGTGCGTGGCAACGCAAAGGTGCTAAGAATTAAGATACATGCCACCGAGAGCAGAATCACTAAGAAAAAAAATGCATCCTCATGTATTACAGATAATTATTTAAAAAAAAAAAAGTTGAAAAAGCAGCCTGACAGATTCATTGCCATTATAGTCTTATCACTTATGCAGGGTGTTAGAAAAATATACAAGGTGCAAAGCTATCATTTCAGATCTTGAATATGATATCTCTTGTACGATCAAGCATGACATGTATACAGTATTTTACCACTAGCTTGCTAAAAGCTCACTTTCATTTGACACATATATCAGTGTATAAAAGCAACCCAGAGCTATAATAAAGTTACATTCTGGAACCTGGGCGCATGAAATTGAGGACACACTGACTAATAGTAAATGAAAATGAAAGAGAATTAAGTTCCAACGGATAGGAAAAGAGTGCAATTTGAAAAACATACAAGATTTCATTTAAGTGATTATTATCTTTTAAAAAAAATAGAAACCTTTTAATTTCTAAGAGATCCTTAACCAGACCACTAGAACAGTATTAATTGGGGGTATTTTAGGTACAATAGATATATTTTTTTCTGAAAAGCATAAATTAATTCCTAGAGTGAAATAATGGAATTAAGCTACCTTTCCACTAGTAACTTCATATATACATATATATATTTATATATAATAACTTAATTCTTATTCGCATGTTGGGCACAAGTAGCTTAATTTTCAGAAGTTTTAACAAATACCGAAAGTCATTAAAAGTCTAACAAAATCCCTTTCCCTCATTGGAATTCTTAAAAACAAAAAGCAGATAGTGTACAAAACTACAAATATTAGTAGCATCAATGAAAAAACAAAAATGTTTTATTCTCCGAACAAGGCACATAATATGCATTAAAACACTGAAAAATTACCCACCAGTTTCAGAATATAGGTTTAGACATGTCTAGCAACATCCAAAACTCTCACTAGGTCTCAACTCTTAAATAAAATTCTTACCAACTATCACCCAAGCGATAAATACCCTGTCCCTCTAAAAGCAATAGACCATGCTGATTATAATGGACCTCCTGCAAAAGCAAACAACCCATCATGGTAAAAG
This sequence comes from Dimocarpus longan, assembly GCA_022984855.1. Classification (NCBI taxonomy): domain Eukaryota; kingdom Viridiplantae; phylum Streptophyta; class Magnoliopsida; order Sapindales; family Sapindaceae; genus Dimocarpus; species Dimocarpus longan. The sequence goes on from CM041024.1 coordinate 12,271,557, forward strand.
TTCATCTCACAGGTTTGAGGTTTGACCAGTAGACCTCTCAGAGCTGGACTGCTGCAGTAGTTAGAGATTCAATCTTCATATGTGAAAAGAAAAAAGCTAACAGTAAAAAGTTTTGCATCAAGAGAAACCAAACTATCATAACCTGATTTCCGAATCAAATTTCAGCAACTAACATTGTGAAAAAAAAAAAAGAAAAAAAAGACACAAATAATTTTAGGTTGAAAAACAACTCAGCTACAAAAGATTATACCTTCACGTTAAGGAATTCTCCAGGTTGAAAATCCATTATCTGAAGGCAAAAAAACCAAACATCAATTCATGGGATAAAGGTCTCGACAGAACTGTTAATAAATCTTATGATCTTATATTTTACCAATAGTGTTGCAGTCATATGAATTTAATGCACAAAGGAAACCTGTATTCATAAGGATGGTAACCTGAAGTAACTAAAACTATATGATAATAGCCCAGTAGTATACTGTTGATTTCGGCTGCAATATGAGGATCGAATTTTATATACAACTTTATTAACAAGTGCCTAGGGGATGCAACCAAAGGGCCTCAGGATTGTACAGAGAAAATAGTCCCAAACTGAAATTTCCAATAAACAAACTTCCATAATTCTTTTCAAACTCCTGCATACAGATCAAGAAATACAGATCAAAGAAAACTCCTGAGAAGGTGTAGTTTTAAGATTGATTTTGAAAAATCGTATGATCATGTTGATTGGGATTTTCTGAACTTCATATTGGAAGCAAAAGGTTTTGGGATAAAGTGGAGAAGTTGGATCATGGGTTGCTTAAAATCGGCAAACTTCTCTATTATGATCAATGGGAGACCCAGGGGAAAGTTCTCTGCTACTAGAGGACTTAGACAAGGTGATCTTCTTTCTCCTTTTTTGTTTATCTTTGTGGCGGATTGTTTGGGAAGGCTGGTTGATAAAGCAAAGGAGTGTCATTTGGTGGAAGGGTTTTGTGTTGGTAAAGAGAATATTAATGTCTCTCACCTGCAATTTGCTGATGATACTGCTTTCTTTTCCTTCGGTAATGAAGAGAAATTTGCTTCTTTGGTGACGGTGCTTCGTTTGTTTTGTTGGATGTCTGGGTTAAAAATAAACTTAGTCAAAAGTGTAGTGACGGACATTAATTGTGATGATAGGAAGATAGTTAACTTGGCCAATGCTTTTAGATGTGAGGTAGGAAGATGGCCGTTAAAATATTTAGGACTACCGTTGGGTGGTAATCCGAGACGTTTTGGGCTCCGGGGGTGGAGAAAGTTGAGAGGAGATTAGAGGGATGGAAAAATGTTTTCCTATCTAGGGGTGGAAGATTGGTCCTGATTCAGGCTGTGTTACATAGCATCCCCACTTATTATTTATCTTTGTTTAGAATTCTTATTGGGGTAGCAAAAAGAGTTGAAAAGATTATGCGAAATTTCTTGTGGGAAGGTATTGGCGAAGGAAGAAAGATTCACTTACTAAGATGGAATGTTGTTTCTCGCCCTCAGCATAAAGGTGGGTTAGGGATTAGGAATATTGTGAGGAAGAATGTGGCTTTGCTTAGCAAATGGCTATGGAGGTTTCCTGTGGAAGATAACTCTTTGTGGTATCAAGTGATTAAAAGTAAGTATGACCTCCAAGGAAATGGATGGGATTCGAATATGGTTCTTAAAGGCTTTAATAGGTGCCCTTGGAAAGCTATTATGCACAGTTTCAATGCTTTTTCAAGTAATTTAAGCGTTGTAGTAGGAAATGGTACGCGAATTCGGTTTTGGGAGGACTGTTGGTTGGATTCTGAACCTTTTTGCTTAAAGTTTCCAAGATTGTACAAGCTCTCTTCTTCTCAAAATGTCTCAGTTTTAGGTAGAGTGGATGTTTCTTCTATTCATAAAGGATGACACTTTGATTTTAGGAGAAACTTGAATGATAGAAAGATTGAAGAATTTTCTTCTCTTACTTCGATGCTGGAGGGTGTTTCTTTAAACCCTGATTCGGATGATTATAGAACATGGAGATTAAGTTCCAATGGCATCTTCTCCTGCAAGTCTTTTTTTGAAAAGTTGGTCCAAGATGATTCTCTTCCTAGTTTTGAGTACGATAATCTTATATGGAAGTCAAAGGCTCCGATCAAGATCAAGTTTTTAGTGTGGCTTCTGATTCACGGAAAACTAAGTACATGTGATATCATTTAAAAAAGATTTCCTAGTATCTGTCTTTCACCTTTTCGATGTGTCATGTGTAAGAGATGGGGGGGAAATTTGGATCATCTTTTTCTTTATTGTCCTGTGGTTGGCTCGATATGGAATAATTTGTTTTCTTTAGCTGGCGTGAAACGGTCAGTTCCTAAATATTTATGTGCGTTTTCATTGGAAGAATGTGCAGCATTGGAAGGAGGTAAAAAGGCAAGGATCCTTTGGAACTGTGGTGTTTTCGCGACTTTATGAGTCATTTAGGAGGAAAGAAACAGACGAATATTCGAAGAAATCAAAGAGGAGAACAATTTTTTAAGGGATAAAGCGTTTTATTTAGCTTCTTTATGGGCAGCCTCTAGTGAAGAATTTAAAGATTTATCATTATCTCTTATTTTATTAGATTGGAGGGCTGCTGTTTGTTGATAGTTTCTTTCAATTGTGACCTTAGGTTTAGTGTTTGTTTTAGTGGACTTCTGGTTCACACATGTATTTTCATCATTTTATTAATAAAGTTTTTGTTTCCTATCAAAAAAAAAAAAAACTCCTGCATAAAACATCCTAACTGGCATGGGAAGCCACTAATCCAGCATTGTACCTATTCATCATAAGCATCGGTACACGAATCTACTTCAGGTTTGCATTTTCAAACCAATTAGAACTTTTATTTATTCACAGAAAATGTCAAATGAGATGTAGTTAGGTATTTGCAAAAGGAGAATGTAAATATATATATGTATAAATTATGATTTTGTGACTAAATTATGTCTCACATGGATATTGAAGTCATAAGGCATTGATTGGGGAAGTAGCTTTCTAAGCTGAAACACCTGTTGACAAAGAAAAAATGATTATAACTTTCATATGAGCACAAAGCTCAGCAAAATTAGTAAGTAATAACAACAAATAAAGAATAAATATATCAATATAACATAATGCAATTCCTATTGTATATAAGAAATTATGTAAAATGAGGAAAAACCTCATGAATATGTCATAAGGTTAGATTCACTTATTCAAAGACAGCCAATGATACTGAGTGATACGTATATAGAAGTATCATCTATTTGACTATTTATATATTTCCAAAATCCAAAACTAGTACAGGGATAAAAGGCACTAATAACATCAAAAGGATAAGAAACATAAATCCACATCTCACCTCTCCAGGAGTTTCAAGAAGTGGTTGCTTGTCTGTTGAACCAACAATAAGCTCAGTGATGTGATTTTCCAGGAAGGCATACCTAAGAAGAAAAGAACCCATTCTGGAACTTATTCTTTAAAAAGGTATTATAATAGCTACATAGTCATCGCTCGAACAATTTCTGATAAATATTATTTCTTCATGGAGAAGCCCCATAGAAAAAAGTCTCAAAAGTATATTAGCTTTAGAACTTCAACAGTTAAGCAGGGTATTAAATGAGTTATCACAGTTCAAAATCACTGGAAGGCTGCTCAAGTTAATTAGTTATGAAATGAAAATTGAAAAGCAACTTGAAGGATCAGACGGCAGCAAACCTTCGCTCTAATACAACAAGAGTGGCTGATCCATCACTCGTCAGAGAATGTTCATAGTTGGGTGGTAAGTAAGCATATGAATCCACCTACATATTAAAGCATATGACATCAAAATTTCAGAGGCCTCTATCAATGCACTAGAAATAGGCCCACTTTTACAAAAGTAAAATGAAAAAATAATGGTATAAATCTAGCTAGATATAAATTACATACATATTTATTAGTTCAGATTTATGCACACACATGTATCATACAGAAGCTGCAAGATCTTTGAACACAATTAATACACACATCATTACTAATAACTTTTAAAAAAAAAATTAAAAACCAAGTAAAATTATTTATAACTTACACATACAAGATCTTTCAACAACTTCAAATTGCACATTTAAAAGATAAATAAGTTGCTCTCAAGTAAAATTTGATAGCTCTGAATAATCTAAACATTAGCTGAAGGCTGCTGCTACCACTAACAGTTTGTACATTGCTCATTTGGTACATAATTTACTAGACCGTGCATTGTTTATTAACATTAAAATGAACTCTGACAAAAGTTAGTTGGTCAATGTAAATCAAACATTCTTACCCCAAGTTTGCTATCCAAATGCGATGCATTAGCAAGTGTGATGGTACCCGCAACCACGAATATGAACCTAAGAGCAAATAGTAGATATACAAAAATGATGAAATTAAACTTAAAACTTTGTTTTTGATTCATTCCAGACAATAATGGAAAAAGATACATATAAACATTCACACCTCTCTATATCACGAGGAGGAAGCCCAGATTTGGACTTCTCTGCATAAAATAGAGCTCATATCAGTACACTTGTACACCAAATAGTAGGTGTACATGAATTGCAGCAGGATATTGATGACATGAACTTCAAAGAAAACACAAAAGGCACACAAATTGCAATGTATAATGTAAAGGAAATGGGTAACCATTCTGAAAATTTCATTAATTCAGAGCAAGAAATACAAAGAATAAGCATCACTTAATATTATATCACTGCAACCAGAGGTCCTCCAGAAGAAGCAGAAACTTCAATCCAGTAACATGAACATTGATATATTGGGAATACGCAACATTAAGATAATTCATAAGATGCCAACAAATTCTAAAAGAGAACTACAGTCATCGCAAGGTCGAGCACAGTAGCAAATAATAAAACTACCCAGTGAAAAGAGATATTTGACCACCACATTAACAGAAAAATAATAATTTTGAGGGATGTAGGATGAGCAAAAGATAGAAGAGGAAGTGCATTGTCATGATGAACTAGAGAATGCAACTTAGACATCATAGGCATTAAGAAGCGACACTCGATAATGTAATAAATTTAAACATGCACACTACAAACTGATTATAGTTGTCTTAATCGAAATACTTCAACACAGAAACCATTATATTTTTATAATACAGTAAAACTCATACCTGAAAAAGTAAAAGTAACAAATAATTGGCAGCTAAAAGATGAACAAACCTTGCATATTTGCCAGGTACATCACAAAGTGTGATCCCATTGCTGGCGTGATTAAGTATGCTCCCAATGTATTTGTCCTGTCAATTAACCAAAATGACTACATGAGAAAACAATGTTGAACCTTGAATGCTTCTGATAGATTCAAATGCAAAATTAGAAGTACCACTCAGGCAAAGGGCTGAATACATGACTTTCAGGTGTTATTAAAGCATGGTCCCTTTTGTAAACACTCCGCGTGAATCCAGGCAAATCTGTCAGGACAACCAAATTAATCCTAACTTACAGTTTAAGCTTTCCCACTTACAGACGAAAATAACAAGAACGAAGGGAAAAGAAATCTTAATATTGCTACTCAACCTACGAACTACAAAGACACAAGATGTTTTGAAATTATTCATTTTTACACCAACCTTGAAGAGTTATTCAACTTAGTTTGCGTTTATGCATGGGTTCTGTTAAGGTGCAGAGTGTGACAAATGGAAACAAACCAACAACACTCTTACTACTTTTTGTAGCAAAATTTTCAACCTCCTTTGGCTACATTCCAAGTATTTTAGTAACCGAATAAATCAATGATAAACACATTATTGCAGTTTTATACAAAAAGACCTCACCGTGGATGTGGCCAGAACAAGAACAAGTTCTACACATATGACAACAAAAGTTTGGAATGGGCACATTGCAAGTAAAACATCATTTCAATTCTTAGTCCACTTTCTTCAATTATTCCACCTTAATGATAAATCTTTCACGTGTTGTTAATAATTATCAAAAACTCAAAAGTTTAAGCTGATAAAGAATTGTCCAACTATAATATTTAAGACTTGAGGTTGACACGTGACACGCTTTCTCACATGTGACGTGGACACACGACGGATATATGCTAAACGCCTCCTACTGTATAACATGTGTAATAAAAAGATTTTCGAATAAAAGGGAAAGAAAAGATTGAAACCAGGAACCTCTAAGTTCTGATATTATAGAAATGAGTCCAACTATACTATTTAAGACTTGAAGTTGACATTGACACATACTAAATCAAAACTAATAAAATCATTTGATTTCCATTACTTTGCATGCCACATAATCAATGTAACAAAACAACCTCAATGTAATAAACCAACCATAGTAGCAACACATCATCCTATTTAAAACAACCTCAATGTAACAAAAACGCTCCTTATTTAAATAACCAAAACAAACAGATATAACCTTAGATTTCACCTCACATAAACCAATACAAAATAAAACCATATTGCTTCAATATATTGGAAAAGTTACATTTTTTCTTTATCCTTCAGTTTTTTTGTCTCGTACAGGAGTGACACATACATATTTGGTTCATGAACAACATTGAAGTCAAAAAGAATGAAATATGAAATGAAAAAAAAAAAATGATGTAAATACCTTGAAGATGAGATGGAGATAGTGTTGGGTGTGTAACTTTCCAGTACAAAGGCTTGGAGGGTGTGTCTGTATCCAATATTGAAGGAGCAGAGCAGAAGCCTCCATCAGTCATCCCCAGCTTAACCAAACCTGAAAAAGTTTACAAACAAATTCAAACACCATCTCCAAACTGTGAAGAAATGGAAGGAAGAATGGGAAGGTTGAGTTTACATAGAGTGACAGAAAGAAGAAGAAAAACTTGGGGTGTCTGCATGTCTGGTGGAGGTGGTGGTGACTGGATGAGAGCAGACCCTACTTCAAAGACAGCGAGTGGCTCTTCTCTTTACTGGTTTGCGCAGCTTTGTTTGCCAACTGAAAACGACAAAGGTGTCCACGTCCAGACGCCTAGTGGAATCCATGTGGTGTTTGCTGATTGGCAAAGATGTTGGCTGCCTGTTCGTCTCAGCATTGTAATATTCCATTATAAGAGGGGCCTCCATATCAAATCACTTATTTATTTATATTTTAATATTAAGTCATTATTATGTATTTACTCACGTGGTATAATTCTAAATGTTTTATAATTAAATACGAAATTATTGTTTTCATGAAAATTAGTATCGAGTTGGATTAAATTATTTAAAGCTACGTTTGAGTGAGACTAGGATTGAAAATATAAATGAGATTGAAAGGGATTAAGGTTAGATTAAATTTGATCGGATTTATAAATTATTATTTCATGTTTAAATAAAACTTGAGATTGTATATCATATTCTGTTTAATTTAAGTTTGGAACTTATTAAAATAAAATTAATTTAAATATTTTATTATATAATTAAAATTGATTTTTTTAAAAAAATCTTAAAAATTTTAAAGGAAAAAATAGAGATCCAATCTGGTGGATCTTCACTGCCTGTAACATTATCAACAAGATCTAGGTTCGTCACTGACAACAACATTGATAACAATTATTCATTGACAATATTGACAAACATCATCAAAGCATCATCCACCAGATCATCAATAACACCAACATCATTAACAACATTATTCACCATATATGAGTTCTGACAACAACTGTTCATTGACAATATTGACAAACATCATCTATCAGATCATCAATAACAACAACATCATTAACAACATTAACAACATTATTCACCATGTATGAGTTCATTGAACATAGATGAAGAACTTTATCTGAATTTGATTGGAATTTAATTAATTTCATCTGGGTTATAATCAAACCCAAATGATTGTAACCCTAAACTCATACAAACAAATAGACAAAGGATAAAAAGAAAGATGGTTGTTACTATTGCTATTAGGTTCATTGCGATGGATGGAGAAGAAGGGTGGAATGAGATAGAGTGATAGAAAGAGAGATAGATGAAAGAGTGAGAGGAAGAGAAAGAAGAATAAAAGCAGGAATTGATAAATTCCATTTGGTCAAATATCATCATTTTAATTAGAAATGTGAATTCTAGTGACAGACAAAAATGAAAAAACTTGAAATGAAGATTTGAATCATTTTCAAACTTTTCAAAACATAAGATTTGATATGATTAAAAAATTTTAATCCCAATTCTATCAAATTTCCTTTGTACCAAATATAGTTTAAGAGATTAGATTGAACTAATAAATACTATAATGCGTTTGATGTAGTTAGAGTTAAATTTAAAATAACATTGTCTCTTATTTAATACAGCATAAGATTAGATAACAAATTATATTTTATATTTGATATGAGATAAAATAAAATTATGCTAATTCATTTTTTGAATAAAATAAGATTATTTAAATTAATTTTATACAAATAAATTAATATTAAATTAAGTTTTGAATGATATACAAATTTAAAACTAAAAAACTATAAGGCAATTATTATGTCATTAATATCTACGAAGATTTTATAAACTCAATCAAAGTAATAATTTGTGGATGGTTTTAGACATGGTAGCCACATCATTGAAGGAAATTGGGATCTCGATATCAAATTATTTCACCAAAATTAAAAAAAAAAAAAGAAGTTATGATTTACATAGAATTTTCATAAACACAGGGACCTTCATGAAAATTTCTTGAACCGAGTTTCCAAATACCGGACCCGACCAGGGTTTATCACCTGTAAAAGAAAAAAGGGAAAAACAGACGATAGGGTTTATCAAAAAACTGAGAGCCGTTTTAATTAATAGCCGTGTATGTGGGGGTGAAGATGAGTTCAACAGAAACCAACTCAATGGCGTCAATAGTGTCTTCACTCTCCAGTAGTATTAAACAAGTCCCTTTAGCGGCCATACCACCATTGTTGGATTGCATTTTGGCTTCAACCGCCTCTTCTTCATCACTTCTTTTCTCTTCTCTCCTTGACGCCTTCCCTCACCTCTCCAAGGTAGCACTTCTTCAACTTCTCCCAAGAATGAATTAACCTAATTAAAAAAAAATTGAAAAAAAAAAAACATAATTTGATGTTATTGGCTGAGCTTGTTTTTGCATAGGATGCTGTCAAGGAGGGTGAGAAGTTGGATTCTGATCAGTGTAAGTACATCACATCGATGGTGGGCGCACTTTGTCATCTTCTTAAGAAACCTGGTGAGTTGTGGTTTTGGTTCCAGTATCAGGAAGGGTTTCCTTTTGTTCTCTTCTTATTTACTCTTGAATTTGTTGTGAATTTTGAAGTATTTACTTTCTTTGTGTTTCTTTTCTACTTGTGAATGATAGTTACTTATGTTCTTAGAAGTTAGAACTGTCCTTTTTTGATGCGAATGTAGAGGTGGTTATGAACATTGTGCATCTAGTTGATGCTAGATTAGGTTTTGATTTAATGAGCTAGATATGTATATTCAAACATTCAGCTTCTTAGCTGGGAGGAAATATGATGAAGAGAAACGGGAAGGCAAGGAAAAGGTATTGCTGCTCACTTGCTTTGTCTAGATAAAGGAAAGCAAACGGAGGGGAGCTTGAAGTTGAGTCCAAGAAGTCAAGTTTATTACTAATTTCTCCCGTTCATTACCTATGATTTATTATTGACTCAATGAGATTCTTAGAGTATGTTAGAGTGCTTAAATATTATTGTTTAGGCCTTAGATATCTGTTTAAGTTTTTGGGTTTTACGATAACTCCACGTGGCATCAAAAATAATTTTATTAGGATTATTTAAGTTTGAGTCTCACCATGTGATTATATTTGTATTTATTGTCTATATTTGTTTTGCATTTGTATTTTGCCTTCGGCCGTGTGGCTAGGCAATTGGTCTTGCACATTCAGTGTTGTATTAAAGTGGTTACATTGTCCTTCACCTATTAGTTTAAGCGTTTGACTTCATAGTAACTTAATAAAAGTATGAAATATTCAATCTTTTTTTCTTTTTTCCGTCATTGCTTTCCTCCCACAAACCAACTACTATTTATTGTAAGCGTACACCTAATCATTGAAGTTCAAAAGGTCGCCACAATTAAGTTCTGTTAATCTACACTCTTTCGTTCCCCTCTGTTTAACTATTATATATTTATATTTGAATTTAGTTTCTTGTTTGTTGCCATGTTATCAATATAACTTTCCAAATTGCATTTGTTAAAGGGTGTGTAAATTCTCCTTGCAGAGGTTAATGTTAATGCTTTTCAGTCATTTATGTGGAAAGTTTTTATTCCGTTGATGAAGATGGTGCATGCATATGATTGTGAAATGCATAACCAGGTAGAGTGGTTAGCTATTGATTATTTTAACAGAGTGCCCACATCTTCTTTTTCTTACCTTTTTTTGATTGCCTGATTTTGATCTTTAGATTGCAGAATCATTTTTTGATGTTGTGACCGAGACTAATGCTTGGGGAGTTTTGGAAGAAACCTTGGTGCCTTTTATTTTGAGTTCAGTTGGTCTTTCCTTGGGTATGCTTAAAAGTAAAGGATCCGATGTCTATGAATGCGGTAGGTGCTCACCTGTCCAAGTTTCAAATGACCTGATAAATGCTTTAGATACAGATGAAGAATACACACTATCTTTATCTAGGTCATTTCCATTGTCAACATCATGCCATATCTTAACCTTTATACTGAATGCTGCTCTACAAAGTCTTCAAGCTGCTTCAAGCTCAAAGTCAGTGTTGGAAAATGGGTGTTATGTGGGGAAGTTTACTGCTAATTTGCTTTGGGATTTGTGCAATTTGACTGAGCAATTGCTTTTGCAAAGTTTGGAACACCGATCTTGTGCAATTGGCTTTCTACTTCCTATTATTTTAAAAGTATTTGTTTCTTGCTACTCTTTGGAAATCTCAGTTGATGGGCAGACTCATACGCTTTATAGGTAGATACATATGCAATGTGGATTGTGGCCATTTGATCGCATGAGTCTTTTGTTTATTTTCACCAATGTCACATGCGCCTTATTTTCTTTTGTAACTTTTTAATTAATTAATGCATCTGGTTGGCTTCCAGGAATCATTTCTTTAAGAAGATTTGGAACTGCTGCAGAACTCTATTTTCGCTTGGGCCTCTGGAGAGAAGAGATGCCTATAGTGTACTCTCTCTATGCTTGTCATCTTTTTCTTGTTCAGAAGGATCAGAAACTGCTGACAGGAGTGCCAGAGCAGAAGAATTCGATGTTACCACTGAGAAAGAGTTTTGGGTTGAAATGAAAAGAGGCTTGGTATTTCTGACATCTCTGTATGACTTTTTGTTTATTTACATTGAGATGCTACTATTTGTTGTACTTCAGTTTCATAGATTTTGTATTAGTTTGCATTTTAGAAAGGATTTTCTGACGGGGGCTTGCTTCTTAGGTTGATGAGGAAGGTTTAGTGAGGAAGCAGTCATTACATATTTTGAAGACCATACTACAGATAAATGGAGAAAGGCAGTGTGAGAACAGTGTTCCAGAAAAAAAATCACAAGAAAAGCATTCAACCCCTCGAGGTATGACGAAAAGGGAGCTGTGGGCTGCTAAGGAAGCCAGGTCGTTGGGGGTAGGGAAATTCTGCAATTCAATTGATGTGAAGGGACAGCAGCACTGGCAGGCATTCATACTGCTATATGAAATGCTTGAAGAGTATGGCACCCACCTTGTAGAAGCTGCTTGGAATCACCAGGTAATGATATGTATCTTCTCTAATCATCTGATCTCGTAGAATTTTATACTAAGATATGATTGAGTTGGTTATATGAACTGGTCAGTTGGAAACCAGTTTGAATTTTTTGGATAAGTGACTGAGGTGGCAGATAGTGTTCTTATAAAATTTTGAAATCTACTAAATGCTAATAATTTGATGCAGGTAACCTTATTGCTTCAATTTTGTGCGTCAAATGATAACCTTCCAAGCTCTACTAGTGGATATCATCAAAATAAGATGGAAACTTCGGGTGAAGTCTTCGAATGGTTATCGATTCTTTGGGTACAAGGTTTTCGTCATGGGAATCCTCAAGGTATAATTGGTCAATTAACTGAACTATTTTTTTGGACTAATTTGTTCCATTTTATTTGAGAAGCCAATTAATTGTAGACATGTAATGTCATGATTTGTACAATTGATTTAGATTCCGATTATATTTTGTTATTCTTCTTCCCTTTGGTTTTCTGTGGTATGCAGTTAGGTGCATGATCATGCAATCATTTTTGGGAATTGAGTGGAAGGATTATGGAAATTGTGCAAAATTTGTACCAGAAAGCTTTGTTCTTGGTCCATTCATGGAAGGATTGAATGACCCTGTGCATCACAAAGATTTTGGTTTGTTCTCTACTTGACATGTCATAATACTAAATTCACACTTCAAGCATGGTTAATCCAATGTATTATGCCTTAGGACATAACCTATATTTTGTGGGTGTGTATGTGTGTAAATAGTGATTATTGGGTGTGGTTAGTTCTATGTGGATGCATTGTGGATTTTGTCTTGTAGTGAACTTCCAACATTTGTAATTCCCTAAAAGATGAAATCTGTATTGTGTTTGTATGTATTTATCTGCACCTAATAAAAATTTTATTATATAAGTATTTGTTTATCTGTGTGGTTGTGGTTATGGTGAGAGCAGTCTTGAAAGTAAGCTTTCATGGCTGTAATTATTTGGATGATTGGTCATGAATGGTCTTGTCATAAGTTATTGAGATAACGTCCTTTTCATGACCACATCTTGGTAGAAAAAATGTGGACATTCACATTATTGCAATCACGCCTTGGATGGCTTTTATATAGCCTAGATGGACTACACGTCTATAAGTGTGTAGAGGCTTATTTAGTTCTTAGCTAGACTGTATTTGTAAAAATTCTCTTATATTTCCGCATGTTTTAAAATGATTTTTTGTAAAAATATAATTATAGGGCACTGATGCTTTTTTTCTATGAAATTTCCATCATCACTCTAACAGGAGGAGAAATTAACCTTTGTCTCTTGTTTAATTTCATGTTTTTTTTTTCATGAAATCTATCCCCTTTGACTTAATGTTTGTTAAATATTTTATATTCTAGATAAAGCTGTGGAATGTGACTTTTTGGTAAATTAATTACTCTTTTTTCTTTTTTCACTATTTGCCAGTTTCATGAATGAAAAGAACAATGTACAAATTACAAAATTGACTTCTAATATATTATATGTGTTTATGCTGTTATCAGGTGTAAAAGGAGTTTACTCTTCGAAAACTATTGAGGGTGCTAGCCACTTTTTACATCAATATACCAGTTTCCTAAATGGAAGGTATGCCATGTGCTTAAAGAATCTGATCATATAAATAATTATGAGACAAAAAAAGTTAGATAATGTGTTCATTGTTGTGGGTCTTCTCTATCACTTTAAGTTTTAAGTCTAGTGGTTGTTAACATGATAACAAAGTTATTTTTATTGGGCTTGTGTTTGAGTCATTCCTTTTGATCATATTTTAATTTGTTATGTGTTTGTATTTTGGTTTGAGTCGTATGACAAGTCAGTTGGTTTTGTTCTTGAGTGTGTTTGAGTGCTTAAATACTGTTATTGGACCGTTTGTCAGTTACTAAAGTTTTTGAGTTTAGCAGCTGGAATGCTCTGAGCTGAACTATTGATTAGGTTTGAGGTTACTGATAAATGTGAGATTATCCTGTGATCACAGGAAACGGATTGCATTTTTGAGCAATTTAGCATCCGTTGCTAAACAACAGTCTTTTGGTAGAGTTGGATTGATGGCGCTTGCAGAATGCATCGCTTCAGCTGCTTCTGGAGTCGGTGCACATAGTGACAGTGAAACAGAAAGCTGTGGACATGCTTTGTCTGAGAAGGTTCAAATGGAATCTTGCCCTGAAAAATTTCTTCAAACCGATAAATCAGACCTGTTGGACATTTTAAGATTTGTTATTGAGAGCAGCAAACATCATTTCAATCCTAAATATCGTCTTAGAGGTCTCTTATCATAATCTGGTTAGATTATGACGTGTTTAATTTAAAAGCCAAAAATTGCACTGCTATCATTTGAAATCTGGATTGTGATTTTGCGACATCTCTAATTATGTTTCCAGCTTGCGGGAAAGTCCTGGAGGCTGCTGCTTCTTTGGTGCGTGTGACTGATGTGCCTCTCAAGATACTCTTGCACTTCATTTCAGCAGTACCACGGGAATTTACTGATTATGGTGGTATGTGAAATATTTATGGCATACTATGTACACCTTTCCAACTTTCATGACTTCTTCTAACAAAATCTGTTTCATAGTGATATTACTTGTTCTTGTCAATTTTATAATCTTCCATATTCTTTTATGCAATTTGTAAAATTATCATGCACAAATTCATTCACCCTTCTTGGTTGTGGCTTCATTTTTTACAGCTTTTGGTTGTATTTAGCCAACAAATGGATGTTGTAAAAAAATTTTAACCTTAATTGACAAGCTTTTCTAAGAATTGATATTTACAATTTGCCATTTCGCAGAATGAGCTTGTGTTCTTTCTGTTGTTATCATAAATATAATAATACAATTTCTTTTACTTATATTTGTTTTAGGGTTTAATCACTTACAAGATTTAGCCCATAACCATGATAGCCAATAGAGACTACAGGTGTGTTGGGTTAATCTCTCATCTTTCCCCCACCACCATTTATAAGAATTGGTGCTCATTTTGCGTGTGTTAATTCACATCCATTATTGAAGAATTATAACTAACTTCTATATTTATGGAAGAATTAAAAGTTCTTGGAGGGGGAAAGAAGGCTAGTATTCTTTGGTTTTGTGGAGTTTTTGCCACTTTATAGGTTATTTGGGAAGAAAGAAGCAGAAGAATCTTTGATGAAGTTGAAGAGGAGGAGAATTTTTTAGGGGATAAAGCATATTATTTGGCTTCTTTTTGAGCATCTTTTTGTGTAGATTTTAAAGACCTTTCACTATTTTTCATTATGTTAAATTGGACAGCTGTTGTTTGTTGATTGTTCTTTCCAATCTTGTTTTTGGTTTTTGGTTCCGTTGTTTGTAGGTGGACTTCTAGTTCATATTTGTATCTTTTGTAACTTCTTTCTTTTCATCAATAAAGATTCTGCTTCCTATCATCAAAAATAAATAAAAAAAAGAATTTTAACTATTATCTCTCTCTCTGTCTCTCTGTCTCTCTCTACCTTTCTACCCCTTCTAGGTTCCTTAAGAGCAATAGTACAGGCATGGCTATTAAGGTGTGGTAAGCCGCATTTTGCCGACTGCTGCAAAACTCAGATGCTGCTCTTAAAGAGTCTTCATGACTTCCCGAAAAGTTATACAAGTAATTTGTATTTGGATGATGGTTCTGTTACTTATGATGATGAGGACTTGGATTCTTGGGAATTTGAAGCGAAAAGATGGGCAAGGGTTCTTTTTCTTGTAATCACGGAGGAGCATCATGTTGCCCCAATATTAAAGGTTAGCCTTCACCTTTTGATTTCAACTAGTTCAGATTGTTTTCCTTTATTATTCTCTAGTTCACACTTTCAATCTACAAATGCATGATTGTTATTATTTATCTATCTTTGGAGTTTGGATAAATATTTTGAGAATAGAGAAGTACACAGGAGGGCCAGAAGTGCATCTAATGCTAAGTAAACTGTGATCTAGGAATGTAGTTGACTGTACAATTTTCTGGTTCTTTGTTTTGTTATAAAAAATTTATTAGCTACATGGTAAAACTTTTGTTTCATGTAAAGATGTTACAGTATACCATGTCTTCCTTGTTTCCTATAAAAAGAAAAATATATAGATCTCTTGGCATGTGGATAATTTGGATTTTTAATTTTGATAATTTACCTGCACATGTAGGAGGTTTTGACTGGTATACTGAATTGTGACAAGTGTGAATAATCTTTTTGTATTGTTTAATGGTCTTGCTGAAATATAACAGATAAGATGACTCTTTTGATTGTTTTATTTTCACTCTCCCTTCATCTTTATGTCATTTTATTTCATCTTCCATAATGAGGATATGGCTGCCACTTTTCTCTTATAAAATGAATATATCTGTTAACTACTTGCATCTAGTTGAGAACTTCTTTTAGCATTTTGTTTTTTGGGTTTTCGCATTCTTTTGTGGTTTGACAAGAAGAAAAGAAAAGTACTTGTTTAACTTATAATTTTAGTGGTTAGTCTTATTGTTTTTCTGACAATTTTTTGTATTGTCTTCTACAGTTTATTCAAAATCATGGAGTTAATATCTGCAAACAGAACAATCATATGGAGTGGCTGCCTGTGAAATTTCTCATCCTTTCTTTGAGTTTGGTTCTTGAAATTGAAAAAATTCAGGAGAGATCTGCTGAATTTGGTATAGCAGTCAGAAGTAAATCAGACATAAAGTCACTTGATAGAATGTTAATTTATGCAGACACTTTCATTAATTATGAGGAGCTAGCAAGGATTTTCATTTCTATATTGGTATTGGGAACATCAATACTTTTAAGTTGCCTTACTCTGTTATATGACTTGTTTATAACTAATTATTAATGTTACCTTCAACAATTCTTCGTTCGTCATGCAGGAGGAGCTAGTCTCTTTTGGCAACATGTCTTGCTCGATATTCTGGTCCATTGCTGTGACAGAGGACCCAAGTCTTCCGAGTTCTGTAAGAGGTAAACTTGGAGGCCCTAGTCAACGCAGGCTTTCATCTTCAACCACCACTGCTGTGTTGCAAGCTGTATGGTTACTTTATCCTTCAATTATCTGCAGTTTATTAAATGGATCTTTGAAGCGTACTAAAACACACACGAACAAAATCATACTACACTTGTCATAGTCATCTCTAATTTAGTCAGTGTTGATTCTAGCTTGCAGCAATGCTCTTGCGATTAAATTATCTGTCTTTGCATCTAAAATGGCCTAATTTAGTGTTTTTTAGTTTTTCAGTTTTGTTCAATTTAGTTGACTATAAAGGTTTTTCTCTTTGCACATTCTTGTGTGTTCAGTGTTCACCACCAACAGCTTTGTCATATTCTATGGAATAGCTGTTAAATTACTTTTTCATGTGCTTTCCCGGTAATATGTGGTAGCTATCAGATCATTACATATTATATTAGATAATTTAATTTTTATCTGTTGCTTTGGGTCAAATATTCATCAAGAAAATCTCTTTTTGTTGACTGGAGAACTTTCCTCGAATGCTGAAGATCATTATATTTATCTACTTTAATCTTATTAATTTGTACCCTGACAGTCATTTTTCACTGCATAATGCTTGCATAGAAATGTACCTCGCAAACGTTCTTTTCTATTAAACTTTGTCATCTTTATGGTGAAACAGATAATGTCTGTGAAAGCGGTTGCATTGATCTACTCATGGTGTGCACAGTTCAAAACTGATGCTTCACTAAACTTAGCATATACCTTTATGTGGAATTTCTTTCAGAAGACTATTACATCTCCAACCTGTGATTCTGAGGTATATTTACAATTGAATTTTCCTCTGGAAACTTTTGGTATAATTGTCACGAGAGATCTTATAACTCCTATTACATCACTGGATAATTTTATTTTTTAAAATCAGGTTAGAGCGGAAATGTGTCTTGCAACATATGAGGCATCTGCTTCTGTTCTGAGAGTACTAGTCTCTTCTAAAGCTTTAGATTTCATCGGGGAAAATGATAAATTAATGATATCAGCGGAGGAAGGCATGCCTTGGCTGGATTCATGGGTTCATTATTTTCTTCAAAATATCAATAGTCTTCTTGCTGTTGGAGTTTTGGCACGAACACGACGCGCTATTTTACTGAACTGGAAGGTGATGATGCCTTGTTTTTAAGACCTATTGTTTTCATTTGCTTTCTTTGATGTTTGAGCTTTTCTAAAACAATTTGCTTTCTGTGATGTTTGACCTTTTCTGGCACTCCTTTTTACGTTTTGCATATAAGAATTTTTAGATAAACAACGCCTCACTGTCATTCTTATTGTCACTTTCATCATCTAGAGCTATCCATGTATCCATGCATTCTTGTGCAGTCATGCTTATACTATAAATCTACTTTAAGTTTGTTTGTTTGTGGATATCAAAGGCCTTGCTGTTAAGGATGATAATTCTTATGCTATTAAGTAAAAGATTGAAACCGTTATTTTCTTCTATGATCCAGTGGCTTTGCCTAGAACATCTGCTGTCACTTCCTTACCATGCACTTGAGAATGGAGAGAATATTGGCTCTTTTTTCTCGGATGCTGTTGTCAGAAGCATTTTTAATGATCTTGTGGAGAGGTAAAACATAAAATATGCTTACTAATGCTGTTGGTTTCACACTATGTTGTCATTTTCATTAGATTTTTTGTGTTGAGGTTTGGACCTAGGTGGGTAGCTGCTTATATCATGCTCCTGTAATTTGCACTTTATTTTCTACTGAGGAAAAAATCTCTCATGGGTTGTTTATTCAGATATTCTCAAGAATGTAGAATCCTGTTTTAGTTTTCTGAATGACAGGAGTCATACATTTTCAAAATTGTTTGCAATGGTATTAGTAATTTTTTATGTTAAAGTGGATATTTGGCCGGGTTCTCTCAATAGTGTGTAGAAATAATCGGCAAATCTAATGATTTTTTTTTTTTTTTTTTTAATTTTTAATTTAAAAGACTTATTTCATAATAAAGAAATTAGATATAATCGTGAATCAGAAGTCCACCAAAACAACAAACAAAAACAAGCACAAGAAACTAAAAACGGAAAAGTCACTAAATGAACAACAGACTTCTAAAATTTTAATCAAGTAAAATGAAAAGTAAAAAAGAATCTTTAAATTCTTCGCTAGTAGAAACCGAAAGAGAAGCCAGATAATAAGCTTTATCTTGAAGAAAATTATTCTCCTCTTCAACATATTCAAAAAAATCTTTTGTTTTTCTTCTTCTAAATAACCCATAAGATGGCAAAAACTCCATAATACCAAAGAATACTTGCTTTCTTTCGTTCATTAAAAACTTTGAAATCCTCCAAAAAGAAAGAAAATAAAGATTTAGGAATAGCCCACTTCACCCCAACCAAAAAAAATAAATTACTCCAAAATTTATCCATCACCAGACAATGAAGAAAAAGATGTTTCAAAGGTAATGCTTATAAAATTATGTTTAGAATAGATGTTGTACCGGTATTGGATTTTCTTTCTTCCTTAGCTCATACAATTGTTTAAATAAATTTGCAGCCTTGAGAATGCTGGGGAAGGTTCTGTTTTGCCCATGCTGAGATCAGTCAGGTTGATATTGGAGCTGTTTGCTTCGGGAATGTTGGGTTCAGTTGTTTCTTCATGCAACAGCGTGGATTCCCAGGTTAACTTAAAAAATTCCTGTATCAAGTTTTTATCAAAATATTGACATGGGTTTTAATGAGTTTTTAGAATGGTGTGTCTCCATAATGCAAGTTAAAAGAAATGATTTTGACGACATTATTTCTGGCAGAACTTTGACAAACACTCTCCCTCTCTCTTGGATGGGAGTTCATCTTCTGTGGATGTATTTAATGCATATGTCAGGGACCTTCCTAATGTCCACACCGGTTTATTCTCTTTATAAGATTTGCTTTGTCTTAACATTTTATTTGAACACTAATTATTGTTTTTCCAGTTAATAAAGAACTTAAAAGCAGGTGTACTCTCAAAAAGAAAATGTGCCGTATACTATGTGTTCTATGATGTTTTTGCGGAGGAATGTTGGTAACCATTCAATTCAAAAGTTTAAGCTTACAAATAAAGACCTAAACACTAGTATTAGTCTCTAACAAACTCCGTACATCTAAAATCAACGAGCTTATCATGCATACCTAGCTAAACACAAACACATATTCTGATAAATACAAATGCATATACAATAATGAGGGGGGCTTGACCCACATTCAACCCAAAAGATTAAGCTTATAAGTAATGGCTAAAGCAAGAATATTAAGTTCTCATAAAAGAAAAATTTTAAGGGTGCATTTGGGGGTTGTGAAAATCTTCTTTTCTTTTCTCTTTGAGGGTTATTCCAAATTTAGTTTCTTTGTTTCATGAAAAGTCCATTCTGAATGCTTATCTTTCATGTCCAATGATAATTGGTTTCACAATTCCTTTTGCTTTGTTTGTAATGTTTTACTCAAACAAAAGATATATCACCTCATCATTCCCAATGTGTTGTGCAGATAATGTGGCATTTGGTTCGTTCCTCTTGGATATTACATGTCAGCTGCAACAAGCGGAGGGTTGCGCCTACTGCTGCACTTTTGTCTTCTGTCTTGCATTCTTCGGTGTTTGGTGATGAGGGAATGCATGTAATGGGAAAGACACCTGGGCCTCTGAAATGGGTATGTGTTTTCTACCTGCAAGTAGTATGCCAATGACCTAGTGAAGGTTGATATGAGAAGCATATTCAAAGTGACATTTACCTTGTGGCACGATTTTTGCAGTTCATCAATAAAGTTCTTGAGGAAGGCACAAAAAGTCCACGCACAATTCGTCTTGCGGCACTACATTTAACAGGGCTCTGGCTTTTGAATCCTAGGATCATAAAGTACTACACTAAAGAACTCAGGCTGTTAACACTATATGGTTCTGGTGTGTCCCAGGCTTATATGCTTTTTACATTGCAGCATTAGCTTTATACATTAAAATCACTTTCAATTTTTTTTGGGTACCAGTTGCATTTGATGAAGATTTTGAGGCTGAATTAGCAGACAATCATGATGCTAAGACTGAAGTATCATTATTGGCAAAAAGCCCAGAACCGGAGCTGACCGAAGTAAGCTTTCAAAGTTATTACCTGTTAACTCATATTTCTGGTTCACTTGAAAAATAACGGAGTGCATTTTTAAGTACAATCTGGTGCTAACATCTGTTTCAAGTTGTTATAGGAGACACTGGAAACTTGGGGATTATTTTAGAAGCACCTTTTTATATTGTTAGATCAAGTTGAAAGGCATAGAGTTGGTTTAATTTAGTACATTCTGTTGTTGTTGTAGTTATTGTTATTTTTACTGCTATTAGCGTAATTGTTTTTATTTATTTCTCTGCATTTTGTTTTTATGTGATAAAGCTTATTATTTAGCTTCTGTATGGTCTTCTACCTCTAAATAATTTAGAGACAATTCTCTAATTTTCATCATGTTTGATTGGAAGGCTGTTATTTTTTATTGAATTCCTTTTTCTTTTTTTTGTTTGTTTGTTGTTTTAGTTGATTACTGTTCACTTGTACTTATTTTCATCCTAAATTTAAGTTTTCTGTTTCATATATATATATATATATATATATACACATATGTTAATGCATTTTATATTGTTTATGCTACAAATCTTGTCTTTGTCTCCATGTACTGGAATGTGCAGTAAAAGTATTAGAACCACCGTATTTTCTGCCATTGTATCATTCAAGTTCTTTTGACTTCACAGTTTCTCCAAATAATAATTTTTTGAATAACTTATCAAAATGACCTCTGTTTTGATGTGGAACTGTGGACTGCATGATCACTGATAATGTGGTCGGAAATACTGAGCTTATTTTCATTATACTACATTAGACCTGCAAGATAATTGAGTTGCATCCTGGGAGCATTCAAAAGAGTTACAGTAATAGGTTGTTTCTCTTTTCAGGCATTTATCAACACAGAATTATATGCACGTGTGTCTGTTGCTGTTCTATTTTACAAACTTGCTGACCTGGCTGATATGGTGGGATCAGCAAATGCAGATGAAGACTGTCAGCCCACCCTTGATTCTGGAAAATTGTTTCTGCTGGAGCTTCTTGATTTTGTGGTATT
This sequence comes from Dimocarpus longan, assembly GCA_022984855.1. Taxonomy (NCBI): domain Eukaryota; kingdom Viridiplantae; phylum Streptophyta; class Magnoliopsida; order Sapindales; family Sapindaceae; genus Dimocarpus; species Dimocarpus longan. Next base: position 12,293,288 of record CM041024.1, read on the forward strand.
TCTTTTTATGTAATGTTTTAAAGGATTAAATTTCATAATCAGACTTTTTATATACAAGTATTAGCCAACATAGAATAATAACAAAGATAAAGTTGCTTCTGTAGAAGAAATTTGTGGCTTCAAGTTTTTGGATATCCAAAACTTTGGGACAGGACTGACAGGTCACAGGATATAGCAAGATTGTAGGATTATTATCTTATGCAAGTGCAATTTTACGGTTGTTGGATTTGGGACAAACCTCTTATTTAAGGAGGCTAATTCCCGCTTTTCTTACTGCTAATCTGTGGGATAATATTCATTTTATGGACTTTTTATTTCACCTGGATTACCCATGTCAATACAATGATACTGGTATGGCTTCTGAGCATTAAATACTTTGCCGTATCATTCAATACTGGTTGAAAAAACTCAACTATGGGAATGGGTGACTAATAGTAATACTTTTATGGATACTATGATTGGCACTTTGTTGAGATAGCAGCACCAATATGAAGAGCATGATGGCAAATGAGGATTGGGCGTATGTTAAGTCCACGCTGGATATGTTCCTCTTTGATTTTTTTTTTTTTTCCCTCCTAAGATGTTTTCTGCTGCACAAAAAATCCAAAAGATAATTCCTACTTGGCTTCTTTGCTAAATGTTGTTTGAATGTTAATTCACATCAATGTACTTTCACTTGTCGCTTTACCTTTTCAAAAATGGTGTGTTTTTTATGTTTATGTGACCATAGTATTGATTTGCATTAACTTTTGATGCAGGTACATGACAAGGATCTTGCAAAAGAGTTGTATAAGAAGTATAGTGGGGTAAATCATGTTAAAACTTGAAAGTGATTATATATAATTGTTCAGTCATTTCTTATAAGCTTAAACTTTTAGATTTGTCTGTTATTAACATGATATTAAAGCTTAATTTGTTGCAAGAGTGATGGGTTCGAGTCCCTCCAAGTGATAATATATGATTTTATTATTTGTTGTATGTTTGTGTTTGGACTCAAGCTATTTGGCAGGACTGTTAGTCTTGCACATGAGGTGTGTTAGAGTGGTTATATACTATTGTTGGGCCTTTTCCAATTAGCTTCATTTTTTCGGTTTGTTGGCTATTGATGAGTGTTATACACACACACACACACACACACACACACACACACATATATATATATATATGTTTGTGTGTGTATCAAAGTGATGATTGGAAGTTTAAAGGAGCTAAGTATCAAACTTGCACAATTACTTCAGGTATTCTAAAGTGAGGACAAGGTACTATAAAAGTAAAAATCGCTTTGGGAAAATGAAAATGAAATTGGATTTAATTTTCTGTAACAAAATTTGAGTATTTCTTCTGGCTGTGTTTTAGTTATTAAATTATCTTATTGAAGTTGTGATCAATTCAAATATGACAAAAGTTACATTTATATAGATGTTCAATAAGGTCTTTAATTGTTTTTCAGAGCATTGAGTGGTTAATTGTTTCCTTTATCTTTACTGATTTGTTATTGCATATTTTGTTATTGTTTTTGAGACAGATTCATCGGCGAAAAATACGTGCTTGGCAGATGATATGTGTGTTGTCACGTTTTGTTGACCATGAAATAGTTGGGAAAGTCACATCGCTTTTGCATATCTCTCTCTATGTAAGTTAATATCACAGCATTACAGAGGAACCCTCTTTTATGATAAATTTATTTGTGAGATTATTTTTCAATTTGTTGAAGAAAAATTGCCTTAATGCTTTGGACAAACAAAATCAATATTTTCTTGTCTTTTACTTATTAAATATTAAATATTATTATTATTATTTATTAATTTTTGCATTACTTTATTAGAGTGTAAATTATATTTTTGGGTCTTTTTCAATAAATTTAAGCATTTGGTATTAATGGTTCCTGAACAAAGAAATAGAGATATAATGGTGTTGACAGAATGCTCATGTGAAACTATGTTGAATGCATTCCAAGGAAACTATATTCTATTCTTTTTTCATGCAGAGAAACAATTTACCTGCTGTTCGCCAATACTTGGAAACATTCGCTATTAATATTTACTTGAAGTTTCCATCGCTGGTAAGAAATTATCATTTACTTCATGGGGTCAATCCTATTAGTTTCTTCCTTTTTTTCTTATGTAAGGAAAATTTTGTTTAAGTGCACAGAAGGGAAACAGCCCTCAACACAGGAAGCATGCAGAACATTAGCACACCAATGATCAAAAAACATAGCTTTTACAGTTCTTTAAGGAATTTTTTTTCTTTTTTTTTTTTTGAATTTTTTGGTAAGATCAACTAAACTCCTTGGAAAGGGCAATTATAAGCACCTTTCATAAAAGCCACATTCTAAAAAGTCACCGTTTGTCAAGCCACATCTATATATATCTGCAATCACACATGGCAGCTCTCAAGCTGCCTTCTTAAACTCATAAGAAGTAACATATTATACCCCGAACAAAAAGAAAACTAGGGCTTAGTATTAGGATAGTGATAAATTATGTATCCTGATTTTCCTTCATTTTTCTTGCTGCATCAACTTGTTAATTTCACAGGTGAAAATGCCCTTAAGTTCTGTGTCCCCTAACCCAATACCTATGTATAAATGGGTTCTGAAGAGAACTACAGTCCAGTAAAGGGACCTTACAACCCAAACCCAAATGAAGGATCACCTTTAAATATATGAGATTCTCATAAAGCTGTAGGAGGGTGACTTACGTCATGATTGCTTTTGTGTGTGTGTGCCTATATATATATATATATATATAGAAAATAAAAACTATAATAAAGGAACAAAATTTAATCACTATATATATATATATATAGAAAAATCAATAAAAGTTATAAGTAAGGAACAATAGTTAACCAACCATCCATTAAAGACTCAATGCCCAAAAAGGAGTGCCTAGTACCATACAAGTATAGAAAATAAAAAATATAATAAAGGAACAAAGGTTAACCAGTATATGTATATATATATATATATAGAAAAATAAATAAAAAATATAATAAACGAACAAAAGTTAACCAGCCATCCATTAAAGACTCAATGCCCGAAAAGGAGTGCCTAATAGCATACAAGAGCGTCAAGATTGCTGTCAAAACCATACTTTCCTGTGTGTACTATCTTCCTAAATGAATATAAATACAACCAGCCCTGTATTATCTTCCCAAATGAATATAAATAAAACCAGCCCAAAAATTAGAAAGTTAGTCCAAACCCCCCTTCATTATTAAGGTCAGTGAAAACAAAAGATGTACCCTTAGTGGCTGTTTGGAACCGTTTTTAAAAACAGTTTTCCATTTTTAAAAACGAAAAATGCTTCCAAGTGTGTTTGGCAATCATTTTCAAAAGCATATTTTTGGAAATGAAAAACATGTTTTCAAAAATCATAACGTGGAAATGAAAAAAGATTTTTTTCCCTTTTTTATCGTTTTAAAAAACGATCAAATGGTTGAACAAAAACAAAAAAATAAAAACAAAGAAACAAAGAAGACGACGACGACATAAGAAGTCACAAACCGAGTCATAAACTGAGTCACGATGAAGACGACGACGACAACTGGCTCAACACAAAAAAATGAAAAAAAAAAAAAAAAATCGAGTCACAAACTAGTCGCCATAGATGAAAAAACGGTCACAACCTGAGTACAAACCAGTCACAAAGACGCTACTAATCGATTTCTTCCCCACAAAACATTCATAATTTTTCTTTCATCTTGTAAATGTGGTTGTACTTTCTTGCCAAATCACCCAAAAGAGAATCTACTTATGATTTTTAGCTTCTAAGAAAGTAAAATTATCTTCCAAAGGTTTCCATCTGCCCTATTTCCTGGGCATAATGTAGCTTCCCTTTGTCTCAAATTCTATTGCTTAGGTTGCAACCCTGGATTCTCAGTTGACAAACTTGAAGCTGCTTAGGGGGTTGATCTTCTATTTGTTCTTTATTTTTTGACAAAGTTCGCCTTTATAGCATGGCTGTGGGATCTAAATAGGAGTAGATAGTCATATACTGGGCATAAACATGGACAGTATATATGTAGTTAGCCTCGATAATTTATTAACCACTGAAGATAGTATTCAAATCAAGAGGGTGAAAAGTAATTTAGAGACCTTCCCTCTCTTACCACCCTGTTCTTTTACTTAGGACTTCACAGAGTTTGTGGTCTTATGTCAAATTTGTGTTTAAGAAGGGAGTGTTATTGCTGGTGTTTCATATTCAACGAGACCAAATAAGTTTGTGAAAATGAAACTTCTATTCTTGATGTCTTGATGCTTCATGCTTGCTGGAATCCTTAATTATTATTATTCTTTTGAAAATTTGGTCTATTTATTTTGCAGTCTATTGATCATTGTTTTATTGTTTGATGTCATCAGTAGTTATTTTTGTTAGCCCTTATGTTGTTGCCTATATCACAGGTTGGGGAGCAATTAGTTCCTATCTTACAAGATTATGATATGAGGCCGCAGGTAAATTATATTTTGCCATTAATGTTCTTTCTCTGCTTAAATTCTGAATTTTTGTAGTTGGAAAATTATTGGGTTTAGTTGGATAATGCCAATTTACAATGCTGTTGCATGAATAATTTTTCACTCATGGCAGAATTATCTTTATTTGACAGTGTACCTCTGTAACCATGTCCATTCTTTTGCACTGAAAAGCAAGTGAAATTGTGTTCTCTCATGGCATAACTGTGTTCTGATTCAGAACTACTTCACTTGAGCCTGCTTTGAAATTGAATAATTGTGAAACCTAAGTTCATTCTTCTGTGAAACAGATTAAATAGTTGTATGGGTATAAAAGCTAACTTATGAAATAATCTATTTGGAATTGCTTTAAGTGATCATTTAGCTTTTATGGATTTGATTTGAAGTACTCACTCCTGCTTGACAAGTAAATCAATAAAGTAATAGCATCTTTTTCTTACTACATATTTTAGGAATGGTTGAAAAAAATGTGACTTACAGTTTGTGTTTTATGCTATCAGCTGAAAACCGAATTTTAATGCTAGGAAATATATTGTAAAACATAATGGATGCATGCATTTAGGGAAATTTTACTTAATAAAACGATTATGTAATTTTTTGCTTGAGAACTTCTGTCAAAACCCATTGCGTTTGAGAACATGAAATTTCTCAAGCTTGAGCATAGGTTATTGGTATAAGAATTTGATTGTCTTTGTTAGAGAACTTAAATACTACTGTTGGATCCTATCATCCTATCTTACGAGCTTAAGCTTTTGGGTCTATTGGTTACAATCTCATTGATTAGTTGTCTTGAACCGCATTGTGGTTGAGTATAGAGTTTGATCCTTCTTGAAGTTCAGCTTTTATGTCCCTTTCTTATCATTTTAAAATTGTATTCTACTGACATTCTAGGTCTAATGGTCAGTATGGAAAAACTTTTTGATTTGAGTCAAATAATGGAATTCAAGAGTTGATTAGTTCTTGGGCATAAAATGCAGGCACTTTCTTCCTATGTGTTTATTGCAGCTAATATTATCCTTCATGCATCTAAAGAGGTTCAATCTAGGCATTTGGATGATCTGTTTCCTCCTATAGTTCCACTATTAACCTCACATCACCACAGCTTACGTGGGTTTACCCAGGTTAGTTTATTGTGAAGCTGATGAGCGCAGCATTTTTCTCTTACCTTACTCAATTTGGTAAAGTCTTGTGTTTCCATTTACATGGTTACATGTTGAACCTTTCAAATATTTTCTTGCAGTTGCTGGTATTCCAAGTTCTTAACAAATTGTTTCCTACTTTGGAATCTAGAACCTCTAAAATCATGCCTCTAGAGAAAAGGTGCTTTGAGGAGTTGAAATCATACCTGGCAAAGAATTCTGATTGTGCACGGTATGATGAAGATCTGGATTTGCATGTCTTATAATTGGTGAATGTCCCAATTTGAATGTGGTAGTGTTAAATCTTTTGCAATCATCACTTCTATCAATATCATTGTGGAAGAAAGTTTTCCAGACTTTTGTCGATGAAGATCTCTGCTGTGAGATCGAAGTATTACATTTTCTTCAATATCTTACATGTATGTACTTTTCGTGTTACATTTGTGCGTGCACCTTCACGTGTTACATTTGTGTGTACACCTTCACACGTGGTTGAATGTGTGTGTATGTGGTTGTCCATGATATTTTGCTTAACAACCTTGCCCTGGTCTTAGATGGTGTATGCATTCGTTTATTGTATTTTATTTTTAAATACTGTATTCGTGAGTGGATTATTGTGCTTGCTTTTTAGGACTACAATGAAATGAAGAACGTCCAACATATTTTTTTCATGAATCTTTATTTATCTACTGCGGCTATCATTGTTCATAACCAGTGACTTGAATATTAGCTGCTGTGAATAGAAATTGAATACGTGCATGGCAGTGATGGAAACAATCTAGCTCTTCTTGGTTTCCCATTGATGTACACTCTAGTTTTCTTTTTTGCTTCTCTTTTCCCATAAAATTTCTCCTGGTAAAAATAAATAAAAATCCAACACTTAATTTGATTTATACCTGTCTACCAGCTTGCGAGCATCAATGGAAGGATATCTTGATGCCTACAATCCTAAATTGTCAGTTACACCAGCTGGAATTTTTGTCAATCGGGTTGAGGTTAGATATTTCTTGACTGATGTTGATTAAATTCTACAGTGTCAATTGCTTGGTAATAGAAGCATAGGTTGGATTATTGTGAACAACTTCAGAAACATGAAGGATGAATAACCTTGGCGGAGACTCCAAACTTGTTTCTGGCAGATAGACTGACATGGACAGAAAATGAGAATTAACACTGCTTCTGTAGAATTACCTAGATGTATTAAAAGAGAAGCATGATTGTGTGGGTTGCGTGGATGCTATCACTGTTGTTGACTTAAGATAGTTTATAAGTTTGCTTGAGAGATAACAGTAGCTTTGGGGTCTCGATTTCTGTCATTGTGCAGGTTTATTGTTTTGGCACGTAATAATTTTACACAGAAATACCTTGCTATTTGAAAAGTATCTGTTTATAGAGGCTAAACATAATCATTCCATGAATTAAGGTTCTGTAACATATAATCAGGCTATAATTAAGGATTAACTCAATACTCTTAACATTTCTTCCGCCTTTTCTACTTTTCTTTTCTGATGTTTTTTCTAATTGGGTTTAGAAGGATGATTGACCAATTTGAAAATTTATTTTGTAGTAAAGATTGAAATAGCTAAATAATTTTTTTTTTTGAAGAATATATTATTAGTGGGTGAATGAACATGTTTCTTCTTTGTTGGAAAGGTGTTCCTTCATGTCGTGGAATTATAATTTTTATCTAATCCTATATATATATATATAGTTTTTATAAAATGATTTATGGTCATTTTTGTTGTGATGCGTAGAGTTTGCACCGGTTTTATTTCTTTTTCTTTTTGGTTAAATAAGTCCAGTCTCATTTAACTTTGATTTTTTCAAAAAATTAGTTTTCAGAAGCTCATATACAGCAACAGACAATATTCATATCAATAGTTGACAAATTTTTCTTTTTATTCTTGTTAGAGTGGTTAAAAATATTATTATTGGGTCATTTCCTAATAATTTGAGTTTTTGGGTTTAACGGTTATTAACTACTTCTAATAGTTGATGTTTTGGGGGCAATACGTCATATATTAATTTGCTCGGGCCATATTTCAAGTGCTGAGGACCTTGGTTTCACTGGGGTACGCCCTAAATCCCTGATTGTAAATCTTAACTTTCAAAATTAAAAACAATGATGACATCTTTTGTATCATTACTAGTCTGCTTGTATTGGGATGTTAATATTGTGAAGTCTCTTAATTATGTAAGCATGTCAGACAAAATCAAATGAAATGTGTCCATATTTAAGCTGTGTTACTGACACTGCATCTCAGTTAGTATTTGTTCATCAACATAATTCTATTTAAGAGTCTGAGATTTTCCTTCTTTCCTTTTTTCTTTTTGGGTTATAATAAAGGAACTCGAGTTTGAATGTGTTCCAACTTCTCTTATGGAGCAAGTGCTCAACTTTCTAAATGTAAGTATTTCTGACTGATTTTTCTTTTCGTCCTCATCTTTCTTTTCTTTTTGCTGTCTTGGAATCTCATTTTGCCATCTCGCAGGATGTTAGGGAAGACCTGAGGTGTTCAATGGCAAAGGATGTTGTTACAATAAAAAATGAGAAATTAAAAATTGGTGAAGATCCAGATAGCATGCAAATATCTGATGCAGACAAGGAAAAGTCACATACCCAGCTGGCTAAAGACTCATCATTAGATTTTCAAAAGAAAATTACTCTCTCTAAACATGAAAAGAATGATACAAGTTTCAGTTCATTTTTGGGAGATAGAGAACCTTACAAACAGCTTCTAGGTATGATTATTTTTGGTAACTAACTAAATAAAAAACTAAAGAACAAATATGTTGGGCCGGTATGGTAATTTATGCGGCATCATTTGAACTGATATCGTTTCATAGCGCCATATGTCTGTTTTGCTTTTATGGTGCTGACAGAAAACTCTCTATTGATGTGTATTGGTTATGTGGAATGCAGAAATGGAAAAGGAGGATGAGCTTTTTGATCAGGCATTACAGTCTAGAAGTGTGGCTATGGAAAGATTAAGGGCAAGTCGTCAACAGTTTGTCCTTGTTGCATCATTAATTGATCGCATACCTAACCTTGCTGGATTGGCACGAACATGTGAGGTATGCTGTGGGATTGCCTCTGGTTCTCATTTTATTTATTAACTTCAAGTGTGGCAAGGGTGAAGTAAGTGCTTCAATCATTGGAGTCTAGGGGGCAAATTAATACCACTAAGCTAAGTTCCAGTATCAACAATTAATATAAAAACATAAAACTTAAAATTATATCCTTGTATCGCTGGAAAGCTATGATATAACGTCAATTAGGCATTAGGGTTTATAAAGGTCTGAATAAAGTAGTCTTTCTGTCAGCTAAAGGACCAATAAGTAAACAGATATTTTCTTCCTATAGGTGGAAGTGATATGTAAGTTAAGTTTTGCATATCCTTCTCTCCATCTGCCTTGGTGTTGCTTACCGTCTCCAATTTTGTTGGCACTCTTGGGAGTTTTATTTAGCTTATCTCTTATTTATGCCAAACATTGTTCCTTGCAGGTATTTAAGGCATCTGGATTAGCAATTGCAGATGCAAATGTAGTATGTGACAAACAATTCCAACTCATCAGGTATTGAATATTTTACAACCATTTTTTTTTAACTCTGCATAGTCTGTCTGCTTTAACTTTCTTACTGTTTGATCCTGCTTTAAATTGTTAAAATTGTTTAAACTGCATAAACTAGAATAGTATAAATTCATACGTCTACTCCATAGAACAACAAGAAAGTTATTAGGTTCGATGTACTGCTGGTTGTTCTCAGGTATTTTGAGATGCTGATCTTGCTTATTTAAATGATTTTAAAGAGAAAGGAAGTCTCATAAAAAGTTTAATTATCAAGTAGAATCCACATCACACATTTCATTTTGCATTTTTAGTTAAAATGATGAAAGAATAATGTTACATTTCCCAAAAATTTACAAAAAATTTTTACCCAAATAATGTAGCAAGTTAATTTATAGCTACTACATTAATTTCAGGATGACATATTAATGATGTATTAATTACACATAAGCTTGTCATATCTTTCGGGTAATGTATTTGGGCAAATTTTTGGATAGTGTAACACTACTCAATGACAATAAATAAATAAATAAATATATATATATATACATATATCTCATAACGACAATATATAAGGTATATATCATAGGATGCCACAACTTAAAAAGCTAGTATTTTGATTGTAAAGCTACCTACTTATTTATAAAACCAATTCTCAAAATATAAATATCCAATAAGTATAAAAATTTAACATAATGAGAACTTCAATTCATGATAGCCACCCAATTGGAGGGTAAATTAACAATTTTTGTCAAGCTATGGTAATGATTAGGTACTTAACTATATGACTTGCAATATTATAGAACTGGTTTTTGAGTGAATTAAGTGCAATAAAGAGCCAATTAAAATCAGCCTATGGAAACTAGACTTGTGCAGATTCTGAGTCGTGCCTCCATAGGAAGAATGGTTGTGCTTTTCTCACTTTTGAAAAGCTTGTTTTCAACAGACTTCAGTACTTTCGAAAAGCTTGTTTTTAACAGACTTCAGTAGTTATGGTACACTTCTGTGTTTGAAAAGATGTTTCTAAGTGATATTTTTCATGAATATTTCTGTGTTAATTACATATGTAAGAAGTATGTAATGTAAATTCATTTCACCTCTTATCTCTTGGTCCAATTATTTACTAGCATTTCATTTTCCAGTGTGACAGCAGAGAAATGGGTTCCCATCATTGAAGTCCCTATTAATAGTGTGAAGCATTTCTTAGAGAGAAAAAAATACCAAGGCTACACTATCTTGGGGTTAGAACAGACTGCAAATAGTATACCTCTTGATCAGTATAGCTTTCCCAAAAAGACAGTATGTTATCATTCATTTTTTTATTTTTTTTTTGGTATGCTATCGAGTCCCATTTTTTATTTTTTATTTTTAACTTTCCTTTTCCTTCATTGGATGTATTTATGTATTTTTAGGTCCTGAATATTTTCAATTTTCTTGAAATTTCTCCAAGTGTTTTAAGAGTTAATGGAGATCAACTTGTTCATCTTCTTACCAGGTGCTGGTCCTTGGGCGTGAAAAGGAGGGTATCCCTGTGGATATAATCCACATTTTGGATGCCTGCATTGAGATTCCACAACTGGGAGTTGTCAGGTCGCTCAATGTTCATGTCAGCGGTGCCATTGCTCTCTGGGAGTACACTCGACAGCATAGATTGCAATAGCTACTTAAGACAGGAAAATTCATTGGAATGTACACGTAGGGCTTAAACTGTACTTAATATATCTTTAATGTTCACAAATCATTGGCAACCTTGTTATAAACTTGTAATAATCTATGTAACATTTGTTTTTAATAGCAGATGTCAAGAAATGAGGTTTCCTGCTCATTTTTTCAACCTATGGAATGTGGGTAGAGAAAATTAGATGACTGTTTATGTAATTATTGGATGGAAAAAAAAATGTGGCCAAATCAAATTTCATCCTACATTTATTAGAATTATGTGCTTTTACTTAATCGGGATGTTGGTCTACGATAAGTCCAATGAGATGGTCATGTTAATAAATTATAATGAGCTCTCTTGAAAATTCTGGGATAGAATCCGTGTGATTAATAGCCAATATTACCGAGACCTGAGCACAACAAATTATCTGTCTTGTAACCGTTAAACAGCTAGTGGATCACAATGATGTATAATTTATTGCTCGTGCTGGCTGCTGGAAGATTATTCTTCTGTTTGTCAGCTATTTGCTGCTTCTCACGAATTGAATGGTTTATACTGCCCTTCTGTTCTCCTTGGTTTGGTTTTTAAGCTTGGTTATGGTCTACAGTTGTTGCATTTAACTACTGTTTAAATGGATGCTCTAGTATTGAGAGAGAGGGAGGTGTCACCCGCGTGCACCAGAGTGGTTTGGAAATAAAAATGACATGAATGGCTGTAATGCATGAATTTACCTGTATCTTGTCATTTAATTACCTAACCATTAACACACTGCAAATACTTATCCATTTCTCAACCAAATAACTTCCTTTCTGCTACTTCCGAAAGGCGCCTTGTTTTAAGCATACTGTGTCTTGATAATAACTTATCAATGGCTTCCTGTATCTTGATTCTTCTCATCTCTTTCATTGTAATGCAGAACTGTCTGTCTTCTGAAGCCAAGGTCTTCATGGTTCTAATGGATGAAGAACCAGTTCTTTCTCTCAAAACTCAACAAGTTTACACCAGGTCTGATCAATTTTTCTTTAAGCCACTAGCTTATTTTCATGTAAAGCCTTCATTGGTTTTGGAAAATAATTTATTTTAAGCACTACAGCAGGAGTGACGAAGATGCTGTGATTTACAAAAAGAAGATCGGTACTGGGCATGATATATTCTTGGAGTCTCTCCTCCGTAGGGGTACTTACACAAAACTCTACAGTTACACTCATTTGCTCAATGGGTTTGCAATCCACATCGAGTCTGAAGAGGTGCTTTCACATCCATTCCTAGTATACTTCATGGAATATTAAATTACAAATTATTCCAGCGATTCTCTCGCATTCATTTTCAGCATTTATAAGCTGTTATTCCTGTAAAATTTAGTGTGACTGACGTATAAATTGCAACATGCCATTCAACGTTACTTTTTTTTCCAGGTACGCATAACTCTTCAAAATGCGACAGGAGTTAAAGCCATCCATGAAGACGTGAAAATGGAGAAGCTGACGACACATACTCCACAATACCTTGGAATCCCTGATGGTGTTTGGCAAACTTTAGGAGGAGCAGAAAATTCAGGTGAAGGAGTTGTGATTGGTTTTATTGACACTGGCATCAATCCTGAGCATCCAAGTTTTGTTAACCCCTCTTTTAGAGGAACTCTAAAGAGTAGTAGATTCAAAGGGAAATGCTCCATTGGAGAGAGGTTCCCCTCCACAGCATGTAATGGAAAGATTGTAGGAGCACAACATTTTGCACGTGCAGCAATTGCTTATGGTGATTTCAACCTTACTCGCGACTATGCATCTCCCTTTGATGCTGATGGCCATGGAAGGCAAGTTATGTTATGCTGGTGTACTGACAGGAGTAAATAACACATTTGATTGTACTTGGCTTATAAGTTCCATCTTTCAATATTATTTTACTGTTACATATATTTTTGTAGCTAGTCACATAGTATCCTGCATGAGCTTCTGATTTTGCATTACTCCATTTGTGCTCTTGTCAGCCACACAGCCTCAACAGCTGCAGGAAACCACCAAGTACCAGTAATTGTTAAGGGCTTCAATTATGGATATGCAAGTGGCATGGCCCCAGGAGCAAGGTATTAAAAAGAGAAGACAAGGAAAAGAAATTGAAATTATTCTTTAAATTCCAGGATAGTTTTGCTCTAATCAGGGAGTTATATACTGATATCCTTGTTTACTATTCTTTTGCAAGTTGGAACATCTTTTTTCTCTTTTGCCTTCTTTATTTTCAAACAGGATTGCTGTGTACAAAGCTCTCTATACTTTTGGAGGTTATATGTCAGATGTTGTGGCTGCAGTTGATCAGGTCTGTTTAAGAATGGAAAACTAATGAAATTTAGCGTACAATTTGATGAAGTATATGTAGAGCAAAACTAAATAGCTTCTTTACAAATCTTTGCTTGCTATAGGCAGTGGAAGATGGAGTGGATATAATAAGCCTCTCTGTAGGACCATCATCCGTCCCTACTGGTCCCTCTGCTTTCCTCAATATACTAGAAATGGAGCTCTTATTTGCTACAAGAGCTGGTGTTCTTGTTGTTCAAGCTGCTGGCAATGGTGGCCCTTCTTCTAGTTCAATCCTGTCTTTTAGCCCTTGGATCACAACCATCGCTGCTTCTGTGACTGACCGCAAGTACAACAATACATTAAAGTTAGGCAATGGGCAGAGCTTCTTTGGCACTGGGCTTGCACGTGAATCCTTATCCTTAACATTTTAATTTAATAATCACTAATATGTTTACGTTAATCTCAAAAATAAACATTGCTTTCCTGAAATTGACCTGTAGTTGAAATTGTAGAGTGATGCCTGATTTCCATCCTTATGCAGCTCCAACAGCAGGAGGAGTGCACCATCCAATAGTAGCAGCAGCTGATGTCAGTTATAGGAACGCTACTACCATCTTATCAGTTGAGAGCTGTCAACATCCAGAAGTTTTCATCCGATCCTTAGTTCATGGAAAGTTGATTATCTGCACATATACATTTGACTTTGAGTATGACAGTGCAGCCGTTGCCACTGTTGCTGAAAATATTAAGAATATAGGGGCAGCAGGATTTATCCTCAGAATGGAACCTGAAATAGGTTCAATGCCTGTCAAGGGCACTACAATGACCCTCCAAGTCCCTGGAATTATCCTCAACAACATGAATGATTCTATGGTATGACACAATGTTTTTCACATACAGTTACTATTAATGATAATTCTATTTTTAGGCCTCCTAGAACAATAGCTAGTATCTATAATCATTGTGAATTCCTTGTAAAATACAGTACTAGAATGCAAAAAATCTCTGGAAGTTTGTCTACGATTTCAAACGATAAAGGGGGATACATTCTCTCCTTTGTTTTTCCTCATTTTTCCTTTCTTTGGCAAAGCATCTTTTATTTTATCAAATTGTTAATCTCTCACAGGGAATTTGAAGGTACATGCTAATGATATTGTCTTGTTAATTATTCCTGAAAATTAGTAGTTTCTAGATCAAAATTCATATCATTTTAAGCTTAGGCAATTAATATATCAAACTAAATAAAATGAAAAATCTCTGAGTGGCATTATTCAATTGTTGCACAGGCTTTGTTGGAATATTACAATTCCAATACTATCAGGAGCAGGAGGGGACGAGCAATAGTTTTCAATGCAAAAGCAAGAATATTAGATGGAAGGCAAGCAACTTATACTGCTCAAGCACCAGTTGTGGCATCTTATTCTTCTAGAGGACCTGACGTGAGTAATGCCCATCTAAAGATGGCTGATGTCCTCAAACCTAATCTCATGGCACCAGGGTCCTCAATTTGGGCAGCATGGAGCCTCAGTAGTGAGGGAGACCCCATCATCAAAGGTGACAACTATCTTGTTTTCTGGTTTGCAGAGAGCATCATGCTGACATTTCTGAATTAGATTACTATCTGATAATCTCATCCATCCACAAGAGTCCATGAATGGAAACTGAATTCTTTTCCTAAGATTTGATTCAAGGTTTTTAGACATATAAAATATATATTTATAGCAAACATGTAATTTGTTAGAATTAATCCTGGCAATGAAACCTGAATCCATGCATATCTTGTTCTTTCCAGGGCAGAACTTTGCACTGCTATCTGGTACTAGCATGGCTACACCCCATATAGCTGGTGTTGCAGCATTAATCAAGCATAAACACCCCAAATGGAGTCCCGCTGCAATCACATCAGCAATGATGACAACTGCTGATGTAACTGACCACTTTGGTTCTCCTATTATGGCACAGTCAACTAATCAACTAATTCATGCTACGCCCTTTGATTTTGGCGCTGGATTTATCAACCCAGCTCGAGCCATTGATCCTGGACTCATATTTAATGCCCATTTCGATAATTATGTACAATTTCTTTGTGCAGTTCCAGGTGTCAATGATAAGTATGTAAGACAGGCGATTGGATTCGGGTGCCCAAAGAAGAAACAACCATGGTGCTCAGACTTAAACACTGCAAGCATAACTGTTTCAAGTCTAGTTGGGTCCAGGAATCTGACACGACAAGTAACAAATGTTGGTAGTGCAAATGAAACTTACAATGTGATTGTGAGGGAACCATTGGGTGTGGAAGTAACTGTTACTCCACAAGCGTTTAAAATCAGGGGAAATGCTTCAAGGCAGCTAAAGATATTATTAAAAGCCGTTGAGGCAAGAAGAGCTTACTCATTTGGGGAGATTGTGTTGCAGGGAAGGAAAAAGCATACTGTCAGAGTTCCTATTGCTGTTTATGTTGGCAGCTCAATGGGATCCTAAATTCTTTGAATTCGCATATTGATATGTCAGATACCTTCTTAAGCCAAACCTCTCCAAGAACATTAGAAAGTCTTAAAAAGCCTACCGAGCTATAGTTCTCTCAAATATCAAATCTTATCGTTATTCTCAATCCATCAACCATTGAAATCTAGTTCAAAAATTTAGAGAAGTCATAGCAAGCCAGAAGTAGAAATATCATGGATAAAATGATGTGCTTTTGATTGCATATTAGAAATCATTCGTATATATAAACACATATATGTAACATAACTCAATCTGCAATGAATCATATCTTCCTCCTCTGCTTTCTCAAAGTTACAGATGGATGTTTAATGGATGTGAATGTTATGTCGGCAATTGTTGAAGCTTTACCTACCCTTCCGAAATGTTGACAACAACTTTGTAATGGATGTCTTCTTCTTTTGCAACTGAAAGAATTGTTTGAGTTTGATATTAGAAACTGGTAAATAGATCATAAGAACAGAAGGGTTGTTTCCAAATTTGTAATTCAGGAAATTCAAATGCTATATATCTCACCTCAAAGCCTTTAACAAGAGCTTTCATTTTATTGGTTGTAGATCCACTTTGGTTCTCTTTCTTTCTTTCTTTCTTATCTTTGGGTACTGTAAAAGATCTGAGAAAATTTGGAATCAAAATTCTCCAATTGCCTAAACAAGTATGAGTCCTTGCATAATTTCTGCTCCTGTGGACAGCCACAGCCTGCCAAGGCAAAGCATGGACGATATATATCACAACCAAATTGCATAAAATGTCAAAGGTAATGATGAGTGTGATACTTTGGAAGTGGGTTGCTGATTGTTGGGTGGGAGGGTTGGCTTTGGCTGTAAAAGAGTGGAAGCAGCTGATCCAGCAGAGTGCCTTAGACTTTGAGAGTAGTAAAGAAGCTCAGCTCTCCTATTACTATATCCTCTACCAGAACCACCTTTTTTATATTGATCATGAATTACCTCTTGGTTGGTGCTCCTGTGAAGATGGTGGTGATGGTGGTGGTGGTGGTGGTGATGGTGATGGTGATGTTGGTGTTGTTTGTTTGATGACACCCTCCTCCTCCTTGTCTTCTCTACATACACAGAGATGAAGACCGGCTTCCCTTTGTAGAACTTTGTCTGAAAATTCATGTCACCAGCCATATTCATAAACTTTTACTCAAGATACATAAGATAGCACATAAAGTGATAGAAAGAAACATAGAAAATTTACCATTTTTGTTGACAATATTAGACTTAAATTAAAGGTGGCCTGGAGGAGTATGTGATTGTATATATTTAAGTATGCATATATATATATATATATATATATATATGTACATGCATGCATTGCATTACAGGAAAGATAGTAAAAGAGAAGCCGATAAAGATACAACAAGCCAAAGAGAAGATGCCAACATGAAGCCTTTGGTTCGACCGATCAACCGAATACATTGCAGATTGTTTAAGTTAAAGCAAGTTACAAATAGACCTTGAAAAGAAAAAGATGTTGATGTTGAATTGGGGCCAAATTAATTAAGACATACAGTGACGTTACACTGGTGTTATATGTAATGACCAAGTCTTTTTCCTTCCACCTGGCAACCAAATCACAGAATCTAAAAGGAGAACAGTGTACCTAATCTTCCAATTGTGTATAAAATCGGAATGGAAAGGTTTCTCTGTAACAGTCTTAACAGCTGCAAAACAATGCCATCCATAGTTATGGTCAAAGATTATTTGAAAATGTCTCTCATCTGGCATAGAAAAATATAAATATTATTAAAGTTAGGTATGATCTTTTCAACAAAATGGACTTATTTGACGTTTGTAGGAGAATAATGCAATAAATATTGATTATATAATTTCAAAGTGAAAATTGAAAAAAATTCCGTTTTTGATTTTGACAAAAAAAATAAATTATATCTTAATCTAAAACAAAACATTAATAATTTCTTTTTCATTTTCAATTCGGTTTTTGATTTTGATAAAAAAATAAATGATATGTTTTAATCTAAAATAAAACATTAGTAATTTCTTTTTCATTTCACATGCAATGCCGCAAATGAAATATTTTCACTTCTATAAATTATTTATAAATGAATAGAAATATAATTATCCGAACTAAAGTTACTTTTTAAAGTAAAAATCTTGATTAGTGGGCTAATGGTGTTTTGGCTTCCCTTTGGATACCGTTTAGATAATCAATCATGCTGTCTCCTCGTAAATCAGTAACGAATGTGAAGAGGGCAATGTTTTACACAATTCCTTGACACAAACCAAACACCCAAAACAATTTTAGTAGATTAAGATTCACAGCACGTCAAGAATAATTAAATGTTCTATATATAAGTTGCCCAAAACTAAATTATTGAAGGTAATTTTCACATGACCGGTAAGCACTTTGTTTATAGAAGAACGTGAAATACAAAGAGTTACAAACCTACAATTAATTAAGAGTATCACTACCTAAAAATTTGTCAAACTCCATCGTCCAAACGATGTGGAAAGCTTATATAGACAAAATATTTGGATATATTTTTGAAAAGTGTTATATAGACAAAATATTTGGATAAATTTTTAAAAAGTGTATCATTTAGAAACTATTACATTAGATACTGTGAGACTATAAAAGAAGTTAAAAGTCAAACAATCTAAGTTCTTATCTAATTGGTTAATGTCGGCATCCACTGCGTATAAATCTTTCTTTTTATTTTCACTCCTTGATTAGTAATAGGCAATCCATTAATCCACTTCTTTCCTATTAAAAGATTTGATCTCTTAACAATAATGGATTTGATGTCGCTATTCAATCAACCAACTTTTCTTTGTTGTCCAAATGATATAAACTGTGTACTGTGGACTAAGATGCAACGGCAATAACAAGTTTGTTGATTTCATAATATTAAATTGAAGTGTTTATTTTATTTTTTGATAAAAAAATTATGTGTATGAATTGTTTAACAATCTTTTTACATATATATAATTTTTGACATTAGATCAGATATATATAGAAATTACTAATAGATGTTCTTTAATAAGAGGCCTGAAAATCTACTCCTAAAATCAGGAGAGGGCTACCCATATATATGTGGAGAAATTGTCACACACATTATGCTCTGGGTGAGGATCCAACTTGCCTTTTAATAGACAGGTAGGACGTGCCTTTCCACGTGGTACAAAATTATATTTTTTGTACCGCATATTTCTTACTTCATGAGTTCCCGTGCGCTAAACAAGTTTCTTTGTCTCACAAGGGATCTAGCAATTCGGATTTCCATATCATGTTTGTACACACAATCCATTAACATATATTGCTCATTACAACTTATTTAACTCATTAATTATAATTTTTTTAAAATAATTATAAGGTTATCGGAATTCTATTGACATTAATGGTAATGGGTAAAAGGCTAGCTACTAGGTAGGCAATATATGCAGTCTATAAATTTAGAGGTCGTTTGTTTTTTTTTTTTTTCATTTAAGACTTAATAATACTGAATTGTGTCTATTAAGTTATTTTCGTTTATTTTTTTAAGTGGTCAAACCATTTAAAACTATAAAAAATTACTGAAAAAATTAAGTAAGAATTTTTAACTTTTCATTTAATTATAAATCACTTAATGATATTAAAAGTTTTTATTTCAAATCAATCATCTCCAAAATAACATAATTTCAAATTCATTCTAATTTTATGTTATTCAAATTCTATTTGTTTTTTTTCCTTAATACTTACATAAAATATATTTGAAAAATAAAATCTAAATAAATCTTATCCCAAATTATTTTAAAATTAAACTAATATATTTTAATTTACAATTTAAATATTCATTTTTTAGTTGTTTTCTTAAATATATTAATAAATTTAAATATATAAATATGGTTAATATTACTATATTTTTTAATCATATTTTAATTATGAATAAAATATTATTATATATGTAAATAAAAATATTTTAAAATTTATTAAATTATTTATTTTCAGATATTTGTATTAAATTAATTAAAATTATATAATAATAAATAGTAAAAAGTGTATAAATATCAACTTATTAATTCTTAGACAAATTTAAATTTAAAAAATAAATAAGTTTACAATATATTCAAATATAAGGGGAAAACAAAAAAAAAAAACAAACATGTTAATAAGATTTCATATTTTAATCACTATTTAACTTTCAGTTTTCAGCAGTATTGTTCAGTTTTAAGACAAAAAAAAAAAAACAAATAACCCCTTACTCTAGCTCATTCGTAAGAAATCTATTTTTACAATTAGACAAAGAAATTTCACATACATACTAGTATATGTACAAGCTGAGAATTGAACCTTTATGATGATTCATGATTCACGGGTTTGAAAAGGCAATGAATCAACATGTAACTATGTCAATATATTTCACTTTATTAAATATTATCAATTTACTTATTATAATTACTATTCAATGTGACTTGATAATTAACAGATTGTATATATTCAATTTGTTAACGTTTTAGGTTTGAATCGTTACACTACATATGATATTTCAAAACATATTTAAAAATATAAACACCTTTTAACTTTTCTTCCTAATTTATTTTTAAATGATTATACAATAACTTAATATTAATAGTTGGGCTCTGTCGAGACATGCAAGACTTATTAATTGTACAACCACTAGAGCTATAAATAGATGTGTGTGAACTCTTTAACTGTACAATTTTAATATGCTAAACTTATTCATCGAATAAAAATAAGCTAAATTCATTTCTAAAATAAAACCTCATGGGAAGTTATCATAATAATTCTCAACAAGCTCTCCTAAATCAAAAATAATTATGACAACTGGGTTAAAAAGAGAGTGTAACCCAAACACGACTTTTATATTTAGATGGATTTTGAGCGTTAACGCGACAATGGCTTCAACGAATGAACCCAATAACAACGTCCAACTCAAATTCTGCTAATTTCGTATCCATGATTGCAAACCGCATCTTAACAGAAGTCCCGACAGTCACGTTCATGAACCATGGCTAGATCATTGGCAAAATTCAAGTGATCTCAATGATCAGTTTGTACATGGCTTTGACTTCCTTGGCTTTGAAATATCTTTCCCTAATTTAGATGGTAATTCTAGATTACCATCAATTTTGTATCTCAATCAAAATCTAGATCATGGGATCTCGTTGACACAAGTGAGTATAAACTTTTTCTTAAAAACATCTCAATGAAGTAAATACGTTTTATTTTTTGACTCTTTTGTTTTTGAAGTGTATTTTGTAATAACTAATCGAGATTTCTTTTTCTAGTTTAGGTGATGATAATCCTAGAATATGATCAACTTTGTATCTCAATCAAAAGCTTTACCATGGGTAGAACACTGTCAAAATTTTATTCTAGTTATTCTGTTTCTTTTTTTAATTAACAATGAAGTTATTCTAAACTTTTTATTGGAAACATCTCAATAGAACAATATTTGTCATAACTCATGGACATTTCTTTTCCAAATTTAGATGGCAATCTTAGATTACATTATTACACTCGACTTTGTATCTTACATTAGCAAACTTCACTTCAAGTGAGTCTCAACATTTTCTTCATAATATCTCAGTTAAGTAAGTTTTCATCTTTTGACTCTGTTGACCACCAAATATCTTTGCAATAATATCACATCGAGATCTCTTTTCCTTAATTAATAATACTGCATACTACAAATATATATAGGCATCAATAATTTATATATGAATGAATTGCACGAATTTAAACACCCTTGATATTCGCCAAAAAATAGATGAAAACACATTTACTTTTTTATTATATTAAATTTCACGCCATCAATTGACCAAAATTTTTGATCAAATAACCTTTCTACCATGACTAAAACAAATAAATAAATAAAATTTTTAAATATAAAGTAAAAATTATATTTCTGCAAAAATAAAAATTATAAATAAATAGAATAAATTAAAAATGATATAAAAATACGAATAAGACAAAAATAATTAATTTTCTTCAATATTTATTTTTAAATAATCTTCACTGTCTAATTATGTGATAAATGCTGAGAATCTATTTAAAAGATTATTATTATTTTTTAATTTTTTAAACTATTATTTATTTTTAAAATTTTAAAATTATATTTAATAATTCTAAATTTTTTAAAAAAAAAATTAAAAAAATCTTCACTATCTATCCCTTAAATGGATGGTGGAGATACATTTTTAATTTGTAATTTATTTTTAATTTTACTTTATATTTGTTATGAGTGTTTTTACGATCAGACTGAATAGACTGACAAAAATCCAAAGAATGAGCCCAATAGCCGAAGAACCAAAAAGACTCAACTCTCTACTTGTTTATTTGCTCGTTTATCTGTTTATCCATCTGTATATGCTCATTTATTAGCTCGCCCATGAGCCCATTTATGGGATCGATTATGTACTCTTTCACCAGATCGTTAAATAGCCCGCTTATCATCTTTGTCAGCAGCTCTTAATGAGATCGGCTCAATAATGAGTCTTATTTGTTCGTTAGCTTGATAAGAGGTTCTTCTCGCTGAAGAGCTCGTTTCTGTCACATATATCAAATTACAAGTCAACTATCGTCAGAATTATCAGAATTGATTACAGCTCAAGGCGTATCGTACACGTCAACCCCATCAGATATTACAGCATTGATTAAGGAAATCTCACCTAACCAGTATGAGTTTAGCGTCAAAACTCATACCTTGACAAAGTTGACCTGACAGATGTCAATTGCATTAAATATAATCCATCATTTCATTTTGATTTGTTGCAATTTCATCTTATTATAAATTACTGTAGCATCTCTCATTTCTCTATAAATGGGGAAAAAAATTCCTTATAAAAAAAAAGAGACAATCTTTGAGTGTCGTTACTTTGCAGAAATAGTGAGGAGAGAGAAAACAATAGACGTAGGCATCAATTGGGTTGAACCACTTACAAATTTCTTGGTGTTTCTCGTTCTTCCCTAGACCCTTCCTTTGCTTTCTACTTGTTTGCTATATTGTTTTGATCGAAGTTGTAGCTTGGGCCTAAAAAAATCCAGACGTCGATAATATTTAATAATTTCAATTATTTTTTTGGTCATAGACTAAAAATTTTGATTAACTTTTAAAGTTGACGGAAGTCAACAAATGACATGGAGGTTCGGTGTAATAAAATAGTAAATATATTTTCATTTATTTTTTGGCAAACCTCGGAGGGGGGTTTCATACAATTCATTTTTTATATATTACATCTATAACATAATTAATGACGTATCAATTAATAAACGAATATATATTATGACATTTTATTAATTATAAAATGTATCCACATAATTTATTGAAATACAAGTCTCATACACGAGATGGATGTTTAGTATTATTGATAATATACATTAATTATTACAGCTTATTAGTAATATATATTAACATATAAAATTGGAAATGACATATAATAATTAGTTGTCATAATTAATATACATAAACATATACAGCATAAATACAATATAAATAACTTTTTTTTGGGGATGGAAATTCAGTATAAATCACTTTTATTGTATCGAGAGATCGTAACGTTATTGATAAACATTATTGGTTAGAAACAAGTTTGACTAAATACCGCGTACAAAAAAGTTGCATCGGCGGAGTAACGTTACCGAAAAACAAGAGTTACAAATGCATGCCTATAAAAAGCTTCCACAAGGAAGAAAAATCTAGGAAACCGAGAATTTTTACAGCAAAAAGTGAAAGTTACTATAAGATGCTCACTCCATTTGCCAAATTCTTGCAAAAGTAACGCTTCAAAACAGTAAGTTTCCATAGAAACCAAAGCCACACAAGTCTCAAGCACATTGTTCCCTTTGCATGCAACGGCAGCCCTCCATCTGTTGTTTGCATCTTTTCATTGTTTACACATATAAGTTCTTTAGCATTGATTTGAGTCTTCACTCTCCAGTTTATATATTTTTTTCATTTTTGTATCGGTTTTAGGCAAACATGAATGCTCTTGCAGCCACCAACCGCAATTTCCGCCATGCAGCTCGCATTCTTGGGCTGGATTCTAAGCTTGAGAAGAGCCTGTCAATCCCACTTAGGGAAGTCAAAGTAATTGCCACTTTGTTTACTCAACTTGTTCAACATCTTTTATTTACTAGATTTTGTTATTATTATTATTATTTTTTATTTTGTTATTCTTTTTTGTGGGGTCTTGTATGGTTTGGTTTTGCAGGTTGAATGCACAATCCCAAAAGATGATGGCAGTCTTTCATCGTTTGTTGGGTTTAGAATCCAACATGACAATGCTCGTGGTCCGATGAAAGGTGGAATCCGATATCACCCTGAGGTGATAATGTACTCTTGTTCTCTCTTTAATGTCTCACTCTGCGTGTTCTAGTTAATTAGGTGATGCCATGGATCTCAAGCTAGATTGATGATTTCGGACTTTAAATTTGGATTTACTTGATTTATCTTATCATTAAAATATGTTTGCATGTTTGTTTTGAGGTTTTGATTTAATTGTAGCTCTAAATTGTATTAATCTAGCCTCAAAATCAAGACATTTGAGGCATAGGTTAGATGGACAAGGTGATCTTAAAAATGTTAGAATCTACTAATGTTTGGTTAGAGAGGTTCATTAGGCTATATTGACTATTTGATTATAAAGGTTCGATAGGTAATATTTTCTCTGTTGTGTCGAAAATGGATAATATCATATCTTTTCATATATTTAGTATTTTGTATTGCTATAATAAATTGTCCTTTGGGTGTCGAAAATGGACAATGTCAAATTATTTCAGATGGATCATCATAAATTAATTATAAGTAGCATTAGAACAAGATCTATCACTCATTGATTCTAATGATTGAAACTAATTGGGAATAAGGCGCTACAAATGGTTTTAATTAAAGGTGGATACACGTCATTAAAGAGAATTTTCCTAAATAAATTTGCATACATGTCTAATTGTGCAATGGGGACAAAATCAATAAAAAGATAACACAATTTATGTTTCAATCATTTTGTGGAAGTGTTTTTCTATATTGTAACGAGGTTGACGAGGGTACATAATAGCGTTGATTGAATACTAGTAAATATTAATTTCTCAACGGCTTCCTAGTTTTGGATTATTTTTAATTTCCATTACATGTTAATGCTAGCACATGCTGCACATCAAACTTCTGCTATCGATTTCATTGTGGAGAAAATGTATCATGTATTGACTACATAAAATGCATAATTGGTAATTAGTTGATTCTTAGTGAAAGCTTCATTGGCTTAATAATGTGCAATTTTTTTTTTCTCTTTTTCATTTTTAAATACTAATTGCTGTAAATTTTGTTGATCAAGGTTGACCCAGATGAGGTGAATGCTTTGGCTCAACTAATGACATGGAAGTCAGCTGTAGCATCCATTCCTTACGGAGGAGCAAAGGGAGGAATTGGCTGCGATCCTGGAGAGTTGAGTATAAGCGAGCTAGAACGTTTGACTCGTGTTTTTACTCAAAAGATTCATGATCTTATAGGAATTCACAGGGATATTCCTGCCCCTGACATGGGGACTAACTCACAGGTACGTGTTCTTGTTAACTGAATTTGCCTGTAATTTTTCTGAAAGCACCATGCCGGGATTTCAATACAGTTTCTTACACTTCAAATGAACAGACAATGGCTTGGATATTGGATGAATACTCAAAATTTCATGGCCACTCACCTGCCGTTGTTACTGGAAAGCCAATTGTAAGTATCCAGGAGACAGATGAGTAACTAAAACTATGGTATGAGAATGAATTTGAACAAAATTAATGTTTACCAATGTGAAATTGTAGGATCTTGGGGGATCAATGGGTAGGGAAGCTGCAACTGGACTTGGAGTGGTTTATGCAACAGAGGCCTTACTATCTGAATGTGGAAAATCTATTCCAGAGATGACGTTTGCTATCCAGGTATACAACCATTTTTGTCAAATTGTCTACTTAGAAGAAAAAAATCTGTATTTTATGTTACGGTTCAATAATGCAGAAAAGTATTCCACAGGGATTTGGAAACGTTGGTGCCTGGACAGCAAAATTTATTCATGGCCTTCGGGGTAAGGTTGTTGCGATCAGTGACATCACAGGTGCGATTAAAAATCCAAATGGAATTGATATTCCAGCTCTATTGAAACACAAGGAGAACACTCAAAGCCTGAAGGATTTCCAGGGCGGAGATGCTATGGATATGAATGACTTGCTTGTTTATGATTGCGATGTCCTTGTCCCGTGTGCCTTAGGTGGAGTTCTTAACAAGTATGTCTTCTGCTAATCTTGGCAAATGATTACTTTATAATGCTTCTTTAACATGAGCATTCAAGTAAATGTTTTTATCATACTGCCTTCAAAAATACATTTTTGGATTGATAGAATGATTCTGTAGAGACAGTAGAGTGCATGAGTTTCTTGTTAATCTTTTGATTTATCATTTAAATGGATACTACACCAAAAGGAAAATTATGGTATGTTATCTGACTCGCATGTTGTTGAAAGGGATACTGCTGGTGATGTGAAGGCAAAATTCATAATAGAAGCAGCCAATCACCCAACTGATCCAGAGGCAGATGAGGTAATAAAGCAGCAGTGTTTCACCTAAATTTGTTGGGATGTACTGTTTGTGGATTAAAAACTTGGACACTAAATTGATTTATCTACAGATTCTGTCCAAGAAGGGAGTTGTTATACTACCTGACATCTACGCAAATTCTGGTGGTGTGACTGTGAGTTACTTTGAATGGGTTCAGGTAATGCACAAACAACATACGCTCTCCGTCTCTAGTTCCCATATTTTTAATCTAATATTCGCTTTGTAGTATCATCTTACTTGTTGAGTAACATATTTCCATTCGGTCATCTGGTATCTACAATTTACGTAGCTCTAATTTTGTGCATGCTGGTATCTCCGTGTGTGTTACAGAACATTCAAGGATTTATGTGGGATGAAGAGAAGGTGAATTGTGAGCTTAAGAAATATATGTTGAAGTCTTTCCAAGACATTAAGGCAATGTGCAAAATTCATAACTGCAACTTGCGAATGGGTGCCTTCACTCTAGGGGTAAACCGGGTTGCACGTGCTACTCTGTTGAGGGGTTGGGAAGCATGAGACATGCCTTCGATTTGTTCGTTTCCCAACATCCAACGCAACCATTGGTTCATGACAAATTACAGTAATAGACAGAGAAACTTTAGTACCTAGTACTAAGTTCAGTATTGATAGAAATCTGTGAGGCTTATATCATGAAGCTTGTGAAAAGCATCCAAATGAGAACAAACATAAATGAACTCATCAGCGGTTTAACTTTGAGTAAAACTAAATAGTTTAATATGTGTTTTAATTTGCATATTATATATATTGCATGTCACCTATTAATTTTAGCAATTGCAATCAAATCTTCGTCTTAACCTTCCGAGATGGTGTTGGTAGGTCTCTTGTCTGTAGTTTCAGCCTTCTATTTTTCCAAAACAAGAATAAATAGTCTTCAGAAGCGGAACAGTTTTTGCCATTCTGGCAAACCAGACTTTTACATTTCCCTATAGGACCTCCATCTATATCTAGCTGATACATCCAATGATTGCCATAGAATTAGATCAAGTTCAAATCATACAATTTGCTTAGATTGATTGTAGAAACATGATTCAAGATTAACATTTTTCTTCACATGATTCTAGCGAACATTATCTTGTTGCATTTCTACCAGAAAACTCAGGATCTATGTCAGCCCCCAAAGTGTTTAAGTGAAGAAGAAATAAACATGAAGCATCTAACTTCTCCAACTCGACTAAAAAATTAAAAAATTAAACCAAGTCAGAAAACTGAAGCAGAGGTTGCAAGTTTTTCTCTGGTTGATTACCAGGAGGAACTGAGGACTACTATCAGCATTGTAAATTAAACCCAACTACATCTCCATTCCACAGACTATCTTTTCTTGAATGGTGCATAATAATTCATTAGAAAGAAATGTTCACAAAATTAAATATGAAACTCGATAAGGTGAATTACAGGAAATTGAAACTTAGATCATTATCCTACTAGCTTTGGTAACTTACAGAGATACTAACAGAGAACAAATGCTCAAACTCAAAAACTGACTAATCCCTTTTAGCACTGTTTGAGGTCTCATCCTGCCAGGTTGCTTGCCATTGCTTATCATAAAAGGTTGTCTCTTCCAGAAGCTTTTTCAGGGTTTCAATATCTTCGTTCTTTCTAATTAAAAGTACTCCAACAACAGCGACAAATAACAATGTCTTGCAAAAGAAGTTGCCCATTTGGTCAACTAGACCAACTCCAGTCAAGCTATCAACCAGATAAGCCATAAAGAACCCTATCATTGCAGCACGACCTGTGCAAACCCATTAAACAACAGTTGGATTACCATTAGAATCTATATTGAAAATGGTGAGATATATCTAAACAAACCATTAAGAAGTTCGGCTTCAGGTAGATGGAACCGCTTCATCCATGCCCACCAAGGTATAATTGAGGTGTCAAAGACTACAGGGTCATCATTACTGGATGATTCAGGGTTATCCTCCAGCCATTTTCTTCTCCTAACCTCTGAAAGGATTATTTAAGCATGTCAATAGAAACAAACAGATTTTCTGAACTATAAGAAACATGTTAATCAATTATTTTAGTAACACGTTTTTATCCTCTCTGCTCCTCAATCAAATCTGACATTTCCTAGAAGAACAACAAAATACAATAAACAAATAAATATACGAGACCATGCCTGTACAAGTCCCTTGTTCAAAACAGAGCTCAGCAGATTATTATTTCACTTTCACAGAGATAAGGTCAACTAGGAATATGACGTAAAATGAGATCGTCCATAAATGGGAGATGACAGACCCACATCATCATAATATAGTAATATAAACTCAAATTAAATTCGACATTTCAACTCAAAATAGGACCTTTTTGGGGCACCTTATTTATCTAGAGGAGAAAATAGGATAGATATCCCAATCTTGTGCTACGAGGATTTATATTTTATACAACCTGTTTACAATGGGATGAAAAAGAAGATCTACAATTATGATTACAAACTTGGACCATGATACCTTCTGGTTAACACCAACGTTCAAGTTACATCATCTGATTGAAGTTGGACAGTGGAGGTAATATCGAATATAAGACTGAATTAAGGCTGTTTGACTGTTTTCTTGTAACTTCTCTTATAAATTCGCATTAAGAATATTAAAATTTAGGATCTAAGACTGATTAGAGTAAATATATAAAGTGTGCAACATATGCAGTGATGCTATGAATATTAATTAAGCAGCTTGTATACTTGCAGCTCACTAAACATTCTGAGCATCCAACCACGAGCAATTAGACAAATGCCCTTCTCACAACACTCAGAGTCAGAACACTTCACTTCAATAGTTTTGTTAGCATGGTTTCCAAACAATATTCTTTTCCTTGCATCATAGCAACAACAATGAAACAAAACCATATGCTAAGTTGACAAAATTCATTTGCCACAAATTACAGTAAAAATAATGTCCCTTTCTACACACCAAGAAAACAGAAGCCAGAGAGGTATACACCAAATATTATAGATCTTAACTTCATTGTTATCACAATTTTTTTTCACAGAAAAGGATCAAATCCCCAACTGAGCTACATAGGTAATTAAAGTATATTTGCAGGTTCTGTTCCCTGTGGACTTAAAATAGCCTAAAGTACTAAAAATTCAGATCAGATGAATTTTACCTTAGTTCATTTCCGATTTCCTCAGCTACCAATTATCCAACAACAAACAAAATGATATAGAAAATAACATTAGCTAGTCTAATAGTCTTTTCTTTAGAAATGACCAGGAAACTAACCACATATAAACACACCAAAAACAAAAGGCAACAAGAACCCAGACGCTCACCAGCATCAATAACAGCATCCCAGTTGGTCTGCCCATCTTTCTGAAACTGCTTGAGGTCCCAAGTCCCATTAATCCATCTGGGGTCCTCAAATTTGGTCACAACGTCCACTTCCTGAGCATCCACAGCACCATTCGACTTGACAGACTCCTCCAACACCTCCTGCTTCTGGGGTTGTTCTACAGTAGCAGCTGGGGCTGAAACTCCGGCTCCATTGTCAGTGGTTGAGGCCTTGACACTGAATTGACTTAGTCTTCTGGAACATATAGAAAAGAAGGGTTTGTGGGCAAAGTAGAGACGGGTTTTGGGGAGGTGAATTGATAGAGGCGGAGGAGGAGAAAGAGAGAGCAAGGTCATGGATTTGGCCATGGTGAGAGCGTGTGGAAGAGTTTCAGTTCAGAACATAGTGGAGGTTGTGTTGGGGCTATCCACAACCTTACATTACGAGTTTCACGTGCTGGATTTTGTACTTTACTAAAAAGTAAGATTTATTGTTACCCAAACAAGGAAATGACAATTTAATGTATAAGATACTTGCTGGTCGTATTTACGAAATAATAATTGAATGTAACAATTCCAACTACTCTCAGTAGAAAATTTATTCTGCCACATTAAATTGAATATTACTATTCCATCCACTCTCAGTTGAAAACCAATCTGATTTAAGACTTCTACGTTCAATCATCACTATTTCCTTTATTGAAAGTTGAAACGACTTACAAAATTTAGTTCGACTCTAAAGCTTCTTATACAGTATACATCAATTTTCTCTAATTTAAAGGTGCTACTTTTGTACAAATGACTGATGGTGCCAGTGACACCCAGTCCCGAAGAGTTTGAGTAATTTGAATTAAACGTTTATGGTTCAATCTGCATCTAAAATCTTTTTGAACTAAGGATAATTTTCTCACATAATATAGATATTTCTTTTACTTTTTAAGTTACAATTTTCTTTTTTCTTTTTATTTTCATTTTTGTTTTGTAAAATTATATATATAGTGTTTTTATAATAACTTTTTAAAGTTAGGACAAACCAATCAAATTCATCTATTGTATTTCTCTTTTTTAAAATAAATTATTTCTTATTTAATTTAAATATAATAAATGAATTTACTTGATATACCTAGTATACTATATGCACGCACCCTACAACACTCATTTCCTTTAGATGCAGCTACATAATAACTCAGCCTCCGAAACTTCAACGAATTGAAACTTCAAGGTGTTTATCTTTTGCTTGAAAAGTAAAGTCATGCTAGGGTGCTCCAATTTAAGGGATAGTTTTATTTAAACTTGGAGAACAGTGAAGATAAGACCATAAACCTTAAGGGAAAGACTTGGTGATGATCCTAAACCGCTAGTGGTGGGTGCATAAAATATTTGGTTGTCTTTTATCTCTCTATACTTTTACTATTTAAGCGATTCACATCTTCTAAGTAGGCATATGTGCTTGTTAATTTGTTGCCTGTTTCTCTATGATTTGAGGCAATATCGCCCTGCTTACTTGTCATATTGTCATCGAAACTCACGAGGCCACATGTATGTACATATGAATGCAATTATATATATATAATTTTATGATTAGTACATTCTAATTTTTAAATTATTAGCATCACTAATAAAAATCATGTATTATATCTGAATCGAATAAAAGTGAAAGATTTTTTTAGAGAGAGAATGTAATAAATGATTTTAATTGATAGTTCTAACAATTTAAAAATTATGACACAACGACTGTAAAAATTATGATCTTATATATATATAGTGATTCTGACATCATTCTGACGACCTGATTTCTTCTGCTCGAGCTATACTAATTAGGGAATGATAAAGATCAGACAACATTATGAAAAGTCCAACGATTAGAGAAGACAAAGGAAATTGAGTCCAAAAAGTTGGTCATCAAATAAACGTGGTATCTACTTCAAAATAAATTATTAAATGCTGAATGTAATCCAATTGACAGAAATTTAATAAGAATATACAAGGTATGAAGTTTACAATTGCTGGCGATTTACAAAATTCATGTGGATATTAACAACGCAACGATCAAGACCAGACGGCAATTAGATTCATTTCATTCTCACCCATAGACTTGCCTCGGCTTTGCCCAAAAATTCCCAACTACTCGTCCCTTGCTGCTTCAACAAGTGACAAGTCTCTACAAATATGGGACATATATAGGGGAGATACATGCTCCCTGTTCTAGTAGCTAATAACATTGCTATTATCGCATTGTAGTACTAAGCAAACTTGTAAAAAACAGCCATCGACAAGCCACAGGCATGGATGATAGGTTGAAGAAATTAGCAGAAGATGGAGATGTGGAAGCATTTTATTCAATACTTGAACAGGATCCATATATTTTGCAGCGCATTGACCAAATACCAATCGTTGGTACTCCTTTACACATAGCCGCAAGCCTTGGACACACTAATCTTGCCATGGAAATAGCAAGCTTACGGCCATCACTTGCTGGGAAACTAAACCACCTTGGCCTTAGTGCCATGCACTTGGCTTTGCAAAATGGGCACCACCAGTTGGTCACCGCGATGATAACCATGGACAGTGAATTTGTTCCTGTCAAAGCAAAGAGGAGGATTACACCATTGCACCACTTAGCGAACACAGATAATATCGACCTTCTAGCTGAATTTTTGTCTGCTTGCCCACCATCTATAGAAGATTTAACAGCTCAATGCGAATCTGCTGTACATATTGCTGTCAAAAACAAAAACTATAATGCTTTTAAAGTCCTGTTGGGATGGCTTCGACGAGTGAACAAGGAAGAGATACTTAAATGGAAGGACGGAGCGGGCAAGACTGTCTTGCATATATCAACATCTACAAATAACCAAAGGTAAATTTCCGTATGTGTTTCCAGTAGTTTAACTTTCACAATCACTAATGAATAAATTCTTCTTCAATGACAAAGATGATGAAGTTGTTGATAAAAGTTGCCAACGTAAATGCCAAAAACTTTGGTGGTTTGACAGCTATGGATATCTTCCATCTTCGGAGAGATTTGCTAAATGGAGAGGTTGGTAAGATCTTATGTCGAGCTAAAGCTAAAAGAGCTTCCAGACTTGCTGGCTCTACAGTCACACTTGCACATTTCCTTTCTCGGGACTTATCTCTTATTGAAAGACGGGACAAGTACTTGGGAATTTTTGGGCAAGCCCGACACAAATTTCTTGGTGATCTTGGCAACGTTGTGCTTGTGGTGGCTATACTGATTGCCACAGCCACCTACCAAGCTGGACTCAGCCCTCCAGGAGGACATTGGCAAGATGACTCCAATTCACCATCAAATAACATGATCAACACCACCACAACTAGCTCTGGTCAAACTGGTCAAGGGCAACAGCCGCACCAAGCAGGGCAGATGATCATGGGGCCTTCATCTCTGTATTACTTCTTTATTGTTAATACCACAGCATTTTATGCATCTGTGGGCATAATTCTTATTCTTATAACTGGCCTTCCTTACTCCAATATACTTTACGTATCGACAAGTTTCCTCTTGCATGCCTATTGTGCTTCAGTTACTAGCACCTTTCCTTCACAGGGAAAAAAGAAGGTTTTGTTTAAAGTTTTGATCTATGTATTTGCAGTGATTGTGCACTTGATTCCTTCAATTTCAATGTCCAGACATGAGAAACTTAAAACGTCTGGTAGACAATATAAACAGACGACTAGGAGGCCAGCTATAACCCAAGATGCGATGACCACGAGAAGAAACCTAGTTAATGTAATGTTATAGTTTATGGATTATATTTTGTGCTGTGACTACCTACATTTGGTTATTTACGATCTTTCAGCTTGACATGTAGCATCGTGTTTATTTTTGAAATGTGAGTTTATATCAAGTAATGAAACCTATCAACTGGTGTGGTTTGCATTAAGTATTCACTGTTTTCTGAGGGACATTAAGTTTATCCGATCTACTTGTTTAATTAAATACCCATTTTTCAGGAGATTTGGTGAAGATAATAATATGTTGTTATTAGCGAACAAGATGTAGGAAGATTTTTCACCCTTATTTTGTTCAACATCTCGTTTTTTATGATCTTCATAATTCATATGCATTTATATTCTCTTCGATACGATAACTTGTTATTTGGGGACAACCAGCCCAAGTCAATGCTTGGCAATATACATTTAAGCCAATTGGCAATATACGTTGTTATTCTCTTCGATACGGGTTGTCTCTCAGTCAGTATCACAGGCGGCAGCAGCGTAGTCAAAATAAAAAATGGAGGTAGCGACAGCATCATGACCATCCAACTTCGCGGTCCACACACGTATGTTACCAACACCACCACTGATTTTTGTCAATAACTTTCGTTTTCGTTTTTACCCCATGAAAACCATCAGTAATCTCAGTTGTCATGGTGACTTAATGCGCTGCAACTTGTCTGCAGTTCAGTATCCATAAAAAAAAAAAAAAAAATCCGTCTTCTTTTTTTTTTTTTTTTGGGTGGGTGTGGGGGGAACAATTTGGCAATTGATGTACATAGATCTCAGTCTGTATCTTTATATATTTTACGGAATTTCATTACTTTTCAGATAATCTCATGTCATGTAGTTATGCTGATTCAGTCAAGGATGCCTTTTGATGAAAGAATGTTTAAGAATGGAAATAATTAATAGTTCAACTTGACATCAGAAAAGTGATATGTAGCAAATAGCATGTACGTCAATAAAAGTTCCAATAGCACAGAAATTTGCAATATACCAATGCAAAAACTAACAAATCACAAATTAAAGCATCAGTGCATTTCAGTCCAATTGCTTGTGTGGAAAGCAACTGCACAAACCTGGAACCCAAAAACAGAATTCCCGATCGGATAATAAGCCCCAAACTATAAATTACAGATCATAACACTAGTTAGTAGATTAGGCTTGCACACGATGCT
This sequence comes from Dimocarpus longan, assembly GCA_022984855.1. NCBI lineage: Eukaryota > Viridiplantae > Streptophyta > Magnoliopsida > Sapindales > Sapindaceae > Dimocarpus > Dimocarpus longan. Next base: position 12,327,700 of record CM041024.1, read on the forward strand.
ACCCTCATGTGCCAATAAAGCAAATTTCACCGGTGCCGCCTGTGATTATAGCTACTTTGCCTAAGGTTATAGCAAATTTCACCGGTGCCGCCTGTCAGTGGAAATTACTGGACATACCCATTCTAAAAGAGTGATTTTTCTTTTTATCACTATTTTTTAAAAAAAAGAAAAATGTTTTTAGCCCTTCAAACAAATTAATTCCATCTCATATCCAAATTACCCATAATGCCCCCGCATAATTTTACCTATAAACCCTTAACTTCTAAATTTTATAAAAAATCAGAGCGTATAATTATGAAACAGCCCCTATATACATAAGGGGTTAAGAAATCGATCTACCTTCATTACCATTGATTGCAAAACTCAAAAAATAGACCCGTTTTTATGCCTAGTACCCTATCGAGACTCAATGAGCCATTTCCACCGTCTTCGGCCATTCTTACGCTATTGCTGACCTTGCTAGAGCTTCTTCGAGCTTGTTGACCTCCTTTGTTTGCCGAGGTACACGAAGTTTGGATTCCGTTTGAAAGTTTGTGGTTTTTTTATTTTGTTTTCAGATTTTGATATTTTTTTGTATTATGAATGTTGGGTTATGATGATTAGGGTTAGAATAGGTTGGATTTAGTTGGATTTGGGTTTAAAATGATAGATTTCAATAAAAGAAGTGTCGTCAACATCATTTTAATGAATAAGTTTTTCACATCGGTTTTTCACTGGGATATAATGAAAAACCGGTATATAACATTGACCCTTTTTTCATACCCAATAAAAAATCAATTGGTCGAATCATGAAAATTTGTTATTTGTTGATTTTTGTTTTGTCATTTTTAGATTTGTTTTGTATTATGAAAGTTGGGTAATGATGAATAGAGTCATATTAGGTTAAATGTGGTTGGATTTGACTTGAAAAATGGAGGAATCTACTGAGAGCATCTGTAAGAACACCATGTTGTGAAATCAATTTTTGACTGAGATGTGAAAACCAATGAATAACATTGACTGGTTTTTCACATCCAGTAAAAAACTAATTGGCCGAATATTGAAAATTTGTAATTTGTTGATTTTGTTTTGCCACTTTTAAAGTTGTTTTGTGATATGGAAATTAGGCAATGATGAACATGGTTAGATTAGGTTAAATTTGGTTGTATTTAGTTTGAAAAATGGAGGAATCCGTTGAGAGCATCTATAAGGGCACCAACTTGTGAAATCGATTTTTGATTGAGATGTGAAAAATCGGTGAATAACATTTACCGGTTTTTCACACCTAATAAAAAACCGATCAATTTAATAAATTAAAAATTGAAATTAGTGATAAGAAATACGTTAGGAACAATTAAATTAAATTTTATTAAATTAGTTGTAACTAATTAGATTGTAAATGAAATTAATTAATTAAGGAAATGTTTTTAAATAAAGTAAAATACAATGTAAAAAATATAAGTGTAAATTGTAAAGGTAATTTTCATTTAAATATAAACCAAAATTTAAATTGATATTAAATTTTATTAAATTAATTTAGATAATTATTAAGTGAATGCAATTATAGTAAAAATTATTTAATAAATTAAAGAAATGAAAATGAAAGTATGTTAGGCAAAAATAGAAATGAAAAAATTGTATTAATTTTTGTATTTAATTACAATTTTTTTAGTAAAGTAATATTAATCGTTTGCTGTTTTTCTTTCCTACAGATAGAATTCAAGTATTTACATAGCTCATAAACAATTGATGAGAAAATGGGAGGGAATACACACATTGGTCAAAAATAGCTTGACAAAATAATTACAATTATTAATAGATAAGTTTTGTACGATCAGTTTATAGGAGAGTACCCATTCAGACATATTTTGTTGATATCTAACACCAATATGACTGTTCCCTCTATGATATTAGGGTTTCTTATTAGAGAGGTGGTGGTCTCCGGTGGATGCTGTGATAAAATGTGATTTAAAATTTGGGGGAGAACATATAGGTTTGGGAAATAGAAGTTTTTATTAGTGATAGGACTCCCTTTTAGGGGTATTGATTGAAAAATTTTTAGTACGACGTAAAATGATGAGAACAGTCTCCTATGACTACTTTTCGATGAAGTGTCATTAAGTATACCCAGCATAGCCACATTTCTCGAGGTAGGAAGTCATACAACATGCCAAGACCATATAGTTTTGGACGTAATAAATAATGAGGATCTATTGAGATTCGTTAATATAGAGATTACCTTCCATCTATTCTTGAGGCAGGATGATAGGTCCTTCATTGCTCACTTTATGTGAGTCATTATGAAGAATGCAGAGATGTGGAGATCGTTCTCTTGAGTTACATTAAGCTATAGTATATTGGTTTATAGCCTCCATATGGTGATTATTGAGGAGAAGATTAAAAATCCATCGAATACCATTAACATTTACGGTTATGTCACGACGTTTTGACGACACCTAATACAGTTAATATTTATAGCTTTCTCCTAATGCAATTAATATTTAAGGTTTAAATAGATATATATTAACTATATGTTTGTTTTTCATTTAATAATTTTTGCATTATAATGATCACTAATCGAAATGTTCTTAGTGTTGAGAGATAAGATAGAGAAAAGTAACCAATTTTTGAAAAATGAGTTGTCAAGGGGCAAAAGACAGATACTTAAGAGGGCACCAAAAAGTATAAAAACCTTTAATGATTTTCTCCTATAAGCGTCGAACCTAGCCTAAATTGGTTTCTTTTTTTTTTTTTTTTTAAATTATTCTTATTTATATTAAGTACATAATAATAATTTAATTATATATATATGTTTGTATGTTTGTATGTATGTACGTATTGTAGATATCTGGCACGATGAGAACCTTTGGACCTACTGATGTTGAAAGAGACACGGATTATTAAAAATCTTTCAATTCAAAGCATTAGATTGGTGAAGAGGTATAAAGTTGGCGGCGAAGGGAGTGGGATGATTATGATGATAATAGTGCACGGGGTGATGATAATTAAGAGGTGGAGGATGGAAGGAGTGATGATGAGCTAGAGGGTAATAATGATGATGTGGTTAAGAAGTTTACAAGGGAGAAAAACGAGCGGTATGAAGATGTCCCAATCATACAATCCGAATCAGAGGTTACATTTTCAGAGTTGGGGATAAAAAGGTCATACGATGTACGAAACGTATATTCTGAGGTACAAATATTCTATTTATCTTATTATTAAGTGAATATCCATTTTAGTAAATAGAAAAGTTGTGGATATGTTATATAATAGTATGGAGTTGGACAGAGAGAGAGAGTCTTTAAACATGATAGACATGTTTAAACAGAGTTGGACAAAAATTGCATGTTTATAGATCTCATCCAAGCATTTCATTTCCTTTAGAGTTGAAAAGCTTGGAGAGGATGAACTAGAGCTTGATGGATCTCTTGGAGATGATGGTGTGCTTGGAGGAGATGATTGTAATGCATCTTCATCACTTGCACTACCTTGATTGAAATTTTTATAGATTTCATTAACTATGATAGGTCTTTTTTGGATTGTTCCTTGCTCTCAATCAAAGGAAGCTTGCTCATCAAATGTGACATCTCTACTTGTTACTATCTTCTTGCTCTTTAAATTGTATAGCCTATAAAGATACACTTTTGATTATGAACTATAGCCTATAAAGATACACTTTTTACTTGTTTCATCAAGTTTGTGCCTCCTCTCTTTCAGAGTTTAAGCATAACAAACACAACCAAAAAACTTCAAGTTTCTAATAGAAGGTTTCCTCCCACTCCAAACTTCAAAGGGAGTTTGATTAAATAGAGCTTTGGTTGGTGCTCAATTAATTCAATAAACTGCTATAAATATAACTTTTGCACAAAAGAATTTAAGCAGCCCCTTTTCATGAAACATAGATTTTACATCTTCATAACAGTTTGATTTTTCCTTTCAAATACTCCATTTTGTTGTGGAGAATACCCAACCGTGAGTTGTCTTTCAATGTCTTCTTGTCTCAAAATTTATTCAAATCATGTGAGTTATATTTCATACCCCTGTTAGTTCTTAAGGTTTTAATCACATGATCACTTTATTTTTCAACAAGGTTTTTGAACCTTTTAAAAATGGAAAACACTTCAAAATTTTGCCTTAAAAGAACACCCATGTCATTCTTGAAAAATCATCAATAACAAGAATGAAGTACCTGTTATTTCCGAGAGAGAGAGAGTAAACATTGGTCTACAAACATCTGTGTGAACCAACTCCAACAATTGTTTTGCTCTCTAAGCAACTCCTTTAGAAAATGGTTACCTATGATGCTTGTCAAGTGCACACCCATCACATATATTCTGCTGCTCCTCAATTCTTGGCACCCCTTGCACCATGTTCTTTTGGTACAACAACTTGAGAGTTTGAAAGTTCAAGTACCCAAACTTTTTATGCCATAACCAAGACTCGTTAGCAAGTTCAACCTTGAGTGCTAGTTCATTTGCATATTTGAAGCCAAGCAAAAAACTTCAATTCTTCATTTCAATATTTGCTACAACCATTTTCTGCTTGTCTTTATAAAATATAGTGCAACCTTTGTCTTCAAATTGCAATTAGTATCCATTTTCAAGAAGCTATCCAACACTCAATAGATTTTGTTTCAATTTAAGCACTAGTAACACATCTGAAATATATATGATACATTTCTTTGTTTGAACTCCAGTTGTCCCTTTACCTTTGACATGTACAAAAACACCATTCCCCAACTTCACTTGTGAGTTGATTGAGGTGTCCATGTCAAGAAAGATGCTCTCATTTCCAGTTATGTGGTTGGTGCAACCGCTATTAAGAAACTACACATTGTCTTACTTTTAAAGTACACTTTGACAAGCATAAAACAAACTTGCTCCACTTTCTTTTGCTTCTACGTTGTTTGCTTGTTGAGTTGCTTTGTATCTACAATCCTTTTGCAAGTGACCAAATATTTTACAATTATGGCATTGAGGCTTTTTTTGTACCAACAATCATCTTCAACATGGCTGCTTCTTCTACAAATATTCCATGTCTGAGAGTGTTTTTCTTCCACATAACTTTTGTCATAGTTTCCTCTATCTCTACCTCTATGATTCCAACTTCTTCCACTGCGTCAACTAAGGATCTCGCGCAACTCTCCTTTGTTTTAATTGTTATTTAGAGGCTATCTTAAGAATGTCAGCACATCATCACACCATAAACATAAAACCTGCACAGTCATAGACCATTGAAGCAGCTAGCATGAAGCTCACTGATTTGTTTTAAAGAGTTCTCAGACCACAAAACCATAGGAATGTGCTAAGCATTTTTTCTGATATCCGTTCATCATATTTAGTCAAAAAAAATACAATATAAGACAGCCAAGGACTGTTGTCACAGAACAGACCATGAACCCATACTTACAGCCATACAAAACCAACAACTTTGCTAAAGTCAGTTTACCTGCTCCCACTAACAAATTCACCATTACAAGTAAACCAACTAAACAACAACAACAACTTTACAAATTACATAAAACATAAACCATATGCTGTCAGGATCAGAATTGCTTGCATTTAAAAGACAAATAACTGAAATATAACATTAACATTGTCAAGCTTTGGAGTTTCTAAATGAAGTTCCATAAGCTTGTTTCAACACTTCTCCTTGGAACTTCTCAAAGACACTCCTAGCTTGTCTCTAAGAACCACAAACTGACCATGAGGGAGAGCCTTTGTGAGAATATCTACCATTTGCTCTCCTGAACTGCAATGGACCAAGCTGATTTCTCCTTCTTTTTCTGCTTCTCGGATAGCATGAAATTTGACATTGATGTGTTTGGTCCTTCCATGTTGAACAGGGTTCTTGGCCATGGAAATTACAGATTTATTGTCACAGAAGATAGTAGTAGGCCAATCTTGAGAAACCATAAGATCTATTAGGACTTTTCTAAGCCACAATGCTTGGTTTGATGTTGCTGCTGCTGCCACGTACTCAGCCTCAGGTGAAGACTGAGCCACGATTTCTTGTTTCTTGGAGTTCCATGAAAACACTCCACTTCCATAAGAGAATACATAGCCACTAGTACTCTTGGAATCATCTAAGGAACTAGCCTAATCTGAATCAACAAAACTAACCAACTCTGCTCCATTACTGCAGTTGTAATGAATGCCATAGTTTAAGGTTCCTTTGAGGTATCTAAGCACCCTCTTAGCTACTCCATAGTGAGTCAAGCTTGGAGAATTCATGAACCTTGATAATAAACTCGCAGAATACATTAAATCAGGTCTTGAGGCAGTCAAGTAAAGCAAACTGCCAATAAGACTTCTATACAACGAGGCATCCACTTTTTCATCACCATCTTCCTTTATGAGCTTTGAATTTACAGTTAAGGGAGTTTCCACAGGATTACAATTATCTATCTTGAATTTTTTTAACATGTTTAAGCCATACTTTCTTTGTGAAAGAAAGAATCCATCACTGTCATGCTTGATTTCCATGCCCAAAAAATAAGTCATGCTTCCCAAGTCTGTCATTTCAAAAACTTGAAGCATACTTTGCTTGAACCTTTCCATTTCATTCATATCATCACCAGTCACCATCAAATCATCAACATATAGTGAGACAATAACCTTTTTATCTCCTTCACAAGCCTTGACATACAATGTAGGTTCATTTTGACTCCTCCTGAATCCATTTTCTAAGAAGTGCTCATCAATCCTACTGTACCATGCTCGAGGGGCTTGCTTGAGCCCATACAAAGCTTTGTGCAGCCTATAAATCTTGTCCTCATGTCCAGCTATTAGAAAACCAGTAGGTTGCTCAATAAAAATTTCTTCATTCAAACTTCCATTTAGGAATGTAGACTTTACATCTAAATGGAAGATGTTCCACTTGAATTGAGCTGCCAATGCCATTAGCAACCTTATGGTCTCATGTCTTGCAACCGGTGCAAAGGTATCACCATAATCAACTCCTGCTACTTGAGAAAAACCCTTCAAAACCAGCCTTGCTTTGTGTTTATTTATAGAACCATCTGGATTTAGCTTGGTTCTATAGACCCATTTTACTCCTATAACTTTTCTGTTTGCAGGTCTGTCAGTCAATTCCCAAGTGCCATTTTTTTTTATCATGGCTAATTCATCCTTCATAGCTTTCATCCAGTCCTTAGACAAGGTTGCTTCTTTAAAACAAGAAGGCTCCATGCTTGCAAAGTTGCATTTTTCGTAAATTTCAGCTAATGTCTTGGTCTTGAGCACTGGTGAATCTGATTCAGCAACTGCTAGTTCTGAGCCCATACCATTTTCACTTCCATTGCCATTTTCAATAGAAATACTCTCATCTTGAGTTTGAATTGAATCCCTTACTACTTACCTTCATTAAAATCCCAATGAGAACCCTCATCAACTTCAACATCCCTTGAGATTGCCATTTTTTTAGTTTCAATGTTATAAATTCTGTGGCCTGTAGAATTTGATGCATATCCTAAAAGAATACACATGTTAACCTTCACATCTAACTTAGATCTCTTGACATTTGGTACATGAGAGTAACAGATGGACCCAAATATTCTGAGATGCAACACACTAGGCTTCCTACCATTCCAAGCTTCATATGGAGTCATTTCATTTACTGCTTTGGTAGGCAATCTGTTGAGAAGATACACAGCTGTATATACTGCCTCAGCCCAAAAACTTTTTGGCAAATTCTTTTCAACTAAAAGACACCTAGCCATCTCCATAACCGTCCTGTTTTTTCTTTCGGACACACCATTTTGTTGAGGTGTGTAGCTCACTGTCAACTGATGCCTTATACCCATGTCTGTGCAGAATTCTTGAAATTTGTTTGAAGTGTATTCCTTTCCATTGTCAGACCTTAAGGCTTTAATTTTGCTTCCACATTCCACCTCAACCATAGCCTTAAAGTTTTTAAATACATCAAATACTTGAGCTTTGCTTGAAAGAAAATAAACCCAAGTAAACCTTGTGAAATCATCTATAAATAGCAGGAAATACACATTCTTGTTCAATGATGGCACACTCATTGGACCACAAAGATCTGTGTGTACTAATTCAAGCTTAGACTTGGCTCTCATTACACCTTTTGATGGAAAAGCCTTTCTATGTAGTTTTCCTAATTGACATGCTCTACACACATCCTCATAGAAAGTCTTTGTTCTTGTGCTTGAAGTTTACTCACCATTTCTGCTATAGTAAGTTGTTTCAAGTCACAAGATTCTTCAATGGCAGAGACTTTGGATTCAAACTTGTCTGGAAGGCTCACCAATATCTTCTCAACAACTTTTGAATCATCCATAACTTCTCCAAAAAGTCTCATTTGATTAACAAGCTCAGATAGCTTGCAAGAGTAGTCTTTGACACTTTCATTTTCTTTCATTTTGAGCATCTCAAACTCTCTCTTCAATGTGAGTAACTTCACAATTTTAACCCTATCACTGCCTTCATGCCTCACTCTTAGTTCATCCCAAATTTGCTTAGCAGTTTCAAGATACATAATTGTTGTAAAAACTGTATCAGATAAGGTAGAGTGGAGACATGATACTGCCTTATCCTTCTTCATCTTCTCCTCCTCATGTTGCTTAATTTGAGCAATTGTGGGATTTGCTCTTAGAGGAGGGACTTCTTTTTCTTGTTCAACATAGTCCCACAACCCATAAGACTTCAAATAGGACCTCATTTTGATTAACCATATTTGGTAACTATCACCAGAAAACTTAGGTACTGGTAAGGCAGTATTGCTTCCAGATGCCATAGACTCTTCACTCATGTGTTTGTCTCACCCAAGAGTGTTTTTCCTCACAATCACTATCAATAAAACTTAAAGCTACCCTCAAGATCCCTCAAGAACAGCAGCTCTGATACCACTGTTAAGAATGTCAGCACATCATCACACCATAAACATAAAACCTGCACAGTCATGGACCATTGAAGCAGCTAGCATGAAGCTTACTGGTTTGTTTTAAAGAGTTCTCAGACCATAAAACCATAGGAATGTGCTAAGCATTTTTTCTGATATCCGTTCATCATATTTAGTCAAAAAAATACGAGTGAATTTATCGATGAGTGTGGGCCTACTTAAAAATTACAAAAGTTTCTGTCAACTGGAATTATGGTTTAGTGGGAAGGGATTCAAAGGACAACAATGACGCAGTTATTGAACTTTTCCTACCGCTTCCAAATTTGCAACATTTAACAATAGAGTACAGAGGCCAGTCAATGTTTGGTCTTAGGATGACGTCATATATTAATTAGTAACTAAATATGTAAATAATCATGGAAATAACAAGGATATAAAATCTGTATGGACCAAATAAAAAGAACACAATTCATAGCAATAAATAAGTATATAAAATGTAGCAGGGATAAAAGAGTGTTAAATAAATTATTTCAAGACACTACATATCAATAATGTAAAAGAAAAATAAGTAAATATTATGCAAAAATCTATTTGACTCAAATTCTACCTTGATCTGAAACAAACGATTAGAACTCGTGCTAATAATGTATTATGAAATAAATGCAACATCAAAATATTGCAGAATATTAGAAAGAACAAAAGTGAAAATACAGAGAAATTTAGGAGAGTTATTCTTTTATTCACTTGTTACATCCTCTATTTATAAGCTAAGAACCATAAGTAGAGGCACAAGTTACATATAACATTAAGAGGGGCTAAATGTATTAAGAGGAGAATTAATGATGGTTTAAATGAAGGTGAGTTATGCATGTTGGATAATCTTTAATAGGTATAAACCTATACCATAATCTAGAAACTCATATTAAATCATTAAGAATAATTGTAGAGAAAACATACCTGAATCCATGTTAATAATCTTGAGTAGGATTGGATCTTCCACAATCAAATCTCCTTAGTTGCTCTGTAGTTTTTCTACTTGAATGGGGAAAGAGAAAGAGAGCAATTTGTTGTGATTTGACTTGGGGACCATAACCCTTTATAATGTTCTTTATATACTAACCTAATTAGGTTCCCATTAACCCTAATCCTATTAGTATTAGGTTTCTACACATTAAAGCCCATACCCAATAGATATTTCTAGAGCCCAATTTAATAGATCACTTATTTGGCCCTATTAAAATAGATAGCCCATAATATAATTGTTATAAAATATGTAAGCCCATAATAGGAAATATAAAATATCCTAACAATCTCCCACTTGGGCTACATATGTTTCTTGAGACAATTATATTATCTATAATCTTAAGTGCGCACTGAAAAGCTATCCGTCTTGAAATATCCCTTTAGTTACAATCTGGTCCATCTACTATATTAGTATGAGATCAAAGCGACCTTTGTTACATTTATTCGTAACTAGACCCATCAATGGTCACCATACCAATATATTCAATGACATAGATCGAGTATGGATGCGTAGCATGAAAATTACATGTAATGTGATCTCAAACATGCCTATTTCCAACTGGTCCTACTTTAATCTTTAATGAGATCAAACACAAATAACATTCAGAGTTTATAACTGAACCATATACTTTATTCTGCAGAAAATAAATATAAAATATGTCTATTACACAGAACATCAAAATACTAACTCCCACTAAACATGCACATCATCAGCTAAAATAACACCCATATGAGCAGTGTGCTCATGAAAGACCTTGGGTGGTAATCCCTTAGTAAGCGGATCCGCAATCATGGAGTTTGTCCCAATATGTTCTATAGTCACCTGACGACTCTGAATTCTTTCTTTAACAACAAGAAACTTGATGTCTATGTGCTTAGACTTCATAGAGCTTCTATTGTTGTTGGAATAAAGCACAGCTGAATTATTGTCACAATATATCTTTAATGGTCTTTCAATAGAATCCATAACTTGCAGCCCTGTGACAAAATTTCGCAGCCATATCCCATGATTAGATGCCTCATAACAGGCTATGAACTCAGCTGCCATGGTGGAAGAAGCTATGAGTGTCTGCTTAGCACTTTTCCAGGAAATAGCTCCACCAGCTAGCAGGTAAATATAGCCCGACGTGGATCTTTTACTATCTTGGCATCCAGCAAAATCGGAATCAGAATACCCAATGATCTCTAAATGTTCTGATCTCCGATATGTGAGCATGTGATCTTTTGTTCTCTGTAGATAACGCATAACCCTTTTGGCTGCTTTCCAATGATCCATCCCTGGGTTACTTAAATATCTGCCCAACATTCCCACTATGAACGCAATATCTGGACGCGTGCATACTTGAGCATACATCAGACTTCCTACAGCTGATGCATAAGGAATCTTTTGCATTTCTTTTCGTTCCAACTCATTTTTAGGGCACTGATTGAGACTAAACTTGTCTCCTTTAGCTACAGGGGTATCTCCTGGTGCACAATCTTTCATGCCGAATCTATCAAGGACTTTTTCGATATAGCTCTTTTGTGATAACCCAAGGATACCTCGAGAGCGATCTCGTTGTATCTGTATGCCTAATACAAAAGAGGCGTCCCCAAGATCTTTCATGTCAAAATTCTTTGTCAGAAATCTCTTGGTTTCGTGCAGTAAGCCTATATCGCTACTAGCAAGTAGTATGTCATCGACATATAACACCAGAAATATGTATTTACTCCCACTGAACTTATGATATACACAATCTTCAACTTTATTTACCTCAAACCCATATGAGATAATAACTTGATGAAATTTGTGATACTATTGACGGGAAGCCTGTTTGAGACCATAGATGGATTTCTTCAATTTACAAACCATTTTCTTTGGATCACCGGATACAAAGTTTTCTGGTTGCATCATATATATTGTTTCGTCAATGTCACCATTGAGAAACGCAGTCTTTACATCCATCTGATGTAACTCTAAATCAAAATGAGCCACAAGTGCCATTATAATCCTAAAAGAGTCTTTCGTAGAAACCGGAGAGAAAGTCTCTTTATAATCAATGCCTTCCTTTTGAGTGAAACCCTTGGCAACTAGACGAGCCTTATATCTCTCAACATTGCCTTTTGAATCCTTTTTGGTCTTAAATATCCATTTGCAACCAATAGGTTTCGCACCTTCAGGCAATTCGACGAGATCCCAAACGTCATTGTTCTTCATGGAATTCATCTCATCATTCATGGCATCAATCCACTTTTGAGAATTAGAACTTTGTTTGGCTTGATGGAAGTTGATTGGATCATCTTCCACCACTCCTATATCAACCTCATGTTCTTGGAGATAAACGACATAGTCATCCGGAATCGCATTTCTCCTTTCTCTAATGGATCGTCTCAATGGCATATCCTCTTGAGGTTGTTGAGTTTGCACTTCAGGTATAATTTCTTCATTTTGCACAGGGAGCTCTTCTACATTGTCTTGAAATTCTGGATTTGCATTTTGAATAATGTCAGAGATAGAAGCCTGATCATTATTAATAGCAATAGTAGGAAGAGAAACAAATTCCTCTTCAAAGACAATGTCTTTCACTTTATCTCCCCCCACAAACTCAACTTCCTCAAGAAATCTCGCATTTCCCGTCTCAAAGAATGATCTAGTAGTGGGATCATAAAACTTGAAACCCCTTGACCGTTCAGAGTACCCAACAAAGTAGCAACTTACAGTTCTTGAGTCCAGTTTCTTTTCATTTGGCCTGTAAGGCCTTGCCTCAGCTGGACAACCCCAAATGTGTAAATGTTTAATACTAGGTTTCTTGCCTGTCCATAATTCATAAGGGGTTTTAGCTACCGCTTTGCTCGGAACCCTATTAAGGATATATGCTGCAGTCTTTAGTGCTTCTCCCCAGAGGGATTCTGGTAAAGAAGAATGATTGATTATACTTCTTACCATGTCCTTAAGCGTTCTGTTTCGTCTTTCAGCAACACCATTCATGCTAGGTTTGCCTGGCATTGTGTATTGCGGGACGATACCGCATTCCTCTAGGAATTTAGCAAAAGGTCCTGGACGTTGTTCACCAGATCCGTCATATCTACCATAGTATTCACCACCACGGTCAGATTTAACAGCTTTAATTTTCTTACAAAGTTGATTTTCAACTTCAATTTTGAAAGCCTTAAATACATCCAGGGCTTGAGACTTCTCATGTATTAAATATAGGTACCCATATCTTGAATAGTCGTCTATGAACGTAATAAAATACTGTTGACCATTCCAAGAGGCTGTAGGAAATGGTCCACAAATATCAGTATGAATTAGTTCTAAGACATCAGAACACCTGTTGGCACCTAATTTCTTAATGTTTGTCTGTTTCCCTTTAATACATTCAATACAGACTTCGAAATCTGTCAAATTAAGGGAATCAAGAATTCCATCTGACACAAGCCTCTGAATTCTCTGTTTAGAGATATGACCTAAACGCTTGTGCCATAATGTGGCGGAATCCCTGTCAGTTAATTTTCGTTTTGTACCTCGTGAATTTATATGCAAGGTTTCATTAATTGAGGCAATAGTATTCAACAAATATAGGTTATCATGTAAAGATAAAGAACCGGTACCAATAAGATTAGAATCTTGAAAAAGACTAAATTTATTATTTCCAAATGAACAAGAATAACCAAATTTGTCCAAAACAGAAATTGAAACCAAATTTCGTCTAAAAGACGGTACTACATAAGTCTCTTCCAAATTCAAAAATTGACCAGTCTTTAATAATAACCTAAAAGTTCCTATAGCCTTTACTGGAACTGTTTTGCCATCGCCCACATAGATGAATCTTTCAGCATCACTTGGCTTCCGGCTCCACAGGCAACCCTGCATAGACACACTTATGTGAGTAGTAGCACCAGAATCTATCCACCAAGTGTGTTTAGGTACAGAAGTTAAATTAACTTCAGAACAAACTAGATTGAGAAGCATACCTTTCTTGACACGCCAGTTGGCGTATTTGGGACATTCTTTCTTCATGTGTCCAGCTTTCTTGCAAAAGTAACAGGTAAACTTTTCATCCTGTTTCTTTTGCACCTTATGCTGTGATGTCCCAACTGCAGCTTCTTTTCCTCTTTTCCTTTTCTTGTCCTTAGAGATAGTTGCTAAGTTAGCACTTTCAACACCTTCTCGCTTTAATCTTTCCTCTTCTTGCACACAGTGAGATATGAGCTCGTTAAGAGTCCATTTGTCCTTCTGAGTGTTGTAACTCACTTTAAACTGACTGTATTGTGCAGGAAGAGAAATCAAAACTAAGTGCACCAGCAAATCCTCAGACAGCTGTAACTTTAGTGCCTTTAGTTTGGAAGCGATATGAGACATCTCCATGATGTACTCCCTTATGTTCCCTTTTCCATTATACTTCATTGAAACAAGTTTTGCCAAATGGGTACTTGTTTCAACCTTTTCGTTTTTCGCAAAACGTTGTTTTATTTCCTCAAGGAACTTCTTAGCACTTTCCTCTTCGGACATAGAGCCCCTAAAAGTTTCTGGAATGGAACGTTTCATGATCATAAGACTCATGCGATTAGAACGGTCCCACTTCTCCATTCTCGCCTTTTCATCAGCGGAACTATTATCATTAAGAGAAGCAGGCCGTTCTTCCCGAAGCGCAAGGTCAAGATCCATGCAACCGAGAACAATCATAACGTTCTCTTTCCAATTCTTGAAATTCGTGTCATTAAGCACAGGAATGAAATTAATATTGGCAGATATTGTTAAAGCAGAAGTAACTGAATCGAGAACAAAATCAAATACAGGCTCACAATCAATAATCATGTCATAACACAAAAAAAATATATATATATATCAATTAATAAATTCATACATGACATGATTAAACGATTCCCATAATGGTGGGCCCTAAAACAAGATACCTAACACAACATTGACATTTAGTCTTTGGACAGAAATATCAATTGTAAGTGGTACTCTCCGTGTAGTAATCAAATATTGACAATTAATCCCGTCAAGTAGTAAGCCTTTCTTTGGATCGACTTATTACTCACATGGAAAACCTAATAATCATCACATATTTATTACCACAGGTATGCCTATTATTTGGTCAAATAATAACCTTCCTTTGGGCCAGTCATTATTCACATAAATAATAGACACACACATCTTAATATTTCAAAATAAATAAATTTATATTATAGAGGTTACTTTGGCAACATATAATTTCAATTCAATTTATTTTAAAATATCAGACTATATATTTATTAAATATATATATATTTTTCTTTTAATTGAATCCTGAATCTAATAAAGTAAATATATATATCTTAGTTTCGGAAAATAAAAAAAAATAAATCAATAAATAAAAACCGAATCCAGATGGTACGCAGTCCAAAAGTATAAAACACAGAACAAAACAAAAACTGAATACACACGAAATCCTGATTATACATGGAAAAGGAAAACCAAACCAAAAAGAAATCCAATTCCTTTTGCACATGAAAAAGCAAAACACAAGGCTGCATCCAATAACTTTATATATATATATATATTCTAATCTCCTGCCGTCCTTTTCCCAAAAAAAAAATAAAACAGCATTCGTGACTTTCAATGCATAACATATTTATATATGTTCTTCAAAACAACCAACCAGTGTTAAACAAACACAAGCGGACAAATTCTCAATATCTATAATATATATATATATGTGGCAGCGAAAACTAAGAGTAACTAAAGTCAAATAACATTGAATTTGATTTTGTCACGTTATAGAAGACAATCCATGCACTGCACACATATCTGAATCCAAGAGTATATATATATATATTTTATAATAATTGAACTAGAATGATGACATGCGGCTTGCTTTAAAAAATATATATATTATATATTCTTGCTTTAATAATCTTAAGAAAACACAGAGCACCGAGTGAATTTAATATATTTTTCTTCACACTTTCATAGCAACAGTAATAAATTAAACCAATTAATTCTTCAATAATTCAATATGAGTTGGCTCTGATACCACTTGTTGGATAATCTTTAATAGGTATAAACCTATACCATAATCTAGAAACTCATATTAAATCATTAAGAATAATTGTAGAGAAAACATACCTGAATCCATGTTAATAATCTTGAGTAGGATTGGATCTTCCACAATCAAATCTCCTTAGTTGCTCTGTAGTTTTTCTACTTGAATGGGGAAAGAGAAAGAGAGCAATTTGTTGTGATTTGACTTGGGGACCATAACCCTTTATAATGTTCTTTATATACTAACCTAATTAGGTTCCCATTAACCCTAATCCTATTAGTATTAGGTTTCTACACATTAAAGCCCATACCCAATAGATATTTCTAGAGCCCAATTTAATAGATCACTTATTTGGCCCTATTAAAATAGATAGCCCATAATATAATTGTTATAAAATATGTAAGCCCATAATAGGAAATATAAAATATCCTAACAATGCATTCACATACGATTGACTTACAGCACTAGTAAAGTATTTGGGAAAGTGTAGAATCCGGACGTGATTTGACTTCCAACGTCTGTGCTTTATTTGGCATTAACAAATGTGTCCTTAACGGAGACAGTCCCACCGGCGTTAATCAACCATAGCAACAATCCCGGTAATGTGCCCATTGCAAGAAGGGGAGTCATTGCTGGTGGAAAGGTGACAGCCAGTGCCGTGGCATAAGCGAAGACAAGGACATATGTTAACAAGCGTAGTAACCCAGAAAAAGGGAGGCCCGTTATGATGACAAGAATTATGGACTCAGAAGCTAAAAATGCAGCGGAGTTGAGCACGAAAAAATTAAGGTTTGACTTCGCCAATATCATATTTCCTGCAAGGTGTGGAATGTTATTTGTGGTATTGCTGCTGTTGGTAGTCATATTTGCGGGCGGATCGTCATCTTGCCAATATCCTCCTGGAGGACTAAGTGCAGCTTGGTACGTGGCCGTTGCAATTAGTACCGCCACCACTAGTACTATATTGCCAACATCAGTACTTGGTTTGTTTGGACAATCAATTCCCAACCATTTCGACAGTTTGTTTACAAATGATAAGTCCCGACTCAAGTAGTCTGCAAGTGAGGCTGTAGAACCAGCAAATTGATCAGCTATTTTAGCTTTAGCTCGAACAAGAATAGAGCCAACTTCTCTGTCCAACGAATCTCTTTGGTCGTCGAAGATATCCATCGCTGTCATGTTATTCACAGTATTCCGGTCATTTACATTGACGTTTCCAATCAACAGCTTCATAACCTTTGTGATCAAGGACATTATAGTGAGTAATCATTGATACAACAGAAATTGAAGTTACAAAAAGGTGCAAAGAAATAGATGACTTAGAAATTATAGGACTTATTAATTCTATCCCTCTTCAAAATTTTTAACATTTTTTTCCAAAGTCATTTTTGGACAAAATTATCCTCTACCATTTAAAAGTTATCGCCAAAAAGAAGAAGAGAGGATGGAGAAGAAAGAAATGAGAAGCAAGAGATTTCAACAATAAACGAGATTGGAGAAGATAACTGGAGGTAAAAGAGAAGAAGAAATCAGTTTCTTTTTTTTTTTTTAATTACCAAAAAAATAACCTTAAAACATAAATGTTCAACTTCTTTGTTTTTTTTTTTTTTTATTTATTTGGGGGTTTGAATCCTGACCTCAGCCTTTAAAAAAAAAATTGTGATTACTGTTCAGACTATATTTATGACCACATAAATGTTCAACTTATTGAAATAATATAAAAATGTCCTTTACTCTTATTTTTTTACCCTTTTTTTACATTTTCCACTTAGAAAATCATATCAATTAACTTGTATCCTTACAAATTTTGTATGATATATAGCTGAACCTTTCATGTTGAAGTTGAGTATTGGATATTCCATTCCCAATAATAAATATTTATTAAATTTTTTCAGACTATATGATAATAAGTTCTTTTAATAGAGGATGTTGAGCATTTTTTTTAATTCTAAGAGGTTAAGTGTTGAAATCTTATCATAAGTGATTGAGCACTTTCCTTAATCCTAAGAGATTAAGGGTTGAAGTCTTACCATTATCTTAAAACATAATGTGTGGATGATTTTCTCTTCATTTAATTCCGCTCCTCCGTCATAAAATATAAAAAATAAATAATAAAGTAAAAGTCAAGATAAGTTCATAAAAGTCCATGTGTATAGGTAATTACCAAATAAGTCATCCTCTTTTATTTTATTCCAAGTTTTTTACAAATTCATCCTTACATTTTTTTCAATAATACAGTAATACTAAATTAGCTTCTGACTTCTTAGAATTAATCAAATGGATTCTTCTACTGTCAACCTAATAGAATTTTTAAAAGTACATTAATAACTATCATTTTTCTTATGGGAATAGAATAAACTTAAAAACTAATTTAAAATATGCAAAGGATAAAATAATATTTTTATTATTAAATATAGAGTCATATAAATTTTTTTTTGATAAAATAGTGTAAATTTGTATGTATAATTTTAAATTTATAATAAATTAATCTTAAATTATGATAATATATAATAAAATAATTAATAAATTTTTAAAATAATTGAAAACATTAAATGGAAAAGAAACCAGACCATCTTCACTGGTTTTTTTTTTTTTTCTTTTCACTTGGTGAGCATTGAACACATATCAATTATACAGTAGGATGACTTAAAATATAATTTTACCTCTAGAGATTTAAAGTTAGGGAATGGCTATGGTACAAACAACAAAATTGTTTGTACCATACAAACACATTTGGCTGCCATCTGGCAGCCAAATGTGTTCGTTGAAACCTACAGCAACCGGTTTTGCAGTGAAAATTAATAATTTAATAAAAATTAATATTTTTTTAATATTTTATTAATAAAATAAAATATATAATATATATTTTATTAATTTATTATTAATATAAAATATATTATATTATAATTAAAATAAAACATAAAAAATAAAATAATATTTTATTTGATATTATTTTAATAAAATAAAATATATAATATATATTTTATTAATTTATTATTAATATAAAATATATTATATTATAATTAAAATAAAACATAAAAAATAAAATAATATTTTATTTGATATTATTTTAATAATTATTTATTATTAAAAATTAACATTAACGTCAAAGTTGTTCATTCAACAACTTCAACGTTGTCGTGAACAAGTTGTCGAACGTGAACTTGTTCACAGCAACGTCGAAGTTGTTGGTTGAACAACTTTTACGTTGAAGCAACGTTCAAAGTTGTTGAAACTCAACAACTTCGGACGTTAACGTCGAACTTGTTCAAAAAACAAGTTCGACGTTCAAGTGAACAAGTTTCCGAACGTTAACTTGTTCACAGCAACGTGGAAGTTGTTCAACGAACAACTTCCACGTTGAAGTAACGTCGGAAGTTGTTGAAACTCAACAACTTCGGACGTTAACGTCGAACTTGTTCAAAAAACAAGTTCGACGTTCAAGTGAACAAGTTTTCGAACGTTAACTTGTTCACAGCAACGTCGGAAGTTGTTGAAACTCAACAACTTCCGACGTTAACGTCGAACTTGTTCAAAAAACAAGTTCGACGTTCAAGTGAACAAGTTTCCGAACGTCAACTTGTTCACAGCAACGTGGAAGTTGTTCGTTGAACAACTTCCACGTTGAAGCAACGTCTGAAGTTGTTGAAACTCAACAACTTCGGACGTTAACGTCGAACTTGTTCAAAAAACAAGTTCGACGTTCAAGTGAACAAGTTTTCGAACTTCAACTTGTTCACAGCAACGTCGAAGTTGTTCGTTGAACAACTTCCATGTTGAAGCAACGTCGGAAGTTGTTGAAACTCAACAACTTCGGACGTTAACGTCGAACTTGTTCAAAAAACAAGTTCGACGTTCAAGTGAACAAGTTTCCGAACGTCAACTTGTTCACAGCAACGTAGAAGTTGTTCGTTGAACAACTTCCACGTTGAAGCAACGTCGCAAGTTGTTGAAACTCAACAACTTCGGACGTTAACGTCGAACTTGTTCAAAAAACAAGTTCGACGTTCAAGTGAACAAGTTTCCGAACGTCAACTTGTTCACAGCAACGTCGAAGTTGTTCGTTGAACAACTTCCACGTTGAAGCAACGTCCCAAGTTGTTGAAACTCAACAACTTCCGACGTTAACGTCGAACTTGTTCAAAAAACAAGTTCGACGTTCAAGTGAACAAGTTTCCGAACGTCAACTTGTTCACAGCAACGTCGAAGTTGTTCGTTGAACAACTTCCACGTTGAAGCAACGTCGGAAGTTGTTGAAACTCAACAACTTCGGACGTTAACGTCGAACTTGTTCAAAAAACAAGTTCGACGTTCAAGTGAACAAGTTTCCGAACGTAAACTTGTTCACAGCAACGTGGAAGTTGTTCGTTGAACAACTTCCACGTTGAAGCAACGTCGAAAGTTGTTGAAACTCAACAACTTCCGACGTTAACGTCGAACTTATTCAAAAAACAAGTTCGACGTTCAAGTGAACAAGTTTCCGAACGTCAACTTGTTCACAGCAACGTCGAAGTTGTTCGTTGAACAACTTCCACGTTAAAGCAACGTCGGAAGTTGTTGAAACTCAACAACTTCTGACGTTAACGTCGAACTTGTTCAAAAAACAAGTTCGACGTTCAAGTGAACAAGTTTCCGAACGTCAACTTGTTCACAGCAACGTCGAAGTTGTTCGTTGAACAACTTCCACATTGAAGCAACGTCGGAAGTTGTTGAAACTCAACAACTTCCGACGTTAACGTCGAACTTGTTCAAAAAACAAGTTCGAAGTTCAAGTGAACAAGTTTCCGAACGTCAACTTGTTCACAGCAACGTCGAAGTTGTTCGTTGAACAACTTCCACGTTGAAGCAACGTCGGAAGTTGTTGAAACTCAACAACTTCCGACGTTAACGTCGAACTTGTTCAAAAAACAAGTTCGACGTTCAAGTGAACAAGTTTCCGAACGTCAACTTGTTCACAGCAACGTGGAACTTGTTCGTTGAACAACTTCCACGTTGAAGCAACGTCCGAAGTTGTTGAAACTCAACAACTTCCGACGTTAACGTCGAACTTGTTTAAAAAACAAGTTCGACGTTCAAGTGAACAAGTTTCCGAACGTAAACTTGTTCACAGTAAAATATTTTAAAATTTGATGGGATTTTTTTAAAAACATTAAATAAATTTTCATAGAATTTGATATATTTATATTATTGAAGAAAATAAATTTAGTTAATTTATATCTTACAAATGCGTAAAAATATTTGCACGTAATTTTAATATAATTTCAAGGAATTTTTTTTTTCTATTAGAATTTAATTTTGCAATTACATCTTTCCCGTTATGATGTTTAATAAATACGTAAAATATTTAGTTCGTGGAACACTACAAAAGGATTGAGTTCTTCATCGCAATCATATCCAATTATGTTTGTGGGGTTATTGCACTATATTTATGTGAAATTACAAATTGAGCAAATTGAGATTTTCATTTTTTAAATTATTAGTACTTTAAATAATCTACTTATATATAAAAAATAGTTGTTGATTTAATTGGTCGTATTAAATTAATTTTAAAATAAATTTATTGAATTTAACTTATTTTTTAAGTGAAACTGAATATAGTCGATAAGTTTTTTTTCTTTTTAAATTGCAAATAATTGAAAATTATTATATATCATAGCCTTCTAACAATTTTTTTAACAATTATTGATAAGATTTTCTTTTAACAATTATTGATAAGATTTTCATTTTCTGAAATATTGAACAAATTGAGGGTTGTTACGTAATTAAGCATATCTAATATAGAGGGCGCTTCCTATCCTAAAAGCGCCCTTGAAACCATTTTCTGAAATTACAGAATTGCGCTACTAGTTTTCTGAATTACCAAAATCGCCCTTCCAAGTTTTAGGTTTGTATGAGATTTTTTTAAAACTTAAAGTGAATTATTTACATTTTCTGAAAGCGAAATTTTTTTTAGAAAATAACATAAAGTGAATTATGTTTTAGAAAATAACTTAATTTTAATTTTTTAAGTATAGTAAAATATTTAAAAATTGTATGGGATTTTTTTAAAACTTTAAATAAATTGAACTAAAATTTTATATATTTATATTATTGAAGAAAATAAGTTTATTAAATTTATATCTTACAAATGCATAAAAATATTTACACGTAATTTTAATATAATTTCAAAGAATTTTTTTTTTCTATTAGAATTTAATGTTGCAATTACATCTTTACTGTTATGATGTTTAATAAATACGTAAAACATTTAGTTCGTGGAACACTACAAAAGGATTGAGTTCTTCATCGCAATCATATCCAATTATGTTTATGGGGTTATTGCACTATATTTATGTAAAAAATATAATGAGTTGATTCCTTCACTTAATTTTTAAGCAAACATGACCATCAAAATATTACCATCTCCCAATACTTTTTGTAGGTCTGTTTTTGCTTGGTTGATTACGTAACAACCCTTCAGTCCAACAAAACAAAGAACATCGAATATTATGGTTGGTGTACTTATTCCAGTGTTGGTGCGCAACCGCACTAGTATTTTAGTGTGGCCACACACTCATACTAGTGTAATCCAATTTATTAAATTTATATATTAAAAATAAACAAGTGTTATACAAGATAATGTTTTCAAATTTTACAAAACACGGTATTTTTAAAATTTTTAACCCAAAATCCAATTTAGTCAAGTTAATATCTAATATTTCAACATAACACTTTAATAAGTATATCACAATTAAATCTAATTTAGTCAAATATTCTCAAGTTATAATGTTTCACACAAATATAAGACTAAATTTAAATATATATCCATCATATAGACTTAAATTAAATATTATAAAATTAAATACATTTATTTCAAATATGTTTACTAAAATTAATATATACAAATACAATTAGTGCTATTTGGTGATTCATCACTTATAAATAACTTTATCACTTGTAAAAAAAAAGAATATGTACATACAATCAATCTAATTGATAACATATTTTTGAATTAAAGAATAATTTCATCTAAATCTAAAACAATTACAAATTTTCCTTCTTCCATTTCTTGAAGAAAGCCGATTGAAACTCTTCCTGCATATACAAAAGGAAACGAAGAAAAGAACTGGAAAACAAAACATAAAAAGCACCACATTTTAAGGTACATGCAAAACAAGATATCAAACTTCAAATTTTGTAAATGTTAATCTACGCTAATACACTCTTATTTACCACAAGAACCCAAACAAGGACCTCAAACAAATGATAGGTAGAGTCAGTAATAAAATCCAATCACTGACTTACAATCTATATATGGCACCCAAAATCTCTCAACATAAATAAATGAACAAAGTTGACAAGAAGAAAAAATTACCATACAACATACAACCATCCAACACCAAAGCATCCAAACCACTCTAACAATGCTATTACAGGTCTTATAACAATCCACAAGGACCACACTATAGTGTTCTCTAAAGCCAAAAACACGTCCACCAAGTACTAAACAAAAATACGTAAAGACTTAACCAATTAAGATCAAACGAGAGATGCCAACATTCCACAAAATGGGCCAAAAAAACATTATCAACCATACCAATAACATATCAAGCTCAGATTTTCCCTCCATTTAATCAAACAGACTCCATACACACATATACACATAATCAAACAAACACATATCAATAAATCTATCTCTAAAAGAAACCCAATTTAATCAAAATCAAATATCCACCTCTAAAAAAAATTACAAAATCACACAAACTGATAACCACAACAATTTAATAGCACCTTCCCACAAAAAAGAAAAAAACAAAAAACAAAAACAAAAACAAATACAAACAAAAAACCAAAAATCTCATCTTTACCTTCTTGAAACAAAGTAAAAATACAAACTTTTGACTCTCTCTCTCTCTATCTCTATCTGATCACAAAAAACAAAATCAATAGTAAGTGATCCCCACAACAAATATGATACCTTGCCACCCAAAAAAACACAACAAAAACAGAGAAATTATAAAACTACAAGGCAATAATGACTCAAAAATTATAAAAATAAAAACCTGTGACCCTCTCATCTACTTACTTAAAAGTGATAACCCTCTCATCTGCTTCTCTATAGCTTCTATAATTTTATATGTATGACATATTATATTGATGTTTTAGGCTCTTATTATATTGCCCAATAAGCCACATTAAAGACATTTGGTACTGTTTATACTGCTCTGATTTAAACCATGCGATCACAAAATGATTATAAACAGTTTCAACAGGAATACCTGTAACACCCCCTACCTGACCCAAGACGTAGCCGGATCGAGAGCGTTACGTGCGTTGCGTAATACAAAAAAAATTTATTTCGCGCTATTCCAAAAGCCATTTACAATATTTTTTTTTAAACAAAACACATCCACCAATATTCGCAAAATCATAGATTAAGGGAATAACATCATACAAATGAGGAAGATTGAAATAAATAGCCCCTCCGATCATGACCAAACTATATTGCTTTACAAATCCCCACGGAATAATATTTATTACACGTCATTTCATCCCCATTCCAAAATAAAATTTAAGTTATGCAAATGTTCACAAAAATAATATTATATGCATATGTAGAACGGGACACCATTACAAAAATTTAATTGGCCTTAATGCCGAATACCAAAGTATAAAAGTTCATGCATACAAAAAGGATTACTACACATGCATATGGAATGAAATGCTATTACACGTCCAAAAGGAATTATGTGACTCTGACATTCCCCAGGATCCTTCAGTCTTGACTTAACAACAACTACCTGCGCGAGGAAAACAACGCGCTAAGCATAAAGCTTAGAGGTACATTTCTAAGTTCACGATTAATCGAAAACACACCACAACATATAATCCAACTCATACACGATTATTCATATTTTCATATTTCAAACAATTTAACAAATAAGTACATATAACATATTCACATTAATAATCGTTTCGCGAGTAAGACATACCTTCCCATCATAATTAATTATACACATTTACCCAAATTCTTCACAAAATAAGAATCATAAAAAAAAAGAAACAAAATCATTTAATACGACATTTTCATGTTAAGCGATTTAATTGCCCTTAGCTAATTCTAACCGGGTTTTCGATGGATTGGATAACGGATTCACCGATACTGTCCTCAACTTGGGCTACGGATCGGTTTACAAATTTGTATCAAGTTACGGACTGGACGCCCAAGTCTCTCAAAGTCCAATGTTTCATAGATAAATACAAGGATCGGGCACCTATCACCTCTCAAAGTCCATAAGTAAAAATATCAATGGCTGCAGCACTGCTACAGTTTCCTATTGGCATGCCAATCTATCCACATCCCCCAATATACGGTTTTGAATTTAACTAGGGCATTTATAAAATTACATCACTTATTCATTCCACCAAGATTTTTACACATCTTAGTGCACGTTTTTATCCATAACATCCAAACAATTTTCTAGGCAGCTTATATTAATGTTTAAACGTCATTTACATGCATTTTAATGACCAAAAACGCACATAACAGCCCAAGTGCATTCCTAGACAGCATATACAAGCTTTTTAATCAATTTTCATGCATTTAGACATCCAAATACACCCCAAAACAGCCTACAATCTGCACGCAAAATTTATTCCAGTATTTTCTCACAAACTTCAGCCCATTGTCATCATAATCACGCAAAAACAGACCAAGACTGTAATATGCCATCCTTATTTTAGTATTATATACGTATTGTACACGTATGTCTTATTTATGGAATAAAATAATAATTTAGAGTGCCCAAATATAAAATTGGATTATGATGAAATTTATGGATGCGATTTCGAGCTCAAGAAATGGTAAAAATAATTGATTTAGAGGTATGAAAATAGTATGAAAAGAAATATTGACGAAAAGGGTGAAATTGAAAAATGTTATAAAAATTGGGCAATAGTGCAAGGACTAAAAAATTATATTTTTAAAAGTTTAGGTTAAAATCGTAATTTTTACAAAGTTAAGGGGGCAAATTGCAATTCGGCCGGATTATATCATCATCTACTTCCTTCGGCCGACTCCCTCTTTTCTCTCTCCTCGGATTTCCAGAATTTTCAGTTTCGCGAGCCCAACTTCAATCTCTCGTTCCGACCTCATCCGAGCTCCGTTTTGGCCGATCTTGGTACCGTTGGAAAGCTCGTGCGACGTAGATTCTATAGGTACCAATTTTGTCAATTTTTATCACCGTTTGGGTCTCCGTTTTAGTAGAGGAAGTAAGGCGGTTAACCAACTTTTATTTTTCTAGATTCCGGCGAAACAAAGCAATTCCAACGCCGATCGACCTCGTTTTCGTGATCAGTGTGTCGAGGACAACAAAACCCACCTAACCATACCTCCCACCACCGAGGTCGCCGGAATCCGACGCCGGAAAGTCGCCGTCGGCCACCACGTACGGCGGAGGTAAGATTTTCGACCTCCCGAACTCGAAATTTAGCTCCCGACGTGTCTACGGACTCGTTTTTAAGTGTAGAATTCATTTTTAGGGTGATTTTTCCAATATGACAGCCGTACTAAAAATTTTATATATTATATCACTTTGTAGATTTAAATTAGGACGGCGATAATTATATTTGGAATCGAGGAAACCCGAAAGCGTGTGATTTTGTGAATCAATAATAGGTGAGTGTTATTTAAAATATTTTGGATATAATGTTTTAAAGTTTATGTTATGATATGTTATAGTTTGATTTTGAAATAAATGAAATTATATGAAAAATATTTTGCATGGACTATAAATGATTATATGAGATGTGGATTTCCTAAATTTGAAAAGTTTATACGAGATAAGTATTTATGGTGAAAAATTATTTGATGAAAATATATATTGAACATATGGTATGCTTGGTAGATCTTACAGTTATTTCCGGTTGAGGTTGAGTACCCGAAGCGTGCATTGGCAGTGTTGGGAGTGTCTGTCACTAACAGCGGGAGGAAACCCGCAGGGGGGATTGTATCGAGTTAATTGTTCAGTTTAGTGTGTCGCCTAATGCACGTATAGGGTATATTATTAGCTAGCTTCCACTTGAGCGAGGAAAAATGCCGCTCCGTAGCGAGGGAAAAATTCCGCTACGTAATACCGGTTAGATGGTCTGAACGAGGAAAAATTCCGGGAAGGCCGGAGCGAGGCAAAATTCCGCTCCATACCTAGGATACCATATGATACGGACCATTAGTGGTTGGCTCGTTTTATTCAGAGACTTTTCAAAAATAATAATGCCACCACTATTTATATTTTATGTAGAAAACTAAAATTATATGATAATTTATTGTATCTTTTCGTTTTATAATGGAATTGAATGATATTTACATAAATAAGTTATCCATGCATGTATCTGAAAAATGGTTTTGAGAGAAAAATTGATTTTTCATATTACAGCGATGAGAGGTTTATAAAGTATTTTAAAACAAAGGGAGAAATTTTTATAAAGATAAAATGAAAATAAAAACTTACAACACTCACTGAGCTCGTTTAGCTTATACTGTTTTATGTTTTACAAACAAAACCTCCCCAGGGGCAGATGCAGGTACAGGTACAGGTACATCAGGATCAGAGACTCCAGTCCAAAACTAGACAGATTGGGTCGAAAGTGCTTTGTACTGCTGTGATTGTATATATCTTATTTTGGGAAATACTTAATTGTATATGACATAATATATAAGTTTTTCTTATATTTGAACATGTATAAATAAATATAGATGCATGACATACTGTTTTGTGTTTTAAATTATTTTGAAAATTGATGACATGCTTGTGGTTGCTTGTGAATTGATAAATTGAAGGCCTGAGGCCCAGAAGTTTGGGAAAAACCAATTGATTTTAGAAGTGTTTAAAGTTTTTACCAAATTCGCAGGGTGGTAATCTTAGAACAATAGCTGTTATGCTGCCCAAATTTTTACTAAATCTATTATATAAATGTGTAATCAAAAGTTTTCAATAGGGAAAAACGGCTTAACTTCATGGGAATCTTTCAGTCGGATTACATATAGGCTGGAGGGTTATCGTGGGGTTGCCGGCAGGCTGCCGTCTGTACGGAAATGGAAGTGCAGAAACGGGGTCTGTCAAAGACAGCCCATGTAACTTTTGGCCACCACTAGCTCATGAATTTTCTTAAGTTTTCACATATTGAATCATCACAAACACTCCATGGCAGCAAGATAAACACACCATAGCAGAATTTTACACGAGAATCTCATACAAAATTTCATTTACAAGATTCAAACATGCCATAAAAAAAAATATCAAACTAATCAAGCACTAACCAAAATGGTGCCAAAAATCACTCATGTCAATCCTAAATACTGGACAGCACATGCACATGCATTTCAACTTCGTTTATATACGTTTTGATGCCTAAAATCACTCACGACAGTCCCTAATTACTGGACAGCACATACACATGCATTTCAACTTCATTTACATGGATTTTGATAATTAAATTCACACATGACAGCGCAAACAGCGCTTATTAAATTCGATAGTCCCTACACACCCAAGTTTCCTATAATTTCACTAATCCAAACCTCCAAATGATTAAATAACAGTATGATAACTCATTCAAAACATTTTTGTGCAGAATTTACACACAGAACAGCTGCCATATCATTGATTCCAGCATAAATCACACCATGACAGCCCCTAGCAATGTGGTGAACACTAACAAGCACCTCACCACACATTTTTACATTTCCAATCATTCAAAACACATTATGGCAGTGAGGTTGTCACACCTATAACAGATTTCATACACAATTCTCACACAAACTACCAAACCCAACATGCAAACACATCATTCTATTTGAAAATCAATTGTTAGTGAAACACTAACCAAAATGGTGCCAAAATCACTTTTCTTGTCTCCAAATAACTCTCTCAAGCTTGTCCTTGGTCCTCAACAGCCCCTAACCACCATAGATGAGTTAAAAATGTCAAAAACAACCAGATTTTTCCATGCATGAGCTTACATACGGGATTGCCAAATAAAACTACAAATTGGAAACTAGTTACATGTTATTCAATCTACTAACTCACCTACCTCCCCAAGTCACAAATCCACTCAATTTGACACAGCCCAACCTTGAAAACTCATCCAAAACAATCCATTCATGTCATCTTTGTGCAGTTTGGAGTGTGGGGGATGAAGTCTTGGTGATTTTGCAGTTGCAGCGAAATGTTTCTCTGCTCGTTCTGAAGAAACTGCAACAAATTCTAAAGTCACTACCAAGCATATACAATATATCAATATAGATAATAAAACACTGCAACTGTCATTTTTCTCATGGACGGTAACCATGAACAGCGACCAACATCACACGCCCACCCATAGCCACCCATCATACACATACACCACACCCAGAAGCCACCACCCACCACGGTCACCCATTAAACACATTCCGACAGCCACCAACATCAACTCAAAAATCAGGGTCCTTGATGGAGGAAAAGAAGAGGACGGACCTTTGCTAGTTGACGGTCCGGGGAATGCCGGCGAGTCGACGATGAAGCTCGGAGAGAGCGGCGAGTCGACCATGATGTTGTGAGTCATGACAGAGGGCGAAAAAGTCCACAATCCTATCACTATGAGGCTGTGACGATTCGATGATGCTGATTGTTGAGACAGAGAGGCGACGCTGGCGAGTCGATGATGCTGCTGAGAGAGAGCGCCGATGCCGGTGCAGCAGATCATCGATGATGTAACAGAGAGCTTGGAGAGAAAATGGGTGTCGGCTAGGCTTTCTTTTGGAGAGAAATGAGACTTAGCCGGTGACCAGTTTTTTAACTTTTTTTGGTTTTTCAAATTTCCTAACCGTTGGATGTAAACTTTGATCATCCAACGGTTGGATTTTATTCTTTTTATTTGTCTGTATGATACAAACACTTTACATGTTTGTATTATAGCCGTTTCCTTAAAGTTAACTAAAGAATGTCAGTATGAAGGACCAAAATTGATACTTTCGAAAACATAGGGACCATGATGATCAAAAATTAAAAAAAAAAAAAAAAGGAAAAAAGCCTACGTCTGACGGCTTGGTTATTGTTCTACATTATATAATAGAGTCAAGATTTCAAAAAACTACACTATGGATTTGGATTTGGATACTTTTGAAAAACATAGGGACCATGGTGGTCAAAAACAAAAATAAAAATAAAAATAAGGAAAAAGGTCTATGTCTAATTACTTGGTAATTGTCCTACATTATATAAGAGTCAAGATTTCAAAAAACTATACCATGGATTTGGATTGGGGTACTTTTGAAAAACATATGGACCATGACGGTCGAAAACAAAAAAGGAAAAAGGTCCACATAATTACTTGGTAATTGCCCTACATCATGTAATAGAGTCGTGATTTGAAAAAACTATACTATGGATTTGGATTTGGGTAAAAGAAAACTACTTGCCAAGAATTTTTTTTTATCAAAATCATGAGGTAGCGTGTGTATATATATATATATAATTTAAATAAAATAGATGAATTTAATTAGTTTGTTTTAATTTTTTAAAGTTAAAAAACATTAAGAACTATAGAAGTTTTATATATATATAAATATGTCTTACTACAATTCATTAAATTTCATCATAGTGTGGTTGGTGTAGATATAAGGATCCAGGTTTATACTTAGGAATTTCTGTACACACATATGTAGCAGTTTATCATAACAAATATAGTATCAGAATTAATTATTGTAAATAAAACATCTTCTTTTATAAAAGCATAGTAACGATAAAATTACCAAAAGAAATCATGGAACTGAATTACCTGAAGTTGACTTGTGGATGTTGCAATATGCAAGGCCGTGTCACCATTCCCATCATGCCACTTAAGGATATATTCCTTGTCGTAGCGTCGAAGCCACCCCAACAATACTTTAAAAGCATTTAAACCACTATTTTTCACAGCAACATGGACAGCGGTTTCCAAGTCAGCCGTGAGCTCTTCAATGGATAACGGGCAAACAAGCAAAAAGTGAGCCAGCATACCGACATTCTCTGTTTGAGCGACATAGTGCAACGGAGTAATACTCCCTCTTCCTTTGACACGAACGAGCTCTTTGTCAACTTTTCGTAACATCCCTTTGACTACCAGGTCGTGTCCATTTTGCAAAGCTAGGTGCATAGGGCTTAGTCCAAGTTGGTTCAACTTCCATGCAAATGATGGCTTCAAGGTTGCTATTTCCATGGCGAAACGGGTCTGTCCGGCACTCGCAGCTATATGCAAAGGCGTATCAACAAATTGCATCCCATCAAGACGCTCAAGAGCATCTGGATCCTGAGCAAGTATCGAATACAATGCATCGACATCTCCATCGACAGCACACCTTCTCAACCTGTCATCCATGCTATATAATATGGCTCCTTCCTTAATAGCTGTGTTTTAGTAGTTTGCTTAATGGCCTAATATATTGAAGTGTAGAAATTTTTTGCTACTAGAATGAGAATCATGATAGCTCTTTTATAGCAGTAAACGCATGATCAAACCGTGTAGAAATTTGCAACGGGTCATATTGACTTGGTTCAAGTCAACATTATACAACTTCGCAGCAGCTTCTTTCTTCCTTCCTTTTTGTTTTTTTTTCTAACTAAACTAACTTCTTAGCAGTTTCATTTACGAACCAAAAATAATAATAACGGTTAGATTTTATAACTTACTACCCACTAATCGAGACACCAAATAGCAAGCTCTAAGTTATCTAATAAGTATTTGGTTTGACCATCAATCAACTATCAAACCATTAAACCATTGATTGATAATTAAACTTGATCAAATATGTTAAAAAAAAATTAAAAATTAAAAAAATTCTATAAAACCAAAATATAATCATATGACTACAAAATATCATCAAAACTATCTCATACAATTTTAAAAGCAACTTTAACACAATCACATAGTTATAATATATTAGAAACTTTAAAAATTTTGACAGTATAACTGTTTTTTTCAATAGTTCACTTTGTAATACACAAAAATAACAACATTTCAAAAATCTATCATATCTCAACTACTGAGAATCTTCAGTCTTTTCAATCTCAAACACAACCAACATCATATACAACATGTAAATAATAATATAACTATACAATTTAGAAATATGTGCAAATGGAGTAAATTTTATAATTTTGTTACAAATTATTCATCCATCATTACCTTAGGTCTGATAACATTAAGCGTCTAAAGGACAAAATTATCGTTTGGCCTTTTTTAAATAAATTTTAAAAACTAAAAAATAAAATATAATTCTTAAAAATTAATACATTTAGTGAGATTAGTCAATAATAAATATCAACTTTAAGAAATAAAGTCAATCTCTTCCCCCATCAAATCATTTTTCATCTTACATATATATTGTGTGGTTTCTTTTGGCTCCAATCAAAGTGAAAAAAAAAAATTAAAAATTAAAAAAATATATATCTAATCAATTTTTTTTTGGGATTATTTTTCATTAAAACATAGATATTGAGTTCAAAAATTAGAGTTTGATGTACTTTTATTATGACAAAAATAATATAAATATTTTTTATTTTTTATTTTTTAATATAGTTGTGACCCTGCATGCGGTCATTCACGAACTAAAGCACAATACATCATTCACTTCCAACTTCCACGAACCAACGCACAATAATATAAATATGTGTTGTACAATAATATAAATATATATTATTTTTTATTTTTAATATTAGGAGAGATTCCAACTTCCACGAACCAAAGTAGCTGGGACAGCAAACCAACTAAGTAACTTTTGAAAACTTTTGAGGACAACCTGTGCCCCATGGTGGCCCTAACTTGAAATTGTCTTTTACCTTCTTTTTATTTTTTTTCTTTTAAAATAAACTTTAATAACTAAAAAAAACATAAAGTATAATTTTTGAAAATTAATATTTTTAGTGAGATTAGTAAAGATCAATTTTGAGAAACAAAATCAATCTATTCCTACATCAAAACATGTTTCATCTTTTATATATATATATATATATATATATTTTTTATGTGGTTTCCTTTGGCCCTAATCAAAGAGAGAAAAAAAAAAGCTTTAAATTTAAAAAAAAAAAAAAAGAAAAGAAAGAAAAAAACATGTCCAAGCAATTTTTTTTTTTTTTTTGTGGATTATTTTTCATTAAAACATGTATCTTGAGTTCAAGGATCGGAGTTTGATTTACATTTATTATGACATAAATAATATAAATATATATTATTTTTTATTTTTAATATAGTTGTTATTCTGCGTGTCATCATTCATGAACCAAAGCACAACAAATCATTCACTTCCAACTTCCACGAACCAAAGCACAATAATATAAATATATATTATTTTTTATTTTTAATATTAGGAGAACTTTTGAAAACTTTTGAAGTAACTTTTGAAAACTTTTGAAGACAACTTGTGCCCCATGGTGAACATAAATTGAAATTTCTGCCAAACCCAAGGGAAGGAGCTGCGTTGTTAGATAGACGTGGTCGGTGGTTTCGGGGTCCTCTTGCGACTTTACTTTCACCTATAAGAGCTTTCTTGACTCCTTGGGATTGGATGCTCTTCCAAGTATAGGTTTTGACTTTGGGGATAGCTTCCAATTTCAAATCATGCTATCCAAAAGTGCTTTGGGATAAAAAAGAACCCAAAAATCTTTAATGAATTTTTCGTAATATCAAATTTACCTTTTGAACTATAAATACTAAAATAAAATTCTCATTCATATGCCTCCATATGGTTTGTTGTTCTCCTCTCTCGCCCGATCTTGTTCTTCTCGTTTCTTACTAAGGGATTGGTACAAACAACAAACAAACACAATTTGGCAGCCAAAATGCAAAGTGTGGCATGCATAAATCGGTTGTTCCATGTCAAAAATATAATATTATATTTAATATTATAATAATATTGATTTATTATTAATATTTTATTATTAAATTAATATATATTATATTTTAATTAAAATAATATATAAAAATAATATTATATTAATTTTTATTTATTATTAATATTTCATATTAACATTAAAATTATTCACTTAACAATTACAATATCCTTCTTAACAATTAACGTAATGTCAACTTGTTAAAACTAATATTAAAGTTGTTATAAATCAACAAAAACTGACGTAAGACATCAGCTAATATTCAAGTTGTTCACTTAACAATTCTGATGTCCCTCTTAATAATTACTATAACGTCAACTTATTTAGACTAACATCGAAGTTGTTTAGTTATCAAATTAAACGTTAACATAACGTCTAAAGTTGTTAAAAATTAACAAAAACGAACATATGACATTAGCTAACATTCAAGTTGTTAACAACTTTGACGTCCCTCTTAATAATTACTATAATGTCAATTTCTTAAGACTAACGTAGAAATTGTTTAGTTATCAAGTCGAACATTAAGGTAACATCTGAAGTTGTTAAAAATTAACAAAAATTTATGTATGACATCAATTAATATCGAAATTGTTAAGTTAACAACTTTAACGTCCTTCTTAATAATTACTGTAACGTCAACTTGTTAAGACTAATATCGCAGTTGTTTAGTTATCAAGTCGGACATCAACATAACGTTTAAAATTGTTAAAAATTAACAAAAATGGACATATGATATCAGCAAACATTCAAGTTGTTAACTTAACAACTCTAACATCCCTCTTAATAATTACTATAACCTCAACTTGTTAAGACTAACGTTGAAGTTATTTAGTTATCAAGTCAGACATTAAAGTAACATCTGAAGTTATTAAAAATTAACAAAAACATTGACATCAACTGACGTCGAAGTTGTTAACTTAACAACTCTGACATCCCTCTTAACAACTACTGTAACGTCAATTTGTTAAGGTTAACATCGAAATTGTTTAGTTATCAAGTCTGACATTAGAGTAACGTCTGAAGTTATTAAAAATTAACAAAATAGATGTATGACATCAACTAACATCAAAGTTGTTCCTTTAACAACTGCGACATTCTTCTTAACAATTATTATAATGTCAACTTATTAAAACTAATATCAAAATTATCCATTTATAAAGTGTGACGTTAGGGTGACATCTGAAGTTGTTAAATATTAACAAAAACAAACGTATGACATCGGTTAACGTCTAAGTTGTTCCCCTAACAACTCTAATGTCTTTTTTAATAATTAATGTTATAAGTTGTTCAATTGTCAAGTTTGACGTTAGTTGTTAATTACATTTATTTTTATATTTTTGAATATATAAAAAAATAAAATAAAATTATAATGAACTTCAATAAAATTTAAAAGATTTTCATACTTAATAAAATGATAATAAGTTACCCTTACAATTAAACTTCTTAACATAAAGTATGATGAGACTAGAATATAGTAATTTTATTTTTTGTTACATTAAAATTCTTACTTGTAATTGAATTGTAAATTAATGAAGAATTGTTTTTGGATGCAAATTTGAAATGCAATTTAATTATAATTTTTTTTTAAAAAAAAATAAAAATTGTTGTACAAGTTCTTACATTAATTATATTATTTTTTTAATTGAATAGCATAAAAAATAAAATACGATTTCACACCAAGTATGCATAATTTAATATTCTTGTTAATACCTAATATCCCAACATAAAATTTTAATAAGTATACCACAATTTAATGTAATTAGTCAAACATCCTCAAGTTATAATATTTCATACAAGCTTAAGACTAAATTTAAACATATAACTATCACATAGACTTATATTAAATAATATAAAATTAAATACACTTATTTCAAATATGTTTACGAAACAATAAGTGCTATTTGTATACGGGTGTGTCGTTTATATGTTTAAGTTACAGATCGAGAAAAATATAGGCAAAAGTATGTGTCATTCATAGATTATTTTAGTAACACATTTTGATCCTCTCTGCTCCTCAACCAAACCTGACATTTCCTAGAAGAACAACAAAATACAATAAACAAATAAATATTCGAGACCATGCCTGTACAAGTCCCATGTTCAAAACAGAGCTCAGCAGATTATTATTCACTTTCACAGAGATAAGGTCATCTAGGAATATGACGTAAAATGAGATCGTCCATAAATGGGTGATGACAGACCCACATCATCATAATATAGTAATATAAACTCAAATTCAATTCGACATTTCAACTCAAAATAGGAAGAAGTGATCGAACCTTTTTGGGGCACCTTATTTATCTAGAGAAGAAAATAGGATAGATATCCCAATCTTGTGCTACGAGGATTTATGCAACCTGTTTACAATGGGATGCAAAAGAAGATCTACAATTATGAGTGCAAACTTGGACCATGATACCTTCTGGTTAACACCAAAGTTCAAGTTACATCATCTGATTGAAGTTGGACAGTGGAGGTAATATCGAATATAAGACTGAATTAAGGCTGTTTGACTGTTTTCTTGTAACTTCTCTTATATATTCGCATTATGGATATTAAAATTTAGGATCTAAGACTGATTAGACTAAATATATAAAGTGTGCAACATATGCAGTGATGCTATGAATATAAATTAAGCATCTTGTATACTTGCAGGTCACTAAACATTCTGAGCATCCAACCACGAGCAATTAGACAAATGCCCTTCTCACAACACTCAGAGTCAGAACACTTCACTTCAATAGTTTTGTTAGCATGGTTTCCAAACAATATTCTTTTCCTTGCATCATAGCAGCAACAATGAAACAAAACCATATGCTAAGTTGAAAAAATTCATTTGCCACAAATTACAGTAAAAATAATGCCCCTTTCTACACACCAAGAAAACAGAAGCCAGAGGGGTATACACCAAATATTATAGACCTTACCTTCATTGTTATCACAATTTTTTTTTCACAGAAAAGGATCAAATCCCCAACTGAGCTACATAGGTAATTAAAGTATATTTGGAGGTTCTGTTCCCTGTGGACTTAAAATAGCCTAAAGTACTAAAAATTTAGATCAGATGAATTTTACCTTAGTTCATTTCCGATTTCCTCAGCTACCAATTATACAACAATAAACAAAATGATATACAACAACAGATGCATGTTACCAACGCCACTACTGATTTTTGTCAACGTCTTTCATTTTCGTTTTTACCTCATGAAAACCATCAGTGATCTCAATTTTCATGGTGACTTAATGGCGCTGCAACTTGTCTGCAGTTCAATATCCATAAAAAATAAATAAAAATCCGTATGTTTTTTTTTTTTTTTTGGGGGGGGTGGGGAACAAATTGGCAATTGATGTACATAGATCTCAGTCTGTATCTTGATATATTTTACGGAATTTCATTAGTTTTCAGATAATCTTATGTCATGTACTTATGCTGATTCAGTCAAGTACGACTTTTGACGAAAGAATGTTTAAGAATGGAAATAATTAATAGTTCAACTTGACATGAGAAAAGTGATATGTAGGAAATAGCATGTGCGTCAGAATTTTGTAGAATAAAAGTTCTAGTAGCACAGAAATTTGCAATACACTAATGCAAAAAGTAACAAATCACCAATTAAAGCATCAGCGTATTTTAGTCCATTTACTTGTGTGGAAAGCAACTGCACAAACCTAGGACACAAAAAACAGAACTCCCGATCGGATAATAACCCCCAAGCTATAAATTGCAGATCATAAAGCAAATTTCACCCGTGCCGCCTGTGATTATGGCTACTTTGCCTAAGGTTATATGCCATCGTGAAGTATTGACTAGACATAAAGTCAGACAATAATTTAATCAGAAAGTACTAGCTACATGTATATAGGGTGCCACTCAATTAACATTATTGACTCTTCTATTATTACATAATTCTCCATACTCTCATGGAAGTCCTATGACCATTTAACATCAGAAAAACTTTAATTTTAGGTAAAAATAATTAAATTCACATTAATTAAATGATATAAATATCAATTCATTAATAATTTTCGTGTTACAAAGCAGGAAAAAAACAAGCATGATTTAATTTTACATAGTATAATTGCAGTTCGATCTTGTTCATTGTATAATTGATTTTCGATACACAACAGTCAAATAATAAACTTTCGAATCTCTATTGATGTTTAAATCCCCATCAACAACCAAATTATGACCAGTAATGAATTGAGAGCCATCAGTGGCAAGAAACTCCACCGCATCCGCCAGATACTTCACTTTCAACACCCCATTCATGCAAGAACTCGTCTCAAAGATCCTCTCCACCTCCTCCGCCCCCTTACCCGTCATCCGGCAAAGCATCGGCTTCGCCACCTGCCCCGGCGACACGCTGTTCACGTGTATCCCGTACCCTCCCAGCTGCTTTCTCGCACACCTCATCGGCAACAACCGCGTGGTTCGACATGCAGTAGTCCGTATGCACCGGAGCCCCCATGCTGGCAGCGATGCTCGTCGTGCATATAACGCTACCTTCACCTTCCCCTCCACTATCGAGCGCGCCGCGTGTTTGACACTCGCGGCCGTGCTGCGTACGTTCACTGAGAAGAGCTCGTCGTACAGGGACAGGTCGAAGTCCAGGATGGTCTGTTGACTCTGTTCGGATTTGCTGAGCATGCCGGCGTTACAGAACATGACGTCGAGTTGGCCGTACGTTTTGACGGTGGTTTAGACGAGGGTTTTGATCTGATGCTCCGGACGCATCGTAGTGCATATAGACGCGGCGGTCAAGGCTTACGGTTTCAGCAAGTTCTTAGCCCTTTTCATCTTGGACGTCGGCGATGACGACGGCGCGTACTGCGTCGTTGATGAAATGATGAACAGTTGCTTCACCGATGCCACTGGCGCCTCCGGTGATGATGGCCACCTTTCCTTCAAGCTTCTTCAAGCTGTCTCCCATCTTTGGTGAGAATGAGAGTGCAACTATTGAGTTAATTGTGATGGTATGAAAATGGTGGAATTTGATAGTTTATAAAGATATTAAAGTTTGGTCTAAAAGGAAATTTCATGCAGATCCCTTGATTTTGGTTTTGTTCGACATATTCAATGCGTATTTTGTCCTCTTACTTTTTAAATAATTATAGTTTTGAAGTTTTATATCTTGTCCACACACATCAATCGCTTTGCTTTGTCACTGACGGTATTATGTTATAAGTTTAACTGACTGCTGACAAATGGCGATCGTTGTAAATTATGTAACTTGCAATTTATAATTCTTTCTCACTCTAGTGACGGAATAAAGGCTTGATATTAAGAATAACTTTAATTTTAAAAAAAAAAAAAAAAAAAAAAAAAAAAGAGAAATCGATTGATCAAATAATAAATGTAATAAAAGCGGTGATTTGAAATAATTGAATTGTTCTTCTCCAAGTCATGAAGCCATTCGTTTTGTGATGAAATTTGGAGGGGGGAATAGGTATAAAATCTGTCGTCTTGCATTCTTCTTTCCAGCTTGTCTTTTGGTTTGGTTTAATATTAAATTGTTGTTGCATCACGGTTTAATTGATGAATCGCGCAGCAGAGCTGATATAACACATTGTTGCCCTATCTACACTTGAAAGTTGAACCCAAGACATCTATCGCTATCAAAGTAGGACATAGATAATAAATTGCCTAAAACTGATGAAAAGGATTCGAATGCCGTGCGTTTTCCAATCTCAAGCTATGCTATAGCAGATAAGACATGGTATTTTAGGCCTTAATTTGTATAAAAGTACGTAATCAAAACAGATATTACACAAGCATTTTTCATTTGTAACGTTGCGCTAATTACACCATTTATTACATGAAAGTTGATGGAAACTCTCACGCCAACGACTCAGCCATTTTATGAAACACACATATAGCATTCTATCCTAGATAATAGAAACAGAGATTCTTTATCTTTGGAGCATTCTAAATGGGCTCCCTGGAGCTCAGCCATCAAACATTCTGATGGCGCCTGTATGCAAGCCCTCTACTGCGTCTTGTTTTGCACCATTTCCTTGTTGTATATGATACAGTTGGCATTAAAATAACCGATACAACGTAAAACTTCATAACGACTTTCCGGATGGTTTTATGGGGTGCCATTGTTACCATTGCAGTACCATAGGTAATTCCCATTGCAAATACGGCTACTTGCAGCTTCCGGCACAAAGGAAATTTGTCTGTCAATACCATGATGGTCTTCATCGATACGAAAAAAAACCCACAGTATTGAAGCACATGAATAATATGAATGAAACTGGCTTTGCAGCTAGAACTGCTATACCTTCGTCGTTGACACCCTCATTAAGTACACCAGGAGGGCTCAGGCAGGCCTGATAGGTTGCTGTTGCCATTAGGACTGCCACAACTAACAAATCACTCCTCACTCGGTGTGGGTCGCTTCCATCAAATTTAAACTTGTAGTCTGTCCAATCTAGTATTTCTTCTTGGGAAAGTGTTGGTTGTTGGGATTGTCTGAGAACTTCATTCTGAGGGGGTTGTGGAGAGTGAGTATTGTCATTTAAGAAGCGCCCTCTCTCTGCACTTCCCTGTTTGAGCAGCCTTTCGATGTCATCACAGCTAGAGTCGCATGGAAAAAGCATGACAAGATCCAGTGCCGTCAGACGGCCCTCGTTCACAGCATTTACTTGCAGTGTTCCTGGATT
Source organism: Dimocarpus longan (assembly GCA_022984855.1). Classification (NCBI taxonomy): domain Eukaryota; kingdom Viridiplantae; phylum Streptophyta; class Magnoliopsida; order Sapindales; family Sapindaceae; genus Dimocarpus; species Dimocarpus longan. The sequence goes on from CM041024.1 coordinate 12,368,126, forward strand.
TGAAATGTTGCATTCTAGCAGTAACGCTATAGCTTGTACATCACCCAAGCACACACCAACCAACTTATTAATCATTTGTACTCCAAATAGAAATTGGAATTCATCTTGAAAATTTCTTTATATTTGTATTAAAATCAAGACCTTACGTGAAGATTTCTTCTGGCTGCAGCTAGGTGGAGGAAAGTGTCTCCTTCGTCATCCTTTGAATTTAGTACTTTTAGCAAATTGTTCTGCTTAAGCCCTTCCACCAAAATTTCAATAGCTTGAAATTGGTTATATTTTTAACGGCAAGATGAAGAGCAGTTTCTTTTCTTACTGTAATCTCTGAGATGATTGCTGATGAAACTGAAAGAAGGTGACTAATTGTCTCAACCCTCCCTTTGATGGAAACACAGTGGAGAGGAGTCCTTCCATCTTTCCCCCATGAGATTGCAAAGCTCATCATTGACCTCTAAAAGCTCTCTCACCACCTCGTGGTGCCCATTTGCACATGCCAGGTGAATTGCGCTGAACCCGTGTTGGTCCAATTCTTTCACATACTTTACAATATTGGTCGTGCATTTGATCAATTCCTTGACAAAATCAAGATGTCCTATCATGGAAGCTATGTGCAAGGGAGTATGAGTGGTGGAAATCGTGGCATGCTTTCGGAGAAGAGGATCATCTTGGAGGAGTTTGCGCAAGGCCTCTACGTTTCCTTCCCTAGCAGCCAAAAACAGTGAGGTATCCATTCTGTTTATTTAGCTCTAATTAAATAGTAATTACTAACCTTCCTTACATGGCTACATATAGACTTCCATGACCTATATATGGAGACCCAGCACGGGTCTCCAATGGTAGAGACCCGGGAGACCTGTTGTGGGTCTCTCCAAAGGGAGACCACGCTGGGTGTCCTCAGTGGAGACCGAGAACGGGGTCTCCTTCGATGGAGATTAGAGGTCTCCATTGTCGGAGACTGGTCACCAATGGTGGAGACCTCTATTTTCCAACCACTTTCTTTTAATTTTTTTTTCTTTTTGTAGTTTTTTAATATTGAAATCTTAAATAACAATCGTTATGTTTTGACATATATTTATATACATTTGGTGCCAATATTGCCATTCAAAAAACTTGTTTACGCACTCAATATTTACTAAAATTTTATATTACAAATATATATCCTTTGATAAAATTACTAATAAAGACCTCTACACAACCCCATTTAATTTTGTGATGGCTGTTAGTGTCTGGCATTGTTGAGGTTCAGTTTCCATTGAATTAGCTAAGGCGATGGCTGTTCTGATCATGAGATTCAAGTTGGCTGTAGTTGCTGTCTATGACAAAGTTAACATTTTGTTAATATTTGATTTGAACCACCACCTTCAGATATTAGGTTGACAATTAGAGACATTATTCCGTTGAAAGAGTTGAATCAAGTATTTGAGATTAGTTTTGCCATAGGCAAGCTAGCCAACCATATTGTCCATGTTTAGTGAATTTCACATTATTTATGAATCACAGAGTTGTTCGATGGATGGTGGTTTTTTTTTTTTTTCCCAAAACAAAGTTTTGGCGTGGAGGATATCCGTAATGTGATCTAACTTGTTCTTTAGCAATGAATCCCGGTTTCAAAAATATATAGTTACATGTTCTCGTCATCTCGTGGGTGTTTATTGATCTTTAATTTGTTGTTATATTTTTTATCCAATTTTTATAAGTTGAACTGTTGTTTAGGATGTGTTTCATAATTCATGTTAGTGTGATAAAAAAACCAACGTAGAGTGATAAACCTTGATTATAAATTTGGAAGAAAAAACAACTCTAACAAACATTTTCACAAGCAATTAGTAAGCAATGTTGAAGTTTATTAATGAATGGAGGGTTATTACTATAATATTTTTGGGTACTTATAACAGAATTTTAATTCTCAAATTTAATCTATGGGTTTATTTACAAATTGGGTGTACAAATCATTATCTTGGGTGATAATATCTACACTCTTTACATTTTGATTTTTTATATGATCAAAAGACAGCATTGCCCTTGAGATATATATATAACTTCTGTGGTGAGTGCTTCTTAATTTTGAAAAGTTAGAAGTAACCAATCAAATTCATTCATTGCATTTAAATTGAATAGGAGAAAAATATAATGAATGAATTTGATTGGTTCATCTTAACTTTTTAAAGTTAGGAAGTACTAATTATAAAACCACTATATATAAGTAGAAAGAGAGAGAGAGAGAGATGATAATATTGGTTATCGTGTCTTTATAATATGCTAATTTTTTACGCAACCTGAACACAATTCGTTAAATTTATCGTATCATGAATTGAAACCCAAACATAGTCCATTAAATTAATAGGTTACTCGATGTGACTCGTTCAACCCATTAATTTATAGGTTAAGTGAAACATATAATAAATCATAATTCAATTAGAGCATATATGTATTTATAATTAAGTAGAAAAAAATAATCAATTTTAATTTATTGTATAGATGGAACAATAATAAATAGTTAATAAAATAAATTATTAATATTTCGTTTGATACAGTTTCTTCAGATCTTCTGGAAATAAATATTTTATTAGTAGAGCTTTAAAAAAAAAAAAAAGTTATTGATTGTTTGGTTATCAATTAAAATAGATATTTTAAACTATAAATTTATCAAAAAAAAATTAAATAGTTTTAAGGGTATAATCATATTAATAAGGTTATGTTAGAAATTTCAAATTTTTTAAAAGTTCAAAAAGATCTATTTAGAAAAGCTTAAAATTTAAACTTCTCGAAATAAATATTTTTTAACTTTTTTAATTATCTTAATTATCTATTTGGATAGCCATCAAATGATACAAAATAATCAAGTAAAACTTTGGGTATTAAAAAAGTACTTTTAATTAGTAGATAAACTATAGTAAACATACATTAAGTCTATAAGCAAAAGCCAAAGAAATCAAAATTCAAATATATACTCCTAATAACACATTGTATAAATGGAAAAAATAAATAAATAACAAAACTACAATATTGAAAAATGGTAACTAACTTTTATTTGGACACTTGATCTTAAAGATTTTGACTTTACACTCTTTAAAAAGTTATTAAAATGCTCTAAATACTTCAAAAAAAAATTAAAATGCTCTAAATGAATAGGTTAAATTTTTATTAGTTGGCTAAGAAAAAATAAAAGAATGAATTTAAGTTTTAAGGGTTATTTGTTAAAGATAAGGTTGTTCTAGTTCAAGGAAATTAAATACCTAAAATTTAAAAATTTGATTTACATCTTAAAAGAATTTATCTCTATGTATTTTTAAATTGTATATTTACATTTAATAGTTAGAAGTGTTAAAAGGTTAACAAGTTAAGTAGGGTTCAACTCAAACACGACCCTCTAACTTAACAAGTTTAATGTGTTAATTAATGACCAAACCTAATAAAGTCTAACCCAAAATGTGTTAATCAATGACCAAACATAATCAAGTTTAACAAGTTTAATGTGTTAATCAATGACCTTTGCAGATGGAGCTGCTGAAGGAGAACCTCCTCCAGCCCTTCACCAGCCAACGCCGATAATCTTTGCAACTTGGGGGCTGTAAGAGTGGAGATAGCTACAGGAGGTGCTTGGAAACATGATGCAGTAGTTTGCTAATATGGTCAAGTCATTAGCTCAGGCCTAAGCGCAGAACATGCCCAGACCTGAGATTGTTAAGCCCAGAATTCATCGGCAACTGCGAGAACAAGTGTCAGCTAGTGAAAAGCTTAATAGAGAAGTTTCGCATTCTCTGAACTCAGTTGTTCCCCATAATTCACATGTACGAGCTGATGATCACCGAGCTCAAGTAGAGAAAGTGAAAGTTCAGCGACAAGCAGAGTCACACCAAGCAAACAGCTCGCAAGGCCAGAGAAACATATCAAGTCACCACTCCCCAAGTAGCGAGCACATGAAGGAGTATAAGCTAGAAAATCCAACAGTTGAAGAGGTTCTCCAACGGGTCTACCAGCTCTAGGAACGGTGTGAAGCTTAAGAATAGAGAGGTTAGTACAGCAGAAGAACCCCACTCACCTTACATGTCGAGCTTGAGCCTCTGCCTCCCAAATTCAAAATCCCTAACATCCCATAATATAATAGGGATGCAAACCCATACGACCATCTGAATGAGTTCAACATTCAGATGGATCTGTAGACCACCAACTAGTTGGGTAAATGTTGGATCCTTCCAGCAATACTCGGAGACATTCCACAAGCTTGATTCAATAATCTCTCAGCTCGCAGTATTGGCAACTGGAAAGAATTTCAAAAAAGGCTCACAAACGAGTACAAGGCTCTAAAAAAGTAGCTCGCACCGTCTTACCACCTCGTTATAGTCTTTCAACGACGAGATGAATCGCTAAAAGACCATCTTACCAGATTTAGATGTGGGATTAACAAGGTAAACAATCCCTCAGATGAAACCATCTTGACAGCGATCTCAGCTGGCCTTTGTAAGGATAAAAACTGTATGAAGATATTTTTAAGTCTCCAGCCACGGACTTAGGCGAATTCTATGAGCGAGCTGCTAAAGAAGTCAGATAAGAAGAGGCATTTGTCTCAAAGCAACTTGATCAGGAGGATGAAGCTGGTAGCTCAGAACAATCCAAGAAAAGAGATCATGATTCGAGCTATCAGATAGCTAAAAATGCCAGAAAATAGCCTAGAGCTAAGCGACCTCAACGTCATGACAACTATAGCACCCTGTCAGATACTTAAGACAGAATCTATGAAGCTGAAAAGGGCAAGGAAGACTTTGGGAAGCCCAATCCCATAAGATCCTTAATTCGTAGCAGAAACAAGAAGAAATTTTATGACTATCAAAATGAGGTTGGACACAACACCTCGGATTGTAGTGAACTGAGAGACGCTATTAAAAATCTGATTAAGCAAGGTTGGCTGAATGAGTATGTGGTACAGCAGACAAGCTAGCGACCTCAACAACCTCAGTAGCCAATATGGTAACAGTCCCAGCAAGTTCCTAATCCAGAACATGAACTGACTGTAAGAGAAATCCTTACATATGGTAAATCTCACCTCACGGGTATAGTTCCATGTTCGATAAATTTCTGAGCTCATGCTCTTGATGTAAAATTCAGTTTTTTGAATATAAATATATTACTTTCCTATGCTATAATTATTTCTATAATTATCTCTATGGCCAAAAGTTTGAGCAGCTCGAGCTATGTTGTCGGGTGACGACCCCCTGGGCATAACTTGCTATCTATTACACTATTGTCCGATGACGACCCCCTGGACGGCACTACCTGCTTATGTTGTTATTGGGTACGACCTCCTGGACATAGTTTACAAATAATTGCACTATATTATTGGGTACGACTTCCTAGATAGCTCGTGAGTTATTAAATCATATCAGCTGAGATTCTAACCCTTAAAGCACAACAGAGGTTCCGACCTCCTCAATTCTCGCTATGTCGCCGGGTTCCAACACCCCCTGGGCATAGCTCGAGAAGTTTATTGTGGCTAATGTACGATTTCATTTCTTAATCCCCAAGAAAATTCCAAAACTTGAAGAAACAAGAGCACGAAAACAACACAAAAACAAGCAAATGTCAAGCAAACCTCACAACGAGGAGAATCAGATAACATGACTCTTACTAACGAGCTTATACACCAGCTTTTACAAGCAAAGATAAGCTCCCAGTCCATAAACGCACTAGAAATTGAGGGGCTTGTGTTATGTGTATTTTTGGGGTTATACAAAATGGGCTGACAAAAGCCCAAAAGATTGGCCCAATGAACCAGCCTAGCAGGCAGAAGCCCAACTGGTTAGCATGAGCTCGTCCATCAGCTCTATCGATTTGAACTAAACCCATATTGAATCTGGGTTTGAATAAGAATAAGAACGTCAAAATCAAATTCATCTAGTTTAAAGAATAAGAAGAATAAAAGGAAAATAAGAAGAAGAAGAAGAAGAAGAGTGTGTGTTTGTGTGTGTATGTGTGTGACTCTAGGTTCGAAGAAAGGAAGAAGAAGAAGAAACTAGAGAGGGAGAGGGAGAGAGACGGTGGCTGGCTGATGAAATTTTTTTTAATTTAGTTTTTTATTTTTCTATTTTTTTTATTTTTTTTTAATTTTTTGATGCCACATGGCATATTCTGAATGATCCAGTTGGAATCCATTTATGTGTTCAATCGTCAATGACCTTTTTACTCTCCAAATTAACGGATATGTTAATTCATTGATGGAATTACTACACCACTTAACAGTCGGATTGTTTTAACTATTATTTTTAATATCATGAGTAGTTTGATATTATTTTCAATTTCAAAAGGTAAAATAATAATAATGCTGGAAAAAATCCCATAAATTCTTTTATACGTCCTCAATTAATCATGAAATTTATTTTTTTATTGCATAATTTCGTTTAAATAAAAAAGAAAACAATCACCTTACCAAAGTGCCGTTCGAGTTTTACAATTTGGATTTTGCAAGGAACCAAAATTTTAAAATCTCATGTGTCAAAAACAACCTGGAAGTTGATGTAGGAACCCAAATAAATACATGTCCACTTTCCTTTGCATTAACTTTTCTGTCCTTTTAGGTTTAAAAATAATAATGATAATAACTGTATTTTAGGATTCTTTTTTTCGAAACTAAACTGTGTTTTAGGATTTTATTTGTTCAAAAATAGCCTCAATGCGGCGGGCAGAATTTTAGTTATCATATTTTTTTGAGCAAATTACAATTTAGCTACCCAGATGAAACGCTTTTACAGGCGGAGCAACAGTTTTGATATGATTATAATTTAGCTCAGGGGTAAAATCATCATTTCGATTGGTGAACGATCTGTCACGTGGGGAAGCCAGCAAAATTAAATGTAAATCAGATTTTCTCTCTCTCCCTTTCTCTCTCTCTCTTCGCCTTCGCCGTCGCCGTCCTTGTCTCTGCCATCCCAGTCTCTCCTTACTTCTTCTTATTCTCAGTTCTTCTTAGTCTCTCCTTTCTTCTTCTTATTGCCTCTCCGGTCGCTCTCATCTCCTCGCCCCTCCTCTGTCCGCCGTGCTCATCTGCTCTCATCTCCCCTCTCTGCTGCTGCTGCTCTTCTGTTCGTCGGTGCTCCTCTCTTTTCTTCTCGCCGTCGTTCTCTTCTCTTTCGTCATCTGGGTTAATTATCGAACCCAAATGAAAGTTCATCTGGGTTCGAATCGACGAACCTAGACGGAGGTTCATCTGGGTTCGTCGATGAGAACCCAGATGAACCTCCGTCTGGGTTCGTCTCCCCTCTCTGTTGCTGCTCTTCTGTCAGTCGATGCTCCTCTCCTTTCTTCTCGTCGTCGTTCTCTTCTCCTTCATCATCTGGGTTCATTGTCGAACCCAGATGAAAGTTCATCTGGGTTCATTGTCGAACCCAGATGAAAGTTCATCTGGGTTTGAATTGACGAACCCAGACGGAGGTTCATCTGGGTTCGTCGATGAGAACCCAAATGAACCTCCATCTGGGTTCATCGATTCGAACCCAGATGAACCTTCATCTGGTTCGACAATCACACAAATACCTACTCTTTCTCTTCTGCTTCCTCCCTCTTTACACCACCTTATCTCCACTTGCAACATTTTTCTAACTTACCAGAGCCATGGTATACGTATCACATCATCACACTTTGTTTATTTTCTTTTAACATCAAACATCATCTATTTCATCGTGTCTCATTCTCTTGTATATGTTTGTGCATTGAATTTGTATTGCAGTCTATAACCCCATTGCTGTTCCGGTCACTGGCGAGGTTCGTGACATCGCTGGTGAGCGAGCCAGCTGCCTCAGTCGCCACCTTGTTATATTACAGTGAACTCCTGCCACCTAACATTCTCCTGGAAAGAATGGTTCGACGCGAGTTCCTTGATCAAGGGAATTATTTTTTTCACTTTCTCATCAACTTCTTGAGATGTTGCTGGAATTAATTTATCTATTCTTGTTACACTTGGATCATCTTCTTGCATCTCTAGCTGTCACAGTGGTTCAAGTTAGATCAGATGTTACTGGTTGGTCTGATTTATCTTTTCTGGGTGAGCAACATTTTCTGATGGAACTTTGAATGATGATTGTTTTGAGAATTTTTTTTTAACTTGACTTGAAATCATATAAGGAACAGTATATTTATTTTTAACTTGACTTGGAATCAGTCAACCTCAATTCCCGCGAACAGCCACTTTTGATTTTTCAATTGCTCGGTCAACGGGGTCAATTCAATTATCAAGGGTATTTTTGTCTGTTTATCCCTTTCACACTGTTCACAGTTAAATATAACGAAAATTGCTAACGGAAATGGGGTAAATTGTAATTATATCGAAACTGTTGCTCCGCCTGTAAAAGCGTTTCATCTGGGTAGCTAAATTGTAATTTGCTCTATTTTTTTTCATTCTCTATCAGTCTGTTTTAAATTTGTTTCTTGTCATGTCTTCTACTTAAAACTTTAGTTAAGGGTAATGATCAAACTTTTTTTAATGGAGTTACAAACACTACTATGCGTGATTCACCGACCATTGTTCCTGATATGTCTTATGTTTCAATACATATAAGTGGAAATATCAATAAAAGTTAATTTCTTAAGATTATTGTATGGGTACAACTGTACAAAAGTGATTGAATGGAAAGAAGACATGTCAGTCCAATAAGAATAAGATGTGTGGCAAGTGTCACAAGCTTCTGAGTGAAGAAGGTATTAGTTAACATATTAAATTATATAATTAGGTAAATAAATCTCTGAAGATAGAGAATACTAATCTTTAGAGAGAATTGTTTCTCAACTAGATTGGCGACAAATGTAAAATATACGGCAAACACTTATTATTTCAAGAATAATGTGTGTGATAAATGGCAAATATTTTCACATGCATTGGGAAACCTAAAATGTAAGTTTAATTTTCTTATAAAAGCTAGTTGAGTGTTCTGTTAAAAAAAAATATGTGACCTTGAGGAGCAAATCCGCTCTTATTGTAATAATAAAAAAATCAAAATGCTGACTTAAGCATCGGATGATGCTTTGGAGATAACCTTCAGGTCATCTTGATGAAGGTGTTGACTTATTTTGGAAGTTGAATCATAGCATGAAGTAGAAAAAAAGATAAGATCATCGGAAAAAAGAGACGTTCGAAGATCCAATTGACCTTTGAGTACAAGTTTAGGTTTGAATAATTATATTCATTATTTATCTTTTAGCCTTGTATATATTGACCAGACTGTCTAATAAACAGCAAGGATTGAGCAGATTCTCCTAGGGAGTCAATTTAGTTGAATTAAAAACATAAATCATATGCTGAGAAATTTAACAAAATTTTTTGCCTAAAATGGAGAGTAGCGAGCATAAAACCATAACCATAAGGGAGATTCTTCGTATTTAAGCAATCAACGCTCTCGATTGATATAAAAATTTGAAGATAAACAAGTTGGCACAATCCCCATACACAAATTGTAAGTTTATTTTTGTTGCCATCGAAGATAAAATTTGAGGATTTAGGGATAGTATAGAGTCTGGACCTGATCTGACAGCCAACGTCTACGCTTCTTATGTTCTGTATGTGCTGCAATAGCAATAACTATTGTTGCCGCTCCCAATGCAAATACCGAGTAGCTTAAAATATATGAAGCCACTCCTGCTGGCAAGGTCAAAAGCAGTGACGCAGCATAAGACCAATAAAGGAAATATGTTGAAATGTATAGCACCCAAGAAAAAGGGAGGTCAGCTATGACGAGAAGAATTGTGCACTCAGAAGTTAAAAATGCAATGGAGTTTATCAGAAAAAATACAAAGTTTTCTTTCAATATCATCTTTCCTGCAAGGTGTGGGATGCCATGTGTGGTATTGCTCCTGTTGGTCATATTTGTGGATGGATCGGCATCTTGCCAATATCCTCCTGGGGGACTAATTGCGGCTTGGTACGCGGCCGTCGCAATTAGTACCGCCACCACTAGTACTATACTGCTGACATCAGTACTTGGTTTGTTTTGACCACCAAATCCCAAACGTTTGACCAGTATTTTCTCTGAAAATGATAAGTCCCGACTCAAGTAGTCCGCACGTGAGGTTCCAGCCAATTCAGAAGCTTTTTTAGCTTTAGCTCGAACAAGAATAGAGCCAACTTCTCTGTCCAGCGAATCTCTGTGGAGGTCGAAGATATCCATAGCTGTCATGTTATTCACGATATTCTTGTTATTTACGTGGACGTTTCCAATTAACAGCTTCATAACCTTTGTGATCAAGGACAATATAGTGAGTAATCATTGATACAACAGAATTGAGGTTACAAAAAGGTGTAAAGAAATAAATGACTTAGAAATTATAGGACTAATTAATATTTTAGGGTAAAAAAATTTTGGTCCAAAGTTTTAGAAAATAATTAAATTTTTACTATGTTCAAAAAAGAATCATTCATAATGTTTCAAAAAAGTGTTAAATTAATCTCTTCTATCGTTCCATCAAGAGTCAATCCTAACAAAAAACACTAATAATGGTAAAATATTAAAAAAAAAAAAAAAAAAGAATACTCATTCACCCTTGGGTTCTGTTGAAACATACAAAAATATTATTATACTCTTATTTATAATTAAATGTCATAAAAATATTTAATTACAAAAATGCCCTTGATCATATAATTTAATTTTAATTAAATTAAAAATATTAAAAACAATAAAATATATTTAATTAAAATATATAATTATTAAATAAGTAAAAATTAATTAAAATATAAAAATAAGTAAAAAAATCTAAAATCATGAAATTGAATAAAAAATTCTAAAAATTAAAATTAAGAAAACATAAATAATAAAAATTGAATTAAAAAAAAAAAATTCTTTAACCAGATTCAGTCTAGCATCTGAACCTTCATCTTCATTCAAAAATAAAACCCACAAAAAATCCAGATTTCATTCATCTGAAGCAACCCATATCTCTTATCCATTTGACATATAAGGACACTCCAATAAAGATTAACATTAAACCAATATTATATATATATAATCAGAAAACACAAATTGTATGAAAAAAATTCCAAAAATCAAAAACAAAATGGTTCTGGGTTCAAGGACGAACACAGATTGTGTTCAACCCAGATCATTGAACAGATTTAAAAAAGGAAAAAAAAAAAAAAAAAAGGAGAAGAAGAAGAGCATTTGGTGGAATTGATCGAGGAGATGACCTCCTTTTGCATCAGTGGAATCGATCTAATGTTGGGTTTGGAAAGGCAGAGGAGGAGAGAGTGTGGTTATTGGTGGGTGGGGTTGTGTTGTGTTAATGTAGGTGTGAGGCTGGAGGAGGTGAAGCAGTTGGAGGAGCAAGTCACCACCGGGCCCGAGATATCTGCATCATCGGCGATTTGAAGTCAGTGTATCCAACGGTGATGGGGAAGAAAAAGAAGACTTTTAGAAGACGAAAACAGATCCAACAGGTGGATTGAGGATGGCATCTTATGAATGGATCTCCACCAGATTTATCTTTTATTTATTATAATTTCTTTATTCAAAATTTATAAATAATTAAATAATTATGACTCAAACATATGAAATTTTTTATTGGGTAGAGTTTTTAATTTTTATTTTACATAATTGTTTTTGTTTTTTAAAATTTTTTAATTGATCTAGATTCCAGATTTTTTTCAAGTTTTTTAATTGTATAATTTTTTAAATTTATTTTTTTTTCAATTTATCTAGTTTATACACGTGTCATCGTCTTAGAGCATGATTGAAAATGACAACTTTACCCTCGTTCATCATGTTGTTAATTAGGTTTGACCATCAGTTAGCTTATGGAATGGACTATTTTAATATTTTTTTAAAATATTAGAGATATTTAATATTTTTTAAAATATATTTAAAAATTTGATCATTTTTCGAAATTTATATATCAAAATGATTTTTACCCTTAAATCTATCTCTCTTCAAAATTTTTAACATTTTTTCCCAAAGTCATTTTTTAGACAAAATTATCCTCTACCATGTAAAAATCATTGCCAAGAAGAAGGGAGGATGAAGAAGAAAGAAATGAGAAGAAAAAGATTTCAACAATGAAAGAGATCGAAGAAGATAACTATAAGGTAAAAAAGAAGAAGAAATTAAGTTTCTAATTGCCAAAAGAAAAAAAACCTTTAAACATAAATGTTCAGCCTTTTTTTTTATTTATTTGGGAGGTTTGAACCAGGGCCTCAACTTTAAAAAAAATGTGATTACTAATCAAATTATATTCACAGCCATGTACATAAATATTCAACTTATTGAAATAATATAAAAATGTTCTTAATTTACACTTTTTTTCCCCATTTTTCTACATTTTCCACTTACAAAATCATATAAATTAACTTGTATCCTTGCAAATATTGTATGATATATAGCTGAACCTTTCATGTTGAAGTTGAGCATTAGATATTCCATCTCAATTATGGTTCTTAAAATTTCGGACTACATAATAAAGTCAATATAAGTCCATAAAAGTCCATATGTACAGGTACTTACCAAATAGGTGATCCACTTTTACTTTATTCCAAGTTGTTTACATTTGACAGTTTTTAACCAAATTCATCTTAGATTTTTCATTAATACAGTAATACTAAATTAGCTTTTCTGACTTAATAGAATTAATCAAGTTGATTCTTCTACTGTCAACCTAATAAAAATTTTTAAGTGCATAAATAAATATCATTTTTCTTATGGGAATAGAATAAACTTAAAAATTAATTTAAAATAAAGGATCAAATAATATCTTTATTATTAAATAGAGTCATATATATATATTTTATAAAGATAGTGTAAATTTGTATATATAATTTTAAATTCATAATAAATTAATCTTAAATTATGATAATATATGCTAAAATAATTAATAAATTTTTAAAGTAATTGAAAACATTAAATGGAAAAGAGGCCAGACCATCTTCACTGATTATTATTATTATTATTTTAAACTTTTACTTGGTAAGCATTGTACACATGTCCATTATATGGTAGAATGAATTAAAATACAATTTTACCTCACAAGATTTAAAGTTAACTAAAGAATGTCAGTATGAAGGACCAATTTGATACTTTTGAAAAATATAGGAACCATGGTTGTCAAAAATAAAAAAGGAAAAAGCCCGACGTCTAATTTTAAAGCTAAAAACAAATAAATAAAATTAGGTAAACAAATGAAAATTTTAAAAAAAAAAAAAATCTGAACTTGAAAAAATATCAAAAATTTTTCAAAAGTATATTTTATTTTTCTTATCATCCATGTAATATTTATATATATATATGAGAAATGTTATACTATCCAAAATCTTACTCAAATTTATTGTCTAAATGATGTGGTAAATTTATATGTAACCACTATATCACTAATACATCATCATATAATTAATGTGATTCCTACAAATCATCTATTATATATTATTTGGATAAAAATTTTGGATAAATTTAATCATAGCGTGGATGGTGTAGATATAAGGAGGTTTATATAAATGTAGCAGTACTAATCACAACAAATATAGTATCAGAATTAGTTATAGTAAATCAAACATCTTCTTTTATAAAAGCATAGTAACGGTAAAACTACCAAAAGAAAGCATGGGACTGAATTACCTGAGGTTGACTTGTACATGTTGCAATATGCAAGGCAGTGTTACCATTCTCATCTTGCCACTCAAGGATACATTCCTTGTCGAAGCGTCGAAGCCACCCCAACAATACTTTAACAGCATTTAACCTTCTATATTTGACAGCAACATGGACGGCGGTTTCCAATTCAGCCGTGAGATCTTCAATAGATAATGGGCAAACACGCAAAAAGTAAGCCAGCATATCGACATTCCCTGTTTGAGCGACATAGTGCAATGGAGTAATACTCTCTTTTCCTTTGACACGAACGAGCTCTTTGTCAACTTTTCGTAACATCCCTATAACTACCAGGTCGTGTCCATTTTGCAAAGCCAGGTGCATAGGGCTCAGTCCAAAATGGTTCAGCTTCCTTGCAAATGATGGCTTCAAGGTTGCTATTTCCATGGCGAAACGGGTGTTTCCAGCACTCGCAGCTATGTGCAAAGGCGTATCAACAAATTGCATCTGATCAAGAAATTCAAGAGCATCTGGATCCTGAGCAAGTATCGAATACAATGCACCGACATCTCCATTCTCAGCACACCTTCTCAACTTATCATCCATGCTATATATAATATGGCTCCTTACCACGAACGTGGTCAGAAATCTACATCAAGGTGAATTAGAATCAAATTTTTAAATAAACTTGGAATGTCGGAAAATATTTATAAATTAAAAAAATATAGATATACATAATTAAAAAAGATATAATAAGTTTAATTACGCTTTAAAATTCATATTATAAAAAATAAAATAAAAGTAAAAAAAAAAAAAAATTGACAAAATATGAAAGAAACATGGGATGTAAGTAAAATTAAACATCAATAAAATGGTAACTAAAGATATTTAAATGATCAAATTTATCAAATATGAATTACAGTATAATAATCTTATAGCATCAACAATTTTTTTTTGACATGAACAATCTACATTTTAATAATTATAATTCGTAATTACTACCACCCTCTAAATTAAAGAGTGTAGTAGGAAAAATACTAAATATATTAAATTTAAGTAATATATTTTGCAACTAATAATATGATAAAAATAAAAAAGAAGCAAAATGTGAAAAATTTAAGTAAAATTAACATCTAATATATGAAATAAGATTATTACCTATACAATTTGAATAGAAACATAAATATAAACAAGAAAACACATGTAATAGGTTTGTGTAACACCTCTCCACCCAATTCCCATACATTTCGAAAATACAGACGGAGGATGTCACATTTCTTTACTTAAATTTTAATTAAATTGAAAATTATTTTTCCTGATTAAAAATCAAAAAATGAAAACTCATTTATTAGTAAACGAAAACACGTAACGGTTCCTAACCAAAATTCATTTATTAGATTATTTCAAATATTTCTACTAAAAGAAATGGAATCACCACTAAAATTTTTATTTTAAATTTCAACAATATTGAAAAACTTTAATTCATTTTCTCATTTATAATTTTTTTGAAAATCCGATAGAGTTTCCTCTGTTTTTCTGAAAATCCAAAATATTCAAAACCTGTAGATTTCAAAAGAAACACTTCTAAAATACATCCACTTTATCAACTTCCGTTTTCGGACTTTCCATCCATCCCCACTTGCACTTCCCCACACAATCATTTATAATCACACATTTAATAAAATCATATTGATAAATGTAATTGTTACTGAAAATGAAAAAATAAATTTACTTACAGAATCACTTTACAATGTCGAAATCTTTTATATCATTTATATAAATTATCGATTACACAACTTCATGAATACATATTTGTATATAGATATATATATATATATATAAATGTGTCAACACACGAAAACAATAATGCATGATGCCCACCAAAAAGAATTACACACGTGTGAAGTAAGGGGACTCACGACAAACATGACAAACCTCTTCTCTTTAATCCTTATCTATAATGTCACAATCTCAACCTACGCGTGGTAACTCCAATGCTCTAAGTATTACTATTTAAAAGGTGTATACTTTGTTTAAAAGTTATAAAATTGTATTATACAACAACATAGACTCACACTATATGCACCATATGTTAACATTTTTCCAAATATAAATCACAAAGCAATTTTTGCAAAATTTCTAAACTTTTACAAATAAATTACAAAGAACTCAAATTTACAATCCATCCATTAACACTATTAGTGTTATTTCTAATCTTATCAACCCGGATTCCTTTATATTTTTCTCAGTGCCTTTCATAAACTCTGATACAGTACCATGGATTGATAGATGGATCTTCTGACATCGGCCACTGGGTGACTACCCGTCAGAATAAACGGCGTCTCCGGCATCGGTCACTCGATGACTATCCGTCGGGTCTCATATCACAATCACATATCACAATCAGATCTCCTGACATCGGTCACTCGGTTGCTACCCGCCAGAATCAGCGGCGTCCACGGCATCGACCACTCAGTGGCTACCCGCCGGGTCGCATATCCTGATCACATATTACAATCGGTTTCGACTTCGGAACCGGACACCCGGTGCCTCTCATAATTCATCCGTCGAATACCGTATTTTGTATCGTATGTCCATTACCAATCCCCACCTACCAATGTTCAGGTTTACTTAGGCTCTTCTCAATTTTTATTATTAGTTATCTTATTCGTAAAGCAACAAACACGATTTCAGTCACACTTCTTCCCATAAATGCAAATTGTTAACATAAGCATCACAAAACTCTATTTTGCATTCAATTAATTCATCAAATCTTTTCTTTAACGTCCGTGCCCTTCTTTCGATATATGTTCGGTACGTCCGTGCCCTTCTTTCGATATATGCTCGGTCAAGGCACTGAGCTTATCCCTTTTTTTTTATTATTACAAGTTTGTATCAACTTTTCGAGCTTTTTCAAAACGTAAATCTTTACCATTTCAAATTACTATTTTACCCCTAGTTTTGACATCAAAGTGTAATAATACCAATACCATTGGATTTCAAAACTAATATACATTCGACCTAAGAAGAAGTTTTAAACTCTTTCTTTTTCCTCGCCTTACTGTATTACATAAAGCATTCAGAATTATTGATTTAACCTATAAATAAGATTGAAATGACAAAAATACCTATAAGTTATTTCCTAATATGCATACGGTCTAGGGAATTAAATTATTATTTTTATATTTTAATTTGACTTGAATTTGAGATATCATCTCAAACGCCTACGTACTCATTTCATCATTGGGAACAAAGCCCTCGTAGTTCGACAAACTTTTATTACAAATATTATTAAAATAATCCACTATAACATAAAATCATTAATACTAAATTTTATTTTATTTTATTATATATATATTTTTAATCAAATATATCCCCAATTTTCATAAATCAAAAATAAAGCTACCAAACATGTGATATAGATTAGTTGTCGAAGCATAAAAGCCATTTTAGTATCAATGCAATTATAAAGTCACAAATAAACCAACATATTGCAAACTTTTACGTTTTTAATACAAGTTTACAAAACGTATATAGTATAGTTTACTTTGTTCCATCATAAAAAAATCAAATTTTAGAATCAATACAACCATAGATTTTATAAGCTAATCAACATGACTGGAAATCACCAAAATAACATACTTTCTAGTTTAATAACATAATCAAAATACTATGGTTTCTAATTTCGCCCACCATCTAAAAATCACAACATAATCTCAATTTCATAACTTATACTTCATAGTTTCCTTTTTTTTTTTTTTTTAATAAAACTCACACATCATATGCCATAACTCATGCTTTAATTTTTGGAAATGAAATTTAGGATTCATAATTTCTAAACATACTTTAAAAGTTTCAAAATCAATGCCTTGGAAATTTGTTTTCCATACAACACCCATAATAAGCATAATCATCTTTCTTAACTCATAAATCATGCATCAACCTCAAAATACACTTATACTATTAACATATGCTTCAAATCTCTTAGATCATAACACTAAGGAGTTGTTTGTTTTTTGCACTTAACACTTAATGGTGTTGAATTTGGCTAATTAAGAGATTTTTGTTTGTTTTTTTAAGTGGTCAAACCACTTAAAACCATCCAAAAACCACTGAAAAAAAAAAAAAAAAAGTAACATTTTTTGACTTATCACTTAATACAAAATTACTTAATGATTTATAAATATATTATTTCAAGTTTATCCTTCCTAAAATAATATGTTTCCAAGTTTGTTTTAGTTTTATATTATAAAAATTTCTTTTAATACTTTAATAAACAACATTGAAAAATAAAAACCCTAAACATCTTAACATCAATTTTTTTTTTTTATAGCTGGATTACTATATTTCTCTAATTAAATTCTTGTAAGAATCTTTATTGATAAAATATTGATGCAACAACTCAGAAACCAAATTACAAATCAATTTGTTTAATATTTGATTATTTTTATTTAATTATATTAGAAAATATATATTACTTTACAATTTCAATTTTCGTTGTAATAGTAATTTAATTTAAAACCATTTTATTTATTTTTATTTGAATATATAAATTTAATTGACTCTACTATTTTAATTAATCTTATTTTAATTATGAATAAAAATACTATATATATAAGTTACAATTTCAACTTTTATTATAATAGCAATTCAATTTAAGATTATTTTGTTTATTTTAATTTGAACATATGAACTTAATTGATTCTACTATAATAATTAATCTTATTTTAATTATGAATAAAAATATTATATATAAGTGTTTTAATATTTGTTAAATAATTTATTACAATTGTTTGTGTCATATTAAATAAAATTACACAACAACTAATAGTAAAATGATATAAATGTCAAATTACTAATAATCAGATAATTTTAACTTTAAAAAACAAACAAGATTATTATACATTCAGAGGTAAGAAAAAAAAAAAAAAAACAAACATGTCAATCAGATTTCAGATTTCAATCACTATTTAGCTTTCAGTTTTCAGC
Source organism: Dimocarpus longan (assembly GCA_022984855.1). Lineage (NCBI taxonomy): Eukaryota > Viridiplantae > Streptophyta > Magnoliopsida > Sapindales > Sapindaceae > Dimocarpus > Dimocarpus longan. The sequence continues at coordinate 12,386,665 of CM041024.1, forward strand.
AGTACTGTTTATTCTTCAGATAAAAAACCAAACGACCCCTAAATTAAATCTCAAAATTTTTGAAACTTGAAACAAAAAATGAAAATAGTTTCCATAATATAAGTTAAGGAAAACTTCCACTTACTAGCTTCTTTCTAGTTTTGTGGAATCCCACTAGAGTTTGATTTCTCCTTGAGTCTTTTATCACCCAATCTCCTTGATCTCCTTCCTTCTCCTTCTTTTCGATTTTTTTGCTCTTTTCCTTGGACAAAAACAGCTCCGTCAACAGAAGAAGATGGATAACAAGGGCTGTTGACAGAATGAAGAAATAGAGGACAGAGATGGCGTTCGGTCATCAACAAAATAGAGATACAAGGGAACGGGTTCGACAGCAAACACAACAGGGGACAGATGCAGTTCGGTCAACAAACAAAGATGGAGAAGCAGCGGTAATCAACTAAGAAGAAAAACATATGAGGTAACAGGGCAAAGAGAGAAAAAAAAATCAATAATAAGGAGTGCTGTTTCGGTCAAACAAATAAAGGGTGATGATGACCGGTCAAAACAAAATGGATGGGAATGCTTTTTTTTTTCCAAAAAAAAATCACACATATGTATGTATATATATATATATTATTCCCACACACCCACACACATGTATTTATATAGATATATATATTATTCACACGTCTCTTTTTCTCCACTACACGCTTCATAAATGTCTTACCGACTTCTTCTTCTTCTTTTTTGCTTTTTCTGCATTTCCAACTTTACCCTTCTAACTTTTATCTTTTTCCATATCTATTTTAGGTGGATATACTTAGAAGTCAATTAGATACGATTGAGGGATTGGACCTTACTAATCTAATTAGACTCTTAATAATATTTTCTCTCTAGACTTTTTAATAAAAGTTCATAATTACTTCCCTTGGGCTTTTATTTACACTCCACCAAACTTCTAAAAAAAATATATATATATATTTAGACATACTAATCCTAGTAAACCAGTTCGATTTCGGATTCGGGGTGTTATAAATGATGTGTTGATTTTCTGCAGAAACTTGTTTATATATATGATTGCTGCTGATATATGTTTATTTACTAGAATGAGAAGCATGTTAGCTCTTTTATAGCAGTAAACGCTTTGCGAAAATCACATGAAATTTCTATCCCACTATTTTCTCTTTTCTCAATTGTATATGAAGTGCATGATCAAACCGTTGAAATTTGCACACCGGTCATATTGAATTGGTTCAAGTTTACATTATATGACTTCGCAGCAGGCTAGCAGCTACTTTCTTTCCTCTTTTTGAAAAAAATAATAATAAATAATAATAATAACTTATGAGCAGTCATCAGCAGAACGGCATGGTCAATGTGACCTATTCTTGCTGCTCTAATTGAATTAATTGAGAAACATTTATATACTGGACAGTCATCAGCAGAACGGCATTTATGGAATCGTTCATCAACTAACATTATAAATATAGCTAAGAAAATTTAAATTAATTACCAACTACTACGTATCTTAAAAAAAACTTCGGAAGTCGACACAGTAGCTAATCTACATACAAAAACAAATAATTATAATAATAGTACATTAATAATAGCAGCTCACTAAAAAATTGATTGGATCTATGTAATAAGGTGATGATTATTATTGTCATAGACATTGTCATAAAATTCTTTTGTGCTTTCAATTATTGTAACGTCAAGGATGATCATTACATAATCATTTGTTGTTTGCTTGAATAAATGATTTTTCTCCACTTAGTTTACAAAGGTTAGTATTAAATTAATTAAATTTGACATCTAGCCAATCGCAAATGATTAGTATACTTTCCTTTATATTTGTGATTGGGATACAAGTTCTACCACGCATATTTACTAACATAATTCAATAATACTATTCTTGTTGTTGATGCACAGCTTGATGTGCATAAGTGTTGGCATCTTATTAGCGTTAAGGCAATTTGTTCTGAACAGCAAAATTCATAGAGTACAGTTATGTTATAACATCAGAATCAGATGTATGTCGCAACATCATAACACAATTGATGTATGTCGTAACATCATAACACAACTGATGTTACAACACTCTCTGTTTGACGATGCTTAGATCATAAACTTACAATCGGTTTTCATATATTTTTTCTTTGATAGTTTTATTTCTTGTATTTATCATTAACAACTTTTATAAGATATTTTATGAGATTATCTTTTCACTTTTTAATTAGAATTACTATAAAAAGAATTAATTTTTCAAAAAGATAAATGTGTTTATCTTTGATTTTTATTCTTTTATCGTTTAGGAAAATATAGTAATTATCTGTGAGTTTTTATTAAAGTTAATCAAGTGTTTTGCAAGTCAGATAAGAATTTATGAAAAAGTTAGATGATAATTATCTTGCTAAAAAATAGGATTTTATCTATTTTTTAGTTGATTATCTTTTCACTTAATTTGGCATTTATCTTTGGATTAACTTGTAATTTATTTGGTTGATTTAATCTCATTTTATCTCACAGTTCTTGATGAGTATGAAGTTACTATAATTATAGGATTGAATTAAGCTGAAGGAAAGTAAACAAACAGTGCGATGAGAGAGTGATATTGAGTGTTTGCTTATAAAATTTAGAGAGCATATTCTCTAAGTTATTTTTATGAGTTAAGTGAGTGAGTTGAACTAGATTTATGCCCAGATACTTGTCGGGATGATAGGTAATTAAGTTTTCGAGAGGAGATAAGTTTGCATCAAGTGAAGAAAATTCAACGTGTTGTCATCCATTGAAGACAAGGATAGCTTGTTGCACTTCATAAAGTGAACGTGTGTGGTCCCTTCTCTCTGGGCTGCCCCACTCACAAGGTACTGTCCCACCAATTGGTACTCACCTTGTAAGAAGAATTCATTTGACTAAGGGGCTAGGTCATGGGTACTCACCTTGTAAGAAGAATTCATTTGACTAAGGGGCTAGGTCATGGGTTTAAGTGCGGGTGTGGGTAACGAAGCAAAACCTTCTGACTCGGGGACAGTACCTTGTGAGTGGGGCAGCCCAGAGAGAAGTGACCCCACAATAAAAAGGTGTCCCAGAGAGAAGAGACTCCATAATAAAAAGACGTCTTTTTATTGTAAGGTCCCTTCTTTCTGGGCTACCCCACTCACAAAGTACTGTCATCGGGCACTAGCTCAATTGGTACTCATATTGTAAGAAGAATTCATTTGACTAAGGGACTAGGTCATGGGTTCAAGTACGGGTAAGGGAGGCGAAGCAAAACCCTCTAACCCGAGGAGAGTACCTTATACGTGAGGCAGCCCAGAGAGAAGAGACCCCGTAATAAAAAACCTGAAAGCTTAAGTACAATTGGGAAGCAAGGGTGTGTACCAATTGAGCTCGCCTTTTTATTGTGGGACTCCATCTTAGGGCAGGACGTTACCTACCGGCTTTGGCCGGCCCTATTCACTGGGTACTGTCCTCGAGCCCTTAGGGTTTTGCTTCGTCTCCCACACCCCTCGAACCCATGACCTTAGTCCCTGAAGTCAAATGAATTCTTAATGAATATGCTCTGAGAGGGGGATATGCTATAAGTGGGGCCAACCAAGGTCGGTACGTAGCGTCCTGCCTTGAGAGAGAATCCCATGGAATGAGTACTCATCTTATGTCAAGTCTAAAAGAGAGCCTTAGGTTGGGTAAGACAAGATTAGGTTATACTTTGAAAATGTTCATTAACGAGTTGATATATCTGGGCAAGACATCGTAGATATAAGGTCAAATCGAATCATGTTAAAAACATACTTGTATGTTTTTATTATTTTATTAGTCTTTATTTTTAAGTGTTACAATTTTGTTTGTGTTGCAACATTCAGTTTCTGGTAATGTTATAACATTTATATTTTTTTATGTTATAACATTTGCAAAAAATTTGGTACTGCATAGTGAGTAGGTCTTTTCACTTGTCAATAATTTTAAAACTATACCTCAAAATGATTTTTTTCTAGGATTAATAACGCTAAAAAATTGATTAAAATGAAAAGGGAAAATGAACCTAGCTAGACGTAGAAAATTATTGTATTAAAAAAATTTTAGTCATAAAGGTGAATGAATAACAACTAGCTTTCAAAAAAATAATTAATAATATCAAAAAGAACAGAAAATGAAATAATTCACTTTGTACATATACCCTGTAATGTGTAAAAGCATTTTAAAATACATCCGCTCTCTTGTATAGGTATAGCAATTAGCAATTGCTTCCTTATCTGCCTTGAGAATTCAAGGAGTGACCTCTTGGTTCCTATCTTTATAAATTATAATAGCTTCAAGTAAAAGCTAGCGTATCATGAATTTGAATAGGTGATATATATTTCTCGTAATATATATTACCTCTTAGTAGAAATAGTTGAATATTTTCTTTAATCATAAGAGGTCAAGAGTTAAAAGTCTCATCTTTATCTCAAAATATGATATATGGATAATTTTCTCTTAATTTAATCATTTTTTTTCATCCTAAAAAAAATAATAAAAAAAAAAAATTCTCATAATGCGTTTATATTCTCTTCGGTAACTTGTTATTTGAGGATAATCAGCCCAAGTCAATTCTTGTCAATATACATTCAAGCAAATTATCATTATTCATTCTCAACTTGGAAGTACATAAACAATATCGTAAACTCAGCTGTTCTTCTTCTTTTTTTTTTTTCCTTTTACTCGTATTTATAGTTGTTACTTTTAAGCTGAAGTAATCATTGAATGAAAATCCTCCACTTTTCTCAACAAAAATAAAAAATTGAAAATTAAAAATTCTGAAAATCCAGTACACTGTACACTCATTTTTGGGACTGTTGAAGAAAATTTCTTTTACTTTTTTTTCCTTTTTAAATTACGAACTCATAAGCCATAATTTGTGAGTTATTTCTTTGTTTTAATTAAGGGAAAATCTTAAACAATCATCTTACTTTTAACAAATTATCTACTTTCTCCGTATAATTTCGTTTTTATCCAAAATTCCGTCTACTGTCAATTTTTTATCAAAAACGTTAGAAAAAATTAAAATGTGAAATTTACCCTTAGTTTAAATAAAATTAAAATAAAAGGGGATGATCCCAAAACACCCTGACTTTGACATATTTCCATTTTTCCCATATATTTTTGTTTTAATTCAAAATACAGTCTGACTTTAAAATAAACACCAAAATATTTCTGAAGGTGTATGAAATGATGATAATACCCCTGACAGTAACAGATTCCATTAGGTAAACAAAGTTGACTGTTTGACTCCGTGGGTAAAAAGGAAGATGCAATGAAAAATTAATTAAAATAATATTAATTAAAAAATCAAAAATCAAAATAAATAATGTTAAATATAAAAAATAACATAATTTCTTTGAAGGAGATTGATGATGGTGGTTCAATTTGTGGATGATTTATGATGGTAGTTTAATTTGAAGATGATGGCTCCAAATCTTCAATCTATAAGAGATTTTTGATGAAACTCATAATCTGATTGAACATGTCATGGTCGAAATAAAGAAGATGGTTGATGAAACCCATAATCTATTGCTCCATTTCAGTCATAGTTGTGGTTTGAACATGTTAAGATAAATGAGATGAAAGTGGAGAGATTCAGATGGATGAGATAAAAAGTCGATAGAAGAGATGGAGGTAAAGAAATTGTGATGGAGATACATGTCATGGTTGAAATAAAAGAGATGGTTAATGAAACTCATAATCTGTTGCCCCATTTAAGTCATGGTTGTAGTTTGAACATATCAAGATAAAGGAGATGAAAGCGGAGAAATTCAGATGAATGAGATAGAAGTCGATAAAAGACATGGAGGTGAAGAGATTGTGGTGGAGTGTTCATCTCTAGTTTAGGATTTTTTGTGTTTATTCTTTAGATTATTCTAGATCAGACAAAAAAAATTTTGAAAAAAAAAAAATTGTTTTTTGAAATTAATTTGTTTTATTTTTTAAAAAATATTATATTTTCATATTATGCATTTTTTATATTTTTATATTTAATATTACTTATTTTATTGTTTTGATTTTTTCATTTTAATATTATTTAAACTAAGGAAAAATTCGATATTTTAACTTTTTCAAATGTTTTTGTTAAAAATTGATAGTAGATGGGGTTTTGGATAAAAACGAAATAATATGGGGCAAAATAAATAATTTGTCAAAAGTCAGACAGTTTTTTAAGATTTTTCTATTAATTTTTCATCGCATTTTCATTTTTACCTCTAGAGTCAAATGATCAAACATATCCACCTAACAAAATCTGTTACCATTAGAGATATTATCATTATTTCATACATTTTTAAGGTATTTTAGGTATTTATTTTAAAATTATACGGTATTTTAAATGAAACGAAACTATATGGGAAAAAATAGATAATATGTTAAAAGTTAGGATTTTTCTAGGATTATCCTTTTAAAAATTAATGTTTGTTCACTAATATTTATTTTCCCTAAAAAAAGAGAGAGAGAGAAAAATTGCGTTAATTTACAAACAAGATAGAAATAATAATAATTGTTACAAAAACAACGATAATATTATTTAGAGATATTATGAAAAACATCTCTGAAAAGTAAACTAATCGTAATTAACTTTCGATTTTTTTTTATTAGGTAAACTCCCCCCTACCATCTAAAAAATCCAATTGGTGTTTAAATTTGAGGGTAAAATGATAATTTAATAAAACAATTAAAATTTTAAAATGAGGAAAATTGATAAAAAAAAAAATTGTAAAATTTTAAAAAAATAAAATTAAAATAATTTAAAAAATAAAAAATTTGTAAAAAATTTTAAAACTAAAAAATTAATAATTTTTAAAATAATTTTAAAATAATTTTTACTGTCTATCATATTAATAGAATGTGAACATCATTTAAAAACAAATTAATTTTTTTAAATTAAAAAATATATATTTTTAAAGGGTGGAGATCTAATCACCATCCATTAAAATTAATGGACAGTGGAGATTTAATCTTCTGATTGAATCTCCACTTTTCAGTAAACACATTTCAACCAGACACCCACTCATCTTTATTAAAATAAATATAAAATTAAAAATAAAAAATCTTTCTCAACCCTTAACCAGAATGCCTAAAAATATTAATATAACATCATCCTCACTCCATTATCATTAACATTAACCCATCAACAACACCCTATCAACAACATCAACCCACAATAATCATTATCAAACCATCAATCCAGTATCATCAACTCAAGAAAAAAAAAATTCAAACATCTCGGTTCGATAAACTCAATTGAATCTGGGTTTGTTGAATCTAGTATTCAATTGGGTTCAACGAATTAAGAGGAATAGTGGGTTTGAAACCTAGTATTCATCTAGATTCAAACCTAGAAGAAGAAAAAGAAGGAGAATTGGGGAGAGAGAGAGAGAGAGATTGGGGAAATTGTGATGAAATTTGTCTTATTTGGTTTTTTAATTTTCTTTTATGTTTTTATTTTTAAAATTTCTATTATTTTTATTTAATATTATTATTAATTAATAATAAATAAATATGAAACAATAGTTACATAAGTTTAAAAGATAGGATATAGATTTTCTAGTATTTTGATAAAAGTATTTTAATCATTTCACGGATTTGAATGGAAAATTTTAACTGTAAGGAACTGCAACTGCTCATCTAATAAAAAAAATTAGAGTCTAATCACAATCCCTATCATCTATTCGAGTCGAACAGGCTGGATTCAATCAGGCCCGTTTGGAACCCAAGTGAAAAGATCCGACCTGAATCCAAAATCGAATGGTATCATCATTTCATTTCCTCAATTGTCGTTCTGGTTGTCTCTCTGCATAGGCAGCAGCAGTAGCGTAGTCAAGAATGGAGGTAGCGACAGCATCACCATCCAACTTCGCGCTCCATACACGCATGTTACCTGCACCACAACGTACCTCTCCACGAGCCCTAAACCCTACCCGGAACCTAAGCCGAACCCGACCTTCCTCTTCTTCTTCCTCTCTCAGAACCAATTTCGTTTCTCCCTTCACCTACAGCAGCGTCTCCTCTGACTTCTCCGGACTCAAGCTCAGACCTGAATCCCTCAACCCGGCCACCTTTTCCACGTCCAAACCGACCAGACGTGTCGTCACTATGGTACTAGCTTATCTAGATTTCTATTCTGCAATTAGGTTCGGTTTTGCTTTTAATGCAATTGATGATTGATGTATTTTTGCTTTTCTACATGTTGTCTGTCTGTCTTCATTGTTTTGGCTTACTATCACAACCAAGTATATGTATTGAATATCCATAAATTGATCACTTGCTGGTCTTAAACTGATACTATTGTTCAAATTTTTAACTGTTTCACACAATGCAGTGGTTTGGTTATTGGAATATTGTCAACGTAATTAATACTTGTTTAGTGGTTCAGCATTTGAAATTTTTGCGTTGGTGTAAGTAATTTTCAACTCCATGGTTTCGAAGTTTATTATTAGTATTGATTGTTTGTGAAACAAGAATATAGAAGTGTATGACTCCATGTCTTTGTAGTAGATCATGTTATATTGTTTCATTGTTAGTGGAGTCAGGCTAATTTGCTGTGTTTTTTTTTTTTTTTAATTTTTTATTTTATCTATCTTATCACTGCACGAAGGTGTGTATTTTGTTTGACATGTTTTAGTGGGACAGGTTATTCCTTATGAATTGGGAACTGCATACGAGCAACCTCCCCCAGACCTGGCATCTTACTTGTTTAAGAATCGAATTGTTTACTTGGGCATGTCTCTGGTTCCTTCTGTCACAGAGCTGCTACTCGCTGAGTTTCTTTATCTTCAGTATGAAGATCCTGATAAGCCTATTTACTTATACATTAACTCTACTGGAACAACCAAGGTAATAGGTTTTTTCCCTTATATCTAGTTTTCTGATTAGATGAATGTGAATTTTGGATCCGTCAGCATTATACAGTCTCTTGTAATTAGATTCACTAGATTTTCTGTTCTGTGCTTGATTTTCTTGTGTCTCCGCTGGTTCAAGCTTAGGTGTGCCAAGCCCTGCATTCAGGTATTTGTGCTGGCACTAACAAATGTGGGTCAAAAAGATCATGTTTAATTGTGTGATTAATCTTGAGCTTGGTAGTGACTAATGTGGTGGTAATAAATGTGGTGAAGAAACCAGTAGTGGTTTTGCCACCGTCGACAGTGATAGTGCTGGCATTGCTGGCATAGTGGTGACGGGTGGCTGGTTTGGTATGTGATGATAACATAAATCTTGCTTGTAAGATAAATATAAGTTGTATTCTTCCTTTCTTTTTACCTGACAGAAGACAACCATAAAGCAATATTTTTAGTCGCATTTCCCTCCGGATTGCAAGTTTAGTAGTTACACTTCTTTTTCGTCTTTTACTTTTGTTTTTTCTTTGTTAAGCAAGAAAGGTTTTCACATGCTAACTGCATGCTTTTTGTGCTTGTCAATGTATTAATTCGTGCTAATAATAGAGTTTTTCACTTTTTCAGGGTAGCGAGAAGTTGGGCTATGAAACTGAGGCTTTCGCGATATATGATACTATGAGGTCATAAATATTAATGCCTTTCTTCCTTAAGCCTTTGTCAGTTAGTATATCGTTTTAAGTGCATTCAGTGCCTTGTAGAATGATTTTGAACTTTATTTTACAAGTTCCCTTAGCAACAGTATCTTGAAGTTCAAGTGTCAAATTGTCAATCCTGTCTTAACTATTTCTGGATAATTATTGCCTTGGGCATTAGAACCAAGCTGAGGCATTAAGTAACATGCAGATTGGGTCTTTATTTATTTATTCATTCTTATATTTCTTTTTTTCTGAAAACCATTCAGAATGATAGATTTATTGTAAAATTTTGCATGCAGTTCTAGAATACAGAATTGATTACTAACTTATTCAGATAGGCATCCACTAGATTGACTGAATAAAATTATATGTGAATGCTGTTGTCTTATTGAAAAATTTTAAGTTTCTTTTTGTTTCGAGGTCAGGTGCATTGTACATATTAGGAAAAATATGTTATTTTTTATCCCAAAAAACGAAAGGTGGCCACAGCAAACATCAGCTCTGGCAATCATGATGTGCATCATGGAGAGAAAAACTTCAGCTTCATATTCCATACCTACCATATCTCTTGCGATAATAGTAATCTCAAAGTGCCATTATGCATGCTAATGCTACAATTTTGCTGACCAAATTAATTTTTTTTCTTACTAATCTCATAGTGATTCTTGGTAATTGGGGTCCTGTGATATGGATTTTTGATGATGAGATAATCTTGGAGGAAGAGTTATTTTTATTTATTTTTTTCATGTATAGGATTTTCTGAATTATATTATCTCTTTTGATTTTCGGTGCAGATATGTCAAACCACCTATATTTACTCTATGTGTTGGTAATGCTTGGGGCGAAGCTGCATTACTTTTGGCAGCTGGGGCCAAGGGAAATCGTTCAGCTTTGCCTTCTTCGACAATCATGATAAAGCAGGTTATTTTGTGAGCAAAGATACTAATGCCCTAGCTATCAGTATCTTCTTAGAATTTGCTTTGACTTGCAAGACTAGATAATCTGTAATCCATCTGTTTGAGATGGCCCCTTGGACATGATTTAAATTGCTAAACATATGTTATCTTATTTGTTTTCTACCAATCTGCAGCCAATTGGAAGATTTCAAGGCCAAGCAACTGATATTGACTATGCAAGAAGAGAAATAAAGAATGTGAAAGCAGAATTGGTAAGATTGACAATCAGTTACATTACAAATTTGTTTATGCCCAATCAATCCAAATTTTTGAGCCACATACTAGTATGGCATTAAATTTTTTCTATGGTAGAATTTGGTCATGATTTATCTTTCAAGTATGGTGGATATTTTTGGGTTATTGCATCTTCTTGATACATACATGAAGAACAGAGTTAAGGAAGATACTTTGCATATGTTGAGCAAGATGTCGTGGTTGATACCAGAGCTTCCGAAGTAAAACCAAAGTCCAGCAACGTTATCATTAAAAACACAGGACAGACTTATAGTCCACCACTAGAAATGTAATGGGGTTGTGTGTGATGCACAGTTTGGTTATAGCTTTGGACCTTGCGTATACTCCCCATTTGCTTTAATAAAATTTCAAAGTATCTTTCGCTAATTATTGGTAATAGTTCTGAAACCACCCCAACACAGCCACCCCACCGCGCCTCTCCCCACCACCGCCCCCCCCCCCCCCGCCCCAAAAAAAAAAGAGGCCTGAAAGTGTGTTTTTTGTAACCGTGCTTGTATGTGCCTGCCTGGATAGACATACGGAGATTTAAGACATTCTATGTGTTGTTATTTGTTTTATATGAAACTTGTTGAATTAATTTCTCAAATCAATTTGCTTGTGTAATTTTGTTGGCCTGTATTAATAAAGAAAGAAACATGGGGGAGAGGAATCTGCTCAGTAGCCATGAGGACACTTGAAATTCCAATTTAGTGCTGGTTAAATGGCTGAGTTTGTCAGAACTTGATTGACAGACTGTATCTATTTACATGTTTACTCTGATTTTTGGAAAAAATTTGACTGATTTAGCAATTGCAATTTTGATGTAAGTCTAAACATGACAACTAACTGATTAGAAATGTAATCCATGTTCAAGGTTAAACTCTTTGCGGAGCATACTGGAAAAACACCTGAGCAGATTGAAGCTGACATCAGCCGTCCAAAATACTTTAGTCCTAGTGAGGCGGTTGAATATGGTCTCATCGATAAGGTTCCTTAAGTTATAGAAGATGCTTCCTTTAGCCATGTTGTAATGCCTCAGCCTTACTGAATCCATTTTACTTCAACTTTCTGCAGGTACTATACAATGAAAGAAGCCCCGAAGACCATGGAGTTGTTTCTGACCTCAAAAAGGCACAACTCATTTGAATGTTACTGGTGATTGCTTAGAGTATCCAGGTAAAAGCACAATTGCAAGTTATTGTCGGATTGTGGATTATGTGATGATCAAACTGCTTTCGTAGATGATAATGTATTTAGTCTCCATTTTATACCAGCCATGTGTCCTGAAGAATGCTAAACTTCTATCCAAACCTTCACAGCATTTGTCTTGTTGTGATTTCTCTTTGAAAACTTTCATGGTGCACTGGCTGTTGTCAGTTGGCAGTCACGTGGGGCCACGATATCTTATTGCTGTAACCTGTTGTTAGAACAGGTTTCTTTTGGAAGATTGATACCTGGACACCATTGACTTCCACGAAAAAGGACCCTCTCTGATTTTACACGTTAGCGGTGATATATTTCATTCTGAAGAGTGAACCAGTAAATCAACATCTGTACCTCTGCCTAGTAAAATAATTAAGGCCATAACCTGTGCCTTGAACTTTGTATGCTACAATTGCTGAGTAAGAATGATTCCAGATGTTAGTGTCGTTGAGGAAGCAACGTTATGGACATCCACTTACCATTATTGCACTCTTCACTGTCTATTATATGCCCCTTTAAAATTTTATCACACAATTGTTCCTGCTCCTATTCCTAACTGCTCCATTTAGCTATCAAATGTGCTTTGATGCTGACAAGTTATTGCTTGTTCTTTTCATGATCACACTACCTTTACATTATTGATCCTTCTTTCTGCCGTAAGTGTTTAGCAAATAGACACCTGTAAAAGAACACTCACTACTCACTATAATAGGTGGTTTGACTATGTGGTTCCCTTGCTTTACAGCTTGCATGTCGTTTTCGATTGGTCTCTTTCGATTGCTTGAATAGAAATTGAGAGTGATGGAAGAGGCATATTTGGTTGGTGGTAAGCTTTGTCTTGTTAGTTCTAGTTTCATCCCCAACCACATCACTTTTGTCCCTCTACTCATCCCAAATTTGGATATTGTAATGGTTTTAGAGACATCAATGATCAACCACACACATATAATCTAGGCCCATATCTCAACAGTGTCTCTTCCATCATTTACTCTTGAGTGGTTAGGGCCCGTTAATGCAAAGTGATCATTATTAAAATCCATTATCGTGATAGTCACTATCTCATTTAACTCTCTTCCAATTATAAGATTAACAAATTGAACCAATCAGTTCATACGTGTTTATAAGAAACTCGGAACTTTGAGGTGTGAATCAGTTGAAAATATCTCTTAGATTTTTATATTTTTTAGTAGCTTCATTAGTCTGTTGTCGGCAGGAGGAACGGATATTTAGTGGACTGATATCCAGAAGCCGGGAAAGGTGTGTAAATGAGGTCATGACAAATGCCAAGATTTCTGTAATGTCTGAGGAGCAAAGCAAGGAGGTCAGGATGACAACGTAATGACCTTTGTTATAGTATATTCTGTTTCTCGGGTATGTATGCATGGATGATGTATACATGTAATGTACATTTGTGGCCTCCATGCTTCTTATGTGAGAAAGCATGTGATACGCCATCATTCTTTTTAATATCACTAGTTTCAGAACCAATGAATCACAATTAAGTGTTACAAACAATACTTGCAATGCTTCGTTTTGCTTGTATGTTTTATGTTGTTTACACTTATTTGTCGTTAAATGTATTTAGAGTACGGTTCAAATCTTGTAAGATAAAATTTAAAAAGAAAACAGATCCTTGAGATTTGAGTGACAGTAAGAATGATCTTCATTGTTGGTAACTTGAAAGCCGTCAAAATGCTGTAAATGTGATGCCAAAGCCCGAGAAATGACAGTCTGTTTGTGCGCTTCGCTGTAACTATTGTTTCCAGGGTCTACGCTAGTTGTTCAATTTCTTTTCTTTGAACCACTAGTTGTTCTATTTTAAAAGGTGTAAATTTCGATATATAAATTAAGAAATTTAAATATTATTATGTTTATCTCTACTCTCTTGCATGAGTTTGAAGAGGATTTACTTCCGACTGGGGAATTTTTAACCCATTCCTGGAGCATACAATGCGTTGCACGGTTGCACAACCCAGAGGACTTTGCGTGTGCTGTGGAACCTGTTGAAACCGAAAATTGTGTGGACTGTTCACCCCTTTACACAAACTTAATTTGGATAATCTTATAATTCAACTTTATATTCAAAAAATATATATGTCATGTTTAGAGATTTTATGAAAATATTTTTATTAATGATTCATTATATACGATGTAATAGAATATTTTGTCCCATTTTACCAGTCCATATATTACCATTATTGTATACTTAAATATAAATTAAATTAAATTCTCCATAAGTTAATGTAATGGTAAATTAATATTGGACCTTTCAATTTCAGTTCACATCAACTAGCTATTCGTACTCAAATATATATAAAATCTAATCATGCTTCCCAACCTAACAACTTAGGATGCAACTTGTATTCAAAATGTGATAAACATTAGCAAATATTCATATTCCAAAACGACCATATGGATGTCATCCTCTCAATGCACTATCGTCATATATCTTGAAGCATCAAGCTGCTCAGTTATTTCTTCGTTTCTTCCTCTCTCATATTATATCTTCTTTATTTATTTATTTATTTTTCCGATCAGCAACAGTAATCAAGTAATGTAATAAAGGTTGACAAATGTACGACCACTAGCAAGACTCACCAACCCCAATTTCCACTCAAAAGAACTTATTTTTCTACACACACCTCCTCCTCTCTCATGCACAAACGAACTACACATATCCATCAACCTCCGCGTATCTTCGAACTAAACGTGTCGAAAACCACAACTTCAAAAATCAAAATCAATTTGTTATACAAGACTGGCCAGTAACACTAAAAAAATAATAAAGAGTGCTCTCCGCCCTAATTTTGAGTACTATCAGAATAATTGACCAAGAAGAGATATACATTTACCAAGTTTGGAAGTCCTGGGCCTAGCTCAGTGCGTTACAGCCAGAACAACAGATGACGATGGATTAGTGGGTTACTCCAGTTGTTGTTAGTCTACAGCTTTCGATATTGACTCATCAAACCAATTAATATGCGGGAAAATGAAGTAGCCAGGGTACTAGTACGTCTGTACTAGACACAGGTTTGGCTTGGTGGGATTTCCCTATTAGCCTTTGGTTTTTGACCCATCAACCATTTTTTAATTTAATCATTATCCCTTTATATTCCAGGGAATTTTTTCCTGGCACAAGGTGTGCTGCCAAGGGTGGCATGATAAAATTCGAGAAGGTGATTCAAGATACGTTAACGCGATAGATTAGAGAATAAAAATTATTATTGATATTTATTTATTATTAAAATTAATTCATAATATGAATAAAATTATGGATATCACATAAATTTAGAGTTATGGAATGAGAATCCCTCCTCACTCCACTTCACTACAGAATCTCATTATTATTCTATTTTATAAGTTAAAAAATATTTTATACCCCTTATTGAGATAAAATAAAATAATAATTCTATTCCCCCACCCCACTTAACAAATTTAGGCAATATTTTATTTCTAAAAACAATTACCAAAAAAAAAATGTTTTAAAAAAACTAAGTAACGTTTTATATCAAAATATCAATGGTTACATTATTTATTTATTTATTTTTTTTACCAAAAAAAATTATGGAGTACATAATTTTAATCAATAATATTTTTATAATTTGTAATTAATTTATTCAGATTCAATGAAGATACTTCTAGTTTCGATTCTCATTCCTGCAATTGAAGTAAATATCTTATTCTAATTCTAATACATTATTTTGATTTCAAGTTATTTCAATTACATGCAAGTAAACACACCATCAGTGTTAAGTTCATCTCACCAATATTAATGAGATAATAGATTTAAATTGTATATTCTTCCTTAACTTTTGAATTTATAGTTAAGGAATTATTATTATTATTATTAAAATAATAATAGTAATAATAAAAAATATGATAATTCTTGTTACTTTATATAAGATAATTTGTTTAATTTATTATGTCAGAATCTGCCCTATAACTTATTGAATTGCTTTGTATTTGTGTTATATTTACAAATTAAAATCAAACGTCCTTACAAACTAAGTAGAGATCAATCCGAACATGATTCATTTAATCATTCATATGAAATTTTACAACTCCATCCCACCAAAAATCCGTCTTGTTCATGTATTAAATGCCACCCTAACAATTAAGAGGAAAAAACAGTTGCCAAAAATGTTCTTAGTAGTGCTGCTGAATGCTAATTTCTGTCTTATACCAAGAAAAAAACAATTCTCCCTTGCTCACTACTAGCCTTATTTTAGCAATTAATTGACAGCACGATGAAAGAAAGAACAATCGCTTTTTCAAATCACAATAATTAACTCAAGGCATGCGCTTCTGAATCTGAAGATACAAAGAACTAACCAATATGTGGATAAAGGAACCAAGTGTTAGGTAGAACTTTCTGTAATGAATATACAATATCTCGTGCGATGGTCTTACGGGGTCAATAATGGGGTCTACATGTACACATCATTAATCTAATACTAATCCCCCCGACTCTTCGTTGAATTCTCTAGTCCCAAGTGGAAAGAAAAAGGTGGCAATTACCTCAACAGCAGCCCTCGAGCCTCAACTATAAATATGGGACTACGGTTTTCTAGCTTCTCATCCCAAACATCTCTTACTTCATTTCATTCTCTCTCTTATTGTCAAAACCTTTAGCTTATCTTTCTAGAGCTCTAAAATTTGATATTTAGAGATGGCAATTGTTCTTAAGTATCACCACTGTCTTCTTTCTGTAATGTTGCTCTTGCCTGCATTGTGTTACTCTCAAGATTTTATATACTCAAGAGCAACTTATTATGGTAGCCCTGATTGCTTAGGGACGCCAAGTAAGTTAAAAATCCCCCATATATACATATTAGTTACTATACGTGATCTACATAGTTATAGGAGTGTTATGAGAGTTAAATTATCTCTTAATTTTAATTTTTTAATATTTTGATTTTTGTGAACTCTTAAATTAGAATTCAATGATTAATAATTAATCCTATTAAGTATACAGTATTTGTATAGTAGCATGCCCCATACATCATACTCATGCACAAGTTTAAGTGAACTGTAGGATTGACTTTATCATATTTTGGAGTTCATTTTTTTCTCTTCCTGCTAAGCAAATTATCATGTTTGCAAATGTGCTAACATTAATAAGCATTTTGATGCAGCTGGAGCTTGTGGCTTTGGAGAGTATGGAAGAACGGTAAATGATGCTAATGTGGCCGGGGTGTCGAGGCTGTGGAAAAATGGAACCGGGTGTGGAGCATGCTATCAGGTTAACTTTAGGTCCCCTTAATCATTTCACTTTAGAAAATAACTAAATATGTAAAGTGAACAAATTGATATATGCCAAGGCCCTTGGCTGCTAAGGCTATGTATGCTTTATGGAAACTCTTAAAAACAAGTACTACGTTTTAAAAGCTAGAGGCATGTATCATGTGTCTATCAAGTTAGCTGAACTCCATTTAAAAACTACAAGTTGGAGATCACTAATTGTTTAGTTAGCACTAATTATAAACTAATGAATATTCCTCACCTTTTGTATCAATAATGAAGGTTAGTTGTTAATTTAATTATCAATTCAGGTTAGGTGCAAAGTGCCACAACTTTGCACTGATAATGGAGTGTACGTAGTGGTGACTGACTATGGTGAAGGAGACAACACAGACTTCATCCTCAGCCCACGTGCCTATGGGAGGCTGGCTATTCAAGACAAATCAGCTCAGTTATACGCTTATGGCGTGGTGGACGTTGAATACCGGAGAGTCCCCTGCCGTTACTATGGTTACAACCTCATGTTTAAGGTCCATGAGCACAGCAGGAACCCTCACTACCTAGCTATTGTTATTCTGTATGCAGCTGGCCAGAATGAAATCCAAGCTGTTGAAATTTGGCAGGTATATATTACATAAATTTTACAAAACTGTCAAGTATCAATCTCCATTGATTTTTTAAAGAATTGTTTATGGTGGCGTGATTAACACATTATTGTTGCAGGAGGACTGCAGGGAATGGAGAAGCATGAGAAGGGCCTATGGGGCAGTTTTCGACATGGCTAATCCGCCGCAGGGAGACATCAGCTTCAGGTTCCTAGTGAGTGGAAGCATGGGGCAGACATGGGTTGTTGCAACCAATGCTATTCCTGCTGACTGGAAGGCTGGAGCTGCTTATGATACTCAAATTCAGCTCACTTAAAAGTTAAAACTATATTATATGAAGATGCAGAATTCTACAAGTTTTAAGTACAATATGAACTATTGCTTTTCTATTGTTTCCTAGTTTTTTGTTTGCTCATGCTGGTTGGACTGTATCTATCTCTCTACTTTGCATTATAGTTAGTCGTTTGTTATTCAGTATTGCATTAGTTGCTCTACAAAAAGTGTGGTTGTGTACTCTGCTCTATTGAGTGTATGAATAAAGTTGCACCTTATAATCTTTTGGTTGTCTTGATGGATCAACTTGCAAAATTTAAAGCATACTAGAAACCAAATTTCATAACAAAATTCCATATCCTCCCAATTTCTAGTGGTAGTATTTATGACTAATTAACATCACAATTTCTAGTGGTAGTATTTATGACTAATTACCACTAGTATTTATGACTAATTAACATCACGATTGTGAATTGTGATGCATAATTAGACTTTTGGCTCCTAACTAGATTGATTCATGAAAAATATATTAAGTTTTCTTTCCTTTAAGTATTTTTGGAATAATCAAGTCATCATTATACAGTCTCAGACCATAACAGTATAACACATCAATTTTGATCAGCAAAGGATTCTAAAAATCGAAAGTCTTATTTCTCAAGAGAAAAAAATAGAGTTTGAAATAGTCTTTGGAAAAGAAATTTTATCTCGTTTTCCATGTATTAACACACCAGAAAGAAACCACCAAATGTTAAAGTTGTTGAGTAATACTCCATTACCTAAAATCTTATTCAAATTCATTACCCAACTGATATGACAAATTTATACGTAACTACTACATCATCAATACATCATCCTATAATTAAGGTGATTGTTACAAATCACTTTACCACATCATTCAAGCAAAAAGTTGGGAAAAATTTTGAGAAATATAGCATTATCAATATTTGCTAAGGATCAAACAACAGCAGTACAGCGTGAAAAGCAGTAAACTACCGCCACTCAGACCAATTCATACTTCTGTTGTTCGTCTGCTTCAGTACAACCTACCAGTGCATTCTGGTGAACCACAATAGCAGTTCTTCTTCTTGATATTGCCATCAGAATCATAAACCTTGTCTACTTCGTAATTGTAATGATAAGTCAGCTCTTGCAAGGGGGGAATGTTCTCCACAGCAAAGAGCATTATGTGAGGAATTCTCTTGTCTTCGTGATCAAAAAGGACGTTTTGGGCATAAAGATTAGGAGAACAGCTATGGTTGATGAATCTCCCAACATTTCCATACTGTGCTGCATCAATCGTGAAACCAACATCCTCAACAACTCCACAAGAACTTGAATGTACGTCAGGCATGAGGCTCGAAAGTCCATCCCAAAGAGAACTGTCGTTGTAATTATTTCCAATATCAAACAGATACTCATCATTACCAGTTCTTTTCTCCGCTTCCTTCTCTTCAAGGAGCTCGCCTACATACTCGCAGATAAAACTTCCAGAAGGAATGGAATTTAGGGATCTCAAACCCCAGCCCCTTGATTCAGTTTTAAAAATTTCAAGTTGAAATTTGATACCATGTTGGCTAACTCTATTATAGCAAGACGGGGGGCACTTGCAAGAAGGACCACACTCATAGACAAGGGATTTTGCTTCTACAATGGCCCCATTGTGGTTGTATGGGATCTCTCCTCCATTCTTGATCACACAAGAACATGTTCCCGATTCAGAACATCGCTTAGTACAATCACAACCCTTTGGATGAATAGGACCGCACCAATCAGGATACATCATGCCAGTTATGTACGTAAACGGCGGAGGCTTCTCATCATCTATTGTGTTCACAGCAGAAATTGGAATCAACTCCTTTCCTAGTGAGATGTCATCTACACATACACCCTCACGAACTTTAGACTTTTTGCACTTCTTCACCACTTTCCATGCAAGCTCTGGCTGACCTGGAATCCGGACCAACTTAAACTTAAAAACAAGCTTATGATGTGCCCCCATTTCCTGCCAATATCTATCAACCAAATACAGCCCATCATAAACATATTTCCTAGCAGCATCAGAGGCCTTGGCCTCACCACGGATCACTCTTACAGGATTTTTAGCATGCATGCTATTCACCAAAGCAAGATTACCTCGCTCAAGCTTCTGATCTTCAGGTTCCTTGCCTCCTACTTTTGTCACATTCCCTCCCTGACCTGTGTAGGTCAAAACATCTGAGCTATCCAAGTCATCATCGTAACCCCCTGATGCTACAATACTCGTAGCCAAAAGCTTTCCATTCTGCTTTAGATAATCTATACCACCCTGAGTTGGACGATGAAGGCCAATAATATTAAGCTCTATCCTATATTGAAACTCATCACCCACTTCAACCCCAGGTACAGATCCCATGATTTGTTTGCCTACATTGACATGCTTGCCTTTATCCTTGAGAATTCTTGCTGCAAGTAAATCAATCCTCCTAGAACTACTTTGTTCCTTCAATTTTGCTTCTTCTTCCTGCAACAGCTTCCTACAGACAGCATGAAAAAGACGCAATGTCTCCCTGACTTTGCTTCGGGAGCCAGTGGCATTATTATCAGGACCTTTAATGGTTGAAGGATGGGAAGGAGGGAGATTCACATTATAACTATGTGATCTTTGACCTTTACGCACTCCATCCATATCCATTATGGCCAATGGACTAATGCGTTCTTTGTCTTGCTCAAGAGTATCCTTTATCATCAGTCGACCAAGTTCTCCATCACGTCCATAATAATCTTCATTGTCCCTTCTGACCAGTTGACCCATACACAGAGAAGTCTTCTCTGTAAGAGATTTCTTCTTCTTAATTAATGGTCCTTCAGAGCTTTCAGCTTCATTCATTGACTTTAGAGATGGTTTACAAAGTGGCAGCGAATCACACTTCTTTCTATGCTTTTCAACTGTACGACAAGCAGATTTAAGGTTGTTCCCTTGTCCCTGCCTCCAAGGGCAACTAGGTGATGCCATTAGACCTTGCACAATAATCGGGTTTAATTGAGACTCTAGAACCTCAGAATCTTGCTTGTCAAACTGATCATTAGTTCCAGAAAATATTGGACAATTTCTGTCAAGATGTTTCTTATCAGTATAAAGAACAATGTCCCTCAGCGGATTTTCTTCCAAAATTCCAACATCCTGGTTGCTTGATCTTATGACTGCCCCAGTTTCAGAGTTAAAGCGATACTTTTTAGTCTGACAAGAAGATTTGATGTTCTCTCCCATATCTTCTTGCACAACCTTGATCACATTCGTAGAAGAAGTTCCATAGTCATCATCTTTCCTCATTTCCACAGTAGCATGCCCCTCAAATTCAGCTTGAACATTGCTCCCATTGAGTTGAGAAACATCACCTTCCAACTTGCTCTTGTAAGCATCTCCATCATTAAAATTCTCTTCCATTTGTTTCACATCAGTGACCAATGTCTCTTCCACTGACTTGTTCCCAATACCAGATGCCTCTTTGCCCAAACTCTTTGAAGAAGTAAGTGCTTTCTCACACTCTTCCTTACTAAGACAAGAAGCATTTCGCCCACAGAATGGAGGAAAATCTCTAACAGCCGAAACTCTTCTCCTAGGTGGATAATTTTTAGGCACACCCTTCTCTAGATTATAGACATCCAAAACAGCAGTTGGGCAGTCATGAGGCAACGATGTCTTTTGGGGAACCATCTCTTCCTTTGGAGCATCAACATCAACCCCATTCAATATGTTTGCCACATCAGAAATTACGGGCTCTAAAGCAGTTACAATATCAGTCTGTGGCAACAATGTTCCTTCAGGGTAGGCACTCATCAAATTGGCCCCATTAACATCATTAGAGGATATCACAGGTTTTTCTGCATCAAGGCAAACTACACTGACAACAGCTTCTTCATTGGCACTAGAATTGATCCACGAGGCACACCGTCCACACCCAGGCGGAAATTCCCGAACAGCAGAAACTTTGCGCCGCTTAATCTTGAGTGAACAATGGCCGTTCTCCATTGGCAATTTTCCAGATCTACCCTCAGAATGATTACCACTACTAAGCGAAACCAGTCTTGTTGACTCTGTATGCAGAAAATTGTCCATGATCCCCATCCCCACTCATAAAACAATACACTTGAAACAACCTAAAAATCAAACATAATTTCCGTTAATCCTCTCCCAAACCCGGCCAAATTTTAGAATCAAACTCAATATTCAATATATGAGCAAAAATACAAATATTCAACACAAAGAAGACATCCATTCGCCAAAACACTTATACATGCAATAAAAGTCTCAAAATTTTATAATTGGAGGAGTTAAGCATAAAAGTAAAGCTAAATCACATTAAAAATCTACTGACCCAAAAGAACTAATGTCTAAGGGTAACAGTACACGAAACAGAACAGTAAACAGAATTTCATAATGAAATCGATCACAGGTCCCTTTAAAGGCTAAAACAAAGCAATATTCGACAATCGTTATATATATATATCAAAAGCTGACCCACGCAGACGTCCTGTTCACTTACTCAGGTCCAAATAAGAGCATCCTAATAATCAAACGGTTCATATTCCTTTTCTTTCACTGCATTTTCTTCAAAATTAAATAGGATCTCAGGAATCCCCAAAAACTCAACATCAAATGCACATATAACCAAACTGAGACTAGAATCAATGAAAATTACAACATCTTACATCAACAAATAACAATATTATAAGACAACATTGAATTATTCTATAAATCTATACGCTGTAAAACGAAACCGAAAATAATAATAACAATTAACGAATCGATTTAAGACTTACATTATAGTTCAACTATTTGAAGAAAGCCAGAAACGACAAAATCTAGTAATCCAACTGGTTACAAAATACCTGAAAATTTTCAGCTAGTTTACTTCCTATTCCTGAAAATTAAAACAGAAGCAAAAAAGTGAGAGTCGAGTTATTCCATAAGAGGAATAAATTCATTACTTGACACGAAAATCAGATAAATGAATGGACGGTGGAGAAGCAATCACGTTACGAAGGTGGAAACTGATTGCGCGTTCCGGATTCTGTGGAATCAGTGGAGTGTTGGCTACTTCACACGAACAAAGAACACAAAAAGCCGGGAATTGTTCAAGAATCGGTACAAGCCACGAAAGGTTTCGTCGTCGTTGTTGGTCGTACTCCTCGGTTACGGCAAGGACACGTTTTGGCATAAATATATACTTGGTGCCACCCCACCCGATAACATTCTATTCATTTCACGCCCCCTTTTTTATGAAATTTTGTATTAATAAGTTGGAAGTATAGAAAAGTTCTACACAGTATACGTTGTTATTATTATTATTTTTTCTTTTGAGGTATTCTAAACAGCCTGCGTTATAAACCATAATTAGTAGCAAATAAAAGAATAAATAAAATACCTTATTTTTCAACATAAAAATGGAAAAATCCATATTTCAAAAGAAAAGAAAAAGGGGAACAAGCATAAATTGGTTACAGCTTTTTTTATACACATAATTATAAGGTAATTGAAAATTGTTATGGAGATTTTCGAGATATGGATAAATGGGCCGCTAAAAGCCCAAGTGATGAACCCAACAGTTAGAAACCCAGTAAGCCCGATAATTTGGTCGTTGTAAAGAAATCGCTATTTAAAGCCCGCTGTGCTTTGAGACACTTCATCTGTTCAATTAGTGATGTATCAACTCGTCAAAATATCAGTTCGCCGCGATTGGTCCGGTTGACCTTTTAGAAACTTAAAACAATCTAATTTGAGAAAAAGTCAACTTTCCTAGTTTGAAGTAAATCAAATCTCGAGATTCTCTGAATCAGTTACTGATTTAATAAATATTATTTTGGAATTATAATTAATGTAAATATTTTCTGCCTTATCTGTATATAATTCAAATTAACTTAAATTGTATCATTTCTCGTTATAAATAGGGGGCAACTTCATTGTAAAACACACGAGAGAAAATATATATACTGTTACTTTACCGAATTTGAGGGTGATAGTCATGGATGTAAGCTTTATTCTTACCGAACCACATAAAAGTTTGTGCGTGTTGTTTTTCTTCCTTACCTCTTTCTTTGTTTTTGTTGTGTTTTTTGGTTATTTACAGGTATTGAGTTTCAAGAACCTGGTCAACTAAATTCCAACGTCGACAAAAATCAACTTACTTAATAGTTAAGATTATTTGCTGGCACCAATCAAGATTCAATACTTTGAGTAAACCGAAAATTCACTCTCCACACATACTGATAATTGTGCATGGTAATACTGAGACTCCTATCACGGATGTCAAGAGAAAGTTTTAATAATCAACTCAATAATAAAGGAAATTCATAATTTATGATTATAATTATGATTTTTTTTATTTTATGTTCTCCGGTAGTTTAGTATTCCTAAAGTTTGGGATTCCTTATTTTATGTTATTATCTTTTGGTTTAAGATTAAGATTAAATTAGGATTCCTTTTTCTAATAGTTTTAAGATTATAAATATTATTTAAAGGTTTGGCTTGATAATGTTTATTATATCATAATTTCTTTTCATTCTCTCAATCTCTTTATGATATTAGAGCTTTGATCTTGAAGCCCAAAAATTTCTTCTTCTCTCTTCTCCTCCATGCCTACAATAGTTTTATCTTCAATAATGGCCAACGACAATAACAACTCACAATTCCCAACACACATGAACCTAAAAAACCCTTCATAGTTATCAATTTCAACAACATTGTTAAACTTTCTTCCACCATCTATCTTTCTTGAAAACTTCAGACATAAACACCTTTAATAAGGTATGGTCTTTATAAGTTCATCGATGGGTCACATCTCACTCCTGTAATTACTATCACTGTCAATAATGTCCTTCAAATTTTAATTTTAATTGCAATTTTTATCAGTTCAATATTAAAATCTTCTCTCTTCCCTCTCTCTCTTCAAAATTCAATTTCTTAAAATTTTAATTCCTTTTTCAATTTTCTTCTAATTAGAAATTAAATTTGTATTCAAAATTCTTTCTTTTTTTTTTTCGGTGACTATTTTTCCTCATGATCAATTAATATTTCTCTCCTCTCTCTCTTTTCAAATTTCGATTTCTTGAAACCCTAATTCCTCTTTCAATTTTCTTCTAATTAGAAATCAAATTCACATTCAAAATTCTTTTTTTTTTTAGTATTTTATCTTTTTGCTGAATATTTTTTCTCTAATCGATTAATTAATCAATCTCTCTTTTGTAAATCAATCGGTTTCATTGATTTGATCAATTGAGTTTTAGATATCTCTCTCTCTTTCTTGGTTTCATGTTTTGTTTAAATTCGAATAAAAATAACAATGACAGTTTTAAACCTTCGAGATTGTCTTATCAAAGACTATCAATTCTCAAAGCAACCCTTATTTTTCCTCCAATGAAGGATTCTAGAAACTCTAACCCTAATTTCAACAGCCACTCTTCAAACTACGTCCAATAACAGCCAAATCACATAAAGCAAAGCCCAATTAGGTCACACAAAAACAATAACCAAACGATTATTATTTCATTCGAGAACATGTTTAGAGTGGTTCTTTTCGAGTGGCTCATGTCTCTTCATTGATCAACAAGCAGATGCAATTACAAAACCACTTTAACAAGCCTAGTTTCAACCTCTACAAGCTAAGATTTGACTCTCCACTTGGAGTTCTATCTTGGAGTTCATTGATCAACAAAGGAAATTCATAATTTGTGATTGTAATTATGATTTTTCTTAGTTTACGTTCTTCTTCTATAAGTTTAAGATTACTTATTCAATGTTATTATCTTTTAGTTTAGGATTAAGATTAAATTAGAATTTATATTTCTAATAGTTTTAGGATTAAAAACAATATTTAAAGGTTTGGCTTGGTAGTGTTTAGTATGTCATAATCTCTTCTCATTCTCTTGATCTCTTTATTGAGTAATAAGTGGAAGTAAATTCATTATGGCTTACAATAATATCAAAACCTTGAATTAGTATCCTTCAAAAAAAGAAAAAAAAAAAAAAAAACCTTGAATTAGTTATTTATGAAAAGTTCGTTGATGAAGATGGGGTTCACAAAGGTAAAACAGGCCTACACGGGAGGGCAATTAGGGATAAGTGTCGAGTTCCTTCAAGACAAAACATGTTTAAGATCGATGTAACTATGTGCCGAGGGATGGGGCTACTAGGGGTGTGGCATTGTGATTTATGATCATTTTGGAGATTGAGGTAGCTTCTGGTGCTCGAGGAGTTGAGGTTATGTTACCACCGCTAATTGTAGGAGCTGTTGCTATTCTACTAAGTCTGTGTCCAGTGTAGGAGTTAAGCCTCCTTCATGTGATCATGGAGTATCATGCCTTGGTCGTGGTGGGCTAAGTTAATTTTGAGGTTGAGTTTGCTGCATATGTTGGTCTTATTGTTAGGGATTTATTTCTTTGCATCATGTTTTTCTCTTACCAGCAATATTTCTTTTCTTTTGAGGAATTTTAATTTAGTAGCTCCTAAATTGCTAGGTGAGCTTTAAATTATGCATATCAAATATCAATCATGTTTGATCGACAGTTTTCCTCCTTTGTGAAGGTTTTGATTCTGAAAGCCATATCTATTTAGTTGTAAATCTTGTAATACTTTACATTCTTTAGTAGATTTCAAATAAAAATCATCAATGAGTGCAAATTAGGATTGGAATATAATTATGAATAAAGTTTCAAATGCTCATTTTTATTAAGTGAGTATTATTATTGTTTCATGTATTTTAATTTTTGGTGAAAAATACAAAAAATATTAATACAAAAATGTCAAAATTCATTTTTAATCACATTTTTAAAAATATTCATTTTCAACTCTTCAAACAAATTAATTACACTATGAATCCAGTTTACCTAAATTGCTTCCGTCTATCTTATTCTTCTTCTCTATTATTTATGGTATGAGATCTTTAGTCTCCTATATTGATTGTTTGAGATTTTTTTATCATTTTTTTATTTTTATTGTGCTTTAAATGTTGGATATTAATGTTTAGGGTAAGTCTCATTGGATTTGGTTTGATAATTGAGTTTTTCGTTGAAATGCAATGTCAAATACAACAATCGAATTTTAATGGGCTATAAAATCTGTATCAGATTTTATGAGGCCATAACATGCACCGAATTTTATTACGCATTAAAACTCAACGCTTTGTTTTATTGTCCATTAAAATCCGGTATCGAATTTAAATTCCATATATATTTTTTTAATTTTGACTTAAAGATAATTGGGTGAACTTGGGTATAAAATAAAAATAGTTTGTTTGAGAGGTTGAAAACAAATTGTCATAAAAAAGTGAGTAAAAATGAATTTTGTTCTTTTGTTTTTGGGTAAAAATGAATTTGATACTTTAGTTTATTTATATTTCACTCTTAATAAAAAAAAATGAAATAGAAAATAAATGATGAAAAAAAAAATCATATAAGTTGACTAATTCATTATAAAATTCCAATTACAAGTGGGAAAAGATTCAAATAAGAAAAAAGGGAAGCATATTAAACCATTTACCATAATATTAAATGACATTAGTAAGTACAACAAATATATCTCACGAAATATTGAAAAAAAAATATATCATTGTAAGGTTGATTGTATGCTAAAACATGTATGATACACAACTTGAAAACAAACATATGATACACAAACAATTTATTCCTTCAAGATTTAATTAATAAAAATGAAACAAACAACAATAAATTACAGAGTTCCGAGCACTTCATCTCTCAATAAAAATAATTGGGCATCTTTCATATACTAAGGTATTAAGGGTTTAATTCCCATTAAATGCATTTTAAAGTCTGTATAAGTAGTTTTTTCTCCTTATTAAAGAAGTACTTATCTTTCATTTATGACAATAAACATTCAAACCACATAGGTGATATTCAATCTTGGTTTATCCCAACAACCTTCTGCCTATTCGGTATTAACTTTTAAGCAGGATCGTGGAGTTCTAATAGGCGATAATATGGAGACTCCGAAGTAAAATTGGTATAAACATTGGAATGTAACGATTGATACGCAATACTACTATAAAAATTATAGATTTTTGGATTAGTTAATAAGTGGGGCACTAAAACAAATGACATTTGTTCGCAGACCCAAAATCTCATCTGCTACTGCGGCCCAACACCTATTTTGGACGAGCCATGATATTTGCACCCTCAAAATTTCTTTACATCCCAAATTAGTATTTTTAAGAGTTTCGATATTAACTTAATGGAAATTACTTCTTTAGAAAAAAAAAATAGTGAAGTTACTAAAAACAATTACTGGTTACAACTTATAAGCACACCAATAGAAACAATCACTATTAAGAATGAAGAAAATTATCTCTACAGAGGTTGTAAATGGAATTTAGTCGAATAACCCTACTGTTAAGATGGATGACAAGATGCATATCTACATGTACTAGGAGATTATATAATTTTATATTGACATATCATAAACCCCAACCTTTTATTTATTTTCTTATACTCTAAAGCCATGTTAATCTTTTTTTTTTTTTTTTTTTTGAGAAATCAAAAGAGTATGTTAAATCAAACTTTATAAACAAAAATAATAATAATAATAATAATAAAATTGGGGTTTAGTGTAGGAAGCAGTCTTGGGGGTGCATTCAGAAACTGAAAATGTTCCCTCTCAGTTCGCGTTCCAGCTGAAGACCTATCCGCAGACTGCAACCTCCATTTGTAATCGGCCAATCGACGGATTTCCTAATCTCTGGCCGTTAAATCTCCATCATCGCAAATTCAACGGTTCTCTGCCAATAATTACCATACCAGTCTCTACTTTGACTGTAAATTAGTCAAAATATTGTGTGTGTGATACTGCAACCTCAGATTCACAATTACTCCATGTGTGTTGATCTGCTCAGTTTCGCTCATCATCCACTTCCTTTTCTGCTTTGATTACTGTAATTTTTTTGTCTATTTTCTTTGTTAAATAGAGAAAGTTTCTAATCTTTGTATTACTGGTTACTGCATGCACTTTTCTGTGGTTTTAAACTTGATCCCTGTGTATTTCTTAAATCATCCAAGTCAGTGAAATTTGAGTTTTGGTTTTGGATTTTTAGCTGAAATTTGTCATCTTTTGAGTGAACTGTTAATGATGAAATTGGGTTTCTGATGATTGTTGGATAGCATAGGGAGTTGAGAAAACGAGCTGGAAGTTTCATATTTTATTTAATTTTGTGTTGTTTAAGTGATATCATTGCTTTATGGTGACATTTTCGTTTTTAGTTCTCTAAAGGTGTGATTGTTATTTTGTTGAATCGCTTTTGTATGTCTGTTTAGGAATGAATTATACGTGTTGGTGAATAACTAGGATAGGATGGATAAGCTGATAGAGTTTGGTAGAAGAGCAATGTTTTATGTTAGGGTTCTTTCTGGATATGAAGAACGTAGAATCCGATCTTACAGATTGCAGCTCGAGAGTCGTCTTCAACGGGTACTTCTTCCTAATACATCTATTTTCGTTCTTGTTTTGTACTTTTTTTTTGTTGTAATGTCTTAAACACTTAATGTGCTTCAACTTCTGCATATGTAGATTTATTAATCGTTAAGTATGCTACTTATGTGTGCTAACTGGTGATAAATATTTTTTGCGACTATTGTTACTGTGTCACTTCAACTATTAATAGAATTGTTGCGGTTTTCAAGTTTATATATATATATATATATATATATATATGTCTAATTTGTTTCTTGATTGTGAAGTTTAATCTGTCAAGTTACTTTTGCAATATGTTTGAGAGGGGTTTTGATAGATTTGTTATGCCAATAATTATTACAATAGTCAGGCTTCTTCACAATGATGTTCTGAATTCTGATACCTTCCTGCACAGTCGCCAGTTTGCTCTTTCTCATTAACAACATTTTTGGTTATCTTTGTTCTATACTTTGATTGGCATTTTAAAGTAACTGAGTTCATTGATGGTTACTCTATTGTCTTGGAATCTTTCTTTCTCACTGGCTTATCTTGGTTGAATGTGTTTCTGCAATGAACAATTTACCTGGAAAACCTTTTATCGATGGATTCTATGCTTCCTGTCAAAGTCAAAATAAAAAGGGAAAAGGCCTAAATTTCCAGATTGATACTTGTCAGCATGTGCCAACTTCCTGACCCAGTTGATTAGTTAGCCATGAAAACTTCATGGTTGATTCGTGTTTTTTTGGTTTCCAATTAATGACTAGAAATTGTAGTATTTAGATGGGAAATATCAGAGAAATATCATTATTTATCTCTTTATGTTTGGGGCTTTGAAATTCCTGACATTTTCCTACCTTACCCACTTTGAAAGAGTAAGACACATTGATCTTATAGGTTGGTGTTTGATCTAGGTCTCAACTATTGAATTAAATACGTTAGAGATCGAAAAAGGTGACTTGTCAATGTAACATAGGGGCGGGACCATGCTTCAATTGAGAAATAAGAAACAAAAAGTTGTAAACTTTCGTAAGGAGTAAATGTATTGATTCAATTCCTTCTTTTGTCAGTCTGTTGTAAACACATTGTAAAGAAATTATGAGCTCTTGAAATCAACACTGATTGGTCTAAAACTGTGCTTACCAATCCAAACACTAGGTTTGATTGTGATATCCACATTTTGATGGAAGCAATTATATTATTGTGTGCCAATATATGAAGTTGAACAACAATATATGCAAGATTTGCAAACACGACTTATGGCTTATCTCATTTTTAACATTTTATATCATCTTTGTTTACTCTCATGGCTATATGGTTCATTCCATGCTTTGAGCATTCTCCATTCTCATATAATTATATAATGAATGTGGTTCACAAGTTCTTTGAGTACGAGCTAACCTAGTGAGATCTCGTTAGGATTTAAGAAAGTTGGATCCGTATTTAATAATGAATGTGTCAATATTAGACTTAAAGTGGTGTGTGTTTCATTTTATTTTTCCTCTTCATGAGTTTGACCTCTCTCCCTCTCTGTCAGGCACAACAAAGGAAGGAAGCCTTAAGAAAAATTCCTGAACAAGCTATATTAGCTGAGGTTCGCCGTATGGTGGAGGAAATGCAGACTTTAAATAAAAAGCTAGAAGAAACTGTAAGTTCATGTGCACTCTGATAACATGATGACAATTTTTCCAAGAGCTTAGCGCCTTAGCCTTTAAAACCTAAATTTTGAGATGCATCTCTTTTATTTCTTTTGCCCCTGATTTCAGGATCAAGTCCCCAATTCTTTTGTGT
Organism: Dimocarpus longan; assembly: GCA_022984855.1. NCBI lineage: Eukaryota > Viridiplantae > Streptophyta > Magnoliopsida > Sapindales > Sapindaceae > Dimocarpus > Dimocarpus longan. Next base: position 12,417,934 of record CM041024.1, read on the forward strand.
AATGAAATACATTAATTTATGTGCAGGAGGCTGCCATTGAAGAATATTTTAAACCAATTGACAAGGAAGCTGAGATCATAATGAAAATGCAGCTTGATGGAGAGGAGAAATCAATGACGGATATGCTGTCGACAATGCAGCAACAGGCTTTGCTTGAGAAAGCTGAAGCAGAAAAACTTGCAAATAATAATCAATCAGTCACAAGTGAAGATAGTCACGAAAAGGCAATAAGGGAGATGCTGGCGACAATGCAGAAACAGGCTTTGCTTGAGAAAGCTGAAGCAGAAAAACCTGCAAATAATGAGCAATCAGCCACAAGTGAAGATAGCCGGGACCCAGCATCCATTGACAGCCAAAAACATGCTCAGATGAGATAATGCAATTCGTAATGTTGATTATCGTTGGCATTAGAATTAGAAGGCACTCTCGATGAGTGAAATGTTCCTTTGTTAGTCTTTTAAAAGGACTTGCTGAAATCGCATTCCATTTTTGTATTCCATCCATGGTTACATTCTCATAGTTGAAGCCATTGAAGAGAATTAAATAAGAAAGGTCACGTTTTGTCAGATTTTTTGTTATATAAAATTATATGCAATCGAGGATTGATATTTCTATATTGTTCTAAGTATAGAGAGCAAACTAAGTTATATCACTGAATTTATCCATTTGATTACAAATTTATGGTAAAAGAAGGATTATGTTAGAGATTTTTGATACCATGTTGACAATTGAGGAAGTGTATCTGTTGAGCTAATTGATATCTTCACAGCAAGTATTATTTAGCATTCTATTCATATAGTGACTTTACAATGGGAGAGGAATTGCAATTTTTCATATCTGAAAATGAAGTCAATCTGCATTTGGAATAAAAAGGCGTTGCTAGTTGCTAGTGGGTATGGAATCACGGATTTGCAAATTGATAAGGGTCTTCTCTATTACTTCCTTTTGGTGGGTATTGCTGTAGCTGTTGAGGATGTCTTTAAAAGTTATTGCTGTGATGCCTGTCAAAACGAGTAGATAGGAGAAACGTAAACGAGTTTTTATAATAATCATAACCTTTCTCAGTGTTTTCGGCAAAAATATTACGTTATGATGAAAATACATATTGCACCATCAACTTGATTTTTAAGTGAACCACGTGTAGGTGATCATCAAATCTCAGTTTCTTGTTCGGTTATAATTCAACAGTTTCTCTACCACTATCCCACTATATCAGATCAACACATGATGGGGTCAAGCAAAAGCAAAGTCTAGATTTAGAAAATAACAATGTATCTATGTATTTCCTGGTCCCTTATATTACGATAATGTTAACTATTCATGTTTTTATGGGGCACCCAATCTGGCTGTAATTGGATCAGATATTGGTAGATTAGCTGTGCATTGTATCATATTATTATAAGCACATTTGGTCAAAATCCCACAATCCCACTCGGAGAGACCATTAATTACTTTTTTGTTAATTTCTAGACCTGTGTTCATTGATATTCCTTTACACAGTCCATGGACAGTGAAAATGTCAAAAGAAGATCCAAATGAAGAGGTCCACAAAATTTCAACAGAGTAGATGATGGCGTGATCAATTTCCAAGGTAAGCGCACATGAGTTTCAGGTATTCAAAGAAGATAAAGATTAGATGTATGACCTCATTTTTGAACCACCTTCAAACCGACCATTTCACAAATCACAAACTTCAACTTCCTTTAATCATCACTCTACCCTTGTTCTCTTTTCTTTGGACCAACTTTTCCTAACATTACTTGTGGCCAATGTTTTCAAAACCTAGTTTTATTATCAAATTCCATAACTTTTTCAGTTGAGTGCTCTCCAAATTTTTGTTTTCAAAAGAAAAAGTTAAATGCATTTTTAAAACAAATAATTAATGTCATATATCATTCCATATCCCTATTTATTATGATAGCATATGTCATTGTGTATTTCTCCGTTCATATTAATAATGAAAGGTTAATTCCTACCTAATACATTTTATAAACTTTGCTCTCTTGTTATGGGACTAATTATCTCACATTTATATTAATAGATTATCCGACCGTGCAAGTGTTGATTAATAATGGTAAATTCCTATAAAATTCATATGGTGCCAGCTTTAAAAAAATTAATATTGTATATCACTTTAATACCACATAACATTAATTCTAACTTTTCATATATATATATATATATATTTCACATATGAAAGAAAAGTATATAACTAAATTTTTGGACTATTTACAAAATAAATAAATAAATCTTTGAACTAAGATAAGATATCAAAAGTTTTTAAAAAACAAAGAAAAAAAATATCCCACAAGTATTCAACTAAAAAGTATAAGTGAAATTCTCAAAATAAAGAAAAAAATTAAAAAAAAATAAAGCATTAGTGAAATTTCTTCTGATTAATAAATTGAGTATCCCATATTAAAGAAAATAGTAACGTTGAAATATAATCCTCAAGTCTCATTCGAAGGGTGAGGGATCAACATTGTAATTGTAAAAACTAAAAGCAATCTTTAGTATAAAAGATTGGTGTCCTCTTATCTTGTTGATCAAGCTTGTCTTCACCACTTAAAAACAAATTAGTGAATCTTCTTGTGGGATAGTAACAGATGTTTGATATTGCAAGCACTTTTGGACCGTCCAAGCATCATATCACTTTCAAGTTTCAACTATAGATGCTGCTCTGAATGCAGTGAATAGTACTGCTCCATTAACCAATTCAATAATGCATTATACAATAGAGGTGTGGAAAGAGAGACTTTGGTAGTGGATCAGTGAAAATTAGTTGGAGGTAGACAAATCCCTTGTGGATTGATTGCATTTTCACATGGGATAAGGTGGGGAAGAAGATGGAAAGTGACTCCAATCTGCCATTGTCCTCAATTTTCACCCTTCAATATTCTTTTAATTATTTTTTTCGTATGAAGTATTCGATGAGAATTTCAAAATTGTAACCATGATGAACCCTTTGAGATTAAGTCAAATTTAAAATATAATTTTATTATTTTAAAATATACATATTGATTAAGTCTAAATACTCATTGTTTTATATTATGAATCAAATTTCATAATTTGAAATTAAAAACCTGTCTACTTTTAGATATTGTCAATGAATAATCCAATAAAATTATAGCCCGAGTGAGAAATTGGTGTGAGGTGCGAATGTGGTGACACCAAGAGGAGAGACAAAACTTGACAAACAATAAAATTGTTTGACCTAATGATGCTGTTGGAAGTCACGAGTGCTTAGCATTTGAGAGAGATACAAAGCTTTAACAAAAGAAAATTATGATATTCTTATTATGTGTCCTCTTTTCATTTACATATTGGAGAAAGAGCAAATGCATGGACTCCATCAAACACATCTCCTTGTTTACATTTGACTAAATTTAACTCATATCCATTATTCTTTTTAGCTTTTATCGAATCGTGGGTATCAACACCTTTTCAATTGTCTTTTACTTGTTTCTTTGGCAGAAAAATTCGTCATAAATAAATGAATATAACTTAAAAATACAATACCAATTATATAAGAATAAGACTATTACTTTGTATTTCACTTTCATGAATCAATAATACATTAAAACATATAACATCACTAATATTATTGCTATTATGTGATTATTAGAAAGAAGTCATATGAAGAACATTGTAAGATATTAATAAAGTCATTATATCCATATAGACGGCTCTTATAATATAAATTATGAGATGTAATATTATAATGTCATAAAAATATATATATATAACTTCTCTCATTGAACAACATCCGTTTTTATTTATATAAATATTCATTAAAATTAAAACATAGAAAGATATCATGTCCACCAAAATATCTTCTGTCTCTCTTTTCTTTTTATATTTTTTAAAATTTCATGTTATTGACATTTTTCGATTTGTCAACAACCTAATCCTATGAGTGTAATTAAGGAAATGTACATGGGCCTGACCCACTATCACTTCATTGTCAAAACAGCCATCTAATATGGACCAGTCCAACCTAAACCTAGCCCATAGCAGATAACCTAATGTGATAAGTCCATAAAAAAGTCAAATCGGGGAATCTGCCTTGGATATCTTACCTGCTAAGGAATGGATTCTACAACAAAATTCACTTTGCCGAAACTGACTTTTTCTGCCTTTGTCTTCTAGCAAAAAAAAAAAAACACTGAGAATACATATAAGTGCTTTGCCCTCTTTCTTTACTAAAAGCACTTTTGAAAAAAAAAAAAAAAAAATTAGGGCAATCCAAACATGCCCAAATTTACCTGATAAATGCACGATCTAAATTAAAGTTGGTTGATATCTTTATGGAAAATTTTCAATTCTAGCTTATTCCACGACCCCATGTAACATGTGTCTCTCAATTGCAAATCCTGATCAGAGCCCACCATCCCCGTTTTAATTGTTTTTTCCCATATCTAATCCTTTGTAGTCTATATTCATATTTTATAAAAGGGGTTCATTCGCTTGACTTAATGCACCCAATTAGGCTTGATGGGTGGTTGGATTGATTCTTGTCCTATCAGTTTGAACCTATTCAAAATGCCTTGTAATTTCTTTGGTCTTTGGCAGAAAACTTAATCGGCCAGATGTATTACGTGTTCTTGTCCCCAATAGTTTGAAACTTTATCATATACCAATTTAATGCGTCTTCTTGAAAATTCACTCTCTCTCTCTGTCTATTTGGTATTAGGTGATGTAAAAATTAGCTGTTGCTTCAAACATTTTCGATTTTCGTGTGTCTATATATATAGATATTCACTTTTTCTCTATGTTTGGTATTAGGTAATGTAAAAGAAAAAATTTTAAAAATAATTATTTTTTAATGTTGAAGTTGAAAAATAATTCTTTTTTGAAATTCTATATTTTTATCAAGTGTATTTTTACCCAAAAACAATTATTTTTCCAAGATTTTAAAAGAAAAAAAAATGATTAATGTTCAAATTTGACCTAAAAAAATGTCATTTATGAAAAAAAAAAAACGATGTAAAAATTAGTTGTAGCTTCACACATTTTCAGTTCAATATTCGTGTGTCCATATATATTGATATTATATTTGTTGATAGTGGTAGAGATATCTACCAAGACCTATTGATATAGTCCACTTAAAGAGCGATCTAAAAATCTATTCAGAAAAATATTACGTACAAATAATAGAAAAATCATCACACTAAATGAGGATTGAACTTTGCCAATGAGAAGCAAGATGGGCACACCTTTCCATCAAGCCTCCCACCATCCTCCGGTATTCTTATCTTGTCTTCAAGAAATAGGTCAATAATACTAAGTTCTGGAGTAAAATGTGTATTCAACGTTTATCGTTAAAAATGTGAAAAATGCATAAAGTGAGGTTGATTTTGAGTGATATATATCTCACACTTACGTGTAAAGGTAATAAGTTGGAGTCATTCCCCTTCCTCGAATCCCGACATAATTGTAATATATTAAAAAATAAAACAAGTAAAAAATAAATAAATTACTATACTTCAAATATTTGATAACTATACCAACCGTCTAATACGTATGATTTGCTATAGATAACGTATATTCCCAAACTTGAAAATTTTCATTAATTTCTTCAAGCCCCATATATTTTATCTCCTCAATCAACTTAGTGAACATTCAAATGCATCCAAAATCTAAATTGGCCACGGTGTAACATGGGTGCAAAAGCATTAATAAGTGGTTCTAGAAATTTGTAGGTAATATGTGGTGTCAACAAATCAAAGACGAAATAATATGTCATTAAAGAAAAATATAATAATATATTGAAAATTACGTATTATCTCTTAATAGAAGCCATTGAATATCTCCCCTCAACCATAAGAGATTAAAGATTCGAGTCTCATTCTTATTATATTAAAACACAACGTATGAACGTGAATCTTCTATTGTAAAAGTAGTTATCTCCCATTTATGGGAATAGTCATGTAGGTGTGAGTCTCCTTTTATAGAATCAACCATCTTTCGGTTGTAAAAGTAATAGTTATTTGAATCATGTTATTAGTAATTGATTTCGATAAATCTTAAAAAAAAAAATTATTTTATAAAAATTAAATAAATAGTGGAAACCTGCAAGGACACAGTTATTTTATGTGGTTAAGAATAATAAGTCCTCAACCGAGAGAGATCCTTTCTATAAAGAGCCCAAGCAATTGGACAGCCAACAGAAATGCTGAAGTTACGTCACTTTCACTTTAGTTTCCATCATTATTTTTGTTTACTTACCATATCAAGGAGAGAATAGTCCTACCCTGCAAAGTAGGAAAGGCCTCAACTAGAATTTATTACTAGAAAGGAAAATTTATAAATATAATTTTTAATTTCAAACAAAATTAATAATAATAGATGTGAATTTCTAATAAATAGCCTGGTTAGTAATCATATTTTCCAACAAAACTAATATATCAAATTCAAGTTTCTCTAAATCCAAAAGAAATAAAATAAAATACAATCTCATAATAAAATTAAATTAAATTCAAGTTCCTCTAAATCCAAAAGAGAGGAAATAAAATACAATCACATAATAAAATACATAGACTATTGATATTATCTTGGAAATGAAATCGTGATTAAAATTTGAAAAGCTAAAATTGCTCTTACTGAGCTAAATACATATTACCTTAAATAAATTTATCATTACTTGAGATTTTACTTTTAAAAAAATGAAAAATTGTTAATTGAACACGTATAATTTTAACATGATATGGTTTTATGGACATGACTAAAATTATAAACAACGATGATATAAAAATGAAAAATAAAAGTAAAATAATTTTTAGATAATGAAGTGTAACGAATTTGGATTGTTATTGAGTACTCCATAATGAAAGACTAGAAAACAAATAATTCTAAGGCTTATTTGATTTAGTAATTTTAAAAAATGTTATATATTATGAAGAATATATGTATCTAAAAGGATAATTAGTAAAATATTTGAATACATAAATATTGAAATTTGACAAAGAAGTATAACTACAGAACCTTCCTAACCTACCAAAAAGGACAGGGATCCTTTGTTAAACAATATGTTGAAATAAACACAACATAATGAATAATATTTGATATATGGTTGCAATTAAACTTCCCCATTAATTGTACCACAGCCAATAACAAAACCATAGTTCGTTCTGAATGGGTGGAGTGAGTTAATTTGTGTTGATTATTGTATACTTTACCTGTCAGCAATCACTTCAATAATATATATATATATATAATGGAGCGCATGGTGATAATAGATGGACAGGTGTGGAGTGGCATCTGGCATGAACCGTGACGCACGGATCGCGCTGTCAATTAGGCTTTTGGTCTGCTAAGGTGAGGTGGGACTTGGGAGGCTGCTGCCTCTCTGCTGCTTTACTCTCTCCAGTCACCAATTACAGCTTTCCACTTGTTGCAGGACACTTCTTCAATGTTTTCAGTGTGCCCTCCATGGTTGGATTGGACCTACTTCATCCCAACAGTTAAACCCAATATAACAAAGATTATAATGTGGGAATTTCCACTACAATGGTAAAATTGTAAAATTCCTGAAATGCTTAATTTTAACATAAAATTCGTGAAATGCTTAATTTTAACATTTTTTTTTTAAATATTATTGTAAATTTAAATTTTGAAAACGAAAAATCGAATTCATAACCTCTAAGTGTTTAACGATAAATGTGATGGGCCAACCACAAGATCAACTTCATCTTAATTCTAATTTTAATATTTAAATCTTCATTTATTAATGTATATATCAATAGTTGTTGTATTAAAATTTAAAAGTGTTTGATTTGTAATTTTAGCATTGTATAATATTACGAATCTTCCCAGTATAAATTGAAATCATCACGTTAAGATATTCAATCGACAATTTTAGCGTTGTACAGTATTACTACTCTAACATAGGTGCATTACCAAATTGAAATGATAAAATTGTACATAGATGAGATTTTGGAATCTGTTGTTTATAATTATTCCTACAAGTGTGGGTCAAAATAAATTACACATAGAAAGATGTCAAAAATAATTAAGGAGATTCGGTGTTAAATATATAATCACTCAATTATCTCATATATTAACGAATTCATTTCCATTTTCCCATTCATCAAATGAAAATTGATGTGATTTTGGCCTTGACAAAGGAAAAAATCAACGAGGAAACATGTAGGTGTGTGCTTGATCCTATGTAAATAAAAATTGATAAACAATAACAATATGGTGTAATGGGGTCCAATCCCATTGGTCATGTGCGCACTATATGTGCACGATGCATCAGTCTTCCTCTTATAGAATTTTGTGTCGACACTCTTAAGTTTACATGGACATTAGTGTTTATTTAAATAATAACATGAATCAGAAATTGGAGTCAATTCTCATGATCCTATGAATATCATCCATAAATACAAATTAATATAAACCATATAATATCATAAGCTAAGATTAGAATAAATAAATAACAAAATGAAATAAGGTGGTCGACTGCCACTGCTAGATACATGTATGATGTAACTACCTAATGTATAGACTTGATATATATCATTCATTTATAATTTAGCACAAAGCATCACATTAGGGATCCCACCAACTTGTCTCTACCGTGTCTGATTTGGTGTATTATGTAAGATTTTGTCACCTGAGACTCATCAAATGATAATTTGCCCTCTTATCTCTCCATCTTTATTATTATATAATAATGAAGACAAGCACTTAGAGGGGGATTAGGTGTTTACCGATCCATGTGAACCATTGAAAGTCATCCATTTATTTTTGTCTTATGAATGCATTTTTGTTTAAGCATTTATGATTTTTTCAAATAAATATCCATGATGTAATAGAGAAAGTCTTAAAAATCTATAAGATTGCATCATCAACTCATAGATATAATAACTTCATTAGTTGGTGCATTTATTTTTCATATTTCTAATGCGAGTTAGTTAATATATCAAGAGTAGAAATGATATCCTTAATATTATAAATAAATTATTGGATCAAATATATAGTGTTTAATCTTCTTTTATTCGAATAGACTTTTGATCATTAGATTCAAACTACGTACATTGTAATTATATATAAAAAATAAATAAAAAAAATCTACAAAATTTAATCAAAATCGAACAATGGTCAAATTATTTAAAAACTGGGGCTGGGCAACACCAAACCCATAATCCGTCAAATCAAATAAGAAGGATATTGTAGCTTTAGTGCATTGCTTATGGGTGGGTGCAAGGCTTGCGGTGAGGAGTAGCCACAACGTACTTTACCACGCATAAGAAGGTGTCCTGATGAGATGGCAAAAGTCTTGAGTAGAGACTGGACTGGTGTTCAGCAGAAAGTGGGTTGTGGATGCGCTGCAGATGAGCATATTTGCCCAGAAGAAGAAAACCTGCCGGGATCGTTAGTCAAGTTGTTAGAACACTTGCAATATGAGGGAACTTCTGTCGATTCTAGAGCCTCTGGATTTTGAATGACCTCACTCTCATACTTAAAAAAGTGGTCAATTAGCTCGGTGGTTTAACTTTGCAATTTAAAAAATTTATGTTCTAGTGACTCTAGTCCGATTTACGGTCTAAATTCATTAAACCTAAACCAAATTGTAAATTGAATAGTTTTAGGAAAAAAAAAAAATTATATGTTAACTACATATCATACTTAATACTTTTCTTAAAAGTAACAAATATAATATGAAAGCAGCCCGACATTTGATTTTATTTTAAATTACATAATCATAATTACAAAAACGCAAATTAAATTTATACTTATTAGACCAAATCAAACTGGACTGCAGTAATCTATTGGTTTGGTCAAAATAACTGATACAAATTGATCCTATTTTTCGTGGGACCAAAATTTTTGGTTAAGTTTAGTTTAATTCCAATCAAAGTCAAATCAAAATGAACCATATCTAATCTTAATAAAAATTATTGTCACGATAATTTTTTATTGATATTTTTTTTTAATTGTCGTTATGAAATAGTACAGTTACGTTTAGATTTTAGTCACAATGCTATGGGATACAAATACAATACCTCAGATTTGGGTTAGCGTAGGTAATTATGTGATTAACACATTGTTTAATAGTAATGACAGCAACGCGGTAACAAATGCAAAAGGGAGTTGTTGGTGAAGGGATAATTTGGTAATTTTGAAAAGGATAATATAGACATTGACAAAATCTAGAAATATCTATTTCCATGAAAACAAAATTAAAAAAATAAAAAAATCAGCTTTTCATTGGTTACACCGCAAAGGCGCAAACTGCGTCTCTCTTTCTACCCTCTTAAAGACGGCTTCTGTTTTTTTATCAATTTATTTATTTCCACTCGATTAAGCTGGAGACTCATCAAACCCCTCCCGCGTCTCACCTCATGGTTCCAATCATGCATCTTACCTCCTAGCTGTCCACGTGGCATTTTCTACCCAATCACACTCGATGGACCCGCATCGCACATACGAAGAATCAGATGTTAGCGGTTCGATTCTGGATCGTGGGTGCATCTTGTGAGCTACAATATCTTGAGTAGAATGTCAGGGTGTGAGTGTTTACAGGGTAGAGAAAAGTATTAAATAATAAAAAAGGAAAGGAACGAAAGGAGAGAGGAGAAGTGGTCGATGAAGAAGGACCAGCAATTGTGACTTCTTCTTTGGGACCCACCAGAACCAACAGAGTTTTTTCGACTCTGTTTTTCTTTTCTTCCATGGTCTGGTTGTATTTTATTCGAGCAAATCCGTTTCATTTTCAATAATGGTGTGCTGACCGTCGACGTGCCACTATTTAATCAATCTCGACCATCCAATACAAATCAACAACTAGTGTATATAAGAATTATTTTGCATATTCTTTCAAAAAAAAGAACTATTTTACATATTATTATGAGATTAATTTCCTGAGTGTACGTAGGTGTGGGACTGATGGATTTTTTTTTTAAAAAAAAACAATGATGGAGTTTTTTCCTCTATTTTATAATATTTTTCCTGAAAAATCTTATGATTGATTTTACTATTACATATGGTTTGACCACATATGTAAATAGAATTTACTAAGAAATTCAATTCGTCCATTTTCTGATTATCTACCGATGACTTGTTAGTTGTTAAATTGCTAGTACATTAATAGTACGGTGATAGCTAGCCAAATAGGCTTTTTATTTTTATTTCTTTTTTCATTTTAAACTAAATATAATATCTTAAAAAGTATGTCAAAATCGAATATTAATTGCATTACTTAAAAATATATTTTTATAATCGATAAATAATTACTCGCATAATAATAATAAAAAAAAAACTATTTATATAAATTTTAAAATATTATGAATGAAAATTAAATCCTCGATATTTCAGTGAATGAAAGTGTCAAACCACTAATATTAACAAGTAATGTGATTTAATCATCTCTATTAGTAGCGATAAAGTTTTTTTTTTTTTCAAAAAAAAAAAAGGGATTGAATGAGTTGAAATGTTGCTAAAACTTACAAAGATCAAATGTTAGTTGTGTACATAAACAAAAGATAATTAAAGCTATCCATACAAGCTTTAGAGTGCCATTGATGAGAATTAAACTCCCAACATTATAATGAATTAGACCACCTCAATTAAGTAGTGATGGGCAGGATCAATAAAGTTTTTATAAGTTAATATAATATATATTTCTTTTAAAAATACTTAAATTTTTAACAATTATATATCATTTAAGAGATATAACTCCCATTAAAAGTAGAATTTAAACCTCTATCTCGTAATTGAGAGAGAATTACTCAGTTACTTTACTAAAAGTGTACGAGAAGAACACTATATTATTTTATTTTATTTTAAAATCACTATGTTATTTCAATATAATAAAAGAAGTAAAAATCTAATTTCCACAACTTAACAGTAAGCATTAGACTCTTAAAAAAAATATCATTAAAACTAACAAAAAAACAACAATGGAATAAAATGATTTTAATAAAATATTAGATTAATTGGGATTTAGTTGACATTCAAATATATCATTATATATTGATTTTCATAGAATTATATGTTTAAGATTTTATATTTTATCTCGATTGTATCGTCTAATGTATTTCTAATTAGAAATCTCAACGTAAAAACATTTTGGAAATCTTGAATAAAAAATTAAATGGTAAATAATAAATATAAACCCATTGTAAAGAATTTTGTGATTGGTTTCGTCTCATCTAATCAAATTGTGAATGAATGAAGACTCTATGGCCTATGATGATAAAAAAGGTTGGTTTTGTACACAAAACCATTGGATATACATATACATATATATATATATATATATATATATATATATTTATGTCTGGTAAATAAAAACCTATTGAAGAAGTCACGTTACTTGCAATCACTAGGGCTTTCTGTAATTGACTTGGCTTTTGGTGTAGACCAAGGGATTGGTGAATCTTAGCCGTCCAAGGCACAGCATCGTCTTGACCATGATTGAGCTGTATGTCAGTTGGTTTTGGGTCAAACTCTGTCGATGGAAAAGCCATCTAAGCAGATGGCTATGATGACCCCAGTCTTGTTCATTTTCATAGCACAATTTAGAGGTGTTGGTAGACCAAATTCGTCACGAACTAGGAAATTTTAAAAAATGGGAGCCAAAAAAAAAAGGAGGAAAGTCACGTGGCACCAAAATGGGTCAAATTCATGGGATGCCCACTTTGTGTCATGGGTTGGGCATATTATTTGTACTTTTTTTTTTTTTTTCTATTTCTTATTAATTTTGCTTACAAAAGAAAATAAATGATAAATTGAAAAAATATAAAAGAAAAAAAAAAAAGGTTTTGTGTAGGAAAAATTTAAATTTCCCTATCATGTTGATGTTTTTTGGGATTTTGCTTTTTACAGGTTTATTCTAAAATGACAGGGTACTGAAATTACAACGAGTCACAAACTTATTAGATCTAAATTAAATCCCAAAAAGCATGGCAAGTGGGCCAAAGTTCATATACTTACAAGTCCCGACCAATGAGATATCAACACATGGCGTTGTGACCACGAATCGCCACGCTGTGGGTGGCTTTAGATTATTCCTTTTTTGGCGACCCAATTAATTTTATATTTATCGACATCATGTCATCACATAAACACAAGAATATAAATATTATCTTTAAAAACTCAATAAAATTAAAAACAAACCAAACAAGCCCTCTTGTTTCTTTCACCTTTTTCTGTTCTTCTCGGCCTTCTTCATCTTGCTTTATACGCGTATATATATATATATATATATATATGATAGTAATACTAAACTTTTTAAATATTTTATCTAAATGATGTAACATATGAATTATCAAAATCCTATTAATTATCATATCATATCATGATTTACAAAATTTTAATAACTCGCATATTATATAATTTGAATATGAATTTGGACAAAATATTTGGAAAGTTTATAATTACTTATATATATAATATTTTTATAATCAAATATACCAAATTTAAAAAATTAAGGGCTAACTAATCAAATTTACCTATTGTATTTGAATTAAATAGAAAAGATAATTTATTTTACTAGAGACAAGATAGTAGATGAATTTGATCAGTTAGTCATTACTTTTTAAAAACAGGTATATCTAATTATAAAAGTTTTTATATATATAGAGCTTCCATAGATAATACATCGTAACTCTTTAAATTATTTAGACCGTTAATTTTAGTAATTCATGATATTCGAATTAAACACAAGAGAAGAATGTTTTTAACAAAGAAGATACGATAAATGACTGGGATTAGTGACATAATAACTTAAAAATTAAGATTTGCCGACCATAGAAACTCGAATATTATGATATATTCGAGATTTATGGTATAAACGATAAAGTCCAACTTATAATATCTAGAGTGAAAATGTGAATTGCTTGGCTAATAATATAACATCATTTTGTCATATATATATATAAATATATACATCTCGAATGCGTCTAAAACTATAATTCATGATTTTATTATTATCTAACAAAATTTATATTAACTGAGGCTTTGAAAAATATCACTAACAATATGGAAGAAAAGTCCACAGTCAACAGGATATATGCAATAATATTCTATTGCTTTCCTTACATTATAGGTTACAAAATATAATAACAATGTAATATAATATAAAAAAATAATATAAAATGAAATTCATTTATTTATCTATGTATCTTTCGCTCTTTCAATAACATCAAAATAAAGTAAAGAAAGCTGAACATTTACTTGATATACAATACAAAGAAGAAAAGGTCACATATTACATATAAACATAGTCCTTCTCTCTTTCTCTCTCTCTTTCTCTTCTCTCACATTTTCACCTTCCTCTTTTCACAGCCATTTATTAGATTCTCTCTCCCAATGGTCTTTTCTGTTTTTCATTGGATTGTACAGATTCCCAGCTGAAATACCCATCTCAATCTTTTCATTTCTTCTTGTTGATTTTTTTTTGGGGGTATTTTTATTTATTTTTTTTCTTTGTAATATATAATATAACTATATAAACTATGACATATATTGAACTGTGAAAGAACTCTTCTGGGTGTTTGGCTTTTGCTTTTGTTGAGCAAACTTGTGTTTCTGGGTTTGTTGCAGAAAAAAGCCTTTTTTGTACCCAGTCGTGTTGTATATGCCATATAAGGCTTGAACAAATTAATAGCCTTAACAAATATAAATAATTAAAAGACCCATATTTTCACTCAGTTTCTCCATTTTTAGTCCAACTTTTTGTGAATATATTTTTTTTTTCTCTCTTTTTCTTTGTAAATTTTTGTTTGAATTATTTTTCTTCACTTAAGAAAAAAGAGAGAGACATGGGCAAGCAAGGTCCTTGCTATCACTGTGGAGTTACAAGTGAGTTCTTGTTTCTCCATTTTTTTTTTTCATTTATCATTTTTATAGACAATAAGATAAAAAATTGTGTTCTTGAGTTTTGATTGTGCTTTTTTTTTTATTTTTTTTATTTTTTTTATAATCAATATATTTGTCTTTGTATGTGCTTTTTGGTAAAATGAATCTGTGATGCGAACAGAATATGTGTTTCTGTGTTGTGCTGTTTGTGTTTGTGTATTGATTTAGACCCACAGCTGTTCCTGCTGCTCTGAATATCTGTTCTTGTTTCAATTACAGTTTGTAATTCAATTCATTTCTGTTTTTCTCATTTGTTTTGTCAAACTTTACTCTATCTTCTGGATTGGGTTCTTCTGCTTTGACTATTTTTCAAAGTTTGAACATAAATCACGGTGCAAGTGTTGAGTTAGGACTCAGTTGAATTATGGGCAATTACCATTCTATTATCAGATTGGTGAATTGCTCCATGGTTGTCAATAGAACCAAATACCGAGTCAAACTGAAGTTTTTGTGTGAATTCTTTTGTCAACTGAATGACTCAATGCGAGAAAATATTGCAAAGTGAGTTAAATTATATTCAATGATAACAGGTAGCCTACATTTCTGTATTGTTGTGAATCCAAGATAAGTTATAGCTGAAAGTAGATTGTAGTTTGTTGTTGAAACTGTTTTGTCACTCATGATCAGTAGGAAGTGGTACTGCTAATGTTGTGATTTCCCTGGCTTGCTTATGGAAACGAACAATTGTTGGATTCGTTTCAAATTGTTCTATTGTGAGTGCTCAATGTAGAGCTCTTATTCCAAATTGTCTTCGATTGTCTTATAAAGATAGTTGTTTTGCAACTTAAGTCTTGAAACTAATCGAATTCGAATGCTAAGAAGTCACTTATTCCAAATGTTCTTCATTACACTTTTCCTTATCTAGTCCAACATAGTTTGGTTTGTGGTTTCAAGACCTGGTTAATTGTGTATTCCTTGGAGTGAGCTGTGGTTGTCATATTTATCTATTCTCAAGGAAGTTTCTTTAGTTTTTGGCAACTCGAACACCTAATGTCATTTCATTGCAGTATTTCTCCATTTCCTTTTTATGGTTATGGCAATTAGAAATGACTTTTATTTTGGAGTAATTCAAGTGGCATTAAGGGTTCTAAATATCTTTTGCATGCCTGCCACCATATTGCAAACATAAATGTTTATGGAAGCTAAAAGAATGATCCAATTGCAGTTGAATGTTATCTTCTTGTGTTTTAGCCTGCTTATTAACTTAGAAGTTGGAATGAGGCAAGAGATAAACAATGCTGAATAGGTTCGGTGAGCTGAAGACTCAGAAATGGTTTCGTAGAAAGAATCGCTAAAGCGGATGTCTACATGGTCTAAGGAGGAAGAATTTCCATTTTATTTCACATTTGATTGTAAGTTTGTTTTGAGGATTTCACCACCTACTCCACTCCCAATGCCAATGCGCCAACTTATCAACAGTTCTTTATCTATTTGCTGAGCCAAGCTTGTCTGGAGGACCTCTAGTACTTGGTTTTGAATTACCTCATTGAGAAAGTGATAGTTACAACTTAAGTTTGTTTATATTAAGAAGGGTGAGAACCTAATACTTTTGGTGGACTGGGCACAAAGGAGTCAGAAATTGAAATGTTGAATCCAGATTAACTAATAGTGAAATCATTCACGTGTAGTGATCTGCTCATCCAAAACTAATCAAGCATTACAAATTGGAATATACTGGAAAAAATTTCTCATGTATGCCTGTTTCTGGCAGTGATTGGGTTTCCTTATGCCATTCAATCTTTAACTTGGTCCTTTTTCTAGTAGGTGTTAACAGCTTTGAGCTTAATAGAACTTTCATCCCTTTCGTCGCCAAGTGTACATGTTTTCTATCACAGTATTCTATATTGATGTGTGTATTATGAATCCTTAAAACCTATGCTATGTCCAAATATTGTTATGCTCATGTTGTAGCGACGTACTTAAAACTACACCTTAGAGGTCACATCCCATTTCTCATCTCTATGTGTTTGATGAAACTAGGTGTTGCTCTCCTACATCATTATATTTTGCTATGAAAGATGCATAATGTAGTATTCTTCTTTTGCTCTTTGTTCCATTTCAAAAAAACAAAACACACTGTGAGAGGACAATGTATTGGAACTGTGTCATGGTAAACATATAGCTAATTTATGCAGATGCCACTTCCATAGCATGCATATATATGTTCATCGAGCTTCTAACTTATTCCACATACTATTATGATAACTGCTCATGCTTTTCACAATTATATAAAACTTAAATTGAATGGTAATGATGCTGTAGCTGATCAGTACTTAATGTACTTGTCTATTTTACATCTATAATTATTATTGTACATAACTTTGTTTAAGAATTATGTTTATTAATTGCTGATAACCAAATGCTGCAATAGGCACTCCTCTTTGGCGCAATGGGCCTCCTGATAAGCCAGTACTATGCAATGCATGTGGGTCTCGGTGGAGAACAAAGGGAACACTTGCCAATTATACCCCACTTCATGCTCGGGCTGATGCTGATGATTACGAGGATCACAGGGTTTCCAAAGTGAAGAGCATGTCTATAAACAAGAACAAAGATGTAAAAGTTCCTAAGAGAAAGTCAAATTATGATAATGTTGTAGTTGGAGGATTTGCTTCTGATTACAACCAGGGTTTTCGAAAGGTTGTTGATGAAGATACAAGTAATAGATCCAGTTCTGGGTCAGCCATATCTAATTCTGAGAGCTGTGTGCAATTTGGCAGTGCAGATGCTAGTGATTTGACAGGTTGAGCACTGGATAAAACTAATCTCCAACCCCTGGATGAAACTCGACTGCATACTAGATTCAGTATCAAGATGCATATCTGGTTCATTGTTTCACAGTAAAATTTAAAAATAATGTCTTCACTGAATCTTTATCTTTTTACAAGATAAAGAAAATTGGCATAATTTAATACTCAAGAATTATGCTATGATAGAATCTGGCTGCTTGCACATCTAATTCATCATGTTACTGCACCTAATGTATCAATCTTGTCGTGCATGAAAATGCGATTTCTAAATGTTCTTATACTGCTAATCTTTTCAGGTCCAGCCCAATCAAATGCGTGGGACAGTGCGGTACCTTCTAGGAAGAGAACCTGTGTCAATCGTCCAAAGCCATCTCCTGTCGAGAAACTTACTAAAGATTTGTATACTATTTTACATGAACAGCAATCTTCATACTTTTCTGGATCTTCTGAGGAAGATTTGCTTTTTGAGAGTGAAACACCAATGGTCTCTGTTGAGATAGGACATGGGAGTGTTCTTATTAGACATCCAAGCTCAATTGCTCGAGAAGAGGAATCTGAAGCTAGCTCCCTGTCTGTTGAAAACAAACAATACTCAGTAAACGAGGCATATTCAGGTTCAGTTAGCCTTCCTGTACATAATTATAACTACACTGGCAACTTTTCAAGTTATGGCATCGACAAAACTAAGAACCTCATCGGACAAGGCATGCAACAAGATCAACATAAGAGGTATACTGCTTCTTAACTTGTTTCTAGAACTTTCAAAAATGTTTTGGTTGATTACATATGAGGATAAAAACACAGGTGGTGTTAACTATTTTCCTAATCCTATATCTGTCACTGTCATCTTCACAAAATGAAAATGGAACATAATTGAGAATATGGACGAAAGAGTAGGTCTCAGTCCAAATGGGTCACTTTAACATGAGTCAAAGGCAAACTTGGGCCATATCTGTATTAATCTGGGTTACAAATCATGTGATGAGTTGGAAACTTGGGTGGTCGGAGTTGCTGCAATACACGACGTGTGTGTGCATTTTCGGTGATATGGTAGAGACACTTCAAAAATCTGTTACTCTAAATTGGAGGAGAATCTTATCTTGGTTGACATTTCTCTTGTTTGGAATTGCAGGGAGAAATCTCAGCATGAAAATTTTCAAATCCTGGGAAATCATAATTCACCGCTATGTAATATAGACTTAAATGTAAGTTTTCTATTGCACTTTGTTTGATAGTTGCTTGGAAACCATTTAAACTTGATGTTATTTAACTATGTACTGTTTTGGTTTTAAAACAGAATTCATGCATATATGGAAGTTGCCTAAAGTTGTGCCTATGTTTATAAATGCATGTCTTAAACAAACTCTCACATTTTGAAGCAAAGTTGTACCTATAGAAAGCATCCTTATTTCCTGTGTACTATTATTAGATGGCAACAAATGCTAATATTAGTAGCATATATGCTTTCCAAGTTTTCCATTCCTTGATAAGTTTTTTATTTTTGAAGAATTTGTGAATGTAACTAAATAAAGTTGCTCAAATCTTGTTCTCTTTTAAATTGTTGAGATTAGAGACATATCATGATTCTGTTTCTGTTGCAGGATATTATCAACTTTAAGGAGTTCATGGGACACTTGACAAATGAGGAGCAGCAGCATTTACTGAAGTATCTACCACCGCTTGACACTGTTAAATATCAGGATAGGTTAATATCCTTATCTTGCATTTTGAATACGTAACTACTATGAAAACAAGAAGATGATTTCTAGTTTTAAGAGGTACAAGCCATTGCACATGGCACGTTTTGGCAATTTGCAAAGTAGCGCGCACAGGTCTTCCACATTAATGTTGGTGGTGCTGAAATCTCAAGAGATTGAAGCCGACCCATTCGTTTCCGTAGGATTTAAGAGTGCAAATGCACTCTTTTTAGATGGTATCAGTTTACCTATAGAAAGGAAGTGATGGCCATACGTGTTACACGTGTGTTTGTAATACGTAACAACGCATTGCACGTCACATGGAACTTTAAAGATAGTGTTTCAGAGTTAAGAAAAATTATTGATGGTTCATTATTGCATCTGCAGCCTCAAAAACTTGTTTGATAGCCTTCAGTTCAAGGAGAACTTATCTTCCTTTCAGCAACTGCTAGCAGAAGGAGTCTTTGATTTCTCATTCTCAGGTGTGAAAAGTGAAGACTGCAAGACTTTGAGAAGGCTTGTGCTTTCCACTTTCACGACATCCACTTGGGTGGAACACTATCATTTTCTCAAGGTTTGAATGGGGTTCTTAATGGAGGAATAATGTTACATGCACATATGTTTACTGTAATTTTATTTCTTGATCAACAAATTTCTTCTTACTTATTAGCTTACTTTTGGGTGCAGAAAAATAGAGACAGTAGTGAGGGGTCTGTTGTTGCCAGAGGACAAAACATCATTGCATCAAATAATGTCGTAAATGTCAAGAGATCACGTGATAGCCTAAACAAAAAATTTCCAGGTAAGCTAAACTTCTTGGCGGAATTTTTCAAAAGTAAAATGGAACCTAATTAACCATGTTTCTGCATACAAAGATTGAAAAACGACATTGGTTCAAATGTTGAAAGAACTCTAGATTAAAAGGAAAAAAAAAATCCAAACAAGAGGCTAACAAGTAGGGTTCTTTAAAGTGGAACAGATATACCTAACAGGTATAACATGTGCTAAGTGAATCCTTCCCCATCTATTCTTCAGCCTCTAGCCCTTGGTTTTATTGGAACAAAATGCTTCCTATTGCTCTGGTATTTTCCTATTGTATTTTGTTGGAACATTGTTAGAGTGCTTTCTTGGTTAGATGATTATGTTTTGACAATAGCCAACCACAACTGTCAAATACTTACCCCTGCATACACACTGTTCCTGATCCTTCGTCAGGTCCTGATGCTCAGGTTTGTAGCTTCAGGCTTTAGAAATTCTTTTATCACCATTTAACAAACAGCTGGATGAGGCTCATAAAATGTCTTCAGCGCATGAACTGGACAACTTAAAGCTACAACTTTGAATTAATCTATTTTCGTCTGCGTATTCACCTCAAATTCAAGTGCATTTTCAACTTGAAGAATCAACGTTAATAATTTAATTTGCTAAATTCCCCAAACAAGTGACAGTTTTCTTTGACAGATTAATATCACATTTACTGTAAATATCAACTGTATGATGTAATTATTTTGAAGCTAAAATTATTGTTGCATGTTCAGATGCAAAGAGTACAATGAGGAGCCCCAAAAGAGTAATGGTGAAGGCTGCCTACGAAAACAAGGAACACATAGACATTGATGGCTCATGCTTTAGTCCAAGAAGCTTATTTGCTGTGCCGCCTGATGGTGGCTCCCTCATGCTGGAATCTCTACATTTTGTTGATGAAAGTTCTGATCAGGATCTGCTGCTGGATGTGCCATCCAACGGCTCGTTCGCACAGGCCGAACTTCTTCATCCAACTTTAAGTTTTGGCCAACAGGCAAGCACTAGTAGTAGCTCAGTATACCCAAATCATGTCCGACCATGACAGAATTTGTCAAATAGTACTTAAATTACTAGGGCTATATAGGTCTGCCTTCTGCCAGGTCCCGAGATTGGGATCCACATACTTTGCAATGCCAAATACTAAAAGATCTGTGAATGAGGTTTGTTGGTTGCTCTTTTTCCCTTGACCTTTTTGAATGTGAAATGCTAAAAGATAAATTTGGGTGGGTTTTTTTTGTATAGGTTGACAACAGATTGTGGTATATAGCTCAAAATTGCAGTAGAGGTGGTAATTTCCAGAGTTATGCATGCAGAAGTAGTTTTTGCCTTGCAAAAAATATCTGAGCATCCGTTTGTTGGTTTGCTTTTAATTAGATTGGATGTGAAGGAACTTGACGTTCACAACCATTATTATGTCTATTCAGAGGATATCTGCATGGTTTGATTTATCATGTGCAACCCAAACACGAGCTTTCATTCAAGTTGAGATGATTTGAATATGATAAACTGTATTATTGTGTTTAAATTGTCTTTAAGATCATAATTAACATCCATGGTCAATTCATTAGATGGAAAGACTTATAGAAACGGACACCTCTTTAACTTGCTCTTGAGGCTGCTTCCGTTTCTTGGTCGTTTTGACAAGTAGGCAAACTTGGGAACAAACTTAATTGCATTGATACCATATTTGAGGCAAGTGCTAGTCAAGCAAATTACAAGGATGCCCCGTTTTGTCGAGCTCACTATCTAGTTTGAGCATACTATATATTATAAGTAGTTTAATGCACTTTGGTTTCATTGTTAAGAAACTTATGGGACAACCAAGAGTAAAAGTCCTATAACCTTTAGCATTCGGAAAATTCTATTGGGCTATCTTCCATTCATTCATCTTCATGCTGATCAAATTGTGTACAATACTTCAAATCCATTACTTGATGCTTGCATTGAGAAAATTCTTGGTTCTTACAGCCTTGAATCTTAATCATTCATTGAGCTTCACTTGTCGTCATGTGCCCCCCAAGAAAAACGTAGAAAGGAGGACCAGGCAGACGATAGCCAGTCTTATGAATAGAAGAGAATAAAAATCAGGAGGAACTTGCAAAGTTGCAACAATAAAACAAGTTATTCACAGGCAGGAAATGTGAATTTATTAACAGGAAAAAGACTCAAGAATCAGGACCAATACTTGATATGTGAAGGCCTTATCTGCGGACAACCTGCTTACTTACTAGATTCCTTTAACTCTAAAAGTCAAGATTGTCCACCTCTGCACATATCTAACATTCAATGCATATGCCCAATTCAGTGGGTCAATTAGTGCTGGTATCTTGACTTAAGAGGGCAACATTTTCCTTGCATTTATAGAATTAGCCACTTAAATTTCAATTTAATATGCACTGCTCAGACAAAGCATAGATGAGCATATAGATATTTTTGTACATCACTTGATTCGACACGGAAAAATTGAAAAAAAAAAAAAGAAAAAAAGAAAGAAATGATGTACCGTTCCGCTTTCACCTGTTATTTAATTCAATTGTGACTTGTGCACCATAAACTAGGGGTTGACTTTATCACAACAAATAAGTGCAACCAACAACTTCTTTATCCAAAAGTCCAATCAAACATGAACATATCCCATGAAAATAGAACAACAGTGATTCACATTACATCAAGTTTCAATCAAGATTTCCTGTATGGAAATGTCGTCGTGCTCCAAACATTCCAAACTTGGCACCTTAAAGGAAATTTCCCTTACTCCAGTACACCACTAACTTAACATAACAAGAGTAATTTCCACTTCTTAACTCAAACTCAGCCTCAAAAATGTCCCATTACCTCCTTTCTATGCCCCATCACTCGCCATCAAAGTTTTCGAGAACTGCTAAAATAAATTCACAGCCGGATATCATCCTTTTCTCTTTTTCCACACCCTTTATCACAATTCTTAAAACCATTATCTTCTACCTTAAATACTACTTTTAACATAATTCTGCAATGAACACAAATTAACTAAATGATGCAACATCTTTAACTAATTTAAACGCCATTATCATGGGAAAGTCATGCCGCGACTCTTTGCAACATCCAAAATACTTTTTTTCTCGAGATTACGATCATAACCACACTTCTCCGCCAGCATCCTCAACACATCCAGAAGTGTGATTTCGCTGTGATTCTTCCCCGAATCCGGTTCCTTCCCGGCAGTCTCTGGCTGCCCAAGAACTGAAACTGGCAATGCGCGTACCCCTTTAGTTCTCATCGTTTCACCATTAGCACTCGGACCAACATATCTATACTTTTCGATATCCTCTATGCTCTTTCTACCTAAATTCCTACTTTCCTTACCATCACCATTGTTACAACCTCCGCGACTTCTTCTACTACCTTCTAAGCCCTCACTACACCCTAAGACCCCATCACTTGCTTCACTTTCTAATTCTAAAACCTCAGTTTCGTATGAACTAACCCTATTCGAATTAAACTGGTGTCTGCTTTCCCCCAATTCATCCTCTAAACAGTGATATGGGGATTCCAAATTCAAATTCTCGTCCAAAGTTTTTGGCTTCTTAAATTGAGAGTCACTTAAACATTCTTTCGTGGCTAATTCTCTCTTCAAATCCCTAACTGTATCTAATTCACAATCAATTACCTCATTTTGGCTGTCGATTCTCTGCGTCAACTCCACCTCTGAAAATCCTAGATCAGTATCCGCTCCCAAGTCGACCGTGTTTTCTCCCTCCGAACAACCACCGGCTGTTTCTTCTTCAGGCGGGGTCTGAAAGATGTCGGTGGACTGCCGAGGGGAATTGTCGTCATTTGGTTCGTCGGTCGCCGAACTGTCTGGAGGAGATACCATGATGATGCCGGCGGGAGCGTCTCTGTAATATTCCGACCCGTCTTCGGCTCCTTCATCGTCTTCTTCGTCGTCGGATTCGTGAGCAAAGCGGCAGCGAAATAGTCGATCTTCCTGAGAGGAGGACACATGGCAGAGTTCCGAGATCCAAGCGAAAGGATCCGCTTTCATCTTCTGATTTTGAAAGATTTGGTCTCCGTCTGACAGTTAAATCTTTTCTAGGGTTTTTAATTTCAGTTGGACTTCCCGCCAAGTTTTTGTGGTGGCCGCGCCCATGACACGTGTTTCCAACCCTTTTCACTTGAATATACTTTTGGGATAGTCCTTTTCCGCCTCATGGTTTGGCTGGGTAGCCAAAATTCATGCGACAAATTCCTTATCGTTTCATTAATTCGAAAAATCGTTATAAACCTATTATCTTTTCATTAATTAGATAAAATACTCGTTGTAGTTTAAAAAAAATTCAAAAAACTCTTTGTAATTTAAGAAAATGTCTAAAATCCTATTGATTTTTTTCATCATTTTATATATCAAAGGGTAAAATAAGGTTTCAATAAACTATAGAGCAGTAATTAAGAATTATACTAAATAATAGGGGACACAAATTGAGGTTGTCCCAATACTTTTTCTCTTCAAACTATTTTAAGTGATAATCTTATTTTTTCCATTGTATTTTAACATAATATCAAAATCTCTCTATATATTTAAAAATAGCTAATTTTTTTTTTTTTTTTATCAATCTATAAAATATCAATGTAATTTATGAAAATATCAAAAACCCCCTATTGTCAAAACTGTTGTTAAAAGCCAAAGTTTGATCATTTCAATCTTTTTAATAACGGTAATAATGGAGAATAAAATGAGATCCTTCGAAATTATAAAAAAATAATTAATAATTATATTAAATTACAATGGAAAAAGTAGGATTATCTCTTATTTGAAAGTATCGGAGTTTCCTACTGCACTGGTTTACTATAATAAGAGATGAGAGATAGCAATTTTTTTCCCTCGGTTTTTCAAAATTTTGAACTTTAAAGTGTGTAACTTTTATAAATTCTTAGATTACAATAAAATGACTATGAAAGAAATTTGATATTAGTTAAACCCTCTAATACAAAAATTTTAGTTTTCTTTTTCTTGTCTAATTTTTTTTTTTTTTTTTTAGAAAGTATTTATGTAAGTATAAAATGAAAAATGTTCATTTTAATTAATTAAATTAATTTATTAATGGTCGAATATATTGTTGGACAAACAATAGGAACGTGAACAACGAATTAAATATATATATGTACAGCAAATAGTATTTCAAACATATAATCAAATTTTAAAATAAACAATAGAATAATGAAGCAATATGACTGCATATCAGAAATAAAATACTTTGAACAATGAATGCTTAGAATTGAACGCAGAATTTAGAATGAAAAACAAGTATTCAAATTTAAATAGTGTTTGTCTTATCTAAAACAATATCTGAAGAATTGTAACTTTTCAGACAAAATTATGAATTCAATTGAAATTTAAATTCAAAATTTATTGATTAAATCAAAAGAATGTAATGAAATCAAACGAATGTCTGTTTACCAAATCAATGTCGGAAGAGTGGTCCTCTTCAAACAAAATTTAAATTTTAATTAAACTGAAGTTAAAAATTAAAATTAAAATAAATTATTCGGACTCAATAAGCCCAAGAGTCCCAAGCTAATATTTTACATTTAAAGCTACTCTTAAAACAAAATTTTAATTTTAATTAAATTTAAATTGAAAATAAATTAAAATTAAAATCTAAAAATAAATTATCTGGACTCAATGAGGCAAAGAGCCCTAAGGCTAATCGTTTACATTTAAAAACACATTGATTAAGCCCAAGCACATGCCCATAATACTGTCTTATTGAGTTATTGTATTTCAAATGGATTAGACACTTATTTCCTTGTATGGGGTTTTACTTTGTTATAATTTATCTATATGGGATAGAGTGTTCATTTATTAATCGAGTAAAGTTAATGTAAAGAAATTAAACGAGTATTTTTACTTTAAAATTGTCATTATTTCAATCATTTCAAATAGTCAAGCGAACTTATTAAAACTGTCCAGTGATTAAGTGATAAAACCACTAAGAAAACACTTTATGGTTTACATAAAAACATTCCCAAAATCTGGAATAATAATTTATGGCAAGGTCATTAACTCATAAAACCATTAATTAATTCTCAATTTTTAAATGACCATTATTCTTTTTTCGCATGTTCTAAACAACTACTTTTTTTGTTAGAATTAAATAATTACCTTTTAATTGGACGTATTTTTATAAAATTGATGAAAATGACACACCACCCTTTAATATGAGTGGTTGAACACTTTCCTTGATTTTAAAAGGTTAAAGATTCAAGTTTTACCCTTATTTCTTAAAATCAAGATTTTAAGTTCCACTTTTATTCCAAAACACAACGTGTGAGCAATTTTATTCTAATTTAATCTCATCTACCCCACCATAACAATAATAACAATAAAAACAGTGAAAATGACTAGTTCATCCATTTAGCAAATGGGGAAGTAGAAAAGGAAAATTCCATAAAAAAATCATTAATAAGCACAAAAAATATGGGGCATTTGATAATTCTCACACATCATAAAAAGGAATTATGAATATTTGACCTGAGCTTTAAAATGAAGAAAAAATTAATCTAAGTTGCTTTCAAAATGATTAACAACAAAACTACGAATAATGATAACATGAAAAGCCAAGATTTTTTATATGATTATAAAGAATGAATTAAACTAGATCTTCTAAAAACTTCTTTTGGATATATCTCTAATCAAATAAATCAGATAATTTTCGTAAGGGAAACAGACAACTATAATAAAAGTCTATGTTTAAACACTATGCAACACGTGTGGGATCAAGATAAAATTAAGAATCAACTTATTCCTACACCTTGATACCGCGATGTTGCATAACATTTGAAACACAGAATTCTGAATTTTCACTCATAAAATGTACAAAAAATTATTTGTCACTCATCAGCATTATCATCACACTTGCAAAATAGGAAAACGATAAGTGCGGTCTTAAATGCATAAGAAAGAAAATACCATACGTGGTCGAAACTAAAATCTCACTAGGATATGAATTAACGTTCCTTAAAAGCAATAATGTAACAATACAGCAGGAATTACAGTGAATTAGGACGCAAATCTCATGGGACTGCCGCGTCGTTGTCCGACATAAACAGGTATCACCTTGATGGCATGAGTCAGGTGCAAATGTGCAATGCTATCATGATCGGCAAAAAGGAAGCATAGCTTTGCCGGATGTAAAATAGAACTCGAATGAACAGATAGTGTTAAGAAAACTGAGATTTTTTCTAAATGCTTTCTTGAAGTCAAAGTTTTTGTTAAATGTAATGATGGCTTTTGTTATAAAGTAGTGTTGATCCATGTTTTCAGGAATTATGTTGTCAGTGTTAGGTAGTAAGTTATGGCTTCATGTACTATGCTGTCTATATAAATGGCTTGTATCGGTTGTATTTGGTATGGGAGAAAAAGAAAAAAAACTTTAACTTCCATTTCTATTTCTCTATAACTATCATCTATCTCTTGAGTTTTATAACAAATGGTATCAGAGCCTTCTTCTTCTTAAGAGAGCTGTGGAAGAAGAAAACTACAACAGAAGGTGAAACTAGTGAAGATGTCAACAAATAATTTTCTGGGAACAGGTCCTCCTCAGTTCTCTGGGGAAAATTATCATATATGGGCCATTAAGATGAAGTGTTATTTGATGGCTCTAAGTTTATGGGAAGCTGTAGAAGATGAAGGAGAACCAGAGCCTTTAGGAGCTGATCCAACGTTGTCACAGATAAAGGCTTATGAAGAGAAAAAGGCAAGGAAACCAAGGGCTTTAACGTGTCTTCATTCAGCATTATCTGAAGACATTTTCACCAGGATCATGGCATGCAAGTCACCAAAGGAAGTATGAGAGAAATTAAAGGAAGAGTTTGAAGGAAATGAAAGAGTGAAAGCTGTCAAACTCCTTACACTCAAAAGAGAGTTCGAAATGCTAAAAATGAAAGAAGGGGAGCTGGTTAAAGAGTATTCATCTAAACTCTTGGATCTGGTCAATAAGATCAGATTGATGGGAGAAGAATTTAAATATGTTAAAGTAGTGGAGAAGATCTTGGTAAGTCTACCAGCAAAATTTGAATCAAAGGTGTCAGCTATTGAAGAATCATGTGATCTTAAAGCCTTAACAGTTTCAGAACTCATCAGCAAGCTTCAAGCTCATGAACAAAGTTCTCTAATTCGTGATGATGAAGCTGTTGAAGGAGCATTTCATGCAAAGCAAAAAGGAAAGCAGAGTATGAAGGATGTTAAGAAACCTGTAAAAGAAAATTCTGACAAAGGCAAATATGGTCAGAATTCAAATAAGCAAGGGAGAAAGGGAAAATTTCCTAGATGCAGTTATTGTCAAAGAACCAATCACAAGGAAGAGGATTGTTGGTTCAAAGGCAAGCCACCTATTCAATGCAGGTTCTGCAAAAAGATGGGCCATATTGAGAAGCATTGCAGGCATAAGCAAAAACAAAACCAAAGGAAAACACTGCAGCAAACTAACTTTACGGAAGAGGAGGAGGAACCAAAAGTAAGCTTGTTTATGGCTATGCAAGAGACTCATGAAGCTGCTAAATATACCTGGTTCATTGATAGTGGCTGTACAAGTCATATGGCAAAAGACAAAGCTCTATTCAGCAATTTGGACAAAACCATCAAGATAAAAGTGAAATTGGGGAATGGGCAGATTGTGGAGTCTCATGAAAGAGGATCTGTGACAGTTCAAACTAAACAAGGTACTAAATTTATCCATGATGTTTTGTTTGTACCTTCTCTTTCTCAAAATTTATTAAGTGTGGCTCAAATGCTGAAAAATAGTTATTCAGTATTCTTCAAAAGTATGTCATGTTTTATTTATGATTATGAAAATGTGCTGGTTGCAAAATTACCAATGATAGATAAATGTTTTCCTTTAAATTGGATATGTGTTGGTGAAAGAGTAAATTTTGCTAAAGAATATGAATCAAGGCTGTGGCATTATAGACATGGTCATTGCAATTATAATACTTTAATTCAGCTGTGGAAGCAAGAT
This sequence comes from Dimocarpus longan, assembly GCA_022984855.1. Classification (NCBI taxonomy): domain Eukaryota; kingdom Viridiplantae; phylum Streptophyta; class Magnoliopsida; order Sapindales; family Sapindaceae; genus Dimocarpus; species Dimocarpus longan. The sequence continues at coordinate 12,447,049 of CM041024.1, forward strand.
TTAGTAAGATTTATGCCTGAAGTAAAAAGACTCGATGGTGTTTGTGGCTCATGTCAAATGGGGAAGCAGCATAGAGAACCATTTCCTATAAAGTCCACATGGAGAGCTAGTGAAAGACTTCAACTAGTTCATAGTGATGTCTGTGGTCCTATGAGAACAGAGTCCATAAACAAAAACAAGTACTTTGTTCTTTTTGTTGATGACATGACAAGAATGACTTGGATTTATTTCATAAGAAATAAATCACAAGTCTTTGATGTATTCAAAAAGTTTAAAAAACTAGCTGAGACTCAAAGTGGGTGCAAGCTCAAGGCTTTAAGAACTGATAATGGGATGGAGTATAATTCAAAAGAGTTCAAAAAGTTTTGTGAAGATACTGGTATTCATCATCAGCTCACTAATGCATACACCCCTGAGCAAAATGGGGTAGTTGAGAGAAGGAATAGGGTAGTAGTGGAAATGGTTAGAGCAATGTTGGATGGAAAGAACATGCCCAATGAGTTCTGGGCAGAGGCTGCTGATAACTTTATATTTATAGAGTTATTTTATCTTTTTAAATTTGAATTCTTGCTTAGTTCTTAATATTTTTATTATTATTAAATAAATTATTTTATATTTCTTTTATTTTTATTTTCAGAATAAAATTGGTTAAAAATGCGCATGTGGACCCCACCAAGTAATATTGTTCAAGACAAGATCATCGCTACAAAATGAATATCATTCCCAGCAAGTTCATCGCCTCAAGAATTACTCGAGTCGGAGATCGCATAAGGAAATTATCGCGGTTTAAGGATAGGGTATTCTAGAAATAAATATTATGTCATGCTGATGTAAGAAATGATGTAATCAAAATTATGATGTAAGCAATGATGTAATAGAAGTTGACTTGAATGGGGTAGGTGAATGATGATGTAAGCAATGATGCAATTTGAAAGTTGACTTTGAATGGGGTAGGTGAAAGATGATGCAAGCGATGATGCAAAATGGTGGAAAATCAGGAAACGATGATGCAATCGATGATGTAATTGGAGGTGAATTTGACCTATAAATAGGCCTTAAAATCACTATTCTAAGCATTCCATCACAAACCAAAACAATAAGTAGTTTAGAGAAAGAGAGAGAGAGCTTGGAGAGGAGGAGCAAAGCAGAGGAAGAAATTCTACGGTGAAGCTTCAATCCACTAAGTTTTCCTATCTCTTGTTATGTTTAATCTTCTAGTTTTTGTAAATTCTATTATGGAGTAGATTTGTTTTCTAAGGTTATGATGTAGCCTAACTTTGATGTTCCAACCCTTTGTTCAATTCAATTAATGATTTTCTATCTTAGTTGATGCATTTAATATTGTTCTTAATGCTTCTAAATAATTGGCCACTATTTAGTTGAATTGTTAATCATAATGATAGCGGAAGTTGATTTATGTGTCTAGTTCATTGTATTTAATGTCATAAATTGCATGTAGGATAGGAATATACCTGCATGGTTTGTGTAGTCTATAAAAGAGATCCATAAATCTTAATGAATCCTTTAATGTTTTGACTTGCATGGAAACATAGCAGTTAATCTTTATAGGGTATTTTCCTTAGACCTCGGGAGAGACTATGTGAATAATTCAGGGAATCTCGACTAACAACTGGATAGTTAATTTTGGTTAAAAAGAACAAAGGAGAGGAATAGATTAGTTATGGTGAAATCATAATCTTAGAGTTTTTATTCATTGAATTAATTTTCATTTATTTTCAATTGCAATTAAATTTAGTCATAGTTATCAACTCATTTAATCAAATTTCATCTACCAAATAAAAGTTGAGTTATTTTAATTTTGAGCATTAATTAACAACAATTCTCGTGGGACGATACTTCTCTCATCACTTTATTACTTGTTCGGCTCGTTCACTTGCGATTTTGCACAACAGCTGCACATACTGCAGTTTATCTATTGAATAGGTTGCCAACAACTACAATAGAGGGAAAAACACCAGTAGAAGCATAGAGTCAAGTCAAGCCATCTGTCAAGCATATGAAAGTATTTGGTTCATGCTGCTATGTACATGTTCCAACAGCTAGAAGAACCAAACTGGACAAGAAATCAGAAGTGGGAATTTTTTTGGGGTATGCTTCAATGACAAAGGGTTATAGAATTTATAATCTGAAGGAGAAAAAAGTTATGATTAGTAGGGATGTTATAGTGGATGAGAAATCATTATGGAATTGGGATTTTAACAAGGTTGAGCAGCAAAATGATGTAATTCCAAGTGATAATTCAGTTGCATGTTTAGAAAGTCAACTTTTAGCTTCTTCAAAAAGCAATGAAGATGAAGTGAATGCTGATGACAATAAACCGGTGAAAACAAGAACAAGAAGTCTTGTTGAGATATATGAAAGATGCAATTTAATGTTGGAGGAACCTGTAAGCTTTGATGAAGCTTGCAAAGATGTTGGATGGGTTAATGCAATGCATGAGGAAATAAAGATGATTCAGAAGAATGAGACTTGGGAATTAGTTCCTAGGCCTAAAGACAAGAATGTATTGGGGCTCAAATGGATTTATAGAGCTAAATTAAATCCAAATGGATCTCTTAACAAATTAAAAGCAAGATTGGTGGTCAAAGGGTATGCTCAACAACCAGGAATAGATTACAATGAAGTCTTTGCACCGGTGGCTAGACATGACACCATCAAATTTTTATTAGCTCTTGCAGCTCAATGTAGGTGGAAGGTCTATCATCTAGATGTAAAATCAGCATTTCTTAATGGTGAGCTAAAGGAGGAGATATTTGTTGAACAGCCCCAGGGTTATGAAGTTTCAAATGGAGATGACATGGTGTGTAAATTGAATAAGGCCTTGTATGGCCTTAAACAGGCTCCAAGAGCCTGGTATGGTAAGGTTGATGCCTACTTTATTGAATGTGGCTTCAGGAGGAGTATTACAGAAGCTACATTGTATACAAAGAAGGAGAATAATGGCAAAATGTTGGTTGTTTCTTTATATGTTGATGACCTTTTGATTACAGGAAATGATGAAGGCATGATTATGGAGTTAAAAAACAAAATGCAAGACATGTTTGAGATGTCTGACTTAGGAGAAATGAATTATTTCTTGGGAATGGAAATTATGCAATCACAAGATGGTATTTTTGTATCGCAACATAAATATGCTTTGAATCCACTCAAAAGATTTAAAATGGACAAATGTAAAACAGTGGCTACTCCTCTTGTATGTAATGAAAAGATAACAGAAGAGAATGCTGGTGAGAAGGTAGATCTGACAGTTTATAGAAGTCTAATTGGGAGTCTTTTGTATCTAACGAACACCAGGCTAGATTTGATGTATGCAGTAAGTGTATTATCCAGGTACATGCATTCTCCACGACAGTCTCTTTTTGGCATCGCTAAAAGGGTTTTGAGATATGTTAGAGGTACAACAGATTATGGATTATGGTTTAAATCAGCTGAAGAAGGATGTTTACTGGGATACTCTGATAGCGATTGGGCTGGCAGTATTGATGATTGCAAAAGTACCTCTGGTTATGTTTTTACATTTGGAAATGGAGCTTTCTCCTGGAGTTCAAGGAAGCAGGAGGTTGTTGCACAATCCTATGCTGAAGCAGAGTATATTGCAGCAGCAGGTGCTGCTAATCATGCTGTATGGGTGAGAAAATTACTTATTGATCTGGAAATGGCTCTTACTAGTGCTACTGTTATTAAAGTTGACAACAAGTCAGCTATTCATATGGCTCAAAATCCGGTGCTTCACGGCAAGGCCAAGCATATAAAGGTTAAATTTCATGTTTTAAGGCAACTGGAAGCTGACCATGAAATTAAAGTGGAGTATTGCAAATCTGAAGATCAAATTGCAGACATCATGACAAAGGCACTTCAGAAATCCAAGTTTGAGAAGCTAAGGGCACTGCTGGGAGTATTCGGAAAAAATCTCAAGGAGGAGTAATGTTAAGAAAACTGAGATTTTTTCTAAATGCTTTCTTGAAGTCAAAGTTTTTGTTAAATGTAATGATGGCTTTTGTTATAAAGTAGTGTTGATCCATGTTTTCAGGAATTATGTTGTCAGTGTTAGGTAGTAAGTTATGGCTTCATGTACTATGCTGTCTATATAAATGGCTTGTATCGGTTGTATTTGGTATGGGAGAAAAAGAAAAAAAACTTTAACTTCCATTTCTATTTTTCTATAACTATCATCTATCTCTTGAGTTTTATAACAGATAGAATCCGAAAAGGTACCCGAGAGGGAATGGTAACAGTAACATACACATATTAAAGAGATTATTTACTAATAATTAGCGCCGTACTGGTCAGTCCTTTCCCACACCCGCTTTTTCATTAGGTGGTATACTTTTGAAAGAAGCAGGAGCTACCACCTGGTAGTCCTTCAGGAGGCGCTTCATTGCGTCCGGCAAAGCCCATTCAGACAGTCCAATACCTGGGAGTGTTGTTGCTTTTATATATATATATATGAAAAAAGTTTATCAACAAATCGGCAGTCTTAAAATGAATGGACAGAGATAAATAAAGTACACAATAAATTACTTGAAGTTTGGGAATCTTATACCTAAATAGATACAACCCTCAATTGAAGTATTGAAAACCTCTCGATAATTAGCAAATTGTTCTCGAGAAAATTATTGTGAATAAATACATAAATTACATTATTTAGCTCAATGTAATCAATAAAATACGAAAAAAAATGGACACACATGACATATTCAACATTTTTTTTTTTTTTCAAAAGATTCGAGATTTTATCTTTAATTTAATTTTAAACAATTATAGAAGAAATTCAAAGTTAACGTGCTTATCCGTGTTATATTAATTACACTATATACAAATGACTGTTATATAAGTTTGATGAATAAAACAAATTCGAACCAAGAGACAAAATGGAAATCATGAAACAGACATAATCGGAAAAAACTGGAACACGAGTTTGGTCAAGATGAACAAACAAAAAGAAAAAAGACATACATTAGAAAATTTAAATTGGACATTGATTTTAAGAACAAATAAAATCTGTATTTTTAATGATTGGATTAGAAAATGAGATCATTAGTCTAAATTTGTAGATACACATGACTTGGTTTGACGTATTCAAAAACTTGATTAGCATTAGTTTAAAAAAATATGTTGATTAGTATTTCTTTTTTTAATGTAATTTGGGATTTCGAGAAGGGGATAATGACTTAAAACCTACCACTTTAACATAAGAGTGCAAAGGCCTTATAATTGAACATCTCAACTTTTGCCAGTAATTAATTAATATTAATTTAATTCTAACTCATCATTAATTCTTTATAAATAAGGATTTTACTAAAAACTCTATCCGAAACATTTGATTGCCTTCACATTTAATCTTAAACTAGGTGTTTGAGTCGCTTTTAATTTAATTAAAATGAAATCAATTCCTCTCAAACAGATTATCTAAAAATCTCTCATATAACTATAAAAATATTTCATTAAAAAAATATAAAATATTTTATTATATAAAAAAAAAAAACTATAAAAGATCTTTTTAAAACAGAAAACTATAAAAGATTTTATCACATTAGTTGATATAATCGGGAAAATGTCCATACAGCTTAGTTCTCACTTCTCAATAACGTTTCCCTTTTTATGAACATGACAGAATGATCTCATGTGGCCAGCAGCTAACATGTTTTTCCCATTTCGCAACTCATTTACAACAAAATACTGGCTTCTCTCATATTATTACATACATTTTAAAGTAACGGATCCTAAACCGATTTTACTTGAGGTTTTGATAAATACTTCCGTTTTGAAGAAGTTTGTGTTCAAATTGAATATATTCATAATCTGATTAAAGAGGAATGAAATTGGGTTGCAAGTGTAGGTGATCTTTCTGAGATGGTGCATAATGTTCAGAATTGTTGAAATAGGATGGATATTTTTACTCTACAAAAAAAAAAAAAAAAAAAAACATATACATAAATTGTAAAAAAATGAGTTGAATAGAATTAATCAGGTGGCGTCTCCTAGTTGGATAGAGAAGAGGCCTGTTGGCCTCAAAGATTCTGCCTTGATTGGTTTAAATCTGGGAATAAGAATACAAAGTTTTCTCATATGAGGGCTTCCAAACGCAAGACTAGATCTACTATTTTCTATATCATTGATAGCAATGGTGTGTGGTAGTAAGTTAATAAGAATAGGATTGCCGAAATTGCAGTGGATTATTTTTGTAAGCATTTTCAGGTCACTTAATCTAGGTTGCAAGGAGTTGGATGCTGTGCTTGCAAGTATTCAACACACGATTCCTGACAATATGCTTTCAATGCTTCAAGTGGTTTATACAAAAGAAGTTTCAAAAACAAATTTCCAAATGGCCTTTTCTAAAGCCGTAGGGCCGAATGTACATCCTGCTCTCTTCTACTGGAAATTTGGGGATTCAGTGGGCAGTAAAGTGTTTTGAGCCTGCCTGGTGTGCCTTAATCATGGGAATTCAAGGTGGAGTATAAACAAAACCGTGACTGCTCTTATTCCGAAAATTAAGCAGGCTCGCAAGTCACGACAGATTTATGTCCTGTAAACTTTTGCTACGGTTTGTTTAAACAAGTGTTGGCTAACAGGTTGAGAGTAGTGTTAGATGGTGTTCTCTCTGATAATCAAACTACTTTTGTTCCAAGAAGGTTCATTACAAATAACGTAATTTTATGTGTGAATGTTAACGTGCCTTGAAACGTAGTAAATTAAGGAAAGCATAATTATTTGAGCTTGAAATGAGATATGTCCAAAGTCTATCACCGATTTGAGTGGTGTGATGCGGAAAAAGTTATATGACTTACGAGGAAACTGGGCTTCTCGAATAAGTGGACTGCTAGAATTATGTACTGCATCACCTCGATTTTTTATACGTGCATAATGAATGGTGAACACATTTATCGTCAAAAATTTCTCCTTCTCATGAAGCATTCCACGATAACTAACATGCTTAGCTAGCAAGTCGGCCAAGACATTTACCAAGAAATCGATGTAGCATAAATTGTTGCCTTTTGTATTGGAGATTTTTTATTGGATAATAGGTGACCAAAATGTCTATAAATTAGGAACCCCCTTGGTAAATTATACTCCTACGAATGACCCTCCATTTTCTCTTTCTCGACACTTCTTTTCTACACACTTCCAAATTTCTCTTCAATGGTGTTTGTTTTTGTTAATTCATTAATAATTACAAAATTATAGATTTTTTTTTCTAATAACACCACTTATTTTTCGAAGTCTTCAAAAACCTGATAAGTGGTCTCAGGTCAGCCAATGACAGCAGACACAGGCGCCCGTAATATCCAGCCCCCCAGCAAAATATTAAACCCCCGGTCCAAGCACGTACATTTTCTCTCTCCACGAGTCGTGCGACTCGTGCCTCACAAGTTTATCTGAACAAATAGTGCTTAAAATCCCACCAAATTTTCGGGGCCCGCAGCACTTTTCCACTAAACAGGTAAAGAATTTCTTTGATGAACTCATTCCACCAGATCACATTTGCAGGGCCACCTAAAAGACTAGGATTGCCATTACCCATAAGATCAATTCAAACTAGTACAACGCCATATGATGCAAACAGTAAATTCATTTAGAGAAAAAAACTGAAATCAGCACTTAAAAGTTTGCAGGAGGATTCAAACCCTTTACAATCAGCAAAATTAGACTACCACCAACACCACTAAGCAAGACACATGAAACATCTGTAAGTGCTAACACTGGTTCAGTTTCGAAAGAGGGAAAAAAAATACACGACTATATAGACAACAGCTTGGCTTTTTGCAACCCGTAGTTAACAAAACGTAGCAGTGTTCCACCCACCGACTAAGATATTCAATTTCTTCTTTTCTTCTTCTTCTCATTCTTCTCATTTGCACTCTTCAGCTGCACAACCAAAATAAATAGCATCATTACACAAATTACAACACGATTTATCCTACAAATCGAGTAATCAGCCTAATAAATTGAAACCTGGTGGACAATGTTATTCCAAAATAACTTACCATGATGATGAGAATGCGAACAAAGACAGCAACAAAGTCAGTGAAAAGGGTCAAGGCATGCTTCACGTAGTCCAGGTCACCAAAGTGAGCTTTCTCAATTATATCCTGCGTGTCCACAACAATGTAGCCAACGAACACCAACAACCCGAAGTACAACTGCATAAAGATAGTCATGTATGCACAAATCAATATGGAAGCAGCTTGCAAATAAGTAATGACATCATTGAAACACCAAACAAGACAAGATTCACACAACCAAAATTAAAACCTTTAACTAATCCCCTCACCTCAAACTTGAAGAGCGCTGTAGAACCCCCAAAGATAGAGGAAGCAAAGTGCAACCAGAGAAGCATGGACAGGCCAGATGAAAGCAAGCCACTGAGGTAAAGATATTCTCTGCGCCTTGCCACCATAGCTGCTACTGAGAAACATGCAAAGGCCAACCCACTTCCCACGAATGCCGTGATCAGGACACTGTAACAAGGGAAGAATTCATAATAACTACAATTAACCTTAGAAGCAATCAATCAATCGACATGTTACAAGTAACTTAATCATAGAGCCAAAAAAAAAGAAATCTACAACTGAGACAATATGTCACCAAATTCCATAGGGAAGTACAAGCCAAGCACTTCAATTTTTTTTTTTTTTTTAAAATGATGAAAACATATTGCAGCAGTAAAGCATACTATCCAATATGTTATCTAGAGAAGAAAGCAAATGTGAAACAGATTATACCATCACATTTGTACTGCCAATGAAATCTTATCATGTCGATACAAGGTCCACAATAATTCCCAAAACACAACAATCCAATTTCAAAACAAGAACTCACAGCTGTGATCCAACAAATGATACAAACAAAAGGGACATATACCTTGGGTCAATTTGGATGGCCAAATCAATGAGAGGACCAATTGAAGCCCCTTCAAAAAGGGCAGCCGCCATCAATAGACCAACCCTTTTGCGCTGCTCAGCAAGAAGCAAAACATCCCAAAATAAAAAATGAGTGCAGGAAACATAAAATAATCTACCATTAAAAACACTAACAAAGACAGTACCTCTTCAAAGAGTGGAGTTGAGAGCATCCAAGCAATGCATCCGATCATTGCAAATGTAGTAAGGATACCACCAATGTTCCACAAGAGATGCAGATAAACTCCAGTAGCTGATGCCACCAGTGCACAACATAAGGATAGATATACCTAATTTTCCAATTACATTAAACAAATATGTTAATAATCCAACTCTCTGCGACCATCAAGACTCAATCGCAACTTCCACTATAATCCTTTTGTCATCGATCTATAATACACACAGCAATATGGACAACCGATTTATCACATAAAAATGTTCATCAACTAAAGATTCGATTTTTCTCCATTTTGTCCAAAACTAAAAAGAAACCTAAATTTCATGAGAGACTACGCATCAGATGCGAGGCTAGATTATTCGAAACCTAGATGTTGTATAATTCCAACACTTAATTAAAAAAATTCCAAAACTTTATTAGAAGAATCACATCATACAAATTTTTTTTCTCCACCCAAAAATTAAGTTGTTGACCAAAACGGAAAAAAAAAAAAAAAAAAAAAAAAAAAAAAGCCGCAAAAATAAACAAAGAAAATACCCGTTTGAGGTGAGACTGCACGACGGGTGAGATCTGGTTAAAGTTCTTGAAAGAGTCCCAGCGCGATCCATGTCGAGAATCGAAGAAGGAAGAGAACGCCGCGTCCATCGTTGCTTTGGTACAGAGAAAACCGCGAGAAAATTCGTCGGCAAAATGACTTCTTATAAATTGACGAGGAATTAACTTTTTATTATTGAGGGGAAAGTCAGATGGAATTTATAGCGGTTCGTTGGGGTAGTTGCTTCGAAATATCTAGCAGTGTCAAGTTACAATACTGCCCCTTCATTGAAATGCTATATTTTATTATTCGTGTCCTGATTGATCTGTCTAGGCACGCACTTGTATTGCATTAACACCAGATTCAGAAGCTACTAGAATTTACCATTGGATGAGGGGTAATTTGGGAAACTGAGAGGCTATTCTGGAAATTTCGTGAGTATAGAGGACACACATATTGTGCTCTACAATATAAGGTTGACTAACCCCTACAATAACGACAAGTAAGAGATCTTATTTTAAACATTGCTTAGATGCTAAGCTATCGTAAGACTCTCACTTTCACCTACGTGTTACAACCAATCAGATATCGCCACGTTATATTTTGATAAGTCCTTCATCAGTTATGTCAATGATTTATAAATCCCTAGATTAGTTAATAACCATGACTTCCAACAGGTAATTTTTAGGATTGGCCTTAGATTTTTCTTTTTATTTTTGAATTTTTTCTTTTGATTTAATACAACTATTAGTTTCAAGCAACGAGCCATCTAGAATTCTTATGGATCAATCCAGACTACAATATTTATTAAATTTTACTCTCTATGGTAAAAGGAGAAAGGGACTCCAAACTGAGTTGAAAAAACTACCCTCAACCCAAAGGAATTTTTATATAATCTGCCCTTTTTTATAGGGACTACACTGTAATTGACCGTTCTCGGTGCCCCGTACTCCAACCTTTGGCGCTTCGTTTAACAAAGTTATACGAGTGCACTTTGCCCCACTGAGCCAAGCGACTTCTGAGTTGCCTTGGATGATCTTTGTCACTTGAAAATACTTCAAAATATAGGAAAGCACAGCTAGTCACTATTTTTTGTTTTTTTTGAAGCACAGGTGGTCACTATTATTTTTTCCTTGTAAGGAAGATACAAATTCATGTCAATCAAGCCACTGTAAGACGTAAAATCTTGACCGATATAGTGAAATCCTAATGAAATTGCCAATACGATAATTGTAAAGACGAGGTTTATTACAGCCTCTGTGACTATCGTCTAATGAAACTTTCAATGTTGTAATAATAAAGGGAATATTAAAGTGAAACTTGACACCTTGTCCTATCGATAAAGATGAAAGAGCGACAACATCATACATTCATGGCTGAGAACTCAAGTTCCCTACGGTTGCTTTGCTACAATAATATTCCTTTTGTCTTCCACAAGTGTCATTTCGTGTTAACTTTTACGCAAGGCACTGTTTATTTCTCTCACAATTTACAAAACCATTTTCGGTCAAGAGTGGAGCCTGAGACATGTACAGACATGTACCAAGTTTAGCTCTCCTATTATGTTCTGTTGACTTTTGGAAGACAGCTAAAGTGATGTCATGTTATATTTTTCGTGTCTGGAGCAAGTGTATTGACAATATTGTATCTTCCTAAAGAAATCTAGCTATTTCATCTGGCGGATTGAGCATGTGCATAAAATATGATTTTCATTCATGTAATTGATACAACTACAATTACAACTTTGAAGAAGTAAATTTACAAGAAACTACAAGAATGAAAACAAATGAAAGAAACTATACAGTTCACGGCATTAACAAATGCCAAAAAGAAAGATTGAGATCACAGAAGCTGCAAGCAGAGGGTTAGCTACAACTACAGATTTAAGTTTAAAAAATGATTATACCCTGCAAAATGCTGATCAATCCAGCTAGTGAGATATCTTCACGGGTTTGGCAATGCTTTGTTTTTGTGATGGATTGCTTGTTTTGTTGTCAAGGTTGAGTCCCTGCCTGAGCAGCTTCCGCTTTTTTAGGCTCTCATGGCATGGAGCAAAGAACTCATGTTTGAGAGCATCCTCAGCACTCAGCCTCAATCTTGGGTTCACTGTCAAGCACTTGTCCACCAGATCAAATAGTGAATCCGGTATTACCTCTAGGAATTCCGGTTTCTTTGTGTTCGTTTGACACCAGTCTCGTAAGTTCATAGGTGCCAAAGATCGTGTATCGTAGAGGTCCTGCAATACAATGATAAAAACTAATTGGAAATTTTATAATTAACTTGGCATTGCTTGGATCAGAATATAAATTAATAAATACCTCAGGGAATGAAGATTCACGGTCATGTAGTTTGGCAACTTCCCATAGATCTTCACTGCCTCTCAACCTTGCAATATCCTTTATATTCCTAATAATTACAGCAATATGGTTATCAAAAATCAGAATCAAGAACAAGATAAGTCCAAACTGCATAAATGCTTTAGGATCAGAAGCAGGGAGTTCTTACTGTTCAGGTTCGCCAAAAAAGGGTGTTCTCCCAATCATTAGGTAGAGTAAGGTGACCCCGGCAGACCATATATCAAGCTTGGGACCTTGATGTTGAGATCTGAACAAGACCTGTTCACACCACTGTACATGAGACTTCATTGTTTCATTTTAAAAACTTACAAATCAGACAAGTTCTCACTCATGTTAAGCAGCAGAAGATTGAAACTTTTTTGTTTCAATCTTTTGGACAGACTCACAAAGAGGTAAGGATAAGAATTCTTCAGTTTTTTTCCTGTTTAATCAATGGCTGGTGTCTGGGATACATGAAAAGTATAAAACCCTGAAAAGCAAATTATTTTTAGGTCCTTAATAGTTAATACTACAGGTTGAATTCACAAGAAATGCTTTCGCAATTTTTATTACTAAATAAGATGATGCACCTTGCACAAATTCAAATAAAGATAACAGCTAAGAAAGGGAAAAAAAATGAGTCAATTGATCGATCCCTTATATGCACTAGACGAGAGTGAAAAACCCTTTGACATTCAAATGAACTAAGTATTAATAGTATAGTCTGATAATTGTTCACTAATAATAAACTCAGATGAGCAGCACTCCATTTCCCTGCTGTTGGCAGTGACTTGGCACCACAAAGTTTAGATAAATAAATAAAATATTTTCCAAGCTAGAGAATGTACTAACTGCAGCTCTGTCCTAAACTCACAGTTTTCTTATATAGAGTTTTCAATGAACATGCTAAGAACTAGCAGTCCTCAACACAAACTGGCTTAGCAAGATTTTTATAAGTGAATATCACACTGTTTTCTTGAGTAAAATTGACAAGCAGCCCTGTCCAAGCACCTTTCTTTTTCAGTTCAGAAGATGCAATGCTGCAAAATATCCCTGAAGTACTGGGGTGAAACAAAATAAGTACTTGGTAATGGATCTATACGAAAGGCTAAGCGTTAAGTGAAGTTGACTATGACAGCTGACCTCAGGAGCCCGAAAGCCTTTGGTTCCAGCACAAGGACCTTCCCTCTTGTGTTTTCCATTCCCTGATAAGAGACAAAATATTATTAATTTCCAAAAAGGGTATGGTTTTGTCAAACGAAAATTTCCAGGTCTTATATATCAAATGTACCTTTGGTCTTCATCAAGCCAGCTCCAGCAACAGCATTACTAGTTGAGTGCACAGGCATTGGAGTGAGATACACAAGCTCTCTGTCCAACTTTCCAGGAGGGGCAGCAACCCGCTTTCTCATAGGAGCCGGTATATGTGATGCTTCATGATTCTGACTCCTCATTGCTTCCTGCAATAAGCTGATGAGCTCCTTCCTACCTTGGCATGGTAAAGGTTCTCTCAGCCTTTCTGCAGAAGGAGTCCTAGTGCTTGTAACATCTTTGGTAGAAGTTATGCCAGAACCGTCTGCCCCTTGACTGTTGAGTACATTCCGAGTACCCAAGTCATTGTTGGCCTTCATTTGTCCCACACCCTTCTTTTTTAGGTTCTTAGGTTCTAAATTGAATTTCGATCCCCTTGTTGCCTCATGTTTAACTGCATCCATGAATTTAGCACTTGGGATCTTCCTACTGTGGGAGGGAGGAATGTACTTGCCACGTGGAATTGTAGAATGACCAAAGCTTATATCATATCCCATCTTTGATTTACCTGTAAAATAAAATAAAATATTTTATTAATTCAAATGTCTAACCATGCAATGATAACAGAAAACCTTGACAGAAATCATTGCAATACTCAATTATGAGATAAGAAATTTGTCAAAAGAAGATTTAACTTAAGGGGGTTAAAGATGATTGAGTGATCTTGAGCCAAAGATGAATGGAACTAAGCAATTAAAAAATAAAAAGAAAAGATAAAGCCCTTACAAAAAGGGAAGTGAATAATGAACATAATTAGGCATATTATTAACTGTCAACTTTTTGTTATTCAACAGCTTAAACTATTAGTAGTTGCTAATAAGGTAAGCAAACCACCTTCAGATGAAAGCAGTACAGCTAAAGTATACATTCTGAAAATTAACTTCTGCCAATTTTATACTAAAATATATCACTGTGGAATAAAAAAAGAAAAAAAAGCTTACTTATGGTTCCATACTTCTGATGGAGGTCCTGTAGAAGCAAGGATGAGATTGAAAAATAAGTATAAACAATTTAATACAATTAGAAGCCTGAAAAAAAGGCTCAGTATAAACAACTCAAAGAAGAATATTAAAACATCAAGACAAGTATCACTAACCATAGCAAGATTGAAATCGATAAGATAACCTTTGGTAGCCTTACGAGAGAAAAGGAAGTTGCCAGGTTTAACATCTCTATGAACTATTCCCTGCAAATACATGAAGCATCTTAGGATCACTACCTCCTTTACATGCAAGTAAATCTGTAATGTAGAACATACATGGCTAAACTGAATACCTGCTTATGCAGAGTTGCAAGTGCTCGAAACATACAGTAGCCATACCACTGTAACTGAGAGATATCTATATCTTTCTTGAGTACCTGATAGTTAAAAGAAAATTAAAGTCAAACAGGGAAACAAACAAAGGTTGGACATTGAAGAAATTTGATAGTTACCTCAGGTCTATCATGCTCAACATGCTCTAGAACAAAGCAATCAGAGTCTTCACTCTTAAAACATCCTTGATATTTTATTATAAAGTTTTTCCCCCTGCATCAATAGGATGTAACTTGCATATCATAAATCACAATCACTTGACCTCTAAATCAAGAAAACTTCATGTAGTAAACATTCATAGCGACCTTACCCAAAACGCTCTAGCATTTTCAATTCATTGTTAGCATGCTGTCGATTTGCATTTGCATGAGGGCCTGTAGAGTCATAAACATGCAAGTTGGTGTCAGGGAAGTGCTAATTCATGTAACCTACAATTATCACAATCCTCTGACTTCCTAGGTCATACATAGTGCATCCATGTCACCTCAATACACAGACAAAAAATCAGAAGAGGAAACAGAATGACATTAGATGTCTCGTGTCACACTTACATTTAATAGCAACTACAGTTCCATCATTCTTCCTCTGTGCTCTGTAGACAGTGCCATAACCACCTACCAATTGGGGTTTTAGTGAAGGTCAAAACCCAAAACCAAGGATGATGAAGAGATTGGCTGGAATGGGAAAGAAAATGAAGAAAAAGAGAAATACCTGAACCTTCTTCCTCTTCCACAGTATATAACTCAAAACTAGGCAGTACTTTTGGCTTTGGTTGATCCTACAAAGCAAGCATCAATAGATATCTCAGACAATGAAATTAGCATATGATATCCGAATATGTGATACTTTCAAAGCTTACCTTAGAAGAAATAGATATAGAATTTCCCTTTTGATCTTTCATACCCACATCATTGAGGTTCTGCTTCGCTTTTCGTAAAATGCTGACTGACATCTGATCTCTTTTACTTTGCTGCTTCTCTTTGGGAGTACCAAATGCTTTGCTATGCCCTGTAGACTTGCTGTTAGCATGTAATTTTGAATCCATTCCATCCTTGCCAAAGATTTTTCTCTTAGCAGAGCATTTCATAGATTGCTCATTGGCAACAAGAAGCTCTGTCACTGGTGCAATCGCCCTGGTATCTGTAAGCATGGTGTTGGACTCTCTACCCAAAGATGCCTTATTATCATCACAAATCACAATGTCACCCCAGATGGGTTCACATTCAGGTGGCACATCAATCAGGACAGTATCAGATGGCAGGAAGAGATTTAAGTCAAATAACTGCTTCTCCTCCCTGTCTTCAATATTTTTTTCACAATCAACATCTTCAACATTTGTAGCTTTACAAGCACCATCAACTTTCCCAGCCTCCATAGATGATATACTGCTTTGTCTCACGTCTTCTAGACAATTTAGTTGCAAATGATGATCTAAAAATCTAGGTGGAAGAGCTGATTCTGAGTCCACATTACTACCCATTAATAGTTTGGACACCATCCTTTGACCAAATAAATTTATATTCACTTCACCTTCTACATGTCCCAGGTCTTTAAGCTTATAACATAACTGTCCAGAACTAGATTTGCAGAACAAGGGAGACTCAAGCTTCACTTGATTTAACAAGACCGACATGTCATTTGGCTGTGTTTTTATGCTATTGCCGCAACCATCAGTGATAACATAATGTACCTACAGAAACACTTATTCAACAACAATGGGAGATAGACCAATTTCTAAAAGAATCGCATTGTCTTTACAAAACAAAAGCAAACTCAAGACATCTAAAAGTAAAATGAAAAAAACAAATAAATTTGTTCATGATAGTTGACACCGAAATCAATCTGTTTCATCATTCTATATTCTCAAAAAACAACGACAACAACAACAAATTTGGAGTTGGCTAGGGTAATAAATCAATTAATAATAATTTTTGTATTATAATCAAGTTACTAAACAGAGGACTAGGAAAAAAAATAAATAAAAAGGCTTTTGATAGCCTAATCACAACTAACAGCAACTAAAACAGTAAATAAATTGTTGTAAAAAAAAAAAAAGTATATAAATCAGTACATACGAAAATTCAAATCAATTAATTAAAAATTACCTTCGTTGAAGAATTTGTAGCTCTCTTAGGCAAAGGCACTGAAAATGACCAACCAAGCAAATCAAAATCCGACTCCAAAACTACAAAAAGAGGAAAACAAAAACAAAACCAAATTACCTTCACTGCCATCGGAATTATCAAAAAGAAATCGCTTTCGCTTCCTTAAAAACACATCGAGGAAGTCCGTGGCGCGGGGCTCGCGTTCGATCCGGGGCTTGAAAGCATCATCGGTTAGAGCGAAATTTCGGGCTACAAATCCAGCAAAACAAAGTAGGGCATTTAGAGAGAGAGTGACGCAGAGGTCGTTAGTGAGTGAAATCGGCGAGTTAGGGATGAGACAGAGGGAGAGGATGAGGTCGGGCGTGGCGCGAAAGAGAGAGCATCGGGAGGCGACCTCGGCAGGTTGGGCGGCGCGGCCCAGTGAGAGGAGCAAGGTCACCACGTGCCATGCCTTTTCCAACGATGCCTCGTTGCTGAGTTGGTTGTTTTGCATCACGAGCTGGGAGAGACAGGAGAGACAGTTAGGGTTTGCAGAGAAGGAGTATGGAGAATCAGCAAGAGAAACGTGCGAAAGAGAGAGACTTAGAGGCGGGAATTTGGCACGTTTGGGATTCGAGTTTTCGCACGTGCGAAGTTGCCGCCAAGACGAAAATTTTTTCGTGTAATTTAGATAATTAGATCTGAATCATCTGATGATCTGAGGACAGTGAACTGTCAAGTGCTTTGCTTTGAGGAATTTTCATTTTAGATTAATTGCAATTCAAGCCTTGTGGTTTAAGGTAATGACACAAATATTGTCAGTGTAATGAAAATAACACAACGGTACCTTTAATCAAGTTGACCTTTTAACGGTGGACTATTCATTTTCATATAAAAGATAATAAATGTATAAAAAAATTTAAAGCATCCAACGAAAGCATAACATATTATTCAAATATTTAAATATAATTTAAATTAACTAATTAAATAAAATAAAATGAAACTTACAAATAAAAAGTTGAATGATCTCTTTTATTTTAAAGGAAATTGGTCTAATTGAAATTACTCTAAAAATTAAGAAGAAATAATACATTTTCAACGCTTTACAAAAATCTAATTATTTTAGAGGATATTCGAGCTTTTTCAAAAAATTTCCACTGGTTAGGGAGGACCTCTAGTTTTGTTTATCTTTTTCATATTTTTTTTGAAAAACAATTATTATTTTTTTAACTTATTTTTGTTGTCATTAAAAAATTGTAATAATTATAAAAATAATATTATATTAAAACAAAAATGAATTAACTGGATGGTAATATGAATAGTTTATGATGTCAATATGGTCAATCACTAAAAATAAATTGGGGTCCAAATGGTTTAAGGACTTAAGGTTGCCTTTACATTATTAACATTAAAATGGCACTATTTGTATCATTATGTCAAACCATAAGTTGGGCGATTGTTATTAACCCTTATTTTTTAATTCCCTTCCTAGCTTCTTTTACCAAAATACCCATGATGTAATATCTCGAGTCACGTAGTCCTATATGAATTTGCTTATTACATTTCTTAATTTGACCTCTTTGCTTATTTATTTATTTATTTTAGCTATTTACTCCCACCATGACTACTATGATGGATATTATCGTGCGATCTGGATCACAGACTCCTGTTCAAGGGAAAAATTACCTTTATTACCTTGAAGAGCTTATCCGCAATTAATCTACTCACACAGAAGAGTTTAGCGGAAATTATTTGCATTACTACGGACGCACTCAAACCTATGCATTCCCATGGGACGCAGTTATGTTATACCCGTAATTTTACCTCTTTGCCTTGTCTGTTTGGAAAAGGCGAAAGCAAATTGATGAAGAGTTGGGACTCCAGCAATGTTTCCGCACAGAGTTTATATCCAACTTAGATGAATCATCCTTTCAACTTTCAATCATGCTATGCTTTATGACAGTTGAGTCAGTTTAACTCGGGAAGATTTCATTTCTCAAAACTGATTCTACCCTACTATGAATTATTGATATTTGTTTAGTCTCTTGCATACTCTGTTTCACAAAGCTATTGTTAGGACCCAAAGAAGCCAACTTCAAAATGTGCTGGTTCTTTCTTGCCCATATCTTACTAGCATTTACAGATTACAACTGATTAGTGATAACAACTTACTGAGATGTAGAGTCGAGCTTCTGACCTTCGGATCTATAGAGACAATAGCATCCCCTTAGAAGTGGAAACCAGTCTTCCAGTCAAGGCTCTACAATCCTGTTCAATTCATATCATCCAACTACTTGAAAATCTAGCAAGTCATCTTAATCTTTGCTTCTTGCCAAAAGCAGCAGCTTATGTTTAATGGAAGATTCAGCCAAAAAAACATTTCAAAAAAATTCAATCAAGAATCTATTTACCAAGTTCACACTAATAGAAAACATATGAATTGAATTAAACATATTTGGCGAAACAAACTTATCAAGACACGATTTCCCAAACATCCAATATACAAAAAGATGGGCAGGAAGTAGGCTAACTTTCCCATCCAACAGAAAAATTAAAATTATACAATGAAATAGATGAACATTTGATCCTGCAGTCATAAACAGCGTCAAGTCATTCTGCAGGAGGTGATGACAATGAAAGGTTCAAGAGGAAGCCAACCATGATTCCAATGAGTGCCACAAAGGCTGCAAACATGAGGGAAAACCCAGGGCCGCCTTTTCGCGGTTTTCTTCTCTTCAGCATGTCCTGAAGGAGGACAAGACATCATTTAATTATTCTTGCAGCTAGGACCAGCAGTTGTACGTCTAAAACAATCGAACCATATCTAATAAACTAATTACGAGGGGAAATAACCTCTTCTTAACTCCAGCTGATCATAGCTCACACCTCACAGTATTCAGTTTAATGATATACTGGAAAGCATGTGAAAGATATGGAAGAAGAATAGCTAGTCAAATTGACATGGGGAATAACTATGTAATGAATTATAATAACTGTGAAAGTTATTCGCACATTCGTGATCACACACAATTAAATATTCAAAGGGTTGCCCTATCATTATACAACTTCTAATTTTTATTTATTTTTTCTTTCTGGAGGTAAAATCTCATAGGAATCATCTTAATACTATTCTTTATTCCTTTCTTTGTTGGTGGTAGTTGCCACATTTATGTATCACCACAAAGGCTGCAAACATGAGGGAAAACCCAGGGCCGCCTTTTCGCGGTTTTCTTCTCTTCAGCATGTCCTGAAGGAGGACAAGACATCATTTAATTATTCTTGCGGCTAGGACCAGCAGTTGTACGTCTAAAACAATCGAACCATATCTAATAAACTAATTACGAGGGGAAATAACCTCTTCTTAACTCCAGCTGATCATAGCTCACACCTCACAGTATTCAGTTTAATGATATACTGGAAAGCATGTGAAAGATAAGGAAGAAGAATAGCTAGTCAAATTGACATGGGGAATAACTATGTAATGAATTATAATAACTGTGAAAGTTATTCGCACATTCGTGATCACACACAATTAAATATTCAAAGGGTTGCCCTATCATTATACAACTTCTAATTTTTATTTATTTTTTCTTTCTGGAGGTAAAATCTCATAGGAATCATCTTAATACTATTCTTTATTCCTTTCTTTGTTGGTGGTAGTTGCCACATTTATGTATCACCAAACCTCCAATGTCTAATTTATGGACTTCTATTTGAATTAATCATCTCAAAATGCTGAAATATCCAAATTAGTTTAGTTCGACTTGCAAATTCTTATTTGGGTAGTTGTTACATGTCAAAACAAAGATTCAATTTAGAGAAGTACACAACTTTAGATTACCTAAATGTTGATGTTGGTTTAAGAAATCAACTTTTCTGGTAGAACCTTGGAAGTTCGCAATTTCAGAAGTTTTAACAGCTAAGAAACTCCCTTAAAATTTATGAAAATATTATCAAATAGGAACACATACCAGTTCCTGTTGTAGTTGCTGTGTTTGGCGAACTGCAGAATCCCTTTCCTCCTTCAGGCGCTGTAAAGCCTGAATCACATGGAATAGGAAATTATTAACAATAATAACAATTATAAATTAAGCGATATCATGAAGTAAAATGCATATGATTGTGACAAACGTGCAAAGTACTATGGTTTCTAGGGTAGCTCCCTAACAAAAGCTTCAAAGCAGATTTAAAAAGGAAAAACTAAATAATACATTCAAGATCCTTTTGCAACTAGTGTTCTGTCAATCTAGAATCCACATATAAAGAAGGACTGACTACATGCAAGTTTATTCTACAAGTAGACAGGTGTACAGATTATCATATGGACAGCTTCAGTAGGTCAGAAATAGATCATCAAACAAAGATGTAAGACACAAACTGTGAGTTATGCATTCACAATGCACAGAGAAGATAGTAAGAGATTCCAGTTGCCAGCATTAGTGGTGATAATATGTCAACTCTGAACATTAACCATTGGATACAAGTGATGACTATTGCTAACAAACCAATGACATTGATTCTGGCAACTGGACATTCTTCAGGGCTTCCTTTCTGTTAGGTTAACATCATTCTGAGTACAATACTACAATGTCGAGATTATTCAAAACTTCATTCAACTTTTCATTCCAAACACCTCAACTTATTGAAGAGACTCCTGTGACGATCAACCACATGAAATTAAATCCATATATCCTAAAAATATTATCATATTTGAGCATGTTGAACATATGATTTATGCATATATCATAGGATATAAGCTTTTGATTTTAAGATGTCAGCATGCTAGTTTTAGCACAAAGAGAGACATCAATCTTCTTAAGTGCTAGCTTGAGAAAGGTTTCATTTCAACAGATGAACCAAAACTTGCACCACATTGTTGGACAAGGTTTGTCAAATTGCAATACTGCAGGTAGCTTTGCCTCACCTAACTATATTAACAACACAAACACAAGCAGAATTGCAGAAATGCATGTGTCCACACAGCCACACAGGCACAGCATACATAGACAGATGCTTGCACTGCATGCAGGCAAGTCTAGTTGTGCACACACAGTCTACCAAATCCCAGATAGGATTTACAAAATTGAAACTATGATATGCAGAATTCCATTAAACTCACAGAGTTGGCATCGGAACTGCGTATGGAGCTCCCTAATACGTCATCTTCTGAGTTTCCTTGAGCTGAGGGGGAGATATACACGACTCTAAGTTTGCACTCCTCAATTGTTTTTCCACTGTCTTTATTAAACTGAATGCAAAATTAAACATCATGTTCCCTGTATCAGTCTAATTTCATTATATTACGAACAAAATAACAATTTCTTGGGTCAATATTCTTACAGTATCCGCAGGAAGCTCATCAACATCAGTATTTGGAGACACTGTCGTACTCTGCAAGAGAAATTTGTCTTTGCATTGCATATCTGGAGGAGGTTCTCGTTGGGCTTGAAGCGTAACTGTAACAAGTAGTTGGTTATATGCAAGTTTTAATTGTCAAAAAACTAAGGAACAAATGGCAAAACTTATAATTCCTTTTTATTGCTACTGGCAGAACTTATAATTTAAAAGCAGGCTAATACATAGAACCTAGGAAGCAAGCATATAATCAGATGAAGTAAGCTAATACATTTCATTGATAAAATACCGACCACTATTAAAATTTTGCCTCATATAAATCTATTAAATGGCCAGTTGCAACTTTGTTCACATCTACCTCCTCTTCAACAGCATCAACAACCATATTTGAGCAGTTTATCCTTCAGAAAAATTCATTTCTTCACTAAAACATTCTTTATTCAAGGAAAAAGAAATTTTTATCAAGATTACACAGAATATATATATATATATATTTCTCTTTTTCAGGAAAGACAAAACTGTAACTAGCACCTCTGATCACACATGAATCCCATGGTTGTATTACACCAGTGTTGGGTCTTACAAAGTACTTCTTAGGTGAAGTGGTTTTGACCTAGCAAAAGGTGAAAACACTTGAATCAAATGTTACTGAAATGCATTGGAGAATGTAATACACTCAGTGACAATAACTTTATGAATACTGGTAAAGTAACAGAGATGCACCTTGAAAGCAACATGATTTTCAGTGTTGTTTGCAACTTTAAGATCACAAAAGCTTTGCTTGTCTAGCTCAACTGCAACATGAATCTTATGATCATGAGCCCTTAAGAATTTTATTGAATGGCATACTATTCAAGCAATAATTACAACCAAGAAATAATCAAAATCACTTCTACAAAGACACTAGCATTTTAAAGAAACGAAGAAATCTACGAGTTGCTTTTAAGTTTGGCTAATTAATATTGACATCTTTAGTACTTACTGAATCCAACCATTCAGAAGAGTAAACAACCAACCCGAAAAATTGCCAACACCATTTGGTTCAACACCTCCTTCAAAAATATTATAGTTTGTCAAACAGAATTCATGTTTTCCATCATGACTGCAGAACTAGAAGTTTGCAACTTCAATTAGATGATTTACAAGTTTCCCCAGACTTTAAATTTATTTTTCTTACATGAAGTAATGGGAAGCAGGAGAAAGAATAAATGAAGATACAAGATCAAACTTTTATTTCATATTGCACTTAGATTATCTGTCCAATTTATTTTGATACTAAAAAATATAATATTCTAATATGTCTTTTAGTAGTGATATAACATGAAACAAAGTTCATATTTAGATGACTCCATGTCAAGCACTCAATTTCACCATTTGTACCAAGAAGGACAAAAAGAATTTACCAACAAAGTTTCATTTAAACTTCTATCCTGTTCTTCACATACTATTTAACTCAATCAACTCATCATTCATCAAAGTCTCACCAAAATACATATTTTTGCTAGGAAATATTGGCTATGTATCATCCTGCAACTTTAGGAACATTATGTACACCTTTACCATTTATCATAAAGTTCCATGCCTTTCCCTCAGCTCATGTTCATTTTGAAGACTTTTCCTGTCATTTTATTTTTTTATCACCCCAATCTTCTTATCTTTATAACCATTAAAGTTCAACCTCTTACAACAAAAGAGCTAAGAGGGGGTAATTAAAAAAAAAAATCAAAGTCAAACCAGACTAGAACAAAGATACGATTCCAAGTTTTTATCACATTCTTCCGATACAAAAAACATAAACCAAATTTGAAGCCAAGCCACTAAACGTCCATGTGCATAGAAAGCCAAAGAGAGCACAAGCACTACAGTACACATTATACTGGACATCATTCTCTGCATCATTCCAATTTTCCAATGTTATCGGATGTCTCTGAAGAGACTATTTAAGAAAGATTATCAAAAAGCACTTCCAAAGAGACTAATCGAAAGACCTAGAGTAACAAACCGACCGGCATTTAAATTCCTATCAGAACTCTGGATAACTTCATCAGATTACATCAAACATCAAAAGCTTCTACATCAATATCGTAATTCCGAACAGACATGACTTACATAACATCTAGACAACAATGAACAATAAGACGATCAATCATCCTCTCAAAACCTAAAATCATTACTGATCTATTCCAATTTGTTCTCACATTCTGTCCGAAACTTGAGTCATCTATACATTCCATCATACACACCCATATCCACTTCCACCATTTACACCTTCATCTTACTTGTATTCAAATTCAATACCGTCACCACCTATAATAACTCTCGCCACACAATACCAAAAAAAATGTCAGTTCTGGCTCAATCACTCCATGTTCAGCCAACCAAATTCCATTTAAGAAGTCCTCTAATCCTAATGTTTCCAAATCATTGCAGAAACACGCGCGCGCAAAAAAAATATATCTTATACTTCACACAAGAAGCTAATCTACCTAAGATGATCAACCAAACTCGTAACAGTAATCACGATAGCAAACATATTCTTCATATCAAACAAAAATAAACAGCGAAATAAAAATAATAGAAAAAGAGAAAAATACGTACAAATGAACTTGAGCTCATCTGGTTGAACAGAGATCAACTGATTACTAGCAGCAGAAGTCATGACTGGACCCCACTCTTAGATCAACCAAGATATATTTCTTCTCTATCACAATGAACAATCACTTACTCAACTACACAAAGCGAAACCCTAAGTCAACAATTTCTACGATGGCCTAATAATCCATGGAGCGAGAATAGTAGATAAGCTTTGAAATGCCAAAAAAAAAAAAAAGGAGCCGAAATGATGAGTGCGCACCAAAGCGTTTGGAGAAACCGACCGAAAAAAAGAAAAAAAGGAGACTAACATGTGGTGCAACAGAAAGTTCTCGGTTGCGGTGATTGCGGCGGAAAAGTAGGGTGTTCCGTTTCAGGTGGTCCAAACGAGAGTGAAAATCGGGGGGCCTTGGGTTAAAAGAGGTGGGTGTAGACTCGTGATTCTGATTCCTCTGCAACTCTCGCTCACTCCTTGGATGGGTTGGTGTGGTAATGGCGGAGGGAGGAGGTAGAGAGAGTGGTAGAGGTGATTCAATCAGAGAAGGAGGAGTGGAGCTGACACGTGTCCTTTTTATAGGAGGTTGAAGTCCGGTTCAAATGTAACAGACTGGAAGCGGGGCCCACTTTGTGGCACTTGGCTGTAAAGGCTGTATGTGACGTGTCCTTTTTGAGTTTAGATGGCGAGCCATTTTCAATTCATTTATTTATTTAAGTGAGTCCTCCCTCTCACATTTACAATACGTTGAATGAACGTGACCTAAGTCTCGCATTTTTGCTACTAATTTATTGTACAAAGTATTTTGAATTAATAATCTTATATTCTCTGTATGATTATCTTCTAAAATTAGCGTTAATGATTTTCATACGATTCCGAAAAAAAAAATTATAAGATTATAGAAGGTTGATAATAACGCAAGGGATCAATTGAGTAATAAACAATTATAGTTCTTCACATAATTTTATAAATTCGAATGTTCATATCTCGTTACCATTCATAAAATATGAGATTTTTTTTTTAATTATATGTGGAATATCTTCCCTCTAGATATAGATGATTTTCAATCGTATAGGAGCTACTTATATGATTCATATCATCACTGTTTGATTAATATGATCTTTGTTATCTTTGGAGGGAGAAAAAAAAATAAAAAAGAAGGAAGAAGGTTGGTAATACACGTTTTTAAGACGCAACTAGAACTTGTACTGTAGTCTTGTAGAGAACGGTGACGTGATTAAGTAAACCAAGATCTCTGTCTTACTTATGATGATTGATGCCATTCAAATGAACATGGGGAATTTCATTGCAGGCATTGGTGGTATGGAACGGTTGGCAAGGGGTGGTATCTAACGGTTGTCTTGCACGTTAATAGCACAACACAATAGGACAGACAAATACAATTCCCATTTAATATATTTATATACAAATCACGACTGGGCCAGCACATGGTCCCTTCTCTATGTAATTACATAAGTTGAGAGTGAAACAATGCAGTTTTCAATCGTCTTTGTATTAGTTTAATCATACTACTATTTCAGATTACTTAAAATTAATAATCACAATTTAATATGTCAAAATGAATGGTTCAAGTGTTCAACACGATCGGGACATAACTTCGTAACCCTGGAAAGCCACTTATTTTCAGCCGTTGTAGTGTTAAGAAGATTAAAGCAAAGTTTAAGAGTATTTTTTCTTATTTTCTTTAAGAAATCCGATCCGATGAATTGTCTTTTGAGCACTAACTTACCTCATGTTTTACCTTGTAAGTAACCAAGTGTTAAAATGCAATAATGGAGAAAATTAGTACGGATAAGACAGCATATTTTGTAACTCAGAAAAAAAATAATAAAAGCCGGCGGTTTTTTTTTTTTTTTTTTTATGTTCTCGAAAAAGCCTAAAATTTGCATGTGAAAAAAGGATCATAAAGAATCTTTCACTTTCTTCCATTTTTTTTCTTTACATTCAATCGCAAAGGTTTTATTTGACGGGGAATCATTCACTTTGCTGATCTAAAAAGCCCCTCCAAAAGTTCGCTCTGTTCGTGCAATTGCATAATAACACGCTACATATGGCTTGTTTTCATAATTAAATACTAGGAAAAATATCGCAATAGCTTCTGCTCTCTGAATTAGAGTGGAAAGTAACAGCAGCATCCATTTACCAAAAATGACGTAACATATTTCGAAACCAATCTGTGCAAAATTTTAATGACGTTTCACTTTGAATAAAGCAACAGTGGTTAATGGCTGCAAAAATACACTGAAGACTGAAATAATTTGTTCCATAAACTGACACTGGTGCTTTTGTTTAGTTCTGCAGATGCATTTCTAATCATCTATGCACAATAATCAAATACAAAATGGATGAAACGGAATTACATTTCTTACAAATATCTCGGCATCCAGTGAACTGCTTTGAGGGCGAAAGTAATCAATGAGCAGAGGCTTCTGTGTTTTTCATTCATTTGAAGGTGGAGAATCTGGGAAGCTTGTCTCTAAGATAGTAGAGCCGTGCCCTCCTGACTTTCCTATGGTTAACTACTTTTATCTCCTTAATGTTTGGTGAGTAACTGCAATGACAAAACGCGAAAAATCGATCAAGTCATGACCTCATTGTTATTTTTTCACTTATTTATAGTGGAACAAAGAAGAAGTGCATTTGATGTATACAGAGACAAGAAAAACATTCTGGAGAAACTTCACTAGCATGGAAATTTCTTCAGACCATTTGCATCATCATCACAAACTGAGACAACTTATTCCTGCTAGCATGTTCAAGGTACTATGGACATTATGTTACATATACTCTGTAGTCAATATACCAAATTTAAGAACAAACTAGAATCTATCTACATTAAACCTCCATTTCACAGCAAGGCAGATGAAGGCAAAAGAAAATTAACAACTTTCTGTAACTTACCGTGTCTTCTGCAGCATCCAAATGATACACAGAACTTATGCTTGGGCATGAGCACAATAAACTTTAACATATCATTTACTGAATGAAGCAACATACACTTGAGACTACAGAACAGTACATGATAATGGAGATAAATATGAGCCTATGCACTTAACAGTAACAAGCAGAGACACTTGAAAACTCTAAGATAATCTCCTACCTCATTAACTCTACATAAAATGAAACAAGTCCACTTTTCAGAGCTTTGCATCAAGGAGGATGTAAATCGGAGGACACGATTAAAGCACTAACAAGATTTTACATTCCCCTTTCATTATAATATTAAGAGTAATTATTCACACCATTTCCATTCACATGAACACAACCATTAAATTGCCAAGGACATAGATAGGAACGAAATTTTCTACATGTTTTATTGTTCATAAAATGTTCAACTCATACAAAGCTTATGTTAATAAGAAGAATATTTTGACCAAAATCATACAACAAATTAATCCTCTACAAAAACCAAATACTAAAATTCACCAACAAGAATAAAGTCAAGTACTCACATAGGGAATACAATCTCAACCCCAATGCCGGCAATAATCCTTCTGATTCGAATGGTAGTGTGGATACCGGCATTTTGTCTTGACATAACAATGCCTTTGTAAATAGACAACCTCCGTCTATTTTCAGGCACTTCCTGTAATCCAATCATATAGACCAAAATTCTTTGAAATGTCAATTAAAACATTAACAATAACCTGAAAAGAGATTTGAAAACACGGTTTACCAATTTAATCTCCACGATATCACCAGTCCTAATATCTGGAATCGGTCTTTCCTTGTCTGATGCCTCAATTGCCCTCTTATTCAATATCTACTTACAGACAAGAAACTTATCTTTAAAATTTATATAATATACAAAAACGAAACAGATTCAATCAATCAATCAATTAATTACCCCCATTATCTCTCCAAGCTTGATGCGGGGCTTTCGTGACTCTTTCGCTTCTTCTTCTTCTTTAACATTATCTTCGGTTTCTGCATCTTCGAAATTCTCTTCGTCGATTTGAGCTTCTGCTTCGACAACCTTCTCTTCAACAGCTTCGCTTGCTTCCGCTTCCTCCGACTCCGCTCTCACCACAAAACTTCTCTTGGACGCTGCACTCACTAAAAACCCCGGATTCCAACCAACCGGCTTGGTTGCAATCGAAACCCCATGAGTAATGCAGGGAGCGCGAGAAATGAATGTCGAAAACCCTAGCTTCTTTGAAGGGCCGTTGTGCGTGGAGTTTCTAGAGATCATACATAGAGCCTTGGACAAAATGAAGAAGCAGAAAATGTGTCAATAATATGGAAATGATAACCGAATCATATAGAGTAGATGGATTTTGTGAATGTGTAAGGATAGAAAGTGAGAGCGTACCTGAGGAAGAACTTGGGAGCCCATGGTGACACGCTGCGGACACTTTACTGGCAGCGAGCTTCAAACAAAGAATGCCTTATCTGTTGAAGAGCTCGCACGCTCTGTCCGGTTGGTCCACAAGTGTGGGGGCCACAGTTTTATAATTTATTTTAGGACGGCAAAATGCTAGCCTGAACCGGTACTAGGTTCAAACCGATATTGACCCTCTTTTTTATTTGATGGTTTAGGTCCTATCCATACCCTTGGATAAATGTGAAGATTTAATTTAGATTTGACCCGCGCACCTACTCTGCTCAGATCCGAATTTGATCGGATCAAATCCAAATTTGATCTGATTAATCCAATCAATTCGAGTTAACACGAAAGTTAAAAAATAAAATTCAAAATTTTTTCAAAAATTCTTTATGGACTAACAAATTGAATAGATCCAAGATTTCAACCTGTTTAAAAAAAAAAAAAATCAATTTTTTCTCCTATAATATATTAAACTAATTTCAAATCACGTTCATTCCATAATCATTTTTGTCAACTTTTATAAAAAAAATGCCACAACCAAAATTAAACAAAAAATAACATTAAAAGTTAAAATTTATACTTAATTTATATCCCAAAATAACAAAAAAATATATATAAATATAAATAGAAAAAATAAAATCAAGATAACGATGACTCTTCTTCATCTTGTTTATGATATATTTCTTCCTCCCTAACACCACCTAATAAAACAAATCAAGTGAAAAATTAAAAATTACGAATAATATGCATAATGTAATTGAATTTATAATTACTTTCACACCTCGAAGTAGAGTTCAAATCCAATTTTGTATACATATCAATGATTCTAACATGTCCGAATGCAATCTTCTACAATGTGAACTCAAAAATATACCCCTAGTACTAAAAGCGAACTCAGAAGCCACAGTAGACACATAAATGACTATGGTGTTTTTGGTAATTCTAGCCAAAATCGGATATTTTCTTTCGTTTTCTTTCCACCATGCCAAAATATCAATATCAGGAGAATTATCTTTAATTTTTTCATCCAAATATTTCGCTAACTCCAATTTGTTCAAGCCTATAACTTCTTCATAGTCACGCTTATATCACTCAAATTTAACCTCATTCTCATCCCGAATGACATTAGTAGAATGAACAATATAAAAATCGTCAATTTGTTCAATTAAAGTTGCATCCATATATTTCTCCTCATTTTCAACCACATATTTCTTCACTTACTCTTTTATCGACGCCTCTAAAAGTTCAAATACATTTTCCAAAAATCAATTATTTATTTATAAGAAAATGACAGTTACTATAAAAATAGAGGGATTTTTTTTAGCAATACTAAGCTTCCAAAAATTTTAATTCAAATAATACGATATATGAGTTATCAAAATCTTAATGTGATAATATGATAATTAATAAGATATTAACAACTCACGTATCACCTCTTCATGTGATAATATGATAATTAATGGGATATTGACAACTCCCATATCATATTATTTTAACATAAATTTGAATAAAAATTTTAGGAAATTTAATTTCTTTTTTTTTTATAATAAAACATTCTGTCCAAATTAAGATACCACGGTTGTAATTTTAAATGATACTGCTTGAACTCTGTTGACGTGGTAAACCAGCCAACCAGATTCTTGAGCCCAATGCCGCATAGATGAGGAGACCTGCAACAAACAAACCAGATAATGGCAAAGAAAAGAAGAAGGAAGCAAAAGTAGAAACACTCAATGTTTAAAGTGGTTCAGCCTTTTTAAGAATGGCCTACGTCCACTTTATCTGGTATTAATGACAGTATCTCTCTTAGTATTTGCTCTATCTATGTTTCGACAGAGTAACAGCCCTCTCAATCTCTCAATTTCTGGATCCGGATACAATAAATGTCTCTCTCTATTTATAGAGAAGATGGGGCTACAGATGGAACTAACAGACAAAAAGGACTGATCTTGTCGTAATTAATGCTGCTGGAATGCATTTAATGCTTCTGACTTGTGCCAGGTTAACTCTGACTTTACGTGGGCCGACTGCTAACCCATGCTGGTTTGGTGAGATTTCCCGAAATTAAACTGTCATTAGGTGAGAAACCCTTACTTATCGTGCAAGACACGCCATTTTACTGTCTTGCACTGAAACTGGGCGAACTTAGTAGAAAACGAACTGAATCTTCGTCGTGACGATCTTGACTTCGGTCCGTCCTGGCGATCTTGACGTCGCAATGAACGGTATGCGATCTCAACGTCGCTGTGAGGGCGATCTGACATGATCTTCGCTAGTCTTCTGACGGGCTCGATCTCGTCTATCCTAATGGAACGATCTAGCGAGCTGAGGAATAATGTCTTATACTTGGTCTTGGCAACTTGGGCCACCATCTTGATGGGCCTTTACTGGCCCGTTTTGAGGAATCCAAAAATACCCATAACAAACTCCATTATTAATATTGATGGAAATGTATAACCAATCGATCGAGTGTTTAAGTTCAACCACTCAATTAAAGAGTTTATCTCTTTTTTTTAAAAAAAAAAAAAAAAAAAATTAAAGAGTTTCTCTTAATCGAAAATAATTGTAACATGTTTTTTTATTAATTATAAAATAATAGCAAAATTTTGACACTAAAGGTTTATAGATTGAGATTAAAGATTATATGTGGTAAAAAATTTGCTCTTATATTGAAGGATAATTTATTCCTCGATAAGAAAATAAATCTCTTCACAAATAATGATAAATATACACGAATAAACTTGAATGTTCAACACAACCATTACAGTGTACATTGAAGAAGGGGAAATGTATATTAGCCGGTTGGATTACAAGTGAACATACAAAATTTGAAATGATTTACTGTTCATTATTTAAATTGAATGTATATCAGCTTCAATTGCTACACAATTGTTATAAATGTGACTAGATATAGTTAAGCCATTTTAACTTTTTACTGGTATATCAACTTTTATTTATTTATTTTCTAAAAAAAAAGAAAAAAACTTTTAGTTATTTATAACAGGTAGACTAACTTTTAAAACGATGATTTTTAAAACTAAACAAAAACTTTCATTCAAACAGAAGAAAGTAAACAAAAAGATGATTGATCTAACCAAACCTGCAATAGTAGATTGAGTGTGCAA
Organism: Dimocarpus longan; assembly: GCA_022984855.1. Taxonomy (NCBI): domain Eukaryota; kingdom Viridiplantae; phylum Streptophyta; class Magnoliopsida; order Sapindales; family Sapindaceae; genus Dimocarpus; species Dimocarpus longan. Next base: position 12,479,144 of record CM041024.1, read on the forward strand.
AACTATTTTTCCCGCAAGAAACAATTTGGCAAATGTGAATCCCAACCCTATGCATAGAATTATAATGTAACTAAGGATGACTTTTTGTACGTGTCATTAATTGACATAACATATGGTAAATGAAATAAGTTACTGTTTATTATTTATTGCAAGTATGATAGAACATCAACCATATAAGCCATTCTTAAAATTTGTGATTTTCATTTTATAACTGTTGTTTTAAAGGTAGAACATAGAAAAATGAAAATGGTTGAGATACATTTGAGTTCGATTCGTATTATGTAAGCGGATAAATTACTTAAAAATATTTTTTATCAAATATGGTATTTACGTCCCCCATAATGAATAATGACACTGATTGTTAAATTTAATTGTTCACCGACTTTACTATTACAAAGACAAAAGGTTTTTGATAGATGAAAATACTAAACCATGCATAAAAGATTTATATTTTTTTATTGAAAACATATCTTCTATAATATCAATAATGACTTAAACTGTAAGTCACATTTCGTTTGATATAGTTATGAATGTCCATCATCACTTTAATGGCAAGTGTTCAAATGCCACTATATATTTATAAACACTCACAAGAGTTTTATCTCCGAATTATAGTAAAGGGTTGATGCCTTCGTATTATCCTTACTCTAGGTAGATGGAAATGAAATATAAATATTTGGATCACATCTGCTAATCTGCTCCTTACTCTCTCTCTCTCTCTATATATAGTTTATTGAAGTAGATATTGATATGTGATGCTTTAGTAGTATAAATCCAAATGGATATACGAATAGATATTGGAGTGTTATAAATTATGGTTGTTTTGGATAAATTTGATTAACGCTGTGTTTTTTCTAAATAATAATAATAATCTAAATCAATTTTCAACAATAAGAAATATTGGTGACCTTACCATTTTGGTGGTAACTTAAAAAAAAAAAGAATCAATTTAAAAAATTAAAAGAAACAAATAAACCAATTATTAGACAGTATGAGATGGAAAGGAATTTGGATTCTCTATTAAGTTATTTTTTTTATTGATTATTTAAAAAATAAAAATTAAAAAGTAATCAAATTTTAATTACAATTTAACTATTAAGTTTAAACTCTAATTCAAGTGGAGTAATATTTTCGGTGTCATTATAATTTACCACCTATAGATAACAAGATTTCATTACATTTAACAGTAAACAATGTCAAAACGACAAAAAAATGAAATTGCTCTTGGTGATTGAAACTGACATAATTGACCAAATAAAAATAAATGATTGAATAAAAAATTAAATATTTTTTTCATCAGGTCCACTATACAAAATTACATAGTTAAATAAAAATTTTTATTTAATTAACATCATTGTTATGGGTATTTTTGGATTCCCCAAATGGGCCGGCGAAGGCCTATCAAAATGGTGGCCCAAGTTACCAAGACCAAGTGTAAAGCACTATTCCTTAGCCCGCTAGGTCGAGCCCGTTAGATCGCTCCAGTACCCGACTACTAGATCGAGCCCGTCAGGAGACTAGCAAAGAACATGTCAGATCGCCCTCATAGCGACGTTGAGGTCGCATACCGGTCATTGCGGCGTCGAGATCTCCAGGTCGTCTCGAAGTCAAGATCGTAACGACGAAGATTCAGATCGTCTTTTACCCAGTTCGCCCAGCTTTAGTGCAAGACAGTAAAATGGCGTGTCTTGCACGATAAGTAAGGGTTTCTCACCTAATGACAGCTTAATTTCGGGAAATCTCACCAAATCAGCATGGATTAGCAGTCGGCCCACGTAAAGTCAGAGTTGACGTGACAGAAGTCAGAAGCATTAAAGACTCTCCAGAAGCATTAATTAAGACAAGATCAGTCCTTTTTGTCTGTTAGTTCCATCTGTAGCCTCATCTTCTCTATAAATAGAGAGAGACATTTATTATATCCAGATCCAGAAAATTGAGAGATTGAGAGGACTGTTACTCTGTCGAAACACAGAGAGAGTGAGCATTTGGAGAGAAACTGCCATTAATACCAGTAAAGTGGACGTAGGCCATTCTTAAAAAGGTCGAACCACTTCAAATATTGTGTGTTCTTCTTTCTTTCTTCTCTTCCTTGCCATTATCTGGTCTGTTTGTTGTAGGTCTCCTCATCTGCGCGGCATTGGGCTCAAGAATCTGGTTGGCTGGTTTACCACGTCAACAATCATCATCACCATTTTCAACCTCTCGTATCCCATCTCTCCACCTCTATCTTCTATCTTCTTTGGCGCCAACAATCATCGGTTCAAAAAATCAACCTAAATAATCATCATAAAAAAATCAACAGCTCAACCTCAAATAATCACTAGGTCATCATAAAAAAAAAAAAAAAATGTCATCAACATTCATCGGTCCAAAAAATCATCAACCAAAATAATCATCGGTTCAACCTCATCAAAAAAAAAAAATAAAGATCACCAGTTTAACCCAAATAATCATAAGAGAAATTGAAGGAAAAAAATATTAAAAAAAAAAACTACAGGATAATAAGAAGAAAACTTGAAGAAACAAATTTTAAAAAAGGGAAATTTTGAAAAAATCGAAGAAAACAAATTCGAATGAACATTGGGTTCATTCAAATGAACCCAAAAATCTTCAATGAATTGGAAAAAATTGGAAAAAAAAAATGGTTGGATAATCAGAAGAAAAATTAAAGAAAAAATTGGAAAAAAAATTGATCTAGGTTCATTCGAATGAACCAGAATTGTCAATAGTTGAAGGAAACCCAAAACAATCGACAATTCTAGGTTCATTCATCAAACCCACCAACATCATGGACAATAACCACACCACATCATCGATGGCGACCAAAAACCCTAAACAAACCCATCGATCATCACACGGTGACATATAAGGGAGAATAAAAGGTCAAACAGTGGTAGATGGGGATGAAGGGGAGAAGTAGGTTGGCGATGAGAAGAAAAAAAAAGAGGAGGTTATTAGTCTGAGAGAGAGAGAAAGAGAACTATTGAAGCTGAAGTTAGAGAGAAGAATTGAGAGATTGTTTTTTTTTTTTATGGAAATTTTTTTATTTAATTTAAATTTTAAAATTTTTATTAATTCTTTAAGTATTTAATTTATAAAATAAGGTCAAAAGATCAATTTAGCTTAATTAATTTTAACCTAGAGTTGCTAATGTCATGAAATAAATTGTAATAACATCCAAAATGTTGATATTTTTTAATCAGAGTTTGAATTGAATAGTTAAATTATAATTTTCTCGTGAGAAAAATATATCTAAAGATTAGCTTTTAGAAGATCAAGAAGCGAAAGGAAGAACCCAAAAAATCAAATTAGTTGAGCATTGTTATCAAAACTAAACTGCGTTTCCACTTTCCAAGAGTGTTGTTGTGCATATGTAACGTGTTCGACAACATTAAATAAAACAACGAGAACGATTTCATTTATTTGAGGGAATAATCAGTTTTTTTTTTTTTTTGACATAGGAAATAATATACCTTCAGACTAATGAAAGGCACGAAAAGACAGACTCTCTAAGGCATATAAACTCCCGCCAAATCACCGAACCGACTTTGGTCATGCTTTACGTGGCGCGCAACTAGAATAAGTTGTCAAATCAAATCTCACCATACTCCGCCACGTGTCCTCCATGTCAGTACCCTCTCTCGTCTCGCTTTTGTGTCTCTCCCGCCAAAGTCGCTCCCTTTCTCTCTCTCTTTCGTAGGTAACCAAGCTTTTCCTCTTAACAAACATCCACTCTCTCTATCAAGTGATGCAGATTGGTCAAGTTTGGTATCAACGCTCATTGAATTTCTATTAATAGGTACACTTTGTCGTTAATTTTCTTTTTTAACTTAAAAGCTGGTTCTATTATTCATTAATGTCACTTTTTTTTTTTTTTTTTAATCCATTGAAAACTCAGGTCTTGTTTGTGTTTATATGTATAAACATGGATACATGGAGATTAAGTAAAATTGGTGAAAACTTTAATCTTGTCGTCTTTGGTTAGAGGTTGATTTTGTGTGTGGGGATGGCAAGGATGGGAGGGAATTTTGAATTTAATACGATGAGGAAAAACCCACCTGGAATTCTGTGTCTAAGAAAAACTAGAGGCAAAGATTGGAGTTTTACAACATATAGGTACATGGTTTTGTTGATTACTTTCATAGCATATGCTTGCTATCATGCATCCAGAAAACCTAGTAGTATCGTCAAGAGTGTGCTCTACCCAGACCCTCATACGATACCACACAACTACCCGTGGCCCGTTGGGAATCTCTTTATTGAGAAAGAATTCGGGGGGCCTGATCGAAATGTATCGACAAGTAAAGGGTGGGCTCCGTTTAATGAGGCTGATGGGACGTCCAAATTGGGGGAGATTGACGTTGCATTTCTTGCTTGTTACTCTTTAGGAATGTATGTTGCTGGACATTTAGGTGATACTTTAGATCTGAGGTTGTTTTTGACTAGTGGGATGATAGGGAGTGGCATTTTTGTAGGGCTTTTTGGGATGGGGTATTTTTTCAATATTCATGTGTTTGGATTCTATCTCGTGATGCAAATGCTTGCCGGTTTGTTTCAAGCCACTGGTTGGCCCTCTGTTGTGGCGGTGATTGGGAATTGGTTTGGGAAAAGAAAGAGGGGTTTGATAATGGGTGTTTGGAATGCACACACTTCAGTTGGGAATATTAGTGGATCTCTTCTTGCCGCTGGTGTTTTGGACTATGGTTGGGGATGGTCTTTTATTGCACCGGGTTTGGTTATCATCATGGGAGGGATATTGGTTTACTTGTTCTTGGCTGCTTATCCTGAGGATGTTGGCTTTCCTTGCCCAACTGTTCCTGTTGCAAATGAGCATTCAAATGATGTGGAATCTCAGATACAGAAAGAAAATGTTGCAGAAATAGAAAAAAGGTTTGGTTCACACCATGGGTCAGGGTGTAGGAAGAGTGTTGGATTTATTGAAGCTTGTTTGATTCCGGGGGTGATTCCATTTGCATTGTGCCTCTTCTTCTCAAAGCTTGTGGCCTACACTTTTTTGTACTGGCTTCCATTTTATTTAAGCCAGACAGGTATTATGCACCGTCATTTCTTTGTCTAATAACTTAAGTTTGATTTAAAATAGAGTTGTTCTAAGATTACTCTGAATTTTGTAGTTTTTATGACTTTATCTGATGAAATTAGCATGTTTCATACTAATTATGTACTCTGAGTGACAAGATTAAATGAGATAATTACTAGTTGTGACAGTTTACAAAAAAATCAGAGAAGCGTGCTGGCAAAAGAATGAGGTGAAAATTGGACCAGGTGTGAGTTTTTTCATGGTGCCTTTTTGGCCTTGATCTTACAATCATAATAAATAGTCGATATAGACTGGATGATTGTCCAAATTTAAATTTCACAAAAGAGCATGACGGGCTGAAGTATATTGCTTTGCTGTTCTCTCCTTTGGCAATGCATAATTTTGTTGATTGATTTATGAAGTTTAACTAGATCATTCTTTCACCTGAAAAGAGCATTCAGGATATTATTTCATCATTGTTGAAAGCAAATTTTCTTTTCTGCAAACACAATTTTTAAGCATACCACGAGGCCAATAGCCTGTTTTAGAGACTTGTGATTGTTTGAATTATTTCCTGTACGTCAAGCGTAATGCTTCCCATGATGTTCAATTCTGTGCTTCTGCAGAAATTGATGGAGAGTATATATCAGTCAAATCTGCTGGAAATCTTTCCACTCTATTTGATGTAGGTGGAATTGTTGGTGGAATCCTTGCTGGCTATGTATCTGATAAACTTAAAGCTCGGGCGACTACAGCGGCCAGCTTCATGTATGCTGCAATTCCTTCCATGCTCTTGTATCGTTCGTATGGGAGTGTCTCAAAGACTGTAAACATTATACTTATGATGGTTACTGGCCTATTTGTGAATGGGCCATATGCACTTATAACAACTGCAGTTTCTGCTGACCTTGGCACACACAGTTCCGTTAGAGGAGATTCTCGAGCTCTGGCAACAGTAACTGCAATTATTGATGGTACTGGATCAGTTGGTGCGGCTCTTGGTCCTTTACTTACTGGATTCCTCTCAACAAGGGGATGGGATGCTGTCTTTGTTATGCTAATGGGTTGTGCTCTTACTGCGGGGCTTCTGTTGTCACGACTGGTCGTAACTGAAATTACTGAGAGGTCCAGCGCATCGACTAGTCCTTCCAGTGGAAGGCACAGTTCTGAAGGTAATATATTGATCTACTTTATACACTTAGACAGAGTATATGTAAAGTTCAGTTGTTTAATCTATTCAAATCTAGTCAATTTTTCCTTATAGAGGTGGTTGGTTATATGGCCATCCAAATAACTAAATTGGTAAAACAAGTTCTCATCACACAAGCGATCAGATATAAAACACTTATATTGTGAAACTCTAACACAACAGCACGGATGGTCTACAAACTGAAAGGAGTGAAGGAGTCAATTTTGTGGCACCCAAAAATCCCCAATCTGTGACTTTCTTTCTGCTTTGCAGATTTATCAGCCGTTAAAATATAGTTCTTGGGAAATCAATTTGAGAAATTGAAATTTCTACATAAAAGAAATAAGTTTGATCCTTTCAAGATCTAGTAGATCAAGAATAGATAAACACACGAGGTGAAAACAAAATATAGTGAGATCCCAAGCTGGTCAAAAGACACTAGTTATTCATTCAGGACGCAAATGTTATGGAGGGTTAAAAGGCATATAAAGAGACTTTCAAGGAAATTTAATTTTGATTTCTTTTTTATTTCGAAAACAATACTTTTCAGTGAGGAATGCCACCCAAAATAAACTTTTTATACAAGTGCAGGATGGTACATGAAAAGTTCATATGAGCACCGGTGCAGCACACTTTAGAATTTACTTTCTGCCTGTTCTGCCTGAACTAATATCTCTGGCTGGCTGGAATACTGACTGTGAAATGTGAATGGTGAAACATACATCAATATATCGTTCAAAATGCGAGATAAGAGAATAAAGTTGATGAACTTTTAATGTTTGAGAATCGCTTGTAAATTGCTTGTTGGTTATCATTTTCATTTTGAATGCTGATCTTCTGGTTACATATGTTGCATGTTTTCACTTGTTAATAATGCCTTTGTTCTTTAACTGCCAAGTAATATATATGATACTATACCTATTTTTCAGTATTCATGTCGTAATTTGAATCTAAAAATTATTTTGAATGTTTTTTCTATCACTTCACCCAAGTTAAAACTTCTTTTTCTAGCAGTGTATGTCAGTGCTAAACTTATAATCTGTTATTTTGCAGCTCCAGCATCCCAACCATTGCTAAGCGACCGAAGGTAATCATTAGGTATGCTTTGTGAAGTTATATATATTTGGAAGAATTGAGACTGAGAATGGATGCTTAAGATATAGTGGTAAGTTAATACTGTGAAGAAGTAGAAATAAAGAGATGTAGTACACAAATTTTGATAGCACTGGCTTGGTTTCCATTGCCAGCCTCAGTTGATTTTTTGTAATATAAATAACTTGTAAGCAATATGTAGAATTTGTGTATTGTGAATTGGACTCCCATGCTAGTTAGTTCACCAAGGAACCGAGTCTCTGGCAAGTGACTAAAGAAGTAGGTTGAATCATGTGAAAGACTACAGTTGTGAAGACATCTTTAGTGGGAAAAATTCAGTCAATACAAGTAAAATCACTCTGTATGGCTTTAACTGAGCAGATGCAGTAAGACTTTCTCTCTACAAATAGACCTCACTAACTAGCTTCCATTTGTACCAAGATGGTTTCCGCTTCATGATTCAGTAGCTTGATTCTGTATGTCTTATTAATGAACAATAGAGGAAAATTATAACTTAATAAGCAATTATGGTTGAAGGACTTGAGGTTGTATGGCTATCCAAACATACAGGTCTATTGGAGTTCCTTTAATTGTTTCTGATAACCTCCTTTGGGGAGGTATGTGAGGGATGTTTGCAGCTTGTATTACTGAAAAGAACTGATGTAGACCTAGTGTATGTCGGTTCGCCATTGGAGAAGAGTGTGTGTGTAATATCAGCCTGGATAATATCATCCATTTTATATCTTATTCAAATTTATTTTTGCTCTGCCCGGATATTTTTTTTCTAGAATTTTACAGGCATATGGCATTTTGTTGTGGCATATTAAACTTGTAGTTACACTTGGCCATACCATTGTTTTAAATGTAGGGTCAACAGTCAGCTCTCGCCGATCAATAGATCCTAACTAGCAAATTCATATACCAAATGGCATATGTTGAGTTACTTGAGTAGATTTTGTCATTAACTATGCAGTTTCTGATGCTTGAAGATGAATCAGAAGAAAGAACGGTAGTGCCGGATGTTATGAGTAGAACTGTAGATTCAATCTACGTTTGGACAAATAATGACGTTGTGATCCGACGAGGAATGTTAGTTATACCGGCTGAATTTGACAACTAAAACACAGGAATAGCTTTCGAAACTATGTATGATGTATCACATCAAAAGATATAAACTGTTAGCATAATCATCATTTCTCAATCTATATTATCTTTGTTGGAAATTGTTTTTCTTTTTTATTTATGAGTAATATTGTATTATTTAAAAATTTATTGTTTAAATAATGTGATAAACTAAGTTGACTTGTATTATTATATTATATCAATATATCATCTTAAAATTAATATAGTCATAAATCAGATTGTCACGTTATTTTGATAAAATTATTTTGAATAAATTTTTTGAAAAGTTTATTATTCTTTATTTATTAGTTTAGTTGTTGGATTATGCAGATGATGATAAATTCCTTTAACACTTCTTTTGGATTTTGGTTTAACTGTTAAAAATATTGATTAATGCCTTAAAAAGTATAATTAAGGATTCTCATAAACAACAATCTTTGTTTAAGGAACCAAGCTCTCATTTATGATTTTTTCCAAATATGGTTCTTCTTTTTTGGGTGACTAGGAAATTGGAAATATGTGCGTAAAAGAGACAAGTACATCAGTTTTGTAGCTCTGATAATTCTGGTGTGCATTAATTTTTTTAATTATTTTTTTAATAGCATTAATTTTATGTTATGCAGCTAGCAACTCTTTGATTTTGTCCGACTTTCCAATTGTCATCATTATTCAACCACGACTGTCCACAAGCCGATTTCTGTGGTATGTGTTAATTGTTATAGCGTGGAGTCTATTATAATCATTTTAAACACGAATATTTGCTATCGTGACAGCTTTGGCAGGTTTGAAAATTGCTTTTATTCATGAATGTTTTTTAATTGGGATTAGTTTATATAAATTTAGGGGGTGAAAATCAATAATTGAATTTTTAATTTAAAGAGGTGTACTAAATATAGTCCATTGAAATAAAAAAAGATTTTAGAAATCCAAATGTATTTAATCTAAATTTGTTTAAATTTTATTGAAATTTAGATGGATTCAATTAATATTTTTATAAATTTCATTGAAATCTATATTCAATTAAGATTTATATTGATTTTATTGAAAATATTTTAAAAGTTTAAATAAATATCTGTATCTTAAAAAATATTGATATTACACATTTTTCTTATCAGATAGAATTTGATGGATTTCAAAGTAAAATTTATAAATAAAAATGGTCTATAGTAAACCTTTTATTATTTTCATAGATTTTGTAAAGATTTTTAATAAAGTATGTATACAACATATAGGATCCTTATCATTTAAACTACAATGACTTAATCATTTTTATTAAAATCTAGCATTTTCAAAAGCCCATGAAATTCCAAAAAGCTCAGGTGTGTATAAACAATACCAAAGGTAAAACAAATAAATTAATAAAAAATTTAAAAACAAATTTTCTCATAATTATGTAACTCATTTCCACTTTTTAGGAATTAAAAATGTAGGGGTGGGGTATGTTATTAATTTGAAAGAGTGAAAAAGACAAATGAGTAAATGTAGAGATGTGAGGATGGAAGGAAAGGACTAATGATGGGGGTGGGCATGGGATTTTGTGATCCCTCTAACACAATTTGGTAAGGTTAGAATGGAACCAACAAAACTGAACAGCTGTATTGAAAAGACAAGACTAACCCTAGCAAACTGGGCTAAAAATATTAGACAAAATAGTACCCGACGTTCTTAGGAGAGAAAGCTGACCACGTGTCCACTGTTCGTCTAGAGCCTTCCAAGCGCGTGCTTTCACCATCTCCATCTCCTTCCGGTGCTCTTTCTTCGCTTTCGCCATTAGATTTCTTGAATTAGTCCACTTACTGTGCAGAAGTTTTTGGCATTTTTATAAAAAAAAAAAAAAAAGATGATCCCTCTTTTTGTGATTTGTTTATTCTGTATATAAAATGATACTTAACATGTAAAGATATAAATCAAACCCGAACATCAATGGGATTTTGGTTTATACACATCTTTTAAAATCATAAGAAAATTTATAAATCTATATCATTGTATTTGTTAGATTGTTTTTCTTTGCTTTTTTGACCATTAAAAGTTAACCTAAAACAATTTGAAAAACAAAAAAAAAAAAAAAATGTAAGGCTTATAAACTTTTAACTTGCTTGCGAATCATTAAATAATAATAATCTATTTTAAACCTTATTCTTAAAATAACATATTTTTAAATTTATTATAATTTTATATTATAGAAATTTCTTTATAGACTTATAAGAAACAATTTTGAAGGAAAAAAAAAAAACCGACACACATCTCATCCTAACTTTTCTTAGAATTAAATTAATATATTTTTCTTAGAGCTAAGAGGATTTGACGAATGGTGGTCCTAAATGAAAGAGAAAAAGGAAAACCTGTTTGGAAGCACAAATACATGGATTTTTTTTTTTTTTTAAAAAAAAAGGGTGTGATTTGTGAGTTTAGTCAAATAATGTTCAGTTTGGAACACTTGGGTTTTTTTTACTTTTCCAAGGAGGAAGAGCCGTATTTTAGAAAATATACAAAAAATTGAAAAAAATAAATAAATTGGCGTGAAAACGGGGCGAAGTAGGTGGAGACTGCTGCTGATTATTCTTGTGTGCCCCATCAAGTTCAGTAATTGTGATTGTGATTGCCGTGAACGAGCGACTGGGTGAGTGAGCAGTCACAATACCAAAAGGAGATTTTTTTTGTTACAAAAAAACGAAAAGGAGTTTCGGAGATGAAAATTGAAACGATATTTCCAATAAATAAAAATTATGATTTGTGAATAAAAAAAAAAACTTTATTTATAAATTATTATATTTATTCGTGAATTATATTATTTTTTTGGAGAAATATTCATGAATTATATTATTAAAAAAATTATTGCACTTATTCACTGACATTTCAAAACTCGATTTTTGAAAGTTTCATGTATCATCATTTTTGCAACCCAAAGTTGGTTGGTGGGACGAACCAAAGCACGAAACTTCAAGTCATGTGCATGGAAACACTGGCCATCGACGACTCGAGTCAACGTTGAAATTTCAAATACGACGACCACCACAGCCATGCCTAGTTTTCCGTGTTTCAGTACTGTGGCTTTCGTAATGGTCCTCACCCAGCTTCTGCATCCAAATTCCATGCTCCATCCCTCGCCTCAAGCCTCACGTCACGCTTGTAACATTCTATTCGTATCAAGACAACACCCTACTTGAAGCTCACGCTATCTTCTTCAAATAATAATAAGATTAATTTATTTATAACATCAATGGTGTATATAAAACCTAATAAATTGTATAATTTTGTGCGAAAGTAATCCAACGACTAATGGTTCTCCCAACAATGTAATGGAGGGGTCGAGTCTATAATAAAAATTATCAAATTTAACATGAGTATCGTTTTGTGTTGACATTATCCAATTTGATTCTATTTAGATTCTTACAAAGTGAAAATTTGATGATTTACATTCCAACTTAACTTAGATTACTCTAAAACTTCATTTAAAGGTAAATTGTAAATAAAAATGATTTGAAAAACATGTTAGTAAGGTACTTGAATAGCACTACTACTAGTACTAAGTTGAAGAGAAAAAAAAAAAAAAAATCTTTGGTTGATTATAATTTACTGAAACAATAAACATTGACAGATATGAGTATCGTTTTAGATTACTATCATCCAACTTAATTATATTTATATTCATATAAAATGAATAATTTATTACACAAACTTAAGATAGATTGGTTCCAAACTTCAAGAAAGAAAAATGATTTCAAAAACATGTCAGTGGGGTACTTGAAGAGCACTACTAATATTAAGTTGTGGAGAAAGAAAAATATCTTTGGTTGATTATAATTTATTGTAACACTAAATATCAGATAAATATGAGTATTGTTTTATATTAATATTATCTAATTCAATTATATTTAGATTCATATGAAGTGAAAAGTCGATAATTGAGTAGACAAAGTTAAGATAGATTGCTCCCAAACGTCAAGTAAGAAAAATGATTTCAAAAACGTGTGAGTGGGGTACCTGAAAAGCACTACTAATACAAAGTTGAAGAGAAAGAAAAATATCCTTGGTTGATTGTAATTTATTGGAACACTAGATGCCAGACAGGCACGGGCAGGAATGGTCCTCATTCGATAGAATACGTGTCAACCACAAAATTAGAAAGCATAAAAGGGGTATTCACTCAGAGGTGAATGTACACGTACGATTCTCCGAACTTGCTTGTGCTTGCCTCTATATATCAACCTTCTACACCTCACAAAGACTACTTAGTTCTCTAGTCTTTCAACACAAGCTCTCTCTCTCTCTCAACATTTTCTTCCAATCAAGTAGCATGGCTCTCCCACGTGCCATGCTGGTCTCCATCTTCTCTCTGGCTCTTGTAGCATCTACCATGGCTCAAGCCCCTACTCCCACCGCACCACCCACGCCCACACCGAGATCATCCCCCGCTTCTCCACCACCCAGTAGAAGTACTTCTCCCACACCCTCAACGAGCCCAGCTCCAATGGCACCACCTTCTCCCTCAACGAGCCCACCTCCAATGGCACCACCTTCACCATCAACGAGCCCACCTCCAATGGCACCACCTTCTCCCTCAACGAGCCCACCTCCAATGGCACCACCACCAGAGAGCTCATCACCACCATCTCCACCGCCGCTCTCGCCTGCATCACCTCCAGGAGCGCCCAGTAGTCCTACCCCACCGGCACCCGCCTCACCACCCCCTTCGCCTACTTCTGCAGCATTTGTGCATGGAAGTAGCATGGCGGCCCTGTTGCCATTGCTTGGAGGACTTGCACTACTCTTTGCTTAGAATTTACACGGTGTCTTTTATTTTGCTGCATGTAGATCATTAGTTTAGATATTTATTTGTGTATTCTTTATGTCTTTTTTTCTAAAAAAAAAAAATTATTTTCCTTCTGTTTGGAGCTGCATTTGTGATTTGTGAGAGGGGAGGTGAGGAGGATTTGGAGATTTTAATTGGTTGTTACAGCTCTTTTGTAGCATTTTGACTTGACTGAATAAGGGAAGACCTCGTCATTCTTGTTTGTGTTTTATTGTTTTTTCATGTGTATATTTAAGCTTATAGTAAGTTATCTCACGTTGTGATTTTGTGTTTTACTTTCATTCTGTCAAATTAATAACCCATCAGAACACCAAGAAATGAGAAAAAAATTAACATAATTTTAGTCTGCAGAGTGTGTTTCATGCCCATGTCACAATTAACATAATTCTGAATTTAAATGTAAAAATGAAAGGCTTTTGAGAGCAATATAAAATGGTTAGGTGGGGGTTGGAAGAGCGGTAGATGGAGTGATGAATAATAGGAGAGGAAAAGTAGCTGTGGAGGTAGGAATAACTAATAATAACATGCGTGGAAGATAAAAAGAGAAAGAGAAGACAGGAAAGGAAAGGAAAGGAGGTGAATAAAAGGGGCTTTGGGAATGGTGTAAGGAGGGTCCTTTTGGATTTTTGTGGAGTGTAGAAAAATTGGGGTTGGGAGTAAAACAGGGGGGGGAATGGGGTTTTAGTGGTGGAAGCATAAGGAGAAGATAGTTGGTGGGTGGTGGTGGGACTCCAATCAGACATCTCAAGTCTCAACACGACTGTGATGAAAGTGACACTCACATGCTCTGTTTGCCCCACTAATTTGTCTGTTTTGTGTGTGTGTGTGTGTGTGTGTGTGTGAGTGAGAGAGAGAGAGAGAGGAAGGAGGGTGATATTTTTAGTTTCAAAGCTGTTAACCCGTATGTTTTGTAGAAAAAAAAAGGAGAAATTGAAATCATCTTTTCTAACATATGAATTAAAGTTTATTTAAATAACAAACTTTGTTAAAAATGTCTCTGATTCTATCTATTTTCAAGGTACGTTCAGAGTCTGATGCCATAATATTGTGAGGGACAAGACACAACGATTTGAACACTTAAAAGGCTTGATATCTATTTTCTATTTTAAAGTTTTGCTGCTACAACAAAAGAGACAAGCCATTCACATTCATTAACAAGAAAGGTTGTACATTATTATATAAGGGTTTGAGGAGCACAATGATCAAAACAAAATCATTCCCATCTCTATTTCAAAAAAAAAAAAAAACCATTCCCATCTCTCAATTATCAAGTATTATAATTTTGTCCGCTTTGACCTTTCATATGCTTTCACCGTTCTTAATTTTTTCAGGATTCATTAACAGTCAAACTGAATTCACTGTTACTTTCAATATCTTTGTCAAAACACAAGCTGGTCCAGATAATTTCACAATTAAAAAGAAGAAAGAAACTCTCAAGTTTGGATGGTAAGGCATCAATGCTATAGCCTATAGTAGGGTTCAACAATTATGGTGAATGCTGAGGTAGATTCCATAAAATTTAAGATCTCATTCTGCAAGTGGAAACAGTTCCATTAGCACTAACTTCAAAGATGAAGTTTTAAGCAGAAACCCCGTAAGCTGGAAGGATAGTTGACTATTGAAATTGCAGAGAACATATTCATTTTGTGTAGGTGTAAAGGGTGCAATAATTAGATTCTCGAATAAAATTAAAAGTATAGACTTGCCCTATAAAGTGACACAAAAAGCATTGGATTCTTTTTAGAAAAGCTCACAAGAAAGAACCATCAAACCCCGTTTTAATCTTTGCCCTCCTCCACCAAGACATAATATGAATTCAAAGTTTTCCATTGTTGTTTTGTATTGAAAATATATTTATAAACTTTTGCTTGACTATTCTGTCATTGTAGAAACGTTAGGTGTTTATTAAAGGATGAAGGACTATAGGAAATTCCAACTGATAGTCAGATTGTTGGGCCACCAAAACCAGGGTGGATGGGCTAAATAACTTGCGCCCAAGCCTTGTTTTTGTTTCCTTCTATAATTAGCAATCTCTACCTCTTTTATTCTTGCATTTCTTCTAAACAAACTATCATTACACTCGGGTTGCAGAATTATAAAGCTTGCCATACAGAAATGGACTAAGCAGCAGAGCACACTGGTGTGACCGGCACATTGTGAATTAAGAGACAGCAAATTGTCATTGAAGAGAAAACATGATTCAAGGAAAGTGATAGTTACAGTCAATTCCAATGCAGTCAGTTTGCTTTGTTCCGCAGCTATTTCCGTATCTCTTCAACCACTTTGTGCATATACTCAGCCTAATAAATGCTTTTGGGAAGGCCCTAATTACCTCTGCAAGTTCTACCGAGGGTAGATTCCCATGGAACCTTGGGAAAAATTCCGTGTTCTTGAGTTTCAAAGCAAAACCAAAAGTCCAAAATCCATGGTCAAGAAGGGAATTAAGATGCAGGTGACCAACTGGTTGGTGTTTGCTATTATACATATATGCATCTACCTTCTCCTCTGTTTTCTTCGACACTCGAAACAATCAGCACATGTAGATTTGTTTTTACTTGAGTAACTAGCTTGGAGCTTGCTGGGAGGTATTTTCAGATCTTCAACAAGGATTTGGCGAAGCTTCTCATTCTCCTCCATAAGTTCCTCAATGACTTTCTGGTGTTTCAGCACCTGGATTCAAAGGAACTTTAATGAAAATCTTCAAGCAGATGGCAGATGAACCAACTAATAAGCAATGTTTTAGTTGTAAGAAATCTCATAAAAATTACACAAGTACAAAAAAAATTAGCTCTGAGAAAGGTTTAGAGCAGACAGCCAATTACAAAACTCGTGGCTTTGTCACTATACTGGGTTCATGCTGCCTGTGAATCCAAAAAATGCTTTCTACAAACTAGTGGAGTTTCTCCATCGGACAATTCTTAAAGGGAAGTGCATCACTCAAGCAAGTTGGATTCAATATCAGTTGCGGAAAAAAAAAAAAAAAAAGAAGAGAGAGAACTGGAACATTACCATTTGAAGCATGTTGTTTTCAGAGCGCAAACGTCCAGCCTACAAAAATAGAGCCAATGAATCAGAACCTGTTCATGCATTGAAGCATGTTAATTTGATATTGAGTAGTAAAACATCAATTTAAATACAAGTAATCAAACATCAATTTAAAGACCCAGTAAAGTGGTGTTTATGGCAGTGCTTAATTACATCAAAGAGAGATTTTTCAAACAGTTGGTGTAGTTGCACAAAAGCAGTCCCAAAAATGTAAATATAAGCATTAGTATTTTTGAGATTTCTAATTCATTTATACAATGGAAAATAAGTAAATTTCAAGCACACCGAATTCAAAGAGGGGCAATATTAGTCTCTTAGCAGAATGGTGATCAATGAGAACACTTTAATAAACTTGTATCGTAGACAATAACAACTAAGAAATGCACTAGCAGAACACTAACTCCTATAAAAGACAGAAAAAAGTGTCGACAAAATTTTAAAGTAATTTTCATAGCCGATAAAGTACAATACTCAAGTGGTATGGGGAAGTCTAGTGATAGTTCATTCAGTAACCCAATCCTAAAACAACCAAAAACCACCATAAAAACGCATACATTGCATCTACACATACCACTTCATTTAGATCAGCGCCCTCCTCTTTCAAGATTGGATTTTGTAGAAAATTACTGAGGACCTTCTCTGTTCTCCCAAAAGGTGTGTCAGCTGCAGTTGAAGCGCTTTTAGATTTAAACTTTTCATATGTTGAACCTGTACCTGGAATTCCAGTCCCAGGCAGGACTTGGGATGTGTAGTCTGGTACTTTTGTGGCCAACTGCATAATATTTGTAATTGAATTCTGGTTTGATAGTTCATTTGTCATGCCAATGTGGCTTTGCAAAGACATTGGGAGTGTCCCTTGACTGA
Source organism: Dimocarpus longan (assembly GCA_022984855.1). Taxonomy (NCBI): domain Eukaryota; kingdom Viridiplantae; phylum Streptophyta; class Magnoliopsida; order Sapindales; family Sapindaceae; genus Dimocarpus; species Dimocarpus longan. The sequence continues at coordinate 12,496,307 of CM041024.1, forward strand.
TTGATAGATTGGAACCCATTCCAAACTTCAGCATCAATTTCATCATTGCTTGCTTGTAAATTTGAAATTAAAATTTCAGATACAAGAACTGAAAACCATAACAGGTAGTATATACAACATAGACAAAGAATGCATACCATAAAACAGGATTGAATTTTATGCACCACCCCAGGCTTCACAGCAAGGCCTACCGAGGAAGCAATAATTTCAGGAAAATTGTTTATTTGTACAATTATTTGCATATTTAATGAGAGTCAAAGACAAGCATCACAATTTGTACAGGATACAAATGGACTTAAATAACTCCTCAGGTCTCTCAACGTGCTTTATGATCAGTGTGAGGACCTTCAGACCATCCTACAATATGAACTTGTTTTCTTCAGAAAGGTGTTCAAAATTTTCATTTATAAATTCTGGTCATATCAGGAGCATGAGTTACACAAGACCGTGTTAAAGGTGCATTGTGCCCAATGAAGACACTGCTTCCGCTCAAAGGTGTCTCTGTTTATCTGTCTGAGTTTTATAATCTACACATTACCAATTTTGGTTCTTATGTAGTTCATATTCAATATCATACGGTACAATACAACCCACAAACATTTTGAGCTGACTGTTTCTTCATATCAGTCCAAAATCCCCAAACTGGAAGAATGATGAAAATTTGAACAAGCCTCAAGTCCTTAACCTTCGTGTTTCACACTGTAGTGTCATCCATGTTAGAGGAAAGGTGTTCCTTCAGAACATATCATCATCATTCCCTCCACCCAGCCCCTCGACAGACACACAAGCCTCTGCCTCTTTTCAGATGAGTTCTTTTCTTTTTTCTTTTTTTTTTTTTTCAAATGTGCTTCAAAGTTAGTTAATGTATTGTTAAATGACTAGTTTAGAGAATCTCCTCTAATATATTACATACTAAATCAAAACAATACCAGAGGAAATAATCATATGAAATCGTATAAAAAAAAAAATCTGTACATAAATTCTATCCAGAGGTCGGCATAAATTATGATTAAGCAAGATCCAAGCCAATGCCAAAAATGTAATAAAAACTTAATGATATGGCAAAAAACTACTATGCATTTCGTATCTTAATATTAAATTTCAGCATTGGCAACCCCTAGGCATAGCGAGTTTGCAATGGCACAATAACAATCAGAATTCATTATCATGTCCGTATTACAGAACTTATTTCCTAAGAAATGCATAAGAGTTGACATACCAAGTCCAAAGCCATGGCCAAAACCAACTCCACATCCAAAGCCTGCTTGAATGTTCTTGGCGCCCGCCTTCCATAACTGGAGTATGATAAATGAGAGATAACCAGACTATAAAAATATACATAACCACAATAACAATAATAACAAGAAGCAAAACCACATATACTTGACTTACAGCAGTATTTACAAGTCTGCTAACACCAGAAAATGCATCAGTTGCACCTCTTGTTGCACTCATAACTTGATTCACCATTGGTATTGCACCTGGTACATGATGTAAATACACATTAGCAAGATAGCAAGACCATCTATGGACAAATGCAGAAAAAGAATTTTACTCAATTATATAAACTTTTCAAAAAAGATAAAACAACTTGAGTCATCTAACACCCATAAAAGCTTTTACTCCATGTACAGATGTTCATAAAACTGGAAACTTGTCTTTATCGCCATTTATTCCTTGCTCTAGTAGTGGCATGTGACAAAATGAAAAAACTAGTAAATTAACAAACTTGGAATCAGCATGATATTAAAATGCAATCTACTGATTAAAACAATAATAGAAGTTTGCATTAATAATAAGCAATAGAAGACTTAACAGCCAACTAAATGAGAAAATATACAAGAGGATATTTACAATTGTTGACGCAAGTAGCAAGGCCAAGAAGTAAACTAATTCAGTCCTGTTCTACTGAAGCGGATGCCTACTAGATTACCTATTATATGCATTGACTGCCTCCACTAATAAAACTTGATAACACCTAGATTTTACAATAGCATTTGCAAGGGTATCAAAGCTGCAAATGTGAGTCATTCAACAAAAATGGGAACTCAATTTCATAGTTCATACTTACATCAAATGACGCTATTTCCAATTCATCAATTGGCTACTAAAACCATTTCTCTTTCACATTCTTCCAATTTATTTTGTTTCTTCTTTCTTCTCATCAGCAATACTGTAAAAATACATAAACTTATACGAACCTAAATACGAAAGAAAGAGAATTTATACTACAAGTAGCAACAACACATTGTTTAACTAATTACAATAAAACAAACACAAAGAACTCAGTGGCAGAATAACAATAAAACAAAGTGACAGAAGAATGCATACGTGGTTTCTTAGCAAGAGATAGTTGACGGTTTTCTCCATTTTTGGGCTTAAATAAATCTCCCAAATTCATCTTTCATATAACAATAAAAGCAACAGATTGTGTGTGCGCGTGTTTGTTTTAAGGTTGTACCAAGATTTATGGGGCTACCAACGCCGATACCAACACCACAACCGAAGCCAAAGCCAGTAAATACTTGGAAAGCTTTGAAAGCAAAGGGATTCTCCATTCGAATTCCTTGAAAAGCTTTTGTCTGACTCTGACTGGCCACCACCACCGTCCCACTTTTACTGCTCTCCATTTCTTCAACAGCCTACTTGTCTCTCATCTTCTTTTCTCTCCAATAAAGCTAAAGAGAAAATTCTCCTTTACTCACATTTGTTATAGAATCGAATATATAGTTGCTCTGTGACCGACTGAGAAGATGTACCTAATGTTTTCAACAGAATGTCAATTTGGGGAGGACCTAACCAACGAGAATCGTATTTATTTGTTAATGGGTTGGGCTTCGCTCGCACAGTCCAAAGATGGTTATTGGGTCAGTAGTCTCTGTGAAACAATAAGATGCGTAGCAAAAATAATTAGAAATTGCTATAAAAAAGAAGTGAAATTTGTATTTGGTAAAATAAAAATGGTATTCATTTTTAATTTTAAATGTAACTTGTAATAATTTTTAGATCCTTTTTTAAGCTTGAACTATATGAAATCATATAGGGACAGATAATTTACGTGTAAAGTTACACGTGAAATGTTTCATTAAAAAACAAATTCATATATGAGAAAATATATTGTGTGTAATATTATGTGCAAAATGTTCTAAGGAGTTAAAAGTGGTTAAAAATAATTGAAATTTCGTTTGAAACTATGAATGAATAGTTTTGTTTTTTTTTTAAAAAAAAAAATGAATTTTCACTTTTATTTTGACATTTTTAATTTGTCTTAGAAACAATATGAATTATTCTTAGGTCCATCTTTTTTTTTTTTTTAATGTATAAAAAGTACTTAGGATTTAAAAATCATTTATATGGTTTGCTTTAAACAAATGATAAAGGGTTTTTAGTAAATTGCTCTTCAAAATTAAAAATGAATGTGTAATTAACGCTAAACAAGTTAATGTAGACTATCGTATATATATATATACATATATATATAAGTTTTTAGCCCGTCTGCTAAAGTGTATTTATTGCTTAACCGACCTAAAACGTGAACCTGTTTTCTTGGGTCCCTCCTAATTTAATAGGTTGGTTGCAACCCGTTGACTTGTCATTTACCGGTTTTTAAAATATACGAGCTATGGCTGTAGCATTATATGTATCCCAAAAAGTTTTGCATTTGCATTTATATCTTCAATATATATGAAGAACTAAGTTACCATTTCAACACAAAATAGCATAATTAATATACATTTAAATATATGTAATTTAAGCTTGCCTCAATAATTCAACTCCATTATTGAATCTTCATTGTGAAGAACAAAGATACATAACGTTGGCTTAATTTGAAGATCTCAAACCAACTTTCATTTTAAAGCAACATTTTATTATCAGTAAACTCTGAGATTTCAGTCGGCCAAATTTTTGGAAAAGACACAGCAGGTGCCACAAAGATGTTATCCATCAATCAAATACATACGACATTATTTATAATAATTTATAAGAAATCCTGAAAGCATGCAATGACCACACCAAATGCCTATAAACTAATATGAAATATGCGCCAACCAAACCCGTCCTGATTAAATTATTGTCTAAGTAGGAACTGAGACAATAATGTTGAGTCCAGAAGTAGACTCACCAGAATCATTAGGAGTTGCTACCACTACTCCATCCATGATTGACCCAACCCAGTATGTAACACGACCGGGTTTATTGTCTTGGCCAAAATCAATCTCACTGGCCCCTCCTAAATCATCCCAGCTTACTTTCCTCACTTGACTCTTGAAGTCCAACTGTGACTGAATTAGCCCGTCTACATTTTTTGAACAATACTCAATCTTGATCACATTGGAGGACTCTTTCAAATAGACTGGAAATTTTGATGCCATTTTGCTACCAAGCTCACTTTCTATCTCTTCAACTTGGGCCAAGATGAGTTTCTTGCCTGATTCCTTCTCCAAATTAAGATTTTCATCAGCAGCCTTAAATATCACTGTTTGACCCTTTTTGACTTGGTTAGAACTGATGGGGATGGCAGGGTTGAAACTGGCTTTTTTGAGACGGGGGAGGAAAAAAATGGGAGTTTTGGGTGAGTTGTTTTTGGAAAGTATATCTTTGTGAATATTAGCCCATTTCTTGAGGAAGTTTTCCTTGATCATAATGTCTGCTAGAAGTAGGGTGCAGCCGATCCCAATTGAATATCCACCGCACTCAAAGTTTGTCACCTGAAAAATGGAACAAGCAATATTATATTTGAAATTTACATTTGTACACAAAACTTCACTAGTAATTAAGAAAGTTTACCTGAACATAAAATAGTGGAGAGAATTGAAGAGTTTGTTCATCAATATCCTTCCAAAACACAAGCTCAGCTTCAGCATCTTCATTTCCATTCATATGATCATCAAGAAACTCTGACAAAGTTAAGGGAAACTTGGCTTCAATGAGCCTGACACCACTATCATTAGACACAATTTCTAACTCTCCAACACCATCTTCACTTCTTCTAAGCCTTCCACAAAGCATAGGTTGCTCTGCCAAGACTCTCCCTAGAGATTCCTTAATCCACCCAGCCGCTATCCAACCAGAATCCTCCTCCTCCACCTTCTTGTAGTAAGCGACTATGTTCAGACACCTTTGGAAAATCCCCGAACCGACGGCGTCCGTAGCCAACACTCGACGTGTCTGCCGAGGATCGGTGGCTTTGAATGGTGTCACAGTTTGCAAGGCTTCGATTCGTAGCTTGGGGACCAAATTTTTATCACCATAAGCCATTTTGTGCTACTTGTGGGCAAATTAAATGCTTGTTGTGGTATTACTATATATAGCTAGTTATGATTTGATGCCACCTTCGTTGTAATTTAAAAAAGGAGAGAAAAGTAGGATAGGGTAATAAAGCATGTCTCACCTGCTCAACTGAAAAAACGACATATTCAAATCTCAACCGCTTCTTTATTCGTATTCGTATTGATAGTTCTCTTCTAAGATTTGAGAATGAAGATTTGAACCATGTTATTAGAGTTTTATTTATGTTGGTCTCAATAATATTTGAACGATATTAAAAAATTAAAAAAAATGAAAAATAATAATTAAATACTTATCTAGACATTTTTATTAATTAATACATCTGCTTGAATTTCCTAATTGGTTGTATTATATAGTATTGCTAAATGATTGGTGCGCTTTGGTATACCTAATGTACTCGGAAAAGTTGTAAAAGGAAAGAACGGATGGTTTCTTGCATGAAATTTGGTAAACAGACTCGATTTAATCTCTTCCTTAGTAGCTTTTCTTTCCTTTCAAAGACAATAGATTTTGGGTATCCATCCTTTTAAGCATCCGAAAGACAACCTTTTTCAGCAATATTTAGAACACTAACAAGTCTCTTCCAAAAAAAAAAAAAAAACACATTGATAAGTATATCTCCATCCAACATCTACTATATGAAAATATGAGTGTGGTGGGTTCAGCACGTCTCACAGAAGTCTACATAGTAATACCAAGATATGTTTGTTATGCAATTGTAGGAAACAAGTGTCCATCCCAATCTAACCTAGTAACCTATATCATTTAGGCTTGTATTGGATTGGATGAAATTATATTAGACTGAATGGGGTTAGATTAGTTTGAATTAGATAGGATTGAATATGATTGGATGGGAGATAATGGTGCATGGTAGGATATGGATCTTAAAGTTAATAATGTATTATTATTATGAATAATAATAATAATAATAATAATATTGTCAGATTACTGGTGCAATTCTTATTACTACCACAAATGAGAATGAAATTATTATTAACACTCTTTTTTTAAAAAAAAAAAAAAAAATTACAACTGATGATTACTTTTAGTAAATTATATCTTTTTTTAGTTAAGACGAAATATATTTTAGACCAATTACAGGCATCGGCGTCTAAGGGTTAAGAAATCATTGCTTGTATATGTTGCCTCCAATTCATTGCATCTCCTTCAAATGTCATATCCACAGTTCAATCCAATATGCCAGTATGGTGTTGTATACAACCTAACAACCCTATAATCCCCTTTTAACCAACCGTGGAGAGTTATTTGATATAAGTTATAACATTGTCCTTCCCCTCCTTTTCTGTTAAAATTTTCAAGCTTTTTGATTCATGACTATATTCACCATTTGAATATTTAATGCAACGGCGATGTAAAACTTGGGATGATAATATATCTTTATCTTTATCTCTTTTGTTAGTTGTGGGTTTTGGAATTCCAAATGCTGTACCAAGAAAAAGGCGTACGTTTTTCATACTACGAGCATTGATGGCTCATTAAGGATGGGGACACACCAGGACAAAACAACAACCAAGTAGTTAAAGTTTCTTGAATGCTTTGCAACTCAAAATATTAATGCAAGAGTCAACAAAATGATGTGATAAATACATTTTTATAGGAGTTAAAAAAAAATTATAAATATGTAAATTATGAGATAGGTTGATAAATAATATGATAAGAATAAATCATTTACCACGTAATCATTTAGATTGTATCTTGTAATTAAGTTCACTTGAATCTATAGTTAGGGAGTTGAAAATGGTACAAGGTGCTTGTTAAACTACCACACGGCTGCAATTATTTCTTACACACCAACTCCTTGCCCGAAACCATTTTGTACAAACAGATTATTGAATATGAATGAATGCTTGGTCATATGCGATGACTGATGAGTGATGATCCTATTTATTAATATTATTATACCAAATTGATATTTAAATCATGTCACATCATAGTAGGATTTATTATATTATTAACTATTTTATTAAATTTTAATGAATTTTAATTTGATTGGATAATTCCTAGAAAAATATAGGACATTATATTGTTTAGATATTATTTTAGATAAAGTGACATTACTGTTGTTAATAATGGCTAGCAATTGAATGTGCGATATTAACGGCTTCTATGCCAGCCCAGTCAGCTAACTCAGTACGTGCAATCATAGCTGGAGGGCATCTTCACCGTTCACATCAGCGGTTTTGTATAATTTTGGATTGGTGCGACTTATAATTATGGATTTAATTATCTTATCTAATCATTAATCTTATCTTCCAATTGAATCCATTAGATTGACTTCAATAATTATTCTTACAATCAATTCAAGAACTTTAATTAAGGGATAAGTAAGTAATTGGATAAGATAGTTAAATCTATATATCAATATATAGTACAGATGTAGAAAATATAAATATATTGCAAAACGACAACAAAAATCCAAAAGCTAATGGGCACGTGTTCGGGTTAGTTCAACATATCTATGAACAATATTTCATTTCTAAGAAAGAGAAAAGGAGTTCTGGACTTATAGGTTGAATCTTAACTTGTAATTTTGCCGGGCAATTCAACCTTAAAATAAAAATAAAAAACGCATTAAAAATTTGTATAAAAGGAAAGAAAACCAATATATTACTATATCTTGTAATTTTGAATTTGTAAGTATTAGATTAATGACTGTAAGTATTCGAATCTGATTAGATGATAAACGACCGTATGTATATGTGAATTCGGCGCATGCATGTGATCCATCATATAATTTCTGTTTATTGAATTTGAAAGTCTTTGATGGACTTGGAGGGTTGAGCAAATCGGTCTATATATAATTAAATGACTTGTACTCTTATGTGTCTATACATGTGTGGTTGGCAGGTCATAATCGCTGCCATTGTTAGAGTGGACCACATTATATGTGGCCTGGAGAAAGTTAAGTTACTCAAGAATATCCCTTCAATGTGGAAAACAACACACTGGCGGAAGATAAGTTGTTGATAATTAAAATTAAAGAGATCGTCAAACCAACCAGCAACAAGCCAAAGTACTAGTGGATGATACGATGCATGAGGGGGTGTATCATAACTTAAAAATAATCAAATATCAAAAAAGAAATTACTATAATTAACTAAGTAAGTTTATCCAATAATCGTGTAAAAATAAATTAAATATAAGTAGGTTTCAAATTACTTTTACTAGAAACGAAATTTGGATATTTTCTTATATAATATTTTATTTTTATTAAAATTTTAAATGTTTAAACTATCACGCTCATGATTAATAGTTATTTCTTTCTTAAATAAATACGTGATGATTTACACAGTTAATTATATGATAAACATATTTAAGATTCTGCTAGTAAATTAAAGGTGTCAGCGTGGTGTTCTTGCCACCCTTCATGAGAGCAACTTAGATCAAAGTAAAGTTTACTAGTGTATATCTGCAAACCGCAGAATATTTTTCACACAAACTATCTTGTTTTCCTTTATTTTTTCTAATTTTTATATTATTATACTTAATTCATGAAAATCATGTGAATGAAAAGCTTTTGAAATTGCTGAATTTATTTATCAAGTGCTTGAATAATAATCTAATTATGAGAGATATGATCGGGACTAGGTAGGCATTATCATGTTCGTCAATGACAATTGTTTAGATTGTAAAACATAATCCAAAACCATGGTCCAAATAATGGACATGAATGTCAGATGGAGTGCTATCAACTTTCTAATTTAAAAAAATGAGTTAGGAGGGTTTGAACTTTCAACCGCTACCATCAAATGAAAAGTTTATCATCATCTACATTTGAAAAAAGAAAAAGGACATCGTCATTGTAGGTGTGCAGCTTGGCTGTTAATGGTTCCCCAGTTAAAGATTGTGTAAACTCTCTCTGGATTTTTGGAGGGATTACTTTCATGTATGCTCCCAGAGAGGGGAAGATGGTAGCTCACTCTCTAGCTAAATTTGCCCTCACCTACAATAAGGATGTTTTTTGGGATAATTGTGGCCCTTCTTTGGTTTCTGGCCTTGGTTATGATGATTCTAGTCAATCATTTTCTCATGGAGGTTCTTGGCTTTTAAAGAAATAAAAAAAAAAAAAATTTACTTTGTTTCTTAAACTCTCGTATAATTGAATTAAACATTTGGGACGCGTTATCCTCAGTTATTATTTAGTTCAATTGCAGTCGGTGCTTAGCATTGTCTCGAACAAGATTTCTCATGTCCTTTATGACATCAATTTTAATGCAATTGTCTACTTTTACAACAAAATTGTAACCATTAAAATGTGATTCAATTGTTGTGACAAGATCAGTTGTCTTATTAACCGGTGAAAGAGAATAAATAAATATACTCATCGATTAAATATAATTGACAATCAAGAATTAAAAATTCCAAATTTTTCAAAATTTTAACCATCACAATTTGTCAATGTATCAATCTCAAATCTTAAATACTATAATTGAGTCATTTTTCATCAGGTTAAATTTTTAAATCTGGTGGTAACTAACATGATATCAGAGTTTCGAGGTCTTTGATTTAAACTTTCTTTTTTCCCTTTATTTAAAATTTATGTATCAATTACACATGTTACCCTTTATCTAAAATTTATGTATCATACACATGTTATCCTCTTTTTATCCAAAATTTATGTATCTGTTATACATGTTATACCGTAGAGAGTGTTTAGCATGTATTTGACATTTTCTCTTTATCTAAAATTTCTGTATCTGTTACATATATTATACGATAGAGGTTGTTTAGCATGTGATTGATTTGTTCCTCCCTTTATCTAAAATTTCTATATCTATTACACATGTTCTCCTCCGTTTGTTTGAAATTTCTATATCTATTACACATGCTGTCCTCTCTTTATTTAAAATTTCTGTATATGTTATACGATAGATGATATTTAACATGTGTTTGACATCCTTTCTTTATTTGAAAATTTTATATCTGTTAGATATGTTATATGATAAGAGATGTCTAATATGTGTTTGACATCAATTATCTGTTCATATTATATAATTTAAGGTATTAGGTCTGATGATAACTAACGAAGTTTGATAGTAATCCATCCTAGGCTCATCACTTCACAAATCCAGTTTGCAAAGTAAGGGCCCAATCACTAGCAAGCCCACCTGCTTGCAGGCTTCAGGCCTTATCTAACCCAAGTAATTTTCGCGGGGAAAATTAAGAGATCTGGTTGAATATCAACCGTCGAATTTCCACCACTGGTTTTCCATAGACGTCTTTCTTGTTTTCTACTTCACAAACTTGCATCAATCATCACTAAGCACCACCGATGGCCTCCGCTTCTTTGTCTCCTCTGTTCTTGAACTCTTCGTTGTTTCCACCTTCGGCACACAAACTTCAGAGCAGGGCATTTGATTATCAACAGAGCTGTCCATGGTCTACTCATCGCACCAGAACCAAACCCATTTGTCTGTCCATCACTAAACACGAAGTGGGAGTCAGAAAAGAAGATATTGTCATTGTGGGTGCGGGGATTGCGGGGCTTGCTACAGCAGTGTCTCTGCACCGGTCTGATTAAACATCCCTCAAACGTCTTGTATATAGTTTCAACTAATTTTGTGGTTTTTATTAGTCTGGTTTATAAGTAATTTAGAGTTAGAAACTGCTTTTTAATAAATTCACGAAGTTTGAATCAATAGGCTTGGTATTGGGTCGCTGGTGCTGGAACAGGCCGACTCGCTTCGAACTGGGGGAACTTCGCTCACCCTTTTCAAGAATGGGTGGCGAGTATTGGATGCAATTGGTGTTGGAAATGATCTCAGGAGCCAATTCCTTGAAATTCAAGGGTACATGTTATTTAGTCCTTCAACTGTGTGAAGCCATAAATTTCTTGAACTGTGAATTTGAATTGGACATACGTGTAAGTTTTTGTCACTCTTTCCTGAATTTGTTCATGGGATCAGCTGTGCAGGATGGCAGCAAAGTCAGAAGATGGAATGGAACTGCGCTCTTTCAAGTTCAAAGATGAAGACCAAAGGTATGGAATTTGGTCACCACTCCTAGTTTGTATATTTGAATGTCTCGGAAACAGAGACTGTTTCCATTTATTTTCAACTCAGACGTGTAGAAATCTTTCAATTCTCCATCATTAATGATTGCGCAGCCAAGAAGTCCGGGCTGTAGAGAGGAGAATTCTTTTGGAGACTCTTGCCAATCAGTTGCCACCAGATGCAGTCCATTTTTCTTCCAAACTGGCAAAGATAGAAACGAGTGCAGATGGTGAAACTATTTTGGAACTTGTGGACGGGTCTCGAATACAGGCAAAGGTTGGTTATATTAGCCTTGTCTGCTTTCAAGTAAACATCAAACTGAATGAAAGTGTCATTCACGTTCAATCTTTCTGTAGATTGTTATTGGCTGTGATGGGACTCGTTCTCGGGTAGCGAAGTGGATGGGGTTCTCTGAGCCTAAATATGTAGGGCATTGTGCTTACCGCGGGCTAGGACATTATCCCGACGGGCAGCCATTTGAACCTAAAGTTAACTACATCTATGGGAGAGGGTTGCGTGCTGGTTATGTTCCTCTTTCTCCTACGAGAGTCTATTGGTTTATCTGCTTCAACAACCCATCACCAGGTCTTTCTTGCACTTTTTATGCAAAATACTGACAAGTTACTTCTCATACATTGCTAAAAGGCACAAGCTTTTCGACTTCTCTAACGTTGTGTCAATAATCGGAGTCATGCCTATTACAGGTCCTAAAATTACTGATCCGGTCCTGTTAAAGAAGCAAGCTAAAGACCTAGTGAGGAACTGGCCTGATGAGATACTGAACATTATAGATCTTACCCCAGATGACACAATCATCAGAACTCCCCTGGTAGATCGTTGGCTGTGGCCAGCAGTAAGCCCTCCGGCTTCAACAGGAAGAGTTGTGCTGGTTGGAGATGCCTGGCACCCAATGACTCCAAATCTTGGGCAAGGTGCTTGTTGTGCATTGGAGGATGCTGTGGTTCTTGCAAGAAAGCTAGCAAATGCAACAAGGTCTGGAAATGCATCCGTGGAAGATGCACTAAGATCCTATGAGGGCGAGAGATGGCCTCGTATCTTTCCATTGACTATTCGCGCAAATCTAGTTGGATCGCTTTTGCAATGGGAAAACCCGGTAGTGTGTTCTGTTCGGGACAATTTAATCATACCAAAGTTACTTAGGCTTGGTCCAGTGTTGGAACACACCAACTTTGATTGCGAGCCTCTAATACAAGCTTAAAAGTTCAAGACTTGGGACTAAAAATTCGGAAACAAATATGTACATATTTTCATACCTGCAGAATGAAACTCTCACGTGTTTTCAAAAAAGAAAAAAAGAAAAAAAAAAATGAACGAAACTCTCACGAAAAGAAATTTCTTCTTTGTACTCCTCTGTATAAGAACTTTTATACATTCATCTATTTTACAAATCAATTAATGCATACATTAGTGGCAACGCATTGAAATTTAGTTTTATGCATAATTGTTTTATCATCACTGTAACAAGCAATGCTTCCAGTCGACAAGCAACTCAAAGAAGACTGATGTCAACATGGTGAGGTAAATGAAGCTTACAGCCATTTCTAGAGTCATTTGTAGCATTTGGATCGGTTTCTAAAAGCATTAGAAACCTTCAAAAGTCAAGCTGTCTATACTGAGTTGCTGCTATGACAATTTAAAGATCAAGGAAAATCACACACAGCAATGACTATGATGTGCATTATTATGAGGAGGATAAATTGGTGCAATAACTTATTAGTAGGTACCCAATGAATTTTCTAGCCGATTCATTTGCATCATCAATGAGGATTGACTAGCAGGAAAGCAATCAACCACCAAAGAGTGTTCTTGTACCCACTACCAATACCTGAACCCTACTTGCGGGGTGTAACCAAGCGATCAGTTAAACTAGGCCTAAAAGATGATCTTCTGCACTAGTTCACACCACTTGAAATACAACACAAAGTTATAGCACAGACAGACATTTCTCATGTGAAAATTGTTTCTGTTGGCTCAACTTCATTTCCTATCAGCTGAAAATCAATTCGGGATCAGAATTTCATTAACAATCTTGACAGCAAAGAAACTTTTGTCGTAAAAGGCCACAAACAACATACGAGTGTGCATTGTTTACAAGAAAACAAACTCCTCTTACAGCATTTTAAAGCTAGTCAATGAGTCAGATTGAAGCTAATAGATCAATCAAGGTATGAATAGACTCCTATATGAGATTCGATATTATAGTACAAGTAATCAGCATAACTCCTTTTTTCCTGTATACCATAGTGACTCTTTGACAATAACGAAAATCTCCCTCTTCAAGTTTGTCTACAAACCATTCCATGAACCAGCAGCATTGACGTCGATATTAATCTTCAAATCCTCGACTCTGCCAACAGTTCAACCACCTTCTATTACTAAACTTCAACAAGAAACTTGATCATCCATAGAATTTACCATCATTAAAGTTCACATATAATCCTCAAGAACTTACCAAAAATTTAAAAAAAAAAAAAAAAAAAAAATGCAGAAGGAATATCACTATTTTAGTACTAAGTGGTTACAATTTTAGTCTGCATAATTTAAGAACAAAAACAAGAGAAACAAAATTCACTTCCGGCCTTCAATGAACGGGCTAACCAGACAGTTTGAAGCAATGAGCAATCAACAAAAACATCTTCAAGCAATACTGCCCACACACACACCACCCCACACCACACCCCTAACCCCCTAAAAAAAAAAAAGAGAAGAAAGTTCATATAATAAATAGCACTAAATTGAGTTTGAATCTTTAAATCCAGTACACCAAAGAAAAGATTGTTACGCAAAACAAGTTCAAGCAATCAATAAGCTAAAAACAACAAAAATACAAATTACAATTCGTTTGTTAGAATTCAATACTAGCAGTAATTAAATATCAACTCTATGCCTCCTAATCTGAATATAAAAAGAGTAACTCTAAAGAAAAGTCACAAGCTATAGTAGGTAGAGAGCAAGCCATGAATAGAAGAGAAATGGAAAAAAGAAGCACAAAAAAATAATAGAGAAAGTAGGAAGTCATACAGGCTACAGCAGGATTGGAGAAAAACCAGAGGATGACGGCGCAGAGGACCACGACAAGGGGGATAACGTGGATTGCGTTCTCGGCGAACCTGAGACGAGAAAGCTCTTTCTTGGCTACGTGAGAGAGCGGATCGTATGTGGGCAGCTCCTTCTCTGTGTCTGCGCTTGCCCTCCACCTATCAGATTTGGATGCTGCTGCTGCTGAGGACTTCACCAACGACTCCTGCACCCGCCACCTGCTCCGCGATCCCTGCATCTTCTTTAGTCTCTAACCGATAAAAATTATAGCACGTAAGTTAAAAATATAAGAAAATTAAAAATAGGATATTATTTCATAAAAAAAAAAGAATATGCTTTTGCGCTTTTGATTAAGTGGACCAAGCTCGATATGGCTTCCCATTCTTGGATTATTGTCATGAGCCCATTATTGTTGCTGCTTGTGAATGCCAATTCATTTTCATGTTTCTGTTTTTTTCTTTTTTCTTTTCTTTTTCAAGGCCGGCACAAGATTAAAAGTTAGATTATGTAAAAATGATCTAAATCAACCATATAATTATGAGTAAAATTTGATTTTAATCTTATTTCATATTGCTTTTGAGAAGTTGTTTAATCATTTTGATACAATAGATGTTTGTTAAAATTTCCCAAAGTGAATTATAATCTCAGTAAATTTAATATTTAAATATTTTGTGACTTCACTAACAATTAACATAAAATTTATCAAATATAAACATACTTCTTTTGAGGTTTATAATAGTTAACAACGGAATCAATCAAATGTTAACTTGACTAACTTTATAATAGACTATTTCTTTAGCACATCTAATAATGATTATTTTCAAAGTAATGTTAGTACCAAACTAACTCTTAAAAGACTATTATTACATTTCCAAGTGTACAAATAAAGCTTCGTTTTTTATTGAAGAGATAATTGCATAAACATTTCGTGAGTTTAAATATAATTTCACGTATGTGAGCTATTTATTCAAAATTTCACAAATCTACCTAGCTACATACCATGACCAGGGTGACATAAAAGTTTACGGCAAAATGGTAGATTCGTCCTTTTAACTTATTCTAAAATACTCATTTATTATATAAATGAGCACGATATATATAAAATAAAATGGATGAAAGAGATCCATCATCCATCTCCTTCCTCCAAACAAAATTAATTTAAAATAAGGCAAAAACATTTCAACTCTATCTTCGATGGAGATGGAGCATATTTAATTTGATCCATTACTGTGGAGAAGCATTGCTACTACACTACCGAGGAGAGACAATCTTTGGGTTTTATTCCAAATAATTCAGTCACGACAGACAACATGTCCTTATAAAGGATTCAAACTAAAAAATTATGTATATTTACTATTTTTTGAAAAATAAAATTATTATAAATTTATATTTTTTTTTAATCATTAACACGCGCTTTTAAATGAATGTCGACAAAATCACACCCGCAACGCATGAATATTTACAAAGCTGAAAATGTAATTAAAAAAAAAAAATTTAGTTCGAATAATAATAAAATTTAAACTTCTAATATAAATAACAATTTAAACTATTGATTTGATACGAGATAGCATGCCAAGCATATATTAAACATATTCATTAAACATCTCGTAAAAACAGAAATGAATAAATATTTCTAAATAAAAAAATGAATAAATAAGTTCACAATAATGTAATAATTTCAACACAATACTTATTCAAAGATTTGAAATCATGTTAATTGGAAACAAAAGTAGAATATTTAGGCCGACAGAATCTAGATCAGTGACATCATTTAAAAATCTTTATCTAAGATTTGATTATCACCGTATGTTTTAGGTTCATATAATATTGTAATATTAATTTGAAGGAAAATGTTTTCCTAGTGGCTGCTTCAGCCTCGTTTAAGCATATGTTGGCTCCTACATGATTGTGAGTTCAATCAAAGCATCCCACATTTCACATTTCTCCCCTTACTTTTTTCTTTTTAAATTTTCGGTGTTGTGAATGCTGGTTCGAATTCGGAGAAAATCTAAGATAGACTTTTTATTTTTTTAAGTTGAAATTAGATAGATCAAAAGCATGTGAAATCAATTGAAATTGATATCTACTTAAGTTGTTCAGATATCTATTTTCATAATAACAAGCCTTATAAAATACATTTAATAAATCAATAAGGTGGATGAAATGATACACAACCACTTAATGCTAGAAAAAGAAGAAAATATACAATACATCTACAATGAATTTTAACTTATATTAATTAAGTAATAATATTATATTTGATAAAAATGTATTTAAATTATGAGATGATATATTAATGATGTAATTATTTTAAATAAATTTATTATGTTATTTAAACAGTAAATTTAGGTAGACATTTTACTTACATAGTATTGCTTTTATTTGAATCGTATTGCCTCGTTCGACTTTACAACATTTAAATATAAAATGTTTGCATGGGAGACATGGAAATCGCTCTTAGGCCATCTTCAATGTATGAGAACCAAATTTCACATCATTTTGGTGTTTATACCAAATTTTCTTACACCAAATTGTCCTATACTTCAATGTACTCTACACCAAATTGATGTAAATGATATCTTCAAAGAATATTTTATATATAATTTTTTAATTAATATATAATAAATTTTAAAAATATATTCAATATTATACTCATTTTAAAGGTATTAACAAATTATTTTAGATGATATATTTTTTTTATAATAAATTAATATATATTTTTAACTAAATTAATTTTTAGATCCACACCAAATTTGGTGTAATGAAAAGTGCAACACCAAATTTGGTGTTACACTGTTTATTAACACCAAAATTTGCCTTGAAAGAATACAAATGGTGCTCACGTTGGAGCATGAAAATGCACTAAAATGGTGTTTTACACCATTTTGGTGTATTCATTGGAGTGGGTCTTAGGCCATCTCCAACGTTACACCAAATTGGTGTTAAACACTAATTTGATGCAAGAAACGACTCCAACGTAGACACCAACATGATGTCTGGCGTGAAACCCAAAGCAAAAATTGGTGCTTGAGCTACAGTCGGACACCAAATTTGGTGTCCGACTGTAGCTTGCACCAAATTGTCAAATGGTGGGCCACATGACCTTTGTAACTTTTCAAAATACCAATGTTATCCCTAATATAATAAATACAATAAATCTAATTTCTTTTATATCCTTTAATATATTTAATATAATTATATAATTTGATTAATAATTATAAATAAAAATTAAATTATTATAAAAAATATATACAATTGAAAATATTTCATTAAGATCTTTAAAATGAGTATAATATTGAATATATTTTAATATATTTTAAAGTTTTTAATATATATTATAAGTAGTATATTAAGATAATATCATTTTAAATTATTTTTTATAAATAAAAATTTATTATTTTAAAAATTACTTGATAGAATTGATAATATTTTTAATGCAAAAATTTAATAATGTAATAAAAAACAATAACATTAATATTACCATAACCTTAAATTAAAAATACATGATAAAAAAATTAGGTGAAAATATAATGAAAATAATATTTTGTAAAAAACTAAAAAATATATATAAGTATTTAATAATTTTGTAATATATTGTGAATAATTATTTGAGAATAAAATTCAATATTAAAAAAATTAATTAATATTGATTAAGGAATTATGTATGGAATATTTTGTGAAGATACCTTTTACACTAATTTAGTGTCATTTACATTGGAGTGTCAAAATATTTGATGTCAAAAAATTTGGTATTAACACCAAAATGGTGTCAAATTTGGTGTTATACATTGGAGTTGGTCTTAGACCATCTCCAACGTAACACCAATTTGGTGCAAAAAAGTGCTCCAATGTTGACACCATATTGGTGTCCGGCGTGAAGCCTAAAAACAAATTTGGTGCTTGTGCTACAGTCGGACACCAAATTTGGTGTCCGACTGTAGCTTGCACCAAATTTTCAAGTGGTGGGCCACACGCCTTTTTCAACTTTTCAAAATACCAATGTTATCCCTAATATAATAAATACAATAAATCTAATTCCTTTTATATCCTTTAATATATTTAATATAATTATATAATTTGATTAATAATTATAAATAAAAATTAAATTATTATAAAAAATATATACCGTTGAAAATATTTCATTAAGATCTTTAAAATGAGTATAATATTGAATATATTTTAATATATTTTTAAGTTTTTAATATATATTATAAGTAGTATATTAAGATAATGTCATTTTAAATTATTTTTTGTAAATAAAAATTTATTATTTTAAAAATTACTTGATAGAATTGATAATATTTTTAATGCAAAAACTTAATAATGTAATAAAAAGCAATAACATTAATATTACCATAACCTTAAATTAAAAATACATGATAAAAAAAATATAAATAACAACAACAACATAACTTAAAAATAAAATACATGACATAAATACTTCTAAATAACCATTTAGAAATTTGGAAGGTCATCTCCACTTCCTCCAATACCATCAAAATACTTGTCAAATGCATTGGATGATCCGCTTCCTCCTTCAAATTGTTGGTCATGGGTCCTTTTTTCATAAATTTTTTTTTTTGTTCATTTCGAATAATATCACGTAGAATTGGATCTTTTATAGAATCCACATTTTTTAGTAAAATTTTATTCTCTTCGTGTCGTTCTCGCAACTCTAATTTTTTTGCCCCATTTTGAGCTCGTAACAGTTGAAGTTCATAACTCTTTTGGAGTAGAGACTGAGTTTCAGTAAACTTACCCATCATTTGCTCACTATATTTTTTTATGGATTTAAAATATTGTAGCATCTCTTCACCTTGTTTCTTCTTCATTTTTTCTTTGTTTCTCCCAATAGGCCGCTCAGTGGAATCATTATTGTCATTAAAATCATCAACTTGCTTTTCAACTTCGAAGTCTACATTTAAATCAATACAAAATGACGAAGTTCCTGCAGACTTTGACGTGGTAGAATCTGTTTGTGATGTTTCGTTGCCGTCATATCTCTTTCGACGGCCTGGAGTTTGCATGCTATTAATATCAGAATATTTCTCTATATCTTTAAGAAGGGGCCATACATGATCAAATTTGAATCCTTTATGATAGTTTGGATCTTGTGCTAGTAAGGCTTTGACTTGATTTAACTACACAATACAACAAAAAATTAAAGCTATAAAAAATATAATAAAATGAATTTCATAAAATATGCATAACTCAAATTTAGAAAATACTTACAATATCTTGTTCAGAAGCACCACTTGGATTCAAATTTTTAATTTGTCGAACGCATCCTCTTAATTGGCTAATTGCTGCATTGATTACTTGCATTCGAGCTGTCAAAAATCTTCTAGGTCGAACTTGAGTGATATGCGTTGGTAACGTCATATGATATTCAGTCTCTATGCGAAACCAAAATTGAACACTAGATTGATTGATGCCTATAATTGGATTTTGAGAAACATCAAGATATACACGACAGAGAAGTTGGTCCTCCTCATTCGAATATGAAGCACTTCATAGAGTATTTTTAGATTTATCACCTAAATTCTTGCTTGATGACATTTTTGTAGAGATATATGTTCAGTGGTTGGAACTAAAAGAGAAAGATGTTTTAATTCTTAGAAAGAACCATTATTTATAGATCCATTGTGGAAGAGATAAGAATACCGTTTAACGGTTAGGATCAAACCACTTTTCATCTAACGGTGGAGATCATATATTGTTAGATTTTTGTGTCATACCTATGACAGAGTGTGGAAGAGATAAGAATATCGTTTAATAGTTATGATCAAACCACTTTTTATCCAACGGTGAAGATCATATATTGTTAGATTTTTGTGTCATACCTAGGACAGAGTGTGGAAGAGATAAGAATACCGTTTAACGGTTAGGATCAAACCACTTTTCATCAAACGGTGGAGATCATATATTGTTAGATTTTTGTGTCATACCTAGGACAGAGTGTGGAAGAGATAAGAATACCATTTAACGGTTAGGATCAAACCACTTTTCATACAACGGTGGAGATCATATATTATTAGATTTTTGTGTCATACCTAGGACAGAGTGTGGAAGAGATAAGAATACCGTTTAACGGTTAGGATCAAACCACTTTTCATCCAACGGTGGAGATCATATATTATTAGATTTTTGTGTCATACCTACGATAGAATGTGAAAGAGATAAAAATGAGGTAGATAAATAATTAGGTGGATAAACAATTAGTTGAATAAAAATGAATTAAAAAATATTAAGTTATTAAAAAATTAGGTGAAAATATAATGAAAATAATATTTTGTAAAAAATTTTAAAAAAAACTATATAAGTATTTAATAATTTTGTAATATATTGTGAATAATTATTTGAGAATAAAATTCTATACTAAATTAATTAATTAATATTGATTAAAGAATTATGTATGGAATATTATGTGAATATACCTTTTACATCAATTTGGTGTTATGTATATTAGAGTGTAAAAAAATTTGGTGTTAACACCAAAATGGTGTCAAATTTGGTGTTACACATTGGAGTTGGTCTTAGACCCACTCCAACGTAGCACCAAAAAACACCATTTTGGTGCTAAAATTGGCTCCAGTGAAGCACCAAAATGGTGCACAGGCGCGGTTCTCAATGGGACATTTGGTGTTTGTGCTACAGCATCGCACCAAATTTGGTGCGACACCAAATGCCTTTTTATGGCTCACCTCACTTTTTATTTTATTCAAAATCCCAACAATGCCCTTCCAACATTTATTACAACAATATTTCTTCCATTTGTGTCCTTTATTTCTTTTGCTTTATTTATATAATTTGATTAATAATTAAAAATAAAAATTATATTATTATAAAAATATATACCATTGAAAATATTTGATTGAGATCTTTAAAATGAGTATAATATTGAATATGTTTTAATATATTTTTAAGTTTTTAATATATATTATAAGTAATATATTAATATAATATCATTTAAATTATTTAATGTATATAAAAATTTATTATTTTTATAATTACTTGATAGAATTAAATGATTAGGTGGATAAAAATTAGTTTAACAAATTAAATGACTACAAAATTAGTTAGAAAATTAATGATAATAATATTTTATAATAAATTAAAAAAATTATGTGAGAAATTAATTTTTTTTTTATATTATGCCTAATTATTTGAGAATACGATTTTATAATTGGTTGGATAATAAAATAGTAGGATGAAAAATTAATTGAAAAAATTATATGGATAAAAAATTAGGTGGATAAATAATTAGTTGGATAAAAATAAGTTAAAAAATATTTAGTGACTAAAAAATTAGGTGCAAATATAATGAGAATAATATTTTGTAAAAAATTAAAAAAAATATATGTAAGTATTTAATAATTATGTAAGCTAGCGTGAGTAATTATTCGAGAATAAAATTATATACTAAATAAATTAATTAATATTGGTTAAAGAATTATATATGAAATATTTTATGAAGATATATTTTACACCAATTTAATATCATGTATATTGATATTAAAAAAAATTTGATATTAAAAAATTTGATGTTAATATTAAAATGTTGTTAAATTTGATGTCAAACATGGAGATGGTCTTATTGATTTGTTGTCAGTCACTTAAACCCCACGAGCGGCGAAAACAATGTCTCTTTTTCGATCGGATATGATGATGAGGTACTGCTGCGGGGTCATTCTAGCCGTACATAAACTGCTATTCTCCTGGAACTCTTTTAGGCTACCATGTTTGACCACTTTGATAAGAAAAGCGTCACGTACGCGCCGCCAGCGTATGAAGTAAGTTATTCTACAAGTAACGAGCCGGGCACAGAGTGAAAACCCCGCGTCGGGTTTCCCATGTGTCAAACGCGCTTATATAGGCAGTGGCGCATTCCTTGCAGACGTGCGCGTATAGGAAGAGGCGAGGAAACTAGTGGCTTCTCTTCCAACGCCCCTGACTGCGCGTGAATTTAAAATTTGACATATTATAATGACTAAAACACCGCTCCTTTAATCATTAATTGTTTTATTAATGCGGTCATATTGATACGATCTTGTGTGTATATACAGTAAGCTTTGCAAGGACGAAATCTTTCATAGACAAAAAACTGAATCAGACCAGAGATCTAGGGGGAAGGGCGTTTTCGACCTTTAAAACGTTTTGTTATCTGTCAAATCCAGCAAACTATTTTTTTTTTTCCTGAGAAACACCAAACCCAACATTTGAAAGATATCAAATTTTATAACCTATATTTGTTTAGATTTTATACTATAAATTAATACAAAGTATGATTCAGACAGATGAAATGAAGTATGAAGAATATTGTCATAGAGCTTATGGAACAGCCACTTTTGCAATATCTATAAAACATGTTATTATTCGTTTTCATTACTAATAAAGTGTTATTGTAGACTAATTGTATTATTGTTTAACTCTTTATTTTTCTCTTTATCTTTTTATCATCTTTTGAGTTTTAAATCTAAATGCAGTTGCAATGAAAATGTCAAAGTTGAGGATGGTAATGATTGTTAATTGAAAAATGTTACAATCTTAATATGATTCCCCATATACATTAGGTAACTTTAACTAAAACTTTTAAAATTATATATTCTTTTATGATATATTTTAGAGCCCCCTATTTACAAAATCACACATAAAAATATACATATATTTGGAGCAATGTCAAATTAATCAAATTATTACTTAAAATGATGTTCATATGAGTCATAATTTATATATCATGATTTGCTAAATTAATCAAATCATTATCTAAAAGATATGCATATGAGTCGTAATTTCTATAGTATAATTTACATAATATTGATAATTTACATACCACCTTATTTAACTATGAAATTTTAAACATCTAGTATTACTTTTAGATTAAATACCATGTCAAGTAGTAAACTTTTGAAAAATAAAAGAGGGTTAGAATTATAGTTACAAGCCATTTTTTTTAAAGATTACAATTATTTGAGAGTTTGAGAGAGAAAACTATTCAAACTCACGAGTTGAATAGTATCAGTAGGATAGACATATTATAGAATTAATCTTCTCTTCTTTTTTTTTTTAAAAAAAAAATTCTAAATATCTTTAAAATAATAAAACCGTTGTGAAAATAAAATAAAGATGACTTTTACTATTTTGTTTTGAAAGATTTTACTAATCTATTTTAATGTAATATAGAAGTAAAAAATTCGATTCGGAATTTGTCAAAACTATTAATCATATAAACGATGTCGGTCCAGAAATATATAAATTAACAAGAAAATTGAATTTATTAATAGTAACACACCCCAAGAAAACTATGAATTTGTTCGGGAGGAAGAATGAAAATGGGCAATATGTTAATTGAAGCAGAAGTGCACAACACGTGGCATCATTTAGTTATGGCAGCCACGTCACCCCCAACAATAGCAAATCTGTATTCGGCCATCATGAATGTAAATTGTGCCATTGATATAAAAACCCAACGATTTTGGCATATCTTCTATAACACGCACTCCGTACCCTCTTCGTCTTCGTCTTGCTCTCAATCTCTCTCCGGCTTTGAACATTCAAAACCACTGTCGATTTGTCAATTTCTCTCCATCATCATCTCTTCCGATATATCGCGATTCACTGAATCCAACGCGCGACTCAGCCATGAATAACGAATAGTAAGATCTTGTTTCGTTTTCAAATCGTTTCATCTCTCCAATTCACTCCTGTTTGCCTGGATCTGTCATGAATTCATATGCTTTTTATATCTACGTTCTTTTTTAAAATATAGTTTTGGTACCTTTTTGTTTTTGCTTCCATGATTTTTTGATGAATTCGTGCGGTTCTGATTGGATGCTTGATTCAGATCTTGTAGATTCGGTTTCGGATCTGTTAATTGTTGCGTATAAGCATCAATATGATTTGATAACCTATTTATCGGAATAATTTAGAGAATTTTTAATTTATGTAAACGAAATTGTTGCGTGAGCTTTGAAAATTTGAACATATACGAATGTTGAAATTTTATTGGATAATTAATCGATTTAAGGAATATACGAGCTGTTATTAATTTTTTATTAATATATATATTTTTGCAGTGATTATTTGTTTAAGCTTTTGCTTATTGGAGATTCAGGAGTTGGAAAATCTTGTTTACTGCTGAGGTTTGCTGTAAGTGCTTTTGTCCATCGTTTTCACTTCTGAGTTAAAAGTGCTTTTTTAGTAGTTGTGGGTTTAAATTTGTTTCGTATGAAAAATTAAATCTATGGACTGAATTTAGAGTAGAAGTGGTTCTGATGTTTATTTGTACAATTTTAAGATGCTTTAACAATTATGATTAACAAGTTGGACACCATGCGGACAATCAAGGAGTAAAACGCAGACAGGAACTAATAAGAGTAGACATAGGAACTGAGGGTTTTGTCTGGTATTATTGAAAAATATTGTTATGGCTTATTTTATGCATGCTAAACTTGATTAATTTGTTTTGTAAACCAGGATGATTCGTATCTGGAGAGCTACATAAGCACCATCGGGGTCGATTTTGTGAGTAATTATATCGTTCGTGTTGGTGTTGATTTGTTCACTTCGTGAAAAATGCTTGGAACTAATGTACAATTATGTTGTATTATGCAGAAAATACGCACTGTAGAACAGGATGGGAAAACCATTAAGCTTCAAATTGTAAGTTTATTGCCTTGTTAAAGTTGCTTTGTCTTTAGGATTTAAATATGAAATCCCGGCTGTTGGGTTGGTTGTGATTATAATTTAATCAACATTATATAGTTAATTATGCATCCGAGCAATGTAGGTATAAGAATAAGATATGATTTGTTCCAATGTTTATAGAACTAAGGTACTTTACTGATACTGTTATCGTTATTCTGAAATTGCATTTTTGTAATGCTTAAGTTTCGCACGTTGATTGTAAATTGCATTGATTTACTTAGAATAATTTGAAGACCCTTTTTTTTATAATTTTTTTTATTAAATTGCATTTGGTTGTCCTTGTTTAGAATGATCTGAAATGTTGTTTGTTGTTATTTTTTCCTTTTTGATTGTAAAAAACTTTTAAAATCGTTCAGTTTTGGTTTTCTGTATTTTCTGATTGTTGCTTTTGGGCCTTTTCCTAAAATGCAGTGGGACACTGCTGGCCAAGAGCGTTTTAGGACAATCACTAGCAGCTACTATCGTGGGGCTCATGGTATCATTGTAAGTGATATATTTTCTGCTGTCTTTCATGTGACCTCTGCATTAGAGTTGGTCTTATTCTGGTGGCTTTTCCATCAGGTTGTGTATGATGTTACAGACCAAGAGAGCTTTAACAATGTTAAGCAATGGTTGAATGAAATTGACCGCTATGCAAGTGAAAATGTGAACAAACTTTTGGTTGGGAACAAGTGTGATCTCACAGCAAACAAAGTTGTGTCCTATGAGACAGCAAAGGTAAGTATATTTTCTGGGTTATTTTACATGTTTGTCAAAAGTAGTATCCTTTTAATCAAAAAAGATTTCCATTTTTTCCTTTTGTTTAGGCATTTGCAGATGAAATTGGAATCCCTTTTATGGAGACTAGTGCCAAAAGTGCCACCAATGTCGAACAGGCTTTCATGGCCATGGCTGGTGCAATAAAAAACAGGTATTGCTTTTTGTAAACTCTTTGTTTGTACAATCAAGAAACATATAACAAGAACTATCCTTGTTATGTGGAGCATTTTGCATGTAATGATGTCCCATTTCAGCTCTTTTCTTGATGGGTGGATGTGTTCTGTTTTTCTATAATCTGGAAAATTGGTCAGTTGCTTACTATCTGGTTTATATTCTCAGGATGGCAAGCCAACCAGGCATGAACAATGCTAGGCCTCCAACCGTGCAGATTCGAGGACAGCCTGTGAACCAGAAATCTGGTTGCTGCTCTACTTAGAAAAGGAATTAGCGTTAGTGGGTTGATGATGTTTTACCCTGTGTTCCTCGTGGAATGTAAAACTTGTTCTCCTCTTAATGATTCGATATGAAATATGATTTGTTCCTGATTTGCTTGTTCTTGTCAGTTCTGACTCGTTAAAATTTCTATTCTTTTTAATGTATTTGATTTTCTAAAAACATTTGTACAAATTAGGAATATTGATTAATAGCAGTTTTCTTTTGTCTCCAGTTATTTTGTCATTTTTCATCGAGTACTGTTAATGACTGCAATTGTTATTTAACCATTCTATTAATATGATGGAATGCCGAATCTACTGCTACTGTTCTGTAATTATCTATTAATATGATGGGAAGCTGAATCTTAAAAATTATTCTTTATTTATTTATTTCCAAAATATTCACCCATCAGGTTGGAGTTTGATGAAGGTCACAGCATGATTATAATTTATAATTGAATAGTTAAATAACACCATGATGAATAACCAGAACATGAGGGTAATAACATACTCGAAAGCTTGTAATAAGAATTTATATATTAAAAGTGATAGTACACAAACATTTTAGAGTGTAATTTACAGACTGGCCTAGGGTACGATATCACCAATCATCTCAACAATCTAATTCATACAAGAAACGAAAACGTTCTAAGCCGGTAATTTGTATTAACCAAAATTGTCTCAACTTTTATTGCTAAAAATGTCCCATGGTGTCAGAGCGTTGTATCTCCCACCCTTGCAGTTCCTGCTACAAATTAAAAACTGGAATGATGTACTCTTATTGCTGATCCAAATGCAGTCACCAATTTATGTGTGGTGTTGTACTTTCTCCCTAACGTCTCCAACATGCCTCACAAAAAAAGATCCCTTCATAGACTCATCGTCTCCAGAATTTACACTTAGGAGGTTGATGAACCCCAAGCAGTTGCTCGAGTCATAAGTATTCCAACCAAGTATCACTAACATCTATTCCACTACCTTATCGGATCCATTCTTCATCAAATTTCTCTACTTCGCAACATAGCTGTCTCTGTTGCTTGCTGGATAAACATCAGCACGCCAACCAGCACACACTTAGAAGAAGTCTTCGTAAAATATATTTGGGAACACTAAGTCATTGTGAATTCAACCAGCGCCTAAATGAGTTCCAAGATAGAAGAGTTTATATTGAATGAAGCTACTCGAAGCTCGAACTGGTTGATATCATCGAACAAAAGTCTGTACCGCGTTGCAATCCTTTGTCTTTTTCTTGACAAACATTCAAAAGAACTTTCCCAGCACTGCAAGGAAATGAATTTTTTGCCCCACGTTTTTAGCAATCTTTTTACCAGTAGTCGCCACAGGAGCATACCCCATCTTTGAAGTGATGAAACCTTGTGGTGTCTCTCACAATGATTTCTCTTCTTTCTATGGTTGATATGTATTTGGTGGCACGATGGCAATCTCCACATACTCTCAAGTTTTTAAAAACTCGAATGGGAGTTCCTAACGGCAATTTGAGAAGACCAAAAGCAATTGCAAGTTTTTCACTGTGACAAAGCAAAAGCTGCTCTTTTAGCTCTTGCCCTACATCATGTAATGCAAATTCAAGGTCTGGAACATAGCCAGCCAACTTCATTTTCTTCTCCAACTCTTGCAGTTTTTCATGAATAGCAACCAACTCTGGGTGCACCCTATCACCTGATCTAAACTCATGAACTATGGTTCCCACTTCGATCCAACTATACCCAGGTGTCTTTATCACCCTATTTTCTTTCATTGATCGTCTCACCCTGGCAACATGATCCCATTCGTTCATTGCAGCATAAACATTAGCAAGTTGAACATAACCAGCTGCATTTGTTGGATCCAGACTGAGCAACTTTGCGGCAGCAAACTCAGCCAGTTCCGGTTTTTTATGCACCCTACAAGCACCCAAAAGAGTTCCAAAAATGGCAGAATGCGGTTTGAATGGCATTTTCTTAATCAAATCGACAGCTTCAACTATTTTTCCAGCTCGACCAAGAAGGTCAACCATACAAGTATAGTGATCTGGCTTAGCTTCAATTCCATACTCCTTTACCATCAAATCAAAATATTGAATCCCAAGATCTACCAATCCAGCATGGTTGCAAGCTAGTAACACTGCAACAAAAGTGATCCAATCGGGCTTCATGCCCTCAACCCTCATCTCATCAAACAAATGAAGAGCTTTCTCACCTGCTCCATGTTGGGCATAACCAGATATCATCGCATTCCAAGTCACAACATCTTTTCGTGGTATCCAAATAAACAACGTCCAAGCATCTTCCAAATCCCCACATTTAGAATACATACTAATCAACGAAGTCGCTGCTGTCGTATCATTACACAACGGAGACTTAAAAACTAACTGATGGATTTGTTTACCCAACTGCAACGCAGATAATTCACTGCAACCCAACAAAACACTACTCAGACTCGAAGCATTCGGCTTAATCCCCAATCTTATCATCATCCTAAACAGCTTTAAACCATCTTCAGCTCTACAATTCTCAACATAACCAGCAATCATAGCATTCCACGTAACCAAATTCTTCACAGGCATTTCATGAAATAACGTCTCCGCCAAGCTAACCTTCCTTAACTTCATGCACCCACTTATCATTGCCGTCCAAGCCACCACACTTTTAACTGGTGCAGCCTTAAACAACTGCAAAGCCTTATCCAACTCTCCACATTCAACATACCCAGAAATCATAGCACTCCAAGAAACACTATTCTTCTCCGGCATTGCCAAAAACAACTCCTGAGCTTTGCTCATGTTCTTGTTCTGGGCGAAACCAGATATCATTGTATTCCAAGAAGCGATATCTTTGAAGGGCAACCGATTGAAGAAATCAAAAGCGGCTTCCACGTGATCAGAATTGAGTAAAATACAGGATAACATGATGTTATACGAAACCGTGTCTGGTTGAGGAATTTTATCAAACAGTTGTTGGGCTTCCTTAAGGTTCCCGCGCTTTTTGGAAAAGCCGGTCAACATTGAATTCCAAGTGACTGTAGTCTTAACTCTCATGTTATTGAAAACTTTAAGGGCAGAATGTATGTCACCTGATCTAATGTAGCTAGTGATAAGCTTATTTGATGAAACGATTTCATGATTGGATACTGAGGGAGTGGTGGGTTTCGGAGTCATCATGTTATTGGAGGGAACCAGGTGGGTGTTAGGTGGAAAATTAGAGGGAACTGATTCTTGGTTTGGGTTGGCATGTGGGCTGCGGACAGTGAAGGTAGAGAGAGGACTCTTTCTTTGGTGTTTAATGTGTGAGAAAGTTGTGAAAATAGGGAATGGTTGGAGTTGGTTTCTTGCGTTTTTCTTCAAAATGTACATTTGTTGTTATTGTGGTTAGAGAGGAGAAGGCTTCATTTGGTGAGGTTCAAATTCAGGAAGTTAAAAGAGCCTGACAACTCTAAAATCTTTTTTTTTTTTTTTTTACCTATTTTTGTTGCGAAATGAACTGTTTAAATTGACTAACCAAAACTAGCCACCGACTAAGCAAGACTAACAAGGCATAACAAAATTGTAATAAAATTATAGAAGTTAATTCCTACGTGTATATTTTTGCACTGGATAATTAATTTGTTTTTTATTTTTTGATATAGAAAAGCTTAAAATCTTACAATAGTTCTCACCCTATCCGACACTGGAATTAGAATGGCGTAAATAGAGGAATATGCCACGAGAACAACTTGATCATCCTTCACCATCTTCCACTCGATTTAGTGTAATCTAAGGTTACTTGGCTACATCCTAATGGGTGAAATAAATACTTGATACTAATGACCGTCATGGTTGTTGACTTCAGAATTATCAAGGTTTTCAACAACAATACGGCTAGACAAGAAATTGTTCCCTTTTTTCATTTTCTTAGAGAGTACATAATTGCGACATAAACGGCTTACTGTGACGATTACTCTTATATTTTAGAAAGTACATCCATTAACACGCAAGAGTAAAACAAAGCTGGCTCCTAAAACATATTGATTTGAAGAGTGCTATTAGTGCAGTTATTAACAAAATTGGAGCCTGTTAGGGTTTAGTAAATGGGTCAAAACTGAATTTCTCTTGATGCTTAAATAAAAATTAAACCACCATCAGAAACACCAGAAATGCCGATGTTCAAATTCAGACTAAAAAAACCTACTACATAAACCAAAACTGATGCCACTACTCAGTTCCAAGACAATTAATAATAACGACCCATGTGATGAGATCTAAGGTATGCATGCATGTCAATGAAACATCAATAAAAATATCTAAAATTTACACTCATAAGGACTTGACGTCAAATATGGTTCTTTATACAGGAAGTCATCGTTCCTGATAATAGCCTTTGACCCGACTCTTAAATAGATCACAAGGAATTCCACATGGGGGAAAACCATACTGAGTTTAAGAAGTAATAATCTCTCACTTGCCGCCCAAGGAGGGGAACTGCCCAGGATCTTCAATAGATGGGGCTGCTACATTGCCACCAGAATTGCCTCCATATCCACCTCTTGAACCTGAACCACGGCCACGGCCACGGCCTCGACCACGACCCCCATAGTGCCTCTCCCCTTCAGCTGGCTTCAAGAACTCAGTTATGACGACAGACTGCAATCATCAAGTGAAAATCAGAGTTAAACCTTTCATCTGAGATTATTAATAAGCAATAATCTAGATGCTCATCGACAATCAGTAACCGTAAATTAATCAATTAATATAACAAGTACAGAACTTTACAACTCTAAAAAGTTAGCAATGATTTATGAATTGTTCAAACACTCAATTTATACTAGAATATAATCCTCTGTAAAACATTACCCATGCAAACTTTACCCAAGTTGGTGCAAAGGGTTCTTGTTACACCAAACAGGTGTACGTCAAAAAGTAAACAGTCAACAAGAAGGCTAGTTAACTAATAGAAGGACAAAACCCAAGCGCTGACAAAATAGTATTTGAAACAATGGCAGATATGAGACACCATAAAAGAATTACAAATACATATTAACTGGTCTTGTTACCAAGCAACCAAAACCACTCGTGAATATGGGGCATGACAGCTTTCTAAGCAACACATTAAAGACAGTTGACATTATTGAAGAACAAGTGACACTGCAAGTAAACAACATCAGTTACATAAAAAAACACAAGTGGCAGACTAAAACATCATATAAAACCAAGCAACATTGCAAACACAGTTATCCAACGGTACAACAACACAACCAAATAATAAAATGTATGCTTTATTAGAAGAAAAATAAGATGTGACACTACTGCAGCCCAGAAAAGGTCACTAACACGAGCAGCACCACTCATCAAACTGTAGCAATAGAAAAACTAAACTATCTACTCAATTATCAGTAAATTTAATTTCATCGAAACATTCTTCAATAAACAATAAATTATTCTCAAAAACAAATATTAATGAATATAATGTAAACCTTCTTGGCTCTCTCTTCTTTATCAGCAGCATCTTTGCGTCTGTCCTTTTCAGTGCCCTGACAATCAGAAGATAATAAGTCAACATACTATACTAGTTTAACTTTGTCAAGTGAAATAAGATGAAAATGAAATATTAATGAAGTTCTACAAGTTTGATAAATATTTCATCACTGCTCTTCTTATTTGAAAGTTGTTGCATGGACTGGAACTCTTTGTCATCAACCTTCCTTTCCTCAGTCTTCAGTCCAAGCAAAGCTTTCCTTTTCTCTTCAAGTACCTTCTCATACTCCTCCAATGTCATCTCCTGTTGAGAATGAATAATTAAGAATTAGGACTGTGCAACCATTTATATTAAAGAAATCCAATAACCAAGAAGCATTGTCACAAAAAAAAAAAAAAAGAAGAAAAAAAAAGAAAAAAACACAAACAAGAAAAAACTTTCAGAAACATTGTACCAACAAACCACACCAAATTATGACAAAAGATGGCTTGATAATATCAAAGAATTTGGGTCCTTTAGGCCATTTAATAAAAAACTGAAAGCGGAATTGAAAGAGAACAATGACTAGAAAGTCAATTTTAGTTTTGGTGTTCTTGTCATTTATAAAAAATTGATGCATGCACGTGATAAAATGTTCTTATCATAGGGATTCTCGCTCATGTACTTCACATCATAATTAACAGCAGTTGAGGCCTCTAGACTTATTCCACAACCTGAGATACACAGCCAAATGTTTTCGTATTTATATGCATTAAAGAAAAACAGGACTTTCCAGGTGCAATATAATTCCATAGGCATTAAGGCACCTTGAGTTTTCAAAATAGAAAATTTTCAACTACAAATTTTAGATGCAGTTGACATTCTTACAGCAATTAAGCATAACCAAGAGAAATATGAAAGGGTGCATGGTAAGACAGACAGAAGCTGTTAAGAATTAAGTGTGACAGCAAAAGAAATTGAGGCAGGTTCAGTATTCATTAGGCCACTGCATTCAATCAACAATTACAGCCACAAAGGCAGTGAAAATCTTCATTAGTGCAAAATTGCAAAATAATAGCACATTCTTAAGGGCAAAATTGATTCTGAAATATTCAATTACTCACCGTAATCAATTTTCTAATATATCCATTCAATTAATGTGCAATCATGCACACATATAATGTAATTCTATGCACAAATAAATGAGAGCAATACAGATGTTTTTACTTGAAGAAGCACTAGTAATGATACCAATTCTCAACAATGAATCTTACATAAGATTATCAAAAGTAATTCCAGAAAATCAAACATTAAAAGGAATTCCCTCGTTGTACATTGTACCTCCACATAGATTTTGCATGACACAGAAAGCACACCATCAACAACAGGAGATCCAATAACCTTTAAAGTTTAAACTGTATTGCTTCGTTTTTGTTCATATACAGATTAATCAAACACTGATATTATATTAAAAGGTTTTTGCAGAGATTAAGGGCATCCTGAATACAAAACTCTAAATTTCCAGGAAAACTAATTATTGATATTTAACCTTATGAAACAATTAGACAAGAATGCTTAGATAAGAAAATATACCTTATTCTCAGGCTCCTTCTCTTCTTGTTCATTCACTGGATTCTCCTTGTTGGCATCCACAGCTTCTTCCTCTCCAGCAGGCTTTTCAGCACTCACAGTCTTCTCAGCACTCACAGTCTTCTCATTCTCAACAACAGGTTCCTCAGTCTCCCTTACATGGCAGAAAGGGGGAACATACACATAAACACAATTGATTGCGTTAAAACAAGAAACCAATTTACCACTGCGAAAAATATATATCTATAGAGCTTGTGGAGGCAAAATACTCACGGAGCAATTTCATCAGTAGGAGTTCCCCAATTGCCGCGACCAGCCCCATCGCGTTTAAACTCATTCCTGAGATAACATAAAATTAATAAATGGAACAACAAAACAGATCATATCAAGTGGCTGAAGATAAACATATCAAATTAATAGAAAACCAACCCACGCCCTGTCCCACTACGGCGTTCAAATTGCCTACGTGGACGTTCTCCTTCCCTCGATTCTCCATTGCTGAAGCCACCACGGCGACCCCCACGATAAAACGATCCACGGGTAGAACCATAGTTCCTCCTTTCAGATGGCTTCCCAGTTTCTCCTTCTTCAGAGGGTCTGCTGTACCCTCCAGAAAATCCATTGTTGCTGACAAATGTGTCATTGTTGCTTAAATCTCTTTCATAGGAACGGCCACCTCCACGCCCAAAGCCACGGCCACCACCACGACCGCCTCCACGTCCAGTTTCATTCCTTGGCTCCCTTGCTACTCAAGAAAATGCCACCAATTCAATTAACATGTGAGATATACAGGATGTATGCACAGTAAATAGAATGCTCGTCAAACTATATACATGTATACACAAGAAAATATAGTAAGTTAACAATTCTAACAATTCTCAGTTTACCAGAAAAAAAAGGTTTAAAAGGCCACACAGATTGAAATTATTATTGTTTCATTAATTTTGAAATGTAAAACAATACAGCTTCAAATACAAAACTAGAAGACGCAGTCACGCAACTAACACCAACCTAAGCAATACAACAAAATTAATACAAATAACAAAACAAACTTTGAACAGCTAACACACGAAATGTAATCAATACACTACACTACCATTACCACTAAAATATCGAATCCACAAATATAGCTAACACAAAACAATAGTTTCTCTGTCTTGATTCATCAAACTTAGCTGATACGCACACAACTACCAATTTTAAGTTTATTTTCTTGTAACCAAACAAACAGAGTGTGCACGAATACGTAATAAAAACAGACGAATCAAAAAATTGAAGATGAAACGAAAAGGAGGCGGCTATGCATGTAATAAGAGAAGCTCACCAGCTTGAGCAGGAGGAGCCGGCTTGGAAGGGAACTTAGCGGCGGCAGCCGTCTTATTGGCGGCTTGAGGCTGAGCAGGAGCCGAGGCGGGTTTCTTGGGCTTCTCAGCTGGCTTGATCGGCTGAGTACCAACGAGGAGGTTGGGGTCTTCGTGATCATTGTCACCGAGAAGATCGAAGGGGTTCATGGTCGCCATCTCTTTGGAAATATCTCCCGACAATGATACTGAGACAAGACTTTCGGTTTAGTTTTCGCACCACGAGACCCTTTCTATTGATCGGAGAGAGCCATGAATAACCCGATCTGAGATGCGTGGTGGTGTGTGTTTGGAAGCAGAGAAAACGCGAGAGAAAAAAAATAGTGAGAGGGAAAACCCTAGCCAATGCGGCAGAGAGTGAAGAGTGAGAGTGAACGCAAACCTAATCTTAAAAACCCTACAACTTTTGTGTGAGGCTACGGCTGGTTTCATTTTAACTCTTTTGCTCTTCTTTTCTTAAGCCAGTTGATCTCATCATTACCTAAGATTTTGTATTAATTTTTTAAATATTTATTGTTAATTATTTTATAATTTAATTTAAATATCATTTCATTTTTATTTAAATATATAGATATTATTAATTTTATTATATTTTCATTGTAAAAAACACGTATATAAAAATGTTTTTGAATTAATTAAATTATTTGTTTTTTATTATTTATATCATATTAAAATAAAGTTTCAATTAATAATAAAAAATATATAAATATTAGATTATTAATTTTTTGACCATTTTAATTTTAAAAAAAATAAGTTTACATTTATTAATATGAATACTTGTTTTACAATAATATTATTTTGTCTAACATTTAAATGATATGACAATCTTGAAAATAGGAGACCTAACCAATTTGAGTTAATGAACTAAAATTTGATTGGTTAATTATTCTATTTTTTAGAATGCTGTTTTATTTGGATACCAAATTTGGGCGAATAGCATTACAATTTATTTTATTTTATAAAGGCCTTTAAATTATCAATACAACTAATTTAATCCCTACATAATCGTGTCAATTTTTTTAAAAAAAAAATCTATACTTCTTTTGAATAAAAATGAAAATTAATTCATTTTTACAAAGTAGATGCAACATACATTAATTTTTTATTATGAATTCTCAAAGAGATTTTCATTAAAATTAAATAAATAAATGTGCAACAAGTAATAAATACTTGAAGATTTCTTTTTGCATGAACACATGTAGGTTTACATTGGAAATTTGGTTCATCGAATTTTAAAACTTAAATCTCTTTATATTCCAAATCGACAAAAGTTCTGTTATAAAAGTAGATGATGACACACAATTGCGAGAGACTCATTCGTTTGCATTTACTCTCCCTATTATGCTTGTGATGCTAATCGATTTTTATCATAAGAAATCCAACTTAACTCAATCCTAGACTTTGAGATAGAAGTCTTAAGCATCAAATGAGTGTCTTATAGGAGTCGAACAGTATATAGAAAATCATATTGTTACTTTAAATTACTAACCGCATGATAAACGTATATGACGGTACTTTAAACTTTTTATAGGTAACTAGTACATCCTAGTAACGAATCTGCTGTTATCATTTATTAGTTGTTTTGTGTAGGGAGTTTCCATTGAACAAAATCATTTTCTCCATAAAATTGACAATAGTAAAGGCTCATTTCATGTATATGAATTTAAATCTATGAAGAATGTTTGCATTATTCGGAAACTCATCTACAGAGGGTGTATCCCCATGATTTGATTATATGCATTATTAAATTTATTCAGATTATTTAATTATCACATTTAACAGTTTTGTCAAACATCTTTTTATACCAAAATTCTTAAGTAATTAAATTCAATTTCTCGAAAATTATACTAACAAGATCTTACTGCTTTTACTCCTCTGATTAAAAAAAAATTATTATGTATTGATATAAAAAATAAAAATCATAAATTTAAGTTGACTATGACCAACTATGACAAAAGTTAACAATTTTAGTCATGACAAGCAATGTGCCAAGATACGAAATATATCTTCAATTAATTGTAGGAACACAGCTGAGGTTTCCTTTTGTTTTATTTGTCACGTTAGAGTTACACAACTGCAGGAATGCAATTGAATTGGTACAAGTCGTTGAATAGATTAAAAACCAATTATTTAATGATGAAGTTATCCCTTTTCTTTTGCAAAGGATCATACTCTTATTTTCGAATCACCCCTACGGCAGGATATCTCAAAAACAAATAATTTGAAGAACATACTTCTAATAATTTATTTTTATCAAAAGCTAAAATAAAAATGAAAAATTATAAAAATAAACTCTATATATATATAAATTTTGTCTCTCCCTAATATATATATATATATTGTATTTTTCAAACAAAAGTGCCCCAATAACCAAAAATGACCTTGTACTATTTTTCTGAAGGGATTTTTTGATATTTACAATAATATTCATGGACAAAAACAATACAAACATTTGAAGAGTAAAAATATAATACCGGCCCATGAAACCCATTCATGGGCATGTTCCTTCATTTAGTTGTGTTTCTGAAAGAAAGAAATTAGTCCAATGGAACCATCTTAATGCACCTAATCGAATGTAAGCAAAATGTTTGTTTGCTAGAGCTTTTAATTGAACTTTTAAAAGTAAATCTTCTATAAGTAAATATTTTAAAAGTAAAGATTTTAATGGGACTTTGTTAGTTATTAGTTGTTAATAAAAAAAAGCTCTTTTAAGTTGCAAATCTTTTGATTGTATTATCAAATTTTAAAAGTTTTTTTAAAACTTTAAATTTTAAAAGTTTTTTTAGGTTATTATATTATCAAAAATGACGTTAAGGGAAAATATTACTTTTAATTAGCAATTTTGTTAAAACAAATATGTAGAAAGTAAAATATTTACGTAACAATTTGTTAAAGGAAGATTTTATTTAGGGTTTTAAGTTAGAAATGTATAGTGGAGTTAATAATATTACGCACGTTAACGTTTTTAAAATATTTCAAGAAGATTACTTGAAAAACACAAATCTAAACTTCCCTTAATTGATGTATTTTAGCTTTTCCAGTGGTCTAAAAACTCTAATAAAATAACAACTAAATGACATTAAAAATAAAAGTAAAAATAAAAAAGGAGCGGTCATGATTAAAAAATCTCTTTTCGTCAGTAGAGAAACTAAATATACACACATACTTCTAATTTAATTATTGTGATTCATATATATTAAATATAGGAAAAATTTTAATTTAGTTTCTAACGTTTGATAAAATATTATTATTTTTTTACTAACGTTTGTATTTCGAATTTCCGTCATCCCTAACGTTTCAAAAATGTATCAATTTAATCATTCTGTTAGTAAAATGTTAGTCAACCTTAATAAGGAGAGAGTTAATTCGGTCATTTTAACTTGAATATATTTAGATATTTTTAATATATATCTAATATAGGAAAAATTTTAATTTAGTCCTTAATGTTTGACAAAAATATTAATTTTTTACTAACGTTTGCATTTTGAATTCCCCTCATCTCTAATATTTCGGAAATGTATCAATTTAGTTATTCTATTAGTTAATCTTAATAGGGAGATGGTTAATTTGATCATTTTAACTTGAATATATTTATATACTTTTAATATAATATATATTTTATATTTTTAATTTAATATATAAAAATATTTTTAAGTTAAAAAAAAAAAGATCTCCGTAGGAGACTAGAAAACTGGTCTCCCATGGAGACTATCTTTTTTCAGCAAGGGAAACCAGAAAACTGGTCTCCATCGCTGGATTGGAGACCAAGTCGAAGACCTAATCCCCGGCTTAGTCTCTATGCTGGAGACTCGATGGAGTCCATCTCATCTCCGGCGATGGAGTCTATCTCCAGCAATAAGATCAACATTGGTCTCCATCGCAGAAGACTAGTTCTAGTCTCTAGCGATGGAGACCAAAGAGTTTCCATCGTCGAAGACTAGTCTCCGACGGTGGAGACTGATTGGGGATGGTGCTACCATCTCTATTTTTTTTTTTAATTTACATAATTTTTTATTTTAAATTTACATAAACATTTTTTTTTTCATATTTGGAAGATATTTGGTTTAATGTTAGATATTTAACTTGGGTGATGTTGGCTTGATGAAAATAATAGAGATGATGATTTTGATGAATATAGAAAATGAAATTGAAGACGAGGAAGATGATGAGAGGTAGATAAGGAAGATGATAAGAGGTTGAAGATGAAGAATAATTTTTTTTTTCTAATTTTATATTAAAAATAATATTTTTTTAATTAAAATATTTATTAATAATAAATTGAATTAAAAAAATTGATTCAATGATGTGTCACAGTTTGATTGGAAAGTGATCAATGGAAATTTTGTAATAATAGGGATTGTTATTTAATAATTATCAGTTTTTAAAAGGATAATTATGTCATTTTAACTATTTTAAATTATATAAAGAGTAAATCCGTCTTTTTGTCCCATCTATCATGTTTGACTGTTATTTTTCTGGTCAAAGGGACTAAATTGATATATTTTCAAAATGTTAGGGATCATAGGAATTCGATATACAAACATTCGTAAAAAATAATATTTTACTAAATATTAGAAACTAAATTAAAATTTTTCTTTTAAATTATATTAAGAGTAAATTCATCTTTTTGCCCCATATATCATGTTTGAAAGTTAGTTTTTTTGTCAGAAGGACTAAATTGATACATTTCCGAACCGTTAGAGATGACGGGAATTTGAAATACAAATGTTAGTAAAAAAATAATATTTTATCAAAAGTTAAGGACTAAATTAAAATTTTTCTTTAAATATGTAGTCATCCATTTAAAAAAAAAAAATCCGACAACTAATAAATCAAATTTTGTCAAAACCTAATAAGATTAAACGTTGCTTATGTGACCCTAACATCTATATTCATACATTTGAGACAACTACTCCTACCGTAAGTAAATAAAACTATTTACACAAGTTTTAAAACAAATTTAGTGGGAATTATATCCTAACACCTTAGTGAATGGAAAGGTGATTAATTATCTGCACAGGGAGATGATATTCAAATGATATTAGTTGTTGAATTTTTATTTAAATTTTAAAAAATAAAGTATTATTTATAACAATACTAAAATATGAGCTTTTTTTTTTTTTTAATTAACTCCCTGTTTTAAATCATTAATTTTTTTGATTCAGGACAATAGATTTTTCCATTTTATAAAATTTTTGTTAAATTTATTTGAGATACTGGTGGAAATAAAATTGTAGAAGTAGAATTTATCTGTGAAATCAATGATTGGAAATATTTGAATATCGAAATCAATAAGAATTTAGTGATAATGTTTGATTGAAATATTAATCAGCTTAGGTATAAAAATTATTATTTTTTTAGATATCACATACGGTAACTCCTCTAACCAAGGTCATTACTAGGCTGAATGTGGCTCAATACATGAAACCATATTGAACGAAAAGTTTCATGCAAAATAAACTTGTAAAGATACATATATACTAATATTTTGAATATAGATATTGATATATTAAATCTGACATCTTGCATCCAACTAAAAACAACATTTGTTATGTTTTTACAGTTAAAACATTCATTCTTTTTCATTTAAAGAATGTTCATATTCTTGACTAAAAAATTGGTCTATTGGAAGAAAACTAACT
Source organism: Dimocarpus longan (assembly GCA_022984855.1). Taxonomy (NCBI): domain Eukaryota; kingdom Viridiplantae; phylum Streptophyta; class Magnoliopsida; order Sapindales; family Sapindaceae; genus Dimocarpus; species Dimocarpus longan. The sequence goes on from CM041024.1 coordinate 12,536,592, forward strand.
AGCAAACGTCAACACGAGTTGTTGATTTGGTTTTGGTCGTCAAACACCAAGAAAGATTCGTATAAAATATAAAATCCAAAATTTAACAAAGGTTAGGTTTTAATTTATCAAACCAACAACTAAAGCAAACAAGTTTGATCTTTTACAGTTGTCATCAACGAAACTGAACACTCAAATAGTCGGTGGTCGTTCTTCACTGAAAAGGCTATTTGCTTTGACGGATTCATGTTTAGTGCCTTGTTCAAAGGATGGGACATCTTCAAGTGACTTGTAAGGATCACCATAACTTACTGGAGACCGTTTCCAAATCAACAATAGACTTCAAATCAAACATGGAAGCATGTGTTTTTCCCAATTGTGCGGTGCCTGACAGAGGCCTTTACGGTTGATATTTTTTTGAATCGGATAACTTTACATATTGACAAGTCAATATTTTAAATTGATTTGCATTAAGATGGACTAGGGAGGCAAGTTTGGGAGGGCATGGAAATCGAACTGACCTCCCTTTCAAGTTTCAAACTAGTCAAGGCGTTTGCCTTGCTTGTATATAATTTTTTAACATTAGATCCCTGCTCAGTTAACAACTTCACTAGACTTCTCTTTGCATTTGATCTAAACGGACAATTTGATGCCATGAACCCATCAACCAAGTGCAGGTAAGCCTCCAGGTCATGACAGCATGCCACGTCGGCATTCGGTTTTAGATACGGGGACATTTTGGTGTCGACCCGTAGCTCGGTTCCCACATGAGAGTATGCCCAAGGATTGTTTTTGTCTAGCATTTCCAACACCCTTGTAACATTTGCATTTGTTGCTTTCTGTTTCTGTTGTGTCTCTTCACCCATGAAAATACCTGGAACTCTGGTGATCAAATCTTGATTGTTCACAATTCGCAACACCTTGACGTTATTGGCCTTAATTTGATTGGCGAATCCTCGGTTGCCGACACGTGGCCCACCGAAGGAGAATACGGCGATGTGTGGCACTTGTGGTGCACATGTGCTTAATTCATCGGCTACTAGTAAGGCCAACGCAGCACCAAGGCTGTGCCCTGTGACTGTGATGCTCAGGGTCTCACCTTTGTACAATTCCATCAGCCTTCGCACCTCTCCCACGACCGATTCAGCTAGGCTGGGCACGTGAGCTCCACGTGTTTTGTACAGACTCAAGAATCCACATTCAACTTTGGGTTGTTCATGGACCGGGTCATCGTTCCCGGCCATTTGGACCAGATTCGCCCTCATATTTTCAGCCCACTCCAGACACGTGGCAGTCCCCCGTAAGGAGATGACGATATCTCTCCTACCCATCCGTTGTATCTCCCTCTTGTCCTCGCAGACGGCTACATAGCCAATCCAACTGGACCGTTGAGTCATCCACCCAAGATCCGGAGCCACGTCATCTACCCACTTTGGCAGCCCGACTGATGACGTGGCGTAAAGGCTCGCGGTCACCCTGTACGATCGGTCAGGTAACGCCACGTATCTCGGAGACGGTGCTTCTTCGGCTGGCATGGCGGGATCTGAATGGAAGGAATGATAAGCTGCTTGAACAAACTCTCCATATCTCACCACCTCTCGCCTGAGGTTCTCGTCGAGCGGGTCAAGTAACCCGGCCCAGTCATTGCTACCATGGTATTCACGCCATCGTGAACCAAGAGTGTTCCTCGGTGAATACTCGGCTGTTTTTGATAACAGGCGTCGAAGCCTGTTCAGGTGTCGAGGAGACATTTCCTCTGCGGCCTTCATTTCAGGCCAAATTCTAGCCAAGTTCAGGCCTTCCAAAAGAACTCGACCCTTGTTTTCTGACCCATTATTATTCGAGTTCTTTTGAAATATTGGTTCTTTTTCAAGTGGGCTCGGTTCTGGGGCTCGTTTTTGGAGGAGTTTGTCAAGGTTGGATAAGTGTAACTGAGTCAACTCAGTCGAAGAAGAAGTTGTTTTAAGAGACTGGGTGGTTAATGTTTTTGTTAACGGGTTTAATGGAGACAACTGGCATTTGAAGTTGGCGCGTCTGACCTGGAAGAGGTGGATGTTCTGTGCAGGTATTGTACAGCCAATCTGCATAGATAACAGAATCAGAAAAATACCCAGATAGCGAGTTTGAGACAGAAAATGAGCTAGAGTGCGAGAGAACAGAGAATTGATAAGAAGAAGAGAGAGGAAAGGAGATGAGAGGAGAGTCAAATCTGATGTGAAATCCTGAAGCAACTTGTAACCAAATGAGATTGTACAGATACAGCACCTATATATAGAGGACGTGATGGTTAAATGTCCTTGTTTTTCAATAAAATTACGCGGTGAACCATATTGTATGTATATATATATATATATTTTAAGTAGACCGTGTTTTATTTTATACCATACGAGGGCTTACATAATCAGTAAAAAAAAGTATGTTGAACGTTCTTGTCAACCCCACGGTGTCCGTGATCATGTTTACGTTTGTTCGCTTTAAGAAAAGTCTGCTCTTAGAGATAGTAACGCTCTGACTTCCTAGTCGAATTGTCTGGAATGCCCTTCTATTTTACATTTTTTTGAATTGAATGACGACTGTGCCCTTTCTTGCTCACGACGGATTGGTTGACATCATCTCCGATTGTACTGACTTTCGACAAGGAGAGTTTTCGGATACGATGTAGTACGGGGGACAGGTGTGTATACAAAAATTTAGTTTTATGATTCGTTGACATTTTGATGAAATATTGAAACCTCTGACTTTTGACGTAAATTTTTTTATGTTTTTTGGTAAGCGATGTGTTAGAATTAGTTTTGTAGTGAAATGTTGACATATTTTATTGCAAAGTTAGGTGGTATTAGCTTACCATCACAAACATCTTTGATCTGGATTTTTTTTGTTGGATGATCAAGAAGAAACTCAAAGTTTGTTTGTTTGTTTGTTTTTTTTTTTTTTAAATAAGATCACAAATAAATTGATTGTGAATAGATAATAATTTGTAAGTTATGTATTATTTATCGTATAGAGTAGAGTGTTTTGTATCTTGCATGTATAAGTTAAATATGTGACTTTGTACTTCGAGACTAGGTCCTGATTTTGTTGTTTTGAAGAGTACAGGAAAAAATTTCAACATACAATCAGACTGCTGCTTTAATCTTGGACGTCAAGTCTACTGTTAGATTTTTCTCCAAGATATTTAAAATTATAACGGCAGTCTAAATCTTGCTCTGGAAGTTGGCAAGTCATTTCAGAGGTTACGGCTACATCATCATTTCATTTTTGTGTCCAAATTAAAACTTCAGCAATTAGGTCACTGAGGTTAATAGGATCAGGATTGATGTAGTAAAAGGTTGAACAAAAAGAATTTGAATTTGGAATGGGTTTTCTGCTTTGAATTAACTACACGTAAATATGTGTAAGAAAAGAAATTCAAGTCAATTATATTTTGCGTCGGTGTATTCTGATTAGATCAAATATCTCTAATTAGACAATTAAATTGCGGGATTTGGCCTATATCATCTTGGATAAAATTTAAATCATCATCATAAACATTTCTTTCCCAAGTTATGGAATTAGTTAAAATAACTAATATTTTACAAACAACAGTTTCAAAATTAAATATGATAAGCAATATAATCAAAGACAATGGTGTTAGAGTTTAGAAACAACAATCAGAATTTAAATTACAGTATTTGGCCTATGTCATCTTCGATAAAGTTTAAATCATCATCATAAACATTTCTTTCCCAAGTTATGAAATTAGTTATTTGGATTGCTTATTTTTTCCGACGTTATCATAAAAATTAAATGTATATTATTAATTTTTTTCATCATTTTCGCATAAAACCATACACGCCTTGCATGCATCTAATTACTTTTTAACAATTGTTTTAATATAATAAATCAATCTTTTAATTTGTATTCCTTTGACATAACACTACTACAAACAAGCCCAACTATATCGGGCAATGCCCGATATGGTTGAGTATCCATACCGGACAGTAAGCCTGGCGTGCTTGCTACCGGTATGGATACTTATATATTCATACTGAGCGGGTATCCGTTATAGATATTAATTATCCATATCGGTCATTACTCGGTATAGATAAAGAAACTTGCAAGGAGACCCATGGGTCGACCTGTTATATCCATATCGGGCCGCATGATATGGATACTTATTATCCATTTCGAGTATCACTCGGTATGGATAAGTATTATCCAAACCGGGTTATTGCTCGATATAGATATTTATAATCTATACTAGTTATCGACCCGGTTTGGATAATTTATCCATACCAGGCCGCTACCTGGTATGGATAACCTTTACAATAAAAAAAAATAATTATATAGATTTTTTTATTACAATAAAATAATAAGCCGCTGCCCGGTATGGATAACCTTTACAATAAAAAATATATATATAATTTTTTTTATTATAATAAAACAATAATCGTACATAAATGTTAAAAATATATGTTATTTAATATATTAACAACATTTAAATGATATAATCTAAGGTAAACGTACATTATAAAATATTATAATAAAATCTCAGTACATAATATGCTAAGATACTATATATTTTGCTGGTTAAGCAATCATTGAATTTACTGCATCTTCCAAAGTTAGTAGCTCATTGGTAGGTCGAGATAACGAAACACTAATCATTACTTTTTTGACAAAAACGCGCCAAAAATCTGAACCAAACTCGAGGTGATGAACTTTAGCATAGGGGTCATGTGAGTCAATTTCCACTTCTGCCACCACAATTCCTTTTCCCATCCAATCTAATAATTTGCATTAGTTGTTATTCGATTCATCAACTTGGCTTGAGGAACCACGAGATATTGACTGTTTGTATAAGAATTTAAATATTTATTGTTATAAAAAAATTTAAATACTTACATATATATATATATATGAAATTAAATTGAAACAATAAATAATATAAATATAGTACATATTTTACCTTAACTGAAAGCTCAACAAATTGAATACTTTGACTAGATCTCATAGCATTTGAGTCACTTGAATATCGTGTCTATAAAAACAATAAATACAATTGTTGTTAAGAAACATGGATATTGAGGGAAAAAAAATTATATTTACCTCTATTTGACAACCGTCAGGCAACAAATGAAATATATAAAACAATACATATAAAATTGATCAATTTTAAACAAAAGTTGACAGAGTTTCCCCTGTTTTTCGCACTTACCACAAATTTAATTCTCCTGCAATTTATCAAACTTCTCAAATATTTGACAATTAATCAAACCAAAATAATATTTCTCAATAAAATATCATGCAAATAATATAGATATATATTTACAAACATAGATATAGCAAAAAAATATCGAAAAAATACTTACATCCATTTGTGAGAACATTATCTAGTCGAAAAATATATATATATATATATAGATATACACTAAGTACCAAAAAAATAGATGTAAATAAATTATAAATGGTTTGAGTCGTTTACCAGCGTGTGGGAGGCATATTTGCTAATGCTTGAGCTTGATCTATGTTAGGCAAATGAGTCATAAGCAAGTTTGTCAAATTAGCAATTGTCTGCTTCATGGTTGCCATCTCACCATCAACATGCTGTTGATATTGTGCAAAACTTTGTTTACCAACCACAAATGCTTGTACAATAGATGGTATCAAACCATGACCTATTCCTCGAACTCTACCTCGAAGCTCTTTACCCATAACTTGTGAGACAACATCATTTCCAATTGAATGTTGGGTTTCTTGATGTAGTGCCTCCATTTGTGCTTATAAATAATATCACATGATATTAACATTAAAAAAACTATATACATTATATAATACAATAAACATAATAGTTGATGAAAATACAATAACATACTATTTTATCAGTAGTTTTCTCATTCACTACGCTTCCATCTTTGAGTTTGTGATTGGCTATCCAAATGTTAACTCTATCGACTTCGGGATCTTCATTCGCAGCCACATTTTTCGTTCTCTAACATTGATATTGATATATACAAAAATATATTCGTATTTTGAAAACAAAAAACTATAGACATGTAAGACAATCACCACAATATATTAAACTCTTACTAAATCTTTTCGTCGTTGTGTCATTCCTTTATGACTTGATGTATGTGGGATACGATTCTTCTTTGACAACTCCTGGTGATGCTTTGTGGGGTCCCCACCAGCCCTTCTCTTAGTCCTTCAGGCCCGGGGCTTACCACTCATAAGGTACTGTCCCAGTCAAGATGGGTTTTCTTTCGCCTCCCCCACATCTCGAACCTGGCCCTTGACCCTTAAATCCAAATTCTTAGAGAGGTGGGTACCAATTGAGCTATTGGTACCCACCTCTCTAAGAATTTGGATTTAAGGGTCAAGGGCCAGGTTCGAGATGTGGGGGAGGCGAAAGAAAACCCATCTTGACTGGGACAGTACCTTATGAGTGGTAAGCCCCGGGCCTGAAGGACTAAGAGAAGGGCTGGCGGGGACCCCATATGCTTACTAGTATCCTGAAATATTGTAAAATTTAATCAAAATCCATTAAACATTAGTATTCATGCTAGCTTGAGAATATGAACTATAAAATTATCGTAAATTTTGGAGATAATCGCTGATTGACAAATGCATTCCAATCCTGATTACTAATGTTAGCCGATTTTAGCATTTCGTATCTTCTCTATGTGCATTAGGACCAGGAGGAACGTCTCTAATTTGTTTTATTATTCTGTCTTTATAGTGTCTCCAACTCTCATTAATTGACTTTAACGTATGAACTTTCATGGACTCGTCAGCACCAAGTCGTAACTACGGGTATATATTGTTTAAAAGTAATTAAATATGTTGTAAAAATTAATACGTAACATTGATATTATAAATACTTGAAACTAGTATATACCTTTATATTCTCCCACACTGTAGCTTTTAAAGATTGTGGTACCTTATCCTCGTTACTGTAGGTTATAGGTATCATCTGAGCTGCAAGTCCACAACCTGAACTGTAGATCATCGAATTTTCTCCAATTGGTTGTCCAACTTCATTAATTTGTATCTCTGTGACTTTTACCTTAACCATTTTCTCATAATCTAAGCGGTTGAGACCTCTTCCTCTTCCTTCCTTCTCTCCATTGGAGCCACCTGAAGATTGACCAATTGATGTTCCTTTAGTCGACACCTGAAAATGTAATGGAAATAACATATATCAGAAGCCAACATGAAATATCATTATCAATATATAAAATTATTGATATAAAGTCAATCTATTTTACGAAAATTTTGACAGAGTTTCCACTGTTTTTCAACCTTATCAATAATAAAGTTCACCTACAATGTAAATAGCAAAGTAATTTCACAACATTTTTAATCACATCAGAGACTCTGCCTCTCCGTAAATATGAACACAAAGTCAATCCATTTTCTAAAGTAGCACTCATGTCTTCCTCTCTTACTTCAATATCAGGTTCAACAATACAAGGAGTTTCAAGATTTACATCACTATACATTATAAATACATTGGAAGTGTTTTCAACAGGTGTGAAAGTTTTCAAGAGTTTCCCATGCATGAACCAAGTTGTATATAGATGATTCATCCCATTAATGACTAAGTGCTCATATACTATCTTAGTGTCATGATACCTCCCATTGAAACATTTTATACAAGGGTAAGAGATGAAACCATAATTTATTGAATGTTTGTTTGCGACCTCAACAAAATTTTTAGCTTCCTCCCTATATTCTTTCAACACTCTAAAAGTTTAATTCGACACTTTAAAAGTTTAAAAATGATTAAAAAAATTGTTAAAAATACACCAAGTTGAAATTTTATGTCTGCATTTAAATGAATTTAGAATATTAACCTTGAAAATCTTAACAACTCTTTATCAATTTGAAAACATATAACACTAAAAAATAAAACACGTAACAATATAGTGTTAAACTTTATTAAATTATTAAATTTTCAAATAATGAATTAATATACACCAAATGAATAAGTAAAAACATCTATTTATCAATTTTTATCCATAATCTTTGCAAACAAATTAATAATTATATTTGCAAAAATCACATTGGATTATCTTAAAATATCAGGTCTACTATATCATAACTCAATTTGAAATTTAGTAAGTATGAAATTTAAAAAACAAAATATTAAATACCACACTTTCGCTGAGCAAGTTTGATATTCAACAAAATAGTCTCGTAATTTTACTATGATATTCATTAATAACACTACAAAACAATTATATGATTTTACGACTAACTCAAAAGACAATATAAACTTGATTACAATACTCCGGAATTTTAATAATTTAAAAACTTCAAGTCATAAATTTTCAAAAACATTATATATAACTCAAATTATCATCCATAATTTTAAATCATGACAAATTCTGTAGGCAAAAATTCCAAATTCAATATATCGAAAATAATCCACTTCAATAACATCCATACCTCTTCGACAGATAAATTCAAATAGCGTAAGAGGAATCAGCAAAGCTAATGTTCACAGAAGAGCATTCAAATAATGATTAAGCTGTAAAAAAAAAATTAAAGTAAAAAAATTAAAAAAAAAATGTAATGGTTGGACTGTCGCTCTGGTGGTCGGACGCCGTCCCCTTCAGGTCAAGAAGAAGAAGAAAAGCAGCAGAAGAACAAGAAGTGACCGAACAAAAAGAAGAAGAAACAACCAAGAAGAAGAAGAGGAGGAGGAGAAGAATAAGAAAAGAAAAGAATACCGATGGGACGACTACGGAGGAGGATGGTAGTGACGTCGGACGGTTGGTAGAGTAGCGACGAGGTGGCGACAACGACGGCTAGGGCTTCTAGAGAGAGAAAATGTGGGAAAGAGATAGAGAGAGAAAGGAAATGGAGGAAATAGATCGGCCGGATGGGTATAAAAATACCCAATTTATCCATATCGAGTGGGGGATGCCCGGTATGGATAATCTATTTTATTTTATAAATGGATTATCCATATTGGTCGAGTTAAACGATCGGTATGGATATTATAACATATTTTTAATTATATAATCCATATCGGGCACTCGACCAGCCTGATATCGATAATTTAATTATCCATACCGGGTGGGCTGGGTGCCCGATATGGATAACCCATATATTTTAAAAAATAAAAATATTAAATATTCATATTGGACACCCGATCCAACCGATATGGATAATAAAATTATCTATATCGGACGGGTCGAATGCTTGCTCTAGATAAAAAAATATTATTTTTATGTATTTATTTTTTATACTATCTATACCGGACGTCATATTGTCCGGTATAAATATTTACTTATCCATACCGAGCATTGTGTGCCCGATATGGTTACTTGCAAATTCAATTTTTTTTTTCTTTTTTTGTTTTTGATTATCCATACTGGGCTTGGTATGGATTGCTCGGTTTTATTGTGCTGTTTTCTTGTAGTGTAAGTAACTTATCAATTTAATATAAAAAACAACTAAACAAAGTTTGAAATCCTAGTAGCCAAATTTAGAATTTTGATATGAAATATACGATCACACCGCACATGAGATGAGAGTACGACGTTCATTTTCTATGGTAAAAAAAAAAAGCACCATATGTAATTAATTAATTTACACATTTTTGAACAAAATTTTCCCTTAAATCCAAAAAAAAAAAAAAAAAAATTCAGCAAATAAGAAAAAATAAAGTGTGAATTTTATAAACAATAGTTTCACAAAGTATTGTTAGTTTTTGCAGTTTTCCAAACTATTGTTCATATGCTAATTAACAATATGACGTGAAAGTGCTAAAAAGACTTAATTAAATTCTTACCGATATTTTTCAAACTCATTCTTTTTTGGATGCTAGAAAATAAAAGTCCCAAAAACATTATGAAAATTCTTTCTCATATATATATATATAAATTCTACCATTAGTGTCTCATAACTTTAAAAAGTTAAGATGAACTAATCAAATTCATTATTATATTTTACTTAAATAGGAGAGAAAAAATTTTTTAGGGGAGAGAATATAGTGGATGAATTTGATTGATTCATCGTAACTTTCTAAAATTAGGAGACATTAATGGTATAAACACTATATATATATATATATATATGAAATATTATGAAAAACCTCATTAAAAAGTAAACTAGTGGTGATTAACACTCAGTTTTTTTTTTTCCCTTATTAAACGAACCTCCTCTTATCGATTTAAAAACCTAGTTTGTATTAAATTTGAAAGGTATAATGATACTTGGATGAGTAATTTTATTTGTTTTAATCATTAGACGTATTGAAATTAATGATGTGTTTACTTTATTTGGAGGAATCGAAATAGGAGTTAAAATGATTTGGAATCGGAATGACTTGGAATCAGAATGAAGTATTAGAATCGGAATAAGTTGTTTATTTCAACTGTAGGAATCGAAATCGAAATCAGCAGTATTTCTATTGAGCTATTTACTTTACTTTGGAATCGAAATGGATTAAGTATAAGTTACAAAAATACCCTTAATTAAAATTATGAATTAATTATAATAGTGTAAAAATTTTTATTATAATATATGATTTTTTTAATATCAAATAAAAAACTACATATTATAATAATAAAAAACTGCATATTATTTTAATAGTCCACTTACTTGGTGTGCAGTTTTTTATTATAATATACAGTTTTTTTTTTTTAATATCAAATAAAGAACTGCATATTATAATATGTATATTATTTTATTAGTTTACTACGATAATTAAGAAATTAATGATAAAAAACTAACAATGTGCAGTTTTTTTTTATAACATAAAAAAAATAAGTTTTTTTTTTTTTTTTTTAAAAAAAAGGTATAAGAGACTTTTAATTTTGACAATGAGAATGTGAATGAGATTCCCGAGTAGGTTGGGGAGAATGAGATTCTCATTCCACAATCCCAAATTGATGTAGGGTTCACACTTTCATTTTTATTACGAAATGAATTTTAAGCAAGTAAACACTATTAATCAATCTCATCTCCCCATTCTCATTCCTCAATCCATAAATTAAACACACCATAACATCTCCCATAGAAGACTAGAATATTAAAATCATGTTTAATGTTAATTTCCATTAATATATAATGAAAATGGGTAAATTGTGAATAAGATGATCTTCGACTTGAATTCTTTTAGTCCTTTGATGATCAATCAATTGCAGGAACATGGTTCTGTCTTTTCTTTGAATATTGATGTTTTTGTTGAATATATTATAGTGAGTGATCTAGCGGCATGTACAATTAATGTTTGAGATTTATCTTTTTAATATTTTATTTATTTTTTATTTTTAAATATAAAATATACATTGTTATTAAGTGTTTTCATTAAAAAAAAAAAAATTAGTATTTCAAATCTGTGATATTATTAGATGGAATAAGTATTTTTATCACAAAACCACATTAAATCGTACTATGTATATGTGAACAATATTAAATCGTACTATTTATGTGTGTACTATCTATAGTTTTCTTTTGGTTGAAAAATATAGCAATTCTCCGAAAATGCTTCACCGCGTTCTAATCAATCACAGACAACAACATGAAAAATCACATGCATATATTTTTATTTACTATGTGGTCATTTTGGTGAACATACATTCAACAACTTTTCAAGCAATAATATTTATTTATTTTAAATGTTTGTCTTGTGGGGTAAAGCATTTTGATCAAATATTGTAGCGTGGATATGGTGTTGAAAACACTTCCACATAAATCCTAAAATGAATATATAATACAACGTGACATTAAAAAACATATATCAATACTCAACTTGAATAAAAGTCTCATACTTATTTTTTTATAACTTTAATATAGAAAATCTTGCATCTTTAAAATATAAATAAAAACTTTTTGTAAAAGTTTTCAATCTTTGCACACGTTAATATGCAAGCTTTACATAAAAAAAAAACGTGTATTCTATTTTTTTAATACAAAAAACGTGCATTCCATTGAGAATGAACTTTTTGATCATATATATTCGCCATTGTTTCTTTATAGAAATACAATAAATGAAACTAAAAGACATAATGCAACATTTTTTTTTTATTTTTTATTTTATTATATTAATCACGAATATCTTATATATTAAGTAGCTTAATAAACACTCTTGATTAAGATTTTTAAGATATGATTCGGAACTAGACTTTCAAAAACTGGAAGAAAGACCTACGTTGCATAGGAAAATTATCACTTTGATCCGGTGGCTGAAGAGCAACGTCGAAATCCATCTTTGCAAATAAGGACAAAATTTTTGCAAGCAGCTTTATCCATGTGGCAGACCCCATATGCTCACATGCTGCAACATTTAATGGTAGTCTTTATCGATTACCACAAATAATGCAGAATATCATAACCATAACATATAGGTCACACAACAAACACGTGCACAGTGCAATCAGAATCAAACCATATGGATCTCTCTCGCTTCTCAGTGGGGTTTGGCAGCTCTCGGCTTCTCTTTGCACAGACAAAGACAATACGGCAAAAAATAGTTTCTCTCACCATAAGAGGCGTGTAATCCTGTCTAGCTTCTTCTAATGGTTTGGAGAAAAATCATGTCACTATGATGTGTTATGTGTAGTGCTTTTCACCTTTTAAATATCTAACTGCCAAATATAACGTGGCTTACACTAATTAAGAGGTGATTAATGAATAAAATCTCAACGCTATTAGTGGAGAGGATTGGGTGTCACCATCAATCACGATATAATTAATTAATCTATATAAACATGAAACATCACATGTAAAATGACTTCTTTATTTATTTTTTTCCAAAATCATGATTCAAAGCTCTATTTGGAAGTGATTTTAACTTATAATACACTTTTTACTCATAGACATAGTGAGGTGTTTGGGAAAACTTCTGTTGGCACTCAAAGACTATTCATTTATTTCTAATTAAGTAATATAGAAAGTTCAAAATCTATTAAATCAACAGTACAAAATTAAGCAAGGAATTACTATATATAGTAGGGGACGGATCAGAAGGCAAGTCAGTAATTCCTAAGCATGCATGTGCTAATATTATGAAACCTCTTCTTCGATTGTTTACTGGCAAGTACTATCTTTTCTCTTAGAAGAGAAGTGTGGGGTTGACATTAAAGGACCTTTATACGCATGCATGAAGTCACAAGACTCACAACCAAATTTTGTATTGTATTTGTATTAAAGTAAGAGTACTACTGTTTCAAAAAAAAAAAGTACTACTGGCTGTCACAGTCTTCGCTCATTTTCTTTTCTCCAACTCCAGTGCTATCTGCCAAGACACTTGCATCTCACGTGTCTCACAACAGTTGACCCCCGAAATAAATTTGTGGTGTATATAAATTATGAGGCGCATAATTCTTACAAAATTAATTAATTATCATACTACTTTAGACTTGAATTAACAGGAGTAATGGGAAAGTGGGACACCAATAACACCAACTTCTGCACATAAAGTCTAATTATTAAATGAATATTATTGGTGAGTTTGGAACACCGATTAATATATTAATAATAATTGTCAACAAGGTTAGCTTGAACTGTAAACGACAAGTGACGCTTAATAAAATAAAAACCAGGAGCTTGAATCATAGTTTTCAACGACTTACGGGACCACCGACCATATTGTACCTTTTGAATTAATGGAGTAGGAAATGAGAAAGAAAGAAAGGAAGACGCGTACAGAGTTTTAATCAAACCATACAAAATTGCAGACACGAAATTGACACTGAAAACTAAATGAATTATAGTTAGTAGTTATAAACAAATGATGAAATTAATATTGTGATATAAAAGCATGACCCACATGACAGATCGAGGGAGGAAAGTGGAAGCACCCAACTACCAATTGCAACTGAAGACTCTGTTGTGGATCAGATTAAATGAGTTGATCCATTGCATGTCACGTTGTGCTCACATCACTTGATTTGAAAAAGCAGATCACTAATCTGATTTTCTCTAAGATATTTGAGATATTTGCTTAATTCATTCATTTACTCGGTTGTCATTCTCACGTTCAAGTCAATGGACTTGTAAACAAAGAGAGAGTAAAAAAAATAAAATTAAAAAACTCCCAAGTGCGGTGCAGTGGTAACTCTCCCACCCGTTTCTTCTCAAGCAATAGTATGGTCTCGGTACCCTTATCTATAAAAAGTAAACAATTATGTTGTAATCCATCTATGTGTGAAACAAAATTTCTACTAAGTCTCTCCAATTTGTGAACAGTTTTTCCACGTAGCATGAGTCTCTCTCTTCCGTTTAAGGAGTAGAGTAAAATTAAAGTTGAGTTCCAAACTGTACCATAAATTTCATATTAAGGTGATCCCGATAGTTGTAAATGTACTAATAATGTCAAAAGAAAAAAAAAAAAAACACTCATTTAACTTGGGGAAAATCTTAAAAACCTATATGTAGTTTGTCTCATTCTTCATTCTGCCGCCTTTGGTTTAAAATTAATCCAAAATCCCCTTGATGTTAAAATAAATAATTAAAATCCCCTTGGAGACAGATAAAAGTATAATAATGCTCCTGATAGTTACTGATTTTATTATGTTGAAAATGTTGACCGTTTGACTTTACAAGTAAAAAGGAAAATAATATTATGTGTGATTTAATGGTAACACCTAATTTAACAAAAAAATGTAAATAAATAAAATAAATTAATAAATGAATAATATTATAATTACAAAATAAAAATAAAATGTAATAGGATTTATAAGATACCGTTGGAAAGCTTCGGTCGAAAGGAATTCGACACTGAAAATAGCTTAAAATAGAGGCCGATGTGTTGGCACACATCCCAAGAAATTGTTGAGGTCATGTTTGAGCCAAAAATGACCAATGTTGTGTAAACTTAAATAGGCTAAAAAGGGGTTCAAAATTTGAGATTAATAATAAATTTTTTTGGATCAAAAACTAATTTATACTATTTTTAGGGACATTTTAATAATTTCCACACTTTTAGTAAAGTGGAGTAAATGTGTGTAAAAGTAACATGTTCTTTCTACCTTAGCCTGTCAATACTGGCCTGGTTGTTACGCATCCTAAGTTTACTTTATTTGAAGGACAACATACATCAAAATCTTCGTCAAGGCCTTTTGTGTTCAAATCGAGGAATTTGATTAACCAGGCCAGTATAGACATTTCAAACACTAAATAATATGACAAGCAAATGTTGAATAAACTTATGAAAATTTCAATCCTGCTACACAAACCATGCATACTTCTGCTACCGTTCAGACATACAGCATCGTTGAGAATACAGTCTCTTTGACCGCCTTTCTGCTTAATTCGACAATGTAGCTGATGAATCATTCAATCACTATGGCAAGTTCGAGGAAACCAACGAGTATAAACTCGTAAAGAAATTAAATGAGAAGCAAAATGAAAGTAACATTGTCTTTGCTTTCGCGTCATAAAATATGATATGAAATGTCTAGGTTTTTTAAACAAATCGTGTATCATGTACGTAATGTAAAAGCATGACCACACGAGAGAGGAAGATCATGTGGAGAGAACCCAACTGCAACAACTGAAGACTTTGTGTTGGATCAAATTAAATAATCCGAATTTAATGTCACATTGTGCTCACATGATCGTCACTTGATTTAAAAAGCAGACCAGTGTGATCCTCGCTGGGGTATTTGCTTCATGCATTTATTTACTCGGTTCTGATTCTCATGTCCAAGTCAATGGACTCGCAAACAAAAGAGAGAGCCAAAAAAATTAAGGTTTGTAGTGTGTAGTACTGCATCAGTTATCATGGTCGCTTCGTTGTTATATATGCTACGAAACTTCTTAAAATTATTTACAAAGACTGATGTTTAATTTAAGTTTGCAATACACATGAATCCCGCTGATCGAGGAAACATGTGTTTCTCATCTCACCCTGCGTTAATTTAACAAACTCTAGGCATGCTTGTCTTCTTTTGCTTTTATTTTCTTCCCTCGCATTTTCCTGTTGTTATTAGACGTTGATTCTAGACTTGCCCAATTAATATTTTCTTTGGGTTTCCATATAAAAGAAACAATTATATACACATACATATTGTTGTTGGTATATTTCGGACCGGTAAAAACCCAATGAACTAATCCACTGAATTGACCCAACAGATAAAAGTCCAATTCCGCCAACATTCAGCTTGCAAAAACGAACTCTCAGTACGCTATTGCAATTCTTAGGTTACTGGTCAACTATTATCAGGGTTGTATTGTGCTCAGCTCTAGATCGCTCAGAGCGAGATATAGCTCGCAGAATAAGGTCCAGCTTGCAGGTCAAAGAGTTCACTAAATGAATATTCTAGAAAGGAAGCAGTTTAACTTGAAGAGGAGTTAATTACCAAAATTGAAAATAGAATCAAACTCCTATTTCGGCGGAGTTAATATCTAAATTGATGAACACAGTTTTGGAAGTGCAATTAATGTAAAATTTTTTCCTATTTACATTGTATTCAAATTATAACATATCTCACACTATAAATAGAGATACATAATTTATTGTAAAGAGACATAGACAGAAACAATCAATAATATACTACAATTGTCACGACTTGGGCTTTAGGCCATGACAAAATCGTAAATATTAATAAATAAAAATTTTCAATTTTTAAAAATATAAAGAAAATTTTTCCTACTTTGGATACTCCGGAGTACCAAAATAAAACATTGTGAACGATGAAACGAAAATATTCAAAACACTCTAAAATAATCCCGATGGGGACCATTCCCACAGATATGTGAACACCTGCTAGAAATCATAAATTCAGAATAAATAATAAAAATATAAACACTTAGTCGTATAATCAACTTATCATAATTAAGCATTCACATTCACTTAGAATCTCAAATGAAATTCCAACATTCTGGCTTTCTTAACACAATGACTTAAATACATCGAATGCAAGTACCTTAAATGAATTGTAAGGACATTCAATTCTAAACACCAAACTTGAAATGAAATAAAGTAAATATCCATATCACGGGCATAATCCCTGATTTCCTTGGTCCTCTACTTAATCCGCCTGATGACCACCTAAATCACCCTGCACATTTCCTGGAAGGGGAAAAAATAAAGGAGAGGTGAGCTAGTACTCAGTAGGATTTCATTTCCGATAAGGTTTTGGAAACCGCTTTATAAAATCATTATTAAAACTCTGCATGCTTAACTGTTTAACAAATTCAATAAACCATTTCATAAAATATATAGGCTACTAGAATAGTCATACAACATTTAAGTGTTTATATCAAGTAACGTCATTTTCAAAACAACGTAAATCTCATCCCCTAGTCATATACCCGGTGGCCTACAGTTTTCAGTAAATTATTTTGAATAAGAAAAACAACATTTGGCACATCGTGACCCTGGTAGTCATACCAGAAAATACCCTGCGCAATAACCCACGCAGTAACCCCGACATAAAGTCGTATCATATGAATAACAGAAAATACAGTGACCTTGGTAGCCATACCAGAAAATATCCTGCGCAGTAATCCGCGCGGTAACCCCGACATAAAGTCGTATCATATGAATAACTATTGATAGTATCACATAATGACTAGGACGATAGATTTTTACCTTATTTAAGTTAACAAAACAATTCAGATGAGTTACCATGAAATCAATACAATATATATATAAGATTCGATATATTGAAAACTTTCCTTTTTATTTATAAAATTTCGGCAGCATAACGGCTGCTAATTCAATAAACCAAAATTTACAAACCTGTCATAAAACCATAAATTTTCACCAAACAAACCACAAAATACTTCCAAAAGCAATCTACAATATATCTTCGCAAATAATCAACACACTTTCAAAATTATACATATATATTTTAAATAAATTCCACTTTAACATAAAAATTACTAAAATATCAGGATAGAACTCCTACCTCAATATAAATTATTAATTACTCCAAAAATCTCGATTCCTAAAGTAATTATTACCGTTTCAGATCGAATTTTCACCGTATGTGGCGGTTGACGGCGACTTTTCGACGACGGATTCGGGCGACCATAGTGGCGAGACGTGCAGCTAGGCGGGTTTTGTTGTCATTGACACGTTTATCACGAAAATGAGGTTGGTCGGAGTCGAAATCGCCTAGTTTCGTTGGGATCTATGGAATCTACGTCGCACGAGCTTTTCAACGGTACCAAATTTGACCAAAACGAAGGTCGAAACGACGAATCAAAGTCGGGCTCGTGAAAATGGAGCAGCTGGAGAGAAAATGAGGAGAGAGAGAGAGCTGGTCGGCTGGAGGTTGAAAAAGGGTGATGTAATCCGGTCAAATTACAATTTAAACCCCTCAACTGTTTAAAAATTACAATTTTAATCTAAAACTTTATAAGTCTAACTTTTTAACCCTTACATTTTTACATAAATTTTCATAATATTTTTAATTTTACCCTTTATAAAATTTAAGGTTTTACAATAATTCTGTCAAAATAATCAAAAAAGTAGTCGTGGATGTAGACATCTTTTTGAGCCAAACCACATAAAAATCCCCTTGCATCACTGTTCTTCCTCTTTTTCCCTATTGTCTTTGTCCCTATTGTCTTTGCTTTGGTATTATTTTGTTCGCAGGTATTGGGTCAAAAACTTGGGTTAATCGAATTTAGACGTCGACATATACAAATATATATATATTCAAAGTTTAATTAGTTATTTTTTTAATATAATTATCGTGCAATTGAAAATTAATTGACATTGTGTTATTAATGGCTATAAGTTCACCGATAATAACTAAGATGTACATAGTCTGGATATCTATTCTAAAAAAATTGAAAGAAATGAAATCTGAGAAAAATATACTTTCATGAGAGAGAGAGAGAAAACTTTTAACACATGCTACTACATGTACACTATGAGACTTGAATGTTGGTCA
The DNA here is from genome assembly GCA_022984855.1 of Dimocarpus longan. Classification (NCBI taxonomy): domain Eukaryota; kingdom Viridiplantae; phylum Streptophyta; class Magnoliopsida; order Sapindales; family Sapindaceae; genus Dimocarpus; species Dimocarpus longan. The sequence goes on from CM041024.1 coordinate 12,555,416, forward strand.
CAAATGTGATAGATTATGCCACCTATTTGCGTTATGAATGCATTTAAATAAACTTTAAGTTTCAAAGTACTACATCAAGAAAAATAGAAGTTAAAACAAGATAACGTTGGTTATTGATAATGTTTCTTATAACTCATTATTATATTTAATAACAACTTCTTTATTATTAAAATTATATAGAACGGATTTCAGAAATAGATCAATGAATGGGGAGTATTTAAAGTTTAAAATTAAATTACCTTATTATTTCTAATACTTATTAATAATTAACAGGGATTTATTGAACTTAAATGATTTTTTAAGTTATTTCCTATCTTTTGAATGTTGATTTTGAACCTTCGTTTGGAATTTGAGAAACAAATAGCTTAACTGCAAATTGAAGTTAATGATATTCCATTGCTCTCATATATATTTTGCGGGAGGACTATTTTGTTGCTAAAAAAATTAAAATTGGATTTGTCTCTATTTTCATATTTTAATTTTCTTTGGACCAACTCGGGAACAAGATTATTAATTTTTTTTTTTTTTTTTGAAAGAAGATGGATTGAATGATTTTTTTGAAAGAAGATTATTAAATTTGAATGACAAATTAGTGATTGAATGATTTTTAACTTTGAAGGGAGACACAGCATTGTTAGGAACCATATTTTGCAGTGAAACTGAAGTTTCAAGTACAAAACTCCCCTCCTCAAGTGAAAACAAAAAAAAAAAAAATTAAGGAAATTGCCAAGGTTCCCCTTGAAGATCTTCGGGATCAACCTCATTTTTGGTTTTCACAGTTGAATCTATTGCTATTATTATATTTATTTTCTTTCACCTCTTTTGTTGTATAACATATAATTAAATAGTACTTCTTCAGGTGTTGTATACGTAACATCTAAAAGTTTAGTATGTATAAAAAAAATCCTACATTTATAATATATTTGTGACTTACATATGAACTCCTGCTGTAATATACTACGAAAAGTATATATACATATGTGTCGAAATGGATTGAGTAGAATATTTTGATTATACATCCATGGTGATTTTTAGCGAGTATTTGTCTGTTGAATTTAATATCAAATCATTTTTCTTTGCTGTAGTGATTTCATGAGGAAGTCTAGAGTGCATTAAATATACGATATCAATATTAGTTGCGGTGTCTTAGGAGTAATCACATTACAAGTGAAGTAAAAGACAAGCAAAACTTGAAGTTATGTGTTTTGAAGCTGAACCAAAACAATATTATGATTTGAACATTGATAAAGTAGATGTGTATGTGCTAACGTCTAGCTATCTCGGCCTCTCAATATTGGCTAGATACGTCATATCCTGTGGTTACTTATATTTGAAGGAAAATGGTCATATATTAGGTAAAAACTTTGTCAAGGTCTGCGTTCAAATAAAGGAATTTGATATACAACCAATAGGTCCAAGACAGACATTTCAAATGCTACATGTATACTTAACAACCAAAAATTTGAAGAAAACCTAAATTCCAATCTTGCGACACAGAGTCACAGTATATATATATATGTATGTATGTATGTATGTATGTCTTCTCTCGTTCAGATATATGGTATTGTTGAGAAAATAGAGTCTCTTTGACCACCTATATGCTTGGACAATGCAGCTGATGAATCATTCAATCACTATACTGCAAGTTCATGGAAACCAACATTTACACACTCTGAGAATGAAATAATTGAAAATATAAAAACACCTAGCTGGCTTACTTGAGGCTTTTAATTATCAAATGAAATGTGTCGTATTTAAAGGAGTTAGAGGATAATTCATATTTGGGATGTATGTAAGTAATGCTACTTGTAATTAGCAAAATGAAAAACAGCAGTTCAACTTGCTTGCACACTATAAAATATGAACCCACATATACTATTGGATTGACCAGAATATAGTTTACCTCATGCTTCCAATTAACCAAATGAAACTCTTTGTACCATATACAGCCTCACCTAATTCTAACGAATATAAAAGTATTCAAAGATTCGATGAAAAAAGAGATTGCATGTGTGGTTTCCGATCACTAGCTAAGTTTTGAAATCATATAATGTGTTTCCAATTAGATTTTGGCTATAGACTAATTTTCCGCACTTAACTAACAAAGGTATCAAATCTCGAAATAGACAACTTTATAGATAGAGAATATTCTAACTACTTCGTTTTTGTAAGCATATGCAGCATCATCAGCTGCTGCAACTGTGATCTTTGTAGAATCAGAATTTGAATATTCTATATGACATCACACTCACGCACACGATATAAAGGAAGGTGACATGAGGATGACATGCATGCTTATCACAGACATATAGTCTTCAATTATATGTAAAAAGATTAAATGATATTCATTCATCAAGTCTATGTATATTAATTATAGATAAGGTTGTGATTCGTAACTTGTTTTACTCGTCCTTTTCAAGTTGGTTGTTATACTTTTCCTCCAACCTACCTGTATGGGTTGACAGTTGAACACAAATTATTCAATTCAATGAGCTAGTAGGTAAGGTGAATGAAGCTTGGTTTGATCATCCACAATTAGTCAGTCAGTTATCTGGTAGTGGTTTTTGATTTTGATACAAGATCTAAACAATTAAACTCTATGTGAATGCATAATCACAACATATTAATGTGCTTCTTGATATATCTAGCAATTTCCATTCCATAATGTTAATGGTAAATATACATGTCCATGTGAAAGGTTAATATCGATCAAAGTGAGGAGGATATGTTATGAATATCTTTGATTAGATTCGATTCAACATCTGTTGGTAAATTTTATTTTTTAAAAACTATCTTATGATAGATTTAAAATCTATACAATATTATTAATGAATATCTATTAGATTTTAATAAAATAGTTCAAATAAATGAGGAGTTTAATCAGAATTATATTGAAAGGTTGTTGTGTGATAGCTATACCCAATCGCCGAAGGACACACGAGGATATATTACAACCATTTGATTGAAAGTAAATAGATAGATGAGCTACTTGACTTTACATGTATATTTAGGGATCCCATGATATATTATATGTGAGGACTTGGATGAAATTTAATGAATTTTGATGAGATTTTTATTTTCATACACGATGAAAATAATGAAATGTATGAATGAACAATATTGATTCGAAACTTAAACTAATTTTTTTTCCTAATATTCCTATATTTTGCAATGTTTCATCTTTTAGTAGAACTTTAAAAATCAATTTACAAGTATATTCCAATATTCTTATCATTCATAAAATACATCTCATCAAAATTTATTAAAATCAATTATTACATATTTCATCTTTAAAACATAAAATAGTTTGAAAGCTTGAAATATTAATTTACAAGTATATATATATATTTTATTCTTATAATCCATAAAAAAAAAAAAAAATTCGTCCAAATTTATTAAAATGAAATACATTTCGTCAAAATTCTCACCAATATCCGGGGAAGGGCAACATCGGGCCAATTTAAATTAAACGAGCCCAACATTTAAAAAACATGGGCCGCAGCTTGTCCCCTGGAGAAGGCCCACTGGTTTCCGTTAAACGACTTTTCGGATTGAGTTTGACCGTCCCATGTGCAGCAGCTGGCCGGTCCTCCTCGTCCTTCCCAATCTCCTCTTCTGCGAAATTCCTTTTTCTGGTAACGTTCTGGATTTTGACTCCGAAACAGCTTCTGCTTTTATCAATGCGACCTAATTATTTCGTTGTCTTTCACTTTCTTCGTACACCTTTCAAATTTCGTTGACTTTTTAGGGTAATAATGACTTCTTGTTCGTTGCATCAAACTCTATTTTGTGTTTTCTTTTTTTTCACTCATATTTATGTTTATTTAAGTGAATCCAGCTAGGTTGTGTTGAAATATTCTTTTCTTTGTTCTTTTACTCGGCTTCTTGTCATGCTTGTTTTGTGATGACTTTCTAAATCGGGATGCTTGTTTTGTTTTATAAAAATTTGACAGTGGATTTCTGGTTGCAGATTTAGCTGGAATTGAAGAGTGAAATCAAATGTGCCATCAAAATTCTTGTATGCATGTAGAAGAGAAGGCTGCTGGCGAAGAGAGTCTCTTGCTTTTTTGCAAGCCTGTTGAATTATACAATATTCTGCGTTCCCGAGCTCGGGAAAATGTAATGTTGTTCATTTTCTTGTAGATGTTATGATTTCCAGTTTGTTTTATTTGTCTTCTGTTGAGATGTTTAACTTGGAAGCCTTTTTTGTTGAGTTACATAGAAAATTAAATCGAATTGTTTTTTCTTTGGAATTTACTCAAGTTTTGTTGTATGATTGAAATCACATTTTTGTTAGACTTGTTGGCAGACTGTATGGATTTGTCTGAGATGAAATCAGTTGTTTTGTTATATATTATGCGGATCTTTTTGATTATTTGATATTATGTAGAAGTTAGTTTCTGTTACTGTTGAGTAGAGCTCGCTGTTATTTATTGTGGAGCATGGATTATTGGACGTCCCTAACATGTTGATACCACACCTAGGATGTGTTGTATGCTCCAATTTGAAGTATCCTCCTTTGAATAGGTGTTGTCTCTATGGTTTTTTGTTCTGACCAAGAGTTTGTCTTACAGCCTTCGTTTCTTCGAAGATGTTTAAGTTACAAAATACAAGCCAGGCGCAAAAGGAGGTATTAACTTCCATTATCATATGTCTTTACTGTTTTCCATAGTACTAAAAGTGTATAATCGAATTGTTTAGCTGTACCTTGATATACATATCGTTTAATTGCATAGATATGTAGTTTGTACATGCGATAGCTAATTTGTTGTCGTTGAAGTGTGTTATCGGACTTTGTATATAAGCAAAACGTTCAAGGTTCCTTACCTTTTCTACCCATTCAGAAGATTCACCTATACTCCAACAAAATTATTTCAGTAAATAGTAGAATTGTGGATAGGGAACTATAATAGTAACAATCATGTGAAAATTATGATAACTAGGCAAGCTCGGAAATAAAAAGAATAGTCCTTGAGTTATGATCTCCTTGTTGGCTTTATGTAAGCATCAAATATTACTACTAAGAGTAGTTAAACACCAGCAAATGTTTAATCTTTTGTTTAGCATTGATAATTTTTTCTCACCATGCCAATTATTAAATTAATGTGCTTGAACTATTGAGTTATTTGATTGTGTATATTAGATTGCTTAATTATTATTGTATGGGTCTTTACCTATAAGTTTAAGTTTTTAGTACAATAATTACTGAACATTGTATTAAAGCCAATTGTACTTGGAGTGCATGTGTTCAGGGCCCTTCACATGATTATATTTAAATTTATTACATGCTTGTGTTTTGGATTGAATCACTTAGAAAGTCTGTTGATTTTGCACGTGAGAGGGTGTGTTATACAATTAGAGTGCTTAAATACTATCATTTGAGCCCTAACCTACAAGTTTAGACTTTGGGTCTGGCAGTTACCTAATATTATTAATAACTCCCCTTTATCAATTTTTATGCCACTCACTCACTCAATTGCTATTTCTCTTGCATTTAAGGTGGAGCTGGTTATTGTTTTTACAAATTAGCAATTCAAGAATTTTTATGCAAACGAATGTCTTGTTCATTTAAGAATTATCTCTGTATGAAGAAAGAGAATTTTCGCTGGACGTAAGATCTTTTGGTGGTGATGCTGTCAGTTGTTTTTTTTTTTTTTTTCCCTCCACTGTCTATGCTTATGTCTAACATCTAATTATCATGCTTGCATACCCAAAAAGGAAAATAAAATTGTGTTGCATGCCTTCTTACTTCCTCTATTCTATGAATCTGCAGTTTTGTCCAAAATCCAGATGGCATGTTTTTTGATTTAGTTGGCATTTTGCAGGTTGACAGCTGGAATTGTAGTTTTCAACTATAGGGACTACAGCAACATGCTACAAAAGACAGAAGGTATTGTGAAGTGCCATCAAACTTGTTAGTTGAGAAATCAAATATTTATTTATTATCCATTTCTTCCTTACTTCACCGCTTCTGGCAATAGCCCTATAGTCATTAATATTCATTTAGTGCTTACGTTCATGCTATTATAGGTTCTGTTCTATCAAATTTCAATCCTAAAAGAAAAAGCTCTCTAAACATCAAGCTTTCTATATAGACATATTTGTGTTTGTGTGTGTGTAGAAGCTATATGATTAGTGTTCCCTCATGCTATTAAATTAAGCACATTCCCTTTTAAGTTGAAAGACAAAACAATTTTAAATTTGAAAATCGAAAATATTTTGTCAAATTGGATATTGTTTTTGTCTTTTGGCCTAAAAGAGAAAGTTGCTCTACTTATTATATATATCAACAACCCCATTTTTTATACAAGGTTTGACTCACTTTTGTATCCATTAGGTCCAAGTTGTTTGAATGGTCTAGCTTTAATGTTTCTCGTTTCTCTCTCCATTTCCTCTCTTTAAATAAACTTAATTTCCTTTGTTTTTTACTTAATGGTCTAGCTTTATTTTTTCTTTTACAATACACTCACTATCAAAGACAAGTAACAAAATTTGAATTAAATAAAAATTCTAAAACAAAGATAATCAGCATATTTAACTTTGTTAATGGAATTTATAACTCATTGTGACGAAAACAAAAGCGGAAAAAAGAAGTGAAGCCGATGTCATGCTAGACATTTTAGAGCTATTTAAGTGGTTTGAGAGAAATTGAAGAGTTTAAGAGCAAAAAGAGCTGTGAAATTTTAAAGAGGAATGAAGAGAGAGGAATAAAGGAACGAGAAAGATGTTGGACTGGAAAGAGATGAGTTTTTTATTTTATTTATTTATTATTATTATTATTATTATTTTAATATAGGAAAGTAAGCCTTCTTATGTCAGCCATGCATGTGGGATTTTGTTAAACTCGGAAGGGTGTGGAAAAATTTAACTTATATGGATGCATGCATATATGTAGAATTACTTAGGTGAGCAACTTTCATTTTAATAAGTTAAGCACATTTCCATTTCAAATTAAAAATCGATTTGAAATTGTTTTATCTTTTAGTCAAAAGAGGAAAGGTGTTTAATGTATTAAAATGAGGGGTGCTCTGTATACACCCACACCCAGATTCATGTTAATTAGGTTGAAGATTCCTAGATAAGGAGAGAGGATAAAATAAAACTAATATAGGGAGGATGTGATGAAATATGATTTATATAAATGGACCATTATCTGGTACAATGCTAATATTTTTATACCTATTTATTCCTATATAACCACTTTGAGTTTTATTACTTTAGGTATGAACTGATGTTCATCTCTTGTAATTTTACATGTAATTCAGAAGTTTGCCTAACTAGTGACATAAAATAATACAAGGCTGCTTTTGTGTGTGTCTACTCTCTCCCTAAATTTTCTTATGAGTACATGGACACTATATCATTGAAAGGTTAATAATATAATTTATTCTTATTGAGTTGGTAATTATGATTTCTTTTTCAATGTGCAGTAACTGAAAACTTCTCTTGTCCGTTTTGCTTGATGCAATGTGCAAGCTTCAAGGTGGATATTTGTTTGATATTTGTGCATTTTTTAGAAATTCCATTCACATTTTCAGGCATTTAACAAAATTGCAAAGTTAGAATTCCAAAAAGTGCCCTGCATGAGGGACCAAAATCTAAAAACACCCTTGTAGTTTTGGAATTACGTTTAAACTCGCTGCTGTGAATAGGAGTGGGAATTAGTTGGTTCAGTTTGATTTTGGTTTGAATCTAATTAAACTAATAACTGATCTGTTCTTTAAAATTGAAACTGTCACAAAATATTTTTTGGACCAGGAACTGAACCGAATGAAACTTTTTTGGTTAAGTTTGGGCATTTTGTACTGGATAATGAGCCCTGGACAATTTAGTTTGCTTCTCCAAAGTTGATGGGAGTGCAATCATGCAAGAAATTGTAGAAAAAAAAGTGAAATATTATACTAATCAATTAAAGGTAAACTAGACAGAATACAAAAACAAAACAAAAATTAAAAGAAAAGAAAAACCAAAATTTTAGAATCAAGAAAAGAACCTATATCTATCAGAGTTTGGAAGATTTAAAGAGCCAAAAATTGATAAATCAAAGATATTAAGTTGTAGTTTGAAGTTTGAACTGGGCATTATGTGGGCTCAAGAGTTTGGGGTCCGTGATAATAAAAAATTTAAAACAAAAGCAGAACAAGTTGAGATTTGGATGTTTGGGTTTTGGTAGATGAAGTCAAAACATATGTAGTTCGGGCTCTTAAATGCTAGAAGGGAAAGTTAAAAGAAAGGACCCACAATGTGATTGCTAATCTTTGAATAGAGACATTTTAGATGCACTGTCGTGTGCAACAGACATCGATCAGCGAGAGGCTTGGGTTTATTTAATGATTAATGAGAGTGATTTGAGAGAGGGGTGGGGTGGGGTGGCTCAGTTGCATATTTGAAATAAATTGAAATTAAAGTTTTTTTCTTTCCCTCTTTATATAACAGTTCAACAATTTCGTGTTTGGTCCCAAAAACAGAACTGAAAATATTCCAGTCATTAAAATTGGAATCAACCATACCATTAAGCATACAAAACCAAACCAAACTTTGGTTTTTTGGTTTTATGCTAGGCTTTGAACCAAAATTCCCTCGCTGTGAACAAAAAAAAAAGGAAAAAAGAAAAAAAAAAAGAAATCCTAATAGGGGGCTTTTATTAGTTCCAAAACTATAAGAAAGAGATTTTTTCAGTTCTCCCCATTGTGATTTTCAATTTTTTTGTCATTAGTTGTATTGCAAACATTTCAGAACAAGAATGATTGTCAACTTTAAATTTTGTTGAGGCCTGTATTAATTTTTAATTTCACTTACATGTCCCACTATTCAAAACTTTAACATTTGATAAACAATTCTAAAATTATTGTTTTAATCTTAGACATTTAATTGTAAATAAGATGTTTAGCTGTTTGTGACATAATTATTTATAACTTTGCTAGCCCGAGTGCTCATTTTATGTCATGTTAAAATCTCGATTTTGTCCCACCCAAAAAGGTTAACAATAACGATAAGCAGATTATTTGCCTCTCCCAACATATCCCAAGTTGTTATTCTCATATTCATTTCAATTGGAGCTACTCCCACAATGGTGCTTTTGTAGCTTTGTTTTGTCACCTATGGATGAGCATGTAACCTTTTATTGGAAAATTTAGTCAACTAATTACTTTGACATCACAAATGTAACTTCTATATATGTTTGCAGGGTCTGCGGTATCACCTGTGCTCATCACATGACTTATTCAACTTTGAGTTTTGGGTTGGTAATTTATAATATTGAGTAGTACTCATTGAGCCCTTCTGGAAAAGGCTACTTACGAAACATTTATTTTGTAGGTAGCTGAAGATTATCAGGCAGTGAACATCTCCGTGAAAATTGATACACTGAGATCTGAGGTTAGGATTTTTCTCCATTATGAAGTTTTATTCTCCTTTTTCTTCCTTGAGGTTGAAAGTTGTCTTCTGCACAATTAAAATATTGAAGAAAATCAACTTAAGGGCACTAGATGGCTGTTATGTTTTATTTAATCTTTTCTATGTATTGTCATTGGAGGTTTTGTCTTCCCTAGAAACCCTTTGAATTACAGGTCCAATACATAATCACATTTGTAGTAGATAACTCTCTGACAAGAGGAGGATTATTTTTGTTAGAACATGTGATGCTCTTCATCTTCACAAATTCTATTACCAGTAGTTGTGATTGGTAATATCCTGTTGATTGCAACTGAAAATCCATGATTAACAGTATGTCAGCGGCACAAAAAATAATTTTCTGATATGCAAATCTGTATCTAGTGCCCTTTCACCAGCAATTAGGTTTAGCTATGGGACATGATTAGATCTTCTAGCTTTGCAGATAAAATTTTCCAATTAGTAAGCATGAATAAGTCATATGGTTATAATTCCTATAAAAAAAAAAAGGTCATATGGTTATAATATGTTTTTTTAACAGATTGTAGCAGGTGGATCAGACCCACGACTGCAGACATTCTTCTTTTGGTAGGTTTCATAACTGTGGGCACAGTGACAGCTTTGGATTATATCCCGTTTATTAATTAGGATTAATATTGAGAATTGAAAGGGATATGTGGATGTTATGTACAGTGCAAAGCCACGAAGACGTAGACCGAAAAACCTTACCCAAAAGCATGTCAACGTACAATTCTTGGAGTTGGAATCGCCCAAATTACCCACGGAAGATCCACACCAAGAAATTACTGAGAAGGATGATGGTATATTTTTCTTTTCTCAATTTCTCACATAGTGATTTTATTGTGTTCTTTTTTGTCTTTCCGTTCAATTTATTGTTCTTGAAGACATAGAAAGGCGCAAAGGTCCATGTGCAGCAAGCATTTCTCTTCATTTGGTTATGAGCTAGGACAAGAAACATTTCACACATCACCACATAATACCAGGCCAATTTTTAGTAAATTTGAGGCCTCAATTTAGGCCCTTTCAGTTATCAGTTTTCTGTTCCTTTTACTTGTATTTTGATTGGCATCCTTCTCTCTCTCATACAATGTTGAACTTTTTCTGCAAACAGATATGACAACCGTTTACGAAATCTATAATGATCAATGACTTCCTTGGTAGAAGAAAAATAAATGTATTTTGCAACTAAGTGTTCAGCTAGTTGACGTAGTCAATTCAGCAAATAACTTGTTATTTTTTATTTGTTTTTATGTAATGGGGAAACGAAGGGAAGTGCCTTTTTTTATGTTTGTTTTATGTGCTCAAATTAGGATATTTTGGGAAAATTTTAGGCATGTGTTTTACAATATTCTTGACTTAGAATAAGTTTACCTGATGAGGCTAGGGTAAAATTATATATCAGTATTTCCTAACTTCTTGACGAAAAGGAAGAACAGATTGCTTTAAGGAATTTGAATCTGTGAGCAATCTAAAACCAAGAACACTTAAACATGTAATATAAATGAATAAAATTTAAGCATTTACGATACAGTTTGTCTGAGTAGCAATAAATTACAAAAAAAATGTGATGAGCATGAGGTTGTGGCAGTGAGGTTGGGAGTGTTGTTGTTGTTGTAATTTGTAATTGTAACTAACTTGAAATGTGCTTCACTTGGAACTTTCTAAATGTTGCTGGTAGCCTGGTACCTCATTCATATAAACAAAAAATGTTAATACATGGATCTGCTGAAAATATTTGATCTATTTCTTGTAATCGTTTTTGTATAACTTATGCTTGCCCACCATACACTATTTGGTTGATGAAAGATCTTAGTATTTTGTGTGTGTGTTTAATTGATGAAAGATCTTAGTATTTTGTGTGTATGTTTATGTTTATATTGGTTTATGGATTGTTATATGCTAAATGATCAATTCTAAATTCTGTTCAGAATAAATATCAAAGGCACAGTAGGTTTGAGTTCAAATCCAACTGTGAAGAATCCATTGTCTGTTGATATTTGAAACATGTTGATCTTTTGTTCCTCATAACTCCACCATGTTTTGAATACTTATTCCCTCACCAATTAAGAGGAAGGAAAGCACTGGTGTAAGGCATTGGTCTTAGAGAATTTAATTGAACCTGTTTCAGGAGTGTTTCAAAGGATTTAATTTATTATTTATTATTTTTAATGTTTTTCTTTGATGGAATGGATGTGGGTATTGTCCTACAAGTTTGCATACACTAATATAGCTACAAATATCAGGACAACGATCAATTGTATTCCTCTTCTTGCTTGCTGTTGTGGAAGTTAGAAAACTAACATCATGGTTTAATTGTTTATACTTGTAAAGTGGAGAAGGCTTCCAAGTCGCTTCCCAGTGAGAAAAGGTTGCCGAATGGAAGGGACGTGACCAAAAACCATGAATTTGATACAGTGGAATGCATTGAACATGTAGCATCCAGTTTCAACATTCCTGGTGTTTCAATTGCCATGGCTCAATCTTCTGTTGACCTTGAAAGTGGTAAATCAATAGCTGGAAATGATGTGGCAGCCCCTGCTATGCAACATATTGTAAAATCTAGAAAGTTAAGCACGGAACGGTCGGACCCTAGAAAGTATGTACGAACTGTTTCTGCAAAGTCTATCACTTATCTTATTATGCTTCTATTTCACTTTCCAAGGAAGAATGTAACCATGCACATATTACTTAGTGCCACATGACAGTGTAGAGGCAGCCAAAATTGGATCGGGAAGGGGCAGGATGCTTCTCATAAATATTTGGAGTTAGTATGCCCTCTTTAGGCATGTTACTCTACCAAAATGCATGTTTAGTACTTTTCTGATATAGGATGCCATGAGTTTTTAATGTTTGCATCAAACTTGTTCTTCTTTGCTTTCATCTCATCGCAGTAGTGGCTATATTGATTTATATCATCCTTCACCATCGTAGAAGTCAATGTTTAATGCAACTGATCTATTTTAGTCAACTCTTTTTCTTCACATTTTTTTTTGGTGAATGTCATCTCAATTCTAGCTCTAGTGCACTTGATACTTTCAAATGCTTATCTATCCTTTTCAGTTTAGCTGCTGCTCTTATAGATACTTGATATCTTAGCTGCCAGGCAATCTCTAGAGTAATGATCTTCTCATATTTTGTTGATACTTACATGGAAATTACTGTTCCACAACCCAAGAAGTTGTGTTTCATCTCTATACTCGATAAACTATGCTGTAAATTTCTCAAACTCATGGAAGTATTGATGATTGACCCAAGAAGAAAAAAATTCAATGAACAAGCATGTTTCATTTTTCCTCATGTGTGACGTTTAATACATTTGCATTCTGTAGCTTCCATGCACTCTTGCTTCCGAAAGTTATTTTGAAAGATTGGAAGCCTGCATTGGTAGTTATTATATCCGCTAGTTTAATAAACTATAAATGTTAGCTAGGATTGACATGCATTGCAAATATTCTCTTTTATACGTGGCTATGGGCTATGGCATTCCACTTATTTCGTTGTGAACTTCTGGGTTGTGATTTTGCGGTATGAGAAGATGACTTGCATCTATTTTGCTAATTCGAAGATATTAAGAGATGAAATTTTTTAGTTCTCTGTGCATGCTTATTCATTATGTACTTTCAAATATTTTTGCAGTCGGTCACTTCTACACAAACGCCAGTTCTATCATTCTCATCGAGTTCAGGTGAATAACAATATTTGAAGAGTGAGAAAAATTTCTCTCATTTTCTACAGTCGCATCAGTTATTTAAGTTATTGTTCCTCATGCATGTACCTGTTGGCATCTGGGCTTAATTTTCTTAGGTTTTTGAATGGAAAATAGAAAATGTATTTATTTATGTAGGTTTATTAGAAATAATGGCTTATATTGAGAAATCTCAAGAGAAGAAGATAAAAAATAGGTGCACAAGTGGTCTGCCAAATTTCAGAAAAATATTAAAAGAAAAATAAGAAATTAACCTGACCATGCTGAGAGGTGGGAACATAAAATGTATGTTATTTTCACTATTTGCACAAATTTGATAATCATTTTTAAAAATTACCTTGGCCCTCATGTAAGTCCATCCCTGCCTGGAACTTGTTAATATTTTGCAGCGAGCATTTTGTACTACAAAGTTTTTCTTCTTATTTTTCTTTACTCCTAACCCTTTTTTTGGTTTGTGTGTGTGTGTTTGTGTTTGAAGCCTATGGCAATGGAACAAGTGATGTCAGATCAAGACAGTGAGGATGAAGTTGATGATGACATTGCAGATTTTGAAGACCGAAGGGTATACCTGATAATTCTGTTATCTTTCTTTGGCTTCTTTTTATAATTGAGATTTTTGTTACACTGATAAAACTTGGTTCTTTCTTGCCAGTCAACTTATAAACTGATTTAGAAATTACTGACTAATATATACTCTCATGGATTGGTGATGGTTTGATTGTTAACACCCTGGAATTGCTATGGATAATATCATGATTACATGAATGAATTTCTCTTCCCCCAACCCACCCTTAAATACTAATTTGGGCCTGTCTGCTTATGATGAATTGACATATTCTCTCTCTCTCTCTCTCAAGATGAGTGGTGATAATTAATGGTTTTGAAATTTTATTTAAAAACCGTCATGACTAGAGAATTACTCTCTCTCTCTCTCTATATATATATATATGTACAGAACTTTTATGGTCAGTGCATCTCAATTTTAAAAAGTTAGGATAAATCAATCAAATTCTTTTATTATAGTCTCTCTTTTAAAACAAATTCTCTCTCTTATTTAATTCAAATATAATAAATTAATTTGATTAGTTCGTCTTAACTTTTTAAAGTTAGGAGGTACTGATGATAGAATCTCTCTCTCTCTCTCTCTCTCTATATATATATATATATCACCTTTACAATTTACTATACTAAATGGATATATTCACCTGCAATTATGCTTGGTTGTCTTTGATGTGGTGGTTTCTTGAACCACTGATTGGTGCTTTCATTGTATACTATTAGGAACTCATAAATTTATTTGATTCTGACATTTGATATTGACATTAGTGCAGATGCTTGATGATTTTGTTGATGTCAGCAAAGATGAGAAGCAGCTGATGCATCTTTGGAACTCTTTTGTGAGAAAGCAACGGTAGATATTGCTTACCAGCTACCACATAAAGCTTTCTTTTTGTTTCTTCAGTTCGTCTGTTCTGTCTTATTATTTCTCCTTTCTCCTTTACTACATTCCTTTCTAGTTGTATGCCAAGATGTTGAGGGAAACCAGTAGCATTTGAGATGCACCACTCAATGCTAGCTGTTTTCTAGAGTTCTGCTATTTTTCGCTTAAAGGTCTGTATCTTAAATTTGGCAGGGTGCTGGCAGATGGTCACGTTCCTTGGGCATGCGAAGCATTTTCCAAGCTTCATGGGAAGGAGCTGGTCCATTCTCCGGCTCTATTTTGGTATTGTTTTTGCATTACTTTTGCCCTTTAGCTTCCTCTTGCTTTTGTTCAAGTTCATGTAACCTATGAACATGTATCGATCAACAAATTAAACTTCAACTCACTATGTCGAGGCCAATTACTGAATGGGTAGAAGAATCATGCCCTGCAAAATATATGACTGTAAGTCTTTAATATTATAAAAATGAACATTTCTAGGGACTGAAAAAGCAAGTTGCAAATTGCATTCATAATAAGCTGTGTATTTCAACATATTGAAGACCTTGTAAAGTTCATCCTAGATGAGATAACAAGTTTTTATTTTTTCCGCTGATTGTTGGAATGTTATGGTAGGTAGACTCAGAACAGGTTCTGATAGTCATATTATGGTCATCTTGCATTCATTTATATACAATATAAAATTCAGCAATCTAAAATATACAGCATTTAAATGCTGTTGCTATTAAACTGATGCTAAAACTGTGTTACTCCCTTTCTCTATTTGATAGGTGGTGCCATCTCATTATGTTGGTTATCTATCTCAAGTGCAAATTGATTTATTTCTTATTTAATTATTTCTTGCTAATTTGCCATCTTAATTTTGCTCAGCTGCATTCTAATTTTCTGCTTATTTCTGTACATGTACATCTGTTCTTGGATATTTATATTTCCACGATCAAAATGTTCATGGATTCAGGTGTTGGAGGCTATTCATGGTCAAACTTTGGAATCATGGCCTTCTTGATGGATGCACAATGAACAACTGTAATATGATACTTGAAAGATGTCAAGAAGAGGGATCAGATGTTGTAAAAAGCTGAGGGGATGACTTACTGCTTTGGCTCTAAAGAGTATGACAGCATAAATAATCAAGTAACATCGATTTCCCCCTGTAACCCATTCATTGTGACTCTCTGTCTTAATTTAATTTAGGCCAGAAAAATTGTAGCATTTAGTTCACTTACAAAGAATGGAGCTGAGAGCTTCCTTCTCTGCTGTTGTAATCTTTATTTACACGGACATTTGATGTCATTTCCCTCTTAAGTTATCTAGGTACAAAACTTGGAGAAAAGAAAATGACTCGCTTCAATATAGCTTGTTGGAAACCTCAACCTCCTTAACATTTGTAGAGCTCATGAACAGTTAAATAGCAAATTAAGTACCCGGAATAGATCCAATTTCTGGCTACTTGGCCCCTAGCTATTTCACTGTGAAAGAAAATCTGTACCGTTCCATCAATATAGCTGAAACATAAGAACAGTCTTTTCAAACTGTAATTCGCCAGAAGCAACATATTAATTCAGTTTCATTGTTCCACTTTTGAACTATCGTCTTTCATTGGTTACAAAGAAACATGAGATATTTATAAAAAAAAACTTCTAATAATAGTCACACGTAAATTACAACGATACTGAAATACAGAACAACCGAACTGTGTCGCGAAGTCTTATAAACTGGTCACTTACTCCGTTTGACTGGTAAACACTAAACACTGGAGTCAACCACACATAATAATGAAGCCATGCCTTGCCGTCTATTCCATGGCCTGCGGCCATCCTTCTCTTTGAGTCCTACTAACGCATCTTGCCGCCTGTAATGATTTCAGCAAAGACTTGAATAGACACGTACCTTAACTTCAAAATTCAAATACAAAACAAATTAAACTGTATCGTGCCCAGTTGGTATCTAGACTCCACACTTGAGATCCAGCTAGCTCTTCAGAGATGGTGTCGATATCAACTGTTCACCATACAATCATCATCCTCAGGTGGTTCAAGATTCAAATCAAAGGGTAAAATCTTCCGAGAGTTATTATCTTGGTTTGGAACGTTCTCTTTTTGATTTGTATCCATAACTCCGTTGGAAGAAATGCAATCAGCCAACCCACCGGACCTCACAAGTATGAAGTAAGAATGGTTATCAGCCCCCATGGAACTACACAAGTACTGGGGAAGGCATGTTATCTGCCCCACTGTCCTTCACAAGTTCTGGGAAAAAAATAGAAGGAAATAATTCAGTGAGGATATACAAGAGGGCAAGTGTAACGTATATAAGAGCTATGGAGATAAGGGAGGGGCTCAGCCTCAAAGGGGTATTCCACCAGGGATTTACGTAGTCTGACAACACCTGGGAACATCAATGGTACGTAGAGTCTCAAATCTTTCTTTAAGTCATTTCCAACTTCCACATTTTATTTGTTCCATACAGAGGGAATAACTAGATTTGCCACTTTAAGATGGCAGAGGGATTTTCCGCTAACCAACCATATACATTAGATGTAAAATACAGTACAAAAATTTGGAATAGATATAAGCAGAAGTGAAAATGGTTACCTACCCGCCGTTGTAGAGCACAGGTTGTAGTACGTCGATTTTAGTGTCTGTCTTTGTTGCGGTGGAGACTCTAGTTCCTGATAGTGCACGCCTGATCGATTTTGTGGTTGCATACTATCCATCTTGTCATTGCTTTTCCGATCAAAATCCAGTAACTGCCCGTACAACTCATTATCTTTATATCTATTAGATTATTGTTGTTGGATTTGAGTCTATAATATAATAATATTGCCAAATTTTTTTGTTGTTGGATTTATATCCTTAATACATTGTTGGATTTGTGTCGACGAAGAGAATACATTTCACTTAGCATATGACCAAAATCAAATGTTCTGGCCTCTGTTTTCACAATTTTTTTTTTAATTATCTTTTGGTTCTATTTTCAGTTTTTGTTGATGGCATTCATTGACACCAAAATCTTTTCTCTAAGTTCTAACTCCTTATTTATGAATTTTGAAATTTGAGGGTTTTTATTTGAGGAAGCAGGAATCAACAATACTTTTGTTCATAAATTAATCAAAACTCAAATTACATATCTAAGAACAAGTTATAAATTAGAAATGTAATGCTAACATTTATTTGCATATTTATTTATAGCTTATGTGGGTGATGTGCTTTTTTTTTTAATAACATGTATAATTAAGGTTTGAATTAATTTGTGCACATATTCTCGCATGGTTTGCTAAGGTGACTATAAACATGATTCTTTAATTTATACATATCTAGCACTTGGTCACGGCATGGACACCTCGCACCTTCCGTTGTGAGTCTCTCCCTTTCTAATGTTTGAAATCTACATTAACAACTTCTTTTCTTTCTTTATGAATGCTCTTGTCTTCGATCCTTGATCGGATGGTCCTATTATTCGTTTCAGGCTCAGATGTGGCTGTGTAGGCGCTGACGCTTGAGAAGGTTCTTCTCTTATCCTATTTGGCCCTTGATTTGTGCTTTTTCTTCTCACTTGGGACGGTCTGCATCTACTCCTTCTAACAACATTTCTGCTGGAACTTTCTCCACTATTTTGCTGCAATTGGACAGTACCGGATGAGTTAATGTTGATATTTGCTCGTGAGTCTCCCCATGAACAAGGCCTGGAGAAATTTGGATCGGAGTGAGTTGAGTCGTAACCATATTTTTCCTCAAAGTAAGGACGTTCATCATAAATCACTCTCTTGCCTCTAGTTCTCATCTCATAAGCCATTTCTTAATTCTCGTCCCTTATATTATGCAATTTTTTTTTTATTACAATATTGGTAGTACCTGAAAAATATTCAAAGAAATCGTATATTATATAGAGATTAACATATAAACAATGTGAATATTCATGAATACTAATAAAGAACCAAGACTACATTGATTCATTCCATATTAGCTTTAGAGTCTTTATCTAATTTTCTTTATTCTTATTTAATGATATTCTCACGTAATAATATAACCATTCTTCTTAAATGTCAAACTTGGAATTAACTTGATACACCTAGCAACTGGACGTTTGAGCACGAAACTTTTTGCTGTGAGGAGAAATTATGAAATTGCCTAACAGTTTATGACTTATGAATTTGAAGATAATAAAACATATTTGTTCCAAGGGTTTGACTATCTTGTTGGTTGGATAAGATTACTCACATATTACATATATTTGATAGGTATAATACCATACATTTAGAGAGATTTATTATGAGGGTAAATATTTTCTGACATAAATTTCCAGACAAAAAATGTAAGATTCACTTTAGGTACGTAGATATCAGTGGACCCAAGTAATGAGATCATATTAAAAAAAAAAAAAGGAAGAAGAATGATGTTATTATTGGAGGAAGCTTGTATATAAATTATATCAGGGAGCGGTTGTATAAGAGTTAATGGAGATAGAGATAAACCTACAATATTTGTGGGCTAAGCTAGCTCAGCCTCGTTGAGCCTGTAACCATAAATTTATGTAGTCTGACAGAGCTTGGGAACATCAATGTGTTGTAGATCCTCAACTCATTCACCAAGTCATCTCCAACACGGTAAAACCTGAAATGTTTCGTCCACATATCAACCCCTTGCAGTAGAGATAGAATAATTAGATTTTCCACTTTAAGGTTGCTGAGAGTCTGCAAATACATGAACAAGGTTAAATATAAATATAAACTATCAAACAGAAAAAGTAGGAGGCCGGTTTATTTGACTGATCAATGAAAATATTCAGTATCCGTTTGGAGGACAGAAGAACAATATCACGTGAATTGAGACTTAAAAAACATGTAGTTTTATTATTATTAGAAGATAATACAATTTAAATAAAAACCAAACAGTTATTAATGAGATTTGATTCTAAAACCTCAAATAAAATTATAGAAGATATCACTGCTAAATATATAACCTAGAAGAACTTACAGATTCAATAGCAGTTTCATCATCATTCCCTCGTGCTTATACTCTTGACTAGTAGCAACAAACATCTCTGCTATCTCAGCCCCCTGCACTCTGTACGACCATCAAGCGAACACTTCTAGTTAAGTGCTTGCATGCTTCAAAGCAACGTATATGAGACCGAGGACATTAAAAGAAAATATTTAGTGCCTTGTTGTGACATAAATGATATTGTTGTCCCTTTCCAGCACTACAATGCATGTAAAACCTTTTAAAATTTGTTCTCCTCAAGTTGGACCTAAAAGACAATTTTAAACAAGTCAAGTGTTTATTGAATAGGAATTGTTAATCTAATCAACAATACATTATTTATGCATGACCATACATTGTAAAAGATATAAGCCGAAGAAGGGAAAATGGTTACATACCCAAAATTGTATATCACATATACATCAATTGGAGTCTGTATATCAATGCTGGGAGGAAAACACTCTTTTATGGTTGCCCATGCTACTCCAATCTTGAAGTTACATTCCACCCTTTTTTATCTTATTTGCATCACTTTCCAGTGTGTCATGTCTTTGTTTTCATTATCATCAAAAAGACGGAAGGACTTAATGGTCGCCATTTCTTTAGATAAATCTCTTGAAGATTTATACAAAGACAAGGCTTTTAGCTTTAGTTTTCATACCATGAGACCCTTTTCATTTATTGTAGAGAGCCATGAAAAACCGATTTAAGATAAGTTTGGAGGTAGAAGATGTGTTTATTTCGAAGCACAGAAAATGAGAGAGAAATGATAGAAGATTGAAAACCGTTGCCAATAAGAGTGACTGACTTAGACCGAACCTAATCTTAAACACCCTACTAATTAGGCTACTTTTCGTATGTTATATTGGACTGGATTGATTTGATAGGACTACATTGAATTCGTAGAATTGGATTTGAATCGGGTATAGAATATTCTATGTTTGGTACCACAGAGAAGTGACCTGACTTAGACCAAACCTTATCTTACTTAGACTATATCGACCTTTGAAATTAGTAGACTAGATTCATGTAGGTCAAAACTGCAGCTATAAGATGAATTGATCAAACGCACATGGAAATGTAAAGAAAGGGCAGAGGAAGAATAAATGACATCAGAAGTTTTTTGATTTAATATTTTGTCTATGTCCACTATTCTCTCACTGTTTTTTATGAGTAATTGCACTCTCTCCCCTTTATAATGAGGATCCTCCCCTATTTATAGAAAGGGGAGGTGCTACAGTAGCGTCTAGTAAGTTAAAATACAATAATGATTACATTTAATGCTTCAGGATTATATTCAATACGTCTTAGTTACATTTAATGTCATTGAATATAATTCACATTTAATGTCATTAAATATAATTTTGAAGCTTTAAATGCAATTTCGGTAATTTGGATATAGACTGTAATCAATTTGTTTAAGGGGTTAAAATAAATTTTTTTAAACAAGTGGGTAAAAACAACTTTTTCTTTTCAAGATGCTCATTTTTTATAAGTTTCATAAAAGGGAAAATTAATAAATAGGAGGATGGAGTGAACATGGATGGATCGATATTGAAGTTTCATTTTAAGTTAAAATAGCTTAACTCCATTTTATATTTCATATGCTTAATTATTTGTTGGGGAAAAATCATTTTAGTCTATAATTTTTGGGAAAGTATCAATTTTTTAACTATATTTTTCAAAATAACGAAATAAATCATAACTTTTCAAAAAAGTATCAAATTAATCTCTCTTATCGGTCAACTAACAATCAAATCTAACTGATAGCATACTAAATAAGGGTAAATTTGATATTTCTAATCATATTGGAGGATGGTGACATGTGTAAAATGAAGATAAAATGAGAAAAAAAGACAAAAATTCAAAAAAAATTGAAAAGTAAATCCGTTTGACAAAACCCTACCTCAACCCATCCCTACTTGCCTTGCCCCCCACCACCACCGTTCAACCCACACCCTACCTGTTCAACAAGCCACCCCCCGTTCGCCCACGACCGATTGCCATCCCTTTACTACCACCGTGACTGTTCGATGGTCACCCACTTGCAGTCATCCTATCCGTTCAACAACCCGCATCCGATCCGTTCAACAACCCACACCCTACGCCATTCAACAAGCCACCTCCGTTCACCCACGATTGACCACCGTCCCTTGACCACCATCGTGACTGTCCGACAGTCACCCACTTGCAGTCGTTCGACCCATTCAACAACTTGCATCTCGTTCGCAACACAAACCCAACTCATTTAAATGACCCATACCCCACCCCATTCAACAACCCAGATGTGTTCACCCATGACAGACCATCGACCCTCTACCACCATCGTGACCGTTCGATAATTACCCACTTACAGCCATCCGACCCGTTCAATAATCTACACCTCGTTTGTTAACCCACTCAGTCAACTCGGCCCCCGTTAACCCGTTATCCTGCACCCCTTTCACCCACTATCAACCTACACCTTTGACACTGTTCGGCCAACTTCTCGAGTGATGGTGACGCTTTTTATTAGGCTAGGTGAATCCATTAGGGTTTTATCAAGTTTTTTTTTTCTTTTAATTTTTTTTGTAAGTTTTGTTGAGAAGTTGGTTGTTAACATGGATTTTTGCTTATTATTTGCCAAAAACTGTAATTTACTTGCTCTATATAATTGTTGGATTGGTTAGGGTTTTTGAAAGCTAATTGTAAGGCTTTTAGGTGTTTTGATGGTTTGTTGTATGGATATTGCATAACATTGGGAGTAACTTTAACTTGGCGGTGTATGGTTGGGTTTTGCTTGTTTTTGAAGAGGTGTTGTTGGTAAAGCTTGTTCAATGGCATTTCTAGCTGTTTTGTAGGTTCTATGAGAATATTTTGAGGATTTGTTTAGCTTGCTGATGATGTTATGGACCCGTCAATCCTATATTAGTAGATGAATCAAGAGCAAAAACCGTAAAAATATTAAAAGCTAGAGCAGTAACTTGAAAAAAAAAAAAATTATAAGCTGAAGAGGAAATAAAACCAAAAAAAAAAAAATACACACATGAATAAAGATTTAATAAAAAATTTTAATTGTAAGGGTAAAATGGTAATTTTATAATCAATAAATATACACCAGGATCCTCAAATAAAGTTACGCCTACTCTAAAATTTTCTAAGGGTAAAATTATAATTTTATGAAAATTACATACAACTCATTAAGGATATTTTGATAATTATATATTATTGTAATATTTTACTTTATTTAAGCGTATAATAGTCTTTTTATCTATTTTAAGGGTCCAAGGTTGAATTAGTTTTTTCATATTTTTCATTAGTTTTGATCGTTAGTTAACTGATGGAAAAGACTATTTTGACACTTTTTTAAAAAAGTTAAGGTTCATTCTATCATTTTAGAAAATATAGTTAAAAATTTGACACTTTCTAAAAAATTGGGGATTAAAATGATTTTTTTCCTTATTTGTTTTTATACCCAAAAAACCAAAATTTCATATTGACACAAGATGTCAATAAAATTTGAATATAAATTTTGTTTTTGAAATATCATCTGCAATTAAGTGATTCAAATCTTGGATTTACCAAATAGAACGAACATTTTTTACCATCAAACGATAGCAAGTGATGGTGCTTTAAAACAATTTTTAATAACTTAATTTATCCCACTAATGTCAAATTAATAACTACATTTTTTATTTTTTATTAACCATATAAGATGGGGAAAATTAAAAAGCAAAGATAAGAAATATAAACATACTGTATTTTTTATTTTTTTTATTTTTTTTGGAATAAACTTACAACAAAAATTCCACAATATATAAATAATTTTCAACTCAAAAATCTAGTTGTAATTATATGATTAGACTGTTTTTTAATATATTTATGTTTTAATAAATATAGATACATTCCCTAAGCCAGAATAGAATATTTTTCAATTTTCGTCTGTGAGATTCTCAATAAGTTTTATAACATATATGGATTATGAGAAAAATATGATCCATGTTGTTGCTTCTTTTCTGTAGTGCCCATACCTAGTAATTGAAAATAATCATGATACCTCGCATTTAATATAATCACTGTTTTACAGTTGCACTTAGCAGGTAGGCTCTACTTATAGTTTATATTTAGAAGATTGTATTCAATATAGAGTTTATTCAAATTAAAAATCTTGATATATTTATTTTGTATTTTTAAAAGGTCTCTAAAATTTGTATTGTATTTAATCTAGATTTTTAAATTTTTGATTAAATCCTATATGTATTCAATTCAAACTTTCAAAATATCCAAATAAGTAAGTATAGGTATATTAAAAAATTTATGTGTAGATTTTAAAAATCATTAGAATCAATCAAAATTTATTATTTAAAAAAAGGGTGGCTCTATTGCCACCCAAAAAAGTTCTCACTATTTTTTTTTTTTTTAAAAAAAGTATATTAAACTACTGCTTAAGTGTTATTAACTAATTTAATTATATATTTTTCGTCAAATCCATTTTTTCAATTTTAATACCCAATAAAATCTAAAGAAAACAAAATTTATGTTCACAACCTCTGTTCTTCCTTGCAATTCAATATCACTTCTATTTGTTATGGTGGGCTCTAGCATGGGTGCGTTCTTGGTGCAATTCACAATCTCAGCATAGTTAAGCTCCTAGCCTTTGGTTCTACATATTGACAGAGGAAAATACTATTAGCTTGGCAACACCATCAGGACAACTAGAATGTAATACCCAAGTCAAGCTTCCATGGAGGAATCATAAACAACGTTTCTGAAAAGTACTCTCAGCATTAGTAAACAACAAGAGAGTAGGTCAATAAAACAACATTATTATTTAAACAAATTATCTACATTATTTACATGATTGAATTATTGGTTTTGATTTTTAACAATATTATGGTTCATGATGAGTAGATGGGTTGGTGTCAGTTTGTTTCTTTTAAATTGACAAGTCCTTTTAAGTAATTTTAAAAATGTACATTTGAGTCATAATTTTATTAATTTTATTTTATTTTTTATCAAAATATCGGTGTTAGAAGAATTTTTTTTAGGTGGTAATGAAGCCACCCTTAAAAAAATTTATCAAACTGTAATGAATTTAAGATTGAATTTACATTATGTTATTATTTCTTCTCCCTCCATCTCAATTCAAATTGAAAAATATTTATTGTAGTTTCGCAAACAAGATAACTTAATAAAAATATATATCTTATGCAAGAATAAGAAATTTAATGTTTGATCTCATACATCAAGAATGGGAAAGGCTAAATTTCATTTGCCATTGTGACATTTAAACTCGACATCCCAACATCTAAAAGGTCAGGAATACCATATTTTAATAGATGTGGTTGAGTATCCACCTTAACTCTAAAAATTAAGAGCTTAAGTCTTATATTTTATCCGTTAAAACACAAGATATAAATTGTGAATCTCTTTATTATAAAGTTTGTTCTCTCCCCAGTTATGAGAGTATATATAAATAAATATATATAGTAATTTTACTATTAGTGTCTCCTAATTTTTTAAAGTTAGAATGAACCAATCAAATTTATCCATTTTGAATTAAATAAGATAGATAATTTATTTTAGGAGAACGAACCAATTAAATTCATTTATTACATTTGAATTAAATATAAAAGATAATTTATTTTAGGAGGGAGAATGTAATTGATGAATTTGATTGATTCGTCTTAATTTTTAAAAAGTTAGAAGATACTAATAATAGAAATACTCGTGTATATATATAAGTTTTAGGGCATGGAAGTCCAAACACGCAGAATTTTGAGAAAAAAAAGTGGCGCCAATATGCACTTGGGAAATTCGGAAGAAAGGAGTTTCAAAAAAAAAATAAAAAAGAAATTCGAAAGAAAGGGCAAAAGGTTGTCGCTCTATGTTCCT
This sequence comes from Dimocarpus longan, assembly GCA_022984855.1. Taxonomy (NCBI): domain Eukaryota; kingdom Viridiplantae; phylum Streptophyta; class Magnoliopsida; order Sapindales; family Sapindaceae; genus Dimocarpus; species Dimocarpus longan. The sequence continues at coordinate 12,580,833 of CM041024.1, forward strand.
CCCAGAGAAGCAAACACTGAGATCTAATTTCTCATGGAAAATTCAAGGCAGCTCGCTTCTCCGGTACGATTCTTTACTCTTTCATAATTCCATTTCTTTATCATATTCTACCAAAAAAAAAAAAAAAAAAGGAATTATTCTCATTTTTGTATTCCAAGTTTTTCCTTTCTCATTTCTTTGAAATTTTCAAATATTGTAGGTTTCCAATTCTATGTCTTCGCTGTCTTTTCCTTCTGGTTCGTACTTTCTTTGTCAGATTTCATTATTATTTTCTTATTCCATTAGTTGGTTGTTTAATTGATCTATTTTTGTTGGGGTTTCATTAGAGCCTCCTGATATTGGAATCTGGTTTGCAAGCTATGGTTACGAGTCTCCTGTATTGGGCACAAACACTGGTCTTAGAGATTCTGTATCCAGAGAAAGTGATGGGTTTGTTATCGGAGAAAGCACTGAAGAAAACAAAAAGGACCAGGATGGAACTGGGAAATCTAGGTGCAAAAATGAACTGGATTTCGTAATTGAAACATCAAACCCTAATGTGTTTGCTAATAATCGTGAAAACCAGTCTTCAAGTGAGGTACTCTGTTTAGTTTTTGTGAAAATGTGGTCAAGACTGAGTTTGTTGGTATCTAACATAAATTTTGTTTTGATATCAATAGGTTCTGGATTCTTCAAACTCACCCTCGGCAGTTTCTGGTTTGTGTTACTTGTTGTTTGTTCACATTGTGGATTTATTATGTTTGAAGTGAAAAGTCACTCTCTCTCTCTCTCTCACCCTTTTTTTTTTTTTTCTGTTTTTTGTTTTTTAAATTTTTGGTGGGTCATTTTTGTCGTATCAGAGCCTCCTGACATCAGAAACTGGTTATCAAGCTATGTTTATGAGTCTTTTGTGTTGGATACCAATGACGATGTTAAAGATTCTGTTTCTCATGAAAGTGAATGTGAGAAAGAAGCTGCAGCAAATGTGAGTGTATTCAGAAAAAGCAGAGGCTGTGATGAAATGGCAGTTGGCCAGGGCAGTGGCTCAAACAGCTCTTTTGATGATGATGAGCATAATAACAAGTCCTTTAGCAAGGTATGGTTGTAGGAGCAAGGTATGGTCGTATTGGTGGTTTTGATTTGGTTTCATAACTAACCATATCTAAAGCAATTTTTATTGCTACAGCTTTCAGATTGTACGGAATCAGCTTCTCTCTTTACTGGTTAGTATTGCTGCTTTTGGAAATTTTGTAGTATCTACTTGGCTGCTAAAAATTTGGTTAAATACTTTACAACTTTTAATCTTAGCTCTTCAGTCTTTCTATGGGGGTTGGGATCTGTGAGAAGTGTAATAGAGGACTTGACATTCAAACTATGCTGAAAAGTAGTTAACTCATGTTTATATTTTGCTGTATCAGAGCCTCCTGATGTCAAAAATTGGTTCTCAAGCTATGTCTATGAGTCTCCTGTATTGAATACAAGTGATATATATGGAGATTATCCACATTTAGAAAGGGAACCAAATGAAGATGCGTTAATTGTTGAAGATAGCGAGGAAGAGGAAGGAAAATCAGTGATAATTAAACAAGTTAAAAGTAGAGATGAAGAGGATGATGTTGACAATGTGCCTTCAAGTAAGATTCTAGAACATTATAGCTCTTTTGGCATTGATAAGCAGGGAAAGCAGTCTATAAACAAGGTATTCTTTCCTTACCTTTCTCTTCTTTTATGTCGTTTCCATATTTTGGATGAGCACTGATATAATCATTATCTTGGTTTCATAACTGCTTTGAATCAGTTGCTGTGATTGTTTAGCTAAGCCTATCCTTTTGCTTTAAAGGGTTTTAGATTGATCGATAAGGTGGAAAGTGTTTTAGTTAATTTATGAAAGTCATTTTCTACTTTGATCATTTTGCAGGGTAATGGAAGAATTGAAAGGAAGGAAAGTACACCTTCTCATAACAATTTGTGTTATGTTAATGTTTTTAAAGAAAGTTTGGAAGGGAAAACATTGCAAAGCAATGACATTAGTCCATCCAAAGATGCCAAGAAATCAAGTTTCAATAATGGAGGTTCCATGTCTACACCAATGCAAAAATTTTCCCAAGAAGCTTGTTCTGTCTCATTGCATGTCAACACAAGTTCAGGCTACAACAGCAAGAAATCCCCAATTATGGAGGAGAGTTCAGAAGCTAATATTCAAGTTGAAGGTTTAGGTAGTGGGGCAGGAAAATGGATCCTTAGAAGGAATGACAAAGAGAATGAACATAGAGAAAATGGTTTTGTTGTAACAAGGAAGAAAGGATGTGCTACAACAGAAAATGATGATATGAAGGGAAGGCCACAAGGGATTTTATTGGGGTTTACAAGGAATAAAGGGACAGTTTGTCAAACTGGTGAAAAGGATGAAACTGCAAATAGGAGGGTGTTGGCAGAAACAACAAATTTTCAACACTCAAATGCTATAGGGGTCACTGGCAAATGGAGGTGTCCGCAAAAGAGTAAGCCAAATCGTGCTCCTCCTCTGAAACAACTTCGACTTGAGCAATGGGTTCACAGAGTCTAGTGTAGAGGGTTCCATAATAGGAAATATTTGATGTTGGGAAGAGACCTATATTAACTGTCAATCAGGCAATTCTCACTAAGATGCGCAAAACTTTTGTACTGACTTACTAGTAACATTTTGAAATAATTAGAAATTGACTGCCAAGTTATTTTTGTTTATAGGTAGTTATAAAATAATGTGATGAATGATAAATACTTTGCTAAGTAGTTGATCCCTGATGGGAGAACGAGTAACAACAAAATAAATAATGAAATAAATTTTCTTCTGTTATGTGTGAACTTAATAGGAATAATTAAATATAATACAATCTTACAATAATTATATATAGTAATTAACTAACCAAGCAATCCACACATGTACAAAAAATATAATTCAATTTTTAATGTGGAAAAATTCCTCAATTTGAGGAGTAAAAATTATGGAATCGTAGTCCATCCAAAAACTTTCACTTGAAACAAATTGCGAGTCTACAACAATTCTCTAACTCTATTAAGAGATTTAACACAGCAACATCATCAAAAAATTTAATTTTTGACAACAATCACAATTTGATAATCAAATTAGAGGATAGAGATGGAGGAATTAAACTCAAGACTACCGTTTCAGTAGTACATCTCTTTAGAGAGTCATTCGATCACAAATCACACCGTAAAAATGTAGATTCATGTCTCATAAAACTGTTGTACAAATTTGAGCTTAATCAGACAATAAACGAAGGAGTTGGAGCCTTTTGATCAATATTGCATAATTTAGACCTTATCTTTTTGACCAACACTATTTCGACGGTTGAAACTTACCACAGGGCCCTCCAATCTATGATTAGATCGTTCAACCTCAAGAACTATAAATGCATAATCTACTCACCAAAAATTTGCTCGATCAGATGGTGCACGAAAGAGAGAAATCACGATTATAAGAAAGCTGTGCAGGGGTGTTTCTATGCAGTTTTCACCGCCTTTCTTTTTCAGCCTTTCTCTCTTTCTTTTTCTCTTTTTTTTTTTTTTCTGTTTTTCTAGCAAACAGAACCTGTCCACACAATTGCTGCATCTCTTTTTTGTTTTTCACACTCTCATCTCATCCTAATGACAAAATGGAAGTTTTTATACCACCCAAAAAAAAGCCTAATAGGCCTATCATCCATTTTGATCAAATGGGCTGGGGTTGTATCCATATAAAAAGGAATCCAACCTAACAAATCTCCCTCTTCTCGATTATATGGAAAGATTCACCATCCCAAAGATCAACTGATAAACTTTAAGCTTCTCTTGTAGTAAAACTTTTGTCAACATATCATAACTATTATGATTAGTGTGAACCTTTTCAATTTTCAACAGCTTATCATTCAAAACATCTATGATCCAATGGTATCTTACATAAATATGTTTCGATATTGCATGGAAAGTAGAGTTCTTATTAAGATGAATGACACTTTAACTATCATAAAATAACACGTACTTTTGTTGCTTGAAGTCAAGTTCTCCTGTAAACTTCTTCATCCATAACAACTCTTTGTACGTTTCAGTTGTTGCAATGAACTCAACCTCTATGGTGGAAAGTGTAATACACTTTTGTAACTTTGATTGCCAAGTTATAGCTCCACTTGCAAAAGTAATCAAATAACCAGAAGTGGATTTTCGAGTATCTATATCTCCTGCCATGTTTGCATCTATATAGCCAATTAGCAATGGTTTGTTGTTTCCAAACCTAAGCTTCAAATTGGAAGTACCTCATAGATATCTCATAATCCACTTAACTGTATTTCAATGTTCCATTCTAGGATTAGACAAAAATCGGCTAACAACACCAACGACATGAGTTATGTCTAGCCTAGTACATACCACTGCATACATCAAGCTCCCTACCATAGAAGCATACGAAACCCTTTCCATGTTATTATTCTTTTTATCTGTAGAAGGATACTGCTCAATACTTAACTTGAAGTGTACATCAAGAAGAGAGCTAATCGCTTTAGATTTCTCCATGTTGAACCTCTGAAGTAATTTTTTAATATACTTCTCCTGTGATAGGTATAACTTTTTGGCATTTCTCTCATGATGAATTCTCATGCCAAGAATTTGTTTTGCTGGCCTCAAGTCTTTCATGACAAAGAATTGACTTAACTATATTTTCAACTTGCCAATTTGTGAAGCATTTCTACCAATTATAAAAATGTCATCAATATATAATAGTAAAATAATAAAATCATTATCAGATAATTTCTGGACAAATATACAATGATCAGAAGTTATCTTTTTGCAACTTTACTCCCCCATAACAGACTCAAACCTCTTGTACCAATGTCTCAGTCTTTGTTTCAAACCATAAAGACTTTTCTTCAGCATGCACACGTACTCTTCTTTTCTTTTTATTTTGAAACTCTCTGGTTGCTCCATATAAATTTCTTTCTCCAAGTTACCATGATGAAAAGTTGTCTTCACATCCATCTACTTAATTTCTAGGTTAAGGCTAGCGGTTAAGCCAAATACAACATGAATAGATGACATTTTTGCCACTGTAGAATATATCTCATAAAAATTAATACATTTTCTCTGACTAAATCCCTTGACAACCAATCTAACTTTGTACCGTAGTTGAGAAGCAATTTCATCATATTTTATCTTCTATACCCATTTGTTTTTTAGAGCTTTCTTGCCATTAGGCAACTTTCCCAGTTGATAGATATGATTCTCATGTAAAGATTTCATCTCATCTTGCATCGCCTCGAACTACTTATTGTGTTCATCTTCCATGACTTCTGTATAATAGTCAGGTTGTCCCCCTCAATCAATAACACATACTTATCTATAGAATACCATTTAGAAGGATGTCAACATCTGGTAGATCTTCTAAGTGGAACCTGTGAGGGAATATCAAATGCTGACAACTGCTCATCAGTTTCAACATTATCATTGCCAACCTGTAAGGAACTGCAGGTATTAACTGTACCCTGTCGGTAACTCTGAATGTTATCTTTAATCTAGGTTGACAAGTCCTTTGAAAGAGTTTTATCCAAATCAACCAGATCATCACCATCGCATAATGCGGGCTTTATAGCCTTTTCAATACCTTGTATAATCTGATTCTCCATAAACACAACATCTCTGCTTCTCACAAGTTTCTTTTCAACTGGGTCATAAAACTTGTATTCGAACTCATTAAAACCATAGCCAATGAATACACACTGTCGAGTCTTCACAACAAGTTTAGACTTCTCATCCTTGGGAACATACACGAATACTTTGCATCCAAGGACAAGCAAATGATCATAAGAAATGTCCCTACCGGTCCAAACCCTATATGGTATATCAAATTGCAAGGGAACACATGGTGTCAGATTAAGAATATGAACAATAGTACTAAAAGCCTCACCCTAGAAGGATCCTGACAATTACAACTATGAAAGCAGATATCTTATTCTCTTCATACGTGATCTATTTATCCTCTCAGCTAAACCATTCAACTGAGGAGTCTTGGGAGGTGTCTTTTGATGTTGTATACCATGTTGCCTATGATTTTTATCAAACGGACCTATATACTCTCCCTCATTATTTGTTCAGATATATCTTAATTTCTTCTCAGTCTACCTTTCAATCAAAGCTTGAAATTGTTTGAAAGTGTCTAACACTTGATCTTTTGTTTTCAGGGCATATGCCTATATTTTTTTTTGAGTAATTAAGTATGAATGTCATAAAGTAGAGAGATCCATCCAAGGTTGTTATCTTCAATGGGCCATAAATATTTGAACGTACCAAATAAAAAATACTCAACTTCCTTTCTATTATAGAATTATGAAAACTAATTTTGTTTTGTTTCCTTGCTAAACAGTGATTGTATTTCTTCAAATGTGCACTTTTCATGTTGTATAGAAGATTTTTCTTTGCCAGAACTGTCAAACCTTTCTCATTGATGTGTCCAAATCTCTTGTGCCATAATTCTACCTTGTTTTTATCCTCCACTGCACTAATGATGCCTTTATGAACTTTTGTCTGCACCAAATAAAGTGTGAAACATTTCTTACTTTGAGACACAATCACGACACCCATAGTAAGCTTCAATTGGTCATCACATAATGTGTTACGATACCCGTTTTCATCAAGTTTACTAATGGAAATAATATTCACATGGATGTTAGGTATATGTTTAATATTTTTCAAAACTAACCTTGTACCATTAGTCATCTCCAAGCACACATCTTCTATGCCGACAACTTTTGCCAAACCATCATTTTTCATATTTACACTTCCAAAATCACCTCGTGTATAATATGTGAAGAAATCTTCTCGAGACATGGCGTAAAGAGAGGCACCACTATGGATTACCCAACTAGTCTCATGGCAAGCAAAATTGATTGAATCTTCATCATAAACAAGAAGAAAGTCTTCCTGAGAAGTAGTAGCAACTTTATCGTCACTGTTGTCATTTTCATTTTTCTTTTCTTTACCTATGTCGTTCTTGTTTTCCTTTTTCAGCTGTCTGCAGTATTTATTAATGTATCCATTTTTATGACAATTATGACACTTAACATTTGCAAACCCGTTGGACTTACGTCTATGCTGACTTATGTTCTTTGCACCCCTAATTTCACTTCTTTTCTTTCTTTCAGTAATCAAGACTTCTGACTGTGAAGTAATACCCTGTATTTTTCTTTACATCTCTTAATTCAGAAGATTGCATTTGACCAAATCTATTGTGAGTACACCATTTGGAGTGGAGTTCGATGACGAAGTTCTAAAAGATTTCCATAAATTCAGTAACATACCAAGAAGCCATAAAGCCTGTATCTTATCATCAAATTTGATACTTATTCCAACAAGTTGATGTAAAATCCCTTGGTACGTATTCATGTGGTCAAACAAAAGAGCTCCATATTTGTATATTAAGTAGATCATTTGCTTGATTAGGAGCAATTTTGTTATTCCCTGTCTTTCTTGCACACAACTGTTAAAGTTTATTCCACAAGAACCTTACATATGTCTTTTCACTTATATGGTTCATTACATTGTCATTTACCTATTACCTAATATATCCACATACTTGTCGAAGAAGTAAGGTCCATTCTATATCAAATTTATCCACTAACTTTTCTTCACTAAAAATCGATAAATGATAATCTTTCAGGTAAAAAAAATCCTCCGTTTTCTTTTTGCAAACATGCTAATTTAAATCGTTCAAAGTAATCATTCTGGTCAAATTCAGATTGGTCTCCATACTCAACACAACAAACAAAAATTAACAACTAGATTCTGATGCCACTTTGATGAGAGAAAGCGTAACAGTGGAATAAATAACGAAATATATTTTTTCCGCTGTGTGTGAACTTAATAGGAACCGATTAAATATAATACAATCTCATAATAATTATATGTAGCAATCAACTAACCAAGTAATCCATACATGCACAAAAATCATAATTTGATTTTTAATATGAAAAACCTCCTCAATTTGAAGAGTAAAAATGATGGGACTGTGGTCCATCTAAAAACTTTCACTATAAATTAAATTGTGAGTCTACAATAATTTTCTAACTCTATCAAGGGATTTAACATAACAACATTATCAAGAAATTCAATTCTTGACAATAATCACAATTTGATATCAAATAAGAGGATAGAGATAAAAGAATCAAACTTAAGGCTACTGTTCTGACAGTTTATCTCTTCGAAGAGTTCTCCGATCACAAATCACACCGTAAGAATGTAGATCCATGTCTCATGAAGGTGGTGTCCAAATTTAAGTTTGATCAGACGGTAGACAAAGAAGTTAGAGCCTTTGATCAAGACTACGCAGTTTAGACCATGTCTTTTCGACCAACATTGTTTTGACGATCGAAACTCATCATAGAGACCTTTAATCTACGATCAGACAGTTAACCTCAAGAACTATGAGTGCTTAATCTGCTCACTAAAAATCAACTCGATCAGACGGTGCACGAAGGGGAAATAGTGGTTACAAGAAAGTTATGCAGGATTTTTTTTTTTTTTTTTTTTACAGTTTTCACCCCCTTTCTTCTTCAACCTTTCTCTCTTTCTCTTCCTCTCTTTTTTTCTTTTTTTTTTTTGGCAGTAGAATCTCTCCACACAGTTGTTGCCTTTTTTTTTTTTTCACACATTCATCTTATCCTAATGAGAAAATAAAAGTTTTTATACCAACCCAACAATCCCATTGTATTTTAATAGATGGATACCAATTGATATTTAATTTAGAACAAATTACAAAAAAGCTATTCAGTTGAAACGCTTTTACAGACAGAGTAATTGTTTCGATATAATTATAATTTACCCCCCTCCCGTTAGAATATTCTGTTATATGTAACTGAAAATAGTGTAAAAGAAGTACAAGACGAAAATGCCCTTGATTATTGAGTTGACCAAGTAAAAAATTCTGGTTTCAGTCTTTTGAATTACCACTTAAAATAATTAATTAAATAAAAATTAATTAGAATTTTTTAAAAAATATATATATTAAAAAAATAAAATAAACTCAAATTCTGATTTCAATCTTTTGAATTTTCAAAATCTGGTTTCCAGAAACTGGAAACCTAGATTTTGGGTTTCCACCCAAACATCCTAAAAATGGTCCTAAACATCATAAACCAATCACTCAACATCATCAATCCACTCCTGAAAACCCAAAAAATGACCTCAAACATCATCAACCATCATCAATCAAACTCAACATAATTAATCTCCCACAAAACCGTCAAACCCAACATCATCACTGAAATCAATCTCACAATCACCTACAAACTATCAATCAAACTAGAAAAAAGCAAAAACAGAGGCTTCATTGTCGAACCTAGATCTGGGTTCACGAGGAACCCAAATTCTGGGTTCCTTGTGAACCCAGATCTAGGTTCGTGTCACGAACCCAGACGAACCCAATCTGGGTTCGTCACGAACCCAGATCTGGGTTCATCCAGATGAACCCTGATCCATTTCATTTGGATGAACCCAGATCAGGTTCGAGGAAGCAAAATAGCGAAAGAAGAAGAAGAGAAGAAGAAGAAGTGGAAGAAGAGAAGAAGAAGGAGTGGAAGAAGAGATAGCGGACGACGGCAACAGTGACAGGCATGGTGGAGACAGAGCGACAGCAAAATACGGGAAAAGGCTGAGGGATGAGAGAGAGAGAGACAGACAGAAAGACAGAGAGGGCTGAGAGATGTTTTAAATTTTATTTTTTTTTAAAAAATAAAACATTTAAAAGTTTTTAAAATTTATTTTTTTAAAAAATAAAACATGAAAAGACAATTTTACCCCTAAACCAATTAACACTAACTGAAGTCCATTAACAGCAGAGGGGTCAATTGTAATAAAAATGAAACAGTTGTTCCGTCTGTGAATGCGTTTCAACTGGGTAGCTAAATTATAATTTGCTCTTTAATTTAAAACATAATAAATCAAATTTATAATTGATTAGCTGTAAGCAAGCAAAGAAAGTTATTATTTCATTTCTAAATGATTTTTTTTTTTTTTTTTTGATGATTCACTACAAACATAAAACTAAATTCCTGTTAACTGGAGTGTCAATCCAGTCTTAAAATGAAATTAAGGTGCCATGAGGCAGCTTGCATGAGACTTGTAATTGACTTTCCTCACTCGTGGATTGCCACGTAAATTTACTAGAACAAATGTCTCAGCGGTGGCAGCCACTAGTTTCACAGCACCCTTTGATCAATTGGCCAAAAAGCAGATTGCAGAAGATGAGCAAAACGCACCGTCTATAAGTATCCAGCACACGGTGACGTTTAAGATAATAACGAATATTCAATTTTTTTTAAAACAGCCCACCTGATCTCCTGACCTCTTCTCTATCAGCTAAGCTAACAAACTTGTCCAAAATCCCAAAACTCTGCAGTCGGAGACCAAGAATGGGCGGGTTATCGACCCTTACAAAATCTCTATCACACCACTGCATCAAAACGTCCAAGACCTACTTGCACAAACCACTCCCGAACTTTTCCAGCTTACATAATTACAATAATGCCACCGATTCTCAATTTCATCACTACCAGAGTCTCCGAACTCTCATTTTAGATCCTGTTTCCTCAGAATCGGTCAAACTCAATCGTCTCTCCGACTCTGATTCCGGTACTTGGAACTTGTATTTTCTTTGCTCTGATGTTTGTTGTTTGCTTTTCAATTTTAGTTGGTGATTTGGATGTTGTGATTGGCAGGCATAGTGGAGGTTAATATGAACAAGCCTGGAGCGCGAAATGCGATCGGGACGGACTTGTTGAGAGGCTTGAAGCATTCTTTTGAAGCGATCAGTGAGGATTCGTCTGCTAATGTTGTCTTGATCACTAGTTCGGTACCTAAAACCTTCTGTGCTGGTGCGGATTTGAAGGTATCTGTGATTGAACTGTTTCGATTGTCAAAATTTGCATTGACTGTGTTTTGCTTGTTTGTTTGTTTATATAATTTTGCTCAATGTGAGTGAGAGTAAGTAACTTGCCTGTTTAGTTGTGATAAATTGTTGAATTCTAATATCTAAACAGTGTCTTGTTATATATAATTAATAATTTAAAGTTATACTGTTTGTTTCAAAGGGAAATGGATGGTTTCGGTAGGTAATTGCTTATGAATATCTCATTATAGTTCAATTAGTTTGTGATGGAGCAGAATGTATTTATGGAATTATATCTTAAAAGGTTGAAAATAAGGGTGATGAAATGCTATAAACAAGCTTGCATGTATGATTGGCAATTGCTATTGAGGAAGACATTGTCTCCGCCACTTCTCTTTTGTTAAATGATATTGAGTGTGTTGATGTTTTTTCTGTTGACCATTCATCGTTGAATAGCAGGTCGAGGCATGTGATAAGATCGTTAGTTAATTTTTTGGTCATGTTTCTGATTCTTACATGTTGATTGTATTCTCTCTCAAGGATTGTCTTGTAACAGTGGCTGATTCACTTGCTTAACTTTGTTGGATTGGCAGGAACGCAGGATGATGAGTGCATCTGAGATTCATTTCTTTGTCAATTCATTGCGATCCACATTCACATTCTTAGAGGTTGTTAGACTTGACTGTGTTTATGCACTGTTAAAGTTTCTTTGCATTTGTAAGCATATACGCACACAGTATTTTTTGTAACTTGAATGTCTTTGTAAAAGTAATGGGGTTGTGCTCTTGTTCACTAGTGATATACAAGTTTCTAATTTATTATACTTAAGTTGTTTCCTTTGTTCTTGAATCTTTATAAGATGTATCTATACTAGTGTGTATTTTTTTATTTTTTTTATTTTTTATTTTTTTATTTATATTAATAATTTTATCTTAGTACAAACACTTATATTTTACTTGTATTTATGTGGTACAGACACTTCGAATACCCACGATTGCTGTGATTGAAGGAGCAGCCTTGGGTGGTGGACTTGAAATGGCACTAGCATGCGATCTTCGCATTTGTGGTAGTTATAAATTATTTCATTACAACTTTGTTTTTTTGTCAAAAGTAAGGAACATTAGTAACAGATATTCCTGTCTAATAACTCAGGAGAGGATGCAGTATTGGGCTTGCCAGAAACAGGACTTGCTATAATTCCTGGGTATGAAAGAAATCTTGTTTCACATTTAGTGTAGTTATCATTACATTTCTTGTTGATTGCAGCAACTTTTCTACATTTGCCTGTGGGCAAGGGTTTAGATAATTTCAATTCTCATGAGTTATGAGTACTTTGGTTTGCATTTACAGATGGACACTTGTAGGACACTAGTAGATCAGTAGTTTAGCTGAGGATAGCGGCTTTCTTGTTTGACGAACTGAGATGGACACATTTCTACTTAAATACTTTTTCTTTTTGAAAAGTTATTTTAGTGATAGATCCCTCTCTCATGTCTCATGTAATCCTGGCTTTTGACAGAGCAGGTGGGACACAACGGCTTCCTAGATTGGTTGGACCTTCAATAGCAAAGGAACTTATTTATACTGGTCGTAGAATTGTTGGCAAAGATGCAAGGTCTATAGGTGTGTTTAACTGTATCTGCTATATGTTGTAGTGTGCGGTATCATATAGTATTAAGAAACTGCCATGCTGCAGGACTTGTTAATTACTGTGTTCCTACTGGCGAAGCTCAGTCGAAGGCACTTGAAGTTGCTCGAGAAATAAATCAGAAGGTACAGATCTATGTCTTAAAAGTTTTCTATTTGGTAGAATTAAGTTGTGCCGAATTTGAATGCAATTCGTGGAAAACCTCAACAGCCAGGTGTTGGCACATTTACTGTGTTGTCATGTGCATGAAGTTCAAAAAATTTATCTACATTTAAGCCATTTTGCTATATAAGGATCGGAACTATACCTGTGAGATTCGTTTGATGCCTTTCTATTCTTATGATCACTTTGCAGTGGATTTCTCACCTTCAAAATATTATTTCGTCTATTGAATTAGATCTAACCTTACAGCTTGTTAATGGACAAATTATGGCATTTCATTTATCAAATTCAGATTAACATTTATTGTTAGCAGGGTCCAATAGCAATTCGGATGGCAAAAAAGGCTATCAGTGAGGGACTTGAGATTGAAATGGCATCAACTTTCGAGCTGGAAGAAGAGTGCTATTTAGAGACCTTAGATTCAGAGGATCGCTTGGAGGGCTTGGCTGCATTTGCTGAGAAGCGGAAACCTAAGTATACTGGCTCATAGAAAAGAATGTTGCTAATATACCAGTTTCTGCTCAAGTTTTCTCAGCACAAAGTTTATAACTTGTCTCGGATGGCTTCTTCAAATGTAACAAGAATAATGATAGTGTTGACAACTGTAATGTAATTGAAGTTCGTCTTAATATGATAATCGATGGTTGGAATGTTTTTAATAGTTGTCTTCTCTGTTTCCACGTTGTATACACTTGGGCAGTATCCTGGTATGCATAATTGGTGAAATAACAGTGAGAGTTGACTAGCATATCTGTGACAAGTAGTAAATTTATCTATTATATTTTATCTTATAAAAAAAATTTTCCTTCCTATCTAATTCAAATACAATGAATGAATTTGATTGATGATCTTAACAATTTAGAAGTTAGGATACGATGATCATAAAAATCTTGTATATATAGAAACCTTGTATATATAGATACTGCTGTAAATAGGATTTGAACACAACATAGGTCATCGCCCAGAGACTGTAATGCGATGGGCTTTCATCAAATGGGCATCAAATGCCAATTACTAGGCGTGGCCCAAACATAATGACCGACTCTCTTCAATCATCATTTTAACAGTGGTTAAGATAAGTAGAACTGGAGAGCCCCACTCGAAACCTATATATAAGGCGAAGGCAAGGTTACGAAAAAACATAACCAATATTCGATTCTCCTTCGAAACCAAGTTAAAAAAAATAAATAAAAAGAAAAAGTCGAAAGAAAGCGAAATGGCAACTATCGATGAGAGTCCTTCTGCTAAGAGGTGGCTTCCTCTTGAAGCTAACCCTGATGTCATGAACCAGGTATTCATCGATTTTTATTTTATTTTATTTTATTTTTTTATTTTTTTGGTTTCTTTTTAGTTTATCAAGCTTGTACTGAAGTCGAAAATCTTGTTCAAATTTAATTTTGGTGATAAATTGAACAAGTTAGGATCTTAAAAGTATGTTAATTTGTTTGCGGGTGATTGGAGTTTTGATTTTTGTTTATATTGTGAAACAAATTGAATAATTAGACGGCTAACTAACAAAATAGTGTAAACGAAGTTGAGAAACACATTTTAGAACTAATCATCTTGATCTTGATTTTCTGAATTATGTAGGGTTAAGTTGTAGTTCTTCGTTTAAAAGTAATTAATTATCATATTGAATAAACTATGAAAATCTTTTTATATACAGTAATCTCACTTTATAATATCTGTTTATGCGGATGTTGGCGTTTTCGTTATTTTCGGAGCTGTATGGGATTCCCGAAATGTGATTTGCTTAAGTTTATTGTCCTTTTGCAGTACCTTTGGGGCTTTGGCCTTCGTGAGAGTGAAGCAGAGTGCCATGATGTGTATGGATTGGATGAAGAACTCTTGCAAATGGTTCCAAAACCTGTTCTTGCTGTACTGTTTCTGTATCCCATTACTGCACAGGTTTGTTAAATACAATTTGTTTCTGTATTGGATTCAGATGTGATCATGCTTTTTCACTTATATGAGTTATTATGGTAGTAGTTGCTAATTGGGTTAATTTTTTAATTTTTAATTTTTATTTTTATAGAGTGAACAAGAAAGAATGTTGCAGGAACAGGAGAAAAAGGTGGGTGCAATCACAGAATGAAGTTCCTTATTTGTTAAATATTGTGTTCTTGATTTTATAATGTCATATATGGTTGGGAATATGATATGTTGATATGATATGTGCTCTTTTGCACTGTGCATCTAGACTAAATAAGATTGAGGGGAATTCATGGAAATTGATGTTAGTTTTATAATTTATTGAATGGCTGTAACTTAATCAGTCAAGTGCTTTCTGTTGTTGAACAATAGATTTAAAGTCAATATTTTGAATATACTGTCCACTCTAATTACTATTGCATTGGCTCATATATCTAATTAGAAGCATCTCAAACTGAGGTATTGCTGTTTTTCCATCAGTCTAATTAGTATCAGAATGAACTATCCATCGGTCTAGGCGTCTAGCCAGAGACCTTACAAACTATCTAAAATTGATTTATCTGATAACGAAATAATCATTTGTGACATCGTACTTGTTGTTAATCAATGCGCTGGTCTTAATTAAAGAAAATGGTATGTATTTGGATGGAGTTATGATTATCAGTGCCCTCAATATTGGGTATAAGGTTTGGTCTGATGTGTTGGGGAATCATCCTTGTTAAAGAAACCATGACACTCTAGCATCATACAGCTATGTCCCAGAATCAGCTGGATATCTGTGTAAATTTATGTTGTTCTCTTGTAATTTGCTAAAGGAAAAAAAGGGTGAAGTTATTACCTTAAGGAATTCATAATTCTGGGATTTGAACAAAACCTAAATGAACTAACGCTGATTAGAGACATAAGAATGGCAGAGGACTCAAGGAGACAAAATGTTAGTTTGTGGAGAAGGTTTCATGAGAATTAGAACTAAAAATTTAAGCAGCATCTACAAAAAATAACTCCAAGCTTGTTCTTTAGGCCTTCTCTTTTTCCTCTCCTTACAGTGTCATGGGAGTTTTATTTATTTTTTTATTTTACTTAATTTTGCAAGTGCCCTTATTATTATTATTATTTTGACTTTTTCTATTTGGGATTTGAGTACCATTTTTACATAGATCACTAAACTTTTTTTTTTTTTTTTGCTGTAGGAATCTAGCAGTAAAGTTTATTTCATGAAACAAACTGTTGGAAATGCTTGTGGAACAGTGGGACTTCTTCATGCTGTTGGGAACATCACCTCAGAAGTCAAGCTTCGTAAGTTGTGCTTTTCTTTTAATTGATAAGTCATTGTTTCTGATTTGCAAGGTTACCCTTAATGTGCAAATAATTTTGAGTGAGGATGAGAGGAATTAATAACAATAATTTATTATCCATGCCATGCACCTGCTAGTGAATTAGTTGCTGCTAATAATTCTTGCAGAATGCATTAAGTGGCAGCTATAAGTATACGATGCACACTTCGTTTAATTTAGAACTGCAGAATGAATATAAATTGTGTCTTTGTGTGAATTAGTTTGGAAGTATTTAGAGTGACTACACTATTATAAATAGCGCAAAAACTAATTGCAGATTTTATGGTGCAGTTTGAGTACTTTGTCCTGGATTGATGCATCTGAAGAGCATTATTGTCATGGCTCTTATTTCATAGATCATTTCCCTTCAGCCCAAAAGAAAGATAAATACAATAAAATAGAAAAAGACACAAAAGTTAATATAAGCAAGCATTTTTAGAACTTTCTCATCTGTCATCATCTAGAATTTGATCTAGGCAATGGGAAATTTAAAGTGAAAAAGAGTTAAAAAGATTTGGTGGCCTTAGTACAAATTTTTCACCTAGGTAATTGCCATTCAATTTTCAATCTATGCAACCATGTGGATTATTGTGGCCTTGCCTCTAAATTAGAAGAAAGATAGAATAGAAAAGGAGGTCGGGTTTATTGCCGAGGCCCGAAACTTTATGTCCCCAGCACATATGCTATAGCTGTGGTGTTAGGTATGTAAATGCTTTGGTAAATCATGCAGTTTTTTTTTGCATTCATGGTTCCGTAGAATGCAAGGAGTTATATAGACCAGATGCTTGTTTGTATCTTTAAAAATTACAGGGTCAGCTAATTTCGTCTTTCTTTGTTTCGATATTTCCTTGTTATTTCAGTTGAAGGATCATTCTTGGATAGGTTTTACAAATCCACAGCAAACATGAATCCACTAGAGGTTCCATATCTGTTCCTTCTTTTTCCTTTTTCCCTATACATAGGCCCATTTGTTCACATCGGAATGACATAGTTTCTCATTTCATCCTTCTTATTTTATTAATGTTTTTTCATATGCTTGTGTAGCGTGCAGTGTTTCTTGAGAATGACAGGGAAATAGAAGCTGCTCATTCAGTAGCTGCTACTGCTGGTGAAACTGAGGTATATTTTTATTGTTGTTTTCAATATAATGTGAATAAAAGCATGATTTCTAGTTTCATAAATAGGATAGTGCGATTTGTAAATGTATAGCTATGCATTGCACTTAAAGAATCAATTGATTGTTATCTCTTTTTGACTAATTATTCTTTTGGTAAATCAGAGTTAAAATTATTTTATGAATGCATATTTAATTGTGAAAATTTGACCTTGTCATTTGAAATTGCCATCCTCGAGTGGGTGGCTTAGTGGTTGAAGGGTGGAGCTTTAAACCCAGAGGTTAAGGGTTCAAAACCCATTGGCCCCGTTTTGGGTATTAAAATTTCTATGAGCTTTGTGGCTACTGAGCCTGTGTAGTCTGCCAGTGACACTCAGTTTAGAACCCGAGGAACAAGGGAAAGGTTGGGGTAGTCTTGAGCACATTAAAAAGGTTAAATATTTTACTTTGTGTAGAAGCCCTAACAATAGTAAGAAAATGAGCACTTAGGCCCGATTTGGTGTGCAGAACTAGATTGGATATGATTGGATAGAATAAGATTTGATTTATTAGGATTATGATGTGTTTGGTATAGTTGAGATTGAATTAAAAATAACACTGTGTTATTTGGTATAGCATGAGATTGGATAAGAAAAATTATATTTTATATTTGATTTTGAAATAATAAAATTTAATATTTAAATATAAATAATATTTTGAAGTTTGACTTGCAGCATCTCATCAACTTCTCTCTTATTGACTCTCTTTTTCTTGCCCATTTCCGGTCGCTGCAACCTTTTTTTTTTTTTTTAAACCATGACCGGCCAACTCGCATCTCTCTTGTTTTCATTCATCCAGCCACCACCACAACTTCAAGATCGACTCTCTTCTTCTTCTCAATTTCCAGCCACCGCAACCTTCTATTCCACCATGAGCAGCTGACTTGCACCTCTCTTATTTTCATCTCATCCACCAAGGCTCATTTTCATGGCCTCTTTCTTCTCCATGTTCTTTTTTTCTTCTTCATCAATGAGCTGCTGCAACTTCCATGTATCGCTGGCTGAAGCATGATCATTTCCTACCACCACAATCTCTATAGCTTCCACCAAGCCAGCTTTCTTTCTCCCAATAATTTAAAAAATAAAAATAATAAAAATAAACAAATAACAGTCCCACAGCTATGGGACTAATTAAACTCATGCTCAAGCTTGGGTTTAATTAATCCCAGACACAGCTATCCAAACCCATGTCTCTTCCAAACGCCGGATTGGACTGAAATTAAGCCATTTTCAATTAAATCCGGTGCTTCAAACATGCCCTTATAAAGAACTAATTATAAAGAATTGGGGGAGGGTGCTATTTTATGGAAGGTTCCCCACAAGATGTGTTACAAATAGAAAATCGATAGCCAGGAATTTGGTTTAAAAAAAATTGTATAGGTAACTGTGGTGTGCAGCTGGAAAAGGTGATAATATGAGGCTGCTCTATAAATTTTGAGGGAATATTGGTGAAAGCTCGTAGTTTGATTTCTTCCCGAAGAAGTTGCATATTGTACTAAAAACATTTGTTGGGTATGAATGCCTAAGAAGGAGCACATAAATATATAAATTTTCTTGAAGGATCTACAATCATTGAGTTTGAAGAAGGCAAAATTAAGAGTACCATAAATTTTCTTTCTGCACAGTTAATGAACATTATTATCAAAAGAAGTAATTTGTTTTTTATTTTATTTTATTTTATTTTTTATTTGTGATATGGATTTTGCTTTTCTTGTCTTCTTTTTTTTCCTTATTCTCTTGCAGGCTTCAGATAATGTGGATACTCATTTTATCTGCTTCGCATGTGTTGATGGTACATACAATGCTTATTTTATCTGCTGTTTATTCTGTGATTTGTATTCTCTCCCTTTTTGTCTTAATTTCCAAATCTCCAATTATATTATATGCAGGGCAACTTTATGAACTTGATGGAAGGAAGTTGGGACCAATATCTCATGGTCCTTCTTCACCTAGCACCTTATTGCAGGTATAGTAATTCACATGTTAAATTCAGACTGATTCTGTAAACTCTGTTGCCAAGAAAGTCAAAAGAGAAAGAAATACTTTGGTCTTGGGTCTTAAAATGTAAAAGCATATATCTAGAAAATGAAAAGGTTTAAATGGTTTTTGAGGAGGTTGCTTTTCATTTCTAAAAACAAAATGTAGAGATGTTGGCTATTGTCTAAGGATGTAACTCAAGTGAGAATTTAGTCCATCAGCACCTCTTTTTGGCGCTTGCATTTTGGTACACAGAGTCGGGTCTGGTTAGGGTATTATTAGGCCAAGAAAAATTATATGGACCAGATGAGTATCTCTCTTTTTTTAGCAATATTTAATCAAGGAGATCAAACATGCTAACGCAACTTACCTGATCAACCTCAAAATTTTACCTGTTAGCATGTTTTCCGTTAACATGGTATTCCACTTGTGTTATCATAACACCTGATTGTGGTTTTTATGGCATGACAGGATGCAGCTAAAGTCATACAGGGTATTATACAGAAAAATCCTGATTCGCTTAACTTCAATGTGATTGCTCTTTCGAAAAAAGATATAGGTGCATTCTAAGGTTGGCTCTCCCAGCTCATCAATGTCCCTTGCGAATGTGAACTTTTGTAAACTTCAGCTATCTTTGATATATTTAGGCAATCATACACTCTGGTGCCTTTGATAGTTTGCGCACCTACACAAAATAGGGCAGAAAAAGCTGGTTGTAGGCAATGCTTGCCTTCTTTTTGGATGGTACATGTCTTAAGTTTGATTGCTATAATTCTAGTTTTAGGTCAGTTTGGTTTGTACTTGAGAAGGGCTCACGTGGCTCCACTTAAAATGAATGCTATGCTGCTACTGATCTGATTTTGGGCAGATGTTAAATAAATATACGAATTTGGACGTATAAATGTTGGGTTTGGTCTGTGTCCAATTCTGTATCATTTGATGCAATTCGTTTCAATGTTAATTTTATTTCCAATACCATGTAGAAGTGGCTTTAATAAAATTAAATTAGAAGATCAATTGAAGTAATAATTGAAACAAGAATTATAAACATTGTGCCCAGGTTTGCCCTTCTGTGCTGTGCAGTATGGTAATGAATTGTGTATAATGTTGGACAACATTGGATTAAATTTAGTAACATATGGTGTCAACGAATTGGAGGATGTCATGCCCCTTCCAAAATGATCTTCAGTGGCTTCCTCGACACTAATGTCCTTAGTGGAAGAGGGGTGCTGCCACATTTTAAACGAGGCGTAGCCTCAGATTAAAGGGAACTCGATGGCTGCCTACGTTTGCTGAGGTTGGCCTGTCTTGTTGACCTGAGGCCTTCGCCTTAGGAGAGGAGTCCAGTAGCCACCAGGTAAGCAGAAGGCCATTCTTCTTAGTTTTGGTTTTCCATTTTTTCTATTTTATAAAATTTTGATTATTTTAGTAAGGAAAATGTTACTTTTTATCCGAAGTATAGGTTAACTGAGAAAATTGTGAATCTCGCAAATAACGAATGAATGAAGTTATTCGGTTTTTTTTTTTTTTTGTGGTCTTTTTTCTTTTATTTCTTTTGCTTTCATTGATGGATTGATTATGGATATTAACGGATGCACTAAGGACATATGTTGACACTATTAATGAGATGGTATGGTATTGTTGCGAAACACGCCTTTGAATAGTATAATTTTCTTTAACACTCAGTATAATTTAATACCGATCAAATGTATATTAAATTAGGTATTATATTGAGTATTACTGATTAAACCTTATACTAAATAATAAAAATTCATTGTGAGAATGGAATCAGTAAAAATAATATAAAACTATGAGAAAATACCGATTCTGATTCTATTCAGCATAAAAATCACGAAAAATATTGTGCATATTGATTCATAAATATTCTGTCTACTTTGGCTAATAGCAGCCTTGAGGCTATGCTATTATACTCCAGCCATAAGCATAAAATTAAGCTTGTTAATTATTTTTAACTTTTAAACCCTTTAAAATAACATATTTAATGAACATCAATCACCCTATAAAATTGTAAATCTTGTATTGTATAGTAGTACACCCCCAATCTTCCATTACATGAAAAAAGGCAAACAAATTATTTCCCTTCACAAAGACAATTCTTACGCATGTTGCTTCCTTCGAAAATTTTCAGGCTTCCTAGAATTGTCTTTCATGGTATCTAACGGTCTCACACCACAAAATGTCTAAGATAGCAAGGGTATTTAAGATACTTTTTTCAGGCACAAGTAATTGATGAGAACAGCCCACTAGGAAACATTACTTGGTGGAGGTGAGAATTTAGATTTCTAAAATGTTCAGACTTGATATCAGGAACATGTATTGTAAACTGACTCTACATTTTTTTGGCATTTTACAGCTCATTTTATTGCTTGTTAGACCTAGATAATTACATGGTGTTAAGAGTTAATATAATATCTTTTAATTTATTTTTTTTTATTTTCCTTTTTTGATTTCACGTGTTCTAAATTTAATTATACTTCACGTTAATCAATCTAGTCAGGTTTACATATTATAGTTTATAATCAAATCAAGATGTGATTTCCCAATATGATATCTGAACATTCAAGTTGTGTTGGCCAACTAAATCATAAGGGGAAATGATAACTCAATTTATCTGCTATTTGATTTTTTGCCTATGGTGCAAGAAACTTGGAACTTTGGCCCCTGCAACTAAAATGATTCCCCTTCCATGTTTGCTGGTGGACCATAACAATGGTTTCTGCCCTCTATCCTTCAAGTGCGCTTTGATTTAGTATTTTTGTTGAAATTTACTTTGATTCTTCTCCAAAAAGGCATTCCAGCATGTTGATCAACAATGCTATAGTATTTTAATTTATGATATTATGGAATTAACTGAACATGTAATATATTTGTTGAGATCCATCCTTAATGATCGAAATCTTAGCTTGGCATTCCTCCTCTGTAGATTTAAAGAAGTGCATGTTTTTGCAATTGTGTAGGTTGTCTTATATTCACTTGAACATATAGCTATGAACTTAATGTATGAAGCTCTATTCAGTCCATCTTATCGAGATTATGATCTACTGATCAAAAACCAGACAATATGTTGGGTTGGTTGAAACTACCAAGGAAAACACAGGTTCACAGGGCAATGGCTGTGTGGTCTAGTTTCTATAGTATGAAAAATTCAACAGTTATTTTTAGTATTTTGGCTCCTAATTTTTGTAAGAAGCCTCATTATATGATTTGTTTCCTTCATCCTAGTTTCAGGTTTGTTGGTCTGTTAAATAACTGAACACAATCTTAGTGGCCTAAATGTTATGAGTTATTGACAGAATCCCACCAAACCTTGTTTGACTATCTGAGATGTGAACAACTGCACAATGCCTTAGGCTACTCCTCATGGCTGCCTGGACCTGATTTCCGCCTAAAAGCATTTCTGGGAGGAGGTGCTACTTTGTTGAGAACTTGTATGTTCTTTCATTCCTGCTATTCACATGTTTGTTCTTGCATAATTACAGATATAAAAATGATCAAACTAACTTCGGGTTATAGAAGGGCAAAAGATGCTGCCTAGATGATTACGCGGTGTTATAATTTATCGTTTGGTTTCATTCACCACACATTGTAAAATCTTGGTTCAATGTGTTAATATGTTTGCAAGAAGAAAGACTTTAGAGGGAGTGACATAAGAAGGAAAGTTACGAAGTGTTTTACATATCACATGCCATAAGATATTCTATTAGATCTTAGAAACTAGAGAAGATGAAACCTAGAATCTAGTAGAGATCAATCTGCTATGGAACGTCCTGAACTCAGCGTTTCCATCAACTTGTTATGCGTTAGGCTCCTGATAAATTATAAGCTATTGGAGGAACGAAAGAATGCTTTAAGGAGTAGGAGTCTAGTTGCTATTCTTATAATACGAGATTGGCAAATAAATTGGATTTAAACCAACTCTGTAGACTTCAAAACTGAACTGCTGTTCAGAGAATTTATGACCAGAAAATAAATTGGCTTTATTTGAGAAGATGGATGAATTTAACTTTTTAGTCAAATTTTTAGCTTTTAACAATGTCATGACCACGTATGTCGAGCTGGGTCAACCTAAGAAGTGGCCCTTCGTAGAGGAACAGATGAGGCAGACGAACATATCTGTGTGCAATTATACTTATACTATTTGACGCAGAGCTATGTGATTTTAAATCACATTGACGGAGTAGAGAGAGGTTTCAAGGAAATGAAAAAAGATGGTGACGACAAATGCATGCAGTTGGACAGCTACATAGTAATTTGGAAATGATTCATGTCAAAGCTAGAACTTTTTGAGAAACTACTTAGAGATTACATTTTAAAGTTAGTAATAGAACTATCATTAAGCGAACAAAAATTGTAACACCCCAATTTGACTTGGAAAATGAAAACAAATATAATAAAATATTCAATCAATCACTTAAGTCTCTAAAATTAGAGTACAATCAAAGAACAAATCCACAAAGTATTTAATTCAATAACATAAATCTATCTCAGCACCTCAATAAAAGTTTTAAACAACTCAAATCCACAATAATATAAAATCAATCATTATATTTATGTTTTAACGAGTGACACAAATTTAAATGTTTCTTAAATAATAGCAAGAGAAAAATCACATCACTAGAATTGAAATCCTTCACCAAGCGACACTAATAATTCGAAGTCGTCCCTCAAGACAAATAAAGTCTACTAACCTGTAAAAATTATAGAAACCAGGGTTGAGACATCAACTTAATAGGTAAACACTATACAATATTATATAGCATATGGTAGGAAGGAAATATTGTACCTTTATAAGGTAACTTTACATTAAAAATAAAGTCATAATTTCATGGTAATTTAAATAAATGCAAATATAATAAAGGCAATAAAACATTTAACAATATGATATAGAAAACGTTCAATATTTAAAACCGAAGTCAAAAATAATGAGAAACATTCCATATACGAATTAAAAAATAAATGATCATAAGTGGTTTCAATCACATAATATCATTCACAATTCCAGTAACTCGAACTATACATATAATCATGGCATTTGTAATCCCGGTGTAGGGACAATACAATTAATATTACGCAACAATAAATATTGCAATTGAATCAATATGATACAATTATGACATTTATAATCATGATGCAAAGGCCAATATAGTTAAATGAACTACAGATAGATGAGCCAAAACATTTTCACTATAATCATGATTACAATACATATCATACGTTTCAAATACAGAAGAATATTTTTGATAGAACATATCATAATTTTTAAATAGGAAGACAATACTTTTTATATAATCGAACAATGTACAAAAGCCATATTTGAGGATGTAAAATTATTTTAATAGAATATAATGAAAAGTAATGTTGAAAAACCCAAGGTTTCATTTTACTATTTAAAAGAACCAATCAAAGTAATTTTGAAGTTGAACACATATAGTGCGTTTACTTTACTTAGAAGAATCGGAATAGGAATCGAAATAATCTAAAATCGGAATGAAGTATCGGAATCAAAATAAGTAGTTTACGTCAACTGCAGAAATCGGAATCGGAATCAGTAGTATTTTCATTGAGTTATTTACTTTGCTTTGAAATCGGAATGAATTAATTATAAGTTACAAAAATGTCTTTAATTAAAATTCTAGATTAATTGTAATAATATGTAGTTTTTTATTATAATATACTGTTTTTTTTAATATCAAATAAAAAACTGTATATTATAATAAAAAAAAATTACATATTATTTTAATAGTCTACTAAATTGGTGTGTAGTTTTTTTATTATAATATGCAATTTTTTTAATATCAAATAAAAAATAGCATATTATAACAAAAAAAATTGCATATTATTTTATTAGTCCATTATTATAATTAAAAAATTGGTGATGAAAAATCAATGGTGTGCAATTTTTTATTACATTATATATATTTTTTTATTTTTTAAAGAAGGGTATAATGAACTTTTTATTTTGACAAAAGGAATGAGAATGAGATTCCTAAGTAGGTTGGAGAGAATGAGATTCTCATTCCAGAACCACAAATTGATGTGGAGCCTATATTTTCATTCCCATTATGAAATGAATTTTAAGCAATAGTAAACATCATCAATCAATTTCATTCTTCATTCCCATTCTTCAATCCATAAAGTAAACACACTAATAATATATTAAGGTATTGTAAAAGGTCTACTTATCTCAATAAAGAAAATGACTTTACAAAACAATCTCACTTATCAATTTAAAATCACATAACAAAACTCATTTATATAAATTTATAGGAATTCATAACTTCATAAATTACTCTAGACTAGTCAAAGGTACATTGAATCTCAACGTATCATCTTATTTATGTTATACTAACATTAGCTTAACACAACCACAATTTACTAAATAACCTAACTTTAGATATCATTAAGATTCACTATTGTTAACACAGTCTCTACTTATGCAGTCCATTTTCTTTATTTTTAATAAATTGTATATAAAACCAATCATCTTAAAAATGCATATATATGTGTTCTAAAGACCTAGTATATATGCCATAACAATTTTCAATCTTAAATGTCTTTGTTAACCTATCAATTTAAACCTCCAAATCCAAGTCAAAGTTGTACAAACATTGGTTTCAAACCTGAATAACCCTAAATGTCTAAAATTTTAAAATTAAATCGCTCCATACAAATCCTTGAAATTTTAATGGCTTAAAGAAGATTAATAATGGTTCCTACAAAAATATAATGAGACTAAAATAACATTAAATGCTTGTCTAGAAAAAATCGAGTTTCAACCTAGTTCAATGCTACCTAGATTTTTGTTTTACCAAGTCAGAGATAAACAAAAATTCTTAAGTAATTGCATAATTATCATATGACAACAAAAGTTTTTAGACTATAACCTAACATCCTAAAAAGCACTCCTACCAAATTTCATAATTTTATTCCTTGATTTGCCTATTCAAACAATCTAACAAAACTATTGCCTATTCAAACAATCTAACAAAACTAACAGGTCTACTAGGAAGTAAAATTTTCATCAACCTCTTCTTCTAAAATAATCCATAAAATTTTAATATAACCTTGAAATAACTCAAAATTTAAACAATATGACACCATAAGCCTATCATATCATAAACTTATAATATTAATAAAAAAATAAAAGAAAGGGAAGAAAACCAACTTGATTCCTAGACACTTTCAAAATCAGCCTTGATCTTTGATGTTGCTATGGTTGAGAGTTCAACTCGTTAATGAAGAAGAAAATTTTAAATATTTTATATATGTTTTCTAATAGGAGAGTTGGTTGCTGTGAATAGAGAAAAAAAAATGTGTGGGTGCGTGCGTACGAATGTGTGTTGGGGGGGAGGGTTTCAAACCCTAATTGTAGCGATTAAAAAAAAAATCCATAACAAAAATTATATAATCCAGAAGAGCATTTCCTCTGTTTAACAGAATTCAATCAAGAAGCCAAATGTACTAACTCAACTTGCCTGTTCAACCTCAAAATTTAATGTAGGTTGCAGCTCTTATCAGGCAAGTTTTCTTTTTAACAAAGTATTCCACATGTATTACCATAAAATCTGACTCTAAATTTTATAGCATCACGGGATGCTGCTAAGTCAATACAAGGCAAGATCCAGACAAATCCTAAAGCACCTAACTCCAATGTGATTGTCCTTTCGGAAAAAGCTGGAGGTGGATTCTAAAGTTGACTATTTGAGATCATCCATTTCCCACGTTAACTTTTGGACACTCACTTCAGCTATATCTTAATGATATGATATATTTAATAGGCGCTCATGGTTTGTGCACCTGCATAAAATAGGGCAAAGAAAGCTGGTTGTAGGCTATACTTGTCTTCCTTTCAGATGGTCCATTTCTAAATTTCGGTTGCTATAATTCTAGTTTTAGGTCAGTTTGGTTTTCACTGCCCAAAAATTATCGCTATGCTACTGATTTTTGGGTTGATGTCAAGTAAATATATAGATTTGGACGTAGAAAAATATTGGATCTGAGTCCATCTCCAATTCCATATAATATGATGCAATTTATTTCCATGTCAAACAACAATTATAAAGATGAAAACTGTACATAACTATGACTACTATTCAACTGTTTGACTATTAAATAAAAGAGCTAATAAATACATAACTATGACTACTATTCAACTGTTTGCCTATTAAATAAAAGAGCTAATAAAAGTTATAAAGATGAAATAACAAGCACTCATCGTCTACCTGTGGCTTCACTATTCAATTGATACGATGAGGGAAGAAGGTAAGGGGGCATTAGGAACCTCCAAAATACAATCTAACATTTGCATGACCGTCTTCATTGAAGGCCTTTTTGATGGATCTTCTTGAATACACCAGATTGCTATCATCAACCACTTGTGTAGCCTGTCTTTGCCAGCCATTGCAATCTCGTCGTTGTCCACCAATACATCTAATCTGCCTTCAACATAGCAATCATAAGCCCATTCTGTTAGTATTGCTCTATTTTCTTCCTCACATTCCATCTCCACACTTCTTCTACAGCAAATGATCTCTAGTAGCATCACACCGAAACTATACACATCCACTTTTGCAGTCACAGGTACATTTTTGAACCATTCAGGAGCCACGTATCCTCGAGTTCCTCTAATCATTGTGCGAGTTCGGGACTGACTGGATAACAATTTGGATAAACCAAAGTCAGAAATCTTTGCAGTGAAATCTTGATCTAGAAGTATGTTTTGAGGCTTTATATCGCAGTGGATGATGGGGACACAACACTCCTCATGTAAGTACACAAGCCCTTTTGCAATTTCCAGGCAAATCTTGACTCTTAGATTCCAATCAGGTTTTGGAATTGCAAAAAGGAGATTCGCCAAAGTTCCATTGCCCATGAATTCGTACACCAACAGTCGATTGGCTCCTTCATCACAGAATCCAAGCAGTTGGACTAGATGCTTGTGATGAGTTCTACCAATTGCATCCAGTTCAGTTTTGAATTCCCTTTCCCTTTCCAAGGCCAACTTATCCAATTTCTTGACTGCTACCACATTTCTGGATCCTGATGTCAACACACCTTTGTACACAATGCCAAAAGATCCCCTGCCCAGTTCTTCATTGAATCCATCGGTTGCTTCTTCGAGTTCTTTGTAAGTAAAGCAACGCAAGTTGGTATCAGAAGCTCTTGAGTCTTGGACGTTATTTCTTACTTCTTTCTTACGGCATACAAAAACAACTAGTGCTGCTATCGCCACCAGCAAAATGACATTGAAGGAAGCAGAAACACCTAACGGAATCACGCCTGCCAGATTTGATCTCCCTATTTTATGGTTAGGATGATCTGGGAGACCTTCAGAAGATCCTCCTTTCCTTACTTTGTAAAAAGCTTTTGCAGACCCAATAGGCACCGCTCTCCCATTAGAGAGCGGCAACTTCTTCTTCCAGCAAATTGGATATCCAAATATGGCAACAGCACAAGAGCAATCATACAAGCAAGACCGTGCACATTCTGTTTGATTATAAGGTTCCAACCTTTCATAATCCCCCAGCGGCCAATTTACACCGTCGTAATCCTTTATTTCATACAACTCTCCAGGATCCCTTGATTCGTCATCTCCTCCACACCCTAGTCGGAAATGTGGCCTGCAACCCATAAATCTGTTTTTCGAATCGACAAACTCATAATCCGGCAGGCAGTCACAAGAAGGTCTCCCATCTCGATCAATTGAGCAGTAGCTATTGAAGCCACAGGCTCCACTACCCCATCCCCTTCCATCCAAAAGAGCATCACAAATGTTTTCAGGAATGGTTCTCAAATTCCTCCAATTCTGGTTTGTTGGATCATAATAATATAACCTAAATACTCCGTCGAACTCTAAAGTTGCCCGATAGTAGACATCTGTTCTAGAAGTCATTGGTGTCAAGAATGGGGCTTTTTCACCATTAGTTCTTTCAATGTAAATGTTGCCTGATTCATTGAAAACCAGCTTGTCACCAGACTCACTACTGTTGTAATAAGGAAGATAACGGTATCGACTCGGCCAGGCTACAGGAATGAGCTGAAGATTTACATTAAATTGGAGCTCAAACCTGCCCTTGGAGAAGTTGGTTTCAGTCAGCTTAGAAAACAACATGCTGCCCAAATCCAATGTCTGGGTAGGCAAGATGGTGTCTGTGGGATTCTCGAAACTCTGCCAAACAAAATTAGAACCATTATCTGTAAGTACGAAGTTGCCTGTATCAAGCATGGCGGCTTCAGTCACGCTAATTCCAGAACCGGCAGGATTTGCAGACCATATCATTTGGCCTCCAGGATTGTTCAAGACAAGGCCATTTGTCTTGAGCTCAAGTGTTGATCCTCTTGGAGCTGGTTTGTCTCCATTGGCATACCAGACAATGGTTCTCGGAGGTATCTTGTTGAACCAAATGGCCACCAAGAACTGGTCTGAATTATTGAGTTGGCGAAATCCTAAAGCAAATTCCCCAGATGCGGACAGCCATGAAGAGTTGTCGTTAGCAAAAAGAGATGCGCCCAAAGTTATGTTAGCTGCAGACGAAAAGGAAAGCAGTGAATGATAGAAAAAGATGAGAGAACAAAAAGCTGTTAGAGAAGCCATTGGAGAGTGCTGCTACAATTGCAAACTAGTCTTCATGCAACGCGTTTTGGGAGAGTTGTTTACTAATCTAAAGGGTCGTTTGTTCTTTTGTTGAAGGCAGAGGGGTTAATCAATTTTACTATTTTTTCTACGGCTTAGTTAATCAATTTTACTATATTTTCAAGTGCTTATTTACCGATCAAAAGAGCATTTTTATCATCAAAACTTTTTTTTTTAATATCATCCCAATAAAGCTTTTGACTTATGACAAAATTTGAAATACATGAAGAAGTTCAAATTGTGAAGATTGATCATTTCAAGCTTTTTTTAAAAAAATAAAATAAAATGTCTAATTTTATCCTATTATATTTTATTAATATCACTTTATCCTTAAACTTAAAACCCTAATATAATTTTCTTCAACAAAAAAACTCCGAAAACTCTTCTTAAGTTTTCTAATATTTAGTATGCTTTAATTTTTTTTTTTCAATTGGTTTTTTACACTGAATATTTTTCTTGATGCATATATATGAACACTAAATTGAAATGGTATTGTTGTGTAATTATTGATGATTTGAAAATGAAACCATTGCATGACATAGATCTATTTCATGAACATGAGATGAATGAGGAACGTGATCAAATTACAATTCTTCTCATACATCGAAATTAATTAATTTACGTTATTTGTATTATTTTCATTTGGAATAATTTTATTATTGTTACACTTGAGTCTTTGATATTTTATTTAGAAACTTATATTTTTATTTTATTATATTATGTAATTTTTTAATTATAAATGTAGTATTTTCTCAAATAATATTATGTAATATTTTACTCTCTTTTAAATGTTCTTTTTGATAATTTTATAATTTAAAAGAATTTTTAAAAGTAATACAATCAAATTATCTACAATTTAAAAGAGCTTTTTTAATTAGCAACTAAACGATCAACAATTTTTTTTAAAAAAATCTACTTGGAGAAAATTGTACCAAATGGAGAAGCTAATTAAACTTGAAATGGAATGATGTTTTCTTTTTCTTTTTATAATTTATTAACTTTTGTTTGGTCTTAAAAAATAAAATTATCTCAAAATAATTAATTTGATATATATATATGTGTATATATATATTAGTAGTCATTATTATATATTAATTTAATATGATACACACAATTAAAAATAAATTGATCTTAAACCATTTTTATATAAAAATCAATAAAATTTAGTTATAATTAGATATAATTAAGAAAGTGTTGTAGAAATGAATTATTTAAAAAAAAAAAATAAACGTAACAGTTTAACAATAATATTGAAATATCAATGACTAAACGTAAATTTGAAATTATTTTCAATAAAAATAATTGGGGTGATTAGCTTTTGTTTGTTATAAATATTAGGTTTATTCTTTGTCACATTTTTTTAAGTTAAAACACTAAAAAAAAAGTTTAAAAAAAATTAATGATTGACTTGTATTTGTAAGATGTTTGACCACTCAAAAAAACAAAACAAAACAACTAAGTAAATCAATTTTAAATTTTTTAAATGTTACGTAGGAAAAAAAAAAAGCCTAAATAATCCATAAGACAAGGTTTTTTTTTTTTTTTTTTAGGACAACTGAATGAAAAAAAAAAAACCCATCAAACAATTTAAATTGGGGACTTAAAGTTTTGTTAAAAGGCTAATATTTATGTTAATGTTGATTAATTTCAAATTTCAAATTTAATGATTTACTATCACACTTCTTCATGAAATAGAGGTTCCATGTTCAAAACTCTTCTCCCCAAGTTAAAATAATAATAATAATAATTAACTTGAAAGTTAGTTGTTAAATTCTATCATAGCTTTATTTTATAGAAAATAATGTTACATAATTAAATAAATTTTATTAAGAAATATATCTTTAATACCGTGACAAATCATTTTAATTATCATTTAAACAACGTGATAATATAGTAGATATTTTGACCATTACAACTCAATTATAAAAGCATCTCAAATACTATCATACGTTTTTTTAATTTTTATTTGTAACACATCACCAATTGTTATGTTTTAAATATGAATCTATTTTAGTAAAAACTTTATAAAAATACATATTCTTTTTTTGAATGCAATTATTTAAAATAAAATATGTATACATCTATATTTTTTTTTATCAATCACCATAAAATATATGTTTTTTTTTTTATCTATCTTTTTTTATATTTTACAATAAGAAAAAAGAGAATGAGAAACTGGAACATCTTATTTTACATAATCTACTTCTATTTAATTATAAAATGAGTAATGTCTTATTTTTCGAAAATTTATTCAAATAATATAGTAAGTTGATTTGTAACTATCACATTAATTTTAAGATGATATATTAATAATATAATTATTATATGTAGATTTATCATATTAATTGAATAAGTTTTTGAATAATACATAGTTACTTTTAAAACATATGTTTTTTTTTAAGAAAAAAAGGGGGGGAGGGGAGGCTCATTTTCAAATATTGTTGGGAGTCAGAAACTGAAACATTGCCAATGTGGTAGCAACTTCGTCGTCGGTAATTATCATATGACAGCAACTTGCATTGTAGAATAGTCAAGGCTGTCATTCCTGTGGCGGTCGCCCCTCATTTTCAAATGTAGTTGGAGTCAGAAACTGAAACACGTCAACTCACGTTTCATAGACTTCTAAATACTATAAGACTTTTAAGCGTCAATACATCTCCATGGTAGCAACTTCGTCGTCATTAATGATATTATCATGTGACACCAACTGCATTTTAGAATAGTCAAAGCTGTCATCCCTGTCAGTCATTTTTTCTTGGACCACAACAAAAAACTAATGTAAATGATTTACCTACATATTATTTCAACAGCAAATAAATGAGGTTGTTTGTGGTTCAATTTTATTTTTCTCCCCAATTCTCAAATTTGTATTGTAAAAATAAGGCAAGATCACATCAAAATTTTGATTAATCAATGAGTTAAAAATATATATCCAATGTTGAACATGTTATGTTTTTTATATTGAAGTGTCAGTAAAATTAGAAGAAATCAGAGAGAGAGAAGAAAAAAAAGGAGACCTTCTGGACTCGATTTTCAAAAGTGTCCATTTCCTAGGCATTGAACGAACCGGTCAAACGTTAAAAGTACGCGTTTTACAAAGCAAGCTTACTTGCGGAAACATGACAAAATATCCAAGTCTTGAAAAATATCAAATGTCGCGGTCTTCACGAGTCTATTGCAATTTTGTGGTAAGTATTACAGCACGTCGAATAATCAGACTCGGAGGACATCTTGGCTCCCGTCTCTTATACGTTTGGAAGAGGGGAATGCCCAATTTTCCTACCCCGTTTAAACAGAAGAGTTGACGGAATGGGAAAAAGAATTTTCCCACCACGTTTAAACGAGAGGGAGAGGACATTCTGTTCCTGAGCTCACAAAAGCACCTACCTCAAATCGCAAATAGATGGTATGTGAACACTCACCCTCCATTTTTTAAGTAATTTTTTATTTATATTTTATTTATTAAAATATATTATTTTTTTATAATATTATAATATTTTGTCATTATAAATTTATTTGAAGTCGTTCTATAAAGTTTATAAATTTAATATTCATTAAAAATATTTTTTGATTTTTTAATTAATTTTTATTCTTATTTATATTAAATACATTTAAAGATTAATTTATCATATTTATTCAAAAATCATTTAAAAAATATATATAATCTAACCTCAATTATATCAGACATGCTACTGAAAGACTTTAAGCAAAAGAGAATGAAGTCCGCAAAATTCTATTGATATGTTTGAATAATATATATAGGTCTATACAGTCGTATTTGCAATAAAAGTAAAATTAACTGCATAGTTCAAGAGATTGTATCAATCTCTCTTGACTAGCTACATGATTTAAGGGATTGTATCCACTTAACACCTATAGTACTAATTTAATCACATTTATCTCATCTCATTCATCATTCAATTCTATCTAATCTAATGCATCAAACGAGACCTAAAAATAGATTGGTTGAACATAGATGTCAAAATGAAGTGAATTTAATTTGGTTGATAAACTTATGGTACGTTTACTTCAATTGTAGGAATCAGAATGAGAATCAAAATAATCTGAAATTGGAATGACGTATCGCAATCAGAAAAAATTGTTTACTTAAACTTTGAATTTGGATTGTTGATGCTTGCTATAAAGATTTTTTACCGACAAGCATGACAATTGCACCTATCAAAGCTACTAACACAATTATCGAAATGAGTTCAAATGGAAGAAAAAAATCGATTGATAAATCAAATCCAATTTGTTGACTATTACTTATCAAATCTTTCTCTAGAATCTGGTTGGATCATGCAATCCAAATAATCTTATGCCATGACGTATCTAGAATAGAAGTGATTAATGAAAAAAAGATACTTGATTAAAATGATGGACTAATTACAATATGCAATATTGTGTTTAAGATGTAGTATCATCTTTTTGTGATATAATTTGTCATAATAGGCTACCAAAAAAAATAAATAAATAAATAACTTTCTTAACAATATTATTATAAGCATATTGTATATTTATTTTTTTTAAAAGAAAATATTATGTATCTATATTGTATATGAAGTCGTGATTTTTTTTTTTTTAATATAAAATGTTACCTAAAAATATGTTTAGAATAATATTGTTAAAAAACTTTCTTAACAATATTATTTTAACATTATTATTGTAAGCATATTGTTTTACATATATATATATATATATATATATAAGTTGTGATTTAATATATATTGTGTATCTATATATATATTTTTTAAAATGGTATAACAGATTTTTTACCTTATAAAAAAGAATAAGAATGAAATTTTCAAGTGGGGTGAAGGGAATGAGATTCTCATTTCACAACCACAAATTCATGTGGGATACACAATTTCATTCTGACTACGAAATGATTTTAGAATAAGTAAACATCATCAATCATTCATATTTTCCAATTTCATTCCCTAATCTATCAAATAAACACACATTATTCTATGCTTAATAGTTGTTTTATTAGCTAGTATTTTATAGTATGAGCTTCTGTATAAGATTTTTATAAAAATGGCGAGTACAAATAACTTTTATGGGTGGGAATAGAATTGGCTATGCCCTATCTAGTATCATCTAGGGATGGGATGACAAGTTTTTATGACAAATCGGAACACAATACAAACAGGCAACCATTTTAATTGGTTAAGATTTAGAGTATTAGCACCATTAATTTAAACACGATTAGTTCAAATTAATAGAAACACAATTAATAGGAATAATTTTTTTCATCAATGGCCAAGTGGTGCAGTGGAAAGCACACAGGCCAATCGTGATCTTAGACCATGGTTCGACACCCCCATCTTTAGTATTAAAAGGTAGGACTTGCTTCCATATATATATAGATTGTTTCTCACTCAGATGTGGGTGGCTTTCAGCCGTATAGGAGCTACTTATCTAGATCGTGCCACTAGGGTCTTACTAGTTTAGTATCGGTTGTCTCCTAAGTTCGTTCCGATATCTTAAAAAAAAATAATAATAACTATTTACGAGACTTATTAGTTTTAAATACGACATAAATTGCTATACATCACCTCTTAATAGGAGTGATTAAGTATTTTTCTTAATTCTAAAAAGTCAAGGGTTCAAGTTTCACTTTTATCTTAAAATTATAAATAATTTTATTTAAATTTAATCTCCCTCTCCCACCGTAAAAATACAACATAAATTGTCGAACACAAAATAAATTAGTGACTTAGAATTACATATTTCCAATCGAAATAAAACACAACTTAGTAACATAAATTGCCACCATTGAAATGATAAAAGGAGCAATATAACTTCGTTACCTCTTCAATTTTTTAAAAGAATCATCAGCTGTACCAAGTAGCTAGACATGTCTCAATCTCTTTTATTCCTATTTTCAATGAATCATCAATTGTATCAAGTAATTAGAGATGACATCAAGTCAGCTTCAGCTGTGAATTCTACTGTCTCAATCTCTTTTATTCCTAGAAGCTGTAACAAAGTTGCCCCTGAGGTTGGTAATTGGGCTCTTACATTTAACAACACCACTATCTGGGTGTCTTGTTTTCTCAGATGGTTGTGTAATCTAACAGATTCAGATGCAATCAGTTTTTCTTCCTTGTTGTGTGAATGAAAGTCTGGTTCTGTTAAAATGATAATAATAATAATAATAATAACTAAAGATGTCAATGGAGTTTGGGCTCCATCCTCATCCATACTCCTCCAACCTTTCTCCATCCCTAGTCCCCGCCCAAACCCCCATTTGGAGGAAATGTGGGATAGGGGGTATTTGGGGATGAGTTCTCCCATCCCTATGTCGTTTCCTCATTTTTTATATCATCATATCACCTCATTTTATTCATATATATATAAAATTAAAAATGCAGTTTACAAAAGAATTTTATAGATTTTTATCATACTTTACTACAACATTGCAACATATGAAATCTATAATGTTGTATTACCATTATCATCCTCTTATATAAGATATAACACATGATAAAAGTTTAAATAATATAAAACTATTGTATATGACAAAATCATAAATGTGGGAAACAAGAAAAATTATTAGAATTAATTTAATAATTTATATATAAATATATTTATATTTTTATATTATAGATAGGGGAAATAAGGAAGGGGTGACTTCCCCCATCCCGATCCCCATTTGAATTTGATGATGGATTTCAAACCCCATCCTCAATCTCTAAAAATCCCCGAAATCTTATCCCAAATAAAGATAGGAAATAAAGTGTTAATTTAATTTATATTAAATTAATTTATGATTTGGAATCATTTAATTTAATGAAAAATCATTTAACTAATTAATGGAAATAAAGTGTTAATTTAATTGGAATTGGATTCCATATTAAACTAAATTAAAAGATTTTTTATTTAATAGGAATTTGATTTCATATTAAATTAAAAGTAAAGAGAGGGTATTTTATGTTGGTAATAAAAGAGAAATTTTTGGCTATTTGAACCGAAAACTTTTATTGATTGAAAATACTATATTGCCACCCACCTCAAAGGAAGTCAAAAAATTGTTTATTGATTTTTATATAGATTTTCTTTTAAAAAAAATCGCGATTCGATTATTTGAGATTATACTTACGCAGTTTCTTTTGTGAAAAGTCATAATAAGGAAGATTGGATTGTAAAAAATCTACAAATCAAAAGTGATCAATTCAATATTTATACAATGTAATATTAAATCTTATTAATTTAGTTATTGAATTTTTATTACTCTTATCAATTGGGCATATTTTTGTTTGGAAAAATTTTTAAAATCCACAATTTTGCATTCATATTAAAAACGATTTTTTCCTTCATTTTTGACTGCAACATCCACAAGTTTCAAATGTTAAAAATTTTATTTGACCTATCAACACACACTAAAATGACATTAACTTACATTGATTGGCACAAATTAATAACATGTAAAAACTTAAAGTTTTCTAGTTTTATGCTTAATTTATGTTGTTTGTTTTTAAAATGCAACTATGATCTTATTTGTAAAGATAAAACTCTAATATTCACTTAAATTTTAAGCATAAGAAATCTCATTTGATCATTTAACCAGCACAAAAAAATAGGCATCAACGCACGTATACTAATGCTAACTAAAAACGTATGAGAATTGGGAGTTTTAGTTTTATTCTTTATTTATGTTGTTTGCTTTCAAAATGCAACTGAGATTCCATTTGTAAAGATAAGCCTCAATATTTACTCAAGTTTTGAACATTAAAAACCTCATTTAATCACTCAATTAACACTAAAAATACATTAACTTGCACATACTGGCGCTAACCGAAAGCATGTGAGAATTGAGAGTTTCCTTGTTTGATGCTTGATTAATATTGTTTGTTTTCAGAATACAATGAAGATCCTATTTATAAAGATAAAGTTCCAACATTTACACAAATTTTAAGCATTAAAAATCTCCTTTGATCATTAAGTAACATTTAAAAAAATTAGCTTCGTACACCGACACTGATTGAAAATGCATAAGAGCTGGAAGTTTCCTAGTTTTATATTTGATCTGTATTGTCTTTATTCATAATATAATTGAGATCCTATTTGTAAATATAATGCTCCAATATTCACGCAAGTTTCAAATTCTAAAAATTTCATTTAACCTCTCAACTAAGACTAAAAAGACATTAACCTACGTTGATCGGTGTTGATTGAAAATGTGTGAAAATTAAGAGTGTTCTAGTTTTATACTTAATTTATGTTGTCTGTTTTCGTAATGCAACTGGGGTCTTATTTATGAATATAAAGTTTCAATATTTATGTAAGATTCGAGTGTTGAAAAAATCATTTGTCCTCTCAACTAATACTGAAATTACATTAACTCATATTGATCAATGTTGACCGAAAATATATGGGAACTTGCAATTTTCTAGCTTTATGCTTGATTTATGTTGTTTTTTCAGAATGCAATTGAAGTTCTATTTATAAGATAAAACTCCAATATTCAAGCAAGTTTCGAGTGTTAGAAACCTTATTTGATCACTCAACTAATACTGAAAATAAATTGACTTACACATACCAATAACCAAAAATATATGAGAATTAGAAATTTTCTAGTTTTATGCTTGATTTATGTTGTATGGTTTTATAATGAAACTAAAATCTTATTTGTAAAGATAAAACTTCGATATTTACATAAGTTTTAAGTGTTAAAAATCTCATTTGACCATTCAAGTAACACTAAATATGTATTAACTTACACACACCGGTGCTAACAAAAAAATGTGAAAATTGAGAATTTTCTAGTTTTATACTTGTTTATGTTGTCTATTTTCCAAATGTAACTGATAATTTAGACATGTCAATAGGGTCAATTCTCCACCCTTCCTCCATCTCTACCCAAATCTCCATTCTCATTTAGAGGAATTGGGGATGAAGGTATTTACCTTGTGTTCCCTATCACCATGTATGTTTCCCTATTTCCCTTGTTTCCCCCGTTTCAACCATTTTTCGCATTCTTATTTCATCTCGTTTAACCTAAAATTCAAAATATAATTCACAAAATAATTTCATAGATTTTCAGCATACTAAATTGATAACATTTCAACATATAAAATCTGCAATAGTGTTACAATTATAATCCTTTTATATAAGCTATAACACATGAGAAATGTTTAAATAATACAAAACTATTACATATAATAAAATCATAAATGGAGGAAACAAGGCAAATTATTAGGATTAATTTAATTAACTAAATATAAACATATTTAAATTTTTATATGATAAATGGGATAAATGGAGATAGAGGTAGCTTTCCCCATTCCCATTTGGGTTTGGGGATGGATCTCGAATCTCATCCCCATCCCCAATCCAAAAAATCTCTCCCCAAATAGAGATGGGGATTTGAGGCCCATTAACAACTTTACAAGTAACCCAACATGATGTACACCATTCTAATTTTATTATTATAGCTTATTAATTATTTCACATTCTACACCATTCTAATTTTCCATAATTTTTTGATTTTATGTATTAATATCTTTTTTATTTATAGGAAACACAAAAATTTAATTAACAAAAGAAGTGAACACTGCTTCTACTGATACAGTCCACTTTCTTCATTTTTAATAAATAGTATTGAAGCACTACTATCAACACTGCTTCAACTGATGCAATCTACTTTCTTTATTTTTAATGAATAGTATATAAAATCAGTCATCCTAAAAGCGCATATATATGTTCTAAAGACCTAGAATATATGTCATAAAATTTTCTAGTCTTAAATGCATTTGTTAACCTATCAACTCAAACCTCCAAATTCAAGACAAAGTTGTACAGACATTGGTTTTAAAATTAAATAGTTAAAAATATCCAAATTTTTAAAATTAAATCACTCTTTAAAAATCCTTGCAAATTTAATGGCTTAAAGAAGACATATAATGGTTCCTATAGAAATTTAATAAGACCAAAATAACACCAAATGCTTG
This sequence comes from Dimocarpus longan, assembly GCA_022984855.1. Taxonomy (NCBI): domain Eukaryota; kingdom Viridiplantae; phylum Streptophyta; class Magnoliopsida; order Sapindales; family Sapindaceae; genus Dimocarpus; species Dimocarpus longan. The sequence continues at coordinate 12,620,536 of CM041024.1, forward strand.
TCCAAAAAAAATTGAGTTTTAACTTAATTTAGTGCTGTTTAGATTTTCGTTTTACTGAGTCAAAGGTAAACAAAAATTCCTAAGTAATTGCATAATTATCATATGAAAATGAAATTTTCCAAACTATAACCTAACATCCTAAAGAGCACTATACCAGGTTTTATACCTTGATTTGTCTATTCAAATAATCGAACAAAACCGATAGGTCTACTGGGAAGCAAAATTTCCAATGGCCTCTAATTCTTCTAAAATAATCCATAAAATTCTAATCTAATCTTGAAATAACTCAAAACCTAAATAATACGATACCATAAGCCTATCATACTATAAACTTCTAATATTAATAAAAAGAAAATGAAATAAAGGGAAGAAATCCTACTTGATTCCCAAACACTTTCAAAATCAACCTTGATCTAATGTTGCTATGGTTAAAGTTTCAACTTTGTTAATGAAAAAGAAAATTTTGAATAATGTATATATGTTTTCTAGGAGGAGAGTTGGCTGATGTGAATAGAAAAAAAAAAATAAAAATTACATATATATATATATACACGTGTGTGTGTGTGTGTCTATGCATGTGTGAATACTAATTAGGAAATATATGTTTAGCCAAATTCAATTCCATCAATCACTTCCTTAATTGCAGCCCAAATTTTATTAATTGAGTGATGGAAGTCATTACAAAAATTATATAGACCAGAAGAGCATTTCCTCTGTTTAACAGAATTTAATCAAGGAGCTAACCAAATGTACTAACTCAACTTGCCTGTTCAACCTCAAAATTTAATCTAGGTTGCAGCTCTTATCTGGCTTTCTTTTAACATAGTCTTCCACATGTACTGCCATAAAATCTGACTGTAAATTTTATAGCATCACAGGATGCTGCTAAGTCAATACAAGGCAAGATCCAGAAAAATCCTAAAGCACCTAACTCCAACGTAATTGCCCTTTTGGAGAAAGCTGGAGGTGCACTCTAAGGTTGACTATTTGAGATCCTCTATATATGTCCCACGTTAACTTCTGGACACTCACTTCAGCTATCCTAATGATATATTTAAAAGGCGCTCATATATAGTTTGTGTAAATTATTGATGATTTGGAAGTGAAACTATTGGATAACACAAATTTATTTCATCAATGAGATGAATGAGGAACGTGATCAAATTGCAATTCTTCTCATAAGTCCAAATTAATTAGTTTATGTTATTTGTATTAATTTCAATTGAAAGAATTTTATTTTTATTACACTTGACTTTTTGATATTTTATTTCGAAACTTGTGTTTTCATTTTAATATATTGTGTAATTTTTTAATTATAAATGTAGTATTTTCTCAAATAATATTCTATAATATTTTACTTTCTTTTAAATGTTATTTTGATAATTTTATAAATTAAAATAACTTTTAAAAGTAATACAATCAAACGTTCTATAATTTAAATGAGCTTCTTTTAATTAACAATCAAATTACCAATAACTTCTTTTTAAAAAGTCTACTTATAAAAGATTTACATAGAGAAACTGTATCAAATGAAGCCGATTGAAATCTGATTAAACTTGAAATTGAATTAGGTTTTCTTTTTATTTTTATAATTTATTAACTTGTTTGGTTTTAAAAAAATAAAATTATTGGTTTTAAAAAATAAAATTATATCAAAATAATTAATTAGATATATATATATTAGTAGTTATTATTATGTATTTACTTAATATGATGCAAACAATTAAAAATAAATGAATCTTAAACCATTGTTATATAAAAATCAATAAAATTTAGTCATAATTAGATATAATTAAAAAAATGTTGTAGAAATGAATTATTTAAAAAATAAAATAAAAGCAATAGTTTAACAATTATATTGACATATTAATGACTAAACATAAAGTTGAAATTATTTTCAATAAAAATAATTGGGGTGATTAGCTTTTGTTTGTTATAAATATTAGGTTACTTCTTTTTTTTTACATTTTTTACAAGTTAAACCACTAAAAAAACCCTCAATTTAAAAAAAAATAATAATTAATAATTCACGTGTATTTGTAAGATGTTTGACCACTTAAAAAAACAAACAAAATAACTCAATAAATCAAATTTAAATTCTTTAAATGTTACATAAAATTAAAAAAAAAAAAGGACCCTAATAATCCATCGAGCAAGTTATTATTATTATTTTTTTTTAAGAAAAAAATAAACAACCCATCAAACAATTTAAATTGGAGACTTAAAAAGCCAACATTTATATTAATGTTGGTTAATTTGAAATTTCAAAATTAATGATTTACTATCATGCTTATTCACAAAATAGAGGTCTCAAGTTCAAAACTCTCATTCCCATGTTTAAAATAAATAATAATAATAATTAACTTGAACATTAGTTGCTAAATTCTATCAGAGCTTTGTTTTCTAGAAAATAATGCTACATAATTAAATTAATTTAATTTTTTTAAATTAAGATTCAGAGTTTTAAGACCATTAATTTAAACATAGCTAGTTCAAATTAACACAAACACAATTAATAAAAATAATTTTTTACATCATTGGCTAAGTGGTGCAGTGGAAGCACACAGGCCAACTGTGGTCTTAACTCACATGATTCGACACTCTCATCTTCAGTGTTAAAAGGTGGAATTCTCTCCCATGTATATGGATTACTTTCCACTCGGATGTGGGTGGCTTCCAACAGTACAAAAGCAATTTATTCAGACCGTGCCACTAAGGTTTTACCAACTTAATCCCGGTTATCTTCTAAACTAGTCTTAGTACCTCAAAAAAAAAAAAAATTACAAGACTTATGAGTTTTAAATATGACATAAATTGTTGTACATCATCTCTTAATATGAGTAGTTAAGCACTTTCTTTGATTTTAAAAAGTCAGGAATTCAAGTTCTATTTTTATCTTAAACATGTGGATAGTTTTATTTAAATTTAATCTCCCTCCTCCACCATAAAAATATGACAAAAATTGTCAAACACAAAATAAGTTAGTGACTTAGAATTGCATATTTCCAATCAAAATAAAACACAACTCAACAACATAAATTGCCACCATTGAAATGATAAAAGGTGCAATATAACTTTGTTACCTCTTCAGTTCCTTAAAAGAATCATCAATTGTACCAAGTAGCTAGAGATGTCTCAATCTCTTTTATTCCTATTTTCAATGAATCATTAATTGTATCAAGTAGCTAGAGATGACATCAAGTCAACTTCTGCTGTGAATTCTACTGTCTTAATCTCTTTTATTCATAGAAGCTGTAACAAAGTTGCCCCTATGGTTACCAATTGGGCTCTTACATTTAACAGCACCACTACCTGGAAGTCTTGTTTCCTCATATGGTTGTGTAATCTAACAGACTTAGATGTAATCAATTTTTCTTCCCTGTTGTGTGAATGAAAGTCTGGTTCTGTTAAAACAAAATACAATTTTTTTTTTTTTAAAAAAAATCTAAATATGTCAGTGGAGTTTGGGCTCCATCCTCATCCAAATTCATCCAACCTTCTTCCATCCCCATCCCCATCCCCACCCAAACCTTTATTTGGAGGAAATGTGGGATGGAGGGTATTTGGGGTGAGTTCCCAATCCCCATGTTGTTTCCTCATTTTTCACATCATCATATCACCTCGTTTTATCCATAAATATATATAATTAAAAATATAATTTATAAAATGATTGTATAGATTTTTAGCATACTGAATTCACAATATTTCAACATATGAAATCTATAATATTTTTTTACAATTATCATCCTCTTATATAATATATAACACATGACAAAAGTTTAAATAATATAAAGCTATTACATATGACAAGATCATAACAAGAAAAATTATTAGAATTAATTTAATAATTTAAATATAAATATATTTATATTTTTATATTATAGATGGGGAAAATAAGGAAGGGGTGCCTTCCCCCAGCTCCATCCCCATTTGAATTTGATGATGGATTTCCAATCCCATCCCCAAATCTAAAAATCTTCAAAATCTTATCCAAAATAAAGATACAAGATTTGAAGATTTTGAGCCCCATTGACAACTCTAATTGAGATCTTATTTGTAAAAATAAAACTTTAATATTACACAAGGTTCGAACATTAAAACATTATTTGACCTATCAACTAACACTAAAACGACATTAACTTACACTGATTGGCATCAATTAAAAACGTGTAAAGACTAGTAGTTTTTTAGTTTTATGCTTAATTTATGTTGTTTGTTTTTAAGACACAACTAAACTTTTATTTATGAAAATAAAGCTCCAATGTTCACTTAAATTTTGAGCGTTAAAAATCTCATTTGATCAACTAACTGGCACAAAAAAAAAAAAAAAAAAGGGCGCATCAACTTGCATACACTAATGCTAACTAAAAATGTGTGAGAATTGGGAGTTTCTGGTTTGATACTTGATTTATGTTGTCTATTTTCGAAATACAATTGCCAACATTTACACAAATTTTGAGCATTAAAAATCTCCTTTTATCATTTAAGTAACACTAAAAAAGCATTAGCTTCGTACACTGGCGCTGATTGAAGATGCATAAGAGCTAGAAGTTTCATAGTTTCATATTTGATTTATGTTGTATGTTTTTATAATACAACTGAGATCCTATTTGTAAACACAAAGTTCTAATATTCGTGTAAGCTTCAAACATTAAAAATTTCATTTAACCTTTCAACTACCACTAAAAAAAATTAACTTACGCTGACTGATTGTAGTTGAAAATATGTGAAAATTAAGAGTTTTCTAGTTTTACACTTAATTTATGTTCTTTGTTTTCATAATGCAACTAAGGTCTTATTTGTAAAGATAAAGCTTCAATATTCATACAAGATTCGAGTGTTGAAAAAATCATTTGTCCTCTTAAATAACATTGAAAGGACATTAACTCTTATTGATCAATGTTGACTGAACATATGTGGAAACTCAAAATTTTCTAGCTTTATGCTTAATTTATGTTGTTTGTTTTCATAATGCAATTGAAATTTTATTTGTAAGATAAAGCTCCAATATTCAAGCAAGTTTCAAGTGTTAAAAAACTTATTTAATCACTCAACTAATACTAAAAAGAAATTAACTTATGCACACTAACAATAACCAAAAATATATGAGAATTAAGAGTTTTCTAGTTTTATGCTTGATTTACGTTGCCAGGTTTTATAATGCAACTAAAATTATATTTGTAAAGAGAAAACTCTAATATTTTTGTAAGTTTTGAGTATTAAAAATCTCATTTGACCTTTCAACTAGCACTCAAAATGTATTAAGTTACACACACGGTGCTAACAAAAAATATGATTGGGAATTTCTAATTTTATGCTTGTTTATGTTATCTATTTCAAAATGCAACTAAGAATTTAGAGATGTCAATAGGGACAATTCTCTATCCTTCCCCTATCTCTACCCAAATCCCCATCCCCATTTGAGGGAATTAGGGATGAAGATATTTGGAGGTAGGTTCCCCTATCCCTATGTCTGTTTCCCCATTTCCATTGTTTCCCCCAACTTTCGCATCCTTATTTCACTTTGTCTAACCTAAAATTAAAAATATAATTCATGAAATAATTTCATAGATTTCAGCATACTAAATTGACAGTATTTCAACATATGAAATCTTAATATTGTATTACAATTATAATCCTCTTATGTAAGTTATAACACATGACAAATGTTCAAACAATACAAAACTAATTACATATAATAAAATCATAAATGGAGGAAATAAGGCAAATTATTACAATTAATTTAACTATATATAAACATATTTATATTTTTATATGATAAATGAGATAAATGGGGATAGGAGTGGCTTCCCCCATCCCTGTTTGGTTTTGGGGATGGATCTCCAATCTCATCCTCATCCCTGGTCCCAAAAGTCCCTAAAATCTCTCCCCAAATGGAGATGAGGATTTGAGGCCCATTGACAACTTTAAAAGTAACCCAATATAATGTACACTATTCTAATTTTATTATTATAGCTTATCAATCGTTTCACAGTCTACACCATTCTAATTTTCCATTATTTTTTTATTTTATGAATTAATATCTTTTTTATTTATAGGAAACACAAAAATTTTATTAACAAAAGAAGTGAACAAGTAATCCATAAACTATTGTAAAAGAGTTATGATTATCAAAACTCTTTACAAACTGCTAATAAATAAAAATAGTACTCCTGACCAGCATCAACCACCAAATAATTGCTCCCCACCACCGCGCCCCCCCCCCCAACACCCCCCCCAAAACCAAAAAATGGCTCACTATACAAAGACTCCCAATTGAGGAACAATTATGTCACAGCTTCTTCCTAACTAAGTTGAATCAATAACTGTTTTATGAGTCCATATCAACATGACTAAAAATCATAAAACTCGTGAATAGTTGGGTTACTTTTATACACCATAACAACTGTTGGTCATTTTGGATTTAATGGTTCAGTATATTAAGCCCAGACTATACATTTCAGCCCACTATGATGATCAATTTGCAACAAGTCTGAAAGACAAGGAAGATGGTGTTACAACCTCTTTCATCTTTGAGAATTTTACCCTTGAAAATTTGACTTAGAATAATAATGGATACTGATTAGTGATGTCTATATTGTGAAATTTGGCTACTGAATATTGTGATGCGGCTGATTTGGGCCTAAATTTTGGTTGCTACATTCCAGCTTGTATTAGGTGTATAACACTTGGAGAATGCCCACTCCCAGCTGTTGGGCCTATTATTTATAGTCCCAACAGTGGCATGGCCCAAGACTAACTGAACATGTATTGTTATGCTGTTAGTTTAGGCCTAATGTTATTCTATAAACAAAGTATAGGTCAGAATTATACAGCATAATTTATTTATTTTAAGATGAAGAAATGAGTTTCGCGACTCTACGATTGTGGTTTTCCTTATTACTTGATACAATTTAATTCCATTTTTATTTAAGAAAACTCCAGTTTTCCTCGATATTGAAGTACCATGGCAAGGACAGCAACCTTGCTTAAAGTAGGTTTAACCAAAATTAAATAAATAAACAAAAATAGAGAAATAAAATAAGTATCCTCACAATAAATTTTATTATTTATATCTTCACAATTAGTTTTATTTTTTTAAACAGATCCCCACAATTAGTTAAGGACCATATATGAATAATGTTCTTACAAAGCTAACATATAACAACCATATTTTTTATCGCAAAATTCCATGTGATTGCCAATAGTTCAATCCTCGACTGATCCGCTGAAGGAAGAAGGGCATGGTGGCTTAGGAACCTCCATAAAGCCTTCCAACATTTGCATTACCATCTTTATTGCAGGCCTTTCTGCTGGATCTTCTTGAATGCACCATATTGCTATCATCAACCACTTGTGCAGCCTGCTTTTGTCAGCCATTGCTGTCTCGTCATTGTCCACCAATACATCTAATCTTCCTTCAACATAGCAGTCGTACACCCAATCTGTTAGTATAGCTCTTTTTTCTTCCTCAAGTTCCATCTCCACGCTTCTTCTGCAGCAAATGATCTCCAGTAGCATCACACCAAAACTAAAGACATCCACCTTTGCCGTCACAGGTACATTCTTGAACCATTCTGGAGCCACGTATCCTCGAGTTCCTCTGATCATTGTACGAGTTCGAGACTGATTGGAGAGTAGCAATTTCGACAATCCAAAGTCAGATATCTTTGCGATAAAATATTGGTCTAGAAGTATATTTTGAGGCTTTATATCACAATGGATGATAGGGACATTGCACTCTTCATGCAAGTAGACAAGCCCTTTCGCGATTTCCAGTGTAATCCTGACTCTAAGATACCAGTCAGGTTTTGGAATTGTAAAAAGAAGATCTCCCAAAGTCCCATTGCTCATGAATTCGTATACCAAAACCCGATGAACTCCCTCGTCACAGAATCCAAGCAACCGGACAAGATTCTTATGATGAGTTCTACCAATTGCACTGAGTTCAGTTTTAAATTCCCTTTCCCTTTCCTGAGCCAACTTGTCCAATTTCTTAACTGCTATGGCATTTCTAGAACCTGACTTGAGGACACCTTTGTAGACAATGCCAAAAGCACCCCTCCCTAGTTCTTCCTTGAACCCACCGGTTGCTTCTTCGAGCTCCTTGTAAGTAAAGCAACACATATTCGTATCAGACATGCTTGAATTTTGAACAATATTTGGAGCTTTTTTCTTATGCCACATAAAAGCAACTAGAGATATGGCTACTAGCAAAATGACATTGAAGAATACAGAACCACCCAACAGAACTGCTCCAAACAGAATTGGTCTTCCGCCTCTTCCACGGCAAGAATTATCACCGAAACCCGAAGTAGCATCTCCTTTCCTCACTTTGAAAAGAACTTTTGAAATCCCCGTCTCTATATATCTCCCATTAGAGAGTGGCAATCTCTTCTTCCAACATCCGGTACCATCATAGATGGCAACTGCACAGGAGCAATCATAGATGCAGGACTGTTCACAGTCTCTTTGACTATAAGGTTCCAATCTTTCATAATCTCCCAGAGGCCAATTTACATTATTGAACTCCCTTGCTTCGTATAACTCACCAGGATCTCTGGAACCATCATCTCCTCCACACCCTTGTCGGAACTCCGGCCTGCAACCCATAAATCTGTTATTCGGATCAACAAACACATACCCTGGTGGGCAGAAGCAAGAAGGTCTCCCTTTTTGGATTGAGCAGTAGCTGTTGAAGCCACAGGGTCCGCTACCGATATCATTGAATATTGCTGTACACATGTTTCCAGGAAGGATCCTGAGAGACCACCAACTCTGGTTTATAGGAGAATTCTTTATGTAAGCATAATGAGTGAAAACCCCATCAGCGTCTAATGTTGCTCGGTAATAAAGATCTACTCTCGGAACTATTGTATCCCACGATAACAACTGGGCAATTTCATCATTACCTTTGACAATATAAATGTTGCCCGATGCATTGAAAAAAAGCTTATTACCAGGCTCGGAAGAATTTATGCTAGAAGTTTGACTACTATAATACCATTTATACAGGTATCGACTCGGCCAGGCTACAGGATGGAGCTGAACACTTCCATCAACAAAATGGAGCTCAAACCTGCCCTTGGAGAAGTTGGTTTCAGTCAGCTTAGAAAACAACATGCTGCCCAAATCCAATGTCTGAGTAGGCAAGATGGTGTCTGTGGGATTCTCGAAACTCTGCCAAACAAAATTAGAACCATTACCTGTAAGTACGAAGTTGCCTGTATCAAGCATGGCGGCTTCAGTCACGCTAATTCCAGAACCGGCAGGATTTGCAGACCATATCATTTGGCCTCCAGGATTGTTCAAGACAAGGCCATTTGTCTTGAGCTCAAGTGTTGATCCTCTTGGAGCTGGTTTGTCTCCATCGGCATACCAGACAATGGTTCTCTGAGGTATCTTGTTGAACCAAATGGCCACCAAGAACAGGTCTGAATTGTTGAGTTTGCGAAACCCGAAAGCGAATTCCCCCGATGGAGAAAGCCATGAAGAGTTGTTGTCAGTGGCGGACAAAGATGACCCTAATGTTATATTGGCAGCAGAAGAATAATAAGGAAGCAGTGAAAGGCAGAGAAAGATAAGAGAAGAAAGAGTGCTAGTCACAGTATCCATTGTAGTTAGAAATTGCCACCACAAATGCAAACCAGACATAGCTAATACCTCCATTAAAACAAGGAAGACGAAGAAATGGTCATAAAGGTTGACTAATTTAAAATTATTAAAATTAATGATTGACTTGGTCGTTAAAATTAATGATTGACTTGGTCGTTAAAAACTATTACGGGGTACATGAGCATGCAGTTTTAAAATGCATGTAGCATGTGTTTTGAACTTGAAACAACTTACTTTCCTTTTCGGGGACTTTGACATTAAAATGTATACGTTTAATTCTAGTAAAATTTTACAATAGTTGCAACTTCAAAGTGTAACATAACCATTTGAGTCGTTTGGTCATTGTTCCAATCTATTTGAGTCACCTTCTGGAAGCATTTGAATGGAGAATGTTCTTACCTGCTACAAGGTTATTCCAATAATAAACAGAAGCAAAACGTGTTGGAGAATTAGAGTAACTAGTCAACGCGAAAGAACCTAACAGATGTTGCTTGTCTTCCATTTATAGACATGAACAAAACACCTTTCTTCATGGAGTGTGGTTCCAGGAAACCTGACAAAACTACAAAGTCTACATACTGTGAATAATTTAATAACAGTAGTTGTTCCGTAGTAAATTGGACTACCACCTGCGGAAAGGGATGCTCAAGTCAGAGTTTGCTTGGAACCGTTATTCAAATTGCTGCAAAATAAAACGAAACAGACCGGTTTCCATCCCCTTTTTTCAAGTTTTATTCGACTTACGAGGCACGGCTGGGTTGAAAAAAAGAATAAGTCATAACATGAATGGGAGTAGCTGCTATTCATGCTGATGATCAAACAAAGCTGCAGCACTAAAGAATATATTTACTAATTTCTGCTCTAGAGAAGTAGACTTTAATCGTGTCTCAAAGCTAGAGATTGACTAGTGCTAGTTCCTTACATGTTAAGTTGTAGTTATCCCACTCTTCAAGGTCCTGAATTTAATAGGTTTGTCTTGTTAGAGATAAGTGTATAGTTCAAGCTCATAATACTCATCTGACACTCGACTCTCACAAGCTGCAACCAACTAGGTGTGGAAAGTTGGTTAAATCTGTAGGAACAGGTGGCAGCTTCACAAGTAATCCAAGTGTATTGAGACAAGTGGCAGCTACACAAGGAGTCCAAGAATGATACAGTTTGGTAGTCAGGATCCAGTGGTATTACATTCTATGAAGAACAATAGAGCTACTGGTCATAGTCTAATGAATGAAAAATCAATTGATTATAGGGTCAGAAGTAGCTGATGAAATAAAGTCAGTTTCTCAATTAGTTAGTTACTAACTCTGTTATGCTTAGGTGGCACTAATCTGTTAATTGTGGGAGTTGATGTGAGATATCTTGTATATAAACTAAGAGTTACTGTATGTTTGATGATTCATTGAATAAAAATAAATCTTCTCTTCTCACAGAAACGGTTGGTGTTCTTTAACGGTGGCTTAATCGAGTAACTTCATCAAAGGCCAAATAGGCTTTGTCAAATACTATTTTTATTTGTTTCTTGACATGTCTACCTTACCTTTCAATTAGAGCTATTGGAGTGACTCAAAAAGCTCTAATTGAGGGATAAAATTAGTAATTGGATAAGATAGTTAAATTTGTAATATTCTAGTATTTATAAAAAACAAAAGAGAACTTAATGTTTATGGCCAGGCAAGGTAGGAAATGTTATTTACACTTAAATAATAATAAAATATATTTTATCAATTGTATTAATTACTGTTCATAAATAATTATGTTTAAAACAAAAAACTAAAAAAAAAAAAATTGTTACAAGATTGGAACCTACAAATTGATCCGTTAACCGATGAAACAAAAGACACAGAAAGACCGAAATCTTTTTCCAAGTTTCTTCAGGGATGATACCAAAACATGCAACCAACAGTACAAATGTGATGCGCCAAATTCTTCTTATTCGAGGGCTTGTTATAATGGCTTTTACTTCAATTTTATGTTTAATTTTTTATTTGACATTACTAATTCAATTAATTTTTGTTATAGAAAAGGGAAGTATATTTCGGTTAGTGGTGGGTTTTGAGCTAATATTATCGAAAAATCTGAAGTGAAGCCCACTCAATGGAAACAGGAGACGAACCTACATCCCTTGCAAGTTGTAATGCACGAAGAACTGCTACAGCTTCTACTGAATATCTTGCATCGATTTTTTAGGACTTAAGCAGCCATCACAAGAGCATCAGATATATGCACCATAATGCCAATATCAACCGAACAAATTATTTCTATTAGTTACCATCAGACCCAAAAACTTAAACCGATAAACAATGACCTAACTATAGTATTTAAGACTTGAGGTTCCGATATATTAGCACGCCCCCTTACATGCAATGTGAATATATAACAAATGAGTTAACACATCTTTTTACATGCAACGTGGACAGGTAATAAATTATGAACAAATGTTAAATACCCCCTACCGTATAATATGCGTAAAGAGAAGATTTTCAGATAAAAGGGAGAGAAAGTTTGAACCAAAGACCCCTAAACTCTGATATTATGTTAATTATCACCACATCTAAAAACTTAAACTGATAAGAAAATGTCCAACTATAATTTTTAAGACTTGATGTTACAATATATAAACACACCTCTTTATGTGCAACGTGGACAGGTAACAAATGATGAACAAATGCTTAATACCTCTTACTGTATAACATCATTAACATGTATAACAAGAAGATTTTCAAATAAAAGGGGAAGAGAAAGTTTGAACTAAGGACCTTCAAACTTTGATATCATGTTAGTTATCATCACATTCAAAAACTTAAACTGATAAAAAAAAACTCAACTATAGTATTTACGACTTAAGGTTATGATATGCTAACAGTTTCAAAACAATAAAACATGAGTGTTAATTTTAACTGTTCGGGCTTTCCATGCTTCCACTCTCAATCTGTGATTGGAAGTCACTAAGCCAGCATTTAGCCAACAATAACGTATCATCTGTTGACAGAAAAACCTATTGTTGTACATTTGTGCTGAAACCATATACTCCATAGCACAATTGAAAGTTCTTCACAATCAGCTCAAGCAAGCTGACGATAACAGATGGAAACAAATCCTAAAAAATTAGGAGAAGTATAATGCCGGCACAAGACATCTATTCTAATTGATATTGAAACTGGTAGGCTCAAACTAGAGTATTTACTTCAATTAGTTAGTATTATCGAATTTCATCTTATGGTTTTTCTGCCAATCCATGAACATTTTGGTGAATTTTAATTTCGTTTAAATGATTAATAAAATTTGAGAGTTGTAAAAGAGAACCTCAAATCATAATTTTATTAATATAGATGATAGAGACTCGTCACTAGATCAACTTGAAATCTTTTTTCCAATAAAAATAGCTTAGTAATAATTTTCTTTTTCATTCAAAATTGTAAATATATTATATAATTATTTTTATAATTATGAGATTGGTTCAATAGCATACCCTAATATCCTTTATATTTATATATTTATATCATAAGCTTTGAGTCATTTTCTCCTCTCCCAAATCCGAAGAAAATATATATGTTTTTGTTTGGAGTAATCATAAAGCCAAATAACTAGAGAAAAAACATTAAAAGAAGGAAAAACTTAAAAAAGGAAAAAAACAAAAACTAATTGATCATACTCGACCAAATTCAAAATAACCCAGCATCGAAGTCAAACTCATCAAAGCCAACAAAATATTCAATGCGATACGGATCATCAAAAAGCAGCCCATCATGATGAAGTTGATCAACTGTCGGGATGACACCCTGATGATCACGATCACGATCACGAACAGATGACGTCGAAACTTCAATTTTCTTCCTCCTCATCTCCTCAAGCTCTCGTTCCACGTTCCTCTTCAACTGCACCAACGCCGCTTCGTACTACTTCAGCCACTCCTCCACCGTCTCATCCACACTTTTCTCCCACCAAAAGCCCGCCTTCTCCCCTCGTTGCTTCTTTGTTTCTTCCTCCAGCTTTAACAGCGCGCGTTTCCTTACACTCTTTCCTCATCAACTCCACCTCCAACGACGCCGCATTGCTTTCAGGACAGGAGTCGGAAACCTTACCGGTGAGATACTGATCAAGAATAGAGTCAACGTCTCCGCAACTGTAGGGCTTTCCCTGTTCGGAATCACAAACACAGGTATTTTAGCGCCGCTTAACTCAGAGAGCTCGCAGGCTTTGTTGAACAAACCTTTTCGGCGTTTCGTGAACGTCCCCAAACGTTTATATTCTTCCTCCACTTTCTTTATCTCCACTCTCCGACGACCTCGCTTCGTGGAGTTTGAAACATCCATGGCGATTCTAGAAAATGAGAGAGATCTTGTTTGGAGTAAGAGTAACCAACAAACCAACTATTCTTCCCCACCGACCACTTTTTCCTTTTCACTTCAGGACAATCTACAGAAATCGAGTCGGTTTCCTTCGCAGTTATACATATAGTCGAAAAAAGAAACTGGGCCGGGAATCTTGGCCCAGAAGTCAAGTATGGTTAAGTAGTGTAAACGGGCCTCAATTGAAAGCCCAACTTGTATATATAAAAGGGTTTTGTTGAAAAGTAACCTATTTTCTATAACCCATTGCAACCATGACCTTTTTTTTTCAAAGCATTGCAAGTTGTCTTTTTTCGGACGAAAATGCCCTTGACCCTATCGTTTATAATTTTGTGTCTGTCACTCTGTCTTCACTAACCGGTTCACTCTCTCTATTCCTAACCTTTTGCTGACATTCTCCGATCTCATCACCGTCGCATCTTACCGATTGCCAACCTACACCCACGACCGACAAGGCTCACCCAACGTCATTCTCTCTCTCGGTAAGGTTTTTGTGTTATTTTTTGTCAAAGAAACTGTAGGAAGCCCGACCCACTATCCTACCTCATAACCGTCACATGCCACCGATTGCTGACCTCCACCGACGATCGAGCAGGCAAGCCCGACCCACCCATCGTCGTTTACTCATGTCTTTTATTAACATACATACTCATTGTCGTTTACTCACTGAAACCAAAAACAGAACAAGAAAAATCGAAGCTCTAAATCTGAAACCATAGACAGAGACACATCCACTGGAGCTTCTGCTTCAAAGTACTCATATTGGTAAACTTTAACTTTGTTCTTGTTGTTTTTCACTTGCAAAATGTGATCTTTTTTTCCTCATGTTTTTGTGTTTTGTGTTTTGTGGGGTGTTGATGCTTTTTTGTGTTTCTGGGGTTGGAAGTAAGATCTGGGGTTTTTGAGTTGAGATTGTTGGGTGCAGTTTTGTGTGGAAATGAGGGTCCTTGAATGGTATTTGAAGTTTGTGAGACTGGGATGAGATATTGTGGTTGTTGGTTAGTGTTTAGTTGTTCAGAAAATATGAGTTAAATGAGTTGAGTTTTTTGTTTTTGTTTTTTTTTTTCTTTGTGTTGAATGAGTGTTCGTGATATTTAATTTGTATGGTTGGATATATAATTTGATGTTTTGAGCCTGATGCTGGCGAGGACTTTCAGCAAGGTTTGAGAAAATATAGGTGAATCTGCAAAGTTTGATACAACTGATGCTGGCAAGGACTTTCAGCCTCATCAAAATGATGAGTAAGTTTAAGTTTTACTGACAAGATTGCCAAAACATTTTGTTAGGGGCTGATTGGTTTAACTTATTGCTTATTGTACTATATTATGGTTGGTAACTAGTGTTATTTATGTGCCCTAAATTATTGGTATTCTCAATAATATTGTTATCTGAAATGGCTATGAGAAGTTGATACTGAAGGGTTAAACTTTTGCCTTAAGCCATTATGTTTTAAATTTTTTTTTTCTGTTTTCTATAAGTAGGTCTAGAAATAGGTGGCCAGATGAATCTTGTTGCTGGGATCCAGGTGGCTCAACCGGCTCTTAAGTGTCGCCAAAATAAAAAGCAGCAACAGAGAATTATTGTATTTGCTTGAAGGTGTGTTCTGCTTTGGCTCTTTATCTATTATCTTTCTACCGTTTCCATGTTAAAATTATATTGTTGCTTATTAAGGTTGTCTGTTTAAAGTCCTATCAAACATGAAAAGAAGTCGTTGGAGATGATCGGAAGGAAGTTGAAAAAAAATAGTGTGTCACTTGACATTGTCAATTTTGGTGAAATGGACGATGGTAAGACAGAGAAACTGAAAGCACTTCTCGCTGCTGTGAACAATAATGGTAGCAATCATATAGTTCACATTCCTTTTGGTCCAAATGCCCTTTCTGATGTTCTTACAAGGTAAGTTGTTTTGCTTTAGTTTGCTTCTTTTGTATTGCATAGTAGTAGAGTAGTTGAGTTTATTGTGATGTTTTGATTTAAGTTAAATATTACCTCTGCCATTGCAGTACACCCAATCATTTTGATAGAGTTCTAACTCCTAAAATAATATTTGCCCACACATTAGGAATATGACATTTTCTTATCACTTATCAGACTATAATTTTGATACAGTTCATAAAATGTTTCCCAGGTTTTATGCATATGCTAATGCATGAGAATTGTGTCTCATGGTTGTCAGACGTTGGCACCAAATATCTTGTCTGGCTTGTCATATCTTTAGAATATCAATTATTGGGAGTTGACAAATTAACTGAATGATTATTTGGCTTTAGTTTTACTTAAGTTTGTGGCAGATATAGAGCATATAAGGTATGAAGTTTGTGCCAGTCACTTATGCATGGCTGTTGGAGGATAAATTCTCAAGCTTTGCCTTATTGTTATGGATGACTAGCTATTTATGTAATATTTCTCACTTACATATGTTAAATATATGACTGACTATTTATTATTTTTGAATTTATGTCTTTTAAATGTTTCAATACCTTTGTTTAGAAGTACCATTGAGGTATTACCTATTGAAGACTATTCCTGTTATGTAATGGAATGGTGAGTAGGTTTCTTTTATTCACCTTTTTTTTAATAATATGTAGGCTTATGTGTCCTACATGAAAGGGAATTTGTTATTTGAACAAAATCAGAATTGGGATCCAACATTGAAGAATTTCAAAAGTGTCAGGTTCGTCTCTGTTGTTAGACTATAATGTATATTGTTTATTGTTGTCTTTTTAATCAAGAGACTTGTCTAGTGTCTCCATAATATAAGTGGATTTCTATGTGGATTTCTATGATAAGTGGATGAATTGATTAAAAATCTTATTTGCAAACCTCTGAACTATTGCAAATTGGTGAGATGGAAGGTCCTACCTTGGACCTTTTTAAAGCAAAATTGGAGGTAAGATTGATATTGTAAGCAGTATGCCATATGCTGGCATCAGCACTGATGCCTTGCACTATGTTGTTGCAGGCTGTTATGGCAGAGGAAAGATCTCAACAGGTTGCATCCATGATAGAGTTTCATTGGCTTGGTCATAGGTTTTCGATATCTAGTGCAAAAACCCAGGTTGCTATTTTAAAAGGTTGATCATTGATTTCTATTAATGATGATTAAAGAATGTCAGAGTATGACATTGTTATTCATGCACAACCATTTCTTCTAGCCCTATGTATGTTCTTTATGAATGGTGTAAAAGTATGTAATATCAATGGTGGTATGTAATATCAATGGTGTAAAACTATGATTATAATTAAGAGGAATTGATTTACATTTTAATTTTCTTCTTTGTTTTTTCGCTTCTTTCTTTTCTTTCGTATGCAATCAAATTAATTTTTAATGCTAAAGTCCATAAATTAATCACTTTTTTATGTACTTATCCATCCTCATTGTACTTATCCATCCTCATTGTTTATAGATAATGTTATAGAAGTTATGAGTCCTGATTGACATCCTTTCTATTACAAGTTATCAGTACTATGAACAACATGAAAAGAATTATCACGTGATATTCTCTCGACATGAAAATCTCTCTGTGCACACGTATTTCTTTTCCCTTTTCCTCATTCAACTAATGCATCATTGTCTGTTTTATTGTTAGTTCAATAGAATGAATAATGTTTTATATTTCTAATTTGACTTGTCTCTTATATTTGTCAAATCAATTTATCTCAACAAGTTGTTGCAGTTGGAGGTTATGGAGGTCCTGTGGATGTCATCTCGTAGTTTGAAAGCCATTTGTGCACATCCTACTGTCGAGGTGTATAAAAGTTATTGGTGTCAATCACATATTCTATCCCATGGGTGAGTAACCTGCACAAACATTCAGAATTTGGAAGACTGCGAGGGTATGATTGCTTTCGAAAAAATGACCATGCACAATGAGGCCATGCATGCCCTTCGTTTTCAACCAAACTCCCACAAGGAAAAGGAAAGCGTTGAGAAGATGAGAACGAGACAACAGCAAGAGCAACAGCTCACAAAACACATTGTCGAGGACTGTATTGTACATGCACTTACATTATGTGATCTTTGTACGCATGATTGGTTTTAATTCCATTTCGTGATGAGTTAATTTTGGATAATTAAATTTTATGAAGCAAATTTCGAAATGACCATTTTTGCTTCTATTTGGTTTACAGGACACACTTATCAATTTAGTCTCAGTCATTATATTATAGTGTACTTAATATATTTTTTACCAAGGTATTTATTTTGTAAAAGTTGAGTCTTTGCATCGGGTAACTTATCATCCCGAGGATTGTCTAAACTAGGAACTTTATTCAAGATCTTGATAGTTATTCTTTGTGATGTTGTCATTTGTTATGATGTCACAATTAGAAATATTTCTAGTAAATCCGTCTTTTAGTTTGAATATACAATGAATGTCAGAAGTAAGTTTGAGAGTTTCTCTACTAATAAACCTATTGATGTGCTTGCTATTATTGTCGGAGTGTTTGTGTCAATGAATATTGCTCTTTTAAGCAATCTTATGAAGATGAATGTTCCAATAATTATGTTTGGTGTTCCAATTGCAAGAGAAGAATGAATCACTTGATATTAAGTAAAAGTCACATATTCTTGCCAACATAATTTATCTTATATTCCAACACTAAACAGATCTAATTTCACCATAAATAAACCAATTCAACTGAAAGGGTTTTAACATCTATTATCTAAGATTTATTGGAAGTACAAAAAAGAGTACTCAACCTTCGTGTAGAGATTAGGTTGGAAATCCCAACCTATAGATTGGGAACCTAGGATTTGGAGGGTTAGGATTCCCAAACTTTTAGGCCATATATCCCACCAACTTTCTTGTTGGATTTCCAAACCGGAATTAGGGATTCCCAACCTTTAGGTTGGGATTTCAGGTTGGAAATCCAAACCTTTCGATTGTGATTCCCAACCAAAAGGTTGGAATTGCATACTTTCGTTGGGATCTAGGGTGAATTCCCAATCCAGAAATTGGGAATCCCAACCTAAAGGTTGGGAATCTCAACGCAAAGGTTGAGATTTTCACTCCTAGATTGGGATTCTCAACTCTAGATCACGCCTGACGTCGGGAGAGTTGGGAATCCGAACTTTAAGGTTGGGATTCCTAATGTGAACTCAACTATAGGGTTGGAAATCCCAATCTAAAAGTTAGAAATCTCAACTTTGAAGTTGATATTCCCAACCTTCAAGTTGGAAATCAGAACTTTAAGTAAATATATCCAAATTGGGATTCTCAACCTCTAGGTTGAGATTGAGAATCCTAAATTTGATTTTCAATCAAGGTTGAGAATCCTGACATCAAAGTTAGGATTTCTAACCTCTAGGTTTGTCGGTATCATGACTTGATTGAAAATCTGAGGTTGCGAATCTCAACCCAAAGGTTGAGAATCCCAACCTTAATAAACAATACACATTTAAGTTGGGATTCTCGATCCTAAGATTATGATTCTCAACCTAAGATTGAAAATCTCAACCTTAGATATTCAATTAAGATTGGGATTCCCAACCTAGAAGTTGGGATTCTCAACCTACAAGTTGGGATAGGTCGAAAATCCCAACCTTGAGGTTGGGAATCCCAATCTTGAGGTTGGGAATCCCAATCCAGTTGGGTTACTTTACAAAAGATTTGGATTCTCAACATTCAAACATGATGACTTTGCTTATAAACTCCGATTGTCAACCTCTATTATAAATCTCACTCTCAAATTCAATTACAAATTCACTAATAATAACTTCCAATACAATAACTTTCACATTCTAATTATATCTATAAAACTACACACAAAATATGTCAAACTGCCACAACCCGTAAGGTATTAGACCTGCAAACCTTGCTCTTTCAACAACACTAAAATGGCTTTCCTTCATTCATCCATTAAGCTCCCCTCCATTTGCATGCCTTCCTAAAAAAACTATCTACTGGCATGTACTGATAAGGGCGACAGGACGACGATGACTACGACATGGAGGAGGAAGAAGTGGAGTCGAAGAGGGCGATGCGAACGGCGGTAACTACAACATGGAGAAGGAAGAAGTGGAGTCGACGAAGGCGATGCGAATGGCGGCGATTATGACATGGAGGAGGAAGAAGTGGAGGAGCTGAACAACAAGAAATACTACGACGTGGAGCGATGGGTAGTGATGGTGGTCAAGATGAAGATGAAGATATAAGCATGGTGGACAACAAGAGCTTCGTGTGCACCCAGAGGCGGGAGTCGGAGATGGTGATTCCACAAGATCAGTTTGATAGACTGTCAAGAAAAAGAGCTGCAGCATCAAGAAAGGTGGCTGTGGGAAGTGATAAGAGAGTTTGGTGGTAGGAAGTGAGAAGAGATGTTGGCCGTCGGAAGTGGCAGAATGGAAGGCCGGTGGCGGAGACTGTAGCACAGCTGCTTGGCATGAGAGATTAGGAAGTGAAAAGAGAGGTTACGGCCGGAGACGCTGCTTGTTGTGAGAGATTACAAATGGGGGAGAAGAGAGTTTTATCAAAAACAGTTCAGCTTCTATCAATTTGTTCCAGCTTTATGTCTCCCATTTCATTAAGGGTATTCTTGTCCATTCATGCTCTTTTTTGTACTAACAAAAACACAAAGGTTAGTTTTGAAGCTCCCCTCTCCAAATGGGTCATTTTTGGCATTTTCTCTATATAAAAAAGGAAAGTAAAAACAAACCTGCATATAAAGAGTCGAACCAATAAGAGCAGTTAGCTCGTGAGGAGTATGGAATCGATGGAGATAGAAGAGAAACAAGCGCAATTGATAGACCGATACGTGAAAGAAGCTTCCACTCTCAATGCCTCCTCTTTGCCCAACCTCACCGTCGACACCACCTCTCACCCTTCTCTCTTCGCCTTCTCCGAGATTCTAGCCCTCCCCAACCTCCTCCAAGTGAAAATGTCCAACGCTTTACTTATCAGATCAAATACGGGATTGTTTTTATAATTATACAGTTTTTTGTTTTTGGTAGAAATTTAGAACTCGCTTTGTCGCTTTGTTTTGAGTGATTCTAATGAGCCTAAATGCAGCTTCAAGGAACGGACAATTCTGCCTACATTGATTTGCTTCGTCTTTTCGCTCATGGTACCTGGACCGATTACAAGAGTGAGATACCTTTTTTATTTTAAATTTAAAAAATTATGCTATTTATTTATTTGTCTTTGGTAGCGTTATTTAGTTCACTAGAAATAAAACTCAAAATGTCAAAATTCTAAATCACGCGTATATTGCAAGCGACCATGACAGGAAAACTATGACATCTTCAATTGTTGTTTCTTTTAGGATTTTTCATTTTTTCGATTTTGAGACTTTTGATAATGTGGTGTGGCAATGGATAATGTGTGCTAAATATGTGTTAGTTGTGGATTTTAATTGTTTGAATGTTTAAATAGGTAATGCAGCATTTCTTCTGCAGCTGCTACCAGCGCAAGTGCTCAAGCTTAAACAACTTAGTGTGCTTATGCTTGCCTAAGTGAACAAGGTATCCCTTTTAATCTTTGTTGAGATCTTTGTTCTTGTCTTTTGACATCAGTTTTTTTTCGACGACTAGGATTATTGATTTATGATTTTATCTGCCTCTGGTAATTTTTTTGAGATAATTTTTACTAATAAAACAAAATACGAACAAAATTAAAAAGAAGTCTTGTAAATTTTAAAATCGTTCAGAGTGTCCAGTGAAGATAAAAGAATTCCTTTCCTTTTTAATATTAACTAGAAAGATCTTAAATGTTCATAGGTGTAATTGTACATGTAAATAAATTAAATGTGACAACATTGTGATAATATGGTATCGTGACAATGCTCTGGTTGTCATTAATCAAGGAGGAAATTAATAAGATGTATTAGCATTTATACAGTTATGCTTGCATAGTAATGAAGAGTTTTGATTGGCGTTTAATTAAATAAAAATCTAATAACAGTTTGTTCATTTTATCATTCTCTAAGTCTTTTCTGTCATTAGTTTTTGAAGGTTAAATTGCAACTTGTTGTTTTTTTCTCCATATTGAAAAATGAGATTCAAATTGGAATATTGAGCCTATTTACTCATCAAGATGTTACTTAGTTTGGTTGGTTGTAGAAAGCATCATCCTTGTTCAGTTATGTATTCTCTTTGTAATTCACTTCTTTGACTTGCTATTTCCTGGATCGAGATGACATTTCTGAGACCCTGTTGTCAAGGAGGCACACTAAATTAGAAATTTTAACTACCAGCTGGAATTTGAATTCTGGTTATAATATATCATGTGACCACCGACAAGTTTGTGACTTATAACAATTTTTAGTATGTAATGTCTTGTAAAAAGCTTCATTATGTTGTGTGGAATTTCTTCAGGAAAATTTTCTTTTAAATTAGTGAGTTGACTTATCCTATGTAGTCTTTTATATCTGTGAATATAGGTATTGCGCTGAAGTTCCTTGATTTTGTTATGAATTTGATTTATGAATTTCTCATTGCATATGTGTTACAACTGCTAGTAAATCTCTTGTTGATTTAGCATGCCAACTCATACCAATTGATATGTTGGATTTCTTGCATTATGTCTCTGTGAAATGCTGTTTCTTTTGTGTAAATTTACAATGAAGCTGTAACTATTTACTTGGTTGAACACTCTACTAGGTTCTGTCCTATGATCAATTTCTGGAAGCACTTGAGGTTGCTAATGTGCATGAACTTGAAGGCTTCCTTATCAATGAATGCATGTATGGGGTAGGTCTTCTTACTTCTTTCCTGAGATTTTCATGAATTTTTAGTCATCACTTAAGAAGTTTCTGACAGCATGGTTTGTCACTGTTTATGAGATGATTTACAAACCTTTGATTTTAGAATCAGTTTATAAGATCTGCATATTAAAATATGAAAACATAAAAGTCTTCCGGCAGCATGAGAATTTGATTAACACTGACTTGGTGTCAAATGTGATTTCAGAATTGTTAAGAATTAGTATACGTTTTGATACCAATTAGTGGGCTTCTTCATATCCACAATTTTTAAGAGACAATTGCATGCACAATTAGTTGAGTAAACCTTTAGATTTATTAAGATTTAGTTATACAAAGGTTATTACCTTAAGGTGAGTAAATGAGTTCTTCTTCTTTAATTTTTTGCAATTTCTGAAGTAACAAAAAGTATCTTTCAATGCATTTGTGAGGAAAAAGCTGATTATTATGTAACGGTGTTTTCAGGGCATAGTCAAAGGAAAGTTGGATCAGTTGAGAAATGCTTTGAGGTAGAATTTTTCACCTAGATTATTTATTTTAATATTTCTTTTTTGGGTTCTGAATACATATCGATTACTTAGTGGTCAATACTCAATAGTAAGGTTATCCTATTTTGCAGGTTCAATTTGCAGCAGGGACAGGGAGAGATCTGAGACATGGTCAACTGGAAAGCATGATACAGACTGTAACAAATTGGTATGTCATGTTTCAATTATCTTTGAAATTTGAATATAGAATGTCCAAGTTTTAGTTACAAACCCGATTATCTTGGCTCTTGTGTTCTGAAAAATGACTCTTGGAAACATCATTCTGCCATATTCAAGATCTTGTTGCTTGTCACTATGCCTATTTTGTCCCAGCCAAGTAATTTTGCTGTATATTGACACTAGGAAGTAGGAATGTATGCATTGCTTTGCTAATTGGGCTGTGCAAAGCAGTTTTTTTCAGTAATGGATTTGCTTCAAGAGATACTGTTTGTGGATCTTTTGTTTTTAATTTTTATTATACCCTATGTGAGCAAACACATGCCCTTATTAAATTGATGGGGGTAATGGTGCATCCCCTTTCTAAAACTTTCTGTGTAAACATGTAGCCACTTTTAATTGGTTGAAACACAAGATTTATGATACAAGTTTCTATTCTTATTTGCGATTTTTTTCATGTTGTATTAGTTGGATGGCAGATCTGGTGATGCAATTAGTTTAACCACCATTCACTAATGGAGGAACTGGTTTTTTATTATTATTATTTCTTTTAGTCCAATTAATATGTAACCAAATCCGTCCTCATTTTGTATGAGCAAAATTTAAATCCAAGACCTCTTGTACAACAACAAAATACCTTATTATTTAAGCTGCCTAGTGCCTAGTATCAACAACTTATTTTATAAGTTTACTTTTGTGGCTACTGTCATCTTCATCCTCACATTAAAAAGTTGATAAATGACTGGGATCCAGAAATAGATTAAGTATAAACCAAATCCCTCCTCATTTTGGTATGAGAAAAAATTGAATGCTAGACCTCTGGTACAACAACAAAAGCCGTTATTAGCTAAGCTGGCTAGCACCAACTCATTTTATTAGTATATTTTTGTGATTACTGCCATCTTCATCCTTGCATTAATACTTGATAAATGACTGGGGATCCAAAAATAGATTTAAGTATCAATCAGTAGCCCTAGTTAAGTGGAAATGGGTAAATTAAGTGGAAAAAACAAATATAGACCAGAGATCCCAGCTGAAGAATGTGTTTTATTAAAATTAGTAGACAGTAAATGCAGTTCTTCCTGAATTGCTATTGTTGTTCACTCCCTTTATCATTAATGCACAACATGTTCAACATGGATTCTGTATTGATCAAGTCGTCAAAGCTTTTGCTAATGGAAAGGATGGCATCTTGTCAACAAGGATGCCTTTTTCTTGTACCTGCTTCTGCATTAAAGTAGGATAGACAAAGAATGGGTATTTCTGCACTATCCTATTTTTATTTGTTTTACTTCCTATCCCAGTCTTACTAAATTGATTCAAGAAAAATGATTAATTTTCTTTTTCAGCAAAATATTGAAAAAATTAATTCTCCCTTGCCACTCTCAGTGCCTTCAGCATAATGTCTTGGTTTTTTATCTGTTATATTTATATCTGGTTTAGACCTGTCAATTACTATGGCTGCACAGATTGGACATACAGCAGTTGATTAATGAAGTAAACATTTAAAATGTAGATTACAACTTTTGTTAATCTTAATTTTG
Organism: Dimocarpus longan; assembly: GCA_022984855.1. Classification (NCBI taxonomy): domain Eukaryota; kingdom Viridiplantae; phylum Streptophyta; class Magnoliopsida; order Sapindales; family Sapindaceae; genus Dimocarpus; species Dimocarpus longan. The sequence continues at coordinate 12,645,448 of CM041024.1, forward strand.
TATGAGTGGCAGCTTCTACATTTTCACTGTCTACAGCACATCAACCTTTATTATTTTTCAATTATTCATTAATTGCTGTTAGAGTGCTAGTCTAAATGAGTTTTTAATGATAAATTTTAGGTTAACCACTTCAGACAATGTGCTTTTCATGCTTCAAGAATCAAGACAAGATTAAATGGGCTGAAACAACATGTGAATTGGACGGAAATTGTTGGAAGGAAGTCAAAGATCGGATGGAAGAAGTGAAGAAATCTCTCAATTTCAAGGTCATTTTAAATCAATCCTTTCCTCATTGAACTTGTTGTTTGTGAAGTAGAGTTCTATAATTTGAGATGTGCATTTAACCACCCAACTTATGTAAAATTTAGGTTTTGCTTTGGTATGCTCCTTTTTCAGTTGCAGACAGTGTATTTCGAAAGTGAGGGAGTTAATCTGGGCATTCACTATAGATGCAGGAGTCAGACAATGCTTTCTGTCTGCATATAGGATTATGGTTGATTTAGAAGTTCCAGATCTTATAAGTTATTTAATAGTCTGATGCAGACTGGATAAAAGATATTAAATTTAGACCTTCAATAATGAATAGGAACTCTTATTTTAAACATGTAACATATTTGCCAAGCTGTGCATGAGTACATGCAAAAGCATGCAAACGTTCATACTAGTTTTAGTTCCTACATAGTTATGATAGTTAAATAAGTAGCTAAGCTGATGCTCTGGGGATTCAGAGTTTCTGATCTTCCATTCTGTAAAATGGCATGGATGGCACAGAGGGGTTTGCAAGCACAAAACTATCAAGAGTGTAGCTGTCATGAGGAATGGGAAGCAACTGAAACTTGCTTGAATTTGATTTTAAAGTACCCTTTTTTTAAATGTGTAAAGGAGATCCATTTTAATAGCTACATAAATTGAAATGGCCGTAGGGTTTGTCTGTCTCTCCTTTGTTATCTGAACCAACTTTCTAAGATTAGTTACCTGCATGTTTTGACCTGTGTTTCTTCACATAAGTTTACATGAAGTACGAATTTGTTGTCTGTATCAATATAGTTTTTGAGGTGCTTTAGTAGCATGCTGAGAGATGTTTCACTGTTAGCAGGGTGGTAAGCAGTTCCGAGGGCATCAGGATTTTATTTACTGTGAATTTGATGGAGAAATGGACGATGAGGATGAACTAAGCCTATCAAAGAGGTACGTTGGTTCAATTTTCCTTTTTTAAATTATGAACTTCATTTGTATGAATTGTTGATTTCCATTGTTTGTAGAGAATATTACCTTGCATCTCTTTAGGCATTCTATCTTTAAGGAATTTAAAGACACATCCTTGTTCTTTATTCACCGTATTTGGGATTTGAGAAGGGACTTTGGTTAGCCTTGTATTTTTGGGGTTTTGCAGAGGCCCATGTATATATGTATTTTCCTTGAGATAATTTTTTAATTTAGGTACAGCAGAATCAGATATTGATCATTGTTTTTATGTATGGTGTTTTCAACAGTCAACAGAAGAGCTTCTTGAGATAGACCGTGACTGCTTCTTTGTTTTAGCACCTTTTTGCTGTTTCAATATTTTGGTTGTCTGTCCTTCCAAATGAAGTACACTGATTATCTTGATCTGGGAAGTTTAAGCAAAGAAGTAAAATGACCTCAACTAACTTTATTAACATTAGTCAATACAAGATAATAGTTTTGTCACATTCATTCTAGTTAAATCTGTAGCTCTAGATTGGGGTTGAATAGTGGATGATCAATCAGATATAGTGTTTGTGCATTCCTCTTCTTCGGTGTGGCTCCCTATACATAACATATTCCTTTCCATGTCTCTCTGGTTCTCTCTCAATATAATCTCTAGAATTGTCAAATTTGCATGAGACGGCCACCTAGATATTGTTCTTAAGAAAGATGGATTCTTTCAATGAAGATGTAATTATCAAGAAAGATAGGATGAATTTTTTCAATGTTCCTTCAGGTGGCCTGCTTGATTCCCTTCTCTGCATATTAGATTAGAATCATAATATAGAGAGTTATTTATGTTGGATTGCAATTATTCTAATTTGAATTATGGTCAGACAAATTCAAGTTGCTGGTTTAGGGGAAAATTTTGTTAGAAGATAGTATACAATTGTAATAAAGTTCCTAGTTAATGACTTCAACATTAAGTTTCTCACAAATACGTTATGTTTGTTTAGTGGGCAAGCATTTATTTAAACAGTCTGTAAATGCCATGAAAATATGATATGAAATCCTTATTTTTGCTTGGCCAATTCAATATATCTTTTACTATTTTCTTCGCTGCCCAGTGATCTGATGTTGCTGGGCTGAATAGCATCTCCACCCTATATAATTTCTGACTCACCTTGAATATTCTCTTACAAGAAAGAAAATTGATCAATATCAAAGAGGAAAATAGAACATGTTTTTCACGTTTATGTTTTCTTCCGATCCCTCTTAACTTTGATTTAAAGCGTTTAAAACTTAATTCAAAACAGATCGAAACAAAGTCGTCACCATTTTGGTTTTGAAAGTGAGTGACTGAATCTAAAGTTTGAATGATGTTTTTATCAAATGTTGTTTGTTTGTTCAGCCATTTACAGCGACAGCAGTAGAAAAGTCGGAAAAAAAATATTAATTGCCTTTCAGGTATTTGTTTGTCAATGTGAACGCATTAGTTTAATTCATTTGAATTGCTTTAAACCGTGGAATGAACTTAAAAGGAAAAAGGGGTCCTCTCCCCTATGCCCTAGCTCTTAGAAATTGTTAAGATACGTAGCAATTCGAAATTGATTAGTCAAGTCAAATATTCATTGTTTATGGAACAAGTTATTGTTTGCTTGGACCGCACAGCAGTTTTCAACCAGGCTCGTGTGCACCCCGGTGTTTGTGGTTGACGCTTGAGGCGACCCTGTTTGGGGGCTGTTGTCTTTTTGCCATTAATTGATAGAACGTGTTTGAATATGACTTTATGATAGGAACCATAAGATGTCCGTTTATAGAAATTTCAAATTATGTTTTAAGGCTTTGATTAGTCCAGTTTTTTTAAGTAAATCTTTTAGAAGTAGATCTTTTATAGATAGAATTTTTAAAAAGAAGTTTATAATTGTTTGGTTATCAATTAAAATGATATTTTTAAATTGTAGACCGTTTAATTGTATTACTTCTAAAAGCTTTTTTAGATTATAAATTTACAAAAAGGACACAGGTATCATTATGTTTTTCAGTTGAATTTTTGTCAATAAGAAATACATTGGATTAGAGGGTATGAATCTAACTTTAAGGTCCTCAAGCAAGCATCATTTTACAAGAATAATTCTTAGTTTTTTAGCATGCTCTCTCTATCCTGATTCAACCTCTCATTTGCTTTGTGTAATGATTCATCTTCTCTATGATGAACTGGAGCATATAAAATAATACTAAAAATGTGATCCAATTTGAATAAAATAACACAATAATTGACTTCTGCAATTGGCTTCGTATGGTATCTAGTAACAAGATTGATTCTCAGATTAAAAATATGATATAAATGACAAGCAATTTGATTTTTTTTAAAGAAAAATTAAAAACTGTTATGGTGCACTGTGATATGGTAGACAGGTGATCCAGCTTTAAAATATGATATAAATAACTAGCAATTTGATTATTTTTTTTAAAAGAAAAATTAAAAATTGTTATGGTGCAGTATGTTTAGGTAAGATTTGGTAAATAAATATGGAATGAAAGTGAAGACTGTAATATATGAAAGTGGAAGGTGGAGTGTTTATACTTTTAAATAAAGTGTGTTAGGGTTTTAGGAAATAGTGAGATTAACAATATATAACGAGGGATTTTTAGATAATTTAATGTTTTTGAAAAAACTTTAAAATATCTATTTATGAAAACTCAAAATTTGAGTTTCTTTGAGTAGACATTTTTAAGTTTTTTTAAATATTTAAAAGTTCTACTGAGATGACAATTAAATAATGTAAAAAATATATATATAGCTTTTAGTATTAAAAAAATATTTTTAATTAGTAAATAAGTTGTATTAAACATATACTAAATAATAAACTGATTTTTAACTTACTTTTCATACTCTATACTTTTTATATTTTTTAAGGAATATATATCATAACTATTTTATTGACATTTGGTGTCAAAGATTTAAAAAATAATAATAATAAACTATTTGTAAAATTTGAATCTTATACTGTTCATTCGGATATAAAATAGAGTTGGGAGGTAGCAATTTTATTAAATGATAGTAATGCCATGTCTCTTTATTATTATTTCAAACTTTTATATCTAATATATCAAAATAAGATACCTTATTTTTGTTATTTTAATTTAGTCTATATTAAAAATAATATGACATGAAAATTATAAAGATTTGGAATACCGGTTAGTTATAATTCCACGTAATAGTTTTCTTAAGGATCGGGCTAAAAAAATTTGAAAAAGTGACGTTAAAAATTGACTTTAACATCTAACGATTTATTTGTTTTAAATCTAAAGGTTAAAATAATTGAGTTGCTAGATGATAAAGCGACTGACATAATTCAAGTTTGATCATACAATCTTCAAGTTTGACTAGCATAATTCAAGCTTGGTCACTCAATGTTGTAGAAATACACGAATTGTCCCTACTTGCCGTGTAATTCTAGCAAATCTAGCGAGCAATTACTTGCATATGAATTAATAATTCCTTTTAATATGTGCAGTTAAAGCATATGTTATAGATCTAAAATCTTATTAAAATATTAATATTTATTATTTTAATATATACTTTTACACATCTTGAAAAATTAATACTAGTTTTTTATACACTTGTTTAGTTTAATATTTATGAAACATATTAACACAATAATATTAGCATGTTAAATTTATAATGTATTCACTTTCACAGTGTCAATGATCAATTAAACATTTGTCGATATGAACTTGTTAGTAACACTTTCTGCATTAATAATTTCAATTGTCTTTCTAATGGTATATGATGACAGATAAAACAAATTTGTTAAATATGAATAACAAGTCAAGTGTTTGCCCCTTGCCCTAGTTAATCTGCTAAATACAGATGAAGCTCTCATTTCACCCTCATTTATGATGAAAATGTCGTCTACAATTAGTTGCACTACTCCAAGGTAGCATTGCCTCCTGTTGTAAATTAAATAAACTCTTGATATTAGAAATGAACTATGACTGACGATAAAATTCAGAATACGTTAAATACATGGTCGAGTTTATAACTTTTAAGTTAAAATAAATATTCAATTTATGTTCATAACCTTATAAAAGCTGACATTAATTATTAATTGCTTTTTGTTGTTTTGTCATCGACATTCATGTTAGTGATGACAACTTAAGTTTTTCAGGTGATAAAATGAGGAAGCCGACTTCAGATTAGCTATGCTGGTAAGTAACCAGTTCTACGATGGCATCACTTTCACTGTTTCACATTCTTATTAAGATTGAGGTTCTTTTTAAACAAAAAAGAAAAAATTGTTTGTTATAATTTGGTCGAAAATGTGGCTGTAAATAATGATAATTTTTCACTCTAACAAATATCTCATTAGACGGTAACAAAGCCTTTGTATTCACAAACCAAAACATCACTCTTTCCTCTCACAATTTTTGTGATTTAAATTATTTATTTACTCTCCTTATCTTCAAGCTCCAAAATCACACTTTCACTTTAGTGTCCACTTGTACCACGTGTCTCAAACGTAATCCACGTCAGTATTAGCTAACCAACAGCTGCCCACCATGTGTACACGATGTCACTTGTGCTACCCCACTTCCCATCTCCAACCCAGCTTGAGCCGCCACCGGCGCCACTGAATCCGCCGAGCCACCACTCAATTTCCTCCTCCTCTTCGGCGACTTACCACTATCCGCCGAAGATGACGGCTCGGGCGAAGACCGCTTTGACGTAATCCGAACCGGGTCAGGCTCACCGGAGTTGATCCGCAAAGGGAAATTCAACAGAGCTCTGGAGCCTCTCATTCTATAAGCGGCTTTATCGTAAGCCAAAGCCGCATCCTCAGCCGTCTCGAAAGTACCCAGCCAGACCCGGGCCCCATTTTTAGCCGGGTCCCGGATCTCCGCCGCGAACTTGCCCCAAGGCCTCTGCCTAACACCCCTGTAGTGCTTCCCCTTCGAAGGAACCACCGCCGGAACCGCCCTCTCCTTCTCCGGCGCCTCCACCTTCACCTCAGCCGGCGGACAATTCACCATCGCCGCCGCCGCCGGCGACGGCTCCTGCGGTACCCAGCCCTCATTGAGAGCGTCTCGCAAGAAACCGAAGACGACCATGTCCTCAGCATCGTCCTCTTTGAGCGGGAGGTCACCCCAGTTGTCTGTCAAACAAGGGTACAATCCGCTAAAACTGGAACTCCGGCGATATACCGTATTGGTACCAACGGTATTGATACCGGTGGTCGTCGCGACACCGTGTCCACTCTCCGAGTCAGCTAGTAAGTATCGCCTAACCGACTCTAACCAAGCATAATCGGATTGAATCCCACTGTCGCCATACATTTTCGCTAAATTGTACCAAAAATTGTAATTTCTCACTAAAATTGAACAAAAATATTTAATGGGTTTTTCTTTGTAGAGTGAGAAAGATTGTAATTTTCGTGGTTTGTGAGATTCGAATTCTTCAAGTACTGACAGGAGAGAGGTTTATATAGGGATATCAGATTCATGAACATGAGTAGAAGGTTTGAAATATGATTATTTTATTGTTGGTGGTTGATATTTTAATTATTATTATTATTTTTTGTTTTTATACTTGGTTTTCTTTGAAAGTTCATATTGTGAGATTTTACTCACGTGATTTATTTCGATAGAAAAAAGAAGAAAAGCGACGACGTCAGCACATAGGTGTCAGGATAGCATCCATAATCCATTGTTGTTTGTCGTTTTTTGTGTCCGATTAATCTCACAAGGTTTATATTGTACTTAACGATTTTATGGTTTTGTATAATTTTTGGCTTTATTTAGGTGTTTGTGGAGATTCTGGAGTCATAAGAACTAGGAATGTTAGCTCCAACATGCAGATCTGTTCAAGAAGATATTTTGCTATTTTAGCGATTAGTGTAGCGTGCACTCATTAAATCATGTTGTGTGTATTAATTTCGGATACTTCATATATTATTTGTTTAAATATATATTCTTTAATATATATGTTAAGAATTAAAAATATAAATCATTTAGATAAGATGAGATGAAATTGATTTGATCCACTTAGATATACTGTACACATACATCATTGAAGTCACAAATTCAAATTGTGTTTCCTCACTCTGTTTGTAATGTTTAAAAAGAATATTAATATTGAAGATACAAATAATTTATATATAATAAACATTATATATGACTTTTGCTATAAAATCTTTATTTGAATTTAATATTGGTTTTTTTTTCATTTTATATATTATTAACAGCGAAATTATTGTTTGGATCTAGAATTCTTTTTTTAATTATGAGAAAAGAGATTAAATTCAAAAAAATCATCCACACTTTATATTTAAAGATAATTATGAGATTTAAATCTTTAACTTTAAAAAATAATGAAAGTGTTCAGTCGATTCTTTCGAGAGATGGTGCGCATTAGATCTAGAAACAACACTACATAAAAACACAAATTAAAATAAAATAAAAAGTGTTGGTTGATGGCGAATGGTATTAGTTTGATAAGATGTTGAAAATATAGAAATAAATGAAGAGGAAATATCGAGGATGATACATGAGAAGGCAAGAAAAAAAGCATGACAGGGAAAGCGAAAGCAAGTGGACCAATACAATGTTTCTGGACAAATTGCATCAAAATATTTCCAACGGATAAGGCCAAAGTCTCTCCATAGAAGTCAATACCACAACAATTATTTCTCTGATTTTGGACCCCACCACCCCATCAATTTGCATTTATCTCCTTCATGGAAGCTCAGTTGTTCTCATTTTTAATTCTTGAAATTAAATGGTTCAATTTATTAGCTTTTGGAGGATCGATCTTTTGATTACTTTAGTATTAATGGCTGGTGATTAGGTCTAACCTTATTGGTTGGCGATACGTCCACTTTGTTAGCCTTCTTTTTTCTTTCTTGCCTTAAATTTGCGGCCATAAAATTATTTCATTGTTGGGATGAAGAAATACGTATGGCCTTGGCAGTTGTTTTGCTCTCGTACTCATTAGTGCTCTTTGTTCTGTGTCCCACTAGATATAATATTTTAAACCCTACTCTATTATCTATAAACATTGAATGATACCAGTTTATTAAAATATTTTTAAAAATTAAATTCCAAGATATAAAAATTTAAAAACATATAAAAACTAAACAACTATTAATTCTGTGTTTCTATTTAAGTTGGTAAATTAACTACATTATAATTCAATGGTTTAAACAAGATGAAATATTTAAATAATTCAATGGTACTAAGAGTGGCGCTCTCCTTCCATTTTTATGATAAAGTTAGTTAGATTTGATTTCGAGTTGGATTACCGAGTTTAGCTTGTTTATAAGTGACATAAAAGCATACACCTTTTAATAAAAGTGATTGAACTCTTCCATTGATCTTAAAATAGTTTTAACTCTTTATTTGATTTTAAAATAATTTTATCTAAATTTAATTTCTTGATCATGAATTAAAATTAAAAAAAAAATCTAGATAATGCTAATGAAATAATTGGTAATCTTACATTCATACTATTAAATGATATCTAAAAATGTTAGTGTCAGCATAGCAAATATTACTTTGATAGTAGTATGAATATGAATTTCTTGGTAATTATATATATATATATATATATATATTAATTTGTAACGGTGCATAATGAGTTTTGCAACTGTGTAAAATATCTCTACAGTGTTATCTTTAATACCACAGTGAAACATCTTTTATTCAAACACGATGTTATCTTTAATCATCATGTTAAAATTTTTAAATTTAGATTCGCTACTGTTTAATAAAATTTTGAATTTGATATTACTATTCTAAATCCAATATATAAAAGATTCATGTCATATAGTTCAATAATATTAGCATAAGTGATTGTACGTCTCCTAATCAAGTTTAACTGTGGGGGTTAAAGTTTAATCAAACGTAATGTGCAAATTTTGTATGAATAATTTTTTTAGATTCAAATATTCTGTCCAGATTCTCTCTAGATTTGAGTTTATATTTTAATTTTTTGAAGCATGTGATTGGTGGTTAAAAAAATAATCACTTCTTAATCATTCATGGATTGTTTATGTGATATGAAATTTGATAAGATAGTAAAAGTTTAGATTAGAAGAAAATCTATTTGTTTTTTTTTTTTTTTATTTTAATGACTCATTTGGTGCACAGGATAGGATTAGATAATTTATATGAGATTGAATTGGATAGTATCCCATGTTTGGTGAAAGTAGGATAAGATTAAAATAGTAGGTATAAACTTGGATTTTAAAGTAATTTTTCAGAGGTTTTAACAAAATTTACATTTAGGATTGGCCAAATCTCCACAACCATCACTACCTCCTCTATTACCACCTTTCTTTATTAACGATTACAACACCGAAAACAAAAATAGAGATGAAGATAAAGAATATGAAAAAACGATTACAATGCCAAACCTCCAAAAACCACAACTATTGGAGATGAAGATGAAGATGAACATCGACGAGTGCAGAAACCACAAACGGAGACGAAAATGAAGAAAAAGATCGGTGATCAGAAATGCAACCGTGACAAAGATGAAATGGAAGAATAGAGAGGTAAGCGAAAGGAGTAGCACTGACGCGCGAACGGAGAGGGAGGCGAGAGAGGAAGAGAGGTGATCGGAAGGGCCAGCGACAATGGCAGTAGCGACTTGTCGAACAAACAGCAAGCAGTGAGATAATTTTAATCCATATGATTCAATGGGTTAGTTTTATCTCAAAATTTTGGGATAAATTTGTGATGTGATAATTTAATGATGAATGAGTAGAAGTATCAAACAGGGGTTTGGATAAAAAAATAGTTTACATCCAGTTCTATCCTAGGTAATAATCTAGGCCTAAAGGTAGTCAACCCTTTTTGAAACAGTACATGCCCCGAATTGGACAGATAGATTGATAATAACTATTTATTCTATTTTTGACCACTTGAGAGTCGGCTTAAAAAGGGCAAAATAATATTATTAGGACCCAAATCCGGATGTACAGCTAACGATCAGCTTTGATGGGCACGTGTATATTTAGAGGAAAATTCCATTTTCATACTCGAGGTTTTGAAAACTAATAAAATTTTAAATTCCTTTTGGCAACAGCACCTATCCTCCCTTAAGTTTTTAAAGTACTTCAAAAAATTTCTTTTCATTAATCGATTGATAGTCAAATAAAAAAAAAGAAAGATGGGAAGGGTATTATTGACATTTCATGAGAAGAGTTGTGACTGTGATGCATGTATGATCAAGATTAAATTTAAAAAATAAAATTTAAAAATAAATTAGTGATTAATTAAACATGATAAGTAATTAATAAATAAGTAAATTTTTTTTTTTTTTTGTAAAAAAAAATTAAAATATAAGTTTGAACACAGATGAAGATCTGGATTTAATCGAGATCAATCAATATGACCGCCATAACCACCTTGTAATTCCTCAATAGTCGCAACCCATATAAAGATTCACACTATATCATCATAAACCACAAAATAGTTATCCTATGTACTTCTCCACCTTTATCACAACAACCATAAAAAAACCACAACCAGTGGCCACAACTTTAACCTCTTTCATCGGCAACCATAAAAAACCAAAACCCATCAAAACCAACCATAAAAAACTCATCAAAATCGAAACCAAAATCATCAAACCAAAAAGGATTGCATCAAAGGAGAAACAAGTGTGAACCTTAAGGTAATGGTAAAGGGATGGAAAGTCGATGGCAAAGGAAGCGGAGGAAGAGAAAATAGTGTCATTATTTACGAAGGAGGAATCGAGAGGACTGATACAGTTGTCATCAATGATAGACGCAAACAAAGATGAAGAAAAGGGCTTCGTGGTTGCCATTCAACAAGCTTTAGAAGTTGCGATTGATTTGTTGAATCTAAGCTAATTTAGTTGAGTCGAAGTAAGTGACAACACAAGAAGCGTGTCTGACCGTGACAATGATTTGGACTTTAAAGTTTTGTTTTTGTTTTTGATTTTTTTTTTATTATTGTTTAATTTACTTTTATTGTTGTAATTTAATTTTTTTTAAAAAAAATCAGATTTAAAAAAATTATTTAATATGCATTAATTTTTTATTGGTTGAATGACATTTTAATATTTAGATATCATTAGGGTTAAAAGTAAAACAGTTATTTTAAGTAATGAGGGGATTTAATCTTTTTAATGTTTTTTTTTAGTTCGACAGTTAGTCAGGTATTGGTAAAGATTTCTTTGAAGTATTTTCTAAACTTTAAAAAGGGTCAGAGCCATTTTTAAAAGACATTTATAATTCTGATAATTTTTGATACTTTAGGTACGAAATGAAAATTTCCCTATAGTTGATTATTTTCAGTATAAAACACTTAAAATCTGATCGCTTTAATTGCAGGATGGCACAACTTACGAGGAGACAAGTATGCGAAAACAGAACCTTTGAACTTTGAAGTTGAACATTCTGGTCAAATATGACTTTGACCAAGAACTATTCGTGGTTGTCCTATCCATATTTGACAAATCTACCTTCAGTCTCTACGAGCCAACCACTTACACGTGCACTGTCAATTCACTGCACTGCAATCTCAGAATGCTTTTTGTAACAAAACTATACTAATTAAATTAATAAATAATACTTAAAAAAATAACAATAATAAATTAATATAAAGGTCTTGTCTAGGATGTCAAATGTTTGATTTAAGTATCTCAGAACAAATAAGAAATTTTCAAAAAATTAAAAACATGCACGTGTTTATATGCAAGGTTGCAACTTGCAAAGGACCTTCCTTCTTGTAACCTACGCGAGTACTGACATTATGTGGTAAATGATAGTTTTATCATTATTATCATAGATGTTGAAAAGTATTCGTTGAAAAAATTCAAATCAAATTATTTGGCTATTTTTTAATATACTATACTATAATCTGCTTTAATTCAATCAAGTTGTCTATGTAATATACGTTCTTTCAATTATATTACGTGTGCGGTATGCATTGATGATTGGTGGCATTCCCTTCTTATTTATTTTTATCCGAAATAATAATATTAATCCAAACCTTTCCCTTTTTATTACTGAAACTAGTTCAAGATATGATCGAAACTAACAATAATAGACACTATAGTTTTATTCGAAATAATTATAGTAATTCAAATTTTTCTTTTTTTTATGATTTATACCAGTTTAAGATACGATCGAGACCAATAATAATAGATATTGTGGTATAATCCACAGATTAACTTTTAAAAACGGGAGGAGTCTACCCATAAAGAGTGGAGGACATCTCACAAATAATGAGGAAAAATTGTCACAAATATGGCTCTAAGCATTTGAACCTTTGGACTTGTTATTGGAAGCAAGACAAGGGTTGTTAACCACCACACTCTAATCCAAACTCTCTTAAGCTTCAATTAATAGCGAGATTCATCAAGCCTATTGCTCAATAATCAAGCCTATTGCTCAATAATGAAATACATCATTGATTGAATTAGCTGTTACAGGCAAATGATTGAATATAATAACAATAGATAATCTGTTTGTGTAAATTTTGTAAAAGGCGAAGTATAAGTTTGATTGCGTTTAGAAATGTTCAATTTTGTTAAATGAGTCTAAAATATTTTTTAAATACATCCACTCATACCTTAAGCAGTTGATATGTTTCCTCTTCACATTTACTATTCAAAATCAAATCCTACCATACACATTTACTAACACATGTAACATATTTTTTTTCCTTATTATGACGGTAATTTTCTTATAGTGTCATGAAATTTTCTTTTCAATTATAGATGATATATTAATAGATTTCAAAATTTTGATGTGAATAAATTGTTTATTGTATTGTAATCGTATATAAAAAAATAAACTAATGTACTTCTTAAAGTTTGATCAAATTAGATTAAAATTTATTTGATATAAAAAAAGATCATTTCAAATAATCTTTGATTGTAAAGATTTTTTTTCCCGAGAACAAAAAACTCCCCAATGTATCTAAAATATAACAAAAACAATGAATAAATGTTGAGAACGGCAATTCAAAATTGAGATGTGACAGCCGACAATATGTTATCCAAAGACATGAGGGCCAACGTGGGATCATGAGAGAACTTAGCAAGCCGTATCGGAATCCGCATACTCACTATATCAAGCTGACCTTCAACATTTTAAATGCATGAACGCAACAACCCATATTGCATTTGAATATTATTATTTGTCTGCAGGTCATATGCAATGCAGGCCCTAACAACAACACTAAAACGGTAAAAAGGGGAAAAAAAAAATAGTATCGCCATAAACCTTGACCTGATATCCACTAAAAATAGTTTATTGCTGTTGCAACTAGATACATATTCGGATAAACATACTTTAAAGGGCATAGCAAAACACTGCATTTGCAAAATGTAAAGAGTATGATTTTTATTTTGAATAATATTATGTTTTTTAAAAATTTATCAAAATTTTTTTATTTAAATAATATAACAAGTTTATGTATAGTTATTACATTAGTTTTAAAATTATATATTACTGATGTGATAATTATATATAAGTTTATTACGTTATTCGAAAAATAAATTTAGATAAATTTTTAGAGAAAGTAATATTATTCTTTCTTTTTTTTAAAAAAAACAAAAACAGAAACTCAGTAAAGATCTGCACGTAATAACATTCCAAAGATGGTCAAGGATAGTGCTCAAAATAAGACTAGGATAGTTGTAAACAATGCATTTGTACACTTTTGCAAGAAATAGTAAGATGCCTCCAACAATTACTCGGAATCTGCTATCTAAATGCAGAAAAAGAGATCCAAGAAACATGTACATGATGACTTTGCGTTATGTAGACTATATTCATATGCATACTAGCTAGTATGAACCATGCATGTCCAAGATAAATTTGAATAACTAAAAAAGTGTACTTACATGTTTATCACCTTGCTGTGACCGTGTCAAAGCGCCCAAACAAAAATTCTTTGCTAAGTTAGTTCTCTTCTATCTTTTTCTTGTTCTAGATTAATATGATTCCGTATATAGAGAAACCTTTTACCATAGCTTAAATCTGTGTTTTTACGCAAAATTGCAAATTATTAAAATATTAAATGAATCTTTGCATATTTGTTCTTTGACATATCTTGTTTATTTTTACCTTTTTCTCTGGCTATTTTCTTTCCTTCAACTGTCTGGTAGAGTCTAATGTACTGGTAGTGACGGAGAACATTCAATCACAAGATATGAAAAATCGATCCAAATCAGTTGCTTATTGGGCTTGTTTATTTGGACTAAAGATTATTTATTGGCCTTGTTGATATATATTTTATTTGGGCTTGTTTATGGATAATTCCTGAAAATTAGATATGTCTCAGTCCATCCAAATTATTTTAAATGGGCCGAATTATGTTTTATGGGCCCAAGCGATGTCCAGTTTTCTCAAAGGCAGGAAATTATGACGGTATGTTACTGAAGATCATAAAAAGCCCACAAAGCTTGAAAATGAGACTGATGAAAAATATAATGACCAACTTAATGATTGAGACAGTAAAAATCATCAAATCATCACTTGGATTTGTAACACCTAAATCCCGTCAATCAATCTTCAGTTTGGTCGTTTTAATACTGTTCAATCTCTCTAGATTTTCTTAGCTCACAGGTATACTACCTCCGATCTTTCTCATCGATATCATTTATTACGTAATTTGTATCAATTACGATAGGAACCTAGTCGATCAATTGCTGATTTTCATTCAAATATACAATTTTTTTGGGATCAACTAGCACTTTCCGAGCTCACCTGGACTGATAATAAAGATGCTAAGAAATTCAATACTTACAGAGATCACCAGCGCTTGATACAGTTTCTCATGGCTCTCACTTATACGTTTGAGCCCATTCGTGCATCTCTCATTCATCGTCATCCTTTACCAACTCTTGAGTAGGCTATCTCTGAACTTATTTCTAAAGAGACTTGTCTTACTACATTGCAGCTTCCTCATACAGACACTGTGCTTGCCACTCATTCTAAGCAGTTTGACATTAAGAAACCTTTTTGTCATTATTGCAAGCTACCAGGGCATAACGTTCTTCATTTTCCTACTCGACACTATAAACATTGCCACAAATATAGATTAGGACACTACAATGATGATTATTCTCAAAATCTTGCTAATGAAGGATCTTCAACCAAATCCAAGAATGTTTCTCTTAAGCATTTTAAGAATAATAAACAATTTCTGTTGCTATAGCAGATGACACACAGAGTAAAGCTAGTTTTTCCTCATTTTCTATTCATGACCTTGAATCCATGTTTAATCAAATCCTTTCAAAATCTGGTAACTCTTCCATCTCTGCTTCCTCTGTACCAACAAGTAATTCCTCTTGGTATTTTGATTTAGCTTATTGTAATCATATGACATTTGATCTTACAAATTTTTCTATCCATTCATCATCTTCCCCTTTACCGATCATTTCTACAGCTAATGGCTCATCTATGTCTGTTCAGCATGTAAGTCATATCTCTACAGATAATTTATCATTACAAAATACATTTTTCATCCCTAAACTTACTTTAAATCTTATTTCTGTGGGTCAATTATGTGAGCTTGATTTTGATGTCCACTTTACTTCTTCTAGTTGTCGTGTGCAAGATCCACAAACGGGGAAGATTTATGGGATAGGTTATAAAGTTGGACGTTTGTTTGAGCTCATTCATCTTCAACTTCCTTCAAGGATCTCCTCTTCTTATCAGTCTGCAGCTACTTCTTCGTCTTTACAATTGAGTCTTTGGCACTCACAGTTAGTTCATGTTTCTTTTAGTTGTTTACGTTCTTTAATGTCTAATGGACATTTAGGTTCTGTAACTGATGATCACATTGATTGTTTATCTTGTCAATTATCTAAACAACATGTTTTACCTTTTAATAATAGTGATTCAATTTCTCAAACACCCTTTGATTTAATTCATTCAGATATTTGAGGATCTTCACCCATACCTACTGTGGGGGGATCCAAGTATTTTGTTATTTTTGTGGATGATTATTCTCGTTATACATGGCTTTATCTTATGTATAATAGGTCGGAATTATCTAAGATTTATTATGACTTTATCAAAACGATTCAGACTCAGTTCTCCAAATCTATCAAAGTTTTACGCACTGATAATTTTATGGAATATCAGGATACTATATTTCTTAATCTATTAAGTCAAATGAGTATCATATGTCATCGTTCATACCCTAGTACTTCCCAACAAAATGGCTGTGCTGAACACAAACGCAGACACATTCTTGAAATTGTTCGTGCACTTCTCATATCTGTCTCATGTCCTGAAAAATTTTGGGGAGAAATTGCATTAGTAGCAGTATATACCATAAATCGTGTTCATTTATCTGTCATTGATAATCAAACACCTTATGAACAACTATATAACACTCCTTCAAACTATCAAAATTAAAAAGTTTTTAGATGTGCTTTCTTCGTTCTTCTTTATCCTCATGAACGGAATAAATTAGAGTCTCAAGCTCATTTGTGTTGTTTTTTTGGTTATGACATTGAACATAAAGGTTATCGTTGTTGAGATCTCATCTCTAATCGCCTTTGCATCTCTCATCATATTGTTTTTTGGGAACATAAAATATTTTCATCCATATCTAAATTTCATACATCTTATAGTAAATTTTTTATAGATCCTATTGTTCCTTTGTTTCCTATTGATAATATGTCTTAGCCTCAAATAGATACTTCTAATCCTGATCGGCTTATTCCTGAGCAATCTCACTCATCTGTTGATCCTGCATCAGAGTCCTCGTGTCCGATTTCACCTGTTAATCCTCCTTCTCGTCATTCTAATCGGGTAAAGGAACTTTTTGTAACCTATCGAGATTTTTATTATTTTTCTGTCATTCTTTCTTTGTATGAACCTCAATCTTATAAAGAGGTCAGCACTAACCTTGTTTGACAGCAAACTATGATTGAAGAATTACAAGCTCTTAAGAAAACTCACACTTGGGACATGGTTGATCTTCCTCATAATAAATCTGTCATTGGGTGCAAATGGGTATATAAGATCAAAACAAAGTCAGATGGGTATGTTGAACGACATAAAGCTAGTCTTGTGGCAAAAGGTTTTACCTAGGAATATGAAATTGATTATGAGAAGACATTTGCATCAATTGCTAGACTTATATCTGTTCGCAGTTTACTGGCAGTTGCTGTAATCAAACGGTGGAATTTGTTTCAAATGGATCTGAAAAATACCTTTCTTAATGGGGATCTTACTGAATAAGTATATATGACACCTCCACCAGGATATCCACACTTTCCACACAAGGTTTGTCGTCTCCGTCAGGCATTATATGGCCTAAAGTAGGCTTCTAGAGCTTGGTTTGCTAAATTCTCTTCCATCATTATGTAGTTTGGTTTTGCCTCTAACTCTTATGATTCTGCATTGTTTCTTCGAAAGACCAGTCATAGTTCTGTTTTCTTATTATTTTATGTGAATGATATGATTATTATTGATAATGATATTGCTGGTATTTTTGACCTTAAAATCTATCTTCAGCAACAATTTGAGATGAAAGATCTTGACTCTCTTAGTTATTTTTTTGGTCTTGAAATCTGTTCTGATTCTGATGGTTATTATCTCTTATAAGCAAAATACATTTCGGATCTTCTTGCTCATGCTGGTTTAACCAATAATAAAATTAGTACTGGTCCTTTGGAAGCCAATGTTAAACTGATGCCTTTTGAAGGTGCACCATTAAGTGATCTCACTCTTTATCGACAATTGATTGATAGTTTCGTATATTTAACCGTGACTCGATCAGATATTCCATATGTCGTACATGTTGTCAATTAATTTATGTCTACTCCCTATTCTACTCATTTTGTTGTTATCATTCATCTTCTTCGATATCTCAAGGACACGATATTTTATAGACTTCACTTTTCTGCTAACTTTTTTTTAGAGTTACGTGCTTATTCCGATACTGACTAGGCTGGTGATCCTATTGATCGACGATCTACCACTGGTTTCTACTTCTTTCTTAGTGATTCTCTTATCTCATGGCATAGTAAGAAACAAACTGTTATAGTTCGATCCAGTACTGAAGCTAAATACCAGACTCTCGCTGATATTACTCAGGAACTTGTTTGGTTACATCGGTTACTTTCAGATATGGGAATTCAACATGTCACGGCTACTCCTTTATATTGTGACAGTCATAGTGCTATTCAAATTGCCCACAATGATGTTTTTCATGGACGTATCAAACACATTGAGATTGACTGTCATTTTGTTCGATAATATGTTCATCAGGGTACTATCAAACTTTATTAAGTTTTTTCTATGAATTAGCCTGTTGATATCTTCACCAAACTCATCATCGAGGTCGTTTTCATGAATTAATTTTCAAACTCAAGCTTACATCCATCTCGTCATCTTGAGTTTGCGAGAGGGTGTTATCATTCATATTAATCATATATCAATCATTTCCATAATTATGTCATCATCATTATTGTAATATATTCGTGTTACCATTCTTTGTATTATATTATTATATTTTCTATTTTTGTAATATGTCTATTAGTCTATAAATAGGTTTCATATTGTAAATTATAGATACAATGAAATATACTTTATTTTCTCATATTTTACAAAGTTATCCATTGTCTTACCGGTACAGTATGCTAACAGCATCTACAATAATACCGGTATTGTGCAGCAACAATTTGATATAGCTTTATAAAGTATACGTAATGTTTCTTAGACAGATATTGATGATATACATGCAGTTAGCAAATGCTGTAAAAAAACAAAATTATATCATTTCATGCCCATCATTTTCACAATATGGCGACTAATGAATTGCATTTAATTCCGTATCCAATGACTACTAGTTGTCTCTGTAACAAAACCATGCCAGTAAGCTTGGTAGATCCTTCATTTAAGCTACAAATGAAGAAGAAGGAGCCAATTTTATTAACGAATAAAATATTCTTACCATATGCTACCAATCGAACCAGAAACAAATCAGATTTGATCATATTTTGATGTATGGTCTGGCACAAATGTAACAACAGCAATTCACAAATCCTGTAAGCAGATTCTGCAACTGCTAGAAGATGCAAAAGCTCGATGATATTTAATTTTTCACTAGAAAAATGCATATAACGAACCGAAAAGATTTTCTTTGAATATTGTAATCTGTGAGAACAGAAACGCTATAGATATCATAATCTATGAATTTATTTATGAACTTCAAAAAAGTTACGTAAAAGAACAGTATAAAATGTGAATCTGCCTCATCGTACATGAGTGAGTCAGATGTAAATTCCATACACAATAAAAACAAAGAGTCAATTCTTTCGCTCAATTGGAGTAAAATTATCTAATGCCACAAGTGTATCAGGAAAATCTTGGACGCTGACCTTAGGCCTTACAATTAGGGTGCAATCCCCTAAACTTCCTTTGAATCCAGCTAGCTCTTGCGTTCATCAAGAGAATTCCTCCGAGAGCTCGACAAAGAGTTATTGAGATGGTTAATTTTTCAGGAGAAACGGCTTTGTTTTGGATAATTAATCATTGTAAGTAGAAGCTGTTTTGCTTCAATGATTAACCTATCACCTTTGCTGATTCTTTGTTTGAGCTGCAATGGAAATTTTTTAAGATTTCAAGACAGTGGAATGTTTAGAGGAAGCTCAATGAGAATTGCACCCCACAATTGCAAGGCCCAAGGTTAGCCTTTACAATTTCTCCCCAGTAGATCCTGATAACATCTGTTTCTGTATTCAGGTAATATCTAACACCAAAATTTCTCTAAGATATTTAGTTCTATTCACCTAGTTAGAAATGTTTCTAGAGCTCTAAACTCGTCAAGCACATGGCAAATCTTTTTATTGATTGAAAAGCATTTTCTTTCTATCCTGAGTTCAGTTTCATACCCACATCAATTTCATATATTGCATTAGGGTTCATTAATTCTGCCCAACATTTAGTTTTCTATCCACACATAAACATCTTACTATCTTTAGTAAAATCTATGTGTTCCAGCCAGTTGCTATAGTATGCCAATGATTGTTCAACTTCAACTTAAATAATGAATATAAAACCCAAGAGGATGCTTCCTCTTCAGAACTCTTGGCATACGATCCTTGGGGAGCAACTAATATTGTCAGTTACTCGAGGTGGCATGCTAAAGGCCGACCTTGGGCCTAGCAATTGTGTGAACAATAATTCTCTTTAAGTTCCCTCAAAACCCAAGAAGGTTCAGAGATTTCATTAACAAAATTTTAAGAGACCTTGGAAATATTTATAAGCCCAATCATTGAGCGGTAACAGTTGCCTTTCAAACCTCCCCACATAATTATATAAATTCCAAATATTGATCTTTTACGCAATTATTGTTATGCTATACATCTTATCCTAAACAGTGAACCTACAAATACAACATTAAAAGTGGATAGAAAGAATCAAGTGTTAAATTATAAGTTCAAGACCCATCCCTCACAAGGACAAATCTTCCACAAAAGGACAGGATCAAGCAAATCACATCCGAAACCATAACAGGAAAAACATAAAAAAGAATTATTTAAAAGCCAGATAACATGTAATTACGATGCGATATCAGACCAAAATTGCAATTACTATACTGTAATAATTTTTTAGCCAAGTATTTTGATGGCGGTTTGGACATTGATTAAACCTTATGTGCAACATAATCTCACTATTTATCAATAAATCGACTGCTGACATTTCAGCAGCACAAACCATCATGACCTGTAGTTGAAGATCAAGTGCACTAGGCTTAAGCACATAGCTACGGTGAATTTGCATCACAAAAAGTTGCGAGCTTTTTGATTCAAAAATTATCAGCCGTTATTTTAACTTATGTGACTTTAAGCTTGTCCATTGCCAACCCAAAACAAAAATCCATTGCCTCCATCATTGTCTAAGGTTGGCAACAAGAGTTCAACTTAAGTTTACCATTCACATTTCAGTCAACTTTATGAGAAAAAATTTGCTTGTTAAGATCATAAAGACAAAAAATTGCACAAGCTTGCAAGTATAGTAACAAATTAATGTGTACGCTAAAAAAGAGTTAATGTAAATTGTCAACTAAACATCCAATGGTATGATGGCAATGATTCAAGTTGATAAATTCAAATGGCATCTAGCATTAATTTTATAAAATGAACAGTTGAATTGATGATTCACACATAGGTTGGCATACTCATTGACCACAAAACTTCCTTTGTTTTCTCGTTACCAGTGCAAGACGCAACACTTAAAATAAATAGAACTTTATTTCTGTCAACCAAAATAGATTTGAACAATCTGAACAAGAAGAAAATAACAAATCCAAGCTTGGAAGGTACTTCCACTCCTTGCCACCTTTGCTTCCTTGTCACACAGCTAGCTTACATTCTAGAAGAAGATTTTTACTTCAAGCAGCCTATTTAGCTCTTTCTTTGTCCTTTCAAAAACTAATAGCAGGAATCTAGCATCCACACTATCTGATAATAACAAAACTAGAGTTTATGCTTCATGGACATAGCAATTTGTTTTTACACAAGTAACACCACAAATTTATAGAAGGGAACATGGTTGATGCAAGATATTCTGTTGAGTTTCAAATGACATAAAGGAAGACACAATGCTTCATACAATTCATGATTCAATGTATGCTGCATTAGTGTTAATTTGAGAAAAATATGCCAAATTAAGGAGATGAAAAAGAATCTCCAAATTTTGTCACATCAGGAGGAAGCATATTCTATTACTTCAGAGGAAGGATCAGAATCAAAACCTTATCCAGGAATTTTGTTCAATATTGATATCATTGTGTTATCAGTGTAAACTATGCAACTAGGTTTCAAGTATTCTCTTTTTAACAAGTTATTCTATCGCGAGATAGAGTGTCATTTTACTGATGCTGATTTAAATTTATCCAAGAAGATAGAATGCTAAAATTTTTAGTGTTTATACTCACTTCCCTGCTTAATTAAATGCTGATATGCATTCTCTTTGATGATCTAACTAATTGCTTCGATGTAATTTTTGTCACGTTACTATATAGGAGGTTCAGCTAAGACACAACAAAAAAGTAATTGGAGAATAGTTTACGGGCAAATTTTGGATGCTTGGATAGAAGTTCGGTTGGAAACATTACTGTTGTAAACAAAAGTAAGCCATAATCTCTATGTTTTGTTAGCTTCTAAAACTTAATTGAGAATTTAAGATCAGCCAGGTCAAAGGTTTATTGGTTATCATGCAAGAATGATACACTCTAATCTACAGTGGCAATCTGGGAACTGGTAATAGCTGAAGAAATCATGAAGTTGTCAAACCGATTAATTTAGTAGAAAAATGAATGTTTCAAACCATAATAGGGGGTTTCTATACTCAGTTGACAGAGCAACAAGCAGTGGGATGCGACTAACACTAGTCATTTTATAAATCATGGTCTTTATAAACGTTCGTCCCTTATTAATATAATCGTTAATTCGGACCACCAAATTGTACGACACGGTATTTTTGGCACAGCAAATTGTTGGACTTGGTTCAAGTTTTAATATCAACCGCTTTTTTGAAAATTAGACAGATGAACAAAGTTACTCCCCCAAATAAATTTCCAATCAAGTTAAATAAATGAGAGTGGTTGGCAATTGAGACTGGTTAAAGTCTGAAGAGACCCAAAACCAATAATAAAACTGCAACCGTTGACTGCTTCTTAATTTTTAAAATATATTCAATGGCCTAGCTATTACATCAGCGTCATTGTAATATGGCATCGCCAAAATAGCTTCTTTGATTCATTGCCAAGCTACAACGAGAAAGAAAAACTTGTAGTTCATGGTTGGCCAAGCAATGCAACTAAATTTCTATCCACCCCTGAACTAAGAATGAAGTTCCATGTGCAGCTTGGCGACGAAGCAATGGAGTTGGTGCCGGGTGGGGAAAACTTTAAAACTTCCACTCAAACAATATGTTCAGAGAAGTTGCCAATTCAGCTCCTAAATCCTGATTAAGTTGATATACAGCATGTAGTTCCAGTTCAGGTCAAACATGGAAATAACTTACTACACCTAAATTCATTCTATATGCACATAATCATTTTCAATTGGACCATAAAACAATTTCTTAACAATCTTTTTTGTCGTAAAAATAACATTATTTACTGAAACTTCTCTCCATTTTTTCATCCAAGGTATGAACATATCACATCATACCACCCCAGAAAAGAAATGGTTTGAATTTATCAGCATCAACATTCCAGGAAAAAGTAAACCATATCAAAAGAGCAAAATAGACTTGCTAAATATTTATAATCTTGGCTGATAAGGTCCAAACCCAAAGATTCCATTTTCACATGCAAATAATAAATGTCTTTCTAGAACAAAATCAACAGCTTCAATCATAATGCAGGTGCCGTGACCAAATCCATTTCCCTTAGCTTATTAACTTTGTCTTCACTCTTATCAGATCCCTATAACTTTGTCTGATACAATGCATCAACATATTTTAACCTTGTAATCCAAAACATTTCAAATCACACACAATATTTTTATCTATACGTGCAACTTTTTGGAGGCATCAAGGAAACACAAAATTTAAAATATTAAAGACTTTCAAAGCAACCAACCAAAAAAACAAAAGCCAAAAAGATAAAAATATCATTAATAGATGGAGACTGAACACCTGCGCAGAACAGCCGTCCAATTCTCTCCTTTTGACCTCATCCAACGGTGGAAACACAACGACAAAAACATGATTAGATTAAAAAATGTCAAAAGGAGGTTTCCTTCTTCCATCGTAAAAGCTCCGTTGAAAAGTCGCTGTTGACATTTGCATACTTCAACTATAAATACACGTTGCC
Organism: Dimocarpus longan; assembly: GCA_022984855.1. Lineage (NCBI taxonomy): Eukaryota > Viridiplantae > Streptophyta > Magnoliopsida > Sapindales > Sapindaceae > Dimocarpus > Dimocarpus longan. The sequence goes on from CM041024.1 coordinate 12,669,448, forward strand.
AGTTTAGATTGTTTCACACATTCAAGATATCAATCTTCACTTTTTCAGTTCTTCAAGATTCAAATTTTGAAAGCTCGAAAAGTGACATAGCTGGTTATGGCTACACCAAATGAAATTATGGCGCTTGAGTTTATAGAGAAACATCTTTTCGGTGAAATTTCACCGATTCCGTTCGGTTGCGGTTTGAATCTAGATTCGAATGAGTGGACAAAGGAAGTCGAAGCTCGCGCTTCGAATTCGTTGTCGACTGATTCGTTGTGCCCACAAACTTCCAGTTCCACTTCAGATTGTAGCTTCTTCAACTTCAACACCAACGATTTCTTTGAATTCGAGACGAAACCTCGAGTTGTTGATCTCGTTACGCCGAAATCCACTGTTCATTGCTTTCAGTTAACAGACAACTCTTTTAAATTCGATGCGAAACCTCAGATTTTCCCGGAATCGAGCAGTTATAGCTCCGAGTTCGAGTCGAAACCAAAACCTAGCAGTTCTCAAGATTCAATCTCTCAAACGACTCGAAAACCGGGTTTGAAAATCTCGCTCCCGAAGAACGAGTCGAAGTGGCTCCATTTCGGTAACTCGAGTGGCCAGGCCGGTCAGGTTGCGGAGGAGAAGCACTACAGAGGAGTTCGACGGAGGCCGTGGGGGAAGTACGCGGCGGAGATCCGCGACCCGACCAAGAGAGGTTCACGTGTCTGGCTTGGGACGTTCGACACGGCGATAGAAGCCGCCAGAGCCTACGACAAAGCGGCGTTCAAGCTGCGAGGCTCCAAAGCCATCGTCAACTTCCCTCTTGAAGCTGGGAGGAACAAGGAGGGTGGAAACAGCGAGGCACGCGCAGAAGTAAGCGCCTGCGAGAGGAAGCGGGTGAGAGGCGATGAAGAAGACGAGCAAGGAGAGAAGCGGGAAGCGAAGAAGGTGGTGAAAACGGAATGTGTAGAAACCGTTAAGGAAGTGCCTCTGACGCCGTCAGGTTTGGCGGCTATTTGGGACATGGAGTGGGACTGTGATGCGAAGAGCGTTTTTAAGATGCCTCTGTTGTCGCCGTTATCGCCTCATCCGCCGTTAGGATTCCCACAGTTGATGGTTCTTTGAAAATTGAAAATTGATTAAATTGTTGTTTCGACTTTGGAGTGTTTTAGACTTTTAGTAGGTGGGTGGTGTGTGAGCGTGGCATGAAATTTTCGGGTTGTATATAATTATTAGTTCACATGAAATTCATTTCCATAAAATTTTCACAATTTATTATTATTTGGGTTTACAAGATTGATTTTTCTTTTCTAATAAGCTTGTGCGTTCATTCTTTATGGTGAGTTGATCATTTACAACATGTTCTGGTCATGGCCAACGCTAAAAAAATCCACATACTTATTAAGATAAATCTAATTAATGTTCCTAATATGTAAGTTAATGATATAAATCTCAATAGTTTGACAATAACATTCTAATCATCTAAAGCTTGATAAAACCATTTTTAGAGATTTGTTAAGACTTCTATATGTAAGAAAAGTTTTGTAGATGAACTTGTCCAGGAAACGTTCACTTTAAACGATTGTAGCCAACATTTTAATATGTTACTCAGATATAACTATAAGAAATAAGGATGCTTGTTACTTAATATTATTAATAAGTGATGTTATAAGGACCTACTTATTCAAGTTTTATCTTATATAATCGATTGAAACTTATGGAAAAGTTTGATTAACCCTAATAATGACATTAAGCTATTTGCACATTCACTTTTACATGGTTTTTTTTTTTAAGGCGTCTCTAATACGGGTCATTGATAGGCTAAATCAACGTTTTTTTCATCGAACTATATTGGAAACATTTACATATTTGAGTATAGTTTTCATTTCATGATGATGGACTTAGGTCCCCATTCTCCATTAAGGGTGGGCATTTAGGTGTTCTATTCAATTTGGTTCCAATAGAAATTAAATACGAACCAATAAATCATCGGTTCTTAAAATAAAAACTAAGGTTGAAACCAACTTAAACCGAACAGAATCAAATCGATTCGATTCGGTCCGTTTAATGTTTAACATCATAATCCAACTAACCAGTACTCTATACTTAATCAAAACTGATATTCAACACCGATATTCAACAAATCAAAACTCAAAATTTCAATAAAAATTAATATTCAATAAAACTAACCTTATTCCACAAAATTAAACACAATCAACATATAAAAAACATAAATCAAAACTTCAAAATTTCTCCACAAAATGAACTTAAGGAAAACCTTCAACGACAAATTGACATGTAGGAGGCAATAGAGGCAAAAAAGCAACAAAAAAAGAGAGCGCCACGAACGGCTATGTGAATGGCAAAGTGGGTAACCAGACGATGGGTCCATGAACAGCAATGACAGCCTAGCAGAGTGATTGTCATAGACCAAAATGTGAAAAAAAATAGACAAAACTAGAAAATAAAATGAAAATTAAAGCAACGATTAAACCTAGGGATGAGATCAACAATGTGAACGACAAAATAATCGACGAAGGGACATGGAAGAAGAAGGAAGAAAAAGAAGATGGAAGAAGAATAAGAAGAAGCTAAAGGAACAAAAAGAAGAAGAAAAAGAAAAAGGAAGAATAGAAGAATGGCAAAGTGGGGTTTCCGAAGACTCTAGATGCTGGTTCAGTTTATAGAGGGGCACATGCGAAATTTTGTATCTGCCCCCATACTATTGGTTTCTCATATCGGTTTAGAACCAAACCGAACCAAAAAACATTCAGTTTTCTAAAGTTACAACTCGAACACCCTCTAAATAAACATGGGAACGAATTGAGCACATTTGAGTCTGTTCAGGTCAAATTGTTTGGGTTGGTTCTCATGTTTTATACCCACCCCTACCCCCCACCATGTTGCCAGATTCTCCATTTAAACAATATATTCAAGCTATACATGCATAGTGTTATTGGTTGTAATCTATCTCAGCATGCATGCAAGTAAATACCTTCCCATGCTATAGGTATATATATGGCCAAGAGACGTGGAATTATACATTTGGTTTGATCAGTATATTTTCAGGTTGCATATATAGTAGTTTAATTTATCCTAACTTGTCCACCATAGATGCTAGTAGATTCTCCTTATTGTTGTGGGAGTACACATTTAGATTGATATCTTGCATGTAGTGTTTACCCTAAAACAAAAGGTTGTCTCCTTTTCTCGTTGCCATGTTATAATCTTAATAACCACTTTTCTTATTTCTTACTGTTGTCTTAGTATTCTTCGTAAGCCAAAACCAAATCCATGCAAATATATTATATCACTTATAGGCAACCGGTCTGGCTTAATTTGTTTCTACGCCAAACCAATGCAAATGTCATGAGGAAGCATAAGTCTTGGTTTTGAAACTCAATGCAAAGGCCAAATGCAATGAATTGATCACAGAAGCTAGTTTGAGATTATAATTTACTTCTGCCAATCCTACTAAGCTAAGTTGTCCATGTTGTCAATGTTCTGCCAAGAAGAAAATGTATATAATTTGATACAAATTAATATTCTTATTGTTTATGCTATTAAATTGTGCAACACTATATATTATTAATCACTGCATCTGCGCTGGGTCACAGTAACTGAAAGGGATATTACACCAGTTTTCTATCACTTCTAACGAACGAAAAATAGCGTATATTTAACTTCAATTGCACTCCAGTTCTTGGACACACGCCTCAATCATGATCCATCTTTAATTTATTATTGTCTTCTCATCATTGATTTCTAGGTATTACATAGACCCTTCAACTCAATTGGCTATTCTTCCTTTTTCAACATTGCATGTTCCCGTCATTTTCTTTTTAATTAGCTTTGAGTGTAAAAGTTTTCGTGGCCATTGTTTTTCTTCTTGTCATTTATCACAGTCATGACTACGTAAACGATTCCCTCACCGCAACTATGTCTTCCCTTTTGAATATTATTTTCTCTCTCTTCTCGTGTCTTTAATTATTTCGAAACCTACTTTTGTCAATGGTCCTGCCTGACAATTTCAACGGTGCACAATTTTATAAGTTTTACTAAAACAGTGAGAATATATTTTTGAATAGAAAATCTCATGTCTTAGATCTCCAATGATGATTTGGTGATTATTAATTTGTATAAATAACAACCCGGTCTAATTAATTATGTCATTATGTGTGAATTATGGATCCCAAATTTGGTATTTCAAAGTCTAACGTTACCACTCTAAAATTATTAAAAAATCATAATTATGGCATGAATATAGGTCTTCGGAAATACCTTTTAACTTCTTTAGTATGTAAGGAATCGTAAAGAATTCCCAGAAAGATGAGAAATTTTTATTTTTTCAAAAAGAGGATGAGCGAAAGATGATGAGGGCTGAGATAGATAAAAATGTAAAACTATATATATATATTTACTCATTCGTTTTAATCATGAAAATTTATGAGTATTTTATAAATTTTATATAGATAATTTTTTCATCATTACAAGAATATTTAATTCAAGTTATGAGAATAAATTTTTGAATAATTGAATACTGATTAATTTTTTAAATTATGATATTTTTCCTTATTTGGTATCAACTTTATAAAAAACCGAACATGATATGGCATGATTTCTGGCAATGAAGCGGACAAAGCAAGTAAAGAACGAGGTAAACCCTTTGAATTCATGAACCAAGAGTTGATAAAAATAAAGCGTTTCCCATGCAAGTTACTGACAATCTTCTAACCTGCTCCCCCATTCAAAGTCAACAATACTTTTTTTTATCTTAATCGATTGGTCTTCTCTCGATGGCCAACTCTTGATAGTTTCATTTCATTTATTATGCATACGGCGATGACGTGAAGCAAGAGAAGATGTGTCCAAAATCAAATCATGCTTTAATGTTTTCGGGGTTTACATTACTTTCTTTTTGAATTTTGAGATCCAGATCAAGATTTGAAATATCATCGTCATGTCTGATATTATTTCAATATTATCTAAATTTTAAAAATTTCCGTACAAATACGAAAAAAATATCTAATATCCTTCGAAGTATATGTACCTATCCTAATATATCCATAAAATATTTCTATGTTTTTGGAGATATCTTGATTTTTTTTAACTAAAAAAATTAGACCAATTTTGTTTGTCTTATGAAAATTTTAAGTTTAAAAAATGAGTTACTTGATATAACACGATAACACTTTAATTTAAATTTTAAAGGTAATATTATAATTATAATAAAATAGGTTAAAAGCATATTTTATATATATAATGAATTATAAAACACCCGTTGAGATATGCCTAAAAAAAATATGAATACACATTTACCTTTTTACTACATCAATCTCGTGCCATTAATCTAATTCCATTAACTTTAACAATTAATCAGTATTTTAAGTTAAGTGACCATTTTACTCATAATAAAATGAAAAATATTTTCTTTTTTCTTTTTTATATAGAAAAGGAATTTTGTGGTGTCAAATTAGATCTCTATTATCCAACGATGTATATCCAATCTGGATCTTCACCAATAATATTTAAAAAAATAATAATAATAAAACAAACATGAGGTGGAAAACCAGTTAAAAAAAATGGGGTCACTGGATTCACGCCAATGGTTTAAAAAAAAATTTAAAAATTTCTTACAAAATGAAAAACAAAAAAAGATCTTCATCTAGTTGAAGATGAAGAAAATTTATTTTAAAAAATAAATATGGGAAGATGTTTTTCATTTGGGTTTGCTGAACCCAGACGAAGAGTTTGCATTATTTATCTAGGTTCATCGAAGGTGATAGAAATGGTAGAGATAGTGGAGAAACAAGTTATTCTACATTAACATATTTATCTGTAGGTTCATTTACACATGTAAATCAATACATTTATCCAATTGAAGATACAGGTCGTGGTCATAATATTGTTGGTATAGAAAGTTGTCATAGGCAACAAGAGGGAGTGCAACAAGTTGATCAGAAATATTTTACTATTACTTTCTCTACAATAAGTTCTGATACCGAACATAATTCTTTCAGTTATTCACAAATAGAGTGAGGATCAGGGTTAACTTCTAATGTTCAAGGTTAGGGCAGTGATGGAGGCTATAATATACTTGACTATCCTTTGCCACAAGCGTTATATCAAATTTTCATGCATACCGAACAACATCATCCACCAACTTGGGTTAATTGAAATGACTCAATTTATAGATCAATTGAAAGAGATAAAGCAACATATATTTGACATATTAATAACTACCTCCAGAATTATATAGGCGCTTTTTTCATGACAAAGTTACTGTACGAATCAAGATGAAAATGTGCCTTATGTCTTTTGAACTATCAAGAAACTCATTTTGATAATGATTTCTACTTCTAAGAGATTTTGTAAGTATGTATTAACTACCAAGAAAATAAACTTTTAATTTTCTTTATTTGTACAAAAATAAAAATATAAAATATAATATTGTTTCGTGAATGATTTATTTTACATATATTTGCTACAGTGCTATAGACTACAGTGTATATGCGCTCTAATTATATTATAATTAATTATAAATATATTAATTTTATATTAAAAATAATCATTTGACACATTATTAGTTCTTTTAATTTAGTTTTGAAATTCTATTAAAAAATTTAAAATTTAAAAACAAACATCCATTATTATTATTTTTTAAGTTTTGATTGAATATTTAATCAATATTGATATCATCCCAATATTATTTATAAATTTGAAAGTCTGATAACGATACCCGTATCATAACTATACCTCGGGCTAGAAGTGGTAATTTGACTTCCATTTTAAATTTGATGAATTCAAATGTTAGCGTTGGATAATTTTTTTTTTAAAAAATGGAAACCTTGAATCTTTGTTGTTATTGTGATGTCTGATGTGTAATTTTTGTGGCCAAGGCTGTTATCTATTGGGCCGACAAGTCAACCAAGTCAATTGGTCTTTTTTTTTTTTTTTTTGTTTTTGTTTTTTGTTTTTATTTTTTTGAGTAATAATCAATTGGACTTATTATCCTAATGATTCATAAGTGGTCTACATTAGGGGTGGATATCTCCAACTCAATCGGATAAATTCAACCCAATCCGATCACTTTTTATCGGGTTGGATTAAGTTAAATCTTAAAAAAAATTTGAATCGATTGGGTTGAATTGAGTTGAAAATTAAATTGGGTTGGGTTGGTTGAAAAATTTTTAACCTAACCCAATAAACGTCCATCCCTAATTCTAAATATAAGATTTTTTTATACTTTTATAAGAATATTTGCTGGGGATAATAATCATAGAGAACTTTTATGATGAATTGAATCTTTTATTTGAATAATTGAATCTTTTTTTATACTAATTTTATTTGTAATTAAATTGGTTAGATTACGAAAGTTACTAACTAAACATTTTATGCATTTATGGTGTATTAAATCTAACCTGATTAATCTAACCCAATCCAACCTGACTATTATCAAGTTGGATTGGGTTGGGTTGAGAGATTTTCAACCCAATCCAACCCGAACTCGAAAACGTCCACCCCTAATCTATACGTTTATCATACAGTGATGATTTACGTAGCACATCTTTTATTTAAAGAGCGTATAGAAGAAAATTTTGAAAGGATTTTTTTTTTTTTTTGGGTAAATTTGAAAAGAGTTGGATGAAATATTTCAAATAACAGATTTTGATAGATTCTGTACATCCATATCATTTTTAGTAGATTTCTATGTGAAATGTGGGGACTGAGGATATGGGAGAAAATTTGTTAGGAGTCTCTTTTTTGTTGTGAGGAAATTGTTAGGAGCTTTTTGTTTGTAAAATTCATATTGAAATTTATCAAAATCTATTAATATATATTTTTTATATGCACTTAAATTTATTTACACTTTAGATGCACTTAAATTTATTTACATTTTTAAAAGTTTGAATTAAATACAGTTAAATTCTAATATAATTTTTTTAAAGTTTAAATTTAATACTACTTTATTTTAAAATTTTAATAAAATTTTTAAAAATGTAAATCTATTACACCTAAATTACTTTTATAATTTAAATTCAAACAAACTCTGGTAGATGGAATATGCCTAGATAATTTTTAAAATCTTTAAATTCCGACAAACTTTGGATTTCTTTTTATAACACTTATATTACTTTTAGGATCTTCAAATTTCAACAAATCTTGGATTTTAATGAAATGATATAATAATTGCATATTACCATTGAACCTACAACTTCTAAGGTATAAGGGTGAAGGACTTGCAACTTGTTGTGGGTGTTTTTCGAGCTATTTAAATGGGCTGATAAAGACCTATGAAGTTAGTGGCTCAAGTCACCAAGCCAAATATGTGAAGCCCAATATAGAAACTCACGAGCCCGGTTGAAAGGCTATCGAGGTCAAGACCGCGGGAGCATTGGCGAAGTCAACATCGCTAAGCTGCTATTGCTCTTCTGACGCCGTAGAGCTCGTCGAGTCCGTGCGAAGTCAAGATCGCTCATTCCACAGTTTCAGTCCGTTTTCGACTCAGATCGCTCAATGACAATCCAGAACAGTAAAATGGCGTATCTTACACGATAAGTAAGGTTTTCTCACCTAATGACAGCATAGTTCCGGAAAATCTCACCAAAACAGTATGGGTTAGCATCCGGTCCACGTGTTGCCAGAGTTGACCTGATAAAAGTCAGAAGCATTAAATGCAGTCCAGAAGCATTAATTGTGATAAATTAAGACATTTTTTGTCTGATTGTTCTCTTTGTAGCCTCCTCTTCTCTATAAATAGAGATGAGCATTTATTATAAAGAGAGAGCGATACACTTTGAGAGATATATTGCCGGAAATAACAAAAACAGTGGACGTAGGCAGCTTATAAGGGCCGAACCACTTTAAAAATTGTGTTGCATTATTCACCTTCATTTCTTTTCTTTTGTCATTATCTGGTTTTTTTTGTTACAGGTCTTCTTATCGTTGCGGTATTGGGCTCAAAAATCTGGCTCAAGAATCTAGTTGACTGGTTTCCCACATCAACACAACTAAACCAATTTCATTATCAATTAATTACACATTACTTTATTTTTTATACAATCCATTTTAGTTATCTTATTAATTTATAGGCACCTTATACCATTAAAACAAATGAAATAAATCTGTAATAGAACTCGGTCGTGTTATTTATCCATTAAAATATTTATAACTGATGTATATTATAAAAATAAGAAAAAAAAAGGTGGGGATCCGAACCAAAACGTAAGTACAAATTTATTTTTAATAAAAAAAAATCCATTTTTAGTTCCAAATTAAAATTTAATCATTTTCTACAAGTTTATATTAAAGTTAAAATTTCTCATACTTTACAACATGCAAATTTTTTTATATCTAAAAATAATAAATCTAATTTTTTAATTTATTGTTTCTTTTAATTTTTAAGATATGTTAACTTGTATAAAACTTTTAGTTGATACGTATGTAATTGTCTAGTTATCTCATCCTTTACTAACGCGCATGACACATCACCCATATACACTTGTAAAGTATCCTTCTTTAAATTAGACTTATAACAAAAATCAACCAAAATTTGAAATTTCATTTCGAGATATTAAGCTTTAATTTTATCTTTATTCTTTGTAGAAAAACAGAAAACAAAGTATAAATAAAAAACAAAAGAAATATCCAGAGCTAAGGTAAGCACAAAGCAGCGTGACATCTCACTGCTCACATATTAAGTTATATATGCCGCATAATTACCTAAATTTATTATTATTTATATAATAAAATATTAACAAACTGAATATATATATATATAGAGAGAGAGAGAGAGAGTGACGATTACTTTTCTTCGATGCTATGACCTGGTACTATTTTAGTCTTTGAAGAGAAGAAATGGTCTCGGCCAGCGGGAATGGACCGCTGTCCACTTGTTCAACACCAGTCTTTCTCCATGCTCATTAAATATAGAAAAGAACAGCCAGTTACATCCAATGACAATTGTTGTCTACATGCATCCACATTTATTTTGATAGAGTGCTACTGATGAATTGAGTGTAAATAAGGGATGATGTTACATTAGCATATTGTTCTGGAATTTTTTGCAGTGTTATTGTTATTGTGATATCTTTAAATCAAGAAATAAAATGTGGAAAGAGATATTCTTCATATAAAAGTTGTTTTTGAATTATATTTGTAGCAATTGATTCCATTAATTTTAATAAATCATTAAAAGATCTAATTGATAATGGACTTTTAATATATAAACAAAATAAAATAAAATAATTTATCATCATAAAATTTTCGTATTTAAACTATAGCACATGCTGTGGTGCATTATTTAATCCTTTTTTGGGTTAATGTCAAACTTATTCCCCATCTTTCTTGACTTTTTGCATCCACTCTATGTTCACATTTTGACTCCACTTTGATTTTCTTTTATGAGTTATATATAAATTAAATTGGAAGAATTATCTCGTATGAATGGCTTTGAAATTATCTCCAGACCCATCTGGTAAAAGATAATAAAGACAGTAATAATTTTCTCCTACGAGTCTTAAGGAATTAAAGAACTAATAATATAATCTCTGATGTATATATTCTCATTAAAATTAATTATAAGAAAACCTTGACTTTCAATGTTGGGATCTTCATACAAATATGAACATGTTTAGAGGCATTATTTGTTAATTAATTATGCTTTCAATTTTCAAATAAGCACGTGGGTCATATCAATAATCATTCAAACATCTGAGTCTGGGATTGTAGACTTTTTTTTTTTTTTTTTTGGCTTCGAGAAACTGGGATCATAGACTTAGTTGATGTTAATCCAACCCTGATTGGTGCGAAAATTCTGCCATGCATACCACTTGGACAAGGACATCTTATCTTCGTGATACTTGGGAATTTTAAGTTTAATAAATAAATTCTTTTTCCTTTAAAAAAAATACTCTTGTTAAAATTCAATACAGTTTGATTACAATTAAATACTCTTTTTTTTTTTTTTTTTGTATCAAATTGTAGCAAGTAATGTTTATTGATTTTTTTTTTTTCGTTTGCAAAATTACTGAGAGAATTGAAAACGTACTTTTATATATATCCATATATCATATAATTTTAGTGAGTAGCGAATAATGACACTTTTTTGGAAGGGATCGGACATGGCGACACTGACACGGAATATGGTTGAATTAGACAAGTTGCTGCGTGTCGCGACGTAGTATTTGTTGATCATTTGACTTTGACTTTTGACTGGGAGAGTGCCACTTGATGTGGTATTTGTTGATCATTTCACTTTGACTTTTGACTGGGCGAGAGCCAAGTGGCACTGACAGAGGCTGCTGGTGGGCCGGGAAAGACATAGGCCAATGTGTTACAAGGCCCATAATGAGAGCAATATGTGGTTTAATGGCCTGACAGTAGTGTGGCCACTTTTAGTGGCCGTGGCATCGGTATGTGTTGGTCACATATTTCGGTCCGCGCAAGTCTGTTTTGTGGTTTATCAAGTCTTTTATGAGAGGCATATAGTTCTAAGAAAATCAAATGGGAATATCCATGGAATACTCTAAGTACGGCATATCCATTTTTTTATGCTGATTACTATGTTGTGTGTGTGTGTATAAAATCATGATAGTAGTATAGAAGAAATTTGACAAACATGACAGACTTTTCACGGAAGAGAAACTTAGAGAATGTCTCTATTGAGTTTTTGATATAATTTTAGGCATGTTTTGCCACTACTGTCAGTAATTTGTTTTGAGGTAGCTAGCTAGTTTCTTTGTGTAAGTCTATTCTTGGAAAAATACTCCACACACTTTATTATTATCTATAGTTTTCAAGTCTTAAGAATAATTGTCTCGTGAAGTCAAACCATTTCAATTTGGTGTACTTGTTTTATTCGTTTGTTATTTGTTTGTGTTTGTTGAGTCTGTTATATACTATTACCATTCCAATAAATGGTGTTTTCTTTTCAAAGCATCACTTATGTTTTTTTTTAAAATAAAGCTAAAGAAGTGTTAAGTTTCGAATTATTACAAAATAAAAGAATTTTAACATCATCAATATTTGTAAATTATAAAGTAATTAGAAAGTTGTTTGGAAAGACCACGTTACAAGTGTACAACTTCTAAATAGAGTAGGGCTTTTTAGCATAGATTTTGGAGGGCTTAAAAGCTCTTTTAGCGTCCAAAAACTACTTTATAATCTGTTTGGATTTTTTACTGGAAGAGTTTTTAACATTTGAAAGGTCGCTTGGCTTGTCCGAAAAGAGATTTCTCACCGCATTTGCTTTAATGAGCTTTTCATAATGCCAATTTTACCCTTAGAAGTATAAGTTACAAATTTTAATTTCCACTTATATATTGGCGTTAGAGTGAAATCGGTGCTAATTAAAAAGCTTACAACTTCTTTTATTACTATTTTATGGGATTATTACAAAAACTAAAATCCATTAGATTTGGATCGAGGTGACAAATTTTCTTATTTGAGATATTTCGATCACATAGAAATTTATCAATTTATTCTCAAGATATTAACTAAATGTTAAAACTTTGAAAGTAGGTTTGTGTTAAGAAATATAAATTGATAAATCTCTATTCGAACATATTCAATCACATAGACCTTGTTTGTTGGCTAGGATAGAATATGATTGAATAAAAATTTTTTCCCTGTCCCATGTTTTTTAAGGCAGTGGGATTTGACAAAAATTAATCCATCTTTTTCTTTTAGCTTCTTTGAGAGAGATAAATTAGTTCAGCCTTGAAAGGTAGGACTAATTAGCTCCCCTCCCATGTCCCTATTTTTTTTCCTTTCCTTTTATTTATTTATTTTATTAATAATATACATATACATATATATATATATATATTTGAAATACCACTTATCATTTAGCCACTCAAATTTAAGTCATAGTTGGGGTTAAATAAGGATTCAATATTACCATACTGCATTAAGCGGTGGTATTAATTAATATTTTGATTAATAATTCAATCCTATCTGTACCAAATATAGTAAAGTACTAATTTAATCCAATTCCATTCAATTTAATTTTTTTAAAATAATTCAATCTAATATCATAAATCAAATGAACCCTAAAACATCTTTTTGTTGTTAAAGTATTTACTAACCACTATTAATTTTTGGGTCAGTTTGTGTTTAGAAATACAAAATACTAAATCTCTATGCAAACAAAATATACTAAAAGGGAGGTGTAGGTTTATCTCTCCTGCACGGGGAGCTGTTTCTTCGGTTACACTACGAAATTAAATCTCGTTTGATTTCGATTGATCTTTGGATTTGTCCGTATCTTAAAAGAAAAAAGAAAAAAAAAAGGGAGGTGAGGTTTGTGTAAATTACCCTATTAACCAGAAGTTTGTACTTTGTAGGCAGCTAACAACACAGAAAAGTACATTTAAGATGATTCTGTACTCTTGTGGTCGAATGAGTCATAGACTCATGACAACTGCATGCGTACATATTAATAATATTATAATTCAATGAATTATAGTTATAATGTTGTACCGTCAAAGAGGTACGATTTGTGATCTATGTATGATCCATTATTTGGGATTTACGTTAATGGACAAAATTTTCATTAACAAACTATAATATGATTTCTTCAATGGGAGCCTTGACGCTTTCAACTTTGGGGCCATCGCACATAAACCAGAACAATAAACCAACAAAAGTGAAGAATCTGATTTATTTACAATTTCTTAAGTGCATTTCAAACGTATACCATGCTGTACAGGTTACGGAAAGATTAATAAATTGAATAAAGCGAGTTATTGTAAAAAATATATTACTATTGTATTATCTCAGGTATGTCCGATCGTAAAATCACTGTTTGATCGGATATATATATTTTTAAATATTTCTTATAAATCAGAGTTTGATGAAGGAGAATTATTCAAACTCACTATCAATATATTGTAAGTGGATCATCTCATCTTATACCGGATCAGTTATTTATTTTCATAATATCTAGTAGAAAAGTGTTTACAAATACTTGTACGACTATACATAATGAGCAGCGAATATGTTAAGAGATAAAAGGTATGTTGAAACTTGGAATAATTAGAACGCCTTGATTGGAATTCCATAGTAATTATCGTGATTTAATTCAAACTTGCTTTTGTGAAGTAGAGAAGTACAGAAGAATTTATGGGTTGGGTTGCCATTTATGGAAGGCGCATGAAACAAATAAACAAGAAGATGCAGACAGTGTTGTTAAGTAGGCAGATAGCGGCAAATGTGAAAAAATAAACAAGAGCATATACAATTCCAATGCTTGGCCATTACTATGTCTCACTCTTGACTCTGAACCCTTGGAAACGACACTTCCATTTGCTGTGAAAATGCTGGCGGCGGACTTTCACAGGCCACTCTTTTGTCTTCTACTCTCTTTGATAATGGAGACTTCCTCTCTCACTCTCCTTTTATATAAACTCACTTCATTTTTCTCAAAACTCTGCTCAAAGGGTGAATCTTTCACTGCTTGATGAATATATCTTTCTTGAGCTATATAGCTTGGTACATACACTTTGTTATTATTAAAATTCAGTAACACATATGTTGGTTTCATTTTTTGGAGTAGTTCTTGGAGATCATTTGTAATGTTATTGTCTAGTGTTCTTAGGTTGTTTGTTTTCCTTTAAAGACCATCTTTGAATTTGCAAGCTTTAATATTCATTTCGCTACTTTTTACGTAATTAATTTATCTGGTTGATAATAATATAAAGAAATAAAATTTTGCATGTTAAACTATGTGAACATGTTTACAAGATACAAGAAACCATTGGCAGTGTATATATGCACTGATTCAGGCTATATGTGTCCTATATATAAGGTTGGAGAATGGTGGATTGATTACATAAAATTTTTATTGTGCTGCAGATTATAAACTTTGCTTTCCGGGATGGGTTCTGAAACAATGGACAAGCCAGCAACTTCCCTTGAAGCTATTAACCAGGAAACTGTTGATCTGGTACATATTTAATGCTATTTTGTTCATGCTGTTATCCTAACTTGAGCTGACTTATTTTTGAACTTCAATTACAAAGTGATTTGGTATAGCGTGATCATGGATATCGGTTTCCTTAGTTCTTTGCAAATGGCACCACCTTTCAATATGAAACTATAATAGATGTGATTTCACATAAGCAGTAACACAATTTGCATGTATTTCAATGTTATCTTGCTCATGATTTTGAATAAACCGATCACAATTTCAAGTAACCATAGGAATCTATCCACTGTTTTGAAACAACTCGAGGAAAAGGAAACTGTCTAAAAAGAAGAAATTTTTTCCGTATTGTTGAAGGCAAGTTGTATATTGTTGCATGAACACTGTCTGACTAAATGGTGATGTCTCTAGATGAATCAGTGAAGTTGATAGGGATACAAATCACAGAAGTACTATGTAGAATTGTAAAGAAAATATTTGTTGGAAGTCTACATTCCATCAGGGTCTCTGTTACAGAATTCCTGACTGAAAGTTGCTCCTGGCAGGAGAACATTCCGGTTGTGGAAGTTTTCGAATATCTGAAGTGTACAGAAGAGGGTCTCAGCTCTGAGGAGGCCCAAACGCGACTGGACATTTTTGGATATAACAAACTTGAAGAGAAAAAGGTGGTTGTACCTACAATCTTGGTGTTACATTCTAAGACAATTTCTTAAGGTTACATTGCACATTTATCTTAAATTTGCTTCCTCTTTTCCTTCACAGGAAAGTAAAATACTCAAGTTTTTAGGCTTTATGTGGAATCCTCTTTCATGGGTTATGGAAGCAGCTGCACTTATGGCCATTAGTCTTGCTCATGGAGGGGTATGTTCATAGAAACTTGGAAATAAATCTTTTTTCGTAATGAAAAGTGTGGACCTGAGGATGCACGATTGCATAGAAAATAGAACCTTTTTTATTTGATTGATTGTAAGATGAAAACATCTTTGCAGCACAAGGAAGTTGATTACCACGACTTCATTGGTGTCATTTGTCTGCTTCTTATTAATTCAACCATCAGCTTTATAGAGGAAAACAATGCTGGAAATGCTGCTGCAGCTCTAATGGCACGGCTGGCTCCAAAAGCCAAGGTTTGCTTGCTTGCACACACACAAACATAATCCTTTTTCCTCCTTACAAATTTACCTTTTTCTTTTTCCTTTTTATATCCTTCATCCTGGAATACAAGTTCTATAAAATCTGACGTTTTCATCAGGTTTTACGTGATGGGAAGTGGAGCGAGGAAGATGCTTCTGTGTTGGTTCCTGGAGATATTATCAGTATCAAGCTAGGAGACATTATCCCTGCTGATGCTCGTTTACTTGAAGGAGATCCTCTGAAAATTGATCAGGTATGCAATCATGCTAAGATGTAAACTTATTAACACGAAAAATTTATGAACGTATTGCAAACTATGGGTTGAGACTTGGAGATCAGCCTTGAAATGCTGACACTGACTCAAAACTAATGATAGAAATCATGTTGGTGCCAAGATAACATAAAATGTGCCTCTCATAGTACTTTAAATTAGCCTGTTCAATAATCACTTAAGATGTCAATTAATTGTAAGAATGCTGGTTTCTTAAAGTGAATTTAACTTGATGTAAATCTGACTTTCTTTTACAGTCAGCTCTTACCGGAGAGTCACTCCCAGTAACAAAAGCTCCTGGTGATGGAGTTTACTCTGGCTCAACCTGTAAACAAGGTGAAATCGAAGCAGTTGTTATTGCAACTGGAGTACATACTTTCTTTGGAAAGGCTGCTCATCTTGTTGAAAGTACAACTCATGTTGGTCATTTTCAAAAGGTTCGTCTTCGAAAACTCTTTGCATCTAAATGATACTTGAAATGTTCATGGTCTAGCAAAGTTTAACGACCAAAACAAACGATGCTTGTGTGTAATGTGGAGGTGATACTGATACGGGATTTTATTGTATATAATGTATTATTATGTATTTGATGACACATCACATATTACTTGTGGTTTCAGGTATTAACCTCAATTGGGAACTTCTGCATTTGCTCTATTGCCATTGGGATGGTTATAGAGCTCATCGCCATTTATGGGCTTCAAGGGAGGCAATATCGAGAAGGTATAGACAACCTGCTTGTTATACTCATTGGAGGTATCCCAATTGCTATGCCAACAGTGCTTTCTGTCACCATGGCCATTGGTTCTCATCGATTATCTCAGCAGGTCTGTGAGCCCATAATTGATTAATACGTTGAATTATCATGTTCTTGATAGTATTTTGGAGTGAAAAGTTTACTTAAAAATTACTTAAATTCCTGTCCAGGGTGCCATAACAAAGAGAATGACAGCTATTGAGGAAATGGCTGGGATGGATGTGCTTTGCAGTGATAAAACTGGAACATTAACTCTCAACAAACTTACAGTGGACAAAAATCTGATAGAGGTGGTAACTTTGATCCTGTAATATTGTCATATACAAGTAACCCCATGGCTGGTTTCCCTTACTATACATAGCCTAAGCTCACATATTAGCAGCAAGGTTCATCTTGCCAAGTAAAGCAGGGTGTGTGCGTGTGTGTACACACATATATATATATTCAAGATTTGTTTAGTTCTAGCTATATATACACACAGAAGTTTCAGTATGAACTTTTAGATCCATCAACGCCAACTACCCATTAAGGCATGAGATATTTAACAGGATCAATTTCATTAAAGGTTTCTGTATGAACTTTTAGATTCATCAAGACCAACTACCCATTGAGGCATGAGACATTTAACGGGATCAATTTCATTACAGGTTTTTGCTAATGGTGTTGACAAGGACATGGTTATTTTGCTGGCTGCAAGAGCTTCTAGATTGGAGAACCAAGATGCCATTGATACTGCAATTGTTTCAATGCTGGCTGATCCTAAAGAGGTACCAACTCTCATTGAACTAAATGATCATCATGGGGAGAAAAGACCTGCACATGCTTATGCTACCTCACAGATTTCTCTTTCTTGAATCCTAAGTCAAGAGTTGCTACTAAATTTTAGCTAATAAACATTGTTTACTTTGTTGAATGGGGCTCTGCTGAGTTGAGTTTACTATGTTGATCTATTGTAAGGCACGAGCTGATATTACCGAAGTTCACTTCCTGCCCTTTAATCCAACTGATAAGAGGACAGCACTCACATACCTTGACAAAGCTGGTAAAATGCATAGAGTGAGCAAAGGTGCACCAGAACAGGTACAAGACAATCAAAATTTCTAAGCTCTGTACCGTATAATATAAGCCTAAAAGTTAATATCATTTTTGTTTCTATTTTTAAGATTCTAAATCTGGCAGCGAACAAAGCAGATATTGCAAAGAAAGTCCATGCAATTATAGATAATTTCGCTGAGCGTGGACTTCGATCTTTAGCAGTTGCTCGACAGGTAGGCATAACTTTTTAACTAGCCATAATCTCCAGAGATCCACCATTTCCTTTTATTGCAATAATTGAAGAAGGGGAGTTCTCTCGTCCACAGGAAGTACCTGCTGTTTCCAAAGACAGTCCTGGTGGTCCATGGGAATTCGTTGGTCTTCTCCCTCTCTTTGATCCTCCACGTCATGACAGTGCTGAAACTATTAGGAGAGCTCTAGATCTTGGTGTTAGCGTTAAGATGATTACAGGTGTGTACCCAACAAATTTATTTTTCCTTCCCCTGATGACATTGTCTGGTCTTGGAGTTAATATCTTCTAGACCTTTTAAGCTGGAAGCTCAACCTAGTTTATAAACTCAAAATAAATCATGGGTTAAAAACTTAACAGAGAGTAGTGTATATATAGAACCGAAGCATGCTGATACTTTTGCTATTGCATTCTCCTCAGTTTATCCTATCTGTTTAAATGATTAATGAACTTTTAGTTAAACAGTGTTTCCAATAAGTGATACTATTTGATTGGCAATTCCATTCAACCATGTTTTCAAACTGGCTTTGATGATTTTACTACTTTTCCATGGATTCCTTTTCTAGGTGACCAACTAGCAATTGGTAAGGAAACAGGAAGACGGCTTGGAATGGGCTCAAACATGTACCCTTCGTCAGCTCTGCTTGGTGAACATAAGGATGAAGCAGTGGCAACTTTGCAGGTTGATGAACTTATTGAAAAAGCAGACGGATTTGCAGGAGTCTTTCCAGGTATATATGTTTACTACAATTTATGAACTTTGCAAGTTTGCTTCACATTCACTCATCTTACTCTGTGCCTTCCTGAAGAGCATAAGTTCGAGATTGTAAAACGATTACAAGCTACAAAACACATAGTTGGAATGACGGGTGATGGAGTGAACGATGCACCTGCCTTGAAGATAGCAGACATTGGAATTGCTGTGGCAGATGCAACAGATGCTGCTAGAAGTGCTTCCGATATAGTTCTTACAGAACCGGGGCTGAGCGTAATCATTAGTGCTGTTTTAACAAGCCGTGCTATCTTTCAAAGAATGAAAAATTACACGGTAAATGAAAGTTCTCTTTATGTTATGAAGTAAAAACTATGGCAAAATTCCGGTTCATATGTTCGAAATTTATAGTTTCAAATGATAATTATCCTTTTCTTTTTAACAGATATATGCAGTATCAATCACAATACGTATAGTGGTAACTTTCTCACATTTCCTTTTCCAAATTTCTTCCATTTTAGCTGCTGCAAACTCATATACCACAATAATCACTTCTCACTAACGATGTGTCAATTTTATGTAACAGCTGGGATTTATGCTGCTTACTGTATGCTGGGAGTTTAATTTCCCTCCTTTCATGGTCCTAATCATAGCCATCCTTAATGATGGTAAGCACTACTAATCTATATAACCTAATGTCTGTTACATTTAACTGCTGTCTACAACAAATTTTGTACACAAGCTTTTGCTACATTAGTCCACTTTTTTACCTTAACACATATTTTTCCCTCATTCATGAACTCGTTCCAGGTACCATAATGACTATATCCAAAGACAGGGTCAAGCCATCACCAGTTCCTGACAGTTGGAATCTAAGTGAAATTTTTGCAACTGGAATTGTCTTGGGAGGTTACCTTGCTCTGATGACGGTTATATTCTTCTGGGCAGCTTATGAAACAGATTTCTTTCCGGTAAATGAAATTTCTAGTTGGTCTAATCTGCACTTGTAAGTTTATTTGTTCTGAAGCTAGGGAGTGAATCCAATTACGGTTAATCGTTTGTTTCTTTCTCTTTATCTCAGGATCATTTCCATGTAAGAAGCTTCAACAAGCACAAACATAATATGCACGATGATAATGTCAGGGACTTAATTCAAAGACAGCTAGCATCTGCTATGTACCTCCAAGTTAGCATCATCAGCCAGGCACTCATATTCGTCACTCGCTCTAGGGGCTGGTCTTTCAAAGAAAGACCTGGTCTTCTTCTTGTCACTGCCTTCATCATTGCTCAATTGGTAAGCGCACTAACAGGTTTAGTCTTGTTTTAGGAAAAAAAAAATAGTCTTATTGTATTACTCACCTGATCAAGAATCTAAATTAAGGGTAAGTTCTCATTTGCAGATTGCAACTTTAATATCAGCTTTGGCAACATCAAAAAAGTTAGCTGGAATAGAAAAGATTGGTTGGGGTTGGACTGGAGTTATTTGGCTGTACAACATTGTTTGCTACGCGCTGCTTGATCCCATCAAATTTGGAATTCGATATGCACTAAGTGGCAGAGCCTGGGGTCTTGTTTACAACAAAAGAGTGAGTGTGAAACAATAAACTGTTTTGGTTATTGTAATGCTTGAACTATATATCTTCCAATATCCTATGCTAATTATATGTTATCTTGTCTCTGCACAGACCGCCTTTTCTACCCAGAAGGACTTTGGTAGGGAAGTTCGTGAGGCTGCCTGGGCAACTGAACAGCGGACTCGTCATGGTCTCCAGTCTTCAGAGACCAAGGCATTCTCTGACAACAAACACACCTTCAGGGACATCAGTGTCATGGCTGAAGAAGCCAGACGACGCGCAGAGATTGCAAGGTTTGTAAATTACTTTCTTCAAGACATCAAAAGACATGCTTTAGAGTTATATTTTGACATCAAACATTAATGTCACTTTCTCTATTTGTGTGGGAGCTAAAGCTAACACATGTTTTTAAACATCCTTTAGAGTTGCATGTTAACATATAAACATTGTGACCCATGTTTTTGATGCAATGCAGACTAAGAGAGCTTCGCACATTTAAAGGGAGGGTGGAATCCTTTGCAAAGCTGAAGGGTTTAGACATTGATGTCAATCCCCATTACACTGTTTGAATCCTATTCATATAATGTGGCTTGGCTGCAACTACCCTTCTCACAACTATAATTTATTTGTTTTCCAGCATTGACATGGTTAATATTAATGAGCTCAAAGCTGGGCACTTTTTTTCTCTAAACTATGAATAAAACATGTCCTGTTGAGTTCAATCATTTGTACTGCCTTTTTGGCTTTCATATTATATTGGAAAATTTAAGCGTGATTATATTTCCTTGGATTTTTTTTTTTAGGTTTTTGCAATCTATATGAAAGTCCTGTTGAGTTCAATCATTTGTACTGCCTTTCTGGCTTTCATATTATATTGGAAAATTTAAGCGTGATTATATTTCCTTGGATTTTTTTTTTTTTGGTTTTTGCAATCTATATGAAATTTGCTTTAAAGGGAAAAAACATATGACAAGATAGTTAAAACAGTCAAAATTACCAAATAATATAATGGTTAATATTAAAAAAATATAATTAACATATATAAATATAATAAATAAATAATTTCATAAACAATTTTTTAAATAGGTGAATCCACTGATGCGGAGGTGGATCTACCCATTGGATTTGGATTCTTTACTCATTTGAGTTTTTCTCTAATTATTTTAAGCATAGGATTGGTTAATGATAAAGTGAATAATTGATTGTAATGTTTATGTGTTATAATATTATTTAAGGTTTATAAAGAGCTTAGTAGAGGACTCGAATCCCTATTCTCAAGGGATCTCTCCACCGGAAATGGAGAAGGTTTTTTTTATTTATAATTATGACTTAAAATAGTTTTTTTCTTTCTTTTTTTATTCAACTGAAAAGAGTTTTGTGTTGGCTGATTAGCGTCAAATAAGTTGCCAGTTGGGTTTAACGTTGAGGCCCAGTACAGCTACAAATCGTCCCAGGCCTCTTATGCGTTGAATGGCCACGCTTAGAACTCTACATATCAACATCGGACTGAAAAATAATAGTTTTTGTGATTATTTCTTAGGCGAGCGACGGTATTTACGCCCCTCTAAAACTGTTCGCCCACTTTATTAGTAAGTTCACCCCATCAAATGTGTCATGATTATAATTTAGGGAGGAATTGCATAAACACCGTGAAGTTATAGCTTACTTGCACAAATATGGTACTCATGCCAACTATTACATGAACAACCCCTGCAGTTATGTAGCTATTGTAGTTAGTTGACTTTCATCCAAATGAACCATTGACTAATCTTTGGACGTGAATTATCTAAATTGCCCTTAGTTGGTTATTTAATCTTATATTTTATCATTTTTAAATAATTACTTAAAAGTAATATATTAAATAATAATAAAAAAAATCAGATCAGATAAATTTTTATCCATCCAACTAAATGATGGAATCCATCTAATCTAACAGATGGGACCCATCTTATCCAATGAAGAATCAGCCACTCCTCCATGGAAGGAGCGATCGGCTCCTTCATTGAAGGAGCAAATCGCTCTTTATGCGGAGAAGTGATTGACTCCTTCACCGGAGAAGCAAGTCGCTCCTCCTTCAAAGGAGCAAATCGCTCCTCATAAAGAAGCAATCTACTTATTTCATCATGTATGACACATCTTCTAAAATATAGGTCATCGTCGTAGTGGAGATTGGCGATGGATTGATTTTTTTTTCATTTACAAATTTTTTTTCCTTTTTTTTTGACAAAATTGAAAAGGTCAAATGACTTTTTTATCCTTATACTGTTATGTTCTAACGTCTCACTACTAACGGTAGGGATTGTTTATGCAATATTTGGTAAAAGTGCTGTATTTATGTAATTAGGCTATAAGATATGTTTGTACAATTACCTTTTATGACTTATAGTTTTTTTAAAACAATCTTTAATGTGGTGTATATTCGAAAGGGGTGTACATACAACTTTAATGGGGTGGAAACATCGATACCTTTTTTAGGCTTCATTTTTTTAATAGAATTGGATTCAATGAGGTTGGATTGCAATGTCTACTGTTAGGGGCCCATATTAATATCGACACCCTCTAACTTTTGTCTTGGCACTCCAACGGTCACATCCCAATAACTAATTTAAGGCTATTCTCTTCCCATTTAAGCAGTTCAACTCAATAGACCAAGTTTAGTTTTATAATTATTTGAGCTCTCAAATTTGAATTTCAGTGTCCAATATCCTCATATTCTTCATCTTTCCTTTTCTTTTTCTAAAATTGATCATAAATCTTCTTGAAAGTCATGTAAATCAAGAAGATGAATCAAATGAATTAGAAAATTAAGGCAGCATCTCAATATCTTTTGCATACGAAGTTAAAGATACCTTTGAAATAAAATTCAAATAATAAAAGGATGAAGGAATTAAAAAGAATATGAACCCTTGAGCATACACGAAAATATAAAAAGTAAATCCATTAAATATCAAAGATATATTTTAGAAGCTTTTATTGCAGTTGTATTACTAGCTTCACTTGTTATACTTGAAATTAAAAAAAAAAAAAAAATCTATTAAAAATTATTGGGGTGTGGTTGTAAAAGAAGGGATGTCAAGTCAAGATAACATTTATGGGGTGCCAATAATATGGGTTGTTCTTAAGTATATGTCCAACACCAGATCCTATACTCATTTTAGTTGATAATCTAGTTTAATCCTAGACATGACAGTTTTGGGCATTATAAATTCTGATGGCCTCATGGCATCAATTATTGTTTGCTTGGAAAAGTATTGAGAAAAAGGAATATGGAGGTCTAGAACTGATTGGAGATGCCATTGCCTAAACCAAGATGTTAGGCCAGGGAAGAAACAAAGTTGAATTAGTGGATTCTGAATATGATTGAAGATGGCATGTATGCTCCCATACATCAATGGCCATAAATATAAAATAAAATACTATTCAATGATTTATTTAAAAGTAATGTTAGGTTTCCAAATTTTCTTTTCTCTATATAAAATGTAGCTTGTTAACATCATATTAATTTTCGACATCATCTCATGATTTGATTTATAAGATGTTAACAACTTATATATTGTATCGTTTGAGTAAAAGAATTTGACAAACGTAATATTACTCTTTATATACATATTGTATCTGTTTATGTATGTGTGCCTTCAGTAGGTTTCTACCTAACCTAAGATTTCTCCTCCTTTAAACACCATATCATGCAACAAATAACATCCATACAGAAGGTGTGATCTTTTCATAATATGCTATCTTCAAAGTTTCTTTCACTTATAAATCTATTTTATATATGAGGTATAATTGAATGAAAAAAATAAAAAACTGCTTAAGATGTTTCTTTCCCACCCCCCCTTTTTTTAAATAAATTGTTGTATGGTTTGGATGTCTACCATATTGAACATCATTGATGGCGGTCATCCACCCTCTTAGGAGCACTCGGCCATGAGGAGGAGCAGATTGCTCGAAGGAGCGATTCACCCATCCACAAGGAGTGCCAAAAATGGATATGGCGAAGGAGCGCCGCAGAGGAGGGAGGTGAATTTGAGTGAGAGATCGGACAATGGATATGGTGGCTAGAGATAGAGTTCGAAAATGGAGTTATAAAAGAGAAAATGCATTTTTTTAAAAATTTTTTATTTAAAAATGCAAACATACATTTTTATCTTCAAATGGGATAAAATTTGTTGACATGAATAATAAAATTAACAAAAGCAAACAAAAAAAATATTAAGTGATCCTTAAAAGAGGCGGTAAACAAATTGTAAGGCTAAATTTTAATACCAAAAAATAAAATTATTTTTGAAAAATTATTTTGTCTACCAATAAAGAAAGTGAGGATGGCCAAATCCTCAAAATCTCAAATTAATTTTTTTAAATAGTAAAAGGAATTTATCAATAGGATAAAGTAAAATTAAATGTATATATATATATTGAAAAAATTACAACTAGCCATTTTGTCTATGTTAATTTTAAAATTTATCCAAAATTATTGAGTTTTTTTTTTTTTTTAATCAACATAAGTCATTATAGAGACAAAAAAGAATATTCATTTATTTTACTTTTTCTTTCTCTTCATTTTCCTTATTTCTTCTCTATCTTTTCTCTCTTTATCTTTTATGATTTCTTTTTTCTTTTTGGAAAACCTATTTAAGATTTCACAACTACACATTCATCTCATTTTCTTCATTGTAGCATCTCTTTGCTCTCCATAGTTTTCCACGTGGCTTCTCCCTCTTTCTACACCAACTATTTTGCTTTCCCTAATCTTATCTGCGCCTCTCCTTAACCTTTTAGATTGGGTTTAAAACTCAACTCTTCAAGGTATTTAAGTTTTATCCCTATCCATTCAACAATCTTGAAATGTCATCAATAATTTGATTCTAGAGAATTATCAAGTTTTTAAGAGAAAAAAAACCAAACTCCTATTTTCGAAAACACTACATGTCAGTTATACTTAAACATTGTATATATTTTGTTTCATATACATTACGTACCAATTATATACAAATGTTATATGTCCATTATTGTTAGTACATACATGCCAAATATTTAAAAGCTCATTATTTCTAACACGTTATATGTCGAATATTTACATTACGTTATTTAATAGTTATGTACTATTAAATACCATTTACAATAAGCTACATGTCAATTCTTTCTCTTTCCACAAAAATATCTTTCAAACTTTTTGTTTCCTTTCACTTTTTTTCTCTAATCACAAAATACTAAAACTTTAAATTTCAAAATAAAAATAATTCGGATCACAGATAAAGTTTGATAAAAGAACAAAACTTGTAAAGTTGCCGTAAACAGTGTTGTACCGACTTTTCACTTTTCGGCATTTTTTTTTTTTTTAATTATGTAATATATTTCGACCATGTGATAAACGTGAATGGGCCTGTTGTGAACTTGTGATAAGTCCAAAAGAGGTTGGGTGAAATTGACTCGATCCCGGGGCTACTGTTCTTGTTCCTTACCGCGTCTCACAACAGTTACCTCAATATGACCTGTTATCAAATCAATGCTGACTAATTTCTCATTTGAGTAATTAGAAGAAAAATCAATTCGATTAAGCTATCAACGCAACAAAACAGAAACTCTAATTAAATCCCTTCAACTAAAGTGACAATATAGTATTAAAATATAGGTCTAATTAATCAACAATCCATTTTAGCAATGCATCTCAAAATTAACTATGTGTAGCATATAATTTGCTTTTAAAATTGATGTTATTTTCTTAAAACAATGTGAATCATTTTCTAATCAAGACAAAAAGAACATAAAATATATAATTAAAATTGTTGAGAACAATAAAAACAAATAGAATTATTTCAATCCATTAATTTTCACCCTATATTCAAAACGTTATCATTTGTCAAAATAATTAATCATATCATAACCGGGTAAAACATCTTGGACCAGACCTTAATGATCTATTTGTTCTTTGGATAATGGAGGCAGAATAATGTGATTAAAATGTATTAATCATTCTTATTAATCTAATATAAATCACTGTACGTATGCGATCTGATTGGCTGGGCCCATTTCCAACACCATGGGGTCACACCCAACAGGTCCCTATCCACTCTTGTCTGATCATCGCACGTGTACTTCACTAATTTCTCGTCGCATACCCACTAATTCGATTGTAATTCAAGTACAAAACCAAATATCAGTATATATTTAATATTTTGTAGGGTGTCTCCGCCAGCTCGATAGATTTTTATCAGAAAGTGTTTTTACCTGACCCCGATACTTGCCCAAAAACAGATCCACGAAACTCCAATACTTAACATTGACTTTCTGTCAACATTAACCGAATGAAGTGGACTTTAATCCTTTCACTCGGGATCAATGGAGTTAATGAAAGATGACTCTCTCTCTTTCTCATCTCATTCACTCATTATCGTCAGTCAACTTCATCACCTCTCACCCACCATTAAAATCTCCATTTCTCTCTCTTCCCTCTCCCATTCGTCCAACTCCATCACATGTCCACCACGCAAACCAAACACAAAAAACCAAACACTAAAAAAAACTATCTTCATAATCTACAAACACAATACCCATGCATACACACAAAAACTAAAAATAAACACAAAAACCAAGAGATCATTGGGGGAGGTAGTCAGTGGGAGAAGAGCGAAGGAGGAAAGAGAGATTACGTTGAAGGAGATGAGATTAAGGATGGTGTCATCGTCCTCTTCATCGGTGGTGATGGCGACCTCCTCCAACTTGAAATGGGAGTGAGCTATTGATATACGGGTGGACGTGATGCTATCGCCGTATGGTGGTGAAGTTGGACGGATTGGAGGAATGGGAAGCCAGATCCATGCGACGGAGGAGAGGGAAGAGAGTGACGCTAAAACTGTGCGACGGTGGAGACGAACAGATTGAAGTAACAAATTGGAGGAAGAGAGTGAAGAGAGAAAAGAGAGAAATAGAGAGTTTTGATGGTAGGTGAGAGGTGATGAAGTTGACCGACGATGGTGAGTGAGTGAGATGAGAAAGAGAGAGAGAGAGAGTCATCTTTTTCACTAACCCTATCGATCCCGAGAGAAAAGACTAAAATGTCCTTTACTTAGTTAATGTTGATAAAAGTCAACGTTAAGCATGAAGGTTTTCTACAATAAAAACATAACTATGTTTTCATTTTTTTTTTGACAAATCTCGAGGGAGTGTTGTATAATTCACTCTTCCTAACCTTATTATGATTAAAATGTTTTAACAAATATTATTCCAAAGAATAATAATAGTTTAACATTTGCAAGATGAAAAATATATATATTTTTACATATCACAAGTACAATTATATCAATAATTATATTTTATTAGGACCACCTTAGCAAGACTTTATATAATACTTCAAATAATAGGGAAAGAGAAACTCATACTAAATAAGAAAATTATCATTCAACTAGAGAAACCTATAAGTAATTTGCTTACTCACATGGGTTGGGAGATAAATGTCTACCTTGATGGATATAGGTACTCGAACCTTCCCGTTATTTATGAAAAATGGATTGAATGTATTTGATTATCACACCAAACAGCTTGGGAGTTGCGAGATTAAATATTCAAATACTTAATAGTTTTACGCATATGGTGATAATTAAGGTAATCATTATTAAAGGGAAGATTTTTGTTAATTGATTGGCGGTGATATGTCCAGAGTCGAATAGTTAGATAATGATATAGTCCCATTAATATTGATTATCTTATTTATCACTATTTAGTCTGTTTATAAAAAACGGATTGAATGTGTTTGGTTATCACGCCAAACAACTTGAGAGTTGTAAGATTAAATATTCAGTTGCTTCACAGTGTTACATACATATTCAGTCTACTTATTCAAAGCGGACTAAATGTGTTCGGTTACCACATCAAACAATTTGAGAGTTATAAGATTAAATATCCTATTCCTTAATAGTGCTATAAGTACGGTGTTGACGTGGTAAACCAGCCAACCAAATTTTTGAGCCCAATGCCGCACAGATAAGGAGACTTGCAACAAACAGACCCAATAATGGCAAAAAAAAGGAGAAGGAAGCAAAAAGAACACACAAGATTTAAAGTGGTTCGGCTTTTTTAGAAGTGTCTACGTTCACTTTTTCTGGTATTAATGACAGTTTCCCTTTAAGTATTTGCTCTCTCTATGTTTTGACAGAGTAACAGCCCTCTCAATCTCTCAATTTCTGGATGCTTAACAATAAATGTCCCCCTCTCTTTATAGATGAGATGAGGCTACAGATGGAATAAACAGACAAAAAATGACTGATCTTGTCGTAATTAATGCTGCTGAAATGCATTTAATGCTTCTGACTTGTGCCAGGTCAACTCTGACTTTACATGAGCCGATGGCTAACCCATGTTGGTTTGGTGAGATTTTCCGAAATTAAGCTGTCATTAGGTGAGAAACCCTTACTTATCGTGTAAGACACGTCATTTTACTGTCTTGCACTGAAACTGGACGAACTGGGTAGAAAACGAACCGAATCTTCGTCGTGATGATCTTGACTTCGAGCCGTCCTGGCGATCTCGACGCCGCGATGACCGGTCTGCGATCTCAACGTCGCTGTGAGGGCGATCTGACATGGTCTTCGCTAGTCTTCTGACGGGCTCGATCTTTAGTCGACTACTGGAGCGATCTAGCGGACTGAAGAATAGTGCTTTACACTTGGTCTTGGTAACTTGGGCCACCATCTTGATGGGCCTTCGTCGGTCCATTTGGGGAATCCAAAAATACCTATAACATACTGTGATAATTAAGATAATCATTATTAATTGAAAGATTTTTGTTAATTGAGGTGACATGTCCAGAGTCGAGTAGTTAGATAATGACGTGGTCCCACGAGTTGGGTTTGGGTGGACCAACATATCTCTCAGAAGGGTGAGCCAGATATCGGAAATCACGTGATGCAATGCTGTCTACGCGATTTCCAGTCACCAAGTAGTGTCACTTTACCAACCGCGTTTTCAGGAGAGTACACAGCACACGCTTCTTGCAATTTTGGTGGAAATTTTGAACGTTATGTTCTTGTTCTCAGCTTCAATCGGATATATTTAACTCTTCAGACAAACATTTCCTTTTTTTGTATTATCATCTACATAATTCCAAACATTTTTTTTTTTCAATTTTAGTGCCTCTAAATATGCCTAGAACTAGCCCAGAAACTATTAAATATGCCTTAAAATATGAAAAGTACAATAGAAAAAAATGTTAATTAAATTATGTAAAACCCCTTAAAATTTTCTACTATTGCAAAAGTAAAACAATTTTAAGATTTTATCAATCAATTTTTTTTTTCCTTTAATAAGTTCTTTTTCTTATATCCAATTTAAATCATCTCTTACTATTTAACAATTTTTTTTTTTATTCTCCTTAAAAATAATATTTATACAGTAATTTTTATTATATCCATGTGTCTACCCTCAATAACTAGTTTTAAAAATATAATTTTTTTTAAATAAATAAATAAATTGGACTCAACAACAACAACAACATCAATAAAATAAAATAAAGTTAATAATCGTTACTTATCACATAATACTTATGAGATGCAATTCCTTTATGTAAAAGAATACATTTTTTTTTTCAATAAAATTTCAATTCAAAGATAATATTAATTTTAAGAATAATATTCTAAATAAATCAATCATAAGAATAATTCTTATTCCACAAATAATCAAATACAATTTGATTATACAATCACGTTTTTATTGTGGCAAACAATCCAACGATACATTCACAAAATGTTTTTTCCTGGTAGCAATATGCATACCCAAAAATATCCACCACCGATACAGGCTGACTCAATGACCTCCACTCTCCTGGTGCGCGCGTCGACCAAAACCTCCAAGTTTTGAAACAAGTCAAACAACTCTCCATCTCTACATCAAACTGGCTTCACTTCGATACACTGTTTTTCACAAATGTTTTTTATGAACTCACCTTGTTATTTTCAATATTCTGTTCACAAAATCGAGATTTTTTTAATATTTAACCAAAGTCATGATGGTCACTCAACATCCAATTCACACCGCATATGCAGCAGGAAGATTCCCATTAAATTAATGTTGATTTTCGTGTATAAAGAGAGTGCTAACGCATGGCTTATATGGCTTGTCCACTTCCTGTTGCGTTTTGTTTTTCACTGCAAAGATTTTTTCTCTTTGTCATGCAAGTTCTAGTTTATTCCGCACGACGATGAATTCCATGGTTTTTCTTGTGCTCAACATTACCCGTTAATCGAAAACCAAGGCGATTTTTTCTTTTTTTGGATTAGTTTTGTTTCTTCTCTGTTGTGTAGTCATCTGGGATACTTGTTTGTTATTTTATATATACGCAAAGACGTTGATTTCACTGGGTTGTGGTTAAATTTGTTGTCGATTTAAGGTAGTTGGGATTTTGATTCTGTCATTAATGGAGTTGAAAGTGTTTGGTTCCAACTCGGTTTCTGCTTCTGGGTTGGCTCACTGTGGAAGAATATATTCGAGTTCGTTTTCAAGTTTTAGACATGCTGTTGGTGCTAGATTCTCTCCTCAGTTCTGTTCTTATAGAGGTAACTTTCCTGGTTTGTTTTCCATTCTTTTTGGTTTTTGGTTCTGTACTAGTAGAGACTTGAGAAAAACAGCACAATACATGTTGAATGTTAAACAGTTAAGAGATTCATGTAACCAAATGTGTTGTTAGATTCCCAGATTTGAGTGTTCTCTGCTTTGAGCTTTGAGGTTGCCTCTAAAATCTGGAAAATATACAGAATGAGATCAAATTAATTGGTCAGATTTTTAAACATGTTGCTGTAATTAGACCCTGCAAGACTGACTTGGAAATATGTAATGTTGTTGTTTAACTTGTCCAGTTAATCTGAATTGAAGGTTAGTTTATATTTTTTATATGATGTTTATGTGGTCAGGGACATCTCCAAGAGTTTCAATTTCAAGTGTTTCAAACAATACTTATTTGTCAAAAAGAGCTATTTCCTCTGGTGAGCAAGAAAGTGTTATAGAGGACGAATATGTGTATCGGATTATTGGAACAAATGGGGCAAGTACAAGTTTGTATCCCAGGAATTTAAGACTACTTGATTTCTTTGATGATCAATACGAGGGAGTTGTTGTTGATCCAGATACATTACCAACTAATCCCATTGCATTCACTTCTATGATTCGTTTCTCTCTTGACCATTGGAGGAGGATGGTAAATTCCCTGAAAAACTTCTGATTCTATGAAAGATACTGCAATAAAACAAAATTGTCCACTCTCCTTTTCTTGCTAATTATAGGCATGCTATTTTGTCTTCAAGTGATAGTTATTTTCTCCACTTACTAGAATCTCTCATATAAATTCTTGCCGACCAAACTCTTAATATATAATATTGTTATTGGTTTGTTGTTTAATATACCCTCCTTTTCAAAGTGCCTTTAGATTATTACTTGGTTCTGAAAAATGAATTGTGATCTTGATTTTGATTTCTAAATCTTATTGCCTTCAAATTGTTTTGATGGCACTTGTTTCATCTAGCAAAAAAAGGGAGTTTGGCTCAAGTTACCAGTAGAACATGCAGAGCTGGTTCCGGTTGCTATAAAGGTAAATTTTGCATTCTTTAAAACTTCCTTTTTTCACACTCTAGGTTGCAAAGTTTGGGAAAATAAAAATAAAAACTCAACAGAATTATGTCCACATACCATCTGCTAACCCTTTAACTTTATATTAAATCAACTCATTAAGATCACTAAAGCTGAGCAGAGTAATTTGATTCCAGGAAGGATTTCAGTATCATCATGCAGAGCAAGGATATGTTATGCTAACTTACTGGATTCCAGATGGACCTTGCATGCTTCCTGGGAATGCTACCCATCATGTTGGGGTGGGGGGATTTGTCATCAATGACAACAATGAGGTATATATATAGTTACTTCAGTTTTTATTGTAGGCAAGAGAGGAAAAAACTCTTGAGCTACTGTATTTAGTTCTACATATTGAAATCAGATTCAATCCAAGTGGAGTCTAGAAAATCATAAATATAATACTAATCACTACCGCAGGTTCTTGTAGTACAAGAAAGATACTGCAATCCATCATTTGCTGATATTTGGAAAATGCCAACTGGTTTCATACTTGAGGTACAAGATTCGAGCTAGGAGCTTCACATCCGATCTTGATTTTTTATTTTTGTAAGTATGAATGGTTTTGATTTGTTTCTCTTTATATTTACTAATAACTATATTTGAAATATCAGTCAGAGGAGATTTTTGAGGGAGCTGTAAGAGAAGTGAAAGAAGAAACTGGGGTAAGAGCTAAGAGATTTGTTTTTCGTTTTGGCTTATCTAATTCTACTATCAAATGCCTCAAAACGTTTTGATCTTGTTATCTCATATTAATATTGCATGCACTTGCTTCATGTTGCAGATCGATTCTGAGTTTGTAGAAGTTGTAGCATTCAGGTATAGACCATTAGTTACGTCTATATTATAAAATTTTGTCAAAAACAATCTTTTAAATACATAAATGTTATTTTCTATTTACACAACTATGCCCATAATGTGCTTTAGTCATGTCACTGTTCACTAGGATCACTTTGTTGTTGGACAAATCCTAGTGTGCACCAAAATTTAGCTGTCACTTAACGGAAATTATATGATCAAAGGCTTCAAACTTATTCTATAACTTTAAATTATGATCCAAGGGCATGTGACATATATTTCTCTGCTACTTCAATTTCAGGCATGCCCACAATTTGGCTTTTGAAAAGTCGGATTTGTTCTTCGTCTGCATACTTAAACCTATTTCATCTCACATCAAGGTTGATGATCTTGAAATTCAAGCAGCCAAGGTAATGTATATACAATCTGTTTAAATACCATAATCTTTTTACACACTAACTTAAACCAATAATAAGATACATGGGTTTGTTTAAAATTGCATTCTTATTGGTGATCATGCAGTGGATGCCGTTAACGGAGTTTGTGGAGCAACCACTCATCCAAGGAGACTGTATGTTCAAGCAGATCATTGATATATGCATTGCCCGACTACGAAACCGCTATTGTGGATTACATCGTCACCAAGTGGTCTCTGCATTTGATGGCCAGATATCTTCCCTGTATTATAATGTCCATGACGCACAAGATGTTTGTACAGGCAATTGAAAAGCCATTCAAGCTCTATTGCACAAGCACTACATAGCACGGTTAGCACCTCCCCATTTTCGTGTGGAATTTAGTCTGTTTTTTTATCATGCGGATAAGACAAGACTGCTAGTTTGTGGGATTTGAGACTAGAGTATTGTCATTTTCCTACATCATGCACCTGATATAGATAACATGTAATTACAAATAATTAACTTTCTATGTATATATATTCTCTAATATAAAATACGGTTAATGTATACGTGTGGTCGTGGAATTACTTTTTTTTTTTTTTTTTAACTTATTATATTTATTCTCTAGTTAAGACCGTCTTAATTCAAAAAAGGTACAAATTTCTTAATCATTAATGTTTGAAATTTTCTCCTACCAACCAATGCCCACATGGTCACACCTCACATAAGCCAACCAAGTGGGTCACAAACAATTTATGATTTTCATGAATTCATCCAAAATTGGTGGTCCTGTCACTGTGGTCCTCTCTTTAAGTACATGAAAGTGGTCCATTCTATCAATTTAGATTTCTTATTATTGGGCTCACTTTTGATTTATATCATACTAGATCCAATGCCAATAGGTTGTGATAACAATATATATGTTTCGTCAGTAAGAATCTTCAGGCTTAATATCTACAGTTGGTTTGGGCTCAATATACGGGAGGACTCTAAAAAAATCTCACCAACATTCATTTGTAATTTTAACTATCAAGATACGTTGAAAAGTCTTTTCACATTAATTAAGAAGTCTCCATCAAAGTGTTTATTTATCGAAATTTAAAGTTTTAAGATTATTTTTAAGTTTTATTGAAGAAACAATAATTTTGAAAGTATAAGTACTTATTATAACTGTCAAGATATCAAAGATTAAACTATTGATGAACGGTCTGAACTATAATTAGTACTACTATCTACATATAAAAATATACACAAACTAATGGAACTTTAGTAAATTGCTTACATTTGTGGGTTGATTCGATATTGTTCACCCGATGGATCTCCCGCTCGAACCCAACTCCCATTGTCAAAAGACAAACAAGCTGGGCGAGGCGCCTCCATTTAGACATGCTGCTTGTGAGCTAAAGAAGTAGTAATTATGTAAAATTTTAAAAGAATTCTCAAACCATCGTGAGATTCAATCAAATTTGATAACAAATTTATATTTTAGAATTAGATAAACTCTCCTATTTTATTTTTTGCTAATAACAGATGTCAAATCGAATCTCAAAAGATTTTTAAAAAGTTCATATGTATTTTTAGCACCTCCTTAAAATTTTCAAAAAATTACAATAAACAAAACTGGTTCTATTGAAACTAATTTTTTGTGATTTAAATCAGTCAATTTTGATACACCCTTTTGTACACAGTACATAAATTAATTACTGGCGAATTTGCAATGTAGAAAAGAGAGTACGTTAAATTAAAGCTGAGATTATGATACCCTCGTCAATCAATAAGGTCCCATAAGGAAAACATCAAATAAACAAATAACGTGGCCGTGGAAAAGATTTTTACTATTAAAATTTTGAACATTCTATGCACCAGATGTTTTGCTTAAGAGTTAAGACCCCACATGCGAAATTCCCGGATGTCAGCCATTTGTAAATAATTTTTGTTTTGTAGTGACATAAATTAAGAGTTCAATTACTTAATAATATATATATAACCCAAAAAATAAATATGTATATTCACTTTTGGTTAATATATCCATATCTATAGTTGAGGTTCAAGTTTTACTATTTCACCATAGTATTTACTAACATCTCTAAATTGATATCTTTACGGTATCATATAAGTAAATTTTTTTGGTCTTTGGTTATATATACAGTATATGATATGAGAGAATCTCTTTGATCTTAATTATATATAATATTTGATTTTGATACATCCAATGTTGTGAAAATGAATATCTTTGAGCTTTGATTGCACATATAATATTTGATATGAATAAAAATCTTTGATCTCTAAGCATATATATAGTATTTGGTGTTAATAAAGAATCCATTATACAATGTTGATTTGGATGAGTATCTCAAATGTGTAATTGTGATTGTAGTTTTCTTTGGCACATTAAAACAAATCCTTCACTTCACCTATGTCAAATTTAATTAATAAAATTACTTTTATTATTTCAACAACAACGTCAGTACTCAATCAGCACAATACTTAATTATATTATAAATTTCCTAAATTATCACTTTTTCTTTACATTTTTTTTTTTTTTTTCATGTTGCATGATCCTTGTTCCTTAAGTAATATGTACACATGTTACAATACAATTAACATGTAAGTTAACATAACAAGTGGTGACATGTAATTCACAGCAAGTTTTTGATAAATCCATAAGAAACAACAACTCCCAAGTGCTTATTTTCTTAAATAACTTTAAGTGTTGGTTGATTTGTTAAAAATCTCAAAACATATCAATACAACTTATTTCATAACATAATAAAGCCCACACTTTAGTGGTGCTGGACATAATTAACCTATATGTTGTAGTTGATAAAAACAACAAAAATAAATGAATACCTTCCTTTAATTAAAGGATACTAAAGGATTAGTAGTCGCAATACATGAAAATGATGGAGGTAATACTCACCCAAAATTTGACCAGAAAACAATAAAACAAGAAAAAACAAAACAAAAGAGAAATAAAAAAAGGCTATTCTGCGATTCTATTTCTATTATATCAAAAAGGCCTCCAAACCAGTTATTAATTAATTAAATTAATCTCTCTACCCATCTCATAATTGAAAATCCAGGCTCTCTCTCTCTGTCTCTGTGTGTGAAAAAAAGAGCAAAAAAGTGCTTCAATTCTTTCAACGCTTCCTCTCTTACAAGTCAGATCCTAGCTCAATTTCCAAATTTCAATCTCTCCTGAGGTTTCTCTCCCTCTTTTTTCTCTTATGTATTTAGCGTTTGTTGGATGATATTTTGCAAGCAAGTTAATATTTTTTTTTTTGGTATTTATATGTTAATGTTTAGCGTGTTGTAATCGCATTTTATAATTGTGAAGAGGTTCATGGTTTGGTTATTGTTTATTGGGGAAGGCTATTAAGTTGAAATGTTGTTTTCTGTTTGGTTCCCGGGAATAAAAAGTGGGAAAGTTACAAGAGGCTCTAATTTGACTTAATTCAACAAAAATAAAAAATATAAAAACCCATATCTTAATTTCGTTTTATTTGTCTTTTTAAGCAACCAAAATGTTTCAATTTCGTTTTTTTTTTCCTCCTTTTTCTTTTTGTGAAATTGTAGCCATTAGCTATTATTGAAGTAGCATGGTTTTTGCTTTTAGTTTCCAATGTGGAATGTAAATGTTGACTTATTCACGAACAGGAATGAGGAACTAAAGCTCAAAGTTTCGAATTTATTTTCTCAGGTTTTGTCTTGCTCATATTTGCATTTAACAGGTTCTAGGCTGAATTTCAGATGTAATGAGAATGTGGTGATTAGCTTGGTCCATGAATAATTGTTTTAGCCCTTTTTGGTTTGGTCTGTGTAGATTGATGTTGAGCTGGTGATTTGGAATTTAGAGCTTTTGAGGGGGTGATTATTAGTAACAATGCGGTTATTCTCTTCGTTGTCAAGCTTGAGTATGACAAAGGATCAGACTAAAGGAGGGAGCACTCGATCTTTATTGTATCTTAATGTGTATGATCTTACACCGGTAAATAACTACCTTTATTGGTTCGGGCTTGGAGTTTTCCATTCCGGTATTGAAGGTATGTGGGATTTTTCTAATTTCAGCTTTGTTTCAGATACAGATTTGGATATTGTGTATTCTCCCTTGATTGTAAGACCTTTTGTTAATAAGTTTGTGGATAATTTTGGTTTTGGGTTTGTGTAGTATGCTTTATTCCTGTTATCAAATTCGTTTCAGATGGGATATTAAAAGTATCAACTTCACATCAGATATATCGTAAAAATTTTCAAAAAGGCATTAAAGGAAAGATATCGATATACCCTTACTTTGAGGAATATTGCCGCATATGTGTTAATTTTAGTCTTTTGCTAAGTAAGATGATTGGAGAATTGTCATGGTTGCTATTATGGAAAGAGTGTGTTTGAAATAGAAAAGCCAGTAATTGATTGCTAGTTCGGTTTAAGAGTTGACATTCAGCATGTGATTTGATCTGGAATCAATGCACAATATGTGGCAGACTTAAATTATCTGTTCTGATTTTTTAAAATGTATTTTCCCTTGCACATGAGTTTGTTGGATTGCTTGGGTATTGATGATTTTATAGAATATCAAGCAGTATTACAAACTGTATGCATATCATGCATAGCATGAGAAAACAACATTGCACAAACATTCATTCTGTGTAACTTTATTTTATTATCTTTTCTGGGAAGGGGGTGGAGGGCTGGTGGTCTAAATTGTGTACGGTGTTGACATTTTTCTTTTGAAGACCTCACTTTTGAGTTCCATCATCTGTTAATTGACCAAGTGAAGAAGGTACAGCCCAAGATGTCCCATGTTTGGATAAGGATGACCTAGTTTCAGTTGAGTTAGGGTATGATCCATTGCCACAGATATGGGAGTTGAGTTTCAACAAGTACAAAGTGTTGTGTTTTGGCATGGATATTAATGACAACTTCCACATCTGGACATGAGCAAACAATCATGCATGTGTGTATTAATTGTTTGTTTTGCTTTCCTAAAATTAAAGATGGTAATATAATTATGAAGGTTCTAGTTATACGGTTTATGAAAAAAATCAAATCTACCGTAATCACAAATTTCTGCATAAATTTTAGGTGATTGAATTAGTATTCCCTCATTCTTGTCCATGTAAGTGTTGGTCTCACATGTTTATCACATACAAAGCATCTGTCCTGTGTTCACATATTTATCAGTATCTGTCCTGCGCTGCATATTCGGTAAGAACATGTGTACAAATCATTAAAGAATGGTCAATGATGAAACAAAATGCTACATTGATTTTTTGAGGGAAGCGAACATTTTCTAGGAATGGCTTCTTGGAATAAAATCATCGGTAATGAGGAGTTATTTACTGTAGCAGACCCCTATAAAAAGATTTAAGTTAGATTTAACTAGGAACTACCACACTATTGTAATAGGAAAATGTGATTTTTCATTCTCTGATAGTTATTGTATATGAGATTACCATATTATAGGGGCAATCACAAAGTCTAGACAAGAGAAACACCTTCTGCAGTGAGAAAGTGCTCTCTAATTTATGAGCTGAAAAGAATTCCAAAGAAAGAAAATGAAAAAAAAAAAAAAAAACAACCTGATAAATTTAAAAGAGAAGCAGCAATGAGCTCACATCAAGTGTTCTCAACACTGCAAAGGTCTATTTATTTTCCTTATTGTATGACATCAAAATTGACATGGTTTGTAGCATGCAAACTACCGTGCCTTGTGGTGTTGCTGTATTAATATGTTTCACCTGATATGATGATCAGCTCACGGTATGGAATATGGTTTTGGAGCCCATGAGTACCCCACCAGCGGAGTTTTTGAGGTGGAACCAAAAAGTTGCCCCGGCTTCATTTTTAGACGGTCAGTATTGTTAGGGACAACCAACATGTCTCAAGCGGAATTTCGATCTTTCATGGAACGCATTTCTGGAAAATATCATGGTGACTCGTATCATTTAATTGCCAAGAATTGCAATCATTTCACTAATGATGTTTGCAAGCAGATAACTGGAAAGTCTATTCCTGGATGGGTTAATCGGCTGGCTCGCTTAGGTAAGACAAACCTATTTCCTATATTCATGCTACCTGAGGAGATACCCTTGGAGTTCATGCTGTAGTTATTATACCTGGTTAATTGCTTAGCCAATCTGGATAGATATTTATGTGTCATACTCTGAAACTTAGATTGAGATTGATGTAGCTCTATGACAACTAAATCAGTCTTCTTCTACTGCTCTGAAAATTGTTTTAGGGGTTCTCAAATCTAACCGAGCGCCTGTACTATAAGTAATTTCATATCATCATGGGAATGAATGGATTATATGGGGTTCTGAACAAATTGTGTAGAATAGTCGCCAACTTTATGCCGTGTTGAATCTATGCTTTTGCCAGCATATGACTAGATTCTTTTTTATTTTTTATCTGATTAGAGAGTTGTTTGAAGTCTCAGGTTCATTTTGTAACTGTCTGCTGCCAGAGAGCATTCAGATAACAGCAGTTAGACATCTTCCCGATCCAGCAGCCTATTCTGGTAAGTTTTTGAGATAACTTTGCTTATAAGGTAAACGGATCTCATTCTCTGCTTGTTTTTTCTATTTGCTTTTTATAAAATAAACACTTACATCAGCGGTCATTATTTCCATGATGAGAAAGTGTCGATATTTAATTTTTCTTGTATGTTTTGATGTGTTAACACACTTTAACGGAGAAATGAATGAATAAGAGAGAAGCTGAGGAAGCTCCTTCTATTCTGGCTTGTATGTTTATTTTCATAAATTGATTATATTATATCATACTGGTTTTGTTATTTTGATGCACCAGTTTTGCATTTTTGATTACTTAGCTGAAATTTAACAGTGGCACTGGTATAGTTCTTCAGCATTATAAATGAAAGACCTAATGTTAAGCATAATTGTCACTTCCTGTTGTTGTGATTTGGTTGTTACATGGTTTGGTTAAGTACTCAACATTTACTGTGACTGATGGATATGCTAGGATACTGGTTGTGCATATTCCATGTATAGATCCTTGAAACTATGGTCTCTCTGCTATGCATGATGTAATTGATTGTTTGCAATGCTGTGAGATCTAGTCTATCTTTTGATCCTGTTGTGACAAATTATTTGATGTATTGGGATTGGGCTTGTCTGTTTCGTATCTTCAGCAGAAGAGATCAGATTCTTCATCGTTTTTACTTTAAGAAAGCAGTTCCAAAAAGTTGCAATTTTAATTTAGTGGAAATTGGTTTAACTTGATTCGAATCTTATTTTAATGCAGACGACGAAAACGGGTCACTTTCTCCTGTATCATCCTCATCAGTGGAGAACGAAGAAGCAGATCATCATCTGCTGACTACACCAAATAGTGATGTTGCTTTTTTGAAAGAAAAACCAGTAAGGCTAGCGAAGGAACTGCTGTGATTATTTCTTTCCGCAATTCCTTTTTCGGGTTTGTCTTTGGTCTCCTTCTTGTTTGTACCTGTAATCTAAAATGTCAAGTGTATCAATGGACCTATTATCGCAATATTTGAGTTCATCAATCTTCCTATCCGGTACAGTTAAGGTGTCGAAGACCTCCCTGCTGCCTGCATTTTTTCTAGTGTATGATTATGTTTAGCACATAGCTTATTACTACCATCCAAAGGTACATACATTATGGTATAACCCTTGAAGTCATGGTAGATCCTAATTAGTGTAAAGCTGGAAGAAATGATACCCTTGTATTTTGAACATATATCAGCGTTTTGAATCTTGCAAAAATTGCTGGTAAACACAATTAAATTACTTGTAAATTATGCTCACAAGGGACACTTATCTTACATTAAATTGCAGGAAATTTGTTGAATCATGTATTATCAATCAGATAAAGGTTATGTTGAAATGGCATTCAGTCTTATGTGATATTGAAAAATTAAAGCATCCAATGTTTTTACCATCATCAATGTATCTACTTGGATTTTGGATAAGCCTAAGCTTGTGGAAATTTCCTGCCAAAATGAATATGCGGTCATACCTGCAAAGACCAGAGGCAAAAGCATCGTGTTTCGTGATGGTTGCTTAGAAGAGTTAACATTTAAAGTCCCTTTAAAGAAATCAATAATGTAGATGGGGATGGGGAAATTGACAATGAGAATGACTTTACTGATTTCTGTATGAAAGAGTTTGGGTTGATCTGAAAACTTCATCATTAAGGTTTTCTATAACACCGAATACAACTTTTTCTAAAAACATTTCTTGCAGGTTTGAATGCAATTGAAATGCAATCATATGTTTACAAAAGGGATAATCCTAAAAAACTTATTATAATTCGTAAAATATCAATTTTACCATTATAGTTTTATTTTTATCCAAAATTCTCTATTATGTTAAAAAATTAATAAAAAATGATTATTTTACCTTTTATGACTTTATCATCAATTAATAAACATTGAGGGTATTACCATCATTTCACACACTTTTAGGAAGTATTTTGAGTGTTTTTATTAATATCAAGAGGGATTTTGAATAAAAATAAAATCATAGGTGGTAAAATAAATATTTTTATGAACTGCAATGAGTTTTTTGGGTTTGGGATTACTTGTAATGCAAAATAGACCAAAGGTTTTTTGTCATGTGCCAATCTCTGCTCTATGTTATACCAGAAATCCCCATCATACAATGCCAAATGGGAAGACTGTTATTTCAGACGGTAATTGCAGACGGCCACCAAAATTAATTGGTTGAGTCCCAATCAAACCATTTTCCTGCAACCTTCCACTTCTGAATTTTCAACCCAAAAGTATTAGTCTTCTTTAAAACCAAAGTTTGGCAAGACTTGCAAGGCATCCATTTTTTTCAAGTCAACTGCCAAAAGAAAAAGAGTAAAGGAAAACAAAAACAAATAAAGCAGAAGAGAATCCACTTGTAACTTGAGCGTGGCTCCAACTTCCTTTTCTTGACTGGAACTAGACTTAACCAACCACTAATACTTAAAAGAAGACTTGAGTTTAGCCAACTATATATACGATCAACAGGCATAGTTTTGTTCATACATTGCAATTAATGGCTGCTTATACATTTCTCTCCTTCCTTCTCCTTGCAACTTCCATGTATGTTGACACACAGGCTTCTCAACCGGATTGTCCTGCTGTAAAATGCAGTCATGGTGCACCCGATATTCGTTTCCCTTTTCGCCTACAAGGCCAGCAACCACAACACTGTGGTCATCCTGGTTTTGAGCTTTTCTGTAAAGAAAACACCACCATGATTCATTTCCCATCTTATGGTGACTTGGTTGTGAAATCAATCTCCTACCAGATCAAAAAGCTTGACCTTCTTGACCCCGAAAACTGTGTCCAAGGAGTCTTTCTCAATCTCAATCTCTCCCTTTCGCCGTTCCAGTATTACTATGTTGTCAAGGATTACAAGTACCTAAATTGTTCAGCTAGGCTTCCTCCCACTTCTTTCACAGAAGTTCCATGCTTGAGCGGCTCTAGACATCATGTTTATACTGTAAAATCTTCCAAGGCCGTGCCATTTCCTTGCAGGGCAGTGAAAACCATTGCAATTCCATTTGCATATAGTCCTTATATCTCTGACAATAGTTTTGGCCTTGGATTGACTTGGAACTTGCCTGGATCATGTGATCAAGATTGTAAAGCAAAGGGATTCATGTCCAAAACAGGTTTTTTCAACATAGCTCAGGATGCAGGTAAATTTAATTTGTTAGAGATCCTCAATTCATTCTACTTGGAATTGCTAATTTTGGTGCATCTATTCTATAACATAGTTCATATAGTTGCATATACCCTTGAAAAAACCTAGTATAAGAGTGATATAAAACAAGCTTATTACAGGTTATGAAATACGTTTCATGGATTATATTTGTTAAAAATCTGATCGAATTTGTCTGTAAGGATATGTTGAAAACTGTGTCCAAAGCTCAATTAGTTAGTTTTGAATTAAAAAAAAAAAAATCATATTCAGGAGAAATTGCCATAATGCCATTACCACTTGCAAGTTGCACCTGCATCTATATTGTGTAAATCAACTCTATAAGTCTATAATTATTAAAGAACGAGCATAAAATTTTAGAATTACATTTTAATTGTTTTGTGATATGTAATATACGGTTCTACATCTGTATATTATTGTTTGTGTGGCTTCTATTTTGAGATTTCAATGGAAATTAGTGGGGAGTGAAAACCCTTCTCACTCAAATACATAAAAACATCAGAAAACAAGGTACTTACGAAACAAGTACAAAATAATATACAAACCTTTGAATTTTGTTAAAGTACGTACCCTAAAATTTAATCTGAGTTTATAATAATTGAAAGTATTTTGAGTCCTTCCCTGGCCCAATTCTTTTGGTTATGCCACTGTTTGCAATACAGTGACTTTGATTGTGTTTTTCATAATATTAAAATTGAAAAGAAGAATCTTGAAGTATAGTGTGAATTCGTAATCAGAGTTTGTGTTGGTGTCACTTTCTCTAACAGGTTTGCTGTGAAGGCAAGAAAGGTATGC
This sequence comes from Dimocarpus longan, assembly GCA_022984855.1. Lineage (NCBI taxonomy): Eukaryota > Viridiplantae > Streptophyta > Magnoliopsida > Sapindales > Sapindaceae > Dimocarpus > Dimocarpus longan. The sequence goes on from CM041024.1 coordinate 12,713,382, forward strand.
AAACACTAGCAATAAAGACAGTTCCTGACAACCAGATTTTCAGGGCAGCCAGGCATACTAAAATTCACAAGGAAGTTGGGAGATAAAGGATTCTGTCATAAATTTTGTTCATGTTTTCTTGTTGATGTATAATCACATCTTTCTACCTTCTCCTAAATGGAAAGTGGAGAATATTGTCATTTTTTTTTAGTATTTTGTTGTTTAATTTAGTACAGACTCCATATATACAAAAACAATTAAATTAAGGAGTGTATTTAATTTAAGTTTTCATTGGAATTTAAATGATTTTAAAAGTTTGAATGTATTCAATCTAGATTTATATGAAATCCATTAAAATCTAGATGTATTCAATTCAGATTCGTATGAAATCTAATCAAATATAGTTGTATTCAATTTGGATTTATATAAAACTTAATAAAATCTAAGTGTGTTAAAAAAATTATTGACTTCATAGATTTCATTTAAGTAATAGATTTAAATAGAATTTAAAGTGGCTTTTATGAGGAAAAAATTTATAAGAAATCTTACCATTCTCCTTAAAATTTCATTAAATTTCTTAGATGAGTGTATTCAATCTAGAGTTTAATATAATTTGATTTTTTTTTAAATGATAGATTTTGGTAAAATTCACAAATTTTATAAACTCTATATTAATTTTGTTAGAATTCTTTAAAAATTTCAATAAAATATTAAGGAAAATGGTAAGATTTGCTATATATATATAATTAAAATCACGTTAAACTCCATCCAAATCCATCACTTAAATGAAATCTGTGAAATAAATAATTTTTTAAATACATTTAGATTTTATTAGATTCCATACAAATTTAAATTGAATACTTGAGAAAAATGATATATATATATTTTAAATGCTGACACCTTACAGGTCAGATGACTATCAGGACCTGTCGAGATTAATTATTGATAGCGTGATTTGGATAACTAATCCCACAACTAAGAAGAGAGACTTTAATCAAGAGAAGACTCACAACTCATATCCTCTATTTTAAAGGACAATTGTGATACTTAAACTTTTAATCTTTTAGAGTTAAGGTGGGTACTTAACTACTTTTACTAAAATATAGTGTGCAAGGAAAATGATAAGATTTGTTGTAAACACTTTTTTTCTTTTCATAAAAATCTATTTAAACTCCATCCAAATCCTTTCAAATATATCATTTAAGTAAAAATGTAGGGATAATCCTAACAAACCTGCTTTAGCTTACGAAAATATCCATTTTAGCACTCAAGTTTTATTTTTGTCCAAATTACCCCATACTATTGGTAAGTTAACAGAAAAGTTGATAAAATTATATATGACAATTTTAATCATGATAAAACATTTTTATCTAAAAAATAAAATAATTATAACATAATATTTTGAATTAAAAATATTGATTTAAAAAAACGAGATTCATCAGACCATTTTCATCTTCAACCACCATCTTCATCATCATCAAACATTCAACACACCAGCCATAGACTTCATCAGACCACCGCCGCCAGCCACCAACTCTTTCTTTTTCTTCTTCCCCCTCTCTTTTTTCTCTCTCCCCATTTCTGATTGAAAACCTAGAATTTTTTTACTAGAAAGCCAAAATTTTTCTGAGTTTCCAGTTAAAATTCTGAGTTTCTAGAATCCATCATCAACCCAAAAAAAAATTACCACATTAACCCCATCATTCATCATCGATCATCAACACCATTATCATCAATCATCAACACAATTACCAACTAAAATCAAAATCATTCAAAATCAACAATCAAAATTAATCAAAGTCAACAACTAAAATCAACTAAGGAGAAGCATGACATCACAACCAGCCAACCGTCAGCGAGAAAAAGCAAGACGAGGGGAGATTGAAAGGGAGAGGGAGAGAGTGTGTCTGAGTAATGGACCGACGAGGGAGAGCAAGAGGGAAGGAGCCATCAGTGTAAGGGATCGACGATGGCAAGGAAAGACTTTGGAAAATGATAGCAACCCAACGAGGGGATGAGAGTGGGTGAGGGGACTGTGAGGGCTAGTCTGGTTGTGAGAGGATAGTGTGTCGAGACTCGATAGTGTTGGAATGGGTGAGCCAGTGTCATCAATGATGAAGATGGGTGGCAACAGCGATAAGATCAATGGTAGAAGAAGAAGAAGAAAAAACGAGAAGAGAATAAGAAGACACAGAGAGAAAAGTGGCATTGGCGGCGATAAGGAGAAGAAGAAGATGAAGAAAATTGATTGTTTGTTTTCTTATTTTAACTTTTTAATTATAATATTATTTTGTTTATTTATATTATTATATTTTAAATGATTTTAGTATTATATTATTATATTTTAAAAAGTTTATCTATTTTCAATTTTAATATTATATTTTTATTAATTAATTTTAATTAAATTTTTTTATCTCATTTCCTTTTTTGCTCTTAAAGTCAAACGGTCAACAAAGTTAACCTAACAAAATCTGTAACCGTCAAGAATATTATTGTAATTTTACATGCCTTTAGGGGATATTTTTTACTGTTTTTATTAACATTAAGAGGATTTTGGATAAAAATGAAATTATAGGTGGTAAAATAAACATTTTTGTAAACTAGAACAGATTTTTTGGGATTATCCCAAAAATCTATGAAGTCAATAACTTTTTTAATACACTTAGATTTTATTAGTTCCATATAAATTCGAGTTGAATACACCTAAATTTTAGTAGATTACATATAAATCTGAATTGAATACACTTATGATACGTTTACTTCAATTAAAGGAATTGAAATGATCGACAATGGAAATGACTTAGAATCAGAATGATGTATCGAAATTAAAATAAGTTATTTACTTCAACTATAGGAATTAGAATTAAAATCAACAGTATTCCTATTAAGTTGTTTGCTTTACTTTAGAATAGAAATGAATAAATTACAAGTTACAAAAATATCTTTAATTAAAATTACGGATTAATTATAATATGCAAAATAATATTTAAGATGTAATGTCATATTTTTATTATGTAACTCGTCATAATAGGTTAAAAAAATGAACTTTCTTAACAATATTGTTGTATGCATATTATGTATCTTTTTTTTTTTCTTCAAAAAGAACATATTATGTATCTATATTATATATCAAATTGTGATTTTTTTTTTAAAAATATAAAATGTTATCTAAATTTGCTTTGCTTTTGTAAATTTAGTAGTCTAGCAACAATGACAATAGTAGTAACAACTATCACCAATGTGTGACATTCTTTAATTCATCATTAAATTTAAGTGCTAACTACAGATCATTAGAATAAAATATAACACTTTGCACTAGTATTTTTTTTTTTTTTAGTTGAATGCTTTTAGCATATGTAAATATTCATATTGAGCAATGACAGATTTATCAAATTAGGTTTTTTTTTTTTTTTTTTTTTTTAAAGAATTGCATAAGAGACTTTTTAAATTAAATTTGGGAAAATGAGATTCCTAAGTGTAGTTAGAGGAATGAGATTTCCATTCCACGACCCCAAATTAATGTGGAACCCACACTTTATTTCTTATTACAGAATAAATTTTAAGTAACTAAATGACAACAATTAATTTCATTCCCTTTTCGCATTCTCTAATTCATAAAGTAAACATACCATTAGATTTTAACAGATTTTACATAAATCTGGATTGAATACATCCATATTTCAATAGAATTCATTTAAATATGGATTGGATACACCAAACTTTTAAAATCTTTTAAATTTTAATGAAACTTTCAATTGAATATACCTCCTAAAAAAGACAGAACAGACTAAACAAAGTGATCTCCAATTGGCGACTTGAAGTAAATGAGCAACCTAACACATTAATATATATAAAGGTTATGTTTGGTGCATGAGATTTGATGTGACTCTATAATTTAAAATATCTCAAACTCTTAAATCTCATGTTTGAAATGGCTAACTTGGAAATGAAATTCCAATCTCATTCTCATGAAAATATTGAATTTCAAGCTCCACCATGGAATTCAATAGGAATGAGATTCAATGGAAATAGATTTTTTTCTCATTTCTCATTAATTGTTTATTCTACCTACCCAATTTATTTCTCATGTACTTTGTGAAATTAATTTTACTATATGAAAACAAAACTTTGGAAATAATATTATTATTTAAATAGGAGTTATTCCAAAATTAATATTTATTTACTCATATTTTTTAGAAATCAATATAACTTAAAAAAAATGATTTATAGAATTTATTTTATTTAAAACATTAGTAACTTTATGTATAATATAAGTTAGGTTATATAATAATATATTTAAATTAATTTTCTTTCGATCTACATTTTACTATTTAATATTAATCCTTGTATTTAAATTAATAAAAAATATATTTTTTTTGGATTTTTTATAAAATTAATTTTAAGTATATACTAAAGTATTTAAATTAATTTTATTTTATTCCAATCTTAACCTACACCTAACATAATGTGAGACATTTTTAATCAAATTATAAGTTCTACCAAACATTGGATGGTGATTTTTCATTCTATTCCAATCCAATCAAAATAATTTCATTTTATTCCAATTCTACTTGCTATATGGAGGTGGTGACTCGTATTATTCTCATCTCTCCAAGTTTTTTGGTGTTTGTGCACCAATCACCAATGTCCATTTATTTATATGTATAATCTCAAAAAAACCACTATAGTTTGTAAAAATATTTATTTTACCATCAATAGTTTCATTTTTTCGAAATCTTCATTGACGTTAATCAAAACATTCAAAATATCCCTCGAGGCGTGTTAAAAGATGACGATGCCCTTAACGGTCACATATTTCATTAGGTTGGTTTAGTTTACTGTTTAACTCTATGAGTAAAATGAGAAATATATAAAAAATAATAATAATTAAAATAATATTAATTAAATGGATAATTTCAAAAAACTCATTGTAGTTTACAAAAATATCTATTTTAACACATATGATTTTCAATTTTGTCTAAAATCTCTCTTGACATCAATAAGAATACTCAAAATACCCCTTAGAGGTGTGTAAAATGATGACAATATCTCTGACAGTTACTGATTTGGTTATGTTGATTTGATTGACTGTTTGATTTCAAGGGTAAAATGATAAATATAATAAAATCTTAATCCAATGGACATATGAGTTCGGACATCATCTGGGTTGGTTCCATCATCTAGGTTCATTCCAAATGATATTCGAACTCAGATCAAATTGGGTCAAACTCAGATGTCTGAGTTCATGGAACCCAGATTCCATCAGATCTGGGTTTGATTCGAATCCAGATAATAAATTTCAGTGATTGATGACGTTGGATGTGTGATTGTTAATTGGTAATTGTTGAATTTTTTTTTTTTTTATTTTAGGTATGTTGATGATTTTTCGTTGTTGATAAATATATATATTTTTTGTTTATTATTTGGGTTTCAATTATGGATATTCAATTTGGAGATTTGATTTCTATCTTTAGAATTGGAAACCCATAATTTTTTTTTAATAATTAATAAAAATATTAGGGTTAAAATATCTTTTCATCATTTATATAATTTTTCTATTAATTTATTAATATTAGAGGAGATTTTAAACAAAAATAAATATTAGTGTAGTAAAACAGATATTTTTGTAAACTACAATAAGTTTTTTGGGGTGATCCCTTATAATTATTTTATTTATTAAATAAAAATCTTTTTTGGGGTGATCCCTTATAATTATTTTATTTATTAAATAAAAATCTTAATGTTAAAATTATCTTTTTATATTTTATATAACATTTTTGTTAATTTATTGACGTTGGAGAGAATTTTGGATAAAAATGAAACTAACCTGATAAATCAGGTATTTTCACCAACTACGAAGCATGTTTTGGAATTATTCCTTTATTTATATTTATATCCAACGTTTCCCTTTAAAACTTCTTGTTGGCTGAGATAGCTGCGTGAGATAACTGTTAATCTTCATTTCCATGGCTTTTCACTCCCTACCCATCTCGTTTTTCTCCATTTTTGTCTTGATTTTCATATTCCCAGTTTCTCTTTCCATTCCCTTCATACTTCTGCATGGTAACTGTCATCCTCTCCTTGTTCTTCTTTTATTTTTATGTTGATAACATGTCTGATTTCTTTTTTGATGATTTTGATTCTGTTGAATTATTGAAGTGATGTTGTAACTTTTGTTATTTTTCAGTTGCTTTTGACTTTTGGTTGTTAGACTGTGTTGCTTTCTTATTTTATTTGTATAGATTGTGTTTTTAGCTTATAGCATACACTGTAGAGTCGTTTCATGGACATGTTATAAACTCTTAAAAGGGTTTGATCATGTTTTACATGGATTTTGAAACATGTCTTCTTATGTTTATATGTGCTTTAGAAGTTGACATGTGTTTGAGGTAGCAAGAGTTGTAACTTTGATTATAACAATAGTTTAGCCTTCTCAGTTGGTCGACAAACTTGTGTTTTTATATGAAATTTGTTCATTCCAAAAAAGGAAATTGTGTATCAGAACTTTTCACAGCTGTAGAAGTCCTCAGCTTTTCTACATTTATCTATCTATTCTTTTAATTTCTAAGAAACTATACTCGGATGTCTTTCCTTCTGATATTTTTAATATCCTGCTCTTTGTCTAATTTTTTTACTGTGGCAGGCATTGGAGATCAGTGCTCCCATGAGGGAGTGAAAAAATTCACTGAGAATCTCATCGGCTTTTCTGGTTCTCAAGGATTTTGTGTGTATGTTTCCATTTTCTTTTTTATTTCTGTTTTTGCTTAAAACAGTCCTTAATTTGATTCTACTTATGGTAATGGTTGTCTACTGAGTATGCATTAATGTGTATTGAAAACTAAGAACAATTCATAGTTACTTTGTTGTGTGCTAGAGTAATTATTTTGGTTTAAGTAGTGGATATAGTTAACTGATGATAAATCATTTGTGACGTTTTTGGCTCTGTTCTGAATAACTTACTCCGCAAATTTGTCAGTCTGAGTATAATTAAGGTAAGGCTGAAGCATTTCTGGTTAACCGTTACTCGTGACCGTTTCTTTCTTGTAAGTGACTTCTAGGAGAGAAATTGTGTGAATTTTTGAGAATGGTTTGCTCATACTATATTATTGTTTTGATTTCTCTCATTTTTATGCTACTCAATTTCTTTTTATGGTGCAGTGAAGTTGGGGATGGAACATGGGATTCCTGGTTTAAGCCTCTTAGTGAACAGGTAAGGGAGTAATAAATGGTACTAGACTTGTCGTTTTGGATGCATGTTTCTAATCTTCTACTTGTGGACTGATCTGTGTTTTATGTTTCAGACAAGCATTGTTTGTGACAAGGTAATGAAGCCTTCTGATACTTGTGCTTTACTCACTGGCCTATTTTATTACTTTCTACCGCTGCTGTCTCCTGACATGTCATTATACCTATAGGTGAAGCAAATGAAAGAGCTGAGTGAAGGTTACAACATAGTTGGTCTCTCCCAGGTAATATATTGTGATTGGAACATTGTAATTGTTGGCATGTTTGTAAGGTGGCATGTTTCATAAAATTGTCACTTTCTTGTATGATGTCTTTATTTGATCCTTCTCCTTCATGACCTGATCAAATTGGAAGAGGCACTTGGCATCTGCAGGATTGTTCACATGCTTTAAGACTTGTGTGAATATTTAAACAGTCAATTTGGTCTCAATCTCCATCTAAAATTTATGTTACAATTCGATCTGTTATTCTACGACTTTAGTTTGTAAGAATATAAAGAATCTCTAATCTTGTCTGTTAATTAATTTCTATAGAAATAGATAGATAGATTGCAGTGAAGTGTAGTTTCTTTCATCTGCATTCTTATGGTTTATTTTCTTTTTGTTTCTTGATGTTAATACAGAATACAACTACTTTTTTTTTTTTCCTTGTATATAACATTAATGCTCTAACAACCTGTGTAAACCGGTTTCATTCTTAAATCTTTTTGCTTAATTTAACAGGGAAATTTAATAGCTCGAGGTGTTATACAGTTTTGTGAAGCTGGACCTCCGGTGAGAACCAGTTTAATATGAAGTTGCTTAATGTAATAATTTCCAATAACTAGTTCTAGAATTCATTAATACCAGAGGGTCTCTATCGTTATGCCCTTGCATATCCGATTGCATACCTGGTTTGTGGTTAGCTTGTTATTTTCTTGACATGTACATGTATTAGATTTGTATGTTTGTTGAACCTTGAGAAAAGGTATGCTTATATTCTTCATGATTTAGCTGCATAATTATTAAGTTCTCTTCTTTCCCATCTCAGTTGCTGATGAAGAATGAATTTGCTCGGTTTTTGAAAGGTTAATGCAATGAGAATGATACGATGAAACCTACCTACCAAGTCAAAACCTTCACATTCATATCTTCTTCAAGGAATATTTTGATGGAAGAAATTATTGCAAAAAGAAAGTTTATATCCATTTAGAAGTAAATGTATAGAGATTCTTTCTCAGAGAATGATTTGTTTCTAAAAGTAACTGTAGTTTATATAAATTTTTATGCACTGCATAAATGGTTTTGCTTCTTTGATACCCTGTATTTATCTATAACTGCTTCACAAGCCTGTGATCTTCGTGGTCTACCATAATCAAGAGATTGAAAAAGTTGTCTGTATCATTTGGGCTTTCCTTTTTGCTACTAGTCACTCTGTGCCAAAAATTAGTTTTTAAGTGCCCAGATTTTCTTCATTGCTTTTTGAAACTAGGAATGTTGTGCCTCACACTGACGAATTAGCATAAAAAAAAGTGCAGAATCAGTGTTCAATATTTGTGTATTTGTTTTGTACATTACTGGTTGCAATATTCTGTGAATTATTTGTTTCCTTATGTAACATAAATTATAATTTTCACCTATGAATTATTGTTACAGGTTAAGAATTTTATCTCTTTAGCAGGACCTCATGCTGGTACTGCTTCTGTGCCTCTTTGTGGGGTAAGTTGTAATGTGAATTTTCAATCTGTTAAAACTGAAGTGATTCAGATTTGTCAAATCTAATTTAACATCTTCTTCCTTTCCATATGCGTCAACAAAGGTTAGTGGTGAAGATTATCCTGATCTATAGTTCCAAAACCTCTCAAGTCTAAAGTTATTCCTAAAAGCCATCAAAGGATCTAGCATACATGGAAAACACCCTTACTCTTTACTCTAATATATTCACATTAATATATGATAGAGAAGGAACATGGAATAAGAAATGGTGTGTGATGATTGAAGCAGGAGTAAGTTGCTAGATACTAATCCTAAACATATATTTGTACAACCCCACGGTATTGTTGAAAATGAATCGACACTGCCAGGCAAGTATATATTGTGTGAACCAGATACTCGTATAGGCATTAATATTTTGCTGCATGCCACTGGATCTTCTCTCTTTGACAAACAAAGAGAGAGAGTGAATTTGATTGCTATACGACTAGCTGTCAATTGAGTTGGAAAAACTAGCGCAAACATCTGAGCAATGGATTATATTGCTTATAATTATAACCATCAAACTTAGTAACTTGGACTAGATATTATGTTTGTGCTAAATTTGATGGCTACTAGATGTACAGTTAGAATGAATTTGGACAAACGGTACATGATAGTTATATTCTCATTTGGATTTTTCGTGTTTTATCTTAAATTCTAACGATGTTATTGATTATGCTTCTGCAGTCTGGTATTTTATGCAAAATAGCTAACAAGCTGATCAAATCTGAGATCTACAGTGATTATGTTCAAGTATGCATCTTGCCTCTGCATTTGATTTAACTGTTAATCACCATTAGTGTGTTATTTTCAATATTTAAAGTTTTTTAGACTTTAATCCTATCAAACATTCACTGGCCATCATGTTTCTACTTTGATGTGTCTAACATGGCTTGACGCTTTATTTTTATACATGGAATTGCAGGATCATTTGGCTCCAAGTGGGTATCTTAAGTTTCCAAATGTAAGTGGTCTGCTTCAATACACCTAAAGGAAAGGAAATTTGTCTTATGGATGTGTGTGGATATGAATTTGTTCTAGAAGCTGTGTAGTCACAAAATCCTACAGGTCATAATGTTTTATTCTGCATCGATCATTCCTTGTATGGATGATCCTTCTGTTTTTGATTACTTGTTTCTGTTTGTGCCTTTTCTTTTTTTAACTTTTTAATTTAAGATATTTCTTCCTGTATATATTTGAATAGTATTGGAATGAATATGAGCCTGCTATGTTATTCCTGTATGCTATTTTGCTTAAAACAATTTTACATCTAATGATCAAATCGACTCTTACAATCCAGGATATCTCGGGCTATTTGAAAAAATGCAAGTTTCTTCCGAAGCTTAACAATGAACTCCCTGACCAGAGGAACTCCACTTACAAGGATAGATTTAGTAGCTTACAGAGCTTGGTGCTTATCAAGGTAATTCAGAAGTAATTTGTTTCTCCTGTTGTAAATTAACTTCATCCACTAGATAATCTTGTTTTAAATTTCTTAGCTAAATCCTAATTAACATTTAAAGCATGTTCATCTTTTTGTCCATTTGATATTTCTACTTTCAACAGTTTGAGGATGACATTGTTCTGATACCTAAGGAAACCGCTTGGTTTGGATATTATCCAGATGGGGCCTTCCATCCAGTTCTATCTCCTCAACAGGTATTTTTTCTACCCACACCGCACCCCACTCCCCCCTCTCCCCCCCTTTTTTTTTATTTTTGAAATAATACTTAAGCAAGAAGCTTCTTCATGGAAGTTGAATGATTGTTTATCTATGTTTTTATAATAATATTAATTTCTCTACGAGTTTTATAGTGTTCTAATGAATGTCTTGGATGTCTAATATAGATGAAAATAAAGTTAATTTAATACGTAGATGTAACTGTGTTTACATATATGCATTGCTTTTTTATTTTTTCAAGTTATATTCAAGATCATAGTTTTGTTTCCATGTAATTGTCTGTGTAGACACCGCTTTATGCTGAAGATTGGATCGGGCTAAAAACCTTAAATAATGCTGGAAAAGTTCATTTTATTAGTGTGCCGGGAGGTCATCTTAAAATCTCTATAGACGATATGAAGAAGTATGTTGTGCCTTACTTGACAAATCAGGCACTGGGAAAACAAAGTTTGGATGAGGATAATCATGCTAGAGCTCATAGCCTTAATCACAGAAAGCAGATGACCAGGTTAGAGAGCAAAGCGTCCTCTGAACTTGTGTTTGATGGATCATCATCCTATAGTTGGCCCTCATCAGTCAAGAGCTTCTTTGAGGAAATGATTGGGGGTTTTGGATGACAAATCACTTTTTGAGCCTTGATTAATATTGATACAACAATCGGAAATTACATTTCAAGTATAAGAAGTGATTGATGGGGAGGATTATCCGCATGTAACGTATTTCGGTAATGCTCCCAGAATGTTGGCTACTAAAAACTTCCAGCATTTGTAACTACATAACTTTATCAAAATGTCAACCACAATTTATTTTAAAAACCCTAGCATTACTGAGTTTGGTGCTCACTCCTTTTATGCTTCAATCAATAGAGCATAGTTATGTTAGGAATTAACTCATATTTGTCTAAACTAACAAAAACACATGGACAATGGTTGGGTCCAACCAACATTTGAAACCAAAGTAAGCAAAGCATCATTCTAGGAAGCAACATTATTGACTCGGTCTTAATGCCTTGGTAGTTTTTCCTGACGAAAGTTGAAGTTGCCACTAAATTTATAGTCGAGGTCTACGTCAAGGATAATTCTATATAATGTTAACAAGACTTGGCAGCTAGTTTGGATAAAACTCAAAACTGCTTGATTGTAACTTTCCCTTTGATTTCTTGCAACCAAGTTATCTTCTCCTTATCGGTACAGCTCTTACAACATCATTGGCATGGTAATTTTCCTGAGATAAGTTCACAACTTAATGTTAGGTTCTTTAAATTCATATCCAAATGAAAGATTTGATTACTTTATTGGTTGGATAATCTTAGTTAATAATTTCAACCAGTGAATTTATTTCAATAACTAACTTTATAATTAATCCAGTGGATATAATTGTTGGATACGGTAATCAAACCATTAAGGAGTCAAACCTTCACAAATGAATTCATTTATTAAAATCCAATGACTAACAAACTATTCAAGAAACATTAAATTTTAGAATCAAAGTGAATCAGCAACACAAATGCTTCAATTATGTCACAGGGGTTCGGTATATAACTACTGAATGCAGCATATATAGTCCACGTGACAATCAATGTAATCAATCGAAGTTTTTGAAACAAATGTGCTAAAGTGGAAAATTGTAAAATATTATACCAGTCCAATACCGACATGTAAAATACATAAAATTGCAGCATCACCATTTAAGAAAGCTACTGTTCTATTTTAAACACTATAAAAATCAAGTAGTCACGGGTAAACAAAGAAAACAAAACTATGCGCCACTACATAAAAGTCCAACGCTGGTTTTTTCACACAAGATGGACCAGATGAATCATTGAGGTTGATGCGAATTTTATACCCTAAAAATAAAATATGAGACCCATATTTACGGGAAAACGGTTTAATTAACTTATGGTTTTATCTAAATAATATAGTTTTATTTAAACCAATAAAATTTTTAATTTTTGTTAAAAAAGAATTGCAGTTTTATTTTTAAATTTGAATAAATGATAGATATTAGGTTTTAAAATAAGATTAGATAATATTAATCTATTTGCTGTAAATACTTTTACCATCTGTATCACAAAAATTCGCAATTCATTTTACTTTGGATAAAAGTACCACTTTTCATTTTGTCTAATCTGATTTTTTTCCTCCTTTTCCACTTCTTAAACTCTGGCATACCTCATTTCTCTCTCTCTCTCCCTCTCCTTAATTTCTTCCTTCTTTGGAGAATTTCGCAAATCATAGGAATGTTTGTTTGTCCCAGCCTGCAGTGATTCACGTTGACATGGACAATGTGACTCATAGGTTGTTGAGATCACCAGGGAAGGAAGAGGAGAAGAAAAACGATAAAGAAAAAGAGAGAGATGTCGAATGAAGAAGAAAGAAAATCCCATTGGAACAATGTTGGATGAAGAAGAGAGAGATTATGAAGTGGAAGAGATTGAAGAAAGGAAGTTAGCATTATAAAAACAATCACAATCAATATGATTTTTACATATTAAATTATATATCATATAAATATTATTTTTTAAAAATATTGTATTAGTCAACAAGTAAAAGTAACAACACAAAACGATAAAATAAAAATTAAAAAACTTGAAGTAAAAGAAATAAGAATTCACTTATAAAAGAAGTAAGAGTTCGCTTACTTGAATGAAGATAGAGATTTGCATAATACTTATAATGCTCTAAAGACGTGTTTTTCACCCCTCATGCTTGAAAAACACTTTTGGTGGCTATCTTCCAAGATTCAACTTATTTGATTTCTTAGTTTACAACATTGAACTAATAACCATTCAAACTGAAGCAATTTCCTCTTAATTGAACAATATATTTATAAACAGCAAAATGAAAGAAATTAGAAACATTGAACTAATAGCCATTCAAACTGAAGCAATCTCCTCTTAATTGAACAATATATTTATAAACAGCAAAATGAAAGAAATTAGAAACATTGAACTACTAGCCATTCAAACTGAAGCAATTTCCTCTTAATTGAACGATATATTTATAAACAGCAAAATGAAAGAAATTAGAAATTAGAAATCAGAAAAATTGAGTTATTAATCTGAATTCAAAAACCATATATATATAGACATTAATATGTCTTTCCAAAAAGGTTATACCTTTTTTAACCAGTGCCTCTCCATTTGAAGAGTTGCACCTCAGACAAAGATATACCTCTTCAAACAAGAATTTAAATTTAATTCAAAAAAATTATTTTGATGGATCAAAGAGCCTAATATACATACACATTACTAACGTATTTTTAAATTTAAAAATTTAAATTAAATATATTTTTTAATTTAATATTTAATTTTTAAATTGAATCTCCATCATCCATCACAACTTGATGGAGGGTGGAAATTTAAAGGTTTTTTTTTTTTGTTCATTTTTATAGAGGGTAATTTAATAATTTTAGATTAAGGGTAAAATAGTTAATATATATTTTCTGTTAGCTTTGAGTGTTAAAATTCTGATCAAATGGACTAAAATTATGTATATTTAAAATGTAGGATATCATGGGAGACAAACGGATTCATAGTTAAAAACGAGAAGTTTTTTTAAAAAATAGGTACCAAAATGAAGTTATCCGTTAAATTTATATAAAATTGCCCCTAGATGTCATCGGTTCCGTAATGCTTAGTGGAGACACTACATTGGTCATTCCGTCCAAGCAACAACTGGTTTGAATAGGAATAGCTCTTCTGTTTCAAACTGTTGGTGATAATTCAAACAAAAGGAGCTTGGTAGACAAGATGCTTATAAAAGGAATCCAAAACAAGAATATGCTCACATATTTTAAGCCCTTAACTTTATCGTCGGCCCCAACGGCGCTGGCAGTATCGAGTACTTTATGTATATTATTACTATTATATATGAAAACCATTTACGGTTAATGATGTTGCTGGAGGGTAATATTAGAATTTTGAAAATAATTATAGTCAGGGTGGGTGCAATTTTAGAGGGATATAAATATCGCCAGTTATTAATATACTGGATTGCATGAGGAAACCCACAAAAGGGAGCCCAAATTCATATTAGTCTTTATTAAAAACCCACATTAACCTTTCCTTATTGCGTGTGACATTTCTTTCCCCCCCTTTTTTTTTAATATCATTTAAATAAAATATTTATATAATAATTTGAAAGAAATGAAGAATTTAGGTTACATTTTGGAGAAAAATAATGACGTATTTTTCAAAAATTTACCTAAAAACTTTACTTAAATTGTGATAAATTGATTTATGGTTATCACATTAATTATGTGATAATATATTAATGATATGTTAATTACGTATAAATTTATCATATCATTTAGATAAATTTTTAGTTATATAATGTTACTCTCTATAAAGCTGGCATTATTCTTATTTTTATTCCAACTTAAATGGTAGATGCTTTTATCCATATCAACCTAAAACCAATCCTTCACAGATATGTTTCATAATCATTTCTGGATATGCAAAATCCATATAAGGACAGCATGGTTGACAGAACAGAACATACAGGGATTCTCCAAACGGTGACTTGGAAGAGTAAATGAGCAACCTCAACCTGACACCTTAATATAAGGAGTACACACAATCAAAAGGGTGCTGTGACTCATACGATCCTCTTGTCTTCGCGTTTTATGGTGATTGTTAACCAGTCACCAACCTATATTTTATATATTTATATTCAACGTTTCCCTTAAAACTTGTTGCAGACTCGGATAGATATAGAGCTAAGACTGTTGTTCATCTTCAGTTTCATGGCTTTTCACTCCCTAACCATCTACTTTTTCTCCATTTTTGTCTCGTTTTTTATATTCCCAGTTTGTCTCTCCATCCCCTTCATAGTTTTGCATGGTAATTGTCACCCTCTTCTTGCTCTTCTTTTATTTTCATGTTGATACCAACTCTTTTTTTTTTTTTTTTGACAAAATGTTCATACAAATTCTGGATTTTTATTTTATTATTTTGATTCTGTTGAATTATTGAAATGTGACTTTTGGTTGTTAGGCTGTGTTGCTTTCTTATTTTATTTGTATGATTAGAACGTACACTGTGGAGTCAAAAACATGTTAACTGATTGGACTTACAAGTTACAAACTCTTATTTTATGTGATAGGATTTGGTGAGTCGGATGAGATCTCAAATCTCAACCCCACCAAATCATATATTTTGGGCTCGAGAAGCCAAGGAATATTTGCCTTCCCGGATCCACCTTCACTTCCTGTTAGGAAGAAATGGAAACCGGCTTCCAACTCCTACCTTGGTTGGGATCTGTTGCTTCTTTTTTAACTATGTTTTATTTATTTTAAAATATATATATTTAGTATAATTCATTAAAAATATTTATACGAGATTAATAATTTAAACATCACTAATAAAATTTATTCTTCTTTATAATTAATTTTTAAAATTTTTTTATATATAACATATTTAAAAATCAATTTAATCTAATATTACAATTATGTTTGATAGGCTTTGATGATGAGTGTGCTAGAGGAGTGACAGAGTTCACTGGGAATCTCAGCAGCCTTTCTGGTTCTAAAGGATTTTGCATGTATGTTTCTCCTTTTTTAACAGTTTTTAATTTGATCCTGCATATGATGATGGTTGCCCACCAAGTATACAGTAAAGTGCATTGGAAACTAAGAACAATTCATAGTTTGTATGTTCTGTGCTTGAGTTATTATTATTGGTCCAAGGAATAATTATTGTTAATGATGACAAACCATTTCTGATGTTTTTTGGCCTGTTCTGAATAAGTTACTCCACAAATTTGTCATGTCTTGGTGAAAACTGTGTAAATTATCTAGAATGGTGTGCTCATACCATATCTTTATTTTGCTTTCTCCCCATTTTTGATGATACTCCATTTCTTTTTATGGTGCAGTGAAATTGGGGATGGCAAATTAGATTCCTGGCTTAAGCCTCTTAGTGAACAGGTAAAGGAGTAACAAATGGTACTAGGCTTGTCATTGTGGATGCATGTTTCTAATCTTCTTCTTGTGGACTGATCTGTGCTTTATGTCTCAGGCAAACATTGTTTGTGACAAGGTAATGAAGCCCTCTAGTACTTGTGCTTTATTCACCGGACTACTTTACTAGTTTTAACTGCTTCTGACAAGCTGTCATACCCATAGGTGAAGCAAATGAAAGAGCTGAGTGAAGGTTACAACATAGTTGGTCAATCCCAGGTAATACATTGTGATTGCAGCATCGTAGACATGCTTCAAAAATGGTCACTTTTTGTATAATTGACTGATGTCTTTATTTTGCCCTTCTCCTACATGACCCGATCAATTGGCAGCGGCACTTGTACATCTGCAAAATTGTTTACATGTTATAAAAGTTGTGTGCATATTTAAAATCAATTTGGACTCGATGTCATTCTGAATCTTATATTACAATTTGATCTATTGTTCTATAGTTTTAAGTTTGTAAGAATATAAAGATCCTCTAACCTTGTCTATTATCTAATTATTAAAGAAATAGATAACAGTAAAGTGTAATGTTCATATAGAACACAACAGTTTTTCTTTATTTTCATTTTATTTAACATTAGTGCTCTAACAACTTGTGTCTAGCGGTTTCGTTCTTAATACTTTGCTTGATTTTACAGGGAAACATGGTAGCTCGAGGTGTTATAGAATTTTGTGAGGGTGGACCTCCGGTAAGAACCGGTTTAATACAAAGTTGCTTAATGTAATATAATTATTTTGTAAGCGCTCTGCTTTTCTTCATTGCTTCGTAAACCATGATTCTTGCACCTCACACTGGTGTATCGGCATAAAATATGTCTCTGCTGAATCAGTGTTCAATATACACTACTGGTTACAATATTTATTGTTTTAATATTTGAATAGCAAGCATTACTGATTATATAATATTCAGTAAGTATTTATTTCATAGATTACTGGTTACGATATTTCGTGGATTATTTGTTTCCTAATGTAAAATAAATTATAATTTTCACCTATGAATTATTGTTACAGGTTAGAAATTATATCTCTTTAGGAGGACCTCACGCTGGCATTGCTGTTGTGCCTCATTGTACGGTAAGTAGTAACGTGAATTTTCAATCTATTAAACTGACTTTGTTAAAACCAAAGGAAAAATAATAAGAACAAGTATGTGATGACTGAAGCAGGAGTCAGTTGCTAGATACGAACTCTAAACATATATTCGTATAATTATACGGCACTATCGGCAGTGAGTCTAGTATATATTGTTTGAAACAGATACTCTGTGTAGGGATAAATTTGCTGCATGCCACTTGACCTTTTCTCTTTGACAAAGATAGAAAGTGAATTTGTTTACCAGACAACTAGCAAGCTGTCAATTAAGTTGGAAGTGCCAGCACAAACATTCATCAATTTTAGTAACATGGACTAGATCCTAATTCTAGTCTCTAGGATGTTTGTGCTATATTTGGTGACTACCAGACGTACAGTTGGAATGAATTTGGAAGAACAGTACGTAATATTTGTACTCTCATTTGAATTTTTCATGTCTTATCTTAAATTCTGATTGATGTTATTGATTGTGTTTCTGCAGTCTGAAGTTTTATGCAAAATAGTTAATGAGCTGCTCAAATCTGAGATCTACTCTGATATTATTCAAGTATGCATCTTGCCTCTGAGTTTGATTTAACTGTTAATCAACATTATTGTGTTATTTTCAATATTTAAAAGTTTTTTAGACTTTAATCCCAAACATTTACTGGTCATCTTGTTTCTACTTTGATGTCTCTAACATGGCTTATCGCTATATTTTATACATGGAATTGCAGGATCATTTGGCTCCAACTGGGTATATTAAGTTTCCAAATGTAAGCAGTGTGTTTTGATACTAGAGAAATTTTTCTAATGCATACTTGTGGATATGAATTTGTTCTAGAAGCAATGCCGTCACAAAATCCTACAGGACTTTAAAGCTTAATTCTCTGTTTATGATAATATTTTATTTTGCATAGATCATTCCTTGTATGGACAAATTCTTCTATTTTCGATTACATGTTTCTGTTAGTGCATTTTCTTTACTTGTTTTTGACTTTGTAAAGAAATTTTGTTTGTGTATATTTGCATTGTAATAGAATGAATATGAACCTGCTATGTTCTTTCAATTTGCAATTTTGTTTGCAACAAATTTACATCTAATTATCAGAATCAACTCTTAAAATCCAGGATATCTCGAACTATTTGAAAAAATGCAAGTATCTTCCGAAGCTTAACAACGAACTCCCTGACCAAAGGAACCCCACTTACAAGGATAGATTTAGTAGCTTACAGAACTTGGTACTTATCAAGGTACATAATTTAGAAGTAATTTATTTCTCCGGTTTGTAAAATAACTTTATCCTCAAGATAGTTTTATTCTAGATTTCTTAGCTAAATCCTAATAAACATTTAAAGCATATTCATCCAGTTTCCATTTGGTATTTCTACTTTCAACAGTTTGAAAATGACAAAGTTCTGATACCTAAGGAAACTGCTTGGTTTGGATTTTATCCAGATGAGGCCTACAATCCAGTTGTACCTCCACAGCAGGTATTTTTTCTCCTTTTTTATTATTTCAAACAATAATTTGACAAGTTGCTTTTTCGTGGAAGTTTAACAATGGATTATCTATTTTCTTATACTAATATTTATTTCTCTACGAGTTCTATAGATCATATTAGTAACCTTAACATGTGTTCCAATTAATGTCTTGAATGTCTTCATTTAATGTGGATGAAAGTAATTAAAGTTCATTTAATATGTAGATGTAACTAACTTTGAATCCTATCATTCTTGGACTTCAGTGATTAAGTGTTTCATCCCAACATGTGGAACATTCACTTGTTGAAGCAACATATTGAAAAACATGTATACACACAATTGCATTGCTTTTTTGTTTTTTTTCAAGTTATATTCAATATCCTAGTTTTGTTTCCATGTACCTGTTTCTGTAGACACCACTTTTCACCGAAGATTGGATCGGGCTAAAAACCTTGGATGATGCTGGAAAAGTTCACTACGTCAGTGTGCCAGGAGGTCATCTTGAAATCTCAGCACAAGATTTGAAGAAGTATGTTGTTCCTTACTTGACAAATCAACCAGTGGGGAAACAAAGTTTCACCACAAGAAAAATGACCTATAGTGACCCAACAAAAACTGTCACTTGATCATGTTTGGATGAATTGTTGTCCAATTCTTATTTCAATAGTTATAAGAGCTGATCTTTTAGAATAAGATTCTCCATTCTTTGTTAAAAAAATAATATTAATAACTGTCACTTGATATTAAAAGTTTGTTACAAAATCAATATTATGACTGAAGAAGTGTCACTGAAAATGTATCGCTTTTACCCTATCATTAATAGTATTTCCGACAATTAAAGTCATATGTCAGAAAATAATGTATCCCTTTTTTTTTTTTTCTAAGTTTTTGATAATCTAATAATACATCAGTTTAACAAATAATTTATAGTTAAGATCGTTTCATTTTTTCTTTCATACATCATGTAATTTAAATTCATCTCATAAAAAGATCAGCACAAATAAAAAATTAATAGAGAATCATTATTCATGTAATTGTCACAAACTTTGATTATTGGTAACTCATTGTTAGTGGATATTAATTAGTGACAAAATTGTCATTATATATAAATCTAGTGATAGTATATCATTTCAAAATAATCAATATTCCAACAAAAGCCATATTTTTTTCAAAAATATAAATTATCTGGCAATTGTATCGTATAAATATGAATATAATACACCGATAGGCTATACAAAGTTAAAAATGCTCTATTAAAACTTCATTTTCTAATCATTTATATTATACAAATCCTAAACATTTTTGAAAATGAAGACCCAAGTGATTCAAACATAGTATGACAATATATACATATATAAATATACATATATTATTTCAATTGTGTTATCTGAAAAAATACTTCAAAATACATATATTAGTCTTTATCAGCAATATAGTAAAGGTAATGTTACTAGACACATATTGCTAGTCATTACTCGGCAATTTAATAAAGGTCATGTTAAAATATACTTTTTTTTTTTAGGGTTTTATATACGTAATAAACTTGAAATATAAGTGTTTAACAATAATGCTATAATTTAACACACAGAGTATTCAAGTATATCATAAAAACAATGTTATTTTATAGTAAATGAAATATATATATATCTCATATTACCTTAGGATCAGATTTAGTGCTTCATTTCACTTTTACTTTGCTAAGCATGTAGAACATGAAAACAAAAGAAACAACAATTAAAAATTGAAACCGATGAGAGGTATAAAGACCGATGGAGTGAGGAAAGTATGGGAGTTGGTTTTTTTTTGTGTATAAGGTCTCCAACCAACGTTCAAGCCCAAACTAATTCAGGGAAGCAATGTTATCAAAGCATCGTTAAGGGAAGCAGCATTGTAGTGTCTCGGCCTTAATGCCTTGTACTTTTCCACTTCCATTTAACTCAAAGACAAATAACAACTCAAATTTACAGGGTGTGTAAAAACACAGTTAAAAGGTTCTCCTAAACGAACATTATTTGCTTTTTATATACGGAAAGAAATAAAAAGGACATAGAACTTGTTAAACAACTTTACATGCAACTTCATTGAGCACTCAGTAGACGTGAATGTCTACGCTTATACCTCCCAGGTGATCAGCACTGATTGCGCAGCTGCTCATCCTGCCCAGTTTATTTCCCTTCATCTTTGGCTGAGTACGACACCGTAACCACAGGCATGAGATTCTAGTCAGAGCAGCCTTACCAGCTACTCGAACCCGGTAGACGACACTCAAATCAGCCCATATCTCAGTTCCAACAGCATTGGAAACAACACTTGAGTCATACCCATTTAGGTCTGATTCTGTTACAAAGACAACAGAGCCATCATCAAATGCCACTAGATCTTGACAGGCCTTGGACCGTGGAGCTCTCAAAACTTGATCAATTATGTTGCTGTACACACAAGCCTTCTTTACTCTCACATGATAGAATTCCTGAACAGCCTACAATCACAACCAACAAGAATGTACTTTTATTATTATTTTGATAAGCCAAAAGATATGGAACTTAATTGGAGCAACCCAATGACATAAGAGATTGTTTATGATTTCAAAATAAATATATAAACAGCCTTAAGCAAAAATAATGCACCAACAGCATAGGCTGCTTGAACAGAGAATTTAACAATCCAATCTAACCATTATTTTCATCACTAAAATGGGGAGACTTGCAATTACACCTCATGGTATTAATGCATGCATGACCTAACAAAAGGATGGTGCAAAATCATTCCCATGATTTTTACTACTATACCTGCCACTGGGCAGATGCTAAAAGCACTCTTGGCCTGATGGATCTCACATATTCATATGCCGCATCAGGGGTCATCTGCTTGTGTTGTACCTACAAAAAAAAACAATAGGTCCTGTTAAGGTGAAGCCTCAACAAAAAGTTAAATAAATAAAACTCCTTATCCAATGTTACACTGACCAGGTAACAAATAACAACGGTTGTGCTTCGTCCTCGGCCTGCTTTACAGTGAACATATGTCGTACGACCGCTCAATGCATTTTCTTCAAGACAACAACAAAAAGAAGTTTAGATAAATAATGCTTCCAAGCAAAATTATTCTTTTACCAAATACATATAACTCACTACCACAGATATCTTGACCTCAAAGCACTAATTCCCCTTTTACAATAAGAATACATACAAGTTACAAGATACTAATTCCCCTTTTACAATAAGAATACATACAAGATACTAACGAGAGGAACTAGATTAATTCAAATCGACAAATAACAATAATAAATTCAATTAAAATTTTGGAGAATTCATTGGATTGACTTCTGTCTCTCAAACAACGGCAAAACATTTTAACTAGAATGAGTTCTTTTGAGCCCAATCCAACATGGATGCTCTTGCAGCCACACTAATGATCACACGTAGCACCACACAATCCACACCAATGGAGCTTCACTAAGCAGATTGAAAACATAGATAATATCAGCACATATCAAACCTTAAGATTTAATATTGTTATTTGCACTTGACATTCAAGCAATTAAAAAGCAAGCGCCCCATTATAGAACCAAACTTTATAAATGCACAAAAATTCAACAAGATACCCACCAGAACGCAAAGTTAAGAACATACAGGAGATTAATGGAGGGTCAAGCTTTCAGACTCAAAACTTTAATGGCAAATAACACTTACCATGCATGAAATCTACAGCTTTGCATATATTACTTAAAGATGGAGCAAAGCAGTAGTCTCTAGTAGGAATCACCAAATGGTCAATGCTGTGGGCCTGTCCAAATTTCATACAAAAATTATTGAGATATCAATAGACAAAAGATTCAAAGCAGAGTACACAAAAGCAGAAGTACAGAAAATGTAATAAGTATCACTCTTCAAATGCACTTAAAATCCAGAAAAGCTCCAGATCCAGCGAGACCAGGAGCAATAAAGCATATAATCCCATTGAACTTTCATATAAGCAGCACAATCCACAAAACTGAGTAACATTTCAGCAGAAGTTCAGTAACATGGATAGAAGACGCCAACCAAGTAAATGGTAATTATTGTTAAAAACTAACAATGAGATGGTGCAATTTATAACACAAGAACCTTCAGATTTTCCATTTTACTCTGTCATTCACTTCTATGTTTAATCCAGAGATAGCATAAGCGCCAAAAAAGCAAAACAAAATCTCACAAACCTCTTCTAATTTTAAATTTGACATCCGCAGCTAAATTTAGTGAAACAAGAAAAATATATTATGACAATTAAGCGAAACGTGAAACAACTAAATTGTCAACCTCTATATAGCCCATTCAGTCTACCACGCAGTAATTCAAAACTCAGCTAAAACTTCAATCAGAGTAACGATGAATTAACCACAACAATTACTCACATGATATAGAGATGTTGAGACTAAAGTCTCATAGGGCTCATTCAGTGTCACCACTCCACCAACACCATGCTTCTTGAGGTGTGGAACATCAGCAGGAAACGGAACGGCACCTAACAATACAAACTGAGAACAAATATATTGGATGTCATCATCTACTGCAGCTAAAAATGGCCACATAAAACATACAATAAAACCCAGCACCAAATACAGAAAACATAAATACACCATCTGCGGCCAAATAAGAGACAAATAATGAGAACTGATACCTCATCAACACGGTCCCACCAACGGAAGTCGGCCTGAAACCTGTTTCTAACAACATTGTAGAGGAGGGTAGGGTAAAACAGCACACGAGCCCCAGCACCGATCAGGACCCTCTTCGTACTCAAACCACTAACCACTTCGCTTCCATTTTCACCCAATGAATCCGACTTCTGCTCTTCGGCAACCACCTCCTCTTCTGCTCTTTCCAATTCTTCAATATACATACTATATAGCCCCAAATTCAACACACTCAGAATTTACAACAATACCCACTAAATTAAATCAAGAAAACCCTAATGAATTTGTCGCTTGATCAATTAACACGTCAAAACGAAATTGACATAGCCTGAAACAACGGAAACCCTAATTTTTCACGGAAAAGATAGACAAAGCATAAACTTTTTACAGGAATTGAAACAAGACGATGGTGATCGACAAAAAAGTGACGTGTGGTTTCTAGAAGAAATCGGGATCATAATTGGCAACGGTGAAACCGACGCGGAAAAGGCAATTGTCCGATCGGAAAAAAAAAAAAAAAAAAAAAAAGGGAAAAATTAGAAACCAATGATCGATGGATTTGGGGGATTTTGAAAAAACACGGTCGAAAACACTAAAAATCGAAACTTTAATTTTATTTTATTTTTTGTTGAGAGATGCGAGAGAACGAAGAGAATAGCCTGAGTTCCACTCTTTGCACCCCTTTTTGCTCCAACAAACTTTGAAACCGAGGAAACTGAGATATGGAAAAAAGCTAGAGTACCGCCATATATTGGCTGGATTTCAGTGAAACGTGCTTTAATGGGCGCCACGTGTCCATATATATATATATATATTAATTCTTGGTAATTGCTGACAACAAATCAAAACGCTTGGATAGAGACGGTTGAAATTTTGGGAGATTTAAAAAAATATGTGGTACCAGATTGTTTTTATCAGTTAGGGGAGACATTAATCGATATTAAATGCCTTTATCTATCTGTATTTATAGATAATTAAGGGAAATTGAGACTTTTCCTAGTGTTGATATTTATAAAATTTAATTTGACTGATATTTCACCTTGAAATCGTTAGCAAGGAAATCAATCGAAATTTATGGAAAATTTTTGTTTCGCACGCTGCAAATGCGCCTGGTTTTATGAGGAATTACAGCGTGATAAATTACATTTTAACCACCATTTCATTCAAGTGGTAATCATACCAAGTTTTATTATTATATTTAGAAAAAAAAATATTTAGATAGATCACATGTATAAACTTATCAAATAATTAAAAAAATAAAAACAAATCTACTTGTCGCCTGTATGCTTCTATCCAGATATAATTAGGTTTCGTTTGATTCTATTCGAATATAATTAGACTTTATATGTGTCGACGTCTAGTTTTAACCGACTAGATTCGTTTTATACCCAAATTACAGATAGAAACAGGTGAAAGGTAGAATAAAAAGCAGAAGAACAAAAGACAAACTTTACATGGTTCGACCTTAGAAATGGGTTTACATCCAAGACGCCGGCTTCGGTGAGAAGAGACAGTCACTGTTACTGTGAGTTTTTCGGTTACAGTGTGTGGGGGAGACCAAAATTCCTCTTACAAATGAATTTAAACCCCTATTTATAGAGAAATTGGTAGTGCTACAGTTGTAATATAATAGAAAATAATTAATTACATTTTTCCAAAACTGACATCCATTAAATGCTGGGTCAAATCTCTTGAAATCTGGGTCTTGATTTGGTAATTGTGTGTTCCTGAATTTGCGTTGCTACCATTCTGAGAAAGGCTGAACTTGTACGTCAAGTAACGAACTGATTCTGCTTTGGACGGGCTGGAGCTTGTCCAGAACAAGTTGATGAGCTCGTTTTGGGTGAGCTGATGAGCTGATGGACGAGCTCAAGCTGAGAGCTTATGGACGAACTCATGTTAAGAGCTGATGAACGAACTCATGTTGAGAGCTGATGAACGAACTCATGCTGAGAGCTGATGAATGAGCTCATGCTAACCAATTAGACCTCTACCTGTTAGGTCGGTTAATTAGATCATTTTCGTTGGGTTTTTATCAGTCCATTTAAGCAATCCAAAAAATACTCATAACAGTATGATATATATTCTCCACGTAAATATTTAAAAATAGATCTTTTGAAAATAATTTTTTTATAAAGTATAGCTTTTAAAAAGAAATTATCGATTATTTGGTTATCAATTAAAATTACTCATTTAAGTTGTAAATTATTTGATTGTATTACTTTTACTAACTCTTTTAAATTATAAATTTACAAAAAGAACGTAGACATTATTATGTTTTTTACTCCAAATTTTTATCAAAAAGAAAGTGTGTTTGCCTCCAAAATTCTGAAACATGAGACATGAATGGTGACGTTGTTTTGCTCTGAATTCTTTTGCATAGAAGGATTGTACTATAGCCTGCAGTTCTGGAAATTCATTAATAAATGTGGTTTACTAAATTTGAGCACACTCTTGGAGAAATTTGAAGCCAGAAAGAAGAGGACATTGGCTTTGTTCACTTTTAGCCCCGAATAAGAGCAAAACAAAGGGCACTAACGGCCCGAATGAAAAAAATTGTGCCATCTGTAAGCTAAAAACCTCTACTCCATCCCTTCCAATTCTCAAGCCCTACACTGCAGTGTTTATTGTTCTACTTATAGCATCCACTATCAGTGCATATAATAAAAATGGGGATAAGGGGATTTCCATGTCTTAGGCCTGTGCTTTTATATATATATATGTCCATTTCTTTGTTATGCATTTTACTTTTTTCCCTATAAAACCACATGTTGTGAAGAATAGGAGAGATTTAAATGATAAAAGAAGCTTCATGTCAGGGCATGTGATGCAATTATTCCATTTAGTAAAAAAATAATGATACAAAATATTATAAGCCTGGAGACTGCATTGTTTAGGTGTTAAAAAAAAAAAAAAAAACTCTTTGGAGATCACAAATATCCTTTTGGCCAGTAGACTTTGGGGATTAAAAATGTACTTTTAACCCGTAAATAACATGCATTTAATATGATATTTAGGATGAAATAATTCTATTTTAAAATTTAAATGGTAGACACAAGAACCTGTTTATGGAGATATTATTATATTTGTCTTTTGTCATTTGTGGGTAATTAAAGTTTAATACCCCCCTCTCAAGTTAAAATTAATTGAAATTTTAAAAGCTTAAAAACTAGAGATAATCTATGGTATATGTTTCTATTCATTAACCGAGAAAATAATCTTTATATATGATTGGAGGAAACTAAAATACAAAGTTTGGAATTTTAGTACATATGAAAGAGATATTGTGAGTGGAAAAGAGATATAGCATTAGATGCTAAATCTATGTCTAGTTACCAGAATATGAAGGGAAAATTTTTACAAATCATTAAAACGAAGTAAAATATATAATGGTAGTCAACATCACAACCGTCCATTCCTTCGCAGCCAGGAGCCGAGGGCATGCGATGAGTGGAAAATAGGGCAAGGTGGAAAGTTGTATATCCTATTACTCAACAAATATGTGAATATAGTGAGTGGCAATGGCCAGTGCCTCACTGTGACATAGGCATGACATCTCCCGAAATCATTGTTTCTTATTTTTAAATATCTACAAGGAATAAATGAGCTGGGAGAACATTTGATGAGAGCTATCCAACTTTAACTCTAGATGGAATTTCCTTCGAGTAAAAGAATAAAATGGTAGATGTCATTACACAC
Organism: Dimocarpus longan; assembly: GCA_022984855.1. Taxonomy (NCBI): domain Eukaryota; kingdom Viridiplantae; phylum Streptophyta; class Magnoliopsida; order Sapindales; family Sapindaceae; genus Dimocarpus; species Dimocarpus longan. The sequence continues at coordinate 12,740,917 of CM041024.1, forward strand.
CACCTTTAATACGAATAGATGAATATCTCCTTGGACCTAAGAGACCAAAGATTCGAGTTCTATCATTATTCTATTAAAACACAAGGTATACGTATAAGTCTCCTCTTATAGGAATATCTTTCAATTGTGAGAGTAGTCATTCGGAACATACTAACAGTGATAAATTTTGATAGGGCCTGATAGTCTCTATATAAAAGAGAAAAAAAAAATGTAGATGTAATTTGCCAACTCAAGAAAACCCTTTGATAGCTAAGTTGATTTCTGATGCAGATTGCAGACACAACTTTTTTACATTGTAGCAGACATCTTTGATCGCCTACATTCAAGATTTCACATGCTACAGATTGCTCTGTCTAACAAAATCTTGTCTCCTGAATGAACCCCAACCCAATAATACCTGCTGAATAGGTGTTCAACAATTTCAACAGTATACACATTTTCCATTTCCTTATAATGAATAGAATCACATGAAAACATTGTTTTTGACATACAAATTGAAAACAAAACCACCAGACACAACTATGCTTATAAGATAAATTCATCATCCAAGTATTTATCACATTTGCTAATAGTCGAGTGTTTTTATCATTGACTACTGCAGATCAATGTTATCAACAACAGCGTTCATGTGAAGCATGGGTGCAGAATCTCAGCCATTTAGCTAGGGAAATATACAGAAGTCTACCCACTAAAGTACATGCCCTGAAATTCAACTTCATGTGTGAAGAAGAAGCTTCAGACAAACATGGTTTAATACTGTAACAATAAAATTTAGCATCTTGAAGATTATGTATAAAGACAATAAAAACGAATTAGCAAATACAGCAAACAGACAAGTACAAGGAGGGTGGTTGAGGTTCCCCCACATCACCTTTTTATGAGGATTCTAAAAGAATCCACAAATAAGGAACCAAAACACCAGGCACTCATGCAAAGCATATTCCAAATCAATAATATCAATCTAGGAACATCTGCTTGCCATAAATATTCCAAGTATTACTCTACTTTTTACAAGCTCCTCTGTCCAGGCAACATAAACAGTTTTGACTGTCTTATAGAGACAAAGCATGCGAACATGGTTCACGCTAGACTTTCTAGTGCACTTATGGCCGTGACACTACATTTCACAGAAATAATTGACTGCAGTTCTTAGGTTACTAGAGCTAATAAATCAGTCAGATTAAAGTGATCACGAAAATATTCCACAGTAAATTGTCAACAAAAGCAAGCCAAAGAGCAGATATACACGACCAGAAACAGAATACTGTTAGCTTGAACACAGAATTTACTACACCACACTTCATAAATATTTTCAATAAATTATTGTGATTGTCAAGGGTTAGAATTCCAATTATTTATGGCTGCAGCACTCATAAACAGAATCAATGACAGTATCAAAGTTTATTGTTGTAATCAGATTTGATAACCTTTTGGATAACTCGAACTAAACAACAGTTTTCAAGTTCTGGGGGTTTTTATATCTCACTCATATATATTTAGTTCTCCTTAGTGTTTCAGAAGCACTTACAACTTAACCAAAAGACTAACCTGTTAAGCAGTGCTCACACTCACACCATCCCTCATAAACCCATGGATCAACCCATACCTATTTAATGTGGAACAATGCACACAAACATAAACAAAACAATTATAATAATAATAATAAAATAAAACAAACTACATGAAAACACTTTTAGTGCTTTTATTCACAAAAATTTCCAAAAAAAAGCATATATATGATCTCAAAAAAAGGATTTTCTGAGAACAAGTAGGCAAACAAATTTTCCAGTCATGAAACAACTTTTGTTTTGAGAACATAAAATTGATTTATGAGAAACATCAAAATTTTATTGATTTCATAGAACAGAAAAACGCTAGGAAAAACAAAAGTAAACAAGCCATTAGCTGTTTGCTGTTCTGCAATTGATAAAGATTAAAATACAACAGCTCCTGAAATTATGCTTGGAATATATAGAGCCAGAAGTTTAATATTCTTCTTACATACACCAAATTACATTTCCTCGTCTTTCAAATACAGACTCTCAAAGCCAATGAAAATCAGCTTCATTTAACAATTGTGCTATAAATCTCAGCTTATGGTTATAAGTTCCATGGTTGCTTTCATTCAGGAGCAACAACTACCCATTAACAGAGCCCGAAATACTACATCCATCACCTTGTGCTAGAAAAGAACTTCTTTCTGTAACTATGATGGGAAAAAGAATTAGGCCCGAACTGCAACCAAAAATTTTTCACCAGGTCTCTGGCAAAGAGATGACCTGAAAGGCAATTTAAACTCTTCGGCATGGCAAAAAGAGGTTTCCTAGGAGTGAACTTATTTTTCAGATAGCTTAAAGCAGGCAAGATAAATACAACAAGCGGGTAAAAAGTTTCCCAGGAGTGAACTTATTTTTAGACAGCTTAAAGCAGGCAAGATAAATACAATAAGCCCAAAAGATGTTTAAGTAGAAATAGATGAGCAAATAAAGAGGGGTTAACCATCATATTATTAAACATAACAGCCCACAGTGATTAGTCAGCATCAATATTAAGCAGACAGTCAACCTAACATTAAATTTTGGACACAGCAATCTTTTTTGAGCTACAGCAATCTGGTTGGATCCCAAAAATAAAATAAAAGTTCTAATTGTGCAAATCCTTCTTGGTTTCTTCCTAGGTTTGATTTTGCTAACCTTATATGGAAGTCAAAGGCTCCGAACAAGATCAAGTTTTTAGTGTGGCTTTTGGCTCATGAGAAACTAAGTACGTGTGATGTCATTTAAAATAGATTTCCTAGTATTTGTTTTTTGCCCTTTCGGTGCATCATGTGTAAGAGTTGAGGGAAAAACTTGGATCATCTTTTTCTTCGTTGTCCCATGGTTGGCTTGTTATGAAATAAGTTATTTTCTTTAGTTGGTTTGAAGTGGACTGCTCCTAATTCATTATGTTCTTTTTATTGGAAGAATTTGTAGCCTCAGAAGGAGATGAGAAGACTAATATTCTTTGGAATTGTGAAGTTTTCGCTATTTTCTGAGTTATTTGGGAGGAAAGAAACAGAAGAATCTTTGAAGGAATAAAAAAGAAGGTCAACTTTTTAAGGGATAAAACGTATTATTTAGTTTCTCTCTAGACGTCTTTCAATAAAGAATTTAAAGATTTATCATTATTTTTTATTTTACTTGATTGAAAGACTGCTGTTTGTTGATTGTTTATTCAAATCTTGCTTTTAGTTTTAGCTTTTTGTTTGTTTGTTTTTTGGTGGACTTCTGATTAACAGTTGTATTTTCTTTCTTTTTATTAATAAAGTCTTTGTTTCCTATAAAAAAAAAAAAAAAAGGAACACTACTTGTCAACAGAAACAGCTTTAAAACAATATCTGTCAGCCTTCTTCCCAGCATAAGCAGCTAGCAAGTTATTGATAACTGAATTGAAACTCAAACTAACATTACGCCCAATACACCAAAAACTACCAGGGAGCAAGAAGAGGCATGCAGTAGTCATAAAGAATAATATAAACAAGCATATTGGATATTAGAACAATGTCTGACCACACCAAAAATTAGGAAGTCAAGAAAGTATGAGCTACCTCACAGAATGCTCTGGAATATGAGACTCAATACATCCTGTCCTTATAGCAATCTCAGTAAAACCTGGATCAATGAAATGTGGGCTTATTTATTTCTGGTTGAAAAACCAGAACCACACACATCCACTTCATGTTGCACAACTAAATGAAAATCTGGCATGAGATTTCCAAACATATGAGCACATTCCACACTCTTACTCCAGATCTGTTTCCTTTCAATTTAAAAGTTTCTCAGCCTTGCAATAACAACACATTTCTTAAATAATAACAAACAGTGCCCTCCAGGGACCATTAATATTGTTGTTTGCACAGCATCACCTTCCAATCCTTGTGAGATGTGCAATTAGATCCTTATCATCAGATTTCTTCAAGTGTTCAACAATTTTATCAACGGAAGAAGCTTTCAGCCTAATTCTTTTTCCCAGCATAAACCTTGCAAGCCTTGCTGCTTCTGCTGAATGGCTTCCTTGACAAAGCCTGACTAAGAGCATAGAATGGATATCCGAGTCCATGGAAGATAAGCACCCAATCTTTCCAATTTCCTCATAAAAGCAAAAGCCATCCAGCACCTGTCCCTCCAAACAAAGTTCTTTAATCAGAAGACTACATGCCAAACCATCAGGTTTCACCCCGTTAGCTAACATTTCTCTAAAGAGCTTCTCAGCTTCCTTAAGTCTTTTAAGCCTAACTAGTGCCACCACTAGAGAACTATAGCAATCACCAGACGAAACACTACCTCCAGCAACAACTTTATCAATCAACTTATAAGCCTCCTCTACTTTCCCCTCAGCACAAAGTCCCTTAATCAAAGTACTAACTGTTACACGATTAGGAGCACATCCACAAGCCTCCATTCTATCCAAAATGCCCAATGCCTCTATAATCATACCTTTCTCACAGAAAACCTGAATCACAGATGTATACGTAACAACATTAGGACTACAATCCCCACCAACTTTCTCCATCTCATCTAACAATTCCAACGCTCTCTCCATACACCCTAACCTACAAACCCCATCAAGAAGAGCCGAATATGCAACCGCATTGGGGGTGCAACCCAACATTCTCATAGCCGTAAGCAACCCATAAGCATCCTCTAACCTACCTACATTACAAAACCCTTTAATCATCAAAACAAATGTGATCATATTCGGGTAAAGATCAATTAAACCCATCTCTTTCATCAACTTATCAGCCATATCCACATTGCCCTTTTCGCAAAACAACTTAATAACAAAATTATACACAAACGAATCTGCTCTTAAATTGAACTCAGGCATTTTCCTCAATACCCGCAAAGCCTCATCCGCAAGGCCAGCTTTTTCACACAAATTCAAAATCACTTTCATTGTCTTAACATTAACAACACACTCCTCCTTTCTATAAGCCTCAATAACATCGCTAACAATACCCGGGTTTCGCTTAATATTAAACAATTCACAAGCTTTGCTATACATAAATGAACTGTGCCTATAACTAGATTGAAGACCAGCCCACACAAAAAACCGAATACCCATCAGAGATTGACTTGGGAAACACCTATTTAACACTTGATTGACACAAGTAGAGTCCAATGGTACCTTGACAGCGGATAGAGATTTCTCCATGTTATTAGGGTTTTGCTGCATGTGGGCATATAGTTTTTCTGCTGATGTAGCAGTAGTGGTGGCAAAGTATAGAGTGAAGAGTCTGGAGTGTTTTGCGTGGAAGGAGAGTGATAAAAGGCGAGCAAGTGAAAAGTGTGGCATGGGTTTTGCTTAGGGTGTTAGGGTTTTTTGAGAAAATGGTACAAAATGTTACCTGAAATGATCCAAGTTGAGATATCTGAGAGTTTGAGAACAAAGTCTGATTCAAGCCAACGAAGCCACCAAGTGTTGACAGAAGTCCGACTGCATCGGATCAAATTCAAATGTTTTGAGCTTGTTTTACCGTTTTGTTTGACACAGTCAAAAGTCTAAATTCTACAATTGAAAATGAAAAAAAAAAAAAAAAAGACGACTTCACATACCATAAAATCAAAGTCCTGAATGGCTTGAGCAATGTCATGTAGCAGCTTACAATTGACGTGGCACATTCCAATATAAGGGATAAGTGGTGTGCATCTCCAATTTCATGTTAATGGTTGTATGATTTGATAAATAAATCAATTGTTAATGCTTGTTAGCGCCTCCCTGGCAAACCAATATGATTCGAAGTATTGATACGGAAGAGATGTCTAGTCAGATTAAAAGCATAATCATTTTTTTCCTTTTTATATTACAAGTACTTATTTATTACGCCAGCCAGACCCCGTAAAGGTAAAATCGTGGTTTAATTGAAATGTTTTAAACGTAATTTACCCATGTATAGATAGATTAAAATGAAATTATTCATATTATATTATGAACATTGATACTCAGATTCTTGAACTGCAACCTAGTGTTGGGTGTGCTGAACCACACCCGTCTAGCTACTTGTTAGTCATTATTTTATCAATATTATAATTAATATGTACATGTTAATTAAATGAATATAGTTATCATCCTAAGGATATTTTTAAATTGAAATACTAATGTGGTATGCATATGATCATTATTTTGTTAGATTAATCCATAATTGTCTATGAGATATGTTATTTTGTTAAATTAATTCATAATCGTCTATGAGATATGTTATACACCGCTTTTTAATAATAGTGGTTGAGTATTTCCTTTTAACTTTGAGTCTCATCTTTATTCTATTAAAATACAATACGTGAATATAAGTCTTATCTTAATAAGAGTAGTCATCTCTCAATTGCAGGAGTATTCATCCGGGCTATGCTATTACTGTCAGATCTCAACTAGGTCATAACAGCCCTCCAATCCATAAAGTGTCAGTATTCAAAAATTAATTAAATATATATAGTGTTTTTATAACCAGATATCCCTAACTTTAAAAGGTAGAGAAAATCAATCAAATTCATCAATTCCATTTGAATTAAATAGAAGAAATAATTTATTTTATGGAGAGAAAATGTAATGAATGAATTTAATTGGTTTTTCCTAACTTTTTAAAGTTAAGGATAACTGATTGTAAAAACACTATATACATATATGTATATATATATATATATCCATGAGATGTGTTAAGTGATTAAAATAAATGAGACATTATAATAACATAGCCTAATCGACATACGAATCAAGTATAAACTTTTAAGTTTTATGTAGTACCCTACATTAAATTATAAATTAATACCCCCAGTCTCGATATAAATTGCTTAGCATCTTTATTTCAGTATTCTAAAATGCCATATATGTAGCCTCGTCCATTTGTAATAAGATGATGGCCGCCCAAATGTGTATATTCCTTTCACGTTGAGTTAAAAATGAATATGTGGATGTCTGAAGGTAATGAGGAATACATTCTATTCACATGTACACCATCAGTGGTGGACATGTTTGACTATATTATATATACCGCCAGCAGCCTTCTTACAAATCCCTTGATGCTACTTGGAGTTGGCTCCTTTTGTTATGCCCTAATTGCAGACCAAACAAAATGGAATACAGAATAAAATGTCTACATTCTAAACTCAGAAAAAACACTTTGAAGTACAAGAAAATGATAATTTACACCAACAGAATAACAAAGAAAATGCTACCCTTTAAACACTTTGCTTGAGATGGGTTTAAGGCACTTTCCCTTTAGGTTTTTTATTATTGCTAAGACTAAGAAGGGTAGCCAAAAATTTGAAACTTTGAATAAAAATACATAGAAAAGTAGGGGAATCAGATCCACTGTCAACAAATCTTTACAAATTACTTAACTTTCGGCCACCAGTTTGAGAAAAGAAGGATGCCTTATCAACCTACATCATCTAGTCACCCTTCATATTTTCCTTCTTATTAATCTTCTTTCCCTTTTCTCTTTCCTACTCATCTTGCCGACCCATTATCATTTTCTTTTCCTGCTATAGGGTTACATCTACAATTTACTTCTGTAGAGATGTTTTATGTGAAAATATTTTTTTGTATAATGACTTGTTTAATACTTCTTTTAAGGGGCATTTTAAGTGGTTTCTTCTTCTTGTTTTTCATTTTAAGAAAACCTATTTTATCTATATTAACCATACGCAATAAAATAGACTTGTTTAAATAGTTATTTTAGGGACATTTTAAGTGGTTTCTTCATTTTGTTTTTCCATTTAAGAAAACCCTTTTTTCTACATTAATTATACACTACAAATATATATGTATGTATTGACAACATTCACAAAAGCATAACCCAAAATCTTATTCGGATATAATGACATTTTACTTGAATTTTCCTTCAAAATTCTTGATGGTAAGTAATGTATTAGACTGATTTACCATATCAGGGAAAAAATTAATTATATTATCGATGTACGTGACTCAGAATATTCTAAAAGTGAAAGTCACTACCATATTGCTGCAATAAACGTCCTTATCAAATTTAACAACGGGTCATTGTCTCATTGCACAATTACGCATAGATTCCTCCATTTTCTCCTACTAGTACCTTTATCCCAAGAGATGACTAAAGATGATACGAGAAAGTCACATACACTAACACCACTAAATTAAGAAATCCCCAAATGTTTGTACTAATCCTCTTTGTTGATAGGGCGATATTTATTTGATATTTTATCGCACACTACTTTTTAAGTTATATTTACTAAATTTTATCAAATCATGAGTCAACTACTCGTTTTCACACTTCTATCAAATTGTAACTCGTAAGCTTTAAAGTCACAAAATGAATTAGGAAATGCAAACCACTATATATTACATTAGTAAGACACTACCATATTAGAATAAGAAGATTAAAGAAGAACAAGGGAAAACAATTTCAGGTGGGTTACCTTTTGAAAAGAAAGAACACATAAAATAAAAGTGCATGGCAAGTCGTAAATGGTATCTATCAGAAAGCAAAATACCCTCTGTCGAGTGAACACCATGACAAATAAGGTTAAACAAATCGAATGCAAATTCAATAAACAAGAATAAAATCCAGAACTTTCTACCAGTCATTGCTGATGTTAGAGAATTCACTGGTGAAGACTAATTCAAAACTTTATTTTACTGTTTTTTTCAACTAAAAAAAGAATTTCACTACAAAATTTGAGTATATCCAAACCTCTGCGTGGCCCTTAAGAGCATCCAAACATTTGTTTAATTTTTTCCCAGTATAGATAGATATAAGAAAAAAGAAAGACAATCCCCAGTAAAGTTGCAGACACATAAATTCTTTTTGTTAATTTATGGCCTCCACAGAAAGCTAGCGTACACAGTCCAAAAGAAGAATAATGACCACATCCACGCAACCCATTTGCCCCTCTCAATATACCTATTCTCCTTCATATCTCCACTTTGATTCTTAGTAATTACAATTAATTAATCCTATCCATTATTTTGTTTCATGGGTGCAATCTGTTTTGCTTCTGTTTGTGATCAGATTCTTGCAGGGAGTTTGATCCCAGAAACTTTGGTATAACCACTCAACTTTGCTGCTGTAAAGTTGAAAATGTAGTGTTGTATCAAAAAAAACATTTTGAGGATGCCAATTTGATGAGTGTGACCTGGTGGTCTATTTTTCAGCTCTAGTTGTCAGTGCCATGTTCCCATACAACGGATCAGTTACAATCGGAAGCTCAAAGCTATCTTTTGTTGTGCAAAGACTTATCTTAATGAAGTCTCTAGAAATCGTAATGAATTTGACAAAAAGTTCTATTTTAGATTTTCATGTAGAATTTTGAAAATTGAAATTTAAGGGATAACAACTGAATTTTGTTAATTAACCTGCGCAGTTGTGTCCAAATTGTCACCTCACAGGTGAATAACACCTGCAAACACCAATGCCATAATTCATTTTTTAATAGCATAATAAAATGGAAAATTTAAGTTTTTTTTTTTTTTGTTTTGTTTTTTGAGAATGAAAATATAAGTGTTAGATCATGATAGATATAGTAGTGTCATTTTAACTAAAGTTTGTTGTAGTTAAAGAACAAAACAACACTATTTTGCTCCAGCACACGTTATCCCCTCTTATTTTAACATACATTTATATAAAACTAGTTCTTTTTATTATTATTATTATTATTATTATATCAATTATAGTGTACTCACTTAACAAGATGAAATTAGTTAAATTGTATGTCCCTCCAACTTACACCCAAAAGGTTATGAGTTCAAGTCATGTTCGTCTCCCTTAAACCCTGAATTATTGTAATTGTTCAAAAAAAATTATAGTGTAACAACTCAAATCTGGATCATTAAGATGCTGAATAAGAATTTTCTGCCATCAAAGTAGACATGAGACCATATAAATTTAATAAACGAAGGGACCATGTAATATAAGCATATTGATTGTACAAAAGGCTATCCTAGTGGTGCGAAAAAGAGAGAACAATAAACAAACAAAAAACAGAGAGGTCATTAGAGTAAATTTGTGAAAAGAACAGTTAAAAGCAGCCAAAGCGAAGCTTAAAATCAGCTCACATCTCCCCAAAACTTTCCTCTCCACTCTCTGTCTCCTCGGTCTCCACTTTTCCTTAACCCCCAAGTCTTCTACCCTTCTTCTATCTCTACCTGTCTCTCATTACCTCAACTCCACCCGAAAAAAAGAAAAAAAATCTGCTTTCTGTGTCTTGTTCTTCTGCTTCTTCTTCAATGGCAGATACGGACTCCTGCGCCAAGTACAAGCAGATAAAAACAGAGGAAAACAGAGCAAACCCAAGTAAGTTCTACACACATTTCCTCTACAAAGCTCTAATAGTTTCAATTTTCCTAGTGGTTCTCCCACTTTTCCCATCTCAAGCTCCGGAATTCATCAACCAAAATCTCCTCAGTAGAAGCTGGGAGCTTCTACACCTTCTCTTTGTTGGAATTGCTGTCTCTTATGGCCTCTTTAGCCACCGAAACGATGACATAGAGAAGGACAGCAACAATAACCACTCCAAGGTCGATAATGCCCAAACCTATGTGTCTAGATTTCTTCAGGTTTCATCGTTTTTTGATGATGAGAGTGAAAACTCGTCTTCCTCTGATGAAAACAAGGTCCAAACATGGAGTAGTCAATACTATAGAAACGAACCTGTAGTGGTTGTAGCTAAAAATCACTCTGTTCTTGATCAAGAACAGAGAGGTATTACTACTAGTTCAAGAATCGGTGACAAACCACTTCTTTTGCCTGTTAGGAGCTTGAAGTCTCGTGTTTCAGACTCGGATAATGTTGAAACTAATGTTAAGTCTTCTTCTACAAGTAAGTCTAGTTCTGGTTCTAGGAGGTACTCAAACAAAATAAAAAATGTAGAATTAGAAGGGTTCGAACAAAATGTGAATTTCGAGGAGAATTCGAATGAGAATATTGTTCTTCCATCTCCAATTCCTTGGAGATCAAGGTCAGGTAGAATGGAAATGAAAGAAGAAGTTGATAGTCCTGGTCTTCCTGTGTCTCCAATGGAAGAATCTGAGTTTAATAGGCTCGAAACTCGATCTATAAGACCCCAAATGCCCCGATCAACTCGACCCAATTCTACATCATCTTCACCAAAACTGCCCTCTTCACAGTCTCTATCTTCTCCAAAGAAGTTGTCTCCTTCACCTTCTGTATCCACAGAATCTCAGGCGAAGAATTCAGAGGATTCTGTCAGGAAGAAGAGCTTTTATCGGCCTCCTCCGCCACCTCCTCCACCCCCACCACCACCACCACCTTTGATGCCCAAGTCATCATCAATGAAAGTGGACTCTAGCTTGGATAATCATGGGGTGTCACTGGAGAAGGACTTGCGCCGAAGCTCGACTAGTGTACAAAGGGGTGTGGAGGTAATGGCAAGAAGCAATCCTGATGGATTTTCAATGGGGAGGTCAGTCAGGACAATGAGAGACCAAGAAATGGAAGATGGTTTCGATGCAAAATCGGAGAGAAGAAAAAATGTGACATTTGATCAAACATCTTTCAAAAATGAGCCAACTTTCATGGAGTTTCCAAAGCAGGATAAGCAAGAATTTGTCGAAAAGGTGATCGTGGAAACTGACGTGGACTCGGACATTGAAGAGGAAGACGAAGAAGATGATGATGATGAAGTTGGAGAAATTCCTTTCTTTTCAAACAATGAAGAAGCTGGTGCAAGTTCAAGTAGTGATGGAGGGCCTGATGTTGATAAGAAGGCAGACGAATTCATCGCCAAATTCAGAGAACAAATCCGTCTTCAAAGGATTGAATCAATCAAGAGATCAAGTGCACAAATTAGTAGAAACTCTTCAAGATAATCTAGGAGATTATTATTCAACCTTCGTCAAATTTAACTTCCATGTTTAAGCTTTGGTTTTCTTTCATTTTGTTGCTAGCTTTATTTGGCATCAAACTTCTTTTTCAAACTTTTCTCCAAATGTAAGGTCATCTTGGTATACAGAGATATGGTTGGGTTGATATTGTACGTAACCAGCAATCGAAATGCAGAAAATGCTTCTGTTCATTGTTCATCTGCTGATTATGGTATTAACTTGTGCATCATGCACACATTTTGCCCATATGAATTTTTTTTTTTTTTTTTTTTAGATTATGGATACTTTTCCCAAAGTGCTATTGGGACCAACAGTATCATGACTTTGAGGCATGGTCCGAGGTTTTACTAGGGGTGGGCATCTCTAACTCAACCTGACCACTTTTTATCGGGTTGAGTTAGGTTATATTTTTAAAAAAATTGAGATAGATTAGATTGGAATAGTTTGGGTTGAAAAATTTTTAATCCAACCCAATAAATGTCTATCCCGAATTCAAAATCTAAGTTTTTCTTTTTTTTTCTAAAAACACATTTGCTAAAGATGAATATCAAGAATAGTCTATGTGATGAATTAAATATTTTATTTTTAATCATTGAATATTTATTTGTATTCATTTTATTTGTAATCAAATTGTTAAGACTATAAAAGTTACTAATTAAACTTTTTATGTCTTCATAGTGGATTAAATCCAACCCGATCAACTTCACATAAATCAACCCGATTATTATTGGGTTGAGTTGAGTTGAGTTGAAGAATTTATTGAGTTGGGTTAGGTTGAAAAATTTTTAACCCAACCCATATTGGGTTGAGAAATTTTCAACCAAACCTAACTCGAACCCGAAAACGTCCACCCATAGATTTTACTCCCAAAAGATGACATGCTCCCTACATCAAGTAGGGGAGCACCCACAATAGATGGGGAAAATTTGCCAATATTAGTAGACAAGTGAGATTTAGCCATGACTTACTACCCAATTTGGTCATGTTTGTTATATTATTTGGCTCATCCCATAATGGAAGTGTAGGAGGTTAAACGGAGTTCCACTAGCATATAAAAGTGGACTTTCACTTCTTTAGAAAATCATCCTAAATTTGCACTCTTCCTTCTTCTAAAACAACTTTTTTTTCTAGTTCTTTCTTTTATAATATTTCTTTAAATTAATGAAATATTATTTTAATAATATCTAAAAATATAGGTATAATAAGCCGAGCCTTATTAAATTTTAGTATTCTTTATTTTATCTGCTTAATAATTATTATCGGGTATAGTTGTAGTAATATATTGTACTATTAAGTTACATGTATAGAAATATTCTATCTAAAGATTTTGGATTTTAAGTATGACCATTGTGACCTCTCCATTTATTCCGTGAATTAACCTTATATGATTTTTAGTACAATCGTTCATATTATTCACTTATGCAATATTATTCGAGATGAATGAATTATTATTAGTGAAAAATATCCCGAGTTTCACAACAATGTTTCTCATTTTGCCCAAATGATTTCTTCAAATGTAATTGATGTACACAAATATTGTGCTTTTTCTGATCTGAGAAAGCTTGTGGCTCTTCGGATTTACGATGTTTATATTCGATTATGTGAAATGGGTGTAATCAGTGGTATGGCAATATGGCATTATGCTTTGAATCTTTTTAATGGTCATGATTACTATAACCATATAAGTATATATTTGACTTGATGACTCTGATCGAACCATTTTTGCTTAGTGAAACAAGAATAAAGAAAAGAATCTCGTTCCTCTACATATATTCGTTGCTTTGTTTAATTTTTATGAATTTTATTCACGTTCTGGTTGATTTGGGAATCACGCAACTTCAACTTGAGGTAACCTTATTTTTCATGAGAATCAAATTTGTTTAAAATAGTCTGCTTTTGTGTAGGAAACGGCGGCGGGTGTCACAGTTCGGTTTGCCAAAACTCGCACCCGAACTCACACGAAAAATAACTGCACCTGCTCCCGTACCCGCAAAAATTTCGTGCGTGCGAGTGCAGGTGGATTCGAATCCTACGTAACAATTCAAAACAAATAAATAAATAAAATTTATATCAATTTTCATATAAATTTTTTCCTCCGACGTCACCTAATGAACGTAAATAATATAATTTCCACGTACTAACAATGACATCAACTACAAAATTGATTTAAGCCTAATATTCCAATCTAAAGATTACGTTCCAACATCTAACATAATAAATTTAAAATAAAAGATATAATTATATAAATCTCATAAATCCAAATACAACACAAAATATGTCAAAACATTGATAAATACATAATAAATTTAACCTTCAAACGACATATATAACAAATAAATGCAAAAACTTTCATATAATTGATAAATATAAATGTTATTTAATATAATATTATAAAAAAATTTAATATAGTGGGTTTGCAAGTGTGGGTGTAGATTGTTTTTGGGCATCAACACCTAAACTCAAACCTATTTTGAGTTTGAAATTTAACATCTACACTTATCCACGAATCCATGTAATTGAATTCATATTTGTCTATTACGGATTAAAATCTGCAAATTTATTAATGAAATTGTCGTACCTATTTTTTTGTTGTCAATCAAACAACAACTCATGCACCCTATTCTTTTACTCGAACGTTCCTCCGCTGTCACTATCATACAAGTATTGATTCATCTATCCAATGTATATATATCACATACTTATAAACCTTGTGAAATGTGAAAGTATTATGCTACTCCTTAAATTGCTATTCAAGATTACGCAAATAATCAATAATTTCTAAAGATCAAGAGTTCTCATAACCTCTAGCCGAAAAGGAAAGAAAGAGTTGTCGGTTAAAGAATTTATTAAAATTGTATTTATTACAAATTAAAATATTTTTTATTTGCTCCCTAACAAATATTAAAGACTTTATTTTTTTTGTCTGAAAACTAAATAGTACTACTAAAGACCAAAACTGAATAACAACCGAAACATAAAATTTAAATGATATGTTTTTTTTTTCCCTTACATTTGGATATATCATAATATTATTTATTTTTTAAAGATAAAATTATATAAAAACTAGTAATTTAATATCTACATCCTTTTACTATTAATTGTTATGTAACTTTATTTAAAATAATATAAATAATTATAATAAATTATTTAGCAAATGCTAAAACACTTTTTATATGTTAATAATATTTTTATTTATAATTAAAATATGATAAATTATTATAGTAAAGTAATTTTGTTAAAAAATTATATATACATAAATAAATTATTATAGTAAAATAAATTAAGTTTATATATTTAAAAAAATTAACAAAATAGTCTTAAGCTTAATTATAATTGTTATATATTTAAATAAAAATAACATTAAAATATATATAATATAAAATTATGATAAATTTAGAAATACGATATTTTTTGAATGGTAGATTTAAAATAATAAATTTAAAAATCATTAAATAATTTGACATTAAGTTAAAAATCATAAACTATAGCTTTTTATTTGCTGTGATTTTTAGATAGTTTTAAGTGATTTGATTACTTAAAAAAATAAAGAAAAATCATTTAATAGGTGAAATTCAAACTCATTAAATGGGTAAAAACAAACTATCCTTGTAATGCTACTGAGTCAACCTTGTAATGATGTTGTGTCAAATTTAAAAAGATAAGCTCAAATCAAACTTTTATCATTATTCCCACCGCCCCCAGTATTGAAATTGAAAAAAAGTGACCACCAAAAAATGTTACAATCTTATTATTATTTAAACGGACCTAATAGAAATTGTTTAATCTCTAAAACACTTAAATTATCATTTTTTTGAAAAACATTCTCACTGAAAATGCTTTAAAATTATAGAATTCTTTTTATTAGCAACGACTATTAAAGTTTATAATCAAAGATTATTAATATCTTTAATGAACTTGCACGGTCGTCAACTGTATCAATCAGAATGTCTATATTAGGCATCCACTTTTTTGGCTGTGATTGACCCAAGTGGGCTTTTTAATGTTCTGAAATGGGCCCAAATTAGGCCCAACAAATATTCAATTATAAAGCCGAACTGCCTTGCGTAACCCTTTGTCCTAATGTTAGTGAAATAGCGACTGCAACTATCACAACTCCATATGAGGAATGAACATGAAGTCTAAGTAGGTTTGTGAAATGCTTAGCATGCAGCCAATACTATCATAGCTTAATTTGCTAGAAGGACTTCAAACTGTTGATCTTTATTTATAATTGACATCAAAAACGAATAATCATTAAATTTAAAAACAGTAGTACTATTTGATCTCATACGATTTTGATAATCAAGAAATGAAAGTATCCAAAGACTGTTTTCATAATCTTTCCACTTGAAATTTTCTTGAGATCATGTATAACTTTATCCATACCAACGAATAAAAGCTTACCGACAAATTTTATCTGTTGATTAATGGTATACTTGAGAGAGCAACTGTAATGTCGATGGCGATATATAATGGTGGTGCAATAAGCAATAATGGGTACAATTAGCCAAAATAATTGTCGCTCTTTATAAAAAGCGTATAGATAGTGTTTGGTTTGTGAGTCTGATTTTGTTTATCTTGTTGAACCCAATAGAGAAATTTGAACGAAAGTGATTTCCATAACTTCCATGTTAAGCAATTTAAGTGTTTTCTGTTTGCTTTCTTGCTTGCTCCTTTAGAGGAAGATTAAAACTGTGGTGCTTGTCATTTCCAACACTTTCACACAAAAAGAAGATAAGATTGTTGAAAATGACAATGGACAAATTTCTATTGATAAGTTTGTAGAAATATATTAAGGGTTATTGACCAAACCAAAATCATATCACTTGATATCAAATATCTAAGCCATTACGTGAATGACTCAGTCTTATCGTCATTTCTTTGGGGGAAAAAAGTGAATATATATGGCATGATAAAAGAAAATAAAATAATGAACTCATAATTTTTTTAGTGTTACTACTATTTTTGTATGAACATTTTTTTTTATGAACATATTTCTTTTGCAAACCACTTGTGGTGACGATCCAAAGTTAAGTAATTATTGAGTTAAATTAGTGCTTTATGTCGCCAAACAACATTTGGTGGTGTTATGTGTAAACACTATTACGTCTTCAATTATTCAATTTATATCTTGAAATGGAGGAAATGGGCATCATCTAGATGAAAATTTTTTATCATGTTTAATATCCCCTTTTTTCTTATTAATTTTTTTTTTTTATTGTCAAGGGCAAAGCTAATACTTTGCCCAACTTAATTTAAAAATTAAAAAAAAAAAAGAAAAAAAGAAGATATAATCGCATAGTTTTTTTTTTTTTCCTTTTCTAAATCAGAATATTGTTTAGACCTTCAATTAAATTTAATATTTATTTACGTCAATTATATAAAAAGGTAAAATGGATCCATCACCACTATCATCCCCTTTTTTACTTTCTAATAAATTGTTATCCATGATAGAAGGAAAGACATGAGCTAGGCAAGAGAGAAAGAGAAGGAGAGAGACACTATAAGAAAGATAAAAATGAAGGACAATATGACAGAAAGAGACCTCATAAAATAATATAATTTGTGAGTAACTTTGATTCTGTCTTCATTTGAATTTTTACATGACTGACTAAATATGGAGTTCATATTTCATAATTGTGTGTTGACAAAAATGATTGTGATCATTATTAATAATAATATTGTTCTTATAATACTCTAAAATCCCAATAAGATTACATATCAACCAAGAGTACGGTTTAAGTGACCAATGATACACCATCAAGTGTGTGTGTGTGCGCGCATATATATAGTATATCCGAGTCATCATAATTTTTTTATTCTCAAATATATAATGGTTAAAAATTAAACACATAAAGGAAGTGAATCAATCAATATATAAAATTAACCTTTAAATATCAAAATAAATATAAAAGAGAAATACGAAAAACCAAACGAGATACATGAGTAGTCCAATAAACGAAACATAAGTTTTTTAAATTCCTAAGTTCACCATGGGGAGAAGTTAGGTCTTGAAAAGAACCGTAAGTTAAGGAAATGAAAGAGGTTCCGGTTCACCGATCACCATGCTTGGGTCAGATGGTTTAACTGACTAGATGGGTTTGATAAACAAGAAACATCACCCATTATGGAATAATTTTTGTCAAACAATTACTTAAGGGGTCGTTTGTTTTTTTATCTGAAGACTGAACAGTGCTGCTGAAGACTGAAAGCTGAATAGTGACTGAAATCTGAAATCTGATTGACATGTTTGTTTTTTCTTTTCTTACCTCTGAATGTATAATAATTTTGTTTGTTTTTTAAAGTTAAAATTATCTGATTACTAGTAATTTGACATTTATATCCTTTTATTATTAGTTGTTGTGTAATTTTATTTAATATGATACAAACAATTGTAATAAATTATTTAACAAATATTAAAACACTTATATAATATTTTTATTCATAATTAAAATAAGATTAATTATTATAGTAGAATCAATTAAGTTTATATGTTCAAATAAAAATAAACAAAATAATCTTAGATTGAATTACTATTATAACAAAAATTGAAATTGTAACTTATATATATAGTATTTTTATTCATAATTAAAATAAGATTAATTAAAACAGTAGAGTCAATTAAATTTATATATTCAAATAAAAATAAATACAATGATTTTAAATTAAATTACTATTATAACGAAAATTGAAATTGTAAAGTAATATATATTTTCTGATATAATTAAATAAAAATAATCAAATACTTAAATAAATTAATTTGTAATTTAGTCTCTGAGTTATTGTATAAACATTTTATCAATAAAGATTCTTACTAGAATTTAATTAAAAAAATATAGTAATCCAACTATATAAAAAAAAAAATTAATGTTAAGATGTTTAGAGTTTTTATTTTCAATGTTATTTATTAAAGTATTAAAAAAAATTTATAATATAAAACTAAAACAAACTTGGAAACATATTATTTTAGGAAGAATAAACTTGGAATAATATATTTATAAATCATTAAGTGATTTTGTATTAAGTGATAAGTCAAAAAATATTACTTTTTTTTAAGTGGTTTTTGGATGAATTTAAGTGATTTGACCACTTAAAAAAACAAACTAAAATCTCTTAATTAACCAAATTAAGCACCATTAAATGTTAAGTGTAAAAAATAAACAACTCCTTAAATCAAAACCCCAATTCCCCCTGAAATCATGAAACTATGTTCACAATTTTATCAACAAATTTGGGTCCATCTCTCCCTAAAATTTCAACTACCAATTACCTTTATCATTGTCACAGACACATATAATTCCAAAAACCTGAGCCATTAAACAATTATTCAAATTACACAGTCAATGAAATAAAAGACAACTCGGTCAAATTAAATAATTAGACATTAAACTTTACACCCATTAAACAGGGAAAAAAAGAAAACAATTAGTAGTAATTGAAAATCTAAGCTAAAATCGTCAACCGTCAAAATATAGATGGGTCTGATTTTACAAAACATGGAGACCCACCAAATCACCTTCTTCTACCAACCATATCTTAGACCTAATACTTTCTTCAACATTTCAATAGGTACGCTATTACAACTGTTTTTTTTTCTTTTCTTTAATAATTATTTTTCCTACTTCCGTACACACTCCAAGTATGACCAAAGTAAAATATCCTTGGATTATGGTTCGAAATTACTTTCGAGGACGGAGAGCATCAAAAGGGCCAGCGGGGGCCCACGGGTTCATGGGGATGGGCCTGTGATGTGCAGGAGGCATTTGATGAGGATGATGATGATGATGATGATGATGGGCCCTAGAATGATCAACGGCTGGTGATGGGGCGGAGGAAGGTGGGACCGCAACACGCTCACATGATGGACACATTGTGAGGGTGGTTGGTGGGGTCATTTGCATGTAGAACTGAGGGGAGAGTTTAAGTGCTCTCAGTTCCTGCACTTCTTTCTGCAACCGCCTGTTCTCCTCCGTCAGATTCTCACAGCATCTCTTCAGGAACTCGCAGTCAACCTCTGTTTGCTTCAACTTGGTCCTGCAGTTATATTCCACTTCACCGTAAATACAACATACTGTATCCACATCAAACTGCCAAAAATACCCTCAAAATATCCACTCAAATCCCTACCTTGCCCTTCTGTTCTGGAACCACACTTCCACTTGTCTCGGTCTCAGACCCAACTGTTTTGCCAGCGCCAGTTTCTGCTTCTGCAAACATGACAGAACCCGGTTCAGTTTTCCAGTTCAATTCTAAATTACCAAAATACCCACGCAAAAAAAAAAAAAAACAACAAAAGAAAAGACTTGAAGAGTGAAGACTCACAGGATTAAGAGTGTTGTGTTCTTTGAAGCTCTCTTCAAGAATGGCAGACTGGTCTTTAGACAACCTAAGCTTCTTTCTTGAAGTGTCGCCGTCTTCTTCGTCGCTGATGCCACGAGAGCAAGCTCTCTCCATGTCGTGTTCGTCACCATTAGGTTCTCTCTCACTTCTCTTCCCACTCACACTTGATATCGTACTGTTAGGCGACGACACGCCGGCTTCTTCTTCCATGTCTCCATGAGACGGCAAACGGTTCACGTCGATTCCGCGGAGGAACGATCGGGTCTCCGCCCGGCAAGATTCCGAGTTCGGATCTGCATGTCGGACAGAAGACTATTAGACATGATGTAACAAAAAAAAAAATTAGGTTTGAAAAATTTTGAGGCTTGGATCTGGAAAAACAAGGTTCATGGTTCGTAAAAAAAAGAAGCAGATTCGATTTTGTTTTTATATATTTTTTGGTATGAATGCAAGAAAAGTCGAGTGGAAAACGATTGACTAAAAGGTACATGCAATTTCGCAAAAAGTTGTTAATACACCTGAAAAGCAAGAAAGTATAATTTTTTTTCATCAAAGTTGGAAAAAGAATGAATTAAAAATGATTTCTTCAAACCCAAAAATAAAAAAAAAGATTTGTAACACCAGATCTGAATCTGAGAAGGCATGCATGATGCAACATACCTGAAGAAGGAAAAGGTTCATTCCAGGATGGTTTTTGAAAACCAGTGAACCCAGTAGTAGAAGAATTAGCAGAGGAAGGGACCAGTGAAGGCGTCAGATTCAACCGTAGAGACTTGGGATTCTGATCCTGTGGAAAACTCAAGCTCAAGCTCAAACCCAGATCTTCTTTTTCCACCATTTTTTTCTTCTCTTCACAATCAAATCTAAACAACTATGTTTCTATGAAAATGGTTAGTGGCTTCTTAGTTATTTGTATGATCAGACAAATCTACAAGAGCGATGCTTTTATAGAGAGAGAGAGAGAGAGAGAGAGAGAGACTTGAAGAGTGATGGGCACGGATGTAGGAAGGTGGAGGCCGGGTTATATAGAAAAGAGGGGTAGCAGGGGTGGGGAGAGAGACACTGAAAGGGTGGTGGTGTGTAAGTTAATGATGACTTGGTGTCAGGAGGCCAATTATGTGAATCATGGCTTTTGCCCCCAATATAAAATACCTAACTCTGAATTTTTGTCCTCTCTCTTTCTCTTTCTATCTCCCCTCCCTCTAGCTTGTTACCTTGACCACTACAACCATGGTAAATTTAACGTAGTTTCATTTTTTTCATTAATGTTTGTACTTAATTTTTTTTTTCATTTAATCTTTGTACTACAGTTGTGTTACTTGTGAAAGTACAGCCTTTGGTGATTTCAAAAACCTAAAAAAAAAAAAGGTACAGCGTTCGGTAGCTATCTCCACAGAGTTGACTGCTTCATTATTGCTTGAACAGATACAGAGGATTTTTGTAACAAGCGTTTGTGTATGATTGGAAGTGTTTTTGAGTAAATTTTGGGATAAATTTGTCCATCTAGACTATGTTGATGATGACATATCTTATTATTATGTTTAGAAGTCTTCCTCAAATATTGCTATCCTTGATTGAGAGAACAAATCTCACTCTCACTTTTTTTTTAAAAAAAAAAAAAAATTATAGTCCCAATTCATTAGTGATCATGAAAATAATATATCACAAAATTTTTAAAGTAAATTATACAATGGAAGTTAAAATCAATGAAACTTTAACTTTGTTTTTTATTTTTTTGGAAGTTTTATACAATTTGTCAAAAGTCTATAAAGTTTGCTGATTAAGAGACAAAGCCAATCAAATTTGGCTTTTCCCTTGTAACATCATTTCAAAAGAAATCTCCAGAAGTCACCCCAACGTTCTGATTAGAAGTTTGAAAGTTGAATAGATTTTTTTTTAAGTGGACTTAGATTACCATTGATAAATTGAATGACTCCTCAAAAGAAGAATACGGTAAGGAAAATTCATTACATAGAGTGCCTTTTAACATGGTCTGGTGACCAATTAAGTTTGGACAGATGCTGTAAGATGGCATAATTCAACCGTTTGACATTAAATGACCTTAATTTTATGCTAAATCCAGGGAAGAAGATGGATTAACATTGACATGTGCAGAACCTTAATTAAATGCTCTTGAAAAAGAAAGTAAAACAACTCCATAATCATAGAGTGGCATTTTTCATGTTATAGTCACCCATTATATGCTGACACTACAACATCAAGGCATGAATCAACCACTCTGATAATTGGCCACATTTATAGAGTATAATACAATCATAATATCCTTTTCATACCAATTATTGTACACAATTAATTTCTATTTATTATCACAAGCTTTTGCTCTCTATTCGAATAATTTACTTCTTATAAGATCTTTAAAGAAATTTTTTAAGTTTAACAAAACAAAAACAGTAATTGAGCATTTTTGTTGCATAATTGATGAATTTGCCTAAAACCGGTGATGAATAATTGATAAATTTTGCCAATCCACCAACCCCAGCCCCATGTCAACGCAAAGTTGTTTACACAATTACACTCATGATTTGTTTGGCATCCCAACAAGAGAACAAATATGCATATCACCATGAATCTTGAGCATTCAAAAGCGTGGGCCAGTAGACACCTGAAAATACCTCAAACTTATCACATTCCTCGAATGGGCATCAACGGATGACAATCCAGCAAGGGCCATATCCAACGGTGGATATGAATGAGGAGGTGGGGTCAAGCTATCCTGCGCAAAAATAATGAGGAGGAAAGCCAGTTAAGCTAGACAACCATCAAATCATGAGTGGATAGTTTTTGAGCCGAACCAGACAGATCAACTTTCAGATTTTGCTCTTCAGGTGGGCCCCTCACGTGCTTCCTTTTATCTTTCTTTTGAATAAAATCTTTTACCACGACCACGAGCGGGACTTACAAGACAAAAGCGTCGCTTTCATTACCTTTTATATTATAAAAACAAACCAGCTTTCATTCCTCTGCACCAATTCTCATTCGCATGCATGTAGTGCGTGCAGTCACTCGCATAGTATGATGGATTCTCTTCTCTGCTCTCTCGTGTTGTTCGAAAGAGACGTGCTGTTTACGATTGCATACAGAGCGTTCAAAATATGAGTGGTCCCAAGTAATTGTGTATCCAGCTAGTTTCTCAGATGGCTTCAAGCCGACTTCTTCCCATGACTCAGATCTCCTGGCTTGGGACGCCCTATTTTATCGCTACGTTGTTATTGATTTTTATTATGTTTAATGAATTCTACTCATTTTCAAAGCATTATTAAAGGAAAGAATCGTTTCAATATTATTGATACTTGATTAGGTGATTTTTTTTTTTTTAATTTTAACTGCGGTGCAACATATTTAAATATGGGGTATATTGTCTAAGACTCTAAAAATAGATATTTTTATTTTTATATATAAATTGAATTAAATAACAAGAAATTAATCATATAAAACTTAATTTCGCACAGATCCAACACAATATAATACAATAATTATTAATCCATGTTTTGGCAGAAGCTACATCAAGTTTGGTGTTAAACTTACCTAATTAAGCTTCGTCAACTACCAAATCATATTATATGATTTGGTAGTTTTACATTTTTTTACGTTAAGTATATCTTGTTGCACGAATAAAATTATATTAGAAAGAAAACACTAAAATTTTTTTTTTTTAATATAAAAATCTTTCTGAACTAGTTGTACACATCTCTATTCATAATAATGATTAGAGTTTTAGTTACACTACCTATTAATATATAAAAAAATCTATAAGACTTAATAGATCTCTAATTTATTTTTCATTTCAATTGAAAAAAGAATATTTTTTAAATGTGAAAAGTTTTTTCTATAATTAATTTTAATAATATCATTTTTTAAAAGATTCATCTTATACGTATATTAATTATAAGCAATAATTAATAAAAAAAATATTGTCTTTTTAAATCCCTAGTTCCTTTATCCAAAATTTTAAGCTTTTTAACCCTATATGAAAATTTAATATACATGTATTAATTATAGTTAAAGTCTTGTATAATAGAATAACTTACAAATAATTCTTAAGTCCTTGACCAAAAAATAACGAGAATTTACATGGACGCAAATTATAGTAAAAATAAAAATAATATTTTTATTTTCAAGATTCACTAGTAGATGTGATTTTGAAAGTGTGTGGCAAGGGTAATATTTTCCTAAAATTTATGTAGAAACTAACAAATGTTTGACCGAGCCGAGCTCATGTAAGGTTAGCCTGCCAACCCTCAAAGATTTGCTTAATTAAAGCAAGAAACAATAAAAAGGTGTAGTTGTAAGAGAGAGAGAGAGAGAAGGAGACAAAGGAGAGTGGAGTTCACGTGGGGAGGGTGGGGTTGCGAGAAATGAGAAAAAGCGTGTGTGGAAGTCATTCTTCTTCTTCTCACGTGGCCCAACATGTCTAGCCTGGAGACACGTGCTCCCTCACACCCTCTTCGACCCCACTTCTTCTTCCCTGTCATCTTGTCCCTCCATGTCCCGACAACCTCCTTCTTCACAATCATTTGAACTCACTCTCCTCTACCTGACCCACGAGCTTTCTCTTGCCGTCTGCCCCACTCTCCTCCCTCATTGGCCCGTACTCTCCACCTCCCTCTGCCATTATCTCCACTATGGTTCATGTGCATGTCCAGGTTTTCATGCAACTTGGTACTTGCGATTTTACAGATATATCCTTCTCCAGAAAAGGAAATGACAAAGGGACCTCCCCCAGAACAGAACGGAGATCAATGATTAATTTGTAATTAAAAAGAAAGTGGCACGGTTTGATGATTGGTGAAGAAGGCAATTATTGCTTCAATTTCATTGTCAACAAAAGCACAGGACTTTATTTTCTACCTGTAACCATAATTTAGTCTTTGTTTTAATCATTGATTAACCTCTCGTGTTGTTGATTAATCATCACAAGCGTGTTTGTGTCAATGAAATTCATCATTGATGTTTTTAGATCTTTTTCTTAAACACTCCTCACTCTCTGTTTTTTTTTTTTTTTTTTTTTTTTTTTAAGTTAACTAATTATTGACAGCTAAAAATATTAAGACCATACGATCAAATCTAATCATTTATATTAGACATAGTTTTTTTTTTTTTTTTTTTTTTATGGCCAAAAATGATTTTAACACAACATATACATGAATTTCATATCATGATAGAAACTATTATAACTTTTATAAATAGCTAATCTCCTTTAACATTCTCCTACAAGACAATCGACAAACAGTTTAAAGCAAAGAGAGAATAACTAATGATCTACCATGATGCAATACGACTAGCTATAGGGTTTCATTTGTTATGTAGGATAGGATTGGATTATTTATATGTGATTATATGAGATTGAATTTGATTAATTTAATTATTATCTTATATTTAATGACACTATAATATGATAAGATTTAAATAAAATTTGTCAATGATTTAAATTAAAATTTTTAGATATTTAAAAATATTTTTTTATTTCCTCCACCGTTTCCATTTTCACACCACCACCCTCCTCCCTCTCTCATCACCCCCCACTCCAAACTCATCCAAAACCCACATCATTTCCAACGACAGAATGGATGATGGAGATGATGGGAGGAGTCGATGCCTTGGAACGGTAGCAAAGACAACGCAAAATTTAGTTGTGAATTGATCTAATTGATGCCTCATCGACGAATTTTTACTTGAAGAATCATCGATGGTAAAAGAGGGGGAGAAGAAAGAGAAAATTGGAAAAGAAAGAGACGATCATAGAAAAAGCGACAACCGAAGAATAACAGGAAGAAAAACAATTTGAATGAAGAAGAGATCAAAGAAGGACGATCAATAGAAGCGATTGAAAAATCGAAGCGACGTCATAATGACCAGTAGAAGCGAGCGGCAACAATGATGGCGGAACTAGAAGAGAGAGAGCAAACAAGTAAGGTGAGAGAAAATTAACCCACCTACTATATGAGTTTCAATTAACCTATTAAAATTAGTTAAAATAATTATTGGGATAACCTAGGATAACTTAGTAAATGGTGTTTGGTTGGAGCAAACATGAATTTACATAAATTTTTTATCCAAATCCGATCCCATCCTCACGAACAAAGAGCTTTTATTTTTATTTATTTATTGGAACAATATTGTAAATATGAGTCAATCATGGTCACATGGCAGCTTTGTTTGTTCATAACATTATTGGAGGAACATTGTCATTAGTAGCACAAACTCCATCAGACTTTTCCATCATTCTGTCTTTTATTCATCTGCCCCATCCCTCCACGTTCGTTAGATGTGACTTACTCTGCTAGGTGTCCACAATGATTCTGTTTTAATATTTGATCCGAACTATAATATAATTAACATTTATTAAGAATTCTTCTCTCAGAATCGGCTTAAAAATTAATTTATTTTTGGACTTGCAAGGCAACCAACAAATCTGCCAAGCACACGATCAAATTTGAATAATATTAAAATTAGATAGAGTTATGTATATATAGTGGCCTTAAATTATTATCATCATTAGAATTCTTCAAATAATCAAGTCTTATGCTTCAAACTAGTGCAAAATTTCCAATGTTAGACGTCCATCTACATATATGTTTATTAATTTATCCTCCAATTCGTTTTCTTTTGTGTGTACTATATATGGATATATATATATATAATGACAATCAATAACTCAGTCTAATTGAATCTAACATGGCTTAAGTATTTGTTATGAGTATTTTTGGGCCACCTGTAAATGACTGGTGAAAGCCGAAGATTCTCATTAAAAAAGTCCAAAACAGTTCAAAACTCAAGACCATCTAAGGAGAAAGGACCACTTATTTTGGCTAAGACATAGTTCGCTGAGGATTCAACGTATCAACCATCGGTTTATCCAACACCCAGTTCACTGAAATGTCCAGTCCATCAAACATCATATTAGTAAGCCAGTGAATCAAGGCGGTTCAGTTCAGTAGCCCTATAGTCTGCTCAAAGGCCAAATATATAGTCCGTTGAAAAGATCAGTTCAACACACACACAGACCATCTGAAAATACAGTTCGTCAGCTCTATAAGCTATCCGAATATAGAAGAATCAAGCTCATCCTCTATCCGGATCATCAGTGACACTGCAGACCTATTACTTTGCTTATCCATCACGCCGCTCATCAGACAAGGAGATCGCCAGATCGTAGAGTCACAATACAAGACCAATTTATAGAAACAAAAATAGAAATTTCAGTTCGCTCAAACGAACTCTTGACTAATCCAACTCGCCTGAAGTAGATCAGATATTATCAGAACTGTTAAAATAAAAATCAGTAAGGCGTGCCGCCTACGCTGTTTCCGTCAACAATTACAACATGCATTATGACAGTCTTACCTAATCTACATTGATTAGCCGTATAATTCGGATTTTGACCCACTTGACCTGACACATGTCAGACGCATTAAATGTAATTCATTATTATAAGTGGAATAATTGCACATTACTGTAGCACCTCTCCACCTTATAAATAGGAGAGAATTTTTATTGTATAAAGAACACAATAATCTCCAAAGAGTACACTTACTGTGCAGGTATAGTGAAATCGTAATGGACGTAAATAAAAAATATTTTGGGCCGAACAATTCTAAAAATCCCTTATCTAGTGTTCTTCCTTAACCCTTTCTATTGCTTCTTTCGTGTTTATCAAACTATTCTTAACATAAACTGCAATTTAGGCCGAAATAATCTCGTCGACTAATTCCCAACGTTGACGATATTCAATATACACATTAGTAAAATCAAGATGATCTAAAGCCAGTGCTATAAATTTCAAATACACACCAATGAGATTGTTGTTTAGAGCCATATTATTGGCTTTCAAATCATATACTACAGTGGTTCAGATGGAAAAAATTCATCATAATAAAAGTATGTCATAATCAAAATCAGAAATAGAAATTTAACGGTTATTATCAAATTTATATATTTATTTATAATTCAAGTGGTTTTTCTTTTTTCTCCTTCTTGAACACTAAAATTCAAGTAGGTTGTACACTTCGGTTTCATATAAATATATATGAGATCTAAATCTCACAATACATATTTATCAATATATGTGAAGTGTTTTCTTTTCTTATTAGGAGGCAGATTTCTCCCAATATCATGGGATTAGATTTTTAAGTGACAAATGTAATATTTATCATTAATGTTGGTAGATTTTTTTAACCCAAATTATATATAATAAAAGAGTAACGTTAGACTTCTCAAATTTTTTTTATCAAAATTTATACTCAAATGACATGATATGTGAATTGTCAACGTATGGTAAATCATAAAATAATATAATAATTAATACAATGTTAATAACTTATATATTATGTCATTTGAGCATATATTTAAGAAAAAAATTTAGAAAGTCTAGCATTATTTATAATACAAATTTATTAAACTTCAACATTAATTACTCTTTTATCACCAGCAAATACAATTTTGCAGTAAAAAACACTTATCCAGCCTTCAACACACTTTAGGCAGCATCTAAAAAAAAATCTACTACTTATTACATCTCAATATACAAACTATCTATCCTTTTTCTTGTCACTATTGAATGAAAAAATCATATAAATATTATAAATTTAAATCAAAATTGAAAATTAATACAGTCCATATGTTGAGTTAAAATATGGCTTCTAACATGGACAGGTATTGTATTATCATTGAGAAGATCAACCACAACAGTCCTCGTGATTAATATTGAAAAAATTAAAAGTTGAAGGGGAGCAGAAGATCGCAATTGATGTAGTGATATCTTGAGGATACTCACCAGTCAATAATAGGGGCCCCATCAATCAATTATTAATGCCAAGGAATTAAAAACATCTCCATACATCCGTCCTAGAGATAGCTTACTATTTCCACGACCTGATGTGACAGTCAATATGACAGGAAATATCCATGCAATACAAAACCCCCACACCAAACTCACGCCGTCCGATCATAGCGTACATCATACGCGCTGGTAGCTTTCTCGTACCAGTTTTGGATCAATGGTTGGAGATGATGATGATTCATGATTGAATACATGAGGAGAGAGGGTGGGCCCCAGTGAGTGATAGGGAGAGACAAGATGTCGGATGATGATTGAGGTGTCCCCACGGGTGCGTGATAGCTGTTCCGAGTGTTCCCTCTCTAATCCCCGACTCTTTCCCATAATTACATTTCTATCCCTCTCATGGGTCCCCTTTTTTTCTCTCCTCATTAACCGTACTTCCCCCATGTGATGTGCACGTGAACTTGGTCCCTCGTTTTCCATTTTTCGTTGTTAGGCTAATTCAACTTCTTCCGTTTTGGCTCCTCCTCATGGCCATCACTCGTTTTTTGCGTCTTTATTATTTTTGTTGATTTTTGTAAACATCACAAAATATTCCACTTTGATGTTATTTTGGTGGTAGAATCTCTTATGGTTATCGTTGCATTGTTGGATACTTGGATTTTATAAGTTTTAATATATTGGTCAAAGCTTATCAACTTAATATCAAAACATGTTTCGTATTTATAGTGAAAAGTATTAAAAAAATCTTAAAAAAATTTATTTAAATTGATACGTGCAGGATTATAAATCTAAATTTAAAAATTGAATATTTGATAATTGATTTTTCATTAATGAAATAAGATTATTTAAATAGAGATAGACAATAAATTAAAACAAAAACATATATTAAAAGTAGTTAAACAGGCTTTGATTTACAATTCAAAATAAACTTGAATAAAATTGATGTAATTTTAAATTAATGGACCTCCTCTAAACTAAATATGATAAATAATAGATGCAGCAATTTTTTATTTCTGTTTTTGTTTTTTCTTTAGCTGTTGAAAATCGTCCATTATTCAATGGGCATAAAAGCAAAAATGATAAAAGGATAATTAAACAATTTCCGTTTTGGCCTCTCCTTATGGTTATCAGTCACTTTTGCGCTTGTATTATTTTTGTTGATTTTTGAAAACATCACATAATATTCCACTTTCAAGTTATTTTGGTGGGAGAATCTCTTAAGATTATAGTTGCCTTGTTGGATTTGTATAAGTTTTAATATATTAATCAAAGCTTATTCGACTTAATATCAAAATATGTTTCGTATTTATAATGTAAAACAAAAAAAAAAAATCTAAAAAAATTATTTAAATTGATACATGTAGGATTAAAAATCTAAGTTTGAAAATTATGATTTGATAATTGAATTTTCGTTCATAACATCATATTATTTAAATAAAGATTGATAATAAATATATATATTAAAAAAGTTAAATAGATCCTAGTTTAAAATTCAAAATAAATTTGAACAAGATTGATGCGATTTTAAATTAATAAACTTCCCCTAAACTAAATATGATAAAAACGTAGGCTTGTTTTTGCATTTTTTAAAAGAAAAAAACTGTAGAAAATCGTCCATTCTCCTCCGAAGGGCATAAATGCAAAAACGATGAACGGAAGAAGTGATAAATGCAAAAATCGTTTTCAAGGGGTACCCCACGATAAGTTGCTCCCGGCCGTACATAGGTTATAGTTCATGTGAATATCACGTGAAGCCGGGACAGGAGTTGGTTGGCGTCAAGTCGAAATCATATAAAGACCATGTTGCCCCGGACGCCGGGTGTTGATTGTTCAATGATATGTTATTCCGGAATACGTGGCTCGTGTTGCAGATCTGGTTACGAGTGGTGTCCCACCGGTCTACCAACTCGGTCTGATTAGACTCGTCAGTTGGGGATAGTCATTTCCAAATCATCAAGAATCTTCTCCTATCTTTTTATCACTATTTCCTCTTTTGCTTGTTATCCTCCTGACCACGAATATATTTCACAAGTATCGTGATTCATGGGAGAGGTGTATCAATTTGAAATTTTATTTTTTATTTATCAAGTTTTTAAAATATTAATAGTACAAGATATATAAACAAAATTTCAAGAAAATGATAATTTTTAAGGGTAGTGATAAAGAAAGGTAAAAGATTAATTAAGACTTATGAGTGATATTTGTTTCCAATTTCCTACGTACAAACAAATGAGTATGTGTATTTCTAAAAAAAAAAATGAGTATGTGAGAGGTGTTAAGTGATGTAGTTGGTATGCCACTAATTTTGGTATCTTCATGGCTAATGCTCGACTCTCATCTAAATAATAAGGGATCCCTCTTCCACCATTAAAAATGTGGGTCATTCTCTCAAATTGTGTGAATCTTCTTCCCGACTTACATATGATTTGCTCTCTCTCGCTTGGGAGTCGCTCCTCAGATCACGTCACAAAGTCAAACCTTACTCGGTCACGGTTAATTCCTAAACTTGTCCCAACCCTTAAAAAAAAAAATGTCTTGTAGAAAAAAAAAAAAAGTCAATAAGTATTGAAATTATAAATTTAAGAAAAATAATTGAGTAAGTTCAAGTAAATTGATTTGAGAAAATACTAGCTTGTCTTTATAATAATTTGTGAAAAAATTTCTATTTTACTCAAATTCATATAATAAAAACGAAATTTTTTTAAAAAAAATTACTTAAATTATCTCACTTATTTGTCCAAATGAATGTGTGAGTTGTACACCGAATAAATTATAAGATGTCGTGTCATCCAAAAGTAAATTTGATCAAATAATATTAATGATTTAACATTACTTATTTTGAAATTAGACAAAAATCTCATTAGTTTAGAGACGCCACAAGTTAAAAGACCGCCACGAGTGTTCGTACATATTAATGAAATTCGAAAAATAACTATTGATGAATTAGATTAAAATATATATATATTGAAGAATAAAGTATATCTCCGAATAATTTGTACATTTTAGCATCTCCTAACGGTTTCATTTTGATTAAAAAAAAAACCAACGTTATTCTTCTGACAAATAAGATTTAAATTTATTTTTGTCTTGGTAAAGTGATGGGATGGATTTTAGTCAAAATTGTAACGGAAAGTCAATAAAATCGAATTTTTGAATACTTAATATTTCTTGGAAATTATACCTCCCATTTGAACGGTCTATGCAGCCTTTAAAGTACGTCTGGGTCAATTTATGGTTTACATTTTCAACACGTAATAAAAGCCATGTTTTATTTATGCAACACGACGCGGTATAGAGTAAGAGTTATCCTCATTTTCCCTCAAGATTGATAAATTATTAGTTTTTTATAATTTTTAAAATGTAAAAATATTTTAAAAATAGTATTAATTTAAATCAAAATAATGAATAAAAATATTTTGTTTTGAATCAATAGAGAAAAAATAACATTTCATTAATTATCAGAAAAAAAAATTGATAATAACCCTATAAACTAAATACATGTCAACAGTTGCTATATTCAATTGATTATTTATAATTTAATTCAATGCATTTAACAGTGCACATCTGCTAAGAAAAAGACTTCTTAAAAGAAAGTCTCGTTAGGAAGAAACTGATTGTTAGTTGATGTAAGTTGTCTACAATTTTCTACTTTATTGTTTCCCACTCATTTAACATGCTATAAATTCAAGTAGTGTGAAAAGGATTTTACATTTTCAAGTTGTACTGTTAGCATTTTGTTAGATTTTGCGCACAAACGTTTTTCACCTTATAATTTGAAAATGATTCACGAATGAATAAAACATCAAGGATGACAACTAATGTTGACAGTATGTGGCTTAACGATTATATTTGTTCATAATTTTGTAACACTAGATTTTAGTCAATTTTAGGTTATGTTTGAGATTCTACTATAAAATAATAGTTTATAATTTAACTTATAAAATAATATTTTTAAAATAGAAGTAAATAGGTGTTCGATAATTAGTTTTTCAAATAATCAACTTAATAAAAATGCCCGATAAATGTGTTTAATAAATTTTAAGTGATTATATAACATTACTAAAATCAACATGATTGTTAAAATGTAATATATATATATGTTTCTTTCAATTTTTTTAGACTTGTTATTTCAACTTGCTTTAATTGCATATTTTTTCTATTTTGTAGTTGTTTTTTTCCATAAAATAAGATAAAACAAATGAAAAAAGAAAAATAGAACAATATTTATAATTTTAATTGATTAAAATTAAGAATAAAAATAAAATAAATATAGAATCATAGTGGCCGCCATTATCCCAATGATAGAGGTATACTCCATCGTTGAAGTCTCCTATGGCAACTGTTGAAGTCGTCGAATGATGCCTCCAATAATTGTAAGAGCTTATGCTCTTCCGTGCAAGAGGAGGCCTCACATTCTTTATCATCGGAAAAGGCTTCCAACAATTGGAGGAGCAACTTCGTCATGATTGGATTTGGCCTCAAATAACTGGAGGAGCTAAATCAACTTCTCCATGTGATGGAGGAGATGATCCCTTGCCTCCTCCACCGCCTGAGGAGGAGGCCCGACGTCATTTGATGACTTCGACAATCGCCGAAAGAGGCTTTAGTGGGGTAGACATCTATCATTGGTAGTGGTGGCAATCACTATTATGTGTGTGTAGACATATATATGTATATATATATATATATATGATTTGTAATTAATTAAAATAAAATTAGAAAATAAAAATAAATATTTTATTTTAAATTTTTAGTTTTTAAGTTTATTAATAAGGTGAGAACATTATTGTTTTTCATTAAAATGGAAAGGGCAATGTGAAAATTTCAAAGGTCAAGGCTTATCTTCTTCAAAGTTAGCTTTAAAAAGAAACCTCTAGCCAATTTCTTAAAAACTAAGACTATATTTTGAATTGCTTCTACTTATTAAATAATCATTTATTTTATAAGTTTTGAGTAATAAAATGTTTAGCAAACTTTTTCATAATCTACTTATTTCATAATATGCATCTCCTAGAATCAATTTTTGAAAAGTTGATTAAAGGTTGTCCTTGGAAGCTGATTAGAGAAGTTGAGCTTTGACCTTTGAAATAATATCCTCACTTTATAAAATGATATCCTCACTTTAACAAAATTTTTAGAACCAAAAATTTAAAATGGATTATAATTTTTTAACTAAATCATATTTTTAATTAATTAAAATAAAATTAAAAATTATATATAATAGTGGTAACCATCATCATAGCCATCACTATCCGATGAATCTTCATCGCTAATAGTCTAATTTAAAAAAAAAAAATTATCAATAAGAAAAACCAATCAAAATTTGAGAATTTCATCATAATCTATCATTATAAAATTTATTAAATTTTAATAAATTTTAAATTGAATATACCCGAAGTGAACATCTAACTAATCCTTTTAAAAGAATACACATATTACTTGAATTATATATATAATTATTTGAAAAAAAAAAATCGAAAACATTGAATAAAACCGCGAAAAAGGAGGAGAAGGGCAAAATAGTAATACAGGAAGAAGAGCATGACAGTGGGTTTGAATTCACCTCGGGTTCGTCTCAACAAGTTGGGTCTCCATTATTACCACTCATGTGGATCCTCTGTGGCGCACAGCTTTCCATACAACCGAGAGACAGCAAAGCACACGTGTATCCTCGATACCCGCACGTGCACTTTCGGTCAAAATTCCGTTGTCTTCGCTGGATCTGCCCAACGGTCAAACCCTATACCAACCCCCAAATCATTTGCCCTCACTCAAGTTTCGCCTTTTTTTTTTTTATTATTATTATTATTCCCATTGTACCCTCACACCTTCCTCTTTCCTTCTTCACCGGAACAGTCGGTGACCACACACGTACGGACCTCTCCTAGCCGTCGATCATCATCAATTAAAAAACAAAAAAATATATATATCATGGGCCATTTTTCGCACACGTGGATGTGCGACCATTACCGAGGAAGTGGTGCAAAAAGCCAGTTTTGCTTATCTCCAATAGGCCCCATTTGGTGGTCCCCACTTATAATGCCATGTGACCGGCTGAGCTGGTCACCATGTGATTTGCGTGATTAACCGTTAATCGAATCGAATCGTTGCTTAGATCGGTAATTTCAGTTAATCGATGTCAAAATTTCGAGTTGGGTTGCACGTGTGTTGCTTGCACTAACTAGATATGCAAATTGGGTTTTTAAATCCATTTTAAAATGACTTGTGTACCTATGATTGATTAATCCAATAATTATATTACATAATGGGTTGTTTGTGGAAAATATAATAACTGTATGATTTTGAGGATTTTTATTGGGGAAGCATGTTTGCTTGGTCGACAATATCATAATATATGAAAGAGAAAGACTGAAAATATGATGGCCCTTGATGGTTTAATCATATAAAATGATGACTTTATATTAAGTGAATCATTTGAAATATTTTAAAAACGAATAATTTAAATAATGTTTTTAGTGATTTTTTATCTAATCATGTGGTTTAGTTGTAATGATGAAAGTTTTTTGTTCCCATCATTTGTGTGATACGATGATCATATTTTTTAAAACATTATAGGCCAACTGATCATATTCTAAGATGCAAAATCTAGGAAAAGGACCCACATCAAATAATGATAAGAAAATTCAATATTGATAATGATTTGGGGAGCAAAATATTTGCTCGGTTGTAAACTATATTTATAATGTGAGTGAGTGTGTGTATGTTCCCCCATATCATTGAATAGTTAATAAAATAAACCTAGTTTTTTTGGGCATGAACGTGGTCTACTTGTAATTTTTATTCTAATTCTAAACATTCTTAAACTGGCATGAACCATTTTTGTTCCAAGTTTTCCTGTTCAAAGTTCAACCCAACTCACGAAATCTAATTTCGATCACACCTTTAATCGAAAGAAATAAAAAATGAAAAATCTTTGTTGAATATACATGGGCAATCAAATTAAATAATTCATTAGATTTTTCGTGTCTTGCACTTGGGAATTTGGAGAAGCTTGCATTGATGGAGTAGAACCATATTTAAAGTAGCCTTTAATATTTATTAGGGCAATTGGGCAAATTGTTGGTCTTTTGTTTGAGTGATCTAACTATACTTAAACTTTTTATGTTTCAAGTTTCAAACCTACTATAAACATGACTTCGTACTTTCAATTCTTAATTGAAGAATATTTTTGTTGTTGTGTTCAATAAATTATGAAATTATGATAATATAATACCATAATAAAAGATTGAATGGAGATGAATGATTATGTATTTCAAGTCTTGAATTGAACTCAAACATAACTCTAAAAACATTTTCATCCGGTCGAGATTTACTATGATTGACTAGAATGAAATACATACAATAATCAACAAACATAAATCATGATTGATATGAAAAATTTATAATTTAATGAAGCACGACAATTATTACCAGTTGTTCATAAAGTTTTATGAGATATATATTAAGAAACCAAAAGGGGATTTATGCTTTTGCCCACAAAAGAACTAAAAATGTTTTGTAACCAGAAAACTAGGTGCCGGTGGGAAGAATAAAGATGGTTGAAAAACGTAGCGCCTATTAATTGCTTCAAAGAGAGCATAAATAAACTAAATAGAAAGATAGTTACTTGTTGGGAGAAGAAGCCATAAAGAAAATAAAAATGGGTATGCATTTACATGTAACACGTGCATGGACAGGCATTTTCATGAAAAGAAGTTCGATTAGTACCAAATTGAACCTAACAGTGCACATGCTGTTGCATGCGTGCAGCTTCTTTTGTATAAAAATGATGTCTAAGACAGACGCAATCTTAAATGACTTTCAGGCACTTTATTTGCGATTCCTTTTTTTTTTTTCAAAAAAAAAAAAAAAACAATTGTTTTGATTATTTTTGGGAAGCGTACAAATAAGAATCCCGAATACAGCATCTAGAAGAGGTTGAAAATGTTTTAGCGTTTTAATTTATTGGCAAGCCTGCCCAATGATTGCTCTTGAGAATTTTTCAAATGTGAATTCTCATTGAAACTGGCCCACTTCAAAATATACAATTTTCAGTCATTGCCAATAAGATGTCCATTCGAGGGTGTCAGGTAATTGTACCCATTGTTTTCCAAGTGCGTTGATTTAAGAAGTGACTGTAGTTAGAACTAAGTGGGGTGTGTTAAACAACTGTCGAGCAGACATTTTGCAAGTACCGTGAGTTCCATCACCGACATATTAATGTGGTCAAGCCGATTTTTTTTAGTGTAAATTTGAACTGACAATTCGCGGAGCGGTTAGAACTTGCGCATGCACGAAGAACTTACCACCTCAGCGTGTTCTTATTTATTTTGACTCTAGTCACAAGTTTTAAATTTACTTTATTAATTTCAGTAACTATTGAAAAAAAATTACACATATCTATTTAAAATTTTGACTTAAATTTGTAACCTTAACATCAATTCATCCATTTTCAAGCAATCTAGAATTTTGTTATCTACCTTAAATTTTATTTACCTTCTATACCTATTGAATTGAATAAAAAAACATTTAAAGTTACAAATTTGTATCAAAATTTTGAAATATCACTTAACTCATATTAATTATGCCATTTTGGCATTTGGCACATAAAGTAACAACTCTAGTAACTTTTAAGTCCATTTTAAGAAGATCAAGACAAACTCGATGCATCATCATTTGTAACTCAATAAAATAAAATCTATTCCAGAGCTCCTCCAATAATAATACTTCACCATTGTAACTTCCAAATCTCATTGTCCATTTTTATAGCATGAAAGTTGAAACATATTTCAATTCTATTTACATATATTTTTTTCCTTTTCAATTTGATTAGTCTATTGCAACAATATAAAAAGAAAATTCTCCACGTATATTTGTAAATATATATGGTGAAACTTGAACCTTTATCATGAATATGATAGTAAGAAACTATAATAACGACTTGAGTTAAGTTATGAGTAGATATGTTAATAGTCCTAAAATGTTAGACATATACGTATGTATGTAGAAAGTGTATGTCTAAGCGTATGCTTGGATCAATGGTTTTTGCATCCACACTCTTTTTTCACCTGTAAAGCCTTCTTATTCTTATCTGAATTCATCTATTTTTGACTAGCTTTTGCCAAATGGTGGAAGGGATGGGACATATGCAATTTCTTGGTACCTTCTGGTAGTAGATACTGATACGGCGCTTTCTATTTCGGTTACTAATTACTAAATGGGCGAGGGAAGATAGGTTGATTTGGCATTTTGACAAGTTTAGAGTCTATTTTGAGAGAACAGCGGGTACAGGCTCGTGTGCTAATTCATTTCAGGTGATGATTCTTGGTCGTCTAGTTCCTTTTTACGGTAGAAGGTTCCTTAGAAGCTTTCTGCTCCTGTCAAAGTTCGAATCTTAGAAAGATTATGATGTCAAATGATTCTTCCTACAACGGAGAAATTTATTTACGCCAAAGATTCCTGCTTATGAAGATGTTGTCACATGATTCTTCCTAGGATGGAGAATTTATTTATGCGAAAGATTAAGTCTTTTGTGCATGCCCTTTTTAGTGTTACTCATGCTGAAGCTGCCTGGATTCAGTTGCAATAGTGGCATGAGATTTCTACTACTTTTCATCATGATATTATTGCTGTTTTGGTGCGCTTAAAGACGCTGTTCTCAATTGTTGAAGATTTCAAGTTGGTTTGTTTGGTGATTTGGTGTTACATGGGGTTATCGAAATTTGTTTGTCCATGAAGATTTCAAATTGCTGTAGGTTCGAGCAGAAATGTTTCTGTGAGGGTGGGAGCTGCGGTTACTACTGCTGCCACGATTCTTTTGGTTCAGAAATTGGTGAAGATTTTGCTATTAGGGCAGTTTTGGTTGCTGGTTAGCGGGCTGGTGTTTGTATTCATTGTGTGGAGGGTGATTTCCTTTGTCTGCTGTTCAGTCTATTAAAACCAAATCTCCCCGTCTATACTTTTCTCTTGGAGGATGTTGCAAAGTTTCTTATGATCCGGGTCACCTTAGTTTTGGTTTTGCACCAGGGATTAGAATATATCTTCCTTGTGAGACCTTTTCTTTCAAAGTCGGCCTTGTACAGAGACCACCCTGGCCCATTTGGTCCAATACCCACTTATGAGTTATAATTGCATCCAAGTCAGACAACGTTACTGTTCTCAAATATCAAACAATCATTAGACAACTTGTCAACTTTGTTCGCAAAATCATTTTATTCATCACAATAAAATCAAAGGGACGGTTTGTTTTTTCTTTAATAAGACATATTTTTATTTAAATCTTTAATTTTAGTAATTTTAGGTTGTTTGATTTTCAACTTAGATGTTAATTTAAGTTAAACAGCAAACTACATAACACCTACTTACGAATCCCTTTATGATTTGATGCTCAAACTACGTAACTCAAGGAAACAACCTTCCCTAAAAACGACATTGTTAGTCAACATTATGATTTAATGGTCAAAGGGTAAGTTTGTCATTTAATATAATATTTAAGAACCCTTTCATTTTTTATTTTTGGGAAAATTTTAATTATGTCCCTAACGTTTGGTAAAATATTACTTTTTTACTAACGTTTATCTTTCAAATTCCTGTCATCCCTAACGTTTCGAAAATGCATCAATTTAGTTAGTCAAATTTTAGTCAATGAGGGTTAATTTGGTCATTTTAACTTGAATATATTTATATAATTTTAATATATATTTAATATAATATATATTTTTATATTTTTAATTTAATATATATAAAAAAAATTAAGTTAAAAAAAAAGGAGGTCTCCCATAAAAAATGGAGACCAACTGGTCTCCATCATCGGCCGGAGGCCAGGTCTCCGGCCTGGTCTCGATGGAGACCTGCGAGCTGGAGACCTGGTGCTGGTCTCCAACCCGCTGGAGACCAAAACTGGTCTGGTCTCCAGCGGCTGGAGACCAGTTTACTAGTCTCCAGCGGGGCTGGAGACTGGAAACCAGAAACTTTTGGTCTCCAGCCCAGTTGCTGGAGACCAGTTTGCTAGTTTCCAGTGGGGCTGGAGACTGGAGACCAAAAGTGTACAAATCATGACGGTTGTTTTCCTCTCTGCATTTTCATCCGGATTGCAACTCTGGAATTCAGACCACGGGCATGTTGTTGAAGCCTGTAAAGACAGTCTAAAGAAGCTTCAACTGGATTATCTAGATATGTACCTTGTACACTTTCCTGTTGATATTTTTCTTATATTTCTCTGTTGGGGCGGCCTGTTTGCATGTGTGTTTATATTTGCTTTATAATCTGTGCAGTTCAGTATGTTAACTCTTACCGCTCATACTTAATAGACTTATTGCTTATATAATTTTTCAGGAAAGTATGAGATGGCTATTAAGCCGAAACTCCAGCCCAGTTTCTGGTCTTCAGCGACCAGAAAGGCTCCAGCCGATGGAGACCCTCTTGTCTCCATCGCCAGAGACCAGATCTGGTCTCTGGCAGGTCTCTTTTTTTTTTTTTTTTTTTTTAAAAAAAAAAATTACGTAAACTTTTTTTTTTTTTTTTAATTTGGATAAACATTTTTTTTTTTTTAATTTGGAAGATGTTTGGTTTGATGTTAGATGTTTAATTTGAATGATGTTGATTTGATGAAAATAATGGAGATGATGATTTTGATGAATGTAGAAGATGAAATTGAAGATGGGAAGATAATGAGAGGTAGAAGATGAAGATGAAAATGAAGAAGAATTTTTTTATTATTATTTTATACTAAAAATATTATCTTTTTAATCAAAATATTTATTAACAATAAATTAAATTAAAAAATTTGATTTAATGATGTGTCACAATTTTATTGGAATGTGCTCAATAGTAATTTTGTAATAATAGAGATGGTTATTTTGTAATTATCAGTTTTTAAAAGAGTAATTACGTTATTTTAACTATTTTAAATTATATCAGGGATAAATTCGTCTTTTTATCTCGTTTAGTTAGTTTGACTGTTATCTTTTTGGTCAGAGGGACTAAATTGATGCATTTTCGAAACGTTAGGGATGACGGAAATTCGAAATGCAAACGTTAGTAAAAAAGTAATATATTACCAAACGTTAAGGATTAAATTAAAATTTCCCCTTTATTTTTTTACTCTAAAAACAAATATTAAAATAAATAATCTCCATATATCAGCTCTGTTTCTTAGCCTTACCACATCTTTGTCTCTCTTAAATTCTCTGCTCCCATGTTCACGTTTCTTTAAATTTCTTTCAAACCCAACAACCGGATTACTTCCACTTTTTCACCTATTTTAACTATAAAAGAGAGAACCCCATCTACTGACAAATCAATCAATACTTACACGAGTTTTTCCTTCTCAGGCGATCATGGTTGTGGGTTATGTAAACAACTATGTTTTCCTTTGGCTTATGTAAATGGCAAATACAATTTAAAAGTTCACTCATCATCATCCACGATCAAATGTCGTAACTAATCCAACTTTTCTCTTTTTTTCTATTATTCAAGTCGATGAACCAGTTATGAGTCCATAAAGTGGCTAAACCAATCTTCCACAAGCACAAGCAGAGCCACAAAATCCTAACACAGGAGTGCTCCTTCTCTGCAAAATCCAACCCAAAAACATTGGCACCTGCACCAAATCAGGCCAACTCCATAACAATTTCAACCTCCAAATCCACTCCACACCATCCATTGACACTAACCTATCAGCAAGTGATAGTGGAAGATGCCGGAGAGGACAGCTAGCATCGAGTTTCAAAATTTGATGAAGAAACCTGACGCTGAAGCTGGTGTGAGTCCAATATCCTCCACTGGCTTCGGGGTGGGCAGGTGAGAGGTTCTCTCTCTCTCTCTCTTTTCCATGTTCTTTTTTAGAGGTGCAATATAAGGGCGGTTTGGTAATTTGAATTATTGTTCCAAGGGCAATTTTGTAATTTCAACTGTCAAATTAAATCAACTGCTGAATATAACAGAATTTATAAACGGTAAGACTTCGTTGAACACACAAGATTGAATTAAATTATTTTAATATAACTGGATTGGATAAATTAATATTGTAATGTATTTAATGTAATATAAAATTGGATAAAACTAGTACCGTCCTTTATTTGTTCAGGATGAGGATCGGACTAAAAAATATGAATATAATAAATATATTTTATATTTAAAATTTAAAGTAACATAACTATTAAATTATTTTCAAAAAATAAATATAACTATATATTATTAATTTATTTTTTTTCAAATAAATACAATAACATTTATATTATAATTAATATAAAAAATACTTGTTTATCCCAAAAGAATAAAACGAATTATCCAAACATTTCCAAAAAAAACAAAAAAAGGAATTATCTAAACAAATTAATTAGTTTATTTTAAGATAAGATAAAGAGTTATTTAGCTTAAAAAATTATTTAAATAAATAAATTAAAAAAAAAAAAAAAAAAAGTGAACAAAAGACCCCGTAAGCATATTATGAGAACAGGAGGAGAACCAGAAAGATTAACAAAGAAAGAAAAAGAAGAAACCGGAGGAAGTAGACGAACTAACACCAAATCAAAGAAGAAGAAGAAAAGAGTGAACCAAATTGAAGAAGAAAAGGAAGAATACCAACTAATCTAAGATGAAAGAGAAGAAAGAAGCACATAAATAAGGTGAGAAGAGGAGATGAAGAAAGTGGAGATGATATTGGTAACAAAAAAAGAGTAGAAGCACATTAAGAAAAAGAGTAAATGTAGTTCAAGCTTAACTCGTGTATTCCGGTGGGTTAAAACAAATCCACCAGAGCCACTTATAAAATTGGAGAGATGGGATTGGCTTTTCAATCCCATCTCTCTACCAAACATGAGATTGGACTGAGTATTTCCCAAACCCAGTCCAATCCCAAATCCAAACGTGGCCTGAGGGAGGTCTTTATCAATTTCACTAAAATACAATTTCTTTAAAAGTTGTTCCTATATGTCAAAGAGGAAGGTAGATTGTGTGAAATTTGCTCTAAATTAAAAAATATATCATTTAAAAAATTTAAATTTCCTACTCATATCAAATAATGAAAGACTTTTATTAATAAATATACAGCTATTTCCTAAATTAACCTTTTCTTATTATATTATTGCCCAAATATACCTACTGGAAAAAAAAAATCAATTCTAATTATACTCCAATCCAAACGCTAACTAATAAACTAACTTTAGAATTGACCGCCGTCATCGATCACTGACGGGAGATTGGAGGAGGCTAAAACCTCCTCCTTGCATCGTTGGGAGGAGATCAACTAGCCTCCTCATCTCCAATTCAATTTGGAGAGGAAGTTATGGAGGCCACGACCTCCTCTGTTTATGGAGGCTACCGACCTCCAAGGCCTCTTGCTGCAAAAGAGAATGGATGAGATCTTTTTTATTTTTTATTATTATATTAAAATTTTATTAATACCGTTTTTATAAAATGTTAGAATTAAATTTATTATTTTAATTAATTCAAATACTTATATTTAAATATAATGAAAGGTTAAAAAGGTTTAAAAAAAAAAAAAAAAAACCATCCCAACGTATCGATAAATCATCTTAAAAATATAAAACAAACAAGTTATAAAATAAAGTCTAATTTCAAATCTTACCTAAATTAAATCCTAATAAGATTTAAAACTAAAAAACAAACAGCAGCAAAGTGTTCTAGTTTTATATTCGTATGTGATCCTAACGTGATTATGTTACCGAATAAGCCTGTAATATAACCTACTCAATTAATAACTTATTAATTTAAATCTACTCGTTCATAACAGGCAGAATTTTTATAAATGAAAAAAAAAAAATTGGTTAACTATAATTCTTTAGAGAGAATTCTGCAGCAACTACATATTTACCGGAGATTCGTATATTAACAGAATCCTGATGATAGTTGGTCTTGGTCAAAATCAAATGCCGACTTTTTTATGTTCTTTAAGACCGAAATTTTGTTGTGTGGACTGGTCAATTCAATAATTTGGAAAATTCAACCTGATGACCTAAAACAAAAGAAAGTTGACAATTTATAAAACGTGTGGCTAAGATAACAATGACATTGAAATGACCACAAAAGTTGAATGATTCTTCCCAATCATTCAAGACTGACCAACCATGGAACTAAGATTGACGTTGACATCACTTAATAAATAGAACACGAGACTTCACAAATTCAGTTAAAAACCAAGAATCGGTGCCCATCGCTCAAATTTGAACACTGAATTTCATTAATTTGTTCCAGTTATTTCGGTCTGGCACATGTTTAGGAAACATGCAATGCTGGCACTACCTTGACAGGATGTGAGCATATATAACAATGATCATTGTAATGATTAGGAAAGAAATAAGCAACAAAAAAAATGTATTAATGATGCAAAGTAACAATGAACAGCTTACTTTTTTTAAAAAACAAGGCTGACGAAGTGATTTACGGATACAATACGAAGTACCATACCGGAAGTTTCATATTTCTGATAATTGGAAGCTGTCCAACTTTAAGTCTTGATGTAAGTAGAATAACCTGCCAAAATCTTAGTGCAGCATTTGCTGCAATGGATACTTTCACTAGTGTCAGTGTATCTTCATTAGGCCTCAGATGAAGCAAGAGAAGATCAAGCCTGAACAACAATTATTAAAAACTGACTACAGAGAACCAAGTTATTTTAATTCTTAATATTCATAAATCATAATTACCTTTGCGGGGTCGTCACTGGCATGTGCACCTGATAAAATAGAGGTTCACATACCTGACTCAATTTAAAAAGTTGGTTTAATCCAGCCAACGCAATGGGGATGAATCTGCAAACATCTGGGAACAAACATAAATACAAGATGGAAAGTTCTCTGATTGACAGTGAATCCAAACAACAGAAATCACAAGCAGCTTTTTGATCCTTTTATTTCTGAACGTAGGTGATGGAGGAAGATGGTCAGTTTCATGAAGATTAAAGCTCTTACATACTATACAAATAACAAAATGTTTATAATAGTGCAAC
Source organism: Dimocarpus longan (assembly GCA_022984855.1). Lineage (NCBI taxonomy): Eukaryota > Viridiplantae > Streptophyta > Magnoliopsida > Sapindales > Sapindaceae > Dimocarpus > Dimocarpus longan. Next base: position 12,785,886 of record CM041024.1, read on the forward strand.
CTTTTTTTTCCCTTTTTTTTTTTTTTTAATAGGAGCTATAATAGTGCAACTCTCACTTCACTTACTGAAACATAAACATCATTTTTTATGGTAAAAGCTACCATTCATAGAAGAAAATCAGAGGTCCTCTCAAGAGTTAAAAACATCTTATCTTTCTCTTGCAAAACTAAAAAAAGTGCAATGACCAACTGTTGTTAAAATTTTTTAAAAGACTGTCACAGATTACCTTGTTACATATAACAACATTTAAATAAAACAAATTACGCATTAACCTTACACACACAATGCATGTGCCAATGATACTAACCATTTATGAGTTATAAACTACAAAATCACTGGAAAAGAATAATTCTTAAAATGTGGATTTAAGAAGATCCTGCAAAGATTCTTAGTTTAAACTTACCGTCCTAAGGAGAAACAGCAGCGATCACAACTATATAGAAATCCAGGCAATAGATTTTCAAATGCCAAATCATGACTTGTATCATCTTAAAATTCAGAATATTCATCAGTGTCTACCACCACAGTTATTACAAAAAATCGATTGTCTTAGCATAAGGTTTGCAATGTCACCTGTAAAGGTTAACCACAAGAGACATTATCTACAATTGACCATTACTGTACACTGACATGTGCATGACATGCACGACATATCTATTTTCTTTTGAATTACAAAATTAAACTCAGATTACAAAGGAAATAAAATAAAGGGCTGCGTTACAGAATCTCATATTCACTGATGACTGAACCAGGCGGAAACAGGCATAAAAATTGTGGACAAGCAATGTCCTAAGGACTAAGGCCATTTTAAAAAAAAAAACAAAAAAACAAAAAAAAAAAAAAATTATTTTATCTTGTGGAAACATGCAGGAGATAAAGTGCTCTACAAAGATGGTTTCAAGCTCACACTGAGACTTAAAACCAAGCCCTAAGAAACCATTTCCAAAAACCTTTTCTACATAGGGCGCAAGTTGGCATCTTTGTGCAACCACTATAATTGCTATTGAGATATGCCTATTAATGTCCTTACAGAGATTAAATGAAGTGAACCATGTTCAGAATAACATCTAAAATTTAAGAAAACTGAAATGCATCAACTCATTTAAGAAAAAATATCTCAGATACGCAAAAAGTACATATCACAAATCATGTAAACTTTCCTCTGATTATTTATTCTATACAAATAGTTAGACGGGACTCATTAAATTACTCCCATGAGCTGCCATCCCGAACATTACACAACTTGCATAAACTTGTTAGATCTCTCACCAGAAATGTAGTAAAGAAAATCCAAAATTCCCCACAATTCAGATTATCAGAACATCTATATGTAATTTGGGCCGACACATGTTTATTTTTACCAGCGTCTAAATATTTATCGACAAACAAAGAATTGTCTTGTGATGATGCAATGTCTACAATTAAAACAATAAATAATGAGAAAAAATAAAAAAGGGAAAAATGTTCATTCGACATATAAACTATAAACCTCATCAGCATTGCTTTTGATGAAGCTCAGTTTCAATGGAGAATTGATCTTCCAGTAAAACAGGAAGCATGCAGTGCCTCCAATATCAAATCCTGCATCTGATAAGGGTTTGGAAACTAAATACAAGCTTGCTACCCTGCCCCCCAACGATGTAGGGAAGTCTGTCAAATATTGTAAGTAATCAACAGATTAGAACAAATAATCTACTAACAAAACCACAAAGCCATTCACACTGGCCTAAAATGAAAAGGAGAACATTAAAATTTGTTCAAGTCATCCATATATATGTCTACAGATTACATCTTAAGCTACTAATTGACAGATAAAACAAACTAAATTCAGCCCCTATATCCTAGTCTCCAACGCATCATAGAATAAGAAAACACACAGCAATTAGATCTCTATCCCCCTATCAATTTCCTTATCATTTTCTAAGGATAACAACTTCTCTTTCCTTTTTACAAATTTCATTTCAATATACCTCAAGTTGAGGTCTCAATGTTATAAGTGCAAATCTTCCCAACCTTCTCCAAGCTTTCAAAATACCACACTCTGCAACCAGCCAACAAAAATCATCAAACTCTCAGCTTCCCTCATGAACAAACCAACAAAAAGAATCCCACAATCTATCACATAACTTTGACAAAAACCAACAGTTTATATATAAGTATTAAAATACTGAAATAACATACCTTAGTAACAGAAATATATATATATTTACCAGCAAACCTATTTCTGCAAAAAGAAACAAAATCGAATCTCACCAACAGTTCAAAAACAGAATCTTTATGTATCTACAGATAAAGAAAGAGCAAACCTTGATCGGGGAATCAGTAACTCGATAAGCATCAACGGTGACACCAACCAACCACAACCCTGGAAAGACAGCCTACAACAAACAAACCCACCAAATCAAGCACACAATCATGAACCCACAAAAACAAGACAAGTGAAAGAGGAGAGAGATAGATACATCGAGCTGTTTCTGGACATTCTTGGGGCGCTTGCGGGGCCGGCGCGCGGGTCTGGAGCCGGTCATGACAAAGACGTCTTCTTCAATCTCGTCTCTGGACAGGGAGAGCCAGAACTTGTTCTTCTCCTTCTTTTCGACGTGATTGTTCCCTTTCGATTCCACCATCTCTCTCAGTCTCATGGATTTCGGCTTCTGCTTCTCATTATCACCACCACACTCCATCGCTCCCCTACTGTCCACCGCCGCCTTCCTAGGCCTCAAGTTCCACGGCTTCGCCGCCATTTCTTCTTCTCCGCCTACTCCGCCTTCGTCTTCCTCCTCCGTCTCGTTTTTCTCGACGGCCGTAGCTTCTTTCTCCGACGCTGTCGCCATCTGCTTCTGCAACCTCTCGGCGGCGACGGAGGAGGAAGGGAAGGACATGCGGTGTTGTCGGGAGGAGCGGGATCCCACCCGGAGAGGACGGGCGGAATCGTGGTCGGAGTCGTTGTCGGGCTCGGAGGTGTCGGTGAGAGAGTGAAGCCGAGTACGGTGAGTGTTGGAGGAGGTGGTAGCGCCCCATTTGAGGAAAGGAAGAGAGAAGTTGTGTAGCGGCTGCGACTTCATTGGCGCGGTCGCCATTTCACCACCGCAAAAGCAAACACAATCTAATTTCACGTAAAAACCCTCCCTGCACACACAACTGAGACAGAGAGAGAGCTATTACGGACAGTTGTGGAGAAAGAGATGTTTTGAGTAAGAGAGAGGTATTACAGACAGTTGTGGGGAAGAAGAGGTGTTTTGAGAGAGAGAGATGGGTAGGTCATATGTCTGCGCGTGACTGTATGTAAACAAAGCAGGCAACCGGATTTCTATTCAACTAATACTTCTATTGCGACGCTACTCTATTTCGCCCCTCTATTTCCATTTTTTCTCTTCTTTTACCCTCAAATATTTGGTCTTTACTTCTTCAAAAAATAAAATAAAATTGGTCTTTACATTTCTACAAATTTGACTTTTACAATTTTTTTCATCACAAGTCCATTAGAAGTATATTTAACGCTATTATGAAAAGCGAGTAACAAGCCACGCGAAGTGGAAAAATCGTTTATAAATTAGGTAAAAATATTAATTAGAGTCTCATGATAAATTATACTAAATGAGTAAGTACCGCTGCACCACCTTTATTTTTACAACTAATTTGAAACTTAGGGATGGAGTTGCTACTCAAATCCATGATTTTAATGATAAAGTGAATTTCTAATTATTCTTTCATATTTATAGGGGAAGTTTAAGTTTCATAGTGTATAAATAAAAAATATTTTAAAAGCAAGAGTAGTTTCACAAGTTGCATAAATAATATTGAATTTTGATAAATATAGATTGTGGTCTATATTTTTAAATTATACCATTTACAGTAAATATTGAATGGTATACGGTGTTTTATTTACATAAATTCTTAAATTATTTTGTTATAGACAAATTATTTTTTGGTTAAATTGTTATAGAAAAGTTAAATTTTTTTTTTTTGGTTAAATTGTTATAGAAAAAGTTAACAGACTGTTAATTATTACAAAATTTGATTAAATAGATAAGAAGAATAAATACAAATGAGAAGACTACTGTTCGTTGTCGAATACGGCAATTTGATCGCAGACTTCTAATTAAATCTAAGTTTTTTTTTTTTCCCGAAATAATTAAAATCTTAGTTTGATTCAGGGCATCAACATGGGTTCATGTGGGCACGACCGGATGTGATGTTTTGGACGGTAGACGGGACTGGTTTAGGAGATTTATCTTTCGTATCCGTTAACCTTTGCAAGGAAGACGTGGCACGTATCTAGAGTTTTTGGTCCCACACCTTCGACCCACCTAAAAATAACCAACTGCATTTACATTTTTAATCTCACCAGGTGTCCTCTCGTTGTCTCAAAGAAATAGCTTCTTCTTGCAGTTAAATAAAAGAGAGTGATTCTTATCACATTATTAATCAGTAGAAGGACATATGCGATTGATTTTAAAATTTTATAATTAAGCATGAGATGTACAATATTGCTTTTGTAATTAAATAAAAAATTTGACAACTTATAATAAATATTTCAGAGATAACATGTCCGCTAAGTCAAAATTTGTATAACAAAAATTATGTAAGTTGTGTATTAAAATTGTCACTCTTATATAATCAAAGCCTAACATAAAGCTTTATACGGCCTAACTTCCTTCACAGATTCTTCAATTTAGATTCAAGAAATGTTGTGTGCAACGCGTAGAAAGTGGAAGCCAGGTGTTGTCGATGGAAAAGGAAATTGGGATTGTGGAGAAATTTGACTTTGATAAAAACCTTGCTTAATTGAGTCACTGGCTCACATGCTTGCAAGCATCAACTTATGGATCCTATGTTATGTATGAGTTTTTATTAAAACATTCTTTTTCCTTTGTGTTTTTATTTGTTTAATAGTAAATATATATAATTATCTTCTTGTTTATTGACTGTTGTTCGTGCATGCTGTCCACATTTCGATCACTTAGATAGTTGGATCCATTTAATGGCCTGGCCCCTAGGATCTCCCATATTGGTGTAACTTTGACAAGTTGTCTCTTTTTTTTTTTTTTTTCGTAATTTTGATCTCAAAATGTGCTTATGGTACGTTTGGGTTTGCTTCTCAAAGAAGATTTTAATAATCAACGATAGCTTAAAATTGCTTCTTTTTTTAGTTTTTATTTTTTTATTTTTTAGTGTGGATACTTTGCTCAAAATACTACCAGGACCATCTATAATATAACTTTAAGATGCGGTTCGAGAATCTACTCTCATAAAGCAAGAGAGAGCAACTCATGTCAAGTAGGAAAAAATTGCTCATAAGTGGGACTTTAGTAAGATTTAACTCATAACCTCAAAGTCAATATTGTGAGTAGGTCATGGTCTTTTCACTAGATCAAACCACCTTTTTTTATCTCTCACTTAAAATTGTTTCATTATACTTATCGTTTATTATCATTTTATACTCGTTTTACGTTTATATATATAACTTTAATAACAAGTATACCTAATTTTAAAAAGTAATGATCAATCAATCAAATTCATTTATTGCATTCACTCTCCTAAAACAAATCCTCTCTCTTATTTAATTAAAATATAATAAATGAATTTAATTGGTTTATATTTCTTTTTTTAAATCACATATATCTAATTATAAAAACATTATATATATGAGTATTTTTATTATCACCAAGAAATTCATGATATTAAGGAGTAAAATAGTTTTAAATGCGAATAAACTCTCATAATTTGTCTTCCCATCAAAACTCTCATGATTTGTCCATGAATATATTCACTCTCATAATATAGGGTGACAAAACATAACACTAAGGCCACATTTGTTTGCTATGATATAATTGAGTTTTAACTAAATGTTATCCAAAACCACGTTTGATGCAAGCAAATACCTTTTTACTAAATTATCTCATCTCATTTTTAACTCATTAGTTTGGAATAAATCAATCTCACTGACCACATAGGTTGAAATAATCCTACTGCACTCAAATGCATTTCCACCCAAATTAACCGTAATCCAACATCGTTACAAGTAGCGAATGGCGAGGAAGACCACGAATGACAAACTACAATTGATGAGGAAGACCACGAACGGTAAACTACATTTGACGAGGAAGACCGAGCAATGATTAATAAGGACAACCAAGCGATGAACTATGAAGACTAAGTGACAACCGATGAGGAAGACGGAACTAACGTCGGTGGGAAAAAATAAGGAAAGGAAAATAAAAGAAGAAGGATCGGACTGATGGTGGGCTAATCGGCAATGTAATGAGAAGGAAAGGAGCAACGGTGGTGACGGTTGTTCGATGGCATTGCAAGAAGGGCGATGAGAGAGGAAGGATGGTGGTGGTGATGTTAGAGGTAAGGTTATGCTGACTATTAAATACTCTCAAATTTACAAAATTTCTAAAAAGTCCTTAGATATTATTTTTAAAATTCAAGTTCGTATCCACTATTTTTAGTTATATCTTATGTTTCATCAAACATAGGATAGCGTTTAAATTAATTCAATCTCATCTCATTTAATTCAATTCAATTCAATCTTATATAAATAATTTAATCTCATCCCGCACACCAAACGAGGCGTGATAGTTATATTTGGATATATTTAATCACTTAAATATATTCGATCTCATAGTAGATGAAGGAATCTACCCATACATATTGATTAATAGATATAATGGAACTTAAACTATATTTATAAAAAGAAAACAACAACAACAACAACAACAACTTAAGTTACGATTTGATACGCAACCAATCAAAAATTTTTAAAAGCAATCACTCGTACAAACTACTAGCAAACATTTGACGAATTTAAAATTTTAAAATAGTCTATATTACATTATATAATAATAATACAAAGGATGTTTGATTTTGTAACACTTTTTTCACTCTCGCTTTGCATTCATGTCACGTCGTTAATGTTCAATGATACTAAAGTATGTGCATGGATAAAAATAACCTTGCATGAAATTCTATTTTTACTCGAGATTTACTTTAATTGCTTAGAGTTAAATCCTTTGTTCGAAAGTTATTTATTTCGATCAAGAATTAATTTCTTCTACCGAGAGATATTTTATTCCTTTGATAGTTATTTTTCTTTATCATAGAGTTATTTTAACAATCTTACAAATCCAACTTGAAAATTAATTTAAAACAAAAAACAACTTTGAAAAAAATAAGTCTGTAGATTCAAACAACTCAACTAGTCTGATCACCATGAAAAACAAATCAAATCACTATTATGAACACCAAGGAAAATATTTTTTTATGAAAAATGTTATTTTAATTAAATAACGGATGTAAGAATCAGTATGGAGAAAAAAAAAAGTGAGAGAAAATAGAGAGGAAAAAATGAAAGAACGAAGGAAGAAAAAAGATGAAAAGAAGGGCTTTTATCTCACTAAAAACATTTTTGTAGTGACTATTCATGTGTGTGAGAATGAAAAATTTCAATCAAAATGTCTCATATATATATATATATATAGAGCAAATTACAATTTAGCTACCCAGTTTAAATGCTTTCACAGTCGGAGCAAATGTTTCCATGTTATTACAATTTAACCCCCTACCGTTAATGAATTCAGTTACATTTAACTGAACGAGGGGTAAAATTATCTTTTCATATTAATTTTATCTCAAACATTATCCACACGAGAACATCATCAACTATCAACCATCATCAACTATCAACCATAAAATGATTCCAGACATCATCAATCAACTAGCCAACATCATAATCCACTTATAAAAACCCAAAAAATAACCTCAAACATATATATCAAACCCAACATTATTAATCTCCCACAAAACCATAAAACCCAACATCATCTAAAATCAAAACCATCAAACTGGAAAAAATATATATGCACCCAGATTCTGGGTTCGTCAGCGAACCCAGTCTGGGTTCACGAATAAACCCAGCTGGGTTCGTTCGTGAACCCAGACTGGGTTCGCTGACGAACCCAGATTCTGGGTTCCTCAGTGAACCCAGGAACCCAGATCTGGGTTCCTGATGGGTTCGTCAGCGAACCCAGAACCTGGGTTCATCAGTGAACCCAATATGGGTTCACTGATGAACCCAGGTTCTGGGTTCGTTTGTGAACCCAGATCTGGGTGCGTCAGGGAACCCAGATCTGGGTTCCTGAGAACCTGATCTGGGTTCGTCAGCGAACCCAGATCTAGGTTTGTCACCGAACCCAGATCGGAGCTTCGACGAAGAAGAAGGAAAGAAGAAGAAGAAGGAAAGAAGAAAAAGAAGAAGGAAAGAAGAAGAAGAAGCGGACGAAGAGGAGAAGCGAAAGAGAGAGAACAACTGAATGAGTAAGTGAGCAGTTGACCAGAACATATATTTGGTCAACGGGTCAACTTCAGTCAAATGATAATTTGGTCTTTTTATCGTTTACCGTCAAATATAACGATTTTTACTAACGATAGACGACTAAATTGCAATAACATGGAAACATTTGCTCCGCCCGTGAAAATGTTTAAACTGGGTAGCTAAATTGTAATTTGCTCATATATATATCATTCCTTTTTCGCTTAAATAATACAGCACAACACAATATACATGTGATAGAAAAACGCAGTATAGCGCTTGGAAGAGCGTCATGTGTACCGTGTACCGTGTACCACTGCATTGTCGTGTGGAATGGGAAAATTCCCATAAAGCTACGAATTATGACTTCTTCTTACTTAAACTTGGGACCATCTTTGCTTAATTATTGGCTTAGGGGTAACTTTTTTAATCAGTTTTTTTTTATTGCTTTTCCATTGTTTGCTATATAATTTGTCGTCACGTTGATTCCAATTCTCACAAGAAATACCATTATTGTGGCATTATTTAAACATTAGTTATCATATCAAACTATTGACAAATATAGATTTTACTTTTTTTGAAGAAAAAATGTTCGTAGTGACATTATTTAAAAACCAATAACAATGTCAAATCAGAAATAAATGATTATAAACTCTTAAAATGTTTATTTTAACTAGATTTACCTATAATTAATAAGTCTAATCCTAAATAATCACTTACCATTTGCTATCCCACGCTCCAATCTAATGAATGCAAGTGCATGATTTTGAGTTAAAAGAGGCAATCCACTTTCTCATTCATAGACTTGATAATTGGTATATAAATTGTCGATAAATAAGTTTCAAAATCAAAAGTGAAAGACAAATTATTAACAAATAATGATCGTATGTCAGGAAAAAAAAAAAAATCATGATCGGCTTGCACTTGTTGCATCAGTACAGCCAACGCGGTTTGACCACATCAAAACGTTGTCGAGGGTTAACCTAGTCATCTTGTACATATGACCAATTATTTGGAGATCTTTCCAGACTGTTGAGAAGAATTTTATGTATATATATATATATATATTATATTTAAATTAAATAAAAAATATATTATTTTACGAGAAATAATATCATTGATGAATTTGATTCATTTATTTTAACTTCTTAAATATTAAGAGATATTAACGATAGAAATATTTTATATTTATTTATTTATTGCTTGTTGTCATTTTTGGATTTATTAATTTCTATTTATTTTGATTTCGTCGAGACCTTGATGAATAACTTCTAAGCCTCCCACTAATTTTATTAAATTCCGTGCGCACAAGGAGACGATAATTACACGCATAATTATGTTTAACAAATAGCTTCCAAGCCTTGTACTGACTTTATTAAATATACTGTGTACTTATACACATGCATTTCTTCAACTTTTACATAATTACCTTGATAGAGGATTTAACAAAATTACCCTTTCTTGGCACCTTATTTACATAATTACCTTCTCACTCAAAAAAATTATAAAATTACCCTAAGTTACCAAAAATACCCCAACTAAATTAAAACCAACTTATTGATACAAATCATTAATTATTTACCATCCTAATTAAACTATAATAAAATAAAGAAATCACATCTTCAAATTAATATAACCAACGCACATTAATCTATTCTCCATCATAATTTTACTCCAACAACAATCAATTTTTTTTAAAAAAACTCTAGTTTTGAGTGGAAAAAATGCTGAAGAAATTTGGGTGCAACATAAATGTTAGTGTTTATAATTGATTATATAGGGAATTAGATAATGATTTTTTTGAAAAAAAAAAGATAAAAAAAAAATGTAGTTCGAGGTAAAAAAGTAACCCGATTCAGGTCACTTACTGACCCAAACTAGTAATATTGTTTCAAGTCGGAAACTGACCTGATATTGGGTTAGTTTTTGAATCGAAGTTCACTTGTTGATCCGAGTCGGGTCAAAAAATGAGCTTTAAGTCAAAGACTAACCCCCAGATTTCAGGTCAGTTTTTGACCTAAAGATATTATCTCGACTTTAGCCATTAGCAAGAACAATTCAAATTCAAAATATGCCAAATTCAATTGAAATATATATTTTTCAATAACATATGGATGGTTTTCTTTTAAGAATCTGCATAAGATATATCCATACTTTGATTCTGATTATGTTGGAAAATGAGGAGGGGGTGAAATCAATTTACCACACAATCATAGATTCCTTTCTGCCAACCACAAAAAACATTTTTGAACTCATAGATTTTGCCAGAATAAATTTATATGATGCAACATGATCAGACAAATAACATAGGAAACGGTCATCTACATCCAAAGATAATACCATGATAAAGTTAAGTTGATCAAAGAAATATCATCAAGATTAACGTAACATTAATATGTAAGTACATTGTGGGACACCAACACAAAGTGCCAAAAATTAAATAAATCAATAAGAAACCTCTAGCTGTTTAAAAGTCCGGGGTGATAAGAACTACTAGTAACTGAAATTATTCAAAAGAGAAACACAAAATCCAAAAATGCCAGCTTCTATTAAAGCAAATGAATCAAACCAAACTCATCTAACAAAAACTTTATTTCGAAAAGCAAGATTACTGAATTCTTAATACAAACAAGCACCAGCATACAGGTTTTTGACCCCAGTAGATTTCTCACCCTATATCACACATAAGAATTGCAAATTTTTCACATTTTCTATCGCAAAAAAGTACTCAAGAATTCTTCTCATTTTGCCACCTAATTTGATTGTTCAAAATAACCCAAAAAAAAAACATTATAACAATTAAAGTCTACAACTTTTTTTCAAAAACATACAAAATTTCTAAACTTTGATATAAATATTATTGCAAAAAATAACATCAACTAAAGAATCTAACCAATCAACTAAAATTGAATAGAATATAACACAACAAATATATAAATCCATAGATACATGTACACACATAAATATATAATGAAAATCATTGACCTGAAGATCTAACAAACAACCAAATCCAACAACAAAATGAAAACGACCACCACAATCCATATCTCTCTATAGATTTGATATCATAATTCAAAAAAGGGTAAAAATTATTTTGGTTTCTAAATTTTGAAAAATAATCAAAATTTTAACTAAATTTCAGAAAAAGACGAAATCAACCTTAATATTTTTCAAAAGTGTCAAATTAATCAAGGGAAATTTATAGTTTTTATCCAAATAAAAAGAAAATTTTTGTTTTTACCCAAATTTTTAATAAAATTTGTTTTTGACCTCTCAAACAAATTATTTTCATTGTATACCCAAGATTACGAAAATACCCTTAAGTTTCTATTACCCAAATGTCCAACATTGAAATTACGAAACTGACCTTCTTCTTCCTCACAATATCCTCCATATTTTCTCTTCTCCATTCTTCTCCATTAATAGTTTTTGAGATTTGATTCACCATTGATTGTCCATATTTCCTCTTCTTCTTTTGTCTCACAATAGCCATTGAAGGATTTTGAACATTCAAGTTTCATCAATTTACAAGATTTTTGAAGCATTTGCTTGTCAAAGGATTAGTATATGTTTTTTCGGTTAGTTTTTGGGTTATTTTGTTCATATTTGCATGCTAAAAGACTACAAAAATGTATTGGTTGTGATGATTTTGATATTTGTTATCTGTGACGAAAACTGTAAAATCTACGACTAAATCGATTTTTCATTACTGATAATCAGTTTTTCAGTAGGCGTATCGGTTTTTCAATGACTAAAAAATTGATATCGGATATTCAGAGACTGAAAAACCGATAACGGGATCTGAAAAATCGATAACGGTTTTTCAGTGACTGAACAACCGATAACGGACCTTAAAAAATCGATAACGATTTTTCAAGTAACTGAAAAACCGATAACGGACCTTGAAAAACCGATAAACTGTTTTTCAAGTAACTGAAAAATCAATAACGGACCTATGAAAAACTGATAACGGACAACTGAAAAACCGATAACGGACTTGTGAAAAACCAATAACGGACCTTGAAAAACCGATAAGGCAGTGAAAAACCGATCCTAAAAAACCGAAATTAGCAATTTTTTCAGTGATTGTTATAATTGTGATTGGAATGCTGTCAATTAAATTTTAGTGTTATATGTGTCTAGAGATGATTGTATTTTATTTTATTTTATTTGAGTGGATAGTGTTGTGAGTGCACAATCAATGTATTTTAGTAGAGAAAAAAACTAGTTTTAATAGTTAAGGTTCTACCGTCCCAAAGATGCCGCTTGTGTCATGAGACTGGACATAACCAACATCGATGTCCCGTACGATTTTCTACTCCAAATCCAGAGGTGGATGATGATGAAAATAATGAGTAGACATTGATATTGAACTTCTATTTCATGTATATTTTAACTTATTTTGTTAAATTGATATATTATAATCGGATTCGTTATTTATTTTAGTTTTTAATGAATGAATGAATGATAAGAAATTTATTTATAATACATTGTCATTAATATCATGAAATAAGTAAAGATCAATTGACATGAAATTTAATGAATGAAGTATAGTACTTGTTAAAATTGTTTATTCAATCACCAATAAGTTACTGGAAACCTTTAATGTGTTAAAATTACAGATGAAATAGAATGGAGACACTGGATCGATTTTTCAGCGTAGCTAAAAAATCGATAACCATTTTTCAGAGACTGTAAAAACCCGATCATCAGATGATTTACATAGAAGTGAGGATCGGTTTTCTATTGAAACTGAAAAACCGGCTCCGATTTTTTAGGTACCATGAAAAATCGGTCTTTATTTTCCTTTAATATTTTTAGGTACTATAAAACCGATTTTGCATCGGTTTTATACTACGTCTGAAAAATCAAAATTGGTTTATTGATTTTATTGATTAATGATTTACTGATTTTCAATAAAATCAATCAATTAATCAATAAATCAGTCTATACAATAAAATCAAATTATCAATCAATAAAATCAATAAATCATTGGTTAGTAATTTATGTCAATAAATTATTAGTTAGTAAAATCAGTAAATCATTAATCAATAAATCAATCATTCGATCGGTCTATACAATAAAATCAATAAATCATTGGTTAGTAAAATCGATAAATCATTAATCAATAAAATCAATCAATAAATTGGTCCATACAATAAAATCAAGTTATCAATCAATAAAATCAATAAATCATTGGTTAGTAAAATTGATAAATCATTAATCGATAAATCGATAAATCAATCGATAAATCGGTCCATACAATAAAATCAAGTTATCATTGGTTAGTAAAATCGATAAATCATTAATCAATAAATCAATCAATAAAATCATTAATCAATAAATCGGTTTATACAATAAAATCAAGTTATCAATCAATAAAATTAATAAATCATTGGTTAGTAAAATCGATAAATCATTAATCAATAAATCAATCAATAAAATCATTAATCAATAAATCAATCAATAAAATCATTAATCAATAAATCAATCAATAAAATCATTAATCAATAAATCAATCAATAAATCGGTCCATACAATAAAATCAAGTTATCAATCAATAAAATCAATAAATCATTGGTTAGTAAAATCGATAAATCATTAATCAATAAATCAATCAATAAATCGGTCCATACAATAAAATCAAGTTATCAATCAATAAAATCAATAAAACATTGATTAGTAAAATCGATAAATCATTAATCAATAAATCGGTTCATACAATAAAATCAAGTTATCAATCAATAAATCATTGGTTAGTAAAATCGATAAATCACTAATCGATAAATCATTAATTCAATCAAAAAATCGGTTAGTAAATCAATCAATAAAATTAGTAAATCAATCATCAATGTCATTATAGATCCAATTTTTTTTTCCAATTTTACCTCTTTTTTCACCCTTTATTATGGTGTCGAGATACTAAAAAGATGAAATTACAATAGAAATGATGTTGTATCTCATTACCAATCATCATTTCGCACAAACATAACTGCATTTATCAACATTAACACAATAGAAATGATTGTTTTATTGATTGATTTATTGATTAATAATTTATTGATTTTACTAACCAATAATTTATTGACATAAATTATAAACCAATGATTTATTGATTTTATTGATTGATAACTTGATTTTATTGTATAAACTAATGATTTTTTTTTCTACTAAAATGCATTGATTGTGCACTCACAACACTCTCCACTCAAATAAAATAAAATAAAATACAATCATAACTAAGCATATATAACACTAAAATTTAATTTACAGCATTCCAATCACAATTATAGCAATCACTGAAAAAATTGCTAATTTCGGTTTTTCAGGAATGAAAAACCGTTATCGATTTTTCACTGACTTGAATCGGTTTTTCAAGGTCCGTTATCGGTTTTTCACAGGTCCGTTATCGGTTTTTCACAAGTCCGTTATCAGTTTTTCAGGTAACTGAAAAACCGTAGGGTTCGTTATTGGTTTTTTACATGTCCGTTATCGATTTTTCAGTTACTTAAAAATCGAGGTCCGTTATGGATTTTTCAGTTACTTGAAAAACCATTAAGTGACTGAAAAACCGATAACAATTTTTCAGATCCCGTTATCCGTTTTTCAGTCACTGAAAACCCAATATCGATTTTTCAGTCATTGAAAAACCGATACGCCTACTGAAAAACCGATTATCAGTCATAAAAAACTGATTTCATCGCAGATTTTACAGTTTTCGTCGCGGATAACAAATATCAAAACCATCACAACCAATACATTCTTATAGTCTTTTAACATGTAAATATGAATAAAATAACCCAAAAACTAACCGAAAAAACATATACTAATCATTTGATAAGCAAATACTTCAAGAATCTTGTAATATTTCATTGGATGAAACTTGAATGTTTAAAAACCTTTAATGACTATTGTGAGGAAGAAGAAGAAGAGGAAATATGGATAATTAATTGTGAATCAAATCTCATAAACCATTAATGAAAAAGAATTGAGAAGATAAAATATGAAGGATATTGTGGGGAAGAATAAGTTTAATTTCGTAATTTTAATGTTGGGCATTTGGGTAATAGAAATTTAAGGGCATTTTCGTAATCTTGGGTATACAATGAAATTAATTTATTTGAGGAGTTAAAAACAAAGTTTTTTAAAATATGAGATAAAAACAAAATTGAGCTTCTTTCAATGGGATTTGTTGTAATTTCCATATTAATCAATTTCATCGGTCAATTAATGGTCAAACTAAACAAACTAAACAGGTAATAAGAAAATACTCTTTTCCCCTCACTTTAGTTATAATGCATACAATGTCTATTTTACCCTTAATAAAATTATAAATTACAATTAGTTAAAATTAAAAAAAAATAAAAATTAAAACTAAACCTTGAGATACAATTAATTTAAAAATTAAAAGAAAAAAAAAAACAACCCCTGCATCATCTTCGATTCAATCTCCACATCAATCTTCATCTTGAACCAAACAACACCCACAACATCAACTTAATTTCTCATCCATCAGCATTTCAACAAAAAGTCAATTGAAAAATTATAATAATTAAGAAAAGTTTATTTGATTATTTTTTAAAAATAATTTGATCATGAACACAGTTAGAGCCAGAGTTGAATCTGGAGCTGAAACCGTTCCCATTTATGTCATTTTCTACGACTAGGTTTCTCATTCAAAAAATCAGTTACTGGGTTTGTTAATGGTGATCTTATAAGTTACAACAATCCCATTGCCCATTGCCAAAAAAAAAAAAAAAGTTGAATCGTGTAGTGATGGGTCATCACAGTCACCACCATCGCCAGAATTCAAGCGCTGGCTCCATTACTTGCCGAGTTCACTCTTTCAAGTGCAACATCAATAACTCTCAAGCAAGTAACAACACCACCCCGACTAGCAACAGTAGCAGCAACAACAGTACCCATCACGAGATTAATGTGCCACTTAACTCACCCAGATCTGAGACCCCAGGACTAGGTCGTCCGTTGAAGGGTTCGAGTCGAAGCAGGTTGGCGGTAGCCATGTCAGCCAAAGAGTTCATCTAAGGCGCTTGTTGAGGGAACCGGTAGTGGCGTCTGTGGTTTTGGATTTGGGGTTGAGAGGTTTGAGGGAGAAAAAGAAAAAGTTTGGTCATTGGATGTTCTTGTTGTTTTGTGGCGCTTGTTTGTTTTTGGTCTTGTGGACTGGTTTCGATTCTTCTTCATTCACCATTAGATTTTTTTTTTTTTTTTTTTTTTTTTTAACTTAGTTCTTTTAATTTTATTGATTGAAAATGATAAATTTACCCTCATCTATTATTCTATTAATCAGGTTTGACCGTCAGCTGATTAATGAGAGAGATTAATTTGACATTTTTTTCGAAATGTTAGATTTGATTTCGTCCTTTTCTGAAATATAGTTAAAAGTTTGAGTATTTCTCGAAATTTATGGACCAAAATGAATTTTGCCCTTCAAAAAATGTACAAATAAATAGAGAAAATATATATATATATATAATTACAAACCTCTTATGGGGTGGAGAAATGATGATGTCTGGTGGGTTTTCTCTTGAACATTTTACCCATTTTGGATTTTGTGTTGCTAAAAATCCAAATGAAAATTGTTGGATTTGGCTTATTATTGGTCGAAACTTTCGTCAAACGATTAATGAGCATACTTAGTCGATTTGAACTTGGATGGGTGGTTGTGGTTGAGCTTTGATGGGTGGTTGCGGTTGAGCTTGGGCAACAATTGAGCTTTGAGTTTGGTGGAGCTTGGTTGACCTTAGGCAGAATTGAGTGGAGCTTGGTTGACATTGATTTGCAGTTGGTAACTCAATGTTGAACACCATAACTTGTGGGTGATTGAGTTTCGGTGTAGCTTAGGCGGTATTCAGGTTGATGTGATGTGAACGAAAGCTATCGGGTTAGTGTTGGTGTGGTTTGAACACAAGGTATCGGGTTGGTTGGTGTTGGTGCAGTGTGGTGTGAAGGAAATGGGCTGACATGGTTAAAGCCATTTTAGTAAATCAAGGGCACTTTTATAATTAATTGCTTCAAATGTTACTTATATGATTCTAATGGCTATTTGAGGTAATTTTACTAAATTCCCTATCATGTGTTTAATTTTCAACTTTGTGGATTTGAAATGAATGTGGTAAAAGGTATGGTGATTGTATATCAAGGTTCTCTAAAATTGAAGTAAATCTGCTGAAGAATACATATAAGTAATATATAAAGTTCATATTTGGTTAATTTGATACAATTTAACAATACACATGTTGGATTCGAAATGATTGGATACATTTAGTGGTCTAAAATTATCATTTTCTATTTCTTTAAATTAAATGTTACTGGGATTCAAATACCATCACTTAAATAACTTTTAACTTGAATATTAGTATGTTTTAGGGCTAGTTTGTATTGATGTAGTTTTTAAAATAATCAATGGTGGTTGTGGTGAAGAAATAATCTATTATACAGTTAATTAGACTACTGGTTGGTTAATTATATAATTAAAATTGTTAAAATCAGTCTATATAGGTTTAATAAATTTTATGTTAATTGGTGTGAACTTACAAAATACATAAATAGACACAAAAATAAAATATTTTAAGTTATATTTGATATAAACATGATTTAATATAATTAAAATTGAAATATAAATGTTAGTATATTAAAATTAATGGGTATAATTTGGTTATTTAAAGGCTCATTAAATCCCATAGTAGATCATTTCTTTACAAAATAACCTCTACTTGCTTTCTAAAAACTGTGTCAAATCTCAATAAATTATTAAATAAGCACTTTTGGAAGTTTTGTTAAACACTTTTTAATGTCAAAATTATTAAATAATTAGATATTTACTTATCGCAAGCAATCCCAAGAGGGCTTTCGTCCAAGTGTTCAAAGCCCGTACTAGAATTTCGTCCAAGTTTCGTCAAGGGTTTTGTTACTCCATTGGGCCGCGATTGGATCCGGTTTGAACAATGATGACGCTAAAACCCAGCCCAACCAAATAGTAAAAACATCAAAAAAATTTTACCGGACCAGACTAAGCCACCGTTAGTTTCGACTAATAAGGTGTGTAGACAGCGAATGTGAGTAGCTATACTTGTACCATTACAGCTGCACGTACACTTTCTTTATACAACCCATTGAATATTATTTTAAATAATTATGACTCATCTAATATCAAAAATATTATTTTTTACATTTATTTATATTATATATTTGTAAGCAAGCATCATCAAACCTTTTTCCTGTAAATTAGAATATTTTAAAAATTTATTTAATGGAATGAACCTACTAAAGAAATGCATACACAATTTTACAGGGGTGGGATGCTGAAGTAATATGCTAAAAAACGATTCAGTCCGTTTAGGATGCGTTTAGATACATTTTTAAAATGATGTTTTTGAAAAATATTTTCAAAAGCAAAAAACATATTTTAAAAATGATATTTTCAAAAACTATAATACATTTAGTAGCACTTTTGAAAATATATTTCAAAAATGAAAAAACATAAAATGGTGTTTGAAATCGTTTTTAAAATGGTGTTTTTGAAAACTATTTTTAAAAAATGACGTTTTTGAAAATATAATATGTTTGGTAAGATTTCTTAAAAGTTATTTTCAAAAACAGGAAATTATATAAATGTGTTTGATATTATTTTAGAAAATGAGTAAAATAGTTGTTTGTAGGAAAAAGTAATAATTTATTTTAAAAACATGTTTTGAGTAAGGGTGAGTATTTTCGAGTTTTGATTGAGTTAGGTTGAAAATTTCTTAACCAAATATGAGTTGAGTTGAAAATATTTCAACCCAACTCAACCTAATAATGTCGAGTAGGGTTGAGTTGGATTGTTCTAATTAGATTTAATTTATCACAAAGATACAAAAGACCTAATTGTTAATTTTCATAGTATTAACAATTTGATTACAAATCAAATGAGTACAAATAAAGATCTAATTATTAAAAATAAAAGGTTTAATCTAACATAAAAACTATTCTTGATTCTTATCCCTAACAAATATTTTTTATAAAGAGAGGATAAAATATTGGATTTAGAATTAAAGATGAACATTTGTCGAGTTTAGCTTAAAATTTTTCAACCTAATTTAATTTTCAATCTATCTATGCCCACCCTAATCTATCATAATTTTTTTTAAGATTTAACCAAATTCAATTCGATAAAAAGTGATCGGGTTGGATGGGAGATGTCCACCCTTAATTTTAAAAATGGTGAAAAACATAAAAAAAAAGGCTGTTTTCCACTTTTTAGTTATCATTTTTAAAAACATATTTTCTATTTTCTAAAACACATTTTCAAAAACAACTTGATCTCATTTTTTGTTTTAAAAAATGAAAAATCATTTTAAAGAATACATCCAAACACACCACTTTTTCATTTTTCAGAAACATGTGTTTTAAAAATAGTTTACCAAACATGTTTTTATCTATTTTTCATTTTCAAAAATGAAAAACCATTTTTGAAAATGGATCCAAACAATGCATTTATTTTTACATGCGAATTTAAAAAATAATGTCCACTGATTAGATGGGCTAAGCTCGGATACCCTTTCAGTTATCAGTCTACGGGCAAACCGAAACAATCTAACCCGACCCGACCCGACCGACCCACTCCAATGATTGTTCCCAGAGACCAGAATTTTGCAATTTGAATTCTCTCTCTCGCCCTCTTGAAAATTGCTTTGATTAGAGCCCTAAACACACACCGCTCGCTCCTAACCCCACTTCAACATCGCCATTTTGAATCTTCCGTAACAAATCTTCTCAAAACCCTCCACAAAATGGATAGAATCGAAATCAACGGTTCGAACTCGCCTTTCATCTCCGCCACTTGCGGCGGCTCCGCCAGATCGCCTCCCAAACACAAGTACAATAGCCGCGTAGTTCAGGTACCTAACATATACATAATCATAAACCATTCGTATACGCACACGTACACTTGTTTTAATATATCGTAACACCCTAGGTGCTGTTTTAGGGCTTTAGGTTTGAAGTAAAAAATACAGAGCAGTATAGAATTTTAGAGGTTGTTATTGTGTTAGTTGCATTTCAGTACACAGCTTTCATTTTGGTTGTTAGTGTGGCTATGAAGGTAGTTGTCATTGTGGAGGATGTTGTTTTCACTAATGTGAACGGCGCTTTACATTTTTAATTACTCGAATTGTATTGTAGTTAAGTAGAACGAGGATGCAATAACGTGCCATGCGTTGTTGGAATGAGAAATGCAGGAGCTGAAGAAACTGGTGTGAAGTGTGAAGGGCAGTACGGTTGTAGAAGGTGTTTGGTTTGGTTTTGGTAAAACCCTAATTGGTGTTGTAGATGTTATAGGAGGTTTGGGGTTGATTACGCCAGAGTTTTTGTGAACTAGAATTAGAGACGGATTGATTTGAAGGTCTTCTTGTATGGGAATATTGAAGAGCAGCATCTCCTGTTCTGTTCATTTCTAATTCTATAGCCTTTAATTTTATAATTGATTAAAGCTTTGTTCTGGCTGGGTATTTTTTTGTAAATCTTATATTTCTATTAGCGAAAGAATGTTAATAGAAAATATACTGTGTATAGGAATTGTGTTGGACAATGAGGAAAGATATCTGTAAACATATTCCTGTATGTTATAGTTCTACTCTGGAGCAGGTTTGGAGTTGCAGAAGCAAAATCACATTTTGAAAATGTAATAGCTTGAGAGTATTGTCTGTGTATGTATGTTCTAGACATATTTTCTCGTAGATTTGAGTATAGGACTATAGGTGTAGCTTAGATGGATGAACAATTTACTGTTTAAATGTAGAATGTGTAGTAAATGGACGTGACTTTGTTGGGAATTATGTTTTCCTTTTAATTTGAATTTCAGGAAGCATTGGAACACTTGGCATCTATTGATCTTAGGGAGTTACGGTATGAAGCTAAAGTTGAGCGCTGTAGGGCAACTAGAGACTTGAGAAGCTGTGGGCGTTATGTACATCATGTCTTGAATTCATGTGGACATGCATCCTTATGTACAGAGTGTAGTCAGCGGTGTGATTTTTGCCCGATTTGTAGAATTCCAATGCCAAAGGAGGGAGATAGATTTCGACTTCGACTTTTCTATGAGTGTATAGAAGCTGGACTCATTTCTAGGAAATGTGATGAAAGTTTCCAAGATTTAGAAGATGGGGAGAATCAGCTCACTGCCGATGTTCGACGCCTCTACTCTTTGTTTGATGTGGCATTGGAGAATAACTTGATTTCTTTAATTTGCCATTGTATCCTATTGTTGAATCCCTACCTGTGTGTGTGTTTTTACAGTTGCACATATAAATCTAGTTTTCTTCTCTTATAACTTCTTTGGATACCACTGCTTTGATTTTTTTTTTTTTTCTTGGGTTAAAAAATGATTTAAAACTTGATGTCTGTGCCTTTTTCATCATTAAATTCTAAAAGAAAGCATTTGAATTGATGAATGGAACAATACTTTATACCTGTGATAACCTGAAATCAGAGAGATTGATATTTATGCAATCTGTCATTGCACTAATATCACAAGCAAGCACTGTCATTCTGGTGATTTATATTCTCTTTTTGGGAATGTGCTGTCCTTAACATAATTTTCAGATGTTAGAGATGTTTGTATGGATGAAGCTGCTGTCTCTAGTGATCCTGTCATTGCGTTCTTGTTGGATGAAGTAGTTGTCAAGGATTGGTGCAAGCGGGCATTCAAGAACATTATATCAGAACTTAAGGGGATATGTATCCTTACCACTCTTGTCAAATTGTTCTGATGCTTATTGGTTCTGTTATTTTTGTACTTGTGTATATTGTCTGCAGCCTGTATCTGTGATATTGTTTATTTCCTAACTTCTTTTCATCAGATAATCTTGAAGTAGAGGAGGTGAAAACTAGGCTAAGTTTGCTTCTAAAGTTTTCTGTGCAGCTGGCTGGCATATCCAGTGTGGTTGAAATTCTGGCATCATCTTTTAAGGATGATTATTTGGCAAAGGTTCATGACTTGCAACACCTTCAAGAGAGCATATTAAAGACAAAGCAGGTTTGGTTACTTGAACCAAGTTTGGTGGTTTGTTGTTTGCCTGTTCTTTATTGTTATTATTTCTACATTCATTCACATTTTTTTGTACTTGTTTTAATGAATAAAACGTTATTTTCCTGATATAATTCTTTAGTTCTGATGAGGCATTGGTTATGCTGGTCACATTTTTAAAATCTCTGATCTATCGAGGGTGGTTTGAATAAAGAAAACAGTTTTACTGCGTAGTATACTATAGTTCTTTGAACCATCATACATGCATTGCATGCATAACGGTATATTATCAAATATATTAAGGGTTGATTGGACATGTTTCCAGTCTGTCATCTTGGGCTGGTCATGGATCAGCATGAGGATTTATTTGTATAGTTATATTTTTGTAAATATTGATTTCTTGTTCCAGCATTTGGAGATTATGTTGTGGTGTGCCAAGCACCAATTTTTGGAGAATGTGAGGTCCCGTTATGATAATTTCATGGCATGGCGTTCTCAAGTCCGCCAAAGAAAATCAGCTGCTACTATGCGTGCATGGTTTGATCCAGTTAACTACTCTGCAGAGTCCAGAAGACAGGATGGCTCCCTTTTCATTGAAGATGCACTAACTAATCTTGAGATAGAGCAGGAATATACTCAGGCAAGCGGAGAGGAAATTGATGTCACGTCTTTGCACAAAGATGATGGAGGCTTATCTTTTTTTAGGTCCAAAATAGAAGGAGTGTCAGGATGCTACCCATTTGAAAATCTTCGGTCTGCTGTTGACATACTCTTTTTACATGGTAGTTCAGATTTGGTGGTCGCAAAGCAAGCTATAGTATCCTTTCTCTGAGCAACTAAAACTTTGCATAATGTATAATGTTTTTTTGTTGTAGGTATTTTAACACGTCAATATCCTCTTTGTAATTCCTTTGTTTTCTTAATTGAGGCACAGTTTCTCTATTACTTGTTTGACCGACATTGGACAGTGCCTGATGAAAATTGGAGGCGCCTTGTGGATGATTTTGCTGTTGCCTTTTGTATAACGAGGCATTCATTACTGGAATCTCTTACTTTCTATCTTCTAGATGATGATACAGATGAGGCTCTGCAGGTAACTTACTCATATAAAAAGGTTTACTGAGTTTAAACACAGATGTCAATTGCTTTCAAGGCACTGGATATAGTTCTAAAATCTTCACGTGGACCATGTGCATTGGGTTTTGATACCTAATTAGTCTGGTTCAGATTGCCTCTCAACAAATTGTTATATCCATATTCTTAACAGCAAGATTGGTTTGTTTGTGGCGTTATAATGAACCTTTTTGCTTGTCTAGGAAAGAGATCTTGCAGCATACTTGTGTAGAGTATAAGTAATAGTTTTGGAGATGAACTGTATTATCATTATTAGTTATAACATTATATGTCTGAGGCTCTGTTTATTGCATCTATTGCTAATTCCAGATCAAAATACTTAATATTCAGTTTTGTATTGGACCACTAAATTGGTCCATACATTGCTCCATCAAAAGAAAGAAAAGGTAAAAACAGAAACAAAAACTGTGTCAAGCTTCGTTAAATCACAACTTTTATTGTGTTGCATGTTGTAGTGTTGATTCTTAATATTTTCAGTTTCGCTGGATGTAGGACATACATTTTTGGTCCTTCCTGATTATTGATTATGCTCTCAATTTCTGTTTCATATGTTGATGATGATCAAATTATTTTGCTTAGGAAGCCTGTCACCTTCTTCCAGAGATTTCTGGCCCAGCAACTCATCCCAAGATTGCACGAGTTCTTTTAGAAAGAGATAATCCTGAGACAGCTCTTATGGTTTTACGTTGGTCTGGTCGTGATGGTGCATCTCAGTTGGTTTCACTTAGTGAAGCTGTGACTTCTGTTCGTGTAAGGGTGGAGTGTGCACTTTTAACTGAAGCTTTTACCTATCAGAGGATGCTCTGCACCAAAGTCAGGGAAGAGAAGTTGAAGTATGGACCAAGTGGAGGCTCTACAGATGATCTAAAAGGTGACTTCAAGACTTGGGAGCAATGGGCGGAAATCTTGGTTACCGAAATTTGTTGTCTTTGTATTCGGAGGAATTTGGTGGACCGAATGATAGAATTACCTTGGAATTCTGATGAGGAGAAATATCTTCATAAATGCTTATTAGATTCTGCTACTGATGATCCTTCGACAACCATTGGTTGTCTTCTTGTCATATTCTATATTCAGGTAACTTCCCTTTCTATTATAAGCCATGTAATATGGAATTATGTTGTGGTTTTGAGTGTGGTTAGGTGTCTGAGTTTCCAAGTTGTGTGTCATCCAAAGATTTTCCACAATGTTTAAGTACTTGGTATCCATACCTATTTCATCTTGATGTGCACAGGTACTTAAGGATGAGCTTAGATCTTTAAGATGCTAGTTGTACGTTAACTTTGACGTAGTTGAATTAATATGTATGTAAGAGGATGCTGCTGTTGCTGATGGGAATAATACACATTTTTTTTTTTTTGAAGTAGAATAATACACATTTTAATGCTGTTACTCAAACACTGTACTTATGTTGTGGTGGGGGTGTGGGTGTTGGTGGTGTGTGTTTGGTGGTTGGAATTGTTATCTCATATAGGTTTCATCCCAAACGTTGGCAAGTGATATGAGTGCCTGAATGCGGTAAAAGTAGCCTATCTGTCGTTGTCTGTTAAATGATAATACTCTTTTTACTCATTAGGTTTGTCTCAACTTAAAACAATATCTTTGCATAACAATACTAGGAGATTTTTTTTGTTGAAAGAAATGTCTATGAACTTGCACTTCTCTACTATTGCAGCGTTATCGATATGCTGAAGCATACCAAGTTAATCTTAAACTTCATAGCATGGAGCAGGACTTCCTTTCAAAGAATCCTGTTGCTGAAGAAGTTTTATCCAGAATGCAATCACAAATTCAATGGAGAAACAAATTTGTTGTAAGTGGTTTGAATCTTTTGGCCTAACAAGGCCCCTTCTTTTCCACTGAAATGTAACTGAATTTATGAAGTGATTGAGTTGGATAAATTACTGCTTGGGTTCTTTTAAAAAAAAAAATTACTGCATGGCTAAATGGATTGATTTTGAGTTTGCTTTGCTTTATCCTTGATTCTTATGATTCAAGATCTTTCTGCGATGAGTATAGCAGAGGTGAAAGGTAGCCTATCTCAATACCAAATTTCAGTTATTTTCCAAGCCTAGACTACATTCTAATCTAGGTAAAATTCTGAAGTGAATTAGTTTGAGGTAGGAAGAATTAATCATGGAGTTAAGAGGTCCTAATATCTGAACAACGTTTTCGAATTTTATTGTTTGGTGCAGTTTAATTTAGACTTTTTGAGTCTGTTTAGTTGCATGGTACTTTCTTGTACTGCAATCTATTTTACCTCAAATGTCTAGGAAAACAAATCGAATTCAAAACTTGTTAAAATAAACCTTTAGTTATAAATTTTCTGAAATTTATTACTTGCTACAGGATACCAGCATAGAGTTGCTGCCAGAGATTGAGCAGCAACTGATAAAGATGGTTAAATTGCCTGTGATTCCCATTACTTATGGGGAAGAAGTTGAAGTGCCGGCTAAATCTGATCTTTCTGAATTGCAAGAACAAAAATCAACTGGTTTGTTGGCCCCTGTTGCATCTGCAGATTCTTCTCTTGTTCTGTCAATGAACCATGTGACTTCAGCAAGATCATCATTTTTTGAATCCCCTACAAGACCAGGTGTCTCTGCTAACGATCACCAATTTGAAGTTAGTAACAATGATTTTTCATCGATTCTTCATCAAAGGTTATTCATGAATACAGAAGGTACAAAGAGTGACTTTGGTGTTAGCAAAGATTTCAAATTTAATGAAATCTCAACTCCTGGAAATAGGTGGCCTAGTCTCTTGAGTCCAACACCATTCAAAGAGATGAATAATATGTCAAGACCTTTCCGAAATAGCCATCACAAAGACAAACTTTTTGATAAAATCTCACCAGAAGTAGAACAAAATGGCTTTATAAGCCTATATCAACCTGCAAGGCCCTCATTTTCCAGTATGCTGGCAGCTGATCCAGCCTCTACACCTAGCAGCAAGGATGGCTTGCATAAAGATTCTGTGCAAGATCTGCGCTCTAATTTGTCTAGTAAAAGAGTTCATTCTGATAGAGATGATGGACCTTGGAATGTGGTTTCCTCAGAGGTACCAATGGATGTCTCTTGGAGGTAAGAATTTCAGTTCTTTTTTCCTTCATTTCCTTTCTCTCTGATTTTATTCTCTTCACTGGCTAGCTTGTTTGTCTAGTTAATTGCAGATGCAAAGTTTGTTTTACTTTCTTTCTTGGTAGTTCATGTATCTGCTAGACCACTTTTAATAACTTATTTTTTTTGTTATATTTTCAGCCATGAAAATAACACATCTGCTGTGGAGGATAGGTATGCAAATTTGAATGGTGGGCCAAGATGGAGGTCTGATGAAACTAGTGATGAGGAAGATGATCAAAGTCGAGTAAGAACACGCTCCAAGACAAAAATTAGACGAAGCAGGTTTGCCAGGAGATGAAGATTTGCATTTTCGCTGCTGAACTTTATGACATTGTTGATCTTCTAAGTCGCTGAGAACTGATTGAAAAGTGGGAAATTGTAAGAGCTTGAAGCACCCCCAAACCCGTACTCAACTGGGAGAGAGTTGCAGCGATAAATATAAGCAGTTCCATTGAGAGCAAGTTTCCATGTATACCTTGATAATGGTTATAGTTTGCATGACGTTGAGATTCCTTACAACAGATTCCAGATTTGACAGGTCATCTTCATCTTGCCGTAGGAATGATGAAAAATAGATTTTGTAATTCAGGGAATGTTGGCCAAAATTTTTGTTTTGGTTTTTTATGTAATCAAGTTAAAATGTTCAAATCAGCAATCAAGAGGTGTAGCCAATCTTTCAGTGGTTAATAGTTTGCAGAGCTGTAGTTCATTCTAATTTTGCTTGGCAGTCAATTTGCAAAACAAGTAACGAGGTTGTCGATCATGATTCATGCTATTCTATATTTTCCTTTTCTGATAAAATTACATCGTAATTTAATATCAATGTTCAGTGCTTGTTAAGATTCGTTAGGTATTAGATATAATGTGAGCAGTCCATGAGGAGAAAACTGTTTATGTATCTTATTCAAATTTTTATTATGAATGTGATGGAAAGTTCACTAAAATATGTTAACTTTAAGCGTCCAGGGACATGCAATTTTGTACTTCGAAGTATTGAGAAAGAGGTGGAAATTTACTCTCGACTCCTTAAGAGAAAACAAGTAATCCACGCAGAGTAGTTTGGTACAGACTTGAGAGAAGCTAGAGATACTTTTATTTTATGCAATTCAAATATCTTTTTACAGTAAAAATTATGTTTACTAGTAGTCACTGAATTTTAATAAGAGACCATAAAATAAAATAAATAAATAAAATTGAATAAAATTAAGTCAGTCTTAGTAGTTGCACACTTTATGGTTTTCATATGGAACTAAATTTTGTAACCAAATATGTCGATTGAGGCTGTAAGCAAACTATTGTGGCGCAGCCGTGCAGGTAGAGCCTCATGGCTACAGTTATTTATTTATTTATTTCGTTAATATGGTCAGTGGTGGGAATGACTCAAACCGTAATTAAAATTGATTAATTAATTTTCTGAAATATGTTTACATTACAATATTGTTGAAGTCCTTAAATTAGAATTTCATTAATAATTATTAATAATAGGAAAAACTTTAATTTAATTCCTAATGTTTGGTAAAATATTACTTTTTTATTAACATTTATATTTCAAATTCCCTTCATCCCTAATGTTTCATAAATATATCAATTTAGTCATTATTTTAGTTAAATGTTAGTCAACCTTAATAGAAAAAATGTTAATTTAGTCATTTTAACTTGAACATATTTTTATATTAAAAATATAGATTTAATATATTATATATTTTTAATTTAATATACAAAAATATTTTTAAGTTAAAAAAAAAAAAAAATTTCTATGGGTCTCCCATGGAGACCATTCTCCTTTCGATAAAGGAGACCAAAAAACTGGTCTCCATCGTCGAAGTAGAGACCAGGTCTCCAGCGATGGAAACCTAGTCTCCAGCTAGAGACTAGGTTTCTACCGAAGATACCAACATCGATCTTCATCGTAAGAGATTAGATCTAGTCTCCAGCGATAGATATTGATTTTTTTAAAAAAAAAAAATTACATAAACATTTTTTTTTTAATTTGCATAAACATTTTTTTATTTTAGATTTGTGAGATATTTGGTTTGATGTTGATGTTGGTTTGATGAAAATGATGGAAACGATGATTTTGATGAATGTAGAAGATAAAATTGGAGATGAGGAAGATGATGAGAGATAGAAAATGAAGTAGATTTTTTTTTTAAAAAAAAATTTATATTAAAAATATTATTTTTTAATTAAAATATTTATTAACAATAAATTAAATTAAAAAATTTGATTCAATGATGTATCAAAATTTGATTGAAAGATAGATAATGATAATTTTATAATAATAGAGATAGTTATTTTATAATTATTAGTTTTCTAAAAGTGTAATTACGTTATTTTAATTATTTTAAATTATATCAAGAGTAAATCCTTACTTTTGTCATGTCTGTCACGTTTGACTGTCATTTTTTTTGTCAGAGTGGTTAAATTGATACATTTTTAAAATGTTAGAGATGATAAATATTTGAAATATATATATGAGTAAAAAATAATATTTTACTAAACATTCGCGACTAATTAAAATTTTCCCTTGATCATTTTCACCTCTCCGCCATAACCAGATACTCTACTCCGTTGACTACTCTGTTAGCCATATACAAAGCAAATGGCAGCAGCTCTAAAACTTCCAATCATAGACCTCTCCTCGCCTGATCGCATCTCCACAGCCAAATCAATCCGCCAGGTACGTTTCTCTCTTAGACGATAGACTCTGTCTAAAATTCTCTGCTCGCAAAACTCACTGGCTTTACATATTCAGGCATGCATAGAGATCGGTTTCTTTTATGTGGTGAATCATGGAGTGGAGAAGGAGCTTTTGAAGAGAATGTTCGAAGAAAGCAGAAAGTTTTTCTCGCTCCCCTTGGAAGAGAAGAACAAACTGCCTCGCAAGCAACACAGAGGCTACAGTGGTCTCTATACTGAGAACCTCGATCCAATTTCCAATTCCAAAGGTAGCTGTCATGTGTTTTTAGCTTGAATTTGATACTTGTAATATTCATATGTGGTTGAATTGTTGTTGATTGTTTTCGAAACAGGTGACTCCAAAGAGAGTTTCTATATTGGTCCTTTGGAAGCAACTTGCAGTCACCTCAATCAGTGGCCTTCACAAGGTACATTTTTTCTATGTATATGTATGTGTACATGTATTCAATGTTGAGATAATGTATTAATGTTTTTTTGTGCTATAAATTTCCAGAAGTGTTGCCGTCTTGGAAATCCACCATGGAATGTTACTATAACAAAGTCCAGTGAGTTTGATTTCTCTATGGTTGGTTATGTTTTTGTATAACTTGATTTGAAAATTGACTGGTGATGATATGACAAGTTGTTTAAATGTTTTTCTTTTCGTTTTGCTTTATATAATAATGTCTGCTGATGTGTGGTTTGATTAACATTGACTGAATATTTTCCTGTACGGAAGAAGTTCAAAATTGTTACTTGTATGCATTGATTCTAGCTTTAGCACCAAATTAGGTATAATCTTCTAGATGAATACATTTGAATTAGGCAATTAACTTTTGGTGGATTTTGTGCTCCATGTCATCATTTTGTTTGTGTGTTTGCTGCATGACGTGTTGGTCTGCTGTCTCAGGTCTGCTGGAACACAATTACTCCATTTAGTTGCGTTGGCTTTAAACTTGGATGAAGATTTCTTTGAGAAAGTGGGAGCCTGGGATGCATCATCAGCGGTTCTTCGCCTTTTACGCTATCCAGGTAAAGAGGCACAATGTCCCTTCCTTATACTAGTTCACTTGTAATATATACAATTTGTAGTTCTTGATCATATATTAAGTTTCTGTTGGGTTTTTATGTTGAGCTGCTATAATTCATATGGATTGACTGGGTGTCTGCAATATGTAATGTTTGTATAAGGGAACTTTGAACTTGGTTTTTCCATTTCTTCGTTCTTTTGTGGTCAGTGTTAATGTTTTTCGGTATGTTAGTGCAAATTGATAATTTGGTTGACAAAACACAGTAATATCATGTCCCATCCCTTGCTGAGGCCATAATTGTGTATGCTAGTGCTTATAATTACTGTGGGCGTTTCATGTCAAAGTAAGGTTGCCATGTATACTTCAGAGTTCAAAGACATTCCTTGGTACACGACGAACTTTTTCCTTTTAGATTCTGGTTGTGGAGTGTTTATCATCCGTTTTGATTGACTAGCAAGAACTCTGTGCACTTGTTTATCCTTCTTTTCAATGAATGGATTTTTGTTTTTGAGCCAAAAAGGGGAATAAAAGAAAATGGCACGGTTCATCCTCCCTGATGAGATGTTCCAGACTTTTTAAATACATATTCTCTTATCTTGTTTTGATTTTTTTGTAAGTATGTCTTTCTCAAATATGTGATGATTAAAATGCTTTCATAGTAGAGTGTTGATCTCAAAGTAATTTTCTCTCTCTGATATTGAGTTGCTAAATAGAAATAAATGTTATAAAAAAATTAAAATGTACTAAAAAGACAAGAGTGTCCACATTGAAAGTGAACCAGCTGTCTACCAGAAAACAGCTACTCAGAATCTAGTTCGAAGGACTTCCAAAAAAAGAAACGGATGACATGTTGTGTATCCGTTGATGTACAAAACATCTCCAAACAATACAGAAAGGGCAAAGCACAAAACACTTGGAACTCCTCTTTCCTTCGTCACAACCTCACAAATTTGTTGGACAAAAATAACTTGAACATGTTAAACTCTGAAGTTACTGAAGCCCACAAACAGACTTAAAATTTACCCTTTAGAAAACTTCGGTGTTTGGCGCAAGCGACTGGGAAAGCTAGGATCAAAGTACTTTACTGGTCATAATAGCTGCTTATATCTGCACTATGCCTTACTAGACAAAAGGAGACAAAGCGATAGCATGGGGAGATACTGCATGTGGGTTTGGTGGGGCTGGTAGCGGCAAATGATTCAATGTTGGACCTGGCGAAGTTTTCAAAATTTTCTCATTTATATTTCAATCAAAACCACGCAAAGATGGTTGTAATTGCGCATATATCACAAAACAGCAGTTCTTTTACCTCCTTCAAATGTCTCAGGATTTTCTGTCAAAAAGGAGCTACTGGACGCTAGCAATGACCAATTGAGATCTGCTGTTCAGAAGAGTCTTCAAATTAAGAACCCTGAACCCTATGCATGAACCAGATCTATATTCCTTGATTCTGGACCCAACTAGAAAGTAGCTAGGTTTGAATTTACTTAAGGCTAAATCTTTTAAGCAATTGTCTATGGAGATCCTTACATGTTGAATTTGTACTCCTTACTTCTGATTCTAGGCGAATTGAAATCTTCTGATGAAGAAATATATGGTGCTTCGGCTCATTCAGATTATGGAATGATCACTCTTCTAGCAACTGATGGTGTTCCAGGACTCCAGGTATACTTGCTTAATTAATTGAATCCTCAGCATCATCATTCCAAACTGCTAATGGTTTTGCCAAGTTAAGCTGAGTTTGTAAGTCTTAATAGGTTTGCAGGGATAAAACACAGCATCCAAGGGTATGGGAAGACGTGCCAAATATCAATGGGTGAGTTCATGATGGCATTTTGTTTTTGTAAATGGACATGTTCCTGGCTTTAAGAGATTGAAATTCCTCAAGCTGTTTTAGACAACATGATGTGAACATATAATGGTATTGTGGTGAATATGATAAACTTTAAGTTGACCAATCAAACGAATATCACAGGTGGAATATGCTATGATAAAATCTGATTGTAGATATCATGATTGGTTAGTTTGCTTTGTCATTCCAGCATCAAGAGATTCAGGACTTAATATCTGAATTTGCAGGGCACTTGTTGTTAACATTGGGGACATGATGGAGAGGTGGACTAATTGTCTATTTCGGTAAGTTTATTTCTAGCTGGAAAAGCTTTTCATGTTTCATTTTAAACTTATGTACATGTTTTAGGATGAAATGTTGTAAAAATATTATTAAACTACTGGTAGTAATTTAGAGATTCTGTGGTGGTGGTTGGTTTTTAGGCTGATCCTGTGTCCTATATTGTAGGTCAACCCTTCACAGAGTGATGCCAACAGGACAAGAACGCTACTCTGTAAGTATTTTCTTGTTTCCTCCTTTTTCTTTTATTCCTTGTATTTATTTTTTACTATGACATATTATCTATAGTTTGACATCATAGGTTATGGAGGTTCTTATGTTTGATACATTTGATATATAAAGACTGTTTGTCAGAGGTTGGCCTTATTACAAGATTGATGACCGGAGAACATTAAATTATTACATAACATTGAAGAATAACTCATCAATGTCATCCAATTGGATGGTTAGATGAGTGATTATTCTCATAATAAGTCTTGTCTGAGTATACATCTGCTTAATTCAAACGATTTGGTTCATATTATAATGCGAAGTTTTGATTAAACTATAAACTAGAAAAAATTCATAAAATATGCTTAAAAAATTGCATTTATATTAAGATGATTGGTTTCCTTGCATCATGCCTCTTGGATGAAGTCCATATGCCAGTTAGCTGGTGCCAACTGCCAAGGGATTCACATGAGCATCCTCCTAAATGAAATTGTTTCAAATTTTATGAAAAGGTGAATTGAAAAATTGTATATCAAATATTGCCCTTGGTTTATGATGTTAGCTCTCTATCATCAAGAAAGTTACGGTGTTGTAACTGGCACTTTTTGGATTTGCAACATTGCAGGTTGTATTTTTCTTGGATCCCAACGATGATTGTGTGGTGAAATGCTTGAAAAGTTGTTGCAGTGAATCATGTCCCCCAAGGTACCGATAATTTCTATTAGATCTTTGTTAGAATTGACCTTGAATGATATTGACCTCCTCCAAAATGCAGGTTGGTATCTCCTTAATTTAAATTGTCCTGAACAGACGTTTGAATTTTTTTGACTTGAAACATGGTGTAGAATCAAATAGGCTGATACATTCAATTTGGAAGTTGATATTATTAGTTATTTCTACAACTGCCTGTGTCATCATCAGTGCTCATTTTTTCATGCAGATTTGCGCCAATTCGCAGCGGTGACTACCTTAAAGAGCGGTTCAGGGTTACATACGGCTCATAGGGTAAGTTGGAAACAATACCTTTAGTATGTTTAAGGTTGTACACGAAATGATTGAAGGTCATACCATCAGATGCCACTCTTGGTGCAATGCTATGATATTGACGTTACTTGGCCTATGACAATATACCATAAACTATGTGATCATTTCGTGGCATTTCATTTTCTTCAAGTATAACAGTAACTCTGTGCCTATCTGTTGAAACAAACTGGAACTGGAACTGGTACTAAGGGTGCATTTGGACCGCTGTATTGAACCCGGTATTGGAGATGGGCAAAACATACAGTAATTTTGGTTTTGAAGTCAAACCTTAGCATTACAAAATATCTTTTTCGAATATAATTTCAAAATTAATTTAAAATTTGAAAATAATAAAAATTATTTTTATTGTTCCATAAATTGAGTAATGAAATCCTGCATGTGTACTACTACCGTTTCAAATTTTGTTTTAAAGAAAAAAATATTATTTGTGGATGTGTTACTGGTTATCTCTTTGAGCGACCAATATGTTATCTATCTTTATCATATCATCCTTGTGAAAAAAAAAAAAAAATCTATATCATATCATCAAAAATTATCTGCATTCAGTAGTGTGGAAGATATACCTGTCAATTTTAGAACAAGAACCAAACACTTTCAATAACACTGTTAGATATATCTATATCCAATAAGTTAAAATTACGAAACTTTAAAAATAAATATAAACAAAATTAACTAGTGTCTCCTATGAATAAAAACTCTCTTCAGATATTCTTTTAACGCTTTTTATTAAATATTTGACATATTTACAAGTGGTACTACTCTGCTTTAAGTTTAACCTTCACAAAGTACAATTGTGATGTGAAGTTTATACTTAAAAAATTTAATTTTTATATATATATATTTTAAAAAAGGTAATTTATATATGTATTGAACGGAAAATATGCCGAGGGTACAAATTCGACACTCCTCTAAAGAACATGTCTATAAAACCGTCGGTATATGTTTATCGTCACTGGTCGCAAGTGTTAAAAAGCGGTAAAATGAAATAACCAAACACCGAGAAAGTTGTGCTAGAAGTAAGAATTTGAATGTTAAAGGTCAAGGACGTGTCAAATGTGAACTGGAATAATTGTAGTGACGTGTAACTGGACGAGGTCCAAAGTCCAAACGTGGAAGAACAACACGGTTATCGTTAGAAAACTTTCCAGCAAATCACAATGCAATACAAGTTTTGGTCAGCACGTCAACCTTGGACGTCTTTTGTTGGACATTTGATTTGATTAGATCTGGACCGCCCATGTGTCTCCATGCGTCATGTGGTCACCACCCTCTAAGTCTTTGCAAATCTGCACCTACGTTATCTTTTACTGCGATTTTGCACATGCCTTTCTGTTGTTGCACGCCACTTGTCCCTGCTCTTTTCCCTTTCTTTTCCTCTAATCGTTTCACGTTTTGTCATTCTTTTATCCTTCCACTTCAATTTCTTTCTGACGTTATTGTTTTGCATTCTCTTGCATTACAGAAAAAATATTCACTCTTTGTTTGAGCATTTTCTCTTCATTAATGTGGTGATAGAGGCAGATGGCTGTTGGTGCCGCTGACATCCAACTCATACGTTTTGTTCATTTGGGTCAAATATCCATATTTAAATCTGTATTCGGGTTAAGAGTAATTTTTTCATACAATATGAGTTTTTTTTTTCGTTGTTTAAAACTTCAGTTTTGGATTTTTTAATTAAGAATATCTGATAAGTTACACGATATATAATATATTCGTTATATGCATAATAAATATTTAAAAAAAAAAAAAACTAATGTGGTGATAGAGATCAGAGTTTTACTTCTACCCATTTAACTATGAAATATAAAAATGAGTTCTTTCCTTCTATCAGTAATAGAAGTTGTATTCCCAAACATGTTCATAATTATTGGTCTCATCCGATGCTAATAGACTCTTGAATCTTGATATGACTTATGATTGAATATTCAAGCCAAGAAAGGATAATTCCATATGAGTGTCATTTGAGAAAATTATATGTAATTAATTTTACTGTATTTTTTTACGTTTAAAAAAAAAATTATTGTAGTGACCTCTTAAGATTTGTGGTTATGTATCAAGATGACGAGGGTTTTGAGTTTGATTCTTACCAAGAGTATTTTACAAATTTATAAGATAATTTTGTTTTCTTATCATGAGAACAATTATTTACAATTATCTTTTAATTATAGAAGTAGATAAGTAATGATTTTGATTAGTGTTAAAGTATTCAATTTTAATCTAAAAAATGAAAGTCTTGAAATACTAATATGAGTTATACAATACACATCTCTCAATCGATTAAATTCTTTAATTAAACAACATGATTTGGTTGAATATGACCATATAAATGTTTCAATTAACTTCTTAATTCAAGTAACATTTCAACAAAAAATCTCTCGTCCGGAATAATGCCTAGTGAATCAATCATGCGTACGTCGTACGTGTTAACAATAGCCGGTCATCATAACGGCAAATACTGCAAACATGGGGGCCACCACATATTTCATTACCGGAGATACTTTTGACTGATTTGTCGGGGTCCACAAGTAAATTAAAATTAAATAAAATGAATGTGAACTGGATAAGGCGGATAAGCTTTAATAATCCACGGTCGTACGATAAGAAATCCTATATGCGTGATCATACGCTAGAATATGCCCCCTACACTATACTTTATATGTCTCCAATTTTTAAAGGTTGTTCCGTCATCTATAGAAACATATCGACCAAGATTCGTTTCTGCTCCGGATAACACCCCCTTGCCGTCCACGTGTCCCGTCAGTCTCCCACTCGCCTTCTCTCTGCCGTTAATTCATTTTCTCTCTCTTCCACGCCTTAGATTATTTACGATAAGTCATGTATCCTCACTTATGGGACCCTTCAATTAAGGGTCTTACCCACCATATCCTATCGAATTTCGATGGTAAACTACGCTAGCTATTGGAAATGTTCACATGCGCTTTTAATGTTAATATACACTTATACTTTTTTTTTTTTTTTTTCAATATTAAATCTAATAAATATCGAGATCTAATAAAGATAAAATATTATTATATGATTCAAAAATCTATTTTAAAAAAGAGGAGAGATGCACCAACACAATAAAAATTTGTCACTTATATTTATTTGTGACTATGCTCGAACCTACCACAATATATATAAAATCATGAATAGATGGATTGTTGTCCCTTTAGCAACTCGATTGGAACATTAATATACACCTATTACTTCTTAAAAAATGTGTGATATCATCCACATTCGAATTTTAATAAATTTATTGACAGTTCAAATATTTAATGATTTTTTTTTTCATATTTTTAATAAAAATTTAAATGTTGTTCATATATTTATGAGTTTACTTCTATTATTGTGTGAATACATTCCTATCAGATATTATGATAATAGTTTTTGAAGTGTATAACGTATATCGATGTTTAATTTTGATAGACTCATGACTCTTGACACCATTAATATTTAATGTTGATATATTTTAATGAATTTCTAAATATTTGTGCAAACAAATTTTTAATTACTATTATTATATATGCAAAAGATATGATAAATTTATTAAAATCATACTCTATATAGGTGTTTCAGATATCTAACTTTAGATAAAATTTTGAAGTATATATCAACAAATAATACAAAATCTATCTTATTTTATCAAATATCTTTTTATATACAAAAGTAATATCAAGACAAAGGAAAAAAACAAAATAGATGTTGACAAATCCAATACATGATAAATACACCAATTACCTTTTGTTTAATCAACTATAATTTGACTTTTTTTTTTTTTTTTAAATTATCAAAATAAGGTAAGGCTTGTTTAAAGTATATTATATCAACATATTTTTATATTACAGCAAAAATGCTACTATATGTTGTGAAAGAGCATTTAATAAATATTTATATTAAAAAAATTTAATTTTTTAATACATAAAAATATTTATAATGAATAATGTTAGGCTTTTAAAAATTTTTATTCAAATAATATGATATATAAGTTTTTAATATCATATTAATTATCTTATCTTTTCATGATTTATAAGATATTGATAATTTATATATCATATCATTTGATATAAATTTGAACATAAATTTTAAAAAATCTAGTATTAGTTTTTAAAAATTGCACACTAAATAGCATTTTTAACATCCAAAACTCAGTCAATCTTAATAATTCAAAATTAAAAAAAAAATCAATTAATTAATAAAATAATGAGCAGACACGAACGAGAGCACGGAAACAAAAGTAGATGCGAAGCAGGAAATATAATCCCAAGATTGGTATCAAAACCTAATGGAGTGTGTGTAGTTTTATATGGATATAATTCTTCTCTTTCTTACTACTCTTTCTTGTTGTCTCTGCGAGGCCTCAAAGTCTTTGCAAAGCCAAAAAAAAACACAATTTAAAGACGAAAAATTTTTACTCGGGTTGATTTAACAATCCGGACCCTTCTGATCCGGATCCGAAATCCAGTCTAGTTCGTTACTCTGCATCCGATCCAAAATGACGCGGCGGTGCTCCCATTGCAGCCACAATGGCCACAACTCCCGCACGTGCCCCAACCGCGGCGTCAAGCTCTTCGGTGTCCGACTGACCGACGGTTCCATTAGGAAGAGCGCTAGTATGGGCAATCTCAGTCACTACACCGGCTCCGGTTCGGGTCACAACATAAACACGAACGGCTCCAACAACCCGGGTTCGCCTGGCGACGCCCCCGATCATGCTGACGGCTACGCCTCCGAGGACTTCGTCCCCGGCTCCTCCTCCAGTCGTGAACGCAAAAAAGGTCCCAGATTTCGTGTGCCTTTGATCGTCTTTTCCTTTGTTTCGATTCTCGTTTTCGTTTTTGATTTATGATTAAATCTGGATTTTGTTTTTTGTTTGGATATTAATTATTTGAGTATCAATTTTTTTGAGGGTTTAATTTGAATAATTGAAAAGGATGTTATGTTTAATAAATATAAAAAGTTAAATTAGAAATAAATCAACTGGAGTGAAATTAACAATTTCAGGTTATTTTTTTATTTTTTGGAAATAAACTGTTATTTGTTTGATTTGATTTTTAAGAGAAGTGATTGCGTTTTAAGATGTGGAATGATGTTGGTAAGAGGTGATGGGATGGAGGTGAAAGTGTAAGATGATGTGGTTGTAGTGTGTGTCTGGTCTGTTTGGGTTTTGAATGGCTTGTAATTTTTGTTGTGCAGGTGTTCCATGGACGGAAGAGGAGCATAGGATGTTTTTGCTTGGTTTGCAGAAGCTCGGCAAGGGTGATTGGCGTGGAATTGCACGGAATTATGTTATATCGAGGACACCGACGCAAGTTGCCAGCCATGCTCAGAAGTATTTTATCAGGCAAAGCAATGTTTCTAGACGAAAAAGACGTTCTAGCCTGTTTGATATTGTTGCAGATGATGTTAGTATTCTTGTGACTCCTGTTTTGCTTTTTAATTGACATATATGCATGGATATGCTCTGAACTCTGCATTATGACTATATTGTTTATGGCTATTAGTTAACGTTTTTGGGGAGTTCGTTTTGTTCCTTACTTCTGAGAGCTTTCCTTTGGTTGATTTTTCTGACCACAATTTATGGTACCATGGAAGAAATGATTATAGCCACATGTTTTGAGTCGGTTGAGCTGGTCGTAGTTTTTACTCATTCAACAGTATTTGAATGTCTAATTCACATTACATTAGCTTGTTTTCTTCAAATTTTCTGTTGTCAAAGTCAATACTTCTACTTTTGTCATGCACTCGAACTGCCAAGATTGGAAGTGTCCTTACTAGCTCTCAATGCATGATTGCTTTTTCAGCTATCATGCATTTATATCCTGTTGAATGTCTAATGATTATATGTGGTTTTCATCTCATGTGTGCAGTCAGTCGACGCTCCAGTGTTATCACAGGACATGTTCTCTGCCCAGGCTGAAACGCAAAGTAACAACCCGCTGCCTGCTGCTCCTGCTTTGGATGAAGAATGTGAATCCATGGATTCGACAAACTCCAATGATGGAGAGGCTGCCCCTCCTAAGCCAGAAAGCACACAAGCCTCTTTCCCAGTTATGTATCCTGCTTATGTGACACCGTACTTTCCGTTTTCTTTCCCATTATGGTCAGGGTACAACACAGAACCGACTAAGAAGGACACGCATGAAGTGCTTAAGCCAACAGCAGTACATTCAAAGAGCCCAATAAATGTTGATGAATTAGTTGGGATGTCGAAGCTGAGTTTGGGAGAATCAATCGGTCAGAGTGGCCCATCTTCTCTGTCATTGAAACTTGTTGAAGGATCATCTAGGCAGTCAGCTTTTCATGCTAATCCAGCATCTGGTAGTTCTGGTATGAGCTCAAGCAGCAGCCCTATTCATGCACTTTAAGGGTTAGCCTTTGCTGGGGCCAATGATGTTAGATTAGCTTCACGTGGGTGAGGTCTACAGGTTAATGTTAATACTAAAGACTAATAATGTGCCGCAGATTTGGATTGAGTCATATATTTCTTTGTGGAATTGTCTTAATAAGGTGGTCTTGTTAGTATCCACTATTTAATTTAGTTTCTAGCTTGTAGGATGTAGCATCTTGCTAGAAATTATTTGAATCTTTTATAACAAGTTGGATCCATTATGTTAGCAATTTTCTAGCATCCATTATGTTAGAATGTGCAGTATTAGAGTAGAGCGTGAAACACATTCTGGGTAGTCTTTGTCTTATATTTGGATAATTCAGGTCGTTTGTCTGATAGCATTTGGAAGACAATCTGGGGTGGAGAGTTCGGCTAAGTGGAGCAGAGTTTAATCTCATTATGTTGCACCGTTTAAAAAAAATTATTCAAATTTATTATTCAAAAGACGAGTTAAGTTTATTTGTAACTATTAAAGCGTCCATATATTATGTCTTGTTTACATCGCTTGATTCTATTAAAAGTGTAAATAAGGAGAGACTTCTCATTGCCTTTCGAATTACTTAAAATGAACCAAGTTTTAATTTAATGCGCATCAAGTTAACTAAAGTTTGTGGATATAATGTTAATTTTGTTTTGAATTAAATCTTTAAAGTGTCTTTAACTCATGAAAGAGAGTTTTGTTGAACTTGTGGATTAAATTCGCACTGCTTCCCAAATTAATGCCGTTTATAGAATAAATAAATGGGTCTACTGATAATTCTCCTTGACATTAATTAGCGGTCATGAGGAACCATTTTTTTATTTTTGCCTTTGAATTGGGGGATGGTGTTGGAATGTAGACTCTCAACTGTTGGGAGGGGTGGGTTATTATCATGTTATGTTTGCAATCATAAAATCATTTTTTAAATGTTGAAGAAATGTCCAAAGGCAAGACCGAGTCAAGTGAATAGTAAATAATGAAGTGATGAACTTTGTTCTTTGTCACAACTCACAAGTAAAATCGTCAATTTGTATCACTTGACCGAGAAATGCTTCTGACATCTCCAAGAGATTTCAAGGAGGAGAATGTCTTACTCTTTTGGTCATGACCTGTGGAATATCGCTGCAATTGATGAGCTTTTTTGTTTTTTTTTTAAACCAAAATCAGTGTTTAAAAACTCGGCCGAGTTGGCCGAGTTCTCCTCGAGAACTCACCGCTCGGCCGGTTGCCGAGCTGAGAACCCCCAGATCGAGGGTTCCAACTCGGTTACTGTCCAAAATCAGCCTAACTCGTGCTGACTCGGTTCAACTTGGGCCGACTCGATTTTCGAGCACGTAGCCAATCTTCAGTTCAGTTCAGTTCTGCACTTCTGCTTCTGCGTTTTTTTTTTGCACTTCTGTCGATCCTGTTGAGTCTGGTTCTGCTATCGCCAGTCGACTTTTGCTGTTGCTATCTTCTCGTCGTCCTCCGTCGCTCCTTCCGTCACAGTCGTCGTCTCCGTCGTGAATCCACTTTGTCTACTTTGTCCACTGCGTTGCTGTCATCATCTCAG
The DNA here is from genome assembly GCA_022984855.1 of Dimocarpus longan. Lineage (NCBI taxonomy): Eukaryota > Viridiplantae > Streptophyta > Magnoliopsida > Sapindales > Sapindaceae > Dimocarpus > Dimocarpus longan. Next base: position 12,827,500 of record CM041024.1, read on the forward strand.
TTTATTGTCTAACAAGATTCATTGCCATAAAGATCGGAACAAGAAGAAGAAGAAAGAAATCAAAGAGTAGAGTAAAGACACAGAAAAGTGAAGGAGATGTGGAAGAAAATAGGGTCTACTGGTTTGGACCTGTTGGTTTCAAATACTTATCCGAAAATGTCCCTCAGCTTTTTAGGTTTTGGACAAAATTACCCTTCATTATTTCTCATTATTTAAAAAAAACCATTATCTTTAACAATATAATATTTTTATTATTTTCAATTAGCCCATTTCTTTATGTTATTTATAGTTTTTTATACATTTTTATAGTTTTTACCAATTTTACCCCTCACCGAGTACTCACCGAGTTTCCGAGTACTCGCTGTTCGCTACCTCGCCGGTCGAGTAACGAGTAGCGAGTTTTGGAACACTGACCAAAATAGATGAGTTTTTATTCATATAATCGTGCGCAAAATGAAATTACTGTTAATTTCCGAGAAGTAGTCGGCCCAAAAATAGATATGTCTAATGGGACCAGAGGCCCAGTTGAAGCCCATCAAAATCTCCAACACAAACAAATGAAACATGTCCCTGAATCGAAACATACAACAACAGAAAGCATGAGAAACATCTTCAGTCTCAACAACAAATCGCCAAAACCATGGAACACCAAAAGAAAACCTCAGCACAGATCTCCACTCTTGCTCCTACTCATCACCCTCTTCGCCTTTACAGTCCTCTATATTGCCTACACAAACATCCCCAAATCCCTCCTCTCAATCTCCTCCAAAACCAAATCCCCACAATGCCACACCCTCCTCACACTGCACCACAAATTCCTCTTTTATGCTCCTCACAGTGGCTTCAGCAACCAGCTTCAAGAATTCAAGAACGCCATTCTAATGGCTGCTATTTTGAACCGTACCCTGATCATCCCTCCCGTGCTTGATCACCATGCTGTTGCTCTTGGTAGTTGCCCTAAATTTAGGGTTTCTAGTCCTACTGAGATTCGAATCTCCGTCTGGGATCACACCATCGACCTCCTTCGAAGTGGAAGGTAACTGGGTTCTCTCCTTCACTTCCTCTACATAGCTTTTGTATTGCTATATTGAATTTTAGTTGTGGATTTTGCCCTTGTGTTACAGGTATGTTTCCATAGCTGACATTGTTGATATTTCGTCTTTGGTGTCTGCTTCTGTGGTTCAAGTTATAGACTTTAGGCTTTTTGTGTCTTTATGGTGTGGTGTGGACATAGATTTGGCTTGTTTGAATGAGGTGGATTCACAGTCTTCTTTCTTTGATAGCTTGAAGCAATGTGGGTCTGTTCTATCTGGGTTTAACGGTAATGTAGATACGTGTTTATATGCTGTTGATGAGGATTGTAGAACGACGGTTTGGACATACCAAAGTGGGGAAGAGGATGGTGTATTGGATACATTTCAGGCTGATGAACAACTGCAGAAGAAAAAGAAAATTTCGTATATTAGGAGACGAAGAGACGTGTTTACGGCTCTTGGACCTGGTTCTGCAGCCGAAATGGCCACTGTTCTGGCATTTGGGAGTCTTTTTACTGCCCCATACAAAGGTTCTGAGCTCTATATTGATATCACTAGAGCTACTAAAGATCAAAGGATACTATCTTTGATTAGAAAGATTGAGTTTGTTCCGTTTGTTCCTGAGATATTAAGTGCAGGGAGGAAGTTTGCTCTTGAGACCATTAAGGCCCCTTTTCTTTGTGTGCAGCTCAGACTATTAGATGGGCAGTTTAAGAATCACTGGAAGGCTACATTTACTGGGTTAAAGCAAAAATTAGACTCTTTTAGGCAGAAGGGTTTGCAACCTGTTCATGTTTTTTTGATGACTGATCTTCCAGAAGGTAATTGGACTGGAAGTTATTTAGGGGATTTGGCAAAAGATATGAATTATTTTAAGCTTTATTTTTTGAGAGAAGAAAATGACTTGGTTGCACAGACAGCAAAGAAACTCACGAATTCAGGACATGGTCTGAGATATGGATCTAATCTATTGAGTGATGGAGTAACCAGGACGAAGAAACGTTGCCCTCAGAGATTTTCTGATATACTTTTATGCATAGAGGAAACTATTTGCAGCTGTGCTTCCCTGGGTTTTGTTGGGACTGCTGGATCGACTATAGCAGGGAGTATAGAGCAAATGAGAAAATTTGATGTATGTTCCGGTCATATCTGAATGCATCATTATACTTGGCTTCGATCTGGTGCATTCAGGTTCATTTGAGGCATACTTCTCTATGAAATCAAATATCACTGGTGGCGTATGAGATTCCTGAACGGGTTCCTTCTACCACTAAAAGAAGCTCGCAAGCATGTACCTTCGGTTTGTTTTAACTTGTAGCGAAGAATGATGGCCACAGCAGTCTAATGCAATCTTGTTTTCTGCATTGTTCTTGATGATCCAGCAAGTGGTGTGCCTGATTTATTTTTTTAGATGGTTGACATATGATGTCCTGTTGAAATAGAAGGTGGCAGATGTTTCATTGATTCTTGTCCGGAAATTTTCTACAGATTAGGGAGGTAACATTGCTATCCTGGACACATCAACTTGCTTCTTGCCACAGTTGTTTCTTTCCATGTAAACTTATGTTTTTTTTTTTTTTTGGGTTGAAAGGAAATGTATGGTTACAAATCAAATGACTGACCGACGGTAGACAATATACATCAATTTCTACTATACATCTCTCGTGAATTTGTTTTATCCAAGTAATCAAGCATTCTTGAGAAAATAGAGCTGATTCTGTCAATTTATTGTCTTTTTTGTTTTTTATTCCCTCTTGTTATTATTATTAGCCTCTTTAAAACCCGACATAATAACATGAGGGCCCTGTTTGTTACCTGGGTTTGGACTGGGTTTGGTTAAAATTTAGTCCAAACCCATGCTTGAAAAGAGCATGGGATTGGGATAATTTAATCCCATCTACAATTTGATTTTTTTCTTTCGTTTTTGGTGATCTTGCTTGAATCAGAAGAAGAATCGAAGGAGCAGAAAGAGGAGGGAAAATGGAGATGTTACCTATGGGCAATGGAGGAGATGGAGGTTTGGAGGTGGCATTATGTGTGTGCAAAGAAGCAGGTTGGAGGAGTTGTGTGTGAAATCAATGGACGACGTGATCAAGTTCGGGTGAGATGGAGGCAGCGACAGCATTGGTGAGCAGCGTGGAGAAAGAGGACCAGGTAAAGTGCCGGAGGTGTCGGAGGAGAGGGAGAGAGACAATTCGATTTGGGCTGGATTACAAACTTGATGGTTGGGCAGAAGCAACAACGATGGCAATGGTGAGAGAGATCAGAGACGAGCACGGTGAGTCAGCGATGTTGATTTGGCGGAGAGGAAGAGAGTGAGATGATCGGGCACCGTGAGGGAGAGAGGGACGAGTTTTGATGAGTTAAAAAAATTGTTATTTTTAAAATTAATTTAATTACTTAAAATTAATTTTATCCAATTTCATATTTTATCAAGCATATCACAACACTAATTTATCCAATCCCATATTACACCAAATAAGTACTAATTTATTCAATTATATTTCATTCAATTCAATTCAATTCAATCTCATAAAAATAATTCAATCCAATCTCGCGTACCAAATGAGGTCAAAAAGTTTGAATCTTACACCAACTCTTGAACATTATAAAGTTGTTTAATTTAATAAAACATGATAATCACAAGAAAAATATTCCAGGATCCGTGTTCACTCGACAGACCTCAAACTACTACAGAAATTATTCTGGTAGTTGCCGTTATTGAACCAACTTCTCTTACCTTTGTTCCCATGTTTGCAGTTTTATATATATATGTTTATATATTCCATGTGGGTCAAGCCTCCTTGAGCATACAACCTTGAGATGATGTTCTCTTAGTACCAAGATGCATAGAATCCACATATTCTTCAATTTATCTAGTTCTCCAAACTACCTAGGCCTAATATTCATATTCTAATATTTATTTTCAACAATTTCTTGACTTTTTATTCAGTTATAGGATGTGTATAGCATCTTCCCTTATGGGCTATGGCACAAGCGTTCGTTCATCTTTCTATTACCTCAGTGGTGAGGATTTGAATCTCACTACAGTGAGAGGGTAGGTGGGATTGATTTAGTATTGGAGTAAAGATCTTGATTGATCTCAATATTTACTTTTCAACAGATCAATTACCATTTGATGTTAGTTTAGAAAAATATATATTATTTCCTCAAAAAAAAAAAAAAAGAAAAAGAAAAATATATATTATGAATGTGTATATGTTGTTAAAAAAATGTACATAAAGAAAAGAATTTTATTTTATTTTAAGGTGATTAAAAGGGATAATTTATAAACCCTGCTAATTTCGTGAAATTTTACATTATCATTAGATTTGACAAAATGGTTAACGTAGTCCTTGACCTTCGACAAAGACAGAATTTAATTATATATATAGTGATTTTATTATCAGTATCTCTTAACTTTAAAAGTTAGGACGAACCGACGAACTAATCAAATTTATTCATTATATTTTCTTTCTTAAAATAAATTTTGTCTCCTATTTAATTCAAATATAATAGATGAATTTAATTAGATCGTTCTAATTTTTTAAAGATAGGAGACGTTGATGGTAAAATAACTATATATATATATATATGGTTACAAATCAAATGACTGACTCACCGTAGACAATATACATCAATTTCTACTATTTATCTGTCATGAATTGTTTAATCCCGTGATCAAGCATTCTTGAGAAAATAGAGCTGATTCTATAAATTTATTGTGTTTTTTTGTTTTTTGTTTTTCCTTTTGTTACTAGTATTATTCTCTCTAAAACCCGACATAATAACATGAGAAGTTTGAATCTTACACCAGCTCTTGAACATTACAAAGTTGTTTAATTTAATAAAACATAATAATGACGGGAAAAATATTCCAGGATCTATGTTCACAGTTCACTCGATAGACCTGACACAAATATGACTTTTCTACTGCAGAAATTATTTTGGTCTACCGTTATTGACCCAACTTCTCTTACCTTTCCCACGTTTGAAGTTCCACACACACGTATAGACATATATATATATATAAAATCCAAGGATAAAAATTTTGATACAAATTTTAATATAATTTATTGACTATTAGATTATAAAAATTTTAATAACTTAAATTTACTTACCCGTTTATATATAATTTTATTTTACACTCTATATAAATATACTTTTTTATCTCTTTTCTTTATTAAGTATATCAACTCTTATTACTCCCATTAATATTAAAAAGTCATCAATTAAGATTCGTCTCACTCAATCAATGATTTTGGATTTTTTTTCTATTCATTTTTAAATTATATTTTTTTAAGTACATTTTTAAATTCAATTATTTTTATCTTACTTATTAGACATCATGCTTTTAAACAAAATAATTTTTTTAATTGATTTTTTATTTTGGACTATTACAATCAGTATGTCTATTTAAACATATATAACATGAATATTATTTAAAAGTTTATTTTGAGAACTTCAAATCCATACATTTTTTGTATGACTTGATTAACTGGATTAAAAAAAAAAAGTAAATAAAAATTAGATTTATAATATTTTTATTTTGCGTAACGGTTGATAATTATAGAAAAAATTGGAAAAAAATTGTTTTTCTTTTTTTATTTTTTCTTTGTGCCCTTATGAACAATGAAGAGGAGAACAAATGATAATATTTTTTGGGTACTTTTTGTACTATGCAAAAAAGAATATATATATATATATGTATATGTATATCTGCGCGCGCGTGTGTATATATATATATTTTTTTTGAAGAGAAAGGATATGTAAGTCTTTTTTGAGATACCATTAAATCTATATATGTTTTAAAATAATATAATTTAAAAATAAATAAAAAAATAAAACTGCAAATAATTTCAATAAGTGAGAATAATATTAATTGATTAGTTTTTAATATTAGGTGGAGAAGTATTTAAAAAATAATAATAATTATTATATCAATTGAAGAAAGGAGAGAAATAATATAACAATGAAAAGAGAGAGGAATATATTAATATAGAATATAAAATTAAGTTATATACAAAAGTGTGAGTAGTTATAAACTATTAAAATATTCATCATTCAATTGTCAACAAATTATGTCAAAATTTGTGTTAAGATTTGTGTCTCTCAATCTTATCCCCATATAATGTGGGTCAAGCCTCCTTGAGCTTTCCAACCTTGAGATAATGTATTCTTAGTACAAAGATGTATAAAATCCGCATATTCTTCAATCTATCTAGTTCTCCAAACTACCTAGACCAAATGTTCATATTCTAATATTTATTTTTAACAATTTCTTGACTTATGCATTCGATTATGGAATGTATATGTGGCATCTTCCCTTATGGCACAAGTAGTCGTGCATCTTTGTATTTACCTTAGTAGTGAGGATTCGAATCTCACTAAGAATTTATTGATTTACAATGAGAGCGTAAATGGGATTGATTTACGATTGGAGTAAAGATCTTGATTGATCTCAATATTTACTTTTCAACAGATCTATTACCATTTGATGTTAGTTTAGAAAAAATATATAATATAAATATGTATGTGTTGTTGTAAAAAAAAAAGAGTGTACATATAGAAGAGAATTTTATTTTATTTTAAGGTGATTAAAAGGGATAATTATAAACCCTTCTAATTTCATGAAATTTTACATTATTATTAGATTTGACAAAATGGTTAATGTAGTCTTTAAACTGTGACAAAGATTAATAAGAATTTAATAATATATATAATGATTTTACCATCAATACCTCCTAATTTTAAAAAGTTAGGACGAACTAATCAAATTTATTAATTACATTATTTCTCCTAAACAATTTATCTCCCATATTTAATTCAAATGTAATAGATGAATTTGATTTGTTCATTCTAACTTTAAAAAGTTAGGAAGTACTGATGGTAAAATCACTATATATATGTACACACACACATATATATATTTTTTAAGATTTCGTTGGATTTTTCAAAGAGTTTTAATAAAATCAATATAGAGTTCATAGAATCTGTGAATTCCACTAAAATCTATTATTAAAAAAATAATTAAACTCCAATAAATTTTAGATTGAATACACACTCCTATAAAATTTAATGAAATCTTGAGGAGAATTATAAGAATTTTTATAAACTTTTTCCTTCATAAAGATTACTTTAAGCTTCATTCAAATCCATTACTTTTTATGAAATTTGTGAAATTAATGATTTTTTAATATACCTAGATTTTATAGGATTTCATACAAATTTGAATTAGATATACGTAGATTTTATTGAATTTTATATAAATTTGAATTGTATACACCAAGATTTTAATGGATTCAATACAAATTTGGATTAAATATATTGATGCATCATTTTGTTTCTTATAAACATGAGTCTTATATAACATATTGCATTAGCATTAATGATTCATCTAGTTCCTTGCTGAATATATTGATGTCTCGTTTTGTTTCCATCCAATTGAATTCCTAAAATGATTCTGTTTCTTCGTTTCTTTGTTATGTTATTTCTTATGACTACTTAATTTTTAGGGACAAATTAACTTTTATTCAAAAACAAAAGAAATAATTCATTTTTATCCATTTTTAATAAAAATTTATTTTGAACCCCTCAAACAAACTATTTTATTTTATATCCAAGTTTACGAAACTACCCTTAAATCAAAATTTAAAAAATACAGAATTTAAACCTAGTACCTAGTTAAGTGGGGTCAGAAAACCCAATACCGGGTTAAGCGAGTCAGAAAACCCGGTATCAAGTTTTATGGGTAAAACTTGATAGATTTCATAGGGCCACAAAATCCAACACCGGGTTTTATGCAAGTTTTGTGGCCTCGTAAAACCCAGCACCAGGTTTTGTGGCCCTACATAACCCAATACTAGATTTTGTGGGGTCACAAAATTTAGTTGTCGTTTTCGATTTAGCATTTCAGTGGAAACTTTCATTTTTAAGTCAAATGCAACCAAATTTAACCTTAAACATTAATGCCCAACATTCAAAACATAAAAAAACTCAAAAAATCCCAAGAAAACTCCAACAATCAATAAAGGGAATCAAATATCTCATACTATGAGCAATAGAGGAGGAGAACAATGTTGATAAGGATAATTTGGGTAAAATGAATAAATGATCAAATTAATTTGTTTAAGGGGTTGGAAACGAATATTTTTAATAAGTTTTAGCTGATTCGGTTGATTGTCATGTGGGCATTTAGTAATTATTGAACTCTTATGACTTATTGAAACATTTTTGTTGGATTCATTTTGGTTCTAAAATTTGTGCAAGGCTCAAAACAATAGCGTCATCTATTGTTGTTTAAACAGTTTTCACCAATTAGATTGTGATGGATGAGTTCATTTAAATATGAATTTGAATAACCTAATATTACTATATGAACCACTATAGATGAAAAAAGTTATTTTAAAATAAACTTTGATGATATTATAGATCAAGTAAAACATTTAGAAAATACACTTTTTATGTTGCATGAAACTTATAAAGTGTATTCAATTTAAATTTTATTAGAGTTTGATAAAACTTTTTCTATTTTTCTCTATAATGATAGATTTTGGAAGGATTTTCAAACTTTATAAACTCCATATTTATTTTATTAAAATTCTTTAGGGGGGTGTATTCAATTTCACATTTCATTGGAATTTAAAGGATTTTAAAAATTTGGATGTATTCAATACGGATTTGAATGGATTCCATCGAAATATAAGTGTATTTAATCAAAAATTATATAGAATTTATTAAAATCTAGGTGTATTCAATTTAGATTTGTATGAAATCTAATAAAATCTAGGTGTATTAAAAAATAATTGACTTTATATATTTCATTTAAGTTATAGATTTAAATAAATTTGGATGATGTTTAAAGTGATTTTTTTGAAGAAAAAAGTTTATGACAAATCTTATAATTTTCCTCGAGACTTATTTGATTTCTTAAAGAATTTTAATAAAATCATATGAAGTCTATTGACTTTGTGAATTTCATCAAAATTTATCATAAAATATATATATATATATATCAAACTCCAATAAATTTTAGATTGAATAGATTATTCTAAGAAATTTAAGGAAATCTTAAGGCGAAGGGTACAATTTCCTATAAACTTTTTTCTTCATAAAAATTACTTTAAACTTCATGCAAGTCCATTATTAAAAAAAAAAAAAAAAATCTATAAAGTTAATAACTTTTTGAATATACATAGATTTTATTAGATTTCATAAAAATATGAATTTGATACACCTAGACTTTACTGAATTTCTTACAAATCAAAATTAAATACATCTAAATTTTAATGGATTTCATACAAATTTAGATTAAATATACCCAAGTTTTTAAAATCCTTTAAATTCAATAAAATCATAAATTTAATTAAAGTTGAATTTATTAATAACGAAAAAAAAAATCAAATTAAAGTGTGAATAGATATTTAATAAATTATTAATATTGTTCTCTCTTAAAAAAAAGAAAGAAAGAAAGAAAAAAAGTATCTAGGAAAAAAAAATTGTAAAGGGAAAATTAAACTCTATTGAATTTGACCTATGTTTAAATCTCTGTCAATTGATTCAAAAAATGAAACTTTTTGAAAGTGGTGATAAATCGATAAATGAAGGGATTTTTTGTTTATTTTTAAGCATAAAAAGGGTAATTTGAAAAATATCTCTAAAACACTAAATTGAGTTTTTTTAGCACTCTCATAAACTATTGTTAATTTGTGTAAGAATAATAGTCTACAAAAATAGTTAGTATTGACGCTCGCTCAGTTTGGTGGTAGGAGTTTTACACCAACAACACCCATATGGTTGAAGGTTCGATTCCGAACGCTACCATCTGAGGTCAAAAGGGGTTAAGTGGTCCCGAGTTCGCACACCTAATCGTAGTTACGATCAGTTCCACACAAATCATTCGAGTGTTGACGTTCGTGCAACTTGCTACGCTTGCACGCAGCTAACGCAGCTCGCACATCAATAGTTAGCGAAAAACATGAACTAATGTTCATATGCGAATTTAGTTTCTATATGAACTAACAATATTTTGTGGGAGAACTAACAATACTTGGTAGGAGTGCTAACAATGCCAATTAAGTTTTACCGTGCTATTTCTTAATTAGTATTTTTTTTATACTATTTGTTGAAATTTTTTCATAAATGAAAATAGAGCATTTGTTAATAAAAATGAAAGCAATGTTTTTTTTGTTTTTTTTTCATTTAAAAAAGGAAAGAAAGCGACGCATCAATCCTGCCTACAAATTACATCGTATTCATTGCCCCAAATAATCATTGCTTTGTGAGTGGGTAATGGTGGTGGACAGGTGGGGGTAACCATCTACACGCGTTTTCAGTGTTTTGTTTTTTGTTTTTGTTTTTATTTTTGCTTTTATTTTTTTGTTTTTGTTTTTTTAATTACTATTATTTTTTTTATTAGTTAGATTTAGCTTTGTTTGATATAGTTTCTCCTTATAAATCTTTTGAAAATAAAACTTTTAAAAATAGATTTTTTAGAAGAAAATTATTAATTGTTTAATTGTCAATTAAATTATTAATTTATTAATAATTTATTAAAAATGGACATAAAAGAAAAAAGTTGTATATTCATTCTAGGAATGTAATTACTTCAACCTCAACCATAAAAAATTAATCAATCGTAGTAGTAATAAAAATTTTATTATTCTATACTAATTTTTCATTCTTGATTTAATTAGCCTCAAGAAATAAAAAAATTGTATTTCTTTACTCTTTTTTTCTTTTTTTATTCATTTCATGGTTCTCATAAAGTTTACATGTACCAATTTCAAACCAGTTAGTTGATTTTGTTTTTTTAATTTTTTTCAAAAGAAATAAAAGGATTTCCTTTTTTTTTTTTCCAACTATACCAATTGCAATATATATATTTATACATATATAATGAACCAATAACAAAAAAAATTGTATTATAAACCAAAACCAATTGAAAAAAAAAACATAAAATATGGAAAACATACTGGTTAAAGAGGAGTTCTCATACTTTTTATAAAATAAATATAGTAAAGGTTATGTGTTTTTATTTATAAAAAAAAGTGTAATAGAGTTATAAGCCCATAGAGATATTAATCAAATAAAATAGGAATAAATTATATATTTTAATATATTAAAAGAATACTTAAAAATATCTACTTGAAAAAAACTCAAAATTTGAGATTCCTCAAATAGACATCTTTCAACTTTTTTAATTTCCTAAAAGTTCTACTGAGATATCAACTAAACGATATAAAAAAAAATAAAATTAAGTAGAGCTTTTAACACTAAAAAAATACTTTTAATCAGTAGATAAATTATACAAAACGTACATTTAGTTACTTACGTTACCATTTACCTTACACATAAATTACGGTCTTTTATTGGTTATAAGACTATATTTGGAACATGAGATTTGAAATGAGTTTGAAATTTCAAATATCCTAAACTCACAAATCTCATATTTAGAGAGTAATGAGTAAAATTCTAAACTCAATATCAAACTCCCTCAAGTATTTCTTAGAAATGCTCATTCATAATCAAAATGATAAGATTTGATAAGTTTGAAAACACAACCCCATCCCACATTTTTTCAAACTTTTTAAAGAATTTTTTAAAATTAATTTGAAATATATTATAAAATATTTAAATAAAATTTATTCTAATCCAATTCCAACCTACATCAAATATAATATGATATAATTTTAATTCAATCTAATCCAATTTTTAATTCAATCAAATCCAATCCATTTTATTCAATTTTAATTTAATTCATTCTAATTTTGCGTATCAAACGTAGCCTAAAGATAGTTATTTACGTAAACTCATACACGGTCATTTATGGGCTAATTATTATTATCTTTTAATATTTTACTTCATAATGTTTAAAAAAAAAAACCTTGTCACTATTTTTCTAATATTTTAAAGTGACAATTTCAAATACAAAACTATAAGATAATAATTTAATATAAAATAAATACAAAAATGAAAATGAAAAATGACAAAAGGAGAAAAGAAGAAGACAACCAAAAATAATTATCTTTTAATTTTATTTTTGCCGATATTCCGGTTTCCGACCCCCAAAAAAAGAAAGAAAGAAAACAGAAAATAGGATATACTAAAAAAATGGTAATGATGAAAAAGAGTAACCAAAAACGCACGTGCGAATATTGATAGAAAAAGGACAGCCAAGTCACCGATGAGGGATGGATAAGAGCAACAGTGCGTCCTAATCAATTCATATCGACTACCTCTCTCGGCCCTATTTATATTGTTAATTGTGGTTTGACTAGTCACATGATCCACCAAACATTTCTCACGTTTGTTAACTAAACTCTACAAAACAAACAACACAACTACAATAATTTCTTTCGTCGGAAAACACTAAGCAAAATGGACGGCGTCGATTACCTTGCCGATGAGAGAAGCAAGGCGCGCTTCGATGTCGACGAAATGAAGATCGTCTGGGCCGGTTCCCGCCACGCCTTCGAGGTCTCCGATCGGATTGCTCGCATCGTCGCCAGCGATCCGGTATATCTTCTTCATTCTCTCGCTCTCTTCAGAACACTTTTTGCAACTTTCGTGCTTATAGACACTGTTTGGTTTTGAGGAAAATGCTGGACAATTTTATTGTTTGGATCTTTTGTGTTATATATATATTGAATTAGTTTTCTCGGAAATTGTAGGTTTAATTTTGGTTGTTGAATTTAGATGTGTGTTATATATATATTGAATTAGTTTTCTCGGGAATTGTAGGTTTAATTTTGGTTGTTGAATTTAGATGTGTGTTTTGAAGCACATCAGTTTTTGATATACGTTTGTAGTCAATCGAGTGGATAAATTGAGATGATTTTTTTTTTTTTCAAATGTTGAGTGTTAAAATTATCAACAAAGATGACTTGAAATAGAATAATTTTTTTTGAATTATTATTCTATTATGTGATTCTAATTATTGGTGGTTTTGGTGGTGTTATCTGTTTCTGGTATTCTTTTTCTAGGTTTCTGACTTTTTTTTTTTTATCGTTTATTGATTTTAGGCTTTTCGAAAAGATAACAGACCTATGCTAGGTCGGAAGGAGTTGTTTAAAAACACCCTAAGAAAGGCAGCTCATGCGTGGAAGCGGATCATTGAGCTTCGTCTTAATGGTAGGTTTCAGCTTCATTTTTCACTTATTGCTGATGCTTTGGGTTTGTTATGGTGGCCGAGTGATGATATACTAGTGCGTGGTTTAAATGTTCAATTTTTTTTTCATTGCAGAAGAAGAGGCATCTAAGTTAAGGTTTTTTGTGGATGAACCTGCTTTTACGGATCTTCATTGGGTATGTTCCACACCTTGTGCAATGGCATTATAAATCCGCATTACTTGTGCTGAGAAATGTTGTTTGTGGGATGCAAACTATCTGAGTTTCCGAACTGTGTTTTTAGTTCGTGCAATTTATCATGGAAGTTGTCTCTTGCATTTTCTATTAAGGTTTAGAGTCTTTAGACTTCAAATGCTAAAATGAGGTCCAATGTTATTGGTCTATTTATATCAGTGTTTCCTTTTTTCTTGATAGGGAATGTTTGTACCAGCTATTAAAGGACAAGGCACTGACGAGCAACAGCAGAAGTGGTTGCCATTGGCATATAAAATGCAAATAATTGGCTGCTATGCTCAAACTGAGCTTGGTCATGGCTCCAATGTGCAAGGGCTTGAGACAACCGCAACGTTTGATCCCCAGACAGATGAATTCGTCATTCATAGTCCAACACTTACTTCAAGCAAAGTGAGTACGATGTAGAGCTTTTATCTCACTGTTGGATCTTGAATATTTTTTTAGTGATGCATGATATTTTCTAATAAAAGAGAGGTACTTCAATAGCTTGAGAGAGAGAGAGAGAAGAAGTGCTCTGGTAGTCTTTTCTAGTGAAATCTAGCAAAGGGTTTTTCCTTCTTGTACATGCATGTGATATGCATGATGTAGAGCAAAAAGGACTTAGACTTTAACTTTTGCATCTGGTTTTGTGTTCTTGTTTTCCATTGGTTGAACATTCTCAGTTAAGTTTCTAAATGTTCTTGTTTTTCTTTGCTATTGTTAAAGTGGTGGCCTGGTGGATTGGGTAAAATTTCCACGCATGCTGTTGTTTATGCGCGTCTTATAACTGATGGTCAAGACCATGGAGTGCATGGTAAAGTACTGCAGCCATTTTTCAGAGTTAATTTTATAAAATATGGCCCATTTTATAAACTAATTGTGCATACCATTTTCAGGTTTTATTGTACAGTTACGAAGCCTGGATGATCATTTGCCTCTTCCTGGCATTACTGTTGGTGATATTGGAATGAAGTTTGGAAATGGAGCATATAACACCATGGACAATGGTGTTTTGAGATTTGATCATGTTCACATCCCTCGGAATCAAATGTTGATGCGGTTGGCCCACTCCCTATCTGCTACACTTTTTGAGGCCATTATTCTTTAAGGACTGCAACATAAGAATATTGCTTATGAAAATTAGTCATTGTCTGTAATAATTTGTCAACTGGTTTGTTGGTAAAGAGTTGTGAGTTCAGTACTAGAAATATTTAAAGTTACAGTGTGACTCTTCTATTGTGTCATGGGATCTGTACCAATAATTATCTATAAATTGTAATTTGGGGTATGTTTCATGTGTTACAGGGTTTCTCAAGTTACGAGGGAAGGGAAAGTTACACAATCCAATGTTCCACGGCAACTTATTTACGGAACTATGGTGTATGTTCGACAAACAATTGTAGCTGATGCTTCTTGTGCTTTATCACGGGCAGTTTGCATTGCTACTAGATATAGTGCTGTCCGTAGACAATTTGGCTCACAGAATGGTGGTGCTGAGACCCAGGTATGCAACAAAAATTTTCTTTTGAATATTATCGTGGATTCTTACTGTCTGTGTATAAATACATTCTAAATTATCTGCTACCCCTAACGCATAAAAGCTTCTGGTTGTAGAACATGTATGATTCTTTTTATCGTTTATTTCCTGCCACCTAAGTTATTATGAGCTAGTGAACTGTTCACATTGCCTTATAATGTTTTAAATACCCAGAGACAAAGCTAGCTTGTGGGGACACCTCCCCAACCGAATAAGCTAGTTGTCAATTTTTATGAAACGTATCTTCATAAAAATGGTTTAAAAGTAATTTAAAATTTTCATTATTACTTTTTGACTCATGCACTTGTGGCTTAAAATTTGAATCATCATAATTTCATTATCCTTTTCAATATACTTCAAAATTATGGAATTATTTTGAGGAATTAAATAACCAGTCAGGTTTATATTCTCTTAACAATGTCTTGATTTATTTCCTTCAACACTTAATTTTTTTTTTAATAATTTTATAAAAAGAGAGGTTTTTTTGGATACCTAATAGCACTCCAATTATTGTTTTTCTTTTTAACGTTATTCTTTTATCTTCTTTTTTATAAAAAGAGAGGAATTTAGAATACCTCGGCACACATAACAAAGTTGTTATTCTATCTCTCATTCATTTCCCTCTCTTTCAACTGATATTAAATTTTGAACTTTTATTCAATCTTTCATTGCACCTACCTTCCATACTCTCATGCCTCCTCAATGAATTCCTTACTGAAACTTCACTCTTGTCAGTTTTGTTTGAGATCAACATCATTGTACCCATTTGCATTTACAATGGCATTATCCAAGGATTCATAAATTTTTTTTTTTTTTTTTAATTTATAATTTCTTCATTATTTAAGTATGATTTTTTAAAAACAATTGAACAAAAATGCATTAAAATAACCTATAACCTTTCTGTATATATATCTTTTATAAAAGAACTTTAATATTTTGCTATTATTCAAAGTTGACACCTCTACAAAAAAAGAAAAAAAAAAAAAAAAAAAGAAAGAAAGAAAGAGAAAACCCTAGCTTCGTCCTTGAGAACAGCTATGTATAGGTATCATGAATGAGATTGATAATATTGTTGGATAGACTAGAATGAACTATCTTTACTTTAATTAGCAATTACAAGGGTAGAGAAATTGCATTGTGAAGTTTCGTGAATATTTTTTTTAGTCAATAATTTTCCAGTTTGACCTAAATTGCTTCCAATTTTTCTGTTGCCTGTTTTGTTTTAGGTGATTGATTACAAAGCTCAGCAAAATAGACTCTTCCCTTTGCTGGCTTCTGCTTATGCTTTCAGATTTGTCGGTGAGTGGTTGAAATGGCTGTATATGGATGTGACACAAAGATTGCAGGCCAATGATTTCTCAACATTGCCAGAGGCACATGCATGTACTGCAGGCTTAAAGTCTCTAACTACTTCTGCCACTGCTGTATGTTATTCACACTTATTTTTACCCTTTCTTGTCTTAAGTTATCTACTAATTTTTATTCTCATTGCTGAGTTGGTTCTCTGTAGCTCTTCCATGATAATCTAGCTAATTAGATAAGCCTAACAACTTCACAGTAGAATTTGAGCTTATGTTGACCTAGAAATTCAGATTTTTATTAAACACATTTAGTCTGTATTCTTCTCATTCTGGTTCATATATTTTGTTCTCTGGTGATGTCCTCATATTTCAGCGAAATTGTTAGTATGACATTCTTTCAGTTGATGTATGTCTAACCTCTCAAAATTTGATATAGAATGTGAACTGACGTTTTTGAACTAGAGTATGCATTTGTAAACCACTATCTTGATTTATCATGTTATAAATATGCTCTTGATGCTTTTATCAAATATCAAATCGAATTATAAGTGAAGTTGAGATTGGGATATCCCTAGTGTAGTTTGTGTCAGGGATTGTAACTTATGAGCTCTTCCATGACAGGCTGTTTTATCCATCCCCTGCTATGACCTTTTTATGTGGCATTTCCTCTTATACATGTTCACATCATGTATTGAGAGTCTATATCTGTCGAAGTTGGTATGAAGTATCATCTTTCGGTTAGATGATTTCAATAATTAACTATTACTTTGGTTTGCAGGATGCAATTGAAGAATGCCGGAAATTATGTGGTGGCCATGGTTACTTGTGTAGCAGTGGGCTTCCAGAGTTATTTGCAGTTTATGTTCCTGCCTGTACATATGAAGGAGACAATATTGTGCTTCTTTTACAGGTATTTGAAATATAAAAATATCGTTCTTATCTTAATTCAGTTTATTTGGTAAAAATTTTTAGATTACCAGCCGTGTATTGATGCTGCATTTTCTTCAATGACTAAATTTATAGATGTCATCCATAACGACATGAAAACACTATGGAAAGATAAAATTATAATGAAAAATTAAGTCGAAATAAGGTTATATCAAAATAAAATTATAATCAAAATAAGGTTATGTCAGATGTCTATAATATTTAGCATCCTATTGTTTATGTTTTGCATATTTTAGATAGGGTGGATGATTGGATTTACTTATACTTAGGGCTGGGCTTGGGTTGGACCACTTTCAGATCTATCCTCCCGACGCTCTGGCAATTTATGCTCTACATTGTAACTGACATCCTATAGAAAATTTTTTTCCTAGGTTGCAAGGTTTCTCATGAAGACTGTTTCCCAGTTGGGATCTGGAAAGAAGCCAGTTGGTACAACAGCATATATGGGACGAGCAGAGCATCTGCTGCAATGTCGTTGTGATGTTCAAAGAGGTAACACTTCTTTTTTAAATGTATTTTTCCTCTCAAATCACTTTCAATACATTTCAGGTATCATATTGATGACAGGGTTTGATGGATTGATCATATCATCCCTATTCTCTACCTGTCCCAAAAATAACTGATCCTTATCCTTAAATTATTGTTGCATTATGGATGAACATGATTTCCCATCCCCACCCCAGACAAATCATCAAGCATTCATGCCCTTTTTGGGTCTTCAATCTCAGATTGACAAAGACATGAATGGAAACTCATTTCTGTAAAATGTTATTAACATTTAAACAGTTACTTGTTTTATGACAGGAACAAGATATTACAGAATAAAAGGAGAAAGATAACCTTATGTCCAAAACAAACCATTTAATTAAGTGATAAAAAGTTCCATCATATCAATTCCCTTCTGTAATCAATATTTCCTATGGATATCTGCTTGATAAACTGAGATATCGGTATTTGCTATGCATACCTAAAGCTTTCGGTTACAGAAACGTGGTTATGCTTTATTCTACTTGTGCCATTTCGTATTCCCATAGATAAACTTATTTTATTTCTTCCTATAGTGGAGGATTGGTTGAAGCCTAGTGCAATACTGGAGGCTTTTGAAGCAAGGGCTACTAGGATGTCTGCTAACTGTGCTCGCAACCTGAGCAAATTTGCAAATCAAGAAGAAGGTATGCGTTTCGTTCTTTATCCCTGAAATGAGTAATTCACATATATCTATTTTCCTCTCTTATGTGTGAACAAATATTTGCATGGTCGGCGATTAATGTCTTTTTCCTTAGTCGCTGCCTTAAATTTTGACACATTTCTGCCCAAAATAATATTAAAGTTCAAATGAAGAAAAAAAAATGGGCATATCATTATCATGGTTAGCCCTGGATCCTTTGCACACTGCAAAGGTTGGGAATGCCTTCTTTCTTAGTTATGAGCTTATAAAGTATATGCCTTTCATCTAGTTGTACTTACTCTTCAGGTTTTCTGGAGCTCCAACATGATTTAGTTGAGGCAGCAGTTGCTCATTGCCAGTTAATTGTTGTTTCCAAGTAAGTTCTTCCCTCCTTATCGTCGAAGCTCTCAACCTTTAACAGTTCATGGGCCTTCTTTCTGAACGTGATTGCAATGTGCTCATATAACGATTTGTTGCCTGGAAAGCATGTGAGCCAAACTCCAATTTTTTACCTTAGTGTTGAATGCCTTACAATCTAACTGAATTGGCTGCTCAAGTAGATGATGCTGCATGCTGAGAATGCTTGCAAAACAATAGATGTTGATTGCCGAGTCAAATGATGTCCTGATACTTATAGTTGTATATCTTCTATCAAATTGTTAGATTTGGCTAAGAATCTTTTTTCCATGCAGGTTCATCGAGAAATTGCAACAAGACATTCCAGGAAAAGAGGTGAAACAAGTGTTGGGGCTCCTCTGCAATGTTTATGCCTTGTATATCCTTCACAAACATCTTGGTGATTTCCTCTCCACTGGCTGCATTACTCCCACGCAAGGGTCACTTGCTAATGAACTATTAAGATCTTTATATTCTCAGGTATTGGGCTTCTTTCAAATGTTCTCTCTTTTTTCTGTTGCCTATAATGATAAATAATAGCACCCTTTTAATTACAAATTTTATTTTTCACTCCTGGATTTTAGGTCCGTCCAAATGCAATTGCACTTGTTGATGCCTTCAATTACACGGACCACTATCTCGGTTCTATCCTTGGGAGGTATGATGGAAATGTGTACCCGAAACTCTATGAAGACGCATGGAAGGATCCTCTGAATGACACAGTTGTGCCTGATGGCTACCAAGAGTATATTCGGCCTTTTTTGAAACAACAACTCCGAACCGCAAGACTCTAAAGAACGCAAGCACTTTGCTGTCTGTTCAAAACAATTTGAATGGTATACTCTTATATATCGTGTGAATCATCACATCCAATAAAATCTCCTAGATGGTGACCACCAGAAAGGGAAAACCTTAGTCTTCGAAGTAGCAAAATATTGTATCACATAAGTGACTGGTTCAGGTTATTTGTCGACGTTTTAAATTATTGTAGAAAATTTATTCATAATATATTATTGATGGAGTATTCAAAAACATATTTTTTGTGGCCTATTCGGATTCCCCAATATTTTTCTCACTGATCTTCTATAGCTCAAACATAATCCGTCATTTGTGTGTTTCAATGCGATATGTTCTTATCTTATCAAAACTTGTACGATTTATCTTATCAATCAACGATTTTCTCCATTAAATTTACTTCAGTTTTCAGTTTGTTCATGTATTTATTTCTTGAAAGTTGTTCTTCACGATTTTCATTATTAATGCTATATGGGAATGCACAATTCTGGATGATCAACATTCAAAACAGTACTTGCAGTCAAAGTTTTAATATATTTTCTTTCCCAAAGAGTAACCTTCCTCCTCCTCCTCCTCCGGTTTACAAATTAGTCTTTTCGTTTTCTACAGTATAGGAAACCGAAAAACCTCTTCTCCTCACCCACCTTGTAAATTAAGTGATTACTCGTCATGTGTGGTTGCTCTCTGTTCATACATGGCTGAGGTTGGATCCCTCGTAGATCTCTTACTTTTCTACTCACTCGAAAGATCGCTCTTCAACAGAATGGTCCGTACAATGGGAAAAAATCCCCATCATGTGAAAAGAACCATCGCTTTCTGGCTTATGATAGAAGAGATTGGTTACCATGACTTGATACGAAAAATCCATTCGCATGATGACAAAACCATTGAAGCCCTTTTCAACGAAGCATTGCTGTGTCTGGAATGCCTACGACCCAATTTTGCTATGGAGCCAACTGTATTATACGATTCTCCTGTTTTTAACATCCTCTTCCATAAGCCTATAAATTACAGGCTCTTTTACAACAACCGTGAGTTCATGTACAAGCGATTCATGCACATTATGGGGACTGTTTGTGACAAAATATTTAGTGAGAGGGCAGCAATAGAAGTTGACATGTCAGGTATGCGACCTGTGCCTGTAATTATTAGACCCATTAAAGAGGTTTCTGCCCCAAACTATCGTCTAGGCCTTGGTGCAGCGTGTAGTGAGGCAACAACACAAATAAATTTGAATCCTGAAGCTTCAGAGTTTTATCCAAGACAGATAATTCCAGAGGAAGCTAGAACTTTGTTCCTTACATTTTCCAAAGGCCACCCTCTAAGCCTCCATGAAATTATCACCTTTTTCACCTCGTAAGTTGTCATATATTTCCATTATTTTTTGGATTTTTTTTGTTTTGGAGGGAAAATAAAGTAAAACTCTTTTGTGGTCTGGCTGTTTTTTTTGTGCATTGCAGGAAGTTTGGAGAAGTGGTGGAAGATGTTATAATGGAGCATACTCGTCAAGGACAAGATCCACAGTTTGGACGCATTGTTTTTACAACATCAACAGTGATAGGTAGGGTTCTAAATGGTCAATCCAAAGCTAAGTTTTTGGTTAATCGTAAGCATTTGTGGGCTCGTCCTTACGTGCAACGCCATGGAGGTTGATGTTGTTAGTCACAACAACAGCTCTCTTTGGTTTGAGTTGTGTTTAGGAACACTTGGAATCTAGTGTTTGAGATCTTTAACACTGTCGAAATAGTTAAATTGACACTTCCAAACTTGTTTTCTACTTTTCTTTTAATGTTTAATTTTAACATATGTTTTTTCATCAACTTGTACAATCACATATAATTCAATTTGTAATCAGAGAAAGAAACCCAATTTTCCTCCTCATGGGACGTTGCCTTAGGTCCAAACACAAGCCAGTACGAAACTTGCGTTTTCTATGCATATGTTGAACTTGATCCACTACGAACAAATTCTATTTACTATTACGACCTAACGGATCAAATGGCCCGTACTAGAAAATATTGTCACTGGCTTTCACTCGTACTCGAAAAATACTATTTACTATCATACTTCCATACATTGCATACACACACTATTTGTACTAGGTAGACATATATCCCAAACATTATCCGTGATTACTAAGCATTTTTCTTGCCGTGTATATCTTGAAAAGCCACAAAATGTGTGTATATATATATATATATATATAAATATATATATAGGGCAAAAACCATCTTAATCTCTGGATTTTGGAAAATTGTCAAATTTTTAATTATATTTCGAAAAATGACCAAATCAATCTTAATTTTTCGAAAAAGTGTCAAATTAGTTTATCTTGTTAATCAATTAATAGTCAAATCTAATAGGCAGCATGGTGAGCAAGGGTAAAATTGTCATTTACAATCATGCTCTAGGACGGTGACACGTTAACATGTGTACGAACTATATAAATTGAGAAAAGATCAAAAATAAAGGAATTTAAATATAAATTAAATGAAAAATAATGAAATTAAACAATTAGAAATTGAAAAAATTCTGAAATCCATATCAAGTAAAAAACTTTAAAAATATATATAGATCTAAAAAAAAAAGGAAAAATTAAAAATAAATAATTAAGAAAAAAATTAGAAACAAAAAACGGGTGATTTCATCACAAAAACAAAAAAACAAAAAAACAAAAAACTAATCTTGTGGATTCAATCTCGTTTATCACCAAAAATATTAAAAAAAAAAAAAAACTGATTCGGTGATGAACCAGATCGACTAGACCAGGTGGTTCATTACCAAAATCTAGTGATAAACCAAATGATCTAGTGAACCAAATCTAGTTCATCACAAGATGAACCATCCGACGTTGCAGCGATCGAAGAAAGAGTGCGATGGTGGGTTTGTGGGTTTTAATTGTTTTGACTCGCATTTTGACCAGAACAGTGTGTTTGCCAATCTATCAGTGGCGATGATTCTCTAGTCTTTCTTTTCTTTTCACTTGTGGATTTTTTTTTTTTTTAATTGATTTTCATTGAATTGGTGATAGATGAGAAATTTGGGTTGATTTTATGGGTGTTGTTTGCTTGATTGAAGATGAATCTTTATGTGGAATGTGATTGAAGATGAAGATTGGGTTGAAGGTTAAAGATGGTTTTTTTTTTTTTTTCTTGTTCTTCTTGTTCTTCTTTTTTTTTTTTTTTTTAATTTGTCTTATTTTAGGATTTAATTTTAATTTTCTCAAAATAAAGGGATATTTTCATAATTAAATATTATTGTAATATTGAACTATAGAAATGGGTATAACTGTCCTTTTATCTATTTTAACATAGTCCAAGGGTGAATAAGTTTATTCATATTTTTCGTTAGGTTTGACCGTCAATTGACTGACGGAAGGAATAAATATGACACTTTTTTGAAACGTTAGGGATGATTTGATATTTTTCTAAAACATGATTAAAAATTGGTCTCTTTTTTAAAATTTAAAAATTAAAATGATTTTTGTCCATATATATATATCTATATATATATGTAAAGCTAGAAACACTTTGGCTCTTAGTTAATTTACGTGTTGTTGAACCTTTAATCTCCATATATTAAGAAAGTTAAAACAAAAGTAATACTTAGTTATCATATAAAGTTGAGCTCCTATCCTAACAAATGTGTTTGACAAAAATTTTCTTTATCTTACTAAAGTCTCCTTGAAGCTCCTCTAGAGAGAGAAAGTTTTTCTCTCTTTAGTGAGAGAAAACTTTGTAGAAGGAGAGGCACATGCCTGATCCAGGTTGGGAGGGGTATGTGCGGCATTAGAATTTCACGAAATTTTATTAGATATATAATGTAAATTATTATATATTTAAATATATAAGTGAATTGATATGTATAATTTCAAAGTAAGTATAATAATCAAATACGGAATGGCTCGATGGTGGGAGGCGCGATTTTACTTTCACTTGTACTTGTGGTATTTCTCTCTTTTGCCTTGAAGGGTAACGCACACTCCTCGCTTATAAATGTGCTATTTATCTTTTATTATTTATTATTTATTTTATTTTTTTAAGGTAATAAACAGTATACTTCTCACTTATACATAGCATTATACATGTGCTATTTCTCTCTTCTCCTTCTTCGTTTTCTTTTTTTATTTTTTTTTTGTCAAAGGTAATAAACAATGTGCATCCCACACTTATACTTATGTCATTTTTTTAAAGGTAGTGAACAGTGTATGTAAATTTATTGATGTTCGAACTTGAGTTGTAAAAATAAATAACATAAATACTTACCAACCAAACAAATTTTCATACTTAAAGTGCTTTAACTTTGAAAACTTTTATAACCTCCCGTGAACTATGAATATTTTCTTCTTTTTTTTTTTAATATTTATGAACAGTTATCGCTAGTTATCATAATTTTTTTTTTATCGTTAATTATATCATATTTACATAAATTATTGACTAATTTTCCTTCAATTTTTCGATTTTTTGGGTTTCTTTCACATCTCATTCATAACTTAGCGAATGTTGTGAATTTATTTCTATTTTTAAGTGTTAGCATAAAAACTTACCAGTGTTTTAGTGCTATTTTATGGGGTTTACTCATTAAAATAATAGAGGTTATCATGATCAAATTTTAAAAATAAAAAAATATTTAACTAGGTGTGAATTATACTTTCATTTATAGTTTAAGTAGTTAGTATACTTTCCTTTTGTATTCGTAATAGGAATTTGAGTTTCATAACGTATATTTAATAATATATGTAGAAATTAAAATTTTCTTTATATGATAAATTTCACAAATAAAAAACCTCATGAACTATAATTATTTTTATCCTAATTAAATTTTATTTTATTTTGTTATAAAGTGTTCTCCTAATATAAATATCTGGGTTCACCACCGTATTTATTAACATGTTTTAGTTCAACAAATCAGTAGTTAGAAAAAAGAAAAGTGAAAGAATAATGCATGACAATATAAAATATGCTAATTCATTATTATTATTTTAATTCACTAAATGATGGATATTCGGTAGTTGGTTTATTATTTATTAATGTAAATTGTTTGTCAATTTGATCGAGCAGTAGAATTATTTTGTTCATACATGCTACATATCAGAAAGTGCATCACATTGGTTCAAGTCTAAAAAATTTGTTACCTTCAAGTTTCATTGGAACCGAACTAGAAAAATTTGAACTTACAATATGTACTATCTCATTCAAGTGTTTCTTAACCCAAACAAGATAGTTTTAAATGGGATCAAAAATGTTTTTACCCACTTAAAATATTAAATATTCATTTTTAGACATAAACAAATCTAACATTTGTAAGTAACCAAATACCTATCTTCTTTTAATTTCAACTTATTTCACAAATTTTCAATTTTTAGAACCAATAAAGAGAGAAAGTGAGAAACGCGGAGAGAGAAATAACAAATTAATGGTCAAACCAAAGAGGAAGGATGAAGAAGATTGAAGGAGACAAGAGGAAGAATTCAGAAAGGAAAAAAGGAAGAAGAAGAAAGAAACGTGATTTTTTGTAATAAGGGGCCGGGCTATTTATAATTTTAAGTCGTGGACAAAGATTGAAACCAAGGAGGAAGAATGACGAAGAAGAAAGGAGAAAAATGGAAAATCGAAGAAAGATAAACAGAACAAATAATGAAGAAATATGATTTTCAGTAATAAGGGGTAATTTATCATTTTGGATTTTACTATCTTATTGGTTGAATAATCTTATTTAATAATTATATATATTGAATTGGTTTCAATAATCACTCTTACAACCTATCAAATATATATAATTGGTTGTAAGGTTATTCAATCAGTAAAGTAGTCAAATCCATATTTTAGTCTTGAAAAAAATTGAATTTTTAAATTTGGTTAATGACGACTAAAATTTCATTTGTAATTAAAAGTGAATACCCTTTATTTTAGATGATTAACTTTGGTAATCTCCACATTAGTAAATAACACCACCATGTTGGGATGGGAAGGCAACACCATGTTGGGATGGGAAGGCAACATCTGAAGTGGGGTGAGTGCACTACAATATTACAATATAATTTAGGTTGTACCAACGTTTAGTTGAGTTGCGTACCCTACGTATTCGTACCTTATGTAAAGTAGTAGATTTGATTCTCAATTTACTCATAAAAAATAATAAATATAAAGAGATGTCAATTTATTATCCAAATACTATTTAGATCATCCTCCTCATATAGATCTTTCATTCGATTGTCGTGTCAATTTATTTTTCCAATTATATATTTTTTTTTAAAAAAAAAGTTCGGTCGAAAAGTTTAAATGCTTCACAAGTTTATTTGTTAATTCATTTATAATAGCTCGTAACTACAACAAAATTCTGTAGCAGCCAAAGTTTTGGATTCACATGGGATGGAAATTAATCATAAGATTTATTGTCTTTTCTCGCTTGTGTTCATTTAAAAAACCAAAGTAGGAATTTTTTTAATCATATGATTTCTCTCGATCCGAAAAAAAGTTGGCTTGTCTTGATTTGTCAATTTAATTCATTTGATTGTCTTGGCTTTTTATTGTTTGTTAAATATAAAATTCTCGGAGTATCCTATTTTATAAGATTGGGTTAAATCCCGGATGTGTACAGTTACATGAATTTAATTAATTCAGGCTTTTTTCAAATATATTTATACCACACAATTTTTCTTTTAAAATATTACATTTAATGTTAAAAAAAAAAATAAAAACTATTCAAGCTCTCGATTTCATTAATGTAAGTATAAAGAACTATATAATGTCTTCACCAATCTACTTTAAGACCAACTTCATTTTGTCTATCAATCAAATTTAGGATATCGAAAGTTGCATTTGTTCTATATATATAACATTGTGGTTTGTTTAAACTATTTACCTTAATTTTTATTTCTTACAAAATTTGGAGCTTAACTACTCTGAACATTCGTCAAACGGAACAAGGGGGAAGTACATTCAAGACCTACCTCCTCTCCGTACAACTGTCCTCTAGAGGAAAAAGTCGAAGCAATCAGGCGGTGACCTACACTATTACGTAAGCAAGGAATTGCATGACAAAAACGATTACCAACTGCAGCACATAAATCTAAAACATCATCCCTAATGAAACTAGCAGAGTCATCAGGCGAAGATCTTGACTGAAGAGCAATCACAACTTATTTCGCATCAATTTCAACAACAGAAATGGACAAAGCTGCTAGCTGAGCCACCAACAAACCGTCATGACAATTGACAGGTACATAATTAGGGATATCTATGTAATATTAAATTTATCGAATGTGTAATAAAAGTTATAATAAATTTTATCTCTCATAATACATATTTCAAAATAAATAAATTATTAAAAAAGATACACAGACGCGCATACACGTACATATATATATACGTATGCATACACATATATATATGTATATATATATTTAAAACGATGAACTATATTTTTTATTTGAATTATGACTAATATAATGATATTATATTTTCTATTTGAATTATGACCAATATAATGATATATTAAGGATTAAGTCACAAAAAATATCAAAAAATTTTTAAAAAATGCGATAACCATAATTTAAATCACAAGAATTCTACAAGATTATCAAATCAAGATTCATTATCAATCAAGATAAGCAGTACTAAATACTTGATTTTAACTCTAAGGTAATTTGATAACCAAAGATTAAAAGAAATAAATATACTTTTATTTCACATTTGATCATAAGTTACAACCAACAAGATTGTCAATAAACAATATATTATATAGTTAACTTTTAGTTCGCTCTAAATGATACATTATAATCTAAAAGTTGAGTACATATTTTAAAATATAAAAGGAAATTTGGTTTGAAGAAAAACAAGTTAATACATAAGGTGTTTTAATAAATTCAATTAAAAAATAATTTTATACTTTATGATAAGATTTTTAAAAAATCTTCAAAATTGGTCAGCCTACCCTAACCTAAAGGGAGCTACATCTCCTCTGACTCTAAAAGTTACTATCTCTCATAAGTAAAATATATTTCGAATATTTTTGTTCGTGCTGGCTTAATGGATAATAAATTTAGTACTAATCCCTTGAAAATCAATGTTAAACTAACATCTTTTGAAAACACACTACTTAATGATCATACTATTTATCGACAGCTTGTTGGTGGTCTTATTTATTTGATTGTAACTTGGTTAGATATCATATATATCGTGCATGTTGTCAGCCAGTTAATGTCTACTCCTCGTTCTACTTATTTCGCTGTCGTCCTTCATTTTCTACTATATCTCAAGGGCACGATGTTTTGTGAACTTAATTTTTCGACTATCTTTTCTTTAGAGTTACGCGCTTATTTAAATGTTTATTAGGATGGCGATTCTACTAATAGACGATCTACCACTTGTTTTTGCTTTTTCTTTGAGATTCTTTGATCTCATAGCGTAATAAGAAATAAACTATTATGGTTCGATCCAATGCTAGAGCTGAATATCTAATTCTCGCTGATACCATTCAAAAACTTGTTTGGTTGTGCTGGTTACTTATAAACATGAGAGTTTATCACGTCACAACTACTCATTTTTATTGTGAAAATCATAGTGCTATTCAAATTGCCCACAATTATATTGTTCATGAACGTACCAAACATATTGAAATTGATTGTCAATTTAGATGTTTATCAGGGTACTATTAAACTTCACTCGATTACTTCTGTTGATCAACCCGTCGATGTCTTCACCAAAGTTCATCATCTGGGACATTCTCGTGAATTGGCTTCCAGAGTCAAACTTGTATCTATCTTGTCATCTTGAGTTTACGAGAGAATGTTATCAATCATATAAATTATTTTCATATTGTGACATCATTATTGTGACATATTCTGTTTTCCATTTTCGTAATGTGCCTATTAGTCTATAAATAGGTTGTATATTGTATATTGTAATATACAATGAAATTTACTTTATTCATCTAAATTTTATCGGTCAACATTTTCTTTTATTTATAAAAAGGACTTCAAGTCATTAAAAAGGGTATAAATTGATAGAAATCAGATCGATTTCAATTAAATCATCTTGTAATTTGTACTAATTTGTTATTATTATTATTTTAATGAATACTTGTTGTTAGACAAAAATCAGACATTATGTAACAGATTAGAAAGATTTTGCAGATCCTTACCATGCATTATTTTAAAATACGGGGAACATATAATCATTTTCAATACGGTATTACTTTCATGACCAAAGAGGCCCCTTATGGCCTTGAATACATTTTAATAATATCTTCATTACATTTTGTGGAAGAAATATAAGAAGCTCCGGCCGCCTCCTACATTCCAAGCTATGTTCCAAATGGAAGTGTCATCACTCAACGTTACAGAGAGCGAACCCCAAACCACATTGCCCACTACCACCGACACCTCCTCCTCCTCCTCCTCTTCTTCTACTACTACTACATATCACAATTCAACAAAAATTAAATCACAAAAGAAGTCCAAGAGAGATCAAGAAGAGAAAGCTAGTGACAATGAAGGCAAGAAAAAGAAGGGTAACAGAAGTGGAAATGGTGGGACCCGGACAAAACATCCGACTTACAGGGGAGTGATCGAGTTAATGTGCCAATAGGTCAAATGGGGTGTCCGAAATCCGGGAGCCAAGGAAGAAGCCAAGAATTTGGTTGGGGACTTTTGAGACACCTAAAAATGGTAGCTCGAGCTCATGATGCAGCAGCTCTTGTTAGGGGCATAGCTAAGATTTAATGTTAGGGTGGGCTAGGAAAATATTCCTTAATCAAATATAATAAGTTATTTTACTTATTATCTTTTTTAAATGTAAATTGTTGGTTTGTTATTATAATGGATGAACACAAATGAATCTGGGTCGATTTGTTTTTTGAAATTGTTTAACTAACAAAGGTATTTTTGTCTTTTTATGATTTTGTCACAAAATCACTGGAATTTTAGATATAAACCGTTTTTCACCGACAACAAAAGATTCTTTTGCTAATATTTTAAAAAGTTGGAGTAAACTGAGATTATTTATCACATCAGAGTGGGCTTTTAGATTTTTCCCATTTATAAACGTGATCGGAATAATTACTCTTATAATAGTGGAAAAAAAACTCATGGCACATGAGCATAGTGAGGTTTGAATTGTTACCATTAATATGGACTAGGAAATATGCAACCACATATACTAAGGGGATAGTTGTATTTAGTTGAAATATTTTGATAAAGTAGTATCCTGAAATATACATCTTCCGTAAATACTTTTAATGTGCTGTTTGCATTCCAATTAATGACAGGTTCAATTAGATGTATTAATTTTTGTGCCCATAAACCCCTTTAAAAAATGCAAATATAGTTGCAAGACCAAAATTACTGGAAAATAACTTTTGACGA
Organism: Dimocarpus longan; assembly: GCA_022984855.1. Classification (NCBI taxonomy): domain Eukaryota; kingdom Viridiplantae; phylum Streptophyta; class Magnoliopsida; order Sapindales; family Sapindaceae; genus Dimocarpus; species Dimocarpus longan. The sequence continues at coordinate 12,857,387 of CM041024.1, forward strand.
ATATGGTTGCGAACTTGAGATGTATATTGATGTAATTAAACATGTAGTGTGCTTATGCATATAACGGTATGATTGATTGCATAACTACACGTTTAATTGATATAATGCGGTGAATTTGACTAGTTTGATAGGAGCCAAAGATTTTGTACCCTGTGAGATGAACATAATGATACCATATCATATTTCTCCCTTCTCTTTTTTTTTTTTTCAATTTTAATTGTTTTAACATATTTTTTTCATCGATTTGTACAATCACATGCATAGATATAATTCAATTTGTAATCAGAGGAAAAATCCCAATTTTCCTCCTTTTGGGACGTTGCCCTAGGTCCAAACAGAAGCCAGTACGAAACTTGCATTTTCTATGCATATGTTGAACTAGACCCTGAAAAGCCACAAAGTATATATATAGATAAAGCTAGAAACACTTTGGCTCTCAGTCAATTTACGTGTTGTTGAACCTTTAATCTCCATATATCAAGAAAGTTAAAACAAAAGTAATATTTAGTTATCATGTAAAGTTGAGCTCCTGTCCCTAACAAATGTGTTCGACAGAATATAATCCGTGTAAGCGACATATAGTCTTCATAGACGACGGGCACTTATTAAAGTTTTTTTTTTTTAATTTTCTTTGGTGTGAAACATGTGATTATATACGTACAAGTACTCATGAATCATGATCATGACACTCTGGTAGCCGTACTACTTTGGCATATATAAACAGGATGTTGATGTGCTATTCGTACATTTCCGGCCCATCACATATCAAGACAACAAAGATTCTAGGGTTCCAGTTTAGCAGTACTACACTTTTGAGAACTGAGACCGAGCAACAGGCCTTGCATGGCTCGCTTTACTCCCACCATTATTATTGGCGCTGTTGGCCTTTTATTGACCACATGATTTATCATATGGTGTGGACATGAAAATCTTTTGTTTCTTCAATATATAGACATAATTTATCGTTTGTATTAGTTTTTAAGTGTTTGATAGGAAATTAGCAAAAATATATATATATGGGTGTTAATCCCACGTTGAAAACAAAACAAATAAAAGTGGAGTTTGGAGGCTATATATAAATATAGAGCCCAATGTCTTGATTTCAAATTGTCTCAATCAAATACTCTTTTAAGCATTGTATTTTATTTTAGTTAAAATTTCTTTCTTGTTCTTCATATTTTAGAGTGTAAAAATATGTGATTCGGTATGTACTTTGATATTGTAAAAATGTGTGAATCAGTGTATACTTTGAAAGTTTAGGTGTATTAGAGTTGTGGGTTGTGAGAGAATAATTTATGTGATTGTAATAATTTTTCATATAGTGAGCTTTTCTCTAAGAGCCGTAGTTTTTCACTTAAATTCTTGTGTTGTGATATTTGTTATTATTTTCTATTTCATATTCTCTATTAATCCTGATATTCTTATAGGAGTCAGATTTTTGGAAAGATAGCGAATTTTCTTCTCAACAGTTCAACTTATGCGCTACCATGCAAATCGCATAATCGAGGACTGAGGCTGAAACAGTAACGTTTAAAGTTCAAGTGGGCTCAAAAAGATTTTATGATCAAGCTGCCCTAGAAAATTATGTTTGATATTTAGACAGTTCAATGTTCAACATCAATTTTTATCATGATATATTGTCGTCAATAGTATATAATTGCCACCACAGTCCAATGTGATCCAATTACAGAGAATGTTCATTTAACCTAACAATTATTCAAATGGGTGGTCTTAAAAAATGATATTGTATAATTGACCTTGACTATATTGCAAGAGCATGACTTAATTTTTTATTTTTCTTGTATTATTATTTATTTATATACCAATAACCCAAAAGAGCATAAAAACTGTTAACCAATAAGAAGACTTTTAATTTTATAAAATTCAATTATGATATTTCTTTCACTCTTGGTTATCCGTCTAACATATTGATCTTTCTTGTAATTATTTAGGTAGAATAGAACTAGCTTCTCCTAGAATAAAATTTGTTCTCACGCCATTTTTACTATTTTTGGATTTTAAGTTTATATTCCTAAAGGGAGGTTTTTTTTTTTTTTTTTTTAATAAAACTATAATATAGTTATTCATTAATTAATTAATTTGTGATATATATCATAAATTAATAAACTATGATATATATATACATATATATAGGGTTAATAAATCATACTCGCATTTTCATATGTATAAACCTCGGATCAAGAAATTATTATCTCTAATATAAGCAAACGAGGGTGACTTCATGAATAAAAAAGTGTACAGGGGCAGCCATTGCATTAAGTCATCATTCCCCTCTCAAGTCTAAGCTAGGGCTAGATAGGAACATAATTAATTAAAATACAAGACATAATCAAATGGTCAATGACTATAAAATTGACTTTATGGACAAGTTCACTTGCAGGGAAGATTCTCCAAGGTTTGGATGATATTATAATTAATGATTGGGCAAATGAATTATTTAGTTTAATCCTGTAAACTACTATAATGATTAATGATTCCTACTTCATGTCATTGTCTAATCAAACCCTAGCTACAAATTCAAAGCCCACAAGGATCACATTAAATAAATATATTTATATGTCTTTCTTCATATATTGTAAACCGCTTCAACTAATTTCTTCGATGACAAAATACACACTTCGAAAAGTATATGTACGGTCAAGTGTGTAAACGATCTATGTACGAATCTTTTGCCTCAATTTCAGACAATTAATTATCACGTCAAAATGTGTGCTAGTAGAGGCCATAACTGGTGGAAAAAACGATCGATGTCACTTTTTAATTGTGAATGTAATCAAAATGTGAATAAGTTTCCTTTCGATTTGTATTCAAAGGTCAATTATAATGTGCATATACAAACTTTCTTTCAAGGCCGACTATAAACAAGTTATATATCTTTTGTTGTCAAAAGCAAAAGAGAACAAGGGTCATCAGGTTGAAGACTATGACTCAAAAACAGGTTTTATGCTTTTGACAAATATTTATGTTAGCTTATGTCATGAACATTTTTTAGTTCAACAAATCAGTAGTTAGAAAAAAGAAAGTGAAAGAATAATGCATGACAATATAAAATATGCTAATTCATTATTATTTTAATTCAATAATTGATGGGTATTCGGTAGTTGGTTTATTATTTATTAATGTAAATTGTTCGTCAATTTGATCGAGCTAGAATTGTTTTGTTCAAACATGCTACAGATCAGAATGTGCATCACATTGGTTCAAGTCTAAAAAATTTGTTACCTTTAAGTTTCATCGAAACCGAACTAGAAAAATTTGAACTTATAATATGTATTGTCTCATTCAAGTGTGTTTTAATCCAAACATGATAATTTTAAATAGGATAAAAAAACGTTTTTAACCACTAAAAATATTAAAAAGTCATTTTTAGACATAAACAAATCTAACATTTGTAAGGAACCAAATACCCATCTCTTTTAATTTCAACTTATTTCACAAATTTTCAATTTTTAGAACCAATAAACAGAGAATGTGAGAAACGTAGAGAGAGAAATAGCAAATTAATGGTCAAACCAAAGAGCAAGGATGAAGAAGAATAAAGGAGACAAGAGGAAGAATGAAGAAAGAAAAGAAGGAAGAAGAAGAAAGAAACATGATTTTTTGTAATAAGGGGCTATTCGCAATTTGTAGCTGTGGACAAAAATTGAAACCAAATGGGAGGAATGAAGAAGAATAAAGGAGAAAAATGGAAGAGGAAAGAAAGACAAAAACAAGGAAGAAGGAAAAAATATGATTTTTTGTAATAAAGGGCAATTTGTAATTTTCAATTTGACTTCCTTATTAATTAGGTAACATTACTTAACAATTACATCCGTTTAATTAATTTTAATAACCATTCTTACAAACAATATAATGATCGTAATTCATGGGTAAGATTATTCAACCAGTAAAATAATTTACTTAATTTTGGTAGTCTCCTTTGCAGTAAATAACACCATATAGGGATGGGAAGGCAACATCTAAAGTGGGGTAAGTGTACAATGTTACGATATAATTTAGGTTGTATCAATGTTTTGTTAAGTTGTGTAACTTATTTGTAACTTAAGTAATGCAGTAGATTTGATTCCCAATTTACTCATAAAAAATAATAAATAAAAGAGATGTCAGTTTATTATCCAAAAAACTATTTAGATCATGCTAATCGTATAGATCTTTCATTCGATTGTGTCAATTTATTTTCCTATTTATATTTAAAAAAAAAAAAATTGCTCAGTCGCAAGTTTAAATGCTTCATTAGTTTATTGTTAATTTATTTATAATATAGCACGTAACTACAACAAAATTCTATAGCAGTCAAAGTGATGGATTCATGCGAGATGGAAATTAATCATGAAGATTTATTGTCTTTTTACACTTATGTTCATTTAAAAATTAGCAAGTAGGAATTTTTTAATCATATGATTTCTCTCGATCCAAAAAAACGAAGTTGGTCTTGATTTGTCGATTTAATTCATTTGATTGTCTTGGCTTTTTATTTTTTGTTTAATATAAAATCATCAGAGTATCATTTTTATAAGATTGGGCTAAATGCAGGATGTGTACGGTTACATGAATTTAATTCAGGATTTATTTAAATATATATATATATATATACCATACAAATTTTCTTTTAAAATATTACAATTTAATGTTTGAAAAAAAATAGTATTCAAACTCTCAATTTCAATTCATTAATGTAAGAATAAAGAAATATATAACGTCTTCACAAATCTACTTTAAGACCAACTTCATTTTGTCTATCAAATTTAGGATATGTAAAGTTGCATTTGTTCTATATATATAACGTTGTGGTTTGTTTAAACTATTTACCTTAATTTTTAATTCTTACAAAATCTGGATCTAAATTACTATGTATAAATTCAAATATTGATTACGTGTTTATATAACATTCATAAAATTGCAATAGAGAGTTACTAATTTGTTTTTTATTTTCCATTATTTATTTATCATATGTTTAATTTTTATTTATTTGAGCGATTTAATAAGATCATCGCATTATGGATCTATATAACCCAAGTAATTTTTTTTTTTTAAAAAAAAATAGAACATGAAAAAATATATTCAAGGCTTGTATCCTCTCAGTACATCTGTCCTCGGGAGGAAAAAGGCAAAGCAGTCAAGCAGTGAGCCAAGTTATTACCGGAGCAAGGTGTCGCATGACAAACACAATTACCAACTGCAGCACATAAGTCTAAAACATCCTCCGTAATGAAACTAGTAGAGTCATTAGACGAAGAGCTTGACTGAAGAGGAATTACACACCAATTTCATGTACCTGAGAAATCACATATTGAAGGAAGCAGAAAAATGCTAACACATTTAAAACATGACTTGAGATTTTTCGGTCAAATTGCTACAAAATTTTGGTTTTTGCTTTCTAGATGTTGAATTTTTAACAATAAAAAGACAGAGAAATACGATCACATTTAACATCAAACGATTTAAAAATTATAAAAAATTAGAAAACTGCACAGTAAACAATGATACTAGAAGCTAAGCAACCGGCCACATCACAACGAAACGGATCTGGAGGCACATAGATCAAAGTACCCACAAGTTGACCCAAGCCAGCGTTCACATGCACTACCGCGTCTTAATTTAATCATTTTATCACCTCCATTTTGCACATGACTAATTTTTTTTTTTTTTTTTAAATTGCTAGATCTACACAAAGCACTATCTAAATTAATTGTGATATCATTATAAAATACGATTCCAAGATCAAAAATACGATTCCAAGATCAATTTTTAGAAAATGAGAGGGTGCAACTCAATATGTATAAGAAAAAAATGTCTACATAAATAGAACTTTTATAAGTATAATTTATGATCTTTAAAAATAATATGGGTGGACTATAGTTTATCACTATACTATGAATACTATATCATTTGCACATGACTATTTGATATTTGATTTATGGTACATCACATATGCCCTCATCATTAATCACTAAACATTAGAAAACGCCAAGAAACAACCAGCATTAAAGATTATGTTCCTTGTCCACATTCTCTTTTCTTTAAAAGGAGGACCCCAAGTGGTTAAAAATGGTAAAAATGGATAGAAATCAGATCGATTTCAATTAAATAATTTTGTAATTTGTACTAATTTATTATTATTATTTTTTAATGAATACCTGTTGATAGATAAAAATCAGATATTTTGTGACAGATTGGAAAGATTTTCCAGATCCTTAGCATGCATTATTTTAAAACAAGGAAAAAATATAACCATTTTCAATATGGTAATACTTTTATGACCAGAGAGGCCCCTCATGGCCTTGAATACATTTTAATAATATCTTCATTACATTTGTGAAAGAAATATAAGAAGCTCCCACCTCCTACATTCCAAGCTAAATTTCTCACATCCTAAGCCTTTTTTTGTTGTTTTATTTTTGGGTCCAAATGGAAGTGTCATCACTCAACGTCACAGAGAGTGAACCTCAAACCACATCGTCCACTACCACGTCCTCCTCCTCCTCCTCCTCCTCCTCTTCTACTACTACATATCACAATTCAACAAAACTCAAATCAGAAAAGAAGTCCAAGAGAGACCAAGAAGAGAAAGCTGCTGACAATGAAGGCAAGAAAAAGAAGGGTAAGAGTAGTGAAAATGGTGGGACTGGGACAAAACATCCAACTTACAGAGGAGTGAGAATGCGTCAATGGGGAAAATGGGTATCCGAAATCCGGGAGCCGAGGAAGAAGTCAAGAATTTGGTTGGGGACTTTCGAGACACCTGAAATGGCAGCTCGAGCTCATGATGTAGCAGCTCTTGCAATCAAAGGCCACTCTGCTGTCCTTAATTTCCCGGAGCTGGCTCATGAACTACCTCGTCCTGCCACTGCTTCTCCAAAGGACATACAAGCTGCAGCCGCCAAAGCTGCTTCTATCAGCTACCGGAAAATCAATGGACATGAACCAGAGGAGCTGGCTTTTCCTCACTCACCTGCTAGTACTGTGGCCTCTCATGACACTCAAGATTCACTTAATAGCTCCCCATTGAATAACAATGATGATACTTTTTTCGACCTGCCTGATCTTTTACTAGATAGTAGTCGTCAGATTGATGAGTTCTGGGACTCGGTTTCGTGGCAGGTTCCTCAAACAGAGCCGGTTGATACTGGTTTCTGGTATGAAGAGTCTTATAACTTGTGGGATTATAATTAGATATATAGATATATAGTAGGATCCTAGTCAACTATATTCTCAATTTCTCAGGCCAAATTGCCACATTGATACAATAAGATATTAATCAGAAAGTTTATGTTTTAAATTTCTTTTCTATGTGGTATCATCCCCATCAAGTGACCTTCTAGTGTCTGTGAATTTTAACTTTACTTCCTGTTTATTTCAGTACATGGAACATTGTACATACAAGAGAATTGACAGAATTTCATGTTTTATGAGAGTGGATTTGGCCTGAAATTTTTGTGTTGTTTATTTATTTCATTCTGTTTTTGTGCTAATAATAGTACTCAAAATTGCAAAAATTGATTTACAAGGTAAGACTTTTCATGTGAAGAAGCATGCGGTGTAGGAGTGGAATTTCGCTACCTTCCCGGAATTGAAGATGAAAAAATCAATAAAAGCTTCATGGAGAAAGCACTCGATTCTAATTGACTTTGCACATAATATACAAGTTTCTCTCTTCATGTGCATAGATTAATATATTTAAGAGCATTTTAATTGACTTGTAACAAAGTCATTCTTGGAAATTAGTGAATCTTGTTCGATCATATTATACTTGCCCCCACTGAGCTGGCAATGAGCAGTTGGGCAGTGAGTCAATATTGGCAGCTAAACAGACACAATCTAGGAAGATTTTGACCAGTGAAGGGAATGAGTAAAAACATGAACAATGAAAAATGAATCAGATTGTTCTTTGTACTGGCATGCACGAATTTTCTGGGCTATTAGGCTGTACAACCATGTTCTCAAACTGTGTGAGCATCAATCCCAGATGGGGATTTCTTCCAGTTCACGCCATTACTTAGCTATTGTCTTCTTCTGGGTATCTGTACAATGAATACAAGGATTCTAATGTATGACTGATGGGCTTTTAGACTAAACGTGGCCTATCAGATGCAGCTAGAGCCAGAGATTTATTGTGTTGCTAGTAAAGTTGAAACATGAAATGTCCAATAGAATATGACTTGGCCTGGCTCCTTGAGTGTGACAGCGAGCATCCAATGCTACAGATCTGATTTATTTAAGTTGTATCTTGTATCAAGTATTAATTATGTGATCTAATTGGTCGGGTTATGGATAAGACAATCCATAAGTATTGATAGCAATTGGAATTAATGCAAGAAACATCACTTGTGTCATAAGACTTTACGTTTCTCTTCGAAAAAGCTTTTCAAGAAAGAAAACATCATGTCATCAAATTAAATTAAATTAAATTACGGATGATTGACATCAAATAAAATTTAATTCACGAAGGAGTGACGTTAAAAATGTGATAATCACAACATCATTATATTTATATAAGTTTTAAATTAATGTGTAATAATGTTGTAGTGTTATTGGATTGACATGCCACCTAAGCATAAAACCAGTTTCACATTTTGCAATTTTAATCACAATAGAACTTTGAGTTTGGCATTTATATGAGGGACATAATGGGGCAGCATAAAGGTTGAAAAGGAGTTACCGAATGGAATAGATGACAAATGGCAATTGATGGAGACATCTTTTTCTTTCTTTTGAGTTGGGAAATGCTTTTCACCCCAAAAACAATTAATATACTTGTATGCTTTTTATGCTTATATATATATATATATATATATTACTTCTCGAAGAAAAAACAGAGAGATTCTTAGACAAAGATGTGCCTTGCATGAGAAACCATGGGCACACTTTATCCCAACAAATTGACTGGCTTGTACCTTGAAAAATTAAAGCTGATCAGGAGGGTTGTGAGTCAATCCCTCGCTCAATTTACTTTTAACTATTCTCATAGTATGCCAAAACAATGACTATCACAAAGTGACGCTTGGCATGGACTTTGTGGCCCAGTACTTGGAAGAAAAGAGGCATCTCTAATCCTATCATTCATTTTTGTATTGTCATCCTTTATCCTTATGTAAGGCAGTCATTTTCGAAAGTGAAAATGATAAATATATATATATATATATGCCTAAGTTTTTATGTCACATCTAGGCTAACAGCTTTGCAATAATATCCCAAAACAAAAGCAATTAAATTAAAAGAAAATTATGGTAATAACTATTTTTTGAGGTTAAAGTTAAAAAGTAACCATTTATTTAGATTCTATATTTTTATTAAATGTATTTTTGTCCGAAAATAATTATTCTTACGAGATTTTGAAAAAATTATTATTGTCCAACTTGAATCTAAAATAAAAAATTATTTATAAAGAAAACCCTTACATGTTTTTTGTCCACGCTGAGTCACCTCCTCTTTTATCAATATAATCAGACTTTCCTGTTATTAAGTCTTTCCTAATTTGATAGTAATTGAATCTGAAATATCTTTGTAGAATCTGCTTTCTAGTGGAAGTTTTTGAAAATGCAATTTTCAAGTTTTTACCTAACAGATACTTGAAGTACCAAGTTGTGGTTTAGTTTTTTTTAAAAAAAAACAAAAAAACAAAACAAAACAAAAGGTATGTAGTTAAGAAACCATATTGATTTTATTTTAATTTCTCTATTTTTTTAATTAAATATAAAATACGGAGAAAGAATATTTTTAGCCATTCAAAAATATTTTGTATGGTTATGAATACATCCGAAAACATACTCTGTACCTAACTTTTGATAAATCCAGTAAGAACATTAACTTGAAAAAAATTACATACTTGAATGGATTATCGATGTTACTATTACTATTTTCATTTTATAGTCCAAAAGCTATGCATGTGACTTTGATTGAAGAAAAAAGATCCACCGTTGCCTTATTTTTTGTTATTTCACTGACCACTTCTAAAAAATCGAAGTCATAACCATCCTGTGAATGTCTTTATTTCCACAACTAATCAATTCTAAAATTTAAATATTAATTATTTAAATTTAAATAAATATATATGGCGTATAAAATATTTGTGCCACCGATATTACAACAAGCGTGATTTCTATATGTATAACAATTTGTCAGATTGCCTAGGCAATTGCAATTTTAATACTTGCGTGATTGATTTAGTAGTTTATTACAATTACAATATGCAGGTGATGTATGCATTTAAATTATTAATTCCTATTAAAATGTTATTACACAATTTGAGGGAAAAAAAAAAGAATCTCAAGTACTTTTAACATTATTCCAATTGCGTGAGTTGTCCAAGGACAAAAATACATTAGTCGGAATTAATAAAGCTACACCCCATGAAGACAACTCTCATACTTATTATTAGTTAATTTGTAAACTGATGACATGTATGAAATTCCATTATTGGTTTGTAAAATATCAGGAAATAATATTGAAGTAGTCATATAGCATTCATAAACCATATTAATGTGTCCAACTTTGCAGACCGCATCAATAAATTCTTGTATATATGTCTTACTTTTATCAACATAAGACTCCATTTTTAAAGAATATTCACAATCATGTTCTCCTCATTTATATTTTTGCATGCAAGTATGCAACCACTCAATTATAACGCATATTAATTAAATTCAAGCAGCTTTAAAGTGTCATTACAAATCTAATTCCAGATATATAGCCGAATTTATAAAATCATCATAAATAATGCTTTTTCTTTTCAATCACATGTACTATACTTTATAAATTTCAATAATTTCTTTTTTAAAGGAAAAAGAAAAAGGGGAAAAATTTGTGTGTGAGGGACGTATAAAGGGATAAAGGGTACAAAGGATCATGCCCCACGATTATAAGACTTGCAAGACAAGCCAGAATGTAGCTAGTATCATTACACACCATTTTTACAAGGAATTCCCTATCAATATAACGTATAGTTCTTCTATTATAATTGTTATCATCATGTTTCATCGTGTAACTGTTAATATTAGATTGTGTTTTGTTAATTTTGTAAGATATAGAGAAGAGAGTAAGGCGAGACAAAAAATCATACAAATAAGCATGTGACAAAATTATACAGTCCAGAGAACTTTATAGTGATTTTCACTAAAAAAAATATCGTAAAAACACCTCATCTACTTTAATGTTGTATTAAATTGAATAAATAAATTAATGTATCTGTACATGATATTTTATTTGTGAAATTTTGTATCAATTCACATCATTTTCATGCCCCACCATTATTGAAAATAATATATGTACAAACAAAATGTCTCATCATAATGTAAAGAATTAATTTACTGGTTTATTCCCCAAATTTTACATTCATATCATTAAAATAAATTTTGACTACACTACTACACGTTTAGAGATCTTAAAGAGTAAGATAAAATCTTTAATTTTTCTTTTATACTAATAAACATTATAAAACTATCCTTTATAAAAACCTCAATCCTAAATTAATATATAAAGGAATTAAATTATTACATTACCAAAAGTGAAATTTCATTGTCAACCCAAAAAATACAGTAATACCGTTTAATTGTTTTTTTAAATATTATATACCGAATATCAATTCGAATTCCTGACACTGAAGTTGCCACTAAATTATATAAAGCGGTCATAGTTGGGTATTCCAACTCAAAAAATATATATAATTAAAAATTTTAAATCCGCAATTCTAACTTACTGTCTAACACAATTGCTTCCGTATTGTACTCTGATCCTAAACAATAATGAGGGCAGCCTATATCTCTACCCTACAATTTAATGTACAATTGCCAATACCATGACCATGGCTATGGTTGCAACATCACTTTCTTAAAAAAAAAAAAAAAGTTTCGGTATCACATCAACTATGTCGATGTCGAGCCACATGGTGACTCTTGGTGGCCGTAGTCCAGGTCTTTTCTGGCTAGGCGACAAAGCTAGATAGGACCACGTCTCGCTATGATCAAATCCTTGGATTGGACCACTAGCATAACAGTAATGAAAGCGAACATCAGAGCGTGCCAACACCCAAAAAACAATTGGGTGTGAACTGTTCTTTTTACTTCGCGGTCCCTTACCATTAGGAGGTACGAGCTTATTGGTTCTTGCCTGTACGCATGCAATTGGTAACTTCCGTAGGACTTGGAATTCAAGTTACTTATATAGGCCTCATTGTATACGTCAAACACAAGATAATTACGCATAGCAGTATAAACTTTTGAATAGGCTAGGCACATGAACATGAACCAACCCAAATAGACCCAATCTAAATCGGTTTTCAAGCATTCGAGTTGGTTTATATGGAGAGAAAAGGGGTATTCAATTCATAAGGTGAAGAACGTACATGTTTTCAGTTCGTGTTCAAGTTTCACCTGAAATCAAACTGAATAATACTAGTTTGTGTGTTACTTTTTTATGTATGAAATTTACGTATATACTCTTCAGTGTTCTTAAACATTTGAATAATATAGAAGGGCACGTTCGTAAATTCGCATACCTAACTTAGCCTTAGATACATCCCTTTGACCGGCTAAACTCCTTCTATTTCATTTTGGTTTTCTTTTCTTCATTGGCACACACTCATGTCTTCACCTCTCCTCGTCGAACCCTAACCAACTAAACCCCTTTCATTTTCATTTTGCTTCTTCGTTGACAGCCAGACCCACCCCGCCCCCCCCCCCCAAAGTCTTGAGATCCTTTCGCCTACCCCTGTCTTCGAACTAGGCTTCCGGATTGTGCCACGATTTGAACTAGGTTTTTGAAAGCCTTCCTTAAGTTTGGTTTGCGATGGAATGGTGAAGTTGTGATAGTTTGTGTGGTGGGTTTTTTGTTTTGTGTTTTATGTGATGGGTTTGTTTAAAGTTGGGATTTTTTTTTTTTTTCAATTATTATTGTTTGGTTTGTGAAGTTTTATGTTTTTGTGGTGGGTTTGTTTCAGTTTTGAGTTTTAGGGTGGTTTGATTTATGGTGGAATTGTAAAAAAATGCCAACCTATATATTTGATTTCTGTTTTTTATATGTTAAATATTGTTGACGTGTTAAACCAGCCAACCAGATTCTTGAGCCCAATGCCGCGCTGATAAGGAGACCTGCAACAAACAGACCGAATAATGGCGAAGAAAAGAAGAAGAAAGAAGAAAGAACACAGGAGGTTTGAAGTGGTTCGGCCTGATTTGGAAGGGCCTACGTCCACTTGTTCTGTTATTACTGTTGATCTCCCACAAAATGTTTGCTTTCCCTACGTTTTTACAGAGTAACAGCCTCCCAAAACTCTCAATTTCTGGATCTGCTCAACAATAAATGCCTCTCTCTATTTATAGAGGAGACGAGGCTACAAAGAGAACAAACGAACAAAAAGGGCTGATCTTGTCGTAATAAATGCTGATGGAGAGCTTTAAATGCTTCTGACTTCTGACATGTCAACTCTGACTTCACGTGGACTGACTGCTAACCCATGCTGGTTTGATGAGATTTCCGGAAATTAGGCTGCCATTAGGTGAGGTAACCTTACTTACCGTGCAAGACACGCCATCTTACTGTCTTACACTGATACTGGCGAACTGATGTAGAGAACGGGCTTATCCTTCGACGTGACGATCTGGACTCAGCAATGATCTGGCGATCTTGATATCGTTGCAACGGTCTAGCGACCTTAACGTCGCTATCATCATAGCAGGTGAACCTGTCATTGTCTCACTCAAGCTCGATCTCGCGATCTGATACACAGTACCTCTCATGGGCCTTTGGTAACTTGGGCCACTATTTTTATGGGCCTTTGCCAGCCCATCTGAGGAACCCAAAAATACCCATAACAAATATCAATTTTGTGGATTATGATCACTATTAGTTTTGTTTCTGTTTTGAGTTATGGTCAGTTTCGGTTTTTTTATTTGTTTTTCATTAAAAATTGTATCAAACTAGTAGGTGGATTTGTGGACTATGGATAGTGGTGTTTTTTTGTTATTTCTGTGTTGTATGTATTTCTAGGTTACCCCAAATAAGCTGGTAAAAGCCCAATAAAACCGTTCCAATAGACAAGGGTCCAAGTTGCTAGTCCAAAGAAACAGACATAACTTTGTGCTCGGTTGTCAGATTGCCTATTATAATATGTTTTCGGAATGAGATTTTCGTGTTCTATAACGTGGCAACCAAGGATCCCCGGTTGATGTCATTGACATCCTAAGAATTGTTGTTTTAGTGGATGTATTCTTAAGGTTTACGTTTACAATCCTCTTATTATTCCATTTTACGTCAAAAAACATTGAACGAACAGTCTATGAATAAGCATACAGATAGGCTGATGAGCGAGCAGCTGCATGAGTAGCTCGAGTGACTATACACAACATCTTGCTCACGCCAACAAGCAGGGTCGATAAGATGATTAGCGAGCAGATAAATGAACAGTTTATTGTTACACGCTCCAATTCAGACACGACCAGCTCACAAACATCTTTAGTCCAACCCACTGATCATATCGCTCATTATTTGAACAAGTCTTCTCAGAATACGGCTCCAGCGATTAGATCTTCCGACCAAATCTTTCCAGCTCGCCTAAAGCTGTTTGCCCCAGCTACTCGCGAACAGCGTGGCGTGCACGTCAAATCCTTCCTATAATGGTAGCAGCGCAGATTATGGAACACGTAACTACCAAGTTAACAGGTCATATCAAATCCCATATATTAAGAGTGTTAGTTGTGAAAAGTAAATCAACATTAAATGCTTTCCTATTTGTATTGGACTAAAACTGTACAGTTCACCCTCTACAAATAGGGGTGAGAACTATTATAAAGGTCTCTCTCGAGATCTCTCTCACTGTAAACACAGAACAGACATAGTAACAGTGACTGTCTCTCTACCGTTGGAGCCAATGCCATGGATGTAAGTCATTCTTAAGGTTGAACTACATAAACCTCGTATGTTTTTCTTCTTCCTCTCTGCCTCTTTTCTTGTTTGTTTGTATTTTTCACAGATCTACAGTTTGGGCTTCACGAACCGGCAGTTGACCATTATTTTACGTCAACATTCTGGAAATTAGTTAGTGTTTGTGGGGTAAAATATGAAATCGACCTGAATCGAACCAATTTGATCTTGTTTGATTGAGGTCTGTTTCAACCTTCTAAATAAACATGTTTGTTGACGTGGTAAACCAGCCAACCAGATTCTTGAGCCCAATGCCGCACAGATAAGGAGACCTGCAACAAACAGACCCAATAATGGCAAAAAAGAGGAGAGGGAAGCAAGAAGAACACACAAAGATTTAAAGTGGTTCGGCCTTTTTAGAAGTGCCTACGTCCATTAATTTTGATATTAATGGCAGTCTCTCTCTAAGTTTCGGCAGAATAACAGCACTCTCAAATTTTCTGGATGCTTAACAATAAATGTCCTCCTCTATTTATAGAGGAGATGAGGCTACAGATGGAATAAACAGATAAAAAATGACTGATCTTGTCGCAATTAATGCTGCTGAAATACATTTAATGCTTCTGACTTGTGCCAGGTCAACCCTGGCTTTACGTGGGCCGACCGCTAACCCATGCTGGTTTGGTGAGATTTTCCGAAATTAAGCTGTCATTAGGTGAGAAACCCTTACTTATCGTGCAAGACACGTCATTTTACTGTCTTGCACTGAAACTGGGCGAACTGGGTAGAAAACGAATTGAATCTTCATCGTGACGATCTTGACTTCGAGCCGGCCTGGCGATCTCGATGCCGCAATGACCGGTATGCGACCTCAACGTCGCTAAGATGGCAACTGGCGTCCGACCTTGTCTTCGCTAGTCCCTTTACGGGCTCGATCTCGTTGACTACTGGAGCGATCTCACGATCTTATGAATAGTGCTTCATACCTGGTCTTGGTGGCTTGGGCCACTGTCTTGATGGGCCTTTGCCAGCCCATTTGAGGAATCCGAAAATATCCATAACAATATTCGATTTTCATATTTGAAAATTGAGCATTTATCGGTTCATGTTCGGCACCCAAATGCCATTAAAGTTTGTTAAGTTGTGGATTTAGTTACTTCTTGATGTAAATTAAAGTTAGCCAGCTTTTGGCATTATAAATTAAAAAATATATATAGTAGAATAGCTTAAAGAAACTCCTAATAGTAAGAAAAAATCCTTAACTAAATAAAATAAGAATTGTTTATGTTTGATTATTAGTATAAGCTCATTTTAGAGAGAAGATCTTTTAAACGTAAAATTTTTCTCAAATAAGGTTTTGAAATTATTGGTTTTTTCATGGGCAATTAAATAGGTTCTTTTAAATTTATAAATTGTTTGACTATATAATTTTAAATGATTGGATTAGAAAAAATAAATATACAAAAGAATTTTAAAATATTATGTAACAAAATTTTTAAAAAATATATTTCATATTAAAAAAAAAATTGAGAATTGCACAATGTTATAATAGAGCATCAAAGTATTTTCTTGTGGTTGAGAAAAGTTTTTTTCCTAGTGCATAGACAATATATTTAAATTTCATACTTAATTTTTTGTTTCCTTATGGCAAAATTTCTAGTGTGTTTTATAAATAAATTTTAATGATGGAATTTTTCTAATTAAAACACACTACCGAATATTCACATCAAAAACTGTTGCAACTATACACCGTTCATAAGTAATATAATACTGAGTGGAGTATCGTTCCCACAAGAATTGTCTAAATTATTTACGTGTTAAGTACTAAACCGGTCAAGATAACTCCTTATCTAAACTATTGAAAATTGGGTTTGAATGAAGAAATTATAAACTAAGAAATTAAATTAACAATTCAACTCAAGAAAATTAGCAGTTGGAAAATATTTAGGTATACAGTTTCACTTAACTAATCATTGATTTATTCTCCCCTCCTAAAGATAGTTTTTATCTTATATTTAATCGGAATATCCTAATATAGTAACTAGCCTCTCTCGATGGTTAAATACTTACCCAAATTAATTAACCTGACTATATCTTTATGTGAATTAATTAACTTGAGTTCATTAAATTCACATTATCCACACATGATTACACAACAATATATCTCTATATCTGTTGATGTTCAGATCCGGTCAACTAAGATTCTTGATGTCCAGAACTGTAAATAACACAAATAAAATGAAAAATAGAAAAAACAAGGCAAAGAGGAAGAAGAAAACCACAAGTTTTACGTGGTTCGGCTTTAAAAATGGCCTACGTCCACTGCGTCGGCGCCGGCTCTGGTGAGGAGAGACAATCACTATTACTATTAGTTATCTTATTACAGCGTGAGGGGGAGACCAAGATCAAGATCCCCTTACAATAAACTCCTATTTATAGAGAAATGGGGTAGTGCTATAGTTGTAATACAATAGTAAATAATTAATTATATTTTTTCAAAGTTTACACCTATTAAATGCTTGGTCAAATCCTTTGAAATCAGGGTCTTGATTTGATAGTTGTGTGTTCCTTAATTTACGCTGCTGCTATTATAAGAAAGGTTGAACGTGTACACTAAGTAACGAACTGATTCTACTTCGAACAAGCTGGAGCTCGTCTAAAATGAGCTAATCAGCTCGTTTTGGGTGAGCTGATGGACGAGCTCATACTAATCAGTTGGGCATCTACCTGCTAGACCGGTTTATTGGATTATTTTCGTTGGGTTTTTAGTAGCCCATTTAGATAGTCCAGAAAATACCCATAACATAAGCCCTCCAGCTCTCAGTGCGTTTATGTACTGAGAGCTTGAACTTGCTGATAAAAGCTGTTACATCTGGTATTGTTATTCTGCCTTTTCAAATTCTGTTTTGTGTTTTTATCTCGCTAGGCTTGAGTTCCCCTATGGACTAAACAATAAAGTTATCTGCTTTAAGTAAGAGGTAATAATACTTGAGCGAACTCATGATCTCGAGTAGGAAGGCTTTAAGGTCGGAGCTTTTTTTTTTTTTTTTTTTTGAATGATTTGTGCTTAAAAAGTAGGGGTCCGAGCTTCTACAGCGTGTTGCACTCTTAAGGTTGGGGCCTGAACATCTACAGTAGATTGCGCTCACAAGGTCGAAACCTGGGCATCTACAGCAAGCTATTCTCACAAGGTTGAAACTAGAGCATCTACAATGGGTTGCGCTCACAGAGTTGGAACCTGAGCTTGTACAACGTAATATCCCGTGAGCTGTTCAGTAAGTTGTACCTGACAACATAGTGCAATTATTTATAAGCTATGTCTAGGAGGTTATACCCGACGATAACATAAGCGGTTGGGGTTATCTAGGGTGTCGTCATCTGACAATATAGTATTAGGTCGCGAACTATGCCAGGGGGTCATCACCCGACAACATAGCTCGAGCTGTTTATTTTTTGGCTAAAGAGGCTCAACATTTAATATCATAGAAATAATTATAATACAACAATATAATTTATTTATATTCAAAAATTGAATTTGAACATCAAAAGCATGAGCTCAGAAAGTTACTGAACATGGAGTTGTACCCATGAGGTGATGTTCACCGTGTATGGTGAAGATCTCTTACAGCATGTTCACGTTCTGGATTAGTGCTCGTTGAGACTGCCACCACGCTACCTACTAAGGTCGTTGAGGTTGCTAGCCTACTTACTGCACCACATAGTCATCTAGTCAACCTTGCTTAATCAGATTTTCAATGACATCCCTTAGCTCCTTACAATCTGAGGTATTGTGTCCGACCTCGTTGTGATATTCATAGAATTTCTTCTGGTTTCTGCTACGGACGGAGGATTTCATGGGATTGGGCTTCCCAAAGTCTTCCCTATCCTTCTTAACCGTATAAATCTTATTTTGAGTATCTGATAAGGTACTAAAGCCAAGCCATTATGATGACCTTGATGTTGAAGTCACTCATGTCTGGCTTTCTTGGCGACCTGATTGTCTAAGCCACTATCTCAACCTTTATTCTCATCATGATCTTTTTTCTTTGAGGGGGTTGAAACTATTGGATTCCCTCTCCTGGTTGGACTGCTTTAAGCAGAAGGTTTATTTCCACCTGATTTCCTTGGCAGCTCGCTCATAGAATTCGTCCAGGTCCTTAAATATGGTCTTGTAAATATTCTCGTACAACTTTCCATTTTTGCGAAGTTCGGCTGAGATTGTCGTAAGGATGGTGTTATCTGAGGGATTTTTTACCTTTGCTGATCTTGCATCTGAATATGATAATATAGTTTTTTAGCGATTTATCTCGTCGCCGGAAGACTATCGTGAGGTGACAAGGTGGCGCTAGCTATTTCTTCAGAGCCTTGTACTGACATGTGAACCTTTGTTGAACTTCTCCCCAGCTATTGATGCTGCGAGCTGAGAGATTTTTAAATCATGTCTGTGGAATATTGCCTAGAGTTACAGGGAAGACACGACATTTGACCAATGGATCGATCGTTGAAGGTCCATCTGGATGTTGAATGCATCCAGGTGATCATAAGGGTCATTATCCCTATTGTATTAAAGGATATCGAGGACCTTGAACCTTCTTGGGAGAAGTCAAGTCTCAATTTTTGTGGTTAAAGGGCCTCTTTTTCCATGCTGACTCGCGGCGTCTGGGCATATTTCGAGCTGTTGAATTGTCTGAAGCAGCTCTTCTATCCTTAGGTCCTAAGACCTATGCCTCCTGAGCTCATGACCTGGGAGGCAGTAATCTGGAACGTTTACTTGACTGACCCTTTGTGAGTTATTAGTTCGGTGCGATACTTCATGTTGTGGATAGCTTGCTTCTTCTTTTCGAGCTCGTTAACATTCAGCTTTTGAACGCAAATGAGAGGGACAAGCTGAGTTAAGATGTTGCAGCTCTTTTTTGATGTGTCTTTCACTAGCTGACACTTCTTCTTGTTGCTGGTAGGCTTTTCTGGGAACCTCAGCCTCAAATCTAGGCGTGTTTTGTGCTTGGGCCTGTGTCAGAATCCTCAATTCATCCGCGAGCTGCTGTATTGAATTCTCCAGTGCCTCTTATCGCTGGTACTGGATCTAAAGCCCCGGGCTACAAAGACTGCCGGATCTGGCTGGTGAGGATTCATCTTCAGCAACGCCGTTTGTAGGGACAACAACTTCCCTTGTTGGTTGGTTAGTGGCCGCTACGTTAGAGCTTCTGACTCTTCCTCTTGCCATGGCAGTCTGAAATCTGGAGAAATCTACAGTTTAGGTCCTCCTTCTAGCATCAAAATGTTGACGTTCGGATCTGGTCAATTAATATTTTTTATGCCCAGAATTACAGATAACACAAACAAAATGAAAAATAAAATAAGCAAGACAGAGAGGTAGAAAAAAACCACAAGCTTTACATGGTTTGGCCTTAAGAATGACCTACGTTCACGGCGCCGGCTCCAGTGAGAAGAGGCAATCACTGTTACTATGAGTTTTCTTATTATAGTGTGAGGGGGAGACCAAGATCAAAATCCCTTTACAAATGGGTTTAAACCCCTATTTATAGAGAAATGGTGTAGCCTACAATTGTAATGTAATAGAATACAATTAATTGCATTTTTCCAAAACTGACACCCATTAAATACTGGATCAAATCCCATGAAATCCGAGTCTTGATTTGGTAGTTCTGTGTTTCTTAATTTACGCTGCTGTCATTCTGGGAAAGGTAGAACGTGTACGCCAAGTAACGAACTAATTCTACTCCGTACGGGCTGGAGCTCGTCCAAAACAAGTTGATGAGCTCGTTTTAGGCGAGCTAATGAGCTGATGGACGAGCTTATACTGAGAGTTGATGGACGAGCTCATATTGAGAGCTGATGGACGAGCTCATGCTAACCAGTTGGGCCTCTGCCTGCTAGGCCGATTTATTTGATCATTTTCATTGAGCTTTTATTATCCCATTTAGGTAGTCCAGAAAATACCCATAACTATCTCATATGAATTATACTATTTTGTTGGGTTCTGGTCTCATAATACTATCTTTCGATAGTATCAGATTCCTAAAATCAAATTGATTAACGGATTCGAATTAATCGACTAGCATTGAGCACCAATAAAATAGAATAATAGAATACGAAAATAAAAGTCAATTATAAAATATTATTGAATCATTAAATAAATTGAAATCATTGTCAAGTTACATTGTAGCCTAGACATGAGAATTTAGTTCATCATGTTAAAATAATTAAAACAAAAATCAATAACATATTTACATAATCAAAAATAAAGTACAAAGAAAATCTCATTGAATATGCGCGATCCCTTCGTCTCTATGGTCGGATTGATCCTCCAACTTGACTCCTAATATATTGTGACCCTCATGCCTTCAACTGTTGATGATGACTTGAAAACTCCAAAGATTGTTGCTGAAAAGTTTGTGGTTGAGAGCAAAGCCTCACCCCACGTGAAGTTCTCTCTCTTCTCCTCTCTACTGCTATCTCTTTCTCTTCAATTGTGTGTTGCATGGTATGAAAAACACACCTATTTATAGGTGTGAATAGTCGGCTAAAAGGCTCGCACGAAGAAGAAATTTTTCAAATCAACATTTACTATACAACAGAACTGAAAATTTGCTAAAATAAGTTGTCATAGCTTGTTGTCGCTCCTTGTGATCTTGCGACAACATCCTGTGAGTTGTCACAGCTTGTGAACCTGCCACTCCAACCTGCAACGGTCACATTTTGTGATCCTACGACTCAAATCCATGATTGCACTGACCTTTAGTCACTAAATTTACCATAACTTCCTCTAAAGAACTCTGATCGATGAACCGTCAACGATTATGGAAACTAAACATCTGAAGCTTTAATTTCATAGGTTATAACTCATATAATTCTAACTGTACAAGTTGTATGAGTTTAAAAAATTCAACTAATCTTCCAGCCCGAAAACCTTAAAATTTTAACTCCAATTATCTTAAAACTTCAACTTGTAAGACTCTTTGCTCTTTTATCTTGAATTTGCTTTGAAACATATCAATTTACTTGTCACAACCTTCCATAATTTACTTGACATAAATAATAGAAAACCATTAAATAACTAGCATGATTTACTTGAATATTCATCACAAACATTAGGTAAATGAGTACAACATAATGATATATTTTAACCTTATCATTTCCTCTAGCAACTACTTAGTAATTCTTGGTTTCAAAGCATGGATTTATTGGCAAAATGAGTTCTAAAATCATTAACATCTTTCATAAAGGCAATATGGTAGTGGACATTCTAGTTAATGAGGGCCTAAATCAATCTGGTTTTGTGTGGTTGATTCTCTATCTTGTATTAGTAGGCACCTTCTCTTGGATTCCTGGGGAGTTCCCTTTATTGGTTTGCGCTAGTATTTTTGTTCTCATTTTCTCTTCTTAATGTGACTTCCTGTAGTCTTTTGAGCGCTTGGGATTTTGCTTTAAAAAGAAAAAAACTTCAACCTCCAAATGATTACATTTCAGTTTTTTTTTTTTTTTTTTTTTTTTTGAAACACACATTTCAGTTTTCAACATTATTTTTTATGAATGAGAAATGTCATATGTCACGTTCTTATTGAAAAGTCACACCAACATAATTAACATGATATGCTTACTCAGCGTTCTATGAAAGATTTTCTCGTCATTTGGAGTTAGAGCTAATAAAAAAAGGGTTATTATGAAAAATCCCCTGAAAAGTAAACTATTCGAGATTAGCACCCGATTTTTTTTTTTTTTTTATTAGCTTAACCGTCCTCTACAGTAACTTTTCATCCAAAATATTAATATTTTCCATCCAACATTGCAAAATGAACAAAATATCTGTCTTAAGATTCTATAAAATCTCTATTATAACTTCCAAACTTATATAAGGACTAAAATCCCCTTTAGATTGTCGATTAATAATATTAAATGAAAAATACCACAGTTTTTTTTGTTAAAAAAAATGATTAACATAAAAACAACTGGGTTTCTAACTAGAAACCTAGATATTCATTTCTAAACCCAACCAAAAACAAAAAAAAAAAAAAAAAGAGAAAAGAGAAAATCATCCCAAACCACCTCAAGTATACCCAATCAAACCACCTTGTTTCGCTATGAAACCCAATGACTGTTAAACCTAGAAACCATCACCATCGATTCACAGCAACAAACCTAACATCATCACCACCACCGTTAAATCTAATCAAACTCAAGCTTCAACATCACCACCACTACCATAATCAAACCCAAGCAAAACTCAAACCATAGTTTCACCACTACCACCATCAAACCCAAACCAACATCACTTACCTAAACCACAGTCATCGATGGCGAAAGAGAGAGAGAGAGAGAGAGAGAGAATGGTGAGGTGTGGTATTGGTACATCAAAATCGATGATGATGGGTGGAGATAGGTGCACCACAACCATCGACGGTGGATATGGGTGGTGGTGGAGATGAGATAGATGGGAGAAGAAGAAAAGAGAAAGGAAGAATAAGAGGCGTGGATAGGAGGCAATCTCAGTTCGGCGATGAGATAAATGGAAGAAGAAGAATAAAAGACGAAGAATGTAAGAAAACAGAAGAAGAAGGCCTGGATGGGAGGCGGTCTAAGGATGAAGATTAGGTTTTTAATTTTTATTTTTTTTCATATTAATCTTCGATTAATTAATTTTTTTTTTTCAAATTAATCTCTACCATCTATTTTAACATATGCGATAAAGACATGATGACTAAAATTTTATTTTTAATTTTTTAAATTAATCTTCACCATCTATCTTAAGAATGACAATAAATATATAATAAATTTTTATTTAATTATTTTTTTCAATTATTTTATTTTATTTTATTAAAACAAATAAAATTGCTCATCCAATTACCATTATACCCTGCAGGTTTAACACCAATTGGTTTTTGGAGTGGTTCACTTAATAACAAAATATTTGAAACTAATCTCGAATAGTTTATTTTTCAGGGCTTTTCATAACATCCCTATGAAAGTAAAGGAAATAAGAAACCGAGCCACTCCCTAATGTAAAGCAGGGGACTCGGCCCAACTTTCGTGGGCCTTCGCAACCATCATACTACATGGAGCCTGTTTGGAAGCCGCTTAATGTTTGTCAAACAGAGCAATTTACATGACTCTGGATAGCTGCATTACTATTTTTTTTTCCTTAATTTTCTTTTAATTTATGTCAACGCATATTTATATGGCACTTATGATTAATATTGCTTTTTCTTAAACAAATATATCACTTGAACATGCGATTATGTGAATGTGATTATACGCGGTTACCTTAAAATTATTTTCTTGAAATTTCGTTCTTTTAAACAATTCAGTGTTCTGAACAGCAAACAGTCATAAGGTGGATTTGATCGTGACTACACTTGGACTGCAATTTAGTAAGTTTCGAATAATCTTAAATCTCGTCACAAATTAATAAAATATTGTTATTTCAAATAAAAAAAAAAAAATTATTCAAAACACTTGGCCATTCAACAATGAGAATTGATTTATTTGGCCAACCACCGTTTGCTTCAATATTGTCACATATTAATCTTAAATTTTTGATACTATAATTAGACACTTTCTAATCAGTTTAAACTTTTGGATCTAATGATAACTAATATGATATTAGAATTTCGAAGTCTCTGATTTGAACTTTTTCTTCCTTTTTTATCTCGAATTCTTATTATACATGTTATAATGGTAAAGAGCGTATGACTTTGTCCGACATCTGTCATCTGTGATGTGTCAATTTGGGTCTGATGGTAACTAACAAATATTATTTTATATCTATTTTTGGGATCTGATGGTAATTAACAAATATAATTTCATTTCTATTTCTGGAACGCATGTCTTTTCCTAGTGATATCTGGCCGGGGATGATCACAAATTCACGATTATTTCAAGGAGCTCGACTTCATTAGAGTGCTACCCCGCTTTGGTACCGTGGCATCCATTGAAGTTTAATATTTATAATTTCATTAATCTATTGGGAATTAGCCTCCCAACAGATATTGTATATGCATATGAGATATTACTTTGTGAGATGTATCGACCTATCTATTTATATATGTCTGGGTTTTTCGATGTGGATAGATTCGGAAAAGAGAAATTCAGTGGTTGTGTTAGTAAAACGGGCTATTGTTGATTACAAGTCCTTAAAAGGACACCAAACAACAGTGTTAAATTGCAATATCAGTATTTTATAATTCGCATTATGGCATAGAAGTTATATATTGTTAACTACATCACAGATAAATTACTTTTAGTTTCTCATATTGTCAGTGAGAGTACCTTTTATTATTGTTGTTGACCACAAAAAGTGGACTGGAGATTTTCTTTATGACATTCTATGAATTGGGAATCAGAAACTGTAACAGTTTTCCTTTCGATCGAAAAAACAAAAAACTGCAGCAAGTTCAAAGAATTAGGCACTCTTCGCTTGCGTACGTGAGTATTTTGACTAAACGTTATTCATCGTTAACTTGATTTGCATTTATTGTGTGCTAACTTATTATTCTATAAACTAGGATCATGATTGTTTATAAGAATAAACAGTGTTCAAGCTTTACCTAAAGGGGTGCCTAAAATATATATAATGAATTATTGATCAAATACATTTATCACGTCATTAATGATTTGTTTGTACATCTCTATAAGATTGGTGAAAATTCCATAAAATCTATTTGCTATATATAGAAGTGTGATAAAAATTGTGAATAGTGCTAGAATTATAGATTCCTTTAGTATTTGTATGAAAAGAAAATCACATTTTTATCCTCATAGAATGTTTAGTGATTGATGAAAAGGAAAAGGTAGAAAAATAATTTAGTTTTATTATAATCAATAGTTGACCACTTCATG
Organism: Dimocarpus longan; assembly: GCA_022984855.1. NCBI lineage: Eukaryota > Viridiplantae > Streptophyta > Magnoliopsida > Sapindales > Sapindaceae > Dimocarpus > Dimocarpus longan. Next base: position 12,883,121 of record CM041024.1, read on the forward strand.
CTGAAAAAGAAATGATAATCAAATCAGAAAAATAGGGTGGAAAAGAGAAGAGTGATTGGAAGGGTAAAGAAGTAATTAAAACATTAAATAATTGTTTGTACCACATCAAAACAAAGAATAAGAATTCAAAACTTCAACCGTATACAAAAAAGTGATTGAATTTGACACTAGGTATGATCGGGAGTATAATGATAAGATAAGATTTTAAAGGGTTTCACGAGCACTCATATTATGTTTAGTTGAGTCCGTTTGAACCTACGTCAAGTTTGAAGTTGATTATTTTTTAGTGATAAGATAGAATTTTAAAGGATTTCACGAGCGCTCATATTATGTTTAGCTAAGTTCGCTTGAACCTACGTCTCTTTTTTCCTTCTACCTCCTTGTTTCTTCTTTATGTAGGAGTTCCTGGTTCTTATAAAGTGGTTTATTGTATTTTCTTCAAAAATTTATTATGTTTGATGATTAACGAATTTTTGAATTAACACTAAAAATGGTCTATATGTGTTTTTTGGTTACTTATTTTAACAATACTCTTAATGATTTCAAGCAGTCTGAAGTTCGTAGCATCAATGGTGGATTGGCGCTGTTAGCATTGTGGTAGTGGTAGATTTTTTTATTTTTTTATTTTTTTTTGAGGTACTATTACAACAAGATGTTACTTTGAACTTATAAAAATGATTTGATGTTTATACATTTCTGGTGATTATAAGTTCTTTCCCGTAAATGTTGTGGGGGCACATGCACACTAATGTAAAATAACCACTACAACAGAGATTGCATATCACCTCCCATAGGCCATAACAAACACCCTCACTATATACTATGGGGTAAGAGCAGCATCCTTATTCTTTTACAATGGTTGTGAGTTGTGACACAAACTTTAGATTATTAAATTTACACTCTTTTTATAATGAAGATCGTTTTAATGTTTAAGACTTTCAGAAGATATAATATATATATATATATGGGAGATTTCCAAAAACTTCTATGTGTTTGATTTTTATAAAGACAACCTTTCAGTTTTAAATTTGGATTAAAACTCCCCTATTGTGTAGTAAAACCACCTTGCATTTTAAAATTTAATTAAGAACCCTTTTAATTGTGTATCAAAAAGCCTTTACCGAGGGTTTTCATTTAAATTAAATTTTAGAGGGTTATTTTTTAAAAAGAATCAAACCTTGGGCGTTTTTACAAATCTCACCCTATATTTTTCAAGAGAAATTTTACAATGACTCCCCAAAAAGTAAAAATTTGTTTTTAACCTAAAAAATAATTACTCATTTTTAATTTTTTTTTTTCCAATTCACATAAATGAACATTTCACGTACAGTATTATATGTTAAATATTTTTATTTATATAAAATATTTCCAAATGAATAAAGTTCACATAAACTTGCAAATTTTTCACGTACGTGAATTATTTCATGTGTCATAATGTTGCATGTGAAATATTTAAAAGGAATGAAAATGACTAAAAGCGATTCAACTTTTGTTTTAGATTGAAAACAAATAATTTTAGTTTTGGGTCAAAAATGATTTTGTTTTAGTCTAACATTTTATTAATGTCATATATGATATGATTAAGTGATTCCAACCAAAATTAAATGAGCATTAAAGAAATAATAATTAAGATTGTATTAATAGATATTCACACAAATTCAATATTATTATAACAATAATGCTACATTATCTAACTTGGTATCCAAATGATATGACATATGCATTATGAAGAACTGGAATAATATATTGATTAATCCTCCTATTTTCTAGAATGTTATATCATTTAAGCATCAATTTAAGTAAAATAGTATTATTCTTATATTCATTATAATACAAATGAGAGTCATTAATTAAAATTGTACATGTATTACAGTTTTCCTTTTCAAAAAAAAAAAAAAATTGAGTATAAAATCCAATTAAACCATTTTTTTAATATTTTTTTAACCTTTTTTTTAAAAACTTCATTTTACTTCTTATGGTTTTGAAAAATATCAAAATTTTAAAACTGTTTTAAAAACAGCTATTTTCATCATTAACTTTTTTAAAATTCTTCAAAATTATCTAAACCATCAATCAATTGATAATTAATGATGATAAAAAGTTTAGATAGGAAGAATATTTTTAACATTTTCCAAAAAAGAGTTGGGATTACAATGTGTGTACGACTATGATTAAAATTCATATATAAAAGTTAAAAAATAAAAAATTAATTAAAATTAAAAATATGAAAGATCTCTATCATTTATCTTTAAGATGGATAATAGAGATTAAAATTAAAAATATGAAAGATCTCTACCATCTATCTCTAAGATGGATAATAGAGATTAAAATTAATTACAAAAAAAAAAAATTAGGTTCAAACCCAGATGTTGAAGATAGAGTTCAAACTCAAATGAAGATTTATTTTCAACATATGAGTTTGAAGATCTGAGCAAAAATAAATTTTTTTAAAAAAATTGAAATACCTCGATGAAGATCCAAGATTTGGGTTCACAATTGTCCTCATACTCTGCTCATCTTTCCTCCACGAAGATATCTTCTTATCTCACTAGCACTTGCAACAACCTAAATTTATACAAACACAACCAAATGGGAACTCCAAATTAAAAACCCACATCAAAAACCAAACATTTTACACTAAAATAAAATATCGACGTGAATTTTAAACTGTCAAATTAGAGGATTATTTCTTATTAGGAGAGATATGTCCACGTGAAGTGAAGATGATGGGAAAGTTCGTACCAAAATGAAAGATTGATCTATACAAATAATAAAAAATTTATTATAATTATTAATTATATATAATTTGCATGTTACGGAGGGATTTCGGAATCCATGCCTCGCATGACGGGAGGCATAGGGTTGACCGGCACCAGCAACCAAAAACGTTTTGAAACTGAGATTTTGAACTTAATTTTGGTTTGTTTACGTGGGCCCGAGGGGAGATAATTCCCGCCCACGCTAAAGAAACCGTCCCTTGGAATCCATGCTGCCGTGGAGAGGCAGGATAATTTAATTTAAAGACGGGCCCCACGGCAAGTTAACATCATCAACCTCGGAACCCTGATTTATCGCCACGTACACCTCCTGCCTCTGCCCCCATTAAAAGGCGCCACATTTGCCTCTCGCCTCCTCGTTTAAACCCCTCTCTCAGTCTCTCTCTCGTCTCTTCTGCAACAAAAGCCCTATCTCACGCATACTCTCGCCGTCCCAAAAGTATGATCCCTCATTCCTACACCATCGATTCACTCTCTCAGTCCCAAGACCTCGCCTCCAAGATCCTCTCCTCCACCACTCCACACCAAATTATTTCTGCCTGCTCCTCCATCGAGAGCTTCATCCACTCTCACTCATCCGATCACTCCCGTTACTTCTTCTCCATCACCTTCCCAACTCTCATCCTCAGACTCTTCGGCTTCTCCAACGACTCCTCCTCCTCATCCGCCACGTCTCCTCCTCAATCCGACGCCTGGATCGACGTCATCTCCTCCGCCAACGACCCTGATTTAACCGCTAGGGTTTTCCAGCTCCTCTCCCCAAACGGCATCGTTTTCAACTCCATCTACTCCGTCGACCGCAAGTCCCTTGTCAAATTCGTCTTCCCGACCGAACGCTTACCCGACTGGGCCCGCTGCATGCTCTCAACCGAAAAAGACGTCAAAATCCTCTCAAATCTGTGTCCCATTTTCAAAGGTAAAGTCCAAGAAGATTCAATTAAAGCTTCGAGTTCCACATATCAGGTCCACTTAAATGTTTTCGAATATTACATGTTTTGGTTCGCATATTATCCAATTTCTAGAGGCAACAACGAAGTCAGCGTCAATAATATGTTGATAAAAAGAACCAAAAAGGACAAATTTAAGTTAGAGAATTGGACCAATTCGATTCCGGGTTTTAGTAGCAATGTTAAGCGTGGAGATTCGCGGAAGACTCAGTGTAATCTTTATTCGCGACTTTTGTATGCCTATCTGCGTGAATTCGTGCCTATAAGTGATTTCAGTGAGCATCAGCAGCCATATCGTAGCTCGCTTTTGAATTACACGAGTGGTTATGATAGCTCTGTTATAATGCGTGCCGATTTTTTGGTTAATGTGTTGGTGAGTTATTGGCTTATTGATAATGATTTTTTGCCGTTGAGTGTTAATGTGTGTAAGTGGTATGGGGTGTTGTATCCTATGATCCGTTCGCATTTGGGAGATACACCGCCGTCGAGTGGGTTAGGGGAGGTTGTTAAGTTGTTTGTTAAGTACTTGAATTTGAGTTTGGTTGTGGGTTCAAATGGGTGTGAGAGTAATGTTGAGTGTAGTGGGAGTCCAAAATGGAGGTCTCGAGATTCATGTTCGGTTTTGTTTGAAAGTGGTGTGAAGACTAGGGATTTGGTGTCGGTAATGCCTTGTGCCACCTCTGGTTGCTCTTGGAATGCATCAATACAGAGGCCCTTGTATAGGTATATATTACGGACGTTGTTATTTTGTCCAATTGGGACTTCAATTAAGAATGCCTCGGAGGTGTTTTCAGTTTGGGTTTGTTATATGGAGCCATGGAATATTACGTTGGATGATTTTGCGGAGCTTGATGAGATTGTAAATGGGTCTAGTAAGAATGTGAAGAAGGATGATTCTCGACCTCAAGCTTCGGGGTATTCACCTGCATGGCAAGGCTATGTGTTGTCAAATTATCTATACTACAGCTCCTTGGTAATGCATTTTATTGGATTTGCACATAAGTTTCTTCACACTGATCCTGAAGTAATTGTCCAGATGGTATTGAAGGTTTGTTTCTTAATTTAATGTTCCTTTTCTAATCTTTTCTTTTCATATGTTAAAAGAGTAATTTTGCACGTCTTATTTGGTGTATATAAACTAATTTTGCTTGTGTTGTGTATCAGAATTTTGCTTTGCATAACTTTCAAGGTTATTGAGAACTTCTTGAAGTCTAGACGTCAATTTTTTTTTTTCTCTTTAGCCATGTGGATGAGCTCATCCTAGGACTGAAAGACATTTCATTTGGTTTCATTAGTACAATAGCCTTGCGATTGAGAGTTCTTTTGTAGGGACTAGCAGTTTGGACTGTATTTTTTCGTCTGATAAATTCCATTGCATGGCATACTTATATATGTTTTATAATCAATCCTGCTAATAGAAATCGATGAATTAAAAAAAAAAAAAATCACTTGTTTGATTTGTGTTCTGTTGATTTACAATCTTTTGTTAGTTGCAAATTGGTAATTGATAATGACACTTTTTCAGAGACCTATGACTTTACACATATTTCCATTTGCACTTGTGAAGATGAGTCACTGTAGAAAAGGCTATCTGTCTGCCTTTGTTGATAGAGTCTGAATTGTTATTCATTGTTACATAACACTATTGTGTTCCTCTTTTGACCTGCGAATCCATGAATGGAGATGCCACATTTTACACATTTCTTGCAATATGGTCGGTTTTGGGGAAGTTGATTTAGTCTTATAGTTAAGAGTCTTAACATAATGTGTCTTTATCATAGAGCAGTGTTATTTCCAGCTTTATATCCAATCCTATACCTGTGGTTAACTTTGTACAGATTTGTGTGCCTTATCAATGGGGGCAGAAAACATTGTGGTGTATGTTGGATTGCTTGAACTGCTGCTAAATTTGTCAAGAGTTCTGTTAAGACTGATTTGAGTACTGTCTTATGAATGCTTTACTTTGGAGTCCATTTAGCTGAACTATAATATGAATGGAACCTTGTGATTTAAAATGTTCTACTGTGAATGCTCTACTCATTCATATTCCAACAGGCAACTGCTTTGAAAATGAGTAGTCCGAAAACATTTGTATCTAATTATAGTGGCAATAGTTTATAAAACTAACAATGCCGTTTCCCAAAATATGCTGTAAAGCCTCATGGGAGATGCACGTAAACTGCTTCTGATGATTCTATCTAACTTGTCCTTTAAATGGATGTGCATATTGTATGCCACACCAGTAGGCTACTGAACTTTGCTAGCTCAAAGTGAGTTAATGTTTAAGAACCTTTTTAACTGCATGATAACATAAGCGTTCTTTTATTTCCTTTTGTGCCCATGGATTTTTATTTGGTTATCTTTTTTTGTGGCTGGGTCACTGGTTTCATCAATAAAGCTACTGGACTTGGCTAGCTCAAAACGGGTTCATGATTAAGAACTTTTAAACTGCATGATAGCGTAAGTGTTCTTTTATTTCTTTCTTGCCATGGATTTGATTTGGTTATCTTTTTTTGTGGCTGGGGCACTGGTTTCATCGATAAAGCTTGGTTGAAATTATTCAGTTTCTATATTCAGGTTGATCTATCTTAAGGGGGAGATTCTGATACTTGAATACATCTGATTGTGAGGATAGCAATTTAATGGATCATATAAATTTGCTTAAGTTTGTGTTTGCAAAATGATGCTTACTACTTGAAGACGATTAATATTGTGTAGCATCAGCATGTACCTACCCTGTATGCACTTGGGAACTATAGGTGAACAGATTGCAGCTTCTGTTTTTATTGCAGTACTGTAGTCTCTGAAATGGGGTTTTCTAAGTTTGTCAACAGTCTTATGTTGTAGGTGTTTTTTCAGACCTTCAACTGCTGAAATAAGAAGCAGGTTGCTTTTCTTAATGACCACAGCATCTGTTTTGATATCAGTCACTGAAGTGGAGTTCTTATTGTTTGCCAGCATTTTTACATTGTAGATGTCTTATTAACAAAGTGTAAACTGGTTGTTTCCCTCTTTCATTTTGCAAGACCTCTTAGGTCATATTCTACTGTTTAGAGATGGCTTGGTTATGGCCTAAAATTAAGCTTCATTAGAGACTGTATGTCTGTACCTTGTTTATTTACGACATGAAACTGAGTATAAGGCGAAAATTTGTATTTTTATGTTGTTTGTGGTAAAAGAGCTTGACTAACCTTTAGCTGCTTCTAATATTATTTCTGGTTGGAAATTTATAAGACAGTTTCCAAATGTGATTATTGTCTAATAGGGTTAGTGGTGAAAAACGATACTATATCTGCATATCCGAATGATCTTATTTTGAGATCTTTCATCAGAAGGAGTTTGGCTTCTGGGTAAATAAAGAATTTTGTTCTCAATTGTGAAGTTGAAATATTAGCTCAGCCAATTATGGAATGCCATGATTGCCATACGAATTTGCCTCTGCATCTTATGATTGTGATATTCAAAATAATAGTTAACGTGATCGGTCTGATATGAAGATTTATAAAGTTGAGTACTGTACCACACTATGATATGAAATGTGCATGAAGACTTGATTGCATATATATTAGAAATCTACGCTTTGTGGTTCTTTAATAATTTTAGTGCATTGGTCTAAATCCTGTTCTATATGTCTCGTTGGTTCTTCTGCAATTTTCCTAATTCTATACTTCAATTTTACAGGTTATGAATGTATTGACATCATCTAAAGAGCTTATTGACCTTGTTAAGAATGTGGACACTGTTTTTCATTCCAAACAAGCTGGACCTAGCAAATCTAAGCTTAGTAGCTTATATAGATTTGTTCCTTCCATTCATGAACAATTGCAGGTATGTTAATCTTTTCTTCCGTTAGCTCTTCTGTTTGAGTTTTAAAGTAACTGAATAAGGTATGGGAACTGTTTTGTCTTAAGAGTTGATTGTATGTCTGCTTTAGATGGCTTTAGAAATTTGAAAAAAAGTAAGGGCACTGTGATCTAAACCAGAAGATTATGGTCTCATGTCTTGCGTTCGCACAAATTTGTCTGCAAGATGATTTTGATGAAGGGCTATGAGGCGATGTGTTCCACATATGCACAATTGTCTGGTTTTGGAGCATCTGATATCACTTTTTTAATTATTTATCTACTTGCTTGCTACTGTAGGACTGGGAGGATGGCTTGTGTGAGAGTGATGCTGATGGATCTTTCTTGCATGAAAATTGGAACAAAGATTTACGACTTTTTAGTGATGGTGAAGATGGTGGACAACAGCTACTTCAGGTGTTTGATAGTGTGCTTTTGGTACCGTTAATTCATGCATATGTTTTTGACGTTACTTCTACACCTATTTTTACATTGTAGGATCTGATCCAGTGATCCCAATATTGTGATTGCAGTTGTTTATATTGCGTGCAGAAGCAGAGTTGCAAGCCATTTCTAGTGGCAATCTTGTTCAAAACCTTCAGTGTATAGATTCTTTGAAATCACATATAAGTTCTTTTTTCGGTGGGCATGCTATAAAGCCAATTCCATTTTCACTAGAGGTAGAACGACAGCAATCCCGTGATGAAATATTCAGGCCGAAAAGAGTTGGAAACCATGCATTGGCTAATGTCAAATATAAGGGTGACTGGATGAAGCGCCCTATCTCGAATGATGAGATTGCATGGCTTGCGAAATTGCTTATCTGGTTGTCTGACCGGCTGAATGGGAGTCTTGGGCTTAACCAGCCAGAGAGTAGTGTTGTAGGCTCTAAATGGTCATATGTGGATGTCTCAGGAGAAAGTGAAGGCAAAGTTTATGGACCAACTGTAACCATTAAGATGGTGTTGTATGCAATCTGTTCTTGCCTTCTCATGTTGGTCATGGCATCAGTGAATTTAATGAGGAAACATGGCATGCGGGTAAATCTTAGGATGTTAGCTTCTAAGAAGATTGTTGCGATCTTGCTTCTGTTTGCTGTATTTAGTATACTGAAAAAAGCTTTTTGACTTTCTTAGAGCATAGATGAGAATAGAACAAGATTATAGAGGAAAAAAGTTAGAAAGGAATATATAGCGAAGAAAAGAAAGGTTTCTTTTTATTTGCCAAGTTAATTGTAATGAGTTTTGTTGTAAGTAAGCATGATATGTGCGGCATGAGAAAATTTATGGTCGAGTTTTACATTTGATTCACATTGGCCTTAAATGTTAAATTCTTGCACTCATAATGTAATTGAACCGAAAGATTGATAACAATGCCAATGGAGTTGGAAACATCTTCTGATAAGCTTGTATTTAAAATTTTTTGTAATTATAGTTTTGAATGGTTGGTGATGATCAATGAAGGGGCGACGTATGGTCAAAAGAAGCTCATAGTAGCCGTGGCTGTTAGACATAAGCCAAAGCTGAGATTTGCTTTAGCTTTAGTTTGATCGCTTATGCTTCATGCGCCCAGTTTTAGTGGTCCTGTGAAAGGTTTTAAGAATATGCGGAACAGCTTGACTGAAGATTGAAGAGCATGCCTGTTGAACTATAAATTATAGAGAAAATAATTGTCATTTATTTCTTTTTTATTATTTTAGTACTGTTAATTGCTTTGAGCACACTTCAGTGGTAACCTCGCTTAGGTTCAAGTCACGCGTTATGTTGAAGGGTTCAAGTTTAATTTATCTTAAAATATAAAGTGTGGATGGTCTTTTTCGAATTTAATCTACTTTTTTATCATAAATAAATAAAAATTAAATCAATTGTAAGATTTTCTCAACATTTATATATAATTCCTCGGCACTTTTAGGTGAAGTAACGCATCATCATGGGCCGGTGGTCGCAGATGTGGCAAAATCTGACTTCAAATTCCCCTCCAAAAGACAAAAAACAAAAGATCATGGGCCCAAGTTGTAGTGCGAGACTGCGAGTGTATGCGCTTTGCAACATTTTAGTTGGAATCAAGGAATGTGGAGAGGTGACAGGCACATCCCATCATTGTGGCGTGCACGTTTTATATAGATCAAACTTTGAAGCATGACTAAGAACTTTGCTCTTAGAAATGAGAGAGGAAAATCCACGTAGCATGGAAACACTCCACACAAATTAAGTGGAATTGGTGCACTTTAAACTCAGTATATAGATTTGGATGAGAGGCTGCTTTACCACTACAGCGCCCTTGTCTTGCACGGGTGTGTTTATCTTTTTAACTAACATAAAATAGGTTGAAAGTATAGTGAGGTTCAATGACTAATAAAGGGACGTCAACATCTACCTTTGTAATTATAAGAAAAATGCTTTCGATGAAATTTGAATGGAAAAATTTTAATTTAATCCCTAACATTTAGTAAAATATTATTTTTTTTTGTTAACGTTTATATTTCGAATTCCTATCATTCCTAATATTTTAAAACTGTATTAATTTAGTCCCTATGATGAAAAAAAATAATAATCAAATGTGACAGATAGGGCCAAAAGATGGATTTACCCTTGATATAATTTAAAATAGTTAAAATGATGTAATTACCCTTTTAAAAATTGATAATTATAAAATAATCATCCCTATTATTATAAAATTATCATTGACCATCTTCAATCAAATTGTAATACATAATTAAATATTTTTTAAATATTTTAATTAAAAAAATAATATTTTTAATATAAAATTAAAAAAAAAATCTTCTTTATCTTTTACTTTTCATCATCTTTCTAATCTTCAATTTTATCTTCCACATTCATCAAAATCATCATCTCCATTATTTTTATCAAATCAACATCACCTAAATTAAACATCTAACATCAAACCAAACATCTTCTAAATTTAAAACAAAAAAAAAATGTTTATGTAAATTAAAAAATAAATAAATAAATTGGAGATGGCGACGTGATCTCCAATCAGTCTCTATCGTCAGAGACTAGTCTCAAGACGCTGGAGACTTGGTCTCTAGCGAGGGAAATCAGTTGGTTTCCATTGAGGAGACCACATTGGTCTCTACGCTAAAGATCACATTGGTCTCCTCATTGGAGATCTAGTCTCCAATCCAGTGATGGAGACCAGTTTTTCGGTCTCCCTCGTCAGAAGGAGAATGGTCTCCTTGGAAGACTGGTCGCCCATGGAGTTTTTTTTTTTTGTTAACTTAAAAATGTTTTAATACATTAAATTAAAAATATAAATATATATTATATTAAAAATATATTCAAGTTAAAATGATCAAATTAACTCTCTCCCTATTAAGGTTGACTAACATATGACTAACAGAAGGACTAAATTGATACATTTTCGAAACGTTAGGAATGACGAAAATTCGAAATGCAAACGTTAGTAAAAAAGTAATATTTTGCTAAACGTTAACTATTAAATTAAAATTTTCCCAATTTGAATTCCTAAAATATTCTACAACCATATGTGCTAGAACAGGATGTTTCACCATTATTTATTTATAGAGATTTTCTATTCACAAATTAACTTTATCTCAACTTGCTAATAAAATTAAAGTTTATACATATTAAAAGGATTATAATATAACTGTTCTCTTTGGATATTGCCACCAACAAATTTCTCGAAACAGTTATATTTTAACAAAATTTTTTATTACTAAAATATGTACTTGTACAATTACTTAAAATGATAAATCTCTATAATTATAATATCAAATTTATCAATATGTGCACCCAACTAATTCGTCATAAATCCTGATATTAAATTCGGAATCAAAACCCGAATAACAACATTAAAATATAACTTTAATATGTAACTGAAAAATGGATGAATAATGAATTAATTTGATGGATTATAAACATATAAATATATGATTGTTTATTTATTGATTTATTTTTTCGAAAGCGGATTGTTTAAGTGTTTACTATTGCATTTTTATTGGGAAAAAAAAAGAATAAAAATAATTATTTTTCTTTTTACAAAAATCTACAGCAGTTCTTTCCTGGAAAAAAAAAGGAAATGCTGCCAGTTACAGCATTTTCTGCTGCAAAATCGTACACTAATTACAGCAGAAGAAAATATGCAGCAAATTGCTGCAGTTTATTAAACAAAAATTTGCATTAGTTTTGTTGTAATTTTAAGGGCAAAAAGAAGTGCAATGATCAAAGGACAACGTCGGTTTGTTGGATTCATCGGTTTAGAGGAAAAAAAAAAAAGGATAATTTTGATATTTGAAAGAATGTATAAGTAAGAAATTACTTTAAATTATTTATATACAAAATGAAATTCGCTAAACATTTGACGTCCACTTTAACGTAGTCACGGTTCGAAGGATACCCACTAAAACATGAACAAAAACATTTATCTTATATTAAAAATATTGAATTCTTAAAACGAAATATTGAAGCATCCACTTTATTATTATTTTTTGCATGTCAACCAAATTACCCAAAATCCATTGGCAATATGTTCTAAAAGAACCATAAGGCAATGGATTTTGAAGAGATAACACTAAAACATGAATCCAACCAAATGGACCATTGCCACCTTATCAGATTAGAACCGTAAGGCATTTTTCACACACTGCACCAACTAGAAGCCACCATCCGCAGTATGTTCTAAAAGTATTAGTAGACCATTTTATATATTTGAAAAAAATAAATATGAAATATTTATTTACAATTTCAACCTTTAATAATACATACTGTCACCATTTTCGTCCGTATTTGTGAACTTGCTTTGGTTGGTAGAATGTCAATCATTGAACCCCCGACAATGCACACGTGCATTGAAGATCTTCAGTTGGTTGCCATCTAACTTTCCACCGGATTACTGACTCGTGGGCTCTCCTTTTACGTTCATCTCATTTTCTATTTTAAAATTATTACAAAGGCTTGGTTGGCACATAACATATGATGGAATTATTTTGATAAGATTACATTAGTAGAATTGGATTAGATAAATTAATCGAATAATATATTTGATGCCGTATAAAATTAAAATAGAAATAGTACTATCCATTGCTTATATATTATACAATTAAAAAAAATTAATTACGTATTATATTATTTTAATAAAATAAAACAAAAAATATTTTAATATTATTTTGAAAAGTAAATCCTAACTCTTTAAAATTAATTTTTAAAATAATATTTATTTTATAATAAATGTTGATATATATATTTAATATTTAATAAAGTATATAAAAATAATATTAAAACATTAATGTTTTATTTAATTAATATAAGAAAGGAAAAAAAATCCTATATTGATCGAATAAATTTAACCCACTAAAGTGATGGGTTAAGTCTATCCCACCAAGGTAGGATAAACTAGTTGCATGAGACTGAAGAAATCCGGTATACAATGCAACCAACAAACAAGGGATTGGTATCCAATCCCAGTACATTCCTTGCAACAAACATACTCTTATAGAGGACCTACATGTGTAGCTCCGTTAATTTTGGAGAAACATTTGTTTTTATTACCATTGAGATTTAGTCTCTTGTAGCTAAGTGATTATTATTAGGTTGAATGACAACTTTTTGGAATCATTTCACTTTTTTTTTTCTTTTGGTTTACAGTATATAAGTGGGACTAGTCTAAGAAACAACCGGGATTAAGCGAAATCTGATACTAGTGGCATGAGCCGAGAAGTTTCTGTCATGCGGGAACAATCGAGCCACACATAGGTGGGGGAGCAACTTACACCTTAGTGAGGGAAATCATCGAACCAATGACCACAATTGATCATGATGGGCTAACATGCATTACCATTACACTGGCCACTTGACAAAACCATTTCACATTGATCGATGGTCTAAAGAAACATTCTGATATTTCTTACTTGTGTTATTAATTTGTTAGAATTGAAAAGTATCTTCAAATATTAATAATTTAAATAGTTCTAGTTGGAGTAACTAGTATAGCTCATACAAATACAAAATTTCACGATGCATATCAATTGTACATTATTTTTCACATTATCTTCAATTATCAACATTAGTAGTTCAGAGATGATTTAATTCTATATTTATCATGTCTCTGCTATCAAAATTTTGGGTTTGAATTAACTACAATATGTTAAAAATTAAAAATTTAATCAAAGAAAATTTTAATTACCCCAATTATATCTAATAACTTGCATATTTACTCATGCGTGATAAGGATTTAAATTTTATATTCATTTACAAAATCAAAAAGCGTAAGAAGATTTCTTAAAATAATAATAATGACAAAGTAAGTTATTAGTCTAACCATATTTACTATGAATGATTTCATATCATAATACCAACATCAAAACCCTATTTATTCGCCATCTATTGGCCGCGGGCTGCACAGCATCGGTGGGGGTTGGGTAGGCAGACATAAAAACGCATAATAAATTTTCGCAAAAGAAAAAAAAAATGATACAAATAATTAGAGCAAATTACACTAGATGCATGAGGTTTACTCTTTTACACTCAAAATCAAGTTTTCAAAATATTAATACTTACATCACTTGCCAATTTGACACTTACATTTGACAATTGATTATTTTTTATAAGAGCATTTCGATCATTTCAATTTTTTTATAATAAAATTTGAAAAATTAAAAGATAGAGATCTAGATTGGATATCTATAATTCAGATGGGAGATCCATAGATGGATCTCTAAGGGGAGGCTCAAGTCTTCCCTATCGTCGTTAGAGGGGGCACAAACCTCCATTGTTTTGCAAGACCAATCTCAATCTTGCAACAAGGGGGAGGCACATCGGAGTTGAAGGTAGGTATGTGCCTCTCCTTAATGATGGGGAGACGTTTGAGTCTCTTTGTTGGTTGGGGAAGGCACGAGCCTTATTCCATTGTTGTTGCACCTCCTCTGGCGGAGATGAATGATGCTCGTGACAATAGGGGAAACTCGTGCCTCCACCCGATGAATGTGGCCTCCCCTTAGAGCTCCACTAATGGATCTTAATGTTCATAGAAGTTTTTTATTTTTTAAATTTTTTAGAAAAATAAATATTTACTGTTTATATTTTGAGATAAACAATGGAGATCTATAGTCATTTTTTAAAATTTAATTTTTGTATAATTTATAACTTTTTAATTAACAGTGTTTTTATTATTTTATAAATTTTAGTCAGTCTATGGTTAAATTTAACGGTCGGAGAGTTGACTATCACATTTTTTAAAAATTAATTTTGAATGTAAAAGAACAAGGGATAATCCCAAAAAACCCCCTCACTTTAGATAGATTATCCATTCTCTCCCATATGGTTTTATTTTTATCCAAATTATCGTCTAACTTTTAATTAAACACCCAAAATACCCCCTGAAGGCGTATGAAAAAACGGTAATACCCTTGACAGTAACAGATTTCGTTAAATTAATAAGGTTAACCATTTGACTTCAAAGGTAAAAGAGGAAATGCGAAGAAAGTTAAAAATATATATATTAATTAATTAAAATATGAAAAATTAAAATAAATAAATAATATTAAATATAAAAAATAAAGATATTTTTATTTAAAAAAATAAAAAATTTAAATAAAAATAATTTTTTTCAGTCACTCACCGCCTTCCCTTTTTAACCTCACCGTTCTCTCTCTCTCTAACCTCACCGTTCTCTCTCTCTCTCTAACTTCACTAGTCTCCTTCTCTCTAACCTCACCGTTCTCTCTCTCTCTCTAACTTCACTAGTCTCCCTCTCTCTAACCTCACCGTTCTCTCTCTCTCTCTAACTTCACTAGTCTCCCTCTCTCTAACCTCACCGCTCAAGCTCCGTCGCTCGTCGTCGCCTTCGTCAGACATCCACCACCAACCTTTCTCTCGCCGACTCCTCTTCATCTCTCTCTCTCTGGCGCCGCCGCCGCCGCCTTCTCTCCTCTCCTCTCATCTTTCTTTTCAGATCAGGATCGAACCCAGACGATTGGGTTCGACTGGGTTCGAACCCAGAGGAAAGGGTTCATCTGAGTTCAAACCTAGACGAGAGTTCAGCTGGGTTTGAACCCAGATGAGGGTTCGTCTGGGTTCGAACCCAACCGAACCCAGATAAGACGAATGTTCATCTTGTCTCATTTGGGTTCGAACCTAGACGACTGGGTTCATCTTGTTTGGGTTCGAACCCAGATGAGACGAATCATTCGAACCCAGATGAGGGTTCCAGACGAACCCTCCTGTGAGTTTGAACCCAGATGAAGGTTGATCTGGGTTCAGTTGAACCTTCAACTGGGTTACTGGGTTCAAACCCAGATGAACCCAGTGCTTGATGATGTTTGATGATTTTATTTTTCAATCTTCGTGGATTTGTTGATTGATTATTGTTCAATGTGGCTTTACTGATTTGTTGTTGATGGTTGTGGGTGTATTGATTTATTGTGATGGTTGTTGGTATGATCATGGTTGTGGGTCTGGATGATGTGATGATGTAATGGTTGTGGAAATCCAAAATCTGGATCTCCATTTTTTTTATTTTTGAAAAATTTTTATTTTAAAATATCATTTTATAATTATTTTATTTTTTTATTAAAAATTGAGGGGTAAAAGTGTCTTTTTGCTATTTGTTCAAATGTTCTGTCAATTTTATAACAGATGGATGATTTTGGATAAAAACGGAATCACATGAGGGAAAATGGATAATCCATCAAAATTCAGGCGGTTTTTTGGGATTATTCCAAAGAGCAAACCTCCAGTCGGTGGAGGGTAATTCATCCAATAATAATAATAATGAATGATTTACTCGCCTTTATAAATGCAAGGAAGCAATATGACAAAATCGTTAACAAAAGTGATATGGAAAGGACGGGGTCCCACAAGCAGGGGTGATTAGAGCAGACAATGAGTAGACTTGTTCGTATGAAAGATTCAAAGCTGCTTTTCGTCGATCGAACAAAGAACGTCGGCCGCGTGGGTGGGAGAGATCCAACGTTTAATGTTAAATTCCTGCGGCTTTTTGTGGTTCCTTGGACTCACGAAGACCTTACGTTGGCATCTCCACCACGTGACTCACGTTTCCTGTAATTTAATTTATTTTTTTGAAAAAAAATTAATTTCATTATTAGATGAGACAAATACCCCATGCAAATGGGCAATGGAAGTCAGACATCCTGGATAAATAATTAATAAACAGTTCTTACTTCTTTCCTAAAAAACAAAAAATTTGTTCTTACTCTTATATATATATATATATATATATTGTGCATTTAAGATACAATTTAAGAATATCTTATAAAACGTGGAAAATAGTTTTTAATCATATTGTCTTTTAACATAGGTGACTATACATATTTGAATTCATTTTAATATTGAGAGTTCAAATTTCACTTTAATGATGGGTTCAAATCCCAATGTACATATTTTACAAATATGAGAAAAATATCTAAGATGCTTAAATGATAATTGATCTCAATAACTCCTCGTGTGGTATGACATGAAGTTAGATATTTGAATCGTTTGAATAATAATCCATCTCAAAATATTCTCATATGATTATGATAATAAATATTCAGACAGTGTAAAAAGTGATTATCTTGATAGATTTCAACAATTCTTCGATGTTATATGATATTACGAGATAAGTATTTGAGTTATTTGAGTAGTGATTGATCTCAACGAGTTGTCATAATATTATGACCAGTGCCGACAACCTGTTTGGTACTTTTATAAAGGAAAAACTAGTTTTCAACATTTTTTTAAACATTCTAAAATGTAGAAATATTATCACCGATACCACTGAAGTTAGATATCAATATATCACGAGGAAATACGTTTTTTAAAGGAAACAAAAAATGTAGGGCAGGTTGTTGATCAACTCTGACACAGAAATTGGACCAGTAATAAATTGGTAGAACCTTATCTACCAGAACAAAAAATGTGGCCATATTGTTGTACCAATGCATAATGTATCTCAGCTAAATTCCAATGATCAAGCTTTTTATCATCTAAACAATTCGAATCAATATATATATATATATATATATATGAATTTTTGCTTTTATTTTTATTATTATTTTAGATAAGTAGCTTCAACAGACGTCAATTATTCAAAATTTATCATTTCCACGAATTTTAATACTGTTCTTGGTCCTTATTTTGGTCGAATTAGGAGTATTTGTCTAGCTAGATGTGTTTGTACGTTTCTATCTATAAAAGCATTGTTATGCATATATTATTATTATTTTTATTCACCATTGTTCATTACATAACATAGTTCAGTCATCATTACTGATCAAAAATCCTTGTTTAGCCTAACAATAATGCATATTCGAGTGACACCATCAATGATATTAGAAAAAAAAAATGCGGTGTTTGAATTATGTTTAGGTAAATGTGTTAGTAATAGATAACCTTAAAATGTCATGAAGAGTCAAAACTAACCTCCCTTATTTGACTTAGTCTTTGTCTTGACAAATATAATTATAAATATTTCTCAATGGAAAGTACAATATTGCATCTCCACATGTGGAATATTAAAGGGACAGGACCTGAATTCTTGAATTTAAAAAGTATAGTTTATAAAACCAGTTTGACTATATTTGCAATTCTTATAAGCGTTAATTATACAAACCTCTCATAAGTTTATGTACAGATGCAACTAGATGTCGAAGTTGAATAGTAAGATCTAGGTATAAGATTAATGATGATTGAAGATCTTTATTTTTTTAATGGTTGAGAGATGATGGGTTTTTTCTTTGATGATGATCTATAATTTTTTTCGTTGTTGATAGATGATTGGATTTTTTATTGAACGTTTGTTACTTTTCATGGATACAGATAATGTTTGGATTGAATGGAAGAACAAATTAATTATTTTTAGTTAATTTCTTATTAAATAAATGAAATGCTAAAAAATATTAAAATAATAATAAATTTAATGCTGGGTGTAGTTTGGATATTTTTAATCGGATACGGAGTTCAACGATCAAAACTAACCGTTGACCATCAACGGTACAGGATAGTTTTGTGTTAATTTTGATGGAATTACCAATCACTGCAATTAAGCATAATATCTGGCTGTTTGTGCAATTTACCCTTCTTATAAAATCAACTCAACCTGTTATTTCCCAAAAAAAAAAAAAAATCAACTCAACTTGAGCGCATGCATTTTCCTTAATTTTTTTTTAGGACTACAGTTAACTCAAAAGATTATCGAAACTAACTAAGATGTGGATAATGATGGCATGACCCGCAGTGCCGTTTTAATATGGGAGAGATCTATCCATATTTGGGTAGAGAAAAAGCCCATACGAAAATGAAATAGTAGCCCACATATATATATAGGGGAGTTTGTTATTTTCACTTTTCAAAGTGTAGGACCATACCAAAAGAATGTGGTAGCTGACTATTAAACCAACTATGTCAACTGTCATCTATTATTTAATTTTTCTTTTAACTTTTAGTAGATTTTACAATGAATGAAACTTTTAATTCTGTTCCCATGGTGTCAGGAACATTGGCATCTTAGAATATATATCATCAATGTTGCAAATTGATTTGGACAACAAAAAAGCTTGAATCATTTGGCTGCCAATTGATTGGGTGCAAAATGATTGCTCTGAAATAGGCATGGACAAAGAAATAAAGGATTTATATTTTGGCATATTATAATAAATCAATATTGAAAGTAGATTCACCCGTTTTTATGTTAACAGGTATTATTTTAGGGAAAAATAATCTTCGTCCCCATATTTTTCTATTTTTATCACTTTTTGAATAATATTTTTGTTATTGGTTTTGGATATGACTAAATTTTCATAAATCCATTAAAATAGTCCTTCTATAAGTTATATGTATGGGGTATTTTGATCATTACCCTTCAGATTTTTTATACACAAAACAATATAAACAAAGATTTATAAAATGATATAAAGTTAGCAAAATAATAATAATAAACATAAAAATGATTAATTTTCACCGTCCACCTTAAAGATAAATATTGAAGATTAGAAAAACATATTTATAACAAATTAAACACAAAAAATTTGAATAAACAAATGGCCAAGATCCAAACTAGCAATTGGACAGTAAAGATTAATGAATCTCCACTGTAGAGGGTCTACAATCCATTGTTTAGAATGACGGAGATCCTCCATATTTGATCTTTCAGAGCTTGGCAATAGAGAATCTTCATTGCTAGACAATGATGGCATGATAGAGATTCTCCATTTGAAAACAATGAATCTGCTATGGCCTGGAGATTGGTTGTTGGATTTCCACCAATCTTTTTATTTTGTGAATTTTCTATTTTATTATTTTTAATACTGTTTTAAGTTTCGGAAAAATTCACATTTAACTTAAATTAAAAAAAAAAATCATTTATGACCCAAAAATAAACATTATCCATTTGGTACAAAATAAAATTTCAATCAGTTTTAAACATTTTCAAACTTTTGAAATATTTCATATGTATACATATGAAATATTTTAACTTGAAATTATCTCATATTTAACATTGCATGTGGAATGTTCATCTTCATGAAATGAACAAAAATGATCAAGTTTTGTTTGAGGCTAAAACATATAACTCTATTATTTGGGTCAAAACGAATTTTCAATTTTCATGTGTCATTTTTTAATTTTCATTTATTTTTTTCTTCAATTTGAAAAAAAAAAAAAATAACAGGGGCAAAATAGTTAATTAACCCTAGTCTATTAACTTTGATCATTAACAATGTGGTCAAAAGCTAAATCATTGATTTTGATGGGAACAAAAATGAAAAGATAATTTATAAGTAATAGAAGCTGGTCAAAGGCTCAATCATTTTGATAATTTAGGGGTCATGGGAACAAAAATATTGAAAAGATTATTTAAAAATAATAGAAGCTGGTCAAATGCTAAATCATTGATTTTGATAATTTAGGGGTCATGGGAACAAAAATGAAAAGATTTTTTAAAGTAATAGAAGCTGATAAATATAGGTTCCAAAATAAAAATTTCCCTATAGTACTAGAAATTAGTTAAAATTTTGCAATTAACATCTAACTTTGAAAATGAAGTTTTTTAGCATCAAAGTAGGTAAATTACTAAATAAACTTCATTATAAATACAAAACACACTCTACTTTTTTTTTTCTTTTTTTTTTAATATCTATGTTTCTCTTTTTTATTTTTGTAAACTATTTTTCTTGTTTAGTAATTATTGTCTATGTTCCTCAATTAATTTCTTTGGAACTATTTTCTTTAATTAGGTACAGTTTTTTTTTTTTTTTTTCGTTTAACTAATTTTGTATTCGATCACTACTTTCTTTATTTGTAAACTATTATCTTATTCACGAACTAATTCTTTATCCTTATTTGTGAACTATTTTTTTAAATAAGCGGAGTTTGTTTTGCATCATTTTGAGTTTTTTATGAAGAGTATAATAGGTAACTGACCTACTTTTGCGCTAAAAACTTATCTTCATAGTACAGTGCTAGTTACACAACTTTCACTAATTTTAATGGTCTTTATTATAATTTTTTTATTATAATACTATGGTATTAATGATGATAATGACATGCTACAAGATCAAGTTTCAACGAGGAGAGAATCATTGCGGCTCTCGCAATATAGGAGAGAAATAAAAATATAATATACATGCACTGTAATAGTCACTCTTGCTTGATTTGACAATTGCCTGCCAATTTTTGTTTTTTCGAATTAACTGCCAGCCAATTTTATTCGTAGTTGAATAATGTCAAGAAGGCTCTTACGTAATCCAGTCCGTTAATTAGTTAATTAGTCAACAGTTTTGATAATCTATTTGGCCAAACCATTGATTAACAAATATTCTATGAGTTATATTCATTTCATACCTTTACATAGATTTGCTACGTCAATCAATATCATTATTTTATTCAACTTTAATTAATGGACAGTAAAAGGGTTCCATAGTATACGCATCCATAGCATCAAAATGCTTTGTATATTTACTAACTTCTTAATATGGACCATTGAAGAGTCTCGTAAATATGTCAACAGTCTCTTTAGCGTAGCGTATCAAAATTCATATTCATTATATATTTTGAAATTAACAAATGTGGTGAACATGAATTTCTTTGGTCTTAAATAATGAGCTTTGATTAAAGTTTTAAGACACATTTAGGGGTTGTCTAATGAGAAGATTTCGGTGTTAAGCGAGGATAGTGGAGGACCATAAAGAAAATACTCTCATACTGAAGTTAGACCGAGTGCTTCGCAAGTGTAAATATGAATGAGGAATCGTATAAAATTATTTAATAGAAAGTAAAAATATTCATGAATGTATTCATATGTAAAGTAAGTGAAAATAAAAAGAATTGATTTAAAGAATTAAAAAATAAGACAAATAAGATAGTGATGACAAACACCTTACAATAATGTTCACAACCATATTGATCTCATATATATAAGTTAACATTTCATGTTGACGTCTTGATTTGTTATGTTATCATTAAATTGATCAATTCTTTTCATAATCTTATAAAAATGTTTGTGAAATAAAAATATGTTAGAAATTAAAAAAAAAAATCCTTTTTAAAACCAATCCCAATACTTATATGCTATAATTATACGATAATTGACGTACGAAGATAAGAATTTAAAAACCAGTCTCAAGATATCAGGCAACGTTACCTGATTGATTTCCATGTCAAAGGACCTCAACGGCTGTTCAAAGCAAGTGATGTGAATAAGGAAATGATACATCATAAAGACATTTACTTGGACCAGAAAGACTTGTCAGAATAAACAAGTCACATGGGCTAGCACTATAACGTCGAAGAAGACACTCTCACCTGCACGTGTTCGTCGTTTCTCCTCTCAATTGTCAAAGTATCACAACAAATTCTAAATTAAATATATATATATATATACACACAAACCTACATGAAATTTGGAAGTCTCTTAATTGAGGACATTAATTTTGAACTATAAACACTACATATGATTTTAAAGTTTCTTCAAGAAAATAAAAAGACAGTCTCCTTTGGTCTACTTCACTTCACATTCTCACATAGAAAAACTGGTAGTTGGGGTCTTTACTATTCCTTTTGGCCTCTCTTGAAGAAGGGTAGATGGATGGCTCAGACGCTCAGTTGCTGACACTACATATATATTGCCTAGCTCTAAGCCACAGATGCCCCAAGCCCAACTCACTATTTTGAAAACACTCACTGCACCTCTAGTCCTTTCTTCCAACACTTCACCAATCTCATACACTCTACACACACATTCTCTCTCTCTCTCTCTCTCGCTAGCTTGCCTGTCCTTAATTAATCACTCAGCTAGTAAAAAATGGCACCCAAGAAGAATATTGATGGGTCTGCAAAGAAAGTGATGCACAGAGGAACATGGACAGCAGAGGAGGATAGAAAACTGGCTCAGTACATTGAAATTCATGGTGCAAGGAGATGGAAAACTCTTGCTATCAAATCAGGTTTCACATTATTATTATTATTATTATTTTGCCCTTCTTTTTAAAATGTATGTACATTATGCTTTTGTGAGTCTTTTGTTAAATAAGCTTCATGGTTTTTTTTTTTTGGTTTGTGCAGGTTTGAATCGATGTGGAAAGAGTTGCAGATTGAGATGGTTGAATTACTTGAGACCTAACATCAAGAGAGGCAACATTTCTAAGGAAGAAGAAGACTTGATTCTTAGGCTTCATAAACTACTAGGAAACAGGTAATTACTACATTATAACTATAATTAAAATTATATTTCTGTCTATGCATTTAAATTTCACTTACATAAATTACATGAATTTATTTGATATATAGGTGGTCTTTGATTGCTGGAAGACTTCCAGGACGCACAGACAATGAGATAAAGAACTATTGGAATTCTCATTTGAGCAAGAAAACAAGTCAAGTGGAGAAAACACTACAACCTTTAAGTATTATTCCCGAAAGTACTGTTACTAAAAAAATCACGAACATTACTGAGGAATACCGAGAAAGTATAAAAGAATGCGACAACCCGGATGTCAATTTCGACATTGATGAATTCTTTGACTTCTCGATTGAAGGTAGTTATGATTTTGAGTGGGTAAATAAATTTCTTGAGCTTGATGGTAATGATATTTGGCTCACTGATAATAAAAGTGACCATTTTGTATAAAAACTAAGACGTGTAACTAGTTTTTCTCCTTGAAATGAAATCAATGGTTTTTAATCTACCACTTGATCAAAATTTGCTCACCATTGTATAAATTTTAGATTTTAAAGTCAAATGTGTTCACGAGATGGATCAGTTTCCTGTTGATAGCTCAATGCTGTTCCACAATTTTAATTTTCAAAGTCTGCTAGCAAGCCAGCTGGTCCCATTTGCCATGGCTTAAAATGGAGCAATATTGACCAAGAACTTGATTGTTGCATGATATTTGTTTTCTCATTTTTGAACATGAGAAACACATGGATGATAGAACCCCGACTCCATCTTTTGTTTTTCTTTTAGGGGAAATTACAATGGACCCCTTGGGGTTTGGTATCGAGACACCTAAATGGAAAAGTTTGTTCATTGTACACTCATACCCCAATGGTAATTTGTTACACGATAGTGCTTCCATTAAATTGATCTACTCTGATTCAGAAAAAAGATCAAAGTACTCTTATATAGAAAAAAATAAAAATGAATAAAGTAAAATAGAATAAATAAAAAATTATGTATGAAAACTTGAAATGGCCTCAAAAACGTAAGCCAGGGGAAGCTAGTGGCAAAAGCAAATGAGTTTTAAAGCTGTTAAGATTCAAATTGAATTGAAATTGCTACATGTAATGGTGTCATGTTCTTGCTACACTAGCTATTTCAAAAGGGACATTAAACGTAGTCCAGCGAAGAAAAATTAAGGTAAGAATGTAAATTAATCCCAAAAGTTTTGCAACCCAACAACTGCTAACCACTGATAAAATATTACATATTAAAAGTAAAAATTAACATACCATAAATAATAATAATCTATTTAAAAATAGTAGATATAATATCTAAGAAAAAGAGTTCAATAGTAATATTCCAATCACTTAATATTTACATTTAAGAATCATAAATGGAAAAGCAAATAAAAATCAATATCTTAACTATATGGTGTGTTTACTTCATGGATTAAACAAAGGGAATGGGGAATGAGATTGATTGATATTGTTTACTTGCTTAAAATTCATTCCGTAATGGGAATGAAAATGTGGGCCCCACATCAATTTGGGGTTGTGGAATGGGAATCCCATTCCCCCGAACCCACTTGGGAATCTCATTCCCATTCCCTTTGTCAAAATAAAATGTCTCTTATATCCCCTTTTAAAAAATAAAGAAAAATATATTTATTTGATGTTAAAAAAAAAAAAAAAAACTACATATTGTAATAAAAAATTACGCACTATTAATTTTTCATCACCAATTTCTTAATTATCATGATGGACTAATAAAATAATATGTAATTTTTTTTATTATTATATGTAGTTTTTTATTTAATATTTTAAAAAAATTACATATTATAATAAAAAACTACACACCAAGTTAGTAAACTATTAAAATAATATTAAGTTTTTTTATTATAATATGTAGTTTTTTATTTGATATTAAAAAAAAGAGCATATTATAATAAAAAACTACACATTATTATAATTAATCCATAATTTTAATTAAGGGTATTTTTGTAACTTATAATTAATTCATTCCGATTCCAAAGTAAAGTAAATAGTTTAATGGAAATAATATTGATTCCGATTCCGATTCCTGTAGTTGAAGTAAACAACTTATATGATTCCGATACTTCATTCCGATTCCAAGTCATTCCGATTCCAGATCATTCCGATTCCTATTTC
Organism: Dimocarpus longan; assembly: GCA_022984855.1. NCBI lineage: Eukaryota > Viridiplantae > Streptophyta > Magnoliopsida > Sapindales > Sapindaceae > Dimocarpus > Dimocarpus longan. The sequence goes on from CM041024.1 coordinate 12,908,485, forward strand.
GATTCCTCCAAGTGAAGTAAACACACCAATAAAGTCTTATTGAATGATTATTTAAAATAAGGTCTTAAAAGACTCAAGAAAAAAGAAAAAACCACCTTGATATTTTTTTTCGTTCATTATATAAAAATGTATAAAATTATACATTTATGATATACTGTTCAAAAGTAAAATTTGTGATAAGTTTTATATTTAAAAAATATAATTTATATATGTCTTAAATTGAATGAAGAATTTATTGAGAGAGCATATTTAACATTCCTTGTATATGTTTACACACCGCCGCTTAACATAGATTTTTTTATGTACCTTCTCATCTTTCAATAAGTTGGGAGTTTAATTCCTATCAATCGTTTGTGTGAACTATTTTTTTTTCTTATTGTAAAAGTAATTGTTTTCCATTCATATTTAAAAAAAAAAGAAATCATGTACCTCAAATATGCTTTACGTTGAAAAATTAATAGTTACACAAACAATAATAATAACACTTTAATGTATTTAAAAAGACATCTTAAAAACTATGTTTTAAAAAAGTAATATTAGACATCTTGTATTGTATCTAATAAATTTAAGAGAGAGAATATACAAAATACAAAAACAAATTTTATAAAAAATTTTAAGATTTTAATAAACAACTACACCCCTCCCATGACTTTCATGATGCTAAACTGCATACCATACTTTTATTAATAAAATAATGAGATTTCTTTTATGAGTACGAGTTGTTTTCCACCCAAGTGTGAGTGGATCTCAGTCATACGAGAGTCATTTATTCTGATTATGCTATTAGTGTCTTATTAATATGATTTCGTTTGTCTCTTGATCTAGTTTCAGTAAAAAAAAAAATATATATATTAACGAATGAATTGAAATATAATTAAACAAGACCTGGCTATTTATAAACAAATAATAAGTGTGACTTCACGAGTGTGTTACCGAATCTAGAATCTTTTTGAAATAAGGAGAGTCGTCCACGTGTCTTTTAGGTGGTAAAAATAACTAACTAAAAATAGTTGATGACAGCTCCAATGTGTTTGCGAAAAGTTATGCCGGAGCTAACAACAAACAATCTTCTTCGGCTTTAGAGTTTACACTCATATATCTTTAACTTCAATATCAATTCAATGTGCTTGTGAAAAGTTCTGACGAGAGTTTACAACAATATTACAATCTTCCTCAGCCTTAGAGTTTACATTTATATGTTTTAATTTCGATCTCAAATTAATAATATATCAAATTGATGAATAAATGCTTATTAATAATTATTTTAAAAAAAATCAAAAATCAATAAACTGTACAAATAATAATAACACTCATAATGTATTCCAAAGGATATCTAAAGATAAGGTAGTTCTAAAGAGTTATGTTAAACATCTCACATTGTATTTTAACTTTAATTCTGATTGATAATGTGTCAATTCATTAATAGATTCATTAATAATTATTTATTTCACTTGAGATATGTATATATTTATTGTCTAAAAAGAATATATTAATTTATCAACTGACACAATATGAATTGATACTATTGTACACTAAAAGTGAATATTTAATACAATACATTCCAAAAAAATAACAAATAATAATAATAGTGATAATAATTGTCATTGAAAAATTACCTCCCAACAATCTGATTTAGACAACATTACATGGAAACACACAATTACACTAGTGTATAAATTCCCAACTATCCGATTTACAATAATCGTCATCGACATATTCACATCTTTTTAAAACAAATTTTTTTTTTTTTTTAAAAAAAAAATCTATTATGGTATTTGTTTGATTTCGCTATATACAGTGTTAAAAGAGGCATGAAAATCCATGAATCACCCGTCCATCTCTGTATTCCATATTTAAGTGGAATCACAAAAGCTTCTCCAGTCTTTTCTGTCTTTCCATTCACTGAAAAGAAAAGTAAAGCAACATGGAACTTAGAAATTATACAGGAAAAAAGTATGATAATCTCAAATTAGATGATGTTAGCTAGAGAAAAACAACATTCAAAGGTCACTAGCCATCGTTGAACATGGGTTTAAAACAAAAAAGACAGCACGTTAAAAAGATTGATTAGCTACTAGAATATTGTTTTCATTCATAAACACAACTGTGCATTTGAACAACACATTATAAATTAGTGGCAATCACTATTTTTTTTTTTTTTGACAATTAGTGACAATCACTATTCAATCTTGATGAGGAGTGACAGTGATATTATAAAGATGCGGGGTCGTGTGATAGGTGACCAAATGTTCATGAGAAAACAAACCAGGGACAACCTACCCGTTGTGGAACTTTTTAAGTCAATAATTCATGCAATAAATGAAGATTTGCAAATATATTCTTAGTATAATATCAAATTGTACCTGCTTCATGAACGCCCTCCTTTCTACTCACCACACATGGGCACGAGCTAGGCAAAAGATCATGCTGCATCCGTTCATAATCTTAACAGCTACGCCTGTCTGTTATTCGGATTGATATTAGTTCTTGTCCACAATGCCGTGCTATTGTATGCAAAGTAATATCCACTCACAGGAACACCAAAACAATATCTATACTATGAATGGGCATCATGAATCTGGTTCAACCTGTTAAACCAAATTGAATGCAGTATCATGTGGAACAAATCGTATTTTACTGGTGTTTGGTGCCAAAAGAAATGCTTCTGAACCATCTTCACATTGAATAGCATCTTAAGATATCTTTTCAGTGGAATAGCCGATAGGATCTCCTTTAGTTTTGGAATATCCTTCTCAGTTACCACCACAGAGAATGCACTCCAATCTAATACTTCACTAAGAGGGAGGACAAAATTATCAGCAATAATTACTGGAACACATTCATAATATATAGACTCAACGATCCTTGGACTGTTCACTTCATAGCCCATCGGACATAAACAAAATTTACTTGATTTCATATGTTGAACATAAGACATCTTTTGGGAGACTCGTGTCGGTAAACGTCTATAAATTTTCATGTCTGCATCCTTGTCATGCCAGTATTTAAGAAGTGTAGGTCGGACCCTGCCATGCATATTTCCAGCAAAGAAGGCAAGGATTGGGCGCTGAGATACTTTAATTCCACCACCAATATACCTAAGAGGTCTCTTGGGAGTCCTTATGGTGGTTTCTGGAAGGGAAACATCCTTTCCAACCACAAAAAATCCTTCAGATGTGTCAGCATTGCAGAGAGCTTTTATAGTATTTTCCTTCAGTTCCTGGTGAGCAGATGTTGTGTAAGGACCCTGTGAAATTGATTTACAACACAGGAAAGTTAGGGGACCAAACACGATACAACTTGCCGGAAAGAAGTTTGATAATCAGAAAGCAGATGTACAAATTTGAAATGTTGATTTGTCATAATGGAAATCTCTAAAGGAAGGTCATGTAATGAAAGGTAGCAAACATGCTTGTTCTATTTGTGTGTGGTTGTGAGTGAGATAGAGAGAGAGAGAGAGAGAGAGAGAGATCTTTAAGGAATTTCCATAATGACATTGGCTAATACAAAATTTACTTGAAATTAAACATCAAGCTAGATATTTAACACATGCAAGATCACCCTGGCCAGGAAGATATCTTATGAGACAGTCAGGTAGAAACGACAAGAACTAGAAGAATTAAATAAAAAAGGCCATCTGATGACATGAGTATATTTGACCCAGTTCTTATACCCTTAGTATATATTGGAAAACCACTATTTATGTCCACTTAATAAATCTATCAATTAAAATGAAAAAAATAAGCCAAAGTCTCCATAGCATCTATGATTTTTATACTTAAAATGGTAGCACAAGTCATACCTTCTACTCAACCTTCACTTTAATGTTTGATATAAAAGTTTGTAGCAAAATCACCATTTTGCTTTAGAAATGGCAATTAACACATGACTGTAGAAACCTTAAATGGGGCACTTAATCAAATCAATAAAATACCCCTTGCCAGAATTTCTTACCTCTTATGACAAGTTTATATAATTCATTCATTTGCGATAAAATAATTATACACAATGTACTTTAAATTGTGAATTGATTTTTACTGGTTCACCAAGTTTTCAACAAGAAAAATATATCTAAAGGCTGGTCATGAGAAGAAAATTTTGGATGTGACTCATCATTAATGAAATTATATCGGCACCTTCAATTATTTCTACAGAAAGGAGACAGACTACCTTACCCAGTCATGGCAAGCAACAAGAAAATGATCTGAACCATGTGTACGGTTCCAGTAAGGATACTTAGCAGCAATCAAGTTAACATAGTCCCTCAGAAAATCTGACAAAGGTCTCAAATTATGTGAGTCTTGCTTATAAAGTGCGACCTCCAACTGGCGCACACTATATGGCAAGTAAAATAAGTGAGCCTTTTCTGGGTCCCTTGTAACAAACTGCCTGCTTCCCTCCATTAACTTCATAAACCATCCTTCAGAAGCATAAATTCCTTTCAGATGAGGATGGTGAAAAATGGGCCTCTTTCCATCACGATAAATGTAGACCTTAAGTGTCATTTCCATCAACTCATAGCTCCTGAATTAGGCAAACTTATGATTTTATATATAACATATTAATATTATTGAAAACAACAGCATGAAAAAAATTTACAGGTATTAGACAACAATGGATCTAAATGCCTGGTGAATTCATCTAGGTGTACACTGGAAAGTTACGTACAGCTACCACAACCATATCTTTATAACTAATAAAAAAGAATAAACAGAGGCATAAAGGGACACCACAGTATAACAATGCCAACCTGCAACAATAATGTATTTTCAATCGGCTCAAAGAGATGCTCATAGTGTTTCTGTTTTTGGGTTTTAACATCTAACACCAAATGAAAACTTGAAAAGATGAATCAAATCCAAGAGTTATTTATAGTTTTAAAACTTAAAACCTAAAACGGAGATGCCATACGCAATACCATGGTTTGATGTTTTATAACAAAAGGCAATTTGATTTCCTAGTATAATTTTTATGCCATTCAACTTTACTGGAAAATGAAATTTTATTATCTTTTCTGCTTTCTCTCTCTTTTATGAATTTATTTCTTTATTGTCAACCTGCATCAAACACCTCTGACATTAAAATAACAGAACTTTACATTTATACTGCATTGACTGTTCAAAAACAATCCAAGGGACAAAAAAAATTCTTTATTTCTATTCACAATTCCCTTGAGAAGATAATACCCCAAATTATAGAGACACATAATGAAGCAAAAAGTTTATGTAGATATTCTTATTTATAATAGATACCTTTTGAAAATAGAAAGATTTCGAAATATAGGAGCATATAGATCAGGATCTTCAGTAATGATTGAAGCATGCTCAATCTCCTTTTTAGCCAACAAAAGTGCCTCGCCAGGTGACAATTTCCAAATGTATCTCTGAATACTATAAGACATGTTATTAATATCGCTGCTAAAATCTCTGTTTATCAGACTTCATAGAGAAACAAAAATAAATAACTAAATAAAGGGAAAGTAGCAAAACTTTACCTGTAAACAGAGGGTGTGGGTGTTGTTCTACGAGGAGGGGGACGGGCTGTGACGTTGAACTCATACTCTATCTTCCTTCTTTGCATCTGAGATATTCCTGCTATTTCTCCTACAACTGGCGTTGATTGAATCACTTCAATGGAAGAATTCTGTGTTATAACGGGAAGAGTTATCGTTACAGGCTGGGAGAGGAACCACATGTGAAGTAAAATGGCGGCAACTGTCATAACGGCTCCAGCAAAAAGCAGTTTCCTCCAATTAATCCTTAGCCTTACACAACACAGGAATAGTTCTCTAATCAAGAAAAAAGCAATAGGCCGCAGCACTTCATTCATTTCTTTGGACTTGAAAATTTCAACCTCCCCAATCAACCAAAATGTAGCATTGGAAGTAAAATGAAGTGCAACGATCATATCATTCTGGACTTCCCATTGATAAAATAAGGATCCATGCTACTGAAAGCCTAATAACACCGAGTCATTAATCATTCCTTCCAGTGATTAACAAGCTGAAACTTGAATTCTAGCTCAACAAAACCCTTCAATTCAAAACCTCCAAGCACACATCTTCCTAACAAGAATCAAAAGCATGACATATAATATGTATAGTGCATGAGGATTATACCCAAAAAATTATAATAATTCAAAACCATTCAAGATGATATTACAACAAAAATTCGAAATAATATTGTTCAACTTTCTTCTATGACTGGAGACAGATGATTAGAGAAACTAAACATACTGTTGGGCCAACAACTAAATAGAGGAGAAATGCTTCTGCCAAATTCCCATATCACGTATTCCATTTACAATATCAGGTAATTTCCATACTGAAAAGCATCTGAATATTGTAAAGACTACTTCCTTTCAAATACGACATTTGAGTTTGACAGTTCAATGGCCACTGGACATAATTTGCTTTGAGGATGTTTCTAATCAGACTATCAAAGTTTGAAATAGCAATCCGAAGCTCTAATTTTCAGATATTGGTCAAGCTCTAAATTGCTCTAGTTGTGACATAGATGGACAAGTAGAAAGCTTGTTGTAGTAACAGTAATTTTTGCTATAACTGATTGGTGCAAAAATCAGAATGTTTTGCTGGAGGTTAAGACAAAAGAAAAGGGAAACAACCACCCGAAGAGGAAAATTAGTTAATTAACTTCAGCTGCACATCTCAGTCATGCATGCCACACATATGTGCATAAAAAGAAACATAAAGAGACTGGCATTGATGACAATGAATGACTAATTGGTAAGTACAAGATTTTTTCATATAAAAGGAAACAGCACAATTGATATTTACCCCTCAAAACTCAACTTTGCACCACCTAACAACTAAAATTTCAACAGAATTTCCATGGAACCACGATTCCATCAAGAACAGGTGTTTTCTGTATCAGAAAGTGATGAAATCAATGGGGACTGCATTCTGACACCTCCTTCAAGACCCCATTTTGGTGGGATCAGTAAATATTCTTTTCATAACTGACCGAAAGCAAGCAAACCCATCTAATAAATTACAAAATCAAATAATTGGCTGCAATTAAAGGCTGCGGGACCATGACTCTGTACAATAATAGAAATTTTGGCAGCGACTGTTCTTCTGGACAAATTTCTAGTTACTTATATACTTGTTTTAGTGAAAAAGACTACTGCAATCATATAACAAAATCTATATGCTATACAACACAGTGACCTTGAATTTTCATTCATATTCTTTGGTTGATTATATGTTCTTATGTTCTTCAAGTTAGAGAAGCGATAAATTAAAGCAAAAATTATATAGTAGAAAAAGAAAGTGGATACATGTAAAGAAAAGGTAGAAAAGATTAAAATCATAGAGGGATAATTAATGTGTACCTTGATTGGGAGAGATTGAAAGTGAAGAAAAGAGTGGATCTGAGCTTGAAGAAAAATGAGAAAAGGAAGTTCGAATAGTCAGACAAGAGAACGCACATAAAGGTGGTGATGTCATTTACGAACGGAAAGACAAGTCTACCGATATACACGGCTGTTGGTTGGTTCTGTTGTTTGTAATAAAGCCTCTGTCACTTCTTCTTTAACTGTCCCCCTATTTTTCAACTTTTTTTTTTTTTTTTGGGTTCAAATTTGACAACGATTTGGTCATTTGTCTGTTCAACATGCACAAAACAAAATTTATATAAATTCCCACGACAAAAAGATAGTGGCTCGCCGAGTTGGCCAAGCCCACAGAAATGCAAGAGAGAGTATATGTCCACCAATAGCCTCTTAATCCAGTTGTCCATAAACAAATCACACACAAATCTATCCAAGACAGAAAACAGTTTTCTTATTTAAGGTGAAATCCTTTTTTTCAATTCTTAAAAAGTCAAATATAAATAAGTATTGAGTTTTATATAATATTATAATTTCCTATCAATACAGTTTCGACAGTTAAGAATATATATTTATAGTATAATATATATATTTATACTGATTCCCTTCGTGCGTGCGAGAGAAGAAAATAATAATAATAATAATAAAATTAAAAAAAATATAGTAAGAAGTTAAATTCCCAGTAGCCCAGTACAAACATAAAAGAACATGCACACTACTTGAGGATTTGCTGTTCTACTGTTCCTATATTTCGTAGTTATAATTAAGTCACGGTGTGACATTAAAATTCTAGGTTTGAGTCACTTTTTTTTTTTTCAATTTAATATCAAAATTATGTGCCTGATAATTTTATTTTTGGCACCTCTAATTTATTGAAAATTTCAATATTTGGATAGGATAAAAAAAATACAACACAGCATTAATTTTAATATAGAAAAAATATATATATTTCATAATATACATATAAAATAAGGAGAGTCGGTGGAAACTTTTACTAGTAAACATGGAAAATTCAAGCCACCGTCTGTACAAGTCCTGGTACTGGAGAGCTCTCACGTATATGGATACGCGTAAACATATCCTCGTTTTTCATTTTTTTTTTTTCCTTAAAAAAATACGAGGATGCAACAAACTGAAATTTTGAGTTAAATGAATACCACGTACACTTGCATTGTGAATTTTTAACGTAAAATTTACATAAGATTATGGTTTAAAGTTTTAGGTTAATTATAATGTTTAATAAAAATAATAAGTTTTTTCTCAAAAAAAAAAATTAATAATAATAATAAGTTGTCTTCTTTGCACTTTGTAATTTCGTTTTATCTTCCGGATACCTGTTTATATTGGTATTGGACTTGAGGAGAACTTTCACAAAGTACAAGATTTCTTTATCGAATACCTGTTTATAGTGGTATTTGACCGGGAACCTTCATAAATTACAACTATTTAGAAGATCGCAAATTGTATTTTGCAAGATAATGTTAATAAATTTAAATTATATGATTCTTCGTTAAACTGCTTATGTTTGATATATGACCCGTTAGATTAAATTAATCTTTGCTTATAGTATCACTATATCAGTTTATTTTTATTTTTTACTCGGTTTGGTTTTAGATAAAATATAAATGTCTTTAAAGTATCTTAAAAAAAATATTTTTTATTTTCGAAATACATAACCTGGTATGAATTTAAATTCGTGTAGAGTTTTATACTATCAAAACATTATTCAAGCTTGGCATATATCTATCTTTTAGTATTTAGTCTCCTTAACAAAAGAAGTCATTAGAAGGGTAAAGTTTGTGGTATTTGTGTTGAGTTTATGGTATCTTGAAGGATAGTGGAATAGGAATGTAAAATAAGTATGATCATTGGTGTTATTTACTCTAAATTAATCTCCATTTAGAATGAAAAATGTAGGTTTCACATAAATTTAGAGGTATGAAATATGATTGTCATTGTCCTACCTCATTTAGGATTATCATTATCAATTTTTTTTTTAAATATTAAAAAGTTTTTTATACTCTTATTTATAAATAAAAAATGAAAATTAAATAAAAAAATGAGAAAAAACCTATTTTATATTTGTTAATGGAATAATAGATAACATTGCCTTAATAATAAAAAAAACCATTATTATTATTAAAAAAACAGTTTAATAAGCATAATATTATTTTATAAAAATACATATTTCTTGATGATAAAAAAAACATAATTTTATTTCAAAATTGCTAAAATAATATATTTTTTTTTAATCCAAAACATTTTTATAATTTTAAGTCATCTATTTCAATTCAAATTTAAATTAAACCTCTCAAAAGAGATATCTTTGATTTTGATTAATAATTTTATAATTAAAATAAATAATTTATTCATATTTCCATATTTCATTTCGAATTACTCTAATTTTATGTAAATTAACGTATCATTAATATTTCATTCTCCCTTTTTACGAAAAATAATTGACAAATGAGACACGTGCCTCAAGTTGAGTCCTCACGTTGCGTCCATGTCAGCAGCAACAAATCAAACGATGCCGTTTGCATCAGTCTACCACATATGGCACTTACACTTCAGTAGGCAACAGACCCCGCCAACAGTCGAACACGTCGAGATTGGACACTTCAACCAATAAACCAACGCCACATCACAAAGATGCCACGTGTCATACCCCGTCCATGAAATTACGCAGCAAACACCACTTACACGATAAGAACCAAAACCCAGAATTTAACTCAATTGACTAAAAAGTCACTCGAAACTAACACCAGTCCAGTGCAAACCCTCACACAAATCGCTATTTATTAAGGTCATTCATGTCACATACACCCTCTCCTATTTATTCCATCCACACCCAACGACAAAACACCGAGTTAAAAAATTCAAAAACTGAATCAATTCAATAAATTTCTCGTCTACAAGGCTCCATTGTCATCAACTGATAAAACCAATGGGTGCTTCAAACTGACATCTCTTTCAAAGCAAATCAAACGGTTCCAGTTGCGATCGACTCGATCTCCGTTCATTTATCAGCAACAGTTGTCCGCGTCTCCCGTGATGGCCGCTCCGTTTTTCTCTACTCCATTTCAACCTTACGTCTATCAGGTACTCTCTCTTCACAATTTCAGTCTATAAACTTTTTTTTTTTTTTTATATATTCCTAATTAATTTCATTAGAATTTTTTTTTTTTTTTTTTTTTTTTATGGCTTGATTTGGAGTTTGATCCGTTTATGGTTGCGTGCATAAACAAAGATCGTGTTGTTTAGTTTGCTTTGCTGGTTAAGGTTAAATTTATTACTGGTGATATTGTTATTCAATTTGATGACTAGCAGTAGAGCTCGTGGCTTGATAATTTTTGTGTAATTGGTTGGTAGAGAGTTTGGGTTTGTGTAGAATGTTGAATTTGTATATACAGTCCATGGTTTTATTATTTGAAAAACAAAGTGATAAAACCACGGTTTATATATACATTTTGTTGTAAAGAAGATTTTTAGATAAGGAGTAAGATAGGTGAAACACCAAATAAGGGACGTGCCTTAATGCAGAGGGGAAATGTTGTGATCTATCTTTTGCCATGAAAAATGGTTTAACAGTGATGAGGTAACGACAAATATCATTTCTGTCTGGATGAAGTGTGCCAAATTTCCAGTATGGCTTCCTTTTGAGCTTCTTAACTTACCAATTGTGAGTTTCAAAGTCAACGCTACCATATATGCCAACCCTGGCTAGTTCATAGTCTGCTTTTTAGGGGCACTGCCTTCTCGAAAGTCATTGCGTTTGAGGACTTTGGCATTTGGACCATTCATGTTAGGCACATGGCATCTGGCTATTGGTTAATGTTGGGTGCACATGACAACCTCTTAGATCAACTTAACTAAGGTTTAGTCCTGAATTCATGTAGAACATCCGAAGGAGGTATACGCTCGCACGTTAGGCTAACTATGGAAGGGAGATTGTCATCTTCTAGATTCGGATTTTTTGATTTGTTTGGATTTTATTGATTGGTAGACTTGATGAATAAGAATAAGTGAAACATTGAACCTCTCCTATTTGTGTCCCGTCTGTTTAATTATTTGTTTCTTCTAGTAATGTCGTTTGCTTGGTACTATTGTTGATGTGTATACATCATGGCTTGCAATGCATGATTACTAAGTTGGATTTTTTACTGCAATAATTTGATAAAGTGCCCATTGGTACATAAGGAAAATAATTTGTAAGTAAAGGAACATGGCATGACTGACACATATAGGCTTCGGCCCATATTTTTGTTTCTTGAATAATCTTCCACCATCTTTGGAACGTGGAATACCTAATGATTGTCTGGATAAACGACCACAAAACATTGGTGTTAAGTAATAATTCAAAATGTGTATTTAATCCGATGAATGTCTGTATATGGATTTTAGTAGGAAAATAGTGGATGCAGCTTTCAGTGAGTAAGTTGTTTCTTTGTTGGAATGCTCTGGAGAAGTTTCAAAAAGTATAAGTATAGCTTTTTAGTTGTACTCTTCTGGAGAATTCTTCTGCTTATTTGCAAACTAATTCTAATGATTGACAAATAACATTCAGAAAATGGGATATTCATTTCATATAAATTTAGGTATATCAACATTGATAAGATTTCCGTGTAAACTCATCAGGTTCTGATCTTTTTACTACCTAATAGAGATCTTGTTGGGGGCTAATTTCAGTGTGCATCAAACAATAACTATCTAACAATGAGTACATAAAGAAATTGAAATAAAGTGTTCGTCTAAATGTAAAATGATATTTCTTTTAGGTGCAAGCTACTCTTTTAACTGTCTAATTAAACTCATTAAAGAAAAAAAGAAAAAAAGAATAGTCGCCTTTTGGATTGGTGGATGTACGAAGTAGTTGATTTATCAAGATTTTTGAACAATAAATGACTTAAGCCTTTAAATTTACCAGAGGGAAAAAAGGGATAAAACACATGAATCTGATGCATAATCTGGAGACAGAAACTTAGAAATGTATAAAAGAATATTATTGCTAATGAAAGCTAAAGCCTATCTGATATGTTTACTTATTTGATTAATTTATTTTTACTTAATTGATTAATTTATTTATTTTTTGTATGCAATCAATGTATAGTTTCCTTATGAGGGCTTGTGAGCTGAAGTTTTAAAATGAGGTATTAATTTATGCAAATTCAAACTGTAGAGCTTAATAAGTTTGGGAACATCTTCGAAGAGTGGGAAAGTAGGATGCCTGTTTTACACTTATTTAAATCTGCCACTTAGGTTTATTATTGTATTATTTGCTGTCTTGATTTGGCTAATTTCTGATGGTTTATTTATCGAAGAACTTTTGAATTACCCTTGGCAGCTTATTGGGACTCATAATAATGCGTTTAGTTTGTGTTTCAAGCATGTAACTGTAAATTAAATATTCTTCTCCGCCTTCTCAAAGATAACCTGAAAAAAGAAGTTGCAGGGTATTATGATGACTCTAGAGGGATTTTTTGTTTCTGGAGGATAATTTAGCTATGTCCTTCAGTTTCTTCTTGTAAAACCAAATGATTGATAAACAGTGTGATCTGTAGAACACTTTGAAATACATGCCTATAGGTTGCTTATATGTTGATATTGGATATTAATCTCTCTCTCTCTCTCTCTAATAGTAACAATAACAATACTGGATGGTGGTGGTTGCTTTGAATATTAATCTCTCTCTCTCTCTCTCTAATAGTAACAATAACAATACTGGATGGTGGTGGTTGCTTTGAGTTTAAGCACAATTTTGATCCTTTTATCGAGTCTGTTATGATCCAAGGAGCTTTTATGTTCATATACTACTGAGTATTGAGTTGAACAAACACTTGATCGGTAAATTTTTGCAGAGTCCGCAAGATGCTGTGATGCCTTTCCAGATTTTGGGTGGTGAAGCTCAGGTTGTTCAGGTGAATATTTATAACCTCTCATACTATAACTCTGTTTTTCTTTTTTTCCTTTTGGTAGTATCTTTAATTTTTTTTTTTTTTCTTGTTACTGGTTCTTGTATTGGCAGATAATGTTGAAACCACAAGAAAAAGTTATTGCAAGGCCTGGTAAGTTGTATGGCACTGAGTTTCTTATATGTGCCTTCACACAATTTAGGAAAAAGAATTAGTCCATTGTTCAACTCTTGTTGGGTCGAACTATGCCATAAATTTTAGATTATGTTGATTATTATCTTGATGCTTAGAGTTAACGATGATATGTCCTGAAAAAAAAAAGACACATCTATCTTCCCCATACAGATATAACAATTTATCTGTTTAATCATGTGCTTTGAATGCATTTTGAAGTAACGGTCTTCAATCAATGCCCTTTCTCTTCAAACACTAGGATATATCTCTTGTTTTAACTTTATACCCTTTGTTAGTTGGCTTGTATCACTATCTTCTAAGGATCAATTAATTAAATCTGCTGCATTATAAGCTACTTATTACCTGTTATGAGTATGTAATTTGTTCAGCTTCTAGTCACCTCACCCCATGATATTATGGTTTTAATTTCTCAGTTCTTATAGTACGAAAGAATTGTTTTTTGGTTATACCTCATGATGTTTTTAACTAATACATGAACAAATTGTAGGTTCCATGTGCTTTATGTCTGGGTCTATTGAAATGGAAAATGTTTACATCCCTGAAAACGAAGTAGGCATGTGGCAGTGGCTTTTTGGCAAGAGCATTACTAGTGTAGTTCTTCGCAATCCTGGCCCAACTGATGGATTTGTTGGCCTTGCTGCTCCTTCTCTTGCAAGGATTCTCCCGGTTTGTATTCTAAACATGCCTAATTTCTGTAATTCATTTCCTCTTACTAAAAGTTTATGCATGGGTGAGTCAAACTACTATTGCATGATTCGGCAATGTTTGCTTATTGAAACTAACTATAGCCTACTGTTTGTTGCATTGGTTCCTGTTTATTTTACAGATTGATTTGGCGATGTTTGGAGGAGAGCTTTTATGCCAGGTATTGACTTGTTCACTAAGTTGTTCCCTTTGGTGTATTTAATTTGTCAGTATATGTTGTTTAATATATTTTGCTGGTAGACGTGCATCGTATTTCCTTCTATAGTTCTATTAGCCAGTCTTGTATATGCCTTTGTTCGACTTTTTTTGCAGCCAGATGCATTTTTGTGTTCTGTTGATGACGTGAAAGTCAGTAATACAGTTGATCAGAGGGCACGCAATGTCGTTGCTGGTATAGAGGTCAGATCAATATGAGTGTCTTTCCTTTTCTCTTTTGCTGTGGTTATACATGCACACAAATTTGTGTGGGCTGTGTGTTCTTCCTTTCCAGCCACCAGTGTTGTTCTGCTTTGGAATTTTCCCACTAATCTATATTAATGTAATTTACTGAAGTTTTAATGTCATTACAGGGATTTCTGAGACAGAAACTAACTGGTCAGGGGCTTGCATTTATTCTTGCCGGTGGATCTGGTATGTGTCTTTTGGTTGATTATCAACCTGAAGTAAACATTGTTTTAGGCATCTTAATGAGTTGGTCTGGTCTGAGTTCTGCAAAGAATGCTATCGGAGCTGAACGTAATCTAGCTTTTGTCTTGGATTATGAGTATGTCTTGGCCAGATTGGTCTTTGAATGCTTGTGTACCTAGCTGAGTGATCTCAACACCTTTCTCCACTCTTCAAATTGATTTTTGATAAGGGTCACTGTTTGGCCAAGTTGCATAACTGGTCTTTTTCCCTCTGTTTATACACCAAACTGCTGTAATTTGTAATGATCAATTATTAACTGGCACATTCTGTATCTTGCATTGTTTGTAATGATCAATTATTAACTGCTGTAATTTGTAATGATCAATTATTAACTGGCACATTCTGTATCTTGCATTGTTTGCTACTTTATCTCTTGTAATAAACTTGATGTTTCCGGTTCTGCTCCCTGTTAGACTAATCATAGGAACATTTTGGGTTTCCTTTTTTTTTAGTTGTGCAGAAAAATCTTGAGGTAGGAGAGGTACTCTCTGTTGATGTGTCTTGTATTGTTGCTCTTACTTCCTCAGTCAATGTTCAAATCAAATATAATGGACCCATGCGAAGGGCAGTGTTTGGAGTAAGTTGCCTCCACTTCCAGCATTTCTTCTCCCTCTCTCTTTGTCCCTCTTACATTTTTCACAAAGATTTTACATTCTTTGTGGGTTGAAACCACACGCTATGATCAAATAGTTAGGCCTTAGCTGCACACGACATTGTGAGTTAGGTGAGTTGAGCACCTGTATATGTCTCACTGCCATGTAAGGTATGGAAGTCTTTGGATTTTAAAGATAGGTGCTCCACCAACGAAGGTCCTCAAGTTGTGCATCTCAGCTTTAAAAAGGCAATCTAAATTGTAATCAACATTGTTTGAGGGTCCGGTGTTCTTGCTTTTATACCTTTGTCATTGTTGGAAACTGTTGTTTATGATCCTGGTGTAAATGCAGGGTGACAATCTAGTGACAGCTGTTCTATCTGGACCAGGCATTGTCTTCATCCAGAGCTTGCCTTTTCATCGACTTTCTCAGCGTATTGCCAGGTGATTTTTCTCGCAAGATGACAATAACAAAGTTTATACACTAGAATTAGAATTTTCACTTCTTTGCTTGCTTTTCTGCATTTATTTCCACCGTTCCAAGGATCAACAAAAGAACGATTTTCTGGTGTGCAGGGCTGTTACATCCCCAAACATGAGGGAAAATCCAAAGTTCTTCGTTCAGATTGCCATTTTCTTTTTTCTGGCTTATGTTGTGATTGTATCTTCATTGATCTTGACCGAAGTATGAAACTCTTATTTTTCTTCTCTCTATTCAGGATACCCATGGTATATTTAGTCTTTTTCTACAATTGTTATGAGTAGTAAGTTTAAATCAAATTCATCTCATCAATGACAACAAAGGGTTTCACGTTGGTTTTCTCAGTTTTAATCTTTCTGTTAAACATTTTATGTAACTCAGAAGTAGTCATATGCTAAAACATGATCTTGCTGATCTAAACTTCGAAAAGTTATTTATTGGTTGGAGGAAAGAATAGGATCACGGTGACATCTGTTCAATTTATTGAGATAAGTTCCCCTGCCTCTTAAATTTTATATCTTTGGATAGGAATATTACCAAATAAGTACCTAAATTTTAATTTGTGTTCAGTATTTTGCGACTCTTCATTGTTATCTACAATAATTCCTAAACTTCTTAGTAGTATCAAATTTGCTCTGGATGGTCTCTAACTCTTTCTAGCGGCATCAAATTAGCTCCAGATTTTGTACTTTTAGTTACAATAAAAAATTCAATAAAAGTACATACCATCTATTAGTAAGAGTGGTTGAATATTTATTTTAATCTTAAAAGGTTAACGGTTCAATTCTTATCTTAGTTCTTTAAATCACAAGTGTGGGTTGCAAATATTCTTTTAATAGAAAAGATTAGAAGTTGTCATTCTCCTGAGTCTGAGAATAGTTATTCAAATCATATTATTAATAATTTCAGCAGATCCAACGGTCCTTTAATCCTTAAAATCAGTATTAAAAAAAAAAAAAAAAAAGGCCAGTAAAAGGTAAAAGCCATGATTGAGAAGGCAATTATCAATATCCCGAAGAGTGAAATGTGTCAATCCATAGGTGCTCACTCAAAAAAATAAATGTCTATTACGGGTGGATGAAATTCTTTTTCTTTTCTTTTCTTTTTTATTTTTTTAAACTAGCTTATTTTTGTATTTAAAGTAATAACTAGTTTATTTATAACTTTTGAAAAAAATTTGATGCAAAATGGGTGTAATGTTTCAAATAATTACTCTCACTTCCATTGGAATAGTATTTTCTTACAAGTTAATAATCAACATAAAAATGAGACATTTACCTCTCAAATTATAAATGTGAGAGGTAAGATCCACACCACTAGGATGCCGCTAAATGACAACTTTACGCGTCTGTTTATGCAATACATCTATTAATTACTTTTAAAAATGAAAAGTTCACTCTTTTACTCAGAAGTCTGTTCAAAATGTTTTTCACCCAGAACATCAAGGAAAGAACGACTGCAATTTAATTAATTAAAAACTGATTTTATGTGTGATTAAGGTGGATAACCCATGTGATAATGGTCCCCAATTTTCAATGACAACTCAAATAATTCCAATTGCTTCTCAAACTTAAAATTTAGCATATTAAGACGCATAAGAGAAGCCAAATACACGAAATTTTTACAATAACGAAAACGGAACATGAGAGCTAACAAATCGCACAGGAAGAGAAAGTGAACCAGACTATAAGAGTGTATATTGACTTCAATAACTGAAAAGCTAATCTCGTTATCGATTTTTTTTAATAAGTTTTATTGTAGTGTGTACCGTACAAGGTTACTTTTTTTTCGTTTAATCACATCAGTTCATACTCATTCAACAATCATCTCAAGTTTTCTATTATTTAAATAAATAATGTGACTAGAGCTAAGGGCAAACACCCTTCCTCTGTATTCTCTTCATCGTTTAATTTTTCAAGTTTAACATGTTACGAGTGTATTTTGTCCTTCTGACATCCAGTCCCACATGTAACGCCTTTTATTAGTAAAAATAGAAGCATCGCCATCAATCCGTTGTAGTCTAGTTGGTTAGGATATTCGGCTCTCACCCGAAAGACCCGGGTTCGATTCCCGGCAACGGAATTTTTGCCGGTTCTGATCATTCATGTTTTTTTCCAGCTCTTTTTGTTAATTAAAGTTTCCCTTTTATAGTTTTTCTTTTAATTTCAAGCGATTTCTTGTCTGAAGTCTATGACAATAATTCCTTTTTCTGATGATTTATGTTTTTTCCATATTCATTTTGGCGATTAATGTTTCCTTTTCATAGTATTACTTTAAGTGTTTCATTTCTTGCAGACCTATGAGTCCAGTTGTCATGAAAGTTTGGAAAATAATACCATATTTTAAAAGTTTAATTAAACAAATTTAATTTTTTTAAACAAAGTGTTTTCAGGAGTGACAATATATGAAAAGTATAATTTCAGGACAAAATGCAGTCTCCTTAAAATTTTTTTAATCTCAAGTTAAAAAAAAGGCAAATTTTTTTCATCTCAAGTTAAAAAATGGCGTAGAAGGTTTAATTAGACTTAAGCGGGGTACATTTTGAAAAAGTGTGGCTGAGTTAAATAGATCCTCCTTATTCAATGCACGTTTGGGCTTGGACACTAGCCATAAAAATGAACAGGGCCCACTCAAACGTTACCCTTAACAATCGCGTCAATCGGCAGCGCGAAACACTAGCACGCGCTTATGAAAGCGAGTGGAACCTCACACACTGACAACACAAACTACACAGTCTCATCCGCGTTGAGTTCGTAAAATTCATCAGTATTACCTATAAATACACGCATACTCCCACCCCATCCGGAGCAACGTTTTGTTATTTTCCCTCAGCAAAAACAAATTGTTGAACAATCGGAAAAAAAAAAAGACTCTCTTTTTCTCTCGCTCGCTCCCTTGCTTTTTATTCGATTCTTCGAAACCCTAACCCTAGCTACTACTCGGGAAGATTTGCTCATCAACATCGATACTCGGCTTCGTCGCTTCTCAAATTTGCTGTTTCTTCTTTCGCCGAAGATAATCGATTGTCGTCTTTTCGATTTCGCTTTAAAGATTGTCTCAATTGATTTCGGCGAGGGCTTCGACGATCGTCAATCGAATTCGTTCTTGAAGATTCCTGTCGGTGGCGATTCTTCAATCGAAAATCGAAGCTTTTGAGGGCTTATTTGTCTTTTACCTGTTCGATCTCCGATTCTCTAGCCAGAGTTTGAAGAATCGGCCGCGAATTTCTCGTTTTCGGTCTTTAACTAGAACCTTCCATTGATGCTGTGGAGTTTTTGGCTTGATATTGAAGAGAGCGGTTGAAGAAGACTACTCAGCGATCTTTGCGTTGCGTGGATTTGATTGGTTCGATCTTTCTTGAGTTTCACTGCAGAGAATTAGAAAAAAAAATAAAAAAAAAAGGAAAAAAGAAAAAAAAATGAGAGCTTTTGCTTTTGTACTTTGTTAATTTTGTTTGAGTTGAGTTGAATATCAGGCCCTATATATTTTTTTTCAAGGCCTTTGATTTGATTACATCGTTCTATTAGTGTGTTTTCTGTGTTTTTGTTTTTTCCTTTTTCTCTCTCGTATTATTATTGTTTTATATAATCAGAAAAAGGAATGGCTGTGTATTACAAGTTTAAGAGTGCAAGAGACTATGATTCAATTTCAATGGACGGTCCATTTATATCAGTTGGTACTTTGAAAGAAAAAATATTTGAATCAAAGCATTTGGGCAGGGGTACTGACTTCGACCTCCTGGTCACTAATGCCCAAACTAACGAAGGTTGGTTTTTGTTTTCTAGTAATTGGTTATTGATTTTTGTTCTGTTGACCAATTTTGGGGTCCTAATAGTCAGACAAGCCTTGTCAGGTTATTCTTTTTCCTTTTTTTTTTTTTTTTTTTTTTTATAATTTTGAAATAATGTTAGGTTTTCACTATGAATGGGATTTTGCTTTTGGATTAAACAATTGTCTGAATTTGGGAATTTTCCAATTTGGCGGTCTTTTGTCATTCTGAATAATGAGCTATGTCTATAATTTGTAACTCGTTATTTTGATGCCGCAGCCTTTTCATGATTAAGAATATTTAGTTGTTACTAACAAAACAATATATATATGTGTGTGTGTGTGTTGGGTATACATGAATCTGACTAAATAATGAAGCAAGAATTGCACACATAGCACTTGGGGTTTGCTCGCTGAACACTAGTATAACTGTACATGGTGCACTTGTGTAACTGATAGAGCAAAAATTTTGATCAAAATACAGCTAAGTTCTCCTATTTTTATTGAGGGGTTGGAAGGTTGTTGTTGGGGTTTATGTGATTATGCTGACACATTTTTTTGTAATTGATACGTCTTTTTTTGTGTTTTATAGACTTGTTATTTTCTGTTTTTTAATTTCAGAATATTTGGATGAAGCAATGTTAATTCCGAAAAACACTTCTGTGTTAATTCGTCGAGTTCCAGGAAGGCCTCGCATGCCTATTGTCACCGAGTACTATCTCAAACCTTTATATAATTTTTTTTATTAGTTTTGGTTAAGATGTTAAAAGATCTGTCATTAACTTTTGTAGCATTGTGTTTGCTGAATCTAGGATTTAGGTCGTTTAAGCAGCACTGATTATTAATCTTTTATAAACTATAAGGAAGATTCTAAGGGCTTGGTTGAGTTTGATGTGCCATATTTGCAGGCCTCAGGCAGAAATGGTGGTGGAGGAGACACAACCAGAAAAGATTGCCATCCAGGGTGCTGATTCTTCTGTTGTGAAATACGTAAGCTTTAGTCTTATATTTTTTCTCTGGGATTTATTATGGTTTTTTTATAAGGTAATGTTGTCAATTCTAGTGTAATCATAGTTTTAAAAGGCGCGCCTAGGCTCCCGGCGCAGCGAGGCGCTGTTTCGGCGCCTGGACGCTGGCCAGGTGCGGCGACCTGGACGAGGCGCACGCCTGGCGCGCCTGGCAGAGTTGCCTGATATTTAATATCAGGCCCCAATTTTTTTTACCCATTTTGTGCCCTACCCTACCCAATCTGCCTCTCCCCCTCTACCCCGACCCTCAAGCCGTCGATTCTGTCCTCCAGCCGCCGGTCGGTCGCCGTCCAGCCTCATCCCGCCGCTGGTGACTGTCCTCTCTTCTCCTCTCGTCAGTTTTAGCTTCTTTAACACTGTCTCTGTCGAACCCGACCCGTAAGCTGCCGATTCTGCCTTCCAGTCGCCGTCGGTTGCCGATCAGCCTCATCCCGCCGTCGGTGACAGACCTCCCTTCTCCTCTCATCAATTTCAGCTTCTTCAAGACACTTTCTCTCTCTACCCGCTGTCGACTCTGTCTTCCAGCAGCCTTCCAGCCACCGTTCGACCGCCGATCATCCTCATCCGGCTGCCGGTGACTGTCCTCTCTTCTTCTCTCATCAGTTTCAGTTTCAGTTTCTTCAACATCAAATGAGGTCAAGTAAGTCAATCAGTTTTAGCCAATCAGTTTGTTGAGGAAGAAGAAGAGGAATATCAAGGGTTAGATGCAGAAGAAGAAGAAGAAAGAGAGGGAGAAGGTTTTCCGGAGGAGGAAGAAGGAGAAGATAAAGAGATGGGAGAGGAGGATGATTGCATTTTGGTGATGACTTATGACTTTTATTGTTTGTCTATGGTAGGAAACTTAGTTAGTGACTTAGTTATTAATTGATCTTCGATGATGATTTTTGTTGTTTGCGTAAGATATTTAGTTGTTGAACTTTGATGATGATAATGATTTTGATTATAATTAATGATTGGATGTTTATTTTGTTGAATTTTATCTTATTATTGTTGGTTGTTTATGAATTTCTAATATTTTGAGGTTTTCTTTTTATGTGCGCCTCGCATTGAAAAGGCGTGCCTTGCGCCTCGGTGCGCCTTGCGCCTTTTAAAACTATGAGTGTAATAAACTGTCACTGCCTTTATAATTGCTTTCACAGACTGAGGATTCTGAATGGGATGAGTTTGGAAATGATTTGTATGCAATTCCTGAAGTACCGGTTATTCAGTCAAGTAATCCACTTCCAGATGCTCCACCAACAAATAAAGCGGATGAGGACAGCAAGATTAAGGCTTTAATTGACACTCCTGCCTTGGATTGGCAGCGGTGAGTTGCCCTTGGCTTCAGCTGCTTCATTTGTGACTCTATTGATTGGATTTTGGGTATTAGATGAGAACTTTTGAAAAATAGAAATTTGCAACGCTGAAGATCTTATATTACATCATATGTTAAAATTTTGGATTCAGGCAAGGTTCAGATGGTTTTGGACCTGGCAGAGGCTTTGGGAGGGGCATGGGTGGAAGGATGGGCGGACGGGGTTTTGGTGATTCTCTCATTCCTCATCTTGCTTTCTTTTATGTCCTACATAGAATAGGGAAACTCAATCCCTTGTTTGTATGGAGTCTATCTTGCTTCATGCTTTCTTGATGGGTGATAACATTATCCTCACTCCTAATATTGTTACTTGAAATTGAAATTTGTGATCACTTTTTGACCTACTTCAGGTTTGGAGCGTAAAACTCCTCCTCAGGGCTATGTTTGTCACAGGTGTAAGGTTCCTGGTATGTTCACAACTAAATGATTTTATTTTTCTTGAGTAACCTGCTTTTTGCTCGTGTAAGCCTATGTTTAAGGTGTTAGGCATGTTTCAAAATGATTTGGGTCCAAAATGCACTAACGTGTCTATTTTAAAGTGGGAATCTAATGGGGCCTAAGTTTTTAGTGATGCAGATGATTTGTGCCACATAAAGTCTGTATGCTTTTTCTAATTGATTCTCACACCTTATTGGGTTGAAAAACCTAAAATCTGTCACAACCATGATAGGAATGAACTGAACTGTCAAATAGTCACCTCAGGTTCACTTTTGGCCTTTGGTATTGAATCCAGAGTGAAAGGAAATAAAAAAGACACTTGATTTTTTTGTAGCTTGGGATAGCATCTATGTGGCTTGCTTAGCAATCTTAAGTCTTAAATACACTTTTAAACCTCAAATATTTTATCCATGTAAAAGAAAATTTTAGATGGATGAACTTTGACAATAAGACTCTTAAAAGTTTTTCTCTTCTTAGTCCAGTAAAGTTTCCAATTTCACTTATGCTTCTAAGGTTTTGTACGGATTTCAATTTTGTTAATTGTTTAGTGTTTCTTGAACTCGTTGGTTGTTAGATATATATTTTTTATGATGGAAAACCTTGAAAGTTAACAGGCATAAGATGACCTCTTAAGCCTTGGGTAACCTGAATTAAACTGCCTCACTTTTTTCCCTTAAAACATGTGTAATGGTAGAGAAATTTTTTACTAGCATGTATATAATCAGCGATTTTGTTAGACGCTTTTATAGTCTCTTTTATTTAATAAATTGTACATTTCTATTAGGAGAAAAAGTTGTAGAGATTTTCTGAATGTATTGGAATTTTCTTATCCAGGACATTTTATTCAGCATTGCCCTACAAATGGTGACCCAAAGTACGATGTCAAGAGATTTAAACACCCCACTGGTATTCCAAAGTCAATGTTAATTGCAACTCCTGATGGTTCATATGCTTTGCCAAGTGGGGCAGTTGCTGTTTTGAAGCCAAATGAGTAAGCGGATTCTTTGGTTTCTGTTTCGCATGTGTTTCTTTATGCTTTGGAGACTGAAGGCATGAGGATTCATTGCAACTCTTGGATTATGTACAGGGCTGCTTTTGAGAAAGAAATTGAGGGCTTACCTTCTAATACACGTTCTGTTGGTGATCTTCCTCCTGAACTCCACTGCCCATTATGCAAGGAAGTGATGAAAGATGCTGTTTTAACAAGCAAATGCTGTTTCAAGAGTTTCTGCGACAAGTGTAAGTATTTTGTCATAATATGTAATGCCTTTTACAATTCCAATGAGATTAATTTTCTTTATCTTGGTAACTTGGTAACCTTTTTACCTTTTGTACCTCGTACTTCTTGACATATCTATGCCTTTCTTCCTCCTTGTTTTTAATGTATTATCTTATATGTCTATTTATTTAGATTGAAGCTCACTTTTCTAAAACCTAATTCAGGCATTAGGGACTATATTATCTCAAAGGCAATGTGTGTTTGTGGGGCAACAAATATTCTCGCAGATGATCTTTTGCCAAACAAGACACTTAGGGATACAATTAATCGTATTTTGGAGTCTGGGAACAGTAGCGCTGAAAATGCTGGAAGCACTTTTCAAGTACAAGGTCTGTTTCATGACAACGTGACTTTTAACTTTGGCCATTGGTTTTTGATCTAATGTAAGTAACTATTATCATTGTTGTCATCATAAACAGATATGGAATCTGCCAGGTGTCCACAACCTAAAGTTCCATCTCCTACATTGTCTGCAGCATCAAAGGGAGAGCAAAAGCCATTGCCTGCTGTTGAAGAAACTCTAGTCCCCAAGGAGAATGCTGATGAGGCAAAAGCTGTTACAGCCCCACTACAAACTGTGGAAAAAACAAGGACAGCAGCAAAAGCACCTGATGTGTCTGAAGGTACACACGAGTCAATGAGTATGAAGGAGCCAGCGTCACAAGGTAGTGCCCCACTAGTGGAGGAGGAAGTGCAGCAGAAGATGGCTTCTGGGGAGGCAGGTAAGAAGTGATCTCCCATCAATTTGTTGGTGATTTGCTCATGTTCCTTGAATCCGTAGGCCACATATTACCTTATAATTTTTATATAATCCATGCCGCAAATTGGACCCTTTTTTTAATTGTGTTTGGTACTTTGATCATGAACTTGTTGCTTGATTGGTCTTTTATCACGAAATATTAGATCTGTATTGAGCCTCCAAAAGAAGCTCTTTAGTGGGGTAGGAGAATGTATTGTATTTGTTAATTGTTGAAACAGGCCATTGTCCTTGTCTAACTCCTACTGATTATTTTTTTTGTCAGGAAAGAAGAAGAAAAAAAAGAAGATCCGCATGCCTGCTAATGGTATTCCCGCTTTCTCTTGTTTGTCTTTTCCCCATTTTATTTTGTCTGATACTTATTGTAAACTCTCCAACATCCAGTTTCTTTCTTAATATCTTGGTAATAAATAAGTTCAGAAATCTTAAATGGGTTTGTAAAGGGATGTTTGCATCTCACTATCACAAGTCCTGTGCTTGCTTAATGAGCTAAAGTGGGTTTTGATATCTTGCAGACATACAGTGGAAAACTCCCCAAGATCTTGCAGTTGATAATTATATGATGCCTCTTGGTCCCTCTGCCTATAATCCTTATTGGAATGGCATTCAACCTGGAATGGAAGGATATATGGCTCCTTTTGGTGGTGCAATGCCCTATATGGGTTACGGAATGGGTCCCTTAGACATGCCTTTTGGTGGTGGGCTTATGCCACAGGATCCCTTTGGTGCACTGATGCGCCCCATTGTTCCACCTCAGAGGTATGCATTATTTGTATCTTTGGTATGAATTGTACTGCTCTCTAATGGCTCCCTTGTTTGGATGGTATATGTGTCAAATTTGGTTGCATAATGACGCTGAATATATAAAAATCAGTTGCATATACACTTAACATTTTTCTTTTTTGACGTTTCATCATCTTACAAGCCTGTTTGACAGTGCTTAGTTTTCTGCATTTTGCAGGGATCTAGCAGAGTTTGGGATGGGTATGAATATTCCACCTCCCATTCTGAGCCGAGAGGAATTTGAAGCTCGGAAAGCTGATTTGAGAAGGAAGCGTGAAAGTGAGAGACGAGGTGAAAGGTAATTAATTTACTGTAAATAAACTTGTGATGCCTATTTTATACATTTTCATAGCTTCATGGGCAATGTACATAAATTATGCGGTCATGCATTGTTGACATGTCTCAAGGATTTGAGTATCTTATGGTGGTGCTTTTATTGTTGAATTTTACACTGTTTCTGGAGTGGATGTGAATGGTTTTAAGTCGGTGGATTGACGATTGTGGATGATTGTATATTTTAACATATGATCGAGCTTGTTCATAGCCATTGCTCCCTCATCTATTTTTACCAGATGCTTCCATTGCGTTCCATGTCTTCCTAGCCCAGCAAAATGCAGTGGAGGTCATAGTAGAATGTGACTTTGTACTGATTATCTTTTTAAGTTCTTTTTTTAATTTTCTGAATACTAAAACTGATCATGCATGGATCAGGTTATTTAATTCCAACGTCGAACTTTTTGAAGTTATGAATGATAGCTAAAAATCGGAACCTGTTGGGTGGGTAAATTTGTGTATTAATGATGAAGTACTTAGATTCTTTTTAGTCATGTCTCTTAAATAGCCTTGGGATGGTATCAAAAAATAAATCTTTAGCGGGTTGTTGCACAGTATTTCATAATGTATTGTATATTTGGTGAGATTCCTTCTAAAGGATGGTTTGCTCTTCCATAGTTTCTTTATCCTATATACAGCTTTGGTTGCTATTGATTGCTTCAATAAAGCATTAAACTTGGATGCAATTTATAGTTTTGAGTAATTGGCTGCTATCTGCTGCACTACTCAAGTCATTAATGTCAGGTGTTAGCTTATGATTAATGGTATGCTGTTGGTAGCTACTGTTCTAATTGTTAAATGATGTACTAGTTTAATTTGTGCATTCTGCTGCAGGGAGTTCTCTAGAGATCGAGAATATGGAAGGGAAGTGAGCAGCGTTGCTGATGTTACTTCAATGAACTCGAAATCTGTATGTATTTTCATTATCCAAACTACCCCTTTTTTCTCTTTTTGTGTATAGTAAATTTGTGCTGCGACTCATCTGTAATGCATTTCCCTTCACTTGGTTTCTTTGCGATAGCTATGACTGTTTGTTTGCCTTTTTTTGTCTTACTCTGAACCCACCTACCTTTTCATGAACTGAAAGTAATAAAGCCTGGAATACTAACAAACCATGATAGAAAAGGTTCCAAGGTCAACGGCCATTTGGAGTGGACAGCAAATTTTAGATGTGTTTTTTTTTTTTCTTTTAACTTTGAAATAATGTATATTCGAGAGTGACATTGCACTACAGAAGTTTGCTTTTCACAAAAAAAAAAAAAAAGGAAGAATGCTGAAGTTTGGGATTTCGTCTGACGTGCGCTTACCATGAATGTTTGTTATTGATTTTGATGTTTAAAAAAAGATTGATTATTGTTGAGATTATGATTTTTATAAAAAGAGTTTGATAAGTCGAATTATTGAGTGTTATATAGTTTTGCTTATTTTCCCCTTCAATTTGATTTGTTATATAGTTTTGCTTATTTTCCCCTTCAATTGATTTTTGAGTTTTGGCGTTTGCTCTAGAAACATCCCAAATTTGGTTTCGCAGTGAAGTATCTCTAGGGTTCTTATCTACTTATCCTGATGAGGAAAAAGGGGATTGAGAACAATGTTGCCATATTACCCTCTTTTTTTAAAAAAATAAAAAATAAAAATTATGACAATATTCAAGGTCAAATTCCCGTTACGTACTATATCGGATGAAAGTCGAGCTAAGTTGGGTGGGGTAGTTAGGCTGCAGGATAGAAAAAGCAACTCATTTGACCATTATTATGGGCCTATGTAAATTGTCCCATCATTTTTAAATTTTGGGCCGTTGTTGGCCCAAATGGTCACTGCCATGATTTGAGCAATTGATGGATCTTAACGGGATTAATTGGGACTTCGTAAATTCAGGGTCCATTTTTTAACTTGAAAAAGAAAATGAGAACAAGGCTTGATGCCCGAAGATTTGTTTAACGTTGACGCGATTGTGCATTGCATTAAATAAAGAAAAGAAAAGCAGAAAACAAGACTTATTTTGGTTATAAGTAGTGAGAAAAAAAAGACATTAACAGCTTTTGACAGAAATTAGAAAAGTCAACTGACTCTTATTTCAACTGACTCTTATTTTTCTTTCGGATGCAGAAATCTATTCCTCAAACATCGAATGCAGACCAACACCATCACCGGCATCGGTCTGTCAGATCCTCACCTGAGCCACCACCACCTCGCCCATCCAAGAGAAAATCTGATCAACCCCACAATGATCGGGACTATCATGACTATGACCATGATCATGAGCGAGAACGCGACCGACACCACCACCATCACCACCACCGGTCAGAGTCTTCCTCAAAGCCCTCCTCTGAAACCGCCATCAAAGCCGCTTCAACAATAGTAACATCTGACAAAAGGCCAAAGGCGAGTGTATTTTCTCGCATCAGCTTCCCTGAAGAAGAAGCTATCAACGCTAGTAAGAAACGCAAGATCTCTTCCTCAGCAACTACAGAAGCAGCTCCCTCTACCCATCACAAGTCATCATCAAATGGATATTATGATGGTTACAAATCATCTACTGCCAAAGCAATAAAGAGTAGCAGTGGTGCTGCTGCTATGGACTATGAGTCAAGTGATGATGATAGACATTTCAAGAGGAAGCCTTCAAGATATGAGCCGTCTCCGCCACCACCAGCCGAGTGGGAGGGGGAGCCTCGACATTCAAGAGGGTCTAGGGAACGAGAAAGAGACCGGAAGCACAGATAGAGTGAAAGTTTGATAGCGAGAGAATGAGATTTTGACCTGATAATACAATGCTGCTCCGTTGTCTCTCTTCTGCTCAAGGAACTTTAGTTCTGCAGAGTTTTCTGAGAGTAACTAAAGTGTAAATGAAAGTCCCACCAATAAATGGGGATGAATTTGATGAAGAGAAGACATGCCACTTTTCTGTATCTTGAAGAATATTTAAAAATGTGACTATTTCATTAAATTTTATGAGAAATTACACCTTCCTTCATCTCTTATAGTGTGCTCAGTTTATGAGAAATTACATCTTCCTTCATCTCTTATAGTGTGCTCAGTTTATTTACAGAATGTTTTCACTTTTTTTTTTTTTTCATTTCATGTCGTTGTGTTTGTAGTTATTTTGCTTGCTTCTCAATATTGATTGGCTTGCCTTACAGCTTAAAGTATACTCCAAAAGTCCGTGTAAAAATGATATGTGCATTTGAAAATTATAATAACATTTCTGACCCTGCAAAATTGCCCAACTTAACTCATCAGTGGTTATAATTATTTGAGCAACAAACAATATTGAGAATGAGACTGAAGTAAAAAACGAAAATGCTATTGTGAATTAAGGTTATTTTTTAAAGTAAGGATTCTCTATTATTTATTATTATTATTTTTTGTTAATCATTTTATAAATTAATGATACATCAATATGAAAAATAATGAATAATCGAGATTATTTTATCCTTTCTTTCTTATACATCACTTAAACTTAAATTTATCTTATAAAACAATTAGTATAAATCAAATATTGACAAAAAATTCTTACTTTTTTAGACTTATTCAAGTTACTTTTAGCATAGAAAGTTGAAAGATGGTTAAAACAATCATATATGTAAATTTAATATACAAAGAAAATTATGCTTTAAAAAAACACTTTAAAAAAATTAAAACCTTTTCTTGAAAGAATTATATTAGGTTATTTAAACATTTTATTAAATTTATGTTTGAATAATGTGATATTTGAGTTGTTAATATTATATAAATAATAAAAGATATAATAATTAATATGTTATTGAAAACTCATATATTATCTTATTTGGGTATGAATTTAAACAATTTTTACGAACAAAACTAACATTACTCTTTCAAAAAATTTCACAAAAATGGAATTTGAAGCATGTTTTCAATAGCATAAATGTTAAATTGCTCAAATTCAATAGAACGAATACAATTTCACTAAGGTGAATTGGTTGTTTTGAACATTCAAGCCGTTACATATATATATATATATAATCATTTTAAGTGGTAGAATTAGAGAGAAAGAAGAACACTTATGCTAATGTTATATTAAACTTCAGATGTAATCCAACAAAAATGTGCGTGAATTGGAAAAATTACCACCTACAATGAGCCTCTAATAATAATCATGCCAACTAGTAATTTTAAAATACCATCACTCATGTTGGGCAGAATTATTTATGCTTATCTTATTATTTACCACACCACCAGATTATATAGCAACAACAAATCATTTATCACATCATCTAATTGAAATTGAGCCTAAGTTTTTGGGTAACCTAGCACTAATATGTAGAGACATACAAATTGCAGATAAATAGGTAATAACTATCATGACCCTTAAGAGATTTGCAATTACAAGAAAGTCATGAGTTTGATAATGTCTCGACTCCAAGCATCCGAGTTTCCAATGGTTGGGAGAGCCAACTAGAGAGAGAAACTCAAGGAAATCAGGCATGATAAATTTTTAAAGTATTCTTGTAGGAAGTAACAGAACACAAGAGATTGACATTTAGAATCACATACAATATAAACTTCAACAAGCTCAAATTACTAAAATATCATGATATTTATTCCATTCCAACAATCACTTACATAAGCAAGATAACACAAAATTGAGAAACAACTTGATGCCAAGTTCCAGTACATGCACTTCAATTTTGACCAAGTAAAAAAACATCAACTGGCTATTCTCATATACCACCCAGATAAGGCCATGACATATTAACTTAGAACATCCGTCTACAGTAGAGTACATCCTAAAGAATGGGAAATCATTCCTCTAACATATGAGCAAAGCATCTAAATGCCAAGCATCTAGAAGCCGAGTTGAAATCTACAACGTCACAATCCTAAGAAGCCTGCATTCGGTGCTCTACATAGAAACGCCCTGCAGAAACAAATAAGTAAAAGTTAATGTTAGTATTAGGACATAATCCAACAATTAGAAGCCTCAACACAACAGAAGAGAATTATTCAACAGACTTCTCATAGTTACAATTTACCATGTGATTGATAAAAAACCATAACAAATAGCTAGAATCCAATAACTCTGTTAACGTATCACCTCAAATTTTAAATACTCTTTTTTGTTTATGCTTTTGAATATGATGATAACTAGCATGATATTACGGCTTGAAAATCACTCATTCAAAGACTCTCTCCCCATTTATCGGTTATCTTATTGTACATGATATACGCTATATATCCATCGTATGATATCTGTCTGTGTGCATTTATTATAGACGTGTTAAGTTATCAAAACCAGTAAGTCTTAAATCCTGTAGTTGGCCCAACTTAAGCTCTCTGGTGATAAGTGATAACTAACAAACTCAAAAATAAAACATGTTCCTCTGCAATAATCAAACCACGTACACTCAAAAACCAACTACATTACCTCAATTTTGGGAGGAAATCATGCCAGTGGCTCGCGCATACGCGAAAATGCCTCCAGCCTGAATGACGGGTCCAGCATCACCAATCGGCTTCAACTTATACTCCTTCCCCGTGGTGTGATTGATCAGACGGCTCTCATCCATTTCGATCGTCACCACGTCACCAGTCCTGCACTCTTCACAAAGCCTCCCTTCCGACTCCAACGGATAGATTTCTCCTGTCGCCACCGAGTTCCTGAAGAATATCCTCGCGTAGCTCTCCGCCACCACCGCCGCCACTCCCGCCGCCCCCAGTGCAACCGGCGCGTGCTCCCGGGACGACCCGCATCCGAAGTTGTCGCCGCTGATGACGATCTTATATTTGGTCTTGGTTTCGTTTTGGTCGACAAAGCGCGTGGTGTAGGTCGCAGGGAGGCCGATTAGAGCGTAGGAGCCGAGTTTCTCGTACTCGTCGGGCTTGGAGGGGACCAAGGTGAGATACTCGGCAGGGATTATCTGGTCCGTGTCGATGTTGTCGCCGACCACGTAGCAGAGGCCGTGAAATGCCGAGGTGGATTTGTTGGTGGGGTCTGAATCGACCGAAGATGCGCGTGGAACAACGGAGATGGATTGGGAGGAAGCGATGGCTGCGGATGCGGCGCCTGAGGAAGTGGCGGGCAGTTTGAGAGATAGAGGGAGGAGTCCGAGGAAGGCTTTAGGTTTGGGAATGGGAGAGGGAGTGATGATTGAATTGTGAGAGAGAGAGATTGAAGAAGCGGCCATTGTTTCGTCAAACGCAAAATGGAGTTGCAATGTGAGTAGTAGTTCGTATATACAACACGACGAGTTCGAGGGTTTTGGGCTTTTTTATTTTATTGAAGGCCATTGTGGTTCGATTGCTTGTCTGTGTGGTGGCGTTTGGACTCTGGACTACAGGACTAGCAACAGAATAGTTGAATTCCATCAGCCACCACCGGCTTTTCTTTTTCTTTTTTTTCACAATAAAAGCAATAAAATGTTAATTAATTTTCTTTTATTACAGATAATGTAAAAGGATTACATATTACTGAGCATATAACCTGATCCAATTTCAAAATATGCTACACTAAGCAAAGGCACGCTTTTAATCGAAGCTTATGACATATTAAACACTGGATTATAACACTAATTACAAATTTTGGGAAGCTAGTGTTCTTAAGTATTATTCAAGTTTTTCTGATCAACATTTACTGTATAAATCATAAGATAATATGATGATTATAAGTTATATTTTCATATCTTTTATATAAAGTACCTTGTAATATATTATTAATATTTATATACATTTTTTTTATTTATTTTTCATAAATAAGTTACTTAGAAATACTTTTGATATGTGATAATAAATGTAGTCTGATTATTATTTATGCTTATTTATTTCTTATATAAGTGAATGAATGTTGAATCATACTATTTAAATCAAAATTTAAGTTTACATAGTCTGATCCTAGTTTCTAAAAGCTTATTGTTTTTACAATTTACTTAAATTTATAAATATTAAGTTCATTTTTAATTGTGTCAAAATTAAATTACAATTTGTCAAAAATCCCTAACATATCATAGAGAAATTGATGTGAAAAGAAAAGAAAATTAGGGTGTAACACAAAAACGAGCATATGTACTTTTTATATAAGATTTAAAAAAAAAAAATTACTATATAAAAATGTAAGAACAAAAAAACATATTTTCTTCTATTAAAAAAAAAAAAAAAAAAAAAAACCACACTTTCATTCGACTTGTACGGTATGGAGCCCACTTGTTCATTAAAACGACATCGTTAAAGTAAGGTAGAGATTTAGGGCATGGACGCATAATCGACGGCCCAGATACGAAGTTAGTCCAGTGACTCCAACTTTATAAGTGATTAGATGTCGCCTCAAACCCTCTCTCTTTGTAGGCGAAAAACCTAGTCTCACACGCTGCGCAGCGAACGTCTGATCCAATGGGTACTCTTTTTCTTCTCTTCCACAAATTTCACTAGATTCATTTGCGTTTCGATGTTGAGTCTGTTGTTGTTGTTATTATTTTCTGTGTTACTGGGTAATGTGTGCTCGTCTATACATTTTGCATCTAAAATGCTGTTTTTGGCTTTATAATTGTAAACAGGGGCTTACAAGTACGTGTCAGAGCTATGGAGGAAGAAACAATCCGATGTTATGAGGTTCCTGCAGAGAGTGAGGTGCTGGGAGTATCGCCAGCATCCTTCCATTGTTCGGGTCACACATCCAACCCGACCGGACAAGGCTCGTATCCTTGGTTACAAGGCCAAACAGGTAATCTCGTCTCACTCTTCAGCTCGGAATTATTATTTTGTTGTTATATGTTTGTTTGACTACTATGTTGATTTTGTTGAGTCTGTGATTGCTTTATTTGTATACCCAAGGTTAGCAAACCACTTTTAGGTAGATTAGGTCGGTATGATACTTGGCCATGATGATCTTGAGGTGGATTTGATTTTTGTTTTCGCTTGAGTTTGATATTTGAATTGATTGTGTAAATATTCATTCATGCGTGTAGATATGTGGGTTGAGAAATATTTAAGCTTTTAAATTTTGCTGGTTAAGCGGTGCCTTGATGCATGTTGCGTACAATGATTGGTTACTTCCTGAGACCAGCTATAGTAAACCAATAATCGATCTTTTACCAAGTGGAATCACTTATCTTGAATTTCACTGTTGTCTCGATCCGATAAATTTGTCCAGCCCGTTTTGTTATCCTTTTCCACTTATTTTTTGCATTCATTAATTTGTACCTTCAATATATCCCCAGTTATTGATACATTTTGGTACAGTTAGCCTTTTTTTCGGTTGTTGGCAAATTCTTGATTTAAAATACTCACGTTCATGGTGTCAGTTCATTTTTCCAGTAGATTTTTCTTATATTTTCCAAAGAGTCACTACTCATGTTATTGCTCTGTTGTTTTTGGATTTGGTTTTTGCCTTTTCTTCATCATCATCGTTCCTGGATGTCTTGTTAAGCACCTTCATTCAACTCTGTTTTTGTTGTACACTTGATGATGCTGGTTTTATTGCTTTGTAGGGTTACGTTATTTACCGTGTGCGGGTCAGACGTGGTGGTCGCAAGAGGCCTGTTCCCAAGGGTATTGTGTATGGTAAACCCACAAATCAGGGTGTCACCCAACTGAAGTTCCAGAGGAGCAAGAGGTCAGTTGCAGAGGAGCGTGCTGGTAGGAAGTTGGGAGGTCTCAGGGTTCTCAATTCATACTGGATCAATGAGGTATGCATACTAAATTTCGAATGTGGAACAGGAACTTCTCTGCATTTTAATCTGTCGTACTTGAATCTTGCATATGATTCCTATGATTCTCATCTGTAAATCTTCTTTTTATGCAGGATTCTACTTACAAGTATTTTGAGGTAATCCTGGTTGATCCTGCTCACAATGCTGTTCGGAATGACCCTAGAATCAATTGGATCTGCAATCCTGTCCACAAGCATCGGGAGCTCCGTGGTCTCACTTCTGCAGGAAAGAAGTACAGAGGTTTGCGTGGAAAGGGTCATTTGCACCACAAGGCACGCCCTTCTCGCAGGGCTACCTGGAAGAGGAACAATACTCTTTCCCTTCGTCGCTATCGTTGAGCTTTATGATGTGCTTGATATTTTTGTCAGAGTGCTGTCTGGATCTTGTCCGGAAAACATAGTAGTTGCCATTCTGAGTTTTTTTTTTTTCGGAGATTGAGATATTCAGAACATATTCCCTTTTGACACCTTATATTATAATTTACCATATTTGAATTCTTGCGATCAGTTAATTATGAAAAACCTTGTTGTTGCTTCAGCCTTCACAAGTAACTTTACCTTTGTTACTGCTTTAGTGTGTCAGAGTTGATCGAAGTAGAACACAATTTATGTGCAAATGTCTCAATTACCTATAATATGAAGCCTTAGGTGTTACATGACATGCCTTACAACATTTATCAGTTCAATCTGAAAATTCTTACACGTTATTGCTCCAATTCTACAGGGTATTTTGGGCTTTGTTTGAGCGAGAATTATTATTGAAACTATTTCTCTGTCGAATCTTATTAAACGGCTGCACCTTTTTAATTTGAGGGTAGAGACAACTTCCAAGTAGTGATAGGAAAATGAAACTTTATGGCCATGACTGAAGGACTCGGTTGCCAAAAGTGCTACTTCAAGGAAAAGCCAATCAACAGAAAAGTCGGGATTTATTTTGGACTTCCTGTTAACAAGATTGCATCAATATGCAATCTAATTGCGTAGACCCGAGCTGAATTCATAGAGTCATTTACGGCCTAGTAAGACAAACTGGTTGGTCTTTGGTGAGGTAAGTCTGTCTGAATTTAAGGCATTCCACTGTTTGACAACTAAACTTCAGAACCTTCCATTAATGTAATTCTCCTTCAGATTTCTCAGTGCTTGTCGGAGTGAATCCTCGTCTTGGTTGGAGTACTTTAAGCATACAAGCAGTTGAGCAACGCGGTAGATCATCTGGATTTGGTTATGTAGCACGCAGTTTACCTTCATCCGCTGTACCTCCTGTACACGAACATATTTACTGTCAAACTGACACAATTTACTTACAAGAGATGAATTTGACTAGAGCTTTTATAGGTTATCTGCTCCAAATGACGGGCGACTTATTTTTCTGATTTATTTATATAATTTCATTTTCAGTGTTTTTATGGAAGTTTAAGTGCTATAGTTATCAGAAGACTGAGTCAACATAGAAACTGTACGTAATTGCTGAATAGAAAATGACCCTTTCGGTGATCCTTGAGGTGATGGTTCTAGCTGTTTCAATCACTGAGCTTGGTAACCCTGCCACTTGTGCTAGTAAAAGGCCATAGTGTGGGACATCTTTTGGTCCATCGTTGAGTAGGAACTGAAATTAAAAGCACCTTCAGTCATAGAAACAACCAAAGTTCAAAAATTGAAGTGAATTAGACCAAGAAATGCCACCTTGAAATCTAAACGGTTATTTCTTATATCAACATCGAAGTGAAGAACTTTCACATTTGGATAGATGGTTGCCAATTCTGAGAGGTTCTTCATATGTGTGGCAAATATGGTGTACCTGATGATTATCAGATCAAATATATTAGTCTTTGCAGTTCTTTTAGGTTGTGGGATTTGCAAAAATGTAAAGGGAAACTTATGAGATGAATAACAATAATAAAGGGAGACTTATGAGATGAATAACAAAACTCCTCTAGTTTTCTATCTATTAGAACTTGAAGAAAAATTATTATGTACATATCCAGCTCCAAAACAGTTTTTAATGAGGATAGATATACAATAATAGGCCCAAGCATATGCTTATCCGCCAGCTAGACACTCTATAATCAGAAAGTTGGGGTACGTTGTATAAGTTGGATATTTTGATTTTATAAGAAAGGCTGATGGGGTTGTTTCAGCGCTTCACAAGGGATGTTCAAGAAAATTTTGAGTGAACTTACTAAACTTTCAAACGAGTTCCAGATGTAGACTCAACCTTTCTAAATTAATCAGTTACAATTACTATGTTTAAGAGAATGGTTGCTGCACTTCATCCTGCTACACCTCTGACTTTCACAGAATCCTTGTTATATACACATCCAAATAACACACGCACATGCTTATATGCATATGCACACATTATTGTAATAGTCATTAATTATTTCTGTGAAAGCTAGCTAGCACAGATGTGTGCTATAAGAGTATATACCAGTCATGTCAATTGTTGGGAACGTCATGCTCAAATGTGTATAAGTGAATGTGCACATAACGTATGTATGCTCAGTGGTGTCCATCTTTTGATAACATAACCATATGTAACTTTCTTTCAACCAAAATTTATGTGCTTTTCATCTTGTGTAATAAATTAAAGGGTTG
The DNA here is from genome assembly GCA_022984855.1 of Dimocarpus longan. Classification (NCBI taxonomy): domain Eukaryota; kingdom Viridiplantae; phylum Streptophyta; class Magnoliopsida; order Sapindales; family Sapindaceae; genus Dimocarpus; species Dimocarpus longan. The sequence goes on from CM041024.1 coordinate 12,945,407, forward strand.
GTAGTGGCAAGTCAGAAAGTGGTTACGCTTTGAGTAATAAGAGATGCTCACAGCAGCTCCAAGCCATTGCAAATCCATCAGAGGAAGAAGTAGCCCTCCCAAGCTCATCCATCACAATCAGACTCCTGTACCCCATGAAAAAATATCAATAGAAACTATCACACAGTCCAAGTATCCTCGAAACACCATTGGGTGTCTTACCTTGGAGAGACATTCTGCATGATAAAAGCTGTCTCTTTCATCTCCGTCATGAACTATAGTACAAAAGTAGCCAGATAACAACATTTTCTATCAAAACCAAGCTTAAAATAAAGTTGTGTTAAATATTTAAGATAATGAGGGCAAGGGAGAGCATTTCAGTGTTTTCGTACACATTTGAGCAGATTCTCTCCTTAAAGCTCTTTGTTATCCTACCTTTACCAAAACCTATAGATGCTATATACAAGGAAAAAATGTTGAGGAAGTTCTGCCACTCCAAAGATCTTCCTACGATCTAGTCTTACTTTTTGACAATATGCTTAATAAATTCATCATAAGTCTATTACCATCCTCAACAACCTCATGTTGAAACCTATGTTCCAGCCTATTCTGCCTAGATTGTTTAATCTACTGAACCACCTTAAGCATTTCCATGCAAATCCTGATTTATATTAATTGCATACCTCCAACCAACTCATAGAAAGGTAATAAGGAAGAGCAGAAATATCACCTAAGAAATAATATTTGAATGCAAAATCTAGAAGTCACAGGCTTCAATTTATGTGCATCCTGTCTAGAGTTTAAGATTTTCTTGTGAGACTTTGTTCCCAGAACAGTCAAACCAGTGAAACAAGCTAAATTCAGCTGAGTCAAGAAAGCTCGATTCACTCATGTTTTTGACTTCATGAGGAAAATATTGGTTAATGTAATATTACAAGTAACTGGACTATACAGTGACAGTGAAGCTGGAAAATACTTTCTGCATTTTAACAAAAGACTTGATAAGGAATAATTACCAAACTAACAATAATAAAACATCTAAAAAGCAATTAAAACAAAAGTATTTGAAGGAATAATTACCTGACGAACAATAATGAAACTTCTAAAAAGCAATTAAAATATCAATATTTCAAGATGATAAAAAAATCGCTTCATCAATGATACAATGTTTTTATCTTTTGTCTTCATTTGCAGCTGAAGAATAAGAAATATAAGAGAATAAGAAATAAAAATTTGTGACAGCAGAGTTAGGAAATCATACTGTGCTAGAGTTGGATTCAAGATTATCCACCATACCCATCCTTGTAAATATACGATCAACTACTCTTATAGATGAGAAATGAGCAGGAACATAACAACCAATCTGTGCAAGAATAACTAAGAGACAGATTTGTTGTAGATAAGTGCTCTTTCCACTCCTGAAAGAAACAATACACAGTATCAAACACAAGCAAAGTGATAATTTAAAATCAGAACATTCTTTATACATATAGTCAAAAACATAATCAACCACACACCTAGATGGAAAGGCTTTATGATTAAGGAAAGTAGCCAAGGTTTACTTCTAGCCAGAACCTATAATACTCATGCCCTTCTGGACTCCTAAGACATAACTCCACTATTCAGTGGTGATTGCAGAATTTCACCTCTTTTTTTGCACTAAAATGTACATTTCACTTGTGCCCGTTTGAGATAATGCTCTTTACAGCTAAAACTCTAATAAGGACTATTAGCATGACCATGGATCAAAAGAATCTTCCTCTTTCAAGCCAATATCTAGGTTTATAGAAAGAAACTGCCAAATTGTAATTTGTAAATCGCCAAATGATGAGGAAATTTACTGCATAATCTAGGGCATGCTGATAATTAGTTTAGCTCACATTATCAATTTTCAGACTGTGAAGTGGATTTATCAAAAGGAGAAAAAGCATGATATTCTAGCAATCCTACACGATGTCTTATTTGTGCAACTTAGTTATGACTATTTACATTATAAGTGGTGACTAGTTTAGGTGACTCGTACTTATATGTCAGATGCTGACATTCCCAAGGTATAATTCATATAGAAGAGTGGACTCTTTATAAAATCTTTTAATACATAAATTTCATCATGGTCTGCACAACTTCCAGTGACTCAGTAGATAGGAATAAAAAGTGCATCTAGTGACTTAAAAGGCATGATATAAGCAAATGTCATACATGTTAGGACCCATGACAATCAACATGTTTGCTGCTTCTGAAATAAATATATTGTTGGGCTGCAAAGAAACAGTTAATCAACCATTAGGTGCAAAGAAGATTCTCAGAAAAAAATTAAAGAGAGTTGCAGATAAGCAATCAAATACAAAAGCTTAAAAACAGAAGGAACATACCACGAAGTCATTATGTATGCTTTCTAGGATAGGGTGCCTTCCAGCTTGGATTGCAAGTGGGCCATTTTCTGCCAGCAGCATGGCATGATCAAGCATACACCCATGAAGGGAAGAAAATTATACGCAGAAAAAGAAACACAAACCCGTAAATTCTGGCCGAGTATATCGATCCACAGGCTTAGTTGATATTGTATGGGCAAATGAATTGACTAGCATATCTAAGAGACACAAGACCTCTGCAAGCAGAGTGAGCATAGAGACATCCTCCCTTACAGCGTCTACTAGTGCTGCATATTTAATAAATGCATCAGCAGTACTCAATGAATTCTTGCAACATCTGATAAGAATTTTACAAGTTCACATAAGAACTGGGACATATAATAAGTCAGTTTGAGTATATAACAATGGACTGTAAAAATTGTCATTCTAGATCTTAAAATTTAATAGCAGTGTCACAATTGAAAAAAGTTATTCATTAAAAAAATCAAAGACTCATTAACATGAAAAACTATCATGGAAAGTTGAAATAGCCGACAGAAGATTGTTTTATCATTCTCTTACTAACCATTATTGACTAGCCCACTTATCTACTCTGAACCCCAAACAGGTACATGAAGAAACAAATGCCAGCCAAGTTTAGTAACTAACTCCATTTACCTAAATTAACTAAATAGAAGCATTTAGCGACTAGAATTTATAAAATTTATATACTGAAAACTGATCATCTTTCTTGATGTTGGTAGTACTTCCATCTAGCAAGTGAAAATCCTTATGAAGTGTTGCTAATACAGTAAGACCTAGGCTTTTAAAGGCCATGAGATCCAAAAATAAGCAGCACTTCACTTAGACCAGATTTTCCATCAGGGATTAATGAAGTTAACCACAGGTCATGGTAACATGTAGTATGCTCGATAAGTCTTATCACAACCTTCCAGGCAAACTTCTGTTCGTACGTAGCACTCGCCAGCTGCAGACTTATTTCTGACATTCAGCTGCATTTTATGCAATAAAGTGAAATGTGTGATGATCCTTCTAAGACGCATAAAGGTTGAATTAATGCAATTAACACATACTCATAATCACGAGTTATAACATTTAAATTCTACCACAAGTTGACTGCAACCATATGTAGAAATGTCACATGTTACCATTAAATCATAGTATCTTTATGATCAGTATCCTATTCTTTGTTAATGAAAACCTTAAAACCAAATTTTTGTTTGCAAAAACAAAAGGAAACCAGCAATCAACTTAGGCAGAAAATTATGTTCAAATACTATCAAATTAGATAATTGAAGAACTTAATGATATGTAGCACTGTAACTAGACGTTATCAAAACTTATCATTTAGCATAATAGCATTGAAATTGGACGTTATCAAAAAATTTATAATTTGAGTTGGTTTCCTTGGACGCAATTTCATTTAGCAATATGTTTTGTTCCATGACTTTCAATGTTGCACCAATGCAATTTCATGGGTAAATCACCAGATGATGACCTAAGTTTGTTCCACAAAAAATGTAAAAGAATACACATGGAGCTCTAATTTAAGCATAAAGTATTTATATAAAATCAAAGATAGATATAACAGTCATCATCACCTGATTAAACCAATTAAATATGTAAATTGCATGTAAGATCATCAGCAAATGTCACAAGCATGAATATGAAATTGTTCAAATGATGATAAAACTTACTGAAGCAAGTTCCAAAGTTGAGCAATGTATATTATTCCCATGTTTAACAACCTGATCAACATCCCAGAAGTATATAAAAATTATAAATAATTAGTGGGATATTAAGTAGATAAGAAAAAAATTAGTTCATCACCTGAATGAATTTGTTAGGAAGCTTTCCCTGGACGTCTTTCTGTGGAATACTGAAATAAAAGCCTTGTCTATTGTTAAAAGGGAGCTTCAAATTTGGCAGCTTGAACTCTTCACGATACCTGGTTGCTAGATTGTGTACAGCTGCCATTCAATTTTCAGTAAATTTCAGATTGGCATAACTCACATCCCAATGCGAAAATAGACAGCAAAAGTACAAAACAACAAACAAAAGAAAGAGTTGATAATAACAAATGTAGAAAAAGAACTATGAAAAAGAGAATAACATAGCTAGGCGGAAAACCTTCACTGGTATCACAAAATGATCTTCGTGCAATATCCAAAAGACCATCAATTCCAGCCTTAACAGCAAAACACTGCTGTGTCCGAGCAACAAAAGGAACCCGTGCATGAAGCACATCTTCATCAATTACCTCTCCGATTCTGATTCAAAAAACAGAGGTTTTTTAGAAAACAAGTTTGTGCTTAACCAAGCTTGATATGTAATTATGTAAATAGCAATATGGTCAACATACACTATAAAACAACAAACAAGAAAGGTTTTCAGAATACTCAAAATACTTTTCACACCACAATAAATAATTATTAAGTATATTTTTTTTCTTTTTTGAAAATAAATATTAAGTAGTTAAAACTTCAATAGTATTAGACAGTTCCATCATCACTTTCAATCCCCCTCTTCATCATTACATAATTAGGTTTAACTGCTTAGAGTTGAGAACTCTTATTTTCTCCTCAGGTTCATGATACCAACTCTAAATTTCACAAGGTTTAGTTGATGCAGTCACATACAAGTATAGTTTAAATCAACAATCCAATTAAGCACGGTATCATCTAGCAGACAATTAAACATAAACCTCCTCTCTCACTTAGGCTCAATTATGCAGCAGAAACAAGCTAGATAACGTATTTGGACTATATGATTACTGTGTGGCTCCGGAAACTTACCTGTTTTGTAAGGCAAGAAAAATAGAGGAATGTGAGGAAAACAAAAGAAATACTTATAAAGTGACAAAGTAGAGGAATCTCTATGGCGACAAAAGAGGTCTAACTTGTTAAACGAATATATCGTGGCCATAAATAATGTATTTTAGATTAGTACAATGTAGTTGTATAAAACTTGGAAAGCTCAAAGTTTCTGTTTCTGAGATAAATTGCTAGTGGTATCCAATTGCACACCCAGTTAAGTGAAATATTTTCAGTGTGGATTTTAGCCATTTAGAATTTTGAAACTTCAGAACAAGATCCATAGACTGTAAGCCAGTAGCATTATATATGCAGATAGAAAGAGAAGCAAGTTTTGCAACATACTTATTTCTAATGGAAGCATACTTCTCATTTTCACATACAGACTTGTAGATATTTTCCAAAAGAAAACATTGTGCATCCTTAAGCACCTGAAATGTTTTAAAAACACAGATATTTGAAAACGTCTGAGACTCTGAGTTGGTTTGAAATCATTCAGCATATCGGAAAGCATATAATTTAACCTTCGCAAGTAAAGGCAATGCATCCAAGGCTGTTTTAAGTAGAATAATGCTTGATATCAATGTTTGGCTCTTTTTAGCATTATTATCAATATCCACAACCTTACTTGTAACTTTCTTCGGCTTGAAGCAGAAGTGACAAAGTACTCTATCTGAAAAAGTGTAAATTCACTTTCTATGGATGAAATAAATGGAAAATTCCCAAAGACTCAAAATAGAATCTGCAATTTCGATAGTTATTTGCTTTGTTCCTATCAGCTTACCAGTCTCCTTTGGGAACTTACGCAGAACCTGAGAGAGTCCAAAGAACAGTTGTTCATTGCTCATCAGCTCATCCTGGAATCATATATGGAAAAAACAAATCAGGGCTCTAAAACAAAATTTTTTGAACTATGCCCTTTACATATTTATAGCAGTCTTATGAATAAATATTCATTTTATTGTATCTACAACAAAACAGCATTAATTTAAGTAGCAATGTGATTGTTCATCACATCACAAAGGATTAGTACAATGCTCCATTTTAAAACATGTACATGTTTCCCAAAACTGATGGGTGGATGAATAGCCAATTAACCGTATGTATCTTTCAGTTGAAAAAAAGCACACATCGACTGAAAAATTTCTAAAACACTTGAAATGGATTAGATAAAAAGAATCTGGAAAAGTTAAAGCAACTAACCAGGCAGTCCAGACGAGTGTTGATGGTTTCAATATCTTTCAAAGGCTGTAACAGATTAGCACGAAGTAATCTAGTCCTGAGGAAGAAATTACACAGGACACCACATTATAAGGCAGAAAATAGTCATTTGTTACCGGAAGTATGGGTTCTGTAATGCATTTCAACTTCTTACATTTTAAAGTAAGTTCAGCTTTCTCATTGCATAATGATTCTGTTTTTATATTCCCAACCCACCCACCAACCCCCACATATTTTATGTAATTATATACAAGTGTAAAGTAAGGGAAAGCAAATGCTGAAGCAATAATTAGTAAAAAGGGAAACAAAAATTTAGAAGCTGCTGATATGAAATGCTGCATTGAACAACTTATCGAATTGTTCACTAACCCTCCAATAGTTTTTGTTGTCTTGAGCATGTGGAACAGACTCCTTTTCTTGTTGCTTGTGCCCCAAAGAGTGGAATGAAGTGGTTCAATTATTTCCAAATTCTGTACACTGTCATAAAAACTCAACTTTCAGTTACCAGAAAGATTAGAAATCAAAATCAATTTTCCATTTGAATTTCTTGTAGAAGTTATTTAGTGAAATATCACTTCTTCTGTAACAGAATCATATTATTAAAAATAATAATTGTGTAAGTGATCTACACAAGTGCAATACTACAATAGCAACTGAAGCCTTCTAGAAGGGGAATGTACCTAGTAGCATCAATATTCATGTGGTCAAATGATCCATTAAAAGTAACCTGAGAAAGTAAAGGTTAAAGTTCTCTACTGAACAGATGGAGGCCAACCACTAAACACAAGCAGATAAAGTTCTTTATGGAATATAAACCAAAAGTCATACATCTGAAGAGCAGTATACCAACCTCATTACGTCTTAAAGAAATTTTAATGCTACACAGCTGCGTAGCAAGACATAGGAATTCTCAAATGTAACAGATTACATTTGGATCATCTGTTTAGAAGACATATTAATTGTTTGACTATTAAAATGAAGAAAAGAAGTTTCTTTGTTAAACACTTCCATCGAGAGGCTCAATAACTTGAGCAAAATATTAAGCAAATGTTTGATCTTTCAGATAGAATTCTCCGAGAAGAAAGTTCTCATAGTCAACAACAAGCTCCATACCCTGTGACATAACATGTGGTCTATCCAATTGCCCTGCTAACTACACAAACTAGGTGATAATAAATCCAAAGTAGCTGAGTTCAGTAAAATTATTAAAAAAATAATACATTCAAACTAGTTAAAATATATGACAAATTAGGGGTAGGATACTATAACCAGACAGAGAAGGAAAAGAGGGGAAAAAAAAAAAAGAGACTCATAATGACTTACAAACTGCCTAGCACAGTGCATAAGTTCTTGCATTGAAACATGCACCGTTAAAATATACAGTGTTATTAAGTTTATACAACTAACAGGTAGGGAAGGGGCTAGCATAATAAAGAGTGTACCGTTAAAGAGTGGTTTGTAACAATGACCCCTTTCTCTGCTTCTACCCTGTGCATGAAGCTGAGACTTAAGTTTCAGAAGCAAACATCGATCCACAACATTCAAACTTATTTTCTACTTGTACCTATCAGTTATACAAGACCTCTCTTTTTAGCACAATGAAATTGATGTCATTCATGCACAACCATCTATACTTGCAATTCTGGACACCCACACAGACATGCTGATACAATGTTACACTTTCATAAGGGACGAATTAAATTCACATTGAAGTATTATTTTTCTATCAAATATGCCAAAAAGATCAAGTTCCTATACCATCTTATAGTGGCTGCTGCAGCAGCCAAGCAGAGATAATACTGCTTGTAATAAGTATCCAAACCAATTGCAGACGGCTCCTTGGCTGCCAAATTTTTAATCAGCACAGCACCCTGCAAGATTAATGACAAAACCCTTTGCATCAATAATAGACAACTCTCACCAACCCTAATCTAAAGCATCGCTCAACCACAAATTGTTTAGTGTAACCTTGGTGTCATCAAAGCAACTGCGAGCCATTATTGCCTGCAAGAATCAGCATGTCTAATTAGTTCATCAAACATTACTAAAATTTGTACTCCGATAAAGACAAACACAGGCATCCAATTGCCAGTGTCCACACAAGATAAGGACACACAACCTTCTTGACTGAAGCATAACATCGGTCCACCAGTTCTGATACCCCAACCATACCATCAGGTGCAAATTTGTTCGGAGAAACAATAATTACCATAGGATCATAAACATGCAGGAGAGTTTTCGTATTCTGGTATGAACTGCTGGTTTCTATATACTGCGAAAGATGCAGTGTAGCTGACCTCAAGTCAAAAGCAGCCACACCAACCTGTTAAGACAATCTGTGTCAGTCAGGCATTCTACTTAACTGGAAAATCTAAATTACATCTGGAATATTAGTGGATGAAGAAATTTAGCTTCTAGAATGGACACAGAACCATTACTGAGATTATTCGAGCAATCACAACTGACAGTATTGTCGATCTCTTATAACATTGTTAAGATTCTGAACCGTTATTTTTGGAATATCTATTCATTAATTTTACATGAGTAAATGCTATAAACATGTTGCATAGATACAACTTTAAGGAAAACAATTAAACAATATATTTATGTATGAAAACAGACAATCCGATACATTCAAAACAAACTCCAACTTATAAGTTTCAAGATCTTATCACATCTTCATTCAAGCAAGCACAATATAACACACAAGTTGGCGGTGTCAAATCAGTGATGGCCGTTAATATTAGAAATGCAGAGTTATTTTGCGCGAAGATTTGTGGTATAATTTGTGTCAAAAAAAGAAGATAAAACTAAAATTATGTTTTTGATAAAAATAATTTTCTTTCCTTTTTTAGCGTTTCTCGGGAACCAAGCAGAGAGCACCTCTTTAGCACGGTTCTCGATGAGACCGGTTACGAAGCTGGATCTGTCTCCTCCGTCGTCTTCCATTTTTTCGCCTCCACGACAATAGCGAGCGAGATCAGAAAATTCAAATTCAAATACAAGTAATAGGGATGCGCGCCAATTCGGAGGGCATTTATAGAGTTGCATCAGGGAGTGCCAATTGCTAAGTTGAGCACAGTGCGTAGATTGCCTAAATGGCGCACCCACCCGGGATACTGGATCCAGCAGCCTAAAATTAGCGGGAAATTGGAATAATGAACTGGATCCTGATGAATTTTTTGAGATTTTAAAATTCCATCTTTACTTTTCTCCATATATTATGAATTTTTTTTTTTTCTATTTATGTCCATTGTACTTTTAATTAAATCTAATTTAATTTATTCTTATTATGTTTTATATTTAATTTATATGTTATAAGTTTTAATTGACACTAAAATAAAAATAAATATAAACATACTGGCATTAAAAACTTTTAAACGAAAATTACAAATGACAAGCACACATTAAAATAAGGATTAAAAAAAAAAAACTTGCAAATAGTTTTTTTCTTGCGTCCTTGTGGATGGTGAATGGTTTGTACAAGAATAGACCATTTAGGTTATATACCATCAGCTAAATAATAGCTAACATTGTATTTTTTTTTTCCCTCCAATTACATAATGAACAAGTAGCTAACATTGTATTCTTTTCCTTCAATGAGATAATGAACAGGAGGGGTCTTACTTTCAGGCTTTCAGCGATGTTCGTAAAAAAGTGACTAAGTGAGATACCTCTAACACATTGATATCATTGTTGGAATCTGGCAAACCAAAAGATGTATTGCCAAATCCATAGATCATAATCTGTTACTGCCTTAAGAATAATACTTGGGGATGCACTCCGGCCAATGTAGTGTCCTATCTAACCCGATGGGAAATTCTTCTAAGCCCAATGCATCCAATCTAGACTTCCTAACACGCCTAGAAATCCACCTTTTGCACTGATTTCAAGTAGCCTTGCAACATCATTGGTATTTGGTGCTCTTAAGTATTCCTCTCTAAATACCTCCAAAGCTCGACGAAATTGCTTCGTATTTTTAATTGTTGTTGACTCTTCTATTTTCACAATTCTTCGACAGAATCTACAGGTGCGCCAAATGCTAACATTTGAAAAATAACTGTTATTTTGTTGCAAAGAAGTTAGTCAGATCTCCCGATACCATCTCTTCATTAAATGAAGTAACCATCATGTTTTTCGACAACACTAATGTTGTGGGCATTTTGGTACTATAGAAAAGCCCAGGAACGAAGGCCCATTGAATCTAGAAGCCTAGGAAGAACTGGTCAAAATGGTTAGAAGTCAAAGGAAGGAGAATAGGCATTCAGTAACAGATATACCCGAGCACACTTAGTTATGTGGTTGATTGTCTTAAAACGTTAAATATAGAGTGATTGTATGAAGGTTTGGCCGGTAGGTAAAAGCATAAAGATAATCTGCTCGTAATCAGAAGGCTGTTCAATAAGTGCCATTCAGAAGAAACTATCACAGTGATCAGAAAGTCTGCTCGTCTACTCGATAGTCAGAGGAACGGTTAAGTCTGCTCGTCTGCTCGATAGTCAGAGGGACGGTTAAGTCTGTTCGTCTGTTTGGCAATAGAAACGTATGATTCTTGAAGTAGTCTGCTCGTTTGATGCAACGTCTGGTCGCTGAGCAGGCTATTCGTTAAAGTTGACCAGTTGACCTTCTGGAATGAGAATCAATTCAAAACAGGAAAAGAGTCGACTTACCTATTTTCATGCAAATTGAATCTCTACACTCTTGAAAATTGCTATATATGTGTAAGAGATAATCTCGAAAGATATTATCTTAATTAATGTATATTATTTTTTGCTTTATCTGTAAGATTCTTAAGCCTATTCTGATTATAACATCTCCGCTATAAATAGGAGATAGAATTCAGTGTAAAAGACAGAGTGAAATAAAAATACAATTACTCCGAAAGTAAGAAGGGGTGATTGTCGTGGACGTAGACCATTGTTTTTGCCGAACCACGTAAAAATCTGGTTGCGTCCTGTTTGTTTTGGTCCTGGTAATACTTGTTTCGTGTGTGATTTGTTGTGTCGCAGGTATTGGACTTGGAGAACTGGGTTGACCAAAATTGAGAGTCAACAACTAACAATATGAAAGAATAAATTTCCCGCAATTTATGAAATAATTTATCATTATATTGTGGATTCTCCGAAAAAAGTCATTCCACAAATTATATTAAGCAGTTTCTTGATCACGATTAATGACTATATGGCCACTAATCGAGTCACCTTGATGCCTTGGTTTAATGTTTTGTTCATTGAGATATTGAGCAATAAGGATGTTGTTGTTGGTGTGTAATCAAAGTAACAAAGCTTCCTCCTTATCCATTTCTAATATTGCTTCCATATTTGCTACATAGTTGGGTGACATAAGATCATCATTGGAATTTGAAGATGAAGAAGATGACGATACATAACATGAACAACCGTCATGGTAACTCATTTTTTGAAATTGATTTTGGTGATTTCAATCAAACTTGGGTGGTGAAGTAGATGGTGTAGTGAGGAATGTTGTGTAGAGATATATTGGTGTAAGCAAGGTTACAAAAATCGTTAATCGATAATTAACCGACGGCAGCAACTAACGATTTATCGGTTACTCAGCGAATAATCGGTGATAATTGGCAAGTACTGTTTTGAGAAAAAATTATTATTTTTTGAAATCTTAGGGTATAAATTGATTTTTTTTTTTTTTTTAAAAAAAAGGCCCAAATTAGATATTAATGTAATTTTATCGAACTTTAAGGGGGCTGTGTAATTTGCCATGACATATGTATATAAACCCCCGCATCCTACTCTTTCAAGAGCCTTGGTAGGCCATTTCTCATTATTTTTATGCTCATTTTACCTATTATTTATGTTGTGTTTTTGAGTAGAACTGATGCTTTTAATGTATTTAGTGTTTTAGTGTTTAAATTAGGTTTTGAGAATAAAAATGATAGAATTAAAAGATTTTTAAAGATTAATGCAGCTTTGACCTTTGAGAAATTGAGGAATTTCAAACGGTGTGAAGTTACAACAAGGAGCAAGAAAAGCCAATTTGGTTCTATATTTTCTTTTTCTTTTCTTTATTTTTATGTTTATGTAATTAATTTATTAGTTGGGATAGAATTGAAGCCCAAGACATGAACTCAATTTGTTTATTTTTTCAGTAAAATTTTATGTTTTATATGATGAATTTAATATCTATAGTTTAATTTTTTTCTATTAATTACGTTTGTTTAACTGATCACCTTAAAAATATACTTTTAGAATTATATTGTAAGAATATAAACCGCATGTCAAACGAGCATATTCTTAGTGTGCAACAATTAATTGCTTACGCGCCAATTGAAGGCCATTAATTTCTAAATACCTAGGATAGACGTCATGTTATAGAATTTGTATGACATTTATATTTTTTTAGTTCTAAATGGATTTCAATTATTAAACCTAAGTAGACACCATATTAGGTTATAATTAGAAATACAAGTATCTATACAAACGTCATGTGATTTATATACAATCTAAGAAAGAATTAATATGACATACAATACGGTCATTTCCTTGTCGTGAATGTTCTTATCATGCATTAACATAAATTTGCTTTATTAATTTTTTAAATAAATTGAGGGATTGTTTAGTGGTGGATATAATGTTTTAACTAAGCTTTTCTTAATGATTGTTTTTATTTTAATTTTCTATCATAATTTAATTTAGTTTTAAATCAATTCCAAAACCCTTTTTTTATTTAATTTACTTGTTCTTAGTTTAAGTTTTGTTGTATGTATTTTTGGGTTGCACTAAATGGTCTGGTAAAAGTCCAAGGAAATGATCCAGTGGACCAGTCCAATAGACAAAGGCCTATTTGCCAAGTCTCAACCCACAGGAGCGACCTCTTTAAGCACTAGGCAGACAACTCACATACACAAGCGAGCTCTTATATGATGAAGCAACTCATTAACTCAAGCATTCAGCACAGAACGTGACCTCAACTCGCACAAACAAGCTCTCAGGTCGCGGGTCATTATCAGAGCTGCCTAATGAGTTCTAGAACAGAATGTGACCTTAGCTCACCTATAACAAGTTCAAGCTTACCCAGAACAGAACCAGCTCACGGCATAGCGTGACATACACGTAGAATCTTTTTAGAATGGTAATAGCATGATTTACAAAATTCTTAACCTCCAAATCAGGAGATAAGTCAAATCTCTAATCTGGCTAAATCAAAATCCTGAAATCACGAGTATATATTTTGGAAAAATGTAATTAATAATTTCTTATTAGAATCAAACTATAGTATCACCCATTCTTCTATAAATAAGGAGAAAATCATTGAAAAAGTGGTTGGACTCTCTCTTTCACACCAGGAACACATAATAATATTGACTACCTCTCACCAAAGAGTAGGCGCCATGGACGTAGGCCTCCCCCTTTTGGCCGAACCACGTAAATAACTAGTCTTTCTTATTCCTTTTCGTCTCTCTCTTCTCCTTTATTTGCTTTGTTTTGGATTGTTTGTAGTTTTGGGTCATGAGAACCTTAGTTGACCATTACTTAACGTCAACATGTTTTAAATAAACTTAAAATTAAAGAAAGTTAAAACTCCTCGCAGGATCGACCCTTACTTGTTTACTATACTCGATAAATAATTTGTGTACTTGCAAGGTTTTAATAAATTGGTTTATTAAAACAATTAACCAACAAACCTCCACTCTCTCTCTCTCTCTAATGTTGGCTTCTTCTTCTTATTCCTTTTTTGTTTTTCCCTTATTCTTATTCCATTATTGTTGATAGAGACAATGATAAACGGCGAAGACAACAATGAACAACCATTTTTTTGGTGGTGTTTGTGGTGGTGGTTAGATTTTTTGTATTAGCAGTTGTGTTCTTTTCTTCTATCTATATTGTGTATTGTTTTTCCCTTCCTCTTCCCTCTTTGTTCCTTTGTACTTGTGGGTTAGATTTTTTGGTAGTGTTTGGGTGTTTTTCAACTGATTGTGACATGTTTTTATCGAATTAGACCTATTTTTCGGTCAACTGGTTGATTACTCAACGCCGATTTAGGGGTTATTGGACTTGTAGAGTGGTAGTCAGCGATTCATTAGTGATTTTTCGCCGATAATCAATGATTTTTATAACACTGGGTGTAAGAGAGTGTGGAACAAGTACTACAATCAATAGTGAAGAAGAAAATTTGATGGAAAAATTTAGGTAACAATAAAATATGTGTGAAATTTAGAGAAAGGAAGATTATGTGAAAAAATTAATCTTAAATTTAATTGAAACAAGCATATTATATATATACAGTACTTTTATCATCAGTACGTCCCAATTTTAAAAAATTATGATGAACCAATCAAATTCATCAATTGCATTCTATCTCATAAAATAAATTCTCTCACTTATTTAATTCAAATGTAATTGATGAATTTAATCAGTTCGTCCTAATTTTTTAAAGTTAAAAATTACTGATGATAAAATTATTATTATTATTATATATAAAATATTTTTATAATCAGGTATATCCGATTTTAAAAAGTCCTAATTTTTTAAAGTTAGAAATTACTGATGATAAAATTATTATTATTATTATTATTATATATAAAATATTTTATAATCAGGTATATCTGATTTTAAAAAGTAAAGATCAACCAATCAAATTCATCAGTTACATTTGAATTAAATAGGAGAGAGAATGCAGTGGATGAATTTGATTGGTTGGTATTTGTTGACGTATGAAATTAGCTAACCAAGTTCTTCCAGGCTCAACACTGCATAAACAGGAATTGAAACAAGTAATAACAGGTAATATGAATAGCAAGAGTAGAGATGGTAAAGGCAGAATGCAAGACAAGAAGGTGTTGAAGTGGTTCGGCCAACTTAGCCTACGTCTACTGTTTGTTCACTAGGTATTTGGACAGAGTAATAGTCAGTTTTTCACTAAGTGTTTCGCTCTTACATTACAGAGAACAGCTCCCCCTATTTATAGAAGGAGAAGTGCTACAGCGACGTATAATATGTTAAACTAGAATGATTACTGTAGTTAATGACTCTGACTTCCATTTAATGCAGCCGGATTGTATTAAATGCAAAGGGACAGGTGGAAGATTTGCCTGACTAACCCACGCGGATTAGGTGTGGTTATCTGTGATTTGAATAGTAATCTCTGACAAGTTTGACGTGCAAGACAAGTTAAATGATGAGCTGGCACGCTATCGAGCGAAGTGAGGGTTTTGAACGAGCTGCGATCTAAAGAGATGGGGAACATCGCTTAGTAGCTTCAGCTTCTCGTGGACTAGCTTAGTTTGGTTACGAGCGAGGTCACCTTAGCGACGTGGGCATCCCGGACTTCGCACTTCGCCGAGCGCTATCCCTTGCATGTTTGTTGTATTTTGCTGAGGTATTACAGTGCCTCAAGATATTAGGATGATGCTGTTCGCCGCATGCTGTCTTACAGGACTTCGCTGATTCCTTTTGGTGAATGAGTGGTGAGCAAGTGAAACCTGGGCTTGGCCCAGATTAGTCACTTGGTTGGGCTTTGGCTGGGCCCCGTAGTCATGACAGAAAATACCCATAACAGTATTTACTTTAAAATCAAGTATATCTGATTATAAAAATCTTATATATATGTAACAAATTCATGGAAGATGACAAATAGTACATATTTTAAAAATTAAAAATAAAAATGGTATTACAACAATATTTGTAAAACATAATTAAAAAAAAAATTATAATGAATAATTGATAGGACGAAAGTAAAAAATATCTAAAAAATGTAGATAGAGAGAGTGGTTAGATTGAAAAACTTTTAGAGATGAATATAAGGAAACTATTCTCTTTGAAACTCTAAAATGAAGATAGAGATATAGGTAAAGAGCATGGTTGGAGTTGCTCTAATACACCTAATCTCTCATTGCATTAACCACGCATGTGTTGTACAAAATTTAATTTACAAAATTAACCAATGGATCATAAATTAAAATTCATTTGTTTTAGTGTTCTTATCCTAGTTGGTCTGAGTTGTCCCTTGGATCAATCGCAATTCTTAAAAAAATAAATAAATAATAATAATAATATAACATAAAAATATGGAAATATAAACTATTGTGGGTGACTATCAATTAGCTATATAATTTTATTTTTATATGAAAAAGATTATTTAAATTTAAAACCTCAACTTATACTTTTTTTTCCTTGGGTTTATCGCTTTTAATCTAATATTAGGAAAAATCCTTGGGCGCACTGCCCTCAGCCACCGAAGAGACAATATATGAAGAAGGAGGCTGAAAAATATATCGATAACCACCAATTGTGCACCCTTTTACTAGACTACTAGTAAAACCGAGCCGAAATCGACTCACTAACTGAACTCACCTTAAATACAATTTTTCACTTTCAATTCTCATAGTTATATGTTAATAATGTAATGAAAATATTATTTGACCAATAAGCATGATTTAACGTAAAAAGATTTGTATTCTTATAGCAAAATTATGAGAAATTTAACTGAGCATATTGTATGCATCACACGTTTCAAAGGAATTTACTTGTTTGTTACATTGAATTTTAGCTGTTTGGTGTTCTTTATTACCAAAATTGGGTATGTTTCTTTTATATATCCAGTTTATATAGGCTTTGTTTCTTTCTCCTGCATCTATGTTGCCAATGCTCCTACGACAATGAGGTCAAGAAAGAGACTTTATACTTAGCTGGATTAAACCGAGTAAGCACATATGACAGACAAAAGGTTAAAAGACTTTTTTGTTTTTTTAAAGAACCAAAAAATTAAAAAAATTGGTCTGTGATATCCACCGAAATGGAAAGCCTTAGCCGTATGTAGTCACAACGCAGCCCGAAAACCGTTCCCGTGCCTGTCAGGGAGGGGAGATGCCAACCATCTCTCCTTTCTATAAACACACTCAGTAACTCTAGTTGCGAACATATAAAGCATAAAAATTTCTACTTTTTCCCGATGTGGAATTTGGCGCCCACCTTTGCGTCCAATCGCATCAACAAGGCAACAACAACAAACATCAGAAAAAAAAAAAACCAAACAACGTTTTTTATCTTCATTTTTAAAATAGAGATGTATTCATGCAGTTCTTTTTGATTGTGTCAACAGCGGACGAAGCAGGATATCAATATACAACAACAATAGCCACCACCGTAGTCATTTTGTTAAGCACGTGAGGATGCAGTATAATTATTAATTATGTTCATTAATGACATCCTCAATGGTCACAAACCCGCCCTTCTCGATGGAAACCTGTGCAGCAACTCCAATAGCAACTGAAATCAAACCGTCCTGCAAATCTACTGCAGGAGCTTGAACACCTTTAGCTCTAATTGCAGACAAGAAGTTGAGGTGTTCCAAATAGCTAGACCCATGATGAAGCCCATCATATCTGAAAAATAAGTTGATTTCTATCACGCATGCTTAGATTTATATTAACTCAAGTGCATGTATATAATGTGAAACAATCAAAAACTAGGAGAAAGCAGCCCACTTTATTCGGCCATCATCAACTTTTATTGTTTGGACACCCTCTCTTCCAGCTACCCGAGTACCAAAGCGCACAATACTCTCAGGAACAAAGGCCTCCCCCTGTTGGAAACTCATAATTTGAAAAATTGAGAGTCTAATAAGGCACATTGCCATTCGTATACACAAGCATCTGAGGGTATAGTTATACAATTAAAAAATAAATGAAGATGCAACTAGTGGTTATATGAGGCTAGAGAGTGAGAAATTGCACCTTTCCGATATCACCAACTACAGATATTTCTTGCTCATTCTTACTTCCTCCTGCAAACATGCAAAGGTCAAGCATCCCTCGTGAACCATTTTCAAACTCAACGATAACATAAGCATTGTCAATAATGTCTGGCACCTGAACCATAACCAAATTGTTAGTAACCATGGTTCAGTGTCAGACCAAGCAAACAAGCAAAACACAGTATTCCAGAATTTGATTCACATCAAATTCCACAAAAGGAACTGCAGCAGGAACATGTTTTTTTTGGGGAAGAGCAAGAACTTGTACTTGGAACCTGATAACCATTCTGCTTAAAAGTTGAAAATCTAAAATATAAATTTATGAAACTCAAATAATATACACATAGACAAACAGGGATAGGTTTTTAAAAAGTCAATTGTTTGCTCGCTTTTTTTTCTTATTTGCTCTGACGACATATACCATCCTTGTTTCCACCGTACCACATTATAACCCTCCAAAAACTGACATGACTAAACTAGTAACCCAACTTCTTAAGGGCAAATCAATTCAAGGGTCTACTTACTATATAATCAAATTTCTTTCAATACGAGGTTACCTTTCCATCATATATCTCATCTTTATGATTGACATCAATAGCTCCAGAGGCCATCACACGTACAGGATTTGAACCTGCAAAGAGCCTCATCAGATCAAAGAAATGGCAGCACTTCTCCACTAGAGTACCTCCTGTGTTAACATTGAAGCGATTCCAATTGTGGACCTATAACTGATACGAGTCAATAAGACGAGGACAGAACAAGAACATAAATTTGAGTTTGTATAATTCACCTTAACCAAGAAAGGAAACCGATGTTCTCGGATAGCCACCATCTTCACTTGTCCAATACTTCCACTCTGAACTATTTGTATCAGTTTAGCAATGGGTGGCATGTATCTGTACTCCAGTCCAACTTGTACTAATATCTCTGGCCTCTTCCTTGCAGCATCTACAACCTAATTCCAGAATAAGCTAAAATTAATATACCAAAAAGGCCATAAATTGAACCCTGCCACCACATGCACAGAGTAAGCATTCTCTCACTTCAATCGTTAATGAACCCTTTTCTATTTTCTTTGATTCATTTTATCTCCAGAAGTCTTTTGAAGTAAACGGATCTGAAGATTATTCCCAATTTCATAAAAGTGCTACTGAGGAGCTAACACTTTTCAAAAAAAGTAAAATGTTTTCATTCAGCTAACGGGGCTTAAGAATGATCAAAATTCTTAACAACTTTTCAAGAACAGGCAATTGAACGAGTGTTGACTTCAGTTTACTGCAATTGCGATACAAGAAAAATGTCACCAAGATAACTAACGTTGGAATCATAAAATAAGATGTCATTTATCATCTACACAAACACAAAACTACTGAACAATAACGTACACATCAGGCTCATATCAATAATTCTTTAATTATATAGCACATCAGTGTTATAGTTATTAGTTACTACAATATCACCTATTTGACAGTAGTTAAACATATGTTGATCCTGTTTTGTTTATTTATCAAACAAATGGAACCTTTTTGCAGTCCGCAACAGTGGTGCACAAGGGCTTCTCCACAAGCACATGATGTGGTTTTGGGTGGTGAACAACGTCCATCAGGATCTCGTAATGAGTCATGTTCGGACTCGACACAACAACTACATCGCAAAGCCCGCTGTCCAGTAGCTCCTTATGCCTTGAAAATACCTATTTTAAGAAGCCTATCATCGGATGCACACAGGTTTGTGGAGGCAAATTTGCGATAGACAGCAAGAAGACTTACAACAGCAACATACAAACGAACATACCTCCAGAGGCCAATCAAAGGAGCGCGCCAAATCTAGGGCGAGTTGCTGGGAGGGAACGTGAGGGTCGGCTATGCAAACAACAGCCACGCCTTCGCTGCGGAGATGGTGCAAATTGATGAGGTGTTCTCTTCCCATCATTCCCACACCTATGATTCCGTACTTCAACATGGTTGACGATCTGATGTGTGTGCTCTCACTCTCAAATCTTTTACAACGCTAATTTATAGCCTCTTGTTTTGTTGGCGCATGGCAGCTACAGTGACTAGGATTAACAGCAACTAAAACTGGTCACCACCATTGTTTTATAGACGAGAGTGTCCAATGAGTGCCCAATAATACATTGGGTTATTCCTAATTTTTTTCCTGTAGTATGTATAATAGTCAAAATCTCTGTAAATTTGTGAAATCACTAAAATCTCACCTAATACTTTCATTAATTACACATAATTTCCTGTATAGTTTAATGAAAAGAACCACTTATCATCAAGCATTCAATTTAAGTTGCCTTCTTACCTTAAAATATAAGGCATATTTAGTTTTATCTAAATTAACTTTTAAAAAATAAATCTACTAAAAATATTTTCAATTCACTCATGTGAAGTGAAAATATTTCGTAAAGGTTTGAAAACAATGACCGTGGTTTTTTAAAAAAGGTTTGAGGTGGAAAATAAACAATTTTTATTTTTAGATAAAAATATTTTTCTTTTTTATTTTGGCTATAAATGATTTTCGCCCTAAAATGAATAAATAAACGAAAATAAAAGAGGAAGCATGAGCTTCAAGTTCGAAAGAGATACGGCGTCGCATAGGCAATCTCCGTTTTAGCTTTGTTGGAGCCTTTGAGGCCAAGGATCTGGGTTTTGAAGCGAAACGTGAGTTTCATTACAGAGTTACAAAACGGCAGTGAAACTCACCGTTTTAGAGGGCACTTTGAACACTCAACTTGTTTGTGCTCCGATTCTACGTTCTCCTAAAAACACACCCACATACAAAAGCCCTAAAAACCGAGAACCTTCGCAACTGAACCGAAATGAAATTCCGATATTCCAATAAACTCCCTGTATTCCCTCACTATTTGCAGCCAAACCATCAGCAGCAATGGCGTCAATTCGTGGCTTCGTTGGTGAAGAAGCCTCAAACAACTTCTCGAGCGCGGGCCTCTTTCAGTAGCGGCAGCGCTAATAATTCTCAAGGTTATTCTACTACTTCAGTCACTTTCAACTTACATTACTTTCTGTTTGGTTGCCGAGAAAGCAACTCGAAAATCAATTTAAATTGTGAGTTGAATTGGTGTTGAAGAGCAGTCAAAGTTGATTGCTAATTCTTTTAAGCCCAATGTCGATTATTTCGACTGGTTTAATTTTCTGTGTCTGTGTTTGGTTTTGGAATTTAATGGAGAAATAATATTTAAATATTTTGTATTGTGAAATTATTTAACAAAGTGGTGGCACAGGTAATGCATTCCTGGTCCCTGGTGCCACAGTGGCTACCTTACTTATGCTTGGTGCCCTTCATGCTCGTCGGCTCTATGATGATAGGAAGGTATTTGATGGATTTATATATGTGTTTGAATTCATAATGCTATGTGCAATAGTGGAGATTTATTATTGTCATTGATTTGATATTTTTTAGAGTTTCAGTGGTGAAAGTTTTTCGTTTAAATGTTGTTCTGTTTTTGGTGATAGGTCGAAGAGGCACGAGAGAAAGGCATAGAATTTGAGTTTAAACCTGATGTAAAAGTAATATGTCTGCATCAACATCTGTACTGTTTTTAAAGTTTCACAAACTGTGGATTTCATGTCTAAATTTTTTATTGCAACCTTGCTAACTTTCAGGCCACATTTCTCACGATGCTACCTCTACGTTCAATTTCAAGGTTTTGGGGTTTCTTGACAAGCGTTGTAAGGAGGGCTTTTATTATTTATGAATATATTTTCATTTGGTTTGTTGATTTTTGTGAGCTGTATCTGAGTTAAATATATTTTCTGATTCCTATTGTTGCTTGTTTATACACTCTGTTTGTAATTGCATTTCATGGTGAACGTCCTTTTGTAATTGCTTGTAATTGCTCTGTTTATACACTCTGTTTGTAATTGCATTTCATGGTGAACGTCCTTTTGAATAAACTATTTTTGAAGTTGGGATGTGTTTCTTTGTCATGGGAGCTGATACTTTATGCTTTTGTTGCTTCAAAAATGGGTTAAACAAATTAGACTAAGGTTACTTTTGCGGAATTATACAGAGCAGGTTATCAAATCAAAGACTTACTAAGCTTTGAAATAATTTTAAATATTATATGTTCTTATGTAAAGTGGTAAATGTCATTTTTTACCTTTTGCTATTTTGGAGATGGATATTTGTAGCCATTCTGATCACGAGGAATTCCATAGCATGTAAAGTTCTAGTACTTAAGGTTTAAATCTATAAATCATAGGAACAAGGTGGTCTTTTTCTGTCATATAATAATTATTGACTTGACAATGCCAGCTTCAGTTTGCTTGTGTGAGTCGATTGCAGTTTTCTGCATTAGATAATTGACTTCTAACGCTATAATAATGTGTGAGGAAATTACAAGATGATAGAAACAGATTAATATCACTTATCACAGGTTTTTAACCCTTTCAGTGCTCATTATTTCTTACTTAAATGATGTTCTCTCTTGGGTTGTTTAATTCATAGTTGCTTGTGGTTGTCTTATGGATGCTTTTTTCTTATGTTCAGGCACGTATCTTTTCATCAATTAGTATCTGTAGAGCAGTTATTATCCATACTTATTATTTTTCTTATTACATTCTTACATTATTAAGAGGTTACTTGCTAAAGGTATGTGTTTTTAGGAACTTCCGGTCTGGATGCGCCCATATATTTATAAAGCTTGGGCTCGGGCATTCCATTCAAGTATGATTGTTCTACCTCTCACATCTTTTCTTGCACGTTGTTACTGAGAATACTATTTTGTTATTTGTAACTAGAGGTTTATGATTTTTTAATAGAATGGTATGATACATGCACAATCGTCTTGTATGAACATTTGTAAATAACCAAGTTTGCATTTCAGACCTGGAAGAAGCAGCTCTACCTCTGGAGGAATACACTTCTTTAAGAAAGTTTTTTGTTCGCACCTTGAAACAAGGTTCCCGGCCTATTGATTATGATCCTCATTGTCTGGTAACTGGTACTAGGACCTTGCACATCTTACTTGTCCGGTGAAGTGTTGCTAACTGTTAGACAGCATGTATGATTTTTTTTTCCATTTATTGCTAGGTTAGTCCTGTAGATGGTATTATTCTTAGATTTGGAGAGTTGAAAGGAGCAGGGGCTATGATCGAGCAAGTTAAAGGGTTTTCATATTCTGTTTCCTCACTTCTTGGTGCTAGCTCTTTTCTTCCCATGATAGCCGAAGGTGATGTGGACGAAGAGAGAGGTGAAGAGGATAGTGCTGTTACAGAAAAGATTAAGAAGTCATGGTGGAAAATTTCACTTGCTTGTCCTAAAGTCAGGGACACTGTGTCAGCATGGTAATCTCATATTGCCGATAACTTGTTAGATAACTGTTGTTACTATATTCAGATGTTGATTCCAGTATTGTGAAAATTGAACACACTTCTGTAATTGTTTCTGGTTGGTTTATCTTTAATTCAATTACGCATATAATATATTCTTCTCCAAATGCATAATTTTTGCATATGTCACTTGTTATTTTGTTGCAGATATGCACTTTTTTAATAATTGTGAACATACTTCTTGATGGAATTTCACTGAATAATTTAGTAGTTCTCTTTACATGAATACATATATATGACACATGTTATGCATCTGTGTTTTTGTAAATGCATTAATCGTATTTCAGTTATTTATCTATGCAAGATACTTATCATTTTATTTATTTGAAGATATCTTCTGAATGGTTGTTGAATTTAATAGATTACAAGGTTTATATCTTCAAGAAGGAGATTCATGGAGGGTACCTTAATGGTTTATCTTGCTGCAAATTTTATTGTTGAATTAACGTCGAACCCTTTAATTGCAAATCTTTGTTCTTGTTCAATGTTATGTATATTTTTATATTTATGACACATATATGAAATATTCCCTTTGCCCCATTACTGGGGATTGTACAACCCAATCCATTGTATGGTTAGTCTTTTACCTTCATACAGGATTGAGAATTTTTCTAATGCACTGACCTCCAAATATCTCCCTTTTTTTTTTAATTTTTTTCTTTAATTCTAATTATTCTTGAAATGTTATATAGTGTTAAAACTAAGGAGTCTCACAATCATGCGAATCAAGGATTATGCACAGCTTTTGAATCAGTAAATTGATAAACATTAATGCTGCTGGTCTGTACTGCGGCTCTAGGTCTTTTCATATGGATGTTATTGCTTGTTTAGGTCTTTTCATATGGATGCCAGATTCTTTGGAGTTTCGGGCTCCGGTGGTGGAGAAAGTTGAGAGAAGATTAGAGGGGTGGAAAAATGCTTTTCTCTCTAGGGGTAGAAGATTAGTCCTAATTCAAGCTGTGTTACATAGCATTCCCACTTACTATTTATCCTTGTTTAAAATTCCTATTGGGGTGGCAAAAAGAATTGAAAATATCATGAGGAATTTTTTGTGGGAGGGTTTTGGTGAAGGAAGGAAGGCTCATTTAGTAAGTTGGAGTGTTGTTTCTCGTCCTCAGAATAAAGGTGGGTTAGGGATTGGGAATATTGTGATGAAGAATCTGGCTTTGCTTGGCAAATGGTTATGGAGGTTTCCTTTGGAACCTAAGTCTTTGTGGTATAAAGTGATCAAAAGTAAGTATGGTGTCCAAAGAAATGGGTGGGATTCTAATGCGGTTCTAAAAGGCCATAATAGATGTCCATGGAAATCTATTTTGCGAGGATTCATTGCCTTCTCGAGTAATTTAAGGGTTGTAGTTGGAAACGGTGATCGAGTTCGGTTTTGGGAGGATTGCTGGTTGGATTCTCAACCCCTTTGCTTAATGTTTTCAAGATTGTACAAGCTTACTTATTCTCAAAATGTCTCGGTGGGGACTAGAATAGTCTGTTCCTCTACTCATAAAGGATGACTCTTTGATTTTAGGAAAAATTTGAATGATAGGGAGATTAAGGAATTTTCTTCTTTTAGTTTTGTTCTTGAGGGTGTTTCTCTCAATCTTGGTTCGGTTGATTATAGGGCGTGGAGGTTAAGTTCCAATGGCAACTTCTCGTGCAAATCTTTTTTTGAAAAGTTGGTCCAAGATGATTCTATTCCTAAGTTTGAGTATGATAATTTTATTTGGAAGTCAAAGGCTCCGACCAAGATTAAGTTTTTCCTGTGGCTTCTGGTACTTGGAAAGCTAGGTACATGTGATGTCATCCAAAAAAGATTTCCTAGTTTTTGTCTCTCGCCTTTTCGGTGCATCATGTGCAAGAGTAGGGGGGAAACCTTGGATCACCTTTTTCTTCACTGTCCTTTCGCTGGATTGCTATGGAATAGATTATTCTCTTTAGTTGGTTTTAGGTGGGCAGCCCCAAATCTTTTAAGTGCATTCTTATTGGAAGATTTTGTAGCCTTAGGAGGAGATAAGAAGGCTAGAATCCTTTGGAACTGTGGAGTTTTCGCTATTTTGTGGGTTATTTGGGAAGAACGAAACAAAAGAATCTTCGAAGGGGTCGAAGAGGAGGACTCCTTTTTAAGAGATAAAGCATATTATTTGGCATCCCTTTGGGCGTCATCTAGTGAAGATTTTAAACATTTATCGTTATATCTTATTTTATTAGATTGGAAGGTTGCTGTTTGTTGATTGGTCCTTCCTTAAGTGCCATTAGGTTTAGATTTTATTTAGTTTGTTTAGTTCTGGGTGGACTTCTGGTTCACAAGTGTATTTTCTTCTTTTTATCAATAAAGTCTTTGTTTCCTATCAAAAAAAAAAAAAAATGCCTCAGTTTTACTTGATATGTTCATACATGTTTTACACATTACAGATACAATCAAATTTATCATTTATAGTACATTGAAATACAAGCACGTGTAATATATTCTTTTTTTTTTTTTTAATTTACATAGCAGCCCAATGAAAGGCCTTTATTACTGTGTAATATACTTGAAGCCTGGAGACTATCATCGAATACACTCACCGGTTGATTGGAATATTCTTGTTCGTCGGCATTTTTCTGGTAACTCAGTGTCTTTCTTATTTGTTATGTTGTGTATTATTCATTAGGCATGATGCTTTTACCATTTAGAATTTAATATTCTCTGTGTTATACACTATGCATAGGCTACTATATATCCATCTTACATGTGCATTATTTAGTAATTGTCCGATCCCTATTGTTATAAATAAGTAAACTTGCAGTCACAGTTAACCTATCAGCCAAAATTTCCAAGGGTTTAAAGGAGAAATATGCTTATGCTTGTGGATTCACAGCTAATATATATGATATTGTCACTATCAACCAGTCATGTAAGGCTAAAAAGGAAGACCATCTTAAATTGTAGTGTTATGTGATGGCAGTGATGCAAAGAAAGCCATATCCGGCGTGTGATATGAGAATCCAAGCTTATGTTTTATTAAGAGTTCACCAACACCAAGTGTCATTGAATCCATGGATTTATTTGGACTTATGCCATGAACACCGCATAGTCATCCTTTAAATGATCGGAAAATAGTGTTTTTCCCCTTGTAGTTTAAATTAATACACAAAATCCCCCTTATTAACTAGTAAATAATAGGGATTTTGAGTATTAATTCAAATTACAAGGGGGGAAAGGGGATTAACCTGTAAATTAATGCGAAGAGATATTTATATGAGAACTGCTATGATATTGCAATCATCAAATTTTTTAGTATACAACTCAATGATTAAGTATCTATAACAACTTTTTGAAATTTCTCCTATTTCAGAATTACATTGCTTTGGCAATAATGCTCTACGATCTTAAATTTATATTTTCTTTGTTTTTTAAGAAGTTGTTCTTGACTTTCATGTGATCTTGATTCATGATGAAATTTTAAAAGGTTGTGTTTCTTGGAGCATTGACTTGTAACTTTGATGTTTGTTTTAGCGCATTAACAAAACTTGTGATATGTCTAATGACTATTTCTTCTCAGCTGATCTCTTCGCATCCATCTTAAGATTCAAAATGCGGTTTTTGTGACATTAATTGAAATACTTCCCTCGATTGAATTTCATTTAGATTTTCGCAAAATGTGAACTTTGATTTTTATTTGGTATTTTGTCAATTGTGGCTTTCCCTACATTATATTGCCTCACAATTTCATACCGTCTCTTTTCATTTACACTTGATTAGTTGGTAGTCCTACCACAAATGCCCAAATAGGAAAAACTGGCTTAATCAAGCAAATTTCAACAAGTATATTGGCTAAAGCTAATTACTATTTGTTATTAAATTGTTGGTTTCCTCTTGATTTTCTTACGATCAATATTTGAGGTTTTCTAATATTTTATTTGTTCATATTATGGATGATTATTCAAATAAATTGTTATGTTGTAGGTCGTCTATTTCCTGTGAATGAACGTGCTACAAGAACAATCAGAAATCTTTATGTTGAGAATGAAAGGGTAATCCTTATTCTTTGATTCTATAAGGAAAAAATGATTCTAAGTAGCCTAGCAACCTTTAATTCTGTGTTTTATTTTCATTTATTTTATTATTGTATGATAGAAGCTTTAGTATTACATTCGAGACTCGAAAGTGAATATCAACTCAAATTATATACTAGATAAGGAATGAAAAGAACTAATAAGGAACCAGTAATGTCTAGAGAATAAGAGCAATCGTTTCATTGTTATTTAAATTTACTTTTAATGTTAAAAGTCTCGTCCTTGAAATGGCTTTGCTAATGTTATTCCTTTTTTTTCCCTTTAGTTATTAATGAGGTAACATAAACTAAGGGGAAACTTGAAGTGGCAGAACAATGAGTATAGGGAAACTGATGAAGGGTGGCAAGAGGATGGGTCAGGGATGGGTTGCGCTTGCTGTGCCCCATTACCCCATTTGGGGCAGGGGTCTCTGTCCCATCCCGGAGGGGCCCCAGATTTGCTTTGCCCTGCTTGTTTTGACTTTCCAAAAAGCAATAATTCAATTTCAACAAATAATAATAATTTAATATGGCTTGTGTTATCTATTATTCATCCTTCTTTACAGATCAAAAACCATTTAGCTTTGTAATTCTCATGTCTTCAGGTTGTGCTTGAAGGTCTGTGGCAAGAAGGGTTTATGGCAATTGCTGCAATTGGGGCAACAAATATTGGTTCAATCGAGGTTGAGTGGCTTCCCTTTCTCTCTTTTTTTTTTTTTTCCCTGAAAGTGTGTAGGTTAAAAAGCAATGGCACCTTTTGCCATACCGAATGGCCCAAGGCCCAACCTAGGGATGAAAAATAGGAAATGTAATGCACTTTTTTCCACTCGCAAAAGTGTAACTATTGTTGCTCATGCATGTTTGATGCACGATTAGCAGTGCTGAACTACTGTTGATTTAACCCCAAAGTTAGAACCTCAGCGTTTATCTTGGCGCCAAAAACATTTGTGCAGGTGGCAAGTAGTTGATGATGTGTTACACTGTGAACATGCCCACAATTTTCACCTTTAAATAATTTCAGTTTGGATGGTTAATGGATTTTGTCTTTTTATGTAGCCAAGATAGAATGATTAAATATCATGACTTGGTTGTAGTTGAAGTTTGTGGTTTTCCTATTTAAGCCTATGTTGTTGACGTTTGGTTTAAATTTAACTATGGCAGCTTTTCATTGAACCTGAACTTAGGACAAACCAGCCAAGGAAGAGGTTGTTACACTCAGAGCCTCCAGAAGAAAGGGTGTATGAACCTGAAGGCATTGGTATGACGCTTAAGAAAGGAGATGAGGTTAGAGTTGCTAATAGATTGCTTTTTCAGTGTATGCTTGAGAATTTGTCACTAATAAGGAGAAAAAAAAATCTGCTTTTGATTGTATAATGATTTTATATCATAAGTACAGCCTTCCATTTCAATTCAAAAGTTAACGTTTTCGTCCAACTGCCTGGATGTCCTTTTCTCATTAATTTTGATTGTCAAACTATCAAGTAATCATCAATAGAGCTTGATGTTGTCTTGAACCTTAACATTTTAACAGAAATTGCTACTTTCTTTTGGAATTGGTTATCCATTGTCAGAACAATAAGATTTGGTATACTCAAAAGGTCTTGGTCATTACTGCAGCTGTCTTTATTTGGAATGGAATACATGAACACTTATAACTTACGATTTCATTGCGTCTGTGCTTTTATGTTACAGGTGGCCGCCTTTAACATGGGGTCAACAGTTGTGCTTGTCTTCCAGGCCCCGATGCTGACAGCACTTGAAAGTGGGGATACTTCGTCGGAGTTCAAGTTTCATATCAGACGTGGGGATAAGATCCATGTTGGAGAAGCACTAGGGAGATGGCAATATGCTGGGAACAAGAGTTCCTCATCATAGGTGCATACGTTTGCAGGTTACAAATATGACGCTGTTAGTTTTCTGATATATCGGCTTATACTAGGATGACAGTGGGGTCTGAACGATGCTGCTAAATTGAGTCCTCGAATTTGTGCAGTAGAGCTCTAGATTGACCCTATGTCAAATGAAAGAAGGTATTTGTGATGGCTGGTTGTTGTTGCCGCAACTTGCAACTATTCCTGGGTTACGGTTCCCAAAATTAACTTGGGAAACCGATTTATTAGCTTCTGAGTTTGGGTATCAGAATTGATTAGGTGATCCAATTGTTAAACAATTGTTTTTGTATCATTTTTGTGATGGCAATAGTCAATTTGGCACCCCATCTCATGACGCGTGGCGCAAATGACTGGACTGTACCAGTCTGCCTTAAAAAATTAATTTCCTTCTTTCAGGACAGGGACACTGGGATAGGAGCATGCAGCACCGTCTAGGATTTCAATTAATTTTGTAGAATACTATTGTCACTTGGTCTTCTTATCGGTTAAAAGCATGTAACCAGTTCATATTCAAATTAAAGCTCCTTGACCATTTGCATAGCAGCTCCCAGAAAGAAACTACTAAAACAAGAACTGCGTTTGAAATAGCATGTACAATCACACAACAGCAAAATAGTAGAGAATTACACTAACTACCTCATTATTTCATTCTCAAACCATCCTCCTGATGGGCAATAGTAGGTCTACTCTAATTGTTTATCCAATATAAGCATTGTAATCATATAAATTGACATGATATGGTATAACAACCCTCATCAAGTTGTTTTCAGTCCAGTGCTCTTCCAATAACTCTGTTATCATATTTTGTGCCCTATGCAATTTGTTGAGTTCACAGGATTAACAAATCCAAATTCATAATCTTGTCTCCCATAAATTTTGCTTAATAAAAGATGACCAAGTACGAACAACTATACTATAAAATAACTTTAAAACTATAAATATATGAGAATTTGATATAGTCCACAAGATGCAACGAAGCATATACTATTTTACACCAGAAAATGGTTTTCTCTACTGATGTCATGCACTAACAAGTTCTCAACAAAAGAGAGAGAGCAAGTAAACGCTAATTTTTCTATGGAAAAATCTACGTTCAGGCAACATAAAAAGATACTAAGTAAAAGACAAAAAGAAAGAAAAAAATACAAAACAAACTGTTTGAGGATGGCCATCAGAGAGCCAAAAAAGCCATTTATTGTCCCAATAATTGATAATATAAAGTGAATGACATATATCATATAGAGGCACAAAAGCAATAGACATCAATTAGGCTATCTGATAAACACCAATGAGAACAAAAAAACAAAAGAATAAAATCACATTCGTCAATTCATGAGCTAAAATTAAAATCACAAACAACCAATATGACAGAATAAGAGTTTCAATGCATTTACATTTACATTTGCAGATTCATCAAGGCCTTCGTTTTCATCTTCTTCAGACTTTCACACCACATTGACCGATATCTAAAGTTCCCCTCTTTGCATATTCTCTATTACTCTATATCAAAACTTTGTTCCTGAGATGCCAACCAAAAATCCCATATTAGTTCATCACGAAAATCACAAAGAAGTCATATATATGGAAGCAACGTGACCAAAATCATAAAAATAAAAGACTTCAAATTTAAATTGCTTGAAAAAAAGATGATTATCAAATAAAAGCGAAACCTTGCATCTAAATCTCCAAAACAATGTTCACACTAGGCAACATAGTGATACAATAATGTTCAAGATTCATAATTTCAATTTTCTATCTTCTTCCCGCATTTTCCAAACAACCTAACAAACAATGGGTCCAACCCAAACAACTCCGGATCCAGTTCTCATCATGGGTATTTCAAAAACCATACATTTCCACCAAACAACAAATCCATGCAGACAATTGACAAATAACAAAAGATAAAAATAAAAATAAATAAATATATAATAAAAAAAATTCGATAAGTAGGTTGTGATAAATTAGGTCAAGTGAAAATTGATTAGAAAGCAAAGGCACACCTACGTCTGTTTGGAGTAGGAGGAAGTGGAAGGGACCCGCTTGTTACGGAACATCATGTAACCGAGGGGTAATACGACTCCGATCATCATGATCGCCGCTCCGATTATGTATCTCAACGGACTCGGCGGCTCCACCTCTACTATTCTCCTGTACTGCACCCGCACACCATTGATTATCAACTTACTGCGAGATCTGGATTTATAATTGTAGAGAGAGAGAGAGACTTACAGGCATTTTAACGGGATTGCGCAGCTGTAGAGGGATCTTGCAACGACGAATTAGAGGAGGAGGAGATTGCACACTTCAGTTTGCTACTACCTGGATCTGCGCTACTCTCCTCTTAATTTCCTGCGGTGACTTGTGTGACAACATTATTCCAGAAGGGCACTATATAATCCTTAATTGTTTTGTTTGAGTTTTTTTCTTATGCTTACATTTTTTTTTAATTTAAAATGTATCTTAATTTGTCTAATAATAATGTTTAGTTTAATTGATTAAACAAAATTAAAATTTTTATGTAAATTAGTTGTTTACATATATATAAATTATATCAGCTTACTTACAAAAAAATAAATTAAAAAAACATAAGTACTCGACAGTGTAGTGGTAATCAGTGTTGATCCACCGTGATCGGTTAGGTGATCATTGATTTTTGTTACAAAAGGGACTAATTTCCCTCACCCTATTTATGTGTGGGTTACTTCCTCTGATATGGGAGCCATTTATTAGGTCGTATCATTAATATTAGATGTCGCTTGGTCCCAATTATTTTCGAGATCAATCTCAGTTATGTAATATGATAATATATATATGCTAAAATTTACAACTTTTATATCCATATTTTACTTATAATTTAATGATAAAAATAAATAAGTAAATTGACAATCAAAGAGTAATATATTTATTCATATTTTATTTTCAATGATATATATAACTAAATAAATAATGAGAACCATTTTTTTAAAGTTAACTCCACAGTTTAAGGCACGTTCAAATATGTTAAAATCAAATATCACGTATAAATGAAAATATTTTATATTGAAAAATTTTATGTGCAATATCACATATAAAATATTTCTCAGCATGAAATGATAAAGAGGATTGAAGTTTTATTTGAGGTTGAAAATTAATAGCTTGATGTTTTAAGCCAAATACTAAATTTAACTTTTGTCCTGATCATTTTGTTTTTTAACTTTTTGTTGGAGTAATACAATATTATTTCAATCATCCGTTAATACGAATAGTTGAACATTTTATTTGATTTAAAGAAATAAAAAGTTTAAAAGTTCAAATCTTATCTTTATCATAAAACATAAGATTTGAATAGTTGTATTTCAATTTAATTTCTCTAACCCATAATAAAAGGAAAATATATATATATATATATATATTATTACAACCAATACTCAATACTCATCAATTCTATTTGGCAAGTGAAATTTTTTTTGCTTAAAAGTTAAAACTTTGGAGGTAATTTTGTTTTCCAAATATTGGTCCATACAATTTCTTCCTTGATTAAAAAGTAGCGTTGTTTTCGCTCCTAAGTGGAGTGACATTGTGACGTCACATACATCTGTCCAACTTTCTAAAAAGTAAAGAGACTGGAATCTAGTATCATAGTTCACAAAAGTATAGATAATTTTGTCATTCAAAGTGGGTAGACCTCTCTCATCTTGAAAAAGCACTATTTTAGATCATATATTAGAGTTTTATCTTAGATAGGTTCCGACGGTTATACGGTCTAATATCAAATTATAAATAAATAAATATATATAGCTTGTTTCCCAAATATTGGCCAGAAGTCCCAAACCAATCTTATCCACCGATGTATAGCATCATGAATCTCCAACAAAACGGCACCGCTTTTAAGCGAGAACAAGCAAACTCAGATGGCAGATGATGTGGATCTCCCTAAGTTTTAGAGCCAAGAGGTGAGGCCACCAACAAGTTGGTGGTGTTGGTTGTTTGTAAGCGGCAGTTCGGAGCTGAATATTGAAAAACAAAAGCAATGTCTCTGATACGAAGAAGCCTTCCCCATTTTCCTAAATTTGCAAACAGGTCCTTCAAATCCTTGGAAGTCCCCGCAGACTCCCTCGATTCCTCTACCTCTCCTGTTCTCACCCATGGTATCCACGTCTTCCATTGCCCTGTAAGTCCCTCTCTCTCTCTCTCTCTCTCTCCGATCTTCTATGTGGGGTTGATCAGTTGAATGGATTTTGAATGTAGGATGAAGTTGGAATTGTGGCTAAGCTCTCAGAATGTATTGCTTCAAGAGGTGGAAACATTCTCGTGGCCGATGTTTTTGTCCCTGAAAGAAAGAATGTGTTCTATTCCAGGAGGTACTTTTGTTTCTTTCCTTTTTTTGCTTAAAGCATGTTATGGTTGCTATGTGTATGCTGATGTGTTTCTCAATGGTAGCAGCTTGTGTTTTGAAGAGATTGACTTTGTTGTTTGGTTTTTGCTCGTTTGTTTTGACTGTGGAGTGTAGTGTAATTGTTGTTGCTTCAAAATGGGAGGTGATTGGAAGGCTAGATTTACTAGTTCAATGTCAATATTTTTAGTTATAAAAGGAAGAATAGTGTTTTATTTAGTCAAATGTTTGTTTCTTTTTGTTAATGCCATATATGTTTACAATTACAGGGTATATATTGTGCACTCAGCTTCAGAATTTCTATTTACATCTCAATATGAAATTATTAATAAGAGCAGCTTCTATACCAACCAAGTGTATTCAAAAGTGAGTACATTTGCGCTTGAACTAAATTTCGACTAGATGTTTACCTTCAAGCTTAGTCCGATTGATTGTATATTTTCTGCAAATGTTGAAAAGTTGATGATAAGTTGAATTTGATAAGCAACCGTTTGTCATTCGCAGACTTTCATTGTAGAAATGAAATGAATATAATAATGTTTAGAATGTGCATGATGCTGAGTCTTATTGTTTGGAATGTCGCAGTGAGTTTATTTTTGACCTTGTTAAATGGCCACGAGAACAAATGGACGAAGACTTCTTCAAGTTGTCAAAAAGATTTAATGCTATGAAATCAGTTGTTCGGGTGCCAGCTAAAGACCCCAAATATAAAATTGGAATTCTTGCTTCAAAGCAGGTGCCTTTGGTTATTTTGCTGATATCTATATTGTGTAGTCTGAGTATCTAAGCTAGCTAGTTCTTTGTTTTAATTGCAGGACCATTGCCTAGTGGATTTGTTGCATGGATGGCAGGATGGTAAACTTCCAGTTGACATAACATGTGTCATAAGGTAAAGTTCTAGAATTCTTATTTCTTTGGCTGATTCTTTGGGTTTCAGTAATGCTGATTACAGTCCACATATTTGTAACAGTAATCATGACAGAGCCCCAAACACCCATGTCATTCGCTTTCTTGAAAGGCACGGTATTCCTTATCATTATTTGTGTACAACCACAGAGAATCAAAGGGAAGAAGAGATTTTGGAATTGGTTCAGAATACTGATTTTCTAGTACTAGCCAGGTACATGCAGGTAAATTGGAATAAGTTTATTATTCACTCTCCCTTTTTAGTGCTCATTTCATAATGAGCCAGAAGAATTTTTCATTTAGCGGTTTTAGATTCAAGTTCAGAATACTATAGGAGGATACACTATTCTTTCACTTAATCTTCAAGTTCAGAATACTCTAGGAGGATGCATTATTCTTTCACGTGATCTTGCAAGTCAATGAATATCAAGAATGAAAATGCAGAAAATTTTTCGTGTGTCTGTCCTGTTGGTATTCGCTTGTTAATTTTGTTTTCAGAAGCCAATTTCCGTGGCTGTTGTGGCTGGCTACATGTGTGGACCCACTGCCAACCGTCACAAACATGAGTGTATCCAGCCATTTCAACGCTAGATAGAGGCCTGGATATGTCATATTCCTTAGAGGTATCCATTGATGAAATTGAATCAACTATTGAAATATAAATATTTTTTTGCAGATATTATCTGGTAACTTTTTAAGGGTTTATGGGAAGGATATAATTAACATTCATCATGGCCTTTTGCCGTCATTTAAGGGTGGGAAACCATCTAAACAGGTTAGTTCCTTTTCCTTATATAATGGGTATTAAGTTGTCAGTATTCTAGCATTTCAAATCTTCCTACCTGTTTTTTCGTACACATTTAATTGCTAGATTATGTTGGCAGGCTTTTGAGGTGGGTGTTAAATTAATTGGTGCAACAAGTCACTTTGTATCCGAAGAACTTGATGCAGGGGCTATTATTGAACAGATGGTGATTATTTCCGTTTTCTTACAGCTGTTTTAAATTTTGCTTCCAATTACCATATGGTTGCTTTGTTAAACTTTGTTAATGGTGCTGGTAATTTGGGTTGATAGCATTAATGGTCATCATTAACTTGTTTACTGCTATTTAAATTACTTAAACTGAAGTCTAAGATAAAACCTACCCTTGTTTTTTGGTTGCTGTTTAAACCTTTAGCATATTGGTTAAAGTTCCTCTTCCAAAACTTGAACATTAGAACTTGCACTTGTTAGTCCAAGTCTCCAAGATATTATATCATCACTTCTGGTAATGGCAACTCTAGCCCACCTGGCCTCAACTGCATATGGTAGAGGCTCTGGCAGTTTGTTCAGTATAAATCTGAACTTGTTACAGTCTGAACTTTAGCCCACCTGGCCTTGACATGGTTTCTCTTCCTGCTCCTATCTTTTCAATAATCTCCCTCTGCTCTTTCTTTGAGTATAATACTCCAGACGTTTTAACTGTTGCCTGTGTCAGCTTTATAACTTAGATGAAATTCTCATTGGTCGGACATACGAAATATTGGTCTTTACTCTTTACTCCATAAACTGTAGTACTCGCCAAACAACTGATCATTTACTGGAGCTAACTAGGTGCTGCTCCTCTCTAGGATCAAAAGGTAAGTCATATGAAGTCCTAGCTAGCAGAGTCTAATGGCATATTTATCTTGTGAAAGGCAAAGTTGCTTATTAGAGCAAGGTAGAATATGAACTTTAAGGAGCCTCAATGATGATTTGTTCATTTAGGATATTGAATTTGTTTTGTTAAAATTCTTGATCTCTGAAGGTTCCTAACCATTGTCATTTTTCATTGAGATGATCCTGGAGAATTTACTTATTATCACTATCAGAATGTAATGCTAATATCTCTCAAATAAGATGACAGTGTGTGATTTGATGCTTGTAATTTTTCATAATGTTTTCTCAGAGGATTACCAGGTAATTAATTTTTCCAAAACACTAGGGTTATTTTGTATACTCAGCGTTTGTCAGTCAATCCTGCTGTTTTTGAAGGCATATGAAACCTTCTTGATAAAGAAGAAAAGGGGAAATTTCATTTTGGTCCTTGAGATATCAAAAAATATCAAATTTTTAAAAATCATTTAGAAACAACTCTTTTTATCCCTAAAATTCTGGAAACTCTTTAAAAAAATCCAAATCGTAAGTTAACTGATAGTCAACGAAGACAGAATGTATAAAAGACTTTTTTACCCTTGATGGTGATTATTGGTGCTTAAATTATCGTATTATCCATGATGAAACAATCATATTATAATATTATTTTTTAAATAAAACATAAAAATAAATTTTTTGAAAAGAAATTAAATAATAATAAAAAATAAAATTAAACAATTCATCCTCCATCAAATTTATTTAAAAGTAAATTATAATAAATAAAAAAATAGTAATAAACACTAAAAACATCAACAATCATAATTTTTTAACCGCTAAAAACATCAACAAACACATAAATCACCATAATAAAAAAATATTAATACAAGAAACCATAAAACTCCAAAATTGATATTTAAAAAAAAAAAAGATTCCAGTCAAACCCATAGGCAGAATATCCATGAGCAAAAGCTAAAAAACCTAGAAAAGTGAAATATTTGATTAGGAAATCGGAGGAGCGCCAACCACGGACAATGTTGGTGGACATGGATTGCTCGGGGTTGAGGGGGTTAGCTTGCTTCTCCACCAGCTGGGAAATGACGTAGTACAAAGAGGTTGGGGGTGGGACCTTGTACAAGTACCCGAGAAGGAATGGCACCCAATCAGGTGTTGACAGCCGTAGATTATGCGGTGGATCACATTCTTTAGCTTTGAGAGGAGAGGGTCAGTGGTGGTCTAATCGGGCCAGCTCGATTGGGCGCGGAGAGGATAAGGCAATGACAACAGTGTTTTCTCTTCGAAGATCAGCTCTAACTGTCCATGCCTGGCATGGAGGAAAGTGCATGTCTTTTTTCTTTAGGCTGAACTTGTTTTTTCTTGTTGATGGGTTTTTGATGATTCTAGTTTTGATTTTGGGGAGTTTTAGAAGGTTGGTTTTGATGGGTTTTTGATGTGCTTGGTTTTGATGGCCGCCAATGAGGTTGAAATTGTGGCCTCCGGTTGTGGTGTTTGATGGTTGTTGCGAGGGAGATGGATAAGCATAGAGGACGACGATTGTGAAAGGTTGGTGTGAATCTTCATTTGGGTTGTGGCGGTTGCAAAACCATGAAGCGATTGTAGCTATCATCTTGATTGATCTAGGTTTGAATTCAGATCTTCAAACCTAAATGGTGATTTTTTTTTTTTTTAATTTGTTTTCTTATGTATTAATTATTTTATCATTTTTTAATTATTTATTTAATTATTTTTATTAAAAATTTTATTTTTTTAGTTTAATCTTAGTCATACATGTGTCACAATCATAGTGCTTCTTGTGAAAAATCAATAATACCCTTTCCACCCAAACATTTTATTTTTGTTGACCGTCAATTGACTAATAATTTGGACTTTTTTGAAGAGTTTTCAAAACTTTAGAGATGAAAAAAATTGTTTTTAAAAAGATCTTTAAAATTTTAATATTTTTCGATACCTCAAGGACTAAAATGAAATTTTCCTAAAGAAAAGGGGAAAGCCGTACTCCTGAGGAAAATTATCTTTAACAGCTGTTGGTGTTATGACTCGCAAATTCAAGATGTGCATTTAGCATATATCCTTAGTGAATTTCTGTTGTAATTTTTCATTGATCAGACATGCTCATGTCGGAATATATGTGGTCATATACTCAATCTAAAGCCCAAAAGCATTTTATCAGGGGTGTTTATCATTTTAATTGTGTATGTCAATGTATAATGCATAAGTGATGGTCCAATAATTTTAAACAATCTTATTGGTAAGTTAATTTTGCAGGTCGAGCGAGTTTCCCACAGAGATAATCTGCAAAGTTTTGTGCGGAAATCAGAAGAACTTGAAAAACGATGTCTTGCAATGGCTATAAAGTCATACTGTGAGCTGCGGGTTTTACCTTATGAGGTAAACAAGACTGTTGTTTTTTAAGGGGAGGGGAAAAAGAGGAAAAAAAAGAAGAAAAGAAAATTTTGGACAAAGAAGTCGGAGATGGAAGCAAATCGTAAATACTTTTGATTATTCTGTAAACAGTTCAATCAGAGCATCTATACCACTTTAAAGATCTGCAATTACATAAACACGTAAAGTCAGCAGCTAACTTGATCTTTCTTTTTTCTCATCAACTGACTTGTTGAGATGATCATTGATCACTATCATTTTGTATTGTTACTTGGAAATTATTTATCAGATTTTCTTAATTTTCAGTCTGATACCTTGGATGCTTAGACCTTAGGATATTTTATCTTGATATGGTAGAGAATATTTATGAAATAGCGTTAGTGGTACCTGTGGTTTATCTAAATGCTATTTAGATGGTTTGTTTGGTTGCCAACTTAGGCTAGCATTAGGCAATTGCACACAAACATTTAATACACTATGTTAGTATAAATCATGCAGCTGATCTTGTTTCTTACACAATTTTAAAAAAAAAAAAAAATCTAATTGAAAATAATCATATCAAAAGGAAAGAAAAGGGAAAGGATATCATGGGTAAGAGAGTGAGAAGGAGAGAAAATTTTTCTAATTTTGAATGATTATGCTGTCTTATTGTACTCAAAGCATGATAGTTGTGGAACTCTTAAACTGATAATATCTTTACAAATTCTTTCTTACAAGCATATCAGTCCCTCTCTTTTTCCATTTTGTTCTTCAGTGGTCCGCATAAGCACAGCAGATAGCATTGCTCCTCTATACATTATATTACTGTAAAGAAAGACTCTTCAATATAACTCGTTAACGAAAATTTTGGCTGTCCTATCATTGGACTAAGTGTGCATAAGCGTATTCTACACTATTTGTTGTTACCTATACTTAAAGATTCTAGAGAAAGCTCGGTTGCTTCGAGGGTGGTAACTTGACGAAGAAGATTCTGTATCCCGTCAACCCATTTCTGCTTATGAATCTTGCTTTTGCATTTGAACTCTAGAAGACCTTGTGCGGTTTTCAGACCAAAATAGACTTCCTCTGAAATTTCCCTTTCTTTTTTGTATGGCCAAGCAGCAGTTTCGTCGCAGACTCCATAGACAATACCTGATGCCAGCAGAATACATTTATATTGTTAGTGCCGGGAAAAGCTGTCTGATAGTCAATAACAAAGCAAGAACAAACCAATTTCAAAAGTGAAATGGAAATGCTATTGAAGAAAGCAGCAATCTGATATGCTTACTTTTGTTCTTCTTGGAGAAAGCTCCTCCTACATGTTTGCTTTTGAGCTTAACTATGACCTGAAAATAGACCTATTGGAGTTAAGTTTGTAGTTAAAATATGAAAATGAAACAATGAGTTACTATTTTATTATCTGTACCTGAGACTTCTTGTTGATGTAGACTGAGACAAACTTCCATCGCAACACTCCTGAAAATTCCAATATCTAGAACTTTAGCTTCATTTGAGCAATTTCAATCATTTTGATCCTCACAATTTTTTAAACAAATGCACAGATTTCCCTATTTTTTTTTTCTCAGGATTACTATCAATTGACAGGACAATACCTTTTCTCGTCTGCTGCAATAATTCACCTACACAAGGTGGACCTTGTTCCTCCACTTGAGTATGAAAAGCAGCCGGCCAATGAGTTTCTGCTATACTCCTTTCATATGGACTTATAGATGCATTCTTCCTCGCTTCTTTTGGCAATCTTGCTTTCAGAGCTGCTTCTCCTCTCAAAGCTGATTCATTGAAGCAAAATATGTTATGTTAACAGATGATCAACGGCCAAAAACAACCGGTTTTTCTGTGCAGTAGCCTGATGATAATGTTAACATATCAATCACCTGTTGCAGCTGCAGCTGTAAGAGTCACGAGATCACCAGGAGTTTGAATGTCCACTGCTGATTTTACAACTGAAGCCACATGATCGTGATCAGCTCCAACTGATTCAGCTATGTCAATGCAGTGTGATGCCAACAGCTCAGTAGCTGAGGCCAAAGCCATGCTCATTTTGGAGCCTGAACCGTTGGAGTTTCCTGCCGCAGCCACAGCAGCCAAGGCTGCAGCCACTCCTGCAACAGAGAGGGCAGAGTGCATACGCGCATTCTCTACACGGGCTTTATCTTTCTTCTTCACTCTGCTAGCACTCAGCTCCTTCTGGTGTTGAAACCATTTCCCAATTGATCCTATTCTCCGAGCATTTATTGAATTCACTATGTTGCTTGACTGCAAACGTAAAAAAAAAAATTAATTAATTAAAAAAAGGTAAAATTTGCAACTGAGAGCTGAGAAAGGACTAAACAAGATTGATGAAGTTACCATTTTGGGGGAATGAAGTGTCTCTGGCATGACATTAAAATTCTGGTCAAGAAAACATGGTTTCTGTTTTTGAGCGAGTGCTTTTGAAATTTCTGAGGCAGAGAGACTCCATGATCTGGACAAAAACTCCATAGGCTCCCTCGGTGTTTGTGGTTGAGGGATGGATGGCAATGATGATGCTGCTTTCAACTCTCCATCCTCCTCTAAAGGCTCTGTACTATACAAAGAACCATTTTTCCAAGCTGAATGGTGCCCATTTTCCATTTTCAACTTTGTATCTCTTTTAGGACTAACAAGACTATCAAATGTTGTATTGTATTCAACTGAAAAGTATTTTCTTCCTGCAATATGAATTGAAGGCAAAGGTTAAGTTGGCATATGGTAGGAAACAAATCAAGATCAATAAAGTGAAGACTTTAGTTGGTTAACATTCATGATTGGTAACAACTAGTGTTGATTTGAACTATTAAGTAATTAGTCAATGTTTGGCCAGCTAGTTGAAAGCACATGTTCTTCTTTCTACAAATTCTAAAGTAGAAAAGAGGACTTTAGTAGTTGAAGATATATATTATGGAGCAGATGACCCAATTCTAGTGGTCCAAAAAATGACATTTGAAAAGGAGAGGAACCCAAAAGAATTTTTGAGTAGATTGCTTCACAATCTAAAAAGCAAAAGAATTTAAGAAGCCATTAATCTCCTGAAAAAACATAAGAAGAAAGGTAGACAAAACAGAACCAAAGTGACAAAAGAGACTCCCTTGACCAACCTTACAACTTCAAAACGTCTCTAACATGAACAAACTCATTAACAATCTCCTCTAACACAAGCTTCTTATATATATATAGACATGAATCAACCAAAGAAAAACGCAGAAGACAGTGAGACAAATTAGATTACATGAACAATATTCAAAGTCTTGTGCTCTGAACCCCCATGAATTAAGGTGGGGATTGATCAGACAAAACCGCAAGTCACAAAACTCGAAAAATAAACAAGTTGTTTAACAAAGCATAATGAGGACATTATCCTGGATAAAGGGGGAGGGTTTCTTAACACTCATGGAAACAAAGCACATGGACCTATAACAATACAATTGATCACAACTATTTTTATATTAAGAAGCCATTGGGTTCTCTCTTTTTATGGGTTTAGTGCCCTATGACTATGACTTTCGGTTGTTGGCAGTTTGAATTAAAGTGTGTGCATGACTCGCCAAGCCAATGGTTGTGCATGAACCGTGTCTGGCCGGTAGGGACGGTTCTGGGTTCTCTTTCTTTTCTATTTTTTTGTTTTTCTTGGCGGTGTCTTTGATGCTTGCCACGTTGCATATTCTTTTACAGTCGGACGGTTGATATTGGTTTATTCTTTTTAAGAGTAGTCAGCTTAGTGATTCGATTCAAACCTACACTATAGGCCTCTTTAATGATGACTGTAGCTGCTCGAAATCTAATATAGATACTTGATTATTATCTTTTTTTTAATTCACATGATGTACTCATGAAAGGGAGCCAACTCGATGAGATAAACTATT
This sequence comes from Dimocarpus longan, assembly GCA_022984855.1. Classification (NCBI taxonomy): domain Eukaryota; kingdom Viridiplantae; phylum Streptophyta; class Magnoliopsida; order Sapindales; family Sapindaceae; genus Dimocarpus; species Dimocarpus longan. Next base: position 12,987,973 of record CM041024.1, read on the forward strand.
ATGTCATTTGGTTCCTCAATCTACTGAGGTTGTCTAGTTGAATTTGGTCTGCTTACAAGGTACGAGGAGAGAGGATTAGTGTTATAAAATAATTTTAATATTTTAAGATGCTAAATTTTAATAGAACTTATAAAGATTCGTTTAATGATCTCACTATAATTAAAATATATATATGTTTTTTGTCATACATATGTGATTCTGGTCATGGTAACTCATTGGACATTTTTCAGATATTTGAGTTATGGTGAGGAAGTAGTAGGGCCTCTCTTTACATTAATTTGACATATTTAAGACATGATTATTTGTGAGCAATCATAAACAAATCAAATTTGAATGGAGTTTATCGTATTGCCACAATAGTGGCAACACCTTATACTTGTTTATCAAGATCAGGGTTTTGATTCAACGGGATAACAAAATTAGGAGTTTTGAGGGTTTTAACTCAACGAAACAAATAAATTAGAACAATTTTTCCCCTTATATATAAGGATCTTTTCTCCATTTTTTAAGAGTTTTGCTCATGTTTTTGAAAGTTCTAATTTCAATTTATTCATCAGAGTTGATTCAAAGCGTTCGATAGTATTATATATACTTATAATATACATGAAAAAAAAATCAAATTATATTATTAAAAGATTATGTAAATACAAGACGATAAGTAAATATATATTCGACACGGAAGCATAATAAACCATCAATTCACGTACCTAAAGCAGATATTATTAGTACGCGTAAACAATTGGAAGAACGTGATCTAATTTGGATTGAACGGGTGGTCAGAGGTCGGTTCGCTCCTGCCAAAGCCAAACCTAACCCAGTACACTGATGGTCCCAAAAATGTGGTCTAAACGGCACTGGTGTCTGTTTGACTTTATTACATGAACTTGCCACGGCCATTATTAGCCATACTATGATTTCAATTTTGAAAACTAAACAAAGCAACCTAGTTCGATTTCTGGGTTATCGTCTACTTTTTATGGTAATGATTTTTCGTTATGGATGGTACAGCATATCAAGTAGGTGCAATGTCACTTCTATACAGGTTATGATAATCAGTACAAATCTATGAATGTCAAGCAAATGGTTAGAGTCAAATTAGACTGCTGTGGCTGTACAATAAGTACGATCAAACATCCTTCTTTGCATTACCACATACGCTTTACACACCGACGCACTTGCTTGACAGTGCCAGGCTGCCAATGTCACACAGATGCACCAAGTTTTAATTTTTAGAAAATTTTCCCATGCCATAGCATTGTGTCATTACGTTTAGTGGAGCATAGTGGTTTTTTGACTCCTAGTATTATTGGTTTCGAATAGTACTAAAGCAGCTGAAATTTTGTCATGTTACTCTGTGTTAGATGTTGCTCCTTCCTAGAAGTCTAGAACAAGACTCCCTGCACCATGTCCACAAACTCAAGATTCTCAAAACTACACAATAGTTTTCACCAACACACATGAAATTAACTATTAATTTTTTGATTCAACTCTTCAAATCGACTTATGTACTTGTTTTTGTGCTCAAAGTCATGTCATTAATTACATAAATTTAACCGTTCAAAAAAAAAAATACTCTCCTTGATTTAATTATGTTTTGAACATTTATTCTAAACAAACGTTGTTGTTGGTACATAATAGCTCAAGCTCTAAATAGTTTTTATCAGGAATGTTTATACTTGATAAAAGTAACCAACTTATATCTATTTCCGGTTGTGTATATGAATGATATGTTTATTTCTTTATTAGTTTCTTTCCCCACTTAAAAATAGTTTTCTTTTCATATAAATAAATTTACATTTTATTTCTATTCAATTTGAGTCGGTATAATTTTAAACACATCAAACTCATAATATTTACTCACAAATAATCAAATTTCAATTGCCATTTATATATTTCTTTTTTCTAGTCACATTGCTATCAAATTACCAAAATTTCACTGCCAGCCAAGCAATCCGACCCTGGGGTAATAAAAAAAGCATCTTCATCTTCTAATTATAGATCCTTATCTATTAGTACTGAAAAGCAGAAAACGGGTCCCAAGTTTTTTCATTATATTATATGAATGAGACATTTAATCTTGATGACATGATTTGACCTGCCAGTCTGTACAAAGTTTCAAGCTCAAAACCATCTCGTAGTGGGAGAGTTCATGATTTCTGATTTGGAAGTCAGATCATAATGATAACCATGCTTCAGATGTCTAAAACACACACATATATATATTTGACATTAAAACATAGAAATATTTTATTGTTACTTGCATTATTGTTATTGATGAGTTAGGAGAATTAATGTTGTAATGTGACCATTTGGAATGGTTGACTGGGGTTTTGCTATGGTTTCTAGTGATTGATACCAACCAGGTTGGGTTGGATCACTTCTCTTTGCCACTTTTTATGTCATCTTTTCCAAATACAAGAAATGGTAAATTTTAGATTTTTTTTTAGGTTTGAAAAATTAGTTGTTATTTATTTTATTAATGATATCTTAAGACGTCTTATATAAATACTAAAAAACTATTAAATAATATAATTATTTTTAAAGATATTTTTGATAAATTTTAATATATAAAACAATTTTAAAAGGATATTTTGAAAGGATAATATGACAATTATGATTAGACTCACAAGGAGTCGAATAACAAGAAAATTCACATCTTTTTGAACAACTTTTTAGCAACTTATCAAAGGCATATAATATAATAACTTCGAAACTCAACTGAAAAGTAGTGGGTGTAAAAGCTTGTCATATTCCTGTACCTCCTTCACTTTCAAAAAGTGATTGATTAAAGAACAAACTTTTTCTGCCTCATGGTTTTCACAAGAGATTCCCACCAGCAAAAAAGCAAAAAATCAATAGCTTTCTCATTATAAAAGATAATCTAATTCCCAAATCAGGAAAAGGTAAAAAAAGAGGAAAGAAAGAAAACAGATAAATGCCAATGTTTGTTCTCCACTTAATGCACATGGGACTATGATCAAGTGAAATAGAACTGTAGAAAATACGCCAAAGGAACATCAGCACCAAGTGGACACTCACTCAAACTTGCCGGAAACTCTCCCATTTTTGGACCTTGGATACTACTATAAACTAAAATTACGCTCGAATGTCATAGTGCGTGCGTCCCATTGCTGCCTTCTTCGTTATTGCAATGGACCGTGGTTTTTCTCTCGTGCAAAAAGTTCAGTCTCAATTCACAACTTATGTAGCATCATAATTTCGATACAAATCCGCGTAGAATTCTACAGAAATTATATATACACACACACATACGCACAGAGACACTAGTGAATGAGACTAACTGCAATGTTTGTTTGTAGCTAGCAGCTAATTGCATAAGATATAGGACTTAAAAGTGTTTGGCCTGTTGGGTAACTTTAAGTCAGGCTCGGAAGAATTAAGCTTCGAAAAATATGCGGTCACCATATCTTCTGAAACTTGTTGCAAACATGGAGGATCCCACTACATCAAAATCAACATTTCAAATCAATTAAAAGTAGAAGATAATATACCTCCAATCTTTTAATTAGGCCTGTAGAAAATGCTAATTGAAGAGAGAAAATATTTGCACCTTTGGTGTAAAGCATTTGTCCACCATACGTGCACGTATTCCCTGAAAGTAGCCAGGGGATTTAATAAAATTACTATAAAAATCAAGAAAATGGTCTTATTTTAATTCAAGGATCTTCCGTTGGTATATGAGCTCTACTAAATTTTGATGATATAAATTATCACAGGCTTAAATTAGCTGAGAATTCTCACATATGTGGTGTAACGAAAAGAGTTTGAATTCGATACCTCACAAAAGTCGGTAGATATCTGTCCACAAATTGCTTGGAGAGTCATGCGATACTCACGAGCAAGACATTGTTCAAGAGTCTGAAATCTGCCTTCTCGTATCTGTTTTAATTTTAAGACCAACCATGCATTTTAAATTTAGTTCATATATAGATCATAAAAATTTAGAATGGCTGTGTACAAGAAATATGGAAAGGAAAAATTAACTTACAGATTTCAAGGAAAGTTTCAAGCTCAAAGGTGGAGCATTTTTGAGTTTGTTGAGTGTTGAAATACACCATTGGTCTTCAGTTCTTGCTGCTTCAATTTCCTGTTCAGAAATTAAGTCAAGTCATCAATTAGGAATCATGATTATTCAACAAAGTAATCGGTTCCACTGGTTTTGATTCCATTATGTTTATAGTTTAATCATAGGAAGGGAATCTTACCAAAGCATCAATAATTTCCTCTACTGTGCCTTGTCCAAAACATTTATCTAGTATCTCAATCCTGAACATAATGAATAGATACAATTCATGATTTTAATAAAAAATTAGATCATTATGGTAGTCTTTTTGTAACGTGCTTTCGATTACAATTAATTTTGTGAAAACATCTTCTTCTTTTTTTTTTTAATATCAAGGAAAGCAACTAAAATTTGCCTCTTAAAAATGATTACAAATGCATTTTGATTAAAAAGCATTTTCACTCATTTAATTTCAGGGGATAATGTACCAACATCCATACTATTTGGGTTATTATCAATTTATTTCCTATTAATTATACTACATCTAACAATAAAGGTTGTTTCATTTTATTATAAAATAAGTAATTATTGCTATTTCAAAAATATATATATATTATTGTTTAAAGTTATATAAAAATTTATTAAGTTTTGTGTTAATTTTAACAAAATCAACTATTTTAATAATAAATTAAAAACAATTAAATCAACATTATTGGAGAAACATCCATAAATTAACCCTAAATTATGGGCTCTTACTATATATTTATGACCTTTTTCAATAATTTTATTTATTCCGCTAACAAATGCATTGTGGGCAAAAATATATTTAAATCATTTTAATACTCTTTTGTTTATGTAACAAAACAAAAATATCAAAAATCAAATAATCTCTTTTTCAATCATCCACTCTGACAGATCCAATCATTCTCGTCTACGAACTTCTTTGGTAAAATGTTTTCATCAACAATTCCTCCTCCTCCTCCTCCTCTTTTTCATCCTTTTTTTCTTACTTACTATTAGTTTTTTCTTAATCTTCTCCAAGATGGAGAAAAAAAATTCTAAAAGTCTACAAATTTCTTCTCCTCATCTTCGATGAAGAAGAAAAAGGAGGAGGAGGAGGAGGAAGAGGATGAAAAAGAAATGACATGGAGTGAAAGCATTATCCAACAAAGAGTTTCTTTCAAGGAGATATCAATTCTTTTATATTATTTTAATGCTTTTTAAATGGTATATGGATAAATTTTTAAATTAGTTAAGGATAACTGCGTCAAAACACATTGCTTTTAGATCAAATTAAGAAAAGTATTATTTGAATTGTTTTTAAATGGATCCACTAATTTATAAGAAAAGTATTATTTGAATTATTTTTAAATGGATCCGCTAATTTAACGTAATTGATCTCACTAAGCCAAATAATTGTCTATTCCTACAAACCCTAAAATAAATTGATGATGTTTGAAACCATAATATCAACGAGTCTCATGACAGTTCTTTATGGAAAGGGGTGTGTGTGCTGGTTGCGTGGCGGGTGCATAGATGTAAGCATACCTATGAAGAATACTTGTTTTGTTAAGAATCCCGCGTTCACCATAAGTAGACAGAAAACTTTCCATGACAGAAAAATCATCTGTAACTAATCTACCTAGTTGATCTTCAATCATCGGAAGCCTCTGCAACAAGAAATAACATTACCTACCAAAAAATTAAGCTAAAATTAACAGCTACAGTCCGTTAGTGATAAAAACAGAAGATAAGATAACAAACTGCATTGAGTGAGTAGTGAGTAGCCAGTCCGCAAGCTAGCATTTCTTCACCACTGAGTGAGTTGCCGGTTAGAGCCAGATACTCCCCTAGATAATGAAAACCAAAATGGATAATAACAATTAATACTACTAATTAGAAATGTTAAACAATAAGAAAATCAAAGGAGGTACCTAAGTAACCAGGCAAATGCGAAAGATAATATGAAGCTCCACCGTCAGGATGGAAACCAATAAGTATCTCAGGAGTTGCAAAAACCTACCACAGTGACTCCAATATAATTAAGATGATATCTTTTTTTCTTTTTCTTTTTTTAAATAAATAGTAGGACAAGGATACAAATCAATATTAAACAAACCTCCCATGCATACTCTGCTGCTATGATACCAACATTTCTTGTACATATAAGAAATCTCATTCACTTAGTTTTGAGTAAAGTACATATATAAGATATGTGCATGTAGTTTATATATCAATTGCCCCTAAGTTTAGAATAAAAGAAGGAAGCGATAATATATGCATCAGATAATTAATTGATGCATGTGATGATACGTACAGTTTTATCAGTTGCAACACGAAATGATCCGGGGACTGAAATCCCTGCACCGCCCCCCATGGTAATGCCATCTAGGATAGCTACCTGTGTGTAAGTTAATAGAAGTCATAGCAAGAATAATGGAGTACTTATAAATATATATATAGTTAGAGATAAAAATATTTGGACATCTATTTCTTATCATTTTGATCAAACATATTAATAAAGATGACTCACATGTGGCTTCAAATATGTGCCTACAAGGTATATGAAACTATAAACTGTTCTGAATAGATCTTTGCATTCTTCAAATCTTCCTGCATGAAGAAAATGATATTTTACATATTATTAATACCAAATATGAGCTTATTAAGTTATGTTAAAAACTCATATTATTAGAGGACTCGTGTTCCATTACCATCCTATCTTTTTTGAAAAGTTTTTGAACTAGTAAAAGATGTTAAATTAATTATGCAGAACCACAATACTTTCTGTTTTTCCCAAATTATAATTTGGCTACTATATTATCTACTACATTATGATGTCATATGCATGCATCGACCATCCATGTAATAGTTACAAAATAAATGTGTCAAATTTGGAATGAGAGAGAGAGAGAGAGAATTCTGTATGAAAATTGAGTATTTACCTAATAAAAATTTTGTATATATAGTGTTGCACACAATGTCTATAGAATAATGGAAATGAGAAAACTGAAATAAACAATATTAATAATAAATAAGATTACTGAGTTTCAATAAGAAAGCCTAGGTAATCAAAGAATGAAATAACATGAAACTATGCAAAGAGTTTCAGAGACAATTCTAACTTTTTCTTTTATAAAAACTCAACTCATGAATACAATGTTGTTGATCTCTTTTATATACTAATTCTGTTGCTTACGTCACAAATCACTCACACATTTCTCATTTTCTATTATCTAATTATAATTATGATGAGCTGGACCCTTCATAACTAATTTCCCTCCAAGAATAGAGAGACAATCAAGTACTGCTGATGTAGGGAAAAGCTCCAAGTGTATCCTCAGAGATTGATGCGGCAACCTGCAATGTGAACTCATTTGTTCACCTTTGACAAGCTGAATATTCTTGCTAACACTCCTCCTCAAACTCATTGTGAGATCTTGCACATTGAGTTTGCCTTTTAATGTATGAAATCTTGGTGTGGCTATTGACTTAGTAAAAATATCAACAACTTAATCTATTGATGGCACATGGTTAATTAGCAGCTGCCTTTGCACAACATTCTCTCTAACAAAATAAAGATCAAGCTCTATGTGCTTGGTTCTAGCATATAGGATAGGATTCTTAGACATAACAATTGTACTTTGATTGTCTACCCACATGACAGGTACTCTAACCTGTGGAACTCTCAGTTCATGTAAGAGTGACTGAATCCAACTGAGTTCTGCCACTGCAAAGGCCAAACTCCTATACTCAGCTTCTGTTGAAGAACGTGACATTGTGTACTGCTTTTTTGCACTCCATGAAATAAGATTTGGACCAAAAAAGACACAATACCCTGAAGTTGATTTTCTATCATCTGGATTTGATGTCCAATCTGCAATCAAAATATCCAACAAGATCATATGATGTGTTCAAGTTCTTTGGTTTGTTTATTACTAAGTCATGTGTAGAGGAACCCTTTAGATACCTTAGTATCCTCTTCACTGCTTTCTAATGTTCATCAAGAGGAGTTTGCATAAATTGACACACCTTGATTACTGCAAAGGAAATCTTTAGTCTAGTGATTGTCACATATTACAGTGCTCCCACAACTGATCTATACTCACTTTCATTCTCAATTGGATTCCCTTTATAGGTAGATAATTTTCCACCTATGCTGGCCATCATAGGAGAGGAAAATGGCTTTGCATTCTCCATCTTAGTCTTCTTTGGCAACTCATGTATATACCTATGCTGAGATAAATGAAGTCTTATATCAATTCTCTAAACTTCTATTCTAAAAAAATAATGCAATGCTCCTAAGTCCTTTAATGCAAATGAGCTGTTTGTTTAGATGTTTAACTAAAAAATCAATCTCTTGATCACATGATCCTATAACAATAATATCATCTATATATACAAGTACGTAGATGCAAGAGCTTGTTGTGAATCGACAAAATAAGGACTGATAAGCTTTACTTGATGTGAAGCCAAGCTGAATAAGTGTTTCCTTAAACCTGTCAAACCAGGCTCTTAGCGCCTACTTCAACCCAAAAATTGCCTAGTGTAACTTGCACATTTGTGCACCATTCTCCTCTTTAAAACCAGGTGGTTGTTGCATGTACACTTCCTCATTGAGAATGCCATTTAGAAAGACATTATTAACATCTAATTGTCTCAGATTCTAACTCTTTGTCACAGCTAATAAGAGTATAATTCTCATTGTCACAGGTTTAACAACTGGGCTGAAGGTCTCTTGAAAATCAAACCTTTCAAGTTGGTGAAAATCCTTAACCATAAGTCTGGCTTTATGTTGAAGAAGAGAGCCATCAGGATTTTGTTTAACTTTAAATACCAATTTACAACCTATGATCTTTCTTCCAGGTGGAGGATTCACAAGAGACCAAGTCTGATTTTGTTTCAAGGCTTAAAGTTCACTTTTCATTGCTGCATACCAGTGAGGCTGAGACAAGGCTTGTTGAATATAATCTGGTTCTCTATCTTCAAGTTGAGCAACCCACACTTTAGACTTGGTAATACCTGCTTTTGCTCTAGTTATCATAGGATGGTAATTTGTGGTAGGAATGTTAGTGTGATACCATATTGAGTTTCAATAAGAAAACCTAGGTAATCAAAGAATGAAATAACATGAAACTATGCAAAGAGTTTTAGAGATAATTCTAACTTTTTATTTTATAAAAACTCAACTCATGAATACAATGTTGTTGATATCTTTTATATACTAACTCTATTGCTTACGTCACAAACCACTCACACATTTCTCATTTTCTATTATCTAATTATAATTGTGATGAGTTGGACCCTTCATAGTCATAACTAATTTCCCTCCAAGAATAAAGAGACAATCAAGTACTACTGATGTAGAGAAAAGCTCCAAGTGTATCCTTCTGAGATTGATGCGGCAACCTGCTATGTGAACTCATTTGTTCACCTTTGACAGGTTGAATATTCTTGCGAACAGAGATAAGGTTGAACTAATAGCTAGCATACTTAGATCTCAAACACATACATACCCACATCTTTGTGTTTTGTAGATTTAAACGGTATCTTTTTTCTTTATATCCTAAATTTCTTATAATATATAAGTAGTCATATATCGTGAAAACGAAATTAATTTTCTCAAATAAACTATATTAATGCATCTTTTCAAAAAAATTTATTGATTTTTAATAAAATAATAAATTAAATAAAAAAATAACAAAAAATTTATTGATTTATAATTGTCAGCATACAATCGAATTAATAGAAATAATAATAATAACAATAAAGCCACATCGGATCTGATTCGTACGTACCTTGATTAATTAATCTATACATATTAACAACGTCACCTCCAGCAGAAAATGACCTGCCATTTCCCTTTTAAAATTCCAATATTTTTCATTACTAAACGGGGGCTTTAATCGACTGAAAAAGCAAATAAATAATTCACAAAGATTATTTCAACTAAAAAAAAAAAAAATCCAAACACAAAGACATATAAAATTCTAGAAGATCAAGAAAGTTGAAAGCCAGTAGATCCAATAATAAAATTTTATTTATATACCTTAATCACAACAAAGCCAACCCGGTCATCTTGCTCCCAGGTTTCGTATAATTTAGAAAGCCTAACACCCTGAGCACATTGAAACAACAGTTTTTCATCAGTTTACAATTTTCATAAGTGTATCAGTTATTGCATAAATAGAGTTAAAAAAAAATAATAATAATCAGAATTTGAAACTAGATACTCTACATATGCATTCATTCCTGATGCATTCCTAATCACATATAACAGATAGACGAATTTGTCACGTGAATTAAGTTCAAATTAAAATATGAATAGTAAACACATAAACTTTTATTAGCTAGTGATTAAACCAAAAAAAAAAAAAACTTGTGAAGGAATTAAATTGATTACAATGATCAATATTCAATAGGGCAAACGGGCAGGTTGCAACATAAACTGGGAAAAAGAAAAAAAAAAAAACACTAATAGTTATTTTTATTAGAAACCGTAACAGAAGAATTAGAAAATTAAAGCAGTGGGGAGCAAAGAACAAACCATAGGAGTAATGAGAGAATTTAAGAGACGGGGTCTGTTTAGTGTCACTGTTCGTGAACTGGCTCTCTGATCTTCATCAACAAGAACCTGAAGAAATTAAAACAATATCTGATATGTTACATACACTGCTCCACGCATGTATTACATTACAAAGACAACAAAAAAATTGTAATTAATCTTCAAATATACAAAACTCACCAAGCCGTCGATATCATTCCGGTGATCAGTACTGCAACCACCATTATTGACAATATTGTTGAATGAGCATAGACCTCTTTTACTTGTAGAGAAAACTCTATACTTGTTCAGACAACGGCTCAGGATTATTTTGAAGCTCTGCATGCTCTTCTGTTTTTTATTTTCTAAATAAACACTTTCGAAGATATGTATCGATCTATATATGTGACATTAATCAATTAGGGAAATCGTACGTGCTCGTAATTTACAAGAGGCAACAAGCAGGAAATAGTGTAGATGGTACGTTTTCGCTATGCGGTATCGATTGGTCACGCGGACAACCTGGTGTCGTGGATTCTCAGGACCATGTATGTACAATCCCTGCCAACTTTTCTTCTTCCATGTGGATGGATTTAATTTGATGGTCCACCGCTACTACTGTTTTTGATTATCTTATTTCTAATGGTTGGTTGAATCATGGTACCATGCAAATTTAATAGTGTCATCACTAAACGTCATCAATTTATGTTAACAACGTAAAATTGAAGTGCTTAATAGTTGGATAAAATTTTCTTGGTATTACAATTTTTTTTTTTTTTTTAATTTCCTAACATATTTTTATAGCTAGAAGACTATCCAAACTAATCCAGATAAGACTATGATAACATTGTTAGAAAATGATCATAAATAATCATTTTCATGGTTGTTTAAATGAATGAGAAATTGAATCTCAAATTGCACTCTTTAATGCAAGGAATGGTTATTAATCCCATATTGGAAGATGAAAAAGGATTTGGGTTGTTTTCCATTCAAATTTTTTGTTTCAATTTAAATTAAATTGTCATTAATTGATTTTAATAATTTTCAGTTGACAAATCAAATTTTAATGATTTTGTAACTGAATTATGAGTTAATGGATGTGTTTAAATTTTGATTTTAAATTAAAATTGTAATAATCATGTTTTAATGATTTTCAGTTAACAAATCAATTTTAATGGCAAATTAATTTAAATAAATTTTGTAACCATTAATAAAATGATGGATGGAATTGAATGGAGACATTTAAATTCTGATTTTAAATCAGAATTGTAATAGCCATGAGTAATGACCATAATTGTTAGAATATAATTCTAATTTAAGGCATTTAAATTATGATTTTAAATCAGAATTGTAACAGCCATGAGTAATGACCATAATTGTTAGAATATAATTCTAATTTAAGGTGATTAAATTCTGATTTTAAATCAGAATTGTAACAGTCAAAATAGTGACCATAATTGAGAGTTTTAATTCCCCAAAAGTTGAATGATTTATATTGGCATCCAAGTTGAAGAAAGGGAGTGACTTTTTGAGAAATAATCTTCTTTGTTTTCTTACACTTTCAACTCTAGTTTAGGCTTCCAGTGTGATAGAGATCAGATTCAACTCGGTTCGTCGGACGGTTTCAGCCGCTGTATCCTGGGAGACGAACGCAAGTAATACACCGCGAATTCGTTTTAAGAACACTGTAATTCTTACAGGCCTCGGCTGCTTCAAGTTACATTCAGAAGCTTATTGTATTTTTCATGTAATTTGTTATTTAGTTTTTTGCTTTTGTATTGTTTGTTTATTATTATTATTTTTTTCCTTTACTCTGCATATGTGCAGAAACATAATCTTGTAATCTGTAACTGACTTCCAACAAACATAATTTGAATGATCACTTCCAAATAATGAGAGAGAGCTACCCACACATTTTTATAGAGAGCGAGATAAATTACGCTTGAACTTGTGACTTGAAGGAAAGGTAGGTGTGTGTGTTTGGGGTGGGGTTGGTGTTGCCACTGTACCATCCAACTTAAGTACTTTTGGTATTATAAGTTTGGAAATTAAAAATATGATATGACATAAATACCACTTAACTTTCATTGATTGAATTATTGATCCCATAAAAATTTATTTGTTGAAGGGAATTGAATATTTCAATTTGAAAGCGAAATACAATTTCAATAAAGTCACATCGATTTATAATTTACATTTCTTTATTAACATTTGACATAGAGTACAACCTCTTCTTCCGGTGATCAATAACAAGAACAAGCTGAAATTCCAAAATACAAGAGAACCACTTAACAAACCAAAGCGCCAACAACGTAAATAATAAACTCAAGGATAGCCTTCGGTTGAGGCCGGGGAATAAGAGCCAATGAAAATGTCACCGTAAACAAGCCCAGCTAGGCCGCCTCCAATGAGAGGCCCGACCCAGTATATCCAAATTTGTGACAAGTCTCCGCTGACCACAGCTGGGCCAAATGATCGAGCTGGGTTCATTGACCCACCACTGAATGGGCCGGCAGCTAGAATGTTTGCGCCCACAATGAACCCAATTGCGATGGGTGCAATTATTCCTAGTGAGCCCCTCTTGGGGTCTGCAGCTGTGGCGTACACGGTGTAGACAAGTGCAAAAGTTATGACAATCTCCATGACAACACCTTGCAGCCCATTCACGCCTGCAGCGACTCCGTGGGTTGGGATGCTCTGCCAATTTTAATTTTTCAAATTAACATTGTAAGTTTTAGACTTCAAGGTGTAGTGATTTTTATTGTCTGATTAATGAACAAGAAAATACAGAAATTCGTAGAAACAAGATTATGAGGACTTTAATGCAGTATTCCATGACTTCAATATCCTTGTTAATTAACACCAAATTTTTTTTTTATTTTTTTTATTACATTACATTACAAGAACAGACTCAGGAAACAATCAGGACCAAATGAGATTGAACACTAATAGTACAACCCGAAGAGCGGCTCTCATACAGAAGGAAGCAACTCACACATAGATGGGAGAACTACCCTCACATACGAATGAGAAAGCAAGAGATGCTATCAATGAGTGTCGAACCCACCTTTTATAAGAGAGATGGGTGTATAGCAGATGCTTATGCACTGCATCATTGCAACTTTTGACAATTTTTTTATTCTATTAAGTAAATATGAAATTGGATATATTAATAAAGTTCAAAACAAAAAAGAAATTGAATATATTAATAATATGTAAATATTTTTAATGCTTAGAAAATTGGGAAGGAATCCATAAATGACCAATTAAATGTATCCATCATATTTGAATTGATCTGGGGAGAGAAATTTTTTCAAGAAATATAATACAATAAATGAATTTGAGTAATTCTAACAATTTAAAAATTAAAAAACACTAATCATAGAAGTTATGATATATTTGCATTTAAATTGATTATGAGAGATAAATTTTTTTAAGAGAGATAATATAATGAATGAATTTGATTGATGGTCCTAACAATTTAAAAATTAGAACAAAACTAATCATAGAAGCTATAAGATATATATATATATGTCGCAAGTAATTGTTTGAAATCTTAATCTAAGACCCAAGGATATAGGTTAATACCGCCTATTTATAAAAAAATATTATCAACAATGATTTTTCAGAAATGATTGTTTTAAAGAAGCACTGATGTCAATTTCTTCACATCACTTAGTAAAGATATTTGAAAATTGTATGGTCTAAACTTATACAATAAATTTACTAAATTTCAATTGAAATAAATTTTAGTAATCGGATTTTGTAATGTTAGAAGATTTTTGTAGTTAATTTTTGAGGAAATTAATGTATACCTCGCCAGCAGTAACGAACTTAAGGAGGAGGCAAGCAACGATGGAGCCAAGGCACTGGGCAACCCAGTAGAAAATGCCAGTTAGGATGGTAGTGTTGCCTCCGATGGCCAATCCGAAGGTGACAGCTGGGTTCAAATGGCCACCGGAGATGTTGGCAGCCATGGCCACCCCAACGAACAGTGCAAGTGCATGTGCCACGGCCACTGCAACCAGGCCTGCTGGGTCTAATGCTGCATCCGACGTCAGCTTATCTGCAATACGTGCAAATCAATGATAAAACGTTGAAATACCTCGTACATGTCCTTATGTTGTTATAAACTTTGTAGTTTGAGCCAATATATTCATATTGCATGTGCACACAAGTTGTGTCCTATTTTGGATAAATTCTTTGCTATCTCCGCACATACATGCGGTTATTGAAATCAACACAGAATTCACATATAACAAAATATTCATATTACATAATATAATATGATATAAAACCAATATTGTTAGGCCGAGGCATGCACTTACCATAAGCTATAGCCGATCCAACACCAGCAAACACAAAAAGAAGGGTGGCAATGAACTCAGAAAGATAAGCCTTAAGCGACCCAACACTGAAGGAGTCGCCCAAACTACCAAAAGCCAACTTCACCATTTTTATTTTATTTTTAAAATCCTTTTACAAACTTAACTTGCCAGGTTATGGACTTGTTCTTGAATGTGTTACAAGTCGCAATTCATGGGGCAAGGCTTATATACAAGTGATGAGTATAGAATATGCAAGAAGGGTCACAGCCGGCACCGACCGATCACCACGGGATCTACATATATGGATGGAGACGTGAGCCACATGATTGGATGCCGACCAACCGCCTTTCATTTTGATTGATAATATTATAGGAATTATGAGCATAAGACAAACAACTTAACTAGTAATTAACTCTGAAGAAATAAACAGAAGGTGTATATTATAAAGTCTATGATGAAGATAGGCATCAGGCATTCTCTGCTAGAATATTATTCTCTGTGGTTATGATGAGGTCTGATGTCATTTTCCTAATTGTTAGCTAGTCAATTAATTAAACTGGGGCTGCAATAATAATAATTATATTAGAAAAGTATAATGATTAATTGGTTTCATGCAGTATGGTCTATGTATTGTTTAAGTTATATGGTACCATAGTTTCATCAAGAAATTTGGTTTCAATCAAACTATCGGTAGACACAGCTTAGAATTGATATATATATATGTGTGTGTGTGTGTCTATTTTTAGAGTAGATAATCCAATCCAAAATTATGTGTTGACTAATGATCGCTATGCCTTGTTTAAGGGCATTGATAGATAAGAATGGTGTGTTGGATTGAATGAATTCTAGTTGACTTTGAGCTTAGTTTCATAATCCATTAACTTGACCTACTCAATTTGTAGGATTTATGCATATTTACGAATAGCTCAATGGTTAGTGCATGTCTGTGGAGAGTGTCCTCACCTCTAATAAGAGTCACTTCTGGATTGTGCTTGACATATATTGTTTTTTTATCAGTTTTATAATAGTTGATTTATCAAATCTCGATAGACTTTGATCTGATGAATGTCAAATTTAAAATAAAAAAGTTCATTAGAATACCTTGATATGATATAACCGTTTTTATGTTGTAAATCTACACCATATTTACAGTGAAAATATATTATATTGTTGTGATGAGAATAATAAAAAAAATAAAAGGTCCATCCGTACCAAATCAGTAGTTCAATTTTAAGATTTTGTGCATCTTTGGACTGAATCCAATCAACAGATCATTATAAATGTACAACAGTATAACATATATGAAAATGTAAGAATTGTGGCACTGAAACTTAATTTACCTTTTCATGGTTTGAAGTCTTACTTGAGTTTGAAAAACTTTTGTTGTTAGTCATATATGATGGGTTTATAATTTAATGAACTATAATAATAATCCAAACTCCGTATTAGAATGTAGTGTTGGCCACTAAGTACGTGTGTATTATCTTTTCATTATGTGTGAGTTGTCTCCCCACCTTATATGAACCTCCTTCTTATCTATATATGGATTGATCATTCCTATATAAGAGTCCTTTCTTAAATTAAATTTCGGTGTCAAACTTCATTTAAATCGATTAATTTTTTAATTAATTTTAATAAATAAAATAATAAAATCCTGGATAAGGGCGGCAAATACTAATTAAGCAGGACCCACCTCAAACAAGGGCTCTCATGGACAGGTGTCGATATGTTTTGGGGACTTGCGAAAAGCTTCAGCAATTAAGCACCCATGAATTATAAAGTAGTTGTATAGATAAATTATTTAATTAATCTCTGGTTTGAAAATACCATAAAAATAAAACATGTGGTCGGTCCTTGAAATTCTTTAAATTAAAAAATATAAAGTGAGGATTGGGTTTCTGGTCTCTAGCTCCAGTGGAAATGCTTTGGCATTGTATAAATAGAATTTTAATGGGGTTTTTGAGTTGTATTATTTTATTTTAAACATAAGCAGCGCTCCACCTGCATGATCCAAACGCTTTTTAATTACCTACTTCTTTCCACTTGTGAAAAGTAGATTGTTGTATTGCGCTTTGATAGCTTATTAGCTTATGTTTTTTTTTTTCAAAAAAAAAAAACATATTAGCTTATGTGTTACGCGTGCTTATTAACTAATTACGTTTCTCGGTTTGTGGAGAATTCAGTTTTTCAATTCTGTAGGGTTTTGATGATGTAGAGAAAACATAAATAAAAAAATTTTATGTGAAGATCAACATAAATCAAACATCGAACTTCTATAATTGGTTAAATAATCTTGTTTACGTAATTTAAGTGAGAGTATTCACTTGGGATTGATATATTAGTATTCCGATAAAAATTTAGATCACATATGTCGCATTTTATTTGCAAGTCAATGAATTAATATATAGTATTTAAAGTGTACAAAACAAATTTTATATAAAATGGAGAATTATTTATGTAGTTATTTACTTTTTTTTTTTTAATAAAAAAGAAAGAACTTAGGATGCATTGTACTTACCCAGGCATGTGGTTTAATCTCAACAAGAAAGTAACACTCTGTATTTATAGGATTTAAGAGCATCTCCAATGCAAATGTGGATTATCGTTTAAAAAAAATGGACATATCATCAATGTCAAGAAAATGTACATCCTACGTGGTATAAATATGGATTGATAGACACTCAAGTCTAAAAAGACTCTCCAATACTATTCTATTCATTTCAATGATGAATAGTCAAAGAATAATATATTATTAAAATAAATTATTATAAAATATTATTTTATAAAAGTTTTAATTATTTATTGCTGACATGGCTATCAATGAGACTCTCTAAAAATAGACATTGAGGTTGACAGCCTCTATTTTTTTTTTTTTTTTGCCACGTCAGTTTGATAGTGGTTATAGAAGTTTGCATTTGAGAGCTTAATTTTAACACTTTATCAATTTATCCTATGTATCACTCCATTTTTTCACAATTCAAGACTCTCTAGTGTTGCCTACCTTTTGGGTAGAAAAAAAAGAAAATCTATTAGGATTTACAGGACATACATCTTTGAGATTTTCTTAATCTAATTCAGCTTGGCACTTCTATCAAAGAAATCTTATATGGATTCATATGGTGTTGCGATTATTATCTAGGGTTCCGTAGACATTCATTCATATAGTCATTGTAGCTGCAGTTGCTATAATGGTTGCTTCTGCTATTAATGTTATTGGCATTTTTCGTTTGATCATTGCTGCTCTTCTTCATTTTCTAAGTTTATTATCCTATAATAAGTAGGGACCATAAAAAGTATATATAATTAAAAGAATGAGTTTTTGAAATATTAAAAAAAGAATTAAAATAAACAAAATATTACGAACTGTAATATTTTATTCCTAAATCATCGTATTTATTTATGAACATTAGTTATACAAAAGGAATTAATTTTTTTTAGTATTATTTGTTGAAATTATTACTAAAAATTATAGGAAATTGAGATGAAAAAACGAATCTCTCATTGAAATAAAAGAATCTAATACGGATAGTCAATATGTCATGAGATGTGATTGGCGACATAATTAAATAGAGCAGCATAACATAGAATGAGCATGTCAATCCAATTACATTCTTTTTTTTGGGAAATCGTCAATCCAATTACATTCTTTGTTTTGGGAAATCGTCAATCCAATTACTTAGGATGGTTCTTAAAAAGTTTCAAAGGCATTATATAGTGTCTTTGAAATTTC
This sequence comes from Dimocarpus longan, assembly GCA_022984855.1. NCBI lineage: Eukaryota > Viridiplantae > Streptophyta > Magnoliopsida > Sapindales > Sapindaceae > Dimocarpus > Dimocarpus longan. Next base: position 13,006,599 of record CM041024.1, read on the forward strand.
AACCTTAAATAGCGGCAGAGAGGTGACCTTATCGACAATGACATATGGTCTGAATAAGATTTTGAAATTTCAATACCAAATAATTAATGTGACAGTTGAGTTTGCATACCTAATTTATCATCTATCATACAATGCAATAAATTGCACTCTCCTACTAAATATGTAACCCAAAAATCTACTCTCAAAATGGAAAAGAACGACCAACAAAATACTGAGAAAATTGCCACCATATTATGTGGTCCGTGAGGTTTGAACCCAAACACATTGCCAATGGAGGCAACCTAGCTCCTCTCCATTTTGTTGATTTTATAGTAATACATAATAAGTAATATAAAATACCTTAATTTATGGAGTGTGGGCTAATTCAATTTTTCTCCTGTGGTAATGGAAAATTATAATTGAATACGATATGATTATGAGACATGGAGCTAGCATTACTCTGTATAGTTTGTAACTAATTCTTGCACATCAATGAAACATCCAAACCCATGAAAGACATTAAAGTAATGTGAAACGAAAGGGTAAATTGAATTCTACAATTCACTTAATAAAAAATGATTTTAAGAAAATAAGTTCGATCTACTGAGTTGAATTAATTTATAAAATAGGGTGGATCAAATTAGATTGAACTAATTGTTAAAAGAAATTATTCTATTTTTTTTTTAAAAAAATAAAATTAAGAAAGGAAAAGGGAATAAATTATAATGGATTGTAGCTAATTTATCTTTGTTCTCTATTTTTTTTTCTTTTTTTAATGATGGTCCCTTAAGAGAAAGCGACTATTCAAAACCATACAAAAAGCTAAGTTGCATTCTTGCTTTCATGGACAAGGACTCCTTATAAAGTATCAAAGCTAGTTAACAAAACAAGTTTGACTAAACTTTGAATTCATTTATGTGGATTGATTTGCTTTAAAACACAACGTTTCTGTGTTCAAAAAAGAAAAACAACATTTCTAGACCATTCTGTTGTCATTGAATACATCGTCCAAGTATATATTAAATTACAAGAGCATTTATAACACAAAAGCTTCTAAAATTTTAATACAAAGAAATAGGTGTTTTTTCGTAAAACAGTGTTAGTATTTTTTTAACTAAAAATGCACTTTTATTTATTTACCCATTTTTTAAACTAAAAATATACTTTTATTTATAACACTGTTTTTTTAACTAAAAACAGTGTTAGTCAACGAGATTCTTTTGAGCTCAATGCTGCAGTAAGAATAGATTACAAATAAGAAACAGATAGAAAGTAGAGGAAAGAGGTGAAAGAAGAACAGGAAAACACAGATTTTAAAGTGGTTCGGCCCTTTAAACTACTTACGTCCATTGTCTTCACTATACTTCTGCAGAGTAACGGTAATGTTTCTCTCGGTGTATCTCTCTTTCTTATACAAAGAAAATGGCCCCCTATTTATAGAGGAGGATGATACAATTAAAAAGTAATAAAATTGACAAATAATGATGAAATACAAGTTCCAAGACTGACATCTTACAAGGTTAACTATAATCACACTGGACCCTGACATAACTTATGCTTAGTTGGTGAGATTTCCTTAAATCAAGCTGTCATTAGGTGAAATAATCCTTCTTATCGTGCACGACACACCAGATTACTGTTCTGAACTGATACTGGACGGACTGGAGTAAGATGAACTGAAGCTGCAGAGAATAAACACTGGTTTAATCTGTAAACGGACTAAGCTTAGCGAACTTGACATCGCTCAAAGGGAAGCGATATTGACGTCGATTAGAGGAACACGGATTGGGCGTCGCTGAAGATTAGATATCAGAGTTTCTGTGGGTCGTGAACTTCTACATTGGGCTACGCACATTGGGCCCTCTATTGCTTAAACCAGTCTAAGTAGGCTCATGAGCTTTTACCAGCTCATTTGGTCAGCTCAGAAAATACTCATAACACCATTAAACATTAAAAATAAATACAACAAAATGAATGTAATGATTATATTGAAAATGCTTACATCTTTAACTTCACCTAACTACACAAACCTAACAACCATGACAAAATTAACTGAAATTTTTAGAAACAAAATTCTTTGGGGCAAGAATTTGGCTGCTGACCATATTCAAAATCTTGCATGTGAACGCGCTTGGAGTGTCAGCTTAGTAGTAAAGTTTGCATCCCTTTTAACTACCTGATATTGGGTTCGACAAGTACACCACAACCTCACATTAAATAAGAAAAGATAAGATTTTTTCTCCCTCCTATGTGAGGGCAGTCCCCCCACTTATACGTGGGTCGTTTCCTTCCATCTAAGAGTCTCTTTTTTTATCATACGTTCAGTTTGTAATAATTTCATTTGGTTCTAACTATTTCCTGAACTAGTCATAGTTACATAATATAATTTAAAAAAAAAAAAAAATCTTGCATGTGAATGACAAAGATGAGATTCATCTAATAGTGAATCTCTTACATTCATCCATAGATTTTAACCGTCTCAAGTCTCAACCAAATTTTTAATAATTATTTAGTTAATAGTTTGTTTTTTTATAGTAATTATTTAATCAATAATTTAATTTTTATTGTAATTAATTAATTAATAGTTTATTTTCAGTATGAAATTAGAAAATATCAATATTTATAATTGTTGTGTATATATACCAATATTCCAAAACTCGACTGAGTACACCAATTAATTGCTGACTGGCATCGTGCAGATCCGATTAGCCTCAAATCGAGTACTCAACCAAACCGAATCGATCCAACTTGACCTACTTGACTTGGTCACTAAATATTTTTTTTTTCCCTCAAATTTGAGCACCAAAACAGTGTCATTTTGGTGTGTCTAAAATTGTTTATTTTTGGGCACACCAAAACGATGTCGTTTTGGTGTGCAGCGGTCAAATATAAAAGACATTGAGAGGGTCATCTTTATTCAAATTTTCGATTCTTCTTCTTTCTTCAAAATCAAACCTTTCTCAATCTTCCTCTCAACTTTCTTCTTCTCCTGCTAGCCAATCTACCTCCATCCATCATCGTCATCGTCACCGTCACCACGAGCACTAGGATCCTGACCTTCATTAGTTCACTTCTTCTTCTTATTAGTTTTTCTTCTTTTTCTCAGTTCACTAGGATCCTCATCATGAAGTGTCTCTTGCTCAATTCTTATTATTCTCTCCTGCTCATCGACTTACCTCCATGCCATTGTTGTCATTGTTGCTAATGCGTTTTTTTTTTTTTTAAATTTTTTTCGCTGTAATCAAGAAATTGCCACTCTCGGTTGAATAACGAGTAGCAATTTTTAAAACCTTGGTATATACCACTTTTATTGATAAATCAATGTATGCTATTTTTATAACAAACCTATATCTATTATAATATCAAAGCCACCCGAGCACTAGAAATTTAAGTTGCTCCTTCTTGTCTTTCTCTTATCATTATTCCTCTTCCCTTCGCTACTTTCTATTCTTATCTCTCTTTTTTTACTTTTCTTCTGTCTCTAAATTTCTCTTCTCCATTGATCCTCTATTTTATCCAACTTCTAAGGTCTCTCGGCTCTCTATACCTGTAGTCTCTGCTAATTTGATTTCTTCTCTCAGACCCTAGCTACCATATGTTTCTCTTCTTTTTCCAAAGCTCTTTCTATTTTTAACTTCCTTTGTTTTTTGGTTGATTTCTAAAATCCTTAGTCTCTAATTATTTCCATCGACAATGTTTTTTTTAAAAAAGAAAAAAAAATCCAATAAAGAATCTACTCAATCTTTGACAATATTTTTTATTTCCTTTGTTCGCGATAAAGTGTTGAAGGATCTAATCTACTCTATATGTCTCATATACATATTTTTTATCAACTTGTTGAATCTTGAACCGAATTTATCCCTAAGAAGCGATTTCAATTACATCGAATCAAGATTGGCATCTTTGATAGATACACTATCTTGTAGGGGCATGATAAATCTTAACACACTCGGTCAAATCTTTCGTGATTATTGTAATTATTTAACTAATAATTTATTTCCAGCATATTTTCAAGATATATGAATTTCCATTATTATTGTATATATGGTTTATAAATACACCATTTTATCAATGCACCAAACCTAAATTATTATGCTATCAAAGCCCTTCATACACTAGAAACCGATTTTCTTTTTCTTTCTCTTTCACTTCTTACTTCTCTTCTTTCTATCGATTGCTTTCTTCCTATTAGACTTTTATGTTACCCCTACTTTCTTTCTCTTCGTTGTCTTACTATATAGCTTCTTTGTTCATTCGATTTTCTTTCTTTTTTAGCCCTAGCTACCCTTTGTTTCCCTTCTTCTTGCAGAACTATCTCCATGTTTCTCCTTTTTCTTTCTTTTCTAGTTGATTTCTAAAATCCTTGGTCTCTAGCTGTCTATTGTGACAATATTGACGCTATATAACTTTGCGCTAACCCCACGTTTCAGATGCATAGAAAGTATATCATGCATCTTATATGCACTGTGATCAACTTGCTGAGTCGATGAGCAATTCTATCTCATAAAAGTATAGTTTCAATTACTTTGATCCAAAATTGGCATCCTTGATGATTGTTCCATCTCGTAGTGATAATGATAGATTTTAACAAATTCGGTGAGAACTTTTGTAATTATTCAATTGTAATAATCTATACAATAGTTCATTTTTACTATAATTTTAGGAACTATTAATTTCTTTAAGTGCATCTGTGCTATATAGGATGATGCTAGATTGTCTAAAATTCTTGTTTAGATTTATATACAAAAGATGTAATAACTGAGTTATTAATATCACAATAATTTTCATATTATTTTATGAATTATATAGTATTAATAAGTAACATACCATGATATTGAGGCAAAGTGTTTAAATAACCTAATATTACTCATATAATACACCCTCTTTTGTCAGTAAATAAGTGTAATTGTATTTTATTTCTGATGTAGGACAAGTAGCTTTAGATTTTGAAGAAGAAATGGATAGAAAATTGGCTAGAAGAGCTGGTTCGAAGAAACGGGCATAACTTTGCGCTCGGTTGTCGGATTGCCTATTATAATATGTTTTCGGAATGAGATTTTCGTGCTTTAGAGCGTGGCAACCAGGGAACCTCGGTTGATGCCGTTTACATCCTAAAATTTATTGTTTTAGGCAGACTGTTGGCCGGTTGAAGTTTATTGAGTTTTTTTTTATTAGTAGTCATTTAATTAGATGATGTCTATTTTAGTCTTTTTACGTAATTAGGGTTTTTTAGAGAGTATTTAAACCTTTTGATGTTTTTTTTGGAGGAGAACATTATTATTATTATTATTTTGGTTGCTATTATAATTTTCTGGTGGATTCCAGTGAACGTTTTTTTAAGGTTTGCGTTTGCAATCTTAATTTTTTTTTCTTCCGTTCTGCGTCAATTTCGAACCTAAAATCTAATATCCACGTCAATAAAATGTATTTTGTGTCATATTTATGGTCCACAAGCCAGTAATTGAACTTGAAGCGAAACAGAAACTGTCTCTTTCCAAAACTTAATTTGATAGTTATTGTTAAGAGGAGGTATCCAATTCTCCATCAAAGATGATAAAAACGGCCACAGTTACATGACCCATGTAATAGAAGATTGTCCATACTCTCATAAAATACTTAATCTTTTATCTAACCAGCAGCCCTTTAGGCATTAGCACATTTTTGATGGTTGGCATGAAGAGCTGAGTAATTTTGTGATCGGGACGGGAGTGTTTCTTTATATAATTAACAATAACGTTGTACCAATTTGAAAGTGGGTCAGACCAAAATATAAATGATATATTCATATTGAGATCACAAGAATATTTAGAAAATGGATATTATCAAAATACCTGCCGAGAATATAACTAACGTGAAACCATTCATTTTTTATATTTAAAAATGGAGTTAAGTGATAATGTGATATTATTTTCAATTTTACAAGGTTTTTCAGATTTTTCCCTTTGGGATATTTTTCTATTCACACACACCAATCTAAATACAAATTTTAATTTAAGATGAACTAACTTGTTAGTAAGGGCCTAACTATACTACTATTATTATTTGAAATTCCAACTATAGTATTTAAAACTTGAGATTGACACATAATATATCTCCTCACGTGTAACATGAATCTCCTATTGTTACAATATGTGTAACAAAAATTTTAGATAAGGGGGAGAAAGAATTTGAACAAGAGACCTTCAAGCTCCAATTCTATATTAGTTATAATCAGACTCAAAACTTAAACTGATAAGAAAATACTTAATTATAGTGTTTAAGACTTAAAATTGACATGTGATATAACTATTATCATTGCATTATATATGTATTTATAGATAAATATTTTGAATTGTGCCTCATTATATATATTTTAAATCCACCATCAGTTTACTTATAACAATGCTGATAAGATGTTCAAAAAAGATTGTTGCTGAGGAATAAGAATGTATTTGGAATTACTTTCGCTTATGAAATATAAGATTCATATTGGATGTCCACTATAGTGATTATTTTTACCGAGGGAAGGGGATTGTCTGGTGATGAAGCCATTTAACGAACTGGAGACGTATCGGCGTGCAGTGCTCATGGTAAATTTGAAAATGAAAGTTGTTGAGTGAATCCTCACTCGACATAATTGTTTGCATTGACTCGAATAGACTTTCTCATTCAAAATCACCAAAGCTAGTAGACAGACATAACTCCCCAACATCTTTATAGTTTGAGTTGGATATATCCTGTTGTATCTTTTACTGCCTCCACTCCACGCTTGTTTCGTCTTCCTGCATTTTTTATTCTACATCTTTTGCCTGCTCCACCAATACCCAGATGATGCATTCTCCTTTACATCACCTCTTCTACACCTCTCTGTTCACAGAGGTGATGAGAATCAATTTCCATTAAATATATTGTTATGTTTAATTAAAGAGTAGATTTCTAGACCGTACAGGTTGATTTTGATATGTCCTGGTAACCTTTTTGACTTGTTATGTATCTAAAAAAATCCTCCTTTGCATCAAAATTTATTGTATTTTCACGTATACACACATTAAAATAGAATTGTGAGAGACTCAAGAGGTTGCAATGGATTAGAGGTTGACATTCATGTTGAAAAATAAATGAGCACTGATTATAATCATCCTTGTTAGTCAAATTTATAAATATCAATGTATCATAAGATTCGATCTTAAATATTATAATTAGATATTTTATGATTAGCTTAAACTTTTGAGTTTTAGTGATAATTAATATGTACCAGAATCTGAAGGTCTTTGTTCAACATGTTTCGATATCTATCATTAGTATATGTTTTACGTGAGGATAATGTCAACATCTCATAATCATGAGAGGTCTAAGTTTGAATTGGTCCAAAGCTAATAACACACTCATATTTTTTGACAGACTTCTCTGGAGTGTTAGGTTGCTTGAGGAGAAAGTGAGCACACACAAGGGTCCCAAGTGGTTGCATACTTGCATTTAACGTTTCATTTTAAAAAATCTGGACAGTTTTCACTCTCTAACGGTGTACTCTTTGCCAGACAGAGAGAGAGAGAGGGATTGATCAGGTGAAATAAATTCTCTCATTGAATGCGCCCAACAACCCGAAAGTGATCGAATTCAATTCCTCCAGCAGCAATCTCAACCTGGTCCTAGTGTTGGAGTAAGTGTAAATATTTACTGCACATTCTTGTCATTTACATGCTTTTCCACATTCAAATAAACATCTACACCTTTCCATGCAAGTATAGCTTGTCCATTAAAAGAATTCTTTCTTCCTTTCTCTTTCCCATCTCACTAAATCACTCTAATATTTGTGTCGGGTGCTATATATACCATATTCAACTTTGATTTTTGGCTGTCTTTAAAGATAATACTTCTACATTTAGAGATAGAGAATGTGTGTGCTTCCGCTACTTTGCAAAGATATATGAGGACTAATGTAATGGATGGTTTCAATGTAGAGGAGGATGAAGAGGCAGCTGGTGAGAGAGGCAATGTTCATGCTCAACACAGGCGATCTAAGAGGTGTATTTTTTGGCTGTCAATCTTCTGGTGACAAATGCTGCTTTTTTTAAAATATATAGAAAATAAGGCTATTGGAGTTTTAAGGGATTTCTGTTTTCTTTTTATGGAAGTTGGATTTGTGTCTATAATGTTTCTTTGCATTCATTAGATATTCATTGTGTATAGGCTTTTGATTTACATAGGGTACCTTAAAAGCTATATTTCTCTTTTTCAATAATTAAGTTTCTGGGCCACCATTGTTTTAGTGGGTTGAGATGATATTGACTACTTGATGCTGAATGATATCAAACTGAGTGAGACAAATTTGAGATCTAGCGAGTATATTAGTGGCACAATACAATAGGATCTATGTAGCTCAGTAATGAAGTTGAATCTACCTTCCATGGTGGGGGTTTGAGTGGAGGGATCGAAAAGCATAGAAGCGGAATTAACTTTGTGATGGTCAAATAGCTTCTCTGTTTTTCTTTTTTTGGGCCACAAAACCTAATAGATGTCTGAAATAACATTTTGAAAAAGATTCTTTTTTTGGTATCTAAAATAAAAGTGTAACTTTTTGTTCAGCATTTTTTCTTGTTCTTCCCTGTTTTTTGTTCTAGTTGACGTTTCTTTTCAATTTCCTTGCTTGTGAAGTAAGAGAACTTGACATATGGCTTGATAAGTAATACTATTCTAGATAAAACGCTTTGGTCAAAAACGGTTTCTGCGATTAACTCAAAACGTTCGTTATAAAGTTTTGTTGAGTCAAGTTAAATAATTATAGCCTCCTAGTTCACATTGTGATCATTGGATTCAGGTGGATACTTTCTAAAAGTCGAATATGATTCTGTTGTTTCTTACAGTGCTACTGACAGAAATTTGGATGTCCCAAGAGGTGGAGTTTTGCAATCCATAAAGAAGGAAAAGAACGAACCACAAGTGAGAACAAAAATTTCTGAACATAATCATCTCATTGCCTTCTTGCTTGAAACCCATAACGATATTATAATTAATATGAGACAAGTGCCAAAGCCAAGTCTTGTAATGATGAGTGTGAATACTAGAAGAGATAGCTTATCTATTCTTTTAATTGGTCATACCACTTTTCTTCTCATTTGAAATTAGCAGGCATCACCACTTTCAACAAGAGCTTATGGGGCACAGAGTCCTCTATATGATCACCCCAGTCATGGTAACAAAAATGCTTCGTCAAACCACCGAGCCTCCTTGGAAAAAGATGTAAGCATTATCATTTAAAGTCCTTCTAATAAGATCCAAGCTTATTGATGGATTGATGATTGTTCTGCTCTCATAATAGCCCAAAGAAAGTACAAGCGCCTTTACTGACTCCTATGTTTAGTCAAAAAATATCTACAGAAAACCTACTCAAATCATTTTATGCTTCTTTGCTCTAGAGATTTATAACTCTTAGATTCTATGCACATTATCTCATTGTTAGAATCCAAAAGATCAATATGCATTAACGTATTGTTTTGCACTACCACATGTACTATGCCTTTCATTCCTGTTCTAAGATATGCAGTAATTATCATCTTCTTGTAGAAGATGGAGTGCTGCTGCATTACCACTCACATATTGTAGTACGTATATCATGTAAGACTTCATTTGTATGTAAGAATACTGCACAGATGACCTCGTCAATGTTAAATTGTCAAATCTCAAGATTTGTGTTTCATTTCCTTGGCATAAGTTTGTTGTGTTCCATAAATGGCATTTGCAGATTGAGCAGCTGCAATCTCGTCTGCAGCAAGAGAAATCTATGCGCATGATGCTGGAGAAAGCAATGGGCAGAGTTTCAAGCACCTTATCTCCTGGACACAGGCATTTTGCTTCCCAGGTAATACAACCTGTAGAATATGAATTCCCATGAGCTGTTGCTAAACTGAACCTAGACAAGTCTTAATATGCATCAAAAATTTCCAGTGCTACTTACTAATAAAGAGATAAGGTGATGGTTTAAGTTGTTTTGTGGGAATTGATACCACAAAGCATCGTTTATTCTACTTCTCCAGAGCCACAGGTGCCAAAAGCCCAACAAACTAAGCCAAGTCTCCAGAAAACAAAGCTTTGTACAATACCTTTCTCATATTATAAAATTTTCAGTTTTGTCTTCCAATTCTGGACATTTTCAATCATAATTTCCTACTAACAGTCTTTAAGCAATCTTGATTTCTTACCAACATTTTACAATGTCCTGAGTAACAACAGTTATGTGGTAGGGAAAACAACTTTGATTTCGAGACGTTCTGCTTTTCCTATGTGCAGATCCCCATAAATCACCTTCATTTGCATTCCTGCATGGTGCTGTCAAATCATGAACCATCTTTGCCTGTACCTTTACTTCTAAAACCTTATTCCTTGTGAACTGATTTATAAGCTTGTCAAAGCTCAAGCTCATAGTTGTCCAAAACTACTATAGTTTATATTAGTAACTATCGGACTTAAAAGCTTATGTTAATAGAAGGGCTTAACTAATAATATAAGGTTCTCTAACAATTTACAGGAAATTATTTGTTTCAAAAATACATTGTAGCTCTTTGCAGTAGTATTGCGGTAGCTTTTTTTAAATGTCTGCACTATGGACCATTTAAATTAAAGCTTGAGAATTTTTCCTTAGTACTCATAGGAGTCGGTATTTTCAGGTATCAAAGTTGGCTAGTTGACAATGTAAAGTCTTAATTTATGTTCAACTCTTTCATATACATCTTATCTAATTTCATTTCCAGCTACCAAATGATAAGTGTGGTAGGAAAAATATGTAAAAATTTTGTGTGTATTTCAGACAAAGGAATTGATTACTGAGATCGAGTTACTTGAAGAAGAGGTTGCAAACCGTGAGCAGCAAGTTCTAACTCTCTATAGGAGTATTTTTGAAAATTGTGTTAGTCGGCCACCATCTGAGCAAAGCTCAAGCAAGGCTTCTCCAGCTCATACCAAGCACACATCTAAGAAACATCCAAGTATTATTTCCAGTGCATTTTGTTCATCAAAAAAGTTCCCTTTGAGACCTTTACAAGCTCTAGTTTCTGTAAATGACCATGGGAAAAGAACATTTAAGACTATCGATGCCCCACAATTATGTGGAAAAAGTGACGTTAACTTTAAGAAGACTTGTTCAGATCCGGTCAAGGTAGATTCTCTGGCCTTGCTTTTTTTTTTCTTCCCCGCAAGTGTGCATGTTCACATTGTTGTTATTATGCTATTTAGTTACTTATAATACAACTTCATAAAAATTATTATTATATGCTTTCATGGTCAACTATGGTTTTGATATAATCATAGAGATTAGTCTTTATTTAAAAGTAATAAGCACTCAGAAAGTTGTCAAAGGTGTAGAAAATGATTGCTATATATGTGTGTGTGTGTGTGTGTTTACATACATACATCAATACATACATATATATATGTACATGTATGTATTAATTTGTGCTTAATCTTGTCTTTCTTTCATGAGCAAATATGAAACTGTCAATTAATCATCTAACATTTCACAATATAAATTTAAGAATGACAAATACCTTTGAACTTACTGAATCCAGTCATCTGAATATGGTTCTGATCCTATTCTCTTGCTCTTTGTGTTCTAGTATACTTGTTAATCCTCTGTCTAGAAAGCTAGAACCAAGTACAAATTTTGCAGTACATACCATGCATCTGATGTAGTTTTTTTTAAGATTTCTAGAAGCGTCATGTTACTTTTGTGTCATATAATGCATAGTGTTTGTCCAAATTTTCTTTTTAATCATTGGTCAGGCACATGAAATGGTTCCCCACATGGAGAAAACTTCTATGCTGCGGACTTTGAAAGATCATTTGTGCCAGTGCCCAAGCAAGTTGTCTGAGGAGATGGTCAGGTGCATGGCAGCAGTATACTGCTGGCTTCGTGGTGCAGCCTCTGCTGATCCTGAAAAGAACCGCTCACCATTATTGTCAAGGTCATCAACTAATGTAATACTCCCCCGACGAGGTATTGTAGAGGATTGTGATTGGTCTTGCAAATCTACGGTTGAGATATCATGGATATCAACTGATAAGAGCCAGTTCTCTCATGCATCTTTTGCCATCAACAATTACAGGTTTGTTCCTTGACTAAGAATTTATGACCTTGACATAAATTACAGGAAGTTTCTCTCAAATTTTAGGTAGGCTATTTCTTTTTCTGATCTGAGTTAATCAAGTTGTATATCTTGTAAGAATGACAACAATTTATATAAAATGTCATTCAAAATTTTTTTATCTGAACATCAAATCACCACCCAAGAAAAATGAGAAAGAGATCATGGCCTAAAAGTTGTTGATAAGTTACTAAAATTGGATATTAGGACTAATTATGCTTATCAATCTCAGATGTGGATCATGACATAAAACTATACATATGTATGGGTGGATGCACTGAGATGCACACAGGATTTCCCCTTAATGTATATGCCCCCATGATTAAGTACTGACTTTTATTTTCATCTTGTCAATTTCAGAGTCTTAGTGGAACAGCTGGAGAGGGTGACTGTGAGTCAGATGGAAATCAATTCTCGAACAGCATTTTGGATCAATGTGTACAATGCTCTTGTTATGCATGTAAAATTCGCATGACTGACCATGAGTTATGTCCTAATATTTGTAACTATAAATAACTTTCATCTTTGCTTTGGGCAGGCATATTTAGCTTATGGAATCCCTCACAGCTCTCTGAGAAGATTAGCATTGTTCCACAAGGTAGTGCACTTCTTTGTTTAAATCCGAGTAGGCATCATTGCAAACCGTATCTAGACAAAACTTTGGTTAACTTAGTCAGCATTTGGCAACTTAAGGAAGCCTGTGCAACTCTTTATAAAAATTATACTCTCCATATCCTCTCTAAAAGGTCTTGCTCTAGTGATGTGATGTCAATCTCTCTGTGTATTCCTATAGATATACACATGAATTTGTCCAAAGTGCGATTTGGGACAGCAGTTCCTGTTAAATTAACTCTTTTATGCAGCTTTCTTTGTCACTTCAGTTATCTAATGCAGAATAGGAATAAATTATCATAAACAGATGCTAACATCTGAAATCATTTGTACATAGGACTTCAATTCTAAAGTTTTTAAAAATAAATGGAAAAACATGCTACAAAGAGTTTTATCAGCTATCAGTATTTCCCAATGCCTCCTCCATTTTGCCCTTCTTCTGGTTTTGACCTTAGGCAATTGTTCAATTCTTTTTTTCCCAGTCTTATAGATAGACAACGAAATTGACGGTTCTTTGATATAGTGCAGGCTGCATACAACATCGGTGGTCACATCATAAGCGCAAATGCAATTGAGCAGTCAATATTTTGCTTCCATACACCTCGAATGGGACGGGTATTTACCTTTCTCATCCAACAAACAACAGGCACACTCATTAGTCATTTGAATACTTGTTAATGTACCCATGAGCTTAATTTGGTGTTTGCCAGGTCACAAATTGCGTTACATTATTTACCTGGCTTTTTGTTACTTACATCCTATCTTGTAGAGGAAACTTCAAAAATGTATTTATCATTGTGATAATTCACTTTGAAATATTAACATCAAGATGATGTCCGTGATTCAAGTGAAAAATGCTTTGGTCAATGATTCAAAGTGAAACTTTTCTATTCATTCTTCATCTTGTACATAAAAGAATATTGCATGTCTTTTATTCACTTTTTCTTTCTGCTTCTGTATAAATTGCAGTGGCTTGAGTCCATCCTTTCTACTGCCTTGAGAAAAAAATCTGGTGACGAAAAGCAACTTATCAATTCAAAATTTGGTCTTCCGAACTCTGAACCTCTCGCCTGCTTTGCCCTCTGTACTGGAGCATTTTCTGATCCTGTGGTAACTTCTTGTCACCATTATTTTCTTCATGATAATGCAGTCCATGCATCGTTGCTATCATTATCAGTTAAGCCCTTTGTCACATAATTATGAGTGAACTATTTTCTTATTTATTTCATCCATTTTATTACATCTGAAATTGATGGCATCTGGTATACTTTATTTGGTAATTGACGCCAGGCATCCATATTACCGTACTTACTGAAGTTGTAAGATGTTACATAGAATCTGAGGGACTGATCACCTTTCAAATAATATAGAAAATAAACGTCACCAAATAGAAGCTGAAAATTTTCAACTAGGATTGTTACTGGAAATATTGTGAACAACAATAAAATGCAATAAGCATTACGTTTATTTCAAATTTCAAAACGTCTGTGTCCAGACATATATTCTGATGGTTGTAAAAAGTGAAGTTGAACTGTTTTCTTCTAAGGCATTTTGCATGTGGTCTCTACACATAAAAGCTCTATTTAAACCTCAAACTTGACATTCTACACTTCTTTTGTGGTTAGTTAAGCTTTTGGTAAGAGAGCATTTCCCCCTTTTTCTCTTAAAAAACTGCTTGATAAGAGAGCTTATTCATTTCAGAAACAGCTTATTACGTATCCTTTTGCTGCTAGTTTAACATTGTACTTGCTTGGAAGTTAATATTTATAAACATAATTATAAGTAGAAACCCAAAAACCCCCTTGAGTTTAAACCCTATTAGGAAACAATCCATTAGTTTTGAATTTAGATATAATCCCTCCTATTATATACCAAAAACAAGCTTGTAGTTTCAAATTTTAGTATAAAAACCCCTGGCTGCATTGCAAATAAATTGGCATGAGGATATTTATCTAATCCAAAACTGGAGAGTTTCTCTTTTGTTTTTCTTTTAGGGGTCAAATCTTAAGAGGTTTTTGCCATTCTCCTTTAAATTATATGGTTTGGTTTGTTTGATTAATGAGTCTTGATGTTTGCTTTAATTCACATTCCTAAAGTACTAGAACCTATATATATTATACATAGCTGATCAATTGCTTGATTGTAAACTTTGTAGCTGAAAGTCTACACAGCATCAAATGTTAAAGAGGAACTAGAGGCTGCAAAAAGAGAGTTCCTGCAAGCTAATTTAGTCGTCAAGAAGTCAAGGAAAGTGTTTCTACCAAAGGTGCTAGAAAGGTTTGCAAGGGAAGCATCTATTAGCTCAGATGATCTTCTCAAATGGGTTACCGAAAATATTGATAAAAAGCTTCAAGACTCAATCCAAAAATGCATTGACCGTAAATCCAACAAAAAGGCATCTCAAATGATTGAATGGTTGCCTTACAGTACAAGGTTCCGGTATGTATTCTGTAAGGATTTAACGGAGAAGCCATGGTGCGGGTGTGAATTTCTTTCTACATGCTTGGCTTCTGGAGGATTCTCAATGTCATTAGCACAAGCCATTAAGCATTGCTAGGCTGAGGAGGCAGACTTATCAAACACTGGTTCTTCAAAATTCTTGTGATAAATTCTATTGTACATCCTCATATATTTGCTTGCTGATAACAACTAGTATCTCTGTGATCCGGAGTGGATACTTTTTTTTTGTTGTTGTACCACTGTAATTTAAAGTGACACATTCAGTTTGATGAGCATAACAGCACTATGACTAGAGCTGTTGCCAAGTTTAGGTAGGGGTAGGGAGATGGACACTGCTATCTTTCTTCTAGTAAAATGACATCTATATTCAGTAGCTAAGGCAATAATCCACATTTGACAATAGGCTCCAATATAGTGCATGTCGCTTTTTAACTTCTCTGTCAATAGCAAATATTATACATGTGGAATAAGTTATTACCACTAGGCCATGTAATTACACAGAATCAGCATTAAATCAACCGTCCTTTATAGTTGCAGTTTTTGTATAATAATATTTACTGTTCATGATGACAAACAAGATCCTATGCTTTTCTGATTGCTTCTCAAAAAATGCAGTAAAGTCGTGTTAGGAGATGTGCTTTGATAAAAATTGCTTTCGAGAGTAAAAGCAATTTTCAAAAAAGTGCAAGCATAAATATAAAGTATTTGATAACATGATAGAGAAAAAGTTTTCTAACAAATCAATAAAAACACTACAAAACAACACAAAAACAGTTTGAGATGTACTTTCAATGATATTAAAATAAAATACCTAAACATATCAAGAATTAGATCACAGCAAAAGCACTGCGCTTTATTCAAATTAACAACATTAAACCCATGTAGAAATGCGTTAGTGATCTAGTTTAGAAAAAAAAAAAAACGAAAGAAATGTGATAGTGATTGTACTTAGTGTTCCCCTGTCACATTTAAAGTTTGCTGTGTAAATTTCAGTACATTGATGTAATCTCTTGGCATAGCTGGTTATGTCTATCCCTATTTACTAAGATGATAGGATTTCACTTCTCGATCAGTCGGCTTTCATGAAAATAGAAAAAGTCATTTTGTTTTAGCATTATAATACTGTGGAAATAATAACAATTTGCAAAAAGTTGTAATTCTCCGAGCATTGTTGGTGATGATCACAACTTGAGATGGTGCGTGCAAAGTAGAAACAAGAGGTTAGGTGGGGGGGTGGGCAGCCAAAAGCCAATAAAATTGACAGGTTTCTAACTTTGTCACAGTTTCGGTAGGGGGATGGGGGCGACTCAGCTGAAGTCGTCAACACTTTTTTACGTATCTAGTACACATTTAATTCCAAGATTGGAATTGGAATTGGCCATTTGCCAATGCCAAGCCTTTTTCACTACGAGTATGGTATGCCTGTGACGCGCGCAATTCAATAAAGTTGGATCCTTTTCACTTTTCTATCACGTGAAGCACCTTAATTATGTGCTTATCATTCTGGGTTACAACTTACATGTTAAAGGAGTTGACGCAGCCGTCACTGTGTCCCCCAAGTATAATTCAAAGTAACACTACTCTCTCTCTTCATTTTACTTTAAAAAGGCATCTTAGGGTTTTGCTTCGGAGGCATCGAAGGATGGGTACCCGTGTTAAATTTTGTGTTAAATTTTGTGCAGTTGGATGTGAAAAATCCTTGGGTTTAAACATTAATATATGCATAATTGGCTACGCATTTGGACTAAACTTATTTTTTTTTGACATATTATATACACATTACAAATATAAGTACAATACAATTAACATTATCGAATCCTCTTAATCAAACTATTGAGATACAATCTGAAATTAGGGACTCTCGTAAGCGGGAGGAAGACTCTTTAGAAGAGGGAAGGGAGGCTCACAAAAAAGAAAAATCAACCACACTGTTGGCGGCAGCCTTAACCTAACCCCTGCCCATTATACGACACACAAAGGCACGGCGGTGTTGTTGCCACCGCAACAACACACCAGATTCTAGACTAAACATTTTTTACGTGAATGAGAAAAGTATATTATTTAGTCAGCTCCTTCTTAAAACTACCAATTTCATGTAATAATTTTGATTATAAGAGAATAAATAGAACATAGGGTATCTAGATTGCCACCCATGAATATAATTTGAACACCCATTTTTTATTAAAAATTTTAATTACAAAAAAATACATGCAGAAAATGACTAATAAGAACAAATTATTAATAAATTGAATATTGTGTACGTCCATTAATTTCAGTCATTGTATGGTCAACTCTTTGAACCAAAGAAAGGAAAGTCTTTCTTAATCCTTAATCAAGCTCAAAGTGCTTATGCTATGCTACTAGATTTGGCTTAATTATGAACTTGCCTATTGATTTCGATCCATTGGAGAAAACTATACACCATGCATGGTGTTTCTTTGTCAATTTCAATGCTCAAAACAGAACACTGCTTTGAAATTTCTTAGACTCTATTGTGATTCTCTTTACAGATTAATTTTATGTTATTTATTTTGCTTTTTTATTGTCTATTATAAATTATGTAATTTAATTTACTTGTATTACTTACCTATTATTAGCATTAATAATGGTGTACAAAAAGGTGTACTAACAATATAAGAAGGTTTAAAATAAAACATGTAAAGTAAGTAAATTATCTTAATAAGGATATTATTGGTATTAGATTGGGTGTGGTAATAGTTGAATCTTCAAAACTTAGATTTGGGTGTATTCATTAAATGAGTGTGTAAATCATATTTATGGATGATAATATTCATACCTTAGGAATATTTCGCCATAAAATTTAAGGAAATCCTTGATATATATTATTTTAAATTAATTTATACTGTATAATCAAATTTCTATCATACATAATAGATTTATTTATACTACATAAAGGGTAAAAATTTGAATATGATTGTCCAATCTAACTTGATGATAAACAATATTCATTTGGTCCAACAATATTTCAATAAAGGGTGTTAAGTCTTATGATGTCAATGCTTCATAAGCCCCCAAAGAGTTGTAAAGAAATGACAATTTAAGCTGTTAATTTATGATGTACTGTGCTATATTAATTTAATTAAAGTATACCATCATTAAATATAAGTGATTGAATATTTCTTTTGATATTAAAAGGTTAAGGTAAGTCCTACAATCATCCTAAAACATAAGGGTCTTGTTTGTTACGTGGGATAGAATTGAATTACTTACATGAGATTGGATTGGAAGAGATATTATTGGATTAATTTAAATATAATCCTATGTTTGATGACATTAAGATATGATAGGATTTACATGAAAATTTTCGAGGACTAAAATAAAAATTTTTATATATATTCTATTTCTTTCAACTTCACAGTTCCCCTCCTCCCAACTATCGTCCCTCTCGCATCACCCCTCAAACTCTTCTAAAACCACGCCATTTTCAACGGCGAGACAGATGGCGAAAACGACGAAGGTGTCGGTGCCTTGAAACAACAAAAAAGACGACGTAAAACAATGGCAGAGATGACGCAGATCTCTACCTCGACGTGAGTTATTGGTTGGAGAGTCGACAAACAGTGGAAGGTAAGTTGTTCAATTAAAGAAGATAGAGAAAAACGGAAAAGAGAAATATAATGACGACCTGTATTGGTGCGAATTGGCGTAAGGATGAGGAAGAAGTGAACGATAGCGACGATGGCGGCGGAGAAGCTGGAGGAGAATAAGCCATAGAGAGATAGCAGATGTGGGATAAAATTAACCCATCATTTCAATAGGTTACAGTTAACCCATTATAATGGGATAAAATGGGTGGTGAGATAATTCAGTGAATACCATTTGATGACACCAAATATGGGTTTGGATAAAAAAACTTGTCCAAACTCAATCCCATCTTAACAAACAATCATGACTATTAAAAGGTTAAGGTAAGTCCTAGAATCATCTTAAAACATAAGGTGTAAGTAATGTTTTATAAATTCTTTTAACCATCGTATAGAAAAAAATAATTAAAATTTAAATTAGATATAAATAGATGTTGGCTATTAAAATTAAAATTTTAAATCTTGATTTAATCAGATTCATTTATGATACACGGTAACTCATTCAATTTTTGGTTAAAAAAAGTTGGCAGCATAGATCATAATTGATATAGCTGGTCCCCATGCTGGATACAACCTCGTATTTCCAAATTTAGGGTTCTTAAATTAATTAAATCAATCTTGGGATATTTTTTTCTTATTATATAAGTATTATATATAGTGTAATTTACTAAACACTCTTAATCAGAATCTCTAAGTGTGATATGAAATTAAGAATCTTTGAGTGTGGTCTGAAATTGAAATTCTAGAATCAGGAGAAAAGATTCATAGTGCATGAAAAAATTGTCTTTATCTTTAAAATTTTGGATACAAATTGAACTATATATATATATATATATATATATAATATTGATGGATCAAGCTTTATAGGTTGGGGTGCCTATGCAGCAAACGGTCATATGCAGTAATTTTGAATTTATTAATACATATTAGATTACACTTTCTTAGCAAATTCTTCTGTTCAAAAAGTCAAACAAATGCGTTCAAATCAGACGGTCCACAACCATCATCATCATACGCACTAAGTTTCTGCTCCTACATAGGATCCGCACACTGCTCTGACCCAATCCAACTATTCACGCCACGTGTCCCTCCACGGGATGTAACTTTGTATTTTCTTGCATTTCCTTCAAAGATGAGTCAGAAATTAAGACACATCGGCTCAGCACCACTTGCTCTGTCACAAACTCCATTGCGCCGTACATTCTGAACTTGATCCCACCAACGGCCACGATTCCGCCACCTATAAGCTCCCTGTCCCGTCAGAGACAGTAGCTTTTATCAAACCCTTTTACTCAATCACACGCGAGATAATACTCCACGTGTCAACTCCTCTCCTTCCGTACCCGTCAGATCGTGACTATTAATTAGTGAATCCACATATTTTTTCTTTTATTATTTTTTTTAAATTCGATCCACATCACTCCTATAATATTATATTACTAGTTCTCTGAAAAAAACACGAGTCGCATTTTCTTTTAGCGAAGAAAACGAAACAACCCAACAAAACCTCTCTCTTTCTCTCACTCACTCACACGAAAAAAAAAAAATTAATAACTTAACGAAAAAACTAGCCTTTTCTATTCAACCAAACCCTAACTCGATCCGCCGGAAAATTCGAGTTTCCAGGTAAGTTTAGTTATACTCTAAGAGTAAAATCAATTAATTTGATTTTTTGTTGTAATAGGTTGGTCGGTGAAAAAATTTTGAAAAAAGTAGTTGGAAAATTTTGTTATTCGAGACTGATAAATTAGGGTTTTGGTTGAAGTAGATGAGACTGCGATTGAGGAGAAGTTGAGGATCAACGGGGCGGGATTTCTTCACCGGATGGAGGGAGGTAGCGTCTCTAGACTTACTTGTTCTGGTACTGTTCATTTCCTACTTTGATTACAAATATTTTGCAAATTAGGGTGTTATGTGGTGTTAGACCTTAAAAACTTGTTGCTTCGTTTCCTTTCAATTGGTGAGTTTGCCGACTCAAACTGACAATTGTTTTCTTTCAGATTTTTGTTTGGTAGACTTGTTGTCATGCAATTTTATGTTTAAGGAATGTTATGTGAAATTACATGCCTCTTTTTGAGTGTGCTTGCCTATGTGTTTTAGGTCATTTCTGTGTTAACTTGATTAATTTGGGTTAGGATTTTCATTTGGCTTATATTTTATATTAGGGGTTTTTGTGGCTGGTCAGTTTTTATTTTACTGATGGTTAGAAGGGAATTATTTTGCCGGGTTTGTGTTACAAAATTCCCGGAGTTGAAATTTAATTATCATTTTTTGAAGGTGTTAATTGTTTGTACACTATGGTTGTAGTGTTTTATAAAGTGTGTACTATGATGCGCTGTGGAAATTATGTATCGTGTTATATTATTTTGCTGGTTGTTCTCAACTGCCACTCCTAGTGTTTAGAGAGATTGAGTTTGTTGTTTAGTACATTTGTATGATCAAGATTTCTACCGTCGACTTGCGGGTATGTTCTACTCAGATTCACATTTAAGTATTGGGTTTTGGGGATGCAGTTGGTATATTCAGATGTATGAGTTTTATTGATATAAAATTTTAATTGTATTTCTATATGGCTTAACGCATCAAAAGTCAGGTTGTTGGGATTATCAATTCAATGTAAAAATTGATCAAGATAGGGATATGGTTCACCATGAGTGTTTTTTCCTCATTTTTATCAGACATAGCTGTGGACATGGCATGAGTAGGGATAAATTCTGTGTATTCATTTTCAAGTGTGGGAAATGTTAAGAGTGTAGAACTTCCTAATGCAGCATGCAGTTTTATTGCTTTACTTGGACATATATTCTTTGAACTTGCAGATATGATCTGTGCTATATTTTTCTCACACTTCTTCTTTGTCTCTCTTGCTCTCACCTTGGTGCTGTTGTAGGAATACACCCATGGATTATGATGACAATGAATTTCAAGGCCAAAATCTTCAGTTAGCTGGTGAAGGGAGCACTAAATTTCCTCCTGATTTACGACCATATGCTCTTCCGAAATTTGATTTTGATGACAGCCTTCATGGGCATTTAAGATTTGACAGTTTGGTAGAGACTGAGGTTTTTCTTGGCATTGAGAGTAACGAGGATAATCAGTGGATTGAGGATTTTTCACGGGCAAGTAGTGGAATAGAGTTCAGAACTAGTGCTGCTGAATCGTGCTCTATCTTAAGGCACAACAATGTTTGGTCTGAGGCTGCTTCCTCAGAATCTGTTGAAATGCTATTAAAATCTGTCGGACAGGAAGACAATATTCCTGGTAAAACTTTTGTCAAGGAGTCAGATGCCTGTGATGAATTGGGTTGCTTGATAAAGCAAATGGATCCAGATTCTAAACGTGATGATGGCAGTCTTTCTAAATCTGGAGATGTTGTAAATGCAAGGTCTACATTACCATCAAACGAGATTTTGGTAAGTTTTTCTGGGTTAAAGGAGGACATAGGTGAGGGACAGCCTCTGGTTGCTGTTGGTTCCCAAAAAGTCGAAGGTGAGTCGTCTGGTGATGGAGGTTTAACGTTGTCTGGTGATGGAGGTTTAACCGACCAGGTTCCAGATGCTGGTAGTGGAATGGGTAGTTTACCTCTGACTGGAGGGATTAGTATTGCTGATCAAAGGAAAATAGATACTATCGTCGAATCTTCTGATAATGGGACGGGAGAAGATTCTTCTGCTTCAGTGACAAATATAGATGGTTTGAGTACCTGTGCACAGAATATTAATATAAGCAGTGTTGAGTTGAATAAGATAGATGCCCTTAATCAGAAAAGTGACATTAGTAAAAATGTAGATGATTTTCAAACAGACGGTGGTGGAGAAGGGGAGGAACACCCTTTTGTCCAGGAGGCTGAAACAAATGAGCAGAATTTGGATGGAAATGTAGCAGAAGGAAATGGTACTGAAGTCAGCATTGATAAAGCTGAGGAACCGTCTGATAGGATGTTGGGGGATTCCGATTTGCATATGGTGGAAGGACACACCGAGTATATCCAAGTTGGCAAATGTGAAAATCGGCTTTTGGTGGAAGACACTGAGATCGGTGATCCATTGAAAGTAAGCATGCTCCAAGCATCACTAGAGCCCATCAAACATGATAATGTTTTTGAGTGTCCTAAAGTTGAGGTGAGTAATGTCAATGATTCTGAAGCATCTTTGTTGTCCATGGAGGATGATAAAGTCTCTAAAGCTGAAGTTGACGGAAGCAGCAGCAGTCATGGGGGAGATACATCTACTGTGAACATGGAATGTTCCACTTCTGAACTGCTTAGGGAAACACAAGTCACTGTAACTTCAAGAGTCAATAATGATGTTTCTGGAGTTATCGGAGAGGCTTCAAATGCTGACACCAATGTTTCGTCTTTCACTCTGTCTGGATCTACAGAAATACGTGAGGAAGTTGTAGTCTCTGGGCAGAGTGATGCTCGCAAATGTGATCAAAGTATATCTGCAGAAGTAAAGGAGAGTACAGAGTTGCCTTCTGATTGTGCTAATAATGATTATGAGGTTGCTGGAAGTCTTATTATGGATAAAGGGGTTGGGTCCACATCATCGGGTGATGGTATCACGACAAATGAATTGATTTCAAAGCCACTCTCAGATTCTACTACTGGTCATGAATTAGGTATCTCATGATGTAATAAACTCATTTAATATGGATTTTTCACAGTAAGCCTTCATTTTCTGGCATTCCTACTCTTTTGCGGTGTGCTGTAAAATTCTAACTTGGTATCCTTTGATGCAGTAGAGGGTGTACATTTGCAGTCTATGAATACTTTCGCTGCAAATGCTGCTAGCATTCATCAAGAGGTTCAGAAAAGGGATGCTTGTCATGGTGAAAGCCAGAGTGATCCCCAAGGAGTGCTAAAGGAAGTCAGCCAGCGGCACAAGAATGGGATGGAAGAGTGCGCTGTTGTCACTGATCCCAAAACAGTAGATGGTGATGGTGCTAAAGCACAAGTTATATCTGAGAAGCATGAGGAAGTATCTGTGAAAGAAAATTATGAGAAGTTGTCTGCAAAAGTTTCTGGTGATTACTTTTAAGTACTAGTTATCTATCTTCTGATTGCGTTTTTCTAAAGTTCAAATTATACAAGACTCTCTCTCTCTCTCTCGTACGTGTGCGCATGCGCGTGTGCATTATACTGGCATTGAAGCTCATATATGATTATAACATTCCATGGATTTGTGTTTTGACTTGCTTTTAGGCTTAAAAATTTTAAGAAAAAAAGGAAAGTATTTCTCTATGTGAGTGCTGATTTGATAAGTGCTGTAGTTGAGGCAGTCGTTGAAGTTGTGCTTTGTGATTTTTGTGCCTTAATTTGCAAGATCATTTTCTTTTTGCTTTATCTTTATTGCTTTTTATGACATTTGGTTTAAGCACACTTCCTGAGTCTTCATGTGCCCTTTGAGTTGATTTTATCTAGTTTTGAGTTTTTGATGGTATGCTCCATATTATTTTTGCACAGATGCCGAATCAGAGCCAAAGGAGAATGAGATGCCTGCACAAACTTTGCCTTTACCCTCTGAGGAAATCTGCCGTGACGCTGGTCCAAATGGCCAGGAAGACAATAAAACCACTGCAAGCTCCGGATATGAGAAATTTGAGCAGATAGCAGTGTCAAGCATTGATGGTGCGCATTAAAGTTGTTATTAGTTCATTTATAATTCAACATAATTAAATTTGAGCCTCTCGATGGCCTTTCATTCTGCTTGTTTTTATTTTTTAAATTCTTCTTTGGTGGAAAATATTTGGTGTTCATCTTCTTCTGTAAAGCTTGTGTCCCTCCTGATGATATATTCTAAAAAATTTATGTTTGTCCTTGGATATATGGATATCAGGTTATGTATTTCTGGCAATATATTTATATTTATTGTGTATAGTTCTATTATTTGAGATGCGTAAGTGTAACCAAATTACTACTAAATATTTTGGTAGCCAGATTTGGTAATTTCTCATTCAGCATGTATGTTTGAGTGTTTGTTTCTGTTGTGACTATTTGATCCAATTGTCCAGGTGTTACTGTAAAAGTTCACGAGGATACCATCAATTCTACCCCTCTATCTGAATCAAATACTAAATTTCGTGTACTGGAAAGTGGAAGCGGTTGTACTGATCCTGATGAGCCTACTTGTGGATCCCCTATTGTTATTAGAGCAACTGAACTTTCTCTCAGTGAAAGTGAAATGAACGGAATCAAAGGATCCACAGATCCAAATGTTCCAGGTACTGGGGATGTTAATGGAGATGCCAACAAAATTTCCTCTGTTTCTCCAGATCCAAAAGGAAATGGTGCCTCAAAAGGTGAGAAGAATTTCACTTTTGAGGTCACCTCATTAGCAGAATCACCTGCAATTGAAGCTGGAAAGAATTGGCAACCCTTTACCACTGCTGCAGCTAGCAAAGTGTCACCGGTAAATTTCTAGTCAACTGAGCATGTTTTAAGCTTATATCCTTGGTGCTTTATGTCATTTTCCAGATTTTGCCAGAGGATTCTTGCTGTAGGTTCTCTGAAATTTTGCTGTGGATCTGTAATGCACTATTCAATTTCAATGTTTTTTATTTTGGATTTTTAACTGGTGTTATTTTTTGAAGATTGTGGAAGGATCTCCTTCAACTTCTGGCATTGGCCAATTGAATCCTAAGGTTGCCCAAGACGTAGCACGGGGAAGTCTTCAGGTCTCAAATAGAGAGACTGGACGTAGTGGTACCAAAGGTACCTCTGAACGTAAGAATAGGCGAGCATCTAGTAAGGCAGCAGGAAAAGAAAGTGCTAAAAAGGGAAATACAGTGAAGGACACTACTCCAGTGAGACAATTAGAAAAAGGGGAGAAAATAAGTAATGCATCACTGAGCCCTTCTGGAATTGGCCAGCGTGTGCAATCCAATGAAATGCCGCATTACGGGCCTGTGGACTGCAGTAATATGAAACCATTTGGTGCTCTTACTACTTCTACATCTACGATTCCAGATTTGAACACTTCTTCGCCTACAGTATTTCAGCAGCCTTTCACAGATTTGCAGCAAGTGCAATTGCGTGCTCAGATATTTGTTTATGGAGCTTTAATGTAATTTTTCTTTTTTTGTCTTTATAACATTATTTGACAACAATCAATTTACTATATACAGTTAATTTCTTAGTTCTAGCTTATGTAGGGTAATTTTTAAATTTTATTTGTTTGTTGGACTGTCGATTCATTCTGTTATTAAATTTCAATATTTCTCTTTTGTAAATAAGGGATTGTTTGATGTCTGTTGTTTTTTATAATTTCTGCAGTCAAGGAGCTGCACCTGATGAGGCATATATGATTTCAGCATTTGGTGGACCTGGTTAGTTTTTCTCCTTCTGTGAGTATTACTTGCTAACATACTACAGAGTTCACTTCCTGGCATTTCTGTGTGCAGATGGTCGAAGAAACATTTGGGATGCTGCGTGGCGTGCTTGTATGGAGAGATTGCATGGTCAAAAATCTGTTCTCAACAACTCAGAAACACCATTGCAATCACGTTCAGGTCCTTCTAATAAATAAAATTAATCTGTTCATTCTCTTAATTTGGTTTAGTTTGTAACTGTGCCATCGCTGATGTATACAGGTGCAAGAGCTCCTGATCAAGTAATTAAACATGGTGCAACTCAAGGCAAAGTTGCTTCCTCACCTCTTGGTCGAACCAGTAGTAAGGGTACTCCTTCACCAATAGTAAACCCCATGATACCACTTTCATCACCACTTTGGAGTATTCCTACCCCTTCTGGTGATGCCCTGCAATCTAGTGGCATGCCTAGAGGTGCAGTGATGGATTATCAGCAGGCACTTTCTCCACTCAATCCTCATCAAACTCCTCCTGTTAGGAACTTTGTGGGACACGGTACTTGGATATCTCAGGCCCCTTTCCGTGCTACTTGGGTTGCTTCTCCACAGACTTCTGCATTTGACACTGGTGCTCGTTTTCCTTTGCCAATCACAGAAACGGTTCAGCTTACACCAGTTAAAGAACCATCTGTGCCCCATTCCTCTGGTGTAAGGCCCATCTCTTCTGGACCTCTGATTCCAAGTGTGAGTGTTGCCAATGTTTTTCCTGGGACTTCTCCCGTTCTTGATCCAAAAAAGGTGACAGCATCTCCCGGCCAGCATACTGAACCAAAGCCTAGAAAAAGAAAGAAGATTCCAGTTTCTGAGGAATCGAGTAAGATCATGTTGCATCCTCAATCTCAAACTGAAACTGTATTGGCTCCCATTGGTACCAGTCATATGTCCACATCTGTTTCCATCACAACCCCAACTAGCCTGATCTCTAAAGTGTCCTCGGAGAGAGTCATGCCTGTACCTCCGACAATTTCCACTGATCACATTCTAAAAGTAGATCGGGAGACACGGCAAAGAGCCACTTTATCTGAGGAGACCCTTACTAAACTCAAGGAGGCTAGGACACAAGCAGAGGATGCCTCTGCCTCTGCTGCTGTTGCTGTTAGTCACACCCAAGAGGTATGGAATCAGTTGGATAGACAAAAAAACTCTGGATCGGTACCAGATGTTGAAAGTAAACTAGCTTCTGCAGCTGTAATGGCTGCCACTGCTGCTGCTGTTGCGAGAGCGGCAGCTGCAGCTGCCAATGTTGCATCCAATGCTGCATTGCAAGCAAAACTGATGGCTGATGAAGCATTGAATTCAAGTGGTTACAGTAACTTAAGTGAAAACAATGGAATGCTTTTTGATAGTATGAAAATTATGGGAAAAGCTACTCCTGCTTCCATATTGAAGGGTGAAAATCCCAAAAGCAGTTCTAGCTCAATTATTCTTGCAGCTAGGGAAGCTGCTAGAAGGAATGTTGAAGCTGCTTCAGCTGCTTCCAGAAGAGCTGAAAATATGGATGCTATTGTGAAAGCTGCTGAGCTGGCAGCAGAGGCTGTGTCTCAAGCCGGGAAAATTGTTGCTATGGGTGATCCTTTGTCTTTGAGTGATCTAATTGAAGCTGGTATGGAGAGTTGTTGGAGAGTGCCCCAATCATCTGCTCAACCAGTTACTAATTCAAGTGATGTTAATGTTGAAAGATTAGATAGTGTGAGAGAAGGTCTAGATATCTCAGCCAAGCATTCAAAAGAGGTTCCATCTGATACTAGAGAAATGCGGACCACTGACCAAGAGATGCTAACTACTTCAAGAGAGTTGTTAGGGGAATCAATTGAGGACCATACTCGATTGGTAGATGGCATTTCAGGTTCCCTTGCAACCAGTGTGAAGAACACAAAAGGACAACGGGGTGGCAAAGCTTCTGATTTGGCTAAGACCATTGGGATTGTTCCTGAATCTGACATTGGATCAAGATCTTCATCGATTACCATTCAGATTGAGCATGGAAAAGAGGTGGAACCTTTAAAAGAGAACAGCATCAAGGAGGGTTCCCACGTAGAGGTTTGTGAACTGAGTAACTTCAATTTTATTTCCTTAAGTTTGGACAAGTTAATTTTTTTATAGGACAATGTGTGTAAGATAACATGCTGCTTATGAGATTCAAGTGCGGATGTGGATGACTTTTTTCAATATTCAGGAATGCATGCATTTTTACTGCATGGTTAAGTTTTGGCATTGCTGTTGGATCCATGTTATGTACTGTTTTTATAAACTTGTGTTAGGTTTTCAAAGAGGGGCCGCAATTTAAAGCAGCCTGGTTCACAGCCAATGTATTGAGTTTGAAAGATGGGAAGGCTTATGTCTGTTACACAGAGCTTCCTTCGGATGAAGGTGAGCTTTTCTTCCTTTTTTTCCCTTTTCTTTTTCTGCACAGTGATAATTCGCATAGTGCAAAAGCATATAATTCAAATGTAGGAGTTTTGCATATTTGTGGGATGTGTAAGATATAGACACTTTAATTATTTAATTGTAATGGTAAGTCGTTACAACACAATTCTTGGTATGAATGGGGTTTATATTAGTTTCTTATACAACTGAGAGCTTGCATGTTCCTAATCATAGGTGTTATCCTTATGCCTCGCCTGAATTTATTGGAACAGATACCTTGTATAGCTATAATTTTTCAGTCAGGGCAGTATAGGATTGTTGCTTGATACAAATAGTTATCACTGAGGCTCTTCTTATAGAAGACATCTATGAAAGAATGCAAAATCATGTTTAGGATCTAGCTATAGATCCAACAACAAATCCGAACCGGCTTGATTTGCGCCACACGTTAGGTTAGAATCGAACAAACCAGCCTACAAGATTGAGTAGATTGATTCTCTAGAATTTAATTATAGAATTCACGGAACCTTAACCCAAGCAATTTCAAGCAAGAATGCCTAGAAAGATCGAAAGAAACAACAAGGCCTCGCAAACTTGCAAGCTTTTACTAATATTTGACAATAAGATAGTAATAGAATACAAACCCTAAATTGAAACTCTTATTTATAACTAAACTAGCCTCTTAGTTTCTTTAGGAAACAAGATTCCCTTTAGGAACAAAAATCTAATAAGAAATAGTATCAAATAACTAAGGAAACAATATCAAACTAATGAAAGAAATAATATTCAAAAGCTAAATAAAGAAATAATTTCATTAAAGACCACAAATTCCGCTTCAGCCCTTCTGCCATGAACCATGGGTTGCATCTTGCGACGCAAGTCACGATCGTCTCGGGTGAAAGGCCGTGAGTTACATCGCAAGATGTGACTTGTGATGCAAGTCGTGTTCATCTCGGGCGAATGATTGTGAGTTACAGCGCTGGATGCAACTCACGCAAGTTGTGATCTGCTTGGTTTGGATTTCACCCTCTCAGATCTTCTTCTAATGTTCTCATCAAATTATCAACTGTGCTTAATGTGCATTTCATTTGTTTATTTATGTATGTTTTCTTAATCTATAGGTTTGGAGAAGCTGAAGGAATGGGTAGCTCTTAAAGGTGAAGGAGACAAGGCACCCAAAGTACGCATCGCTCGTCCTATTACTGCCTTGCCTTTTGAAGGAACAAGGAAGAGACGTAGAGCAGCTATGGCAGACTATACTTGGTCTGTTGGAGATAGAGTTGATGCTTGGATGCGGGATAGGTATGTTTGTATTTTGCAATATGTGTATTCTTGTTCTATGCTCTGATAACACTTGGGATGGGAACAAAGGCAAACAATAATGATAAGAGTTGATCAAATTAATCCTGTGTAAAGTGTTCTTGTTAAGCCCTTAAACAACCTTTGAGATCCGTTTTCTTGTAATTTGGAACTACCCGTCAAGTGCCAAAATGCATGCAACATGGTACTTAAATAAAAGATCTTTAACTATTAAATCTCTCATTTATATTTTATTGTCTAGTAAAATTTTAATTTCTGGCACTATTTCAGTGATAGTTTTTACACTCCAATCAATCAATTTGGCAAACTTAAAGAGCATTTGAAGGGTGTAATAATAATGGAGCAGTTTTTTTTTTTCCCATCTATTCTTGCTGTTAAACCAACAATCATGAACCACAACAAAAGCTATGAGATCTAAACGATTGTGAATTATGTTTTGACCATAATTTGTATCAACTCAAGAATATTTTTTTGCATGACTGTAGAACTTATCAACCATGCAAAAAATGAAAATGATTCTCATTTTCATTGCTTATAATTCATTGAAATCTGTGGATTATGTTAATCAACCAAAATTCCTCAAGAATTTCATTTGTTAAAGAAAACTGTTGTTTCTGTACTGTAATTCTAGGGGGATGTTATGCAAGTCTGTGGTCTAGGATCAGCTCAGACTAGTTCAGGACCACTTGTGTGTTAGAAGCTAATGAGTCTTATAGTGATAATTGCAAACAGTCTTGGACACGTAAATTAGTTGTCAAATTAGTAGCTGGCAACCAAGATAAGTACTAGGGTGCCATTCTTGCTTATACTGAGCATACAGATTAAAACTTTTGAGTTCTATCACATGTCCAAGTGTGTAATGTTAATTGCTAACAGTGTTTGCCCTTGGTATTCTTTTTCCCCAAGTTTAGACTTGGCTTGAAATAATTTAAGATTTCTAGTAAATAGAGCTGTATGTTCAGTATCTAGTTATCTGAAATCCTGAAGATCTGGTCAAGCCTTATAGTATAATGTTGATTTTGGGATCCTTATTGCGAGTGCTGTCTGTGCATGTCTACAGTAGCTTTCTCTATTTACAATCATTTGAACAATCCTTGCCTCCTATATGTTATAATGTCATTTGATCTTGTTTTACTTTTCAGCTGGTGGGAAGGAATTGTGACTGAAAAGAGCAAGAAAGATGAAACTACATTTATTGTCCATTTTCAAGGTATGTGTATTTATCTTGTTTTGTTCACAACCTGAGGTTGTTGTATGATGGATTGTATAGATTGTAGAGTTTGTGGTGTAGAAACAAGTCATGATATGATTCTTCCTGCAGCTCAAGGAGAAACAGCATCTGTTAGAGCTTGGCATCTCCGCCCTTCTCTCATATGGAAGGATGGGGAGTGGGTTGAGTCATCCAGTTCCACAGAAAACAGCCGTGCTTCCCATGAGGTGATATGTTTTGCTCGTGCTTCTTTTCAATGTCATTCTGTTGATAACCTAATAACTTCTGAGTTGCTTGCTTATACCAAGTCATGACTCTGCTTTTCAGGTTGATACTCGACAGGAAAAGCGACTGCGAATGGGTAGTCCTGCAGCAGAAGCAAAAGGGAAGGACAAGATTTCAAAAGGCACCGGAGCTGTGGAACCTGGAAAATCTGATGAGCCAAAATTACTAGATTTGTGTGCGAATGAAAAGGTTTTTAACATTGGTAAGAGCAATGTAGCTCAGCCTAAACCTGAGACACTGAGAATGATACGGACTGGTTTGCAGAAGGAAGGGTCAAGAGTGGTTTTTGGTGTTCCTAAGCCTGGTAAGAAGAGGAAATTCATGGAAGTAAGCAAACATTATGTTGCCGATCAGCGTAGCAAGGTCACTGAAACAAATGATTCTGTTAAATTTGCGAAATATTTAATGCCTCAAGGTCAAAGTTCAGGATCCCGTGGATGGAAAAATGTATCAAGAAATGAACCAAAAGAAAAACGTGCTGCCTTGGCCAAGCCCAAGGTTCCCAAATCTGGAAAACCACCAAGTGTTTCGAGTAGAACAATTCCACAAAAGGACAATGTAATTAGTCCTGCAGTTTCTGCACCTGATGATAGTGCCAGTATAGATCACGTGGAAAAGATCAAGGATTCGGCCGGCCATGTTGAGAATACATCAGAAAAACATGACCCCATGGAGTTCCAATCTTTGTCTAACTCTGATGGTGCAGCAGCAGGCCCGGACCTGTTTTCCTCAATGCCTCTCTCATCAGATGCTCCATCTAAGAAAGTTTCTGCATCTAATACGAGAACTGAACGGGTTACTAAAGGCAAACTTGCTCCTGCTGGTGGAAGGTTGACTAAAATTGACGAGGATAAAGTCTTCAATGCTAACTCTGCAAAATCAACCTCTGAACTAGTGGAGCCCCGAAGATCTAACCGCAGAATTCAGCCAACTTCAAGAGTGAGCTTCTTGATTATTTTAACTTTTTTCTTAAACTTGGATGTCTTGCAAAATATTCATTTTTCTTTTATTATTATTTTTTATGTCATCTCCATGTTTCTTTGTGGATGGAAAATAGACTGATTTCTCCTTTATTTCTCACACACTTATTCTCACTTCTATTAAAGCTGTTGCATGATAGCCTAATTGTGAAAGAAATAGGAGTTGTCTTTGACTGATAAGAAACAAAGAGAACTTGTTATTGAAAGAAGGTGATGTACATGCGAGGAATCAGAGGATTGTGACAATAGGTTTCATTTTCCATCTAAATTTTTTATTTTCGCCAAACTTGTCTGCGTGCAGATTCTGGATTCCTGTATACTTTTGATCCATATTCATGTTGCAACTTTCAGAGTCTAATTCCGTTAGTAATATGTCATCTTCCTAATTCTTAGTTGATGAGAAGGTGTCGTATATCTGCAATAGTTTAAATTCTTGGGACTTATCTTCCTAATTCTTAGTTGATGAGAATGTGTTTTACATCTTGAATAGTTAGTTTGAATTATTGGTTATAGTCTTATAGATCTCATGTTGAACTTAATTATCCTTTTTGCCTGCAGCTATTGGAGGGTCTACAAAGTTCGTTGATCATCTCAAAAATACCTTCTGCTTCACATGACAAAAGTCACAAAAATCAGAATAGGGCTACTTCTAGAGGTGAGATCTTAAATTTAGGGTTCAATCTAAATAATTGTCTTAGTTTCTCTTTAGGGATAATCCCAAAAAACTCATTCTAATTTTTAAAAATATCTATTTTATTACTATAGTTTCATTTTTATCCAAAATCTCCTTTGATGTTAAAAAATTAACAAAAAATGGTCATTAATTTGTGACTGTTGGGGATATTATTATCTTTTCGCACACCTTGAGGGAGTATTTTAAGTTTTTTTATCAATGTTGAGGGGGATTTTGGATAAAAATGAAGTCATAGGTGGTAAAATAGACATTTTTACAAATTAGGATGAGTTTTTTGGAATTATCCTTTTTCTTCTCTTTATTTCTCTAGGGAAATTACTGTACTATTGTTACCTTAATTATGTGTGGAAGCATAATAAATCTGACTGTTTTTGCAACAGGGAATAATCATGGTTGAAACAGGTTCTTGCAATGACTCGATTTGGTCCACAGAAAAACCAAATGGTGACCGGTTGATGAGGGCGCATCAACGTAGTTTTTGTGTATATTTATGGTAGAGGAGAAAACTAGGAATGGAAATTCTTGCTTCCTTGGGTCTAGTTATGAGATCTAGCCAGTAGATGTTAATATCGATTTTTAGTTTCTTAACTTTATGATTTGATCACCCTAGGTCTTACCCTAATAGGTTGTATATGGAAAATTTTCCATGTAGTTTGGCTTGAAATCACAAGAAGCTTTCCCGATCTATCATATACTATGTTGCTTAATTGTCACATGCTCACCGTGGCTCTGATTGGTTCCAGATACATCCAAACGTAAATTTATGATCATTGTTCGGTGGTGGGGCTGGTGCCATTAACATTTACAAAACTTGGAAGTGTGCATCTATCTGGATGGCCCCCTTGTAGTTTCATTCGGCAATTTATGGAAGGAACAAATTGACCATGTACTGGATTTAGTGCATTCGTTATTTCTAGAAGGATCAAGGAACATTCGGGGAATTGTGTTTTTAATGATTTAGGTACGTTATCAATATAAAATGTTATCCAAAAAGGATTCGAGGTATCAATATGAACTAATTACTATTTGGGAATAGATTTTGGGTGTTGGGAAAATGATAAATGTCGGTTCGGATGTATGTATTTTTTTCCGACAGTTTGCAAGTCATATAGGTCTAAATGTGTTCCTCAATTAAGCGGATGAGAGTAATTCACTCGGGCAGACGAGTATGCCAAGTGTTTAACAACTAGACTATGTAATAATGTAAGTAGTGTCACGCTCATTTCCACCAGGCTGTCGTGGGGTCAAAACCTTGTTAAATATATATATATATATATATATATATGAAAAATAAAACAGAAAAAGGTACAATTTTGTTAATGAAACAAAAACAGACGCAGCAACATAATTTTAAAATACACCTGCACACCTATGTACCTAGCAAAGTTAACTATGAACAGTTGAAGCCCATTATAGTTCTTGTGAACCTGTACATCAATGAACCGACCCCATTTGAGTCGGCTTGATCTCTAGTGCCACGCTAAAAATTGCTACGGCATAGCATAATTTGCCACGCCATCAGAACCCGAGATCATCACAGCATGCTGAGCAAGTCCCTTTCTTTTCGTTTTCTTCCCCCTAGTCTGGAAAAAGATCATCACTGTCATTGTCTCTGAAAGATGTTGGTTCTACTACCATGCTTTTCTTCCTGTATCTTTTCCCAACTTGATTATCTCCAACTTCCGGTTGGACTTTTAGTGTTGGGTCCATGGAAACTTGTTCCAAGTGATGATCTCTATCTTTGTTTTCATCATCACTAAAGGGTTTCTCACAGACACAGGAGTATGGATATTCATGAAACTCGCCTCGTCCTGCTTTCATCTCATCCGGTTCTCCCATGAATCCTCTTTGGGCTGATTTCACCTTTTTGGCGAAAGTATCCCAATCCATCTTGTCCCTCGCCATGAACAAAGCACTGAGCTTTTTCGCATTTGGTCTGATGGTCCTTTTGTGACCCATGTACCTCCTTTTGTTCCAGGACGCATGATCAAAAGGAAATAATCAGTCATTGACGTCTAAAAGTAATATAAATACGGGCAGAATAAACAGTAATTGACACCGAATTTACAATGCAACACCATCCAAGAGAATGCTTTATAAACATAGACACGGGTCAGCAAACACAAGTACCCAAAAATGGTATTTCTTGCAGAAACTAGGATTCTATGTATCTATTCAAAGATGATGATGTGTGATAAAATATATTGCAGAAACAATATGAAAAGAATATAGAACGACTATAAGATTAGTGTACCACAACTGAGGCAAAATATATTGTACACGTATAACTGCAGCTTTAACCAAATTATGCATTATACATCTCAGTTCTAGAAGCAAATAATATTTTACTTTATAACCTAGGTCCTTTACAGTCAGTTTATTTCAAAGACCAATTATCATTTCAGCAGAAATCGAGCAAATTGTCAAACTGTGACAAAAGCAAATGCATAAATTATAACCACAGAATTGTGTGTTATCTTTTGAATCTGATTAAAAAATTGTGTTAAGTTAAACTACTGAGATAATTTCTTTTGATAGGTAGCCAGCTTACAAATAAAATTTTGAACAAAATTAATTGACCCCCTTCATATTGAGGAAATATGCACTTAAGAGCCTCAGATCATGAATCAGAAAGATAAAGATTAAAATTCTCACCTTCGACCAGCAAGAATTTTGGCCATATTTCCATTGTTATTAGTGACAAAAACATCACTTTCGTCACAAACAATGTAGTCAAGTGCAGCAAGCCGGGATGAGAACGGAAGAAAAGGTTTCAGCTCTTCGTTAGCAAGCATCTCCTTTGTATAGAAATTTGGGAACAGTTCTCTTAGAGGTCGCAAAGTCTCTTCTCCCCCATATATTTCTCCAGATGCGACATAGAGGTATGTGTCATTGGCAAAACCAAGTGCCCGCAGCATCAATCCCACTTCATGAGGGGTAAGCGGGCACTTCCCTCGCTTTCGCTCTCCCTCAGGACTCAAATCCTGTAAAAGTAACAGGAAACAAAGTAAAAGGTCTGCTTCAAATTAAATGAATAAGATGAAAGGAGTGCTAACATTCCTCTTCACAAGCATGCATTATATACCTAATCTTAGCATAATTAAGTCATAAATATTGGGTATCCATATCCAACAAAACTGGCAAAGTATTAAAGAAAGAGAAGATAAAATTTAAATCTCGTCTTCTATCATGTTTAGGTTCATTTGATTCAAAACAAACAAATAAATTTCATTGTTCCGCCTGCTAATGCAAACAACAAAAATTTGTAACAGACTATAAGGAACAGCAATCTCACAGGTAATGTGACCCATCGTTTCCTAATTTCTCCAAGCTCGTATCGCTCTTTGTCACCCCCACCATAGTAACATCCAGAAAATGCAAGCATATCAGGTTCAAACCTGCGATTACAATGGTTTGGAAAAGAAATTGAAAAGTGCAAGCAAAACTCATCTTATTTAAATATGCTCATCTACATGTATGCTCGTATCTATGAATATAATATTAGTTAAAAAACATTAGCATGTGAAATACAGCTGCACTGGAACCCTTGCAAAGAACTTAGGAGGAATTAATATAATATAATGTATGACTAATTCAATTTATAGATATCCAGATCTAAAAAGAGCAAAAATTTTGAAGATGCGCCACAATCCAGCACAATCGATGCACTCAAATTGAGTGTTTACGAATATTGCACTGCATAGAACACTAAATTTTTAATACTTCTTCACAACTGAGACAAACCTCAAGTGAACTGCAATAAATCGTTTTGTTGTCTTCTGCATTCTCATGACAAGCTTCTGACCCAGTTTCTGAATAGGTTTCGTAAATCTTAAAGCATGATAATTAACTCGGCAACGCAACCTCTGTAGCTCTTCATCAAGATCATTGGCAAGTCTATAATCAAACTTAGTCAATTGCACCACCTGCGAAACAACCAAAATGTAAATTGCTTTGCTGCAATCAAAATTATAAACAAATGCAATCTTCCAGGTGGCCAATTAACATCAGGGATATTATGAGTAAAGAAAATTATTAAAGCTCTGTCTTTACAGTTTCACAGAATCTGAGGCATTTCCTTTCATGTGAAATTTTACATACTAACAAGACAACTCAAGCACTTCTACCAAAAACGAAACAACAATTTTTATTATGAAAACCATTCACAGAATTAAATGAAGAAAAAAAAAAAGAAGGGAAAATACTAGTTACAGATTGTGAAGAGTGATCTTACACGTCTTCTCAGGAGTATTGGCAGAACTTGATCCAGATAATATTCAGGGGTAGATTTCCTTGGAACACGCATAGTGTACGGTGGTTTTTCCATTGATCGCATGACTTTATCAGGAACTCTTTTCACAATAGTCACGTCTTTTGAAAGAGAATTAATGAACCAATCAACATCAAAAATGTTGACAAAGTCACTGCATGCCTCATACAACCATAGTAAACTTGACTGTAAATGAAACAACCGTGAAAAGAAATTGATACACTTTAAATGCCACTGCTGATAGAATTCAAACTTACCTGTCATCCTTCCAGTAGGAGTTATGATCCAACGCCGGCACAACTAGTGTCGCATTAAGAATCCGGGCAACAACCACAGCATCTGTTATCTGGGTGCCACAAATTAATTGTCATTAAAAATAAAATGAAATAGCAAGTCATTTTAAACACTTAAACTCTAAGCATGAGAACTTGGTTTCAAGTCCAATTTCATCAAGCAATGCAAATTCCTCAGGGTTATAACTGGATATAAAGATCACTCCCACTCACAAGTAAAACTGATTAATTCATAGCCGCTACTCTACAGAAATATACTACAACTTAATCAACATTAGTTATTGTTTGTAATGCACTTATAGGATAACATTATCTTATGCTAGAGCTTCTTCTTTGTTTGGCAGGAAAATGTAGCAGAACATAGAGGGATATCCACTTACTCCTGTTCTTTGTTGATTCAATCCTCCACTTGCTGCAATCAGCAAATAGCCATTTGAAGACCGTCCACTTGTGACAGCTAGACATCAAGATTGGTAGTGTTACAAAGAGAAATTATGAATAAGCGGAGCAGATCATCTTTACTATAAAAGATTTTAAAAATCTATCAACATGAAATGTTTTAAACACCTAAGGCTGAAGCAGGTGTTACTGAAAATATTTTTCTAAAACAAAACACCCCTTTTGCTTGACCTGCACGGAGCACATATGTAAGTGTCGACCTCTTAATCCATTTTAGCTACAAAGTTTCAAGGAGGAGCAAAATTACTCAGACATACTTATAATGTAATATTAATACTAAAGAAAAGTACCAACTAATTGACCGACAAGTAATATATTCCCAGCATTCTGATCTAACTTAAAAATGTAGGCACCCTTTTAGAGCAAAAATCCTAGATGCAACAACTACGTTACGATCTCAACATACAAAATCAATAAATTCATTCCTGTAGAGAAGACAAATTTAAAAAGCAATAACTCTTGTAGTACTTGTAGCAGTACCGGTACCATACAAATCTAAGACAGTAAATTTTGAACTTCTGAAATAACAAGTAACAGTTTAGCTAATATGGTCAAATGAAAAGTGCCCGTAATAAAGTAGATTATACATATGCAAGCTCAAGTGTGCTCAACCAACAATATCACCACTAAACAAACCAACCATTACCTGCAATTTCATAAGAATTATGAATACAAAGAACATTCATTCCATACCAAGAAGAACGAGTTCTAGCTTCAGAGGATATAATTAACGAACATCAACTCAACTATCCGAGTACGCGACTATCATCCTTCACACAATCTATCCTTACCTACTGCACAAATTCCAACTCCCGTATCTAAAGATTTAACCACCTCAACCATTCAACAAAACAATGCTTCAACTATTCTGCATTGACCAGTGCAACCAAATCTAAGAAAATAAAGAGGTGCAACATGAAAGCAAATAACAAACAAACAAACAATTGCAAGCAACCAATGAACTCTATAATGCATTTGAACAACAAACAAACATTCTACATAATAATAATAAGAAGAAGAAGAAGCAAACAACAAGAAAATATACTTACAAGCAAATTTTTTGCCTCTTTCACTGCATCCATAGTAATATTTGGAGTATTTGGAATTCCAAATGTCAATCTGTGCACGTCCACCTCCGTCCTTCAACTACCGACACCACCAATAAAGACAATGTAGCCAAATCGAAAAACTTTTTTATTTTAGATTTTGAATAATTAAAAAAACAAAGTACCAATTTGGAGTACAAACTGCGCTTGACCAATCGCTGAGAGTACCACCATTCGAGATCAGAAGCTACATGACCAGTGAAAAGTGAAATCATGCCGAGAGCGAAAAGCATGACACCGCAAATTAACGACCACGGGATCTTCCTGCGCTGCGAGGCAAAGGATCGCCATCTCCAGACGACATCGCATTTGCCGCTGTTGCTGTTGTTGTTGCTGTAACCGTTTGGTTGCTGTAACAGAGCCAGGTTCGCCGATATCACGCTAAACCTCCACGCCTTTGCCACGCCCATCAATGGTCGATTTTGCCCTCACTGTCATCCTATAATTACGCCAATGCCATCGAATAATGGAGCTCGGTTCCGATGCAGCAGAGTTGGAATTTAAGTTATCGAAAGAGAGAGAGAGAGAGAGAGAGAGAGGGAGGGGCAAGATTGTAAATAATGTGCAATTAGAGGAGAAGTAGAGAAGTCGAGAATGAGAAGAAAAAAAGGGAAAACTAGGGTTTTGTTGTGAACAGAGAAAGAGAGAGAGAGAGAAGATGGAGAGGTTCGAAATGTGCCAGAGAGAAAGAGAGAGCAAGAGAACTGTAGAGGTTTTTAAGGAGAGTGATTAGTGAAAGAAGCGCTTAGGCGCCTTTTTCATTATTATTGTTTATTTTTTATTTTAATGTTGATTTTGTTTAATTTAATTTAATTACTAAAAGTTTTTTATGACTTGCGATTTTATAAAATTTAACAGGAGGTGGTGGTGCTGGTGGTGGGAGAGACAATTCAATTGAGGAAGACTGTTTCCGGGTTTTATGGAATGGGACTAACTAACTAACAAGTAGCTGATCACGCCGTTCATGGAAAGTTTTGCTTCGTTGAAGGAAATTAAAATGGGCTTTCGAATTAGAACACAAGTTCAATAAATACGAGGATTGGAATTAATTACTAGATTCAATCCACGACTTGCCTTGGTATTCTCTCTAATTTCATAAGTGCTTTTTAAATATTTTATAACGATGTAATTCAATTTTTATGTATAAAAACAACACATTTTTAAAGCTCGACTTATTCAGTATAATTTTCATCTTTATAAATATAATTTAGATTTGAGTTTCATTATGCATATATTTAAGGGTATGAAAACATTTTTCTTCTTATTTTCATTTATATTGTTATAAAAATAAACTTTTTGATAAATTTGGTAAGTCTCTAATCAAATAATAAATAAATAAGATAGATTTATAACACAATATGTAGCGTTAAGCAACATTGTTACACATAGTTTGTAAGATTTTAATGCAAGTGGAGACACTCTTAGATAAAATGAATTAGATAAATAAATTTTGAAGTAAAATATTTCACCTAAAAATTTATTAGAAAAGATACTCAAACCAATTAACCGTTAATAAGAGAACCAAACTTTAATACAGCACAAAAAAAGTTCATGTTAGATGTTACTATCGAAATAATTTAAAGTAATTTAAAATGAGGAATAAAAACGACAATAATATCATAAAAAAGTGAAAGAACCCCACAAAAGCAGTAGTCACATTCAAGCTGTGAATGAATTAAGTTGAACTGAGGAAGTTTGGTTTATCTGCATCCTTCCGTTGAAAAGTATAACTCGGTGGCTATTGTTTTCAACAACAATATTCAATGGCTCTTTGCTGGAAAAAGAGTGGTCCCAAATATTTCTCATTTTTTGTTTCAATTTGTACCACAGTGTTTCCTTAATATCAATACCATCCAAAGAAAATAAAACAAAATTTTGTAATAGTTGACACTGTTAGCGACCGATTGCCCTTTCAAATCAGATCTCCAGATTTTTATATTAAAAATTGATAACGAAATGTGTCTTTGGCATAATCTTTTTGAATTGATCACTTTATTAAAAGAAGCAAAAGGGGTTGATATTTGCTTCATTACGGAACCAAATATGGGGCCATGTGCTTGATAACATCCCACTATGAAACGGATTGTCTCGGCAAAGTATATAAATAAAAGCAGCCTCTTGTAGTTAATTATGATTTATGGTTTTTATTTTGATAGTCCATCACTGTGCTTGAACTCACGTGAGAGAAGATTACAACCGAGTATGATTTCAGATACCATTAAAATCAGACTGATTAGGTGTCTTGATAGAAATTTATCTTCTTTGTCATCGCTTTAATCATTGTTATTAAGTGTTTTTGACCTATCGTATAGTCTAAACTCTAAAAGTTGCTTTCAAATCTCACATCCTCTTAGCTCAGGTCACATGCACATTCTTCACTGGTAGTACCAGGTTTTTGTTGTCATTAGTAATATGTAGGATAGTTATTTTTTAATATTTATGGGAGTTAATTATGCTAGTAACTATCCAAATCACTTAATAAATATTTAATCTTGATAGATTAGACAAATTTCAACGTATTTCGAATTGAAAAAAAAAAAAAAAAATCTATAAGTGCTTTTAAAACTGACTTCAAATGCTCTTTTTTTTCATATTGCATGTAGTATATATAATCATAAATAAATGTAACAGATTAATATACTTTTAAGAGTGAGATTTGCTTGAAAAAATTTTCTTTTCGGAATTACATGAGAAAAATTGGGACACAGTAAGAGGATATTTTGACATCTAATAAGATAGTATTAGTCGAATTTTAAAATGACAGTTATTTTTTCAATTTTATAAAATATGAGTCTTTTAGTTTTATTGTTGTTAGTTAAATAATATCCAGCCAAAATAATACAGAAATGGAAGGCAACATGAATGAATTAGGCTTGTTATGGGCGTGTGTTGAAATATTGAAACAGTGGATGAAATTGATAAGAAATGAATGGACACATGTGGCATGCAAATGATCACAGTTTGGATCCTTTCTGGACAATTATGGAAGGTATTGAAAGTCTTTACGGTACAACCACAACTACAAGCAACAATGGTGGTGCAGCATTTAATGAATAACCATGCATGATTATTGACCTTCACTATGCAATATTTATTATACAAATTAACCTTTCGAAAATGAATCTCAGAGATCCTCTCTGCAAGCCGAGAACGTCAACCTGACTGCATGGCTGGCTGGCACGTATCCATCAGGTTTCAACCACGGCCCTCGCATGCTGATTCAAATGCAATTAAATATCTTATATCAATATATATATATATATATATAACCATGCATGATTATTGACCTTCACTATGCAATATTTATTATAAAAATTAACCTTTCGAAAATGAATCTCAGAGACCCTCTTTGCAAGCCGAAAACGTCAACCTGACTGCATGGCTGGCTGGCACGTATCCATCAAGTTTCAACCACGGCCCTCGCATGCTGATTCAAATGCAATTAAATATCTTATATCAACATATATATATATATATATATATATAATCATAGCCACTTATTGATATCAATGTATCGTCTATAAAATTACATATTCAACAAGCAAATTTATTTGTTTAATTAATTTATTTTTGAAGTTTAGTTTATAGTTTAAAAACAGCTTTCAATAATCATCTATTCCAACTTACCTTTTATTTAATATTCATTATAGAGACTCTATTAATGTTGGAATTCAGTCAACTAAGATTCTTGAAGTTCAATACTACAATTAACACAAAACAAAGTAAGGAACAAAAGAAGCAAAGAGGAAGAATAGAGAAATACAAAATGGTTTGTTATGTGGTTCGGCCAGAATATGTTTACGTCCACGACTGTTTTCTCTCAATATTTTTTAGTAAAGTAACAGCATTTTATTTGTGTCTCTTTTGTGTGTGTATTTTCTTTCTTTTACAATGAGCTTTAACCCCTACTTATAGAGAAAGAGATGTTACAGTTGTGTACAATACAAATAGAAAATAATTTAATATTAATTATACTTTTCAAAACTAGTGCCTTTCAGAATATGATAAAATCTCGTAAAATCATAATCTTAAATACTGGGTAGTTAAGTTTTTCTTAAATTGGGCTGCTGCCATACTGAAAAGACTCAACGTGTACACTACATCACGAGCTAAATCTTGTCCTAAGCGAGTTGGTGCTAAGCAGCTCGGGCTATAATTGAGTAAGGACATGAGCGAGAGCTATTTTCCACGAGCTGAACGACCTAAAGTCAGTGAACTGAGGACTTCTTTATGTGAGTTAATTGTCTTATGATCTGAGGGTTTGCTTCCGCGGGCTGGATGCTGGCTTGACTTGATATTTGTCCATTGGATTGATCCGTTGAGCCAAATTATTGGACTTTTACCAATCAATTTGTGCAATCCCAAATTTACCCATAAAAGATTAAAAAAAAGGAAGAATCTGATGGCCATATATTTTTTATTATTTACTTGATATTTTGGGAGCTAAACGAAAGGGCAAACCGAGCATGTAGGTGTCAGGAGTATTTGTCATCGGTATTTGCTGTATTGTTCTTGCACAGGGCAACCCCCACTCTTATCATTATACTTGAATTCCAACTATTGTCATTTGCATTTATTACTTCAGTTCAGTTGACAGATCTGTGTCTGATATGAAGAGGAAAACTATGAAACCCTTCCAAAAAACGACCATAAGTTATTGAAATCGCTTTTCAGTTTTTGGTATCAAATTTAATAATTACAACAAGCCTATTAAATAGCTATTTTACGTTAGTTACTCTTTCAAAAAATAAATTTATAAAGATATTTTTTAAAATTTTAAAAAGCTTTTATAAAACAAGCATTCAGAAACACACCTTGAATGTCATGAAATTATAGACTAGATCATTTTTCTCATCTCAACTAGAATTTCATCTGTGGTAAATCTACTAGTGGCAGCCTGGCAGGTCAATTATTGTTCTTGGTACACAAGTGAGAATACATGTGGTGGACAAAGGGTACAGCATTGCGATGGGGCCAAATTTGGATGTTCGACTATATTATTATATTTTAGGGTCACAGAGAAAATAAAAAGCTAAGCCCATCCCTGAAATTTAAGATGATCCAAAATGCACAACAAGTACCAACTGCAGGCTCTTCTGCCCCGTAGAAGAACTTCTAAGTTCTAACCATTAAATTTTTTTATTGTTATTATTTTAAGACAGCAACATCATGCTTTTACAAATGATCCGCATATTGTGACAGAATTTCCACCGCCAAGTTTTGTCGACGTTGTGACAGAATTTCCACCGCCAAGTTTTGTCGACGTTCCATGAAGAGGTGTTGGACAGCTAGGACTTCACTATTTAGGCCTGCAGGT
This sequence comes from Dimocarpus longan, assembly GCA_022984855.1. Taxonomy (NCBI): domain Eukaryota; kingdom Viridiplantae; phylum Streptophyta; class Magnoliopsida; order Sapindales; family Sapindaceae; genus Dimocarpus; species Dimocarpus longan. The sequence goes on from CM041024.1 coordinate 13,051,039, forward strand.
CTGATGCTTGGGCCGGTTTGTGGAAAAAAAAAGGTGGCAATATGGCCACCCCTCAAAACTTGTATGTACACCATTCATTGTTTGAGCAGCCCATTAATCTTTTAAAAAGTCTGTTTTTTTGAGCATACCCCTCGTTATACCAAATATGCCCTTTCAGCTAAAAAAAGTACTCATTTCTATCTTCACCATGTGCAAAGCAACCAAACGCAACCTATTCATGGGGCTAGATTCCCTTTCCCAAGCATCTCTGAACGGGCATCTGAGCTCTTGCTAACGAGAGGGATAATTTTTCCTGCGAGGCACAATCCCAGCATAAATTTTCCTGCCTAACACCAGGATTCAAAAACTGAATTAGGGAAATTGAATGTCATGTAAGCAGTATTATTTGAGTGCCATTATCTAGATAACAGGAATTAAGGAAGATAGTGGTAGGGTACCCACTTTAAGTCTTGCAAGCATGACGGTAAAACAATAGTGATAAAGGCAATAAGTTACACGGACAATAGTTGATTGACAGGATCCTAAGGAAGGTGCTGTAGTGTAAATTGAAAGGATAATAACATTTTGCAGCATCATCGTGGTGCCAGCATAAAAAAAATCCACATATCTCAACATATATATCGTTGATAATGATAGAGGACATCTATACTATCAAAGTTCCCATAAAGAATAAGTTCATCATGTTCGATTTAAGTTGTTTGCATAATTTATAAAATATATAATTATGAAATAGTTATTAGGTTTCCTGACTTAAGCCCTGAGGACAACATCGGAATTTCAAAATATATACAAATTTGGGTGTATATACCATTTTAAAGAGGTGAAAATATTGTCGCCAAAAAAAAAAAAAAAAGAAAAGAAATAAGTTATAAAGTGGTGATATTTAAAAAGTTGTATGTACGCCACTTTTGTTTGCACATCTCATAAGAAATTTAGATTGCACAAATTTACTAGTCTTTATTGCCCAAATCACTAGTCTCAAAACTTTGTTAAAATGCATTCATGATCACTTACACATACATGTAAGGTGGCCGTGGCGCCAGAAAAGTAGATTATAAATGGAGTCAAGACCAGAAATTGTTTGAATCCTGGAGAGATGGCTGTATGGGGTATGTTTGCAATCTTTGTGGATGACTTCTTTGATTTACCAATTGAAGCTACGTTTGTTTACTTTGTCTCCATGAAAGGTTAGGCATTCTCTCATAGAGGCCAACAACGCCTGGGTTCATGTCAAATAGACGGCGGCAAGTGGACTGTAGAAGTCTTATCTTGACATCATTGCTATAATTTGTTACGTATTTTTGAAGTTTTTGACTATGTTTGAACAGATTCTTTGTTCGTTTCTTGTTCGAGATATGAACACTGACTGGCGTAGGGGCAATCAATTAGTACTTAATATCTCAACAAATCTAAATTCCTTCAATTAATAAATCAAGATGGTACAAGTCATTATAGGGTGTGCAAACAAAAGGAGTGTAAATACAATTTTTGAGGGGTGGAAATATCATCAATCTGAGTTAAAAGCTTATTACAAGTTTGCAACATAGGTTTCAAGCTCAATTGTGTCCGAAACACAAATAAGGGTGGCCTGGTTTGGGCAATTTTGGATAAAACTGAATTCAACCGTGAAATATTTAATTTTTAGTTTTCTAAAAAATATGTGAACCTGTTTATATATATATATATATATATATATATAGTATAGTGAGTATCAATTTGGTTCGATTTAATATATATGAAACTTGGTTTGATATGGTTTTGGGTGTGCTTGAAAATCTGAATATGCTTTTTGATTTTTTGGACTACATGGATTGCATGATGTTTTTTTAGCCTTAATGATATAGCTTTCTGAGTGGCGATATTTTCACTCCACTAAAACCGTATGTATGTGCATCCTTTCCGTAAATACACTCCCATTGAATACTATTTTCAAAAATTATAATTTATAATAATGATTCACTTAATGGGGTAAACTTATGAAATGGGTGTATATATAGTTTTAGAGGGATGTAAATATCAATCCTCTAATTTTTTTACTTACCAATAAAAAACCTAAAACACTTTAAATATACTAAATCCAAATATTTTAAACTTATACAAACAATATTCAAATGTAACCCCTCCAAAAAAAATATATAAACCAGAATTCATAATGAAAAGAATAAAAAATGTGTGCTATCGTAGTGGTAGTGTGGGTTATATTTAGGAGTATAGACAATTTTTTTTTTTAAATATACATTTAATATTATATATACATATAACCAAATTTCTAAATCCAAAATCAAAACTAATAAGCATTAAATTAAATTTTATATTTTAAAATCCGTTTAAGCTGTAATAAGTTTGAATGAGAGTTCAAATTATACTCCACCTTGTCCTTCACTTTTTAAAATAATATAAATTTAAATAAATTATTTGAGAAATAACTTACAATTTTATCTGTTATTTCTTTTTATCTTTAATATCAAATCAGAAAACTGTTGAAACTTTACTGAAATAAAACTTTATCGTAACTCGTAAATCTGCTTTCATGGTTGGGAAGATAATGGACAGTGTGATACCTTTATCTAGATTTCTCCTCCTTACAAGTTTATTTTGTTAAAATTCTATCTGTTTTTGTTTTTTTTTTCGTTTTGAATTTAAAATTCTATCTGGTTCTGTAGACAAGTGGGCATGTTACTCACAACGTGGATGAGTTTGATTGGCTATAGTTCGTAGTGGTCCTACCACTTCCACTCATAATACATGACATCATCGATCGCTTGAATTTTATAACATCATCATCAATCAGTTGACGAATCTAACGGTTAGTATTTGCCAAATCTGTTGGTTCTGCTGGAGTAGCTCGTCTGTTTATCTTCCTTTCTTGCACAATTGGATTTCGTCACTTTTGGACGGTTGCAATTATTATTGGGATAATCCCAATTTTCCCTGTTGGTTGGTGTAATTACTAATTTTCTCCTATAATTTATAAAAATCATATTTTATCATTTCTATTAACTCCGTTAGTGAAAACAAATTCTAACCATAACAATACATGAAAAAAACCCAACTACCCCTTAATAAAAACTAAAAAAATTAATATGTTTTTATGAAATAAAATTTTAAAAAAATTAAAAAAGTAGAGATCTAATCTCCGAGTTTAATTTCCACCGTCCATCAGACGGTAAAGATCCAATATAAAGATTAGATCTCCAGCGTATCATGTTTTATTCTTCTTCAATTAAAAACATCCAAATTGCAAAAAAAAAAAACAACGCATAAACAAATCCATCTTCAGAGTTTTGGCTTCCCTTATCACACACAACGCACAAATTATTTTTTTAGAAAAAAAAAATCAACAAAAACCCTCTCATCATCAAACCCCAACATTGCAACATCAAACATTGTTAAAAATAAAAAATCCAACACAACATCAAACATTCAAGAATAGACACCAATATTTACAAATACCACATCAATGAACAATTTTCTTATTCATTTTTCATCAACAAATACCACATCAATAACAACAAACAACTATAGTGCATTTGAAAAAAAATAACACCCAAATTTATCATCATCATCCTAAAAAAATCGAGAAAAAGATAAATAAATTAAAAAAAAAAAAAAAAACATTTGATCTTCTTCACTATAGACCACTTGCTGAAGACCAGGGGTGGTCTCCAGCGAAGGAGACCCAATGGATGGAGATTATAATTGGTCTCCAATAAACAAAAACTAAATCGGGTCTTCATCTTCCATCTTCCATCTTCTTCTTCCTTTTCTTTCATCTTGCGTTTTCTTTTTCGTTGGAAACTGGGGGTCAGCAAAGATGACATCTTCTTCTTCTTCCATTTTCAAGAGCGACGTCAGCATGGAGCTCAAGCAAAAATCGCCAAGAGATCAGTTATGGTCTCCACGTGATGGTGACTATTGAGTCTCCTTTGCTAGAGCTCCATGACAATGCCGCTCTTAAAAATGGAAGAAGAAGAAGATGCCCTTCTTATCGACCTCTGGTTTTTGACAAAGAAAAAGATGGAAGATAAAAGAAGAAGAAGAAGATAGAAGATGGAAGAGGAGGAAGAAAAAGAGGATGGAGGAAGAAGAAGAAGAATAAGAGAAAGAAAAATAAGATGGGAGAAGCAAATGGATATGGTCAAACATTGGTTTCTATTTTAATTTAATAAATATTATTAATTATTTTGTTTTCAAAAAATCTATTTTAATTTAATTAAAATAAATAATAATAATAATTTTTATTTTGTTTTGACAATTTTACCTTGCTATATAACGGTTAAACATTGATTTTTAATGTCAAAATTAACGGTAGGGGGTTTCTTTTAGACGTTTCAATAAACAATAAGAGGGATTTTGGACAATATCTACAAACTACAGGAGAATTTTAGCCATTTCTCAAGCCAAGGAGAATTTGGCTATTTCATCAAACTATAGGGTATAAATTGAGATTATCCATTATTATTTGATATATATATGTATCTATCTTTTATAATTGAATATACTTAATTTTTAAAAGTAAGAATCAATAAATCAAATTCATGTATTGAGTTATCTCTTAAAATAAATTATATCTTTTATTTAACTCAAATACGAATTTAATTTATTAATTTTTACTTTTTAAAATTAGGCATACCTGATTATGAAATTATTATATATATATTTTGTGGCAATTGACATGTTTGCAAAAGTTTTATACACACACGAAAATCGTGACGCCGTGTGCTTTCTGTTTCACAAGCCTTTTGGGCATCTATAAACTAAAATTAAAATTTATGTTAAGCTTTCGCCAATCAGTTACACCTACTTTCATCTAAGTTGCATAAGGCTTCGTTTGACAATATTATTTTAATTCCAGTTTAATTTATTTGTAGAGTTGTTGACAAAAAGTTACTACTTTTTTTTTTTTTTTGTTATAAATGTTTTAATTCTTTTATAATTACAATAAGTTGATAAATAAGCATTTCAAAATTCAAAATATAAATAAAAGTTGAGAGTGTGAGTTCATTTGAACTAGCAAATAACAGTTTTATTAAAAAAGATTTGCAAGCGATTCTTACTTAAACGAAACTTTTCCAATAATAATAAAAATCAGGCATAACACCCGTGAAATCAATATATTTATGTCGTGCAATAAAAACAGTTGAAGAATAACATGAGATTAGTTATATAATTTTATAATCATTTACTTTAATTGTCCAGTCTTATAATAACAACCATGCGATAACGTTATTGACTTAATCAAGTTTCCGTCGTATTGTTTTCACCTCCAAATCTCTCTTGTTATTTACTTGGCAATAAGTATAATATTGAAAGAGAAAATTCAAGGCAAAACAAAAGTACAGTGTAAATTACAATGAGCTTTCTTGGAAAAGGCAGAAGAATAACAAGGCAATTGGGATTGAAGGCAATATTAAATTAAACATCACATTATAATAAAAATGGCCCTACAAAGAAAACCAATTAGAAATTCAGAGAATTACGTCGACCCCTCGATGGCGAGCAACGAGAGTGAAAGAAATATATGGACTTGTACCCGCGGCAGATTTTAGATAATTTTATTGCCCTTCGAAAGCGAAACTAGAGACGACTGGCACCTTTAACTGCCTTCTTTGTGCCTTCTAATAATACATATATAAAAAACCTCCATATATCTTTCTCTATGGGCCCCCAAAGACAGGTGATGTGATCGTTGATAACGTGTATTTGTCAACTCAGAGTATACACGCTTGTGCTGATAGGTTTTGCTACGCTTTTTCTGGAGACGGATACAACCATGAGCTTATTTTATGTAGGTTACATTAACCAACGTTACAAAATGTATAATTTTAAAGGTTCAAATACCATTAATTTTCGTTACAAATATCATAATGTCTCCGGATTGGATCGTGCATCAAACATCAATGTTAGACCTAAGATAAAAATTTTCCTTCAATTGTAAGTTAGGACAAGAGAAACTTGACTAGTTGAAATTGATTCAACAAAATTGTTTTGGACCAACTAATTTTGGTCAACAAACACAGTGAACCTCAACTAAACTTGAACAAATCAAACTACAACAGAGTTTTCAAACACATCGATAATTTCCATTCCACTGCGAAACAAGATAAAAAAGGAACATATATGTCCCACCTAGGTGCGTAATTTCAGTCATTTTTGTAAATATAATAAGTAGAAAATCAAAGTAAACTAATTAATTAGAAACTGAGGCAGTGGTTAACCCACCAGAACACCATCAAAGTCAGAATCTCCAATGAAAAGGCAAGCACGGCAGAATCTACTTAGCTTTCTCGTCATCATTTTCTTGCTCCTCGATCTTATCTTTCGCTTGGTTTCAATTATTATTTTATCATTCAATCCAAGCACCAAAATACAAATAATTCTTCTTCTTATTCTTATATATGTACAAAATTTTTCAATCCAAATTCTCTGATTCAATTCTTTCAATTTCTTCAATATCTCTAGCTCGAATACCAAGGAAACCAACACAATATGTTACCGTTTTTCAGTTATTTATCCTTTATCTCCTTGGTCCTCCTCTCCCTTTCCCGCCCTATTTTTCCCGCCAGAATCATACCGGACAAAGTAACTGTAATAACCACCAACTCGACCCACAACGCCACGTGGCACGAATTCACTCGCTTCCTAGATGCCGAGATGGGAAGCCATGTCAGCGGCATGTCGGAGCTGAAGAAGTACTTCACTCGTTTTGGCTATCTCTCGATTTCCGACAACAACTTCACCGACAACTTTGACAACCAATTCGAATCCGCCGTTCTTCTCTACCAGAAAAAACTCGGCTTACCTGTCACGGGCAAGCTCGACTCCGACACCATATCTTCAATCATGTCTCCGAGATGCGGCGTAAGTGACACGCCAACACATAAGATGCACACGACCAAACACTACACCTACTTTTACGGCAAGCCGAGGTGGGCCCGGCTAACTCCGATGACATTAACATACGCTTTCTCGAAGACGAACATGATTGACTATATCGGTTTCCCGGACATTAAGGATGTTTTCAAGCGTGCGTTTTCGCGGTGGTCGTCGGTTATTCCGGTGAATTTCAGGGAGACAGACGACTACCAATCGGCGGATATTCGAATCGGCTTCTACCATGGCGATCATGGCGACGGAGAGGCGTTTGATGGGGTCTTAGGAGTTTTGGCTCATTCGTTTTCGCCAGAAAACGGGAGGTTTCATCTTGATGCAGCGGAGACGTGGGCCGTTGATTTTGATACGCTGAAGTCAAGGGTAGCCGTTGATCTGGAGTCAGTGGCGACACATGAGATAGGTCATCTGCTTGGCTTGGGTCACACGTCGGTCAAGGAAGCCGTGATGTATCCAAGTTTGAGTCCAAGGACTAAGAAGGTGGACCTGAAGATGGATGACGTGGCGGGTGTTCAGGCTTTGTATGGATCAAACCCTAATTTCAAGTTTAGCTCATTATTGGAGTCTGAAAATTCTTCGAATGACGCTATTGCTCTCAAAAGTAGATCATCAAAGTGGACCATTTCTTTGTTAGTGGTAATTTTCATTCTTTTTTTGATTACTTGATGAGGGGCTCAACTTTCTTCCTCTTTTTGGTTCGTATACTTTTACTCAAAATTTTCATTTATTTTTTTTTTTATATCGTATACATATATGTGTACAAAATTATTTACACTCAAAAAGTTATAGAGCATTCTTTCATTTCAACAAATATGATCTTCTTGGAATTTTGTATCTGTTTGACTATGCTTTTTCTTTTTTTTCAACAAATATGATCTTCTTGGAATTTTGTATCTGTTTGACTATGCTTTTTCTTTGTTCTTTCTGGTTTCTATTACTAGCTTTCAGATTGATAGATTATAGGGTTATTATTAATTTAACCCCTAGAATCCAAACTAATATCAAACCACCTCTGGTTTTTAAAATAATAGTCAAAATAGTCCAATCGTTAAATAAAATAGTGAATCTATCAATAAAGTAACGTATTCGTTAGTTTTGAGGGTAAAAACGTCATTTGGCGTTGATTACAGTGATGGATAACAGCTGTATACCATTTGTCAATATTTTAATTAAATAAAAAAGGAAAAAAATAAAAAATAAAAAAACCTCTCTCTCATTAGCCATCACCGTCTATCACTCTCTCCCATCACCACTGCTCTCTCCCTCTTTCAGACATCTCACCTAAGCACCATCACCATTCAAAAACCTAACCCATCACCACTTAACACACCACCCTACCCCATCGTCGCTGCCCTCCTTTTACGCCACTGCCGAGTCCAATTATACAAGTGGTGATGCTAGTTTGTTCTTCGATGGGAACTGCAATGGGATCTTCAATGTGGTGTTCACGGCACATTGGTTCGTGGAGGAGATGGAGAGGACGGCAATGAATGGAGTGTTGAGTGCTGTTGCGTCGAGTGGTGAGATGGTGATTCGTGGAGGAGATACAGAGGACGGAAAGAAACGACACCTGTCTGCCGTCGTCGTGAAGCAGCGCGGCAATGCAGAGGTAGATCTGTAAGCGCTGTTTCTGGGTTTTTTGATTACTGGATGAGTGATTATTGGGTTTTGTCACCAATACCGACTCTCTACAAACCAAAACCCATCTCAGCTTTTTCTTCTCAGTTGTTAGTCTCTCACACCCTGCTACTGATGCTGTTGCTCTCGGTTTCTACAACTCAATTTCTTCTTCTCAACCGTCAATCTCGGTGGTGTTCTGCTGCTGCTCAACCGTCTATCTTGGTGCTGTTCTGTTGCGGTGTTCTACTTCAATCCTCAGTCGTCAATGTTTTACACTGGCGGTGTTCTGATGCTGCTTTCGATGGCGAGTGGCGGTGTTCTTCATCATGGGCTCTCGATGGCATCTTCATCATGTGCTCTCGGTGGCGACGGAAGCGGTGTTCTGCTACTCCTCTCCAGATCTTCGAGCTCCATACTCCGACGCCGTCTCTATCTCCAGATATTCATACTGTTTTTTTTTTTTAATCATTTACTTTCGGTGGCGACGGAGGCGGTGGTCTACTGCTGCTCCTCTCCTGATCTTCAAGCTCTATATGCCGACGCCGTTTCTATCTCCAGAGGCGGTGTTCTTGCTGTTTTTTTTTAAATTTTTTCGATTATTTGTTTTTTTTTTCATTGTATTTTATTCATGTAGTAATATTTGAGATTTATTTGGATAACATGATGAAGAAGATTATTATGGGTTTTGGTTGGTTTAATTGAGGTGAGTTTTGGTTGTAAAAGGTTTGCTGGTTCGAACTGGTTGTGGTTGAAGAAGAAATTTTGTTGATTTTACTTATTTTAATTTCATTATGATTGAATTTAAATAAGAATTCAAATCGGAATTATATTGGTGAAGAATATGGGTTTGGTTTGAATAAAAGAATACGAACCCTTTTATTTTTTACTTTTAATAATTTGATTTTTTTTAATTATTTTAATTTTAGTGTATTATTTTTTAATATTTTTTCAAATATATCTCCACCATCCATTCTGAGATGGATGGTAGAGATCTGATGAATTTTTTTTAATTTTTAATTTTTAAAATTAATATATTTAATTTTTAAAATTATTTTTAAATGAAATTTGCTGTAAATTTTTTTATTTGATTTTTAGTTAATAATAAATATTATTTCAATAATTTAAAATTATAATTTATTTTTATAATTTTATATAAATTAATTTTTTCTTAATTTATTTTATTTTTTTTGGTTATGAAAGGATAATTAGGTGATTGATCAATTTATTTATTTTTTTTATTTTTTAATATAATAAGGGTATTTTGGTCTTTTAATGTTTTTATCACAAAACCACTATAAATTTGGATGGAAACAGCTTTTGGTGGACGGTAAGGGGTTTTTTGGCTAATATTTTAAAAAGCTAGGATAGATTGATATTATTTTCCGTTTTAGGGGGTTTTTTAGATTTATCCCTAGATTATAAGAATATAACTTTAATCGCTTTTGCTTGATAGATCTATTATGATTTATTATTTCAGGTTATTTTTTTAAAAAAAAAAAAAAATTATAGCCTTTTTATAGGAAGAGAGAAACAAACACACAAGAAAGAAAAACTCATGAAAAGAGGCAATGATAGAAAGACAAATTAAAAATCCAAAACAAAAATGAAGTCATCGGCATTGTTGGCAACACAAAGAATATGCTTAAACTCATAAACAGAGACGGCAGGCCAAGAGGAATCGCTTGATATCTAAGACAAATTTTACCAATTTCACAGAACAACAAGATTCCTCTTTTCCCTTGGAGAGAAACTTGGATTATGCAACAAACTCTTCGAAAGGTTAATTTTGAAAATTAAAATAAAATAAAAATCAAGTCGAGACAAAATTTAGCTTACGGCATGTAACTGAGATAGAAAAATATAATCATAGAGTGCCGATTAATTTCCTAATTTTACTTTGTTTAAATTTTTTATTGACGTTAATATTTGATCATATATAAATTTATATAATATGACATTATATGATGGACATTGTATGATATGCTCAAGGCACCAAAACTTGCTACATACAAAGAAATGCAAGTATAGAAGTACGAATTCTCAGCGAGAGGTTCCACCATGGGCCGCCCAGGGCCCAGTAGCAGGGACATTGTCAATCAATAATGGTCGAAAAAATTGAAAAGTGGATGTCTGGTCGTCTCGAAAGATAGAACCGTAAACTCCTAAATGGTACAATTGAATCAATTGACTAACGAGTGGGGATGTTTCCACCCCTCAAAAATGGTACATCCATTTTGTTTACACACTTAATAAAAAATTTAAAACTTTTCTAATTTATTTTTAAACCCCACTTCATATCAAGACTACCATTTTTCCTTAATTTATTGTATATATTTTTGTAAATATATCCCTTAAGTTAATTACAAACTATAATATGTATTAAAAGTAGACTTATTGTAAATTATGTTGTTGTCACTTGTTAGAAAATTTCTACCTTTCCATTTAACTTTTATTTTTTTTTTCAATACTTGAAACGAAACCTATACTAAGTAAATATTGTAATTTAAATTCATTCAACCCATTATTTTTTTTTTAATTAGAAATTTGTGTTAAAAATAAAATATATTTTATTATTTTACTCTTTCAAACCTTAATTTTTCATTTTTATCATAAGGCTTGTATGGATGATTACCAACTAATTTTTAATTAAACTATGATTGGAGATGATTAAAGTTAGATTTTGATAATGAACCCTTTTTAACTTTTATGATTAAACTTATGCATCTTTTTTCTCTCCCAAACTCTAATTTTTCATTTATATCATAAGACTAGTGTGAATGATTATGGTTAACTTTATAAAACCCTACGTAATACATTTTTTATGATGAATTGTGAATATCAATTTAGATCTGTAGTTTTGGATGATTAATTTGAAACATACTATTTTGTTTGTTTGCTGATATAATGAAGAAATTATAAAAAATGAGTAACCTTTTTGTTTGGTTTGTGAGAAAAGCAGACAAAAGAATAAAAAATACTGATATGGTGACTGAATGTTTGATAATATTTTTTATGATTAAATTATGATTATATACAATGATTGGAGACTTTTCAAATTTTGATGAAGAAAAATTATGGTTTAAAAGATTAACAAAAAGAAAAATTATGGATTGAAAAAAGTAAAAATGATATAAGATATAAATGATATTTTAATTAATAATTGATAGACGTACTTGTAAAATATTTACTCTTTTAATAATTTTACTTAAGGGTAATATTATAACTTAAAAAAATACTAATTTTGGGTATACATATTTTTGAAGGGTGGAAATATCACTACTTTTGACTAATTTTCATTTCGGCGAACCTGCTTACCCTTGTTCCTCGCTTCTTTAATTATTCTTTCAAGCAATTAAAGTAAGCCAAACTAGCATTCAAAATTACCTCACCTAGTATCGTTTGACAGTAAATAATATTTATTTAGTTAGATAGTATCTCATATTTAACTTGTTTCTACTATAGATGATTTATAAAATAATAATAATCACAAAATTTGAAGTTGGCAATTTTTGCGGGGCAACTTAATTAAACTAAGATTTAATTTTAAATTGAAAATGATAATTCTTTACCATTTTTTAATTGAAATTAAAAATAAGAAACACAAAATTTGAAATTTGTAATTCTTTCTAAGGGAAATTTCATGATTTTGTACATAATCCACATAATTTGATTCCTAATAACTTTTAGTTTATGCTAGAATCACAAAATAAAAATTAAATTTTCTTTCCCTCCTTATAACTTTATACTAGTAAACTTCTCCTCAGCATAATGAAACATTATGTCATATGCTAACCTTTGTAAGAATTAGTTATCCTACTTAAGAGTTGAATGATGTGTTTACTTCACTTGGAGGAATTGGAATCGGAATTAGAATAATCTAGAATCGGGATGATTTGAAATTAGAATGAAGTATCAGAATCATAATAAGTTGTTTATTTCAATTATAGAAATTAGAATTAGAATCAGCAGTATTCCCATTGAGTTGTTTACTTCATTTTGAAATCAAAATAAATTAATTACAAGTTACAAAAATACTCTTAATTAAAATTATTGATTAATTATAATAGTGTGTAGTTTTTTTGTTCTAATACGCAGTTTTTTTTTTTTTAAATATCAAATAAAAAACTACATAAAAAAACTATACATTATTTTAATAGTCCACTAATCTAGCAAGCAAATTTTTATTATAATATGCATTTGTTAATATCAAATAAAAAACTGTATATTATAATAAAAAAACAACATATTATTTTAATAGTGTGTAGTTTTTTTTTATTATAATATGCAGTTTTTTTTTTTTTTAATATCAAATAAAATAGGTTTTTCTTTACTTTTTAAAGAATAACATAAGAGACTTTTTATCTTGATAAAGGAAATGAGAATGAGATTCTTAAGTGGGTTGAGAGGAATATGATTCCTATTTCACAATCTCAAATTGATATGAGGCCCACGCTTTCGTTTTCCATTACGAAATGAATTTTAAGTAAGTAAACATTATTAATCAATCTCATTATCTATTTTCATTTCTCAATCCATGAAATAAACATATCATAAAGTTCTTGGGGGGAGGGGGACGGGGCGGAAGGGTGGGGTGTAATAATTTTTTTTTTTTTTTTCCAAAGAAAACTCAGTGATGATTATTTTCTAATCCTACATTTAAGTTTATATATATTTTATATTTAGATATGGTTTCTAATTTAAAAATAATATATATATTTTTAATAATCACAATGAAAGTCTATTGACACTAAAGATCATACATACTTTAAAACATGAAGGGAGAAAAATCTCCACATATGAGGGTGAAAAACACAAAATGGAACTTAAAGTCTTCGCAAATGTGAGTAATTATACAATCCATTTTAACAATAAGTGAACATATAATTTAAGAATAACTTATGTTGTAATATTGTTCCAACTATGTAATAACGATAAAATTAGCATTACGAGTAGCATACTCCTACCTACTAAATTATAAATTTTGTCTCACCATTATAAAACATATTCATTAACCATGTTAGCAAACACTTAGTTTAGCAATATTGCAGTTTTCAATTGTTACAGGATTGATTTTATTTAATAATAATAATAAAACATAATTAATGGTTTAAAAGCGAATAAATTAGGATTTACAATTCCGTAACAAGTAGGACAGCAAGCCCTTCGCCAATATATCATATTTTCTCTTATTATCTATTTTTTTGGTTTTTCGAAAGCTCTCATTATCCAATTAAAATTAAAGAAAAACAGGTATATCATGCGAATCACGTGACTGAAGCTGTTTTCAGCACGATCACCGCCACGCAAAAAAATTGGGGTTGGGTTGCTCACTTGTTCTACTTAAACCCTAAACCCTAATAGCGCAGTAAAGGCTTTTTGTAATCCTGTCGACTCTCTCTCATTACCAACCATCCACGCCACTCGTGGAATCTCTCAACTATTGATCCACATTCCTATCCTATTCAATGGCTTCCTCCTGCAAAAGATTAATCCAGAGATCATCCCTGTCGTCCATCAAATCCGCCCTCAGATCCAACGCTCCAAAGTCTCCCACCGCATCTGCTACGTCCACTCCCTTCGCTCTCCCCACCAGATCCTCCGCTTCCCCTCTTCGCCGCCTCTCTCTCTCCAGGTACACCAGCTTTTACATATGTACAGATTCTTTACGTATTTTGAATTAAAAATGTTAATTTATTTAATTGCAATCAGCATTGGCAGTTTTGAGTGATTTTAATTTTGATGGTATAGTTTGAAGGTAATATTGGTGAATATAAAAAACATGTAATGTGTTTGAATAGGTCTCCGTCTGAATTGGGATGCGTGCAGTCGCTATTGCCGTTGCATAGTGTGGTGGCGGCAGCAAGAATGACGTCGTGCCTCAGCACAACTTCGAAGAGCTGCCGTTCGCTTTCACAGGGTACACTCTGCTGCACCTCCCCCGGCCTCTAGTACTTACTTTTTTCTCCTTTTTTTTACTGTGAGTAGCTTCTTTTTTGTTTTTAGCTTCATATAAATTATTGATGTTAAGATAATCAATTTGTTTTGGTTTTAGGTTTGGAAGTTGGATTAAATGAATTAGAACCTAGCATTTAGTTCGTTTGATGAATTGTTTTGTATTGGCGTGTGCTTATTCTTTTGAAACTAGAAAGATTGTGAAAGTGTGATCCAATAAGTTGGAATTACTATTGCTAGGAATGAAGTTGTATGAGCTTTTGTATAGGGTGTAATATATGAAATTCTTGATCTAATTAGTTTTACTTTGTGATATCTTAACATGTGAACGATTGAACACAGCACATAGCATTGTAAGTTTAATTCTTGGGTTCGTAATGGTTGATGCAAAAACTACTACCTATTAGTGGCTAGTTAGTCAAAGTCAAAGTTTAAAACCTTTTGAGTGTTACGGAGACATTTTATGTACTGGGGTTGATGTCAGAAGTTTCTGTGTTAGAACTTGTGTGTTAAGTTAAGTTAAGCGACTGGTTAGTGAGATTGCATATCATGAAGAGAACCGTTAGGGCCTCTAGAATAGGGTGAAAGTACTTTGATCAGGTATATTAATTCTATCTAACTGGAAAATTTGGTTCCTGCAGGCACATAAGAAATAAACTGAGAATTTGCAGGACCTGTCAATTATGGCCCACTACAACATTATCAAGTACGAGAATATTAGTGCTCTCTTAGTTGACTTTTAAGTTTTTCAATTAACACCCATTTCACCTTTAGTCTATGTTTTTGTTAATTCTTTCATACCCTCTAACGTTATTTGGCTAAATGAAAGTGTGCCCGTCAATGTAATTAGTAGCATATGTGAGTTGTGTGGTCGTTTTTCACTTTTTTGGTTTGGCTCTGGTAACTTGCTGTCTCTTTCTGCTGTCGTGATGTTTCGATTAGTTGGTTTCCCACTATGTAGCAGATATTTAGTTATTATTTGTGCTAGAATGCACCTTTGTGGTGTCATAATGTCTTTTTTCCCCCCTTTTTTCTCAACAGAGAACATTGCCTTAAAAAGTAAAATAAAAGAAACTGTGGCGAGCGTGTGTTGGTGGTAAAATGTATTGCAAATGTTGCATGCAATTTGGTTCTAGTTTATTGATTGTTAGCCATTCCTTCTGTCTCTCTTTTGTTGCTTTATCCATGGTAATAGATTTCTGTTTCATCACTTTCTGTTACTGGCATTTATATAGTACAAAGTGATACCTACTCGATAGCTTGTATTTATGATGTAGGGCATCAACTTTTAGGTTAAGGCTTCAATTTGTTCACATATTTCTCACAACATCTCATGTTTCTTCATCCTGCATTATAATTCTTACATAGTCCATATATATAATGAGTTTCATAGTAGCCATGCCAGTTCATGGCGAGTGGTGAGTGTTTTCTTGTTTATAAATTAGGAATTTATTGTCAGTAGCCTACACATGCAACAAGTACTTGGACACATAATGGTAACTTAAAATGGCAAAAAGCATAATGTTGAAGTTGTTCAAAGGCTAATGTTATGATTACATCAATTCTAGGAGAGAATGAATTTGATTGTTAAAGACGTATTTGGTCTGAATTTTTGCATGTAGATTCATTCAATTATTAGTAGAACACTATGGTAACATAACTGTTCCTTCTCCCAGATGGAATTGATGGTACGTGAGACATTTGTGCTGTTTTGGAGGTGGGCTCTGTCATCATTTCTCTATCATTTATGACTAGAAAAAATGTGGAAACTAGGTTAGCTAGTTTAAGTTGGATGAGTTGATAAATATGAAGTCATTTGTACAATCTTTTCAAAGCAAGTGGAAAATTGTCTCAGAAAACTGGGACCAAGTTTAAGTTACATCCATGTATCACATTTGGATCAGTTCGAAATTGCAGTAGGAAAAAGAGTTGTTTTTGTTAACTGAGGTGGATTGCTGTTATTTCTATTTTAGATTGTATTTGTTTTCTCATCAATAAGTTCATCTAATATTGGTTATTGATTTCTGTTCCTGTAGAGTTTGGTTTGTCAGTTCCAAGGTGACCTGTTGGCGGATATTACCATGAGAAAGGGTTGACATTGGCTGATTGGAGAAGCAACAACATTTTGGTTTATGATATGGAAAAGCTCTTGCTTGAACCTTTAGAAAGCGTTATGACCTCTACTTTGGTGAAGATATTGTTTCTCAGAAATAAAACCAAATTTCTCTTGTATAATATATTATTCATAATATTTAATTGGCCAAAGGTCTACATTTTTTTCTTGGCAACCTGTTCTTATGGTTGCTATTAATTTGTCATTTTCTGCCTGCATCAATTTTTCACTCATATCTATGCTGTGGCATGTGTGCGGCCGCATCTATATCTTCAATCTTCTATTATAAAATTGAGCACAGTTAGGCAGTCCAATGCCCTGGGCATGGCAATTGATGCACAATATAGCCACAGTGGTTGTGAGTTTGAGCAGAGCAAGGAAGCTCAATGTTGATTGTAGGGTTAAGTATAATTTTCAGTTTTCAGATGATCGTATGTTCCACGCAATAAAAAGCTAAGGCTAAATATGTAGGCCCAGACTAAGAGATATGGTTTTTATTCAAATCTTCGAAAAATGGGGTTCGGTTGACATTTTTACAAGGGCATGGGATATAGAAATGACACACCATTGCGCAAACAGCGTTTGGCCTGAGCCAACACAAGTCAATTCTAATAAGCACAACAGAGTACAAAAGTCAAATCTATTATATGCATAGATAAACCAGACAAATGAGACAATTGAACACAAAAATGCCATTAAGATGAAGTAAAACGCTCTTCCTAAACAATAATTCCCTTAAAGTTTCCTTCTTTAAGCACTCCTTGATAGCCATGATTTTAAAATAGTGTCTTCTCCCAATAGTTCAGTAAAAGTGAACTTCATCGATTGCAAATTGAGGGAGTTAATATGCTAGCGGTATATTTACCACGTCCTGCAAGCCTACCTCTCAGCTTCTTTAAACACTATTATATGTATGGCAGATGCTTCTTGCTAGCCACATCTGTGGTATGAAAATCAACTTCGGGATCTAGCAAGTGGTACACTATGCTGAATTAGGCTTCGATGACGTTATAAGCAGCCTGTTAGTATGTACAGATCCTCCACTGTGTCTGTAGCTACTTAGCAGATACTCAGTAGTCAGTAGAAACCTTTTGGACATAGAGAAGCTGTCTAATGTTCTTGTCAGTAGGATTTTCATCTTTCAAAAAAGGTAGTGTTGCCGTGTAGTTACACGAGAGGAACTTCCCTTCAGGCAGATATCTGGATTTGCCAGATTCATGACGGTAGAAATTGGCCCCAATCTTGTTTCTCATCTCAAGCTTGAGATATTATCATCTTAAAATGGATGCATATGGTGTACTATTTTCCACGTCAATCCAACTACAACCTGCTTCTTTTCTAATCCCTTTCTCCTGCATAAACTTTCTCACTACATTTACTTCTCCCCATTTGCCATGGGATGCGAATATGTTAGACATCATCACATAAACATAATCATCGTCACCCTCCAATCTAATCATCTTTGCAGCAGAAATCTTAGCAACCTTTAATTCCCCACAACTCACACAAGCACCAAGAAATGCTCTCCAAACCACCCCATATGACCCAAAACCCAATTCATATATTATCCTCATTGCCACATCCACCTCCCCCTTTTGTCCCATAAGCCGAACCATGGCACAACAGTGCTCTACTGTTGGATCAATCTCATAATCTTTGATCATTGATTCAAAGTACTGAATTGCTTGATGCAATGGACTCTCATTATGTGAACATGCAACTAATACATTCAGAAATGTGACCCAGTCAGGTTTCAAGTCCCTTCCCATTTTCAATTGCTCAAAAAGCTGGAGTACTTTGGTGGACTCACCGTTATGAGCATAGCCAGTGATCATTGCATTCCACGTTACCAAGTTCTTTTTAGATAGAGATTGAAACATAAATTCGGCGCTCTTCACCTTCCCACACTTAGAATACATGTCAATTAGAGAACTTGCTACCACTACAGATGTATTCAAACCTTGCTTTATCGTGCAACAATGGATCAGCATTCCCCACATAAAAGCTGCAAGACCAGCAATACCGCTCAGAGTAATAGAAAATGTATACTCATCCATTTGCACACCCTGTGACTTCATTTTGCAGAAAATTTCTAGAGCTTCACGAGCTTGATTTCTGTTAACACGTCCTGTCAAAATGGAATTCCATGAAGACGAATTCGGTTTTGGCATAACGGATAAGATCTTAATAGCTTCTT
Organism: Dimocarpus longan; assembly: GCA_022984855.1. Lineage (NCBI taxonomy): Eukaryota > Viridiplantae > Streptophyta > Magnoliopsida > Sapindales > Sapindaceae > Dimocarpus > Dimocarpus longan. Next base: position 13,069,812 of record CM041024.1, read on the forward strand.
CTATATCACCAAACTGAGCAATACCATTAATCAACACATTGTACGAGATAGTGTCAGGATTAGGCAACTGACTGAAAAACCAAAATGCTTGTTCAAGGTCTTCATTTCTAGCGGATGCTGCTATAACCGAGTTCCAAGAAATTATATCCTTGTCAACCATCTCATTAAAAACAGAGATTGCATTCTCAAGAGAGCCACATTTCCCGTACGTGTCAATCAAGCAATTTCCAACAACAACACCACATTCCAGGCCACATTTAACAATCTTGGAGTGAATTGACCTGCCTAGCTGCAGCAAACCCAGTTGGCCACAAGCAGCTAAAGCCGCTGTAAACGAGTACGCATTAGCATAAACTTCACTCCTCTCAAGTTCAAGAAACAACTTTAACGCCTGACGACATTTCCCAGATTTCACATACCCAGCTATCAGAGAATTCCAAGAAACCACACTTGGTTGAGGAATTTCAGCAAACAACTTGTCGGCATCATTCAGCGAGTCATTTTTTCTATAAAAACCGATCAAAGCAGTGGACACAAAGACATTGGAAACAAACCCAGATTTCAAAATGTAGGTGTGAAGCTGTTGGCAATAGGAATCGAATCCCAGGTCAGTTGAGGCTCGAAGAATTTGAAGCACAGCGTAACCATTCGGTCTAAAACCAGAGTTGAGTGTTTTAGAGGCCTCGAATAATGCAAACTCGGTGTTGGGGCCACCTTGTGCAAGAAGTGAAATGTGAGTTTTCCATGATTCAACATTTGTTCTTTGGGGAACACTTGTGCTGATACTGTGATTTAGAAGGGCATTGGACTGCGTTTTTGTATATTTTTGGACTCTCCTGAGTAAAAATTTTTGCATGGCTTACTGTCTTTAATCCTCGCAATTTGTATCTTCATTGTTCAACGCAATGCTCTACGTGGGGTGGACATCCGACTAGAGGTTTTTTTTTTTTTTTTTAAAGCACTTTACTTTTTATTATTAGGAGTGACTTGGGAGATGGGGAGATTATCATAATCAACTATGGTTAAGACATTGGTGATCCGGTTCGAAGATCTGCTCCTTCATAAGAGAAATCGACCCATATTAAGATGAAAAAATAACTCACAGAAAGATTAGAGTTAAGCTCACATAAATTGATAGAAAGATTATTTAATTGAGTGACAATATGTCTATCCTTTCGAAATCATATGTATACCCTAAATTTGTATGTATTTTAAAATTCTAATGTTATCCCCAGTGCTTAAATCGAGGAATTCTATAACTATTTTATAATTTCAAATTTTATAAATTATACAAACAGCTTAAATTGAATATGATGAACTTATTCTTTCTAGGAACTCCTATAGTATAGGTGTCCCCTATTATTATCAACAATATGTATATGTTGAGAGATGCAGGACTTTTTTGATGGTGGTACCACGGTGAGATGCTGCAAAATGTTATTATGCTTTCAATTTACACTACAATACCTTCCTCAGGAACCTCTCAATCAACTATTGTCTGTGTAGCGTATTGCCATTATCACTATTGTTTTGCAGTCATGCTTGCAAGACTTAGAGTGGATACTTTACCACCATCTTCCCTACTCCCTATTATCTAGATAATAATACTCAAATAATACTGCTTACACGACATTCAATTTCCCTAATTCAGTTTTTAAATCCCCAACGCTTTTGCGTGGGTAGTGTTCAGCATAAAAATTTATGCTGGGTTGGTTCCTCGCAGGAAAAATTATCCCTCTCATTAGCAAGAGCTCAGATGCCACTTTTGGGGCATTTTGTCCACTTATACGCTTTTATGAGGTATTTTGAATGTTTTTATTAATGTCATGGAGGATTTTAAACAAAAATAAAATAATATATTATAAAATTGATATTTTTATAAACTACGATAACTTATTTGAAATTATCCTAAAAATTAATGGGGTGCACAAAGAAAGAGAGGTGTACATGCAAACTTTTGAGAGGTAGTAATATTGCCACTCTTGTTGATCGTGGGTATAAAACCTTCGCTGTAAGTATGGGGGTTGTGGCTTTTCGCCAACGACACGGACAGACATCTATTTTGTTTTTCTCTTTTTTTTTTTTTTTTGGTGAAAAGTTTGAATATGGAATTATAGTGTGTTAATAATAAATTAGTTTTTTCGTTTTTTGACACAGTGTCAGTAACAAATTATTTGTGGTGTTAAGTTGATTATGGACATTTCATCGGGAAAATATTTTCCATATAATACTAATTTTCTTGAGCTCTTTCAAAATCATATGAAGCAACGCATTCTTGGGATTCGTAGCTCCTTAAATCCTTAGTGAATGAGAGAATTTGTCCTGATGATAGTATTCTATTTTTTTCTTTAATTTCTTATTTTGTTGTTTTGAGGGATGGTATTTTGTTAACGTAATTCCATTAAGAATATGAGAAAAATAATAATTAGACTGTATTTTTGTTCTTCGACTCTTAAATGACTACAAATCATAGAATTAAAAAAGCTAATTGGACTTGGACAAGGAAGCAAATAATAATATTGTATCAAAAGAGAATGGAAAACAATTATAACAATAGGTTTACTAATTAAGGATCATTTCTTTGATTAGTAGTGAAAAATTTATTTTATATACCCTACAAAATGAGAAAATAAGTTTTACCTCCTCCCATTTAAGGAATAAAATTTTCTTTCATGATTTTTTTCTCATAAAATTTAATTTCCATACCTTTTATTCTCAATGAATAAACACATCCTAAATCAAATTAATTCTAAAAGAAAATAAAATAGGAAAGGTTCTTATCATGCTTATGTACCAAATATTAGTAAATAAATAGTAAAAAAAATTCGAAATTTTAATCGGACATACGCTTGTTTTTCATAGACAGTTGAATAGGGTTATGTATTTTACAATCCACATAAACAGCTTTGTCTTCTGCAATATATAGTTCTACCTAGAATGTTATTTACTTCATGCCATGTGACGCATTTATTGTTTCTAGCTGCGCATGCCCTTAAAAAAATTGAATAAGACGACGATTAAATTTGGGAGCACTTAACTTCTTCTCATAATATTGGCAAATGGATTGGCAGCCATATGTGGCCAGAGTAGATTCATATTTTCGGCAATTGTTGCATTAAACTAATAACTACTTAAGCATCGATACTCAAGTTGATAACGATTGCTTGAACTTAAATCTAGTAAGTTGTAACTATAACGACTTGTCAGATGTCTTGATGACAGATATCAAGCATTCAGGTAGCACCTTTCTTCGTTGACAATTAAGTATACTGGCATTGCCGCTTGCTCTCTATCATTCACCCAACATTTGCCCCGCAATAGATGGCCGTCAAACTTTTTAAAAATATTACGTACGATACAGTAATTTGAATATATAATATTATAAGATTCAACAAACACTTTACAACACCAAAATTATATTGGGTGCCGGTGCTACCAAATCTTTACTTTATCAAATACATAATTTTGTTATTAATAGAATATTATTTTCTCTTTTACTATTTGCATTTCAAGGTTTTCTAATTTTATTGTTCTGGATTATTTTCGTTAAATATTATCAAAAAGATAAAATAAGGTTGGAATTAATTAATGAAAATAATCAATGACGTTAAAATTAATTATGAGATTTAAAACTCCTCTAAAACTCCAAATTAATGCAATATTTAAAAAAATTAAATACTATTAAAAGAAAAATTCCTTTAAATGTATTAATGATTTAAAAGCATATTTGAAAGTATTTGGACTAAAATGACAACTTTTAAGTTAGCCCTTACTCTGAATTTGGAAAAAATTGTGACAAGCGGCACATGAAAAGAGGTCTAACGATTATGTAGACAAAGTTTATTGGGAAAATATCCATAAAAACCAGCCAAAAAGTGAGAAATCTTTGATTAAAAATAATGATAATACAAAAATCCAAAACTGAAATAGTTGTACCTATTTAAAAATTAAAAAAAAAAAATTGTATCCGAAATATGTATTTTTTAAATATCACATAGTTTAAAGTTTAATAATTCGAACCTTAATTAGCAATTATAGAACCAAGTAAGTGTTCTTTATCATCAATAAATAAACGTTGGATGATGCCTAACTCAAAATCAAAGGACCATATTACAATTCTGAACAGAAATAATAATATCTTTCGAAAATAAAATTAATAATAATAATAACAAAGAATGACAAGCCACCTAACGAAATTGACTGTTGCGACAATTGCGAAAAAACGGCCGAGAGAGGACTGGTAGAGAAGGGCCGTGAAGGTTAGCTGAGTTTAAAAAGGGCAGACCCACACAAATTTACTTAAAAACGTCATATTTACAAACAATATAATGCTTAGAATCAAATTAGAGACAATCAAGTCAGGATTTTCATGTACAACCGAAAATAATATTAATAACATGAAAAAACTTCTTCACCATAACAGAAGAAAAAGTTTTTTATTAACATCACCGTCATTTTTATTGTAACAAGATAAGGGTTTCTCTCGAATCATTAGAGCCGCATCAAACGAAGAAGAAGAAGAAGAGGAGGAGGAGGCGGTGGAGGAGGAGGCTATAAAAGGCCAATTTGGGGAGGAGAATTGAGTGATAGTTTCGTTGAAGAGAGCAGAGATGCTTGAAGATGCAGTAATAATTGGAGGGTTGATATGCATGCAATTTGTGTATGCAGGGAATTCTATTTTGATGAGTTATTTGATGTCCCTCGGCCTCAACCCTCTCACCATTGTTATTTTCTCTACCTTGGCTACCTTCGTCGTCCTCTCTCCTATTGCTTTTTGTGTTGAAAGGTTGCTTATTCCTTCTATTCTTCTTCTTCTTTTTTTCATGGAATTAACAATATTTTGTCTTGTAATGTTTTCTGTAGAAAAAAAATGTTCTTGTTTATTAAATTTAGCTGAAAATTGGCGATTTCTGTTCATGGTGCAGGAAACATTGGCCGGAGAAATTTGGTTTGAAGTTGATCATACAGCTGGTTCTACTCGCTTTTGGAGGGTAAGTTTGCGTCATTTTGTTTTTCAAATATTGCTAAGGGAAAATTGGGGTGATAAATTACTCGTGTGTCTATGTTTCTCTGGCTTTGCAGAAGATATAATGCACCATGTATATTGTAGTATTTTGAATTTGGTATTCTTCAACAATCTGTGGCCATATAATATCTGGATTGTCAGCTCTTCTTTGTCTTCTATTCTTGTTTATTTGAAAAATATTAATCTATTGTTGAAATGATTTGGAGATATGAGTAGTGAGATTATTCCAGGTAATGACACACAAATTTTTTTAAAATTTTGAAAATATATATCGAAGAAAAAACTGATCACTTATCTCAGTTTATTTTATTTTTTCAATTCAATCCAAAATCCCTGAAAAATCTCTCTTTCTTTTTTATTTTTTGGAGAAAAATAAGAAAAACTATCACAAATAGTAGAAGTATAATTACAGGTACCCTATTCATGACGTGAAGCTGAAAGTCAAAGGCTCTATTGGTTTCATTTTCTTTTAAAATTAGAGTGTTTATACTTACGGAGACACAATTTGATTTATTAAATTTAACATATGTGTGTTACATTTTACAGGGTAACTTTATTTCAGACTCTATTTCTAAAGGGGATTAAAATAACCTCACCAGCAATGGCAACAGCCATGCCTAACCTTGCTCCTGGCCTCATTTTCGTTATCGCCTGGACTTTTAGGTACTCAACCTCATCTACTTTCTCTACATAATTGACAAAAATCTGCATATTAACACACATTAAGTTTTTTGTTATGGTGACTTTCAATTTCAAAATAGAAAAGAAAAAATAATTTATAAGCACCGATCCTAATCATCACATGTCAAGCTATAGTTTTAGACATCATAGTTTGGTCTTTTCCTATCAATTTAAACTTTTAAGTCTAATGATAACTAATATGATATTAGAGTTTAGAGGTTTTTGGTTCAAACCATTTCTTCCCTCTTCATCTCGAATTCTTATTACATATGTTATAACGATAAGGTATGTTTAGCATGTCTTCGATATCTGTTATGGACCATGGTAACTAACACTAATGATATGATTAGTAAAATTGTTAATGCATGCAAGCTGCATGCAGGTTGGAGAAAGTTGAGATAAATAGTTTGTACAGCAAAGTGAAGATATTAGGCACATTATTGTGCGTGTTAGGGGCTTTTACAATGAGCCTGATGCACAGCGCTGCTGCAACAGCAAGAGAGGCCCCTATAGTATCCGTGAAGCCTGCTAATATCTTCGACACAGATAGGATCATCGGCAGCATGTATCTCTTGGCAGCTGTCTTTATTTTATCTAGCAATGTTGTCTTGCAGGTAATTTTAACTTTTCAGAATATAACGAAAGTGTAACTTATTAATTACATGACTAAAATTTGTGACACTTCTAAATAATCATTGATGTATTGATTTGCTTGAAAAATATGTTTGACAGGCTACAACTTTGCGTGATTTTCCTGCGCCAATGTCATTGTGTGCTATAACATCGTTTATTGGAGTATTTATAACTGCTATTGTGGAGTTACTTCAAGATCACAAATTGGAATTTTGTTGGCCTTTTGTGAGCACTACAAAAATGATTGGCTACTCTTTCTTGGTATTGTTACTCAATCTCTTTCTCCTAGATCAACTTCATATACATGATATATTAATTAATCTTCCTTTATTTATGGATAATATACCTTTATTTTGTCACCTACCTATATGTTTGTTTGGAGTTTATGTCATTTACTTCCCTTCTGTTATATTAAACACAAACACATCTTGACAAAATTTGATATAGTTAAGTGGTATATCTTTGAGACTCACACATTGAGATTGTGAGTTTAAAATATTGTATCTTCATATATGAGTAAAGATTTTCTATCATCATTTTTTTTTTTTTTTTTGCTAATATTATTCATAATCTAATAACATATCAGTATTTAAAAAATATATGATCAAGATTATTAGATTTTTTCTCTCTCATATATCACTGAAACTTAAATTCTTTTTATAAAATATTAGCATTATGTCAACATTTATTAAGAATCCTTGCTCCTCCATATATATCATAAATTTTAAATTTATAATTAAAAATATTTACAAACTAACTTATCTTGATTTTTTATGGTTCTAAAATTTGTGGTGACAATTTTTAAATTTTGGGAGAGGTATCTATGAAATTTGAATTAAATTTTTGACGAATTTCAAAACCGTATGGATATAGGATGCAGTTATATTTTATTGAAATAGGAGGAGACTATTATTGAATGGTTAGTGCTAATAATTACTGAATGTTTTGATGACATCCAAACTTGAACATACCTTTGGATGGGCAGTTGGGCACTATAAGTGGAGCATGTGTAAGCTTCAATGGATGGGCAATGAAGAAAAGAGGGCCAGTTCTAGTGTCCATGTTCAGCCCCATTGCAACTGTTGTTTCTGTCATTCTTTCTGTTATTACCTTAGGAGACTCCATCGACATTGGAAGGTATATATTATATTTATTTTGTGTTTGCATTTTTGTTTTAGAATGTTTTCGAAATACTTTTTTGAAAAAGAAAAACCTAAAAAAAGTTAATATCTAAAAAAGATATTTATTTATTAGATGAAGTTGATTAAGTGGTATGTTTATCACTCTTAAATCATCTCAAATACAACAATCTATTTAGATAGAATTTCTTACGATATAGGATGAATAGATAATGAGATAACATAAGAAAAAACATCTTTAATGCAATTATCTTACTACAAAATGATGACAAAAATTATTTTATAGAATATTATGATAGAGTTTCTTGATTGTGAAACTGTCCTATAAATCCTAATAGGCATTATTCTCTCTTTCATATTTTACTTTACATAATTATATTGAAGATGAGAATATATATTTCTATATTTAAAAAAAGAAAGAAAGAAAGAAAGAAAGAAATGTTATTGTGTTATTGATAGAAACTCAAAAAGAATATAATAATATTGGAGATATTTTGCTCATATATATATATATATATATATATATTGAAGATACTCTTATACTAGTAAGGTTGTGAGTTCAAATTTTTTATATCTTCATTTTTCACATCTTGAATTGATTGCAATAGTAGAAAAAAATCATTTATTAAATACTTTTTTAAAGCATTTCAAATACATTTTGGTTTCTGTCAACTCTTAATATACACCAAGTACTTCTCTATAATATATTTCAATTTTGCTTTTCTCTTTAATGTAGAAAAAGTTTTAACAATTTCAATTAACCCAATATATTAGATAGATATTAAAATAAACTCCACGTGCGATTATGCATGTAAAATTCTATTATTAAACTATCAATAATTTGAAGTTTTAAAAAAAAAATAGTTAAAATTAATGAACTATTAGAAGTACTTTGTCCTTTATTATTTTTACAATAACCAAAAAAAAAAAAACAAAAAAGAACTTAATATGTTAATTTTAGGAACTATGAAAACAGAAAGGATTTTTTAGTACTTTTAACCATTTAAAACTCTCCAAACTCACAATTAATAACATAAGAATATGATTAAGATAATTTTTTAAGATTAAATGAGTGCACCTAATTAACTTGAAATTTTGAACTCCTGAAATGCAGCCTCGCTGGTATGTTCCTGATGTTCATCGGTCTCTATTTTGTGCTATGGTCCAAAATGAAAGAAGATTATTCCAGTAGCTTCGAAAGTGAGTTCGATGCAGAGAAGCCTCTGTTAAGTTAAAATCTCTGTAATTAATTCGTATGTCTTGATATTGGACTTACTAAAGTTTTAATAAATATTCTGGCAAGATCTTTCACGTTAAATAGATTTAAACAATCAAATAACTAGTATGTAGTATATACGTTGTGATGCACGTCTATATGTCTACATATATCTATCAGTTAGATATAAACACGAATGATAAAAACCATTGTATCTACCATCACACTATCATGCATGGAATAGTTTGAGATTCGAATTTTGATTTTGATTTCGTTTTTTTTTTTAAAAAAAAAAAAAAAAAAATTACAAGTACTATTATTTTAGATTAATGTAAATGGCCTCTATATTTTGTAATGTTTTTGCAGAACCATGACATATTGGCTGGTCGTGTAGCGTTGCGGTGTGTTTATAACTTGAAAACATTTTTGACTGTGTGTAACTAGAGAGATTATCATATAGAGGTTGCTTTTGGGACTGAAGCTGGTGTTTTGCAACATAGATTCTATGTAGGAAATTTTTTCCAGTAATAAGTTTTATCTGACTAATGTTAGCAGATTAGTTTGTGAAAATTCACTAAAGCTAGTGTCTACAATCAAATAATGAAACTATATTGACTCAAAAAAGGAAAAACAGAGGGAAAAAATAGTCATTGCAATTCTGCAAACTTTAGATGACTCTTTCACAATTATATTTCTTCTTGGAAATTGGATGTTTTTATTCTTGAGGTCCTTCTTAACATTATCGTTAAATCACGAATACACAAAAATGGCTTTTTTTTTTTGAAGGGAGACCAAAATGGTTTTAAAAGTGGGTAAATAGCACAACCCCCAAATTTAGGCCTAATTACAACTGGTGAAGATTGTTACTTAAAATTACGAAGTCTAACCCCATTGTTACATGACATGTTAAAAGCTAACAATACAGGGGTAGAAATGTCAATTCAATTATTGATAATTTAATAATATATAGTATATTAATTAAAGAAAATAGATGGAGGAAATCTGATTTCCTCCATTTTATGAACAGAGGAGATTTGCTCCTCCTTAGCTTGCATCGGTTTGCTCATCCGTGTGAAGTAGACTCTTCTTCGCAATGAAGTATTATGCTCCTTCGTCAGATGCAAACTACTTTTTTCGTGAGTCGATCCTTCATCGTTGGTGGAATGATTCCACTAATGATGGAGTTATTTTTCTTTTCAGTTTTGTACAAATAATTATTGATTTTTATATCTTTTATGATGTTCGACTTGTGATTGTAATGATGATGAAGTTTTCATGTTTGTGTTGTGAATTTGAGATGATAAAAAAGTTAATAAGAGTTATTTTGGTGATTTGGATTTTGGATGACGAAGGGATAGATTTTTGGTGTGGGTGAAGAGTGGGAAGATGAAGTGTAATAGATTTTATTTGGATGATGAGCACAATGATAAACAACTTTTTTTGTTTTTTGGTTTTGATTATTGTCAGGATTCTAAAATTAAATTATGATGAATGATAAATTTTAAAAACAATTTATTATACATTTATAATAGTAAAAAAATTATAAAATACTATTAATATGAGTATTTCAAACATTTTATACAAGAGAACTAGTCAAAAAGTTAGTTGGATGGAAGTCAAATAACAACAAGGGTGATCTATGTATTTTTAAATGACAATCTTCATCAAATGCAATTAGACCTCAGGTCAGGGAGTTCAAGCAATTTACCCTTCAAAATTCATTGAAAGTCTTTTATTATAATTGTTTAAATTTGATAATAAATAAGAATATCTTCTTAGAGTTAATCAATGTTGTGGCGGTACTACCACTGAGTTGGTGCCTATTTCAACTTTCATCAAAAGCAAAATCCTCTCTCACCATATAAAAATATATAAGTTATCTTTTCACCTTGTGTGAGTTCTCATCCTCACTCATATGTGAGTTGATTCCTCCCGTATGGCAGCTGTTTCTTAGACCGTATTTTAAAAAGATTAAAAATATTTTTAGAAAGATTATTCGTTTATAATTTAATTTTATAAAATTTTATTTTGGCTCTTCTAAATATTGTAGCTTTTCGAAACAAAATTTTCTTACTTTGCAGTTAAATTAGAATCCCTTATTCTCTTACTTTGTAGTTTAATTAGAATCACTTAAAAAAGATCATCAACAAAAGAATTTAATCTGCAACTCATTTATCTGTCATTTAATCAAGCTTCAAAAGATAAAACAAAATTAAACAAAATCTTTACAAATAAAGGGAGCGAAACAACACTCAAATTAAAGAGAATAGTAAATATATATAGAAGAAATCATTTTAGCTTATACAGTGAAAATATGTACTTTCAAATTATTAGATGAGCTGCTCAGCTGATCACAGCTTACTAAACTATCAGTATCTCAAAGCTTAGCTTAGTCTATTATAGTCAAGTAGCTTCATCTGCCTTTAACCAACAATGCCACCTCATCACAATGTGGACTAATAAGATTGAAGTTTGACTTGATCCAGAATTCTATATTTTCAGCTAGATATAGTGAACCTTTAGTATTGTATCATTCGTGAAAAATGTCAATAAAAAGAATTCTCTATAATCTTTGAATAGTTCCTTTATTTGGTTATTGTTTCTTTTCTCGTTTTGGTTTTCAAAGCAACCTTTTCATGGTATCAGTCTATCAAAGCACGAGAATTGATAGCCATGGTGATTTGACAAAGTCAACCTGAGTTTTTAGAGTCTTTGAAGAATACTTACTGGCTCGAACTTTAAGCTTCCTTTGAAACTGAACTACAACAATTATAATTACTGAAAATGGCAAGGGCTACCTGTGATTCGAGCCTTCAATCTCGAAGATTTTGCGTTGTTTCCAAAACAATGTCCTCCTAAGTATGTTCAATATAGTGATAGTGATAATAACATTGGTGGACAAACCCTAAATGAGGATTTCTTGGATTGGAAGAGAACAGACCAACTCTTGGTTTCTTGGTTGTTCTTAACCATAAGTGAGTTGGTGTTTGGACAAATTACTCACTGTGCCACTTCATTTGAAGTGTGGAACACTCTTGAACAATTGTATGCCCAAGAATCAAGAGCAAGAGTGTTGCAAATTAAAACAGAAATGCAAATGACTAGGAAAGAGGGACTTATGATTAGAGAGTATGTTTTAAAGATAGAGAAGTTAAATGAGAGCTTAGCCATGGCTAGACAACCATAGTCTGAAGAGGATTTGATTTCACAGGTCTTAGGGGGTCTTGGACTTGAGTTTGATCTAGTTGTGGTTAGTATCACAACTCAGTAAGGAATTATCACTATGTAAGAAGTCTAATTTTTATTGATGAATTATGAAATTAGGCTTGCTCAGCATAACATGGTTGCTTCTCTTGATATGGTTCCTGCCTCCGTCAATTTTGCTTCAAGTGGACATGTTTTTAGTGGTAATATGAGATAAAATTATAAAGGTTGTGGTAGGAGTCGTGGCAGAAGAAGAAATGGTGGAAGATCGAATAGCAAGATAATATGCCAGTTGTGTGGCAAGAATGGACACCTTCTTGCATCATGTTACAGACGCTTCGATCAGAATTTTCAAGGCATTCAACAACAAACTCCTCAACAACCTTACTTTAACCAGGGGGGACAGTTTCAAGCATACACTCATCAATTGTATTCTTCACCAAATCATTCTAATTTAGTTTTTCCATTTTCTTATCCACATGTTTTAACTAACACAGCTGCACCTGGTTACTATCATGAAAGTCCTAGATCAAGTTATCTTTAAGATAACTCCATACAGTTGTTTCCTACAAATAACAATAATGCTTTCATAGCCACTCTTGCAATTGTAGTTGATAACTCTTGGTACTTGGATAGTGGTACAACTAACCACATCACATCTGATCTTGGCAAGCTCTATCCCAAGATAGATTTCAAAAGGCAAGATAAGATTACAGTAGGTAATGGTGCTCAAATCCCTATTTATCACATTGGTTTTTCTTTCAGAAACTCACACACACTAGCCCACAAAGACCATTACATCTTAACAATATTCTTCATGTACCCTTTATTATTAAAAATCTATTGAGTTTCTCTCAATTTATTAGGGATAATAATGTAGTAATAGAGTTTAACTCCAATTTTTGTCATATCAAGAATAATAATACAATGAAAACTCTACTGCAAGAGACCTTGAAAAATGGTCTGTATCAGCTCGATCCTTCCATAGCTAATGCTAGAGCCTTCAAAATCTATCCACTTCAAATCTTTTTTTCTAGTGTCCTCAGATCAAAGCAATGATGATTTCAAGTCTTGTATACGCTTTTATAGTGTTTTTGATTTCAATAAAACAAAAGCTTGTCAAAATGATGCTTCCTGTAACATTATTCATACCACTTTGTCTTGTAAATATTCCAACAATGGTTTGACCAGTGTATGTGAAATACAATCAATAAAGTCTGGTTCTTTTTTTGCTTTTATCTCTTCTGAGTTACATGTTTGGCATACAAAATTAGGTCATCCTTTTGGGTCATCCTTCTTTTGCAATACTAAAACAAATTCTTAGAAAACTCAACAAATTGTGCATTGTTCCTATCTCTCTCGATTTTTGTGATGCTTGCCAATATGGCAAAATGCATCAACTCCTATTTTCACCCTCTCAAACTAGACTTTCTACCCTATTCAAGCACATTTATACAGACTTTTAAGGACTTTTTTCGGTAGTGTCTAGTTAAGGGTATCAATATTACATTCATTTTCTTGCTTACACTAAATATACATAGATCCATCCTCAACTATCTAAGGACCAAACACTTCAAACCTTCATAAATTTTCAAAACTTAGTTGAAACTAGTTTTGATAGAAGAATCAAATGTATGCAAAGTGACTGTGAATGTGAGTTTAGATCTCTCATCACGTTTCTAGAGCAGAAGGACATTCATTTTAGACACTCTTGCCCACATGTGCATTAACAGAATGGAGCAACAGGGAGAAAGCACAGGCACATCACTAAAATTGACCTCACTCTCCTAGCTCAAGATCAACTTCCTCTTAGCTTTTGGTGAGAAGCGTTTCATATAACAACTCACATTATTAATAGGCTACCAACCTCTCTTTTAAACCATGTATCACCTTTTGAGAAATTATATCACAAAAGTTCAGATTATTTCTCTTTCAAAACGTTAGCTATACCTGATTTCCCTTTCTCAGGCCTATAACAATTCTAAATTTGGCTTTCATTCCTCAAAGTGCCTTTTTATTAGTTACTTAGATATTCACAAGGACTCCAAATGCCTCCATCCTAGTGGGAGGTTGTATGTTTCAAGATATGTCAACTTCAATGAAAATGAGTTTTCTTTTCCTAGTTTGTTCGCTTCTTTGTCACGTACCACAGTTATTAGACCTGTCAATTTTCCTTCATATAATATCTCAGCTCCTTTCAGTTCAACAACCTTTAAATTACAAGCTTTATCAATTTCAACCCCTATATATGTCATATTCAAACCAACAAACTGTCACCCTATGATCACTAGGTCCAAAAATGGGATTTACATACCAAAAGCTTATCACCTTGAAACTTCTACTCTTTCTAGTTTAGAGCTAGAAATTATAGCTCAAGCTTTGTCCATTCCAAGTTGGAAAGCAGCAATGGATGTCGAATATGATGCCTTAATTAGCAATCAAACATGGGATCTAGTTCCAAGGGGTGATGATATGAATGTGGTAGGTAATAAACGGGTTTTTAGAATCAAATTCAATTCTAAAGGTACTATCCAAAGACATAGAGCTAGGTTGGTGGCTAAGGGGTTTCATTAAATGGTAAGTATTGACTTTGTAAAAACCTGTAGCCTAGTGGTTAATCCTCTACTATTAGACTTGTCCTTGCTCTGGCAGTAGCAAAGAATTAGGATGTGAAACAGTTTGACATAAATTATTTTCTAAATGGAAAGCTAAATGAAGTGGTCTTTATTGAGCAGCCTGAAAGTTATATTTCTAAACAATTTCTTGAGTATGTGTACAGATTAAAGAGGTCCTTGTATGGACTAAAACAACTCTAAGAGTTTGGTTTGAAAAAACTCAAAGGAACATTAGTTCAATGAGGATTTCGGAACTCTAAGGCTGACAATTCTCTTTTTGTTTACAGAATAGAAATTGATCTCATCATTCTTCTTGTTTATGTTGACGATGGTCATAGGGACTAATCAATAGCTTGTACATAAAGTGATCACTAATTTGAACCAACATTTTGCTCCAAAGGTTCTTGAATTACTTAGTTACTATCTTGGATTCGAAGCTACAAGAGATGACAATGACATATTCTTAACTCAGAGAAAATATGCAACAGATCTATCGAAGAAAACAAATATGTTACAATGTTCTCCTTCTCTAACACCAATGAGTATAGGTTCCAAGCTTTCCAAGACAGATGATGATCCTTTTAATTCATCTGCCCTTTATCGTAGCACGATTGAGGCTTTATAGTATTTAACCCAAACCCGATCAGACGTTGCTTTCGCAATGAATAAGTTGAGTCAATTCTTGGCAGTTCCAACAACCATACATTAGCAAACTTGCAAAAGGGTCCTCAAATACATAAAGGATATATTGGATTTTGGCTTACATTTCAACTCTTCCTCAAAACTTGATCTTATTGGTTTCACAAATGTAGATTGGGCAAGCAATCTAGATAATAGGAAATCCCCGGTGGCTGGTGCATTTTCTTGGAAGGTGGCTTGATCTCTTAGAGTTCAGGGAAACAAAAAGTTGTTGCATGATATAGTTGTGAAGTTGAGTATAGATCCCTTGCTCAAGCTGCCACAGAAGCCACTTAGATCAAAGCATTGTTAAATGAGTTAGGTGTGCAAGCTTCACAGATTCCTGTTTTGTGGTATGATAATACAAGAGCAGGTTCTTTTGCTAAGAACCATATGTTCCATTCGAGAACAAAACATATTGAATTGACTTGCATTATCTAAAAGACAAGATAGCATATTGTGAGGTGGACGTTAGGTATATACCCTTTGAAGAATAGGTTGCAAATGTTCTAACTAAGGCCCTTGGTATTACACATTTCGAGTAGCCAAGGAACAAACTCATCACCACAAGATCAGTGCTTTGTTTAAGGGGTATGTTAGATGAGCAGCTCAGCTGATCACAGCTCACTTAAGTTATTTGTATCTCAAAGCTTAGCTTGGTCTATCCTAGTCAAGTAGCTTCATCTGTCTCTAACTAAGGGTTGTTTATTTTTTTCACTTAACACTTAATAGTACTGAATTGCACTTATTAAGATGTTTTTGTTTGATTTTTTAAATGGTCAAACTACCAAAAAATAACTGAAAAAATTAAGTAAGAATTTTTAATTTTTTACTTAATTGTAAATCACTTAATGACATTTAAAGTTTTTATTCCAAATTTATCATCTCCAAAATAACATAATTTCAAATTTATTCTAACTTTATATTACTCAAATTTTATTATTTTTTTTCCTTGATACTTATAAAAAATATATTTGACAAATAAAACCTAAATACATCTCATCCTAAATTGTCTTAGAATTGAATTAATATATTTTAATTTACAATTTAAATATTTATTTTTTTAGTTGTTTTCTTAAATATATTAATGTTGACGTGGTAAACCAGCCAACCAGATTCTTGAGCCCAATGCCGCACAGATGAGGAGACCTGCAATAGACAGACCAGATAATGGCAAGGAAGAGAAGAAAGAAAGGAGAAAGAACACACAAAAAGTTTGAAGTGGTTCAGTCCTTTTAAGAACGGCCTACGTCCACTTTTCTTGTATTAATAGCAGTATCTCTCACTAAATGCTCACTCTCTCTGTATTTCGACAGAATAACAGCCCTCTCAACTCTCCAATTTCTGGATCCTCATACAATAAATGCCTCTCTCTATTTATAGAAGAGAAGAGGCTACAGATGGAACTATCAGATAAAAAAGACTGATCTTGTCGTAATTAATGCTTCTGGAGAGTCTTTAATGCTTCTGACTTGTGTCAGGTCAACTCTGGCAAAACGTGGGCCGACTGCTAGCCCATGCTGGTTTGGTGAGATTTCCCGAAATTAGGCTGTCATTAGGTGAAAAACCCTTACTTATCGTGCAAGACATGCCATTTTACTGTCTTGCATTGAAACTGGGCGAACTGGGTAGAAAACGAACTAAAGCTGCGTCGTAACGATCTTGACTTCGAGCCGTCCGGCGATCTCGACATCGCAATAACTGGCATGCGACCTCAACGTCGCTATGAGGACGATCTGACACTATCTTCGCTGGCTTCCTGACGGGCTCGATCTGGTATTCGAGTACTGAAGCGATCTAGCGGGCCCGACCTACCGGGCTGAGGAATAGCGCTTCACACTTGGTCTTAGTAACCTGGGCCACCATTTTGATGGGCCTTTACTGGGCCAATTAGGGAATCCAAAAATACCCATAACAATTAATATATTTAAATATAAATATGGCTAATACTACTATTTTTAATCATATTTTAATTATTAATAAAACATTATTAATATGTACATAAAAATGTTTTAAATTTTATTAAATTATTTATTTTTAAATATTTATATTAAATTAATTAAAATTACATAACAACAAATAGTAGAAAATGTATAAATGTCAACTTACTAATTTTTAGATAATTTTAAATTTAAAAAACAAGCAAGTTTATAACATATTCAGAGATAAGGAAAAAAAAAAAAAAAACAAACATGTTATTCAGATTTCAGATTTCAGTCACTATTCAGTCTTTAATCTTCAGCAATACTGTTCAGTCAAACAAAAAAATAAACGACCCCTAACTGTGCAACCTCATCACTACGTGGACTAATAAGGTTGAAGTATGACTTGATTTAGAACCCTGTATTTTCAGCTATATATAATGAACCTCTAATATTGTGTCATTTATGAAAAAGATCAATAAAAAGAATTCTCTAGAATCTCTGAATAGTTCCTTTCTCTTGTTATTGTTTCTTTTCTTGTTTTGGTTCTTGAACCAACCTTTTAACAAATTAAGTTCAAACTCTGATTCTGATCCTCATTTTAGTTGATGGCGTTATTTTGTTTCTGTTGCTTTTATCATGTTGCTTTTATCATGCACCCCACTGCCGCCCCATCCGATGCCTAGGCATTAAGCACATATCAAAGTCAAACCATTTCCTTCCAACCAAATATAAAGTGAGGATATAGCATACATGCATGGTTGTCAACCACACTCAATAATATAAATACCACCGATAAAAGTTAAAGAGTTGGATTATGGTAGGTGTCCCATATCCAATAAAATTGAAAATAAAATTATAAACTTAACTCGTATTTATATTTTATTCTCGTAATTTTTAAATTTATGACTATGGATCTATAATTCATATGAGATTTTGATTTTTGATCTGCTACGTGATGAGATAAACACCGACAAACTATTTTGTAATGACACATCCTTGGAGTGAAAAAAAAGCCATGCATTAGTGTGCGAAAAATATTTTGAGATATATATTTTTAACTATACTTGTTAAAGGGCCCATTTGTACGTTAAAACGATGAGATATTGAGATGGATCCTATATCGAAAACTTAAAACATAAGATAATGATATATATAGCCATGAATAATGCAATTTAATATAATAATTTTGAGTTGTTAACTATTTACTAACATATGTGTCACTTATAAAAAAAGTAAAAATTAATACTTATAAAAATTTAGCATTATTCTTTTTAAAGTCATTTAGTATTTATCATATAAAAATTTTGGTGCGTCTGTTTGTTCCAATAATCCCTCTCTGTACATATATATGTATTTATATATTTTGGCCTCAGAGTTACGTCCTTTTCTCTTGCTTTAATACATTGTCAAAAAAATTATAACAAGTCTAATTGCATCGATACCATTTTGGATTTGAAATTTTAGTTATGTACATTATGAATAAAACATAATTAGAGATGAAGTGTATTTTTTTTTTTTTTTCAGAAAAGATATTTAGAGATGGAGTTGACAAGGTGACATGTTTTAAATTTAATTTACCTCATTCATGCATTATAATGGATATGTTAAGAAATAATGCTAAATTTTTACTATTTAAACTTTTCCATAAAACAATAATTTTAATCTAACTTGTTTCTTATTATTGTATTTTACTGGTTAATATGTTCGTATTGGATGTTTTATTCGTTAACCATGATATAAGAACCGACAACTATACAGAACAGAGCCAACATAAAATTATGCCCACATAACAAAGATGCAATACGTGTTGCCCCAAATAACTTTTCTTTCTATTTTCACCCATTGCAAAAACTGTAACTTCTTCCAATAAAAACATCGACACATTTGAGTTACCAAAAGGCAATTTCAGTTTATTACTATATATATAACAACATAATCTATATAGACTATACAAAAAGTAGAAAATGGTTTAACAGACAACAGAGCCAGCATAAAATTATGCCCTCATAACAAAGATGGAATATGTTGACCCAAATAACCATTCTTTCTCTTTTTAGCTCATTATAAAATTTGTAACTTCTTCCAATGAAGACATCAAAACACTTGCGTTGCGTTGCCAAAAGGCAATCTCAGTTAATTACTGTAAATTTAACAAGGTCATCCATATAATTTTCTCAATCTAGAAAGTGGTTTAAGAGCATTATCCATTCTCGCTTGAAAATTTTGGGAAGCATTTTTAAGTCCAAAAAGCATTATAAGCCATCATAGTGTCCTGCAAAACAGATAAATGTTGTCCATGATATAAAATCTTCATATAATTATATAAGCCAAAATCTACTTCTACAATCGAATTTTGTAAATATGACGCTGTTATATACAATTCATTAATTCATTTTTATTAGGAATTTTGTAGTTGTTGTCTAATGTGTAGGGTCAAATTCACTTTTATCCAAAAACAAAAGGAAAAATCCATTTTTACCCTTTTTATGAAAATTTGTTTTTAACATCTTAAACAAATTATTTTCATTTTATACCAAAGTTTACTAAACTACCCTTAGGTTCAAAATTTTAAAAACACAAAATTTAAACTTGGTATCGGGTTTTATGAGATCATAAAACCCCGTTATCCAATCACCGGGTTTTGTGACCCCACAAAACCCGATAAATCCTATCATTGTCTTTATTCATATATCTCACTGGTTAACTCTAACTAAATCTAACCTCAAACATTAATACCCAACATCTATAATATAAATAACTCGAAAAGTCACAAGAAAACTCAAAAAATCCCAACAAAACAATCAACAATAGAAGCTAAAGATCTCATGCTATAAGCAATGGAGAAAGAGAACAAGGTAGGCAAAGACAATTTAGGTAAAGTGGGTATATGATGCAATTGATTTATTTGAAGGGTTAAAAAAAAATATTTTTAACAATATGGTTAAAAATGAATTTTGACATTCTTGTATGGGTCCTTTTTGTTTTTTTTACTTATTTTTTATGTTTCCTTTTTCTTATCTAATTTTTGGTTGCCATCTAATCACAGCGAGGCAAGCAACAAAGATAGAACCAACTTACACGCCCTACCAACCTCTTGCCCATCGTACAAATTAGTTTTTTAAATTTAAAATTATCTAAAAATTAGTAGTTGGATATTTATACCCTTTTCACTTTGTTATTATGTAATTTTAATTAATTTAATATAAATATTTAAAAATAAATAATTTAATAAATTCTAAAACATTTTTATGTATATATTAACAATATTTTATTCATAATTAAAAATATAGTTATATTTAAATATATTAATATACTTAACAAAACAACTAAAAAATTGAATGTTTAAATTATAAATTAAAATATATTAGTTTAATTTCAAGATCAAATAAGATTAGATGTATTTAGATTTTACTTTTCAAATATATTTTTTATAAGTATTAAGGGAAAAAAAAGAAAAGAAAATTTGAGTAATATAAAATTGGGATAAATTTGAAATTATGTTATTTTGAGGAAGATAAATTTGTAATAAAAATTTTTAAATGTTATTAAGTGATTTGTAATTCAGTTAAAAGTTAAAAATTATTATTTAATTTTTTTCAGTTGTTTTTAGTAGTTTTAAGTGATTTGACCACTTAAAAAAAATAAACGAAAACAACTTAATAGATGTAATTCAGCACTATTAAGTCTTAAGTGAAAAAACAAACTATCTTTAAACTACAAATTAAATTATTAATGATACCAGTTCTTATTTTCTTTATTATATTGTATCCATTATTTCTTATTAAGTTAACTGATATAATAACAAAATCACAAATAAGAAAAACAGGTGGCAAATTCCAACCACATCAGCCCTGCCTGCCGCCCACGGCCACCATCCACAAGCCTTCTGCAAAAGGTTTTCCACTTTGATGGGTAGGAATTGAAAACAGACTTCCATGTTTCTCGGTTTTAATTTCCAAGAAATGTCAACAGATGCAAATTTTGATTATTAGAAATTTGGAGAAACAAAAAGGGATGCCGAAAACAACTCCGAACTTGTCCTTAATGGAGTATGTCTACTAATAAAAGGCTTGATGCCTTGACATATTGCCATGGCCATTATGAATCTAAGATCTAGCGGTTTGATATACAGGATTGGATTTGATTATTTTGATTAGAATGAATTAGATTACATTGGATAAATTAATATCGTGACGTACTTAACTTTGTATGTGATTGAATTAAACATAGTACTATATATTATTTAGTCTATTATGAGATTGAATAAAAATAACTATGCATTATTATATTACATTAATTATTATTTTTGTGAAATAAAGTTAAAATATTTTAATATTACTTTGAAAAGTAAAATCTAACTCTTTAAAATTAATTTTTTAAAATAACATTTATTTTATAATTATTATTGAAATATATATATATTTTTTACTATTTTAATAAAATATATAAAATAGTATTGAAAAAATAATGTATTATATAATTAGTATAAGATGGGAAAAAAAATGTGTTTCATGTTGGTGAGTTATATTTGTGGGATAAATTTAACCCACTCACGTGAGATAAAATGATTGTATGGGATTGGAAAAATCCAATCTCTTACGATCACAATTGAGGGACTGGATTAAAATTAATCTAGTCTTCCGTGACAAACACATCCTAAAAAGTTTAATCCATCAAAAAATACATTTTCAAAACGGTTGTATTCATGTGAACCATAGGTTACTATAGTATTGACTTGTCCTTAATTTTTGGCTTTTTGGATGCTCAAAGGACCATAATGAGAAAGGAAAGTTCTCCCCCTTAATCCGCTAACTTAAAGCTCTTACTCATGGAGGGCAGTTTAATAGCCTGCTATGCTTAGGCCTTAACTACCCTATCTGTCCCCACTCTCGGGGTCCAATCTCCATTTTAAAGATTTCAGTGCTCCGGATATATGGCATGTAACATGAATATTCAATTGGACACCATGTTTAATAGTGTGATGTTGATGATTGATAAATAAACAAAAGCCATAAACTAACTGCACAGGAAAAATGAGAGGGTAGGGAGACGTTGTCAGGGGGCCCTTGCCTATCGTCGTGTGTGGGGGCAAAAATGTCGAACGCCAGTATAGTGGGCGTGGGCTAGTGGGCTTCTCCATCAGGGGAATCTATCTACTGAGATAACAGGCCAAGTTGGAGTGCAAATCCAACCCAAAATGTTATTCCAATATTGTGCATCGGCATCATCAAGCATGGTTGGTTGTTTAGTAACATTAACATCTTAACGCACCAACTTGTTTTTTGATGTGACCATAGCTTTTGAAATATGGTTCGACGTGTGAAATCAGAATGCCTGTTCGATTTTTATTAGACAATGGCTTCTTATGTTTTACACGTCGCAAAACGTTTCGGATAGTCCATTCCACTGAAGAATGGACTCACCGAGTCACTTACTTATCTTTGGAGATTGTGTCAACAAAATTTATGGACCCCATTGTTGTGTCATGTTCCTCTTGAAATAGAGCATTTGTGTATTTCCAGTTGGACCGTAATGTATCATGTAATTTTCGCTTATTTTTCAAAAGAAGACAGTATTATTAATAAAATATCTCGAAATAGAAGATTAGAGACAAAGTAAGGAAACGATAAATTTTCGCTATGTTATTAGTATTTTATAAATGCGTTTTCTATTTTTTCAAAATGAAGAAATATAAAACCATGTTTATTGGTGATATTTATGAAAAAAAGAAAACCTAAAGATAGAACATAATTTTATTCAATTTTATTAAACAAAAATTAGTGACATTATTTTGACATTTTCATTTATTTTCACTTTTATTTTTTAGTCGCGTAAGTAGTATGTGGATCTATTAAATGATACTTTAATTTACTAAAATAAAATTGTTAAAGTTTATGGAGTTTAAAATTTTATATAATATATCTATGAATTATATTTATTTTTTAGAATTAATAAAAGTAGTATTTTCAAGATTAATAAAATATATTATATTTTATAATGATTCAAAATAAATTTAACACCAATCTATTTTAAATTGAGTTTTTAATCAAAAATAGATAAATAAATAAATATATACATATGCATATACAGATTCTTATTTTTTAATTAACAAAAATTAATTTAACTGCATACAATATTACTATTACAATTTTATTTTATAATGTTGTTTTTAGTTTCTCTTATTAGACTGGTTTTCAAATTCTATAAATATGAATATTTTTTTTTTCATTTTCAAATAAGGTTAGTAAAACAAAAGAAAAAAATTACCAAACAAACTTTTTTATTATTTTTTTAAATTTTTTTGTTTTTATTTTAAAGTTAATATGAATAAAAGTTACACTTCATGATGTTTTCAAATTCAAATATAAATAAAATATTACTATATATTTAAAATATTAAAAATCTTCTTTTACTTTATTATATTATTAGCATCAGAAGATTATTTACATTCCTAGAATTAGTTTTTTTTTTTTCAACATGTTGGAAATATTAAATCTTTTTAGACCATGAAACCGTCGAATTTATGTACATAATTTTTATTTGAAATCAAGTAAAAAAAAAAAATCTTAAAAATAATTACGTAGACTGTTATTGAACGGCCCACAATTGTATTCACCGCTTACAAACCGATGCCAGATTTCTCTTGATTTCCGGGATTTATATCAATGGTTTAAATTAAAAGTAAATTAATTAATAAAACAATGACACACGACTAATGAGAGTTTAATCCATTTCGATCAGACGTTTATGATTCAATCTGTATCCTAAATCTTTGAATTTAAGGGTAATTTTTTAACGCGACGTGAGTTTTTTCTTCTACTTTAGACACTTCAATTTCGAATAATGCTATGAAGATTCAGATAAAGAGTATTAAATAAAATTATATCGTATATAAGATATTTATGACGTGTATAGTAAAAAAAATTTATATTAAAAAAAAAAAAGGTATTGCGGGCGCGCGTGAGTGTAATGTCTCCCAGGTGGAAAACCCATGCATACAAGCAGAGTGCATTCAATGCCTGTATGGATGAGAAGTTTTGTTTCACAAGGTCCCGAGAACGCAGCTCTTGTCACGTGGTAAAAATATTATGTGTCAATTATTTGATTGGACAATGCATTTGTCCCCATGGAGTTGTCCCGGACCGCATACTATGAGATCATCACAGAAATTTTTCTTTGCTTGAGACACACACACACTCCCAACAGGCACAGTAGTTGCATGCAGTTGCAGAGCACTGAAGTGCAAAGAGCACATTACTTTTATTTCTTTTGAAATAACAAAGTGCATGGCATCTGTCGCGTATTTTCTGATTCTTCTGTGGTCTGTGTGGATCTGTGGGATGGACATATTAACTATTAACCATGTCAAATGGAAAATATATATATGGGACGGGATTGAAAAACATAAATTTTAACATAATGTGTTAATAATTAGATTACGATAATTCAATGGTTTAGATCTACTCATATATATATATTAAATTTAATTATACACTCTACATAAATATATATTTTTTCATTATTACATAATCTCTGCTCTTTAGTTAATATTAAAAATCCATCTATTGATATTCTTTTCACCAATTAAAAAGTCATTGCATCTTTATTTTTTATTCATTTTTAAATTATATTATTTTTACCTTTATTTTTCATGTTTGATTTATCCATATTTTTTTATCTCACTTTTTATCTTACCTTTACAATTTCTTTATTAGCTAGATCTTGTTTCTTCTGTTTAATGTATAAAAAATAGTGGTGAAAATTTATCACTTAGAGCCTTAAATGACAACGAGTATTTGGTCTGAAATTAACCATTTCTTTAACTAAATTTCAAAATTTTAGAGTGGTTTTGACATACATACAATAAGCGAATATTTAATAAATTTGAAAATATAGAATTGTCTTGCAAAATAATTTAAATCTCGGAGGGGTTTTGCAAATTTTCTTTGAGAATAATTTAATCTGTGACTATGTTAAAATAAAATAAATTTATGTAAACTTACATTTATTTGAAGAATAAAATTCTTTTATGTCTCAAAGGCCTATGTAAAAGATAATTTGTGTATAAAAAAAAATAAAGATGCAATGACTGAAATTATTAGAGAAAATAAATAAATTATATGTATAAATTGTAATTATTAGATAATTATTTGTTTCAAAGGTTGCAGTAAAAAACCCATACAAAAACATGTTTAATAAATCTCATTTTAAAATCTTCAGAAAGAATGTCATCTTAAAAGCGTTTTTTCAAGATAATTAATTATTTCATATAGTTTAAAATCTATTTTCTTTAGTAATTTTATGCAAAGTTATATATAAATTCAACCACAAAAGTAATTTTCATATATATAAAAATTCAACTATAATAGTGTTTTATAATAATTGGCAAGTTTTTAATATTAATAAAAGAGATAAGAGATTGTATAATAATGAATAGAGAGAAGAATAAACACATATATGTCAAAGTGTATAATTAAGTTTAATACAAAAATATGAGTAAATCTAAGTTATTGAAATCATTTTCATTTAATGATCAATAAATTGTGTAAAAATTTATGTCAAAAATGCATCCCCCGATCTTGTCTTTATATATATATATATATATATATACATATATAATTCCACTTCACAACTTATATGATATCATAAAATTGAATAATCAGTTACATCTAATGTTTTATGACGTTACATCATTCAAGTAGAAATGTGCTTATTATAGGTGGATCCAGATTCCAGCATACCAAAGCTAGGTGGGACTCATATTGGTAAACCGAACAAAAGTACAAAAAGCCAAATGAAGAAGACGGCACGTACAAAGCACTATTGTGGTTGTGTATGCGGATGGGAACATGGCAATTAATCCAGATTTGTTGGCATCACAAACCACAAAGACTTGCTATTGTCCCTAATAAAACGGCATTCACGGCGTAGAATTGAAGGCCAAGTCCAAGAGGCCTCGTATGGTAATTAGATAGCAAGACAAATTCTCACGAATTTCTGTCCAGTAGTAGTCAGACTTCTTGTTGGAGTTAGATGATTGGATGTACTGTTGCCGTTCACAGGCTGCAAGATTATTTGTATGCCCCTATGTATGAGTTTTTATGGTTTTTTAAATTATCTTAATGTTGCTGTTATTATATATAAAATTAAAAATCTATCTATATAAGATTGAAAGAAATCTACTTCCACGATAAAGAGAGAAAACTTCTCATACACGTTTAGTGTACTAATTATTTGAGTCACGAGTGAACGTGCTTTTCAATTATGTTTTATTATATTTGAATTTCCTTAAAATCCTTTTGCTAAAGAACTTCGTAGCTATTAAAACTTATAACTTTTGTTTTACCCAAATTTAGAGACTATATTTGCAAAGTTTACAATTGAGGGGATGTTTATCATAAAATCTTATATCTGTCAAATATAACTGTATTAATTTAATCCAAAACACAAGAAAGTTCCTTGTTTCTTATTATCCAAACATTTCAAATCTTCATGCGACATGCAAGTTTATAAACAAGAACACATGTTGATGAGTAATTTTATATGTTATTTACACTTCTACACATGGTGATCAGGAAAACGCAACCGAATATTCTATTTCCAAGTTAAATATTTAAATTATTTACTACACATAATATTCAATTAACCAATTTTAGATACACAGAATTATTATCACTTTTTTTAAAAAAAAAAAAAATATCTTACATGCAAGTCAAAATATAAATGACACTTCGGACAAAGATTCTCTATCAATGTTGACATGGTGCTAATCTTTTTATGAAAACAATTTAGTTTGAGTGATATATGAGAGAGAAAAAACCTATCAATCTTTATCATTCATTTTTTCAAATGTTGATATGTCACTAGATTATCAAAAGATTAACAAAAAAAAAAAAAAATAGTAAATAATCCTTACTCTGACACTTCAGCTCACTGCTCATATCCAATTGAATATGTTTTAATTTTAATTTATTTCATATCCCTATACTAACAGGTCAACGAGAATAAAATGTTTATATTATTAATATTATATATACTTTTATAATCTGAGAACTTAAATATTTAATTAATTTATACTTCTAAGTCGCTCATATGAGTCATATGACCCTATAAATAATGAGTCACGGCCTACTAAAAAATAATTCAGGGGGCATGATGTGCAACGAAGCTACCCAACCAAAAGCAGCAAAACCCACTTGCAGTCAAAAAGCATTTTTTGTTTTGGTGTCATTATGCTCGTGATATAACCGGAACCAAATAGAATTTAACTCTAAGATAATCCAAATCAAATACAATTTGATTTCAAGACGTAATTCAAATAATTACTTTTAAAATGGGAGGAAGTAACTCATATCTATCGAGGGGCAACAACCTAGAGTGGGTGAGAATTTCTATATAATGAGAACTATTTTTCTTACAAAAACTTATGAAGTCTCTAAAAATTAAGATATAATTTTAAATATGCCATATTTTAGAAATTTATATTACATATTAAATAAATCTAAAAATTTTGGAAAGACATATAGCACTAAAATTAAACGTATTTAATTTTTAAATGAAATTACACCATACATACTGTCAACTTCCATTTGTTTCAAAAAATATAAAATGACCTTAACTGATAATGAATAAAATACCCCTTGAAATTAAGGGTTCAATTATTATTATTTTTAATTATCAAGTGATAAGAGACCACAGATAGTATAAATGGTAAATAAAACTCGAAGAAGCGGAAAAAAATAAATTGGCAATGAAGTTTTGAGTTTGACAATTGACGATTCAACGACGTTTAGCGCGCTTGTCATCACGGGCTGCAGAGGGAGCGTGGGCATAAAAAAACCACTTACCAGTTGGCGCAAATGTCACCCGCAAAAAGTAACAGAATCTTATATATTTATTAATTTATCATTTATTTATGTAATTTCACTTCATTTTTTAATTCAAAAATTACTTATGTTCATAGTTAAAATTGTTTATAAAAAATATTATCCGTCAAGAAAAAATAAAAACAAAGCAGTGTTGTTTAATTATTCTCATTATCATTTTGCTCGAGGATGAATATTTTATTAATTAGACAAATGGTTAAATAAATAAAGTGAAAAAAAAAATCATGGGTGCCAAAAACTGAATATTTTGGGTGACAACTCAAGGGAGGGTCAAATCATGCTGCCACATCGTAGGGTGGAGAATATTTGTATGCTATAATTGTTTCCAGTTGCACAGTCCTATCTCAGCTAAATAAAAATTGTTTCAGATTTGTGTTTGATAATATTATTATATTGAATTTTGAATATCTATATTATAACTAAATGTTTTTTCAGTTTTTATTAAAATATTTTATTTAAAATTGTGAGTGTTCCTTTACAAGGATGGTACATTTCTCATTTTGTTCATAAATCGATTAACGTACGATTTAACTATTGTTTTTTTTTTATTATCTTTTATTTTCTGTATTTTATTTAATATGGAGATAACAACTATAAAAACGAACTAAACAAAATGTAAGATAAAGCTTAAAAGAGGTTTTTTCACATTGTTTTGTAATTAATAAATTCGGAAATTACAATGAAGAATGAATGCAAATAGAAAACATAAAGTGTAAAAGGTGACTGGTGTGCAGATCCTGTGGCACCCTTGACCCATTGGCCTGTCGCTACAACAAACCCAACAGTTTTATTGACTTGTATAAGTTTACAAGTGAACCACACATTTAATTTATTAACTGGCCAAAATTTCCCCACACCCTTATTAAATATCATTAATTACGCAAATTTATAATCTAACGGAAGACAGCAACATGAATTCACCTTACAACATGGCATTTATAGGTTTACTCCATTTCCACGCATCATATTACCTGGCATTCCACTACGTCAATTTATTTTGCTAAGATATAACAAGTGTGATAAATTTCTTCAGAAAAAAAAAGTGTGATAAATGAAATAAATTATGTTATAATGTTAAAAAATTTACTTAGATAATATGACAAATTGGTTTTTAACTATTATATTATTTTATAATTAATGTGTTTATTACTTCATTTGTAAAAAAAAAAAAAAAAAGAAGCAAAATTTTGGATAACCTAACATTACTCAAATTAAATGGTATTTTTATAAATGAATTTATAGTATTAACTTAGTACAAAAATTAAAATTACTATAATTGGACACTTTACAAATAATTGCGTGTATATAAAATTTGACTATTTTTGTTTAAATTGGAAGAGGTGATTCTTTGCTTAAGAGAACATTTATATACAAATTTGCTTAATTGATAAAATTCACTTTGAGGGGTCCATAGAAAAGAAGAAATTCCGCTTAAAAGTTTTGAAACCAACTCCATCAAAACTTGAATTTCATTTTTTTTATTAAAAAAAAAAAAAAAAAATGAAGATGATGATAGTGTAATAGGGGTAAGTAAGAGTACAAATCTACAAAGTGTAGTGTAAAGTAAAATAAAATAGAACAGAAAAGAAAGGAGATAAGAAATGGCAAATCGTATGTGAGAAAGCAGTAAAGGAAAAGCTTATTATCCACATGGGCAAGATTTGCATTTTACTTGTCCCTCTTTCGCCATTCCATGATCTCACACAGTTTTACATAGTTTCCATACCTTAAAAAATGAACAATTAGAATAATATTTTCTTTTACAATTTACAACTGTTTTTTGTCATATATTTTTATGTATCTCTAGAATCATAATTTTTGGGTTGTGTGTGTCTTTTGGTGGAGGAATGCTTGTCACCTACTCCTTTTAAGTTCCCAATCTCTCTATGCTTTCGGTCTTTATAGGGAGGAAGGGAGAGAGAGAGAAAGTGCTTGGGAGCTTTTTTAAGTCATTTGATCTTTGCTTGCTTCTGCTTCTGTTGTGTTCCAATGGAGAAGCACAAATGCAAGCTTTGTCCAAGGACTTTCTCTAATGGCAGAGCTTTGGGTGGTCACATGAAAGCTCACTTGGCAGCACTTCCTGTCCCTCCAAAGATGACTCAGCAGCAACTCGGTGATAGTACTGAGTCAGCTTCGTCTTCTTCTTCTGGTGAGGAGCGGGAACAAGGAGATAAAAGCAAAGAGATTACTGCAGAGGAGAAAGCTTTGGCTTATGGGTTGAGAAACAATCCCAAGAAAAGTTTCAGGTTTGCAGATCCTGAGTTCTCTTTTGCAGCTGATACAGGGTCTGTTGTTCAAGACAGAGAGAGCGAGACCGAGTCAAAGAACCCAACCCGGAGACGATCCAAGAGGAGTCGCAAACTCTTTGTAGCAGCAGCAGAGCAGGATCAGAGGCAGAATTTTGAAATCAAGCAACCACAGTCAAAGAAACCCAGTTGCCTGGAGTCACCAACCGAGCCAGAACCGGTGAGTTCAGTGTCAGACACCTCTCCCGAAGAGGACGTAGCTATGTGTCTAATGATGCTGTCAAGAGATGTGTGGATGAGAAACAAAGAAGCAGAAGAAAGGGAGAGATCAGTTGAAATGTTAGAGGAATCAAAAGAGATCAAGTTGAGCAAGATTCGTGGCAAGCATCGCTGTGAGAAATGCAGGAAAGTATTTCGATCTTATCAAGCATTAAGTGGACACAAAAAGGTTTGTGAGGCTGCAGAGACAAGAAATGCAGGTAAAGTAGTTATCGTTGCTGATGAGAAAATCTTTGAGTGTCCATTTTGTTTCAAAGTATTCGGGTCTGGTCAAGCTCTTGGAGGGCATAAGAGATCTCATTTGTTAGCTTCTTCGTCAACTACTGCTACTCCAAATCCTATTAAATACAAGAACAATTTGATAGATCTTAATCTTCCTGCTCCATTGGAAGAAGATGACTATAGTGTGGTGTCAGATGCATAGCAAGAGTGAACATATGGATCTGAGTATGTCTACTTCTTTTTCCGCAAATTTGGTGAATTGGGTTCTTTGTAGGTAGAGTTTTTCTTCATGTTTATTCAATGGTTTTGATTCTTGAAGCTACTGGATTCTGCTACATGGTTGACAACAGCTCTTTTTACTTGCATTTTTCACCAACTATTTTGTCATGGCTAGTTCGAGTAACAATAGTTAACAAGTTAATGCCAAGGTTCATTTTTTCTTTTTTTTCTTTTTTTTTTTTTTTAACATTTAAGCAGAAATTTAAGTGCTTTTTTAGTATCAAATGCAAGCAATGAAAGTGCTTTTTTGGGTAGCAAAATGCATAAGTGATGTTGTTGCTGTTGGGTACTGTAGAATTAGTTGGGCAAGTTGACAGTAGTAGTAGTAGAAGAAGCAGATTAGCATTACTTTGTTGAGACTTCACTTCATGTGTACCTTATTTTGGGTGAAGTATTCCTGGGGTTTTGGTTAGTGGACCCAAGAACTTGGTTCTCTGTTAGTACCTGAAGTGAAGTGCTCTTAATTCTGTTAATGTCATGTGTCCTGTTCCTGTTTCCAGCTGTTCCTGTAAACTGTCTTTCTCCTCTAAAAGGCTAAAGCATACAAAATTTTTATTTATGTTTTCTCATCATGGGCTTTCACATCTTTTTTGTTCTCTGCTTCAGCTGCTGCTTGTTTTAGCTTAAAGTATAAATTCAATGATTTGAAGGTGAACCAGAAACTGTAAACTGAAATGACACAATTAACCTCAATGGTCCACTTAATTCTATACTTCCTTTTATTTGGAAGGTACAATATCATTATTTTTTTTCCCTATAAGCACATTTCCACTATCTATTAAAAACCCCTATTTAAAAATATCAAAACTTCAATATTTTATTATCTTTTTATTATAGAAATAAAATTTTGGATTGAATAAATAGTGATTGAACTCGGAGCCATCTAAGCACCTGACAAGCCTCTAAATCCAACCCATTTCAGCTTTAAAATAAAAGACCTTCAATATTTTATCTATATAGCTATTCTTGAAAATTATTCAAATTGTAAGAAATTTTTGACAAGTCTCCATTTACTTTTGTTCTAAAATAGCATGGATACATGAAATGATTTTAAATTTATCATAATTTGTCTACAATTTTAAAAATTACTGTAAAAATATATCTTCAATTTTGTAATGTTTTAAGATACAATTAGATCTGACCGAAGATTAACAGAAATAAATAGTATAATTGGGTTGCAAGATAGCCCGCTAAAAATGAAAGAGTGGATGTCATATCTGTTGAGGGTGACGGGTGAAGATTCGAATTCCTTAAAATTCTGACCAAAACAGACATGGAAAAATAATGTGCCTTGAAAAGAACGAAACGCCCGGGCAAAAGGAGTTGGCATGTTATTCTTATAGAAGAATCAGTCAGATTAAATTAAATTAATTAATCAAATTAGAGGATTTAATAAAGGGGTTTAGGTTGATAAGAGAACACTGTTGATTACAAGGACATGTCAGTCATTAAATGATTGGTCCTTGGGTTCTTTTCTTTCATGCATACCAAGGTCATTTCCTTGCTTCATAAGAATTGAAAAAACTGGGGATTGGTGCAAGCAAGAAGCAACCCATCCTTATTTGTTTTTATAGACCGGAACCTTCATCCACCAGACCATTTTGTGTGTGAACCTTCTATCAAATTTATGTTCTTTTTCTACTTATGTTCCACTGAGGAACAGAAATTAAAAGAAAAAATGTTTTTGTTTGAACAATTCAAATTTAAGATTTGATGTTTCAAAAATAAATTATAAATGGATTTTGCTAAAAGTTAGGGAAAATTTTCCTTTAAAAAAACCCTATAGATTTGATCATATTGGAGATATTTATAAAATATCAAATAATGGAAAAAAGTCAACCATTGTTGATTGTATTTTCCCTGGTGCCCTTTCTTTGTAGGCCGTTTGTGTTTTCTGTCAATTTATTCCAAAAAAAATAATGGAAAAAAGTCGTCCAAAGTCTTAGCTAGCATTGGCTAAACTAGATGTTTTGGATTATGGTATCCTTTTTTATATGGCACTGATGTATTGAGAAATTTGAAAAATGATACTCTGAAAACGAGTTTTGATAGTACTAAAACACTGCTAAACTTTTCAGAAAATATAAATTGCCCATGTCCATGCAATAATCTGTGTGAACTATTTGTACTTAAATGAATAATATTTGTGTATACAAACTATTTGGAGGAACTGAACAAACTATCTCTACTCAAGTAAACCGTTTAAGCAACTACCTGTTTTGAGTAAATTGTTTATTCTATACAAACTATCGGTTCACACGAACTCTCGCACACTTTTTACTCTCACGAACTTCATTAATGAAATATAAATTTGGTGATTTACATTTTTAGATGATATTAAAACTAAATTTAATATTTTAGGGTTTTAGACTTAACAATGGTTTAGTGCTATCTCATGACATTATCCCCTGTGGTAAACTATTAAAGCAAATTAGGAGTTTGGGATAAGGGAAATGTTTGAACTCACACCTTTTAAAACATATTATTAGACAAAACTCTTCTTCTCAAAATTTATCAAATATTTAAAATTTATATTGTGATTACCCCTTCACCCTTTCAAAGTTATAAAATTATTATTATAAATAATATTCACTTATTACCAACTAGATAATAGCTACCATAGCTCAAATCGGTATCTACCAAGTTTGGGTGTCTGCGACATAGGTTTTATTTAAAGTAAATTAAGCGCTAAAACTAGATAATTATTAAGTTATTACTATTATCATTATTGAAATAAATTATTATTATAATTTCTAAGAGATAAACCTTGAGTAAATAGATAATAATCTGTATGCCTTAAATTTAGTAAATTTAGTCTTAATTTTAGGTGGGATTTTTTTTTTTTCTTTCTTGTTAACTTGGGATTTAAGTAGTGGTATCACATTATGTTTATTTAAGTTTTTTTATTTACAAAAGTATTTGCACAAAACGCCATGATTAAAAGTTGGGATTATTTGCAAAAGTTGACATCAGTGTTCTTACATGATGCTTATTGTTAACCTAATTTACAATAATATTTATGTAAATGACATTACACCTGAGATTATTTATAAAATGAATATATTAATAGCTACTGCAAATTATTTTGAATGTTGTCGATGTGTGATTTCAGTCCACCCAGATTCGTGAACTCAATACTTGCAAAAAAAATTGAACAGGAAAGAAAATGGGAGAAAGGAGAAAAATAACACTGTTGCAAGGAGGTTTTTACGTGGTTCAGCCTAAGTGAATGTCTACGTTTACGACCGTTCTCTGGTTATTTTGGTAGAGAAACAATATATTATAACTTTGTATTGTTTTACAATGAGGTTTCTGTCTCTATTTATAGAGAGAGAGACTACAGTTCTTTTACAATTAAAACAGAAAATAAATCATGATGGATTACATTCCCAAGACTGATGCCTATCAAAGTATGACCAACTCCTATAAAAGTAAGGTCTTGACTTTTACCCCGTACTAGATAATTGAGATTTTCCTTAAATTAGGCTGCTACTTTTATGAAAAAATTAACGTGCAAGTTACGTCAAGGGGTGGACTTCACCTAACAGCTCGAACTACAGTTGATCCACGAACTGAGGGCTACAGCAGTAAACAGAGTGCTTGCCTCTATAAGCTGGACGACCCGAGGTCAGTGAACAGGGGACTTGGATGTGCGAGCTTAATGTGCAGAGAGTTGAGAGCTAGCATTCATGAGCTGAGTGATTGATGAACTAATCGTTTAGCGAGTTAAGCCATTACCAAGCTGGACTTCCATCTGTTGGATCAGTTTACTGGATCAGTCTTGGGCTTTTACCAATCAATTTATGCGGGCTCAGAAATGCTCAGAACAAATGTTGAATCTTTAAGAAAAATTTATTTGAAGTATTTGTGAGATTTCATTAATTAGATTTGAGAAAACACTCATTCAACTTGATGATATCAAGTATTCAAATCATTACACTATTAATAATATTATAAAAAAACAAAAACAAAAAATTGAAAATTTTTTCAAAGTAGATGTTTGGACCATTTACCCCATGTTTGATTTTAGATTTTAGTGAATTTTAGCAAACCTTGATTTGTTAAATAAGTTATCGTGTCATTTTGTACATGGAAGATATTCCTTCAAATTTGTGCTTTCTTTTTCCTCTTTACGTCCAACTCGTAGAGCACTAATTTTTGGGCTTAGCTTTGACAAAAATACAACAGACAAAATCATGGTCAGCAAATTGTTGCCTCTTCATCAATTCCTTTATATAAAATGTTTAGTGCATTGTCTATATACTCCACAGATAATGTTTGAATCAATTCTAGTTTTACCTTTCACGGTCATCAGTCATAACTCGTTACCCATTTCCAACTATAATTACGAAATCTGCCTGGCAACAACACCCCTATTCATTACGAACTTCTCGCAAAAGTTGATTTCTTTTTCTTTTTGTTATTTTTTAATATTACTATTTGATTGTCCATTCTTTTTACCCTTCTCTTTCTTGTAATTTTGATTCTAATGTCTCTTTCTGGATTCAACATCCTTTTCAAGTCTATGGTAATAATTACTTTCAAATTTCATTGTAGATTCTTACTTTCTAAACGTCCAACTTGTAATTTTTATAACCTTTTCCTTGTCCAAACATGCAAGGGGACAAATCCAAATATCATTAAGTCTCGTTGAGTTAACTAAAAAGTTTGTTTTTTATTAAAATTCAATATCATTAGTAAGAGCTCGTCAAAGTCTATTAAGACCAAAATATTAAATGTACGGTTTGAACAGAGAAATAACTAATTTCATCATACAAAAACATATATATATATATATAGATATATAGATACAGTGAGATTCAAATTTTCACTACAAATATACAAGGAAAGTGTATGATCATTTTAATTATAAGCAAAGTGCATTAAATAAGGGATTTTGAGTTCAAAGTTCAGGATAGATTTAGAAAAAAAAATTGCAATAGGAAGATTTTAGATGCAAAGTGATAGTGATGTAAGTGTGTCTTCTAATAGGGATCCAGGCAATGTAAGAGCCAAAAATATGATATGAGCAACTTGAACAAATACTGAGCTTATACATTTGTTCCAGTGCAAGTCGTGATTCCTAATACACAATCAGAAAATCAATAATATTAATTTTATTAATCTGTTTGCTATCAATTAATATAGTATTTAACTTAACACCATAAGTTCATTTATTTATTATATCATCTATCTCACTGTCTGACATCTATCATATCAGGTACCGAACTGATACAGTGACATTTTTTTTTGTAGGAAATTATAATTGCAACAATAGAATAATAAAATGTTATTTTCTTAAAATTAATTTTTAAGTTTTAATTTATTAATTACTAATTTTGGAATGTTTTCGTTAATCAATTGTCAATCTATCATCATCAACTATTCGGAAGATAATTTTAACCAAGATTGACATTAAAATAATAAATTAAACAAATAAGTTTGTTTCTATATATATATAAAATGTAATGTGACCTCAATTGTCAGAGGTCTCCTAAGACCTTCCGAGATAAATTAACCGAGATTGACATTGAAATGGTACATTTACCCTTTATTTTCAATTTTTATAATATATATATTAAATGACTAGATAATATAATATCAATAGTCTACTGGCACTTCTTGAGAATAATACTCTTCATTTTAATAAGGGTAATTTTTTAGATTAGAATAGATACTAATTTACTTTTTAAAATTCAAATATATGTATACATATTAAATGGTTGTATAAATAATAATTAAGAATGCCAATTGACAACCTCGTTTTAACCAGGATTGGTTTTGAAATAAAGACATTTACCCTCCACTTTTAATTCTTAGTACACAATTACAATCAAAGAAATTCCCATTATTTCTTAGTGTATGCACCATTTGATTAGATATTGTCCTATATCATCTATTTTTGTTTTATACTAAACTGCACTATGATAATCTTTTTCAAAGAGGACATTATTAAGTGTTACGAGTATTTTCGCGATCAAACTTAATGGATTGTCCAAAGCCCAAAGGGCGGGCCCAGCGACAAGAAAGCCCAAAAAGGTCTCTCTTCCTGCTCGTTTATCTGTTCGTCTGACTGTCTGGAATCTGCCCGTCTTCCTACTCATTTATCTGTTCGTCTGTCCGCTTGGGAATCTGCTTAATATCATGTCGCGTATTCGATCGCGCATCTGCTTTTCTTTTGTGATTGTTTATTAGCTCGTGACTGAGCTCGTTTATGGGACTGATTGGTTATTCATTCTCTTGCCCGCACAACCCCTCTGATCTGTCTGCACGTGTTCGCATACCTGCTCGCCTACGAGGCCTATTGTTCGCCAATACATCTGATCGCTAAAGTGCTCGCCTATGACCTATATCAGTGACTCTCAAGATGGTTATTTTACTCAATCTTTACTTGCTTGTTAATTCGACAGACTACTCTGCTCGTTAAAAAGTTCGACACTGCTACATTTCTCTCATCGCCAATCAACAGAAGTCAAAGCTATCAAGTAGATTACAGCATGAGGCGTGTCGTGCGTGTCAATCCCGTCAGAGATTACAGTGATTTCACCTAATCCACATGGGTTAGCCGCTTAAACCCATGCTTTGAACAGAATTAGTCTGGCGCTGTCAATAACATTAAATGCAATCCAAGCGCATTGAATATGATTCAGACACATTAAATATAACCCATCATTACAATTTTGTTTCACTGTACATTATTTTATTATGTTCTAATATAGCTCCTCTCATTCTCTATAAATAGGGGAGGACTTCCTTTGTAAAAGGAATTCGAATATCTTGAGTGCCGTTACTCTCGAGAAAGTGAACAGTGGATGTAGACAACTTTTTGGGCTGAACCACTTAAAATTATGTGTTTTTTTTTTTTTTTTCCTTGACCTCGTTTACTTTAGCCAATCATACAATAACAAACCCAAAACCGTAGCTTGGGCCAGAAACGAACCTAGTCGGCTAATTCCGGACGTCGACATTAAGTATATTAAAAGTAATATATAACATCGTTTAATTATTACATCAATTAATACATAGAGCTTAATGAAAATTATATAAATATATATATAAGATCCTAAATACCAAAGAATTTTTCATACATTTTATTATTGCCTTGATCATGGCAAGCCTTAATCCTTATCCTAACTTTTTTTTACCCAAATAAAAATATCAGCAATAAATTAAAATGATTGTATAAAGAATAACCATACAATGCAACCTGTCACACATTAAACTATTTCAATGATTTTATACATCATAAATAAGATAATAACATTGTATTACAAAAAATAATAAAAAAAATTTGTATAATACAAAATGTTAAAAATATATATAATGAAAATTTTACACAAAATCAACGTTAAAAATATGACAAGTGATTTATCAAATGTTGTCTCACTTGCCATATCAATGTATAATCTAAATAATAAAGATAAATCACTTGATATCGCATTTATAATGATTTTTTTTTTTGCGGGGGATGGGGCGTGATTGTGAGATTCCTCTATATAAGTGTAATCAATTTAAAATTAATTGAAATTTAAAATATTTTAAAATTTTGGATATATTCAACCTATATTTGAATAGATTTCATTAAAATTTAGATATATTCAATTTAGATTTGAATGAAATTTATTAAAATTTAAGTATATTCAATTTAAATTTATATGAAATATAATGAAATTTAGATATATTTGAAAAATCATTGATTTTACATATTTCATTTTAGTGGTAGTTTTGGATGGATTTTAAGTGATATTTATGATAAAAAAAAAAAGTTTATAATAAATCTTAACATTTTCCTAAAGATTTTATCAAATTTCTTAAAAATTTCAATAAAATCAATATGGAGTCTGTATAATATATGAATTTCAACAAAATCTATTATTAAAAGAAAATTAAACTCTAATAAACTCTATATTAAATACATCTTCCTAAAATAATAAGTCCATTTTTTTTAAAGAAAAAAGAAATAATAAGTCTAATTAGAAGTACTCCAAGTCTTGGCATAGCTCACCTACGCTGCTCCACGTGAGTACATAGGTTTGAGTATGGTCTACAGTAATATGAATAATTTTTGTTTCATCCCTTCTTTGTGAGGGGTAAATTACAGAGAAACCCTTTAGGGTAATAAGGATAATTTTTCCCTTAAATAGGGGTCTCTGATCCTTACAATACTATAATGTCCATCTATAATGGTCTTGATATTGGTCCTGATCCTAGTAGATGTAATTAGTTTGGAAAAAAAAAAAAAAGTCTAGTTAGAAGTGGGTTAATTAATTTATTTATTTTTTATTTTGGCCCATGTATGGTGGTACCACAATTGTGGTACGCGGTGAAAGAGGTGGATTTAGAGGGGCCCAAAATGTGAAATAAAAGTAGAGGTATTAGTCAGCGTGAGTTGTTGTGTTGTGTTGCCACGCTTCATGAAAACTGGGATAAATTGGGACAGCAATGTCTCGTGAACTAGGGACGAGCCGACGAGGTGGCCTTTGCGACTCACTTTTTCGGTCAACTTCTGCCAATCATTTCTTTACCATGTCTGCAGTTCCCTGTACAATTCCTTAAATTATCCAGCACAGGAGGTCCTAATGTGTTAAGATAGAATAATGCTTGTTCCTTTAAAAAATTTATCCAAATGATATAATAAATTAATTTATAGTTACCATCTTATTTTTTGATAATGTATTGATAATGGGGTAACTTAATATAAGTTTATCATATTATTTGAATAATAAATTTAGATAAATTTTTTAATAATATAGTATTCTTCATTAGGTTAATGTGTACCCTAAAAATAATTATAATATCAATGATAATGACGTATGGTTTTTCTTTTTTCTTTTCATATTTTACATACAGTGAGAGACCATCTAAACTTAAGTTATTATTAAACTGAATCAGTTTTATCTACCATCAAAACACATTGGATAGTATTATATATAGAACACACATTAACAATATCATGTATTTTTTCTTTATTTTCAAGTCAAGCATATAAGTTCTTTTTATTCAATATTTTAAATAAACTCTTACTTTTGATAGACTAATTTTATTCATATGATTTAAGATTTATCTCATTTTTTTTCCTTACAGAATTGAGCAGAGGTGCGGCCATGTAAAGTATATTTCCATCCGTTCCCAGGAACAATTTTCTTTTATGGAAAAGTAGAAAAGCGAATGTCCATTTTGTGCTTGTCTAGTGGTCTATTATTCACGCTCTCTCGAGTGTTTCAGAGTAAATATAGAAATCAAGGAAGTATTTTCTTTACTTATGATTGTGAGTTGTGAGATTCGTTTCCTATGTCACAAGTTTCGACCGACAGAATTAGGTACTTCTATAATCTATATTGAAGAGATGCTCGGCACAGTTGACTTTTTGAAACATGTAATGTACTAGGTGCGATGGTTTCCCTATATCGGTAATGAGGTCATTTTTAGGGAAAAAAAAAAAAAACTCGCAACAAATAGTAAAAGGAAATATAGAAATAACTCCGAAGAATAAAAAAAAAAAAATTAACATCATTAGCATTCATTATTATAGTTCGCCAATGAAGATAGCTAACTGTGAAAACTATTTTCTTTATATAATTCACAAAAATTAATAGTATTAAAAAAATTAGTTTAAATTTTCAGATATTAGTTTTAATACTCGCATCTCATTCTATTGCTAAAACAAGAAAGATACCCATTGTTTAATTGCATTTTCATACTGTATCATACATATTGGGATATGATAAAATTTTACTTTTCCTATATAATTTATTAAATGTGAATTTTTTGAAGGTCTCACAACATTCCTTGTAAGTTTTTTACTTTTAAAAATTCACGATTCTCTTTGTAACATTAGGTTTGATAAGAGAAAAGAAAAAATTATTTTTTAATATGATATGATAATAGAAAGCATTTATTCAGTCTAATTAAGTGATATCTTAAAAAAAAAGTGAAAGAATTTAACAAAATATTAAATATCATTTTATAAATCATGAAAAATTACGAATTATAAACAAATGTTAAACGTCCATAAGATTTGGGAGAAATATATAAAATATAAAGAGATGGTATTATCCACTCTCCCGTAATAATTACAAAACAATGACAATTAATTTTTTTATCCATAATGAGAATCTCATTAATGTACATGTAAAATATTTTCTGACTAGAATAACCTAACCTCATCGGTCTTAACTTGTTGAAAAGTCTAACTGCATAATAATGCGTCTGACCATGAAGAGAACCATAAATATGCATGCCTCCACTCTCACTTTTCTCTTTTTACAATTCAAGGTTGTAGTGGATAGCATATCTTAATACTTTTCGCACAGTCTCTCCCTCTCTCTCTCTCTCTGCCTGACTTTGCATTAGCCTTGATTCACGCTACAAACACCATGATTTCACACCCATTTC
Source organism: Dimocarpus longan (assembly GCA_022984855.1). NCBI lineage: Eukaryota > Viridiplantae > Streptophyta > Magnoliopsida > Sapindales > Sapindaceae > Dimocarpus > Dimocarpus longan. The sequence continues at coordinate 13,111,236 of CM041024.1, forward strand.
AGGTCACAAACACGCACCCGATCGAGCCCTGCCAGCTGCAACCAGGTGCCTCGCATGTGAGGTAAGCCTTTGTATAGCCTAAAAGTCCAACACTTATTATTCCGCCCCCTAAGCCACACCCCATGAGTTGGATCCACCCTTCGCCGTTGGATTTGCGGGGCCAATTACGACAAGCGATATATTGATCAGTCTCTATAAATTATATAATTAATTAGATTTTGAGATTTAGTTGGCTGTCCTCATTATAGAGATTGATGAACACTGCTAAGTCCAAATTAGCAATTACATGCATGTGCCTAGATGTTTCTTTGTATGGATGTTAAAAATATTATTACACTTTGTATACAAGCACTTAATAAGTACTTGTTCCTAATAATGTAAAAGTAAAATCTCACTTGATATGTTCAACAAAACACTGATACGGCTTGTATAAATATCCTAACGATATATGAATATATCGTTTATGGGATTGTCTCACAGTTGATGCGGTAAGACGGATCAATAAGAAAAAAAAAAAAAGTTAATGGGAAGATAAAATAAAAAGAAATGATATTATTTTATTACTCCGTCTTACCATGCATGTCTCATAATAACAATCGTGAGATTTATTTAAGGAAGATTTTCTCTAATTAAAGGCTCCGACATGTTTAATTATGATGATATATAAAGTATTAATTCACTAAAGAGTAAACTCTAAATGACGTATAGCTAAATTTTGAGTTTAAATCAAGTAGTTTTGATCAAATTTCATGTAGATAGTTTTCAATATGTGAAAAATACTAAAAAGAAAATAAAACTTGTTTATGGTTATCAGTACTGACTAGGTAATATTGATAAATAAATGACAATATGCCAAAGCTTGGCCTGCTTAATTGGATGGTCTTGGCTCCATCTCTACCTTGGCCACAAACGCATATTCCAAATGATAAAGCCACCAATAAGTATGAAATTACAGTTTTCTGTTTGATCAATTTAATATTATGTCTCATGCTGGTCCCCCTAGCCTATATGGTGTTGTATATGGCTAGATGCTACAAAATTAATAGACAATTATTTTCACTTAGCTCTTAGCATATGCAGTACTGGTGACACTCATGGCTGAGATCATATATGGTCCTTACTCTTCAGAATATGCAAATGATTTCGAGCTTGCGAATTTGAGTGGATTTGATGACAAGGTGGCTCCCATCAGTAGATGATAACTCAGCTTAATTATTCTTGATGATGAACAGAAGAACTACAGTTTGCAACTAGATAGACAGGTGCAGAACTCATTCTGATAAGTCAATGAACATAAATAATACCCATTTTCTTCAAAATAAATAAATAATACCCATTTGACATGACCAGGGATGTAGCTGGAGGTTTAATTTGGGGTGGACTAATCTAAATCATATTTTCGGGTAAGTTTAAGTTTATGTTTGATCTTTTATCGCTCATTAAAATTTGATTATTGGACAGTTATATTTATATAAGAAAATTTATTATTAGGTTGCAATTATTATTTTTAAAATATTTAAAAACAACTTACAAAAAGCAAGCCCATGGAGAGCTCGGCCTCTGGACTTGACTCATAAATTAGACCCAAACCAGTTCTCTGGCCTTCGTATCTCCAACTGCAATCGGCCTCTGTATACATGAGACTTATCCAGTTATCACTTGGAAAAATTTTAGACTAGATGAGTTTGGCTCCTCGTGCCAGTATCATCGATATTGATATTGATATATGATATTGTGAAATGTGAGTTGTGCGTGTAAATTGTGTCTCACTCTCCAAACCACGAATATATTGTGATCCTTTAAAAAACAAAAAATAGACTGATATAATTAGGAGAACAAAAATTTCTACACCAAAAGTTTTCTTCCAAACCCACCTAAAATAAAATGGCCAGTAGTCTATAACAACTACATTTTTCTATGAATTGCATGATAATTATAAATTACTTGCTCTGCCTATATTATTGGAGATAAGTTATGGGCCAAAAACTTGGTCTATGTGGCAATTCTCTCACCGAAGGCAAGAAAATTAAGAAAGTGAAAAAAAAAAAAAAAGTATCATGCGACAATAGGTATAAGATTATGCAAATGAATTACTAGGGAAATGACTACAGGAAATTAAAAATAACAAAATCCGCTTGGCTCATGATTCACACGAGTCCATCCTCCTCCGAAAACGTCATATCCACACAGAAGTTGATGTGTTGGTAAGCTGTCGCCTACCAAATACAAACCAACACGCAAGACGCACATTTATAGCATAGATAATCCAAGCTTTCTTACAACAAGAGGAAAACTTAATTGGAAGATGATTCATATGTGGAATTGCTGCCTGAAAGAGGGGATTTTCCCGCTTGTCACAATCGTTAACACATTGTAAATCTTATATACTATGATTACGTTTTTATCTAATAATTTAAGTTTTTTCAGTAAAACAATTACTAATAGTATTAGAGTTAGAAAATTTGGGTTCGAATCTTATATCCCTTCTTCTAATTGAGGAGTTTAATGTGCATCCCCATTTGCTATCTATCTCCACATTGTGCACTGAAAAACACATTAATGTACCATAAACCCAGTTAATGTATATTTAAACACTATAGTAAACCCTTTTATCTATCAATTATAGCTTTTATGTTTAGCGGGTACTTGACACCTTCCTTTCCCGTCATAATACCTCTCATTATAATTATTTTCCTAAAAAAAACTTGTATAAATACTCATTGGTTTAAAGCTCCGTCATTCACTTTGATCATGCGTGTACACAAATGGTTAAACACTTGTCTTGATCTTAAGAAATCAAAAATTCAAATCTCATCCTTATTTTAAAACAAAAGATGTGAATAATTTTCTTTAAATTTCATATCTCTTTTCAACAATAAAAAAATGAATAAATAAATACCTAGATCATACATCCTTAATTAAAATAAAAACCAAAAGCTAAAACTAATTTAATCCAATTAATAATACAATAATATGTGTAGTAAAAGTATTTGATGCTTCCTGTAAAACTTTTGACTGATTGCTTGTGTTTTGAAATAATTAATCAATCCAAAAAGCATACTATCCCTTAGTAATAGTGGTTAAACACTTTTTTTAATCTTAAAAAGTTAAAGATTTAAGTTCCACTTTCTGGGAGTTTAATCACTCCTCCCATCATTAAATATATATATATATATATATATATATATATATATATAAAGGAACCAAATCCATTTGACTATTGCACCACAACGTGTCGCCCAACTGGCCAATGGGCCTTGGCTTTGCATAGGAAAACCAAGCTGAATGGTCATCTTTGACAATAGCAAGAGTATTTTCTTTCTGGGTCTAGTTTACACGTTTTGAATCTATGTGCCAACTGCCCAATAAGTGCAGTTTTTATTATTTTTCTCGCGTGAAAAATCTTCTTTTTATATCATTTTATTATTTTTATTTATAAATTATTATAATAAAAAGACAAATATAGAGATTGAAATTATAATCTTTTTAATATAAATATAAATTATTAGATTGTCTTAATTTTTATTTCCAAAATTTTAATAATAATACTGTCCAATAATTCAAACTTGAAATATCGTAAAAAGTTAAATATGTATTTCCTAACATCAACCGGATTAGACTTTATTATTATTTTTTAATAATAATACCAATCCATTTGACAGTAGAAATATGCTACTACGGAGCGAATGACCAAATTTTGTTGTATATCCTTAGAATATAAACTGTCCTTGTCGATAATAAGTAGTATTAGAGTGAGTACATCATGCAATAATAATGGTGCGTTTACTTTATTTAGAGGAATCAAAATGATCTAAAATCAAAATGACTTGGAATCGAAATGAAGTATCAGAATCAGAATAAATTATTTACTTCAACTATAGGAATCGGAATCGAAATCAGCATTATTTTCATTGAGTTGTTTATTTTGTTTTGGAATCGAAATAAATTAACTGTAAGTCACAAAAATACCTTTAATTAAAAGTATTAATTAATTATAATAATGTGCAGTTTTTTATTATAATATGCTGTGTTTTTTAATATCAAATAAAAAAAATTATATATTATAATAAAAAAAATTGTATATTATTTTAATATTCTACTAACTTGGTGTACGGTTTTTTATTATAATATATATTAAATATTATAATAATAAAAAATTACATATTATTTTATTAGTCCATTATGATAATTAAGAAATTGGTTGATAAAAAATCAATGACGTGCAGTTTTTAATTACAATATGTATTTTTTTATAAACATCAAATAAAATAATTTTTTTTTTTATTTTTTAAAGAATGATATAATGAAAATTTTATTTCGACAAAGGAAATAAGAATGAGAATGAGACTTCAAAGTGGATTGGGGAGAATAAGATTCTCATTCCATAACCCCAAATTGATGTGAGATCAATATTTTTATTTCCATTATAAAATGAATTTTAAGCAAATAAATACTATCAATCAATCTTATTTTCTATTCTCATTCCTTAATTCATGAAATAAATACACCATAAATAAAAATAGTGGTGTGACATAATGTAATTTGAAAAAAAAAAAAAAAAGAACGAGGGGTGTGACACACGTGCTCAATAAATTAATGAGGGACAAAATATAGGTTTGTTGAGGATTCCACTATAATAATTAGCTGTAATCGTTAGGTGACATTAGCTACAATTTGTGAGTTGGGACAATCGGTGGTCATAATGGTCCCCGTTCAACAAAGTTTTAAGCAAAAGTAATGCATTGAATTATATTTTTATACATAAATATATATTTAAATATAATTTATAAATATATAATTTATATATAAATATAAATATATAGTTAATGTAAGAAATATATATTTAATAATTTTTTATAATTTAATGAATTTTTTTATCATAGTATTAGTTTACCTAAATTAACGCTTAAATGATATGACAACATAAAAATGTAAAATAACTAATCACTCAAATTTTAATTCATTAAAATTTATTAAGATGTTCAATCATGTGGCAAATCTTATTAAGATGTTACATTATAGACTGTAATTTTGATAAAGTAGAATTATTGGATCTTTTCAATACTTATTTTTATGTTGGATTATTCAATAATCACATTTTGAAACTTTTATTAAATACTATTTTTTATATTATAATTATTAAATAATCATATTTTAACTTTTCAAAGGTAATACCAAATAAGACCTAACTATATCCATAAATTGCTTGTCAATGGAGGTTTAATCTATTACATGAATGTAGAAACTATACAACTGCTATATTTATATTTAATTCAAAAAAAAACTCTGTAATAGCTATATTAATGTATTATATTATGTCATTGGTGTTTTTACTATCAAGCCAAATTGGCTGTAGAAAGCCCACGGGATAAACCTAATGACCAGAAGTCCAGAAAGCCCAGTACTGCACTCGACCGTCTGCTTGTTAATCTGCTCGCTCACGGGTTGTTTATCTATATGTGCTTATTAATGTGCTCACTTATCAGCATTTCTCATGTGCTCATTTATCAGATTGTTAATGAACTCATTTAGAGGACTGATCATCTGCTCGTCCAAACTGTTCAGCCCTTACTGCATGTACTCGCTTATCAGCTCATCCATCAGCTCGTCTATGAGACTGATTGTCTGCTAATTCATCATATTGTTGTATAGCTCGCTTATTACCTTTATCACCAATCCTTAATACGATCAGTTCAGCAGAACTCTATTCGCTCATCAGCTTAACAGGACATCCTTTTTGCCAAGATGCTCGTTTCTGTCATATCTCTTAGAATGCAAGTCGACTACAGTCAGAACTGTCAGATAGATTACAGCTCAAAACGTATTGTACACGTCAATCCCGTCAGAAATTACAGCAGTGATTTGGAGATTTTACTTAACCAGCGTGGGTTAGCCGCCTAAACTCATGCTTCGGCAAAATCAGACTTAACATTATCAACTGCATTAAATGTAACTCTTCATTGCAATTTGATTTACTATAGATTATTTTATTATGTGTTATTGTAGCTCTTCCCCTCCTCTATAAATAGGGAAGAACTTTCATTGTAAAGAGGATCTTTTTTAGTGTCGTTACTTTATCAAAATAGTGAGAGAGTGAACAGTTGATAAAGACATCTTTCTGAATCGAATCACTTAAAAATTTATGGTGTTCTTTGTTCTTCTCTGGCATTTTTCCTTACTTTTTACCCGTTTACTATTATTCATCAACCAGAGCTGTAGCTTGGGCCTAAGAAAGAATCCAATCGGCTAAATTCAGACGTCGACTGTTCATGATCTAATGGTTTAAATAAATTACAAGTTTTTATAATAAAAATTAAAAAATAGATAATATTTCTCCTAGAGTAATACAACTTTTCCCAAATGATACAACATCCTAATAATTAAGAAGATTAATCAATCAAATTTTTATTCATCAATTTTATTTAGTTAGTCTTCCTATTTTCAAAGATGTCACATTATTTAAGCTACAAATTTAAGCACTAATTTAGACAAAATAATATTATTATTTCTCTTATAAATAACTTTTGTGTAAAGAGTAATGTCAGATTTCTAAATTTTTTATCTAAATCCATACTTAAATAATGTAGTATGTAAGTTATTAATATCTTATAAATTATTAAATAATGTAATAATTAATATGATATTGACAACTTATATGTCATATAATTTGGTTAAACATATTGAAAGTATAAATTCGAAACTGTCACGAGATTAAAAATTCAAAATAATTATGTAAGTTTAGAATCGGGTAATACCCATTTTATTAGTCAAAACAATTTTTTATTCAATTTTAATATTATTTGTTTTTCAACTTTGATTAATGAGTTTTCTAATTATACCTAACTAGTTTATTCTCATTTGATTTAGTGGTATAAACCAAAACATATTATTTCATTTAGTGGTATAAACTAAAATAATTGTTTTTAGTTTCATGAACAAAAATTAAACATAATTGCAAATAAAAATTCGGAAAACTCTCATGAGATATGTTAAAAATTCAAAAATAATTATGTAAGTTTGGAATTGGGTAAAACCCATTTTATGAGTCAAAACAATTAATCGAAAACAATTTTTTAAATTTAATTCCAATATTATAAAAAAATAATTCTATATTTTTAAATATTTTATTCAAATGATATGACAAATTGATTTATAATTATTATACTATAATAATATATTGATTATAAAAATAATTATATATAAAATTATCATATCATTTTAATAATAAATTTTGATAAATTTTTGGATAGTATAATATTAGTTATTTTAAAATTGTTTTCCAACTTTGTTAATGAGTTTCTTAATCATATCTAACTAATTTATTGTCATTTGATTATTTCAAAAATAAAATTATTGTCATTTGATTTATTTTACCTCCCCAGTCTCCACCATGGAAGCAAGAAACTTCAAACCATAAATAATACTTCGCAAAGCCAAAAAAGTCAACCAAAGTTTGACAGATTTGGAGGAGAGAGCGACGGTGCGAAGAGTAGGTGGTATTATTAAAATATTTGGATTTAAGTATTCGTAAAATCAATGTAAAACAACCGTGTATCTGTAAAGTCCAATCCTTAAAACGGGAAAATCTATCAAAAATTAGACCAACGAGAAAACGAGCAGAGCAGTGGAAGCCGTAAACGGTGCAACGCTGGAAACAGCAATGCATACACATAGCTCACGTAACTGATATCCTATTACATGGCGGTAAAATTGAAATACACGCAGCCAGGGTCCAACACCCGACCCCGACCCCGACCCGAAAAACAAATAAACAAATCATTAAAAAGAATAAAAAATAAAAAACAAAAAGAAGAACCAGACATCAACAAAAATGACTTAAACTTAGCACATCAAAAAATAACTCAGCACCGAGTGCAAGAGAATATAATAAATAAACCAAAATTAAGGAGAAAAATAAAAAATAAAATAAAAATAAAACGAAGCTCTCTTCTTCCTTGTGTTGGTGGTTCGAAATTGCGGGCTCGTTCTCTCTGTCTCTCTCTCTTCAAGTTTTCTCCTCAATCTGTAAGTTATATTTATATTTTGAATAAAACGACATCATTTCTATTTTGTATTTAATTTTGTTGAAAATGAGTTTGTGGTTATTGGGGTTGAATAGATCTCAGAAACCTAGATCTATGCATGTTGCATGTACCTCAGATTTAGGGATCTGAAGGTTCGTGCGACGTCGGAGCTCGAATTTGGAGGTATTTTTTGGTGTGGTGTGTGTAATTGGGAGGATTGCTTTGGTTTTTTGTTTTTTGTAGATCGTGTAGGGTGAGGATTATCAGGGTTTCGCCGATCGATGGCTTCGAATCCTCCGCAGTTCCAGGTGGAGGATCAGACGGATGAGGATTTCTTCGACAAATTAGTCGATGAAGATGAATTCGCTGGGCCCACCACCACCACCTCCACTGCCGTCGCCGCTGCCACCACCTCCGCCCCTAAATATACGGAGGAGGCGTCGATTGATTCCGACTCTGATGATGCCAAGGCTTTTGCGAATCTGACACTAAATGATGGTGGATTTGATAACAAAGAGGATATAGGTATGGAATCAATTGCTGAAACGAAGAGTGATTTGAATACCGATAGTGTAGTAGTTGAATCAAATAATGATAGTAGTGATGTTAAGGAGGAGGTTGGGTTGGAGGATGTATTGGATTCTACTGTGAGTAATGAAAATGGATCTATGGTTAAGGAGGTCGGATGGAGTTCGTTTTTCACGGATTCTACGCAGCAGAATGGTAATCATGGATTTGGTTCGTATTCGGACTTTTTCAGTGACCTGGGGGATAATTCTTTGGAATTTCCTGGAAATGTGGATGTGAGCGCCAGTAGTGAGGCAAGAATTGTATCGGGAAATCAAGAAGGTAAAAATGAGGGTGTTTTTGATAATTCAGTTAGTTTTGATAATTATGGTCAATATCAAGAGGGTCGAGCTCAAGCTTATGTGGTGCAAGATAATGCAAATGGGCATGATATGAATGGTAGTGAGTATTGGGAGAACATGTATCCAGGATGGAAGTATGATGCAAATACGGGGCAATGGTATCAGGTGGATACCACAGCTAGAGTTCAACAAGATAGCTCTAATGCAACTTCAGGTAGTGATTGGAATGGGGTTTCAGAGAAATCGGAGGTTACATACTTGAAGCAAAGTGCTCAGTCTGTTGGGGGGACAGTGCTGGAGACTAGCACAACTGAGAGTGTTTCCAATTGGAATAGTCAGGTTTCTCATGTTGCTAATAATGGTTATCCAGAACATATGGTTTTTGATCCTCAATATCCTGGTTGGTATTATGACACAATTGTGCAAGAATGGCGCTCATTGGAGAATTATAATTCATCGGCAGAGACATTGATTCAAGCTCATGATCAGCAAAGTCAAAATGGATTTGCCTCTCCTGATACATTTTTTAGCAACAGTAATAGTGTATACAGTGATTTTGGGCGAGCCCCTAATTATGGATTACAAGGTGATGTCAGCCAAAGCCAACATGTAAAACCAGTGGATAGTTATGGTTCACAGGACCGTGGTGACCTAAGCCGGCATGGAAGCTGGGATGGGTCTTTTAGCAATCATCAACAGCAGGGTTTGAATATGTGGCAACCGGAGACTCCTTCTAAGAGTATGACTGTTCCAAATTTTATTCAAAACCAACAAGTTGAGAATTTCTATGGTTCAGAGGCTTCAGTAAACAACCATGTGAATCAACAGAAGTCTTTTAATCCTATTGGTATGGTTTCGTCTTATGATAAAGCAAGTCAAAGTCATAATGAAGCTAATGGGATTGCTGTGTTCCAAAGCTTTGTCCCTAAGGCGGACTACAATCAGCAGTTTAATCAGGCATATGTGAAGCAGAATGAACAAAGGCAGTTCTCTAATGATTATTATGGTGGGCAGAATACAACAAATGCTGCAGAGCAATCGCTTCAGAGTGGTTATCAGAACTCTTATGCTCCCAAGATGGGAAGATCATCTGCTGGACGTCCTCCACATGCCCTGGTTACTTTTGGATTTGGTGGAAAACTCTTAGTAATGAAAGATAATAGTTCCCTCCAGAATTCAACCTATGGAAACCAGGTTAGGACCTGAAATTCATCTTTTTAGTTTAATTTATAGATCAATTGAATGCCAGATAGTGGAAATGAAAACAATATCTTTCGTTGGACAAGTTTATTTGTTCTGTCTTTATTCTTTTAGCCTCCACCCAAACAAATAATACTGAAAAAGGTTGCTTCAGTTGAAACTAAATCTGAAATTTTTGCGATTTAATTTTTATCTTGCTGAAGGGCTAATAATTTATTTTTATCTTACATGAAGGATCATGTAGGAGGGTCTATTAGTGTTCTGAATTTGAGGGAGGTTGTCACGAGCACCAATGCTTCTAGCACTGGAGTGGGCTCTCATGATTACTTCCGTGCTTTGTACCAAGAATCCTTTCCGGGTCCATTAATTGGTGGGAATGTTGGAAATAAAGACTTGAATAAGTGGATTGATGAGAGGATTGCGAACTGTGAATCTCATGACATGGATTACAGGACGGGTGAAGTTTTAAAGTTGCTTCTTTCATTACTTAAAATAGCTTGTCAGCATTATGGAAAATTGCGATCTCCTTTTGGCATTGACACTGCAATGAGGGTAAATTAACTTCTTGCTGATTTGGAAATTTGTTTTCTTTGTTCTTCCTACTTTTGAGAGAATATTTATGTTTAGAAAATTGATCGCCCACATCATTTTTTTTCTTTAGGAAATTTATTAATTTTTGCTTACTGCTTTTGCTTTTCCGTGCCACATTGAAATTGAACCTATTGCTACTGGCTATATGCTGTATTTTATGTCTTTTGTAACAAATAGTATTTATAACTTGGTCGTTCACCCTCTATGTTCCCCATGCAGCAGCAAGTAGCTCATTTACCTCTTATAACTGGCCACAAATTCATCTGTTTTTTTTTGTTGTTTTGTTGTCTCAGATATAAATACCAAATTGTTATAGGCTTATCGCACATCTTTGTATGCTACTAATTACTTTCTGGAAGGTCATAGCGAAATTTAATGAAATCTATTCTGTTCCCATTTTGTGATGTAGCTGAATTTATGGACATTTTGTAATGTTTTTCAAGTGAATGGAGGTTAGTTAATCCTAAATAAATGAAGTTGGTTGGGGGTTGTTAAGTCATTAGTTGTGATTTAACAGTGATTAGGAAAGAAGCCTTTGCAGCTAATGGGCAATATCATATTGTGAGAGGTGTTTAATCACTATCTTGAAACAATAGAAAATATTGTGCACTGATAGAAGCACAGGGGATACTTGAAATATTTCTACCAAACTACAGGATGTCCTGGTTGCATGTTTTTAAATTAATAAACTATTAATTAATGTGAAAATTATCATGTTGTCATTTCCTGGTCAGTTCTTCTGGTTGTAAAGTTTGGGAATTCATAGGTTGAGTCTTGCATTAAGGTGATTCGTTTTGGAGCTCAAGGTAGTTGCCTTACATTATGTACATTTTCATAGAGATAGATTCCATACATTTTCTGTTCTGCAGTAACAATGTTATTTTATCCTTATTATATACTTGTAAGCATCTGGAGAAACCATTAATTTACTCTATGATGTTCTTGTTGATTTTGGTAGGAGAATGATGCTCCAGAATCAGCCGTTGCTAAACTCTTTGCATCTGCCAAGAGGAATGGCAACCAGTATGGTGCTCTTGACCGCTGTCTGCTGGGTATGCCAGCCGAAGCACAGATTCGGGTATGCTATGAATCACCTTGTAAATCGTTTTATATTCTTCAATGGGCCATTTTATTATTTGCTGAAATTAGTCATCACTGTATGTTCCAGGCAACTGCTTCTGAGGTGCAGAGTCTTTTGGTCTCTGGTAGGAAAAAAGAGGCTCTACAATGTGCGCAGGATGGTCAATTGTGGGGACCAGCACTGATCCTTGCATCACAACTTGGAGATCAGGTTTGTTTACGATTACATGTTATTGCCTCTAACCTAGAAGAAGATTGTTCTATATTTAAGTACTATAGATTTTTACTAAAACTTGCCCCTCCCTCTTGCACATTATTCTGTTCATGGTGATTCTAACTTGTGACATGGGATAACTGCAGTTCTATGTGGATACTGTGAAGCAAATGGCTCTTCGCCAGCTGGTAGCAGGGTCACCTTTGCGGACATTATGCTTGCTAATTGCTGGCCAACCAGCAGAAGCGTTTTCTACTGGCACTGTGGTTGATAGTGGTCTTCCTGGTACGACAAATATGCCTCAACAGCCGGCACAGGTATAATATTAAAAGTACAAGGGCAAAAGAGGGTATATACCAGAGAAAGAGAAAGGGGCCAAAGGGGATTTTTTTTTTCTAGGAGGGAGAGATTGTTTTGATACCTTTGCTATCTATAGCTCCTTGATGCGTCCATGTCGGCGCATCTTGAGCTGGAACACTAAATGAGCCTGCACTTCAACCTCTATTAGGATCCTCAAAATTTATGGCTTTAAAGAGCTAATATGTTATCATTATCATTTTATATTGTTCTTTCTGTATATACTTTTGCTATGTGAGGTTGAATGTCTGTTTGCTTTTTGGGCTCTTGAACTGCAGTTTGGGGCTAATGGCATGCTTGATGATTGGGAGGAAAATTTGGCAGTCATAACTGCAAACAGAACAAAAGATGATGAACTTGTAATTATCCATCTTGGAGATTGCCTGTGGAAGGACAGAAGTGAGGTACATTATTATTATTGTAATTTATGTAAATTATACTGTTCCTTTCATAGGAATTATTTTTTCCTGAATGAATAAAATTTGAGAGTTATTCTTCAGATAACTGCTGCACACATCTGCTACTTAGTTGCGGAAGCAAACTTTGAGTCATATTCAGATAGTGCGAGACTCTGTCTTATTGGAGCAGATCATTGGAAGTCTCCTCGAACTTATGCTAGCCCAGAGGCCATTCAGGTGCTCTATAATTTTACTTGGTTCTTATGTTGTTCACTTACAAGGGGATGTTTTTTATCCTTTTCATAGAAAATTTAGCAGGTTTTACTCAGCCACTCATAGATGCTTCATTTGCAAAGTTGCTAGGCCTGGCCTCACTCTTTCTCTCTCTTACACACTCTCGTGGAAAACACAAATACACAAAAAATCTCCTTTCATTAATTGATTGTGTAAATGATGCTTATTTATTTATTTTTAAAAAAAACTACTGAATTGATCTAATTGATGCATTGACAGAGGACCGAGTTATATGAATATTCGAAGGTGCTTGGGAACTCTCAGTTTATCTTGCTTCCATTTCAACCATATAAGCTCATATATGCACACATGCTTGCCGAAGTGGGAAAAGTTTCAGATTCTCTAAAGTATGTTGACGTTTTCTGTCTTTGATGTTTCATGCTGTTTTGCCTTTAATTCTTTTTGACACAGTGAAATTAATTCAGGTATTGTCAAGCACTACAAAAATCATTGAAAACAGGTCGATCCCCTGAAGTAGAAACGTGGAAGCAATTATTATCATCTCTTGAAGACAGAATTAAAATCCATCAACAGGTTATTTTCTGGTTGCCTTTGAATATTTTCATCCATTTTAGTTGCTTTTACTGGTCTTAGTGGATGAAATTTTGTTGACAGGGTGGGTATACAGCAAATTTGGCTCCAGCAAAAATTGTGGGCAAATTGCTCAACTTTTTTGATAGTACTGCTCATCGGGTTGTTGGGGGCCTACCACCTCCCGCACCTTCAACATCTCCGGGAATTTCGCAAAGCAATGAACAACATTATCAGCAACCTATGGGCCCTAGAGTATCGGCTAGTCAATCAACAATGGCTATGTCATCATTAATGCCCTCTGCTTCGATGGAGCCCATAAGTGAATGGGCAGCTGATGGCAACAGAATGACAATGTCTAATAGAAGTGCCTCAGAGCCAGACTTTGGTAGAACTCCAAGACAGGTGTGTTATTAACTTGAATTACACACCCAATATTGACATGATCTGCTTGGCAATATGTCATCTTTTACAATATTAACTTTTGGTGGGAACAGGTTGATTCAACAGCAGAAGCAACCTCATCCAAGTCACAAGGCAAAACATCAGGTTCAGCTGGCGCATCTCGCTTCCCTCGTTTTGGTCTTGGCTCAGGTCTTTTGCAAAAGACAGTGGGGCTAGTTTTAAGGCCTCGTGGAGATAAACAGGTAAGTTCTTAGAGGCAGTAAACTTCATGGCGTTTTTATGGAAGAATAATGAAAATTGTGTACTGGTTTGGCTTGTTTTCTAATTTGCATTTTTGTTGAAGGCTAAATTGGGCGAAAAGAATAAATTCTACTACGATGAAAAGCTTAAGAGATGGGTGGAAGAAGGTGCCGAACCTCCAGCTGAAGAGCCAGCTTTAGCGCCCCCTCCAACAGCTTCAGTGTTACAGAATGGAACTTCTGATTACAATTTACAATCTGCTTTGAAGAGTGAAGGGTCTCCTAATGGGGGTGCAACATTTACAAGTTCAGCTCCTTCAGAACATAGTTCTGGGATCCCGCCTATTCCGACCGGCACAAATCAGTTTTCTGCTCGTGGACGTATGGGTGTGCGATCAAGGTAATTAGTTTTTTATCTTGTTCTACTTAAAAAAGCTCTGCTGATGCTCGTAAAGGATGGTTTTAAAGGTTTAGATTTTTTCTTTTAAATTTCTTGTTTTTGGGGTTCAGAAACATGGAATTTTTATCATAAGATACTTCTTTTGTTTCCCTCTCAACTGTGAATCAAGTAGGGTGCTTTCTTGGCCAGAATAGATTGCAAGTTTAATATCATTGAACAGCTTACCTCGAGTATACCAGTCTGACCCTTAAATATTTAGCTGCTTAGAGATATGGTTTAAAGCATAATAACTATTAACTTTTGAATAATATATATTTTTAATTTTTTTAATAGGGGGTAAAGAAGTTCGGAGCAGCTTGTTTAATTTACTGTCATTAGTGGCCATTTCTTAGAAATTGGGACAAAAAGATTTATGCTTGAATTTTTATGTCCTTTTCTATATCTTTCCAGAATCAAATGAGAAACACTACCCTTCTTTTCGAGGTTGGTGTTAGTCAATTATAAAGTTATATCTCTTTCATTTTTTCTTTTGTCTACAGATATGTTGACACCTTTAACCAAAGTAGTGCAAGCCCAGCAAAAACATTCCAGTCACCTTCTGTTCCGTCAGTTAAACCTGCAGTTGCTGCAAATGCCAAGTTTTTTGTTCCAAGCCCTGTAGTGTCGGCTGAACAGCCAATGGAGGCAATTGCAGAAAATGCTTTAGAAGAAACTTCAACTTATGGAAATCCTCCACCATCCACTGTGAACGACACTTACCACACTCCTAGATCAGCGATGAATTTTCAAAGGTTCCCAAGCATGGACAACATCCCATATCCTGGGGCTGTGGCAAATGGCAGTAGCTCCCACCCACCTCACTCACGTCGAACAGCATCATGGAGTGGAAGCTTTAGTGATGCATCCAACCCTAGTATGCCAGAAACAAAACCTGTAAGGGAGGCATTGGGTATACCTCCTCCATCACCATTTATGCCTGGTCCAATTAACGGTGGTAGTATCGGGGATGACCTTCACGAGGTGGAACTTTGAACCAGAGTAATGAAGATGTATATATTGAAGTTTTGTTGTTTGTCATCAATACAATTTCAGGGAGCTATGCTACTCATGAATCACTCGGCTCAAGTAAAGAATTGGTGGTAAGCACAGTAATTAGGCTTTACATGGAAAAGTAAAAATATGCTTTTCCGCCCAGCAGTGAATGTTGAAATTATATCGGCACGTTTAACTTACTCGGGGAGGTTATATATATAATGTATGCTTCAGGGGCTGCCACCATCTGATTTATGAGTGGCTATGTTTCTTTCTTCCTTTTTCTCACTTCATTTTGACTATAAGGCAAAGAAAGTTTGAATAGGCACCGTTGTACAGTTCATTTGTTCATTTGTTTTAAAAGTTAAAACAGAAATGTTCCTTGAGATGGGAGAAATAGATCTCTTTCCTAAAGGAAAAAGATAATGTACTGATTTGGGGAAAATAAGATGTTTTATCTGTTTTTGTACCGCTATGAATGCTTTATGTGTTGAATATATCCCGTACATGTTGGATTTTTGGATGAGATCAACTCTTTAAGCTTTTGGTACTAGTGAATCCTCAAGGTCTAATAAGTGAAAATGTGATTAAAAATGGTCTGAAATCTATTAATAATCAATCTGAACTAATTGATAATCGTTGTATATCAGACAAATTACTTTCAGCTTTAAGCCATGGTCTTAATATCCAAAATTCGTAATTTTTTATTCAAGTAATTTTTACTTCTTCAATAAGTTGTCACACAAATAGTACGCTCCAAAGTTTCTTCAATGTAATCATGAATGAACTTAATGCAACGAACGGCGTATGAGCGGCAAACGGAAACAGATAGAACAGAGAGAACAAGAATTTCAGGAAATCCGCCAAGTCCACTGAGAAAAAAAGGGTGAAACTGCGTCTACTAAAATTCCAATCTAAAGCAATTGCGTAAACAAAATAAGCTAAAAAACTTAGGGGTTATTTGTTTTTTACACTTAACATTTAATAGTGCTGAATTTAACTAATTAAGAGATTTTTGTTTGTTTTTTTAAGTGATCAAACCACTTAAAACCACTGAAAAAAAAAAGTAATATTTTTTTACTTTTCACTTAATACAAAATCACTTAATGATTTTATAAATATATTATTCCAAGTTTATCCTTCCTAAAATAATATGTTTCCAAGTTTGTTTTAGTTTTATATTATAAAAATTTCTTTTAATACTTTAACAAATAACATTGAAAAATAAAAACCCTAAACATCTCAACATCAATTTTTTTTTTATAGCTGGATTACTATATTTCTCTAATTAAATTCTGATAAGAATCTTTATTAATAAAATGTATATGTAACAACTCAGAGATAAAATTGCAAATCAATTTGTTTAAGTATTTGATTATTCTCATTTAATTATATCAGAAAATATATATGACTTTACAATTTCAATTTTCGTTGTAATAGTAATTTAATTTAAAACCATTTTATTTATTTTTATTTGAATATATAAATTTAATTGACCCTACTATTTTAATTATGAATAAAAATACTATATATATAAATTCTAATTTCAACTTTTGTTATAATAGTTATTCAATTTAAGATTATTTTATTTATTTTTATTTGAACATATAAACTTAATTGATTCTACTATAATAATTAATCTTATTTTTAATTATGAATAAAAATATTATATATATAAGTGTTTTAATATTTGTTAAATAATTTATTACAATTGTTTGTATCATATTAAATAAAATTACACAACAACTAATAGTAAAAGGATATAAATGTCAAATTACTAGTAATCAGATAATTTTAACTTTAAAAAACAAACAAAATTATTATACATTCAGAGATAAGAAAAAAAAAAACAAACATATCATTTAGATTTCAGATTTCAGTCACTATTCAGCTTTCAGTTTTTAGCAGCACTGTTCAGTCTTCAGATAAAAAACAAACGACCCCTTACTCTCAGCTATTGATACATCCTAACATCTCAAGTAAAATCGCTTGCATAATTCATTCCATGGAAAATCATAGTATAGAGCACATGTAATTTACAGTGCAGAAGTGCATATAAATGAGAGAAACAAAAAATAAAGTAATGAACAGGCTATTATCAAAGTTTTTCATATGCTATTCGAAGGTGAATACCTTATTAATTATAAATTATGTCATGTCATTTGAAAAATAATCGTTTTTTTAGAATGACGTCGATGTTTGTCATTAGTAATAAATAAATAAATGATAAACAAATATTAAACCAACACGTGTAAAATTGTAATTTATCAAAAAAATTTCTTCACTGAACCAAACGTTATTGCATAGGAAAATATTCTTATGTTGCTGTAGACTTTTACTTAATTTCTGACATCAGTTTATCCCATACGTGCGAGACGATGCGTTTACGGTGGACCTCTCTGTCAGAATCAGCACAGTCCTATCCTACCATCAGGCAGCTTACTCTGCGTCTCACTAACAACATTACGCTGATTACTACCAACCGCATAACTCTAACGCCCATCAGACCACGACACGTCAGCAGACCACGTGTTATCCATGGCGGCCGCTGAAACCGAAAGGGGACTTGCCGGTTTGCAAGCTGTTGGGTTCATTTGTGTAATTATATCAGAATAGTCTGTCTGGATTTCTTATCGGAAATTTAAGGCTGAAGAAATGTGCAGCCTTTTTAGGTTTTAATTATGTAGTTTGTTGTTTTCTAAGCTTTGGACAGCTTTAATATTGCATTTATGAGCCCAACCTTTGTCCTGTTTTTTCTTTTTTTAACCCCCTCTGTAAACATTAACATCTCATTTAATACGAGAGATAGGATTGAATAATTAATATTATGTATTAGATTGATGAGATGAGATTGAATTGAATACGATGTTATCCTATATTTGATGAAACGTATGATAAAATTATAAATAGTGGATATAAAATTAGATTTTAAAATAATTTTTTAAGCATTTTTCACAAATTTTGTAAATATTAAATTATTTAAACTTACCTCGTCCATGACCAGCACTACCGTCGCTTACCTACTCCATTAACGATCAATGACGCCAAAGAAAATGCTAAAGAGGATGGGTGATTAGCGATGCTGAAAAAGATGTTAAAGAATCTAGGCGATCGGTAATACCGAAAACGATAGACGATGTTGAAGCAAGTGTTTTTCAAATTGTTGAGTTCACATAGACCCTAAGATAGATCGTCACTACTGCTCTGTCCACTTAGCTTGAGTTGGTCACCATTATTGCTCGTTCATGTAAATCTAGGGTTCAGGGTTTTCGGGTTTGGAGGAGGTGATGGTGGTGGTGTGGGCAAGGACAACGGTGGCATCAAAGTCATTATTGTGGACTTGGTCCCGACAGACACAACAGAAGAGTTTGGTGTGATTGACATTGATGGTGATCTCATGATTGTTGAGGATGGAGATGGAGAAAGAGGTGGCAGGAGTATTTTAATCCGTTTGCTTCATGAGTTCGTTTTATCTTATTCTAATAAGATAAAATTAGTGATGAGTTAAATTAGTGAAAAGTCAAGGGATGCACCAAACATGGATTTGGACCAAAAAGTAATTCAATCCCATTCCTAACCCACATAACAAACACAACATAAGATATGGTCTTAAACAAGTTTCTAGATTGAGAGGAGAGACTCATACATACAAGTGGGAATTGCTTCAAATTGAACCCACATAAAGGTGAGAGTACAACTCGAACCTTATCATTCAAATGAGAGATCGAGGGCGGTGCACCAATTGCTTGTAAGATGTAAGTTGATCATTGCATTGTTATAGTTTTGAATATTTTTTATTTTTTGCAAGATGAGTTTCATGGATTATTCATCTTTCATGTCCTTGTTTTGCTTTTAGTAACTCAATTGTGGTCGAGAATAAGCATCTATCCATCACAGGTCCCCTAGTTGCTGAGGCTTGATCTTTTAAATAGACTATCTCGATTGAGAAACGTTAACGAATTTTTCATGTTGGTTTGGTTATCCAAATTTACTCTGAATTAAGGGTTAGCTTGACTTTATAGTCATAGTGGTTGATTGTAAGAGGTTAGACTTTTAAAATCAGAGAGAAATATCCTTCTTTGTTAAACTAAAAAGCTTGAAAAATTTCTTTTTATTTCTTCATTGCCTATTGGAAACACGTGTTAAATTCTGTCATTTTGTGCATATCCTATGCTTGTATCTCAACTCCAAATGGTTTTGTGACCAACACATATGCTTTTGCAGCTTGCACATTATGGCATTGTTAATTCTTGCAATACATAAATACTGATATCAATTTGGAGTTGCCTTTTTTATGACAAACAGTAATGGAATAGATTAAAATTCAAAATATCATGAGCAAAATTATTGGTTGATCTTGCTTTTGATACTTTGATAACACTTTGAATTTTGTTTGCAGGGTCCCTACGAGGATGGTGGCGAATGGGTTTTGTATGTGACTAAATTACGTTTAATGTCAACAAAAAAAAAAAAACTTACGTTAACTCTAAAGAAAACAGTCACTGCTCTCTTACTACAGACTTAAAATATTCCTAATAATGGTCCTTTTGTAGTTTTTCCGCGTGGGTGCAATTCATTATGTAAAATTTCTATACATAAATGTCTTTGAGTTGCCACCAAATTCGCAATTAAGCTTTGACAAACAGTTTGTGGCATGTCAAAACTTGGAAATATGGTGGAGGTCCCATTTTTCTCTTATCTCAATCGATAATTATTCTCAAGATTTGTATCTTTTGCTATTTAAGATTAAATATTCTATTTTAAAAAGGATTTTTGGTCAGAACTTAGAAATTAGTGTGAAAAATGGAAAGCTACTATATGCCTGTTTGACATAGTTTTTGGACCTTCCAAAAGCTTTTCCTCGACCTAAAATCTATTTTGAGAAGTGTTTGGGTTTCTCATGAAAAGAACTTTTGAAGTTCAAAATCTCTTCTAGCCAAAGTTGCACCCCTGGCTCTTTGAAGGGAAGAGCTTTAAGAAAACATGCGAAACCGTTTTTAGTTTTAATAAAATTTTGGTATTCCCAAGTTTACCCTTATAAATGACAGGACCCTCACAGACTTCTATTTCGAGTTTAGGAGGATCCCGTGATACATCGAAAATTTATACGTAATTTTAAACTTTCTTATAGAATTATTTGGAAATTTAACAATACATAAGGTGGTTTAATAACATTTTGGTAATATAACTGCTATTTAACCAACAATTTCACCCTAAAATAATCAAAATAAACACTTCTAAGATATTTCAAATATATGCAATATCATATAAAGCATACAAAATAAACTTGTTTTTTATATGGGAATATAACTATAAAGTAAGCTAATATCATTTTCAAACCTGGAAAGTCAAAACATAAATAACAATGACGATAAATTAAGTATTTTACAATATTAAAGTGATAAGTATATGCATGTAAACCTAGATGCCATGTAATATAAAAAATATATATATATAATATTAAAATATCATTTTTTACATCATGTGATCGAGTGACCTACCTCTTCCTATTTAGAGATTTATTCTGAGATCCGACAGTTACCTAAGAAATGTTAAAAAAAAAAAAAAAATGAATACCAACGCCCAGTAAATTAATATATTTTCAAAAACTAAATAAATCATTTTCAATAATAATTAACATATACAACGTAAGACTAATAATAAATAAAATCTTAATAATCCATATTCAATCGTATATGAAAAATAATACTAAATTGCATCTCATGTCATGATAAAATATAAATACTTGTATAACTCATTTTTGTTTGTTAATAAAAGCTCGATTTACACCAATCTAGCACTCCGAGAAATCTATCATGTGTGATGGAGAAATTCAATACACATGTAGAGTTATAGATAACATTTGACATGTACATGATAAACGACTCAATGACTCTCCAGACGTCTGTTATACATGTGTTGGCCGATTCTTTAGGACTTATACACATGAAGTTTGTTTGATCATTAGAGAAAAGAGTACAATCCTAGTGCTCCAAAATTTAATTTTATTCATTTCTTAACTCAAATCATTTTTATATGCAAATTTATAATATTCAATTTTTAAATAAAAATATAATTATCAATAATAAATTACAAATCATAATACATAATTAATAAATCAATTAACTAATTAAATAATTTTATTCTAATTACAATTAAATAAATAAAAGCTGAAATTTAAATAATTTAAAACAATTCAATTCAATTGAAATAAACAATCCAAGAAATTAATTATTTAACAAATAATTCATTTATAATAATCCATAAATAACCAAATCTAAAAATATAGATAACTATAAATAACTAATTCAATTTAAATGAAAACAATCCACTCACAAATTTGGTGTCAAGCTTTATTTGAAATTACTAGCACCCAAATTATTCTTGAGTTCTTTTTCACCTAAAAATAATACAAAACCTATTTAGAATCTATAAAAAAGAAAATTCACAAAATTAAATCTGAAATTGAATTTATTATACACTAAATCAATCAATAAATTAGCTATAATTATTTTCTATTTTCTCTGTCTTTTCTTTTCTTCTTTTTCTTTTTCGGCTTGTTATTTTCTTCTCCTTTTTGTTTTGCTATGCAGTTAGGTTTCGTGTGTGATTTGTTGCTATTTGAAGACATATATATGTACTATAACATCTTAATTATTGATCTCATATACATTAAAAAAAAAAAAAAAAATTGCTCTCATGCCAATACTTATCCCATTTTTATTAAAAAATTCACCATATTTCTTCTCTCACAACCAACTCATGTTATTTGTTTTTTTTTTAATTATTTTTTTTAATTTTTTATAGACATGATTCACCGTATTTATCACTTATAAATTTATACTTTTCATTTTACCTTTTGTTATAATATTTTTTCTTTCGTACTTAACTTTTTTTATTTCTTTTAAAAATATCCATAAAAGGATATTTATCCATAAATTTTTTTATCTCTAAAATTAAAATTGAATCAAATTAATAATAATAAATTATATTTTAATTAATATCTTGAATCTATTAGGATTCAGACTTACAGTAATACTATATCATTAACTCAAATTACCTTCTATATCCTACCAAATTTTCATTCTTTATTCTCATATCTTGCTTGTCTCTCTCCTCTCCCCCACCAGAAAAGACTCCACTTCACATCTCTTGCCCACTATCAAATCAGACAAAGCTTCTTCTTGTAGATCGCGTCAACGCAAGCTTTGAGCGTGGTGCACTAGTTGTACACTTACCTGTTGTGAGTCAACCGCCACCAGTCCATGCTATGTTCGACTCAAAGACAAAAGCTGAAATTGCATTGAGCAGAACTATGAGTGAGCCGCACCATCAATTTTACCAAAGTCAAAAACCTGCGTTACGGGTTGTTTTGAGATTTTTCTTTATTATACTGCTTTTTTAAAAAGTCACTACTCTATATATATATATACATATATATATATAGATCTTGTTGACCGATGGTCAACAACTAATTTTTTTTTTTTAAATTAATTTCAATGTATTCATTAAAAATTCAAATATTAAAAAAGATAAAATATTAAATTTATTTCATTTCTTTTGTTTTTATTAATAAATTGGATTCTCATTGATAAAAAGTTTCAAAATGTTAATAAATGGTATCAGCGAGATTTACTCCAAAATAAGGATAAAAAAGTTATATTACAGTTAGAAGAATTTTATAATACTTCAATCAAACAATTTTAAAAACTTTTTCTAATATAATTGCTTTTTTAAAATATGTTATTCAAACAGTAATCCAAAAGCCCCGGCTTTTACTTTTTTTTTTTTTAATTATCAAAAGATAAAAATAAAAGTTATCACAAACAAATCCTATATTATTTTTCAGAGTAATAATGGGTAAATGGTAAAGAAAAGTAGAAAAGGATGCTATGATTGTGGTCTCCTTAATTTCATCACTTGTTATATTTAATGTCATCTACATTAACTCTTTTTTTTTTTGGTAATTTGGGGGTGTAATGTTATAGGTGAAACGGTATAAACTCTAATATATTCGTGTTTTGTTTTTTCTTTAAATGTAACTATTGATTTAGGGTTTGGACAAGAGACATAATAGAATCCATAATTTGGTGTTCTAAATATGAAGGATATATTAGTAAATCAACATTATCTTATCTAACTATAGTTTATAAAATATAAATTATTAAAAAAATGAATTTAATTCTGGCGCTTAGAATTGTGGTTGATCTTGTATTTTAAACTTAAAGTCACAAGGTAGCTTGTTATTAAAAGGGTAGTTCCAAAAACATTTTTGCTACACCCATATTTTATTAAAAAAAATTTATTACTAATATATCTTTATATATAATTACTTAAAAATACATAATTATGTAATTAAAAATCCAAATTTACAATATCTATAATCTGTACACCCAATCTATAAACCATAATAATATATATATAAAAAAAATCAAGTATTACAATAAATAATTTTCAGGTATATTTAAAGATTGGATTAATAAAGAGCTGCTTTGATGAATTTTAATATGTATGCATATATATTTTTAACTTCTATTATTCTTTCTTGGTTGAAGACAATAATAAAGATAAGTGTGGTTTTTCAAAGTAATTTTCATCCAAAGTCTCCAACTTATTTAAATTTTATGCGGGAGTTCATATTTCACACATATTTTAATGTATTATGTATAAAAGAATAAGTAGGATTGCAGTTACAATATTTTACAATTTCAAAATAAACCAATTATTTTGTTTAATCATCTTTATTTTTCAAGAATGAAACACTGGCATTGTTTTTGACAATATTTTATGGTTTAGAGTTATTTTTTCATCGAAACATTTCATCAAATACATATCCAACATCAAGAAAATCTTTGCTAGTAAAGTATCTAAAAATCAAATATCCAACAACAAATAAATCCTTACTATTAACATGTCTTTTTTTTTTTTTTTTTGATAATTTAGTTTTAACATTCCAATCATAATTACAAATAAACCATGAAAAAAATCAATTAACTGGTAAGAAAAATAAAAGTTGAATAACATTTTCAGAAGAAGTTCGAAGAAAATTCTAAATAAAATTCATAAGAATCTTATAAAAAACACTCATAAATAAAATTGAAATAAAAACAATTAGCACTATATTATAAATAGGTGTAATGAGAAAAAATGATAAAAATTATAAACAATATATTAGGATAGTTTTGAAATTTTGAAGAGTGTAAGAAGTAAAATTTTTAATTAATATGAATATAGCAGGTAATAGAGCCACCCATATCAAAATTATAGAATCTTACATTTTATAAATAAAAAAATGTTATTAAATGCATGATTAATATATCCTACACTCCCATTAATTAATTTAATAATTACAATAAAATCAAGCAAATTTTTATATTTTATCTCTAGATTGATAACAAACTATGAACATTTACATTGTACAAATTCACAAATCCTTAAAAAAAAAAGTATCCACAAATAAAAATAATATTATTAGAACAAAAATTTATTAAACCATTAAAAAAATCAATTGAATTTGAAAATGAGAACTTTTTCTATTTAATTAAAAGAAAATACATAATTGCTTGTTTCTGCATTTGCCTTAGTGTAAAATATCTTAAAAATCTTAAAACATATCAAAGAAACCAAGTAGGAGTAGTGGGGTCAAAAGAGTCAAAAGCAATTCCCGAAAATGAAATAATAACCATTGGATATATTTTTGTTTGTCAAATCCATCAAAGATTCCAACTCCATGTCGAATCCACCGCCTAATCCTATTGACGACGTCATCGATTACAATTACAGCTTTTCCTCCTCCTCAAAACCCTCCCTCCTTTGGAGCCGTGTCTGTGTTCGAAGAGACATACATGGCCGACCACTCTGATGATTTGGACCAACTCCTCGACAGTAACTCAATTGCTCTCTCTATAATTATAATCAATCCTTTTCTCTGGCTTTTTTTTTTGGAATTCAATTTAATTGTTTTTCAGGTGCTTTGGATGATTTCCAGAATCTCAACCTCACACCTCCCTATCAAAGGTCTCTCTTTTCCTCAACTTTGTTCATTGGATTTTGTTGTATGTTAATTGGAGGAGGTATCTATTTAGCTTCAAAGATTTGTACTTTACTTCAATTTTGCTCTAAAGATTGAAACTTTTTTTCCATTGGAGATGTTTGTGAATGCTATAGAAGTTGAGGGGGGTTTGTTTGTTCGTATAGTGAGGAAGGAAGGATCTTGCACTTTGTTGGGCATAAGATTTTGAATAACTTAGGATTGGTTTGGTTGTAGGAATGGAGGAGGGAATAAGACAGAGAAGAAGCAAGAATCTGATTCCTTGCCGTCCGGGGTACAAGGCTTGGGCATGGGATTACCTGACTTGAAGAGCAAGAAAAAGGGAAAGCAAAAGGTTGCAAAGGATTCCCATGTTGCGGAGGCTCTTGATAAATTGCGAGAGCAGACGAGGGAGGCTGTTAAGGGATTGGAATCGATGGAAAAGCCTGCCGGATTTGATGTGGGTAAGGATGCAATGGTGGATGAGTGGGTTAAGCAGTTTGAGGAGCTTGCAGGGGGTCAGGTAAGGTCTCTTGGAATTGTAATAGTTGATTGTTTTGTGGGTGGAGTTTTGAAGAGCGAGTTATAATTGTGTTTGTGATATGGAATTACTTGGTTTTGGTCAATTGTGATTTTAATATGGATGTATGGTATTTTATAAATATTATAGCATAACTTTGGAAGGCAAAATGGTTTCTTTTTTTTTTTTTTTTTTTAAGTTTTCGTTATTAAGTTTTAGTGGTTTGATTTCTAACTAAACTATGAGAAGTTATCTAACTTGGAACATTTGATTTTGCCTTGACCCCTTTTGATAACTGGTTATGTGATTAAGGCAGGTGTTTATAGATCCTTCTTATGGATTGAGCTTAAGCTGCATAGCCTGCATTAAATTTCATATTTTATCTGGAAGTAGTTTTCAACGGGTTAGCACTCAGCACCCATGTCATGTTAAATTAAGCCAGGACAAAATAAGTGAAATAAGTGTCCAAGAGAGCTTATTGTTTTATGACAACCTTTCTAAAGAAAGGGCAGGTAGCGAAATCAAGATTGTAGGTATGCTGTTGACATTATGTTTTACAACTTAGAATGAAGCAACTTGGTTTATCTATTTTTCTACCTGCTCACCTTGCTCGATGCTTTTGCAGCTTGCACATCTTATATCCAATATTTTAGGAAAGCAACGAATTTTTTAATATGTATTTTAACTGTTTTGGAGCCTTCAGAAAATATTATAGGGAAACTTCTGGCTACGCAGCACTAAAATGTTTGCATGAAATCAGTTCTGAAGTTTTGGAGTGTTTGTTCTTAGACTTGGTTATAGCTGTCTAGAGACCCAAGTCCTAGCTTTTCCAAATGGGCAACCTAGTAGTAGCTAGGAAGTGGAAATGCATTGACCCTTTGTCTGAATAGATAATCTTCACCTCAGCAAAGCCTTGTGGCTCAATTAAGATGCATTACTTTCCACCTATCAAGGGAATTTCTGTATTGAGTGAGTTATTTTTGTTAGTTTAGTAATATATTTGTGCAGACTTTCATGTCAATTTGTTGGAACATTATAGTTCTTTATTTCCTGTGATGCTTTTTCTTCTTTTTTTTAAGTTTTTCTGGGGTGCTGCATTGGAGGATTGGGAGTGAGTTGTAGTGCTTCTTGAGTCTCTAATGGAGTAGGAGATAATTTTGTTTAAGTTGGAGAGCCATTGTCATGATTCCATAAACTTGACTTTAGGGCGAGTCATGCAGTTAGAACTGGGCACAATCTGATGACCTGAATTTTTGCTGTTATTCCTTTTATCTACATGTGAAAGGTGCTAAACATGATTGGGGATAATGCTATGATAAAATTTTGCTTGCTTCACTTTAGGACAAGAGCATAGGTTGATACTACGTGGAGATGTAAGTGTGTGCATGTGTGCATACACATACTGAGATCTAATGGTGGAGAGATTCAATGGGAAAGTTGGCTGTTATATGAAAATTTTCTTTATTTTTTGTTTAATTTTATGTAATCGAAGGTTTATTTGAGCAAATAAACTTTGTTATGCATATCAGTGACTGAAAATAACTGACTCTTCTCTTCCTTGGGATTGCAGTGAGCATATGCTGTGACAGATAAAATACTTTTAGATTCATTGCTCATATACTAAAAATGCTTCCTCTATTAAAAAAATAGTTTCAAATTTCTGTATGTTTATAATCTAAAATATCTTGGGGAGTAACTCTCACTTCTTTTTTTTTTTTTTTAATTTGTCTAGGACATGGAATCTATTGTGGAGACCATGATGCAACAGCTTTTGTCTAAGGAGATTCTCCATGAACCCATGAAGGAAATTGGAGAAAGATATCCTAAGTGGTTGGAAGACCATAAAGCTACTTTGAGCAAGGAAGAATATGAACGTTACTCCCACCAATATGAACTGATACAAGAGCTTAATGAGGTTTACGAAAAGGATTCCAGTAACTTCACAAAGATCGTTGATCTTATGCAGAAAATGCAAGAATGTGGCCAACCTCCAAATGACATTGTGCAAGAGCTTGCCCCTGATTTTGATTTATCTAGTCTTGGACAATTGTAAGTGCTCTTCCTTCTGTTATATCAGCAATTGAATCATGGTCTATGCACTATTTTCTGCCCCTTGGTGTCTTCTTGTACTTTTCATGCAAAGATGGACCAGATTTGTAGTTTTCACTTATTTCTCTTTATGCAAATATGAAATAATCTCTTTTTTCAGATACGCAAAACTTCTGGTGCCGAGTGTTTTAGTTGAACAAAATAAAGAATTTTCTGAAATGTAAAACTTTCCTGGTTTAATTTGATATATGTGGAAGCCATCTATTACTCGTCTCTCGGTTTACTTGGTCAACATACTTATTTTCAACACTCAAGTTAATGGGAATTTGGATTGCTCTTTTCCTTTTTTTTTTTTTTTAAATCAATTTAGATTGCTTTTTGATATTGCTTAATGTCAATTTTCTTTGATGTCTGCAATTCTTCTGAGGTGGGGGGGGGGGGGGGTGTGGGTGGTGGTATTTGTGTGTGTGTGTGTTCATTTTTTTTTTAATTTTTTGCCCTCTCAAATTATATGGCTAATCAGTATCTTCATTTATGCAGGTCTCCAGACATGCAGGAGTCTCAACAAAATTGTTGTATAATGTGAAACAATGTCTTCTAGTTGCCTATGTCAGATGTGATTGCAGATATTCTTTTAATATTTATGTATTTATGTGAGAAATAAGGTATTCAACTTCAATGTTGGCTGTTATCATTTGTTTACTATGTGGACTTGGTTGATGCGGTTGTATTCAGATGCAAAACTTTGGGGATGAGGTATGTAAGGCTGCTAGCTCACGCAAAATGCTTTTGTTGGTGATTCTTTAAGTATATCTGTCTCCATTCACTAGTCACATACCAAGCACCATTTAAGTTTTAATGTGTGTGAAAGTCCCTGAATGTAGGGGGGCTGCTCAGGGGTAGAGACTTCTCCAACGACGGAGGATGAATCCTCCGGGAATGTTATGGAGGAAGGCCTCCTCTGGGTCTGCTTCCATGGATGAACTGTCATTCTCCTCCTTGATTGTTAAGACCTCCTCAAAGGAGGTCCTATGGCCACCACCTTCACTCTTTTACTTTTATTATTATTATTTTTTTGAAACAAAACACTTTCATTAAACAACAGAAAGACAAACATGACAGCAATACAAGGAGAGCAAGACTGATAACAGTTAAGAACACAGACTAGGAGGATTAACAGAGCAGAACCGCTCTTGCTTGCAAGTGAGGGCTAAAGAGGTAAGGCTATGGACCAAACCATTCCTAGTTCTTGGAAGGGTTTGACATTTTCGAACCTCAACCTCAACTGCTAAAGCCCTTACATCATCCACAACATTACCAACTTCATTCCACCAATTGTTGTTGGAACAATCCGCAACTATAGCATTACTAGCGTCCATTTCCTCAACAAAACCCCGATAAGTTTAGTGACCTAGCAACGAATCTTCTCTCAAAGCCGTAAGTTCTCCAACTGTCGACCACCTTCACTCTTTTTAAATTTTAATATCATATTGCTTGATTCATGAACTTTAACTTTACACTTTTCAAAATTTTAATAGAAAATTATATGTAATTGTTTCTTATTGAAAGTAAAAATGAGGTTAGTCCAGTGTTATATTTCTTATATTTATGTCGTAGATATTATTAAATAATTGTCTGTTTAACATAAGTACTCTTAACGTGTCTTATGTTAAGGATAAAGAGATCTATTTAAAAACTTATATATATATATATTCTTTCAATACATGTATACATATGTATGTATGTATGTATGCATGTATGTATTCTTTCAATCCATTAGTGCATATTATTCTGAGCTTTGAAAAAGGAAATATGAATTTATTATTTTTAATATATATTAAGAGGGATTACATTAACACAATCTTTTAACATATAGACCAAACACTATATGTTTCAGACTAGTTACAGGCGAAATGACACTAGCCCTAAGATGTGAAATTGATAAACCATTGTGTAAGCTTTGCATTCAGCTTTTAATATTATACTTTATCTAAGGCGTACAATTTAACCCAAAATGGCATATATTTATTTCCAATAAAATCAATACAAAATTTAGCCAAGTACAAAGAATTAAATAAAAATACAGTAATGCAGAACTAACGTCAAGAATCGAATGAATGAATGAATGTTGGTATAGAAAAATAGTATGAAAGTGGAAATTGTATGAGGTATATAGGTAATGCAAGCTAAGCATCAGCAGGTGTGATCCAGTGCCTGCCATTCACAAAACTCTTTACAAGAAATGGATGGGCCGATTCGAAATCCAGCTCTCTGGCCCATGATACTCCTTGTACGTTTGCGGATCCGGGGCCCCAGCATTTATACACACCAAAAAATGCTGTCCTGCGAAGAAATGGATTTTACATGAAAAAAAAAATCATAAATAATTGTTGACAGGACATTGGAGTTACAACATTTGAATTAATACAATTCTATATTCTTAGTATTCTTTTTAAAACCGTAAGATTTTTAATCTAAGGATTTAACAAAAAGTGTCTTTTAAAATTTGAAAGTTAAGATGTTATTTGATTAGCTGGCTCAAAGAATTTTTTCCAAATCATTTTTAAATATCGAGTCATTGTGACAGCTATCATTTTTGGCAAGTCTAAAGGCATGTGTTTTTTTTTTTTTTTTTTGACATAGTCTAAAGACATGTTTTTGTTGACTATGCGGTAAGCCATACATAATTAAAATGTTGTTAGATCTAGTTATGATTACACGAAAATCAAAAGCAGAAAATGTTTTATTGAGTTTCTAACCATTGTCTACCGGACACATAATTATTGACCCCCAAAAGAAAAGTAAAGAAAAGAGAAAACTAAGACCTGACTCAATATGGCTCAAATTTATCTTTTCAATCATTTTCCAGTCATGATTGTCTATCCTAATTAAATGGTTATCATATCAGTGACATTTAACATTTAAAGGCATGTTTTGTTGACTACTTGTTGCCTCATAATTACATGTTTGTAAGATCCACTCATGGCTTCATAACCATAAAAAAAAAAAGGTCGAAACAGGTGGAAACCATCTTTTAATCTAATTGTATATTATTTTTTACAATCTGTATAACATTTACAGGAATTATATTCAAATGGATACTAATGTCCACAATTTTATTTTTTAAAAAAAATATATATATTTATTTAATGTTCTTTTAAAGTATATTCTATTACTTTATTATAAAAACATATAAATATACGTAAACATAATGAATAATTTTAAAAATCTCTAAATTTTAGTATTAATCTCTTTGAAACTCGTTATTAGAAGAGATTGCCGACTAAAACTAATATCATATAATAAAATAATGTTTTAAAATGATCATTATATCTTACTCTAAAAATAATTGAAAACCAAAAAAAAAAAAAGCTTTAAATTAAAATGAGTGTGAAAATTACTTGTTTTTGTTACTGAGGTGATCCCAGTCATCCCAGCCACCATGAGCTACCAAATCATCAAAGTAAGTGTACGAATAAACGATCCTGGAGTACTGACCCATGGCTCGACCCACATATAGTGGACCCGTACCCGTCACCTTGCATCTTACGAAAGCAAAGCCTGTCTTCTCATCGGGCGATTTTCTATCATGGGCCGCAATTGACCCGAATCTTGTGGCTATTGAGTGTAGCTCGCAGTCCTGTACGGGTGACGGACAATCAAAACTAACTAAAAAATTCCTTGAAAATGACACCATAATATACTTACTTATATGTAGATATTTATAATTGAAAGACATGAATTCTCTACAATCTTAGTAATTGATATTTAAGACAGACAAATGATTGATTAATCAAGGAAACTTACGTAAACAGGACTCTTCATGCAACTACATATAATCGTGAAGTAAATATACATTTGTTAAGTATTCATTAGTTAAATTTATAGTTGATTGTTAATTAAAAAAAAAAAAAAGGTAGGATAAATAAATATAATATCATATTGTTAATAATTATAAAGCATCGTACAATTAAGAATAATAATTATCCATTATAAAGTATCATGAGATTTTTCTAGATGTATGTAAGTAATGTAACTAAATCCAGATGTAAACAAAAATAAAAAATCATATGTGCAACTATGAAGATATTAGTGTTGAATCCAAATTGCTGAATCCTCGATAAGTTCCTAGAGTTTGCATGAAATATGATTTCAGGTGAGTCTTGTTCATAAAGTCATCTTATTTTAGTTTTTATAAATACCATATATACGATAGAGACGATTTTAACTTGAATACTATCATATTAAATAAATATTTTATAGATTATAAACCATCCTTCGGGTTGGACTGTGGTCGATAAAGTTAATTCAAAAAAGTATAAAATTTTAAATTTTGAAAGTATGCAATTATGTGACACGTAATATAAAAAAATAATATCAACTTTATGTAACATAAGGCCTGCATATTTTTATATAAATGGGGCATAGAGTATTGACCTACAAAAAGTGAAAAGATTCTTACAAACTCTTATCAATTCAAGCACGACCGACCACAAATGAGTAAAATTTAGTAGTGCAACTAGCTAGCTGGGAATTCGTAGCGACTATACATATATGGCATCTGCTCAGCTATTTTCACAGTTATGTAGTATTTTTTTGGCAGGTTAGGTGCCATCACTCACTCACTAGTCACGGCTACTGACACAATTTAAAGATGTTAAAGGAAAACAGCTCTCATACTTTTTTAACTAGGTACATGTACATCAGTGACCCAGAGAGTCACAGATGTACAGTAAAAAAGGGCACCTCCTTTTCAGTCACGAAAAGGACCCCGTGCTTGTGTCAGATTTAATATCGAAATGTACAAGCATTCCAGCATTCTCTCCAATATTTGTTTTCTCTGATCTTTTCTACTCTCACAAAACAAAGCATAGGATAATGTTAATCTATGAAGAAATCAAGAAAATGTTGGACGAGTAAGTTTAAATTTTTTAATTTTTTTAATTACCTTGTACATGGATCTGCCATTACCAAAAATAAAGTCTATAGAGCCTTCAATGTAACACTCCTTAAAATAATGCCGTCCGGCGTCGTCACACAGAGTGTCTTGGGCCCCGTAAAATCCACAGCCGGAAAAGTATGCCTTGTCGCCCGATATGCGAAACGCCGCAGCTTGCCATCCTTGCATTCCCGGCAGCGGTGCTGGTGCTGTGTTCTACATATATATATATATATGTACCACAACTATTAGTTTCTAGTTAATATTAATTAATAGTATGGTACAGCTTATAAATTTAATATCACTTTCGTACTATTGGTTTATATTAGCTTATATTACACGGAAAATAGATAGTAGAGAGGGAGCTGCATGCGTGTCTTGACCATTGAGGCCAAATATTAAAGAGGAATTGAATAATATTGTTGACTTTATTATACATGTACCTTAAAGCTAATATTCCTTGCAGAGAAATAATTGGCATAAACAGTCACAGAAGCAGTTTGGTAAGTGCGCAACTGTTGACCGTCGGGTCCACGATCGCATGCTCGATCATGCCACTCTATCACCGTCAATTCTTTCCCTGCACCTTGAAATGTGATATACGGCTTTGTAACCGGCACCACCACCTTCTCTCTGCACCGCAACCACGGCATGTCAACTTACAACATTTCATGCATTAACTATATACTTAGAATTTTATACAAAACAAAACAAAAATGTAGAGGACTACATGTAAACTCCAGCGTTGATTTGAATAAGTATGTTCATTCTGTTGTTTTCTGGGACAGAAGCAACGGCAGCCTGGACGGAGTGGAACTCGCCCAATCCATTAGCATCGACAGTGATGACACGGTGTCCGACGGGTCCAACCCATTTGTGGTGGTGATTTGTTGAGTTGGTGGAACTAGAAGTACTCGCAGTAACTGAGCTTCGCAATACTGCAAAAGACAATAAAAAAGAAGTTATGTAGAATGAGAAGAAGGAAGCCATTAAAATAGCATTAAAACAGTCAGACAAGAGAATGATGTCCAGAGATTAGAGCGAGAGAGAGATTTTGGAGAATGTTTAGTCGCTTTGGAAGAGTTTCGAGAGAAATATATATGATGTACAAGACACAAATGGAAGAGAAAGACGCATTTATAAGCTGATATTGATATTATCTTGAGAGTTGGAGGAAGACATTCTTATATAATAAATAAATAAAATATATTTTATTAAAATGTGAAAAGAATGAAATAATTTAGGTGCATTATAACGGTCATATTTTGGTTGCCTGGCTTATAGGGACATTGTAGTTCATTGCGGCCATAGCTAGGCTTATTGTATAGCACTTGGTTGGATTATACACAAGTCTCCATCTCATGTGGGGTAGTATCTCTTTGGCCTTTCTTCACTTAACTAAGATACCTAGCTAGTTTTCTCTGAATTTTTGTGGTACTTTATCTCTGGCTCCTGCTACATATACCTGACTGCAACAATTGTTTTAATTGTTTTTAGCATTATTATTATTTTTTTTATTTCCGTTTCCTTGTTTGAAGTTTGGACTAAATTAATTGACCTTAAAATTTTTCTCTCATGCATCATCGAGATTTATAAAATAGAAGCTTGTTTCAAGTGTGGATCATTATATACAAACCCATTATTTATCTCAATCTCAAGAGAGATCTAACGACTAAAAACGCATGTGCTTTTGATAAAATTTATTCAATTTAGCTGGTTTTGATAGACAACAACTTCTGATTTTTAGGATAGGAGAATTTACTAAAGAGGTTTATAATTATCTATAGTTTTCAACTTATCATTATTTTACATAAATCCATGGACTCCATCATATATCAAGGAAACAGCAAAAGGGCATGGATGCTATTACCATTGTTGGCATGAGGTACCCACTGTTCTTTTATAACCGTTTTATTGTACAAATCTAAGTTAAACGGTCACCTTTGCAATGACCAGAATCTAGTGCATGTGGTGAGTGATGGTACAGGTATGGCTTAATAGTATTTTGTATTGTAGTCAGCAGCTCATCTATTTCTGATCCCGAATTGGGTGACCCGCTTTATCCATATAAATCCATTTTTTTTTAACGTTGGGAAACATGAATGTTTTTCCCCAGTTAGGGCAAGGAAGAAGAGACAAAAAAAAATACCGCCTAACTCGTCCAATGATTTTCCTTTCATGACGAAAATGCCACTGGAATTGTGACAAAAGTCATTTATGATAATTGGTTTCACTGTAGACTTGTAGTTTTGGCCCCACAAACAAGAGCGATAGATACCCTTTTTCTGACGTTTTAGTCGGAATGGTCTGCTATGATTGCAGCGATATTGGGTCGCTCGTGGTTGTAGTAAAATAATGGCCGTAATTCGTGGATTTAACGAGTGATCAATTATGATATTGTGCACAGGCCATTTCTGTAGAGCCGCATTCCTGCCCTCGACCCTACCCTTCTAATCAAGCAGGCAGGCACCCCGTTTTAAAACTTTTTAATAGTTTATAATTTCAAGCCTTTTTTTTTTTTTTTTTTCCCTAGGGTCATGCAAATTCTGACGACGATGAAACTTGTTTAGATCAAAATTAGGTTGTTTCATGTATTTACTTTTACAATAAAAAAATTGAAATTTATATTTTAGTATGTAAATCAAATTTGAATATTTTCATTAAGATGAAAAAATGTATACAACCAATTCAATTAATAGTTATTAAGAAAAAAATTCAATTAATAGTTAGCTCGTATACTGTCATTATTTAGGAATAAGTTACTCGAATTTCTAATATTTGTAGAGTCTTAAATTGCAAAACTAACACCGACTTATTGATATTAGGTTTTGTAGCATCTAAAAAAGAAATAACTTTTCAAATTGCGTTATGAAATTGATTGATTAATTTTATTAATAAAATTAATGGTTATTATGTTAGGGTTTATGAAATGAGAAAAAAAGATTTAAATGAGTAAGATTCCAGACTAATGACCCAAAACTTGAGAAATTTATAGTTTCTTCAAACAGAAGTTTCAAAATATTCAATAGTTTTTTTTAAAAAAAAAAATTGTTGCACATGATGTAATGACAAAAAAAAAAAGTGAGAAGTATGAGAGAAGAAGATGAACAGAGAAGCTTCTAGAGAGATCAAACCGGTGGGTTGAAAACCTTGAGAGAGAGGGTTGAAAACCTTGATAGAGAGAGAAGAGAGAGAGAGAAAGGGTTGAAAACCTTGAGAGAGAGAGAGAGAGAGAGAGAGATTGAGAGGTGGGAAGAAGAGGAATTGACTAAGGGTAAAATGAGGCACTTTCTAGTCTTAGATGTCATTAAAAGTCAAATTACATTTTGACAACGATAAAAGGCGAGGGAAAACTTTTCCTTAATTTTCACTTACTCCATGTCATTTATGGGTGGTAATATAGATCCTATTTTCTAGATTTTTATTATAATACCATTAGGCTTAACTAAACCGCCCATGATTTAAAAATAATAATAATGGTAAACAGAATGTACTGATCATAGACGAGAATGATCTTTCATTGAGATTCTCAAATATAATTTTGATCAAATATATATATATATGTGATTTCCAACTTCAATGCAACCTCAATTTCTAAAACATAGGTCAGCTCTACTCAACTCATGTTTATCTCCTCTAATTTTTTTTTTTTTAAAAAAAGAAAAATACAGACTAGATAATATACATAGACAGGGTCAAATTATAATGACCGAGAGAATTCATAACCTTTTGTGTAAATGTTTACGACAATGCAAATACTTTCTCATGCTTTTTAATCTTAATTTGCTTCAAAAGACATAATATTTGTTCCTTCTTGTCATAGTTTATTTCAATAAAATGACTTTAACAAAGCCTGTCATTTACAGTGTGCCCATATATACAGCCAGATTTATTAATTAAACAACTTAGCATCCAAATAATAGCCGTACTTCCATATATAAATTTTCTCTCTTTTCCAAAAGAACGAAAGTATGGTACAAATTATACACAAAAGCCCATGAAATTCACACGGGCCCCTCAACTTTTCCTGCAACAAAAAATGAAAGCAGCTCCAGTGTCCAGAGTCTGTCCTAGATATGTCCAGACATATCTAAATTTGTTCTGGTCCCGCCATGAATCATGATCGAGTTTGAATTCATGATCAGTACAGCTTGTTGAATCCAGACGCTGGTGGAGATTCTCCCAATCGAGGAAAAAATGCTTCCCTTTCAATTGATACTTGAAGACTTGAAACAATCCTAGCAAATGATATCCACACAATAGGCGCACTACTAACTGCGTAACCAAACACAGATAGCGCCCTTACAACACCGTTAGAGTACCAAGGACATGCCATGACCAAAAGCGACCCAAGTATCAAGAGCCAGGGAGCCACTACGGGAAGCATTGGCAATAAAAATGAGTTGACAGCTATGGAGGAAAATGCAAAAGAGCCAAGCAAGTATAATGACCAGCCTAGCAGGGTGTGCAGCGTGCGAGGCACTAGAAAGAATGGTACAATGTAGGCAGCAAGAATGGACCATATTGCTATTAATTTAAGGCCGGCTTGAATCAAAGACACGCTCTTGTCCCCACGCCTATAGCACAGCTTGGGGATGCTTGGCCGTGCTAGCCGAGTTACTGCTAGTATTCCAAGATAAAATGCTGTTTGGATTAGCACCATTGGCATCTCAGCACCATACCTGTATAATTTTGCAGCAATTTTAGTAATGTTATGGAATGGTAGAAAGTAAGTTAAAGGCTATGAAAATATATTAATAAAAGCACTTTCGATATACCCGAGAGTTTGATGACGATTTTCATGCCATGAAAGGCCTAATGGCAGGACAGGCCATGACCACCAATACCATGGTTTCATCCATGGTGCACCTGGGAATGTAATTACGCTGTTCGGCCCACAGGGTACGCTCCATCGCAGTCTAAGATCTGGTAGGTGGAAAAAGTGAGGCATGAATTTGATGTTCACGTTGGTGAGCAACTAAATTTACTAGAAATTAGAAAGATTATATAAGTTTTACTCACAGTAATAAGAGGCATCCATTTGATAGCCCAAAGGAAGTCTGTAACTTCCAGTAAGCTTGGAGTCATTGGAGGGAGGATGGAACATTGGCTGATCAAGTAATTCAGGGAAATAGCTGACAAGAAAACCCTGGTCTGCACCATCAGGGTTTTCTCTTCCAGTTTCCAGTTCATGGATCATATCACTGAACACAGCCTTTGATGGCTGCAATTTTGATAAGATTCATCAATATACACATAATATAAACTTGAGTTATGGAGAAAACTGTGTCATTGCAATAAACACGGGAGTTGAGAAGTGGCAGTTACCTGGAGGACAAAGAGGCCTGTATGGAAGATGCAGGGGTTGATAAAAACAGCACAAAAATGTCCACATTGGAATAGCTCATCTGTTTTTTGAAGGAAGAGATTATCAGCATCTAGCATGACCACTCTGTCATAGTCCACCAGATTCCAGGCATAGAGTTTGTTCAGTGTCAACTTAAATCTCTTGTTGAAATTGCGCTGATTCTTGTAGGGGTTGTTAAGGTTCTCTACTCTCACTACTCTTGCTCCATCTTCCTCTTCCCTAGACCACAAAACAAAAAAGGTCACTCCCTGTTCATGATCTTTGTTGTTGAACAATAAATCGGATTCATATAACATAAACAACGTAGGTTTCATTTACAATATTGTTATCCAATCTAGGCACATATATCTTAGGTATTGTTTAACTCACCAAACTTTTATCAATACTAAATTTCAAATTTTCTATCCTTCGGCCAATGACAGTAACGTATTTGTAATTAACATTTGAATTGAGTAACATAATTTTTACTCGACATGGTAGCGTCGTTAGATTTAATCATATATTAGACTAATAACAACAGAATTTGCTTAAATTAGTAATCAGTTTGAAGTCCTATTGAGTTTATGTACTTACAAATTTTATTGAATAGAAGCTTCAAAAGAAGCTCTTGTAGAATATTCCTGTTAAGTTCTTTTAGTAAACAATACATAAAGAACCATAAACCGAATTCTCTGACACTTTCCAAATGCATATTTAATAATAATAAACCACTCTGTCTTAAGTAATGTAAACAGATAA
Organism: Dimocarpus longan; assembly: GCA_022984855.1. Taxonomy (NCBI): domain Eukaryota; kingdom Viridiplantae; phylum Streptophyta; class Magnoliopsida; order Sapindales; family Sapindaceae; genus Dimocarpus; species Dimocarpus longan. The sequence goes on from CM041024.1 coordinate 13,150,514, forward strand.
ACCATCATTGACTTTTTGATACTGAGGATAAGACGGATCAATTATTTCCAAGAAAAGAATTTGCATAATAACGATGGATGTATCATCTACCATTCAACAACATATCAAGTTGATAACAGTTAAAAAATCAAATATATCAAGCAGATAAAGACAATTTAATAAGATTTGTGCTTGATAGAGCCTAGAGGAGCAGGCACATGGTGGCAATTTGTTGACAATGATTTGACGGAGAGTTGGACCATATATCTATATATAGCAATTACAATTAATATCTACCTGCACCTCTTAAAACTCAGCTGCCTGGTTTGGTTGCCCTTCGAAATGCATACCAAGACCAAAGATCCAATTCTTCTCAAGAACTGTAAATTTTGAACTTAAAAATAGACTGAGAAGTGTATAAAAATTCAACTTCTGAGAGGAAGAACTGTTCCAGTCTAACCAACTATACTATACATCTAGCTATCTCATAATTTGAAAGTATAGCATAGAATTTAAGATAAAAGGAAAACTGAAAGAGAGTATTGATTGTGCTTTTGACATTTAAAAATTTCAAATAAAATTTCAGTGTTAAACAACACTGAAAACATATTAATTAAAAGAGTATTCCAGCATGAATATAAAATTTTCGTCTGAGTATTCAAAAATAACTTAATCATAAATCAATTTAGAATTATATTCGAGAACTACCGACAAGTCGACAACATCAGATCTAATAAGTATCCTTAAATTCTTTGAAATCTGTATTTCAAAAAATAAAGATAATAATCAAATTACGAATCAAGAGTTGGATATGCATACGATAAATGTACTGAAACATTAATTATGAAGAAACTGAGAGTGAAACATGTGACATAACTGTAAATTTCAGGCAATAAAGGTGTCTGACATTACAAGCTTGGCATTATCTCTAAGATTGTGATAGATGGATAGACACACTAAACCTACTCCACGTAATGACACATAGGATACCATTAAAATATCTTCCCACCTCTTATTTATTTATTTTTTTTAACGTTGATATCTTCTGGATCAAATAAATATCAAAACGTGACGAGATGGATCATTAATAGTGCAGAAATATAACTTATACCAAGAGGAGACTCACAAACCTCTATTAAGAGAAGACTTACAATCCACATTTTGTATTTTAAAGGACAAAGTGTCTTCTCACCTCCTAATTAATTCAATTTCAATAAGAAATTTTATCAATTCACAGGAGTCAACAATGTCACTATTTGGCCGAAATGGAAAACACCCTAACATTCCAAACAAAAATAAAATTACTCCAAACCATACAGATGGGACTGCCGAATGGGGTGGGGTGGTCGTTTTAGACAAAGAAAATCTTGATATAGTCAGATTTTGGAAGTCAAACTTAAGTTTTTTCACCCGAAAATCATGCAACAATATTGACGCAGAAAATGAAAGTTGAAAAAGTTGAAACCAAGTAAATGGAAAACAACTATTTTATTCCGACAAGTGATTGCAATTTTCCTTAGTTGGTGTGGATCACAATCACGTTTTGGACACAATTATATTTTACGTTACTAAAAGGATACTTAACTATTTAAGAAATTACAGGCAGCTGACCAATTCGACTTGGCTGGGTCATAAGCAACTTAATAAGTTGGGCAGCTAGGCATTTCTCTTTTTTAGGTTCTTTATGGACCATTATAAACACAAGACGAAGCAAGAAATCATGTAATCTTTTGGTTTGGCCAAATTTATATATAAGTTGTATAAGATAAACATGACCTTTGGCAATTGGCACTAATAGTAAGTTTGCAGTATGCAGTGCTTTAAGAACATAAAGAATATAATAAAATACTTGGAAGTGACATTTCTTATCAAATGCAAGTGTTTTTAATCAAAGAATAACAACAGCATTCATAAGAAAAGCATTTTAAAAGTTAACACACAACAGTAAGAAAATTAGTTTTCAGCAAGTAAATGCAACTTTGGAAAGAAGATTAATGCAAATACTATAGATTATTAGAAATGGGGATGAATCATACCATCTGTGTAATTATTTTATATAAATGAAAAAGAGCGCCGCAAAAGAAACAATTTGGAGGACACATATACTAACTAATTTATTTATTTATTTTTGAAAATAGCATCTACTTCACTAATCACTATTCAGAAACGGACACAAGCAAAGCCTATAAAGACGATTAAAAAAGCCAAATGAATGGAAGAAGCAATAAAACTAGTATTCACAACTCAGGAGAATAAGCTAGGTTAGTTTGGTCTAATCGTATTCCACCCCACCCAAGATGAAAAACAGAAACCGATAAACATGTAAAGACCCTCCAACAACCACGACAACACGTTCATGACTCACGTGTCACATTAGAGTCAAAGGACTTTATTATTGTATTAAAATGGCAAAACCGCAAAATCACTATAATCCTACGATCAGTAACATCACAGTAGATGGTCTGAGCCTTTCTTATGTAATTGTTTGGCTGTCCTAAGATAGCATATGAACCCGGAACACCATTAATGGAGTGACGATATACAGCAGCATAAGTGGCACCAGTGACAATCAAAATGACACCCATTTACATTTGGGTTTTAAGAAAAATTGGACTCGGTCGTTGAACGAACGTGTTTACCTACCTGTCTTTCTGATCTCAACACACCTAGCTATTATTTTATCGACGGGGTACAATCGTAAAGTCGACATGTTACACCGGTGCATAAATTAGAAAAATAATAAGATTAAAATAAAAAGACTGATGAAAAAGACACACGAAAATGAAACAGCAACAATTAAGAAAAAAAAAAAGTTTAAAAAAACTATTAAAAAAATTAAAATCGAGAGACTTACAGCGCTCGAACCCATCGGAGAGGCACGTCTAAGGAGGCAATGACAACAAGATCAGCGTCCACGTGTAGCCTAACAAGCGATCTGATCAAGACACGTGTAGCCACGTAGAATTCGTAGTCTCTTGGCGTCCCCATGTACATCATGGTGGCGTACGCGTTCTTGTGGCGCGGCTGCGCCAGCGACACTTCACGATACGCCGTCGTAGCTTCAACAAATGCCAGAAACATTAACAAAACCTTCAAGACTCGGCCTGTTGATCCACCAGAACCAGAAGAAGGGCTTTTCTCCTTCTCCCTCGAACCCATTCGTTTCCTTTTTTCCCCTTCTCCGGTTTAAATTAAACAACCAATTAGAGTCGTTCAAAATATACCTTATAAAAATCTAGCATTAAATGCGCTTATCGTAAATATGGCAATTTGTGATTTGGACGAGAGCTGTTGATGTTTCACTCTTTAATGCAGTGGAGGCTTACTTTATGTCGTCAGAAGCGAAAGAGAGAGAAAGAGAGCAGTTTGTTTTGGACAGGCAGTAATTAGGACAGGCTTTTATAACAGTAATGGTAACCCGAGGAGTCAATATTCACTATTCAGACAGTTCAATAATCGTAGAACTTGCACAGTAGCACTAACATCTGAGCCGTTGATCAAACACTAGGGATTCGAAAATATGTATACATGTAGAGGACCATAACGCGCTAAAAATACGTGATTGTAAGCCAGGACTGAGCACTTATTTATTTATTTATTTTTAAAATAAGAGTATATAAATATATATAGTTAGCCAAAAAGCGACAAATTAGAGGGGATTGTGGTCTTGTGGAGAACCGTCGATTTTGAACAGGGACTTGCATAATCTAAACTCTAAACTAATCAAAGCGCCGCCACGTTTCTAGTGTATCGATATCATTGGGAGGCGATTCGCAAATTTGAACTCTCTTTGCGCGTCGTTTAACGCGGTTTTAATTTAAAAATAGTTTTTGTTTGGCATTTTTTTTTAATAATAGTTTTAACCTTTAATTTAACTCCGTTAGATAAATTATTTTAGGAGAAATTATTGAAATGATTTTTTTAAATAAAATTTGAAAATTTGTTAAAGGATTATTTTTCAAACGTGATTATCAAATTTATTTTTTATATAATTTAAAAAGTGTTAGAAAATAAACTTTTCAAAAATACTATAATAATAAAATGATAAAATAATAGGAAAAAAATAACAAAATAAAACAACTCACAAAATTTATATCTCAAATATCAAGTACAGAGAGAATAATAATTTTATATCACCCAATACAGCTTCATTTTTCACTTAAAAAATTATATCACTATTTATCTCAAATTTGGGATGCATGAAACGTGAAATGTCTTTATATAGGCATCTCTTAATTTTCCTCATTAATTATCAATAATTAATTTGCTTTTTAATCACCCATCAATTGCTTTACATAAGCCCTCAAACTCAAATTTCTTTATTGCCAAAATGGAGAATTATTGAGTTTTCTTATTTTTTCATTATCAAAAGAAGAATGGTCAAATTTTCTTATTTTGAGCTCAATGTATTAAGATCCTTGATTTTATGAATTAAATACATTAAATTCCTTAGTTTTAAGAATCCATGAATCTTCGATTTTAGGAATTTATCCCCTTTTAGGAATCTAACAAAAAGCATTATTAATTTATAATGCAAATACAAATATAACCCTCTTCAAATTACCGAATTTAAATATTATGCTAATACGGTTGCCCATCCTTTAGCCAGGTCGGTTCTCTCTTTGTGCAGGATAAGCTCTGGTTTGATGTTTCTCCTAGCCTGATTCATAATTTTATTTCTTCAATATATATATGATGCAATAATACTATGGGTTTTGCTTTCGAAAAAACAAAAATGATTGTTCTTTGTAAGTAGAACTTTGAAGAAGAACAATGTAAGCTAGGGCAGAGTCTATCCTAGCCAATCATGAAATTTATTTTAGAAAACTTATAAAATTCTGTTGATGGAGTACAACTTTTAAAAAAATGATGGTTCTTTCTTTGAAAAAAAATTAAATAAAATAAATAAATTTAAAGGTAAAAATTATTTTAATTCTTAAATTTTTAAAAAGTGATAAAATTTTAAGTATGTTTAGTAAAAGATAAAATCATCTTTAACATTTTAAAAATAAGCAATTGCACAAAATCCCCCTCAGGTTTGTCAGAAAAACAACTGGAAACATATTTACCTTTTAATTACACCAAACCCCTATATCATTAGTCAACTTCCTTCCATTTTAACAGTTGACCAATATTTTCAATGAAATGACTGTTTTATCCTAAAATATTTCCAACTCTCTGACTCCACTCTAAGTTCTCTCAAACCCACCAGATCTCTCTGCTGCCAATGTCACCGCCGACCTCTCTCCCTATCCCCTTCTCTACGGCGACGACTTCGTCGTCGTCGATATGGAGCATGGCCTCTGTGGCATCACTGTTACCTTCACCGTCGCGCTAACGACATCGATCTCTTCTCCTTCTCATCCATTCTCATCGCGATTCCGGTTAGCTGATTATGACTTCGCTGTCGTCGACATGGAAGATGGCTCCGGTGGCATCTCCGTCGACCTCACCCTAAGTTCTCCTAAACCCCACCAGATCTCTCTGCCACCAATGTCGCCGCCGACCCCTCTCCTTATCCCCTTCTTTACGGCGACGACTTCGTCGTCGTTGATATGGAGCATGGCATCGGTGGCATCACTATTACCCTCACCGTCGCGCGAACGACATCGATCTCCTCTCCTTTTCATCCATTCTCGTCGCGATTCCGGCTAGCCGACTACGACTTCGCTGCCGTCGACATGGAAGAAAGCTCCGGTGGCATCTCCGTTAGCCTCATCGTCGCACGAACGCCACCGCCTCTCTCCTTCCTTCTCTCTCTTCCCTTTCTTCTTCCCTGTTTTTTCCTCTCTGTTCTTCTTTCTCTCTCCTTTCCGGACTCAAACTCCACCGCTCTGGTCTCCATCACACGGAGACAAGTTCTGGTCCGCGATGGAGATGGTTAGGTCTCCTTTGCCGGAGATCCTAGTCTCCGGTGAAGGAGCCTTAAGTTTCTGAACTTCATTTTCTTTTATTTTTTTTTTTAAATGGTTGATGTTGTTAATGATTTTATGTTGTTTGTCTGTTGTTGTTGCTGCTGATTTTGTGGTATTGTAGTATTGCTGTTGTTGCTGAATTCGTTGTTGAAGAACTATGATGTTGATGAAGAATGGTATCTGTTGTTGTTGATGATCTTCTGTTGTTTTTTTTTTTCTTAAGTTCTCTTTTGGTAAGATATGAGTTCCAGTCCAGATGTTAATCTTCAATCTCAATTTTTTTCAATTTTTTGGGCAACATATATTTTAATTTTGAAATTTAAAAAAATTTTCAATGTTAAATGACGAAATTACCCTTGACTCAATGAAATTTGACTGATCTTAACGGAATTTAACTAACGGAATGGGGGTATTGTGTAATAAAAAGAAAAATTTGTTTCCTTCTGTTTTTTGACAAACCTAGGGAGGTTTTGTGCAATTGCTTCTTTTAAAAAATATTAAATTAACCTATTTCATCAACCAACTATTAATTAAACCTAACAACCAATACCAAGGATGGGAAAAAATTATCATTTCCAGTCATACTTCAAGACGATGACAAATATATAAACTAGATAAATTGGGAAAAAAATAAATTTAAATTGTCGAAACACAATCTTATGCTAAATAAACACAAAACCCAAACACCCTCATTGACAAGAAAAAAAACAAAAAACAATCCAGAACCTCAACTAAAAAAATAAATTAATTGATTAATTAAAAAACCAAACAAAACAAAGTTTGAAGATACCCAGATCTTCAAAGTGGACGAACCCAGATCTTCCCAAATCCAACAAGAATAACCAGAACTGTATTTCGGGTCGAAAGCAAAACAAGTCAAGCCCTTTCCTTATCTGCGTTTCAAACGCAAACCAGAAGCCCCCAAGTCAAAACTAAATCAACCACAAATGAAAAACGTCAAATCAAAACCCCAAATCAAAACCCCAAATCAAACTCCTTCAGTCTCCTTGGCAGCAGCTCCGTCACCTCCCTTCTCCCTTCAATTCTTCACCCAACTCCATCAACCTGTCCTGCAGAATAAACTACTTATGGGTTCGAACAAGACGAAGATCTTCAAATTAAACAACTTCTCCAGAAAAAAAAAATTAAACAACTTCTCCTGATTTTCAAAACACAATAGCCCAGATTAAACTTCTACAAAACAACACAAACCCAAATCTGTCAGAGGGAGAAGGAGTTGGAGAAGAGAGGGAGAAAGAGATGGAGTGGAGATGGTTCAAACGATATCCATCAGACCACCACATCTAACGCGCTATGTTCATCACCATCAGAGCTTCTATGTTCCCTATCTCCGTCAGCAGAGCCCTCCATCGTCTCCATCCCATCTCGCGATGGAGACAATGGAGATGGGTCTTCATCACCAACGTACCATGGAAGACTTTATTTCAGCCCAGAAAAGCAACAAGTTGGCAATGGATTGAGAGAGAGATTGATGAAGAGTGGGAAAGAACAGCGGAGATGAACCAAAAATATTTTTATTTTTTTGATTTTTTTCATTGAACCAAAAATATTTTTGTTTTTTCTTTTTTTGATTTTTTTCATTAATTTACCTTTTTTTAAAAGAAAAAAAAAATTGATAGACGCAGCGCTGTTTGTTTTGATTAAGTAAAACATTTTTTTTTTATTGATAGTTTTGATTAATTCAATGAAGTTGAAACCCTAAATTTGTTTTCATTTTTTTTTAATTTTTTTTAAATTTAATTTTTTTATTGATTGTTTTTAAAATTTAATCATGAAACAAAATTTACTTTTTAGGACGGATGGATGACCATAAATTTATTAAATTTATTTTTTAATTAATTAAAAATAAAATATCTTCATCCACTTTCATTAGTTAAAAATAATTATATACAGTATTTTGATTTTATGAAATGTAAAATAGTCATTATAAATGATGAAGAATAATTAAATCACTTTAATTTTTTTATTTGACCATGATTGGTCAGAAAAAATAATTTAATTTTTTAAATGTTAAAAATAATTTAATTATATTTTAAAATATATATTACAAATTTGACATTACCCAAAATCTACGGACTAAATGATTTTTTCCATAAATCTAATTTAAAGAAACGATAATATTGCTCTTTTAGAAAAAGGCTGTGCAAGAGAAGAAGGTTGGCTACGGTAGAGTCTATCCTAGTCAATCTTGAAATTTACTTTAGAAAAAAAATAAAATTCAATGATGGCGCATGACATTACTTTTATTGAATTTATTAAAATATATTTTTTAAATATATTAAAATACCGTTTATATTTTTTTCTTCAAACCAAATACCCTTTATCTTTAAAAATCGTACCTAACTTTTGTATTATAATATAAAATTTAGAATTAATAAAAATTTAACTATATTATATAGGAGTAATGTTAGATTTTGTAAAAATTTTGCTAAAACTTATGTCCAAATGATATATAATATATAAGTTATCAAAATTCTATTAATGATCATATTATTTTATAATTTTACACGATTTTTTATAATTTATATGTTATATCATTTATACATAAATTTAAATAAAATTTTTAAAAAATCTAATATTACTCATTATATATTATTATTGAAAATTGTATTGGCTTTAAAGTATGATCAATTGTGAGAATCAAACATGCTTATTTCCTTTACTCTTTGGTTATTAAATTGTCTTAGAGTTAAAATTGAACAGTTTGATACAGCTTATCTTCATTGCGAATGGATCTATGGATGATAAATCTTACAAACTTCTTGTGGTGTGATTTTGTCTTATTTTTTAGATCTTTTGGTGCATTTAATGACTTAATTCAATTATCATTTACATTGGTCATGATTCAAATAACAAATATTATCCAACATTGTAAATGTATATCTATAATCATCTTTTTTTAGCAATGTATTTATTTTGAAATATGTATTATCAAGATTAAAATTTACTATGTTTTTCATTAAATGTAGTTTAGTTTTTAATTAATAATTTTAACCATACATTAGAGAAATTTAATTATATATAGTCATTTGATTAAGGAAAATATTTTTAATCCACACTAACAACAGATCTTGATTATGTACTGTTGTCACCCCTCACATATGAGAGGAGAGAATAGTAAACAGCCTACTTGCTGCCTCTACTAAGTCAAAAGAGGATGAGACAGCCCCCGATTACTTAAGAGAAAGATTATTGTCTTAGATTGTCCTCTGTATTATGTATTTCAAGTTGAAGACTGTTTATACACAATAATATATTTCTTTCTTTGTGTTGACGTGGAAATTATCCTCAATAGCCACACCAACAATAAGAACAAAATACAATCAGAACATAACCTAGGAAGAAAAGGGATTTTGTTACTTTATTAGTTTGATAAATAAATGAAATACAGAAAGGAATAGCAAATTCTATAATATTCCCTCTAGTGTCCAGTACACTTTATTTTGACATGTTTTCCTCTCTTTTTGATCGATTTCTTTTTCCCTTTGATTGAGAGAGAAAGGAAAGAATCTCGTTTGATTGAAAAAAAGAGAAGCTCGAGTCATCTCACGATGAGATTCTCGAGACTCTAACCTTAATCTAACGCTCTCAGTCCTTTTTCATTGCCCATTTCTCTTCTTACTAGCATTCTAATTACTTTTCCTGATTTGTCTTTCCTCTTAATAGTAACCATCTTTTATACTCGCTCTTTTAAGGCTTAGGGCTGGTTACCACACTTTCTTCGTGTGTACCTTCTTCTGGTTTATTTGATATGCTTTTCAACACATTGCCAGTCAAAGCCTCCCTTGGCTGGTTGTCCTATATTTTCTTATGTGCGGTACTTCTTATTTCTCTTGGCTCAAATATAATGTACACGTGTCAATCTCTATTTGGCCTTTCTGGTTTTTCCACTATATGGTGCAAATGTAGCCCTTCCTTTTCTCACCTACTGACGATGTTCGTTTCCTCTTTGATGCATCAAGCTTAGGTTTAGTCTGTAGGCCTGCAGCTACTGACATCAAAGAGGTCAGATGCTTTATTTTAAGTTTTCCCTCCTTTGGTTTCCTGCCTAGCTACTTGATACTTGCTTCCTTTCTTTGGCTTGTTAGGCTCGGGTTTGTATCAATTCCTTCACTAATTTGACTTTATGAATCTATCTATTGGGTCCAAAATTGAATTGATTTTGTCAATTCAATTTTGGACCCAATGAATTTGGGGAAGGATCCACTTTTCCCCCAACACTAGGTTAATTTTTATTTCAAGTTGAAGCTAGAATGGTTTAGAATATTTCTTAGAGAATTTTGTTAAATGTTTTATGGGTTTATGTGCATCTTGGCATTTCTTTATCTCATGGTTTTCCAAAAAGTCATGTATTTTTTTTTCTTTAAAAAAAAAAATACAGCCATGCATGGTTTTGAATCATGATGGAAATTTTTATTTTCGATTAATTAAAAAAGTAGGAAAACAAATATCATGAGAATAAACCTGTATTTATTTGTTTATTGTTGGTAAATTATATCAAGGTTGGCATGTGATTACGTGAAGATTGGCATTCAATCTTAAATTTAAATGTATAATTTGGTAGGTTTATTTATTTTGTTTGATTGAATGGGTTTTCAATGTGAGTTATTAACTTACCATCGGAAGCTATCTATAGAAGGACATGAGGGAGATGGAAAATTAATAATTCAATTATAAAAAGATGTAAATTTTATGCAATATGTATATTTTTATCTTAGGTTTATGTTTTTTTTTTTTTTTAAACATCATCTTTTAAACTATCGTCCAATATATTTTGATAGTAAATAACACTCATTTAATTTAATAATATCCCAATTATTTTATTTGTTTAAAAGAATAACATCCCAATTATCTCTTTCTCATTATGATATCTTTTAGGCTGTGTTTATTGTGCGAGATAGTATTGGGATTGGATTACTTTTTGGTTCAAACCAATATTTGATGCTTCCATCCACCTTTCACTATTTTAACTCGCTACTAATTTATCCCGTTACTTTGGGATAAAACTAACTTTTCAATTAGATGAGTTAAAATAATCTTAGTATGCCTCTCCCCTACCTTCGTGTCATAGCTCATTTTTTTTGCTCCCTCGTCTCCCTCTTCCTCTCAATCTATCCCTCTCCCTTCGCATGCCATTACCGATCCTTCTCCTTTACCTCTCTCTTCTTCCGCTTCATCTCCATCGTGATTTTTGTGCTCATCAACCTTCTTCTTTATCTTCGTCTCCATAAGCGATTTTTACACTCATCGATCTTCCTTTTCGTCCTCATCTCCATCGTGATTTCTATGCTCGCCCATCTTTATCTTCCCTTGTTAACAGTTTCTTCAATTTCTTTGGCATCACCGATCTTCTTCGGTGTCGTAAATCGGTAATGAAGAAGGGTAGTGGTGGTGGTGAAGCCAACTTTGATTGGTCTTAGTCTTTTAAAACTTGTGAAAAACCCATGAAAAATTACTTTAAAATCTAAGTTTGTACCCTTATTTTTAATTTTATTTTATGTTTCATCAAACATGAGATAACATCCAATCCTATGTCATTTATTCTCATTCAATTAATTTCAATCTAATCTCATATAAATTATCCAATTCTATCCTACTCACCAAAACAATCTCTTAGAAAAATTGTTGCTTTTAAAAAAAGAAAGAAAGGGAGTTTGTGTGCATAACACATCTACAACAAATTTCATGACAACAAAACTAGTATATATATATATATATATATTTATATATTTTTTCAAATACTGAAACTAATCTGGAGAACAACTATGACCAATCGAGATAGTATATTAGTGGAGCGATCCAAAGAACAACTCCTATACAGGAGTGATTGATATACACAGAGGTAAGGAAATGGTTCACAAAAAGGTGGGGAGGCTATCCATATAAATTAGTGAAGGGAATGTTGTTATTAGATATAAAATCTATGTCATAAGATATGAGGGCCTATAGCATTTCCCAATGGTTCCAACAGCCAGTTACTCAATAAAACAAATAATTAGTCTAACTTGGCAAACGTACACAATAAGGAAAAATAATAATAATAATAATAACAAACAAACTAGCTAGCCATCATAATTCACAATTTAAGTGCTATTAAAATTGTAAGAGTAAAAGATGCGACACTAAGGCTTTTTCACCTCATTTTTATGCAATTTAATGTTAGATATATAGTGTGTGTATATATATATTTTTTTCATTTTATAATATATTATAACTAAGATTTATCAATCACATTTCACATGATTATTTAGCTTCACAATCTATTATTTGATTAACAATCCAATAATTATTATTTTAAATATAATAATAACAAAAATGTAATTAGCATTCTATAGATTCAGGAAATTCAAAATTTAAATAATTACCTCGTATGTTTTTAGACAAATTCCATGGATTAGAAAATATTTACTAACCTAGAATCTAATAACGTAAATAAAAACACTAAAAATTGACTCTTTCATTTTTATTCTTCACTAGTAAATATGCACTAAAAGCAAAGTTCACTCAAATCAATTGCTAACCAACAATAACAATAATAATAAACAAAAATTAAGCTTGACATAACGAAGGAAAAGATAAACATATAACTACCATTAAAATTAAACATTAGATGTTTAAGTAGATTTGATGATATAAGTAGTACTGATTTAAAATTTTAATTTACATATTCGGCTATCTTACCGAACCAATAACATCACTCATTAACTAGAGTTTTTAGATTGATTGTAAAGATAATTATTTTAGATTGATTGTAAAGATAGTTATTGAAACTAATATAAATGTTTCAATTGATGATTAATGTTACTGATTGAGTAAGATATTAACCCCCTGATTTAAATATGTTATTCATTATCTGTTCATTATTTTCTCTTACATCAAAATAAACAAATTAAAGGTAGATGACACTTCTTAAATTTAAATATGTTAGAGATGGCACCCATGAGAAAATCTTGCATGCATCATTATCTATATACTGTATTCATTAAATTTATGTCACGTGACACGTAAGGAAATAATTGAAAATAATATATATATATATATTATATTTTTTTGAACTAGATATATACATCATTATAGTCTTTCAAAAAATATATATATGTATTATAGTACATGTAAGATTTTCTTCACATTTACCAATGAAGCTTTTGAGGAAGTAACGTGGAAATGGATTTTACGTTAATAACTTTATATATATATATATATATATATTCAAGTTTTAAACCATATATAATATATTGCCTAATGTGGTATTGCAAGTGATTTATTTCTTCTAAAATAAATTCAACCACGTAAATTATAAGGGTAGATAATACTTTTTAAATTTTAATTATTTGAGATGGAGATGACAAGAGGGATGCAATAAATAAAAAGAGAAGTGTCTTGACGTAGTTCCCATATGGTAGCATTTTTTTCCCCCCATCTTTCTTTCTTTCTTTTTAAGAGCGTATGGTATTTCATTGGGTTACATTTTTTACCATAATTTCTTTTAGCAAAAGTTGATATTGAATGGATTATAAAATTGTCAAAACTTATTGAGATGAATTATTAATTATATGATATGAATATCTATTTTCAATGAGAGAGATACTACTCTAACAATAAAAGGGAAAAAAAACTAACTAATATTGACTTCTACTTCGAATTAAAGATATTTTCACAATAAGAAAAAAAAAAAATCTCCTACACATACTTATAAAATATACATGATAAAACTTAAACCCTCACACTTGCTTGTAAAATATATGTTATGCATTTGAATCTCCACCGTTAAAATTGATAGGAAAGTACATAATTATCTGAACTAAAAGGGAATACACTTTTAGCATAATATATATATATTTTTGAGTAAAAGCATATGTTTTTGTTTGACATAGTATAGTACATATTACAAATATAAATAACATAATTTGGACTCTCTAGATAAAAACATTTGAGGAGCACCCTGAAATTGAAAACTCCAGAAGATATGCGAACCCCAAAACTATGTTTGTGAGTTGGGCGTGACTTACCATCTTGTCAGGTCACAAATCTCAAAGCAAAAAATATTAGAATTTGGTTTAATTATTGTAGTGATATTACGTCCAAATATAATTTAAATGATATAGTATACAAATTGTAATTGAAATGTAGATCATGGATAAAAATAATTAGAGTTGTATTAATTCCAACAGTACATTTGTTGCATTACTTAAGCATAAATTAAGGTTAAAAAAATATTACTAACTATTATTTCTCTTATTTAATTTTTGTTTACATATGAGCAAAATACAAAGAGATGTGCGGTAAAGAGATTTTTTTTTTTTCTTCACATCAAAGCGTCAATATAGATTCAAAAATGGAGCCAAAATGAAAAGGTTTAAAAAATATATATTTTTTATTATCTCCAAGTTAAATAATTTAATAAATTTTTTGAGTCGTACTTTGTTATTGATATTTAAAATTGATGAAAGCAATAAAAGTTGTGATTATATGGTTCAATTTCATACATGAATAAATTTATACATTAACTTTGAATTAAATTGATCGTAGATCTCTATATTGATTAGAATGTAATTGTAAAACACCCATCTCATTTGTTAAATAAATACATGTTCCAATACTCATAAAAATATCTTTCAAAAAAAAAAAAGTACTCTTAAATTTGTGCAAAAAGCTTCTTCTGGCTTGTAAGAATGGTTATCACCTCGTTTGTCGAAATTGACGTTCAAACCACACTAGTCACTGTAATATTTAAGATAGTTGGCTTAAGTAAGTACCTACCTACTCGAAAGGAAAAACAAATGGAAGGACAGCTCAAGTGAGGGCCCCAGCCATTTCGGCGTCAGGGTTATGGTCAACAGCTGAAAGACCATCCATCCATTGCCCCTTTCAGCGCCTCAAAGGATGACTTCAATTCGCATTAATCTTTTTGAATATATGCAACAAGACAAATTAGTAGATGTGTTAAAAACAATTTCTAAACAGGTGTGATAACTTTACGGAACATAGATTTAAAAGCATGGCATATTATAGGCATATATAAATCAACCTGCTTCATTTGTTTAGGATATTGGGATATAATTTAGAATTAAAATTCTCAATAGAGAGAAAAAAAGCTCCTAAAAGCGAAAAGAATATCCCATATAAGATGAAAAAATCGCTAACAAATCAAATAATCAAACTGTAATTCGAACTTTGATCTAGTGATTCAAGAGAAGCAACGTCAAAAGGAGTAAGTGCTTTTATATTTATTGACCAAATATAAAAATTAAAAAGAATTAAGTTATATGTATATATAAAAAAAAAAAAAAAAACTTTTCTCTAAAGCACGCTTAATTTGGAATTTTATGTGTGATTCATATAATTTAAATTTTAATTATTTTTCATAAATATTAAAATTATAAAATAGAAATTAAATTCATTTTTCCTTTCCCATGGTTCCCAATCAATAAACGGCTACGAAAGAATTTTTTATCCAAATGTAGCTTGACATCAAATCATTTAGCCCGTAAATTAACTAAACAAATGGATGGAGCTGTGTCATACAATACAATAGAGAATATTCTTTGTACTTTGCTTCAAATTCTAGATCACATTAAAAATTTACAAATTAAATGCCAACCAAATTTGCTTAAGTCAAGCAACCGCCCATTGCGTCTTCCTTTTAACTTGTGCATCTAGACTATTTTTTTTGGGTACAACTGTATCTGTACTATTCAAATCTTATCTTCAGTTTATGTTAAACAAGAGCATGATTAGGTCAAATAATATACTAATAGAGTCGACATCCCAGTGGATAGGTATTAGCGCATTACTAAGATTGATTAGCTTTTTTTCTTTATTTAAAAAAAAAAAAATGTATTAATAAGCTAGAATCCACCAAACAAAACCAATGAGTACTAAACAAGAAAGCTCTTGAATTTTCGCTTTCACCGCCCTCCAGCGTCCCAATCGAACTTCAAACCAATGACTAATGTAGTGGTGGAAATTTATTTTTTTATTTTTTTTATAATCTGACAGTTGGATCAATTTTGAGTCATTCATCAAGCTGAATACTGATTTTATTTTCATTTTTCAATATCACTTGCAGGACCAATTTTGAGTCATTTACCAAGCTTAATAAGCTCTTTATCATAAAGTTGCATTCGACCGTCACCATGCTAGTCCATAATGGACTACGTTTGGAGAGATATATTAATTATAAATGAATTGCACAATACCTCCCTCAAGGTTTATCTAAAAACAAGCATAAATATATTTATTATTTTATTACACCAAATCCTATTCCATTAGTTTACTTCCGTCAACTTCAACAGTTAGACTATAAATTTTGATCAAATAACCATTTTGTTTATTAATAATATAAAAAATAATTAAAATATAAATTAAAAATTAAAAGAATATCTCTATCATTCATATGAGTGATGGATGATGGAGATTTTTTCTATTTTTTTAAATATAAAAAATAAATTAAAAATTTTAAAAATCCTTTTCATTTTCAAAAAGAAAATTAGAAGTTAAAAAATAGATTATTGAAAAAATAGTTTCTTCTTCAATCTCCTCCATCTACTCAAACTCTTCCACCAATCATCTACTCAAACTCCATCTACTCAAATCCTCATCCATCTCTTCTTCAATCATTGGTGGTGGTGAGACTCTTGAAAATCCATTCTCCCTTTCTATTGGTTTCAGCCACCTGGAAACCTAAAAGTCTGTTATGGGTTACCAGGTGGCTTCTAGATTTTCTTTTTTTTTTTCATGATTTGATATATATTTTTTTCTTATTTCTTTGATTTGATTCTTCATCTTCATCTAGTTGAAGATCTTGATCTTCAACCAGATGAAGATATTTTTAATTTTCAATTATTTTTTATTTTTAACTTTTTATTTTTAATTTTTTTTGTTTGAAAATGAAAATGATTTTTAAATTAAACCTCACTGGCCATCATCTTATGGACAGTGTAGTTTTTTTTTAATTAATTTTTATTTAATTTTTATAATATGAATTTATAATTTTTTTCTTAAAAAATATAAAAGATGAAATAACTCTTAACAGAACTTGACTAATGGAATAAAGATGTTGTATAATAAAATGATAAATATGTTTTTGTCTATTTTTAGACAAACCTCAGAAGATTATTGTGTAATTCTTTCATTAATTATTCAAAAATATATGTATTAATATTAAGATTAGGTTATATTAACTTAAAATTTTGACTTAAAAAGGTAAATTTAATAATCATCCATCCATTTCATAGAACCCAACGATGGAAAAAAGTGAAAATAGATAATAACTCTTATAAATTGATCGAAAACTGATGTATCAATGTTAATATCACTTTTTTTTAAAAAAAAATATTAATTTTTAAGTTAACATGGCGTACCCTATTTTTTAAAATATATTAATTAATAGTTATCAAGAATAAACATGATTTTTACTTAATTCGCCGGATCTTAATTTAAAAGACAAAGGCGAAAATATCTTAAGAATCTGTAAATCTAACCTGGAGAGGTAGGTTGAAGGTTGATTAATTAGCGCAAATCAAAGAAACGGAAAATATCCGTGAAAAATTAGAAATTGGTGTGGGCTCAAATGCCAAATGTCAATATGGAGTATGGACATAACAGATATTCCTTAACCCACAAAAATTGAATTGATGTTGTCGAAGAGAAGACTGGTAATTAATATATTGATGCCACAAGGAGTAATGGCTGGCAGCAAGCACATGTTGACGTTGTTGAGTCAAATGGGACATGCCCCGTTTTGGGAGCTCTTTTATTTGGTCATCTTATCTTCCTAGATTGACCGGATGTCACATTAGACTTCGATGGTACAACAGAAAATAGAGGGTTCAAAGACAGACTTGAATTGGATAACACTAAATGGAAATTAAAAAAAAAAAAAAAGAAGACATTTTTAAGATTTTGAAATCAATAAGTGTTTTTTTGTCTCAAAAACCAAAAATAAATAAGTGTTTTCGACATTTTTTTTTTTAAAGTACAAGTACTTATTATAACTTTCAAAACCTTAAGGATTAGATTTATGAAAAAGGGTCCGAACCACAATAATTATTATTGTTACCTATGTATACTAGGAAAATTATCCATAAACTAGTGAGATTTTAATAAATTATCTGTATTTGTGGATTGATTTGAAATTATCCACTCAATAGATTTCCCGCTCGAACCTAACCCTCTGTTGTCAAAGGACAAACAAGCTCCGTGAGCCGCCTCCATTGAGACACGCTGCTTGTGAGCAATTGTTTTCGGCTTTTACAACTTACATTAAATGGAAAAGAAAATTCAATAAATATTGTTAGTTGAACATTAACAAGTAATTCCCTGGAACATGTCCGCGTTAGCTAGATAATATGGATTCGATTTGGAATTCAAAATCCTTGAAGCTCTGAAGTTCCATAATTTTTATTATTAATTCTTTTTCAATACTATTTGTAGAGGAGACTATTCAAAAGGAGATATTATTAGATGAAGTGAACGTCAGCAAGGTATATTGGGTAGCGATGTATAAATTTTACTACAGGCTTCTATTAAGATTTTGAATTCTAAAGAAAATATTTATATCTTTTAAAAAAAGAAAAAATTTTAATTTAGTCCCCAACGTTTAGCAAGATATTATTTTTTTACTAACGTTTACATTTTAAATTTTCGTTATTCCTAATGTTTTGAAAATATATCAACTTAATCTCTCTGACTAAAAAATGACACTAAAACATGACAAAAGTGACAAAAAGATAGATTTACACTTGATATAATTTAAAATAGTTAAAATTACGTAATTACCTTTTTAAAAATTAATAATTACAAAATAATCATCTCTATTATTATAAAATTATCATTGACCACATCCAGTCAAATTGTGATACATCATTTAATCGTTTTTTTAATTCAATTTACAATTAATAAATATTTTAATTAAAAAATAATATTTTTAATTAAAAAAAATCTCTTTCATCTTTTACCTTTCATCATCTTCCTCATCTTCAATATGATCTCTTATATTAATCAAAATCATCATCTCCATCATTTTCATCAAACTAACATCACCTGAATTAAATATTAATATAAAATCAAACATATTTCAAATCTTAAAAAAAAAAAAAAATGTTTATGCAAATTAAAAAAAAAAAAAATTGAAGATGGCATCGCCATCTCATCAGTCTCTATCATTGGAGACTAGTTTTCAGCGATGGAGACCAGTGTTGGTCTCCTCACTGAAGACACGATTGAAAGTTTGTCTCTATTGCAGAAGACGTGATGGAGGCTTTATCGAGCCTCCAACGATGGAGACCAATCGATCTCCATTGCTGGAGTCCTCCATCACGTCTCCAGCAATAAAGACTAGTTAGTTTCTATCGCTGGAGACCAAAAAGGAGACCAAGGCTGGTCTCATTTTCAGCCTGGTCTTCACTCCGACGATGGAGACTAATTTTCTGGTCTCCCTTATCGGAAAGAAAAGTCTTCATGGGAGACGATCTGGCTTTTTTTTTTTCAATTAATTTAAAAATATTTTTATATATTAAATTAAAAATATATATATTAAAAATATATAAATAGATTCAAGTTAAAATGACCAAACTACCATCTCATTGTTAAGATTGACTAACAGAAGAATTAAATTGATGCATTATTGAAACGTTAGGGATGACGAAAATTTAAAATACAAATATTAATAAAAATAATAATAGTTTACTAAACGTTAAGAATTAAATTAAAATATCTCCTTAAAAACATTTTTTTTGATCCATGGAGGATATTTCAATAAAAAAATTAAGGAGTAAATTTTTAACCGTATATAGAGTTTTAGTATGTCCTAATAGGTACTCATCATTGTGTGTGTATATATATAGTGATTTTATCATTAGTGTTTAATCAAATTTATCCATTATATTATCTCTTATAAAACAAATTCTCTTATGTTTAATTCAAATACAATAGATGAATTTGATTGGTTCGTTATAATTTTAAAACGTTAGAAGACAATAATAATAAAATGATATACACACACTATGTCTCTCATCCATTATATTCTCTCATAAAACAAATTTTCTCTCTTATTTAATTCAAATGTAATAGATGAATTTGATTAATTCGTCATAATTTTTTAAAGTTAGGAGACACTGATTGTAAAATTACACATACACTCTCTCTCTTTATATATATACATATATATGGTTTTTATAATCAAGTGTACCTAATTTTAAAAAGTAAAGACTAACAAATCAAATTCATCAATTGCATTATTTCTTCTAAAATAATTTTTCTTTCTTATTTAATTCTAATGCAGTTGATGAATTTGATTGGTTGATCCTTATTTTTTTAAAATTATGTATACCTGATTATAAAAATATTATATATATAATACTTTACCATCAATACTTCATAATTTTAAAAAGTTATGACAAACCAATCAAATTCATCAATTGCAATCTCTTTTCTAAAACAAATTCTCTCTTTTATTTAATTCAAATACAATTGATGAATTTGATTAGTTCGTCTTAATTTTATAAAGTTAGAAAATATTGATGGTAAAAAATAAACCAATGACTAATGTGGTGGTGGAAATTTATTTTTTTATTTTTTTTAATAATCTGACAGTTGGATCAATTTCGAGTCATTCATCAAGCTGAATAGTGATTTTATTTTCATTTTTCAATATCACTTGCAGGAGCAATTTTGAGTCATTTACCAAGCTTAATAAGCTCTTTATCATAAAGTTACATTTGACCATCACCATGTTAGTCGATAATGCACTATGTTTGGAGAGATATATTGATTATAAATGAATTGCACAACACCCCTAAAGGTTTACCTAAAAACAAACATAAATACATTTACCATTTTACTACCCCAAATCCTATTCCATTAGTTGACTTCCGTCAACTGCAACAGTTGATTATAAATTTTGATTAAATAACTATTTTGTTCATGAATAATGTAAAAATAATTAAAATATAAAAATATAAATTATAAATTAAAAAGGGCATCTCTATCATCCATATGAGTGAGGAATGGTGGAGATTTTTCCTTTTTTTTTTTTTAAATATAAAAAATAAATTAAAAATTTTAAAAATCCTTTTCATTTTCAAAAAGAAAATTAGAAGTTAAAAAACAAATTATTGAAAAAAAAATCTCATCCATCTCTTCTTCAATCTCCTCCATCTACTCAAACTCTTCCACCAATCATCTACTCAAAATCTCATCCATCTCTTCTTCAATCGGTGGTGGTGGTGAGACTCTTGAAAATCCATTCTCCCTTTTTGCTGCTTTCAGCCACCTGGAAACCTAAAAGTCTGTTATGGGTTATCAGGTGGCTTCTAGATTTTCTTTTCTTTTATTTTTTATTTTTCTTCATGATTTGATATGTAATTTTTTCTTATTTCTTTAATTTGATTCTTTATCTTCATCTGGTTGAAGATCTTGAAGATCTTGATCTTCAACCAGATGAAGATATTTTTTATTCTCAATTATTTTTTATTTTATTTTATTTTTTGAAAATGAAAATGATTTTTAAATTAAACCTCATTGGCCATCATCTTATGGACTGTGTAGATTTTTTTAATTTATAATCTTTTTCTTAAAAAATATAAAAGATGAAATAACCCTTATCAGGAATTGACTAATAGAGATGTTGTATAATAAAATGGTAAATGTGTTTCTTTCTATTTTTAAACAAACCTCAGGAGATTATTGTGTAATTCTTTTATTAATTATTCAAAAATATATGTATTAATATTAAGATTAGGTTATATTAACTTAAAATTTTGACTTAAAAAGGTAAATTTAATAATCATCCATTCATTTCATAGAATCCAACTATGGGAAAAAGTGAAAATAGATAATAACTCTTATAAATGGACCGAAAACTGATGCATCAATGTTAATATCACTTTTTCAAAAAAATAAAATAAAATTTTAAGTTAACATGGCGTACCCTATTTTTTAAAATATATTAATTAACAGTTATCAAGAATAAACATGTTTTTTACTTAATTCGCCGAATCTTACTTTAGAAGACAAATGTGAAAATATCTTAAGAATCTGTAAATCTAACCTGGAGAGGTAGGTTGAAGGTTGATTAATTAGCGCAAATCAAGAAACAGAAAATATCCGTGAAAAACTAGAAATTGGTGTGGACTCAAATGCCAAATGTCAATATGGAGCATGGACATAACAAATATTCCTTAACCCACAAAAATTGAATTGATGTTGTCAAAGAGAAGACTGGTAATTAATACATTGATGCCACAAGGAGTAATGGCTGGCAGCAAGCACATGTTGACGTTGTTGAGTCAAATGGGATATGCCCCGTTTTGGGAGCTCTTTTATTTGGTCATCTTATCTTCCCAGATTGACCGGCTGTCACATTAGACTTCGACGGTCCAACAGAAAGTAGAGCGTTCAAAGACAGACTGGAATTGGATAATACTAAATGGAAATTAAAAATAAAAAAGAAGAAGACATTTATAAGATTTTGAAAACAATAAGTGTTTTTTTGTCTCAAAAACCAAAAATAAATAAGTGTTTTCGACATTTTTTTTTTTTAAAGTACAAGTACTTATTATAACTTTCAAAACCTTAAGGATTAGATTTATGAAAAAGGGTCCGAACCACAATAATTATTATTGTTACCTATGTATACTAGGAAAATTATCCATAAACTAGTGAGATTTTAATAAATTATCTGTATTTGTGGATTGATTTGAAATTATCCACTCAATAGATTTCCCGCTCGAACCTAACCCTCTGTTGTCAAAGGACAAACAAGCTCCGTGAGCCGCCTCCATTGAGACACGCTGCTTGTGAGCAATTGTTTTCGGCTTTTACAACTTACATTAAATGGAAAAGAAAATTCAATAAATATTGTTAGTTGAACATTAACAAGTAATTCCCTGGAACATGTCCGCGTTAGCTAGATAATATGGATTCGATTTGGAATTCAAAATCCTTGAAGCTCTGAAGTTCCATAATTTTTATTATTAATTCTTTTTCAATACTATTTGTAGAGGAGACTATTCAAAAGGAGATATTATTAGATGAAGTGAACGTCAGCAAGGTATATTGGGTAGCGATGTATAAATTTTACTACAGGCTTCTATTAAGATTTTGAATTCTAAATAAAATATTTATATCTTTTAAAAAAAGAAAAAATTTTAATTTAGTCCCCAACGTTTAGTAAGATATTACTTTTTTACTAACGTTTACATTTTAAATTTTCGTTATTCCTAATGTTTTGAAAATATATCAACTTAATCTCTCTGACTAAAAAATGACACTAAAACATGACAAAAGTGACAAAAAGATAGATTTACACTTGATATAATTTAAAATAGTTAAAATTACGTAATTACCTTTTTAAAAATTAATAATTACAAAATAATAATCTCTATTATTATAAAATTATCATTGACCACATCCAATCAAATTGTGATACATCATTTAATCGTTTTTTTAATTCAATTTACAATTAATAAATATTTTAATTAAAAAATAATATTTTTAATTAAAAAAAATCTCTTTCATCTTTTACCTTTCATCATCTTCCTCATCTTCAATTTCATTTCCTATATTCATCAAAATCATTATCTCCATCATTTTCATCAAACCAACATCACCTAAATTAAATATTAATATCAAACCAAACATCTTCCAAATCTTAAAAAAAAAAATGTTTATATAAATTAAAAAAAAAAATAAAATTGAAGATGGCATCGGCATCTCCAATCAGTCTCCATCGTTGGAGACTAGTTTTCAGCAATGGAGACCAGTGTTGGTCTCTTCACTGGAGACGCGATGGAGACTTCATCGAGCCTCCAACGATGGAGAGCAATCGGTCTTCATCGCTAGAGTCCTCTATCACGTCTCCAACAATAAAGACTAGTTAGTTTCTATTGTTGGAGACCTGATCTCCAGCATGAAGACCAAGACTGAGACCAAGTCTAGTCTCCACTTTCGACGATGGAAACTAATTTTCTGGTCTCCCTTGCCGGAAAGAAAAGTTTCCATGGAGATTTGACTTTTTTTTTCAATTAATTTAAAAAAAAAATTATATATTAAATTAAAAATATAGAAATATATATTATATTAAAAATATATAAATAGATTCAAGTTAAAATGATCAAACTAACTATCTCTTTGTTAAGATTGACTAACATTTGATTAACAGAATGATTAAATTAATGCATTTTTGAAACGTTAGGGATGATGAAAATTCGAAATACAAATATTAATAAAAAAGTAATATTTTACTAAATATTAGGGATTAAATTAAAATATCTCCTTAAAAACATTTTTTTTTGGTCCATGGAGGATATTTCAATAAAAAAATTAAGGATTAAATTTTTTACCGCATGTAGAGTTTTAGTATGTCCTAATAGGTACTCATCATTGTGTGTGTATATATATATATAGTGATTTTATCATTAGTATCTAATCAAATTTATCCATTGCATTATTTTTTATAAAACAAATTCTGTTTTGTTTAATTCAAATACAATAGATGAATTTGATTGGTTCGTCATAATTTTAAAACGTCAGGAGACAATAATAATAAAATGATACACACACACTCTCTCTCTCATCCATTATATTATCTCATAAAACAAATTATCTCTCTTATTTAATTCAAATGTAATAGATGAATTTGATTAGTTCGTCATAATTTTTTAAAGTTAGGAGACACTGATTGTAAAATCATACACACACTCTCTCTCTCTACATATATATACATATATATATATATGGTTTTTATAATCAAGTATACCTAATTTTAAAAAGTAAAGACTAATAAATTAAATTCATCAATTGCATTCTTTCTCCTAAAACAATTTTTCTCTCTTATTTAATTTTAATGCAATTGATGAATTTAATTGGTTGATCCTTGTTTTTTTAAAATTATGTATACCCGATTATAAAAACATTATTTATATAATACTTTACTATCAATACTTCATAATTTTAAAAAAGTTATGATAAACCAATCAAATTCATCAATTGCAACTTCTCTCTTTTATTTAATTCAAATACAATTGATAAATTTAATTAGTTCGTTAAAGTAAGAAAATATTGATGGTAAAATTACTCTATCTCTCTATTGCCAAACGGACCCTAAAGTTTTCTGCTGATTGTCCAAACTTGAAACGAAACGGGTGCTACTTATTCCATTGAATTTTGTAGGGTATTTTACTTATTTACTATCATTTTGGTGTTCTAGCTGGTATGGGCTGGCCCATGATCGGTCCATTTCAAATTTCGTGGACTCCAAAAGAGTCCAGGTCACCTGCTTGCCCATTGCCAGTGGTAGTGGGGATGTCTGATCAGTTCACATCACAAATTGGAATGCCAATTGACAGCGGCTTTCTTCACATTCCATTGGGCTTTGCATATCCAGAATCCCACCGTTTTCTGTCTTCTTAGAGGGGAATTGAATCATTTTTAAGAGACAGAATTACAGTGGACTGAATTAAATTACTAAAGTGATGCGTGTGATATAGTTTGGATTGGATTGAATTCAACTAAATTAATTCTACCTTATAATATATTTGGTGTGGTCTGGAATATTGAACTACCATCTCTTATGTTTGATAGGATGTGACGTTAGTTAGTATAGAATTATATTATATTAATTCTTAAATAAAATAAAATTATTTTCAATCAATTATAAAAAATTAAATATTTTGTTTTAAATAAAATTATCTTAAATTTTAAATTAAATTTTTAAGAAAATAGAAAATTTGAACTAAATTTGAAATAAATAAAACTAATCATATTTATTTTAAAACAAAATAATATAATTATTAATTGATAGCAATAGTATAATTATTAAAAAAATATTTTAATAATAAAATATATGAATGTAACTTTTAAATATTTTATACATAAATATGTATATATATATATATAAGGAAGCAATGTGACTCAATAGAGTCCAACCTTCTATGGCGGGACAAATAGCAAAATAATGCTTGAACAGTACTGGATTTAACAGCGGATTCGAATAAAACTAGTTGAATATTAGTTCAATCCAGTGTGCTAAAGACTATCTGATTGTATAGACAGTTATCTGGTTCTCATTTGGTGGTAATGGAATGTTTACTGACTGTGGGGGTGAAGTTAGTGAAAGCTAGTGTTAGAACAAAAGGCTTTTGGCATGTGTTAATAAGGAGAAAATCTTGAGTGCGCATCTTGTGCATCCCGGTACTTACAAACAGGCACATAATACATGTGTTAGTTTTTAAATGAAAGAGAAACAAAATAAAAGTGAAAATTGCAAAAAAATAAAAATAAAAAAATCTTATTCATATATATGTTTAAGTTTCTGAGTAGTCAGATATATCATTCAGCAAACACACTCAGTACACTCAAAATGTTATTGTTAATGAGAACCTTCTTTAATTTGGCTTTTACATGGCTGAGCATTGGTAACAAGTGACATAATAATTTTTCTAGTGCACGCCTTCAAATCGCCATCATCTTTTTTATTTATTTTTATTTTTTTGTAAATAATGTATGCATTATATGCCAGGCAGCTGTAATACAAAAGCATAATATTATTATTATGCAAGGATTAATTCGTACATTTGTTTATGGAGTCATTCTCAATTTCATACCATTTGTACAATTCAAATATCAAATTTTATAAATTGGCTACGGTCCAAATATCTGTTACACATTAGGCATTAGATATTTGCTTTCATTAATCAAGAAATATCTATTTTATAATAATATATGCTCATATAATGAGCACAACAAGACTTAAATTCTTACCATTGAAATGACTGAATACAAGCAAGTGAACTAGGAGTTAAGGAATACAAGTCTTATAAAACGATGATAATACATTGTCTCTTATTCATGAAGGATTCATCAACACAACTGTTGCATTGCATGGGACAATAATATGTTTGATACAGGCACTGAATGAATACAATCAATTATAAATCGTTTTGAAAGTTAATCTGATTTAGTTTAGTTATTTTCTCTTTAATTTAACGTAACATATTCTATATACGTACTTTCGCTATTTCCCAAATTTAAAAGATCTTCCTAAAACATAACATCTGTCGTCTGATAATGTTCTATTTGGATTACGAATTTAATTTATCATCAGTGAGACTGTTTTTTTTTTTTTTTTGAATGATCAGTGAGATTTCTTATTGTCTTCTTTTGCTTGAGAATTATGTTTAGTATATTAAATTGCATGTATTTAATCAGGAATGAAGCCAAAGTACTGTAGAAATTTGCTCATGTGTCTCCTCCAAGTTCAATTTGGGCAAGTCCGGATAAAAATTATAGAGAAAGGATATCCAATTTTAATCGCAGAAAATTCCAATTCTCTCCTCTAAACCCTTTTTCCTTTGAAAATAAAAACAAATCTATACTATCGCTTTCCTCCGCTTTATCTGTCAACTATAATTAAACTGGAGAAGATATCCCAAATCAGAAAAAATCATAGTATTTGCAATAATTGAGTCTTGACTGATATAAAATCAGCAGGATTTTCTTCAGTTCAGGATATATAATGTTTTACTGATTCTATATAACAGTAATTAAATGATGGGAAGTTACATGACAATTTCGCTGCTGTCTGTCTATCACCAAGCAAATTATATGCAGCAACTTTTCTTTTTCTTTAAAAGTCGATAGGAATCTTTTCATATGAGATAGATTATGTTAGAGAGTATACGATCATTTACTAAAAAATTTAGGGATCGTTTGTTTTTTTCTCTTAAAACCGAATAGTGTTAAAATTTATTAAAGATAGAATAGTGACCGAAATATAAAATTCGAATGATATATATATATATATATTTTTTTATATCTGAATGTATAGTAATCTTGTTTGTTTTTAAAAGTTAAAATTATTTAAAAATTAGTAATTTGATATTATACCAATTTACTGTTAGTTGTTATGTAATTTCATTTAATATGATAAATATGATTACAAGTAAATTATTTAACAAAAACTTAAACACTTATATATATTAATAATAATTTTATTCATAATTAAAATATAATTAATTATTATAATATAGTAAATTGAATTTATATATTTAGATAAAAATAAATAAAATTGTCTTAAGTTGAATTACTATTGCAATAAAAGTTTAAATTATAAAGAAAATTTGAATATGAGATGTTTAGAGTTTTTATTTGTCAATAATGTTTGTTATGACATTAAAAAGAATATGGATAACATAAAATTAGGACAAATTTGAAAATATATTATTTTGAGGGAGATAGATTTGAAATAATATATTTAAAAAATCATTAAGTGATTTGATATTCGGATAAAAATCAGAAATTGTAATTTTTTTTTCTAATGATTTTTAAGTAGTTTAAAATGGTTTTACCACTTAAAAAAAATAAATAAAAATAACTTAATGGATCGAATTCGGGCCTATTAAGTAATAAATGTTAAAAACAAATAACCTCTTACTAGAAAATTAAAAAGATAAAAGTGCACTTTCTATTTATAAATAATATGATGTAGTTCCATCCTTTTATTAGGCACAAACTATTTTGATTAAAAAAATACGAATATGAGTTAATTCCTCACAAAATAACTTTAAATGTTTTAACTAATTTTGCAGCCGAATCCATCTAACCTCTAATATATGCTGCTGATAGTCCGAACTTGAAACGAAATTGATATACTTAGAAGAATTTAACTAAAAATATGGCGTTTAGTGTGGTTGTATGTGGTATATATGGGCTGATCAACGACCGGTCCATTTCAAAATTAGTGAGGGTGGCAATATTTCTACCCCAAAAGTTGTATTTACACCCTTTTATATACCCGCTCCATTAAAAATTTTGAACTCTCTAATTTGTTATTAAACTTCACTTATTAATATCAAGAATATCATTTTTTCTTAATTTTATTATACTATATATTTGTAAGTACTACTCATCTACATATATTTTGCTGTTTTAGATAATGCAGGTGGGTTGAACCTGATATCATTTTCGGGCGGCCTCTCTCTTGTTTGAAAATAGTTACTTCATTTTGTATACTCAATGCCACTTTTGGAAAACTATATCTATATTTTTAAAGCGCTATTGACCTGCTTTTAGAACTAATACTAACACAAGGAAAAAAAGCACTTGCACAACAATTTTAGGGTTACTAAAAATGCTTTAAGTGACTGCACAAGTGGTTTAAAAATGGATTCACCAACAATAACAGAATGATTTTACACTTAATTATATGCTGGGACATAGCATTCAACGGGTTAAGATAGCTCAAGCCTAAAATGATATGTTAGCAAAAACATTTTATTAAGAGATTAAATTAAAATGATTTTTTTAATTAAATTTATTAAATTAACATTTATTCTATTTTTTTTTCTTCAAATCAAATACCCTTTTGTTTTTAAAATTTATGCTCAACTTTTATATTATCATATACAATTTACAATAAACAAAAATTTAACTGTATAATGCATATTGTTTTATTGAAAATCTTGTTGATTGTAAAATATGATCAATTATGAAAATAAAGTGTTTTTTTTTTTTTGGTCTTTGGTTGCAAATTGCCTTAGAGTTGAAATCGAGATTTTAGTAATTAATGATTATCTTGATTAAGAATTTGATATTTGATTGATAGTCTTATAGAATTTTTGCAGTGTAAATTATTGTATTGTTTGAGTTCTTAGATCTTTTTATGCTTTTAATGATATTAATTTATTATTATCATTTATATTGATCATTATTTTAATCTCTCATTATGATTTATACTTATCATACATCAAATAATAAATACAGTCCATCATTTTAAATATGTATATAAAACTGCTATGATTGAATTATTTTGGAAAAAAGAATCATGCATTACAAGAGTTAAGATTTACCATGCTCTTCATTAAGTGTAGCTTTGTTTTTCAATCAATTAATCATGCACTCTGAAAATTTATCATGAATGGAGGTTCAATTTTTTTTTTTAAAAAAAAGACTCTTAGCCAATCCTGACATTGAATTTGAATTCGGGCTACGTCCTTGATTATATGTTTAATATGGAGTAACTCTATCTATACCATTATTCTAAAAATTGATCGATTTGGCCAAATTTTGGCCTGCTAATGAAAATATCAGGTGCTGAAATAGGGTAGACCGAGTACTTGGATTAAATCAACCTAACTTGGTCAACTCAACCCAACTTGCAAGTCTTTTTTTTTGTTTTTTTAATTTTGGTATGCCTAAAACAATGTCATTTTAGATTCATTTGTTTTTTTTTTTTTTTTAAAAAAAATAAAACTCAAAATAGTGTCGTTTTGGCACACCAAAACAATATTGTTTTGGTGTGCAGTGTTTAAGAAGGTCTCTCTTCCAGATTATTCTTCTTCCCCCCCTCTGGTTTGCCACTCCGCCTCCTTTCCTTGTTGTTGCCATCGTCGTCATTATGAGCATTAGGATCCGTCGTCATCACCGACATCATTTCACTTCTTATTCTTCTCAGTTCACTGGGATTCTCCTCACGGTTTTCTATTTAATTCTTTTTATTTCTCTCTTGCTAGCTGATCTTACCCCATGTCATCATTGTTGTTGTTGCTATTGCTAGTGATTTTATTTTATTTTTTTGTCATCGCCAATTACTCATCGAGTAATCAATAAATTACTATCCGTTGCCTTGCCGATAGAACGAGGAGCGATTTTTAGAACCTTAATTTATACACAGTACTTTGATTTGAATTTGGACCATCTACCTATCAAGATGCCTAATTATTCGTTGAAGCAACAAATATTGGTTGTTCTATCTAAATGATCTAGTTAACGTATGCGACAGGTTGATCATGTTTCCCTTTTCTTCTTCTTCTTCTTTTTTTTTTTTTTTGGTAAATTCTTCTCCAAAATTGGCTCTCCCTCTTTGTCTCATTTTCTCTTACGTTTACGGAAGATAAAACACTATTTTAGACACTGATACCAAACCTAAAGATTGTAATTAATTCAAAACTTGATTGGTGAAGAATATGACTAAAATCCTTAAAATAGAATTATGTATATCTTTTCAACTTATGCAATATTTATCATTTCATGATCTCAATCAGGCTTCTTCTTTTTTTTTTTTTTAAAAAAAAAGAAGAAGAGCTGGCTATTAAATACATAAAATATTTCTTTTTTTGGACTAATAATTATTCAATTGTAATTAAACTTGCAGTAGACTCCTCATGTCTATTGTCTACCTAAACCCAGCACTGTATAGTTCCTTTAGCGTGTGCTAATCTAATTCATCCAGGAGGGAGTATTTGTTATGAGGGTAAATTGTTTTAATTGTTTCTGACTTTACCTATAATTTCATTCAATCCTAAACTATTATGGTGTGTTTACTTCATGGATTTAACAAAGGGAATGGGGAATGAGATTGATTGATGTTGTTTACTTGCTTAAAATCCATTCCGTAATGGGAATGAAAATGTGGGCCCCACATCAATTTGGGGTTGTGGAATGGGAATCTCATTCCCCCCAACTCACTTGGGAATCCCATTCCCATTCCCTTTGTCAAAATAAAATGTCTCTTATATCCCTTTTTAAAAAAATAAAGAAAAATCTATTTATTTGATGTTAAAAAAAAAAAAAAAACAAACTACATATTGTAATAAAAAATTGCACACTATTAATTTTTCATCACCAATTTCTTAATTATCATGATGGATTAATAAAATAATATGTAATTTTTTTTTATTATTATATGTAGTTTTTTATTTAATATTAAAAAAATTACATATTATAATAAAAAACTGCACACTAAGTTAGTAAACTATTAAAATAATATTAAGTTTTTTTATTATAATATGTAGTTTTTTATTTGATATTAAAAAAAGAGCATATTATAATAAAAAACTACACATTATTATAATTAATCTATAATTTTAATTAAGGGTATTTTTGTAACTTATAATTAATTCATTCCGATTCCAAAGTAAAGTAAACAGTTTAATGAAAATAATATTGATTCCGATTCCGATTCCTGTAGTTGAAGTAAACAACTTATATAATTCCGATACTTCATTCCGATTCCAAGTCATTCCGATTCCAGATCATTCCGATTCCTATTCCGATTCCTTCAAGTGAAGTAAACGCACCATTAATATAAATACATTCACACCCCTTTGACTGGTAACTAATAGTGGATAAAAAATAGTTAAAAAAAGTGTGAGGGGCAAGTTGGTCTTTGTACATTAAACTTTTTTAAAAAATTAATAATTTTATTAGACGTAAAACCCAAAAAAATAAAAATAAAAATAAAAAGAAATAGTAATGCGTTAAACCCAGATCAAGATCTGGAAACCAATGCTCAGCCAAAAACCAAAATTAATCAATCCAGTCTTTGTCAAACCAAAAAAAAAAAATCTGTTCCATCACCCAAATTTGAAAACCTCCATTCTTCACTCAACAAATAAATCCTCATTAATTATCAGAAATACAAAATATTTTTCTTCACCCATTGCAAAAGCCTAGTCACTGTCGCCGACAACCTCTTATAATTACATTAGCATCAGGTTTGACTGGATGTTAATGTAATTAAATTATTATCTTAAGATGGAGTACAATTTCATATAAAATCAGAGAAGATAGTGCTATCTACCCTTTGTCATTATATAACCTATGGTCGACGTACATACAGTTTATTAATCCAATAGAATTATGACTTCTTTACGCACATGACAAGATTGTATTGCATCGATACAGTTACATCCATTGCAGAAATGATTTGACGTTACATCACGCATTCTCATAAAAAAAAAAAAATGAAAAATAGCAAACTAAAAAGCCCCTCAAATTCGAAAAGTTTTGCCTTCCTTTTACTTCTAGCTATTCGTTCACCTTTCACGGAAACAACTGATCTGGCAAATGTTTATCTTTGGAACAAAACGCAGTAAATACCTTAGACCTAATATTAATTATCTTATTGATTTATAAGAATTAAGTTAATAATCATATTGATAATGGAAAACTAAAATAATAGAGAAATTGTATTAAAAAAAAATAGGAAGAGAGAAAAAAATTATAAAAAAGAAAGTGTTAATTTGTGTAAGTGCATGAGGGGATTGGACACGCATGCCTCCTCTTCATTAACCGATAAAAAAAATGAACAAGATAATAAAATTCTCGTATGATTGCATACATAATCAAGAACCACATTGAAATTTTAGAAGTAATAAACGTTTAAAGAGAGAGCACAGTGAGGGTGTGGAAGCTGTCCTCGTCGGATTGTGTGGGTGGTGATCGTCTTGCAAGAGTAATCCTCCGGCAAACTAACCGCCGAGCCCGTTGCCATCTAGTATTGGCTGCACTGCCGTTGTTATTGTTGCCCAGCTGAGCCGGCTCGGCATCAAAAACAATCTGTTGAAGCTGAAAAACGAAGAGCCTTGAGGCGTGGAGCAGGTCGATGTAAGCTCGACGGATCAGCTTGAAACTGAAGGAGAACTTGAGCAACAAAGGGCAAATTAGGCTTGCAAGTATTGGGGTTATGGTAGTGTGGGACGGTGAAAAGAGGAGGTAGTTGAGCTTGGCTAGAGGCACCATGGGCAACCCCATCTCTGCAGCTTGACCAAGAAAACTAACTTGTATAGAGATAGATATTTGGCAATACGGTGGCTGTGGAATATTTATTAGCTGTGAACTGTGATGTTGAAGTCAGTGAACGCATCTGTACAGCGAGTGATGGAATAGCTTTTGGTTTGTGTCAAGGATAAGCTTTCTGTTTACTTTGGCTTTTTTATGTAGTCGGTAACTAATCTTTTGCCATGAGAATGCTTCTAGTGCTTGTCATCTTCACTGATGATGTATATATATAACTGCAAATCTCCACGTATATATTTTCTAATAACTTTTTTTCTTTTGAAAAGAGAAGATACAATAACTTATGTCTAATATGCTCAAATTCAGTAAAAAAAATAATAATCTTATGCAAGGATTTTATATATTTATTTAAATTGTCATTCTTAATTACATAAATATTTAATTAGCTAGAAAAATTTTCATGAAAGTTTTAAAGTTTTTAATTAAAGTTTTAAGTTCTAATAAATTTGATCAAATTAGAATTATGTGAAAACTTTCGAAGTTTTATCAGGGGTACTTCAAATCTTCCTTAAAGCTTTTCACATATAATTATTCTATATTAAAAATCTTTCACTTTAGAAAAAAATAATAATTTGCGAAGTCACAAGGAGAGAACATTATGATGGTCCAATAGCTATTTAAAACAAAAAAAGATAAAAAGTGAAGAAAAATCGTAGAGTATATGTGAAAAAGCAATCTCGGATTCCAAAGACAAAAGGAAGAGTTAAATTACAAACACACGTTTATTTTAGGCTTCCAGCAGTTGAAACTGC
Source organism: Dimocarpus longan (assembly GCA_022984855.1). NCBI lineage: Eukaryota > Viridiplantae > Streptophyta > Magnoliopsida > Sapindales > Sapindaceae > Dimocarpus > Dimocarpus longan. Next base: position 13,184,760 of record CM041024.1, read on the forward strand.
GAACAAGCATACTTTGGTTCATGCTTTTTAATTGCTCTTCTAAATATGAAAAGCGTATCGAATTGATGTATTTTTTTTAGTTTTTCTTAATTAATTTTTATATTTTATATAAAATTAAATACTCAAACTTAGTAATGTGTAAAGTTCTTGAAACAGATTAATTATACATAAATTATCCATCTTATCTCATTTGAGTTGTATATACATTTTCAACAATTCAAAATAAAAAAACATGATTCTTTAATAAAATTGTAACAAGTCAATTTGATACTTCATAGAAATCTATGACATAACAAGAATCAACTTACCCTGTTTGGGGCACCAAAGCATCATACATATATATATATATATATATATAATTTCAAAACAAGCTGTGACCTAATTAATGCCGGCTTCGTGACATGATTGAAAGGAAGACTCTTGAATAGATCAAAATTTATCATGCTTTTCTATCTTGATCATATTACATGGCGAAGTGTATTTATATGGTAAGATTGGAATTATAATTTTATGGTGCATTCGATATAACTAAAAGACAGTACAATGGAGAGATAAAAGGAGGCAAACCAATGACATTAAATCGTGCCAGCATTATATTGAAAATTTAATCAACATCACGAACCTTCCATTCTCGTGTGATCTCCTGCTGAAGTGTCGATAATAATTGGTTTGATACTGTAGACGAACAGTTGGGCCCGAATGAAACTTCATGGAAATTTCTTGTTTTTTGTCATTTTAAGAGAACCAAATATCTCCTCGTATTCAACCCTGAGATTGATAGTTTGCATGATGTGGATAATGTGATTTATCATGTATGTAATGATAAATTGGTGATAATTAGAGAATACGTATATACAGCCATACACAAGATCGAGCAATGGACCCAAGATTTTTATTTTTACTTTTCGGTCGCCTAATGTTGTTGACTTGTTGTTGCTTTAATAATATTGTATCTGCCATCAATCAATTGAAATATTTATATAGTTTTGTAAGTGACAAAAGGTTTTTATCATGTAAGCGTCGTGACAATTTCCAAGTGCCATTGATTCACACAGAAAATCAGTAATTCTGTTATTAATAATTAATACAAACAAAGGTAAATGTAATTAATATATGTTGTCTTTTAATATGCAATTTGGATATGTTAGTTGTGACTTTCTTATGGATGACATTGATTGATATGTTTTGTATTGACAATATTTTTGGCATATATGAGTCAAAGTAATATAGCCCTCGGTTATATAACAATATAACAAGTATGTGGGGGTGTGGGCGACAGATTAAGATGGAGATAGAGATCCGCGACGAATAAAAAATCAACAAAGTGCGGTGTGGGTTGTGGCTTGTGCCACAAATCTGATGGAGGATGAAGAGACTTGGGTTTTGGGTTACGCGTCCGATTGAATGAGATGGAGAGTTTTGGGCTGTGGGGGTTTGTGCACAGGGGAGACCCACTATATTTTCAAATCCGGGTTCATTTATTTGAACCCAAATCTTTGAAAATTCGGTTCGATCGAACTTAGATTTTATGATTTTAGAACAAACAAATTTGGTTTGATTGAACCCAAATCTAGATTTGTTCAATTTGATGATGTTGGAATTTGGGTTTGATTGAACCCACTTATTGATTGTGGAATAAATCTGAGTTTGATCGAATCTAGATCTTTTAAGATTTGGATTTGTTCATCATGTACTATGACTCTACCCGATAGAGATCCACTATAGATGGAGATCCATCAATGTGTCTTGATGTGGAGTTCTTAAATTTTTTTCTTATTTTAATTTAAAAATTGTTTTTTTTATTAATAAGGTAAAAAAAATGGTTATTTAATTACATATATTAATATTTTAATTTTAAAATGATGATGCGTCTATTGACAATTGTTGGAAAATTGTTTCAGTTTTTATTTTACATTTTATATGAATTTTTTTATATTTTTTAATACAATACAATGAGGATATTTTTGTTTTCTCAGTGTTTTTTAACAACTATTTCACTTTTGAATGGAAACTGCTGTTAGACTAAGGTTAGGTTTTTTTTTTTTTTTTTTTTTTTTTCACTAATATTTTTAAAACTTAGGTGGACTGACATTATTTTATATTCAAAGCGGGTTTGTAATATTATCCGTATTTACATAAAGAATAAATGTGACGATGCATCTCACATAATATTAGTAGCTGTACAAGTTTATTTATAATATTTATTCTAAAAAATAATCAAGACAATTCAAGGACATGGATATTATGATATTCTATTTGCATATATATATATATATTATTTTTTAAAGCAAGAGAATCCAAAAATATGTTAATTTAATATGTGTTTCTAATTATCTACTGATACTAATAAATAAAGTTCTAAATTAACATAATGGCCATTTATTATTTGTTTGAGTCATTTAAATTTTGTTTTGAAAACATTCTCCTAAAAATTGTTGAGCGACCCCAACACCATGTAAAACGCATGGGTTTTAACTATCCGCATCTTCACCTCTTTGGGATCAAACAAAATATCATATCCTAATATCAAAATGAAAGAAATAAATGTACAAGTATAAAAAGTTTAATTGAGAAGGTTATGCTATGAGTCAGAGTGCAACATCATTCCTAATGAACGGAATTGAATTGAATTATTTTCAATATAAGATTTTATTAGCTCTGATTGGATTATATTAGATAATAGATTAGACTAAAGTAGTATTGTAATGTATTTGATAGAATTAGGACTGAACTAAACATAATAATATCTCTTATTTTGTGTAATGTGGAATAAAAAAAAGAATTATATTTTATGTTTGATATTATAAACTTAATCAATACAATATTAGATTGAATTATTAAATAAAATTATTTTAATCAATTTGCAAAAGTAATTATAATTATTTATAATTAATCATAAATGAAGTAATATTTGTTTTTAAATGATATTAAAAAATTAATATATTTAAGTAATTTTAAAACATATTTAGCTTTTTAACTGTAAATTATTAATAAAATCAATTAGAAAAATTATCATGAATAAACAAATATTTACTTCAATTAATATAAAATTATTAAAATTTTAAAAATATTTTAATAAATTATTTATTAAATAATATATATTAAAGTAAAATAAATACAATATAAACAAATCATAGTCCTAGCTAGGATTATATAAACCTACTAGTTTGACAGGTTTACATAATCTTGCATTCTTGGCTAATTAGGACTCTATATGAGCCAATGACGGATCCAAAAAATTTGTTTAGAACGACATATCAATAAAATAATAAAAACATCAAAAATTAAAAATATATTAAATATAAATATTTTTACATTGAAAATTTATTAATACTCATGCAGATATAATTTGGTATTGTTTATTTAAAAATTATTAATTTAAATAAGATACAAATCATATGTATTTATTAGAAAATATAATTTCATTCTAATTTTACAACAAAAGAAAATTGTACTTTTAATGAACAATAATAAATTTATACAATGAGAATTGATCGATACATATTATAAGTCATATTATGAATTTTTTAACCTTCTAATTGTTATTGATTCAAAATAAAGTAAAACTATAAAGTAAACAAAAAATAAATATATAAAAAATAATAATAAATTGAATCATGGTTATACATGGACAATTTTAATATAATAACTTAAATTTTAAGATTTTAAGATTTATTAATGATATGTGTATTAAATTTAAATTATTAAAAGAACAAATAAATTTTAAAAAAATAATCGATTCAATAGGCGAAATTGTAATTGATAAGATATCAAAGCAAAGATATATAGATATCAAATAAAGATAAAGAGAAACAAAAAAAATTATTGACTAAGATTGTAAATTGTCAAATTATTTTGTGTAGCATATAAAATGTAGAAATAAATAGTTTTTATATAGGAGGGAATTAAAAAGATAAATTTGAAAAAATTGAAATTATTAATTAATTAGGAGTAGTGAAAGAAAAATGTTAGAAGTAGAAAAATTAGGTTTGATAGAAGTAATGAAATGAAAGGAAGTTAATTATACTAAAAATAGGAAGAATAAATAATAGAGGTAAACAGCTAACAAAAGAAGGAAGTAGGGGAAAAAAAACAGTGTCAGCTGTTTTTTTAGCAATATAAACAGTTTGTCAAATAAAATAATAATAATAATTAATAAAAAAATATATCTTTTAACAAGTGTCAGTAGTGTACTGTACAACAACGCACATAATGCACAGCAATGCATGTATGCGGACTGTACACTGATCGTGCATAATTATTTTATTTTGAAAAAGCTGAACTTGTTGATTTTTTTCCAAATCACGGGGGCCCCGGCCTAACGGTGGGTCCGCCCATCACGACAGTTGGTCCAGTTAAAGACGTAAATTTGAAAAAATAAAATTACGAAACTAATCTTTTTTTCTAATCTGAAGTTAAAAAATAATAATTTTTATAGATTTTATATTTTTATCAAATGTATTTTTATCTTAAAAATAGTTGTTCTTATAAAATTTTAAAAATATATTATTTTTCAATTTAAATCTAAAAAAATAATTATCTGTGGAAAAAATCTAAAAAGAAAAAAAAATTAGGATTTAAACGTGACCACAACACAGAGTTTCACATTTAATATAATAATAAGTGGAAAATAGAGAAAGTAAAATGATGACAAATGTCATTAAACATGTGGGTGCCTTGCCAAGAAGTAATGTGATGGGACATTGCAGCCAAAAAAATCGACAACGAAGAAAAATGAGGCCAAAAGGCTTCTGTTCTGGAGTAGGACGGGCCTGGTTGTGCCTGCCAGGATAAGCCTACACATCCGTGAATGGAATGTCTTTCTGTATTTGATTATTTTATTATATAAATTCATCTTTTGAAATATGATGTAATTCCTTCATCATCCAAATGACCAAATTCCAGCATTCAAAATTAATTAATATACCATTTAATATAGTTTAAATTAGCTTTTTAAATGGTCGATTTAATAAAAAAGTAAGAAAAATATGTTTGGTAAATCTTAAATGATTAAATAAAATTATGAACATAGATATAGCTAATATATCCTCTCTTTTTTTTTTCAGTTTTTTCTCTTTTTTTTTTTTAAATTTTTTTTCCAAATTCTATTTTCTTTTTATTTCAATAGTTTTCAGATCTATTATTTTTTTTTATTATTACTAGAGATTGAATTTTTTATATCATAAAAAAAATTCAAATTAATCGTTTAATTGAATTTAAATAAAAGAAATATAAATAAAATTTAATTTTTTTTTTTTTAAAAAAAGAATAAAAAAGAGAATGATGGAGGCTTCCTCTTCGTCAGAGCCTCCTCCGGTGACTATCGAAGTCACCAGACGAGGTTGGTCCTCCTCCAGCGGTGGACGAGGCGACTTGTGGTGGAGGAAGCGAGATTGCCTCCTTAGTATGGAGGAGCCGAATGCAGAAGGATTCTGATACATTACCCAACATACTCATGCTCGATAAAATGAAAAATTAGCCAGCTTCTCGCTATAAATTTCCACAATAATCTGAATATGAATCAATAAACGCCACAAATTTCCACGATAATCTGAATTTAAATTAGGTAAAACATAATAGCTAGAGTCTCATGACAACTTTGACTCACAAGAAACTGCTCAAGTCGACTTTATAGCAGCCACGTAGAATCACAACAATGCACGGCATCCTAACTTTTTGTACCTCAAGTATAATTTATATTCAATTAAGTGGATATGCATTACTATGTCAATATCTTTAAATACACTTTGTACCTCCAGTATAATTTGCATTCAATTAGGTGGATATGCATTAATTAGGTCAAGTAGGTACCCATCCTTATTGGAGTAGTTACATTGCATTAAGTCCGATACAAATTGGTCGGAAATTAGTGGCAATAGGTTGATTCCCCGAGTTTAAACTCGTTAACAAAGCATACTCAAGTGTGGTAGAATCCGTGCTCATATTGTATTACTTGATTAACAAAGCATAATCATGTCTGGTGGAATCCGTGCTCATATTGTATTACTTGATTAACAAAGCATACTCAAGTATGGTGGAATCCGTGCTCATATTGTATTACTTGATTTAATTTACAGTGAATATATAATTGGCAACAGAGGACCATATAACTTGGCTGCAATTGCGCATATTCGTGTTCAGGAGGCATTGGATGGAGGTCAAAAAACTAATCGCAATAAAGATTATAGACAAATGCCTTTCTATTTCTTTTTCTTTTTTTCCTTTACTTTGGGAAAATACACCAAGAAATTGGACTGGCTTCTTCAATATTCTTATTGGATTTAACATCTTAAAATAAAATGTAAAAAGAAAAAAAAAAGGGTTTCCCGGGGAAAAATCTGGTGATCAAATTGGAGTACCTCAAAAGGGATACATGCAAAATTGCAAGAGGTAACCAAGTTTTATCTTACATCTTGAATCACATTCAAATTCTGTGTGCTTCCTGGGGTATAAGCAACTCCTGATAATCATTTACCACCACCTGATTCAAAGTGAAATTTAGTCGATCCAAAAATAAAGCAATCATCAAGATGGATCTTTGTCTAGTGCAACAAGAGAGAAAAATACATACCTGATAACTATTGCCACCATAAGTGTACTCCACATACAACTGCTTTGGCTCTCCAGGACAAGGATCACAGAAACCCATAATACCTGACTTCTTAACACCCTCATGAAGCTGAAACAACAGTGGAATTTGAACAGTTAAAAAAATGCAGAAAATTCATACTTAGGAAACTCCTTCGGAGAACAAAAATGGGTGAAAATCTAAAACAAAACTCCAGTTAAATCCCATTAAGCTGTGCAACACATGGTCACATAGATTCACAAGCACAAAATATAGACAGTTATTCACATCTTCGTAATTCACTTCAACCTTCCTTCAAATAAATTAATGTCAAATGAAACCCACTGCTTCTCTTTTCAAGTTTTTCCACCACGTTTTAGACGCTTTTTGTTACAAAATTTTGATGGCTCTCTCAATGCTCTTACAATAACTTCAGAAAGTGGCAATTGTTTCTTCGTCTCAAATTAGCTTTCAATAGTTCATGGCTGTTATCGTGGACAATTTCGACAGCTTGTGTAAATTTATCCAGGGGGCAGTGATGAATTGCTAAGATCAGATCATTCAAAATTTGGAATCTTCAACTAAAGACCATCTAGAGGGTTACTTGAAGCAACAAAGAAAGTACCTTCCAAAGACCTTCTGGCTTAATTAACAAGTATCACAAAGTTGCACCACATATATACAAAAGTAAGCAGAAACACTATACTTCTTTTTAACTGTGTAATGGAAGCACATGCACAAATTTTTGATCTAGAGTTCCAATTTTTGCAGATATTTATCTTAAGACAAGAATATATTTGTCTTTGGAGCAGGACTTCGGAAGAAACATACCTTGAGTTGCCCAGACTCATTAACCAGGAAATTAAGAGGTAATGTAACATCCACAATTTGTGAAGTTGATTCATCTCCTTTTGTCAAAGCTTTACTAGCTCCATAAATTGCTTTAGTAATAACCAGTCCACCTGTTTCCATTTGCCTATTTCTTTTCCTATTGGCCACATTTAGTAATAACTGCTGGGCTTTTTCTGCAGCTGCCTTTGCGTCTCGAACCTACATATTAAGATACAATATATTCAGAACAAAGCCAAGAACTTCCAAATATCCATCAAGTAAAATGCACCTGCCAATCCAAGCAAATTTTGAGATAGCTTTTACTTTAATTAATTGGGACAATATTTGCTCAATTCATAACATGCACCATATGGGTGTGGAGTTCTTGATTGTGAGCATCTGGATAGATGCAATGATTCGCAATGAACACCTAAAAATATTCACATCAAGCGCTTTAAAAGACTGCTGCTAGACAGCAGTCAAAACTCAGCCTTGACCAGTTATAAAATCTTTTATATGTGTGTGTGTGTGTATAATAACGCAAAAAAAAACACATTTTGTTTTTGTCTTGTATCTAGGGTGCTGAAGTCTGAATAGTGTAAGTGATGATATTTTATTTCTAACTATGATTTCAGTCATGTATTGTGCGATGGTTTGCATATATGATTTAGTTCTATTTGGATTAAATTAAAAAATTTGTAAGACCAACCATTTTAATTTGATGAATGATTTGGACAATTACGACATTTAATATGCCAAACATGGGGTTTCATCACTGATATGATTTCTTCTCATTTGTTCTATATTTTATTAATTTTTATAGATGAAAGAATTTACTTCTTTTGCAGTGAACGATTTTGGCTCCCTGCATGAAGGAAGTTGCTGCCAAACAACAGCTTTTAAATTAAATATTATATACATATTTTAAGGTGTTAATTGTGAGTCGTTGGATAGATGCAATGGTTTGCAATCAAAAATCACATTTATGACTTCTTAAAGTGAACCTTAAGAGAGAACCTACACCCAGGTAACTTCATACTAAACACAAATTAAATCAAATAGAAGACCCTTGTTTCCACTTCAAAAGATCTAAACAACTGGGCTATTCACTTGGTGACTTCTATGTAATCATTTAAAAGAAAGTTACAAAGGCAAAAACTAACCCAACCTTTCTCAATGTGCATTCGTATAAAAGTACAAACCGTACAAGAAATCAATGAAGCACTCAATGTGCATTCATATAAAGTACAAACTGTACAAGAAATCAATGGAGCAAGCAAATGCATCTGATAGTTGCAGTGTGTATAGCAGGGTGACCATGAGTGTGCAAACCAAAATTACCATAGTCAATAGTCATGTAAATACCTGGGCAGAAGTTTTTTCCATATTCTCTAAAGCCTTCTGCTTTTCCCTCTTAAGGTAATAAGGTTTCAGAACGAATTTCTGCAGCACCACCAATTTAACAGAATATATGCAGGTGAGAATGCTTCAACTCATAAGCCCACAACGCCTAATAAACCCTTGATGACATAATTAAAAAGGATAATAATAACTCAGGAACTTTGCAGAGAAATTAAACAAGCAGCAACAGATAATAAACCATCCTACAACAAAGAAAGTATATAAAATCCATTGAAATGGAGTTCTATACAGTTCTGATTTGTGAGAAGGGAATGATGAGGGCAAATATGATTCGAATAACCTAAAATAGCATGCATAATATACTCTACATGCAGCTACTTGCTAAATGTGCATCATTATCTCCTTGTCCCCAACCAAAAGATAAGAAAACTGAGACCAAAAAAGGGGGAAAAGAAGATGAAGACAGAACCTAGAACTTGCCATCCAAGGTTAGCTCATCCAGCAATAAGAAATTTCCATTGAAACATCAAACAGTACAACCAAATATAGCTCAATAGTGCCAGGCATAACTCACTGCTACAGGAGATGCTTTCTATGAGCTACCACATCTTTATTGCAATAAAATAATCTAATCTAAGCTTTGTATGGTTATGAACATAGTATGATACAATATAAAAGGAGAGCTGATATAGAAGCGGCTTATCTTACACATAAGAATGGCAATAAGAATGATACACTCACTTAATCTACACCACTGATTCCAATCAACTAAAATATTCTCTAGTATAAATATCCAGAAAATTTCATGAAATCAATTGTCAATAACTATCTACTTTTGGTAATTTACAGCCAAGAGTGGTGAGGTCAGTTCCCTAATGGATCCAAATCAGTGTAAATAAGACAGTAACCAACAGTTGTAGTTACTAGGAATTATTTACTCATGGAAGCTCCTACAGAAGAGAAATGCGTACAAAATCCTAGACTCCAGAGTCTTCACAGTAAAGTTGCAAATTTTCTCATTTTCTACACTATGCAGGAAGGAAAAAAAAATCTAAAATAACACGAAGGTGTTTTTTGGATTTTTTATGTATTTTTTTTCTCAAAAAATAAGAAAAACACATAAAACTGTTCACATGTAAGTTCAGCAGCTCAAGCATGATATACATCTAAAAGATCATTTGAAGGGGGGCAAAAAAAAAAAAAAAAGAAGCATCTGTAAATGCTAACAACCACTGTATGTATTAAAGCCCAGAGCGCAAATAACTGCAAATTTCCTGGGGATATCATCATATAAGCTCCCCAGTATAAAGATGGTGAAAATGGTTGATGAGATTCATAAACTGTTTGGAAATAGGTCAATTATGAGTTTGGTATATGATAACCTTGAGCACAAAATAAACTGATGTTGGGACTATGAATGCTCCAGTTGCAAGCAAGGAATTGAAATGCCTGGAAAGCAAAATCTGCACAATTCAGCCAATTAGCAACAGATCAAAATCTGGGAAGAAAAACCCTAGTTAACTATACTATATGTCAATATTACTGAGCAATAATTCACAAGCTAATGAGAGCAAATAAAAGAGTTGTAGCAAGAGTCAGTGAAAATGGATCACATCCCAACATTCCCATACACAATTAAATCAACTATGTAGTTTTAGATTCTTAACCCTCATAACAAAGCCCATTAACTAGATTTAATAATCAATATAAATCCACCAATGTGGTTTTAGTGGAACAATGGCTTTTTGATGAAATCAGGTTCGTCGAATTGATGTATGAAATCCGAGCTTAACACTGAAAATTATTGTACATCTCTGTATCGACTTTGTCAACTCCCATGGATTCAAACCAACTTGCTAAAATCAAACTTGTGTTTAGTTATTGCCATTGCACTTAACATCAAACTCATGGAATCTGCAGAAAATTATCTCTGTAGAACCAAGTGACAAAAGGCAACATCACCTAGAACACCCACTACAATGTTAACAACATTATTGTGACGTATAAGGTATAGCAATATTTTCCTAACTTATAATCTGAACATGCTTTTACTGCCTGCCATGAACCATTTCACATATTATAAATTTAGCAACAGCCCCTATTATCATTGTCATTGGCATGATTAAAACACTTTTAGTACTCCACTTGTTACTTACAAATGTTCTAATTAAAGTTTTGACATGTTCTAACATAGTATCTACATCTTCATATAGTCTTTCAATGCAATAGGTATTGAATCATCTTTCAAAGTAAATCAACTTTCCATCAAGTTTGCCTTTGCATAGATTATCACTTACAATTCCCACACCACTGCTCATATAATTTTGAGAACAAAAATGATGCATCAATACAATTGCGGGATTGCTATTTAAGTAATCAAGAAAGCTGTACAAACTTCTATACACCAAAACATTAATGAACTTTTCTACCCCCAAATACCGATCCCAAGACCAACCACATAAAAAATAAAATATAAAAAATAAAAAATAAAAAAGGGAGAGACATGATACATATGCCTGCGACATATGAGGTTGAAACAAGTAACAAGATAGAATGTGCTTACAGGAATAACTAACTTTTGACCCCCACGACGTAACTCAAATTTCCAAAAGATACCCTGCCAGAAAAAAGGATATATGAGATATTAAGCTACACAAAACAAAGGTAATGATAAAGCAACAAATGATTCCACACAATGGCATTCTTACAATTCAAACAGTCCGTAATAGCAAGTAGGAATGCCAAAGTAAATAATATAATCTTGAAAAAGAAGTGACCAAAGAACCAAGATTACAACAGCAATCCCAGAAACAATATTTCATAGACAAATCTGGGTTAGCATCATTTGAAAGAACTAATTCCATTAAAATAGCAGTATTGCAAATACATTCAAATCAAAACAAAGGATCCCTGAATGTCAAACTTCAATGTTTTAACATGCATAATATATGAAGACACCCCTAAACAGCTCCTGTTCATTAAATCTATCATAAAGAACAGAGCACTTCCCTTGTAAAAGAAATCCATTCTGGCACCAGTTTCAAAGTCATGTATATGCTTGGCAATATATCCATGGAACTCCATCGCTAATGAGAAGAATTTCAGGATACTTCCACAGACATCCAAACTATTGCATACAATTTACATTGCTTTCTCAAAAACCAGGATATCTTGTTCTCCATAACACAATAGTGTTGAAGCATAAACAGCAGTACAGCACCAAAGAAATATAAGTTGTTTACAGTAAAGATGAGAGCGATACCTGAATTCCTATCGAATACAGCATTCGGATGGTGCTGAATTCGGATATTTTTCTACCACCACCAACTTCAATCTCAAGAGCAGTGCTGAAATAATAATATTTCCAGTCAAAAGAGAAATCAAGATATTCTCAACAAGCTGGAATATTTGGTATATTACAATGTCACTTCCTTGCAGCAAAAAAAAACCTCCAAATAAGTATTGATGAAGGAGAAGGAAAAGGGATGAGATGATTATAACTTTTGTTATCACACAGCCAAAACAAAATGCCAGTGTAACACATCTTAAGAAGAATAGGGTCAGTTCAAAGAAATTGTGCTTCCAATAAAAATTCTGTTTAGATAAATGTTATTTTTAAAGAACTCTGCCCTGAAAACCTTCATCTCAACATGAGCATCCGGTTGACACATTGAACTATTTCATAACGCCCTCTTGTCTCGGTAGAAATTATCTATAGCTAGAACATGTACTCATCTACGGGTTTAAATTATTGAAATGGCATGTTTGGTTCAAATTTTAAGTTGCACCTTAACGCCATTTCTTAGGTTTTCAGATTTCAACAGTGACTTATCCAGTGTTTTCCCTGTATAACAAACATTCTTTTGACCAACTGATTTTCCATTGCTGATGTCTATAAGGTTTCCTGTTGCAAATAGTAAGACAGAACTCTAAAATGATGTTTGAAACTTACCATCAATAGGAAAAGTAACAATAAAACAGCTGCAGATAACGACAAGGGAGGAACATTTCCTGAAGTTTCTATTGAAAATCACAGTCAGAAGCATGACAGTTACCATGAGCAACTTTTCTATCCTTATGTGCACACTCATCTCGACAAACTTTAAATAAATTATTATTCAGAGATATAATTCTCAGAAAGTTTCTTTATTTACAATTATGACTAATCATAATTTTTGTCCTGTATACACTAGAACTAGCTAAATATATACAATGAGCCTGATTAATCAAAACAAAAGCATATTCCACTGCAGATCATAAAGTATTGTCCATAATGATTCAGCTCATATACCTTCCAAACCTGCCTGCTATGCGGCCATGAGACTTTTTGGAAAAGCGACGGGTATAATGAACTGATGCCCCAAAAGAACTTGTACCGATCTGCAGTCATAGAAAGCAAATGGAAGGAAACTGAAAAACATACAGATGTGGACATTTTTTAAAAACCCCAATAAAGATCAGCACAGTACGGAACTTTTCTGGGCAAACAACTATATAGCATGCTAAAAGTAAATAATTAATGTACCTTCAAGTCTCCGCCAGCAGATATTCTCTCATCTTTTTTCTGCCACCCAACAGCAATAGATGACTCTAGACCTAACAAAAGCTGTATCTGGAAGACAGAAGAAGATACACAAGGAATCAACTAAAAGTTAACAGCAGACACAGAAATTCGATAAGAATGTGAAAAATTCAACACTCCACACTTTTCCATCTGCTATATATTGTGCTTGTACTATCTCCTCCACAAATGTACTAGATATCAATCTTTAATGCTCTCTGACAATTTTCCACAGACCACCTTCCTTGTGGCAAACAAGATAGAAAAATTAAAATAAATCAAAAGGTAGCTTACATTTCCACTTGCTGTTTCAGAGAGTTGGCGGGTCCAGGTATTGGAAAGATTAATTGAACCATCTCTCAAAGACATTGCAAGAGCCATTGTCGCAGTTGAATGTGATGATAGGTGACTGGAAAACAAAAAATAATATGGAGCAAACCTAGTACAAGTGTCTGAATGTAAAACTGATGTAAAAACAAAAGCCCTACCGTGTTGTTTGTACTGCAATAAGTGCCCGTAAACCAGCAGAAGCTACAAATTCTATAGACGAAACAGAAGAAAATTGATGCCTAAGCACAACTGAAGCAGCTCCACCACCAGAATTTTCATTGACTTCCAAATTCCCACCAAATGCAAGAGCATCACTTTTTGATAATTGAGAATGAACTTCACTAGACATCGCCATTCTGAAATTCGGGTATACACAATGATCAGCCAAATAAAATAAGCACTAAGACATTACGATAAAAAATAAAAATAAAAAATAAAAACAGGCAGTGGTAGTACCCTCTCATTATGCCATCACCCTCTAGAAACTGCGGTAAAGACAACGTGGCTAGTATCGTCCCAGAAGGCCGAAAATGTGATAACGTCTTCTCTTGCTCCTTCCTCCGCCGTAGCCTTTCAAGTTCTTCCTTCAACTCTTCAACTTTATTCAGCTTCGGACCAAGTTCCAGACCAGACGTAATTCCTTCCATTCCATATATGTCATATATCTGCCGTTTATTTTCATCTGATAGTATTTCGTAAGCTTCACATATTCTTTGAAAGTTTTCGGTAGCAATTTTCTTCATCTGAAATACAAAATGTATAAAAGAAGATAATGAATCCCTCTCCTTTCACGAAATTAGCTCACTTTCTTATAATGGAATGTGAAGAAAATATAAAAACTCGAAAATACCTAAAATCTCGAATATCATAAGTCCAAGTTTGAATTTAAAAGCATATAAATCATATAAATTAAAAGATTGCTCCACCAATTTCAAAACAATCAAAGCGCTATTAGCAAAATCATTATAATCACTTTAAACAACCGTTAATATAAAAACTATTAACATAAACTCACAAAGAACTATAAGTTTCGGATAACAAAACACACACAAACTGACACGAGTTTCGAATAATAAGAAGAAAAGGAAAATGGAGCGTACATGAGGGGGTTGGTATTTATCAGGGTGATAGACTTGAGCCCATTGACGATAAGCTTTTCTGATTTCCTCGTCGGAGGCTTCCGGTGATATGTGCAACAGTGCGTACAGTTCTCTGTTGGGAGGACCGGTGTCCGCTTCAGTCATTTTTACCGTTTGATTTGTGTTGGTGGTCGAATCGAAATGTACATTTGAGACTGAACAAGTAGACAAAGGCGCAGAGTGTGATTGGGTTTGGGAGGGGTTTTAGGGGTGGTTTTCGTTTGGTTAGTAGGCGTGAGGTATCGAGTTCGGTTGACTGGTTTATTATTGCGCACGGTTGGGCGGCCCAAACGTGCAAGAATTCGATATATTGTTTTTGTGGGTTACGCTAGTGATTAGTATATAGTAACTTACATTAAAAAAAAAAATAGTATGTATTAACTTTAATGACATAGGGTAATTAACTAGTTATACAAGAATAATTATATATGTACAATTGAATAAAAGAGAAGAATACATGCCAAGTTTTAGTAAGAGAGATTGAATATTTTTCTTGACACTAAGATATTAAGAATTCAAACCTTACTTTTATTTTATTATAACACAAGATATAAATATAAATTTCTTCTTATAAAACTATCTTTTGATTGTTCATTAGATTTCGGGGGAATTACTTCATTAGGATTGAGAAATTGCTATGATTCTTCTTGAATAACCTAAATTCTTTTGTCGAGAGTTGTTTTGAAAATCATTCAAACTGTGTTATCGATAATCAATTTCGGTAGATCCTAATATGAAGATGTTGTATATAATTACAGATAATTTATATTTGCATTACCAAACTTAGAATAACGTGTGATCTTAAAATGAATGACACAAAAATTTGGATAAAAAAATAAGTCCATGGAATAGTTACACATTTATTCCAACAGCCAAGCCCAGACGTAGGAAAGAAAAATTTGTACTTTTTTTTTTTTAATAACTTGCTTTTCATTGAGACCTAACAAAGAAAAATTTGTACTTGGACAACTGGACAATAATAATTTAAAAAAAAAAAAAAAACGATTACCATAATTCAAATAATTCATACTAACAAGACATTTAAACATAAGATACATTCAGGATTCAATGGCACCAACGTTAAATAAGCAAAAAAAAAAAATTGCCCCCTTAACCGTACAGCATGGACTCAAAAATCCTGACACAATGGCAACATAAAATTTCTCATTGGCCATTGACCAGCATTATACGAGCTTGTGTTCAAAACGTTGTAGGTGTTATGAGAAAGTGTGTTGGATGTTAAGCTCCCCACTCGTTGGATCAAATGAAGCTTCAATTAGTGTAGAACAACACTCACCCATTTGTACAGATCCCTTGGTTCCGACTGCCACAGGTGAGGCCAGAAGCTTCACTCCTTGCTTCCAGTATTTTTTATCTGAACGAATGTGACATGATGAATAAACGCACATTGACATTGTTTTACTCCATTTGACATCTTATAATCAGAGTTTGGTGGGGAAAATATGTTGACCCGTGCAAATAGATGGGAAGCACCAAACAAAAACTAAATTAATGCTTCCAATATATTTTACATGAACAAATGTGATGTGGTAAATAAATGCACATTGACACTGTTTTACTCTATTTGACATCTTATAATCAGAGTTTTTTTTTTTTGGGGGGGGAGGGGTGGTAGGGGAGAGGAAGGTTGACCCGTGCAAACAGATGGGAACCATTAAACAAAAACTAAATTAATAGCACAAAAGGCAATGATGATAATTGCGGCTTGACATGTAATCATTGAACATTTGTTAGAGAATGAAACAGTACCTGGTCCTGTTGATATAATGATAGAATTCTCCACATCCATCACCCAATCGATCCATAAGGCAAATCCATGGCATATCCCAGGTTTGGTAAATTCAACCTGCTCAACCAAACACTTGATCAGTTAATTCAAGTAAATGTATGCAAGACCAAGGATATAATTTCATTATTTTTGTTGTAGTTATTAGTCTAATGAGTTAACTATTATTTGGATAGATCATAGATTAAATTAAAACACACTGCCTATGATGATAATTACATGTGATTAACTAGCATAGCTATAATGATTTTGATTACATAGAGAGAGACTTGCATATGCAAATCGTATTGTAATCTGTAAGTCCTCCCATATGTGTAATATATTTTAGTCCATGCTACGTACATCTGTCATATGAAGTAGAAAAATGTAAGTCTGTTGCACCATGACCTAGTTCAACTAGTGCAACATGTTCCAATAAGTTATAAAACAATAGGAGGTCCTCATTTTTGTAGGCCACATCATCTGTCACCATGACAGATGACTGTAATAGCTTAACATGCAAGAAATCAACGAACATGTTTCACAACTATATTAAAGAGCAAAGGCCTCACTAAAAGAGAATGATAAACAATTTTAATAGTTTCAAGCCAAATAGTATTTGTAACAAATTTGCAGGCTAGAAGTATGATAATTGCTTGTGTGCAAATAGTAAAAACAGATAACTGAATTCCAACAAGTATGGCCAAGTCTCCAATACCAATCATACTCTGCTTACAAGGTGAACTTACCAGAGCTTTTCCATAACATTGACTTATTGGTTTTGAAAAATCGAACTCCATGACAGTAAATACCTCACTGACTTCCTGAACATGTCCAACATGAAAACATCAGTTCCAGTAAGGCAAATTGCCATTACATAAAGAATTTTATTTTACTTTTCTATCAAATCCTCATCCAAGCAATTTTGTCATACCTTAATCTCCCCACACTGCCAAATAAAGAAAGGCAGGCAAGGACCCTCTTTTGGAGCAGATAAATAACCACATGCTCCTAAAGTGGTATTTACAACTGCATGGTCAAAGCCTTCAATCTTACTTAAACTGCGACGACTATTCCAAAGATCCTGTACAAAATATTTCAATTATAACTTTGTTAATCACATACAACATGGTTCATGCCAAAATTATATACAAGCTTACAGGTGTGTTTGTGCACATGTGTGTGTGGCATAACTCACAGTTTCTTGCAAAGGAAAACAATACTAACTTACTGGTAGAGACATGGCACAACCCTTCAACATTCCCTTGAAAGGCATTATTAACACATCTTTGGCAAGGATAGGATCAAGCATAGTCCGCTCCTTCCTAATCAAATTCAAAATGAGGAAAAGAAGTCAATCAGCTCAGATAAATTTTTAAACTTACCAAGTTATCTGCTGTAAGTGTTAAACATTTATCAGCACCATCATAGGAACAACCTTTTGCGTAATGGCTCCCTTTTTATGTGAATTTGTTAGAATGACAGCTCTTAGACTTACAGCAGCAAAATATATTTTTGGTTGAAGAAAATCTTTATGGGACAGCAACGATGGTCTAGTAAATGATTTGAAATGCATGATACATGTATATATAATAAATCAATAAAATCAAATACAGGAATACCAAATATTTAATATCCACATCTTCATGTCACCAAGTATGAGTTATAGTGGCACTTACTCCTTTCAGACCTTCAAAAACAATGGGGAAAAGCAATATAATATTCCAACATTCGATGAGTATTTCGAAATCTTTATAGTTTTACTAAGTACTTGAAGGTAAGAAAACAAATAACAGTTTGTATCAACATCATCATTTATCGGCTAATTACAAAGTCCAGGGAAAAGTAAAGCAAACATGCTGCTAACAAGGTTTGGCTTGGAGCTGTTGACAAGGATCAGAATGCTGATGGTAACAAGTAGACATTATTGTTATGCAGACAGAGATCCAACATCAATGCTACAAGTATTTGTATATCATATATATAAATTCCATAAAAATTTAAAATTTCTTAAAGAATAATCAAATTAGAAATAAATACCAGAATCGTAAGTTCTGCCATGGAAGCATGCCATCATTTCCATAGTAATATGGTTCTCCAATTAACAGATCAACCTGTAGATAGAAAAAGTGTTCCCACTCAATTTGTTATCAGTCAAAAGCATGTGGAAGTAAACAAGAGATTAAAGGTCACAATGCTCCAAAGGAAAATAGGATAAACTAGTAACATTACATATGACACAGAGTTCAATAGTTCAACTTGGGGCATTGCTAAAAGCCAACTATGAGGGAAAATGGTAGGCCCAGCAAATCAACTAATTCAGAGCAGAATAACAGAGCTGCTGGATTATGATCAAGTCACAAAATCGAGACAAAAATTATTTAATTGAACTGAGATCACACAATGGTTTTCTTACAGTGAGTTTACAAAACAAGTAAAGCAGGGAAGTATTCAGTGTTTCATATGCATGAACTTGTAGTGGCAAATGTGAATGCAATGAAAATTACCTTCTTTTGATGAGTATCATCTACAGTCAAGCACATTTTCCTCTTTTGAAGAATTTCTACACGGTCCATTGAGAAACCATTAGCATCAGCAACAGCTTCCAAATATTGCTCACCCTTGTCTCCCAGCCCTGGAAATAATGATAATACACGTGCCTTTTTAGAAAGATGTGCAACACAGATTGTTGAGAAAACACTATCATCTGCAACGACGCACAGCGGTTCAGCTCTTTGTGACAACTGCAAAAAATAAAGTTCATGAAATTATGCAGAAAGAAACATTACAGGATGACAGAAAAAAAAAAAAAAAAAGGATAGAGAGAGACAGAGAAACAATACCCACTACGTACTCAAGGAATTTCAAGAATAGCCCTAATAGCAACAAAGCAAGGATAACGAAAAAAGATGATTTCAATATTCAGATTGAAGACTGATAATGGATTCTAGATAGTGGCTTGCATGAAATTGATGCATATAAAATAAATAGGAATAGAAAAGAGAAGTTTTTTTTTTTTTCTTTTTCATCACTTTATACACTGCTTTAGGATATCAACATTCTCTTGGCTGCTTACAGCTAACCTGTATTTCAGATACTGAGGCAATAAAGAACAAAATATCTTATAAGCTTGTCACTCTTGCATTGTAAGATCTCCAAAAGTTGGGCTCAAATTCTCAGTCTGCGTCATAGTACATCAGTGGAAGCATATGTTATCAGCCAAATCATTCATAGTCTCAAAACATGTTTTGCTTTAGTATTAGTCAGGCTAAATCATGTGACTGACTGCAGAAAAAAGGGACTTTCTGGGACCTGATTTTTTTCCATCCCCACATCATCTCCTTCCAATTGAAAGTTTCTCACAAGCCAACTCATCAAGGAAATTGACTGACCCAGTGTTTCCATGAGTGAAAAGGGTGAACATTATAAATATTTCGCCTCTTCAACTTCCTGTTTTGTTTGAGTAGATCTAGCTACGTGTAACACAATCTCTCATAGACATTGAGTAGAACATCCATGACTAATTACCAAAATTAGCAAGCAGGGACTGAGTTTAATACCAAAGAACTAATATTAGACAAACAATCTTGAATGACGTAGGACACTTTATTGACAAGGCATATCGAAAAAAAGACTTGCACTTATTCTGAATCCTCATCACTAATGGAATCTTAAACACAGAATATCCGTACTTCAGTGAAATAATAAGTTAATTTTTGGTGAGAAAATGCACCAAGGAGAGAAAGATCTTACGGCATTCCTCATGGCCGTTAACATGCAACGCCTCCATTCACGATCGCCGTAGATGCCAATTCTCTCTGGTGGTAGTGAAAGCCAAAAATCCCCAGCATTTAAGTTATCCTTTGTCACCTCAGTTCTTGGTACTCGGGGCTTGAGATTGTATGATATACTAGTTTCAGTATGACAAGCATTCAAAAGAACCTCTTCATCCTTGCATATCGACATGCCTTCACCTTGAATGAACCAAACACACTGTTTCCAATGGTCACACCAATCTCTAGTACCTATGGACCAACTTCATTATGCTACATGAACATGAAACCAAGGAGGTCTTTGCAAGAAGCTCTACCAATAATTCTTATTTTATTTTAGCTTTCTCAAGATCTTTCAACTTACTACAATCCCTTCAATACAGATAGATCTTTAAACTTCTTATATGTCTAAAACAACATCAAATATTATGACAGACAGTTCAACTTTTAAGTAAAAGTTTAGCTGGTGATATAAGTTTTGTAATCATTCTATAATTATAACGGTAGAAAGAATGTTAGTTGTCATTTTTATTTACTTCACCCCAACATTGTTCAAGATAAATTAAGATTTATTAATTATAAGATGCATGAAATGCTGAAGCTACTAACATTGATCTCTTCATAGTTCAAAATCAACCAGGATCTGTTAACTGTGAGATGCATAAAATGCAGAAAGTTGAATCTAAAAGGTATGGACGGGAATGCTAAGGTTGGCTTCTAAAAGAAAACTTAAGGGACAATGTCTTAAAATGTCAGTTTCTAGAAAACTTTGCATCTAGCAATGACATAGTTATTAATAAATACAGATTCATAAAAAATACACCATTTTTTCACATTATTGCTACATGGATGCTGTATGGTTGTGCCACTCAAGGGAAAAAATATTATCATGAATGTAAAAGAATTTAGAGTTCATGTCCAATTACCATCAAATCAAGAGCATCCATATCCTCATTGAATAGCATGAGCTTTTTTCAGGCGTGTCAAAAGTTCACGACGACCAAAATGTGATAAAGAACGCATTACATGCATAATGTTATGGTGTATGTGACTCACTTGTGTTAATTGATGAACTTATCCATCTAGGAGCTGTAGAATAAAAGATTGTCCCTTCTTGATCAAGTTGAAGAACCCACCTGAAAACAGCACATTAATAACATATGGTAAAACTTTTTCTTAAATGGAAGTTTGAGGTACAAATAGCACAAATATAATTACCATGAAACTACAGCATGGACTCTACCATCATTAGTTGCCTTTATCTGCAGCTCAATTTTCCCATGGCTGTCTAACCGTTTCCAAAAGTCAAATTCAAATATTTTGAATGGTTCTGACAGCTGAATGAATCCTAGATTGAGTTGGAATTCAACAGCAGGTACATTTTAAGAATTCGGTAAAAGAGAGGTTAATGTCATTACCAGTTTGATTTCTTTTGTTATAGCATCACAATGCATCGCATATTGTTGAGACTTGACATGTAAAATAGTATGCAAGCCAGTTGGAGCAAGATGAATGCCGTCCGACGCTTTTGCTTCATTAGTATGCAAATCATGTAGCTTCCATAGGACTGTGCTCTCAACCAGCTTATAAAAGGAAGAAGGGAGAGAATGCCAAAATCAAGATAAATCACATGAGCCTTAAGATGATTAGAAATTCACTTTTTTAAAAGAGATTGAAAACAGTACAATATAAGTAACCACCAACTATTAGAAGACAAGCTAACTAACTGGGAAAACAAAAGTTTTCTTAAGGCAGCCATAACTACAGCAAAAACAACATAGTATAATTATGTTGGGGGTTGGGTGGAGAGGGAGGTTGGGCGAAGAGGTATAGAGAGAGATAAAAGTGCATTTAGTGTTATGGACTACCCATTCCATACGGCTGGAGGTCGCAAGGAAAATCTAGTACCAGAAACAAAAGTACTGAAAATCCTTCCCAGGGTTAGAGGGAGAAGTAGTGTATAAATTAAAAGTTGCATCTTTTCTTCATCTTCAATCTTATCCTTCCTCATCAGTTGGCTAAACCTTAATTATACCAGAAAAGCACTATAATGACATTTTATAATTCTTAATCCCCCATTCAGGAGTGGAACTGATCAAACTGACATGCATGTACTTGCAAGTTAGGAAGTCAATTACGATCAGTAATTAATGATAAATTAAAACAAGAGCTACACTTACACAGTATAGATTCTGTCGTGTAGCCTGCCCCAATTTAAGATGTGACTTAAAGACGACATAGTCTTCCAAATGAGACAGGTCCCTTTTTTTTTGAATATTTTTACACTAAGTTAACAATACCTTCAAAACACAGTTTTTTTACATTGCAATTTTTCCAGAATATATGAACAATGTGTATAAGATGCCATGGAAGAAAAACAAGCAAACTACCCTTTTCCAAAGAAAAATATAAGATCAGAAGTAATATAAAATGCCAAACAAAAAACTCAAAAGAGTATGATAGAGGATCAAGTAAAGACCTGCCCATAAGTGGTTGCCCGAAATGGCACAACTAATGGATTTTTCACCAGCAGCGAGTCATGAGCATGCTGTAGAGTCGGTATTAGCCCTTCACCCAACAACTCAGAGTCCAGTATTTCACTTACCTGCACATGAAATCAATAGGCTTCATTTACTGTGGAGAAAACGAGGAAGTTACAAAAGCATACACTCAAAAAGGGACTATTTAGAAGAATGCAATCTATATAACACACTCATTTGCACAAATGACACCATTTTCAAAGATGGTGTTTGTGCTTAGCATGCCATGTTTTTAACTTTTATAAAGTATCTCAATCCTAATTTTATGCGTAGATCATTTTGTCACTCAAAATGCCATGGCCCATCTACATGTCAATCTACATTGTTTCAAACCACCCACCCACATGGATGTTTCAATGCATGATGACTGATAATGTCACACTCGAAGAAGACAATCATGTTGCACCAAAAGTGCTACTGGATGACTAGTCCCTTTAAGAACCAGAGAACTCGTGTGCATAGAATTCTTTACATTTAAGTTCGTATCATGATATCACCAAAGAACTTAATTTTTTTAGCTTGCTCTATAATGCAAACTTCTGTTTCATTGCAAACACTAATATTGTATAACCAGCACCTTCATTAAGCAATCAAGCACTTACTTCACTAACAATGTCACCAAATTTATGTCTACTTCACATCACACATCTTAACACTAACACTAGTTTCCAAGTCAAAGATGAAAATGTAAGATTACCGCACATATACAAGTATTAAAACTCACAAGAACATCCGCACGTGAACTGACGTCAACACCAACTTCAACTTCATCAGAGCGCTTATTGATAACACTTATATTCCTTCCCATACCATTGACGTGCAGAACTTTTCGCAACAACTTTACCATAGGAAGGTAAGACTCGCAAGCTGTTACCGTTCCTTTGGTATTAGATTGAGCTGTTGAGTCGGTGGAACCCATGGCCCGTGCGGCCATCATCGATAGCAATCCAGTCCCAGCCCTACAAATTAATTTCACAGCAAAGCCATATAATTCACATACGAGACCAAATTCATTGTTCTTTCAATTAAATTTCCAATGCAATAATCAATGAAGTCTATAAGGATTTTTCAGGAATGTAGTGCAAAATGATAGAAAGGAGTAGAGCACCCGATATCGAGGACGTGGCAGGGCTTTGTGACCGTCTTGTCGATGGCCAAGCGATAGGCTCTGTTCCTGGCAGAGTCGTTGAGCATGTCGAGATATGACGTCGTAGCCAGAAGCGGTTCTTGCGAGCTCTCAGGAACGTCGTCGTTTTCGTCGATGACGATCCATTCGGAGTTGCCGGTGAGTGGTTCGAATTTGAGCTGGAAGACTCGCTGGGTCGACATGAAGCGAGCTGTGGTGAGTTTGACTGAGCGAAGGAGACGAGTTTTGGCGCCAAGTGAGAGGGAGGGGTTTAGGGTTTTAGATATCACAGAGGACATCTAACGAGCCTAGGCTAGGAGAGAAAGGAGCCGTTGCTGCTTAATAGAATGTGTGAGTTTTGGTCCTCCGTTTTCTTAAAAAACAATTAATTAATTAATAATTGATTTTTTTCATAATTACAAATAAATCAATAACTTTTGGTTAATTTGATTTTTAATTAAAAAATCAATTTAAAATATAATTGATAAAATAACTTTTCTTTTTGGCTGCCTAATTTCTCACTTTTTTACTTATATTTGTATTTTCAACTAATTTAGTACGTAAATTTTAAAAAATACAATAATTTATTCATTCTAATAAGATTAAAGTTAAAATTGTTATTTTGAGCTCTCATCTAAATAAAAAGATAAATTGTTATATTTTTTTTTTTAATTTTTGAACTAAAAATTATTGTCTTTTTTGTGAGTGTTACAAACTGATATTTCTATTAAATTTCACTTCTCTTTGATTCGATCGTGTAACTTCTATATCCTATAATATTCGTTTTCCAAATAAAATTATAATTTCTTCGTCCAAAAGAAAAATCCAAAACCTTGACCTTTGTTTGTTAAATAAGCAACATGTGTTGATTCCATACACTCTAACATACTTATTGACGTGGTAAACCAGCCAACCAGATTCTTGAGCCCAATGCCGCACAGATAAGGAGACCTGTAACAAACAAACCCAATAATGGCAAAAAAAAAGAGGAGAATGAATAAGAAGAACACACAAGATTTGAAGTGATTCGACCTTTTTAGAATAGCCTACGTCCACTGTTTCTGTTATTAATGGCAGTCTCTTACTAAGCATTTGCTCTCTCGGAATTTCGACAGAATAACAGCCCTCACAATTTTTCTAGATCCTTAACAATAAATGTCCCCCTCTATTTATAGAGGAGATGAGGCTACAAATAGAATAAACAGACAAAAATGATTGATCTTGTCATAATTAATGCTGCTGAAATGCATTTAATGCCTCTGACTTGTACCAGGTCAACTCTGGCTTTACGTGGGCCGACTGTTAACCCATGCTGGTTTGGTGAGATTTCCCGAAATTAAGCTGTCATTAGGTGAGAAACTCTTACTTATCGTGCAAGACACGCCATTTTACTGTCTTGCACTGAAACTGGGCGAACTGGGTAGAAAACGGACTGAAGCTTCGTCGTGACGATCTTGACTGCGAGCCTGCCTGACGATCTTAACGTCGCAATGATCAGTATGGGATCTCAACATCGCTAAGAAGGCAACTAGCGTCCGACCTTGTCTTCGTTAGTCCCTTTACGGGCTCGATCTCGTTGACTACTGGAGCGATCTCGCGAGCTGATGAATAGTGCTTCATACCTGGTCTTGGTGGCTTGAGCCACTATCTTGATAGGCCTTTGCCAGCTCATTTGAGGAATCCGAAAATACCCATAACAATATTATTCATCGAAAACACTATAACCATTATAAGGATATCATTTTAATAAAGAATGCAACTTTCTCTTGGGTTTTACAAGTCCACCAATTTACATTTTCAAAGAAATTTCTATTTTGTTTTATTTAAGGTAATTGACTTCTATTTTGATTATAGTAGTTTTTCAACGAATCATGATATATATATAACGCTTGTACCTGTGGTAATAGAACCAAATTCTATTATTGTTGGCAAGGAAATGGAGGAAGGGTCGACAGGCCAATGGCTTTGTATTGTCTTGAACTTTGTAAGAAACACTTTTAAAATATTATGAATTTATTCTTAAGTTTTAAATTTTTTACATTTTATCCTTTTCTCAAATTTTTGTCTTTAATTTTTTTTTTTATATATAAGATTGTTGGTCAAAGCCAACATTTTATTAAAATGAGAAAAAAAAAATTACAAGGAAAGTAAGACATAAAGCCAAAAAGAAATAAAAATTAATCCTTAAAGAAATAAAACCAGACTATGGATAGAAAAAGACAATAAATAATTCAACCGAAACCAACTCATTGGGAATCAAACTCTATAGAGAACCTCATTAAAAACCTAATGAAAAAAACTTGACAAAGAAAAAAAAGTGTCCACCCCCCATAGCTAAAACTAAAAAAATCATATCGACACTTGTCAAGCAAATCATTATAAAGAAAGGAATGCGAAAAAAAAAAAAAAGTCGCCCACTACCAAGTGGAGCAAACAAGAGAAGGAGAACGACAGGCTAGAATATCCGTAGTCGAATTTTCCTCACGATATATATTAGTCACCCTAAAATTTATATCCTGTAAATAAGAAAGACACATGTCCCAATGTGGTTGCCAACATCAGGAAACCTTAAAGGAACAAACAAGAAGAAGCGAAATCATATAAACTAAATCACTCTCCAATCAAAATTTCGTCCAGTGATAAGTCTAAACATACTGAATGACATGAATAACGATTATCAACGTTGCCTTAAAAACATAACATATTCCTAAAGGAATAGCAAAAACACTCTTGAAAAACTCATGACAAATCCAAAAACTCTAGCAGGAATACTAAAATATGTCTAAAAGAACCTCCTTTTTTATAGCATTAGGTGAGATGATATCATTAAGGATAGAAGGTCGAACACCATCTTTAAAATAAATATAAGATTTTTGCCAATTAACGTGTTAACCAGATAAATCTCCGTAAACCTTGAAAGCCTCTATAATAATCTTAATATTTGATATTGAATCACAATAAAACAAGAGGATATCATCAGCATATAAAAAATGAGAAGAATGTTACACACCCCTTGGACTAGAAATACCAAGAACCATACCATAAGAAACTAAATGTGTAATATATCTACTCAAAAAATCCTTTGCAAGGCAAAAAAGAAGAGGAGATAGAAGATCGCTCTGCCTAACTCCACGAGAATATGAAAAATAACTTTTCGGAAAACCATCAATGAGAACTGAGATCCTTGTTGACCCAAAAATACATTAAATCCAAATAATAAAAAGAGATAATCCTAAAAAAACCCTCTAAAAACATAAATAACCTCAGTTTAACACAATTTCTGAATATATTAGCCAAAAAACCACCTACCGTCTCCAAAATACGATTTACATTTAAATTTGAGTGATTTTGTGATAAAAAAAAAAAACTAAAAGATTAAAATACACTTGAGAATTTAAAAAATTAAACAAAAATTATATAAAAACTACCCTTACTATATTAAAAAATTAAAATATAAAAAATAAAAAGTTAATCGATTACCAAACTATCCTTTGAGAACTAAAATAAAAAATATATAAAATAATAAAATAATAAAAATTGAAATAAGAATTATTATTAAATAAAAATTAAATAAATGAAATAAACAATTTTCATCACATCTATCTATCCAGAGATTAATTAAAAAATTAAATTATTTTTATTTAATTAAAATTTTTTCAATATTTTTAATTAAAACTAAAAAATAAATTAAAACAAAAAAGATGAAGATCTAGATATCAAAAATCTTCCAAATCAGAAGATTTGTGTCGGATCTTCAAAAGTTGCATTAAAGAAAAAATATAAACAAAGAAAAAAAACTAAAATTACATTAAACAAAAAAAAACAATTAAGCATTTTACATCACAACAACATACATCAAACAACAACAACAATAATAATAATAAAACACACATCTAAGTTAATCCAATTACATCAAATAAAATAAACAAAATTTCAGATGCATAAAACCCAGTAATCTTTGTAATTATATTAAAAGTTTATCATATTATGTCAAACCCACAAAACTCAATAATAACTCATATAGTAATCAAAAAACCAGGGAACAACGCCTATAAATCCATCTCTACACCGCCACATTGCTCCATGATGACAGCATACAGCCCTCCGTTCCTTACTATCCTCTTCATCTCTTCCACGAACCGTGTCGGGAACAGCGCTCGCACGATCTGATCAAACTCTGCATCGTCGTACCACTCGATGCAATAGCACTTAACCCTTAATTCCTTGTCGTCCTTTATATCTCCTCCACGAACCAGTGCGTAATGAACACCACGTCAAATATCTCATTGAAGAACAAACCAATATCATCGCTTGTATAATCAGACTAGGTGGCGGCTTAAAAAGAGGTCAGCAGCAATGGGGTAGGGTGGTGTGTTGAGTGGTGATGGGTTAGGTTTTTTAATGGTGATGGTGCTTAAGGAAGATGTGAGACGGAGAGAGAGAGAGTAGTGGTGACATGAGAGAGAAATGATTGGTGATGACTGATGAGAGAGAGGGTTTTCTTTATTTTTTTATTTTTTTATTTTTTTCCTTTTTTATTTAATTAAAATCTTAACAAATGGTATATAGTTGTCATCCATGTATTTTATCAACGCCAAATAATGTTTTTACCTTCAAAACTAACAGATCCGTTACTTTATCGACATATTCACAATGCCATTTAACGGTTGGACTGTTTTAACTATTATTTTAAAAATTTGTGGTGGTTTGATATTATTTTTAATTTTAGGAGTATATTAATAATAACCATAATAAAAATAAAAGAAAATCCAAAGTAGCGCAATACCTTTAAAATGAAAGATTAACTAATTGAATTAAAAGCTTTTTGAATGTCAATTTTCAAAGTCTTGTCCCCTCCTCCCAAATTAAAACATTATGAGGCCTCTACGACATAATCTGAATTCTGTCGCCCAGATAAAAAGCCAAATTGATTTAGAGAGATGATATGAGCACAAATAAAGTTAAAATGATCAATCAAGATTAAAGTAATAACCTTGAAAATAAAATTACCCAAAACAATAGGACAAAATTGATCCACCAAGATAGCTTCTAGGGGTCTTAGAAATCAAAATAACATAATTCGAATTCATCCCAAGAAAAACAACACCAGTACAAAAAAAAAAAAAAAAAAAAAAAAAAACTTTAATAGCAGCAACAACAACTTTATCGATTATGTCCCAAAAATGCATATAAAATCTTCCTATAAAACCGTTTAGACTAAGGCACTCAACGAATCCATATCAAAGATAGTATCTCTCACTTATTAAGCAGAAGGAACACAAATAAAAGATGAGTTTTTTACCTACCAAAACTAGGGAAGGAACATACTTCTGAATTAAAGGTAAATCAGGGTTTAAAAAATCAGATTGTTGAAAATGATTTTGGTAGTAGGAAACCACATGATTAGTAATACGAAACCGATCCAAAACAATATCATCCCCAATATGAAGATCCGATAAAGATTTCATCCTTTATTTCCTTTGTAAGAGATAATAAAAATAATTTGTGTTACGATTTTAATAATGTAGCCACTTTACATGACTTTTTTAATGGGGATAAATATCTTGTTACTTCAAAATAACATCTAACTCACATTAGCATCAATCTTCATACAAAAAAGATTATTAGAAAAATCTTTCATACTAACATGCTTCTGGATATGCATAACTTTATCTGAAACTTTAGAAATGCGAAAACCTCTCAATTCCAACACTTTAGAGCAGTCTTTACCAACTTTTACTTTTGAACAACAATACTCATAGGAGAGCCCTTTAAAGAAACATTCCAAGAAACCCTAACTAAATGCATAAAAGAAGAATGAGAAATCTATATACTCTGAAATCTGAAAAACCGAGGGCATTGAGAATCAGGACCATTACAAATAATCAAGATAGGATGATAATCTGAATGCAATCTAGGGAGAGTGATGCTTGAGACAGCTATCCAAGAATCAAGAAAATAAGATGAACAGAAAAATCTATCCAATTTAAAAAGAGAAATATCATGTGATGAGAACCCTACCCTAGTGTAGAAAACGCCCCTGTTTTGAATTTTTTAAAGATCACAAGCTGCAGTGGTAACCGCAAAATCTTCCAAAGAGCATTTATTAACTACCTTGTGATCTCATGATGACCTATAATAACATTGAAATTGCCAACTATTAGCCAAGAAGATCTAACATCAATTATGTTAAGCAAAGAGTTCCAAACAGAGTGATGAATAACATAGTTAACACTACTATAGACAAAGGTGAGAAAATGCAAAGACCCTTAAAAGAAGTTGAAACTGTAACTTTTTAGGTAGAAATGATATAAATAGAAGTATTCAGAATATTAAAATAAACAAACACCCACAATTTTGGAATGGAGTGATTATTCAAACTAAGTAGAGTGAACCTTAAGGAAACCCAATATCAAGAATCAACAACATCAAAAGAACAAAAAAGCTCAGTCAAACCGAGAAAATCTGGCCTATGATGAGTGCAAAAATCACGTAAGATTTGTTGAGTATCTCTGTTAGTAATACCTCTACAATTCCAATAAAGAACTTTCATTTAACAATAGTCTTCTTAGCCGTTCTTGACTTAGGTGAAAAAGTCATATTTTTCTTTGTTTGTTTTTAAGAGGTTACCAGTTCCCAAATACTTTCTTCCTCTACCTCATCCACCTAAGAAGGGGACCCATCAAATTGCTTATAAGCCACCAAGTCATTAGCAATGAAGTAATGAACATCGTCTAAATCATCTTCCGAATCATAACTATTAGCAATTGCCTCATCCTCCCTATTAACTTGACCACTGTTAGTGGCATCAATTGAAGAATTGCCACATACTATAATATGTCAATCATTAACTAAATTCTCATCAAAATCACCCACCACGAGTTCACTATTTTCCACAACAAGACATTTTTTCGATGATATATCACTCAAATTGTCTATTGAATCTTGTGGCAAAGTACGTGTTGTAACATCACTATTTCGATGAACTTGAATCAAGAGAGTATTTGTTGAAATATTATTAACACTAAGAGGAGGATTAGTCCCTCCAAATAACAATTTATGGCTCTACCATTGGCTCCCTGCTGCCATTAACAATGCATGCAACACATGAAAATGGTTACAAAGTAAATATACTAATAAAAATGACACAATGTTAATATGATTTTAATCATTTTTATTAAATCTGAGTGTTAAGATCTTGGTCAAAGATTTCAAATTAATATGTTTTTCAAAGTTTATGGACTGCACAATTTCACAATGTAAAAATTTATAAAGAAATAATAGTTAGGATCTAAATAAAATATCATTT
Organism: Dimocarpus longan; assembly: GCA_022984855.1. NCBI lineage: Eukaryota > Viridiplantae > Streptophyta > Magnoliopsida > Sapindales > Sapindaceae > Dimocarpus > Dimocarpus longan. The sequence goes on from CM041024.1 coordinate 13,216,085, forward strand.
TAATAAATCTTAAAATCAAAACGATCTAATTACCGATAATACACAAAATGTTTTTTATTCAATAAAATCTTAAAATAATAAAAATTACAAGAAAAACAATTTCAAAATTATATAAAATTCTTTAGATTGATAAGAATTGTAATTTTAAAATCAGTATTTTACTAGTGACATAAGAATTAGGAGATTTTTTTTTTCTTTGAAGAAGAAAGAAATTTGATATCATATATCATTAATGATAAAATTAAGAGATATACTACATTTCCTCAAAAAGATTAGAAATATATTTGTAGGATAAGAGAAATATAAAATTAACATATAAATACACATTAATTTTAGTTAAATAAACGACCTTTCTTTCATTCGACGGATAAATCTGGATTTGTGACCGAAATTTTCCAATTAGGGCAAATGGCGGGAGCGAGCGCACCTGTAGTAGCACCCTGTATCTTCTGCGAGATTGCCCAAAATTCGACTTCCACGCTTCTGCTACACTCGGTCTGCTTCAATCTCCACCTAATTCTACCAACTTCTTCCATTTTCTAGCAACCAAACGGAGCGTGTCTCTGATCTGCCTTCTAATTATATTCCATCTATTTCTACATTTTGCAGGATGAGAAAGTCGTCGCGTTTCAAGACATCAAGCCTTCTGCTTTCAGGTTTCACTCAATTGTCATCTTAATCAATATATGAATAGAATCCGTCAGTATTTGATTGTAATTGAATTGCATCTATCTTTATCCAATTTGATCATTAGTATTAAAGACTGTGCTTGGATTTACATGTGTGTAAACAGATGCATATATATTGTAACAAATCTAGGAATCGCATTTTTGGTTATTCACTAGCTTTGTAGAAATGACAAGTATAAACTAATAGCAACAACCAACCAGTAAAGTACATCAAAATGTAACAGCTAGTGAGTATACTATTCTACCATATGCCTTTTTTTAAATTACATTTGTACACATTTCAGGCATTACTTGGTTATTCCTGTGAATCACATTCCGACCGTGAAAGATCTCCAGAGGAGGGAAGAAGACTACTCATTAGGTAAAGAAGATTTTAATGATAGCATTTAATAAACCGGTTTTTTTTTTTTTTTCTAATTTTTCTCTTCATTATTTTTTACATGGCTAACCTGCTATTTGTGATCCTATCTAGTAAGTCACATGTTAAATGTTGGGCAAACACTAATACGCCAAGGTGCGCCTCGGTCCAGTCATTGCAGGTATTGGTTCTTGTGTATGTGGAAATAATAGATAGATTTTTTATGATTCTCTTGCTTTCTTTAATGCGTGATGATATTGATCAGAACAAGCTTTTACACTTCTTTTCTACCTATTAGAATGCTCAACTGCCATTTAATTAATGAAATTTGCTATGTTTTATTGAAACTTTTTGTAAATTGTTCTTGAAACCTGTCGATAGGTAGATTGTCCCTACTGTTTCCATCACTGTTAACTTGATTTATGTCTTGTTTATAATTGCATTGTGTATTGTAACTGTGGTTCCTTTCTGGCATTGTCTGCACAGTATCATCTCTGCTTGGACTTACTTTTCCTGCATCAACCCATCCCTAATGTTTATGCAGGCCACATTGTGATTCTATTTTAAAGTGAAGGAAATGCAGCGGCAACTGGAGAATAGGAAGAGCTTTCATGCTCTTTACATGGATGATTTTTGTTGCTCCATTATTGCTTTTATGCTAGAGTTGGAAACACCAAACTAATTTGAGTTGGATCCAGCATTTAGCTATATTAATTTATTTTATGCCCCTTTATTGTTGGTTTCTACTCTAGTTAATCAATGAAACATAGCAATGATAATTTTAAATGATGAAGGGGGAGAAACTTCTTCAAATTTGCTGATTGTTTGGATATATTAACGATGACTCTTTAGTTTGTGTTCTTCTGATAGATTTTAGCTGATTTAGGTTGTGAAAACTAGAATAATTGTAGACTATAATTTGACAGTAAGGTGTGTGCCTTCTCATTTGAGGTTAGAAACTTGGGGTGAAGCTGCATAACCTATTGACTGATAAGCTGATCGTGAGAACAAGCTTTAAATTGTTTGATCCTCTTTGCTCTTGTGACAGATTCGGGTTTCATCAGCCCCCATTGAACAGTGTTAACCATCTTCACCTCCATTGTTTAGCTCTACCCTTCATGCCCAGGCAAGTTCTCATATTTGACGGTCATTATGTGCTTGAATTCTATATTATACATGTTTCCATACTGTAGAGGTTCCATTGGAGTTTCAAAATACCTAATTTTCAAAGCGACTGAACAGATGGAAACGTGTGAAATACATGTCCTTGGGACCATTAGGCGGGTTTATTGAAGCTGAGAAGTTGCTGGAGAAGATAAAACCTTTATTGCCGATTGCTTCTTAGGAGTAGTTATTTTCTATTGTTTGTTTTTTTCCCCCTGAAGTTTTAAGTTATTCATGATGCTTCAGAGTTTAATAGCATATTCAACACTTTCCAGTTTCCGGTGGTTCTTCTATATCAGGTAACAATACTTGATACAGTTGGAACATGCTTTTTATGGTACACATGACGAATGTTAAGAGTGGACTAATTAAATTTTGACATAATTTGATGATCCATGGGACCATTTGGGAAACACTGCTTCTGTTATCTGGTTTAAGTCTTGAGCTCGTCCTTTTTTCTGGAAATGAAGGATTCTCTTGAATTTCACTTCTGCATCATACTTCTTCACTGGTGGGAAGTGTGTCCTTGGTGATGGGGACATAGGAGAATTTCCGGAGAGTTATACTTGAGTTTTGGGCAAAATGGAATAGCGAACATTACTTCTTTCATCTAGGCTGGTTTTCCAGTTTTGCAAAAGCCCCGTGCACATGATTTTAAGAAAGTTTTTATATATTTAGCCATAGCAAAATGGCAAAAAAAATTAAAAAAAAAAAAGGTAGTCATGTTAAGATGGTTTCTTTCTTCTTTTACTTCTTCCTTTCTCTGATCTTCTGTGATTTGATGCATAGATTCTTCCTTACTAAAAGAATTCTAGTAAATATGTGAAAATTCACAGGCATAGTCTTGTGATATGTAATGGAAGGAATGATCTATTATAATGGGCTACATTATGGTATTTTTTTTTTTTTTTAATTTTAACATTTATTGTTTTTGTGCTAGATGGATTTTAGATTCAGGTTTCATATTTAGATGTTCCTGGCTATATATTTGAATTAACTTGAAAGATTTGGTTGAGTGGGAAGACAAATTGGTTTTTGATCTAGAGGAAAAGAATTGAGTTCTCTTGGGGCTACCTTTTTGTAAGTTGTGATGTATCTCGTAAGTGTCTTGGTTAATAAGATTATAGGGTTTGATTAGCAGTCCTTAGTTTAGAGCCCACTCACCTCAGAATTTGACTGTAGTTCCCAATTTAGAACAAGAAAGATTGGCTGGGAGGTTTTTGAAATAACAAATAAATAATCAAAGTTTGTGTTGCATTTTAATTTTGGGGAATAGCTGCTTCTAAAGTTATTAATTCATCATTTAATGTCAGAGATTTGACAATTGTATTTAGTTCACACAAAGATATATCATGTTTAAATTATCTTTCAAATTGGATATGGTATGTACAATTATCCACTGAACTACTGGAATTCAGATATGTACAAATTACCTTTCTAAAAATGTACAATGAAGACTGAAAATAATTTACTTTTCAATGCCAGAAATAAATAAGATTAATTATGTTTCGGGTTTACAGAAATTATCATGTGTCATGTATTTTGAACTTTGGGCATTTATTCAATCTGATTGCCATCCTGATTTACTTTTTTATTTCAGTCCAACACTATTTTGTATATTACTATCCTTCTTAACCTTTTTTTTTTTTTTTAATCTTTCTGTCCTTAGACCAATGTTGAACTATTGAAGCTCCTCATCCGACATCAATTAACTGCCTGTGGTGATGGGGACAAATGACAACTACACCATAGAGAAAGCCTAAGGTGCCCTCAATTAACTTGTTGCATTTATTTATTTTTTTTCCTTGGAATGGTAGGGATGTTTTTGGTTTTAGGGACGTTTTTGGTTTTACCTTTGAAGTAAATTTGTTTGTTGGATAGGGAATTATATTATTTTGAATGTCCCTAGGTGGCCTATTAGTATCATTTGGGGCAATTGCCTAAATTCTCAAAGGAAATTATCTAAAGATTAGGTTGTTGATCTTACAATTTTATTTTAGGTAACATCAAGGTGGATATAACTCCAGCATCAGTTTTGAGTGATACATTAGTCTTTTAATAAATGTTTTATGTGGATTGTCTCATTAGGCAGTGCTATTTTGCTGCCAAGCCCATTTTAAGTATTTTGCAATAGAAAAAGTTTAGGATTATATAAATTTGAGATTGCATAATCATTTTTCAGGTAGCTGTGAATGCCAGTGTGGAAAGGCTGTAGTCCCAGCTCATAGTCTTCTCACATGTATCTTGCGAAATAAGTTGAAGACAGCTTTCAGAGCCTTTAAGGTGGAGTACATAGTTTGATATAGTCATGCACTTAAAGTTACATTCTGTGCAATTAGCTTGAGATATAGGCGGTAACAAATAGTCACGATGACTAAGTTGCATCAACTTTAACGCAATCTACTCACACGTGTCTTGTGTATTGAGATTGAAGACAACTTGCATAGCCTTTGAAATGATCTTGTACGTAGTTTTGGACATTGCTATGCTATCTTGAAACTTTGGTCAGTTATGGAGTTGGTGATAAGGAAAAGCAAAGTGGTCCATCCCGATGAATCTGGACTGGGAGGAACCAGTAAAAAAGGCAATAATGGAAAACATGGACAAACATACTTCTGCATAGCATATACCACCTTATTTGGTTATGTCATTGTCTTAAGGACCAGTCTTGTCACATTAATATGAATTAGAGGTATATCCTGTCAAGCTTCCAATTTTTCCGAAGCCAAAAGTCTTAGAGGAAAAAAAAAGCACTCAGTTCTTATTATAAACATTGGGGAAGGAAAACATTAACAGCCATAGAAATAACATTTGGGCAAATTTGAATTCTGTTCCTATGTTTTGGAAAACCATAACTTTTTTAAACGCGAATTGATTTATAGAGCCGTCATCTTTAAAGTTTTATGAAATTTATCAATTTCATTCCTCTGACAAAATTTTTAACGGTCAAACTTAACAAATGTGGTAAATTGATAAATTTGCCCTTAAACATTTATACTGTGTCAAATGATTATTTTATCATAACAAAAAAAAAAAGAATTACTGTGATACTTAGAGTGAGTTTACTTTAAAGCCCTTAATAATGTATTTACTTTTCCCATTTCCCTTATGAAAGAAATACACATTTTTTTAAAATTAGAATTACCGCTCATAAAATAAAATAAATTAGAAAATTATAAAGGAAAAAGATTTTTTTTATCTCTGACATTCATCAATATTAATTTTTTTTTTTGATAAAACATTCATCAATATTAATGAAGGGTGGATGTTAAACTAAATTAAAAAAATACATTAAAAAAAAAATTAATAATAAACCTAACTTATCATCCTTCTTCCATCACAATTGACATTGCCTTCATCTCCTCCACCACAACGAAGCTCATTAGTATGTTCTCATAGTTGCGCATCTCATTGATTATATCCCTCATGCCTTGGCCATCTCAATTCTGTCTCCTTCGCAATCGATCTTTACATCTTCGTCTCGAATCAAGACAACATGTGTCTAGAGATAGATGATCAATGGATGAATAAGGCATTAAGGCTACTAGTTGATCGGTGAGTTGTGATTGAGGCTATTGGTTGATGAATGTGTGTCGATGATTGAGGTTGTCGTTGTGAAAACCGTGATCTGGATTCATCTGGTAACCTAGATTTAGGTTCATTTGGTTGAATCAAGATCTAGGTTATCTCTTAAGACTCAATCTCTTGGTTTGATATTTGGAATGTCTTATGTCTCATTTACACTATCAAGCTCCATAGAAAACAAAAGCCATTTTGTCAATTGATCTTCCTAGGTCATCATTCGCTGCATCCTCCAATATTTTATTACAAACTCTTTGAAAAATTGTGTTCATACCAAAATCCATGTTTTTAATAAATTTAGATTTGGCATTAAAAGCTATCGCCCTCCCAACAAATTATTGGGTACCTAAATTTTCAAATCTGGGATGAATTTTCAATTAGTATTATTGAACGAAAGTTGAAGATTTGTGTCCGATTTTTTGTTTCTAATTTGTGTTGTATTTTTTCTCTGTCCTATAATTATTGATCTTCAACTAAATTGTTTTGTTTTTAATTTTTTCTCTCTAATGACAACCAAGATCTTCAAATCTTTCACTTCTTTTTTAATTTTTGTTTCATTTTTTTTTTCAATAATTATACATTTTTGGGTTTGTAATGTTCAGAATATCCTATCACCATTGCGTTTATATTGGGGACAAAACTAATAAATTTCTTATGACTTTAGAGATGATGAGTCAATAAACTAATTCACATTCAAAAAGTGAAAGTTTTTCAAAATATAGGGACCAAATTGAAATTTTGCCATAACATTATTGATTATGGTCAGCTAGAAGCATGGTTAGTTCTACCCGACGGAAGGTGACGAATAGCCTTTAATTTTAAAAATAGATGTCTCATCCATTAGGTGCACGATCACCAAACAAGCAGGCATAACAAGTTTGACCTGTGGACTTTTTTTCAATAGAATTATTGGAAACATGTTTGTTATGTCAACCGAAAATACTTGTTTAGGCAACTGTTTAAACAAATTACATCCCAGTAAACAGGTGTATAACTCGATTAGCGTGAGCTTTAGTGGAAAGAGGCTGTAGGGGGATACCATTTTCTTTATATTTATTGGCACTGTTCGGTGACCTCATACAGCCGGCTCTTGCAAATTACATTGATGTGAAAAAGACATGAGTAGGACATAGACATCATGGATTTTTCTTCCCTGCAGTGTGGCGTCCATGATTCGCTTAAAACATTATAAGTCACAGTTGATACAAAGACATCGATTTCAATTGTGTTTAATTTATATATGGTTGTGGATTCACTAGTACAGCTATATATTATGTTCCAGCTTTGAACAAATAATTATGCATTTCTTTAGTTTCAAAAAAAAATTATGCATTGCTTTAAAAAAAAATAATAATAATAGCAAGTACCGATTGTTTGGTTTAATATATTGACACGTCGTCATGCCCGTAATGACATCAGAGATTTTCCTCCATTTGAAAGACTTGTTTGGTTCTAAAAAGACAAAATTTGTAGTTTTATTTAAGGGGAGTATAATACTTCGGTGATGCTGAGAGTGTTTTTATTAAAATATGTAAAGCTGTTTTTTTTTTTAATCTTTTAATTATCTTACAACTTTTACAAATCATATTTCTGCGATGTAACTATTCTTAAATATCGAAAGAAATTTATCCACGTAAATAATAAAACTGCTAAGATTTAAACCTATAACTTGAGTGGGAGGTTAGCAGTTTAAACCTATGACTTAAGCAACCTCGCCTGTCTCACGTAAAGCCGTTTTCGAAAAGCCTTTTCAGTGTTTTAGAAAATCTTTCACGCGTTAGACCTGGGACTGGGAGTGTAGTCTCGGGCCCGGCCTTCAGGCCTATGATTTTGATTGGTGGGACAAGTGGGTCACGAGAAGCTTACTCTGATCAAAGGTTGATGTAGCTGATAAACTAACCCACCCTTCCGTCCTGGTGCGACCACAAAGTACTGCTAACTTGGCAATGACATTAGAGTTTTAAACTACCATGTAGCCTGCTCATGCTGCCACGTGTCAGCATCTTATGCTTTTGATCTGGCTTGGCTGGCAGGCGTTAGTGTAGCTATTCTAAGCTCGGCATCACATGCTCCTCCGAGTATCGACCAAAATAAAGGTCCATGTATCTTTCTTGAGCAAAGATAATGATCTTGCTATGAAAACGATGCCAATGGATGACGAGCGTCATTACTTGTGGTCTGTGGAACATTGACAAAATAAATTTCATGCCTCTCTTAATGGGATGAAAATAACCAAAGCCACGTAAAAGTGCTGAGTTTTCATTCACTTTTCTAATATAAATATATTTTCTCAATCGAGAATTTTTTTTTTTTTTTTTTTTTTTTTTTTTAGTACAAAAACTGTACCTAAAATAGATCTAGATGATTATATAGATCAACCAAGATAGGTTATTAGTGGCACGGTTAGGAGGATTACTCCCAATTGGGAGAGATTCATATGAAGACAGAAAGAAAACTCACACGAGAGTGGAGGAGCAACCCACACAAATGGTGGGAGACCTATTATTATTGTTATTATTATTATAAATATTATTATATTATATCATATTATATAAATTTGGATTTTTGCGGGACGATGTGTCAAACTCATACCTCTTACAAAGAGAGGCATAGGGGTTGCTGGCGCCGTTAAATCGAGTATGCTTGTTTTTACGACCTCCAGTTCAAATTTTTACTAAACTTCCTAATAGATAGAACCATAACTTTTTTTTGTTAATTCAATAATGGTGTGAATAATATAGATATCATTTGTGGAAATCTTTAGACATGCAAGGATTGTGAATGCATCTAAGGCACATTGATTAGGAGTAATCCAAAAGAAAACCAGAACCTACCGAGATAAAAACATTATGGTATAGTCCAAGGAGCTACTCTCAAATGGAAATGATCTATTTACATGGAGATGAGGAAGAGGCTCAGACGAGGGTAAGGAGACAACACATACAAAAAGTGGAAGAATATGTTATTTTTGACGTCATGGGGTATTGACTCATACTTTTGAGAGCATGAGGGCAATTAGCACACTAACTAATAGTGCCAGTTGCCAAAGACTCAATAAGGTCTTTTTTGATGTTTAGAGTTTAGGCTATTAGATAATCCTCTACTCTTCTTATCAAAAGAGAGAAATATGAATTTTTTTTTTTTTTTAAGGTAGAAATATGAGATGTTTGATACTTTAGTAATAATGAATTTAGATTATTTTTGGATTCAATTCATTAATTTTGAGCTGGGTTTGTAGATTACGTATTTCTATTTCCTTTTGAAGGAAAACATGAGAGAATCCATGAATAGTTTGTATAAACATCATCAACTTATTATGCACTTGTTGAATTTGCTTTTATAGCTGTGTAATGATGTTTGTAGTATCCTGTGCATGTGAATTAAGATGAGCAGTGTAACAGACTGCCTACCTTCGATTAACCAATCCAGACCAATCAGGTAGAGTCTGGTCTAGTCCACCATCATACCCGAACATGTACTATCCCTCTGCCTTCTGAGGGATGTTAAAATTAGGGAAAAGGGTGATGATGATTGTTCCAGCATTTAAGATGGCTAGGAGAGTTCCGAGACAAGCATGCTAATATTTTTTGTAATGGGTATCCAATATAGCAAGTCTTGCAGCTGCTGGAAGACCTTTACGACCATGAAAGGTGAAGGCTAATTTGATAGCTCCAAACGGGATATGAGTATATCATTCTTGTTTCCATTGATTAATAGAGATTTGAAGGATTTCAAGGTTGACGTATTGTTCTGAAATGGAAGCAAGGAGTTGACACTTATCAAAAGTGCTAGACTAGACAAATTCCTTAATCGATTTTCTGTTTGGTTTGATAAGAGTCTTGAGGGTTTTTGGAAAAGAGGAGGTTGGCTTATTGAAAGCAGTGTATGGATTTATGACTACAGGGATTTTATCTACAAGATTATCAATGTCTGAGATAGAGAGAAATTCACAGAGACTATCTATTTTAGTAGAATGAGATCTAGAATAAGAAGGAATAGATATAGGAAAAGAAATACAAGATGAAGAAGGAGTAGAAGTATTTGTAGAATCCATGTATTTTATTTTCGCTCTAGAGACGGACTAGTTGCTATGCATTCTAAACACAACCATACTTTGATACCGATTAGGGTACACCTGTTTGCAAGATCTAGATTCAAACATTTAATACGAAACTCAACTTTATTTTAAGAACTTTTCATGGAGAAATTAATATACATATATAATATATATATCAATCGAATGAAGTCTTCAAATTGAAATCAAGTGTGTTAAAAAAAAAAAAATGGGGAAAGTAGAAGGGGAATTGGAGGGGAGAATGTATAGTTGGCATATGCGAGCTTTAATCGTTCTGTTTGTCTTTGCTTCTGCTATCATTTCAGTATTTTGAGGTTTGTGCTTGAGCTTATTCCTATAAATAAATAGTTTCTTTATTGAGGTTTAATGCCTGGATACTGTGGCTGACTCAGGCAGTCACAACTTGCAAGTAAACTGTCAAAGAAGCAGCCGAGAAGGGGTCCCAATAAAAATATCAATGTTTCAAAACTACAAGAAGTCATCCACTTTGACTTCTAAAAGCCAGCTTAGCATTAATGCTTGTGTTTCACTTTACTTTTTACATCACATTGTTTTCTCTCTCTGTCATCTCAATTCTCATCTGCTTTCCCTATACTAATTAATTAAAAACAAAAATCAATGGATGATAGATGCCAGGGGCGGATGCACCTCGTTTTGATTATTTAAAAAGATAATCTTCACACGCATAAAATCTATAAAAATAAAAAAGCTAAAATCTAAATAAATTAAAGGTCCTACCAGGAGTCGAAACGGGGTCAGTTCATTCAAAGTTCGTAATGCTAATAATTACACCATAGAAACTTAGATATTGATCGTCTATTGATTTATCAATTAACGGTATAAATATAAAGGGTAACAATATACTATTTATAATTATCAAAAGTTTTTTTTTTTTTTTCTCTAACTAGTTATCAAAAGTTAGTGTGACAGTGAAAATTTTAATATAACCTACAAACATAGTATGTGAGCAGCTTTCATTAAATTTAATAGAGAGGGTGAGGCCATTGGTAGGAGTCATCTCCTTGTCTATAAATGAGATTCATTTTCAATTTTAAAAAATCATTACTCTTGTCTAATTTTCCTTTCTTGGGAATATAGCAATGAAATGAAAAAGGAATTAGGTGAGGTAAAAGAAAGAACATGAATGACATTCTCCTTGAAGTATCATGAGCACTATGACATGGTTTTACTCACAAGTAAGTCGGTAAGAAAAGCTGTTTCAACTTCAATTCATTTTGTAAATAATCTTAAAATTATGTGAGTTTTTAAATTAGTTAAAAAAAATTAATGCAAACCATGTGAATATTAATTATCTTAAAAAATTATTTTTAAGTATTAATTCAAAAAATCACTCAAATTTTAATATTATTTTATGAGATATTCATGCTTTAATATTATACAAAATTCATTGCTTTAGTATTAAAAATTTTACTTAACAACGTTCAAATTTATAACTCACAATACTAAAAATACGTAGTTTATAACTAGCACAATTAGTTTATGTGTTAATCATCCTATATCAAAGCCTTTGACATGGTTCTACATTCAAGAGGATCAAAAATAAGAAGTTCCCTCACTTTCATGGGAGAGTTGTCCACCTCCGCCCACTTTTCCGTTCCTCCATATGAATGGATTTTCATAAGAAAGTAATATTCAGGGTATCCATAAATGTTTCTATCTCGATCGATACTAGTGGTTTTTTTGGATTATTTTCAATCCTTAAAAAAAAAACTAAAAGTACATGTCTATAGTTCTAGTGTTTTGGACAATTAATATGTACATAAGTCCTTCCATCATAATGTTGAAATTTATAATTCTAGCCACACTCTGATAGAGTGAAATGGTCTTCCTCTAAGATGGTGAAAGGGTAGACTGGAAAGGCCAATGCTGGGTCATGACTCACCCATTCCTGGGCCCCGCAGAGGCTAAAAAAGGTACAGGTGTCGAATTGTAAAAGTAAGTGTGCCGCCTTGACAGTTGTCATAATGCTATTTAAATTAGTTAGACAATATAGAAATGATAACACTGTTAACATTCCCCTCCCATCTATACATACACCCTCCAGACCCATACCCAAATTCAAAATCACAGCCCCAATAACACACTCTGCATCTCTCACTTCAAACTCTTCCGTTGCTCTATTCATGATGGCCTCTTCTTCTCTTCTCTTGTTTTTGTTTATAATTTTATTATCACCATTCCTCTTCATGTCCACATCACTATGTGAAGTACTAGTCTTCCCTCTGTCCCACTCCCTTTCCAAAACCCAATTCACCTCCACCCACCACCTCCTCAAAACCACCACTACCCGCTCCGCTGCCCGCTTCCGCCACCACCACAACCACCACCAACAAGTCTCTCTCCCGCTTTCCCCTGGCAGTGATTACACTCTCTCCTTCGCTCTAGGTGGCCCCCCCTCCTCTTCCTCCTCCCCTGTTTCTCTCTACCTGGACACCGGCTCCGACCTGGTCTGGCTCCCCTGCCACCCTTTCGAATGCATTCTTTGTGAATCCAAACCCGAAAAGCCAACGCCTCTCAACATATCCACCACGGCCTCCTCTGTCTCCTGCCAATCCCCTGCATGCTCCGCTGCTCACTCCTCCCTCCCCACATCCGACTTATGCGCTATCTCCAAATGCCCTCTCGACGCCATCGAGACCTCCGACTGCCAATCCTTCTCTTGCCCACCTTTCTACTACGCTTACGGCGATGGCAGCTTGGTTGCTAGGCTCTACCGCGACTCTCTATCAATGCCAGTCTCTTCGAACCGCTCTCTAGTCCTCCGCAACTTCACTTTCGGCTGCGCTCACACCACCCTCGCCGAGCCAGTCGGCGTCGCTGGCTTCGGTCGAGGTGTCCTCTCTCTTCCAGCCCAGCTTGCTTCTCTGTCTTCTCACCTTGGAAACAGATTCTCCTACTGTTTGGTCTCACACAACTTTGACTCCGACCGAGCTCGCCTCCCGAGTCCACTCATTCTCGGCCGCTATGAAGAGCGTGTCAACAGCAGCGATGGAGTCGAATTTGTATACACAAACATGCTGGATAATCCAAAACATCCCTATTTTTACTCTGTTGGTCTTGAGGGAATCTCTGTCGGGCAAAAGAATATTCCGGCTCCTAGGTTTTTGAGAAGTGTCGACATGACAGGAAACGGAGGAATGGTGGTGGATTCCGGGACGACTTTTACGATGTTGCCGGCGAGTTTGTATAGCTCAGTGACTGACGAGTTCGAGCGCCGAGTTGGGCGAGTTCATCCGCGGGCGACTCAGGTTGAGGACAAGACGGGACTGAGTCCGTGTTATTACTTTGACAACATGGTAAATGTGCCTATTTTGAAGTTGCATTTTGTGGGGAATGGATCCAGTGTGGTATTGCCTAGGAAGAATTATTTTCACGAGTTTATAGACGGTGGAGATGCGTCGGAAAAGAAGAGGAAGGTGGGGTGTCTTATGTTGATGAACGGTGGGGATGAAAAAGAGTTGAGTGGCGGGCCGGGTGCTACTCTAGGTAATTATCAGCAGCAGGGGTTTGAGGTGGTTTATGATTTGGAGAAGCGAAAAGTTGGGTTTGCGAGGAGGAAGTGCGCATCTTTGTGGGAAAGCTTGAACAAAAGCTAATGTGCGCTGGGGTTGACTTTGTTTTGCTTGGTGGTGGGGGGTTTGACTGCATGTTTGGTCAGTTCAAGTAAATACAATAAGGACGGACGATTTTGTGAATCTGTGGGTAAAGATCGAAGCGCACTTCATTTTTTGCTTTATGGACTCCACAAATTATGTATATCCAAATATGTTGATACTTTTCTTAAGTGGATGTGTAAAGCAAACTATGAAGTGCCATAAGAAAATGTGTAAATTGAAAAACACTCCAACGTAAATGGTTGGTTGTCTATTTTGTAAATTGGTTTCCTATGGTTAACAGCTTCAATTAATTGGGTGTATTTGTTTTGATTCGCTTGAATAATTTCTTAGAAATTGATTACTATAATTTTATTCAGCTTTCATGAAGGTGGAAAAGTACAAATATTATGACAATATTATGGTCGGGGAATTCATTGTTGTAAAAGATGTTTTATATGTTATAATTCTTGTATGCTTGTGTATGCTGTAATTAGTTTTGTGGTATTACAGATTTAATAACAACAATGAATTTTGACTATCGGCATGTTAACAACGTTCTTGAAATGGTTAATTTGAGTAAAGTTGTGGATACTGCAGCTAACAAACCTATCTAGCCAATTGAGGATATAAACAGAGTGCTTCTTTTGCGGGAAAAGTAAAACATGATACTTCCTTTCCTAAGTTCAAATCTCAATAGTGTTTATCATTCAGCACGAAAGGCTGGTGTGGACCTATCAAATCTAGAATGCATTGTTTTCATTGAAGTGTTTGGTCCTTGCATTTTTTAAACTTTTTTTGCCCTGTTTTTTCTCCGTTGTAGCTATTGATAGGACTCGTAGATTAAGATACGGAGGGCTGCCATAAATTGGATCAGATATTTTTCTTGTGCAGGATACTTAATTTCCTCTTTTCCATCTATCAGTCTTTCCAAGTTGCCTTACAATTAATTGATAGACGATGAAGACTTGGGTTGTTAAAAAGCGTAACGAAAATGAGATATTTAAGCATATATATATGTTTTGAAGTAGATATGTAAGCATATATTATGTGTCAAGGTATCTGAACAATTAATTGTAGAAGAATTTCACACCATAGTGTTATTGGTCCAAGTATTTACATTGGAGTGCATCTTGTAATTTAACGGTTTGAAGAAGGATTGCAAAGTTGCCTTGACTTTGACGTGTAAGGACCCTTAATAGTGGGTAGATATGAACTTTCGGTTCCAGGATTTTAAAGCATGTAGCGTGCAGCCTCAGCCAAGAAATGAATAAAGTTTGCAATCATTTTTCGTGTAAAGTTGTAAATGCACAACTTCAATGCATTATTTGGATTACGAGTCACGCTTCACTAACGCAGATGGTCGATAGTTTCATAGACGTTGTAGACCTGGACCTGATCCCAAATCATGATCCCCCATATACGAAGGGATTCATTAATCATATTCTCTGTTTTTGGTACAGAGTTAGCTCTCCACTTCTGCATTCTTTTGTGAAGTTGGTTCAACTGCTTTTATGGCGAATGTGAAAGATTTTGGGAAATTAAATGGTTTAATCAAGGTGAATTTTATTATCTTTTTTCTTACAAATT
The DNA here is from genome assembly GCA_022984855.1 of Dimocarpus longan. Lineage (NCBI taxonomy): Eukaryota > Viridiplantae > Streptophyta > Magnoliopsida > Sapindales > Sapindaceae > Dimocarpus > Dimocarpus longan. Next base: position 13,231,157 of record CM041024.1, read on the forward strand.
TTGCATGTCTATTATAATTTTTAAATTAGACATATAACAAATTTGCTTTATAATGGTCAGAATTTTCCTTTATCTAAAATATTGTTTGACCAAAATTCATTAAAATATTAGATATTTTAATTAAGGATTATCAATACAAGTTAAGGTTAATTATGGGCGGCGATAATTCTTATAAAACAAAATTTGAATTTCAAAGTTTATACAATTTTAAATTTTTTTCTTAGTTTTGAACCAATATGACTTGAGATTTTTTAACTGAAAAAATAAATCACAATTTCAGAAATTAATTAAATTATGTCATCTTAATTTTAAACTTTTAACTTCGAAAATTCCATTAAAGCAATTCTGATACGAAGTCTCATATATTAAATGTATGAAGTTTCTGTTTTCGTCAATTTGTTTTAAATGTATCCAAAAGTAATTGAAATATTTATATTTATTAATAAATATGCACCGTAATTAGTGAATCAATTAAATTACTTCAGATGAAATTAGATTAATTCAGCATTACGTTTCATATTTACAACATTAAAAATATAAGTTTGAGTTGTATTGTGTCATTCTACCCAAATTTTAAATTAATTTGGTATTTAATAATTAAAAATTCTTATGAAAGAAGTAAAACTTACTTCCTAACTTATAATTATACTATCTATAAACAAATATTTAAAGATCAAATAACGTGAATTTCTCATATAAATCAAAATTATGTTTGTTAAGAAATGAAACCTAATAAATCTCTCATGCTAGAAGAAATTATTATTAGAAAAAAAAAAGAAACAATTTCTCTAATTCCCTCTCTTTAATGAAACTTCGGTTTTTTATTCTTATTTCAGTAACCCCTCCCATAGGTAAAAAAATATAATCACGTCTCATCGGGACGAGAATATCATTGATTTTGGAGTAAAATTTTATTATTATTATTATTTTTTACTAAAATTTTGATAATTCATTAATATTTTAATATAAAAATAATCGATTATTAAAATTATTATATTTTTTTATCTTTTTTATATCACTTAAATTTAAATATTTTTATAAAAAAATTAATCCTATATCAATATTAACCAAAAATTCTGATTGTTAAATTGGAACAAGCACCAGGCTGTATGCCCCGTCTCGCTTGCACACCTTAGATTACAACGACACGGGTTTCAATTCAAGTTTCAACAACCACATTAATGTGATGAATTACCAAATTATTTGCAAGCCAATCACATTACAGCAACAAAATTATTGACGTCAACGTTTTCACTTTCACTTTCGATGTCACCCAAGGGGAAATGGGGACGGCTACCTTGGGGGGAGATATGTACACCATCCAAAGCCAGGGGCTCAGAACCAGGTCTGATTCTGACTGGAGTGCCACCAGGAGCGGGTCAAGTCACTCATGCAAGCCAGCTGTATACCAGATCGATTTACCTTGGCTTCTTCGACGTGTGCAGACCCCACGGCTCTTTATTCTGGTCTCATCTACTAACCTCAATGGTCCCATCACTTTTTTGTCTCTCACTCTCCTCCTAATCGTACGATTTGTTCTGGTGAGTGAGAGTATTTTATTACAATAGATACGATCTGTCCTGATAACGACGCTTCTGCTTTGTTTGTGATGATTGTAAATAATATTTTTTCAGAATATTTAATTAGAGGCAGGAAGTGCTTGCAAAACTTCATCATTTTCAGCTCAATTTATGGCCATTATTGCTTTGGTTGGTTGAGTATTAAAAAAATAAATAAATCATGATAAATATTTTATGGATTGTGTTATATGCGTTTTGCTTTAAGCACATTTTATTAATTGAGAACTAAATAAAGCATTTTAGTATGCTTTTTAGGGATGTATTTATATATTTAAACAAATTTTCATTGATAGTTCATTTGTCTCATAAACTTTTCCTTTATTCTTATAATTAAAGTTTAAATCTTATATATGTTTATAAAATTATGAAATATCGAAAGGCTCTTTTTATAATAAAATTACTTTTAAAATTATATTTATAGTGATAGTTCTGATCAAATTCTAATAGACCTCCCTCATATTGGCATTAAAAAATACACATATTATAAACAAAAATTTTGTTGTTTCTACATATATATCTATATAAAATTTATCCTTAATAATTACCAAGGTTTTATGTTTCACTTGTAAAGCATGTGATAAAACTATCATTATTATGTCAAAAATAAAAAATGAATATCATTATTAAAAGATGTGAATTTGAGAATTGAAATTGATAGTGGGAGATAAGATAGCTCAGATAAGATATATTTTGAAAATTTACTTAAAAACAAAGATATAATTTGAAAATTGGGTGATGTCATCGCAACTTGCAGACATGAAACTCATATTTACTCAGCCTTATATGATGATAACAATTTTATTGACTGCTTTGTATTAGCAACAATGCAACATCATCAAGCGATGGGGTCCATTATTAGAGGGGACGAAAAGGACAAAGACGCCGCCGTGAAATTGTTTTGTTTGGGCATGACGTCGACGTGTTTTCAAATTCGAAAGTGGTAAATCGCGCGTCCGGAACTCTGGACGCAGCCAGCTGTCGCCATACGTGTGCTTCCAGATGCTTTTCAACGTTTCCAATTTTGTTGGGGCCCTGATAACACTTGTGGGTTCCACTTTTTTGTCCCTTTGCTTTCCGACAGAATATAAATATCGTCATTTTTTTATATTATACTATTAAGACTGATCGAACAATAAATCGAAATCAAATTGATTTAAATACCGATAATACTGTCCGAAAATCGGCTCTAAAAGGAAGCAGCCTATACATAATAAGGCCTCGTTTGATACGCGGGATTGGATTGAATTATTTTCATGGGATCGGATGGGATCGGATTGGATTGGATAGGATTGGATAAATTAATACTGTGTATATGTTTGGGATAGTATAGGATTGGATAGATTAATGTTGTGATGTGTTTGGTTCAATATGAGATTGGATAAAATTAAATTTAAATAATTAAATTATTTTTAAAAATAAATAGATAGCTATTTAAAAAAAAAAAAAAATTGTTGGAGGAGCCCAGTTTGTCACCACCGGTCCGCCGCAGGCTCCACCTCCACGTCTCACCAGCGCCGCCGTCGATCGATTCTTCTTCATCAGTGCCACCGATCGGTTCTCCAGCGCCGTCGATCGTCCAGTGCCGTCGATGGATTCTTCTTCCTCAGCGTCGATCGGTTCTCCAGCGCCGTCGATCGTCCAGTGCCGTCGATGGATTCTTCTTCGTCAGCGTCGATCGGTTCTCCAACGCCGTCGATCGTCCAGTGCCGTCGATGGGTTCTTCTTCGTTAGCGTCGATCGATTCTTCAGCCCCCTTCGATCGTCCAGCGCCGTCGATCGATTTCTTTTATCACCGCCGACCGACGTTGACTGCACACACCGCCTCCAGTCTCTCGCCGTCGATCGATTCTTCTTCTCGTTCTTCTTCCATGGCTGCAAAAATGAGTTTCAAGAAAAAAAAAAATGGTTGAGGAATATGGGATTAGTTTATCCCGACTGTGTGGGTGGGTTTCATTTAACCCACCACACTTGGGTTAAAAAAGTCACTTGGGATTAGTTTTTCCAATCCCATGTCTTTACCAAACATGGGTTTGGACTGAATTTTATCCAAACCCAGTCCAAACCCAGACAACAAACATGGCCTAAAAGAACTGTTTTCATACAAGCGAAAGAAAATAGAAGCTATAACTGGATATCGAATCCACCTCTTACGAGAGAAACGAGTGTACAGTTAGTGTTTATCTACTTAACTTGGAGAACTTTTGACAAAATATTGTCATTTTTAAAAAAAAGTATATTAGCTATAATTCTATATCAATAATTACTAATTAAATTCCTAAATTACAGTCACATATTAATTTTTATTTATTTTTGTTATATTATTTTATTTTCTAAAAATTTTTAAAACTGCATCAATATTCAAGTCTCTAATCTTGCACGTAAGTTTATATTAATCTAGATGTAACTGTTGCCTTCCCGAATGTTAGGCATTATAGAATTAGTAAATATTAAATTGTTTAAATATTTTATTTAAAATTTTTGTTGAAACAATATAGAATGTGGGGTTGTGATTATTCTACAAAAAATAAGATATAAGGTCAATATTTTTCTATTCTTTTTGAAAATCAATAATTTTCTACTTCAATTTCCAATGAAATATTATATATATGTATATATATATTAAAATTAAATAATTATATTATATTAAAGTAATAAATTTCTATAATTTACTTCAGTATATCATTATATTAGAATAATGAATTAGAAATTGTATTGCCCTAATATAATATAATTATTTATTTCAATTTTTGTTTTCTCTTTTTTTTATCCACTAGATTTAATCAACGTCTGAGATTGTTTGATCATAACTTTAAAAATATTAGGAAATACTGATAGTATAATTACTATATATATTCTATTGCATAGTTACCTTCATAATCGTATTATTCTATGAAAAATTGACTTGGGTGGGTATAAAACGTTGTGTATAATAGTTGGATTTTATATCAGTTAGGAAAAAGAGAATTTCTATTATTGATAAAGTTTCTAATGAATTAATCACCACACTTTATAAATAAAAAATAATAATAATAAATAATCACCACTCTAGATAAATGTTAAGTGTAGATGTATCGGCAATGTCTGAGCAGTATAGAAGAATATTGATCTCTTTTGATAATTTAGGAATACCCTGCACCATTTATGTATTGATTCAGTCAAATATAGTTATGTTTTCATTAGTTTTTAGAATATATTTTTTAAATAATAACATTAAGCTTCTCAAATTCATACTCCAATAATGTTGTATATGAAAAGTTAATGTTATATAAATAATCGTATCCTCATGATCGATATAGTGTTAATTCATATATCACATCGTTTGAACATAAATTTAAACAAAATATTTAAAAAATCTAACGATACTATTTTCTAAATCCTTCCATAATCATCAAATTTAGGTTTCAACAAAAAATAAATGGGTAAACTTTATTTTAGTTATTGAGATTTAAAAAAAAAATCAAGTTTTTAATTTTTTTTTTTTAAAAACAGTTATTTTCATCTCAAATTTTTCCAAAATTTGTTTAAAAAATCTAAACCTTCAATCAATTTACGGTCAATATTAACAAAAAATATAAAAATATATACGTTTATCTTTGATGGTTGTTAATGGTATATAAATTACGAAATTACCCTAATAAAATAATAAATTTATAAATTAAACATTCTAAAATATATTTGAATTTAAGTTGTTAAATTACAATTTAAATTATCTGAAATCACTATTGACTAATAGTTTGAACTTTTTTAAAGAGTTTTGGAAAAGTTAATAATGAAAATAATTACCTCTAAAAGTGCTTTAGAAATTTGATATTTTTTGAAATATCGATGATTAAAATAAAGTTTTCCCAAATAAACACATATTTAATATCATTTATTAAATAAATATATTTTTATTCAAATATAATTTGATATTTAAACACCTCCCTATGTATAGATAATCGAAAGTCTAATAACATAGATAGTTAAAGTTATACTTGATCTGTTAAAATTAAATATTTTATTTAATATCATTTATTAAATAAATATATTTTTATTCAAATATAATTTGATATTTAAACACCTCCCTATATGTAGATAATTGAAAGTCTAATAACATAGATAGTTAAAGTTATACTTGATCTGTTAAAATTAAATATTTTATGTAATAAGGACGCATCAGGAAACATATATTCTGAAAGCATTAAAAGAAAAAAAAAAAATTATCACCCATGCTAATTAGTCCATATAATGAGACTTAGACCTTATAGTGGATGTAAAAAAAAAAAAAAAAAAGAATTAACTGCTTGAATTATGAATGGATCTGCTTCCTATATATTCTTGTAATTGATAATAAGATAAATTCACCTATAAACACTTTCCCTATCATATCCCCAAATATTTAAGGAAAAAGAAAAATAAAAACTACTTAAATATTTAATTATCGCTCAATATAGCTTGATGGTAGAGAGTTATCATTCAACTTGTCAATCATCCATGTTCGGGGGGTCATACCAGAAGTGATATTAAAATGGATCTTAATTAGTTTATTATTATTAATTTTTTGAGAAAATTAGTTTATTAATTCACTTTCAAGAGGCAATTACATATATCATGTTTGATATTTATTTCCACATTCTTAAAACAGAAAATATTACTAGTAATATTAAAATATCAGTACGATGCATGAGCAACAATACATGTTTTCCATGATCAATTTTTTGGTTTTCTAGTTGTAGCTGATGTAATATAGTCTCCATATAGTTGCAGTGTACTATCCATATATATATTTTTAATTAATATGACATCTACCCGGCTACCCCATGACTCAGACTACAATGTCCATTATCTACCGTGACTCAAAATCCAATATTATTAATCCATTCCATAAACAATTGCTCAGATTTCCGTTTGTTCTCACGTTGTTGTGGTGGAATCAACTCGACACTAAACCCAAGTTGCCTTGTCTTCTACTTCAAGGACGATGACACAGAGGAATGGCGAATGACGCTCAAATCTTGGACAAAGAAAGATATGCTTGGATTTTATTCTAGGCTTGCGATCCATGACTTTTTTTTTTTTTCTAATATTTTAAATTACTCCACACTCTGCCAATTTGACCGTTTTAGTGCGTCACTTTAGCAACCGAAGCCACACTCTCTATTACACGTTTGGGCCACATGAAACAATTTCGGATCCATGAAAAAAACCAATGCATGTATGGGCCTGGGGTGTATGTATCGGCATTTCACTAGTGCTATCTTGGCCCCCTCTTTCTATTAGCACGGGACAATTGTCTCTTCATTTCTTGGAAGCTGACATCAAAAGGATAATATCCGCTTAGACTTGTTTACATCAAATACTACTTATAGGACCTAAATACTCTCATAAAATGAGAGAAATCTATTTGACAGTCGAGATCAAACGTCACTTATATGGTGTTGACGTTGGAAATTAGTCGATGAGATTCATTTCGGTCTAAACTGCAGTTTATGGTTAGATATTAAAATAAGTAATAGGTGATACAATAAACATGAAAAAAGTAAATGAGAGAGTAGAGGAAGAACACAAGACAAATGAATTTTTAGAGTGGTTCGGCCCGATTCTTCTACGTCCACTGTTTTTCTCACTATTTTGGTAGAGTAATGGTACTCTTAGAAGTTTATGGTTAGATATTGAAATAAGTAATAGGTGATACAATAAACATGAGAAAAGTAAATGAGAGAGTAGAGGAAGAACACAAGACAAAGGAATTTTTAAAGTGGTTCGGCCCAATTTTTGCTTACGTCTACTGTTTTTCTCATTATTTTGGCAGAGCAATGGTACTCTTAGAAGTTGTTTAGACCACTTGTACAATGAAAATCCTCCCCTATTTATAGGGATGAGGAGGTGTTACAGTAATGCATAATAATTCAAAGTGTAATGATGAATTATATTTAATGTGCGCATTTAATGTGGCTGACATTTGTCAGGTGAATTGAGTCAAAGTATGCATTAGTCAACTAATCAACGCGGATTAGGTGAGACTTCCATAATTCATACTGTAATTTCTGACGAGATTGATGTGGGCGACACGCCTTGTTGACTTTTGCTTTGACAATTCTGACAATATCTGACTCGCGTTATGTGAGCTGAATCGACTGAGAGTTCGTCTCAGCGAGCTGTGATGTTCAATGTCTGATCGAGTTTTGCCTCTGTGAACTGATTATATATTCTGATTCTACGATATGACTATCTGATGAGCTTCATGTCTGAAGAATCTGCATGACGGATGAGCTATATCGCGAATTATTGATACGCGACATTCTGCTATATTAGGATAAGCTGTACGACTGACGAGTTGGATTCTTACACGGTCTGTGTGTCTGATAAACTGACTCCTCAACAGGCTGTACTACATGATGGATGAGCTGTATCGCGAATTACTGATACGCGGCATTCTGCTATATTAGGATAAGTTGTACGACTGACGAGTTGGATTCTTACACGGTCTGTGCGTCTGATAAACTGGCTTCTCAACAGGCTGTACATTCCAACGGGTTATGCCTTAGTCAAATATAAAGTTTCTTCTTCTTGGAGGGTCTTGAGCTTCAACCTATCTTGGATTTTATCAACAGTATTGGACTTTTACCAACTCATCCAAAGTGACCCAAAAATATCCATAACATATGGATATATAATAAATTAATAAATTTATAAAATAAAAAATAATTATTTCTACACTAAAGGGAAAAAATACTCACACAAACTTTTATTCGGTAACGGAGATCAAACGTCACTTACATGAATATATAATAAATTAATAACTTTATAAAATAAGAAACAATTACTTCTACATTAAAAGGAAAAGGATACTCACGCAAGCTTTTAAAATGAACTTGATGAGAATTGAGCCCCTAATATACTTTAGTTAATAGGGAGATGTCCAACCACGTAAGCTAAATGGTGATGTGCTACATCAGATAATTGTTGAACATAAGTTTTAATTTCTCGGTCCCATTTCTTATTTGTAAAAAGAATGACAAGAAGCATACAAGTAAAAACCACCGCAATTAATTTACCCATCCATACAGCCTCTCTTTCTGTTTCTAAAATTGACAAGTACTAAATTTTTTACCAGTACTCATTAATCCTGTGCAGATCAGAAAACACACTACTTTCTTTTTTGAAGTAAGGAAACATAGAACTTGTCCAAGAAAAATCAAAAGAAACACTATTAGTCTATTACAATATTAAATTTGTGCCATTCCGTGTGTCCATCCAATGCAACAAACATAGCATTTCCACTTCAGCAGGTGTCAATGGCGCTGGCCTAAAAACGTGGTACAATTTGAAGCCGTACCTGAAAAGTGGACACAGACACGTCGACAGTTGGAAGTTGCTTGGTGTTGGGTTCGGGCTCTTTTCCGCTTAGTGGGCAAACTTGATTCTAGTCGTGCTTCTAACTTTTCCAGCATCTCTTTTTTTATTTTTTATTTTTTATATAAATTAATTTTTGTTGCTACAGAAAAATGGAATTGCATGCTTTCAGAGTTTCTTGGTTCCCAATCATTCTGATAAATTTTACAATAAAATCATTTAACTCGATTCTTCAACATTATTTCAATCTTTTCACTTTATTTTTCTTCTGTGTAACTTCACATTTCAGTTCACTTTCGAAACGGGTCTGTTTCTGCGTTTGTAATTTTGTAGAAGGTTGTGATATGTGAAATCCATGATATTTCTATATACAACACAGAATCTTTCACGCACGTTTTCCATGGTGTGCTTTTTTTTTTTGGTATTCTCTTTTCCTTTCTCGCTAATCAATTTGTAAAGAAACTTCTTTGTGGTTGATTCCTTTTTCATTTCATAGGACAACTTGGAGGAGACAACAGAAATTCGATCATGTCAATCTTATGCTATAAAATTTCCACTAAGCGAAAGACACTACGCAAAACAAAAGCATTGGAACTGGATTCTTCAATGATATGTTGAGTCATTCTTGTTTGATAATTTTGTTGCATGTATATAAAATTTCCACTAAGCTAAAGAGACACAACTCAAAACAAAAGCATTGGAACTGGATTCTTCAATGATATGTTGAGTCATGCTTGTTTGATACTTTTGTTGTTACATGTATGCAAACTTGGATTGTCAAATCTTATTTGAATTGAGCTGAGTATACATGTGAATAATGAATCCATTAAACGAAAGTTACAGGGACATAAATATATCTAGAGGCAGTGAAGAAGGAGAGGACTCAAGTACTTGGAAGAGATCGGGGTCAACTGTTGGGAAGACTAAAATTAATCATCCCCCCATTGAAACTCAATGGTTTCTCTCTACTCAGAGAGAAGACAAGCCTCCTCCATCAACCATCAAGTCATTGCTAAATTACACAGCTAAGGTTCGAAATTCATTGAGGAGGGCTGGAAGGAGCAAAAGCATGAAACTTGTCCTGGAAGGAACTCATGATCCCAAAGATGAAAGCCTTGTTGAGTCATTCCGGGAACTACTCTTCATTGATGATCTTTTACCGCCCAAGCACAGTGACTATCATACACTTCTACGGTAAGACTAATGGCAACATTGCTCACAGTAAAAAAAATGTAGTGTTATTTTTCTCTTATTTATCTCTGGAATTATGCGTTGTCATTAGCCATAGCTGCACAATAAGGTACGGATTTCATGTCACTTTCTGCATACTTGAGTTGGTAGTTGTATCACACGGTTGTATTTTACGTGGCTACAGATTTTTACGAATGAGGGATTTTGACCTTTCGAAATCAAAAGAGATGTTTGTGAATTATCTCAAGTGGCGGGAGGAGTTCGGGACAGATGCAATATCCAGGGTAAATCCAGATCAATTTATCCCATATCTTGCTTGTTGATACTAATATCTTTGGTTGTTAGAACAATAACTGTGAAGCTAACAGGATTGGCACACTTATTTAAGTAAAGTTTTTGAACTGAAATGTATGAATTTATAAGCTCTCTGCCTCGTTAAACTTGAACTGAGATGCTATGAAGTTGTTTACTGTTGTATTCAGTTCAATTGCATGATAAAATTTATTTTTAAACATTTTGCAGGAATTTAAGTTCGAGGAATATGGAGAGGTTAAGAAATGCTATCCTCATGGATATCATGGGGTTGATAAATTTGGTAGACCAATATACATAGAAAGGATTGGGATGGTAGATCTAAATGCCTTACTGCAGGTGACTACAGTTGAAAGATTTGTTAGGTATCATGTGTCTGAACAAGAGAAGACATTAAATTTGAGATATCCTGCATGTTCAATGGCAACAAAGAAGCACATAGCATCGACCACGAGTATCTTAGATGTGAAGGGAGTGGTAAGCAACCATTTGCATTTTTGAACTTTATAGTAATTGAGACTCCTGTTATTTTTATTAACACAGCATCACTGACCATATGCAGCTTATTGCTTGTACTCTTATGTTTATATGATGATAGGCAAATGTACATCTAAATGAACTGTTGCCTTCCTCCATTAAGTACTCCTAGGAGTTGCCTTCTAGTCATTATATATCAAAATTTCCGTAGTAAGTTCTAAGAGTTTTTAGTGTTGCTTTTACTTAGGGAATGTCTAATTTCTCAAAGCCTGCAAGATATCTCTTTATGGAAATTCAGAAGATTGATAGCAGTTACTATCCAGAGGTACGAGAATGCCTTCGTTTTTCCAGTGTTTGAACATTGATGGATGAGCTTTTCACTGTTGTCTAGGTCATGTTGGAAGCAGGGTAGAGCTGCTTTTGAAACATGCAAACTCTTTGTTGTAGATAATTGACTTGTTCTAGCTCTTAAGTTTCTAACTATGGGGGACTCATGTATCATATTTTTTGGATTCTTCGCGTAAGTTGCTGGTATTAGCATAACTCAACCATGTAAGAGTGAAACGAGAGAGAATTTAGTATCATCACAAAAGTAAATTTCTTATGCAATTGTGCTTTTTCTTATTTTCAAATTTGGTATTATTGCATAAACGTTTTGATGTAGAATAATATTGGGACATTTCACTAAACTATGACTTTTAACAGTGAAAAGTTCATTCTATAGAATCCTTTAGAGTCGTCAAACTATAATTTGAGAAGTTGAGACATTAATCACTGGTGTTGAAAAGGCTTGTTTTAATTGTCTGCAACCTGCAATTGACTAGGTAAGTACTTTGGCCATTGGTGGAAACGTTAGCAGAAGAAAATCCTTTTCATCAGCTTAAAAATATAGAGCAATATGATTGGGCTCTAGAGAAATAATTTTGTTCAATATTAGTTAAAAAGGTGATCAATGAAATACATCTATGCAGCGAAGGACGATTATGATAGCCTGTTGATCAGAATGGGCACAAATTTCAGTACAGAGGGTAGAAATAGTGCTTCTGTTTTTGTTGTGTATCAGCTTGCATTAAGATGATGGCATGCCAGGCTGAGAGTCCATATTTATCAGTTGATCAATTTTACCTGTCAATTTTGTCACAGACTTTACATCGACTCTTTATAATCAATGCCGGATCTGGGTTCAGGATGCTATGGAAAGCACTTAAGGCATTTCTTGAGCCACGTACACTAGCAAAAATCCAAGTGAGGATTCTTATTGATCATAGTGAATTTCGTGTTTTGTGGTGTTAATATAATATACGTATTTCTTCTTTATCTTCAAATGGTTGGATATAATTTTGAACATGAAGAATTGTTACTTTTTCAGGTGCTGGGTTACAACTACCTAAGTAACCTGACTGAAGTAATTGATCCAAGGTAGCATGTCTAGTGCATAAATTTTTTTCTATGATGGAAATAGTACACATTGTTGCTTATTCATATATTTATTTTGTATAGTGTTGAATATGTTGAAGCTACTTGATGATATTGTTCAATGCTGCAGTAATTTGCCAAATTTTCTAGGTGGAAACTGTACATGTTCTGATTATGGTGGTTGCCTGTTAAGTGACAGAGGACCCTGGAATAATCCAGAAATAAGAGAAATGCTTCAGGTCAAATTTCCAGTTCATTGAAGGACAACATTAACTCAGTAATTACACATGAGGGACTTGGAAATAAACTAACATGTTTTCCTACCATTTTCACCTTCGTTGATTGGAATTTTTCACTCATCTGCAGGTAGTTTCTGCTGAAGAAGAGATTGATAATGGAGGAGGAAATAGTGGTGAGACTGCAGGAGCTGATTTGTTAGACAAAATGGTGAGAAATCTTATTTACTTCACTTACATGATTATATTATGTCTATCATATCAACTGATCCTCAAAACCTCATTTGTTGGAACATTAAAAGCTTCCAACTTTAGAATGCATGACCAAGTATGTGTGACATCTAAATTGCTCATGCTTACTAATCTATCTGGCAACTCATTTGTCTATTGTTTTTTCACTAACGTAATAACGTCTTTGCGTTTTATAATTATAACAAGTTGTTGTTCAGGCATTGTACATTTGGATTTATCAATCAAAGGTAACCAATATTGTTTTGTTTGATATGACAAAGAAAAAAGAGAGATTTTTCTCATAATTATAAAGTTAATGATTTTTTTGTTCTAAAGATGAGAAACAAACTTCTTACAGACATCGAAACAGATGGACGAATTTAGTCCTCTAATTAGACTTCCATGTCCAATTTAAAAATACCTGCAGTTACAACTTATTTAACGCAATGCAGGACAGAATCCAAGTTCAAGATGATACAAGAAACGAGGAAATGATGAATAAGCTTGCATCACTGGAAGCAACAATAAGTGATACCAAGATGGTCAGTTGCACTAATGTTATTATAATTCTTGTTTCTAACAATCTAAAGCCTAACACAATTTTATGTTAATGATTCTTGCATCCTTAGCAAATTGAAGCATTGGAAGTAGCACTCAAGAAGACAAAGCTGGTAAGTCTCAATATATATATATATATATATGCACTCGTTGTTGCTTGTGGTCCATAAATGATTTTTAAGTCTTCTCTTTGTTTTCCCTTCACAGGTCTTGAATGGACTTGAACAGCATGTAGAAGAGCTGAAGAAAAATTGAACTGCTTATTGGCAGGGAAAAATCAGTGGTTTGATAGATTATTGAAGCGGCAGGGCATGTTGACCTATTGAATTCTGTATCAGTTTCATTATTCGTGAATCCATATTCGACGTGGATGGTCACTCAAGATTTTGGCTTATCATCTAGCAGCACTCATTAGGCTCTTGAATTGATTTAGATTCTGCAAATTTGCACCTTCAAATTGTGTTAAACTTCCATTATAATTGAATAATTGAATTTCGTTATGTTGCAAATCTGTTGTATTAGTAATTCAATTTTCAGATATCTGTATCTTTAAGGCCCCTGTCATTACCCTATATTCAGATTCTTGCTTGGTGGGTGAAAAAGCCAATAGTTGAATCTTTTATTCTCTGAATCTGAATGTGACAACTGGCAATACGGATCCTTTATTACATTATTAAATCCGACAACCATGGTTTTCAATCTTTTACTAGATGCATATTATTCCTAGTAACTAAAGCCCCATTTAGCACACGAAATTGAATTTAATTTTTTTATGATTTGATTGAATTATATTGAATAAATTAACACTGTGATTTGTTTGGTATAGGGATTGGATAAAATTAGAGTGTGAGGTTTATTTATTTATTTTTATTTTTTATGACGGGGTACATATATTAAATTAAGAGAAAAGTACTCATATCTTATGTTTTTAGATAAAAGTAGAATTTAAATTTTTGAACTTTGAGAAATCAAAGGAAGTGTTTAATCATTCATACTACAGGATAATATACAAATTTGTTAATATAATATTAAATATATAAATTTTTGAATAAAATAGAATGATTATAAATTAAATTTAATAAAATAAAATTATCTTAAATATTTTAAATTAAATTAGATTAGGTTAAAATCTTATTTGAATCAATTTAAAAAATTAAATTATTTTAAAAAATGCACAAATCGAATTTCAATTCATTTTAATCTAAAATAAACATTTTTAATTAATACTATAAAGATATTTTTAATAAACATATTAAATTAATTTTAAAAATAATATAAAATATAAAATTACTTTTTTTCTTGAAGGATAAAATCTTAAATTTCATTCTATGAATAAATATAACTATATAAAATCAATTAAAATTAATTGATTTTAATACATGATTTGATAAACGATTGCTTCATAAGGAATTTTCTCATTATATATAGTTTCAGTAATTAGAAAGTAATAAAATATCTATTAACATCAATGATCGGGTCTATTTAAACCTATTGAGACATTTATACTCACAAGAAGAAAGAAAATTCCTTACACATACTAGTGAAGAGTATTGTAGAATTCAAATCCTTATCATGCATGTAAAGGAAACAAAACATTAACAACTTAAGTAATAAATGGATGTAGTTTTTATAATATATTCCTGAAAATAATAGTACAATAAATCCACCTATAAACACTTTCTCCACCATACCTCCAAAGGTTTCAATGACAAAAAATGAAAAATATATATAATGGTTCTTACCTCCTAATTTTAAAAAATTGGGATAAAAAAATCTCAATCGTTTATTAGATCTAATGGATAAAATATATATATAAATAATTATCATTTAATTATTAAAAAGGAAAAAACTCAGAAGGTGCTTCTTAAGATGGTAATAATCAAATAATAATTATTTCTTTATATTTTTTATCTTCTCGATTTCTGTTCATCAGATCTAATAAATGATTGACTTTTTTTTATTTTTATTTTTTTTAAAGTTAAAAGACACTAAATGAAATCTTCATTGCAATCCATGGATGAAATCTTCAGTCTTCTATTTGTTTTTCCTTCACTGGTCTTGAATAAACTTGAACAGCATGTGGAAGGACTGAAATTGTGAGCTACCTGTTGGCAGGTATGATCAGAAGTCAGTGGGTTGATATATTATTATTGAAAGTTGTAGGGCATGTTGACTTATTAAATTCTGTTGCAGTCCTGCAGAATGGCTGCGTGCACAGCAAAGCAAATTAATAAAACTGGCTTCCATCGTGAATCCATATTCGACATGGATAGTCACTCGAGCTTTTGGCTTATAATCTAGCAGCACTCATTAGGCACTTGAATTGATTTAGATTCTGCTAAAGTGCACCTTCAAATCGTGTCAAACTTCCATCGTATGTGAATAATTGGATTTCATTATCAAGCAAGATACATCCGTATCTTTAAGGCCTCTCTCATTACTCTATGCTCAGATTCTTGCTTGGTGGGTGGAAAAGCCATTAGTTGTATCTTTTGTTCTCAAAATCCGATTGTGGCAATAGAGATCTTTATCACATTATTTATTATTATATAGAGATAATCCCGTTTTTCGCCTTACATTTTGACAAAATCTTTAATGGCTCTTCTACATTTTGACAAAATCTTTAATTGCTCTTCTACAATTTTGAGGAATCCTATTTTATTTTCTGTCATTACTACCATTACTGAAATGACTAAAATATCCATGTAATTTTATCATTTTACATTAATGATCGAACTTTGATTTTCAATGTTAATTATGACGATAAAAGAATTTTTTGGACATTTTAATAGGTTATAGAGATATTTGATTTATTTCATAAATCGATAAGAAGATATTAACAATTTTAAAAAATATTGAAATATTTTGACATTATATCAAACTATAAAGAAAACTATAGGATTGTCCCTATTATATGTGAAAATCACGTTTGTCAATCTTTTACTATATGCATATTATCTTCCTTGGACAAATATCAGGACCTTAATTTATGTTTTGAATTTTTAAATTTGAATTTTCATCCATCTTTTTGACAATAAGCAATACTATCTATCTTCAGAAGAAATAAGCCAGCACAAAATTATAATTTAAGTAAAAAAAAATAAAATTACTATCCATTCTTATAAAATTTTCGTATCTTTACTTTTTTTTTTCTATGTAAAAAACTTGAACCTGAATATTATTAAAATAAACACTCTTCATCAATAAGTTATATAGGATGAGTTATTTTTCTCAAATGCAAAATAGGTAAAAGATCAAAATAAAATATAACTAATTCAATACTGACATATAATTGTTTGAAATTATATATATATGTATATGAAAGTTGAGTTTACAATTTCTGCTGTCGGTTGGACATTTGGTAATTTAATTTCATTTTGTCGAATCCCCGATTATAATATTATTTAATTTAGGTGAGTTAATATTAATAGTAAAGATTAATAAAGCACCCAAAATAAAAGGGAGCGACTAGAGTGCATTTATTTTCGTCAGAGATGCCCTCTGATTCGTCGACGCACGATCCCTACTCTCTCTCTCCTGTTTAAAACCATCAAAAAATGCTTTTTTTCAAAAAAAAAAGACGCATAATTTGGCAAGACAAAAGGCAGCACCTACTCATCATTAATTATTTTCCTCCACTCCCGAAGCCATACCCCATCTCGATCTCTCCGCTCAATCTTGTTTTCAAAAAACACTTTTCTACAACAGATTCGACCGCTCTCTCTCCCATTTCCGGATCTCCATTGCCTCCAAAAAATGAGCACCGGAGAGCTCCTCAGCATCGAACCTCTAGAGCTCAAGTTTCCCTGTGCGTTTCCATTCTCGATCTCTTTTCGATTTCGTTTGTTTCTGTTTCTAACTTGTTGTTTTTGTGGTTTTAGTTGAACTCAAGAAGCAGATCTCTTGTTCTCTTCAATTGTCTAATAAAACCGATAATTATGTAGCTTTCAAGGTACGATTTGTTCGAATCTCTTGTATTGAATTGTAGCGTTGAATCTTTGTTATTATAATGCTCTGGAATTGTATAATTTGAATCTCATTTTTTGCAAGTTTGTCAGTTGGATTATGAGGTTTTGATTAGGTGATCTCTTTTGTTTCAAATATAGTCAATATAAGGTGACACATTCTATTTGGTTTATTTATTCTTTTATTGCAATTATTGTAAAGGCGTAATTGATTGTGTTTAGGTGAAAACAACAAATCCGAAAAAGTATTGTGTGCGGCCGAACACTGGGGTTGTTTTGCCGCGGTCCACATGTGATGTAGTAGGTAAATATGTCATTCATTGTGTTTCATGGTTGTTGATTTTATTATTAATGTGTATATGTATTTTTGTATGTTTTGGTGTTGGTTGATGATTTGTGGAGTGTTTCTTTATGATTAGTTACTATGCAAGCTCAAAAGGAGGCACCTGCTGACATGCAATGCAAGGACAAGTTTCTCCTCCAGAGTGTAAAAGTGAATGATGGTGTAGCTGCCAAGGATATTACTGCTGAAATGGTAATTACTGCAAATACAAGTTTATGAGGTTTAGTTTTTAATTTTGTTATTTATGGAGATGGGTTGTGTAGTTTAATAAGGAGGCTGGGCATATTGTTGAGGAGTGCAAGCTGAGAGTGGTTTATGTTTCTCCACCTCAACCACCGTCTCCTGTTCCCGAAGGGTCAGAAGAAGGATCTTCACCTAGGGGTTCTGTCTCCGACAATGGGAATGCAAATGGTGCTGAGTTTGCGGCTGTGAGTACTTGATTGGGATTGCTTAAATCTTGTTGCTGTTAACAAAGTGAATTTGATTCATGCTTGTTCTTGGTGAATGCAGGCTATCAAAGCATCTACTGAGCGCGCTGAACCTCAAGAGAAAATTGTTGAGGTAAAATTGGAATCTGTTTGGTTTTCATATGTTTTCTCTTGCTTAGAAAGTTTGATATGCATATTTTCCAGAGCAGGATTCTGCTTTCTTTTTTACATTAATATTAAACCAGAAAAACCATATAATGTAGCATGCCGTTCCGAGGAATAAGTTATGGGTTTCTTCTGCTATGGAATGCTTAGACAAGATCTTCCTCTGGTTGTTGGTTGCTATTGAGCTTTGTGATGTGTGTTTTTGCAGTTGTTATGAACATTTCAAAGTTTCTATGCTGTTTGAAATGTTTTTGGACACTTCAGATTGTGTATGAAATTTGATATGTTTTAACATTACATTTGGATGAATAACAATAATAGTGCATCATGTTACATGAGAATTGAATTTTAGTTTAATGTTCGTAGTGTGTATTTGTATTATTGTTAGTCATTTATGTTGTATTTTCTTAAAGTAATCTGTAAAACGTTTTGGGGTTGGTGAATTTTTTCAAAGCAAGTGCGTTCACATAAATATTTAACTCCTCAACAATGTGGCAATTCATTTTCTCTTTTCAAAGTAACAAGATATGATGTCCTACCTTGGTGTTTTCTTCATTCTGTGTACTGCATGGAAAATAAGGTTTTGTTTATTGTTACATGTTACATCATAAATCCACTTTATAATTATGTTTTTGATGTCTGATCTTAAAAACCTTATTTTGATATTTCATCATATTTATATCCTTCTAAGTTCACTCAATACTAGGGAGGTGCAATTGTGCATTTTGGTTTCATCAGCATGAATTCTTTATCAGTTGACTCTGTGAAATTAGAATGTGTTCATCCACCCCATTGGGCGTGAAATGATGAAATTGGAAAACACATCAATTGTTGAGGTCTCTAGTAAGGATGAGATTGTGTGACTCTGTTTCAAGCCAAAGTGGAAAATATCTCAATAGGTGTAAGTTGATCCGGACAATAAGTTACCAATTTCAGTTCCCATTAAAAAATGTGGCATGTACAAATTAGTTCCTAAAGAGGTTGAGACTCCTGCTAGATATAATTCCTCAGAATAACATACCGGTGAGGACAGTGGTTTCTAAGGAACGTGATCATAACTTCCCACTCTGCTTACATGTGTTTAAACTAAAATGTTGAGTTACTCTTAAATTGTTAAGGCACTTTGCAAAACTGTGTGCGGCTTCATTAGAGCCAAAACAGATGAGACCTCATTGGTTGTACACTTGTACATGGGTTCAGACACTATGAGGTCTTGATACATTTGGTATTTCCAAGGTGGATAGAAAATTTAGACCTCTGATCCCACTTGGCTTGGACTGAGAAATGGTTTAGGAAATTATTAAATGACACCAGGTACCTGTTTCTGATAGTATTATGCAGTTTCATTTGGAGCTTAAATGGTCAATATTTCACCATGTTTTAAACAGATCCTAACAATATGATTCAGAGCCGGATAAAAAATGTGATCAGGTCAAAAAAGCCCTTAGAATTGTTGGACTTTGTCTGATTGGACATTTGGGTTTAAAGAAGTGTGCTAGTGAATGTTGGGTGCCAAGGGGGAGAAATTGTAGCATCCTGCAACTAAATATAGAAAATGTTTAATTATATACAGTGGGTAAACACTTGACTTTTGAGGTGCCTTTGAAGAGTAAAACTGTGTGGGTTCATTTTGAGCCGAAGCAAATATCCCTCAACAACTGTAAGCAGGTCATGAAATTAAAAAAAAAAAAAAAAAAAAAAAAAAAGGTCATGATAGAATGCTTTGTTGAATTCTGCTATTATTAAATAATGAGTAGTTGAAGATTTATGATAAATGTATTGCAGCAAATTATGATGTTGCAAGAAATTTCTTAATAATAAATTGACAATGATATGTTACTTACCGATAATTTGAGATGGACCAGAAGATTATGCTAGCATAGATGAATCCTGAAGGTTAGATTTTCCAAGAATGATTGTAGACATATTTCTACCCTTATATACATTTCTATTGTAAATTTTGCCAGAATCCAGTCATTCTTTTTCTTGATTTTCTGTACTCACCCCAGTAGCTTCATAACCAACTGAAAGATGTTTGCAGATGTCATTTCTTCAACTTGGTTTGCCTTGTTTAATTTTGGTCTGCATTGAATTTTGACGAGGAAGTGTAGTAGCTCTTCCCATCTCCCTTTGAATATTGAGACCTATTTAGTAGTTCTCTTTTATTTGTACAGCTAGCTCCTTTTAAGACTCCACACGATATACATTGGTACTATTTATGACGTGGCAGTTGTATTTTACTCTTTGACTGCGCTTGCTAATTGTAGGCAAGAGCTCTTATTTCAAAGTTGACTGAGGAAAAAAGTAATGCGATACAACAAAATAACAAGCTTCGTCAGGAACTGGTGAGGGATCAACTTTTGATTTCATCTTTACATTTATTACTTCAAATGTTCATTTACCACGCTGAAGATTTTAGGATATTTTTCATTTACCATGCTGAAGATTTTAGGATATTATTCAATGTGCTGTGTGCATCTTATGTTTAAGCTTGAACTCTTTTCATTTTGTAATGAATCTGTTTCATTTTTTAGGGGGAACAGGTTGGGGGTGCTTTGGTTGTTATGTAAAGACAGTCCAACCGTGCCATTGAAAACTAACCTATTTATGTTTACTAGTCTTGAATCTCTATGTGATGCTCCATTTTTCTTTGATAGTTTCTCCCTGTTATCAAGATGGCTATAGTTGTAGCTTTTTGCTCTACATTTACCTTTTTTCATCAAGTAGTACTGAAGGTTTTTGTAATTTTTTTTTTTTTTTTGGTGCTTAATTATTTAAAAACCTTAGTTGTAGGTAGATATATTGACCCTTAGGTTGGGAAAGCATGCTATTATGAGTGTGCATCATTTCCTTCTGTACTTTATATTTCTTGCTTTCTTGCTGTCTTCTGTTTCTTTTTATTCTTTTTTCGTACTTAACTGAAGCTGTGAAGCACTTAATGTTAAGAATTACAGAGGTTATGAAACTGCAGAAGCATAAAAATTAACTGTAACTTAGGAAACGTGGCTAGGCGCATATGCTATTTGAATTTACTATATTAAGCTTTATGTTACCATCTGTAGTTTGCTTTGTAAGTAGCAAATGATCTATGAAAAAAAGAGCAGTGAATAAAGTTCTATATTATAGGTTGAGTAATTTTTTATTTATTAGGCATTTTAGACCATCTATGTTGTGTATGAATGTTTGTCCTAAAGCTGATGAGCAAAATTGCTGTACAAGCTATGAATTTGCAAGCAGTGACGGTTGCTGCCTTAGCCAATGTCTTATCGCCCATTTTTTATGGTAACATATAGACTGAAAGTACTTGTGTTTTGTGTCCGCATTTTTATGTGATTTTCTTTTGTATTCAGTCCATAATTTCTGTTGCTTGTAACTGTTGGCTGAGTTTTTCCCGTGTATTGTACCTCTCGTGATTTGTCATGTTAAATGTTTTTGTTTTGTTTGGTTCTACATGAGGCCTGCCCTCCTCCTCTTTCCTCATTATAGTTTTCCCTTTTGAAATTGCTATTTGAAGAGTTATTGATTACATTTTTCTTTGGATATATCTAATTTCGTATAGCTAGAGCAATTCAACTCAGTCTAGCTGAGAGCAGTTACAAATACAATGATATGTTTCTTGGCCTCTTTGTATGAAGGATTGTTTTTGTAATACGAGACGCAGCAAAAAAAGATAATAATAATAATGAAAAAGCTGTTTTTGGCTGTCACAAATATGGTCGTACTTTCGAAATGCCCTCTCTCTTGCATCAATGTGATTCTATTTTCATGATTTTTGAACTGTGGGAATTGCTGATATGATGAGGTTACAATGTGTAGGAACTCCTGAAGCGCCAAGGCAGCAAAAACCGAGGTGGTGTATCATTAATGGTTGTCGTCTTGGTTGGCTTGCTCGGCATTCTTTTGGGTTATCTCATGAAAAAATCATAAGCATTTGCCTGAATATGGTTTTTGCGAAATTGGTTGTCTATTCCCTTTCATTGTTGATTCAAAGAAGATGATGGAAGGTAAGGAAACGAATGAGCAGACTGTGATGTTTTGATAAGTTAGCTTTGTGGAATTAGCAAGACTTGTTTAGGTGGGGTTATGGGTCTGTAGTTGCTGAACTTAGGTGTCACGCAATGATTAATGGTTTTCAGTTTTCTTAACATACATTCTTTTGTAACTTAAAAATAGAATTTTTCATTTGTGGTTCCAACCTGAGAGACTCTCGTGATGAAAATACCAATGACTGTTAATAAATTTGCAGCTCATTCAGCTGGAAAACTGTTTGCAATACCGTCATTTAATTAGTTGTAATTTATTATCCGTTATTATTTTTTGTGTCGGGGTATGCTACCATGAATCGAACAGGCTGTGGATACTACTTCTATAGTTTCCTTGTTTTATGTCCAACTAAGGAACAAGGAAAGCCTCAATATGTTCTATGGGCTGTTAGTAGTGAATAATGTCATGGCTATTTTGTTATAAACACGATTTCTGGAAAAACAGAATATTAATGTATTATTATCAGATAATACTACAAAACAGAATATTAACGTATTATTGTCAGATAATACTACAAAGCCTAAAAAATGATATATATATATTTTAAAAATTTAAGCTTATTTTAAGATTTTTAAAATAATATGTTAGACATTTCATTGAATTATATTTTACTTGTATGCCAGCCTCTGAGGTGGTAATTTGTTAATATAGATATATTAACGATAAATTATTTTACTTGTAAAATGTATTTCCTTACTGATTCTTACATCATTATATAGAATACAAGTCGATATAATACATGAAATGTCTAGTATTGTTATGTTAGAAATATTATTGTCTAATTTGATGGATCATAATACTAGTAGATATAATTATTATTTAGAGAGATATTAAGATAATAGATAAAATTAGAGGACAAATTTAAAAATGATGCAAAATAAAAATGAAAATTCATTTTTCATTATTAAGTGTTGTTCGTTTTTAACCTCAAACAATATTTAATCCCTAAAATTTTTATTTTAAAAATGTTGTTGGTTGGGATATAAATGGTATACAATAAGTGGAATGTCTAATAGTGTTGTTTTGAAAATATATCTCTTCAATACAATCGATCAAAATATGCTGACTATATTTGATTATATAGAGAAATATTAAAACAATTGATAAAATTGATAAATTTGATTACATAAAGAAATTTAAAACAATTGATAAAATTAAAGGACAAGCTCATGTTCAAAATAAAATTGTAGATTTTGTATTCAATTAAAAACAAATTATTCCTTTTCATCGTCAAATAAAATTTTATTAATTTTAACCTTTAAAATATTTCATGTGAAATATAAAAATTTTCATGTAGGTAAAATATTATTATTATTTGAAATAAAATGTAGGTAAAATATTTATATGTCCAAAATTTCACATGAAATATTTGAAGGGCTAAAAACAATCAAATTTTTATTTGAAGTTAAAAATGAAGAATGTTTTGGGTGAAAAATAAATAAATTTTCGTTTTATTCTGGAACAAGGAAAATAAGAGAAAGCGAAGGGTTGTGGGATTATTCTAGAACATGTTTCGGTGTGTCTGGAAGTTTCTCCACCAATTTTCGCTCTCTGTTTCCCCTTCCCCACGTATCTGCAATGCTTATCACATCTTCTTATTTCCAATTATTTAAACGAAACGAAACCCTTCAAAATTCCCACTAACCAAAACCCATCAAACAATGGCATCATCACTTACTCTCAGACTCAGAAGCGCTCACTTCACCAACCTCCTCCGCCCTTGCTCTGTTTTCCGTTCCTTCAACACCAACTCCAATTTCGCCAAAATTACCGATGAACAAGATAGCTCTGTTGGCGTCCAGACCGGCTCCGATGGCCCTCTCTCTCGTCGCCGTGACTTTTCTCCATTCCCTAGAATCTTCTCAGGTATATATATATATATAAACAAAAAACGAGTTTTGTCATGTGTATGTATTTTTGTTCGGTTTTTGACTAAATAAATGCTTCAATTTTTGGAAATACAGAGAACTTCGATCCCATATTTGCACCGAGGAGTCTTGCCCAAATCATGAACTTGATGGATCAATTCGTGGAGAGCCCATTCGCGTCCACGCGTAGAGGGTGGGACGTGAAGGAGGACGATAAAACTCTTCTTCTGCGAGTGGACATGCCCGGAATCAGCAAAGAAGACGTGAAGATATCAGTTCAAAACAACACTCTGACTATCAGAGGAGAAGCTGGGAGAGAATCAGATGAGGATGAAGAGAGTGGTAGGCGCAAGTACTCGAGCAGAATCGATCTTGATCCAAGTCTCTACAAACTTGATGAGATCAAAGCTGAGATGAAGAATGGTGTCTTGAAGGTGATTGTGCCTAAAGTCAACGAGGACGACGCTAAGAATGTGTTCCAAATCAAGGTTGACTGATATTAATTGTTTTACTTGTGTTCTATGTGATGCTCAGTTGCTCTGTTTTTGTACTGTAGTTTTAAATAAATTTGTAGTGTAGTTTTAACTAAATCAACTTTATGGTAAAATAGTTTGTTTACATCAGTTTATGTTTTAATCCGTTCAAGGTAGTTCCCTCCCAGTACTGGGGAGCAATCATCTGAGTCTGGGTGATTTTTTTTTCAATACCTGAGAGCAGTCATTTAAGTTAATTCTTGAGACCAGTCTTTTAAGTTGTACTCTCATTTAGGCTGGACTTAATAATTCTCGTAAGATGTCCCCCAAAAAACAACAACGACGACAACATGGATTATGTTTCGTGTAATTGATGTACTGTCCCAAATTTCAAAACTATAGAGAGGTTGAATCCGGACTGATATTAAAACATTCTTCTTTGAATGTTAGATGCGAGGTTTCGGATTCGTGGTTAGAGGAATGGCTCCAATAATATAAAATTGTTATTCAGTATTTAGACCTTCGAATTTGAATTTGAAAAACAAGTTATATGTACAAGATATATATTTGATGCAAGATTTGTTGTATTTTTCGAGTGCAAAATGTTAGGCCTAAAGTGTCTCTTCCACTGTATGAAAAACGTATTATATGAAAATTTACACCTAACAAAAACTTTATATATTCTCTTTTATTTTCAAATGCACTCTTAAAATTCAATTTTCCATCTTAAGAATTTTTTTTTGTAATGCAATTTTAGAAATGAAATTATATAAATAATTTTTCAGATAGTGGAAAAAATATTTTCTCAAAGAATTAGTTATTGAGTTGTTGGTTCTTTTTTATTTCTAGTTTGTAATTTGCTTTCAGAGACAAAGCAATGAGTAATAGCAATATGTAATGTTAGCCGGCATGATAATCGAACTACTATGAGGAAATGTATAATGTGGCTCTTGCACTTCAGTATTATGAAGGAGAGAAAAAAAACATTGTTATATTTTTCTTTTGAATTTACAATAAGCACTAGATAAAATATTATTTATAATATGCAGTAATTTCCCTTACTTTTGGATTTAATTTCAGACTGTCCTCTGAATGTCACTAGGAACATTTTTTTTCAATAAAGGCGGTAGTGCACCAGGTGAAACAACTTGCTCCGAAAGATTTGAAGAAGTGCAGTGGATAACATCTACACTTTATTTGGTTCTTTGATGAATAATCTTCAATTTTCCTTGGAAATCCGAAATCCCCTTTCACAGTCACTTGTCTATTGGGTACATCCACTGTATACTCTTTTAATCCTGAAATTACATCAGATGTATGAACTTTGAGATGAAGGTAGTATTCTAGAACTAATGGGAGGCTAATTGTAATTTAACAAGGCGTTTGATTCACAAATTCAATATCTGGAAACCGTTTTTAGTAACTAGCTAGGATGATAATATCTGAGGTCAAGGTCAAACCATAAAATTGATACAATCCAACAATACATTTGAGCAATTTGTGATTTAAACTAGAGACAACATTTTGATAATGATAATTGATACCATATGAAGGGCTACGTAGTTTTGTGTAAAAATAAAAACAGGATTCAGAAGTGAAATTGCTCACCAGTCACCTTGGAAATAAGTTGGGAGACTTTTCGCCTACATTTAGCACATCCCATGTTTGCAGTCATCACTATCACCTGAAACTGATAATTCATCATTTCAATTCAACCGAAAACATTAAGATGGGTGATTATCAGCAATCTTTCGTTGCACAAACATTATTATTAATCATCAAACATATCTGTAACTAGTTTTGAATGGGTTGGCATGAATTATATATTCAGAAAAGTGAAAGCCTTAAAACAACATGATGCCAATCAAATATAGAGGATCTAAAGAGGATGTGATAAACCTACCGAGGGCAGCGTCAGGTTCTCAGAACACATGAGGGAGTTTTTGGATAGTGTGGCCATTGTAGAATTACATTCAACAAAGCTCTTCCTTTGAACAAGAATGATGACAATTGAAAATGTGAGAGGAAATTAACTTGGTCTTGACTCTTGTTGCTGACAATTGGGAGGCTTATTCGCCGTACACGCATACTCAACCAAAGTTTTAACAAATTCAACTAATGACAAGATGAATTCAAACTGGGAGTTTGTCAGCTTTGAGCGATTGATTGAAAATATCCACAATCAAAGTCGGTTTAACTAATATTTTATTTAACTCATGGCTTGAAAACCATCTCCTAAATGGCACTTTGTTTGGCATGTTATGGCCACCAAAACCTACCACTCTTGCTGGCTATATGCTTCTGTGGGCTTCATGTTCTCATCAACGCTTAAAAATAGTTTAAATTGGTAGACAAGTTGGGAATCAAAGTTGTTGTCATTGTGTTTGACAGATAAATGTTTGTTGATCTAATTAAGCAGCCGTACGTTTATGGACAAACGAATTCTTTAGGAAGGTAAAACATAACACTCCTGGGGACTTGGTCGTTAGCTTTGCCACCATCAACAGGAGAGATTGGACTAGCAAGTTGAAACAATAACTGATAAAATAATCTAATGAACTAACAAGCAAGCATTCGACCATACACAAAACATCCGTTATTGGATACGGGGTCACCGTCGTGAGTCCCACTAATGTGGTCAGCGGCTCAACTACTTCTGTCTCCGCTTACAGTTTTTAGGAAATAAGAAGAATCAAATTAAAATGAATACAAAATAAATGTGTCGATACCATTCATTTTCAAAGACTAATCAGCTGTTAGTTTCAGAAGTCAATTAACTTGCACTTGTTACCATGAATGGAAAGTGAATGATGAGTCAATAATCGGCATTGAAAACAATCATGACGGAAAGTTCAGAACTGAATAAGCATCACATTTGCTGATATTTGAGTACAGTAAAACTTCATCCTATGATAAATCTTCTTTACATTTGAAATCCGGAAGATTCCATATTACATCTTGCACTTGGTAAAAAATGTGAGAGCTACAGAAAATTCCTAGTTAATTTTCTAAAATTTACAACAGGACAAACATCAAATCGGCTTGGTACTGGCTGAATCTTGTAGATGTTGAGTTTTGTCCACCAACCCGATTTTTTGAATTTTTGAATTTAAAGAAAAAATGGGTTGATATACAATACTCAACTTCTACAAGATACAGCCAGTCTCCAATTGTACAGCCGATTTACATTGATTCTACAGCAGTCCATATGATGATAGAGCTGTACCATACTGAAGTCTTGGAAGCCAAAGCTTTCCACCTTAAACTCTCACACACCTGGAACACATGGTTTTGGATGCTGTGGTCAAATTCACAGCAAAGGGATCTTAGTGTGGTGGACCTTTGATTTGAAATTTTATCTATCCCATGATTCCCATCTTCTACAGTTCAGTAACGGAGGAGGCTACTAGGTCCATCAGTCATGGTTTGTCACTAGGACTCAATCAGAAAATAAAATCACTAAGCTGAACATGCTTGTCTTTTTTGGTGTTCCTAATCCTACTGATGACATATGCCGTGTCTTCTACATCAGCATTTAAACAATTCATCCTGTGCCTGCAATGGTGAAAAGCCATAAGAAAAGTCGAATAATAGGAGCAAAATATGTAAAAGTGGCAGAACTGTTACTAGGCTTACCACTCAAAATGATCTTCACAACAAATAGAATTCCAAATTATTGAAAGTCCAGCTCCTTTCCTGCAATTATAAAAAGAGGTGCCCCCATGCAATTGATTAGTAATGAAAAAGAAAGTGTGTGATGGCACTGGAATAGTGAGGTCAATTAATTCATGTAAAGGAACTTAAGAACTTTAATTCAAAAATAACGAACCCAACCACTTGGCAATCTCAACCATTATCTTACCCATGTAAAGTAGATTAATCCAACAGTTCAGATAAAACAAGAACATCATGTGAACTAGAAATGTTGCCTTTAGGTTATATTAATTGATCAAAATGTCATCTCCCCTTAGAATCCCGACTACCAAAATAACGAAGAATAGAAGAAAACTGAAATTCAAATTAATATGTAAATGAACTTTGCCCTTTTAACATTGCTTTCTTTATAATTTCCCTTTTGTTAAAGTAACTCTATAGAAGCTCACTTGCACCAAAGATGGACCAAAACTAATAATAATAATAACAGCAGCATGAAAACACATTGTGGGGAAATGCTACCCTCACTATGTCTCGTATTTCACACAAAGTGGATGGAAATTAAATATATATATATATGAAAAAGTAAAAATTTACCAAAGGCATATTTCTTGCATTCTAAATTCACATACCAGGTTGCCGTGTTCATATCGTGGAACTTGTCATTGGCTTTACTAAAACAGTAGTGGCAAACCAAAAGATCCATGATGTCAGTTACATTGCATGTCGATTTACAGCATTTAACCTATATCATTAGCATTTTTCCATCAGCAAATGGAAAAGGTTACATAAACAAAAACATCATTTATCAACGTCAAAACACGTGACACTATGGGCATACTCTTGAATATATAGCAGCATTGCTTTTCTAAATCAGTACACAGTATCTCAATAGAAATGCTCACCAGGCGCTTGAGTTTATGAGAGTAATATTTTTGATGCGAAGAGTGTGCCCTGATGTGCTCATTCAAATGCCCTGAACTGAAATTTATGTTATCTTTGAGCATAGCTCATCAAGAAATTTAAATACAGATTAATTTTGCCACTCAAAGCAGGAAACAACCAATCGTCATTAAATACGAGCTTGATTACCTCAACCCCTCTCTCTAAATAACATTTGATTTTTTTTTTTTCAAAGAGGTGGATTTTTCTTTTTCTTTTTTTTTAATAACATGGTTTTGCATAGCAGGAATGATAAGGCTCAATCTTGCTGTAGCATTAATCTTCTTTATCCTCCAACTTATGCTTATAATGCAAAGAAACAAAAACAAACAAACCAAAGAAAAAAAAAAAACCTTCTCATTGTTGATAGAACTCAAGCAGTGACAAACCTTTTCCATGGAGAATTTTGCGAATGCTCAAAAACCAAATTGTATTAATGTACTTCATACATCACTTAGAGGACTAAATTAAACTTTGGTATAAAAAAGTATAATCATGTCAACAAGATAGACAGTAGCAATGGATCAGAATATTAAAATGATAGGATAACCACATCATAGTTTACTATTATCATTTAATTTGTTGGCCTGATAATAAATTAAGAGTTTGCTGCTTACTTGTCACAGAGTACAGCCCTGCAATCAAGGCAAGTGGCCAAATTTAAGGAGCCGCGGCATACGTCACAATTTGCTGTTGACAAGCTCTTGCCAATTTGGTGGCATCTATATTTACAAAAAAGACAAAAAAAGATGCTCAGTTTATTGTGACTCACGTGCTGTGACCTCCAACACAAAGCAGAGATTGATCAATATTTTCCAACTTATTCATGAAAGCCAAGAAGATTTATAGTATATATCAAGACACGATACAAGTTTTCTTATAGCCAACTTAATGACTAAGTCTTAATAATCATGGTCTAGGGATCAGCAGAACAAAATTTACAGCTGTTGGGCAGTATCTGCCAAATAATTATATGAACATAACCGCAAGGAAACATCAATTATGTTAAGAGTGTTTAAATACAATTGCTCGGTCTTTTCTTATTGACCTAAGCTTTTAAGTCTAGTGGTTACTATCATGGTATCAAAACCAAACAAAACGTAAATGGTCTGCATTCAAGTCCCCTCACATAATTATATTTAAACTTGATCTTTGTTATTCGAATTTGTTACCAGTTTATTTTCGAGCTTTAGCCATATGTCAAGTGCATTCATCTTAAATGAGAGACAGCATATTAAAGTCCTTTCAATAATATTGTGGACTCATTCCTAACCAGAACATTTGGTCTAGCAATTACTGACATACTAATATTTTATGTTGTTGTCCACCAAGACAGCTGAAAATCTCTTTGTTTTGGGAAAACAGTTAAGCTAAGACGCTGGAGATAATATAGACTAAATTTATCACTCTTTTTAGCACAAACCATCCATTCATCCTAGCATTCAGTGGTGAGGTAAAGCAAAAATTACAAATTTTAGAGTAAATATTATAACACAAAAAACTTATTTATCTGTATCATGCACAGAAAGATAAAAGACTTGTGTACAAATTAATATGAACTGTTATGAGAGGAAAACAAATGAAATTTTGTTTGAACAACCTTCTATACAGCTCAATGAGATCTCTGGATATGGAATTAGGCTTTTTATGCCCCAAAGCCACCTACATGCAAAGAAAACTTCAATAAAACTAAACTCTAATGTACTGCCTCTTTATAAGTAAATCACGTTTCTGCAATTTCAGGTCAAGCATAAATGACCAACCTGGTCACTCGCCATCACCAAACAGTCTTCAGCAAGGTGCCCAGGCCTTTTACAGTTCCAACTACAGTGACAATTAACAGTAAAATTTGAGTTCATTTTTTTTTCCATAGCATTTAACAGTACAACCATTTACACACATTATAAAACCTCACGTGCATATTCAATATATTAAAATGGTGCTTGGTAAATAAGTGTACCATTCATATGTAGAGAGATTAGATCTCTTTCTGGACCAACGGTTGCGGTCATAATCCCAAAATTCTTCCTCAAACTCAGGTGGTGGTAGGGCACATTCGTGTCCTGAAGAGGAGATATGTGGAATTTGGTCGCTTGAAGTTGAGGGCTGCTGAAGACACAAAGACATAGTTAGAAATTTGAAGAAGAGTAAAACCAAGACAACTATTTCTTTTTCATCTGGTCAAACAACAGCACTTAATATCACAACAAAATAGAACAAAAGCACATTGAGAACGATAGATGCTACTAAAACAAGCAAATCATTGCTCGTTTTCTGTAAATTGAGAGAAACCTCAACAGTTTTGAGAATTTTCAGAAGCTCAGCTTTGCACTCCAGGCTGCAGATATCATCATCAGTCTATCAACAAAGACACAAATCAATGCAAGTTCATTATGCAGATAAAAAATGATAACAAGGTGAGCAAGGATATGATACATATAACATAATTTTCATAAAACCCACCTCATTGCATATATATTCTCCGTATCTACCACATACTACACAAACAGGTTCCCCTGGGACAGGATACCGTTGCTCACTTCTGCTCCTAATATGATCAACTTCACTTATGTTACCTAAACATGTATGAAGTAAATCAGCACAATCAACTTAATTCAATATAAATCAGTCACACCCTCGCCCTATACTTGCTCTACAGGAAAGGTAACAATCTATTAATAATTTGACATTTATACGTTTAAAACTTTTTGAATGGAAGCGATTTCTGTCAATTTCTCCAACTCAGTTGGATCATAACATAACACTAAGAGACTGATTAATCAGAGAAATCATCACAAATTCTGATTACTAACATAGCTTTAACCATAACTGAATTTACTTTACATATAACTATTAATTCACGATAGATTGAGATTCAGAAGCAGACCAGAGTTTGGGGCATCCCCCTTTTCTTCACATTCTGAAGAAGCACTCGCATCACCTGAGTTTTCAACAACGACATCTGGTTAACATGAGCACAAATGCACTGCAAAATATCCATCACAGATAAACTAATGATTATAATCAAACATATATATATATATATATATATATATATATATATATATATATATTTGACGGGATTGCTACCAAAAAAATGTATCAAGTGAAGTTTAAAATGGCACTTACTATCATAACCCACCAAATTGACACCCAAACCAGAAGTTGTTGCCTGCCACAAAAAGAAACCAACATTTACAAATATACAACCACATCCACGCAAACCAAACCATAAAAACCAGTATTACCAAAATGTCAGCACTCAGTGTCTCGTAGGATTGAGTCGAAATCAGTTCCTTCCTGGACATTTGATGATAATAAAAAATCAATTGCAAGAATAAATAACAGCGTCAAACATCAAACTTAGTTAGAGATAAAAGTTGCCTCGTCTTGTCGATGTAAGCTTGATGAGACATAGGCCCATCGTTGTTGTACTCAGTTTCAGCATTCCTATCTTGCTGTTGTGGTTTGGGAATACGACGCCGTTTCGAGGTGGTCTCAGGGTTTGTCTCTTCAGTTGGCGGTTGCTCGTCAGCAGTTGAAGCATTTCCAGTTAGGATATTGTATGCTATACAAGTTTAAATGAATATAAATAATTGGAAGTTGGATTGAAATGAATTATAGGGAGAACTGAGAGAATGGAAATGGTACCTTTCAAGTTTTGAAGAACGGTAGACAGACTCAAATCCTTTTTATAGGCGAAGGAAGGGCTCTTGTACAAATTGCTTCTCGTCCCCATTTTTTCTGTTTGATGATTTCCATTCAATTTTCGAACTATTATAGTACAAGGTGCATCAAAACGGTGCGTATAAGAGAAAACCAGTTCCTGTCGGTTGGGTATGATTGAGTACAAACATTGAGCTTTCAAAGGATGATAACGGATTTCATAATACAAAGTATGGTGCTTTCTTAAACTGAAAAGTTAGCTTATCCCAAATCATAGTTTATTATTTTTTATTTTCATATAAATTATTACTTTTTCTTTCTCTTATTACTATTTTTTAATAAAATTTCACAAGCTTATATATATATATAAAAGATTAGTAGAGAATTTTCAAGATTAAATACTAATTATGTAAAAATATTTTAAGACATATCGAGATTAAACATTAATTGCACGGTTTGGATATTCAATCTTAGTAATGGGAGACAACTCCTACAATAAGAAAACAAATTTCCAAGATTAAATACTAATTATATAGACGTTTGTCAGAATTTATTAAGATCAAATATTAAATACATAATCTTGATATCTAATCGTATTAACGAGAAGACAATTTGCACAATAAAAAAGATAACTATAGAGAAGTATCCAACCACTTGTTCCAAAAGATTATCCGTTGTAATTTATTTTTTAGTTTTAGTTTATACTTTTAAATATTTTGACTCTCTTATTTGAATTTAATTATATATAGTCTTGTAACCCAAATTCTAAATCATAATGAATTATTATGATTATGAAATTATGAGATGACGTGAGATATATAAATTACAAACCATATCATTCATTCTGTTAAAAATTTTGGATGAGACAGAGTTACAAACTGTTTACATGAAGATATGATTTGTTCTAAATTCTATAAAAATTATGATTTGTTCCCTAGAGTTTAGAGTAGCTCATGGAGAAGAAAAATGTCTCAAGAGGTGAAGAAAACATGGATCTAAAATTTGTCGAGACCGTCAAATCATTAACATGATAGTTAACAGTTTTTTGCCAGAATCTTCAGTGACAGATACATCTGATTAACCGTGTTGATAAATTCAACTTGGAACTTCAGTTATCTTCATTTGGTCCATCATTGTTACAATAGGAGTTGATTTCAACTCAATTACCAGTGTCCAGTAAGACTTGGTAGAAATAAGTTCAGTTGTGCAAAGAAGATAAAGAGAAAAATACCAAAAATAACAACTTCAATAAGAGAAAATATATTTTTAACCCCAAACTTAAAAACATTTTCATTTCAACCTCTCAAACAAATAAATTACATCCTATACCCAAGATACCAAAATTACCCCTAACATAAAATTACGAAATTGCCACTAATTTCAAATTTCAAAAAAAAAAAAACGGAAAGCGGAAATTACGCAACTGCCCACCATACATAAATCGAAAAGTCGGTGGGAAAATGAAAGCTTCTCGGTCTCTGTCGCCCGACGCAACCCGATCACGCCCGACGCACCCCGATCACCTAGTTCAACGATCGCCGACCACCGCACGCCGTCTCCGTCGTTCTGTAAGCACCGTACACCGCCGACGAGAACGTCTCCTCACCCATTACGACCGGTAAGATGTTTTCACTTTCCATTTTCAAATTTTCTATGACTTTTCCAATTTTTAGCCATTTGTAGATTTGATTAGTGTTTTTACATGTTGGGCATTCATGATAAAGGTCATATTATGTTGTATTTGGTTAGAATCTGCTTGGATCTGAACTGCATATCAAGATTTGGTAGATATATGATATGAGAAGCCGATCGGTTTATGTGTGATAATATACCCCGACGTCGGTTTACGTGATCCAACAAAAGCCGAATCGGCTTACGTTGGATACTGCATCGACGTCGGGTTAAGTTTTAACGTTTTCACATGTTGGGCATGCATGATAAAGGTCATATGATGTTGTATTTGGTTAGAATCTGCTTGGATTTGAACTACATATAAAGATTTGGTAGATATATGATCTAAGAAACCAATCGGTTAATGTATGGCCATATAACCCGACGTCGGTTTATCTGAGCCAACAAAAGCCGAATCGGTTTACGTTGATAATAATGGACGTCGGGTTACAATTTCACACATATACCGACAACGGCTTACGTTAAAACTTAACCCGACGTCGGTTAAATTAATTTGTTTAATTTTAATTTGTTAAAAAATTAATTAGTTAATTAATTAATTTGTTAAATTAATTTGTTTAATTTTAATTTGTTTAATTAATTAACTAATTTGTTTAATTTTAAATTTTTAATTAATCAATTTGTTAAATTATTTAAATTTTTAATTAATCAATTTGTTAAATTAATATGTTTAAATTTAATTAGTTAATTAATTAATTTGTTTAATTTGTTCATTTTTTTAATTTTAATTTGTTAACTAATTAATTTGTTCAATTTTAATTTGTTAATTAATTAATTTGTTTAATTTGTTAATTTTTTTAATTTTAATTTGTTAAATTAATTTGTTTAATTTGTTAATTTGTTTAATTTTAATTTGTTTAATTAATTTGTTTAATTTGTTAATTTGATAATTTTAATTTGTTAAATTAATTTGTTAATTTTTTTAATTTTAATTAATTTGTTTAATTTAATATTTTGTTTAATTTTAATTTGTTAAAAAATTAATTAGTTAATTAATTAATTTGTTAAATTAAATTGTTAAATTAATTAATTTGTTTAATTTTAAATTTTTAATTAATCAATTTGTTAAATTAATATGTTTAATTTTAATTAGTTAATTAATTAAGTTGTTTAATTTGTTAATTTTTTTAATTTTAATTTGTTAACTAATTAATTTGTTCAAATTTAATTTGTTAATTAATTAATTTGTTTAATTTGTTAATTTGTTTAATTTTAATTTGTTAAATTAATTTGTTTAATTTGTTAACTTGTTAATTAGTTAATTTGTTTAATTTGTTAATTTGTTTAATTTTAATTTGTTAAATTAATTTGTTTAATTTGTTAATTTGTTAATTTGTTTAATTTTAATTTTTTTAATTAATTTCTTAAATTATAAACAAATTATTCGTTGCTTTTCTTGTTAATTAATTTGTTTGTTTTGATCATATAATTATTCATTGATTTTCTTGCCTTCAGATGGAATTCAATTATAGGCATCCGGTGCAACATCTTCCAGAAAAATCATTAGGGAGTACACATAATAGTATGAAGATGATTGGTGAGTTAAATGCGTTTCTGCAGCAGAGGCAGCTATTAGATAGGTTTAAGGCAGAGAGTTCGATCTCTTATTTTTTAAAAATGAGCGGTAAACAGCTGCTAGTCACTCCCCTTATGCTAAACATCCTTGCTAGAGAGTTAGTAAATTATCCTAATTCACAACCTGATGAGATGTGGTTCGAAATTGGGGGAAGGTCATATAGGTTTGGAAAGCAGGAGTTTTTATTAGTGACAGGATTGCAGTTTGGTTATCTCGACCTACAAGTGCTTAAGAGAAAGCAAGAAAATGAGAATAGTTTGCTGCGACGACTTTTTAAAGGAGTATCGCCATTGTTAAGTGACATTATGCAAATGTTAAGGGTCCGGGGGGAGACCATAAGCAATGAGGATGTCTTGAAGTTAAGTAATATAGTCATCGCTTATAATTTATTTTACGGTTATGATGATCGGTCTAGGGTGGACGGTTATCTGTGGGTGCTTATAGAGGATATTAATATGTGGAATAAGTTCCCCTTTGGTACAGTCGGCTACAGCAGGCTTATAGAGAGCCTTCGTCGTGCGCTTGATGAGGATCGGCTTATGACTGGCCGCAACATTAATTTGTATGGCTTTATTTGGGCTTTTCAGGTATGATATTTAGTATGATTTAATGAAAATTGTTTAATGTTTATATATATATTAGTAAAATGTTTATCAAATTTTTTGTAATCGAATGAAAATTACAGTGGTGGCTGGTGGAAATGTTTCCGTGGTTGGAAGAGAGAGTAGGATCCAAAGTCAAAGGCGGCGACATAGTATTGCCACGGTGTTTGAATTGGGTGTGTAATAACAGAAAGCAAATACGTTGGTCGAATGAGCTGATTCGTGTAAGTATCTAAATGTTTTACATTTATTTCTATTTATTGACTATTATTTTTTGTAATGATAATATTAAGTATATTATATATTTTTGTAGTTAATAGGAGGAAATACTACCCTCGAGCCCACTGATGCGGAGAAAGAAATGGATTACTGGAAGTCCTTCAACCCTAAACACCTAATTAGGGAGAATACCTATAAAGTAGGAGGTGGAGGGGGTGTTGATGAAGATACAGATGATGATTCTGATAGTCGGGAGGGCGAGACGGAGTCGAATAGGGAGGTAGAGGGTGAAAAGGAGTCAGCTGGTGAGGAGGAGGAGGAGGAGGAGGAGGAGGAGGAGGAGGAGGAGGATCCGCAGCGGCATGATTATCACATCCCAAGCCCACGAGCTGACTCAGAGAGTACATATTCGGAGGGAAGGACCAAACGAGTACATGAGTTTAGACAGGGCGAGGATCAGTATGATGACACTGCAGCCCCACGTGGTCCCCGCATGGTCGCTGGACCCTCTCAAAGTCAGGTGCGAACTTTGTATGATTATACTACTGTATACATTTTATTCTTGCATGACAATTGATTTAATTTATAATGTTATTAAAATAATTTTACAGGAGCCTCAGACGAAGGTGGGGAAGATTATGGCCATGTTGGAGTCTATTTTGAAGACACAACAAGAGCAAAATCAGAGGTTAAGTAGGATCGAGAGGATACTGGAAATCCGTATGCCTCCAGATGGCGGGAATGACCCGAATGACGGTGGTGATGATGATGATGATGATGATGATGATGCTGATGCTTCACCACCGCATCTTGATCCACAGCAGCACGATGGGAGTGAGCCGGTAAATTTAGTATTTATTTTGTATTTTAGTTTAGTTTTTAAAATCATTATAACTTTTGATGTTCTGTAACGTGTGAAGGTTCAGGACATAGTATCGCAGCTGGTTGGGAAGGTCGAGGGCCCACATCCCCCTGAGGACCTACCAGCCCATCAGGATCCTGGACATCAGGATGAGATTGACCAGGTAAATTTGTAATTTATTTTGTGTTTTAGAATATTTTGTGAAATTATTATAAATTTGTAAATTACAACTTGTGATGTTCTGTAACTTGTGAAGGTCCAAGATATAGTATCGCAGCTGCTTGGGGAGGTCGAAGGCCCACATCCCCATGATGACCTACCAGCTCATCAGGATCCCGGACATCGGGATGAGAGTGACCAGGTAAATTTATTTTTTATATTTTAGATTAGTTGTTCAAACAATTACAACATTTGCTTTTTCATAGATTGTGGAGGTTCTGGACATCAGATCGCAGTTGCAAGGGGGGATCGATGTCCCACTTTCCCATGAGGATCTACCACCCCACCAGTATCCACCATTCCAGTATGATATTGATAAGGTAAATTTTTATTTATTTTGTGGTTTATGTTAGTTTTTCATATCATTACAATTGCGTACTTACAAATTTGATTGTCATTTACCTTATAGGAAAAACCATCAAGGCCTAAACGAAAGATTAAACCGTCGGTATCTCTATTGTCACCATACACAGATCCTGATCGTGCAAAAAAGAAAACAAAAGTGTCAAAGGAGCAGGTGGCGGAAACTGTACCGGTGCTGGATGATATGGTTCAAAATGTGTACCAGCAGTTTAAAGCTTCATCTTCTTTAGACCTCAGGTATTGATAAATTATTTACCTTTGTTTA
The DNA here is from genome assembly GCA_022984855.1 of Dimocarpus longan. NCBI lineage: Eukaryota > Viridiplantae > Streptophyta > Magnoliopsida > Sapindales > Sapindaceae > Dimocarpus > Dimocarpus longan. The sequence goes on from CM041024.1 coordinate 13,269,839, forward strand.
ATCCGATTACTAATATAATACGACTAACTTTGACACTTTTATTTTGATTTTAGTCGCACCGTTAACGGTTATCCGATGACATTCACCCCTGAAGATTTTTGTACCATTGAGGGTGAGGATAGTTGGTTGATGTCAGCGCATATTGACGGTTATTTGCAATGCTTGCGAATCAAAGAAAGCGAGTGGTGGGATGAGACTCATGATGATAGATACGCAGTGCATGGATCGACCATTTTTGTGAGTGTCAACATTTAATAATTGCGAAATCAATATTTTTTCATCTTTGTCATGTATGTTAATAATTTTATTTTATCACTTGTAGGCGGATATGACCATAACCATGACAAACGAATATATCAGGCAAGGAAAAACATTTGATCCCACTATTGCTGTGATCCCCCCCCACTGGAGTAATTTTGCAAGCGGATTGGAAGACGCTAAAATCCCTTGGTGGTCTGTTCACAATGTAAGTATTGTCTATCTGAAAAATTATTATTTGATTTTGTAAATAATAATTATATCACTGACATTGTCAACATGCAGCTATTGATGCCGTGTAGTCTACATCAGACCCATTGGATAGTCTGTAAGGTGTGCCTCAGAGAGCAAAAGATTATCATATATGATTCACATGCCGATGTAGATTTTGAACACAGGAGAAATGTCATTGAGCCTTTGGTCCGCTATATCCCGTTGATCTTACGAGCGATTGATTACTACGGGAAGACCAATACAGAGATGCCACCTATAGAAAAGACATGGGATGTGGAGCGCGTTGATATACTGCGTGTGCCTCAACAACCTGATGGGTAAATGTCAATTTTTTAATCATATATAAATGTATTATTTAATGAAATAGCTGACCCAACTTTATGTGTAATACAGGAGCAGTTGCGGGGCATATTGTGCAATGTTTATTGATGACCTACTATGCTCTCTAGAGGGTCAATGGAAGTCTGTCCAAACGAAGGATGATGCTCGTAGAATAAGGGCGCAGATAGCATTCGATTTATATAGGTATTCTACCCCAACGTATAGGGCAGACGAATGGGGGCGATGGATATTAGATGAGAATGGTAAAGTTGTATATGATTGATGTAAATATTACAGTAAATTACATTGATTGATTCATTCATTACTTAGCAAAATATTTCACTAAATTAGATTGATTGATTGATTGATTCATTATTTAGCAAAATATTTCACAAAAATTATAAACCAAAAAAAAAAAAAAGGTAAATCAGTTTTTGTGAAAGTTAACCCGAAATCGGGTTTAAGGGTGCCATTAAAACCGGCGTCGGTTTTACTTACTCAACGTAAACCGGCGTCGGTTTTGGATGATCGCCGAAATTATATAGATGCACTTAACCCGGCCTCGGTTTTCGTTGTGCCACAAAAACCGATTTCGGTTTCAGAAGGTATATACACACCGATTTCGGTTTTTGTAGACCTATGTATACCGAATTTCACTTGCTAATATTAAAAATTCATCCAAAATTCCTCATTATCTATGTTTACATTGCTCAGAAGGTGGCCAAAAACTAAAAATTTCATATTATTATACACACCCAAAAGATACAATCATCGGACATGGCATCTCCAATTACAATGTGTATAACCTTATGACATAGAATAGTTCAATGTAATGAATATACCTATATATGCAATATGTTTCTTTCATTCAAGTAAATTGACATAATTTAATGCCAATTTGATAATTTTTAGTCCAACAGCCTCTGAAATCTGTAAAAAAACAAAAGAAAAAAATTCAATTCGGTTTTAGTGAGCACGTTAAACCCGGATCGGTTTTTTAATGTCATTAAAACCCGACGTCGGTTTATGTGACCCAACGAAAACCGACGTCGGGTTTAGATGTCCGCGCACATGTTTTGATCCACACTTAAATCGGCATCGGTTTTCGTTATTGATTAAAAACCGACGTCGGGTTGGATTAAAAACCGACGTCGGTTTTCCTTCTTTTCACAAATTTTTTTTTTTTAATTTTTTTTTCCTTTTTTGTTTTTTTTCCCATTTTTGTGTTTCCTCTCAGAAGTGGATATTGGATTTTATTATGTTGACCATAACCAAAACTAATTTTTTATGCAAACATTTTCAAAATTTAACATAACCTCCCTTATTTTTTATTTATGTTACCCATAATATTACACAACATACGACGATATCACATATCATATAATAAATATTAATGTACATTAGTACTACAAAATAAATTAATAATTGATTTCAATAATAAGTACTCGTCATTCATTACAAAAGAGGATAAATCATAAACGTTAAGTTTATTCATTACAAATTTTCATGATTACCACCATTTTCATCATCTTCTGTGGGTGAAATTGGAAATTGTTGATCGCATCGACGTCGCGTGTGTCCTGTGACACCACAAAGGCTGCATTTTCGGGAGGTTCTAGGTCGTCCAGTACTGTGTGTGGCAGTGGAGCTATTTCCAACCTCTGCACCAGTTGCTGTGCTAGTCTCAGTAACATCAACAGGTTCTGTACTTGTCCCAGCATGATCTACATTTGTCCTTTCGAATGTAGAAATGGGAGGGTTTGGACAACGAAGACGGTTGTGTCCCATTTCACCACATTTTCCACATTTTTTCTTTTGACGACTTTCCCCGGCTGACGGAATTCGTGCCTCTTTCGGTCTACCTGGTTGTCTTCTTCCTTCGGGTGGTAGTACAATCATACTTTTGACTTCCGAGGGAACATTCCAATCTTTCGGGCCAGGAACAGGATTGATTGGACGTGCATATGCAGCTTTCAGCCATTCCTTGCTATAATAATCGTGACAGAGTGTATAATAATAATGAACACCGTTGACCCTGATATATATGACAAAGGTAGAAAGTTACCAAATGACATAAAATAAGGAAAAATAATAATAAAGTATAAGTATAATTATTATACCTAGCAACAGCAATGGCATGATGACATGGTAACTGATCTAGATCCCAATGTCGACAAGAGCATGTCCGCTCAAAAGGCTGAACGAAACCATAACCTAGTTCATGTGTAACTCCAAACTTGATTGGTTGTTGAATGGGAGATACCGTAGCACTCGTCGATTCATTAGCCATCGAGTTCACATGATCCTCTGCAGTTTTGGTAACCGAAGTTCTGAGATTCTCGGCATGAACACGTCTATCATTATGCCATTTCTGCAGCATATGTCGTAGATATTCATGGGCGGTTGTTATTGGAAGCCGTCGCGCTTTCATCATGCATTTGTTCAGTGACTCTGTAATGTTAGTGGTCATCATAGCATATCTTCTTTTTAGAGCATATGCACGTGACCATTTCATCACTCCGATGTTAACCAATTTTTCATGTATTTGAGGACATGCTCCTTGAATTTGTTCTAAATATCTATCACAATCTGACCTTGTATAACAATATGCTGCAAGGTAAAACATATTCTCCACATCTTTTACCTTTCTATAGTGTTTCTTCAAGTTTTGCTTCAAGTGGAAGAAACAGAATACGTGTGGGACTTCGGGAAAAACATTACTCATCGCATTCGCAATGCTTTTATGACGATCGGATACAATAATCAAATCCGACTGCAAATGTTGCCTCCCACCGATAATCTCTCTCAATCTACTTAGGAACCAGGTCCATGAATTGTCCAACTCTCCATCAGCAAAACCAAAGGCAAGTGGATAAATCATCTCCTCCCCATCTTTGCATGCAGCAACAAAAATCACCCCTTTATATTCACCTTTCAAATGAGTGGCATCAACCGCAATAACCGGTCTTATATAAGAAAGAAAACCCTCAATTGAGGCTCCAAGTGCAAGGAACGAATATAAGAACTGATTGTTTTCATCTGTCTCAACTGCAGTCACTGTACCAGGGTTTGTTTCCTTTAACATGTGAAAGTATGAAGGAAACTGCTGAAATGACTCATCCGCTCTTCCATATGCTAGTTTCTTTGCATATTGTAAAGATCTCCAAGCTTGATTGTACATTATTTGCACACCATATTGCTCCAACATTTCTGCAATCAAAAGTTGAGGTGTTATACTATCAAGACTCACTTTTTTCTGATACAACGTTGCTATCACGACAGTCTTCACACTCCGTCTATGTGACTCGTAAGCGTCCTGACAACATGTGTGCTCTGGTACATATTTATACACATACCACATCGAACCACCCTTTCTGCATCTTGCGCGAACCTCAAAGTTGCAGCTTACATCCTTACAACCAGCCTCATATCTGACCGTGCATGAACGTCTAACTTTATGTTGATGCCCGGAATTAAGAACACACTTTCCAACAGCAACATTCAGTTCATATTTACTATCAAAAAATGCACCTTTATACAATATATCACGTCGGATGAAGGTCGATATAGCAGTTGACGTAGCCTCAATTTCACACTGATCTACACCGGGAACAATCCAGTATGGTTGTGAAGGATTGGTTTCAAATTGTGAACCCGAAAATCTAATTTCTGGATACTCTACAGTCTCTGCATCCACTCCAGTTTCAATGCCATCACCTATAGTTTCCTCATTATCATCTCCACTGTTCGATATCTCATCACCATCACTATCTGCGTCCCGATCTTCATCATCATAATCATTTCCACCAAAATCAAAGTCACGTATTGGACTTTCTACGGATGTGAATGCGGCAATAGAAGTTGAAACTTGATTGCTGCCACTAGATGAAATAAAACAATTTTGCCCTTCACCTATAAATGGATTTACAATTCTATCCGCAGGTGCTTCTACGTCCCTTGGATATAATGACATTGTGTTGATGGTAAATTGAGGGACAGTAGAGTTAATACCTCCAGAATCTCTCATAATCTTATCAACATAAATCTCTCTATAATTTACTTTTTCGTCTGAAATCACACCCCGCACACTAAGATCTGTAATGATAGATATCTTGATCCCCATATCTCGGAGTAAATAATGCAAACGAATATCCCATATTCTTCTATCAATGCCAGTAATTGTGTAAACAAATTCAACTAATTGAGAAAAATTGACATCCCTAGGAGCCCCTATCAAGAATGTCTCACCCCCAACATAGTTATTTCTATTCCATTCTCCATTACATTTAACTAGTATCGGCACTTCACCCATTCCTATCAAATTTAAAGTATAAACAAATTAGTCTAACACAGCAGTACTCACAAATAAAATAAAAATAAAATAAAATAAAAAATTTCTCGGCTTCTGATAAGTAAACCGAATCGGGTTTTGTATATAAACATAACCCGATTCGGTTTTTGTGAATATAACGTAAGCCGATTCCGGTATTAGTATTATAACCCGATCCGGATTAGCTCTATACGTAACCCGATTCGGCTTATGTATACCCATATAACCCGATCCGGTATACATACATACACATTACCCGATTCGATTTACTACATAACCCGAATCGAATTATATATATCAACATAACCCGATTCGGGTTACGTTACACTACGTAACCCGACGACTTGCAGAAAACGCAGAAAATCACAAACTTCCAGATCTCATTCACATAAGGTTAGATGACAAGCAAAATTCACTCTTATGGCCCAACACTAAGCAATGTGAATAAAATAAATTGAAAATAACCAACAACAATCACGTACCTCAAAATTTGAACAAAAACTTCAATGTGGAGAATGTGTGTTCTTACGAGTCAAACAATGTTTAATGGGTGCACAAATGGACGTCAATGGATGACAACAAATTTTGTAGAGGATGGAGAGGTCATAAAATGGTAGAGAAAATGGAAGAAGAATATAGAGTCCATTGTGACATAACAAGCGGAAGAGGAAGAGGAAGAGAAAGAAGAAGAAAGGGTAATTACGTAATTTCTGATAAGGTTATCAAAGGAAATTAAACTGAAATCTAGGAAGGGGTAGTTTAGGTAACTTGGGTATAGATAGTAATTAGTTTGTTTAAGATATTAAAATAAAATTTTTATAAAAAGATGGTTAAAAACATAAGTTTACTTTCAAAATTGGTGCAAACTTAAAAGCTCTCGAAGATGAAACATATACATCAGAAAAGCAACAGCAGAAAGCTCGTGGATGTCTGAGGTAAATATCACATAGTTCTTGCAGGAGAAAAGCTTGAAAGGGACGGTTTTAAATAATTGGCATCGAGTTCGTCAGCCATCGTATTTGCGCAATAGATGCCCCTATAATTTAGCAATAATAATATAATATAATTCTTCAATAATTATGTTTGTTGACGAACTTGATTATAAATGGTGACTTGCTTATTACGTTTACAAGTGCAAGTGGTCAGAAAGCATAGAAGGCACAAGCAAACACACACAAGTCAAAGGCACGACCAATGACTTTCACTTCAAAACAACCAATCAGGTCCCGGACACATTGAATGGTCATTAAATTCCATCCATAAACTCTCAACGGTTAGTAGTTGACTTCTACTATCCTTTACTTGATTTCCAATAGAAAGAGGCAAAAGCCTAACCTACCCTCAAGAATCAAAAAAAAATTTGACCCAACTGACAATAATCCAAGTTCATGTGTCAAAATGGTAATTCAATAAAGCATATAAAAATATAAGTTTTTTTAAAGACGGCATATATGACCATACAGAGCCCAGAGAACAACCTGATCAAACAAATAGAAAGAAAAAGAACCTTCAGGCTCTCAGCAATCAAGAAAAGAGACACAGGACTTGAACAACAAAATGGGAAGGCTTGGCTGCAGCATAGACGGGCACCTGAATGAAGCAAAGTTCAGCGAGCCGATGCCCTGGATTGGCATCTATGTGGCAGCAGCAACATTAGCCTGTGCAATTGCGATGGCTTTGGATGCCATCTGTGGCTTCCGCAATCGAAAGTTCTGGTTCCCCTGCAAATTCTTCTCTCTAAATGCGACTTCCCTCACCATAATCGCTGCAGCAATCAAATTTTCGGTGGATCTGAACACTGCTATGCCTCGCAGACAGGATCAGCTTGCAAAGCTTAGTAGTGCCGTCTTTATTTGTACTGCAATAGGTAATTCTATGCCTTCTCTTGGAAGCATGGAGTGCAATGATCTCTTCATGAATATTATAGCTCTGGCGATTCTAGTTATTACTATCATAGTTAACATCTGCATGCAGTTGGGTACTGGTGTAATTTTTGTTTTCTGGAAAGAACATGCCTTTATCATGTTTCTCATGATTGTTTTGCTTGCTATCTTGAGCTTTTCGGCTTTGACTGTGACAACTAATAAGCAATATTTAGAGTTGAAATGCCAAAAAAAGAATGAATTAGCTCTCAAGGAACGCTCAAAGGAAGCTGACAAACCAGTGGTTAAGCAACTCAAAGAAGATCTAATGAAATATTGGATGATGGCTCATACCTCCAGCCCCCAGTTTGTGATGGGTCGTTCAGTTACATGCACTGCCTCAGGTGCTTTGTGTCTTCTAAGTGCTATGACTTTGGCAGAAGCCATGCTTCGATCCTACTTGATGCCCTGGTCATTCAAATTCTGCTTTGGCGAATCTGACTATAAGTGGTCAACCACTTTAGTGCTCATTTCACAAACCATTGCAGTAGGAGTTGGAACTATCGGCCCAGGAGTTAGATGGTTCAATGCCATAAATTTCAGGTGCCCGAACAGAGGGGAGAAAATCCACAAAAAAGATAAGATCTTCAAAGTAGAGATGTTCTGGATCCAAAAGCTCAATGAGATGAAAGAATGCTCATTAACTCTCCGGATCCAAAATCGGCTATGCAGGAAATTTGTTCATAATGCCAAAAATCAATTTCTTAACATGTGTATCAGATTGCAAACTGGGATCGTGTTAGCGAGCAAAGTAATCCAATTCATTTCCATTTACTTTGTAAGCTGGATTCTGTTCCTATGTGACTGTTGCCGAGAGTTGACAAAGAAGCTCAAATTCAACAGCAGCATTTCAAATGACTCAATATCAGAATCGCAGTCTGGTCCTAAGCTAGATCTCAGCCGTTTTGTTTTGTACCTTGAAGGTGAGGATCAACTAGTTAAGCTGATGATGCAGAACAATCGTGATGCTACTGATCACTGGATGCAGATGGGGAAAAAGAAGCGGCCAAAACATCTCATAAAGTTCTTGCAACAGTCAACATTTTCACATGGATTCAAGGGAGTGCAGGACTTTGACAGTTACCTTGTTCCCCATCTAGATCTTGATGAGCCTCCAAATTGTTGGGCTCTTCCTATAGTGACACTCACAAGCATTGCAGTTGCACTTCCTGGCATCAATAGCTGTTTAATTAAACAGTTGTTGCATGCCATGCATGAAAGCCTTAGGTATGTCAAACTCATAGAAGAAACCCAGGATGCAAAAGGAGATTTGCTTAACATCAGGAAGGCAGCAGACATTGTGTGGGTAGGGGTTGATCTCTATCGCAAGTGGTTGAATGTGGATCTCCGTGAACTGTCCCTACAAGCAAACAGCCCAAAGGAAATGCTGGAAGCACTTGCCGAAGCTGCAAAAAACAAGTTTTTTCAACATAAGAAGATACTTGTGGATAGATGTACATTTAAAGAAAACCCTTCAAAGTGGCCGGTCAAGGTATTGGCATCTAATTCCATGTATAGAATAAGCCAAACTATCCTGCTGAATTACCAAAGCAAAAACAACCAGACAAGCGAAAAATTGTTTGAAGCACTTGCTGTTGTGATCTCTGATATTTTGGGTGCTTGTCTCACCAACTTACCACATGTGATATCCATGAAGTGTTTGAAGAGCACCATTGAAGAAAGGGAAGAAAGTGTCCGACAGGCGGTCTTCCTTCTTGGTAAAACTACTAAGATTTTGAAAATTCTAGATCAAAGGGGGAGCCTAAGTTTACATCCTGATCAATTGACAAGCATAAATGAATGGCGTTCATTACAAAAGCTCAAGGACGGTCTGCTTTCCATTCCATCAATATCAGAGACTGACACTGTTTCATCCACTTCCAGTGAGTTGTGTATAACCATTGAGTAAATACTCAAGTATGGAGTTGGAAGACGGGTTGATAATGTTTTGTATATCATTGTAAAATTAGTTTAGGGGAGAGAAACAAAAATGAAGCAGTAAGCTGTAAACATTATGTATTGTAATTAGATATTACAATGAAGCCAATGTACGGTATAGATGAAATGGTATAGAAGTAGAAACAACCTCTTCTAATATTTTGTGAAGCAGCAAATTCAGTTGTATCCATAATTATGTTGCTTCCAAGCCAGATGCAAAATGTTAACGCATAAACTAATGACAATATAAAATAATTGCTGGACCTAAAAATTCAAGCTAATAGGGTAAGGGAGCAAATAATAGCATTAAGTCTATCTAACACATCCGGTCAAGTGTAACACCAATGACCATATTACGGCACCAAGCTCAACACACATACACATTCAAATACGGAAAAAATTCATACACAAATGCAATCATACAACAGGACTTGAACGCAAGTACTACTCTTGATAAAACTAGCCCAAAGATCATGTTAAGCAACCATTAGACCTAAGGGTTTAAATTTGTAAGTAAAGACCAAACAATAGTATTAAGTTATCAAATTTAAAAAAAAAAACCCAAGCTGCTGTACGTACATACATATGAAATTTACCTTTATCACGGCAATGGTGAATCAGATACACAGTCATCAGATATAAAGATTGTTACTCATGCATAAATGAGGCCATCCCGAACAAAAAATATCTATTTAACAGATTACTCCAAGTGTGTATTAGGATGCAAATGCATGGAAGTGAAAGGAGGACTTTAATTCAGCTTAGCAAAAAATGACATATAATTGAAGTCCAGAAATAAATTAATTCCTAAAATCTTAATGTTCACTCCAATATCTTGAACTCCATATATTCCAATTGTTTGATCTAACGCATTAATTTCTACAACATCTGCATATATTTCCAGAGAAGCATCGCACCTGAGTTACGAATGATGTCAGTATACTAAAGTCTGCTTGATGAACAGAGTCAAGAAGAGTCATATCACTGGTGCAGACCCACCAAGTAAATTCTTTGGAGTGACAGCTCTATCCATAACGATGGTGTTGTTAGGTTTAGGAATAGCATGCCAAAGACAAGTGTCTCAATCAAAAATAGCCATAGCCAAACCAAATATCAACAGAAGCTATGTGATGATGTCTTGGTAACCAGGAAGCTCTTAAACTACTCTCAACAACGAGAAGTCACAATTACGTTTTCAGCTTCCTCACAAAGTTATTTGAGTTATAAACTGACTGAGACAGAAAAAAATTATGCCACAAAATTCAAATGATCCCTCCATTAACCTCCACATCATCAAGTTTGCAAATCAAAGTCATCTGTATCCTGCTTGATTATGAGAGTCCAGATGCCACTTGGGTCTGTATCTTCACAAAGTGGACCATGACGAAATTTTAATGCAATACCGGATGGTTCGTGGTTACATCTATATGTTTGATTAATTATTGGGTGCTACATTCAGCTGTACAAGCCAGACCTATTATTTGCATATATTTACTCTTTAACATCCGGTCCACCCCATTCTACTGTTAGAGCAAAACTGGAATTTGAATCCAGTATTGTCAAAACTTGTTAACTTCTTTTGAAACAAAGAAATGAAAACAATATCATGAGAATGCGAGTAATTAAATTGGACAAAATCTTGATTACAATATCAAAATAGAATTAAATGAACAAAAAGTTAACGCGTTCGCTAGATTCCAATTCCCAAATAAAGCCAACAGAAATTTGGTGTAGAAATTCTTGATATTTCAAATAATAAGTTATTACACTTTGCTATCACGACAATCCTCCAAAAAAGAATAAAGGTTGTAAAGAACCTGGAATCTAATTATGAAGTGAAAGAAGAAAAGTGGAACTAATCTTCTGGGTCGGACTTTTTGGGCTTGCGATACGTTTCCTCGATGTGTTTGGCCATCAACATGCCGGTGCCGGCAAGCTTCTTGATGTTGGGGACGCTGTAGTTCTGGGCAACGTAGACGCCGAAAGCAGTGCCCACCATGAACGAGAAGGTGCTTCTCATGATACCCATTCTTGATAGTTGGGGGTTCAGGTGAAAACAGACTCAGAGAGGGATTTTATAAGGAGGGTTTATAATTTGTGGGTTATATTTAAATTGAACCAGGTGCTTTGCTGCCCAAGCTATGTATTTGACTCCTACAAATGCTCAACTTGCCGTGAGTCCTGACCACCGTGGGCTTCAAGCAATCCAATCCTGAACCACCATTTGTCGAATCATAGCAAGTTTAGTTTTGTGGGTCCCTGCATCCCATACATACCCTGGCGTTGGCTGTTTCCGAATTTTAATAAGAATATGAATATATACGTATATGTATACACACACGTATATATATTGATTTATTACAAATATCATAAATATATTATGTATCATGTAGTTTATCGAATACTTTTTATTAGAGTCTCTGAGATATGGTTTTACATACCTTGGCACTGGCTGTCTACGAATTTTAATAAGAATATGAATATATATATACACATACATACATATATATTGATTTATTATAAATATATTATGTATCGTGAAGCTTGTCAAACACTTTTGATCGGAGTCTGAATTATTACAAATATTATAAATATATTATGTATTGTATAACTTATCGAATACTTTTGATCAGAGTCTCTAAGACATGGTTTGAAACTGAAACTGTTAAAAGTGAAGGAAATATCCACATCACATGAGAAAATTATCATTCACTTAAAAGTTTCGGATGTAAATCGAATAATGAATGTCTGATCCAAATGGGTTAAACTTTCGTGAGTTGGATGCCATTGGCATCAAGAGCCATATGCTAATAAGATTATTATTTGTTTTGTCCTAGTTTTTGTTCAATATTTGATTTGCTACACATCCTATACGATAAATCAATGTAAATAATACAATAATGGAGTTAGAAATTTAATTGAATTTATAAATTATTATGTCACAATCTCTTACGACACAACAGCGGAGATAAATTTTAAAAAATCCAATTTTTTACACGTCTTATTATTTGTATTGACCTAATTTTTTTTATCTAAAATTAATAATGCTGCACGTGATCTTATTTGTACTTTTTTTGTTTTTTTGAGTAACGACCTTGTTTGTACTTAATATTTAAAATCAATGTAAATTATATGATATTAGGGTTATAAATTTTGTCGACTATATAAATCATGTGACAAACTCTTACTGTACAAAAGTTGAGATAAAGTTTGTGAAATTACTCAAATTTTAATTAGAATTGAGTTTATATAAATTTTATTTACGATTTATAAAATAATGATGATATAATAATAATAATTCCGATCTTTCTAGAGGATAATAATAATGCATATTAAATTTAAATCTTTGTTTCTTTCTTATTTTGGAATTTAGATTATGCTATTTGAATTATGGTACTACAAATAAACGTCATGCAAAATTCTTTCAAATTAATATATAAATTCTTCTATTAGATGCTCATAACAACAATCGTTCAAAGGATTTTAATATTTTAAATCAATCAAAAATATTTTTTTCATCTAATGGTTTACAAAATAATTTTTAATTATATTACCCATTAATAATCTTTAATAAATCGTAATAGTAATTGATTTTGATTTAATAAAAAAAAAGTTAAAGAAATTTTATTCTTTAATTTATTCTTTTGAACTGGTTGTTATATATACGTTATTGTATCCTATCACAAGAATAATAGATCAAATAAGAAGTCGTTTGTTTTTTTGTTTAAAAATTAAACAGTACTGCTAAAAACTGAAGATTGAATATTGACTGAAACATAAAATCTGAATAATATATTTGTTTTTATTTTTTTTACCTTCGAATATATTAACTTATTTATTTTTTAAAGTTAAAATTGTTTGAAAATTAATAATATGATATTCATACCTTTTTAACTATTTATTGCTATATAATTTTAATTAATTTAATATAAATATCTAAAAATAAATAATTTAATAAATTCTAAAATATTTTTATGTATATATTAATGATATTTTATTCATAATTAAAATATGATTAAAAATATACTAGTATTAACAATAATTATAAATTTAAATATATTAACGTATTTAAAAAATAACTAGAAAAATGAATGTTTTAATTGTAAATTAAAATATATTAGTTTAATTCCAAAATAATTTGAAATGAGATGTGTTTAGATTTTTTTTTTTTAAATATATTTTTTGTATGTATCAAGAAAAACATTGAGAAATATAAAATTAGAGTAAATTTAAATTTATGTTATTTAAAGGATAATAGATTTAGAATAAAAATTTTCAAATGTTATAAAGTGATTTGTAATTAAGTAAAAAGTTAAAAATTTTTACTTAGGATTCGTTTGTTTTTTAACTTAATACTTAATAGTATTGAATTATACCTATTAAGTTATTTCCGTTTATTTTTTTAAAATAGTGTTACGGATAATTTAGCGACCAGAATGATCGGGCCCAGAAGGATCTACAGTGCAGGCCAGTGGCAAGAAGACCCAATTATTCACCATCTCTTCCAATTCGCCTCCCTGGCAGAAAGCCCATTTGTGACCGCTAATCGCTATCGCTCAGCCTAATCGATGATTCAGACTGTAGGCGCCTATTCCGAGAGTTGGTTCTGACCGCTATCTCCCTCCGCCGTTCAGATCGCCGATTTCTCCGTCATCTAAGTTCACTCGGTTTGACCGCTGGTCGCCAGCCGGGATTGTTAAGGCTGCTCACCAGATTATCCGTCATGATTGACTCGCCCGCCTGTCCGCCAACCCTGCCCGACTTAGATATCTGTCAAGAGGAACCATCCGTCAGAAATGTCTGACAAATCCTTCTCGCCCAAGATAACCTGACTGAGCTGACCGCTGATCTCTAAGCGTGGCCGCGTACCGACTCATTCTCTCGTGATATTGTCCGCCTCACCGCCATGATCATCTACGGACATGCTAGCCTATAATCCGCCTCCTCAACTCTCCAAGTAACCAGACTCGTCAGAGATTCACTTGTTCTCCAGATTATCTTGGTACTCAGTCTACTGGAAGATCTGTCCCTACCTTGATCCTGAGAATCTCCAGTCAACGGAAGTCAACAACGCCATGCAGAGTGCAGTTCCAAGACGTGCCATGCACGCTACATCCACCAGAAACTGTAATCGTGATCTCGACAGCTCATTATGGCATATCCGGCCCAGTCATCAAAAATCTCCCTTGAGGCAGACCTCAGACGCGATGGATTCGACCTCATTTAATGTATTTTCGACTGCATTTAATGTTCTGTCAGCCGTATTAATTGAGATTCCGGCGCATTAAATGTTGTCTGTCATTGTAACTGTAGCTAATTGTTTACTTTTGTCTTATTCTGTTTCACTGTAGCATGTCCATTTTCTCTATAAATAGGAGACTATTTTCACTGTAAAAGAGATCCAATTTCTGAGTGTCATTATTCTGTCAAAATAGTGAGAGAGTGAACAGTAGATGTAGACATCTTTTTGGGCCGAACCACTCTAAAAATCTTCTATGTCTTCTCCTCCTCGCCTCTAACCTCTCTCCCTCATCCTTATTGCTTTACATGTTTTTCATTGTCCATCTGAAACTGCAGCTTGGGCCCTAAAACAATCTCGTTGACTAAGGGAACCATTTCCCGACGTTAACAAATAGTTAAACCACTTAAAACTACAAAAAAATAATTATAAATATTAAGTAAGAATTTTTAACTTTTCACTTAATTGCAAATAACTTAATAACATTTAAAATTTTTTATTCCAAATCTATCCTCCCCAAAATAATATAATTTTAAATTCATCATAATTTTATATTACTCAAAATGTTTTTTCTTTTATTTTTTCTTTGATATTTAAAAAAAATATATATTTAAAAAGTAAAATCTAAAGGTATCATGTCCCAAATGATCTTGGAATTAAACTAATATATTTTAATTTACAATTTAAATATTCATTTTTTTAGTTGTTTTCTTAAATTTATTAATATATTTAAATATATAAATATAATTAATGCTACTATATTTTTAATCATATTTTAATTATGAATAAAATATTTTTAATATGTATATAAAAAATATTTTAGAATTTATTAGATTATTTATTTTCATATATTTATATATTAAATTAATTAAAATTATATAACAATAAATAGTAAAAAATATATAAATATCAACTTATTAGTTTTCAAACAATTTTAAGTTTAAAAAATAAATAAGTTTACAATATATTTAGAGGTAAAATATACATATATATATTATTTAGATTTCATGTTACAATCACTATTCAATCTTTGATCTTCAGCAGTACTGTACGGTCTTCAGATGAAAAAATAAATAATCCTTTAACTTTTTTCAATTGTTTTTAGTAGTTTTAAGCGATTTGATCATTTAAAAAAATAAATTAAATTATTTTAAGTGAAAAAAAATAAACGACCCCAAAGTATAAACAGTCATCTTTTCAATTTCCATGCCTTATGGCTTATCCATTATGAATGCATGTTTTTTCATTAATGAATAAATATATTTTAATAAGACACATACAACGATTTTGTTTATATCATTTTATCGAAGAAAAATAGAAATGATTTAAATGAAAATGTAAAATTAAGTGAACGTATGAATGGTCTACCCGCACTTGAGTCCTCCTGACTGTCAAGCCTACCTAAAATTTATGGTCCAGCACCGAACCTGCATTTGAAACCTCTGCGCGAACTCCATTCCTTTGAACCCAACTTGCTCATAGGATTTTCACGAAATGAATATGAGTATGTTTAGATATGTATCCAGTTTCATCTCTATTTAACCTTTTATGTTTTATTTTAATTTACTTTTTTTAAATAGCGCTAAAAAAAGTTACAAATTTCGAATTAACGCTAAATAATTAAGATGAATTTTTTTAATGTCATTAATGATGGCAAACTATAGTTCACTAATTTTGAGATTATTGCTTTGTTAGTATACTTTTTTTTAATACTATTTTATGAGATTATTGCTTTGTTTTACATGATCACTCATTTATCCAAGTTTGAAACTAGGGCCATCTGTAGCTTCTAGATGTCTCCCGATTTTAAATTTTCACAAATTCTTGGGCAAAAATGAATGCATGTGTCCGTAATTTGTTTGTTTCATTGTATTTCAAATTAGATGCAGCAGTGTTGTAATGCTTATTGAGCTCCAGTTGAATTATTTGTTTAAAAATTATTAAAAAAAATAATAATAATGTTAGTGTCCATTAACGATAGTTTGTTGCTCTCACTTCTGTTTCCAAACAATTCATAGTTGGGTGGTTGAAAGGGTAAGTGAATAAGAAAGTACTTGGAGTCCATGAGAACAGGCCCTAGCTGAAGATTAACGTTTATGCAATATATTACAGTGTTGAATGGTGAGATTTTTGGTGAACTAAATTTTTACTCGTTTTATTATTATTATTATTATTTTTCGCTTGAAAGACTATTCTACCAGATACGGAAAAGATACGGAAGGGCTTAGGGTTGCAGGAACAGTAAGAGGGCCATCAAAAGTGATGAATTACAAAACAAGACTAGCTTGCAACCTGAGCTTTAGAAATTAATGTGGTTTACATCAGGAGTTTATTGCACATTTTGGAATTATGCAGCTCACAAGTTACAATTATGAACTTTCATGATAAGTTTTATTTGGAGCACACGAGTAACATGCGACAGTAAGTGTGGTTCAATGGTTACCTCTCACTAAACTTTGACTCTTAGGTGTTTGGTTCAAACGTACATTCTATTTTATATATGAATAGTTTTTTTACGCTATGTGAGTCGTTATCTCTCACTTCTGAGAGTAGAAATCGAGACCGTGTTTTAAAATCTTATCTTAGCTAATCCCGATAATGTTCTGACTTGATGTTAGTAATAAAAATAAAAAAATAAAAGTAAAAACATGGGATTCAATACAAACATTTACAATCCCTTGTTATACATCATTTGATGCCTTCTAGAAATTGGTTCCAATCCCTCGAAGGAATTTGGAATCCTGCAAACATTGTATCTGAGGAAGATTAGGACCCCCTGTAACGTCCTGCTTGGACACTTAGTCGAAAATTTTGTAATTCTTTTACTTAACGTTCGAGTTGAAATTCATCGAAACCCATATATGTTGGCCTTTAGAAATTGTTCTCAATTTTCTTGAAGTTCTCGAAGTAAACAAAAGTTAAAAGTAATATTGGTACTATTGTGCCTCTTAATATATATTAGAAAGGTTTTATTGATCCCATTTTCGTCAGTTTTTCCCAGGCAGCTATGAGATCGCTTTACCCATTTGTTGGTGGACATAAATGTACTGTATATATCATGTATGTATGAGTGTTCTCTGACCAGCTTTTAGGTGATCACAAGTAGATTTTATGTGTTCTTTAATGAATATTGCAGAGTAGAATCCGATATGTTTGAAAATTTTAAGCTGGAACTTCGCAATTGTGATGCTAGAATTATTCAAACATCTGCTTTTAAGGTTACATTTTGTTGTGTTCTAAAATCGCCAAGATCATTGTTTTGGTTTTGTCCATCATATCTATATTTTTTCTAATGAAACTTTTCGATGCCTTATTATCTAGACATGACATTTTAGATAACACCTCACTTTCTTAATATATTACTTTATTATATAAAAATTTAATAATAAATGAAAATTAAGTAATACCTAAACTTCATTTTTTTTTGCAACATTTAAAGATGATACTAATTAACATGTGATAATGATATATATTATATGTTTACATAAATTAGATTCTTCACAAACATAAAAAATGAACTTGTAATTGTAATCCCTTCAATAACAAATTAGTTAATTATTACAACAAAAGTTGAGGTGGTCAAGTTGTAAATTTGAAATCCCCTCACAAACACATCGCTTGTGGATTCGAATTGAAATGTTAATTTTACTTTTCTATTTTTATTTTTACCAAAAAAAACCACAACAACTTCTTTTTGAGTCAAAACTGTATGTCTAGTTGGGCTGGGCTGCGTATTGGCTCTTTTTATGGGCTTGAGGATGCTCTACTTTCTGAAATATCCTAATGAATTGGACTAGAGAGTTACTCTTCGGAAATACTGCAGTCACCTTATCTTTAATTTATTTTTTTCTGCTTAATCACAAATTCTGATCATTCCATACAATAATCATTTGAAGTTGTTATTTCGGTGAATGATTCTCAGTCTAATTCATCTAGTTTACTTTTAAGATCCCCAGGCTTAATGATATAGTGCGTCCCTAGGTGTTTGATCAACTATCATTTATGCGGTTTAGTAAACAGTACATGCATGATCTATCAAAATGAGATTGTAATGAAGTACTTTGACAATATATTAGCAAATTCTTTAGAAATGGGAAATCGACAAAATCATTACTTAATCATGATCTCGAAAGACATTATCAAGTGCATTTGTTATAATGTTTCGTATAACATCAATGTTCACTAGACATGGACTTGCATGTTTATATACATTAATGTGCAGTTTTGTATTCATCAATTTAAAGGGATCACTAACATGTATGTATCACTATATATCATGTATAATAGAGGGACCAAAACGGGCGTTGATTTACATTTTAAAAACATGAGATACCAATAAACAGACTAGGATTTAAATGCTTGATTGACCTTTAATGAAATCACCAAGAAAAGAAAAAATTACAAAGACATTGGAAGAAACAGAAGAGAAGAACAGTACATAAAAAGATAGAAGAAAACCTCTGATCTGGAAGCGACCCTAGACCGCAGTTTGTCCAATTAGAAGCTGTGTAGAACCACAATTAGCTCCACCTCCAGTGGCTTGTATGGTCCAAAGAAAAAGAAAACTAATGGACCAATTCATGGGACCCAATTAAGAAAATGAGATTGAGAAAGACAACGTACGTACTTTGGGGCCTACCCTTTCAATCATGCTTTTGACTTACATGAGTGCTTACTTTTTGGTCTTAAACGAAAAACAATCTGGGAACGCGTTTTTGTTACGCTCGCTATGACATAAAAAGAGATGTGAAAACAATGGAGGAAACAAAGGAAAAAAAATTGTGGCAAAGCATCTGTGAAAAGCACGAGCAAAAGGTTGTCTGATGACTGATGAGTGATCGATCATAACCACAACTTTTTCCCTCTTTTAACTGTAGCCACCTCCCTCAAATGTCCACATGGTTGGCCTTTCTTTTCATCTTAGTTTAGCAAGATTATTGAACATCATTATATAATGTATACGCTGTCAAATGTCAATCTAGTTTTGGATGAAAAGACAAGGTGTACCCATAAATGGGTCCACCTTTAACTTTGATTTAGCTGTGTTTGATGACATTACTGGGTTATAGCTCGCTAGTGCATGTAGTGTTAGATTCAACCAATTGCAAGTAAAAACACAGTGAAGTTCTTGGTTCAAAAGAAATGGTAGTGTTCAACAAACTATTGTTATTTTGGTGGACAAAGTAGCTAGAAAAAATAATGTTAGCTAATTTATAGATTATTAAAAAAAAAAAAAAAGCTTGTTTGGTGGCAAAAAGAAAGCTAGGCAAGTTGGGAGTTAATTGGTGGTGGTGACCCACTAGTTATTGCCTTGAACAACATGATCGAAAGTTGGTTCAGGTCTCACGAGGGCATCCAAGTTTGGTCGCCTAGAATTACATAAAATCCCTCACTTTTAGGAGGCTTCCGCATGACAAATGCACTTTCCCTCTTACAATTAAAAGTGCCTTTACTCTCTATAATTAATTATACTTTCCCTTCTCAGAGACCAAAAAAAGTAGTGCTGTTGTCCAGAATTTGATTTCACTTGTAGCAAGTATTATCTTATTTAGTAATTAAATTCTAACGTTGTAACAATTACATGCATTAGCGCTTGTTGAGGGGTCATTTATTTTTTTATCTGAAGATGTAACAGTGCTATTGAAGACTAAATAGTGACTGAAATCCGAAATCTAAATAACATTTTTATTTTTTTCTTCTTATCTCTGAATATGTTGTAAATTTATTTTTTTTTTTAAAAAAAATTAAAATTATCTGAAAACTAATAAATTGATATTTCTATCATTTTTACTATTTGTTGTTATGTAATTTTAATTGATTTAACGCACGCATCTGAAAATAAATAATTTAATAGATTCTAAAATATTTTTTATGTACATATTAATAATATTTTATTCATAATTAAAATATGATTAAAAATATATAATGGTATTAACCATATTTATATATTTAAATATATTAATATATTAAGAAAACAACTAAAAAAATAAATGTTTAAATTGTAAACTAAAATACATTAGTTTAATTTTAAGATAATTTGGGATGAGATATATTTAAGTTTTACTTTTCAAATGTATTTTTTGCAAGCATTAAGGGAAAAAAAAAAAAAAAATTGAGTAATATAAAATTAAGATAAATTTAAAATTATGTTATTTTGAGGATGATAAATTTAGAATAAAAAACTTTTAAATATTATTAAGTGATTAATAATTAAGTGAAAAGTTAAAAATTCTTATTTAATTTTTTTAGTTGTTTTTAGATAATTTTAAATGATTTAATCAACAACTTAAAAAAATAAACGAAAACAATTTAGTAAGTTTAATTCAATCTTAAGTGGAAAAAACAAAAAGTTTTAAAATCAGACATTAGTTTAATTTGTCAAACGTATTCAAGAACTACTTGTCATTAATTTTTGTTTCATAGGGTTTGGATTGTAGCACAAATATAGTAGAAATGCATTAGATTTCTCTAGTCAATAAATATATTGCCAAGTACCATGTCATCCGATTATGATAACATATATTACAATTTTCAGAAGGATTTACACAATCAAAATTAGGAGTTCAAAGAAGCATAAACATATTATAGTGATAAAACTACGATATCTTTTATCAACCATCATGACGTAAGAGTAATTTTTTGAAATTATTTGTAATAAACACGTCAAAATTAAGTATAATGCATAATTACCTGATTTATTACAAAATTAAATTCAAACATAACCAAGGCATAACAAAAAAAAGGTCACCGTTCGTGGACATAGTCGGAATTTAAAGAAAAGTAAAGGCTATATTTGATTTTCCGTAATGGGAAGGCGTGGATTAAGTTTTATTTATTTAAGATTACAATTTACAAGGGGCAGATAACTAAAGATGAATCTCATAAAAGTGGTCAATGCGACAGGGCCCAGCCTAACCACCATGAAAACCAATTTCCAAACTAGTCCAACGAACGCATGTAAATATTCTTTTGTTTTTGCCTTTTGGCTTACCTATCACATCCTTGAATAGAAATCTCCTCCAAGCTTTTGTTTTTGCTTTTTTTTGTTTAAATTTTTCGTTTGTGTAACAAATTAAGAGTCCATTTAACATTCCATGGGCTACATCCTTCCTCTCGAGGGGGGAAAGAAAACAAAAACAGAAACAAAAATGGTCCTCTTTTATTGGACAAAACGTCACCAAATCAAGATTGAAGACCATGACCCCGACTCGACGACATGACATGAGCCAGCCATAACTTGGACAGGACCACTAACGCACACCCCAATCCTTTTTACATGGCCTGTACTTTTCGAGTACAAAAAGACATCTTCACAATTAAATTGGGCCTATAGCCCAAGCCTTTTCACATTGCTCTCACATGCTATATTTAAGCTTTCACTTACAGCGTTTTCTATTACTACGTAATACGTAGTGAGTATAGATACATTTTTTTTTGGGTCTTTAAGATGAGATTTCAATTTTTCTTTTAATTATTTTTTTTAATACTACTAAAACATTAACCCCTCCAACACGATAAAAAAATCTCCTCACACTTACAAATGGATAGGAGAATATATGTAGAACCCACCAACAACCATAAACATGATAGCTGGATTAGGAAAGATGGACCTCACTTAAATTAAAAGGTGATGTTTAGATTTAGATTTTTTCTTTTTTTCAAACCATTGAATTTCAAATTAAGAGTTACTATAGATCATATAGGGTCAATAGTTATATGGAAATGATTTAGGTCCATTAGATTTAAATCCAATAATTCATCTAAAAAAATTATTTAAAAAAAAAAATTAAAGATATAGATAATGTTGGTCTTGTAACTAGCTCTACACATTTATTGAATGTATATACTAATCAAGACCTCAATTTAAATGAAATATCAACGAACTTATAGTGTATTAAATGTGTATAGTAGCGAAACTCCCTTACCTAAGTAAACACTTTTTTAAAAGTAAAATGAAATACATTTCAAGTCTGTCCCTCTGGAAAGTGATTGGAGGGGAAGATAACGCGTCAAATTAGTATTTTTCTTTTATAAACAATTCTGATTAAATACTAGGTTATCATATCTAATAATTCATTCAAAAAGCTACTGCATGATTAACTGATTAATTAATTATTAATCGCTTACTTTAATTCTCTAACTACTGTCAAGGTTGTTTGCAGGGAGGCAGGGATTTTTATAAGAGTTCGTTTCCAGTGAAACCGACGTTTGGGTTAATTATTAATTTATTTTAATATTTTAATGAATAAAATAGAAACCCCATACAAGCCGTGATTAATCTTTGTCGCTGTCCATCAACAGCATGTTCTTGTGACCATTTTTTATTTATTTTTCTACTCTTTTATCACAAGCTTTACATAAAATTCCACCCATTTTAATTAATTAAACTAAATAATTGTTTTATTAAAATAAAAAATTTCAAGTGGGGCGTACTCTATCAAACATGGGCCCATGTGGGTGAATTAGGAGATGCCCAATAATTAATTACAACAAATTCAATGAACTACAAGACAAGCATCATTATAATAGTCCTATAATCTAAACGTCGCCACACTAATTCTCAAAACAAAAAAAAAAAAAAAGTTGTTACACTAATTAAAAATAATTAAAGAGACAATAATTAGGAGAATGACGCGTTACGTGTTCGGTGTAATACATGCAAAGGGAGAGAAAAATTTTGGAACACGCCATGAGAAGACAAAACTGAGAACAACCATGTCAATGTTAACAGGTTTCACTTTTTGTCAGGAGACTTGCAAGAACTATGTAATGTCAATCTTAGTTGTCTCTTGTGTTTATTGAGTTCCAAGGGTAATGGGTTTATGGCATACACTTTCTCACAAGCCAAGCTAATCAAGGTTTATTTTACATAATATTTTGTTTTGTTTTTCTAAGAAGGAAGCTCTAATGATATTTTTAATATACACATTCTCTCCTAGTTCACATTATATATTTTTTTCATCTACTCTATTGATACATGTTCAAGTTTTACCATGTTTCTTTTTCAACAAGAGTGAGCAGCTAGCTTTTCTTTCTCCCTATATTCAAAAAATATAAATAACATTTACACCGCATAAATAGAAATTAAACTCAACAAATTTCAACAGCCTTATAATTTGATATACAAAATTTTTTACTAACAAACTGAAAAAACGTAAATAAGTTTATTGATAATTTTTTTAATCTTTTCGCTTAATACTAAGAAAATAAGTTCAGAGAAAGTAATGCCGGAGATATACTTGGTAGCTATAAATCACCTTTGAACATAATTTAACATAAATTTTGAATGATTTACCGGACAATTATTTTTGCTTAATGCAAATACTGGAAAGTAATTTTGGTATTTTGTATATGCTATTGGACGATTTAAAGTGTTCTGTTCAATCACTTTCGTAACTTCAACGAAAACAGGAACAAGGTATTTAGAGATCAAAAATAATGGAAGTGTTTCTAATTAGCAGAACACTCGGATACTTTTTTCTAAAAGTGCTTGTCTAGCAACAAAAAGAAAAGGTCATAAATGCTTTACTACAAGAGTACTTTTTTAGTACTCTTATAAAAGTGCTTTCATAGAAAGCACTTTTCATTTGCACAAAGAGGGGAAATTGTAAAAGTGAAGAAACCTAAGCTAGTCCTAGATCTGGACACAACCTAAACTCCAGTCATTTGCCTTACTGTCAACAGCTAAACCATGTAAATCTTGTTTCCTGGATTCAAGATGAACAGCCAAAAAAACAAGGCAGGAAAAGCAAACATGGGGTTGGCTTGTTGGATGCGGTTTTCATGTGTCTGATGAAAAAGTAGCAAGAGAATAGTTGAGTTTTCATGACATAATTTTAATCATGCTACTTGCTGTATTTAATGAACTTAAACTGAGGTATATGCTGTACCTAACCAGTTTTATTCAATCAAACAAGGGACAATAGATACTTAAATATTAGAGAAGGATCCATTTCCCCACCAAACTAATGATTTGGATAAGGTTAAACAAAGCAGTAGCTCTAAATCTTGGTGACATATATAACAAAACACCGCAATCTTTTGTTTGCCTCTTCTATTGAGATTCCAAAGATAAAACTAATTACAAAAACATAAGCATTACTTCCAAGATCTAACCATGTATACACCAAAATCAAGTTATATTTCAACGTCAACAATGGAAACAGGCATTGTACCATCAACATTATAGTCCAACAAAGCACCAACTGCTACCCTTCAAACAAAAAATTGAAAACGAAAATCACCGCATTATAAAGTGTCTAAGGTCTTGTCACGAGGATACATGCATGATACCAAGTAGCAGAATTATCTAGCAAAATTTAAAATGTTGCGTCCAGTTACAATCGACCTGCAAATTGGTGACAAACTTTTTTGAGATAATCTAGCTGCTTGTGATGAAAGCAAGTTAATCATTGCTTAGCTAACACAAAGAGACAACTATATAACAGTATCATTCAACTTGATAGCACCAAAACAGCACAAGGTACTACATCTACATTGCAACTTGTAAGACAGGAAAATAAGCCTTCATTTCAGAAAACTAAAATCCTTCATTCTACAATCTTCTCTTAAGAAGCATCTCAACCTAAAAAGTTCTATGAAGTTTGTTAATGGTGAAACTAGTGAAAACCCTCATAGAAATTGAATTATTCTAAACAAGTACTCAGTCCCCGCAAGAAATTCGCCCTCTATTGTGAAAAAAGTTAAATGCTTAAACAGTTTAGTAAATGCTTGCAACAATTAAAAGCCAAGTCAATTGTTTTGGACATTTTCACCTAGTTACATTCTTGCTTTCGTGTCTCTTATCTTTTACCTCTCTCCCCTCTCAAAACAGTTAACATCATTAAAATTTATCACAGGCCTAACTTCAACAGTGGATTTACCAGTAAATTAGTTATATTAATATAAAGATTTTGTCTCCTATGATGAGGAAACAAGTTCTAACTGAGGAACAAGTTTATTATATGTCAAATGAGCACATAAAAATTCTGTAAAACTAAAACAACACTACCACATTAATAAGGGAAAAATTAGAATTCACATATCAAAACCAGCAAGCTATAGTAAAATTCCGGTAAGTTCAAATTCCTTCACATGCAAGGATCACTCCCTTAACCAGAATAAATGCAGCTTCTCATAATGAAAACATGAAAATACCATATAGCAGCAATGTCCATGTCAAAAAGATGTATAGACTAGATAGACAACAAGTGGAGGGGACTTGCATGGCCAATTCAAGGCTATATGAGGCCTTTTGTTAAACATATAGAAATTAATCCTTTTTTATTTAATATAAATAATCAAAATTTTTATTTAATA
Source organism: Dimocarpus longan (assembly GCA_022984855.1). Classification (NCBI taxonomy): domain Eukaryota; kingdom Viridiplantae; phylum Streptophyta; class Magnoliopsida; order Sapindales; family Sapindaceae; genus Dimocarpus; species Dimocarpus longan. Next base: position 13,295,400 of record CM041024.1, read on the forward strand.
TTTTTCTTGTTGCTCTTTTATCAAACTAACTAACAACAAATAATTTTGTTAGGACTAAATACTCAGAAAACAAGAATGATGTCAACAATAAAAATGTGAATAGCTAGAGTCAGGAGTTTGCCAAGTGAATTTGATCAAAGACAATCAAGAGAAGATTGGAGAGTTCGATAAGAGAGAAAAAAAAAAAAAACAAAAAAAAGTTTTGAACGTGGATAGCACGCTGTGATTACTTTTCATGGGATTATAGAAATTATTTTGCTTAGTATGTGGAATTAGTCTTATAGGTATCAAGAAAGCTCTTCAATTGGGAAATTAAATAAAGTGAGACTTTAAAAGTAGTTTTGATATAGAAGATGTAATGATATGAAAAATCATTTTTTTTTTCAAAAATATAACTATAGGAATAGGAGTTACAAAATTTTGAGGCCTTTGATATAGGTCAGGGCTTAGGTGGCCGGTGAGGGCAAAGGCGACCATCTCAGTTGCCTGAGGCACCAGCCGGCTCTGGAGACTCACAAGCATAATATTACAAGGATTAAGTTGTAGATGAGGTGCCAACAACATAATTCATATACTTATTCACTTAATATCAAACAGAGTAAGTTGGAACCTCTATTGTAGGTTGTGAGTTACTACAAATCAACAGCCCTGCTTGTGAAATTTTCACTCCTCAGCACCTCCAAGCAGATGCTGATATAAGCTCCCGCCTCTGCCAACAAAGCACGAGCGATGCCTGATGCTTCTCAACATGAAACTCCCTCACTGGAGTCCTCTTCACCACACATTCTGCCTGAGTTTCTGTGAAATTACTAAACGTTACAGGGGAGAACCCAGCAGAGGCAAAAAGAGTTTTCCAATGGGGCATTTTTTCTGGGGCTCGAACCCTCCCCAATACAGTGCTTTCGATCCTGGGCCGAAGAAGGAACCTCTCAATCTTGTTCACAGCATCTGGTGTAGCATTAACAGCATCAAGGGATTCTAATAGGTTTATATATGATTGGAGGGCATGAAGAATATGTTCTGCAAATGGAAGGTCACTTCTAGCACATCCTCTATCCAATGACACCACAATTTTAGGCGAAAGCTGCTTCACAAAGCGAAGGAGAGAACGCAATGCAGAAGGTTGATTCGCAAAAGACCAAATAGGGAAATTCACTGCAACAGCCTCATTTTCATCCGATCGAAAAATGGGTAGCATATAGGAGGTTTGATCCAATAAATCAAAGTTAACAACATCAAGCTCGAAACTTACACCAACCTCATTAGCAAATTGTGCCAAATTTTCGCGCATAAGTGCAAGCTCAATGGGATGGTGACTAGAAGGAGAGGCAAACGCAGTGATTTTCAAAGAAGGAGCAACCCTATTACTCCTCATTGGAAGCTCCTGCATAAATGAAGCCCACTGAGCACCAAAGCTAATATCAAAATCCACAATGTGGATTTTATCAGCATCATCAAGGGCCTCTAGAAGAGCTTGGTTGCAAGTAAAATTGACAAATTGAATGAGAGGAGAGACTTCAGAGAACACCTTGTAAGCTCCCATCTTGAAGATAACATCAAAAGGGGTAGGACTACGCGGTGGCGGGTTGGTGACTGGGTTGTTCGTGAGCAGTATCAACTGCAGAGCCTCTTTGAAGTAGAAAGCAGCCCTTTGAAGGGGCTTCCCTACTGGAGAGAGCTGGTGATTGAGCCGCGCCAATATCCCTTGCGCGTTTGAGAAATTCCCAGTCCCTACCAGCTCTGCTGCTTTGTAGAGCTGGTCGAGCAAAGCGTGATGTTGATGAGCCATCTCTTCGCTCCCTGGAGCAGATACAGACAACTTCTGCTTTGCAGTTACCATCAAAGGCTTTTGAAGATGATGAGGAAGAAACTCCACATTCTGAGAAAACCCCATTTGCTGTTGTTGTTGTTGATTTCTCAGCAATAACTCATGCGCTGGATCAGACAACGGTGGTTTATGAGAGGAAAGCTCGAAACTTCCTCCAGAGTTATGGCGCTTCGGTTGTGGCTGCTGGTGGTGGTTTTCTTGTTGTTGATGAGGATACGTTAACGGCAACAAGAAGCTTGCATTTTGATGGTGTTGCTGTTGTTGGTTCATCAATATATGTGGGTTAACAATCTGTGGTTTCTCTTCTGGGGCTCCAACAAAGTTTCGAGACTCATGGTAAATCCCGCTACCCAGAGGCATGTTCTGAGGACTAAAAATCGCATTTTGCTTTCCATAACCATTGTTGTAATTTGACACAAACCCAGAACCAGAAAAAGCACCTAAATTGTTAACAGCAGCAGAAACTACATCACCACCAAATTGCTGGAAATTCGGAGCTTGATCAACAAAGCTGAAGCCAGCCGCATTGGCATCAAAATCAACAAGAGTGTCACCACCACCACTTTGCAGCAGCTGTTTTAGACCAAATGGTGTATCCTCCACATCCCCAGCCATCCACCTCATGATCGACTCTTCTTGACTGGATTCTGACAACATGCTCTCCCAATCTTCTGCCCCAAAACCGCATCTTTCACTCCCTGAACCAATCAACTCCAACCCACCTGGAATCGCTTGCAACTCACTTGCCCACTCATCTTTTCTTTCGTTATTAACCAAAGAAGCCACCGATTCTTGCGGGATTGTCGGCGTGTTGTTGTTGAGAGAGGAGGAGAGAGTAGAAGCTGAAGTGGGTGGGCTTTGGCTTCTTCTCATATGAAGGACACTAGTTGGCTCGTTGTTACTACAAGAGAAAAAACTGTTGCTGTTGTTCTCTGTTTTCCACTTGTCCTGAGAGCAAATCCAAGTGAAATTTTCTAGCAAGTGAAAGCTAGTGGATGTACCTTTCATAAGTCATAATATTTGCTGCAAAGCTACACATAGATCAGGAAAAAAAACGATATTTCTGCAAACAATGAGTGAAATCACCAAAACTTGCTAGACTCAGTAGCCATTTGATCATTAGACACGCCATGAATGTTGTTAAATCACACTCACTCTCTCTCTCTCTCAAACAGCTTTCTTGAGACTCACCGGTTGTTTCTACTTTCTCTTGAGCTCTACTTTATAAATCATCACCTGAGCTCCATGTTTGTTTGTTTGTTTGTTTGTTATCGTTGTTGTTCTCTGCTCTTCCTCTCCTTCTTCTTTCACGCTTGTGTCGAAGCAGTAGTATTCTTTTCTGCCATGGATGCGTGCATCATAAAAAAGGTGAAAAATTGTCTCACCCTTCTCCATTCCCCTCTCTCTAGTCCCTATCTCTTTATATATTTTCTCTCTCGTTTCCACTACTGTTATCATTTTGGTTACATGATTTAAATGAGGGGAAAAAAAAAAAAAGAAAAGAAAATATGCATCAGCAAAACATATTCACTTTTTGCGTCATTTGTCGGAGGGCAAATATGTCATTCCAAGTTTCTCAAGTAAGCAACCCACCCACCAAACAAAATTACACTGCAATCCCTCCCACTCTCACAGTCACAGAGGTTGATAAAATTATGTAAAAGCTGAGTTTGATTTTACAGTCAAAGCCCCCTCACTGTCTCACACAGCACAGGCCTTTGTTTTGGTTGATCAGCGGAGCCAGGGGTGTTCGTACACACATGAGTTGGCTGGCTCATAAATGCAAGCGAAACCCAACATGCAGTCTAATATCTAGCCTGGATCTATAATGGGGCTTTCAAGCCGAAACGTGGACCTAAAAAAGGTAAGGTTCCCCAATATCAATGATACGTTTTATTAGAAAATTGTTTTTATCAATTAAAACAGACTGTACCACTACACTGCCAAACCCCATGTGACTAATCCCCTCATTTTTCCTATTTTGCCCATCGTATTTCCTCCTTACTACTAATCATTTCATGCACACCTAGCACAATCATTTAATTCAAGTGAATCTGATTGATTTTACGTCACTTTATATAATCTTAAGCGTTACAGAAAATATTGTAAAATTAATTTAATTTTCTAAATTCATAGACTTTTCTCTCATTTAAAGATATTTTGACAATATCATATTTAAATTCAATGATATAATCAACATATTATTATTTTATTTTATTTTTAATTTTTATAGGTAGTTATCAGCTTCTGTTTTATTTGACCAACGCTATTGTGGCAATTGTAGTACTTATTTAAATCTATAATTTTGCTGAATGTGTAGGTCTATAATTATAGTCTCGTTGAAAAAATGTTAATCATAATTTTCACTTGATCATTTTTGTTTGAATAAAAACAAGATAGAATGGAGTTAGAGAAGACAACGTATCGTCTTGTTGATGTATATTGTAAATTTTTGACTTTGAATAATAAACTTTAGAATACACAATATACAATCAAATGCATGGTCAAAGTTTTGTATTAATTTTTTCAATATGGAAAATTATATTTTGTTTTAAAAATTAAATTGCATTTTCAAGATTTTAAGTATAATTTGATTTATATAGAAAGACTTCACAATCAATTTTTTTTATCTACTATCTATTTCTGTGAATTATTATCAAATTTTATACCTATTACTTCAAAATTTGATGATAACAATTTAATAAAAATACAAACAATGAGAGGATGGTCAATTTCCCTTCATGTGATGGATACTGACAGAAGCAAATCGATGATCTAGATGCCGAAAATGAAATGCAAAGACTGGACTTAACGACACGGTTGGATTAAATGTAAAGAGTGTAAAATCTTTTAAAAATAAGGAAAGACAAAAGAAAAAGCAATTTCATAAAATAAAGACATATAATAAGAAAGCATTTTTTTTTTATTAAAAACTGTGGTCCCCCGTGAAAGTGAGTCCCGCGTTCGACGCTCTTGAAGGAGATTACATAACACGCGCCAATCGATAAGAATGCAAAGCTCCAACGCGGTAAGGGGCCCACATGTGCGCGTGGGTCCGTGCGGGTCAATTTTTTGTTTTGAGTATTAGCTATAAATGGCGGCTAGATTAGCATTAATTAATCCAATTACGGTTTAAACCATAACCTGGCTGGAAAGGCTGGTAAAAAAGCATAAAAGCAATTTACACTTCAGTTTAGACTTTAGATGAAGCTTTGCTTGCTTATTATTGTAATGCTGTTTCCGAGGGGTGATTTTGTCCAACAGTAATTATTTTCTTATGAACAGCTTGAGTGATCTCCTCGTTCGCACATTTGGAAAAACGGAGGAGAGAAACTTCTTTTTAATCACTAAAACATTGAAAATTATTAGATTTTAATTTTTTTTTTTTTTTTAAATAACTGGTTTCATCTTTTAAGGTTTTAAAAACTCTACCAAAAAGTTCAACATATTAATCCACTGGCGGTTAATCTAAATAAAAAAATGAAAAAGACTCAATTACCTCTTACCACACCATTTTGCCCCAAATGAAACCTAAAAATCACAATATCATTCTATTAATAAAAAATTGACATGTTTCAAGTAATTATCTTATTATTATTTTTTTTAATATGATTAATCTACAAAAATTAAACAATAATTAACAATAGATTTTTTTTTTAAAAAAAAAAAATCTCAACATATAACCATATGGTGAAATATTTTTTTATTTGATAGGGTTGTTGTGTTTAGAGTTGTGACGATGACAACAAGAAGCTCTCCAAAGTTGCTCTTCTCATTGACGATGACTTCAAGGTTGATTTCTAGGGCTTCAACGATGACGAAGAGGATGACTTCGACATCGAAAAGATGATATCATGGATATCGATGTCAACGTGGACTTGCCCTTCTACTTCTCCTTCACCGTTGCCGCCGTCAAACATCCTCCTCGTCCTCACAAGTCCACCGCTAATATATACATATATATATTTTGTGATTGTGTTTGCTAAGATAGGTTGGTCTCAAAATGTGTGTTTTTTTTTTCCCAAAAAAAAATGATGGATTTATTTGGTTTTTCCCTAAAAGAATGAGTTTTTTTTTATTAAAAAAAAAAAAAAAAAAAAAAACTTGTGTTGTTGAAGCCGATTTGGTTGTTTTGGCGAAGTTAAATTTTTGTTTGAACCTAGATGAAAATCTCCAAATGTTAAAGATCAGGGTTCAAATCTAGATCTTCATATAAGTTCGAATCAAGATTTTATTTTATTTTTTGAAAAATTTGTTTTCAATATTTGATCTCACCTAGATATTAAAGATTTGGATTCAAACTTAAATCTTTATATGAGTTTGAATCCAAATTTTAATTGTTTTTATTAAACAAATTATTTTCATGATCTGGGTGAGACCAGATTGTCATCTTGACGATATGGTCTCACCTACATCTTGAAAACCTAGATTTAAACTCATATCTTTAACATCTGAGCTAGATCTTCATTTAGTTTTGAATCTAGATTTTAATCAAATTTTTAAAATTTGTTTTCATAATCTGGATAAGATTATTATCAAGGTTTGAACCTAGATGAAATTTATTATTTTTTTTAAAAAAATTGATCTCTTACTATATTTTAATCTCCACCGTTTTAGAGATCAACGGTTGAAATATATTTTTATTTTAAATAATAAATTAGTTATTTTTTAAGTAATTAATTAATTACTTATTTTTTAAATTTTATTTAAATGAATGCATATATTTTTTCCATTTTAATCTTGGCCATACAAGTTTGATCATCTCGGCTCTCTTTTGTGAAATATAAAAAATACTCTTCTCGTCCAAACTTTTTGTATTTTTTGACTATTAGTTGACTTACAATAAGGATTTTTTAAAAAAGTTTTCAAAACTTTAGGGATGTAATGAATTATTTCCAAAAGAGATTAAAAAATCTTATAGTTTTCAATACTTTAGAGACTAAAATAAAAATTCTCAAACTGACCACGAGCTGAGTATTAATCCTTACGGAACAAGAAAATTTTGAATAGTAATTTCTTTTTTTTTTTTTGTTGAAAATGAAAATTTCAACTTAGGACCTTAGTTATTTCGACAAGTATAATTATAATTAAATTATATCTGCGGCCATTAAATAGTAAGGTCTTATTATGCAACTTGTAAGTGCATATGTTCTGGAATCATATGGCGTTACAAGTTGTGACTTCAATTTTGAACAATCTCAAGCCTTAAAACGGTCAGGTCTTTTAATTGGAGCCAGACCTGGACGCAAATAGTTAAGGGAAGTTTTTGTGCGATTTTTTTGTGCTCAGTTTATTTTACTTCCTCAAGTTAATTTTTCTCATGTTTATCTATCTGATGAGAAAAACATCATGTTTTTTAATACTTATCTTTTTTATTAATTGGAGTTTTCTTTAAAAAGATATTTCTTCTGGAATAAAATTTTTTGATAAATATTTTTGAAAATTATCCCTCAGACTTTTAAAGTTAATCTTTCTTTTATAGATATTCATTGACCAAAAACTTAAATGAGACTCTCGAATGTATTTGGTCAGATTTATACGATCAGATTCAGCCAAACCTAAAAAATAGCAATAATATTTCTATTTTTGAGCAAATTTATTTCATGTTATTTTATCTCTAATCAAACTCTTTTATTTTGCAGATATTATCAAAAAGAAAAAGAGTTGCACGTTTGTTCTTTAAATAGCAGGCTGATCTCTTCGAGTTGATCAAGCAAATAATGTGGCTGATCTCTTCAGGTTGATCAAGTAAACAGTGGGTTTCAAAATGTATGTGAGTTAGCATTTGTAAAACTTAAGAGTATTTTTCTCTTAAGTTATTTTTAGTTTTAGGGAAAGTATGACTTTCTAAGCATATTCCTGCAACATTAGCTTTTCAATTTTTTAGTCTTTGGGAGAAGAGGGGTCTCAAGGGTTTTGAAAGGAGTTAAAGAAGTTAGGGATAAATTAAATTTAGTATACTAGCTAGATTAATAGATAAAGTACAATACTTTACGTCAACTGTAAAGAGAAAGTCTGTAATTAAATTAATCAAGTTATATGTGTATTATTTGAACTTTCATTAATTAGTATAAATATTTGGACGTGGTTTTATGGAGGGTAAAACAGAACCACGTTAAAAATATTGCTACCTTTTTGTTTTCCATCACAACACTTTTCATTAATTGTGTTACAACGCTTTTACAACATTTTTTACCGTTTATTGCAACCACAAGTGGATTTAACTTGTGAATTTAAAATTTTGGTAATTTCTAAGAAAGCAGATTTTTCACAACTTACTCTTACACGAACATATATGGTATAATTGATGAAGAAAATGTTATTTAAGAAGCAAATGTATTAAAATATAATATTTGTAAGACATCGAAGGAAAACTTATATACACTTGAGTGGTTAGTACATAGGGTCGTGGCCCTCAGTCCCTCGATCCACCTATTGCTACTCAGCTAATTATGTAGTAATTTATTTATTTTAAGTCATATATTATCTTTGGATTTAATGTTTTGTAGTGAAATCTTTGAATCTAAATTTTCTTGTAAATACATATGAAAGATCCCATAAAATTAAAAAGAGATTATATATGTATATTATTCTAGCTACCATATTAATACATACTTTCAAAAAATAAATTTGATATTTTTTTTTATTTTTAATTTACCTCCTTATATGGCACTTAAAATATTTAGATATGATGCCTCAATCAAGAGAATTGTCGGTGTCTATGGCAAATAAACATAGAGTTGTGTCATTTTAGAGAATTTACAACTACGGATTTTTATCAACATAAGTGATAAGGGGACATGTTGATTTACACAAAATGGAACTAGGTTCCCGTAATGGTGCGGGTTGTTTGTTTAATAGAGGTTTGTTTTATCCCAAAAAAAAAAAGGGGTGATAAGAGGACTTGTTGATATACAGTAATTAATGACCATGTTCCATGCATTTGTTTTTACAAGCCGACTAGAAAATTTGCGTTCAAACTAAAACAACTAAGCCAAAAAAAAAACACATGGCAACTTTTGCAAATTAGTCAACAAAATATAAAATGAAACACCTGTATCACAAGAGACCACGTTACTGCTGTCTACTATACATGGTGCAGGGAATTCAATGACAACTGCGTAATTGGTTCGAGAATATGATTTCAAAATTTCAACAGAGCTCAAAATGGATAAAGTTCAACACCAATGCCGTTGCGATACGTGGGTCATTTTAACGTGTTATCATATGAAGAACAAATTGACGCAATAAACTTTGTTTCCTAAACATATACTAAAGACAAGTCGTTCTTTGTGGAAGTATAGTAGATATATCATGACATGTTATCTACCGCTACTCCTGATAAATGACTAATCATTTGCTCTTCTACATCAATAATTTAAGAGTATTGTGATGCTATTATGGGTCGTGACTTATGAAAGTAACGTGGCCTTAGTTAAAACAGCCAACCTAACTATCACGGTAGAATGTTAATTAATTAGGTAGACAGATTTCGTACATGTCTTAAGAAAGTGGTTTGAAAATATTGATAGATTTGGGTCGTTTTCAAATCTTCATCAATGATCTCGCGTGGTAGAAATCATTAAAGACGTTTAATGTAAGTTATCGAAAGTCTTTTCTTAATAAGAAAAAATTATAAAAAGTCTCTATAATTTATCCTTCTTTTTAATTAAATTAAACTTTAATTTCTATTGTTCAGATATTAAAGTATTATCGGTTAAGATCATAAACCCGTTTTAATGACTATTGAAACCATGAAGTTGTATTGATTTGCAGAAGGATAATATATATATATATATTTGTCTAAATCTGAAAACAATAATTACTTTTAGAAAATATCAAAACTAAAGATCCGTGTAATTACTTCGCATATATAAATAAGAAACGCAGAGAATACTATACACTTTAAGACATCAAACCAACAACAACAGAAACCCCAAGGCGGCTTTGGTGGGAAGCCTGGATCAAAAAGTGGTGTTTCATTGTCCAAACTCTAAAAAGAAAATTAGAAAAATGAAAAAGGGTACGTGTGTGGAAGAGAAGAGAAGAGAAGAGAAGGGACATGGTTTGGTCTAGTATGAATAGTCTAGGGAAACCATGATTTGGACATGTCATGGAACAAAGCCTCAGTTTTATCTCCAGCCGGACCAGCCCATGTGAGGCCGTAACATAACTCTCCTAGCTCCCATTAAATTAAGTGGAATGTGACACAACTCAATTCCTCTTTTCCCCCACTAACAATTCCATCATCATCAATCTTCAATTTCCTCTTGGCTTTTAGGACAATCAAAACAAAGTTGTAGCAGTAGTACTTCTCTTTTTGTCTGGTTTGAGGCCAAAAGACTGCCAAATCAAGGATCCCACATAGTAGTGCCCCATTTTCAGAAAGATATATAATATACAAGATAGGATTTTTTATACAGGCGAGGTCTCTTCACTGCTTTAATTGAACTTGTGAACATAAAAAATGGTAAATTTGGGAAGCCGGCTATTTAAGCCCATTGGAAATGGAATCTAGGCTTAGTTTTCTCTGATAATATTTGTCCCAATTTACAATTTTGGCTTGAAACATGTAAGTTGGAATGTCAATGGCGCCATGTTTATAAAAGCAAATATATAAATAAATAAATAATCAAGGAAACAGACAGCTATCGAAACTTATCTCATGTTCCCTCCCCAGCCAATGTCACTATAAAAATGAATTAAACGTTTTGCTTGCAATCATTGATTGGGTTTCTATCACCCTGATGACATCCCTAACGACTTAATCTTCTAGTTCTCTGAATTAAGCCAAGTGTTGATGATTAGATATATATCATATTAATAGTTTCTTTTCGTCAAAGATCCAATCAAAATATTGGATTGACAAAGTTTCACGACTCATAAATACAGACAGATATATAGATGCATTTATCTAATCATTTTTGACAGAAACATGGCAACCCCTGCAAATCAATATGCATGCATTTGATATTATTTAGGGAGGAAAAATCATTTAAGAACATTAATGTTAATTAATTGAATATCATATATCAAATACTATTATTGGATATCTGTCTACTAGCTCAAATTTTCATCTGAGTGGCTTATGTTAGAAGCATAATCAATCTAACAATGTAAAGAGTGTGTAATATGCATGGGTAGATCATAATGCATATCAAAGCCTGTTATATATATAAAGGTAAGTATTTCAGACAATAAGAAAGCAAGCATTTGTCTTGATTTGAGGTTTTTTAGACTGGGATTAATACAAGTCACATTGATCTGTCGTTTGGTCTCAAATATAGTGTCAGTGTGGCCAAAGAAGACCAGCTTGCAGCAATATAACCTAGACTAAATTCCTATATTTGACCTACTAAAAAATTCTTTTTAAAAATGTCATCAATTACTTGTATTATTATAGCTAAATTTGAATTTTTGTAGACATAATTGCCCTTCCTTCATAATGCTCACTAATTCACTTTCTCTTGCACTCTCTCTCTTACCTTCGCGTCCCCGCTTTTTAATCACTGAAGTTTCACATTTTAACTAAAATTGTGTTTGTACCAAATAATTAAACATTTTATTTCAAAAAATAATAATAATAATAATTAAACATTTGATGTATGGCAAAAACAGATGTTTAGTTTCATGAATATGAACAAGTTCAGTCTCTTTACTGAAAATTTAATTTTTATACTAAGAGTAACACTTTACTTAATTAGCCTAAATATTGTGTAAAATTGATGATAAATAATGTGGCAGGTCATAATTTGTAACTCTCATGTAAATATGTAATTATATGATGAATTTTAAACAGAATTGGAAATAAAAATTTTATTGTAGATAAGTAAAAATACTATAAACACCCTTATGAAAATTGTTATAATGTACATTTCAAAATTCAAAATATTAATTTAGTTACAAATCACTAAATCAATTTGAACTTATATAATTTTTTATTTTTTTTTTAAAAAGTTAGTATACAATTTTGACATATATTTACTTCCTCAACATGCCTCAGCATTTTATTAATTATATTTAACGCATCCGATGTATGTATATTAATATTTGCTTTACATGTCACTTTAATTTACAATTCACAAGCAACTACTCTTAATTTATTTAAATTATCAACAACAAATTAAAAAGTATACAAAATCACTAAAATGGTAAAATAGAAACTGGACACAAAAAGTTGACAACAAAATTTGAGACAATTTGTTAGCCAAAAACTAAATTTTATTAACTAATTGTGTCAAATAGGCACTAGAGTGTCAAATAAATTTATTTGGCATGGGAATTAGACCATGTCCTCCAAGTATAATCCAAATCTCTCACTTTTTTCACATGAAATGTTTTTTAGGCAACTAATTGCAAAACACATAAATCATGGAAAAATCAAACCTTTTGAACGCTTCCCTCACTTTTAAGTTTACTATTTAAGCATTTGAGCTAAGATCAACTAATCCTAAAATTTATACAACAAAATCAATTTTAAAATGAAACTAGAATTAGCAACTTACCTAGCTCTTCAAATTCAACTGTCTAAATTGATGTCTTTTTCTCTCTTCGTCCTCTACTTCTTTCTACCATTGTTGAGACCTGCCAATATTATATAAACATTAGATATGCGTCCTACGAATTAGATTTTATTATATTGGGACATATATACTCTCATAATAAGGGATAAATGCTCACCACACATATTGATAAGCAGTTGTAATATGACTCGAACCCAAATATGAAGGGAAAAAACATTAATAATAAGAGTAATCGTCGAAAGTACTTTGTATAGATAAAATTTTTAGAGCAATTATTGTGTGGACTGTTAAACATAGTAAAAAGTGTCTTGCCTGTAACTCACCTCAATGGAGCTGATTGTATGGAGTTTCTACGTGGCATCAAGAATGGAAGATTTAGACGTTTAATTAACTTTACAGATTTAATTAGTGTAACCTTTATACTTTATTGCAAAATTTCATAAATCGAAATGAATAATCAATTACACAATTTTATAATCATATTACAAACTGTAAAGTTGTGGACTTTTGTTTTAATTCATGTAACTTTACTCAGTTTTATACTTGGCGATCATATATATAATGTCCTGACTTTAGTTGCAATAATTACGTTTCAATTCTCATTTCAAGCAAATAATTAAAGTTCTCAATATTTAACTCATAAAGCTCTTTTTCAATTTTTGTTTTTGAACTATATTATATGGCTGATATTGATCCAGAAAATAACTAGAGTCAAATAAAATTATTATACACTAAACGTGCGGTCTGAAAAAAAACTCTTAAATAGAAAGAAATGATCCACGTATAGGTGGGGAGACTAACCTTCGTATAGAAGAAAAAATTTATTTTTTTTAATTTTATAATATAAGAGTGAGGTGCGCTTATCGAATCTATCAGTGGACAATAAAGAAATGCATGCTTTTTCCGCTAAACTCACGCTCCAAGGGCAAACCTCTTTTTCGTTAGACCAGGTCATCAGATCACTTTTATCTGTCCCAATGCAAAAATCAACTATATAATATCTTATTTAAGAAAAGTTCTAAAATATCATTAAAAAATGGTCTTTAAAATATCAATATATACTTTAAACTAATTATAATCTTAGACTTATGATGAAAATTATTAATATATTATAATATTAAGTTTTAAATACTATAATTAAGTTCTTTCTTATCTGTTTAAACTTTTAAATCTAATAATAACTAATATACCCTCTCTCCCTTCTTTATCTAAAAATTTTCTTATTATATATGTTGTATATACAATAGAAAAACGTTTAATATATGTTTGTCATCTGTTATCTATCCATGTTACACATGAAAAGAAACGTGTCATATGTCAACCTTCAGATTTAAATACTATAATTTGATCATTTTTTATCAATTTAAATTTTTGAATCTTATGATAACTAATAAATATGATGATTATTTTAATTTAAAGTAGATATTAAAATTGTATTGTATTCTATGAACATTTCTTTAAAATATTTTGATCACAGAAATTATCTTTTGATTTAATATGCTATTGCTTTGTTTGAGATCGGAAAATGAAAATAACATTATAACCTAAAATTAAATGACTTCGATTGGGGCTTCGTTCTCTTAAGTTGCTGTAAAATGAACACTATGTGGAGTTATGATGGGATACCAAAATATAGGTAAATCATAATTAATTAATTGATTAATAAGATTCGTCACAAATTAATATATGCATAGATATATTGCGTTTTATTGTTACTTTAATTGAAGGGTAAATTGCACAAAATTGATTAATAAGATTTGTCACGAATTAATATATGCATAGATATATTCTGTTTTATTGTTACTTTAATTGAAGGGTAAAGTGCACAAAACTCTCAACATCTGTTATGATTACAAAGTTATATGTGTTCAGGGTAAAAATATGAATGAATATTTTACTTTACGTTTAGCTATACCCCTTGTTCTTAATTATGGTCCATTGACCATTAGTTCAAGGCATAAAACAATGAAACCTTATTTTTTTAAATTATTATTATTATTATTTTAATTTTAAACGTCAAATGATGCGTATTTTTATTTTATATATTTGACCCTTAAAATAAAGGGTATTTTATTCTTTTTATGCTTTTAACTAACAGTCACTGGACCGCAACTAATGGCAGGAGGCGTGACTGCAACATTAACGAAGTCTCAAGTAGAGTTTTTGTAATCATTCCCTAAACTTATATACCCATATATCAAATATTAAGGATATTTTTATAATTTGCCCTTGATTGAAGAATATGGCATTGAGCTTGGGTTTGGTGGGTAAGCATATGAAATGACAAGTCATTAGCAGCAAATCAATAATCTCATAAAAATTAAAGCAGAGAGTCTTTGCTTTTGGGTTGTGTTTTGCTTGTTGATTGATGCCAGTTTGACCTTTGCTTTTCCAGCTCTTCATTTATGATCTCCTTCCAGTTGCTAGTTGCTACAAACGCTCGAAAGCAGTGCAACCACCATGTGTTCCCCTCTAAAATCAAAATCATATCATCTTCTTGCTCGTCTATTTCCTTACAGAAACTCTTTCAGATCGTCACATCTGATAATATTTAGGCATTGGAAAATACTCTTCACAAAGCACAAGCTTTGTTTGTTTTTTTTTTTAAGCAATTGGAAATTTCAAGGAGATTGTAGCTTGAGAACAACAATACACATGGCAAGCTAGGTGGATCAGTAGACATAAACACGACATGCATGACCATAATTTTCAATTTTCAAGTAATTGCATCAACTCATGATTTTCATGTAAAAGTGAAAGAAAATATATATATTCAAATTCTTTTCACTAAAAACAAAGACGTATTAAACTCAAGACTAAGAAGAACTTTCCAAAGTAGTTTTTTAACTGCACTTGTAACAGATGATCTCGTCAAGTTGTGAGAGATTCTCAATCGTTATTGTCAAATTTTTTTTTTTCTTTTTAAAAAAAAAAAACAATTTACAATGGGTTTAGCTAGTATAGAGGTTCGGTATTATAGGGTGGTTTTACGAAAGATAATATATTTTCTCAAATTTTCAGGTTTTTATAATTAAATCCCTTTATTTATTTAAAAGTTGGATTGTAACATAAATAACTATGATACCATTATATTTATTATATTAGCACAGCCAGCTTAAATTGGTTGACTAGGCTTGTACATTGATATAACTCAATCAAGTAGTGGTTGGTGAAATTGTGTCGCATATTAACTTGGGCTCGTGGCCCGAACCATATTGCTTTTACGCTGATGATTTGGTGTTGATGATAGTTAAAGTAGCGCAGGCCAAGGAAAATTGGAGACTTATAAATTATAATGTCAATCTAGTGAACTATTATACTTAATTCAGAATTCGAGAGAAGAACAGATAAAAAATTACTCGAATCCACAACTTTAATTATATAGATGGTAAGGCTATATTGTAATGTCCATTAATGAGATTTTTTTTTTTGGAGATATGTCCGTTAATGAGTTATGCAGAACTACACTGATTTTATTTATAAATCATGATTACAATAGACGTGTATAATTACAGATTTTAACTTAAGATTAATTTCGACCAGTATGCATTTGATGGCTAAAATTTGGAAGTCCACGAACAGAATTCAAGAGCCCACACATCAAAATGTCTACGGACCATATATGAAGTGTGATCCAAATTAACTGAAAATTGAAGACAAACAATTGTTTCAAGCCCAACAAATCGAAATTATATTCTCATCTACATTTAAAATAATCCAACTCAACAAAACTTTAATTGAGTATACATGTCAAGCTGCTATGTTATGTACCGTCGAGTTTTTACTTTTTAGAGTCATTGGCCCGATCCAAATTGTTTGAAAACCTTTTTAAAATATAAAATGTAATTTTTTTTAACAAAAATTTAATATTAATATTTTAGTTTTATAATTATAAACTATTTAATTTTAAATAAAGGTAAAAAATATTTATCTTTATTTAAATTTATAATAATTTTACAACTAAAATCTCCCCTCATGTTGTGTTTATTGTAATTACCTTTTGACCCAACTTGACTCATATATCATATTATATTATAAAACGGTGATGTTTGGACTGGTTAAGTTCTAACCATTGATGTAAATAAAATTTCAAAAACTATATATTAGACCGCCATGTATTCGAATTATTGAAAATTTAAATCTCTCATGTGATTAGAGAAATTTCAGATCCATTATTCCTAGGATCACACGTCTTTGTAGAGATATCAAAATAATGAAGAAATTAAAAAAAAAAAAAAAAGAATTTATAAGGAAATCTAAAAACATTAAAAAAATCCATAATTGTTAGATCTGTCAAGAGAAAATATATTCGGTAAAAAATGTTTACATCTACACACTCAATGTACTCTCTCTAACCCCAAACCTCAATTATAATTGAGTTTTAAGTTCATATTCGACCTTTACTGAGCATTTTTATGCTCTAAGCTCATTATCGAGCCTTACCTAGTTATACTATACTTTAAGCTTATAATCGAGCCTTATTAAGTTATATCATGCTCTAAACTCAAATCAAATCCTTACTATGCTTGTAGCCCATAATAAATTTTATCATAATTTAAGCTCATAACTGAGGTTTACTGTGTTTTAAGCTCACAATTAAACCATATGGAGCCCTAAACTCACAACTGAGCTACACTGAGTCATAAGAAGCCCTAAATTAGTAAGCGAGTCTACTAGCTCTAAATTCACTACTATATTTGGATTTTAAGTGTTATCGGGAGCTATTCGACAAACATAAGAAGGGGCATATTATAGAACCCCAAACTTGGTCCTACAGTAACATAAACTTGGTCATCAAGTAATACGACGTGGTCCCTAAGGCGTTTCCATAAGCGCGATGGTAAAAAATATTAATATATGTGCAAACTATCCAATCATGTGCATCTAATCTCCATTAATGGCCCTATTCATAGCGTTAGATTCGGCTGGAGTTAACCTTTTCAAGGGTAGCTCATTCGCCTCAATAAGACACTAATGGACCCATTTTCGGATGCGTTGAAATTTGTGCAATTTTTGT
Organism: Dimocarpus longan; assembly: GCA_022984855.1. Taxonomy (NCBI): domain Eukaryota; kingdom Viridiplantae; phylum Streptophyta; class Magnoliopsida; order Sapindales; family Sapindaceae; genus Dimocarpus; species Dimocarpus longan. The sequence continues at coordinate 13,312,768 of CM041024.1, forward strand.
TAGAATATAAGCCCGATTTCAACGGACTGTCGTGATCCAATTTACACCTCTACATTTGAAAAGTCGATAAAATCATAAATGGGAAAAAGGATGGGCCAGTAGGGTCATCTAGAAATGAAAAAGGGATCCGGCATATTCTCATGATCCTAGTAAGAAACTATTGGTGGATAAGAATCATCTCATAAATACTATTTTCAATCACTTTATGAAATAAGGATTTATTACACTGTAATTTTTTTAAACCAAAAATCATCTTTCTTTTTTTCTTATATATTTTTAACTTTCATATTGATTTTTTTTTTTTTTTAAAACCACCTAAGATCTCCAATACTATTATGAAATTTTAAATTTTTATTCATGACATATCATCATCTTTTTCGATCATGAATCCACCCTGATAAAAAAAAATTAGAAATACTTATTTTCATCTCTAATGTAATTATTCACAATAGTATATATATATATATTCAATTTAGAGCGAATTACAAAATAGCTACCCAATTTAAATATATTTACTGATGGAATGAACTTTATAGTTTTATTACAATTTAGCTACCTAAAGTTAGTTTTGATCAGTCAATAGTTAGTCAATTTTAACTTATTGAGGGATATTTTTGTCTTTCAACTGTATATTAAATTTTTTATAATTTAAAAAATTATAATTTATTTATAATTAAAAAAAAATCAGAAACTTAAAAAATATTAAAAAGATTTCTGTCTGCCCCTCTCTCTCTTCCTCTCATTCTTCCGCTTCTTCTTCTTCTTCTTCCCTTCTTCTTCCTAGCAATTCTGGGCTCGTGACAGAACCCAGATCTTGGGTTCGTCTGAACCCAGATCTGGGTTCCTCTGGTCACGAACCCAGATTCTGGGTTCGTGACCGAACCCAGATCTTGGGTTCCTGTTGACGAACCCAGATATGGGTTCGTGACGAACCCAGGTGACGAACTGGGTTCCTCAGGAACCCAGATGCTGGGTTCGTGACGAACCCAGTTCGTCACCTGGGTTCAGACGAACCCAGTTCGTCACCTGGGTTCAGACGAACCCAGTTCGTCACCTGGGTACCCAGATCTGGGTTCCTCAGGAACCCAGATGCTGGGTTCTTCAACTGGGTTCGTTGACGAACCCAGACTGGGTTCGTGAGGAACCCAGAATCTGGGTTCCTCACGAACCCAGAATCTGGGTTCTGTCACGAACCCAGAATCTGGGTTCCGCACGAACCCAGAATCTGGGTTCGTCTGATTCTGGCCCCTACCCAGATTCTGGGTTCGTCTGATTCTGGCCCCTATTTGTATTGTTTGTGTTGATGATTGATGATGTTGGATCCCTATTTATATTATTTGTGTTGATGGTTGATTTTGATGATTGATGATGATGTATAATTATTGATGATTTTGATGTTTGGTTGGAACGAATCCAGATGAATCTGGATTCGAAGGAGAAGAAAAGAAGAATAACAGAAGAAGAAGAAAATGAGAAGTGAAGAAGAAGGAGGAGAAGAAAGATGAAGAACAGGAGAGAGTCAACTGTGGCCGGTGGGCTAAGAAAAATGAAAAATAATGTAAATGATATTGAAAAGACAGTTTTACCCTTTAAACTGTTAACTTTAACCAAAATGGATTAACGGCGGGTGGGTTTATTGTAATTAAAGTAGAAAGTTAGCTCCCTTAGTAATAATGTTTAATCTGGGTAGTTAAATAGCAATTCGCTCTTCAATTTATAATCAATCATCATAAAATATGTATTACATTGTCTCTGTTTTTTTCCATTTAAAGCTTTTGGACTCTTTGAGGAAAAAAAAAAAAGAATAATTTTTGGGATAAAATTGTTTAATGAAAATTTTGTAATTTATCTTGGTAGGAAAAGAATGGAAAATGCTAACCAGTATTATTTCTACTATAGTTTCAAAATCCATAATTTTTAAATTATTTTCATCTCATCAACTTCATAATTGAGTTACATAATTACATTGGAAATATTTTTTTTATTTGATTTTCTATTAATGTGATGTGGTGATAAAATTATATTCCAATAGAAACTTATATTGGAGATACCGTATATGGCAATTCCAACTTTGGACAATGTATGAATTGACACTTTTTCCCATAATATTATATTTAATCATTAAGAACAAAAGTAAAAGAGAACTCGATTGAAGTTCACAATGACTGCACAACTACTGTGGTTATAAAATTCTAATTCATGACAAAGTAACACTAGTAATGCAATTGGATAAAAACAAAGGATTTTTCATTGTTAAACTAGAGTTGTATTACTATTTATTAGCAATGTAGTTCAATTAAATTTAATATTACTGCTATGCAAACAGTTGATAGAGAATAAATTACATAATTTTTATTTTTAAAAATCTCAATATATCAATCATTTATACAATTTTAAGCTCTTTTTTTTTTTTTTAAATACAATTGAAAAAACCCTCCACACAAACAGATAATTATAAAATACATTATAAGACTAGAATTTCCCACCATAAATGTATAAAAAGAGAAAATAAAAATCTATTTATAATATTTTAATTTTAAATTTGTTTACACTTTCAATAAAATTTTCATTTAAAATCGATATTCCATTCCAGAGTCCAACTCAACTTCCATTCGAGAATAATTAGATTGGATTGTATAATCAAATAAGAATAATATGGTTTTATAAAATTTTTATCCAAATATACGATGAAATGATATGATATATAAATTATTAATATCCTATTAATTATTATATTTATAAGATATTAATAATTAACGCGTTATATTATATATGATTTTTAGCTTCGAAAAATGTATTGAACAAGTTTCGTAGTGGGCCACGTCAGCGCAGACGTTTCCCGTAATATTGTTTTATTGAAAAACGAAAATTATTAGGAATTTGGGATAGCCGTGTATAAAAGCAACTGAAAGAGTTCGTAAAAGATATATGTAAATAAAATAGGTAAACAAGCCAGGCAAGTCTCCTCTATCATTATTATTATTATTATTTTATCCGTGACCAACCAACAATCCAACAATCCCACGAGCTTCAAGAGTTTTCATCACAAAAGCTTTCTATCTTTTTCTCTCACTTTTCGCTTGCTCTTCTCCAGGTTTCTCTTTCGCTTTTTCTTCTTTTATTTTGTTTTACTTGTTTGATTGATCGATTGGGATTGTCTTTTGGTGATTTCTGATTAGTTGTTGTTTGTGATTTTATATGATGATGATCAAAGGCTGTTCTTTTAATTGTTTCATAGGTGTTGTTTGTATTTTTAGTTTTAAAGGGTAGTGTTATTGCAAGTTTAGATTGTTGATGTTTCACTTAATTTTGTGCTTATTATTCAGTCAAAGCTATCTCTTTTAGATAAAAACTGTTAAGGAGGGTAATTTGATTTTATTATAATTTCAGGAAGAATGGCAAAGAGTTATTTCAAGCAAGAGCATGATCTTGGTAAGCATGTTTGTTTTGTTTGTGGAAAATTTGATGAAAAGGATTGAATTTACTCAAGTTACGGTTTGATTATTTTTCAGAGAAGAGACGCGCGGAGGCTGCTAGGATCAGGGAGAAATACCCTGATAGGATTCCGGTGAGACGCCTCCCCAGCTATTCAATATCTGTTTACAAATTGGTCTTTAATGTTATCCAGTTGAATTTGCCTCTCTCTTAATTGCCTTTGTATGACTGCTATACTTAGATATTGACTGGTGGACTGGTCTCTGACTTGTAGTTGATAGGTTTTAACTGCCATGAATGGCAGCAATTTGAGTTTTGTAGCTCTGCTTTGTGAAGCATTAAACATATCTACTAGATGTAATGAAAAATATATCCATCAAGAATAGAGCCTTCATCTAATACTATGAGAAAAGTCAACTGGTTTGATTTTACCATAAGTATCTGTAATAACTATTTTTAAGTGTTTGTCACTTAGTCGTTCTCTTTTTGTATATATTTTTCTTTTTCACGTTACATCGTGTTTGCCAGTGCATGTAGTGTGTGTGTGTGAGTGTTGTTGAAAGGTGATTGTTTGTTGTATGTTTTAGAGAGAATGAATATATATATATATATATATATATATATATATATGTAGCTCAAGTTCAATTAAAAGCAACTTTTTTTTTAGAGTGAACTGTTGGGTAAATTGATTGTGCATAAGAATTGTTCATTTCATTATGGTTTTTGAAACTGACTTGTCTGTGTATGTTGTTTTCTTGATTTTAAGGTGATTGTGGAGAAGACAGAGAGAAGTGATATACCCAATATAGATAAGAAAAAGTAAGCATGCCATACTATTGATGACTCTGGATTTTCTTGTCTCGTTCCTTTGTTTTTCCCTCCTGATATGATCTACTTTAATTAGTTAGATTATAGTAAATGAAAATCTTCTTATTATAAAGTTGTTAAGTATTTAAGTGTTCTAAACATGGATCTAAAATGAAGGAACAGATGCTCTGATTCTTATGATATATAAGGTTGTTCACGATGCATGCTTGCACACATGTAAAGCCCTCGCATCAATGCAGAGGTAAAAAATTTCATCAGCGTCATGATGATGCCCAGCTCAAGATGGGCAAAATCTTGAATAAAAAATAATCCATGTCCAAGAGTCTGCTCTATGTTCTGATTTTCATGCAATAAGAATAAAGAAAAGCCTTTTTGTGATGTAGATGAATGTTGTTTAAGTTAGTTTAGACTGATTCTTTTCTGTCCTATATTGACATTTGTTCTGCTGTATATACAATAATACAGAAATGCATTGTGGTAACGCACTAGATGAAATGACTTTTGGGATACTTGATCCTTTATAACCTGTTATGACATCTGTGATACAGTCTTTGTAAGTTGTAACCAATGCTCAGTAGTGATCTGTAAATCCTTATGAAACACTCTCCTATCGATCCTTGTTGGTTTACATTTTGCTGATCACATGACCATTTTCCATGGAGCAACCTCGAAAATACAAAAGCTGCTAAGTTGTTACTTGTAATTTATCATCATTGTCACCATCATTGTTTGGGTTATTGTTCTCCTTAAACTGATCACATGATCATGTTTAGCTTTAGCCACCTACAAATTATGACAGCTGCTTGATTGCTACTTTGTTCATTTTTATCTCCTAAAAGTTGAACTAAACCAAATTCCTATAACAACACTCAAGTCACTTCATGCTTTTAACTGTTGAGACATTTTACTCCTTTTGTTGGCTTAAATTTTTGGAAAGACCATTGTAGGAATTGGTTGTTCTTCGTTTTTGATCATGATCAGTTATTAATGATTGGTGCCTGATGGTAATCAGTTCATTAGACCAATAATAAAAAATTTCCTTAACTTTTCTACACAGTAATGAGGTTTTTCTAATTGGTATGTGAAAATTACAGGTATCTTGTTCCAGCTGACTTGACTGTTGGACAGTTTGTCTATGTTATCCGTAAAAGGATCAAACTGAGTGCAGAAAAGGCAATATTCATATTTGTGGATAATGTGCTTCCACCTACAGGTAAACTTCCTAACTATTTAACGCATAACAAGCTGATACTCTTGTTAAGCTTTTGATTGATAACGGTCCACCTTCTCATTCTCTTGTTTGGATTTTGTAGGTGCCATTATGTCTGCAATTTATGAAGAGAAAAAGGATGAAGATGGTTTTCTCTACGTGACTTACAGTGGAGAGAACACATTTGGGTGTGAGATCCAACTGTAACAGCTTGTGATTGCTCGGCCATACTTTGGTCTCTGTGTCGCAACATTTAATTTCATCACAATTGTCTTCCTTGCATCATTCTGACAATTTCGTTACCGTGCATATTTAATGTTTTTAGCAAGACCTGGCCAGTGATAATATGTACAGTTACATATTGTATATAAAACTTCAAAGTCGCCATAGATGCTAAATTTCATGCATGTCCTTTTATATTAATAATTGTTTGCAATGAATCCTTGCTGCCGGTTTCAGTTTTTATCATGAAATAGAGGAAATTGACAATCTGGAAGGGATACTGCTTCATTGGGTACCTCTGGTTCCAGAAAATCGAATTTTAGTATGATGAGCGATATAGAGTGAATAAATTAAATTGCACTTTTTATATTTGTATTCTTCGAAATTCTGCCAGCTTGATGGGAATCTGGTGCTAGAAATAATTCCAAGTAGATGGTTTCAGACCTGATGTCACATTATATATTGGAGTTTGGTTACAGTGTAGAGGCTGTTTTCAGCTCGATGTATAGTCTAAAAGTCCGGATTCAGGTTCTCTACTATGCTGATTTCTGGCAGCTGAGGATGATCTACTATATATATATATATAAATATAAAAACAAAATAAAAGAAATAAATGTCAATCATCAGTAAGGATCACTTAACTAACAGGATCTCAATTTAGATTGCAGACTCCTACTTGTCATTTGCAGGTTTTGAATCTGTGGACGGTATGCTACGTAATTGCTGTCACTATAACCTGGACTGGAAATTAAGCAGTGCATTCATTGTATACTTTTGGTCGATGAGAAGAGGAAGAAATAAGACTGACCAATCATTTTGCCTATTCTTGTTTCTTGTAAAGTAGAATGTTTCTTCACATATTCATCAAGACTAGCATTGTTTTAAAGGTTTTAAGTTTAAAGAAGAATAGTCCCCTATAAATATAATTCTGCTAGCCAAAGAGTAAAGACGGAACAACTCCCTAAATGAGACCCAAGATATTCCTTGCATGCAAAACACATTATTTCTACTACATTAAAATAAATAAATAAATAATTTTTTTTTTAAAAAAACGCACATATTATTCAACCATCTTCACAACCCAAAAGATTCGGTCTTAACCGAAACCCACACAAAAAAAGTCAAGTTTCAATTAAGATTCACCAAAGACAGGTAACCATCAGCAACTTAAAAGAATTCACTGATTTATCAAATACCAAAAGGTTGAAAACTTTAAAGATAGATGACCAGCCACGACTGTTATGGACACCTGGCTCACGAATATATCAACATATAGACTAGACGATTTCATGATGTTGATAGCCTTATCTAAATAAGGAGTTCTTGTTAGAATTAAAATAATTTAAGTAGTGCCAATCGGTTGGATCGAGTAGGCCTAGCATAAAAATTTTCGGACTTGATTATTGTTTGGAATGGGCTGGGTCAACAGAATAATAATCTTGAAAATTTTTTTATCGGACGAGACTAGATCGAATCTTACTTGGACTACATGGGATATGATTAGATTCAGGGCCAAATTATTATTATTGTTTCCAACTCTCAAAAACTGTAGCTGCAACCCCCACAAAATTAATATTTTAAATTTCCAAATATTACCCTCAAATCAATATAAGTTAGGCAAGATGAGCAGCAGCAGCATCTGCAACACACTCAAGGTGCACATTTAGTTGGATGCTTATCATCTCTGCCCGCCTATGACTGTGCAAGTGAGAAGAGTCCACACAGAAGCTTTGGTGGAATTATAGCATCTGATTCTACTCATAATTGGTGGGAAAAACAGTTAGAGGAGTCCAGGTCAGCTGGTCAGCAACCAATCAGATGTAAACATCTGTGTAACTAAGTTAGCTTAGAAAACAAGCAATGTATGTGTATTAAAAGCAGAGTCTCTGTCTTCGTTGTAACTTAGCATTGTATCATCAAGATTCATCGATAAAACACATTAGGAAAAATTCACTTAAATTAGGTTTAAGAATTCTATATGTTTGTTTCAAGTTTTCATAGAGATTTCTCATTGTTTTCGAGAACCAAACAATAATGAAATAGTTAATCATTTCTATTTTAGCCACGGCCTTTTTTTTTTTAAATCAAAGTTGAATGAGTGATGTTGATTGCCTTCCCAGTCTTACTGTCGTTTTTCCCAGCACCACCATTTATTCATGTTGAACATGCAACAAAACCCAGTGCCATCGTTCCTGCAGCCTCCTCTTAACCCTCCGCAACTTAATGTGCCTGGTTTTGGTGCAAAATCTCAGGCAAGTTTTGGTATGCCTTCTCTTGAAGAATTAGCTATGGGTGGTGGACATGGACAAGTCAATACAAACCTTGGTGGGTTGGCTTTGTTAAGGGATACAATCCCTTAAATCATGCAGCTAGTCAAGAGAAGGATCCCTTTGATCATGCAGCTAGTCAAGAGAATGATCAATCTTCTTCTACATTAAAGCCATAATTAGATTGGAAGCAATCCCTTGAATTATGCAGTTGACTTTACTTTTATTGCAAATATTGATTTGCAAATACTGTTGTATAGACATGTATATATATCATTCAAAATATATCAATGAGAAGTGTGAGAGGACTTCTATTCACTTTTGCTCAAAGTTTTTCAGGCTTCTGGTCAAGTTCAAATGATGAGGCTTTTGGATGGAAATTATTATAATTCATCACAAAAAGTTATTGGTACTTGCAAATTGAACTACACAGCTTCTTCGTCAGATTTTCACCATGACAAGAGTCTGGAAAATGTCTCATCTAGGGCTGAATGTACTGTTGATTCATGGATTTGTCCTTGAAAATGGTGGTGCTGCGGAAAACGACATTAGGACTGGCAAAGCAATCAGCATCACTTATTCAATTTTTTTTTTTTTTTTTTTTAAGGAAATACCATGGCCAAAATAGAAATTATAAATATATTGACTTGAGACAATATTTGAAGTTTAAATATTAATTTTTGTGAGGGATGCCAATGCAGTTTTTGAGGGGTGTAAATATCGCCGCTCTTAATAAAAATGCTATCATCTATATTCATTTTTAATGTATGAAATGTTTGCCATCATTCACAAATTTCATCATTTATTTTTTATTTTATTTATTTTTAAAGGTTGGTATAAATCCGACGATGAAACCAAATCAAATAAAATTTAACTCTGAGGTGTGATTCGAGGAATAGCTTCTATATGAAAGAAAATAATCTACGTATAGGTGGGGAGGAGCTCATATAAGATGTTAGAAAAATTCACGTAATTTATTGGTAGGAGAAGCGTGTTTGTAAAACCACGCATTCTAATGCGGGAGGCAAAGCTTTAAGCCGCCATGGCAGCTGCCCAGTTACAATTTCATCATATATTATTATTCTTTTTTGAAATATACAATTTCATCATTTATTATATCTTGGAAAAGCCTGAAATTGGCCTTTAATTAGTATTTGAACGAACATTAAGGTTTGGATAGTACCGAAACAAATGGGGATTGGACCGGATTCGTCCGGCCCTTTTGACCTCTGACACAAACAAATCGTTGCAGGAAGAAGAACGAAAAAATAGTAACTTACTTTGTGCGTGTGTGGAGTATGGATCCTGGTCTTCTAATCGGGGCCTATGACCATAGTTTTTAGTTCGTAACACCTGTATAAACTTGATCTTCTAGTCAAGTCATAGTATCAAATTTCAACGGGGTGCCTTACGAGTAAAATTTTTTTACTACCTTTTCGTTACACTATAATTTTTTTGGATGAAATCTCAGTTTGGTTGGCCTTCCTACGCTGCATTTAAAGGCAATATGAAATTATTTAGATTAATTTAACGAGCTATATTGATTCGGGGGCTTTGAATTACTTGTTTAGTTAGAGAATCAACAACTAAATATAATCCAGTGAAATTTTTTTACTACTTTGTAAAATGAAATATAACTGTAACAATGTTTAGATAGAAAAAAAAAAAAAAAACAAACTTCAATTTCCTAGACCAAATTTTGGACAATTTGGAAATTTATAGATGCTATTAGTATATTCTGAAAATTCTCTCACAACGATTTTATCAAATAAACGACACCGAAAAGGTAAATATTACCAAAAATCATTAAGACTTGCAAATGTAGTGAAAAAATGACAGAAATGTGAAAAGCAGTGATTGAAACTTATGAATTTGTTCAAAAATTGATCCCCCAAAAATGTCCTTTGACCCTCAAAAGCTTATCAATAGGTTGTGCTACATCAACACAATGCGTAGTAGTGCAACTTCAATTTTTTCTGTTTCGCTTCATCCCGTCTTTTATTAGTAACTTTTAAGCAGTCCAAGAAATTTGACTTAGAGGAGCTTGGCTTGCAATGTGGTCTGAAAGCTTTACAAAAAGCAAGGAGTCTGAGGGGATATAAATTTGGAGATTGTTATGAAATTTGTATACCATCTCTTACAAAAACAAAAAAATGATCACTTCGAGATTGAGATATATTTTAGATGGAATCAACGAAGAAAACAAAAGTAAGTTTTCATTATTGTTATATTTCAAATTGATTTTTATGAAATATTTTAGAGCTATCGTACAAAAAGTTAACTGGATGTATAATTACAAGAGAAGCATGTTTCTAGTTATTGACTACAGTCAATAATAATTATTTTTCGTAAAATTTGTACAAGTATGAATTGTGTACGTGAGGTGTTAATTATGGGGTGATGTAGCATATGTCAATAGAACGTCAACGTCCTTGTGAGATGGTGAGAACCTGTTATTCCGCAGAGTGCTCCAATTTAAATAGACACTCTTCATAAATCATCAAACAAATCAAATGAAATCATAGTCGTGGATTCAGACGCTTTTGCCCTGCCTGTGTTGCTGCTGCTGCAATTGATGTTGACTCGGCAGTAGTATGTGTAAAATAAGTGAATGGTAGCACATGGACAACATGCCACATGGTAACCATGGTGGTGGGGTAAGATGTCCCAATGTGAAGATGCAGGCGACGGCATGGCCATGTAGCTTTGTCTCCTCCTCTCCCACTCCACAACGAATATCATATGCTTTATTTGTGAGGAATTAGCACACAAAATTGGTTTTGAACTCCACCATTTATAGTTTACTCAATGCATTTGGGTTCTTTTATAGTTCAGATAGAACAAGTTCTGCTTTATAGGTATCTATCTAAATCATCCACAACCACAAGCACAGGTCAATAATGATCACAACCAAGCTTGTTCGGTTGAACAGGTTAGCTTTAAAAAATGAATTAGTAGAACATACCAAACTATATACCCTTGGAACTCATATAACAAAATATATATCTTGTGTTAAAGATCATAGATACCACGTTTGGTAGATTTATTACTTTATGGCGGATACATCTCCACTAATTGTTACTAAAGCTAACCTTTCATTTGCAGAGAGGAACTCAGCTCCTAGACTCGAAGAAAAGCAAGCTCTAGCTCAGTAACAACCAATATAATTTAAGGATCCAGTTTGTTCAAACAATTTGTAACAGCAACATTAAACATTCTTGTTTTTAAGTAAAGAATAGGAAGCTAACATGAACCAGAGTTATTGTAATCGCAGATTTCGTAGTTTTGTTTTCTTTACTTAGATTCATGATAACATTAGTAAATATTCAGATGGATCTCAACTATGAATTTAAGGAACTTTCAAGTTTAAGCTGTGACTGTAGTATTAATCTTAGAGCAACTCCAATGTTGAAAGCACCAATCTGATGCATTTTTTTATCTCCAACGTGACACCAAAGTTGCAATCCCTGGGTCATTTTTTTTGGTGTCAATGAACAGTATAACACCAAATTTTGTGTTGCACTGTTCATAACACAAAAAATTATGTTTATCAATAAATTAATTTAATTAAAAATATCATCTGAAATATTTTATTGAGATCTTTAAAATGAATGTAATATTGAATATATTAAAATATATTCAATATTATAATCATTTTAAAGGTCTCAATAAAATATTTCAAATGATATATTAATAAATATTGGTTAAAAAATTATGTATGAAATATTCTGTAAAGATACATTTTATACCAATTTGGTATCATATACATTGGAGTAAAAAAAAATTTGGTGTCAAAAAGTTTGGTGTTGACATCAAAATTATGTAAAATTTGGTGTTGTACATTAGAAATGGTTTTACAATGAATGCTATCTTACTTTGCTTTTTTATCTTTTGCCTGGCATGAAATATCTAGTACATGCCATAGATGTCTTGCCTATATTCAGACGGTGAAAATGAAACAAACTAACTGGAGGCCGGTTGCCTAAACCAAGACGGTTTTGCAAGTTTTGTTATTTATTTATTTCTTCTATTACTTCATGGGAGAATTTGATTGATTCTCTTCATTTGGCCTAAACAACTAATCATGTAACCCTTGATCTATATAACCTTGTTTCATTAAATTGAAAATTTGAGATATATGAAATATAAAGGAGCTTTCATGTTCTTATAAAAATTAACCAACACGGTTTGTAATATGTATAAAAATGTCAAAAGATAAATTAATTATCTTAATAGTTAATCTAATAATTATTATATTATTTTAGTATGAAAATAAGGAAAAAATCTGAAAAACATCATAAAATGGAAAATAATATTGATGAATTCCATTTTTAAACATAAAAAATAATGATTTCATATTAATTTCATTTTTGAATATCCTACGACAATTTACGCCTGAAAATCAGTGTTCTCACCATCAGCCTACCGCCCACTTGACTGTGTGCGGAAAAGTAAAACTAGGCAGAGAGCAAGTAATACGAACAAGCCATGCGGTGGTAAATACAATACAAGCACAATGACAAGGAATGGAGTTCCTTTGTCTAAACACATGGGTAGGTCCTTTGTTTACTTTTCAAGTTATTTTGATGCCAAATTCATGAACGTTTACCCAGTTATATGTATAAATTTTTTTATTGAAAATCATAAATAAAGAGATTGCAATTTGTCTCTACTTGATATCCATGGCTCCATGCATATGTTCCCAATGAAGCTGTGTAATGTCTTTGTGTTTTGGGGCCCCCCCATATTGATTAAAAGGTCAAGAGAGAAGGGAACAAAGGAGGCCCTCGATATCTTCAATTTCGTTTTCAAGGTTCATCACCCAAACACCAGCATGTTCTCTCTTTAAGAACTTCTCTCTTATCATACAAAACCTGCATTTAATTCCATTCTTTGCTTCTACCAGACTACCACTACAAATACTTGAAACCAGCTAACACTCAACTAACATCCAAGTCTCTACATTTTCTCTCTTAGTTTCAACCTGATATAATCTCTCTAAGAACAGTCTCTCAATCATGTCTTCTCTCACTATTCTCTTATCTTTTCTCTTATGTCTTTCTATGCATGCATGCAATGCTCGATGTCTAAAGGAGACTGCCAAAGCCAAACAAGGCCATCTCTTTACCAAGGTTAATCAACGCAACCAAAAAAAAAAAAAAAAGAATAATATCACTAATTCATTGTATTTAATACCTATAATTCATTTTGTTGCATGTTAGTTAAATATTACAAGTATGGTCTGATTTTACTGGTTTGTTATAGGAAGTTGATCAAGCTGGATTCCATGAGATTCCTGACCAACAAGGGCTAGGGCACGTCAATGACAGAAAAATTAATGAGAATGGGGAGGATGAAAACTCTATGAAGCGAGAGAAATTAAAGCCTTTCCTTAAAGGAGAAGCTTCCAAAGGAGGAAGTGCAACTTCAGGTTCTGCTAAAACCAAGTGTCTTGATTTAAGTTTTCTTGTGCATGTCTAGCCAAAAACAAATCAAATTATATTTAGTAACAAAACCAAAATCATTAATAATAGATGATCTTAACGATTGCATTACCTTCTTCTGGCTATCACTAACATACTAACATATCCTATCTTGTAGCAGGAATATTCACACAGCCTTGGGTTATGTTTATGCATACATATCACGTATAACTGAAAATTGTTCAATTTGTTTTACGGTTATCTTTAATTAATGATATTGGATGTGCAGGTAATAAGATCATCATAACTTCTCCAAATGATTTGCTACGGCAGGCAAAAACAGAGGTAAATAGAATAACACATGCTCTGTACATCTTTAGATTTTTTTTTGTTAATGGTTGGTAGGTTGTTAATGTTGGGTATGGAGGTGGTCTGGCACATGCATCCGTGCATGTAATTAATGTAACATTATTGATGACATGCATGAGACTGAATTTGATGTTTTTATCGATAATGGTTTTTGCATGGCCATTCAAGTGCAAGATAATGATGATGATAATGTAAGTGTAGCAATGTAATTTAGATTTTTTTTTTTAATGCTATGCAGCCACTGAAGAGCAGCCAAGGACGATCGATGTTAGGATATTCTTCACCAAATGATACCGATGAAACTGTAGATTCTAAAGAAGACGATGCTGTGGGGGACATTGTAGTAATGGATTATGCACAACCCCATCGAAAACCACCCATCCACAATGAGAAACCCTAGACGATTCCCATGTACTTGTTTGTTTGTTTGTTTGTTTTATTACTTTTTTTTCCCTATAGATTTTAGGGGTTGATCTTTCATAAGCCAACGATAACATGAAGATCGTGTCACAAGTCGTTTTTGTCAATAATATTGTCTACAAGGCCAAGAGAATGCCCTTTTCCGTATGCAGTGTCAACTCCATGTGAATTACTTCCAACTGTTCAATAATTGCAAAAGAAGCGACAGCTTGTAAGAATGTCATGAATGGATGGATTATGGCCCTTTATACGGTTTGTATTAATGTATATGTAGAATAAATGGAGACACATGACAAGGGTGTGTTGCCCTGCTCCTTCTTATCAGTTTGGTGCGGTACTGTTACAGTTAGTTTTATTATTCTTGCTATGTTTTTTTGAAAAGGTCACAGTTAGTTTTATTGTTATAGTAAGTTTCTTCGAGTTTTGGCTGATCGTTCAGCCAATACACAGATTCGTACATAAGAATTAGATTTAAAAATATGAACAGGGCTCCTATCTCCACATCCCTACTTCCCTACTAGTTCAGATGATATAAAACTCGTGGCAAAGTACATGAAATAGGTTTAACTACATAGAAATACGTTTAACTAAACACATTTAACGATTAACTTCGTATTCACATTGACTTCATCTATTGACGTACCACTTAATATTATAATTCAAGGGTCCACTTTTCGTCCAATTCTGAAACTTCACTAAGAACAGATAAATAGCCGCAAGGTCAATTATATTTTATCAAGAAACAACTGTGTCGTATGACATGAAAAAATTCCAGTGATCATTGACCGTACATAATCCCTGTCCATATCTAAAGACTATTCTGTCCATAGGCCCTTCGCGAATTTATACTTCTCTACCAAAAACGACAAAAAGACAAATTTCCAGCTATGTCATCCACACTACAACCACCCAAGCTATAAAGTTTGAATGTATTTCAATGCCCAGCACATCACCCAAAAAAAAAATCATTTGAAGGATAATTTTCTTTGTATTAATGCCCAAAACCTTCTCTTCAGCGGAATTCCGTGAAAATGGCATCTCTTCAAATCTCTGGCAGGCTCTCTTGTTTATAAATATATTCTAAGTTTGAATGTCTGGTAATGAATGATTTGAGGTATTCAACATTCTAACTACAACTGACAATAAATGGTTTAACAAATTTGATAAATTCGGGTGTCTTGATTCCCAACTTCAGATCAATCTCTCCACCACCCAACCAGAAGAAATCGGGGTTAAGTTTTACAATTGCTTCATCCAAGATCACCTGAAATCAACCCATATTTGATCATATTATACATTTAATCCCAACAGAAAGGATACATTTTGCACTTCGATTACTCGACAAACACATACATAAATTCAGTCTAACAAGAGAAATAATACTTTCACACTGACTTACTAGGGCACAACCAAGATTTTCATTGAAAGATAACACATGATAGTGTCAAAAGAATATCTAAACCAGGAAATTGTCACTGTAAAGTGCTCTAGTTTTGTACTTTCTGATAAGTTGGCTGGGTAAGAAACAACTTTCATTTTGTCCAATACAAACATTTACTTTTTAAGTACTTTTAACCATCATTTTCACGTTTAAAATATGCCCCCTCAACACAAAGGGATCTTCAAATACACACAAACGTACACGCAAATGCTAAGCAAGCTTCATTCTAGTTCACAACTTAAAGTTAATCCTATCTTAGATTTTAAATGTTTCAACCTTAGGTGTTAATTAATTTTACTTCTGTCATTATGGCACCAGCAAACCATCAATTGAGTATGCCATTCTAGAATTGCATAAAAGAATACTAATCTTCACTATTAGGGCTAGAATTCTGACAAGAGTGCATTTGGAAGAGTGGACCAACTCAACAGCTGGCATAAAAGTTGGAAGAATTCAATTCACATGAGAATTTCATGGCTTGATACACATGTTGGATATAAGTAATGATCCCTCTTCTCACCAAAATGTATCAGAAGTTGTGTATACAAAGCAACCACATTGGCCATAAGCAAGACAGAAGATAGAAATGGTTATCATTCAAGCCAACCAATCACACCCCGGGGGCCTAAGTGTCCATGCAGCTTCATGCAGCCAGACAGGACACTGAAGTTGTATTGTCTAAGAAACATGTTTCAAGTGGCTCTCTACTGAAAGGGCCATTATAAAGGATAGAAGTTTAGAAAATTTATGAACCAATAATTTTGACAATCCATATCCTTTCATAATGGTGCTAGCATTTACAGCAATTATTTATCTCAGTTTTAACAATCAACTATGAATATAGCTAACAAAAGACTTCACTTGAGAATAACTAACAATAGCAAAAGCAACAAACACATCATACAAGCAACATGTCTTAATTAGAATGACGTGTAAAACAAAGACTCAATCCTCAATCCTTAAAATACATATAGTCATAAAACTTTGATTTCTACAAGAAACCAAAAAAATTCCTACTAGAAATTAGAAAGAGTAATTACCGGAATGTCTGTTTTCATGCCAATACATGTTACTCCATTGTGCTCATATCCAGTCAAATTTATAGATGTCTCCTCAGGAGCAAGCCTCACTGCATAATTAATAAAAAATAACTCTTACTACCTTTTTCAATAAATACAAGTAAATGATTAAATGAGCATTTGTTTCAAAAAAAATTTTTAAAAAAAAAATGAAAACCTCAACAATTTATTAAACATACAAAAAATTTGAACACTTACACTGATTTACATGAAAACTTAAATCTAAAGGAGAGTAATCCAAGAAACTTAACTGTTAATCTGAATGTTTGCCATCACGATGTACATCACATATATATTAGAGAACTCATTATAACATCATAGGTTTCTACGTCATCTTCACAAAGCTTCAGCCATATAGATATTACTGTTTCCTTGGAGTGAAAGGTAGAAACGAAAATAGCTAACCACCATAGGAGTGAATATAAGAACTATAAATATATACTGTAACACTAAATTCACATAATTAACATTTCAACTCTACAAATGACAATGATATCTGCTTTTGCCTCAAAAAAAGTATTTTAGTAAAAATCGTTTGTGTGTGTATATACTTTACTAAGGTGCTAAAAACATCAATGTCATATCTAAACATGGCACATGCCAATGCAACTTCTGGAATTGACACCAATGCACAATCTCAAGGATACATTATTTGAATTAAAAAATAAATGAATATAAAAATATAAAAGACTAACAACATGTAAAAATCAATGTAGGGAATGTAAAATGTGCAGGGCATCTGGAATAACTATCAACATATGCACTCTTTCATTTATTTATCCCGCTTTATGTGTGATTAAAAAATCACTCAATACCATCATTACATCAGAGGGCCCAAGAATGGCACCACTCTCAAACACACAATATAATGGTAAATTTACATATAACCCCATAACAGATACTAATGGCCAATTATAAAAATGTTCTTGACATTCTTAAGTGTCATTTATTTCAATTTCAATTCAGCTAAACAGTCCACAACCCAGTACAATTTAATTAAGAATCACAAATCTAGTCCAGAATCCAGATGCAGCAATTATAAATAAACTATAAACATATGCAACAAGCCTATGGGCATAACGTTTTTCAAATCAAATGACAATGAAAATCACCCAAGTGATAAGATGCTTTATGGTCCATTAGATTCATGAAAACTTACAGTTGAATTTCTTTTTTGGTATCTTGCCATTGTTGAGCGAGTACAGAAAGTTTTTGACAGTTTCAGCATTAAATCGTGCAGTATACTGTTAGAAAGCAAATGTCAAACTGTAAGAAAATTCAGGGACAGTGTCATACAGCAAATTGTTATTCAGTTGAAACAAAGAAGATACCTGCACAACAACAATATAATACTTCGAATTGTTGCGGTCACTACAATCAGTGACATTGGACGGGGCTTGGGTATTAACCTGATAAAATAAATGGATTTCAGCTCAGAGTATAGAAAATCTAAATTCAACATTTATAAACTCATGGTCCAAGACAAAGCAGTTATATACTAGGAAAATTCCAAAGTTTCCAATCACTTATTGTCTCTATGTTCATTAAAAGAAGTTCGAAAGATAGGAGTATGTCATACAATACTGCATAGTGACTACTACATATATTTAATTGATAACATTTTGAATAGGAAATTCTGACTATTGAAGAAGTATAAACACTGTCAAAATATAATACCCTGTTTATTAAAGTTCAAATAATGAGAACTACTAAAAATGCAACAACTAGTGTTAGCAAAGACAAAGGGAAAAAATTTACCTAGTAGTGTTGACAGAAGAACAATTGCTCTTAACATATTCACACTAGTCCTAATGAACTTTATGCAACAATATTATAACTTATGTTCGTTCATCAAGAAAATTATAATTTTATTATTCATTTCATTATGACAGACTAAGCCATCTGACTTAAGTTACAACACTCTCTAACTTTTTTTGAGAATTTCTCTTCCTATTCATGCTGCAACAGCGTAATTAATTGGCCAACGATTTCATCTTACCCACAACATTTCTCTTCAAAAGCATGTTCCAAATTAAATACCCCAACAAATTATGCAAAAAATTTTATTAATGGACAAAGGCTCTTCAAGCACTGGTAGAGGCAAATTAAAAGATAGATTGGAAAAAGAACTTCTCCCAAAATCATAGTTGCAAGAGTTTCTGAGAGTGTATTATGCTTCTGTTAGACTGTGACAATAAAATTTCAGCTTGAAAATTGCAATTTACACTTCTTCCATGGAATGGCTCCCTTGCAAACCAGAAAGCTCTAGGTTACTGCAACAATTAATTGTCCCTCCTTTAAAATCGTCTAAAACACTAAAACAAGTCTATAATTTTCCATATATAAAATCCGTGTTCCTCCCTACCCAGTAAAAATTATAATCATAT
This sequence comes from Dimocarpus longan, assembly GCA_022984855.1. Taxonomy (NCBI): domain Eukaryota; kingdom Viridiplantae; phylum Streptophyta; class Magnoliopsida; order Sapindales; family Sapindaceae; genus Dimocarpus; species Dimocarpus longan. The sequence goes on from CM041024.1 coordinate 13,331,849, forward strand.
TCAAACTTTCAACAACAATCATTTCTTAGCTACAAAAACCATTGAACCAGAATATGTTCCCGTTTCCAACTTCAGCCTCATGCTTCAAAGTATAAACTCATAAAAAATTGCACAACTAGTAACAAACACTAAATCGTTTCACAAACCATCATCAATGATCAGTTTCCAATTTTATTGCAGTCAATATAAAACAACTTCTAATAAGGTCTATCACTCTATTCAATGAAGGCTTTCCTAGGGTTCCTTTGGCAACTTGCAGCAATTGCCTCTGCTCCCACAACCCTAATAATGCGCACTAATTTTCTTGATTGTGACAACCTCTAACATTATATTCATATTCATCTCTCTCAATTACTCATCTAACATCTCCAATTTCAACCACATTGTACTTCTATTAACAAGTGTCTACATTCCAAACCACAAGAATCTTGTAAAACAGTTTTCTTCCATTTTCATATCCATCAACTACACAATATCTATCAATACTTGTATACACCAAAATCAATTGGTCCGCAAACACTATAACACAATAACATTAGAAAGGGAACGATACAAGTTCAATTGGCGTACCAAGACTATGCTTTTGCAAAGATGGTCAATGGAAGCGGCAGCGAGGACGTCTCTTCGCGATTCGAGAGACAAATTGTAGTAATCGGCTGGAACTTTCTTGAATAAGAAGTCGTTGACGCCATTGGATTGAAGAATGTTTGAAAGGCGAGTTTCAGTGTCGGAGATTGACTGAGGAGAGGTAACAGAGACGGCAGCCGCGACGTCGTTTTGAGGTAGGTAAGTTAGCTCCAGTTTTGATATTCGTTCTAGGATTTGATTTTGAAGTCGCTCCAGCTCTGCTACCGCTGCCTCCATTGTCCTCTGTCTCTACTCTCTCTCCACTATTTCGTTCCAGGATTTAAATTCCATCAGCTAAGGCCCTAAAGCCGCGTCCAGTATGCTCTATAAAACCGTGTTTTTAAAAATGATTTTTAAGTGGTTTCTTTTTCCTTTTTTTTTTTTTTTTATTAACAGTAAGTCAATAACTCCTGGCATGAGATCATTTATTCTATTATAACCTAGGGATACTTTACTAAGAACATTTTTAACGTGAGTATGAATTATAAAAAGATCGAGTATCACGTAGAATAAATTGATAAAGGTTAACCTTTTAAATGTAAATTTTTATAATTATTACCAAATTGATATGATAAAAAAATAATAAAGACTATCAACTTTAATATTTATTTTTAAAAAATCTCTTAAACAATCATATTAACGTTCAATTTAAAAATCTATCTAGCATCAGGATGGAAGAGACTGCCCACTAAAAACGTGGAAAATAGCTGACGAGCATTTGAAACTATACATGCTAAAAGTTGCGCGTCAAGTGTGAGTTCCTCCACAGAGTAACCCGCCTTGGCTCGGTTATTTTTTAAGTGGTTTCAACCTTTATTAAAAGTCATTTTTGATTTTTACGACAAAATGTGGAGAAATAGGTAGATGTTTTGTAAAGTGTATTTTTAAAAGAAATAAATAAATATATATATTTAAACTGAAATTAAAAAATAAAATATTCCTGTTGATATAAATTAATTGATTTGATATCTAAAGTAATAATAATATATTTGAAAAAGGACCATCCTCTTACCTTTCTCTTTTTTGACATAGATCCTATAAGCATTGTATATATTGAAAATTACAACTTAAATCTTAAAATTAAATAAAAAATAAAAGTGAAAAGTAAACATAATATAAATATATGTAGCAAATCAATTTTTGTAAGCCATTTCAATAATTGATTTAGTATGTTTCCCCGTCTGGCATAGATCAAGTAAGAATGGATAGCCTTGATCATCCAATTGCTGAACAAACGTAGTAGGAAGTAGGAACAAAGAATTAAATGTTAAAACAATTTGTCTCCAAGGTTTTTCTTTCTTCCTTCCTTTTTTTTTTTTTTTTGAAAACAAAAATAATTTATTCAAAAAACATCAATCAAAACAATGTTTGGGATACTATCTAGAATAAAATTAAACTAAGATTGATCAAAATGGTTATGAAAGACTAAAGTTGCAAGTCTATAAACTCTCTCATTACTCTTTCTAAAAGTGAATTGATATTTAGCATTGTCCAACTGAGCTAACAAAACATAAGTATACTTAATAAGGGATCTTCAACAGCTAAAAAATTCTTAGCCTAACTTGCTAAGATAACAAGATAAGCACTTGTCTCCACCATCTAGGGTCTGATGTTGTGAGTTAAAGCAAACTTCAAATCCTCTCTGAAAGCCAGACATTTAGTAAAAAAAAAAGAGTAAAAAAGTTAGACCACTTCATAGAAATAACATATTTAACATCTTCTCGATGATCACGAATCTAAACTCTAATCCCTATAAAACTAGTCACATTACTTGTTGCAGTATCCACATTAAGTTTTAGAGAACCCCGATCAGGGACTGTCACTTCACATACGGAATAGGAGAAATTATTTCATACCAAGCCCAAATAACTCCATTAAACTTATGATACTCAGCAAGATAAATAGTAGGTTCTTCCAATATAAGCTCTTCCTACTTAGGCACTCCACCATGAAAAACATGATTTCTATCCCCTAAAGATTCCACTAAATCGATAATTACAGCTCAAAATTAGAGATAGAAAGATGGTCACATAAATAAAGTATTAATAATTTTATCAATACTTTCATAAATTTAGAAGATCAATATCAATATTTTTATAAGCTTAGAACATCTCAAATGCAAATATGAATTATCTTTTAAAAAAAAATTGGCATATCATCAATGTCAAGAAAATATGCATCTTACGTGACATAAATAGGATTGATAGATACTCAAGTCTAAAAAAATTCTTCAATATTATTCTATTTCTTTGAATGATAAATAATCAAACAAGAATACATAATTAAATAAAATTATCATAAAATATTATTTGATAGAAGTCTCAATCATTTATTATTGATATGATTATCCAGAAGACTCTCTGAAAATAGACAATGAGATTGACATCCTTTATTTTCTTTTTTGTCATGTCAGCTTAATAGTGGTTAGAAAAGTTTACATTGAAGAGGTTAAATTTAACTCTCTATCAATTTATCATATGTAGCAATCTATCTTTTTACAATTCATACTTGTATTGAAGATGCTTTTAGAGCATCAATATTAACATTAAAACCTTGTAGATGTACTTATAATTCAGGAATGAAAATAAAAAGGAATCAAATTGCATTAAAAAAAACCACGAATCAAAATGCATAGATCTACTATAAAATCTATTTTTTAACTCTAATAAGCCCATGTTAATTGCTCTAAATGATTTCGATATTACCTTTTGACAAAAATACAAAAATACATTAAATAAATTAAAATTTTATTTAAATGGTTTTTCAACCAAAAAAAATAAAAAAATCAATGTTCATGACATACAATCTTAGAGTCACATTGAACTATAATAATAGATCTATATATTGATAAACACTTGAATCTTTACCATCAAGGATTGTTAAAAAAAAAAAAAGTCGCGATTGATTATTGTTTGGCACTGTTATATGATGTTTCTTCGTTCTGTATGGCCTTGGCAAATCATAGTTGAGATAAACTATCAATAGATGAAACTTAAAAGTTAAGTTTATATCCAAACAAAACTGAAGCATAACCTAATAATCCGTGTAAATCTAGTTAAAGTAAAAGTAGGAAGAACATATATATATATATATATATATATATATATAAAATGAAACAAACACGTAATTTTGTTATGGTTATTATTATTATTAATATAATCATTACCATATGACTAGTGACAACCTTAGATGTCGTTTGTTTTTTTCACTTAAAACTTAATAATGTCGAATTGTACGTATTAAGATATTTTTGTTTATATTTTTAAGTGGTCAAACCACTTAAAACTATCCAAAAATAACTGAAAAAATTAAGTAAGAATTTTTAATTTTTCACTTAATTGCAAATCACTTAATATTATTTAAAAGTTTTTATTCCAAATCTATCATCCATAAAATAATATAATTTCAAATTTATCTTAATTTTATATTACGTAATTTTTTTTGTCTTGACACTTACCAAAAATATATTTGAAAAGAAAAGTCATCTCATCTCAAATTGTTTTGGATTCAAACTAATATATTTCAATTAACAATTTATATATTCATTTTCTCGTTATTTTCTTAAATATATTAATATATTTAAATATATAAATATGCTTAATATTATTATATTTTAATTATGAATAAATATTATTCATATATATATAAAAAAATATTTTAGAATTTATTAAATTATTTTTTTAGATATTTGTATTAAATTAATAGAAATTACATGACAACAAATAGTTAAAAAGATATAATTATTAAATTACTAGTTTTCAGATCATTTTAATTTTGAAAAAAAAATAAGTTTATAATATATCCAAAAGTAAAAAAAAATATATATATATATATTATTCAGATTTCAGGTTTTATTCACTATTCAATCTTCAAACAGGAAAATAAACGGTCTCTTGATTGCGTACATAATATTTATCAAATGAAACAAAAGAAGACAGACAATAACACCCAAATATGATATTATTCTATAAACCAAAACAAACATTTAAACCATGATTAAAGATAGAAAGCAACTCTATGTTTGACAGACACTTTGAACTTTGCTGAAAACAAACAATCAATTTAGTAAAACCCACGGCCGAATTCGGGATTGAATATTCCATGATGAGGATGAGAATGCAAATGAGGATGGCGAGAAGAAGGAATAGGATTAGGTTGATGTGGAGGTGGAGGCATCATGTTCATGTTAGGGTTAAAGCCAACATTCTTTATATCAAATGGAAGGATCCCCCTAGTGTTTGAACTCCCAGGAAAATACTGGGGAGGAGCAGAAGACTGGGCCAAAATCTTCTCAGCCTGCTTAGTGACACTTTGCTTGAGCTCTTTTAAAGAAAATTTCAACTGCTCAAGTTGGGGTGGGTTAAGTTCATCAATTGGTGCTGCCCACCAGCACTGGCTCCGGGAAAATTTTCTCACCTGGGTCAACTCTTCCCCGTGTCTCTTTTCTGCTTCCAGCTGGTTCAACACCTAATTCATTGTTATAACACAAAAGTTTTCAACTAATAGATCTAGTATGTTTACAATTAAAACTGCATATGACATTTTGTTTTTGAAATCATGTAGTAATATATATTTCTGGGACAATCTTAATCTTCCATCATATGTCATCTAATGATTTATAATTTATTTAATGATTTACGTAAAAAAATAAAAAGTTATTGTTGATCTTGTTTAGTTGTATATTTGTATTTAATCTTTATTGAAGAAAGAAAATTAGGGATTTTAATTATAACCTATTTATTTCAAAGAATATTAGGAATTATAATTCCACTACTTTTGAAACAAAATTCTATGGTTTATCATTGATCATAAAAAATAAAATAACAACAACTGGGACTGAATTATAAGTACCTGAGTGAGTTGCATATTAAGCTCACGAACACTAGCGTTTCGATGAGCTTCAATGAGTTGTATGGTGCTTGAGGTTTGCGGAGAGTTTCGAGTAATAAAACGATCCACCACAGATTCAACACACGGGTGGCCAAATGAAAAAACCTTTTTGCCAGGAGAGAACACTATGATGGCAACATCAGCACCACATAATGTGCAAAGTTCACTAGCCTTCTTAAAAAGGCCGGATCGACGTTTGGAGAAGGTCACTTGGAGATTGCTCTCATTAGGCATTTTCACCATCTCCACCTTTTGCCTACCCTTACTCTTCCTCGTCATGACTTGAGATTTTACTTACAAGGGAAAATTAACCTATTCAAAAAGAGAGTAAGATATTGTTTTGAGTGGTGCATATATAGAGAAGAAACCATGGGGTTTTATAAGGGGCTTTAGGTCTATATATAAATTAATAATTTTGAGTTGTCCTGAATAACTATGTTCAATCTGGATAGTCATGGTTGCTTCCGAATGAATTTAATTTTTTACTTGTTTTTTACGATTTTAGAATCCTTATGATATTGACATATTTAGTATAAACCTCTAGAATTTTTCAATATTAATGATATTATTGTTGGACGTTACACCTTCCTTCGATTTATCAATGACAAAACACATTTAGATTTTTGAGGAAAATATTCTTCGATGTTACTCTAGTGAGTCTTGCACCAGTTCTTTTGTTGGAATGATGGACGATACTGTTTTCAAAATGCATATATAATTCGACCTCCATTTTTTTTTTGCCTTTCAGTGGTGAGACAGAAATACAAAGCCTTTTTTTTTTCATCTTTTCTTGAAGTTGCAAATTTATTTTATTTATCCAAATTTAACTGGTTTTTGTTTTTATTTTTTCTAAATTTGATAGGTAATTAAATTAAAACAAATTGCCAGCTACTTTCGAAATGTTTCATGCTTCTAAATCAAGAATATATCTTTCTATATACACCTTTTTTCATCCACATTTAATATTTGTATCCCCAAAGCATTATAACTACGTTAATGACTAAAATAGAGATGAGATTAGAGTGCACTTTTACTCGTATTATTTTCATTTCAAAATCAATTAATATTTAATCAGAACCTTTTTTTTTTTTAAAGAAATCACAATCTTTTCTTAAAATTAACAATAATTATGTTAATTATCTAAAAACAAATTTTATTGTTATAAATATTTCTAGATGAATCAAAGGTAACTGTCCTCGTCATGGAGGCCATCATTCTTCCTAGCTAGTTTAAGGAGGCTGGTCTAGTCTTAACTTTAAGTTATTGGTTGAGAAAAATTATTTACATATTTTTAAAATAGTTTATTAGAATAATTATTATTCTTAGCCTTACTTATTATAACAACGATGCAATTGCGTTGTGATGTTCTTTGACGGAGTGGATTCTTCTAATTTTAGAGTTACTGAGTTACATACAATTCACAAATTTGATAACAATTACTTTAAATAATTTATTAGAATAATTATTATTCTTAGCCTTACTTATTATAACAACGATGCAATTGCGTTGTAATGTTCTTTGACGGAGTGGATTCTTCTAATTTTAGAGTTACATCCAATTCACAAATTTGATAAAAAGACAATTTTAATGAGTTACTTGTAATGACTCATTTGTATATATACAGTCGCATACAATGGAAATAAGTATACAATTGCCATAGAAGGCATGAAATTTAGATTTTACAAATATGGCCAATAAACATGATATTTTAACGGTTGGTTTGTGAATCAAAGTAACAAAACTTTATTTGCATTACAGAATTATGGTCTACATGATAATTTTAAATTAATTGGTAGTCATTTAAAATTAGAAAAGCCATAATCCATTTAAAGCCAATTGCATTATATTAATCTTGTCATATTTAGAAGAGGATATAAAATATTTTGTTCTCAAGAATAGCCTATAACAGTAAATGAGGCCTCGATGCCAGAATTGTCTGGAATTGTGAAGCTAACATGGCATCACTTTTAGAATTACTGTAATTACCTTTATTGTTTTTGGTATCATGAATACAAATACCACTATCAGGATCTCTAGATACTGATTTTAAGGAATCAATTCGGAACATAATGCTTTATTATACTTTATTCTCTTATTAGTAGGGAGAAAGACTTATATTATATGCTACTCCCTTATTAGTAAGGAGAGAAAGATCCCACACTGAGTATTGAAAAACTTATCCTCCAATTAGAGAGATTTAGTGTAATTTATCTTTTTATATATGAACTTACCATAAATTATCCATCATTGATAAACTTCTAGAACTTGTAATGTTTGAGTAAAGCGATGCAGATGGTGCGACTATTACACCACAACACTTATGAATACCGTAATTACTTTTAAACCATTACTTTTGTCGGTCTTCAAGAAGTTGGCCAAATTTTTCATTTTTTGCAAAACTTCTGTTAAGAGTATACGGTGATTATATGTAATGGGTGCATCGCTATATGATCGCGACCAAAAAAAAATTAAAAAATTAACACAAATAATATTATAAGTAATTTGCTGTTATCATGCCATTCCTCATATTGGCCCTCACTTCTAGGACAAGGATAAATTATTACCACGTCATTTTAATTAATTTTAACTTTTTTTTAATTATATATTATTAATCTTATATAAATAAGTCATCTTATATATCTTCAAACTGAAGATCCCAATAAATAGCACTAGAAAAAGCTAATTTTGAAACTAGCATTGTAGGTAAAAAAAAGAACTGGTTTTTGTAGCACCGTCACTTAGTTTGTAAATTATTTCTCCTTTTTTTTTTTTTTTTTTTCCAGCTTGTTCTCTCTAATGAACTCATGCTAAAAAATCTCACCATTTTTTATTAGTTTTAAAACTCACATTTTTTTAAGCTTAAAAATAATTTTATGTTAAAAAGAAACTCATCTTGAAATTACAATTAAGTTGTCGGTTTTGAAAGCTAACCATTTTGAGATCCTCAACTTGAAAATTAATCCAAATACAAAAATATTACAAAATGAATTTTCTTTCCATGTTGAAGTACTATATTACCCTAATGAAGTCCATTTGCTCCCAAACTGACAATCACAACAGTTTTCCTCTCTTCTCTTTTCTTCTTCATCTTTATTATTTTCTCTCCTTCTTCGGTGTCTTCTCTCTCTCTCTTTTTGCTCTGCCCTGTCCCAAATCCTTCTTGTTCACTATACAACCTCGGTTTATCTCCTTACTTAGAGCATCTCCAATGCAAATATGGATTGTCTTTTTTAAAAAAAATGGATACATCATCAATGTCAAGAAAATATGCATCCTACGTGGCATAAATATGGATTGATAGACACTCAAATCTAAAAAGACTTTCCAATGTTATTCTATTTATTTCAATGATAAATAGTCAAATAATAATATATCATTAAAATAAATTATCATAAAATATTATTTTATGGAAGTTTCATTTATTTATTACTAAAATTGCTGTCTATGAGACTTTCTATAAATAAACATTGAGGTCGACAGCCTCTATTTTTTTTTTTTTTTGTCATGTCAGTTTGATAGTGGTTATGGAAGTTTGCATTAGAGAGGTTAATTTTAACATTCTATTAATTTATCATATATGATATTCTATTTTGTCGACGTTTGGATTTAACTGACCAGATTCGTGTTTTAGGCCCAAGCTACAGTATTGGATCGATGTTGTTGAATAAGCAAAGTAAAAAGCAAATGAGATGAGGTCAAAGAAGAAGGAGAAGACACCAATAAGTTTTTAAGTGATTCGGCCCAAAAAAATGTATATGTTCACTGTTCACTCTCTCACTATTTTAGTAGGGTAACGACACTCAAAAGATCGATCTCTCCTTTTACAATGAGAGTTCTCCCTTATTTATAGAGAATGAGAGGAGCTACAATAGAAAATAATAAAATAATGTACAGTAAATTAATATTACAATGATGGACCGCATTTAATGCACCTGAATTACATTTAATACGGCTGACAGTGTCAGGTTTATTCTGCCCAAAGCATGGGTTTAGGCGGCTAACCCACGCGGGTTAGGTGAGATTCCCGTAATCCAAGCTGTAATCTCTGACGGGATTGACGTGGACGACACGCCTTGAGCTGTAATCCGCCTGACAGCTCTGATTTCTATTGACTTGTGATTTGATAGACGGGGCAGAGGTGAACCTCTCCTGCAAACAGAATGCTCTCTCGAACTAGCGAGCAAATAAAGCTCAAGGTAATTGGATGCCCTAAAGGTCACGGGGGCAGATCATAAGCGAGCTCTCAGGCGGTTAGATAACTCAACGGGCAAACGGCCCTAAACACGAGCAGGTAAGCGAGCACGAGCAGGAATTGACGAGCAGCTAATCGATCAAAGCAAACGGGTCTCTATTCGATCTGATAGGCGAGCACAGGGACAAACAGATACCGAGCAGGGTATCGAACTTAATAGCGAATCGGTTAACGACCAACATGAAGACTTGGAATACGAATATAGTAGCGATCAGAAAAGCGAGCAAGTTAGCGATCAGACAGGCGATCAGAGAGATGAGTTGATCACTAGGTTTTCTGGGTCTTCGAGTCATTGGGCCTATACTGTGGGCTTTCCTCGGCCCAATTGACTTGATCGTAAAATTATCCATAACATATTTTTTTATAATTCATACTTACATTGGAGATGCTCTTAAACATCTCTTCTTTGCCCAAAATTTTTGAAAATCTAAGGTAAATCACTTATTTATTTATTTTGAGATAGACTTATTTTTTTATTGTTTTCAAGTTTTAAGGATAGATTCTATTTATTTGATTAAATGATACTCATTTCATTTAGAGTAATTAGCATGGACTTAGAGTTAATCAATAAATTTTATGGTAAGTTTGGCTTGATAAGATTTTGAGAAACGCTATCATATATGTTATGACATTTCAATGTTATTAAGAACTTGGCTTGTAAATCTTAACGTAGTTAATTATGAATTCCAAATGAGGCCGGGAAATTTCAATGCGGCTGAAAAATCCAATTAAACATTGTTATGAAATCACAACCTAGTTGAGAAAATTCATACTCGGTTAAGAAATCTTAAATGGGTTTGGAGATGTAGTTAGGCAATTTCAGTCCTTATCATGGTTTACATTTAGATTTTTCTTCCTTTTTTAATGCAATTAACCAGTATTTTGTTTAATTTCATTGAGTGGAAATGGTGAAAATTGTAACCAAATTTAACTTCTATTGTGAAAGAGTCATTGGACTGATAGTTTAAGTTTTTATGTCATGTAATATATAACCTATCAATTTTACTCTTAATGAGTAAGATATAAAAGTTTGGCTCATTTTCTCCATCTCTTTCTTTCTCTTCTCCATTTTTTTCTCTTTTATTTTCGTTGGAAAATAGAGACAAAACTCATTTTTATGAACCATTTTGATTGGAATTTTTATCTCGGTTTTGAGAGATCAAAATAGATTCGTATTCTCCTCTAAGGCCAATGAATTGGTATAGTCTTTTGGTCAAAATAGTGCTTGAGTGAATGAAAAATTGAAGCACAAATACACTTATTGTGAAGAAAGTCCCACATTAGAAAAATAAAGGAAGTTTGGTACATAAATACATATATCATAGCTATAAGGTAACTTGTGAAGCAAAAAGCTCTCTCGTGCACGAGAGAGCATGCAAATCATGGTCCAACCTCACTTTTGAATGATGTGTGTGCACTACTTGCATACATGAATGCAAATGCAATTCCAACCTAGGACATGCTTCACCTATTTTGCTGCTTGCCTACATATATATATATATATATATATATATATCAATTGATTTATCATTTAAATTCGTAATATCAATCAATTTTCTTGCTGAAATTGGCTTCCCGCTTTTGAAAAAAGGTACCAAAATGTTAGACATTAGTACTGATGTTAAATTGGTTTTCTTGTCATCTAAATTGATTTTTTCGCTTCTGCAAATATATACCGAATTATTGAACATTATGTACCAAATTGTTGGGAATATGTAATAAACTGATGGACATAGGCTTCGATTTTGATAATTTCAGTACAACCTATGACCCCAAACCTCCAAAATCATATTTTTCAACAAACCTAGAGCTCCAACTGTCTTTCTTTCATTTTCAGACAAAAATGATTCTTAGAAACCATCCTAGAACTTCATTTACACCTTAAACAAATTAATGAATCTACAACAAACAACAATGACAAATTACAATTAAACTTAAAAACAGAAAGACTTGAGGATCTCTGATTCGTGTTCCTCTTCCACTGTCGTAGTCGTACACCATCGTCGTCATCTCATCGCTCACCATTGTCATCTTCTCCATCTCTCTCTCTCTCTCTCTGTGTCCTACTATTGTTGCTCTACTTATGAAAGTCACACAAAGATGCGCTGTCTTCTCCTTCTCCTTCTCTCTCTCTTTTTCTCTCTCTATTGTTATCTTCTCCTTCTTCTTCTCTTTCATCCTTAGAACTGACTTTATATCAAGTTATTTTTGTCTCAAACCTATAATAAGTGAGATAAAAATACTAACTATTAGTCTAGTGATATTTCCATAATAAGCACTGTTATTACTTCCATTAACAAAAAGATCCCCTTCATTTTTCCTTTGAATAGATAATGACTTAATTAAATGTGTGGATCAAAAATTTGACAGTGTAAAATTCAAGGATATAATGAAATAAAAAAAGACTGGTCAGATGTATTAATAAAAACAAAATGTTAACTATTAGAAATATTGAGATTATCAAACTATATTTCCAAATCAAGCTGGGATCTCAACCAAGAATTGGGTTGCAATTTCATGACAGAGTTTGTATTTCTCGACAATGTTGAGTTTTATATATTGGCCTCATTTTGAATTCTTAACCGCGTTAAGATTTCCAAACCAAGTTTACTTAGTAGCATTACCTAATGAAGTTGAGACATCTCAATGATGTTATGAAATGTAGACTAACTGGCCATGACGAAACGTAACAAAATCTTGGAAATCCTAACTCAAATGCATAGATTCACCATAAAATCTATTGAATAGCTCCAACAGGCACATGCTACTTGCTCTAAATGACTACCATTTCATTGAGAGAAAAAAAAAGAAAAAAGAAAAAAGAAATTACCAACAATCAATGACAAACGCTTAAAACTTAAAAACCAAATAAAATATAAGTTTATTAATTACCTTTAATGTTAAAGAGATATTTAAGTAGAAACAATGATAAAGGTTCTACAATGGCCGAGAAGGATTCAATGGGGCAGAACAAAGAGGAACATGAAGAGAGAGAGAAAAGAAGAAGAGGAAGAATTACAGAAAGGAACAATGATGTACGTGGTTTTGAGAGAAAAAGCAAATGTGTTTCATTAAGGGTAGTTTGGTACTTTCAAATGGAAAAATAATGATTTTTGCAAAAATTTTAGTTTTGGGTTATTTATCAAATTGAAGGTCTCAAAGAGTTAGATTTGAGTCCAGCATAAAAGATTTTCATCTTCATAAGTTTAATTCGAAATTGTTATTTTAAGAATTGGTTTAAGCCCTAACCTTTAATCTAATAGGGGATATAATTTGTAAAAAATTTAATGTTGTTAGGCTATTGGTTACATACATAGGTTGCCTCATACTTATCTCTCAATGTGAAAGTAACGAAGGTTCTTCTCCGAAATGATATGACATAATTTTGTGTTTATCCTCCGAGTGTTTTATTGGGAGTCACTTAAAGAGATTTATCAATGGCCGGGCAATGGTCTTTTATAGACTCACTGGTTGTTGTTCATGGTTCATGGAGTTGCAATATTCATAGCCATTGCATCTCTTTTTGGATAGTCATGTCCATCCGCCATGGAACATGTCTCTTTGTTAGAGACGAGTCTGTTGAGCGTGTGGGGTGCACCATTTTTGTGGTGCAACTAAGTATATATAACCCACCTTGCGTGTGGCCTAATGGATTTTAGTCATATTCCATCATAATCTTCAGCAGTTTAATTCACATTCGGTGTTTAAAGGATTGGCTAAGCCCCAGTCTTTACCTGTATTGGATCCTCTAATTAAGGATATTCCTTTTTGTTGTCATCTTTCTGTAATGCTACTTGTCATTTTACTTTTCTAATGTTCTTATTGGTAGTGTTATGTGTCATTTTATTATTTGTAAAGGGAATTTAGGCTCATTTTCTTGCTCATTTTGCTTTATTTCCTTTGAAGGATAAAATGTGGCTTAAATGAATGTAGTCACTTTATTTAAAACCCTTTATAGGAACTAATTTAATTTAGTAATACTGCCATCTTTCTCTCAGTAAAAATATGGTTGGAAGAATTAATTTAACATTTCTTTAAATCTTAGAGACTAAAGAAATTTATACAAGAAACTTGATAATTCATTCATTGTAAAGTTAATTTTCATGGAACCAAACATTGTTTCTTTTCTTATGAAGAATTCAGTCAAAGATAGCTTTTGAAGGTTATTGGATTCTGATTATAATAAGTTCGTCTTGGGGCCATTTAGTATTACTTTTGAAAAATTAAAATCTAATTATTTAATAATTTTGACATAAAAAAGGTGTTTGGTAAGACTTCCGGAAATAATTATTAAATAATCTGCGTAAATTTAGCAGTGGTTTTGCCAAGCACATGTAAAGGTTTATTTTTGTACGGTGATTATAAAATAATCTATTATAGAACTAAATGAATTTTTTAAATGATCAAATTATCCCATTAATTTTAAGAAAAAGACTTTTATATCTCAATCTTAATTATATTAAATTATATTTAATTAAAATATTTTATTTTTATGTCTATTTTAGATATTTTATAAATTAACAACTGTTAACGTAAATTTACGTTAACATATATGGTCTGTTTTAACAGTTTTAACAATAGAAGTAATCAAACACTAGCTTGATTAGCTTTAACAACATGTTATTTCTCCAACATAGCTATCAATGATTATTTTAAAAACCATAGCAATATCAAACTGGCCCTTAGAGGGGTCTTAGATAAAAGCCTGTGCAAATGTGCAATATGCACATGTCGATACATACCGTATACTCACTTGAGTTAAAAACTTATGCATTACATACCTCTAGAACGTTATCAGGGGTCTGGGTCCTAATACCCCCCAATATTTCAAGCCGCGCTAGTTGAACTTGCCATTGTAAATTTAAGCATCTTTTATTTTTTATTTTTAAATATTTTTTTAGTAGGCATAGAGAAGAATTTTATAATTAATGGTTTCAAAATTTTTTTAATCTTATAACAAAAAAATACAATAACATACAGCGAAAATCAGATATTCTTAACTATATTTTATAGTCGTAAAAACATGTTCAACTTAGTTCATTAGTATTCTACGCATGATGGTTATTCTAAGTTTTGTCCCCTGTTAACAAGAATTGTACACATATAAATTCTGTGTTCTTTTAATCTGAGTTTTTTCTAATTTTTTTTATATATATACTTGGTGGTAAGAAAGTAAATATGATAATAATAATAATATCCCAACTATTTATTAATAATGCTAATGTATTATGATATTGGACTAAATCAGTGAGAAACTAATATTTGGAGATGATCAAATTAGTTTGGATATATTGATGTCGGCAGATAAACGTATTCCATTGCATAAAATGAGAAAGCAACTAAGCAAGTCTTCGGTTTCCAACCGTTAAACGTGGTGAAAGGTTGGGATTTTCAATGTCTCTTAAATTCACAACACATGTTAGAAACGTAGTGAAAGGTTTGGACTTTCAATGTTTCTTAAATTCACAACACATAGTTCAAAACAAGGGGCTTCACATATTAGTTGTATGTAATTCAAAACAAGGGACTTTGTCAAGGGAATTCGTAAACAAACAGTAGTCAATGTTTCCTTCGATATCTTTTATTTTTTTAAATGTATTTCTTCCTATATTTACCACTGCTCTAGAAGAGAAGGTTAGGCAAGCCTATGGGCTCCTTTGTTTCACCGTAAAGCTACCAATTGGAACAGGATTAGAAAAGTATTAATATAACTAATAACAAGTTAAACTCAATAATTAAATATAGATAATGGTAAACATTTAATACTCTTATCTAATTTTTTTAATTCAATTTTATATGAGAGCTGATTTATTATTTTTATATCAACTGTATTATCAACATCAAATTCAAATATTTAATGATATATTAATTATCATATAAAATTAAATAAAAAAATTGGATAAAAATATCGAATATCTACTATCATTCAATTAAGCATTATCACAACTCACCTGTGATACATGTGCTAGAGTTTTGGCCACAATGCACTTTCTTGTTTTTTTGAAGATACCACAATGCACTTATTTATAAATCAAACACTCAATTAAATAAATATGATTTATGTATTTTTATAACTCAATGCCACTAAAAATGACTAATATATTCGTGCAATTGCATGTAAGATGGTCTATTATATAAGCATTCAAATAAGTTTAAACTGATGGTCTCAGTCGTACCCTCATTGGTCCCACCAAAAAAGAAAAAAGAAAGCGCAAACGGTAGGTAGTCCTTATACTCGCACAAGCATTTTCTTGCAATGCAAGACAGAAAAAGAAGTTTCCAAGAAAAAAAGAAATTGAAGAAAATTTCCAATAACCAGGAAAGGAAACGCAGCCCATAGAATGTACAGGATTCCGGCTGGTGTAGGAATCAAGAAATGAGTACGACCACCACATAACTTTCTTCAAAAAAAAAAAAAAAATAGCAAAAAAGAAAAGGCACCGTACAACTTCCCCGGCAAATCCTCTCAATCGTGCCACGTGTCCTCATTTCAATGGTCCGAGCGTACACACGAAAACTTGACTTCACGAATAGATAGGCACGTGGCGTGACTTATAACATCACGAAAATCTGACACACAAAAGAGCAAATCTTCTATATTCTTGTTCGACAAACTATTTGACCGTTGAAAAACTGAAAACATCGCAGCTTGCTACCTCCATTGTGCTACTATAAAACCTCCTACAACTCCGCTTCAATGGAAACCAAAAACCATCAGAAGAAACTGAGAGCCTCAGCCAATCAACTAAATGCAAAAGAGTGCTTCAACTCCTTCACTGGGCCCAGGTGGGTTGGACCTCTCCCAGGCCTTCTTCAAGCCCATTCAAAACACTGCCCCCCCCTCCCCAACTAAACGCAACACTAAGATCTCCGTCATCGGCACTGGAAATGTGGGTATGGCTATTGCCCAAACCATTCTCACTCAAGACTTGGTCGACGAGTTGGCTCTCGTAGACGCCAAGCCTGATACGCTACGTGGCGAGATGCTCGATCTCCAACATGCGGCGGCTTTCCTCCCCCGTACCAAAATCAGCGCTTCCGTTGACTACTCTGCAACCGTTGGATCTGATCTTTGTGTTGTGGCGGCTGGTGCCAGGCAGATAGCAGGCGAGTCTAGGCTGAATCTGTTGCAGAGGAACGTGGCTCTCTTTAGGCATATTATTCCTCCGCTTGTCAAGTACTCTCCGGACTGTATTTTGCTGATCGTGTCGAATCCTGTGGATGTGTTGACTTATGTTGCGTGGAAGCTGTCCGGGCTGCCACCGAATCGGGTTATCGGGTCGGGAACAAATCTAGACTCGTCCAGGTTTAGGTTCTTGATCGCGGATCATCTTGACGTCAATGCTCAGGATGTCCAGGTACTCATTTTAAATTAAAGGAACTATACTAGCTACCTTCCTATTATTTGACGTGATCAGTAATTATGCCTTACAGTATATAGAAATCTCATTTTTGAACTCTTTTGGTTAAAAGTGAATTATGATAAAGATAGCGTGAGAAAAAATAAATTGTCTCTTAATTAAAAATTAAAAATTAAAAAAAAAAAAAGAAAAAAAGAAAAGGATTATTTAACTTGTTTCCTGATGTTTGATGTTTGAGGTGATAATTAATTACCTATGTAGTTTGTGAAAATCTTATTTAACCATTCTATTAACTCTTTTAACGAAAAAAAAATGTGAAAATATCAAATTAACCCTTAATTAAAAATAAAAGAATTTTATTTAAAAATTTTTATGAAAAAATAAAAAAAGTGAAGATTAAATCTCCATATTAGACCTTCGTTGTCCATCAAAAGTTAATAGATGATGGAATCGAATCTGGAGATTAGATCTCTAGTATATTATATTTTGTTCTTCTTTTTCAATTTTCATCAACAAATATTAAATCAACAACAATAAAAAATAAGATCCGGAGATCATATTGTATTTAGAAAAATTGAAAAACAGTCATTATTCTTCTTCTTCATTTTTTAGTGTAGAAAAACTTATGTTCATCATCCTTAATCCACCATATTAGTCGACTATCATCAACTCAATCATCATCATTAACATAAATCTATCATCAACTCACTATCAATAACATCAACACACGATTATCATAAACAATTGTTTGACAAAAATGAAAAAGAGAAAACTGAAAAGAAGTAGAAAACATTGGGGGAACCAGTCTCCTTGGCAATGCAGACCTATTGGGTATTGAATTGATGGAGCTCTGCCTATTTTTTTCTTTTTTTTTTTCATTTTAATAATTTTTTCCATCTCCACCGTTCATCCCAATGGTGGAGATGACATTGCTCTTTCAAAAGTTTATTTTAATTAATTAACATTATTATATATTTTATCTTACTTTGATGGTTTTGTTTTTCCACACTAACAATTAAATATTGACTTTTAACGTTCAAGTTGATGATATGGACTTTTTTATAAATTATAGTGGTTTTTTTTATCTATTTCATAAATCAACAATGAGATATTAGTGATTTCTCAAAACACTTGAGAGATTTTGGCTATTTCATTAACTATAAGAAGGAAAATGGGATTATCCCTAAATTAAATTATCATGGTGTCCCAAAATTTATTTATAAATTATCAATAACAGCTTTTTATGTTACGTGGATTCTGATAATTTTATCAAGGGAAAACTTGAATTTAGTGTCTAGGTTTTATCAAACAAAACAAGGGTCCTATGCTCTCAGAATATAATTAAAGGTTTTGTCCCGGACAGCTTTTAAAGGTTAGTGGATTCAGTGTATGTATATTATAGTCTTGAAGGGTTTTTAATATATCGTTAGTTGACATGATAAGCAAGCTGTAATTAACATATCATGTGTTATGATATAAATTATATACTATATAGTTTGTCCTTGAATTTTGATTAGATTGGTTTAACTGGATGCTATATTCCTTACACTTATATCATTAATTTAATTGACATTGTGAGTTTGTGCTTTTGAGTTGTATTCTTTTTCTCAAATTGGAATTAACCGGAAAAAAAAAAAAAAAAAAAAATCTGGGTTGAAATGTTTATATTATGATAAGTATCTTTTATAAATGTAGGCTTGCATAGTCGGGGAGCATGGGGACAGCTCAGTGGCGTTGTGGTCTAGTATAAGTGTTGGAGGAGTGCCAATACTGAGCTTCTTAGAGAAACAGCAAATTGCGTACGAAAAGGAAACGCTAGAGAAGATACATAAAGCCGTGGTGGACAGTGCATACGAAGTGATAAGTCTGAAAGGCTACACATCCTGGGCAATCGGGTACTCAGCGGCCAGCTTGGCTCGATCCATATTGCGAGACCAAAGGAAGATTCATCCTGTTTCGGTTCTCGCGAAAGGTTTCCACGGCGTCGACTGCGGTGATGTGTTCTTGAGTTTGCCAGCTCTGCTTGGTAGGGGTGGCATAATGGGCGTTACCGACATCCATTTGACAGAAGAAGAGGCTCGACGGCTCAGCGACTCCGCTAAGACCATCGCCGAGGTGCAAAATCAATTGGGTCTTTGAGAATAAATAAAACTATATATCAACAAGCAAACACATCTTAGTTTTGCTTGTCATTTACTAATTTATTACGTTGGTTGCTCTTCCCTTTAATATCTTGTAATGAAACTTCCTGATTTATTATTTGGATTATAATATAATAGAGCAAATTTCTGAAAACTCTCTTAATATAGGTCTATTGACAAATGAAAACCACATTTGTCTTTTATTATACTGTCCTCCCTGTGTTAATGTTTGTTTATGTCCTCCCTGTGTTAATGTTTGTTTATGATTGACCGTGAGAGTTAACAATAAATTGATAAAAAAAAAAGCATAAAGACCTTAATATCCCTAACTAAATAATTTATGGTGGGACTTTAGTGTGAGAAAAATTGTAATAATTATAAAATAATATGTAAACAAATTGTAGAAAATCTTAACTTTTTATCTCGAAAATGAACAATTGTGATTTATTTAATAAAAAAAAGTTTAAAAAATTGAAAAATAATTAAAATTGAGAATAAAACTGAAAATATGAAAATAAAATTGATTTTTTTCTTTAAAAAAAAAAAGAAAGATATGCACTGTTAATAGACGATATAGATTAATTTTAGAAAACAAAAGAAAAAATTGAAGAAAAAAATTATTAGAGATCCAATCTCTGGATCTCCATGGATATCCAAGCACAAAGCTATCAGCACATTTCCGGTCTCCAATCTCAACATCAATCCATGATAAATCCACCATCATTCAGTCTCTAGTCTACATTTCCAAATCTCTAGTCATAATATCAACCCACAATCAATCCATAAACATCAAACTCACAAAAAAAAAAAAAAATCAAAAACATTAATTCATCATTTGGGTTCAACTCAATCCACGGACATCAAACACACACACACATATAAAAGGATAAAAAAACAAATTAAGAGAAACCTGAAAAAAAAAAAAAAAAAAAAAAGCAAAAAAGGATCCAATCTCCGCAAACATCAAACACAAAAAAAAAAAAAAAAAAAAAAAAAAAAAATTAAATCCACAAACATCAATTCGTTATTGAACCCAAATAAACATCTTCATTTAGGTTTGACAAACTCAGATGAAGGTGTTCTTCATCTAGGTTCATCGAACCCAAATGAAAGTCATTCAAGAAGAAGGATGGAAAACGATGAAGGGGAGAGTGGAGTCGGAGCTCTATCATTTAAGAAGAATGAGAGGTTTGTTTCTAACCACTTTATTGTTTGGTGAGAGAGAGAGAGAGAGGGTTTACTTGATAGATGAGGAATTGGAGAAAAAGATGAAGACTATTGATTTCCAAGTTGATTTTTGGTGAATAAGATATTGAGTGAGTGAAAGGTGGGGTTTGTTCGGTTGAAAATGAGAGGAAGAGAAGAGAGGAAACAAGATTGAAGATGATGATTGAGTGGAGATCAATTTTGAGTTGAATCTATGCTTTGGGTTGATTTTCAATTGGTAGCTTGGGGTTCAATTTAATTTTGGGAAACCAATTTCCCCCCTAACATTTTTTTTAACATACTCAAGCAACGCTATTTTGCGTGTTTGTTATAAAACACAGAAAATAAAATAGTGTCATCTTCTTCAAAATGAAATTTTAAGGCCTTATTTATTACATAAGTTTGGATAACTTCAAATCCAAACCTATATTTGGTATGAGCAGAGAATTGGAAAACCAATCTCATGCTCTTTTATTTTATGCTGTTAAACCCACCATAATAGCTGGAATAAAACAATCTCATATTGTTGTTTTTTTTTTAGTTAGTTTTTTTCCGATGAATTTTTTTTTTTTTTTTTTTTTGCTTTTCACTTCAGCCTTTTTCACCTTTAATTTCATGTTGTTTTTTTTTTAAAAATTCTTTTGTTTCATATTTTTTTATCCAATATCATGTTAAATTAAATTATTTATTTTAAAAATTAAGTTAATATATTTATTAAATATTTTTAAAATATAATATTCTTTTAAATTAATTATAAAATAAATATTATTTTCTCTAAAATTGATTTTATATAGTTATATTTATTTATAAAATATAATTTAGTATTTTATATTATTTTTCAAATTAATTTAAATATTTTTTGTACATGCTATATTTAATTTAATATGTTTATAAAAAAATCCTTTTATATTAATTAAAAGATTTTATTTTAGATTAAAAATAATTGAAAATAAATTTGTTTATTTTTAAAAATAATTAAATTATTTAAAATTAATTTTATCCATTCTCGTATTGTATAAAAATACATCACAATACTAATTTATCTAATCTTATACTGTACCAAATATATCATAAAATTAATTTATCCAATTTAATTCGATCTAATTTCATAAAAATAATTAAATCCAATCTTTCGCACCAAAAATCTCACCTTCACCGTCAAGGAATTTCCCAAGCGCTGTCTAGTGCCCTTTTTCTTTTTAAAACATTTATATATATATATATATACACACACATATGTCAAAGGAAACACTGTTAACATGTTAGTTTTTGTTAAAAAAATGGTCTCATATTTTCTTTTTTGGGCGGGTACGATTGCAAAACCACCAAACCACTTCCCTCACGTATCCTCATTTCAATGGGCGGAGGGCGGAGCGTACACTCGAAAATTTGAATTGACAAATAGATAGGCGCGTGGTATGACTTATTGCAAACATCTTTCCAAGACGAAAATCTGATACACAAAAAGCAAATATTCTATATCCTTGCTCGAATAAATATTTGACCGTTGAAAAACCGAAAACATCCCTGCTTGCTGCTTCCATTGTACTTACTATAAAAACTTCCCCAATTCCGCTTCAACACAAACCACAAAACCATCAGAAGAAACTGAGAGCCTCGGCCGATCAACAAAATGCAAAAGAGTGCTTCAACTTCCTCACTGGGCCCAGGTGGGTTGGACCTCTCCAAGGCCTTCTTCAAGCCCATCCAAAGCACTGCCCCTTCCTCCCCTACAAAACGCAACACCAAGATCTCCGTCATCGGCACCGGAAATGTGGGTATGGCTATTGCCCAAACCATTCTCACTCAAGACTTGGTCGACGAGCTGGCTCTCGTAGACGCCAAGCCCGATAAGCTACGTGGCGAGATGCTTGATCTCCAACACGCGGCGGCTTTCCTCCCCCGTACCAAAATCAGCGCTTCCGTTGACTACTCTGCGACCGTTGGATCTGATCTTTGTATTGTGACGGCTGGCGCCAGGCAGATAGCAGGCGAGTCTAGGCTGAATCTGTTGCAGAGGAACGTGGCTCTCTTTAGGGTTATCATTCCTCCGCTCGTCAAGTTCTCTCCGGATTGTATTTTGTTGATCGTGTCGAATCCTGTGGATGTGTTGACTTATGTTGCGTGGAAGTTGTCCGGGCTTCCTTCGAATCGGGTTATCGGGTCGGGTACAAATCTGGACTCCTCCAGGTTTAGGTTCTTGATCGCAGATCATCTTGACGTCAATGCTCAGGATGTTCAGGTACTCGTTTTAAATTAAATTGTCATGGTGTCCCACAATTTATTCGTTTATATCATCAAGGATAGCTTTTTATGTTATGTGGATTCTGATAATTTGGTCAAACAAAACAAGGGTCTTATGCTCCCAGAATATAATTTAAGTTTTTGTCCCGAACAACTTTTTAAGGTTAGTGGATTCAGTGTATGTATATTATAGTCTTGAAGGGTTTTAAGGGTTTTAGAAGTTGTTTGTTGACATGATAAACAAGTTGTGATTAATATATTATGTGTTATGTCGTGTTATGATATAAATTATATACTATATACAGTTGAAATTAATATATTATGTGTTATGTCGTGTTATGATATAAATTATATACTATATATAGTTTGTCCATGAATTTTGATTAGATGGGTTTAGTTGGATGCTATATTCCTTACATTTACATCATTTATTTAACTGACGTTGTGAGTTTGCGCTTTTGGGTATTATTCTTTTTCTCAAATTGGAATTAACCGAATAGCCAAAAAACAAAAAAAGCACTGGGATGAAATGTTGATATGATGATAAGTATCTTTTATAAATGTAGGCTTGCATAATTGGGGAGCATGGGGACAGCTCGGTGGCATTGTGGTCTAGCATAAGTGTTGGAGGAGTGCCGATACTGAGCTTCTTAGAGAAACAGCAAATTGCATACGAAAAGGAAACGCTAGAGAAGATACATAAAGCTGTGGTAGACAGTGCATACGAAGTGATAAGTCTGAAAGGCTACACATCCTGGGCAATCGGGTACTCAGCGGCCAGCTTGGCTCGATCCATACTGCGAGACCAGAGAAAGATTCATCCTGTTTCGGTTCTCGCAAACGGCTTTCATGGCATCAACTGCGGTGATGTGTTCTTGAGTTTGCCGGCTCTGCTTGGTAGGGGTGGCATAATGGGCGTCACTGACGTCCATTTGACTGAAGAAGAGGCTCGACGCCTCAGGGGCTCCGCTAAGACCATCGCCGAGGTGCAAAACCAATTGGATCTTTGAAAATAAATGGAAACTATATATCGAAAAGCAGACACATCCTGGTTTTGCTTGTCATTTACTACCAATTTACTACGTCGGTTGCTCTTGCTTTTCGTTTCTTGTAATGGAACTTACTGATTTAATATTTGGATTATGATATAACATCTCTGTCTCAGACTCTCATGCTGTGCTTGGACGCCAAGATTGAAGACTAAATTGGATACAAAAAGGGCTATAATTTTTGTGAGAATTGTTTGGTGCTTAAATTGTATTGGATATGAGTGTACATTCGTATCCAATAATATAGGTTATACAAAAACCTATCTATCTGATGGGTTTTTGTACATTTGTTGTATCCAATGCTGTCATACGTATTTTTTTGTCTTTGAGTCATTATTGTTTCATGTCAGCAGAACTTTCAACATTTGTTTGAAATTGTTTTTATTGTGAGTTAATAGTTTTATTGAATTATAAAATTTTGAATTATATTTTGTTATATAATTTTAAATTTTATGATTGAATATTTTATATTATATGAATTATTAAAAAAATAATAAATTGATTTTATTTATTAAATAAAAAATTTTATTTAATTTATAAAATCATGTCGAACCAATCCAATATAACACCAAACATAATATTATATTTAAAATGCTGAGTACATAATGTAGAATAAAGCTATGGGCCTGGGCCAATCTCATAATTTTTATTCTTAAATTGTAATCCAAGTCGAAACCAGAGGGAGGGAGAATCGTAGCTCCTCCATCCCATGGGCGCCAACACCATCACCACCGCCACGACCACAACCGTAAAGGCACCGCGACCAGTCCTCCACCAGCTGATAACCCTAGACACCACTCTATCTCAGTCCCTTCACAAATGGTTCAACCCGTTCATCCCCGGACAGTTGCTCCTCCTCCTCGAATACTCGGCCGATTTCCGTCTCTTCTTCCCCGTCTCCCTCTCTCTCTACTTGACGCCGTTCCGTCAGTGGTACTTGATCCCATTCCTCGCTGGCCTCCTCATCGACCTCCTCTTCATCGGCCTCGTCAAATCCCTCTTCCGCCGATCTCGCCCTCACTACAATCCCAACATGACCCCCGCTGTCTCTGTCGATCACTTCTCTTTCCCCAGCGGCCACGCCTCTCGCGTCTTCTTCATTGCCGCTTTCGCTTCCTTCTTCGCTGTTTTCGAATCCACTGTTTGGTTCCTCTTATGCGTCTGGACTTGGGCTCTGCTGACCTCGATTTCCAGAGTCTTCCTTGGAAGACATTTCGTCCTTGATGTTGTTGCTGGCGCCTGTGTTGGCGTGCTTGAAGCTCTCTTTGTGTTTCGTTTTTTGAGGTAAATTTACCATTTTTTCATAGAATTGAATGGTGACGCTGAGAACACTTATATGAATTACTTGTAAATTGTAATTCTTGAACATGAATGAATCAATGTTAGTCTTTTTGTTAAAATTAATTTTGTGATAAATTTTAAGCTTTGCACTAGTTGATTGAAGTTGATTGATTGATTAAAAGAGAAAAGTTTTGTGCAACTTTATATGAACTATGAGTTGTGATTGATCTGTAAAGGATATTGTGGATTAGTATACAGGCCCTTTGAATTTAATTGGTCGTTTAAGGAATTGAATCACTAATGTTTTAGTTCCAAGGAATAAGGTTTGTCTACTTTCTATAACATCCAGTTCCTCCATGTTTCTCATTATTGTTTCTTTTATGTTAAATCATTTTCAATGTTTTGTTTTAATTTATGTGAAACTAATTTTCCCAGGAGATTAGTTACCAGTTTATATTGATTGTTAAAATGCATAAAAAACATTGAAATTTATGTTTAAGAAAATAGTGGAAAACTAAGATGGAGAGAGAGAAAGAGAGTGGTGAGAAGAAAAATTGTGAAGATAGAATGAAGTTAAGTTACGAGAAAGAAAAAGTAAAGCATGAAGCACAAAGGATGGGAGAAAGGAGTTAGATTGTATAATATAGTCTAAAATGAAAAAGGCGTTTTTTTATTATTATTATTATTTTCATAATTTCATCAAGGTGCAAAATTAATACAATATCACAAAAATGACACTTTTGTTATTCTCCTGTTTTGATTTTGATTTGGGTTTTTTAGATACAATCCAAAAACTCTAACCTGACAACCTTTTTTTTTCAAAAAAAAAAAAAGTATTTTTGTGTCCATTGTTACGGAAAAAATAAATCAAATTTGGATATTGCAAAATGCCTCTATAGAGATATCAATCTCTCAAGTTTGTTATTACTAGATCTTGTATTAATTTTACTGCAGAAGAAACAACACTAGTAGAGTAAGTTTCACTAGGATATATATGTGTGTGTGTGTTCTAAAAATCATGCTACCGCTCGTGCTGAAAAAGCCTCAAGGTGCCAGTCTGACTAATCGGCACTAGGTGGCATCAGGTGCCGTTAGGCGGTATTGGCAACGTAGTAACAGTATAGATGAGTTTTTTTTTGGCTCGAAAAGCCTCTAGGTGCCAGTCCGACTAATCGGCGCTAGGTGGCACCCAAGTGCCGTTAGGCGGTCCCGCAGCATGGTTGCTGCAAAGATAATTTTTTTTTTTTTAAAGGGTTTCAACATCCAAAACAGCACTGTTTTGGGAGTTTTATCTTTCAAAACACTCCCTAAAACAACGCTGTTTTGGGAGTTTTATTTATTTATTTATTTTTTCTGTTTTAATACATCTAAACAGTGCTTTTTTTTTTTTTGGTTTAAAAAGAGAAAAACAGTGCCATCTTCCCCAAAATGAAACCCTAAAGCTTCAACCCCTTCGACTCCCACCTCCAGCGGCTTGCTTCCTTGACTGCCGAGGAATTTCCTGAGCGCCACCTAGTAGTGCTTTTTCTTTTTAGAACGTTGATATATATATATATATATATATATATTTATATAAAATTCTTTGAGGAATCTATCAACACTCTCCCTCAAACTAGTGAGCGGATATTATCTATGTCCAGCATGCTATTAATATCTTGAAGTAAATGATCAGGTAGATGCTTGGTTAAAACATCAGCAAGCTGCCCAATCATCTTTCTTGTAACTTGGTTCTAATTGGGCCAAAGAAACCAAGGCATCATTATAAAGTCTGCATCCCAATCCCAACAAGTATACTTTAAGTCGTCCTTACTTGGTATAGGTTCAGTTAAGTGGTTTAGCTTCCTTTTTCCCTTTAAAAATGGCTTCACAAGTTAAGACCAAACCAAATAATTTTGACTATTAAATAATCTCTTGGAGACTGTTGGGTTGATTTTTAGCAAAATTGACGTAAGGATTAAACAAGGAAATGAGGTTATAAGGTTAAAGCAAGGAAAATCTTTGGTTATCATAAAATAATAACAAAATTCTGCTACCTAAGACGGAGGAACTGATTTGGGAAGAAGCTGTTTTAGATAGAAATAATGTTTTGCATGGTGGTGTACCTAAGAAGGAGGAGCTGATTTTGGAAGAAGCTGTGAGAGTCCAGGTACATCTTCTCTTATCCCGTATGTCAAGTGGATGCAGCAATAGGTAATGGGTCCAGTTTTGTGGGGATTGGAGCTGTATCCACCTGAGAGAGGTTGAGGGTGCTCTGTCTATGAAGTTAGCTGGGTTTTTCACCCTTTTTTGGCTGACTGTTGTGTGCCAGTTTCCTAGTTT
Organism: Dimocarpus longan; assembly: GCA_022984855.1. Lineage (NCBI taxonomy): Eukaryota > Viridiplantae > Streptophyta > Magnoliopsida > Sapindales > Sapindaceae > Dimocarpus > Dimocarpus longan. The sequence goes on from CM041024.1 coordinate 13,359,219, forward strand.
TCTGTTAGTATCCTATTTCAGTTTAGTTTCCTAATTTATGTTAGTCTAGAACTCCTATAAAAGTTGTAAGTTTTCTCCATAAATAAAAATATGAGAGACTATTTTTTTAAAAATGGTATCAGAGCAAAGATCCTTCCCATAGACACAACCTTATGATCACATCCTTAGTGCCGCCATCTACCTTTTATCTCTCGGCCTTATTGCAGTTTTTTATCTCTTAGCCTTAGTTACCTTTTTTCTTTTGTTTTCATTCTTTGCCTTAGTTGCCCTGTTATTTTTGTTGTTGCTGGTAAAATTGCGGGCAGCAAATTCTGCTTTTCTTCAGCCTAACTGTTAACATGACAGCCGATTTTTTTTATTTTTACTACAGCCTTCATCCTGCTATTTTTCTTTTTTTCCCTTTTTCTTCGGCCTTCATTGCTGGTAGCAGATTTTTTTTTTTTTTCCTCTTTTTGAAATCTCAAGAGACTTTATTCAAGAAATGATGTAACAACAATGTTTGAAATACAATCTGAAAAAGAATCAAACCAAAATTGGCTAAAATTACTTGTAAAAACTAAAGTGACTAGTAGATGGGCTGCTTCATTGCTCTTCCTAAGAGTAAATTGGCACCGAACATTGCTCAACTCAGATAACATGAACGAAATATCCCTAATGATTTTATCTATCCCTCTTACCAATTTAAAGCACATGGTGATAAGCTTGACATGCAAAAACATGTTTTGAGGGAGGAATATGTGTTGTTCACGGAAGAAATCACATGACCTTTTAATCTAGTATGTCTATTGTAGAAGGAATAATATATATTGTTGCGTGAGAAGAAGTTACTCATCAGTCATCCCTAGGATTATCAGGTCGTTCTAAGGCCCAGCCTAGGTCAGCTCAAAGGGTAAACTACCAACTCTTATCTCAAGCTCAGCTCAATTTATGACAAGAATGTTATCCTTATATATACCTAGGCTCATCCTCTTAGCCTAGATTTGGGCTTTTTTTGTGCTGGTCCAAAGTACAAAGTAATTAAAAATTGAGCTTCCTAGTAGTTTCACAAAGAATAGAGTCATGAAAATCATTTGTAATTTGCTTCAATGCAGTATATGCATATGTTAGCTTGTCCAGTTCACTGTTGCATTAAAGTTGGTTTTCTAATAAATTCATTTAGATTGAATCGCTGCATAGCACAGCAACATTGCATTAGGATATATACTTTCAGTTCAAAAATTCTGAGAAAGGGCACTACTAATCCATCAGCTGTTGTTTCCACGGGATCAGTGGGATCTTAATATAGGCATTGTTGCCCTGTCCATTGTTTGAGTTTCTTATTTTCTTATCCACTTGAGATGGTTGCGTCTGTGTTTTGATATATGATATTTCTGTTAAACATGGAACTTTCTTGAGTTCTGACAGTACCACTGAGAACTTTTTCAATTCCATGTATGTGCTGCTGTCAGAGGGTATTCTGTCTTTCAGATATTGGTGATCAAGCCGCACATATGGGGTCTAGAAATGCACTTTTTTACCAAGAGTAAACTGGTGATTCGTTGTTACTCTCTGCAATCTATTACCATCACGTAGGTATCTATTGACCTATTATTGTGGTTCGGCTGCAGATTAATTTTAAATGTATGATACGTTTGAATGTTTCACAAAGAAAATTTTTAAAGCAGAGTTGTTGAGGAAGGCCTGTAGCATCTCTACTAACATAGAGCCAGCGCATATTCTCATGCCAAAACACCCAGTCTTGCCATGTCAGATTGTGCATCACAATCATTATGGAACATTCTGAGACTGTTATGGATGCCTTTAATTATATAAAGCTCGAAGTGGCAATGTTTTCAAGCCTCCTTTAGCGTTCTCAAAGAGCTTGCAGTCTGCCACGGACATAAAATTCATCACATTATGAAGGTTGTAACTTTTAATTGGCTAATAGGTGGTCAGAGCAACCGTTGATAGTGGAAGTGGAAAAAAAAAAAATTATTGTTAGCCAATTACAGTGAATTAGGTTGACTAGATGTGCAAAAATTTCTTTCTTACTTTTTATGTTTATATAAAATCCCATACGACAATTAATTATGCTGTGCTTCTACGTGAAAATTTTGTTGGACCAAAACTACAAAAATAACAAAATAAAAAGTTGTTAGCTCAATCATTCATCTAATATCTACTTTATTCGCGATAAGCTTTATCCGATAAGGTTCCATTTTTTATTGACTGCTTGATTTTGACATCATAAATTAGCTTGATTATCGCTGAAAATGATTGTAAAATGTTGCTAGTTGTATCATTTCTTTTGTATGATAATGGTAAAGTGAGACATAACTAGATATAAAGAGGTATGGTGCCTCTTCTAAGTCCTTGACTTAACATTCTTGACACTGAAAGGATCTCGTTTGGGGGCTTGCACAAATTTGGATTGGAGCATTTAACACAATTCCTGTCCTGTTGTTATTATGTCTATTTCTAATTGTTGTTTCTGAGGTAGATTATTAGAGTTTCATATATAATCTGTCTCAAAACTCTTCTTTATGTCACTATCATGTTGTTTTTTCTGTAGAAACTAAGTTGCAATAATGTTTTTCTGTTGAAACTGATGATGGTATGTGTCTTTAATTATGGTTGGATGTAACTGTCTGCTTTATATGTTTATAGGGTCCTACCATGGAAATAATCTTTGAATTTGTGGTTGGTTTCTAAGGCTTGTCTATATTAGAAACCTTTTGGCTGGTCCCATTATGGATAGATCGAGCAGAAATTTTGGCAAAAGATGTTGTAACAGGAGGTTGCTAATTTGCAGGACTGTTGCATATGTGCTTTTTCTTTTTCACTTTTGTTATGTGATCTTAGCTTGAATCCGGAAAAGCCGGGTTTCCTGAAAAATGTAGACCAAGCTTTCTCTATCTTAACAGAAAGAGACAACCATTCAAGCGTAGTGAGATTGTGCATGTGTTGATGTCTCACTGACTTGAAAATAGATTGAAACAAGTAGAATAATAATTCAATTATCAGAATTTTGATTCAGTATATCCAGTTGTCGGTAAATGTTTTGTATCACGTTTACAACTCTTCTTATATTGCTATAGAACGTGGCAAATGTCTTGTATCATCTTTAGAACTCTTAACTTGGAAGAGATCTACTAATATTCAGCCTGACATAAACTTTTGCAGTATAATTACAGAATTAAACACGAGGCAGAGAAGTAAAACTTAGTGATAGTTTATAGCATAGCATAAGGTTCATCTCAAGAGATAGGTGGTGATTGTGATCTAATTGATCAAAGCTTTCAACGTATACTTTCGTATGCTATAGTTGGTGGTTTTGCACAGGCGATTCCACATGATACAACTTAAGTGAAAGCTATAAATTTTGGCCAAACCTTTAATTCAACATCCCAAAATTTAAAAACATAATAATAATAATAACATTGTGTTCCTGGTCAAAGTTCTCGGTTATCAGTTTTGTTGTGTGTACGCGACTCGATATTTTAACTTGTGAGTTTGTACTGATGTTAGAATTGGAGAATCTGAAATGTTGGACCAGTGAAGCCCTTGACCTTTTGCTGAATTTGTGGTTCAGTTGTCACACCATGTTGTGAAAGTAATGCAGACATGTGAGTGTAACTGGCCTCTGTACAAAACAGTTATTTTTGGGAAGGATATGTGCGTGGCACTAGATATGTTGTTGAGCTAAGAAAAATTGGGTTTCTTTGTCGTTTTCCAAAGGATTAGGACCACAGGGTCGAATTGGATTTTGGGTGGAAGAGACTGTGTGGATTTAATTTCACACACATTTGTATCTGGATTTTAGCAGTGGCGTAGCCATTTCATCATCATTGCTAGCACAGCCAGAGGACCTGGACACAAATTCAGAAGAGAAAAAGCACTAGCACCACAAGCATTTTGCAGGACTAAGATTTTTCAAGAGTTTAAAGAGAGAGAGAGAGATAAAGAGAGTGCATCATTTGGAGTCCTGCCTCCACCTCTCGCTATCATCAACAAAGCACCATTTTGTTTACTTCTTGACTGAAAAAGAGAGGGTTATGATCTACATTCGTTTTCTTATGTTATTTGTTCAAATTAAGGTCAATTTTTGCCGCTTGATACTTGTCTTGTTTACAAATCCAACAAGCCAAAGTATTAGGGGATCACATAAAAATCAACGGTGAATTATTATTGAACCGCAATGTTCGATCACCCGAAGGCATTAAGTTTGTTGACTAAAGGATCCTGCTTGAATTAAATATTGGATTGACCCACTTGGGACATATTTGGAAGAAATCAAATGACACGCATGTGACCTAGAAGATTTTCACCGACCATCTGAATATTTTGTTTTGACTAATCTAGTGTTAATCCTTGGTTGTTCATCTCTGACAACAGAAAATAATGATTACTGCCACTTGCAGTTGTTTTGTGAGAGTGTAGCTTGAATGTTTTACTGCAATCATTTCACTTCTTGTGCTTTCTGAAAAATGATATGAATTGGATCTTCACTAAAAATGATCAAGAAAAACATTGTATTTTATATTAGTACGTTGATAGAGTTGTACATATACATATAGCCGGCCATTGGCATTCATACATATATTTGCATGCTTCTTGGAGGAGACATAAATCAACAACCTTGCTTGATTATTTCCATGTGACAACATTTTTGAGTAGCAAACAAAAAGAAACCAAGATTTTCATTCACGCTAACTTAACTAGAAGTTTCCTTTCAAAGAAGGCAGTACCCTACCTTGTCTTTCGCCCTGGATATTTCCACTCAATAATTGTAATATATACGTCATTTTGTCAATGATCTTTTGTTTCTTTAAAAGGGGAAAAAAAATATATCTTAAGTATGTAGGATGTAATGTGTCCGGGCGCTAGTAAAGTGAATTTGAAGGGTTTTACTTTACAGAATGTAGGACTTTATTTTAATTTTAATAATTTGTTTTTCTATTATCCTCCTTAAATTGAGATTGATTTTTGTTTTGAGAATATCTATGGAAACTGTGTTAAATAAAATTATAAGTAACGGTAATTATTCCAATTTTATATCCCGACTTTTCTATCTAAACGATGATATGTTAATCGTATAGTAACACTAATATACATCTGACATATTACGATATTATCTCAATTTCTATATGTTATTTAAATTATTAAATCGAACACTCCGATTGAAATAATATGGGGTCTTTCATGTATCATAGTAATTAATTTATACAAAACTTAAGCAGAGATCGCTTGTAAAATTTAGTATGAATTCAAAGAGCATCTAACTAACTTGAATATAAATATAAATATATATATATTTATGCCTGTTCAAAGTACTTCTAAAGATAATGGAGCGTGTTACATATACGTATACATCTCGCTAGCTAAAGAGAAAAGTCGACACAGTCAATAAAACATGCCACATGAAGCTTCAAGTTCAAGAAAAACTCCCTTATTATTAAAGGGCACGTGAAATTAAACTTCAAGTAGAAGAAAAACCCTCGAGTCACAAACAAAAAAATCGGATCCGATCTAGTGAGAAGAAATTAAAGAAACAATGTGGCCAACTTCAAAATTAGTCCAGAATGGGCCGGTGATGGTGGTATGGGCAGGCACATGCTGTGCTGGTTAGGCACAATTTTTATTTGATATATGATTTTAAAATTTTTCAAAGTGATAGGGGAGCATACTAGTATTGCTCCATGCATACAAGACATAAGGAGACTTGGAGGGGCCGGTTGTTAGTGCTTCAATGAGTTGTTTCCCAACTGGAAGCCTTGTTATCCATTGAATTTTTTTTTTCAATGTTTAGTACTTGTGAAGCATGGATTTGATTGCCGGTTGTTGGTTTCTTTTCTATCTCGACCCACCTTATTCAATTCTCTTCTTCATGGCATCCCATATTTCCATTATTTTTATTGTTTTGTGGATTCAAAAGGCTTCATCAATGTAAAAGATATTTATAGACTACAATTTTATCACCCACTTCCAAATATATATATATATATATATACAGACGACTGTTCTCGTTAGTCAATCAATGTTTTACCTAATATCTGCTTTTGTTTTGGTTATGGTAAACTGTTTTTTATTTTTCTACAAATATATATTCACATGGAAAGCTAGTACGAATAAATCAAGTGTGAGTTTTACCTTTCAAGAACGTGCCTGTGAAACTATTAAGCTAGTTTTGCTATAATTCAGCACGTGCACTGACGCATTGATATTGAGTGACAGGCCATGAGCCAGCCAGCAGTATAAAGTGCAAGCTAGATTTCAATCCATGACACCAACCACAATCAACGAGGACATGCAAGAATATGTTTATATGAATAAAAACAGTAGCAATGAAAAAGTAAATTGCCGAATTACATAAACCATTCTTTTCTATACACACACACATACAACCCACATGACTGCTACCACATAAAATTTTTTTCCATTATTTTTTTTTTACGCTTCTTTTTTTCCTGAGGTCACACGTCATGACTCATGATCACTTGCTACCATCATTGGACTCCCAACATGCCATGCATAAAGTATCTGCACTCATGCATAAAAAATAAATAATAAAAAAAATTTTTAAAAAAATTGTAGACTGCACTCCCCCATATAACTTGTAAATGATGCTCTCCACTCTTTGCCTCAAAATGAACAAACAAAAGCTATACTGATTAGCAATTTAGTACCCAGGAAAAAAAATATGTTGGTACCTTTATTGATATTAGGATACAAATAAAGAAGCCACCTGTCACACTCTACTTTTAGAAAGGTCACTTACAACTAAAAAGAGCAGCTCTTTTTTTCTTAAAAAAGGAAAAAAATAAGACTTTTTATTTTGGTGCAAATAATACTCATAATCAGCTGCCTATGTTTAAAGCTAGAAATCATTCCTTAAAGCAACAGTAATATTTGGTGATAGACCGTTGATTTAAATCAAAGGTAGAAGTAGACCCAGATTCGATGATATATACCATCTGTGCATTATGGCATCGGACCCATGAATGATGAGGCTGTAGCTCAACTATTGTTAAGATGCATCGCTGCATGACCTAGTCTCATTAATAACCTTTATATCATATTGAATTCATTGTTTGGTATCTTCGAGCTTGATTTTGGGTAAAAACTAGTTAAATGATCGTGTCACTTGATGATAAATTTAGTGCATGCATGCGGTATACCATGTGTGTTAGCTATGTAGCCTAGATCCAATTAATACAAAGCCAATAAAATATTTGACATTAGCCCAGTACTTGAAACCCCAGTGTTGGATCTCCAGTAAGTAAAAGAAATGAAAGGAAAAGTAATTAAAATATCTTTGAGAGAACCAATTGTTGGAGAACTCTTTTTACTTGAAATTATGTAACTATAGCAGAATATTAGATATAGAGTGTCTTAAAACATTATATATTTAATTAATTAGTAATTGCAATTATACAAAAGAGAGTCAATGCAAAAAGCAAAAAGAGAGTCAAGCCAAGTGTTTAGGCGTCCCACTCTCTCTAAACACATGCCCACGTGGATCATCATCACCTTCAAAGAAAGTCTCACGAAAGCACTTTAAAATTTGAATGGATTCTTCAAACAATTATACACATATATTATAAGAAGAAAATAGAAAACTACATTACAACGTCCACAGTATATGAAATGCAAGGAATATTATATTAATTGTTTGAAAAAAGAATTTGTACTTCGCATGATACGAGACAGAGAGAGAGAGAATTTTGGTACCATAAAATTTATTTTATTTGAAATATAAAGTAGAGCAAAGTGAGATTTAGTGTATGGTTTTGTGTGGCACTTAGAGATAAGTTAGCCTGTTTAAGGTGGGATGACGTGGAAGAAGGGACTTGTGATTGGGACTATCTTAAGGTCGTGTGGGGCCAACTGTAATGGGGATTTAACACAACTTAATGGAGACACATGGATGGGGGATAGCAGAGATAGTTTGGTCTCACAAAGACCTGACACCATTATTTTTAGGGTTTTGTGAGTTTTGATATGATTTTCCCTTTCCCCATCCATTTCATGATATTTTAAATTTCTAGTCCTTGATTCGATTTTCTGCTTCATTGTCTTCTTGTTCTTGTTTAATTTATTTACCAATTTCTCGTCTTTGCCAATTACACACTCCTTTGTGAGCCTTTTTTTAAGAGTAATATTTATCTTAGAATATCTCTTTCAGTTTTTTGTCCGTTTTAGTCTGCATCCATTAAATTATCTTACTGTCTATGATGAACGTCACCACAGTATAGAATGTTTTTTTTTTTATTATTATTTGAAAAGCCCCAGTATAGAATTTAAATATGTTGAATTAATTAATTTATATTTATATGTATTTGCCTTTATAAATTAAAATAGTGAACTATCTGAAATAGTGTGAGACTATAAAAGAGTGTCTCAATCAATATAAGATATCATCCCACTTCATAAAACCAATAAGAATTTGTAAATAAAAGCTCTAGTTAATATTCCTGACAAAGAAAATAAATAGAAATTTTAATTTTATTAAAGATAAGTTGTCTTCATAGTCGTAGAGCCCATAATATTATCTCAATTAAGTGTGAAGAAAAAGCTTGTCCATTCATTTTCACAAACTTTTAAATGCAAACCAAAGAACGGTAGATTCTTTCTTATCTTTAGAGACTTTTAATTAGTTAACACAGTGTTGAATGTGATGACTAGTCACTGGTGTTGGATTGATGTTACATTGAACAATCAAGCATATTTCATGTCTTCTTTATAACATCCTCAATATGTCCATGTTTGAAATAGTTCATGTAATGACTTCTCAATGTGAAAACAAAGGTCCCCACTCATAAAAAGACATGCTCATTTTCTTTGGTGTCAATCTCTCTTTCACATTAGTAATTAATTCCAGTCCACAACTTAATAAGTAATAACATCTCTTGAATTGTTTATCAAATTAATTGATTAGCGTTAGGCATTAGAAAGTTAATAATATTAGCTAAGGCCAAAAATGATTGAATTGAAGCAGATTGTGAGTGAGTCAGCCATTCAGGCCTGGCTCAGATAATTGGCTCAGCCTCAGCATCAGGGTTTATATACATAGATTGTTGTTGTTGTTCAGTACTGACAAAAGAGCCAGAGCTTTAACCAACATAAAGACGTATAGCAAACCCTACCTGGCCTGACACTCTGATAAGCGATAACCAACCTACTGTTTTCTAATTTCTATTAAGTGCTCTTTAAAATAATGGACATCAAATGTTTTCTACTTTAAAACAAAATAAATAAATAAAAACAAACCCATATCAGTTTTGTTTTGTTCGTGAATTGCTTACCTTTTTCATGTCTTGGAGAGTGTTAACTTTCACACATAAAAGTTGAAAAAAGCTTGATTAAATCAAGATATGTGACAAGCGTACACAAGCTAGCAAGCCATCAGAATGTACACAGTATCGTCTGCCAACTGCATGCTAGCGATTTCAATTTCTTTCATCGAAACAACGTGCACATCATAGAAAGTTATGGCTGAGTTTCATTTTCAGGGTGAAATTTTGTACAACAAGTGCAGCCTTTCCTTAAATTAATAAAGTGCTTCCTCGATTGCTTGCTGAGAACAACAAATACATTTTTGAAGAGGTTGTACCCTATATGGTACCAATCAAACACTTGGTAGCCACTTTTTATAGCATTCACATAAGTCATAAAATAATAATTAAATGAACAATGAGAAAATAAAGGTAGGAGCCTGCGGAGAAGGCATACATGGGAGGACCATCCATGCTGTGTATAGTAGCGTTAGGGCACTGAAGGCCAATGCTTGCGTTAATTAGTGGTATTAATTGTGCAATTCAGTAAATTAATAAATATTACAAGTCAAATTCGCTTATAGCACAGCCTCTATAACAGCCATAATAATAAATTACGCCGCGTAATGAACATGACCCACTCATTCACCAATTTCACACCTGTCCTCTCCTAGCCAATAAAATCCACACATATATTACTCCCAAATTGGTTGGAGTGATGGTCGAGCACGTCCGATCAACAAACATAACCAACGACAAAATTCGCGTTTTTATATCTACAAAAGAGGAGATAATTACCATTTAACCTGAACAAATTATTTATAAATTCGTACAGTTAAAATATAATTTTTTATTAAGTATGAGTCTCACTTTTTTCATTATTAGATAAGGGAATAAAAATAGTATTGTACTTCGGATCTTTTTACAGAGATATATTATGCTTGTAATATATTAAAAAAAATCCACACGTGTATTAAATGTAAATTATTTTACCTTATTGAATAAAATCTTATAATTGTTTTTAATTAAAAATTAAGATCACTTACATTAAAGTATAACAATCAATAAGAAATTGTTGGACGCATAACAACTCACATTGGTTGTTTTTTTTTTTTTTTTTTTTTTTGCCATTTAAAGTAGGAGACAAAATCTACCCTTTTAAGAATTTAGTTTCCTATTATTTCATGTATTACTATTTGGTTTAATATATATATATTTGTTTTCAAAACTTGTGTCACTCAAATTGGTTATTTTGTTAGATGATTAATATGAATTTAATAAATTTCTATTACTAGTGTGTATTTTAATTATATGTTTATTTAAATTTGTTTCGAGTTATTATATCTTAATATGACTTAATATGAATATGATAAAGTTAAATTACTATAATGTATTTAAGTAACCTAGGTTAAAATGTATTACAGAATAATTGTGTTTTACGCTTACTTGTCTAATGTATTGATTTCTACTGAAAATTTGTTTTTGGTTGTGTATAGTAAGATTTGCCTTCATAATAAGATGGAAGAATAAACAAACTCTTTAATCATGTATATTAAAAAAGACACTCAAAAATTGAGTGAAGAATCCATTATGTATTATTTTTTAGATTTAAAGAGTTGCGAGTTTCATTTTTATTTGCAAAGTTAAGTTTTTCATTGTTTATAAAAATGAAAAGGTATTATATATAGTTTTTGTGAAATATTAGTATTTTTTTAAATCATTTCGAATTTATACTTTTGATCGGCCCTTTAAAACAAAAATACGAACTCCAATCCTATGACTAATTAAAAGTACTTTGTTGTGTAGTACTGACAATAACCCTTCCACATTCCATTCGAACTCAAGACTCTTAAACCCACTGAAACTAGGCTACATCTGATGAGAAGCTCGACTTGCCTAAAAAAGGGACATCATGCCTTCAAGCCAAGGACCCCGTCTCTCTCACATACGGACACTCTACCGGATTGTCACCAGACATCTTTATGATCCAACTCTAACCACCTATTAAGATGAAACTCCCACAGTACTGTATACACAAGTCATCTAGCACGCTCCTTCCTCTGTCAGCTCAATCGAATTCACCAACACGACATCTGCAATCACTTGGTGCAATCTCCTTGTCAGATCACCATATCGAATCTTTGTCAACACTGCCACAACTAACGACTTTGATCCCTTTGTCGTTATAAGCCTCCATCTATGCTGCCTTACAGCCTAATCAATCAACGTTGTTTCACAGCTTACATTGCATATCTTTTCCATCCTACATCTATTAGGATGACGCTTTATTGCTTTTAGATTACTTTATATATGTTCAATTTACCGGCCTAAGCATCGAGAAGGTCTTTGACTAACATCTCATTGGTGTCAAGATCATCTGTGTTCCTTGTTTGATTTGTGCAAAACATAGATTATCGGATTCCAATGAAATCGATTGATAAGATTTGTTTTTTTATCGTTGTCCTGTAATCCGGCTCTATTATAATTATATATAACTAAACAAATATAAAAGGAGTTTAACCAAATAATAATAATAATAAAGGGTACAGATGCACTGACGGACGCACCAAGCAGTGAAGTGAAATAAAAAAACCTCAAGAAGAGGAAAGTAAAGGGAAATGTCAAGCGTGGGAAGTGGAAGAGAAGGCCACATGTGTGTTGTGATTCTTCTTGTTCCCGTCTTTAGCTAACACGTGTTTGACTCTTTGAATTCACTATCACCACCACTCTCTCTACTTCTTTCAACATTTTTGGCTTCGGTTTTTGTTTTTGTGTTTTTTATTTTTTATTTTTTTACTCTTGAACTGAGATTGGGATATATTAAGAGAACTATTAGTTGCAATCGAGATAGAATACTTATAATACGGTTCGAATACTGCTCACAATTGATTTTTGTTTTTTTTGTTGTAGTCGGCGTCGTATCTTTCCGTTATTGCTTGAAATCTTAAATATTTACTGATTTCGTAAGCCAGTCGTCATATTTTGTCTAACTTGGCGCTTAATTTATACTTTTCCTGATGAATTTAATGTTTAGTGTTCAGCAATGAAGAAATATAATTTATTGAACACGTCTAGACACTCTAGTCTCTGTTAAAGTACACTTTGAAAAGTTACTTCATACTTCATATTACAGTATTTTTAAAAGAAATTTTCTATACATTAGTAGAGTTGTATGATTGTATCAAAATTATGGCCTCCTCTGGTTCCACTGCTAACTTGCTAAAAGAAAGTTGATCGAATTTCTCTGTTCTTTTTATATCTAATATTGGATGTTTCAACTAGTCAAAAATATATTGAGATCAATTAAGACAAAGCAACTAATATACATATATTTATATATATATAAGATATTTACGTTCATAACATTAATAAAGAGAGATTTTTTTACATATTGGCAAATTACATCCATTTTGACGTATACTTTCATAAAATTAGGAAAACATTATTTATTCATTAATAAATATATGTTGTAAGTCTCAAATCTCTAGTCATAAACATAGAGTAAGTGGAGTATACTACTTAAATGAAGAGGAGATATGTTGAATAGTTTTTAGTACAAACTAGGATATGAAAATTCTAAATATAAGTTAAATCTAATTTCTTTAAATTGTGATTTGAAAATTTTGAATAAAATTAATTATTATTTTTTTTACAGTACAAATATACATTACAACTATCAGAACTTCATGATCTAGACCTTTAAGATATGATTCGAACTATTACTATTACTATTATCCCCTATCAGATGAGAGAGAATATAGTAAGAAAACTATTCATAAATTAGTGAGATTTTTAACGCATTGCTTTTAGAAATTATCTATTTTATGTACAAAGTTATTCCAACTCAATCCTTTGCTTATTGACAAGCCAACTTGGTGAAAGTACACCACTTTAGGTACTCTACTTTAAAGCAAATTCAACTCTTAAACATGTGGGTACGAGAGAGAGAGAGCCCGTCTAATTTGGTAAAAAGAGGTGGGGCTGTAGGGGTGCCAACAGGACAATGGCACCCCCAAATTTTGATTTTTTTTTTTTTTTACAAAATCTATCTAAATAACTATATATATAACCCTCAAATTTATATAAAATATTTTTTGTCCTCTCTTTAAATATGTATTTGTTCATTGGTCCAATATATACTCCTAACTAAATAAGACTTTTTGGCCCCACCCTTATTAGTAAGGGGGCATAAAAAGTCATCCCCGCTGCAACTTATATATAAATAAAAACAAGTAGATGTAAAGGGTTTAATATCAAGTTATATGAGAGTTTTGTAAGTTGTTGCCATCGCAGCGAACCTTGTGACTTTGCTTATCGTGCATTAGTCCTGGGTTTGACTCATACTACCATCAAAAAATATGGTTGTTTTTTCCGTCCTTTGTGAGTTTTTCCTCCCTTTTTTATAGAGTCTTTCTCCTGTCAATAGGAGCTCCGATTTCGAACTGTGCTTCGATTATCTGATCAAAATGGTTCAATAATTTTACTTATATTGTGATTTTACTTGTAATGTGTGTAATGTGTCAAAAAAAGAAAATCAAGTTATGAAGTTATGGTCTAGGATCATTCTTTTGAGTTCAAAGTAAGGTTTGACCAAATGAGTTCTTGAGTAATTACATAAAGGTTGTGTTAACTGTTGAGGGCATGCGTTAACAATTCAAAATTTTACTAAATAATTTATATTGAAAAAAGCATACTTTTTTTTTTATATTGAAAAAACTGAATATGATATTTTATCCAAAATTTTTCAGTACGTCAATATGTAAAGAGTATGGTTTATATGCTTGGTATCTACGATGCAGCAGGAACCCTAGCCCCAATTCCAATATAATTTATTGTAGTCATTGATTTGTCACTTTCACCAAACAAATACTTAACGATTTAATCTTGCCCACAAGCCAGCAGGTCCTAAGATATACTACCGTTTCCTTCAAGTTCAACTTCTCCTCCGGTCCAGTTCGGTGGAGTTAACTTCGTTGAATTGAAAAGTCAAAAAAACATAGGATTTTTTTTAGAGCGATATTTATATAACAACTGTCACATATGGACCGTTTGATGTATCTTGATCACAGCTTCGAAAATCTTGATAATTTTGATCAAGATCCATCGAGTCATCCAAGATCTTGATAAATTTGATCGCCGGACTGTCCTGCCTTAACCTGACTGTACCTTGAAGGAAGAGTTATGTAACTGTTGGGTTGACCAAGAACCTGGAGAGCGGAAACCACACGCCGGACACGCGTATTAGAAGCTCCGCCCTATGGATTTTTTTTTTTTTTTTCAATAGTCGCTAAATTAAATGGAGATATAAATAGCAATAGGGGCCTGGTTAATTATGATGTGATTTTATTTAAGATAACTTTAGAAATTGATTTTTCGAATAACATTTTAATATTAGCTTGATCAACTATATATCATTAGTTTTTTAAAAGATAAAAAAATTACATTTTTTATATAGAGACTGAGGATTATACTTGAATTATATTATGATTATTTTTCAGATCACCTAAATGGGTTAATAAAAACTCAATAGGCTGGCCCAATAGGCAAGACCAATATGTCAGCTCATAGAAACAAACTCCTTTGATCGCCTAACTCCCAACTCGCACATGTTACAATGCAGTGACGTTGAGCATGCTAAACTAGAATTGTATATTGCTGTTAAGCTAAGGTCATCAGACATCCTCGACAACTTTAGCTTGCTCTGAGTAAGGTCAGATTCAGCTCATGGCGTGCAGTGCGACATGCTAAGGAAATTGATTCAGACTAATTGCAGTGTGATGTAAGAAAATCTCACCCACTAAGTATGAGTTATGTTAGAACACCATTTTGTCGAAGCTGACTTTACTGCATGACAGTCTTAAAAATTGTTGATTAATTAATGATATGTCAGGTTAATTATATTTAATTATATCATCCACTTCTATAAATAGAGGATCGTTTTCATTGTAATTCAAGAGATAAACACTTTGTCCAAATAATAAGAGAAGAATAGTGGACATAAGCATATATTGGCCGAACCATTTAAAAAAGTTTGTTGTCTTTTGTTCTTTCTTTACCTTCTTATATGCTTTCAATCTGTTTCTTGTACTATTTTGATCACATTTGCAGCATTGAGCTTCGAAGAACCTGGTTGATCGGTTGTTTACGTCAACAAATTATAAATGAAAGATTTGTTAGAAAAAATTGATAATAAGAATAGGTATAAAGAATTTGCTATAGGAAAAAAAAAAAAAAACAAAATTATTCGTGTTGAGACCTGTAATAATTACAGTTTTCTTAAGATAAATTCATCGCTCATACTTTGAGTTACTCAGCATTTGTTTTCCAAAATACAACAATACCAACTAGAATCATCTAGCGAACTAAACTATATTTAAATCTCTATCATTTATGGAATCCTATGACTAGGAATAGTGTTTGAGAGAAAATAAATTGAAAAACAAAAATGGATTCTCAGTAATCTCTGAACAAATAGAAAATATGTTAATTTATAGTGTTCATGTAGGTGGTTACAAAATTGATCTTAAATCAGTTAATTAACAAATTACGGTTGCGCTTTGAAAATTTAAATTTTCATTTAACACCAGTTGTTATCATTTGAATATTTAATTTTTCAATTTATGACAATTAAAAATGCAATTCAATTCTATAGTTAATACTTGTATTTATAATTTGAAAAATTAAATCTACAATTTAATTTTGTAGTTACATTTTTTTTCAAATTAAATAGCTATTTTTATGATGCTTAATCCATCATTTATATTTTTGAAAATTAAATCTTCGATTCAATTTGAAATTATTGAATCCATCATTTAATTTTCATTCATCCAAGCACCATTTTCCCATGAATCCATTTTGATCTATCTCAATTAAGATCTCAAATCCAATAAAAAATGGGTCCCAAAAATGGGATTCCCATTTTTCCAACAAGATTATGCTTTGAGCCTTAAGAAATTAGTTATTCTATTAGTGACACTAATTATAATAAAATAAGAGAAAATTTCAGCTAATTTGATAATAATGTTTTTATTTTTTCAAAGTTTAGTGTACATTGAAACGAAAATTCTGATTAAATTTTATAATAAATTTGATTGAAGGAGTAAAATTTTTTATTATTGACCTCTTAATACATGAATTTTAAGGTAAGTTTTAGAAAAAAAGAAAAAAAAAATTGGCTTGTATTTCTGTTTCGTTTAATTGATAAAAAGTTTAGTAGGATTGGACGATTTTGTAGATTATTTGAATGCCAACTGCAAAAAAGTGAGGTCTCACTAGTTAAAAAAGATAAATAGTATGATAAATAACACACTCATTAATTCCATAAAAAATTATATACTAATCAACTTATCACACACATTTTTTTTTTTTTCAAGAACTTCCTTCAAGTATCTTAAAATAAAAACATGAAATTAACTATATTAAGGGTATATAAAAGACGATAAAATTATTCAGAAAATATAACTATACAAGGTAAAAGCAGAGAATGTATGGATTAAAAACAAGTTCATTAATTTTGTATCTTAAGCGTAACATGAAACAACTCAAATAATACTAAAATATTAATTTACATGCAAGTTTAATACTATTAATCAAGCAAGTTTGGCTCAAAAAGCTATGTCACATGAGTTTACAAGCAACGTAGGCTTCCGCTGTAAGAGCCCAAAACTTTTTTTGTTTCATCCGTTCATTCATGTTGTTGCTGTACTGTATAATTTATTCAGGTTGTACTGTATAATTTATTTTAGGGATTACTGATTTTAATTAATATTATTAATTTTTATTTAAGTTGTGTTTAATTATTGTGATCGGTCTATTTCAGTATTATCTGATAATTCCTTTGTATGGAAACCTTTTAGTGTTACAACTAGTCTTTCTTATTTGAATCAGATAAGTTGTGATATTTATACTCTTCATGTCGCCTCAAATTTGACTAGATTTAGGGTTATAAAGTTATGGATTCTGAATTTGTAATAATTGTTTTATAATATCCGGTATTTTAAAAATATAAAAGCCCAAAACTTACATGACGAGTGACGGCTAGTGCATCTTTGCCTTTTTTTTTTTCCTTTGAAATAGTGTATCTTTGCTTTTTATTAAATCTTACTTTAGTTTAATCTTGAAATAGACTCAAATTTTAATAATTAAAACCCATTTGCCCAAAAACCACATTTTGATGTTAAAAAAAACCAAAAAAAAAAAAAAACCCTCACGGTCACCAAATAAAAATGATGAAATGGCAGAAAAAAAAAAAAATTAATGATTACGCAGTAAATGCCATTAAGAAAATGCCTGAGTTGCTACTGCCACAAGTCTTGCGTCTCAGTTCAAACTCATGAAACCGCAACGATATTTTTGCCGATAAGTTGCAGTTTCACACGCTCTCTCACGATATATTGCGAAACATCGAATCTCTCTCACTCTCTCTCTCTCTCTCCACATGTGTGGAGTTAAGTGAAAGGAGAAGAAAATGAAGAAGAAGTCGTTCTCAAACTTTTACACAGTTTTAAGAGCCACTTAATTACCATTCTGCCACCATCTTAATTACCGCCTGCGCCTCAACTTCTCTCCTTCAATGCCGTATATATTAATATTATTACACACAATATATAAATATGAAAAAACCTTATACTAATTAAAATAATTTATACTTTGCCATCAATTCAAGCCAAACCTCACTCTCTCTTATTTTAATAAATCCTCCACCGATTTCTCTCTCTCACTCTCTCTCCCCCTCCACCTCCGAATCTCTCATTTTCAGAGGTCAGCTCTGCAGATTTTTTGTTGCATGTTTGAATTTTGTCAGATTCAATTTCAGTCCAGTAGTGGTATTTGACGTGCGGTTTGTGTTTGTGGAAACTCGATTGAGCTTCAATTTAAGGCTGCATTTTCTTTTTCTTTTTCTTTTTTTGCAGGTTTTGGTGGACTTTTTTTTTTTTTTAAATGGAATTAGTTTAGGATATTTATTACCTCATCTTGATTGAGATCCTAAAAATGCGGGTGAGAGAAATGCATCCGCTGTGTTGCATATCGCTGGAGAGTCCAGGCATCGGTGACCAGTCGCCGGAAATGACTTTGTCGAGAGCGAGGAGCTTACCGGCGGGGACTTTGTCCGGTATATGCGGATCTGAAGGCAATGCGCAAGGATCAGAAGCGACCGTAGCTGGAGTATTGTACAAGTGGACTAATTACGGTAAGGGATGGAGATCCAGGTGGTTTTGTTTGAAAAACGGTGTGCTGTCTTATTCCAAAACTCGCAGACCAGAAAATTTGAATTTACTCCAACCCGCTGGTGACGTCAAATTGATCGGAGATATCTCCACCAATCGCCTCTCCCGAATGGACAGTGGCGGTTTTAGACGGAAACACCAAAAACATGTTGGCATTGTTCATTTGAAGGTATAAAAAAATATATATTTACTTTTATGTACGTGTATGTATATGAATTATAGCATTGCTCTACATATATATATATATATATATATATAAGAGTTTTTGGCGGTACATAACCAAGGTTGCTAAAATAGGCAATTATTTGATTCCAATATTACTTTTGAGTGTTACCAATTTGGTCCATTTATTTATTTTTTATTTTTTTTAAAATTGCCCTTTTGATTTCATGTTGGATTTTGTCATAGAAAAGCTTTGATATCTGAGCGGAGGCAAGGTAGAACCAAAGGTTTGTAGCATTGTTCATGTAATCTACTGTGAGCTGGGTTAAGCCCCAAAATCTGTTTGTCTCTCTCATCTTTTTTGCGATTTGTGATTTCGATTTTCAAGTTCATCTTTCACCTTTAAAGTCTGATTTTTTTTTACAGTTTAACTGGTTGTTAATGTAGAGTGGGTCACATCAGCAGGTGGCCTGGACGGGTTTTGATAGGCTATGGTGTAGGTCTAGCTATTAACCTGTGGTCACGTCATCGCTTGATCACATCATCGATTACTAATGGGATTTCAGCTCCATATGATCATTATGCTTCGCTACCCTTTTTTTCTTTTTTTAATATTTTTCGGCTTTTTTTTTTTTAAAGTCTTCCTCAGATTCTCACGTCCCCAGCCCATTTCTAGTTCGTCAACTTCCTGCGTTTTCTTTTTTCACTATTTATCTTTCTTTGTTTTAAATCGGCAAGTAAAAAGGCAGGCGTGAATGTCTTTTTAAGACCAAAATAAATAAATAAATAAAATAAATAAATGAAACAGTACACTTATCGAAAATCTGGGGGTGGATAAAGTTCTCGGGCTGTGAAAGATCGAAGCAGCATCTTTGTAGGCGTTTTGTGTTCTTTGACTTGTATGCGTAATAAACAAGTTAAAAAAGAAGGTGGGGACTTGGGACAAGTAGGTGGAGGTTTAAGTTGAAGCATATGAAGATTGAGTATACGCTAATGCTGTTTCAACAGGAACACTAAATATATAGAAAACACTAGATCTGAATGCTTAATATATCCTCATTTTGGGTTTTGTATGGTGTCGTGAACCCATTTGGCTGTAGAATGATAGATGAGGTTTGCTCTCACTTGGGTTATTATTTCTTGGTCGCATGGAGGAAGATGTGGGCTGAGTTTTTTTTAATCTTTTCTGGGTATGTCTATTATTTACTGGTCATGTACTCTTTTATCTTGGTGAGGCTTTGAATTTCACATCAGCTTCTGCATGTCTTGTCGAGATTTATAAGCATGAAGTTATATTGCTTTGATAGTTAATGGCATTTGTGTATTATCCATCATGGAAGGATATGCTTTTATGGTTGTTTTATTCATGCATTTCCTTATTTTTTAAGTTATTATAATGGAGTCTTATTTAGCAAATTCGTGTTGGACATTATTGTTTTGCTTCTACAGGTCTTGTTGTGGTTTTTAAGCATGTTGTTTTATTTATCTTGCTTTGATGTTGCAATTCTATAAATTCATCACATGGTTTACACAGATTTTGTTTCAATTTTGTAGCAGATCTCATCGTTTCGAGAGAGCAAGTCGGACGATAGGCGATTTTACATATTTACTGCTACAAAGACCCTACATTTGAGAACTGGTTCCAGAAGGGATAGGGTGGCTTGGATACAAGCTTTGGTGTCAACTAGGAGCCTATTTCCGCTGAGACCACTGAATGATAGTCTTTCTCTTACACCAAATGATTTATCAGTGTCTACTGAGAGGCTTAGAAATCGCTTAGTTGAAGAGGGAATTGGTGAGAACCTTGTAAAGGACTGCGAACAGATCATGCTTTCAGAGTTCTCTGAAATGCAAGGACAACTTAAAGTTCTTTGCGAAGAACGATCTAATTTGCTTGACACGTTAAGGCAGTTGGAGGTAATTCACTTTATAATGAGTATGCTTTCTTGATGGAAATGCTTGTAACAATCTTGATTACTTGTTTTTGTTGATAGCTACAAACTCTATTTATTGTAAATCAATCATTATGCTTGATGAATTTTTGTATTTTCACTAATGACACTTAAATAGACCCTTTTCTAGATTCTAGATTAATGTAGTGGGTGGAAGTGATAATAAGTAGTTTATTGTAATTAAGCTTATCTTAATTTAAACCTTGGGCATAGCTATTTGAACTAAAGGAAGATATAAAAAAAATTTTCTTCGACTTTTTGACACCTCGGTCAGTGTTTCTTGCAATTCTAAATGAACTTTCAAGCTTAAATTACTTTTCTTTTTTCTTTCTAATGACGGTATTCAATCAAATGATGAAGATACTTTTCTGCTTTGCAGTGCATTTATTGATTTTTGTTTTGCCTAACTAACCCATCTTAACCAGTTACTTATCCTGTCATCGACTAGATTATATTTTAACTTCATGGGTGCATTCCTTTCATGTCAACAGTATTACAGTTATTTGATGAATCAAAGCCATTTAATGTTTATAATTACGTGGATAACTACTGGTGTTAGGCCATATTAGGATACTAATTAATTGAAATATCTTGGGAGGGGTCTGCTGTATGATTACATGCCATTATATATGTAATTCTAAACCTTCGGTAATACTTGAGTATCCATTTTCTACACGTTGTAGTACATAAAAGAAAGAAAGAAAGAAGATAAAGGGGAAAAATGTCCCTTTTTTTAAAAACATTTTAAGACTGTTACTTATGCAGAATTGTGAACTTTTCTGCTTGTGATTTTGGGGGATTGAAGATCGAAATTTAACATCTACAGTGAAGGAATGTGACCAATGAACAAGCGTTAAATCCAGTTGATTTTGATTATAATTTCAGGGGTAGATATTTACGCTGAGGCTTTATTACGGTCTGTATGCTCTTTTGCTTTCCTACAAACTATTAAGTTCTTTTCAATTCCTTCCAAGTCCCTTGAAGTAGCTTGAAGTTTCTTAGAATCTTCCTGTTAAATATACACTCTAATTAAGTTAATACAGCTGCTAACTTAGCCATTCTTGTGTTGTGTTTAAACAACACTTGTAGCCAAACTGCTCTCCAACTTACACATGAAAACACAATTTGAGATTCAATTTTATTATAATTCTTTCCCATGAACTAACCATTGATATTATGCTGGCTACTAAATTTTAGTTTTCTTCTTACCAATCCTTGAGATTTTGGTTTTCAAACTCCCATTTGAATCTTTGCAGACAGTATTTCTGGAAAAATTGGCCTTTGATTATATCCTTTATACAAGGAATTCCAACTATGCTGAAGCTATTCCTGTTTTGCAAGAAAAAGCTTTCCATAATTTAAAATTTTACTGGATCGAGATTAGCAACCTACAATTTATGTGAAAATTATAGGCTAAACTAGTAAAATTGATGAGACATTCTGGCTTATGTAAATTAGTTCTTTTTCTCTACATATGCTAAGGACCCATAAAGTTTTTGCAACTTCTAGTTGCATTGTTGTGGACTGAACGTCATTTTACCATTTCAGATTGGAGATAATATTTGTAGTTCTGTTTGCTTATGCTTGATTTAGTATGGTGATAAATTTTATGGTTGCAAATAGTTACTAATTTCTTTTGCCATGTGGTATCATCATACTTTTGGTTTGTATGTACATCAATAAAGAAACAATTGCCAGACTGTGTGTTGTCTCAATATATGTAATTTGCAATAAGTGACAAAATCGTTTGTTTGTTGTGACACTGCCAGTGGTTAAAATTTGAAAGTTTTTGGTTGTTTGCAATTTTTCTCGGTTTTTCTGCATGCAGTATGTCCTTATCAGTTGTTACTCTTTCAAAATATTTAATAGAAAGGAAAGTGTGAATTATATGACTCATACGATACATCTATGAGTAATAAGCTTGTTTATGTATTAACTTTGAAAAAATTTCTCTTGTATATGCAGGCGGCTAATATCGAAGCTGATGCTTCTGGGATTCATGATGGTGAATATCAATTGACCAAGCATGAATTTTCCAGTCTAGGGCGTGGAAAATATAGTGGTACTGGCAGTATCTGGCACATCAAAATTTATCTGTGTTTATATTCGTATATTCCAATTACATTTATTTCGAAGTAATTTTGTAGTATTATATGAGACTAGCATTTGTATTATAAGAATATAGTTTAGCAAATCTTTAATTTTTTCTTCAGATAATGATGAAGATAAGCATGTTAATAAATTGCCAAAGAGATTCTCAACTTTGAATGGTGTTAAGAGTAATTACTCATGGAATATATATATTTTTTGCCTTTAAGCATAAAGGTCGTTCCCTAATAGAATTTTTATTTTTTAGCCTTTCAGCATTAGATGTCCCCAAATGAACTCTATGATTTCTGCCAGGAAAGTAAAAACTGTCTGCATTTTAAGTTATAATACATTAAGGCTGATGCTCATGACTTATTCATAACTTGTTTTTGTCTTGTCATAATGTTTTTATACTTTTTTCCTTTTCCTCAGTTTCATCTTTTGCAAGAAAATTTTGATTGGTGGTCCGACGTGTATTCTTTTGCAGCATTTCTTGTTGATATAAGTTCTTTCCTTTGGCACTTTACCTATTCTTTTTGCAAAATGAACAGGTTTTATATTAAGTCATTCGTGGTCTCTCTATCTTTTTATATAATTATTATCTCTCATATGGAATGCCAAATTGATTATGGCTTTGAATGTATGTGAAACAGACAAATTAACTCAGTGCTTCTGGATGGGTTTCATAAAATCAAAAATCAAATAATAAATAATAAAAATAAATGATAATAATAATTCAGGGGATGTAAAATCCTCAAAACACTACTCCCCAAAGGGATAGCTTATCTGCATATGGGAAACCAGAGAAGTAGTAGGCTGCCTATTGGACCCAAAATGTGCATTTTCATTTGAAATCCTCCGAACTTTGGTACATTGCAGTGGAACTCTATCCTCAGAGTCAAAATTTATAAGCCAATAGATACATATATCTAGAGTTACAATAATCTAAGACAATCATCATTTTCTTTTTTAATTTTTAATATTTTGATTTTTTTTTTTCTTGTTTTAATCAATCCAAGCCTATCATTTACTGTCAAAAACTTTCTTTCTGATCTTCATAGTTTGTGAATTTTTTTTCAGTTAATACTATGAATATTAACATCGTAGCAGATAATTTGAATTTATAACCTCTCCCTCAATTTTTATATTTCTTAACACTTATTTTTGGTTTTCAGAATGCAGCACAACTGAGTCATCTGATGATATTGAGAAACAAGAGCTTGAGGAGGTATCAGATGAGGATGAAAACTCCTTTTATGACTCAAGAGAGTATTTTACTGAACCATCTAGCAGTTGTGGGCCTTTAAGGGGAGTTTTCAATCAAGCAGAGAAGCTTATAGAACCTGGAAACCAATATGATAATGTAGGAAAGATGCATGATGAGAAGGAAAATTGTAATTCTAGATATGCATTGGTTGAAAGACGGAAAAAGCTTCCTGATCCAGTGGAGAAGGAGAAAGGTGTCAGTCTCTGGTCTATGATCAAAGATAATGTGGGAAAGGATCTCACTCGAGTGTGTCTCCCTGTTTATTTTAATGAACCAACATCTTCCCTTCAGAAATGTTTTGAAGACTTGGAGTACTCTTATCTTCTGGATCAAGCATATGAGCATGGAAAAGCGGTAAGACAGATAAATTAATTCTTGGTTTCTATTGTGCCATGTTCTTAACGATGTACATTCACTGAAATGGGCGTGTGTGTGTTTCCATGGGAGGATAAAGTCTTCACAGTGTCTTTGTGGATAGAGCATAATATGCGTTTGAATTTTCTTTTTCCTTACTATCGCAATTACGTCTGTCTTATTTGTCCACTACAAGATTTGGGTAAATAACTGAAAATGAAAAATTAAGTTGGGTCCATTGGGTTTCCATTTCTATAAAATTAGTTACCTTGTTTTGGTAATAATTAAAAAATTTATTCCCTAACTTTTCTGAAATAATTGAATAAATTTTAGGACGTACAATGGAATCAAGAAACTAAACTCAGTTTTCCTATTTGAGTAATGTTTCCAAATTATGATGCCAAGTTTCTGTTGAATGTGCTTAAGGTATTATTTGTGAAATGCTACCAAATACCCAATCTGCTGAATAACAAAGTTTTGAATATTTGTTCAATGATAAGTCCATGCGTTTAGAGTTGTCCAATTTAGCATTTTCTGCTTGTTATACATTTAATTTGTCACTTCAACAAAAAAAAAAAAAGATTATGCACTTTAGAAAAGTGCTGCAAAAATACATTCATCATTGTTTTTATAACTTCCATCCAAAAGATCTTATGTAAACATACTTTTGATTTTCAGATTATTAAAACCGCATGACTTATTGTCTTCTTAATTCTGTGTTCTGTTGTCAACTTTTTTTTTTTTTTTAAAACTGGTATATTGCATTATCCACCTCTTCCTTACGGCTTGTAGGTTCCATATTGTGTATTATTGTCTCAAGTACTTATGTAAAAGATTGACCTGTTGTAAATTGATGGATAAATACAGGTTGCATAGCAAATTGTATTTTTGTGTGGTTAATTTGCGTGTTGAACCTTGGGGATTGGAGGGTTAAAAGGACAGAGTTGTTCCCTTTGTGTAGTTCTACATCCTTGTTTTTTAGGAGGTTGACAGGAAGGCCAGTGCTACTACTATCGTCTATAGCTCACTGTTGTTTTTGGTAATGAAAAAAAAAAAAAAAAGCGAGACAAAGTTATGTTTTCTTCTGTTTGTGCAAGTAAATTTTTTCAAATCTGTCTCTGTTTGGACTGCTTGGAAATTTTGGTTGTGCTGATGAAAGCAAGTTAAATTTATTGTTGGGTTCTGTATCATCATATCAGGGGAACAGTCTCCTTAGGGCTCTATACGTTGCTGCCTTTGCTGTTTCCGGATACGCTTCCTCTGAAGGGCGGCATTGTAAACCTTTTAATCCTTTACTTGGAGAAACTTATGAAGCTGACTATCCTGACAAAGGAGTTCGATTCTTCTCTGAAAAGGTCAGTATTTGGAATATGATAAAACAGATATATCACACAATATGGTACAAAGAATCGGGAGTGGTTCTTTTTGTCAAAGAGTATATATAACTTTGGATAAGCATCTTTCCCTGTAAAGTCCATTCAGGAAGAAATTTTTTTGAAGCGTTTGTTGCAGCTTTTAATCATATGTAAAGTAAAAAAAAAAATTATTTCTGAAGCCAAAATTGTATTTTAGTGATTTCTCGAGTTGCAACAGGTCAGTCACCACCCGACTGTCATTGCTTGCCACTGTGAAGGGAAAGGGTGGAAATTCTGGGGTGACAGCAACCTCCGAACAAAATTCTGGGGGCGGTCAATTCAGCTTGACCCAGTTGGAGTTTTGACCCTAGAGTTTGATGATGGTGAAATATTCAAGTGGAGCAAGGTGGGCACTGCTGCATGTTTGGATAGCTTATTGAACACTTTATTATTTTGATCTTATGGCTTTATTATTTTTATGGCAGATAATATAAAATGCTTTCATCTTGTCTTAGGTCACAACAACCATTTATAATCTTATTCTTGGTAAAGTGTATTGCGATCACCATGGAATGATGCATATTCAAGGTAATCGCCAATATTCATGCAAACTCAAGTTCAAAGAGCAGTCTATTCTTGACAGAAATCCTCACCAGGTTAGTGATAAGTACAGCATCAAATTATGACTTTCTGATCTAGCTAAGTGCTGTAACTACTTTGCTGCTTTACATTTTGCACTATTCTTAGGATATTATCAAGATTCAAGACAAAAGGATTCATTTGATAACATCCTACTTTTACACAGGTCAATGGATTTGTTGAAGATGTTGCAGGGAAAAAAGTAGCCTCTTTATTTGGGAAATGGGATGACGGCATGTATTATATCAGTGGTGATGGGAGTGGCAAGCCGAAGGATTGCAATGTCTCATCTAATGCGTGCTTGTTATGGAAAAGTAATAAGCCCCAGCCTAATCTCACTCGGTACAACTTAACCTCATTTGCCATCACACTAAATGAGCTAACTCCAGGACTGCAGGTAGGGATGGTGTACTAAGTCAATCTCGTATGCAATTTCTTTTTTCTCTTCTGCATATCTAATTGTTTCTTATAGCTGTGTCTGATCCTGGGTATTTGATCACGGATTAAGGAGAAGCTTCCACCCACAGATTCCAGGCTTAGACCAGACCAGCGGCATCTGGAGAATGGGGAATATGAGAAGGCAAATGTGGAGAAACAGCGATTGGAAAAGAGGCAAAGAATGGTATGTACCTTTCTGATGTAGTAATATGTTCTTGATATATGTAGAAATTCTCATATTAGTGCTGTTTTGATAGATGCAATGGAAATACCATTTGTCAACTTGAAATTGAAGGCTAATGACTGTACACACACGCACACAGAAATGTGTGTGTGTGTGTTTAGTATTTCATTAGACTTCCCCTTTTTGATTTTACATTGAGAAACTAAGATGATTGAATGCATGCTTGCACACTTGTAAACGTCACTTGACCTGTGAATACATGTTTCTTGTCTCTAAATAACACCTGCCTTACTTGTTACTCATTTGTTTTAATCATCTTGGTTTTTGTTAGATCTTAGATCTTCATTCCATTCTACGTGGACTGCTGAATAAAATTTCATGAAGCTTCTATTATGACAACCTTATATAGATGTCGTATCAATCTTTGCTATAATTTAAACATTTTCAGCCAGGCTTAAAATAATCCATAGTATAAACCTCTCATTGGCTATAATGTTAAATAAAATCTTCGATGGATGAGTGTGAAAGAGTGTCCTTGGCGTCAGAAACATTTTGTGATGCTGAATATTAAGCTATTATGGTAATTACTGGATTTTTTAAGAATATTACCTTACGTGTGAAAGATATTTAAGTTCAAGTTTATGAAGCTTTTACTGTAATTCATAGTTTAGGTTTCCTAATACTTGCTCTAATTTGAGACAGTCGAGGAAGTTACAAGAAAGTGGATGGAAACCTAGATGGTTTAAGAGGGACAGTGAAGACAGCTTCTGCTACGTGGGTGGCTATTGGGAAGCACGGGAGCAGGGCAAGTGGGATGGATGTCCAAATATATTTGGAGAAATTAGCGAAGATGTTCGTAACTCTGAAGGCTATTGACCTTGATCAAGGTTTGTGCTTTTTAACTTGAAAATTACATTAGCGCTTTCCCTGAAGTGCAATTTGCACTGTTTATATTGCTGTCCTGTCACAGTTATGATTTATATCATTAAAGGCTTCGAATAATGTTATTTTAGCAGCATGAACAATGATGGAATGACATCTGCCCAATTTTATGTGGCAAAAAGTGGAAGTAAAAGTCTGATTATGGTCTGAATAATTGGTCCCAGTCAGAGACTTTATATTTAGAAAGTCTCATGGGAGCAAGAGACACCCCAATTTTACTGCCAGAATCGGTAATTGAAAAATGTGCTAGTTTATAGTCTTGTGGCCTGAATGTTGGAGTCAATCTGACTCCCCTGCATTTTGCTCCCATAAAGAAATAGGATTGGAAGTGATTTATATGGAAAATAGGACTGTAATATTCCATGTTTGAGCGTGATGGATCCCAAGAAGAATCAGGAAAAGCAGAGTGAAATAGTGGAATCATTGAATAAACTTTATTAATGAATATTTCATTAAATTTCCTTTTCTTGCCTAATTTCTCATTCTTTCTGAGATCCTTATGAGGAAAAGTAAATACATGTATTTTTTATGGTTATCACAGCCCTAGCATTAATTATTATCTTGAGACCTGATTGAACTCAACTTTGCAGGAAATGCAGAATGAGCAGGTTCTCATGACAATTACTGAGCAGGCTGCAGTGTAAGCAGTCTTGTCTTTCTGAGCACCCCACAGTGCCAAGTTTGCAGTCTGAGGTTGACAAAACTGTTTGGGGACATTGGACTGAAATTTAATCATGAGTGGATAGGGTGATGGACAGGTTAGCCTATTATTATCATTCCTTGTAACATTGTCAATTCAATTTTGTGCTGTTTGGGGGAGGGAGGTGGGGTTATTTGTGTAACGTGTAGTCTCGTCTCTTAATAGTTCATTTGGTATAGTTCCTTCAACAGTCGACACTAGTAAACCATTGGCCGACAATAATCTTATTTGTATTTCTTTGTTAGGAATAAATGAGAAAAAATGTAGTCTTACCGTCGCTGAAAAAATGTAAAAAGAAGTGGGTTTTTCAGTCTATCAACCTTTCTCGCACAAATTGATTAAAGTACATTGTGATGAACGATATTAGATATTCTACCTTCATATGTGAAATTGTATTTCGATTTATGAAGTGACAATTAAAAACTCACAAGATATGTGTCAAGTGAGATAAATTTCAATCATATCCATTTGTCTATTACTAAGTCATATATTCGGATGTAGTTGAGATACAATGGAGAACATCCAATATTATTTTATGGAGTGACGATATTTTCATACATCCTTTTCTTAAGTACATGTCATCAAAACTATGAAAAGGTTCTAGCTTATAAATAAATTTTAATTACTATCAATAATATCCTTCTTTATTGAATTTGTACTAATATTACCCTTCTGTTACTGTTTTTGTACTATATTTTTGTAAGTATAACTCACAATATTTATTTTATTATCTAATTTATTTTATTAAAATTTTGAGATTTTTTTTAGCAGATAAGATAAGTAGATTATAATTTTCTTTTAATAATAATTAATTTAAAATTTATTATTTTCCAAGTAATTTTTTAAGAAGATTTCAAATGATTCATCTTACTTCATAGTTAATTTGTATTCTTTTAAAATAATTTAATATTTGAAAAAAAATGTTAATTTAGAGAAAGTAGAATTTTAAAAAGTATAGAGAGTTTTTCTCTTTAGTTCCGTATCTCTTCAAACATCATGTTGGTATGGATGATCAAAGAGCAAAAATGGTGAAGAAGAATTAAGGGAAGAAAAGACGAGATACATGGTGGTGGCCAGAGAGTACATCAATCTTTATGAGCAGGAATCAAGATTGATATTACATTTTCAGGATGAAAACCTTTCGTTGGGGCAAGATACATATTATATAAAATTGTTGGGTATTTATCGATTGCTCTGTTTACTGGTTTATGTCATCAGCATCGATATATTTGTCTTGAATTGTAGTGAATATTTTTTTTTGGTTAATATAAAATAAAAATAAATAAAAGGATTTTTTTTTTTTGAAAATAAAAATAAAAGGATCTGATCATATATGTAAGAAACTATTTAATAATATATGGATTTACCTATAAACTATTTAACCTTTTTCGTAATTTTAATCAAGGATAATATTGAATTTTCTCAAATACATTATTTTGGGTATACATACAATTTTTCAGGGGTGCAAATATCGGCACTCTATTTTATGATACACGGGGCAATTTTATTATAGGGGCATAAGCCTGTAGTTGTTGAATGAAGTAATTGGAGGGACCAAATGTGGGTTTTTCCAAAAGCATTATATATATATATATATATATGTAAAGGGGTTAGGACTACCATAATAAGAAAAAAAAAAATTTAAAAATTTCTCAGGATAAAATAAATATTTATCATATGTATTTTTCAGAAATAGCTATTTTTTTTTTTTTTTAGTAAAGAGTAGTCTTTAATTTTTTTCTTAACATCTTTGTTTTTTTGTTATTCATTCATATCAAATTTAATAATTTATTAGTGATGGTTGAGAGTGAATAGTAAAAATAAAAAGGTAAAAAAAAAAAAAATTCGAAAGATTAATCTTTATCTGAGAATTAACCTTTGCTTTTGCCTTTCAAATATTATAGTTTACTTTTTCTCTAATATTCTTAATTATTATCTTTATAAACAAAATTCTTAATTATAATAAAGATTGATAGCTTCATCAGGATGATAGGTAGTGTCATGAAAAGTGAGGTTGATGTAACAGTAAAATATTATCTCCGTTAATGTAGCCATAAGATCATGAGTTCAAACATATCCCCCTACCAATATATGGAATTTTCCTTCACTCTTTGTAGGTTGCTCTCTTATTTTTTATGAGTTGATACTCTCGTTCCTAATCTCTGGACTATATTACTACGGTTATCGTTGTTAATCCTGATTGTACTCTAGATTGGTCTGATATTTAAAAAAACAAATGATGGCCAATGTCAACTTCTAATCAAATAAATTGTCTGGCGGGGTCTAGTAACTTTGTAAGAGAGAAACTGGAAGAAGGCTGATGTGTGGTGGATTATACTTTTATTGCTGGCAGGGTTGGTGTAGTCAGTGAAGCATTTTTTTGCTTTGACGGCGCTTTAAATCTCTACTTCTGGCATGTAATTGGTTCCAGACCCTACACCATTAAGGTCACTTTTATCACTCCAAAAGGAAATAGGGGGTGGCATTTTTTTGATAGAATGACTCTCTTACTTTCTACAAGAGAAATTAAATTCCTTCCTAAACCCTATAGATCGAATCACATTCATTGAAAAATTTCCATGTATGTAATTATATTGAACAATTTCATCTTTAATTACTTCAACTATTCAGCTATAATAAAAGTAAACATTGCCAAAATGGCTTGGATGATATTAGAGAACACTCGTTCAGTCTGATAGTGACTCAGATTTAAGTCATTGTTACCGTAAATGGTATATTAGAAAAAAATAATAATAATAAGAGCAATGTTGGATTGTTCAAAATTTTTATTAAAATTTATGTTTAAATAATATTGTAAATTATGAGGTGATGCATTAATTATAATTCATATATAAGATTATTTTGGTATGAATTTATACGCTGTAATAATAAGGTTGGCAAGTCGAAACGGTTTTATGGATATAGCTTTAATGGCTACTCACTGAAGCATTGAACAGCTGGTTCTCCAAAGTGTTAATGAATCTGGTCGAGGCCTTTTACTATGGAAGCTCAGCCCAAGCCCATTAGTTACTAATTTAACGATTGAAACTTCGAAACTCCCAGCTCAAGCTGTTACCAAATGAAACTATATATATATATAAAACTTTTATAATTAGTGTTTCTAACTTTTAACTGATTCGTCTTAATTAATTTTTTAAAATTAGAAGGTAAAATCATACTGTCTATATATCTATATATATATATATATTTACATTCACACGCATTAGCATACATACATTACCCTAATTTCTAAACTCTTTCAATTACAGTTGTAACAGCTTGCGCAAATCTCGAGTTTTTCTTTTCTTTCTCCAATACAGAACTACTTGCACAGTTAAGCACTTGAAAAGCTAGTGCTTTCGGAAATTCTGAGACACGAATTCAAGATCTCCTGGTGCATTACCTATTTTATCGTCATCTTCCTCTCTTTCAAGCTTATGCTACCGCTGTAAAAGCTATGACCCTCAAGTAAGGCCCTTTTTTTTTAGCTTACGATTTATTATGGCTAATGATACCACTCACATGGGTTGTTTTTGCGTGTTTCTATTTTCCAGCGTACATTTTATGCTTTAGCTTAGGTCTTCGATTGATTGTCTAATTGTTTACGTAATTGGTTGGAGTCACATAATTAATTTAGTCAGTGGTTGTAGATGATAAAGTTAGGTTGAGACCTGAAGTGCTTATGTTTGTGCTTTGAATCCGTTTTCAACAGTAATTTGATATCAATTATTAACAAATTCTTTACAAATAATAAAACTTTAGCAATAAACAAAAGGACGTACGGGTTGGCTCAATAATACAGCCTTACTTTTGAGAATATATACACACAATAAAGCTAACATATTTAAATTTGGATATTGTTAATTTTACTTTGATTCTTTGCGTTAACTGAAATAAAATGCATATGATGCCAGAAGGGCATAGTTTCCAAAATAATACAGTATCAAATGCTTCATCCTAATTGATGTGTTGTTTTAGTTAACGTTGTCACGTTAATTACTTGTTCGATCAACTCAGATATAAGGCTAACTACTTGTTGAAAATATAAACTTGTTTTGAGCAAACCCATTACCAAGCCCATTTTCAAGCCCATTACCAAGCCCATTTCCAAGCTCATTACCAAGCCCATTACCAAGTCCAAGTCCATCAAGAAGAACCTTCTAAGGTTAGGTGTAAGGTTAGGTGTAAGGTTAGGTGAGTCAATTTAAAAGTATTTGTTTGGTTGGTGAAATTGTGTGGTTAGGATTTATTTGTATTTGTTAATTTGAATGATTTAGATTAATTTTCTAGCACTATATATAGCCCCTCTTGCATGAGGTCTAAGCATCACAAAGAAGAAGAAAACATAAGAGAAGCAAAGCTTCTAGTGAGTGTGTGAGAAACAAAGCAAAGCTTTGTATTGTGAGGTGTTTTGAGTGTTGTAAAAGTTTTATTTTTGTTTTAGTGAGAATTTCGATCCAACAAAGTGGTATCAGAGTGAGGCTAAGTGTCTTATAATATACCAAATCGAAGCTCTCGACGAGAGGAGCACAACGCCGTAAAAATCATCCCAATCGGAGGTTCCACGCGCCCGCACGCGCCGCAGGAAAATCGCTGCAGAAAACTGAGTCAACTCAAACGAGTTGAACCGGGTTAACAGACCGAGCCGAGCTGAGTCAAGTCGAGCCGAGCTGAGTCAAATCGAGCCGAGCCGAGCCGAAGCCGAGCTGAGCCGCTGCTGACAAAAGTCAAACAGGTCCCGTTGACTTTGACCGTTGATCGAGTTGACCGTTGACCAAAAGTTGACTTTTTGGTTCAAGTTTCGGTTGAAGTTTCTCGACGTTCTGAATCCATCCGTGCAATCAGAATTTCGAAATTCTAAATATACTAAAAGGTATGGCTAATGGTATGGTATCCTTTCAAGTTCCAACACTCAAGAACGACAACTATGATAATTGGAGTATCAAAATGAAAGCACTTCTTGGAGCACACGATGTCTGGGAGGTCGTAGAAAAGGGCTACACCGAATCAGAAGATGAGTCGATACTATCCCAAACTCAAAAGGATAGTTTAAAAGACTCAAGGAAGAGAGATAAAAAGGCTCTCTATCTCATCTATCAAGCATTAGATGATGATGGCTTTGAGAAAATTTCAAGTGCAAAGTCCGCTAAAGAAGCGTGGAATAAGCTACAAACCTCTTGCAAAGGATCTGAACAAGTGAAGAAAGTTCGTCTTCAGATTTTAAGAAGTGAGTTTGAATCATTACATATGAAAGCATCTGAATCTATTTCTGACTACTTCACAAGAGTGTTAACCATTTCTAATCAATTAAAAAGAAACGGTGAAACACTGGAAGATACCAGAATAATGGAGAAGATACTCCGCTCGTTGGATTCCAAATTTGAATATATCGTTGTGACGATAGAAGAGACTAAAGATTTGACAACCATGACAATTGAGTAACTTCAAGGATCGTTGCAAGCTTACGAAGAAAAGCATAAAAGGAAGCAAGGTATCAATGAACAACTCCTCAAGTCCCAACTCAAAGAGAAGGAAGAAATCCAACGCCACGAGAGATACCAACGTGGTCGAGGCAGAGGAAGAAGCCGAGGACGAGGTACAGGTCATGGTCGTGGACGAGGTTGGAATTATAACAACAACAATTCCAATAATAGCTATGAGAGAGGAGAAAATTCAACAAGAGGTCGTGGGAGAGCCAATTCGAACACGAGGTACGAAAAATCTCAAGTTCAGTGTTATAATTGTCAGAAGTTTGGACATTATGCTTCAGAATGTAGAACTTCAAATAACAAGGTTGAAGAAAAGACTAATTTTGTGGAAGCAAGAGCAGAGGAGAGAGAAATTCTGTTATTAGCACATAGAGGCAATGATGGTGACCAAGAGAATACTTGGTATCTCGACACTGGTGCGAGCAACCACATGTGTGGAAGGAAAAACATGTTCATAGAGCTCAACGAATCTGTGAGTGGCAATGTCTCATTTGGAGATAGTTCTAAAATTCCGGTGGAAGGAAAAGGTAACATTCTTATTCGTGCTAAAGATGGTAGTCACCAATTGATTTCAAATGTTTATTATGTGCCCAACATGACAAGCAACATCTTGAGTTTAGGTCAACTTTTAGAAAAAGGCTATGATATTCACATGAAAGATTGTAGTCTTTTTATAAGAGATGACATAGGAAATTTAATTGCTAAGGTGAAAATGTCAAATAATAGAATGTTTTCATTGAACATTCAAAATGATGTTGCAAAGTGTTTGAAAGCTTGTTATAAAGATGCATCATGGTTATGGCATCTTCGATTTGGGCATCTCAACTTTGGAGGATTGGAAATGTTGTCTAAGAAGGAAATGGTGAGAGGACTACCTCGTATTAATCATCCTGACCAACTTTGTGAAGGGTGTCTACTTGGGAAGCAATTCAGAAAAGGTTTCCCAAAACAGTCAGAATCAAGAGCCAAGAAACCACTCGAGCTCATCCATACTGATGTGTGCGGTCCAATCAAGCCAAGCTCTCTCGGTAATAGTAATTATTTCCTTCTCTTCATTGATGATTTTTCAAGAAAAACGTGGGTATATTTCTTGAAACAGAAATCAGAAGTCTTTGAAGTATTCAAGAAATTTAAAACTGCTGTGGAGAAAGAAAGTGGCTACCAGATAAAAGTAATGAGATCTGATCGAGGAGGAGAGTTCACCTCAAAAGAGTTCCGAGAGTTCTGCGAAGCAAATGAAATCCGACGTCCTCTAACCGTTCCAAGATCCCCTCAGCAAAACGGTGTTGCAGAAAGAAAGAACAGAACAATTCTCAATATGGCACGAAGTATGTTGAAAAGCAAAAGATTACCGAAGGAATTTTGGGCGGAAGCTGTAGCTTGCGCAGTATACCTATCAAATCGATCTCCAACAAAAAGTGTGTTGGGAAAGACACCACAAGAAGCATGGAATGGAAGGAAGCCAGGTATTTCCCACCTGAGAGTCTTTGGAAGCATAGCTCATGTACATGTACCAGACGAGAGAAGAAGTAAGCTTGATGACAAAAGTGAGAAGTTCATCTTCATTGGGTACGATAATTACTCTAAAGGCTACAAGCTGTATAATCCAAACAATAGAAAGACTATCATCAGCCGTGATGTTGTATTCGATGAAGAAAGCACATGGAATTGGAACACACATGATGAAGATTACAGTTTCCTTCCCCACTTTGAAGAAGAGAAGGATGAGCAACCAAGAATGGAGCAAGCAGAACAAGAACCCACTACACCACCAGCATCACCAGCCTCAACAGATAATGGAAACTCACCACCATCATTTCTGAATGAAAGAGATGTGGAGCGTACAAGAAGCCTGCAAGATTTTTATGAGGTAACTGAACAACCTGATAATCTCACACTTTTCTGTCTCTTTGCTGATTCCGAACCAGTGAGCTTTGAAGAAGCTGTACAAAATAAGAAGTGGAAAGATGCAATGAATGAAGAAATCAAGTCATTGAAAAGAATGATACTTGGAAGCTCGTTATACTTCCAAAAGGACACAAAGCAATTGGTGTCAAATGGGTGTACAAGATAAAAAGAAATGCTAAGGGAGAGATAGAAAAACACAAGGCAAGACTTGTTGCAAAAGGCTATAGTCAAAAAGCTGGAATTGACTATGATGAGGTATTTGCTCCTGTTGCTCGATTAGAAACTATAAAACTAATAATTTCTTTGGCAGCTCAGAATAAGTGGAAGATTCATCAGATGGATGTAAAATTCGCCTTTCTAAATGGAGTCCTTGAAGAAGAAGTCTACATTCAACAACCATCAGGCTATGAAGTCAAAGGCCACGAAGACAAAGTTCTAAAACTAAAGAAAGCTCTTTACGGGTTGAAGCAAGCACCAAGGGCATGGAACAATCGGATTGACAAATACTTCAAAGAGAATGGCTTCACCAAATGTCCTCATGAACATGCTCTCTACATCAAATTCAAAGATGGAGATGTTTTGATTGTATGTTTGTATGTGGATGATTTAATCTTCACCGGTAATAATCCAAGTTTTTTTGAAGAATTCAAGAAAGCAATGGCCAAGGAATTCGAGATGACCGACATCGGATTGATGGCATACTACCTTGGTATCGAAGTCAAGCAAAATAAAGATGGCATCTTTATCTCCCAAGAAAGCTATGCAAGGGAGATACTTAAGAAATTCAAGTTGGATGATTGCAATCCAATAAGCACACCGGTGGAATGTGGAGTCAAACTGTCTAAGCATGATGAAGCAGAAAAAGTGAATCCAACGCTCTTTAAGAGTTTGGTTGGAAGTTTGAGGTACTTGACTTGTACAAGACCTGACATCCTTTATGCAGTTGGACTGGTGAGTCGTTATATGGAGAATCCAATAACTACCCATTTCAAGGCAGCTAAGAGAATCCTTCGCTATATCAAAGGTACAATTGATTTTGGCTTGTTCTATTCAATTTCAAATGACTTCAAACTTGTTGGATATAGCGATAGCGATTGGGGTGGAGATACAGATGATAGAAAGAGCACCAGTGGGTTTGCATTCTTCATGGGAAACACAGCTTTCACATGGATGTCAAGGAAGCAACCCATTGTCACACTATCCACCTGTGAAACCGAATACGTAGCTGCTACTTCGTGTGTTTGTCATGCAATTTGGCTCAGAAATTTATTGAAGGAATTAAGCTTGCCACAAGAAGAACCAACTGAGATTTGTGTAGACAATAAATCAGCCATCGCCTTAACAAAGAATCCGGTGTTCCATGACAGAAGCAAACATATCGATACTCGTTATCACTTCATACTAGAATGCATAGCAAAAAGAAATGTGCAAATGGAATACGTAAGGTCAAAGGATCAGATCGCAGATATCTTCACCAAACCACTAAAGTTTGAAGATTTTACGAGAATAAGAAGTTTGCTTGGCATGGTAAAACAAGTTTAAGAGGGGGTGTTGAAAATATAAACTTGTTTTGAGCAAACCCATTACCAAGCCCATTTCCAAGCCCATTACCAAGCTCATTTCCAAGCTCATTACCAAGCCCATTACCAAGCCCAAGTCCATCAAGAAGAACCTTCTAAGGTTAGGTATAATGTTAGGTGTAAGGTTAGGTGTAAGGTTAGGTGAGTCAATTTAAAAGTATTTGTTTGGTTGGTGAAATTGTGTGGTTAGGATTTATTTGTATTTGTTAATTTGAATGGTTTAGATTAATTTTCTAGCACTATATATAGCCCCTCTTGCATGAGGTCTAAGCATCACAAAGAAGAAGAAAACATAAGAGAAGCAAAGCTTCTAGTGAGTGTGTGAGAAACAAAGCAAAGCTTTGTATTGTGAGGTGTTTTGAGTGTTGTAAAAGTTTTATTTTTGTTTTAGTGAGAATTTCGATCCAACACTACTTCCATATCAATGAGGATGGATTTGTATGAACACTAATTGAGAGACACGTAATTATGTTTACTTACACAGGTTCTGTGATCTAAAAAATTTGTTGTACTTAAAACAATAATTGCTCTCATTTGCTTCTTTAATGGATTGGATATATAGTCTAGTTAAGAAAAGCTGTAATACTTCAGGCGTAAAACATTACATAGCACGCGTATCCTTTATTTTATGCTTGAGGTACCGAAGCATTTCTCTATATTGTCTGTGCATCTACTAGTTTTACATTGGACATTAAGCTCAAATTGTGCCTCCATGGCCACTTCCTATAGGATAGAAATGCTATAGCTTTGATGCCTAATTCGTCTTTGAGAAGAAAGTAGCATTGCCCGAGATAGATTCTACCAAACACGTAATCTACTAAATTAAAAATCGCCAACATGAAGATAAATGATGAACTTATATATTTATGCAATGCAGTCAAAGAATCCAGAATTGATATTGGGTTATTCTCTCCCAATATTTCTTCGTTCATTTTAGTGATGGGGTTGAAGTTCATCAATTGTATTTTACAAGCTATGTGTAGGTAATTTTCACTCTTCAAATTAAATAGCTAAACATAAAAAACAATGGTATAAAAAAAAAACATTATTAACCCATAAAAACTAACATAATCAATGCTTCTGAGACAAAATATGACTACATTCTTCTATAAAAGTTAGGACTTAACCCACTAGTGAAGACATGCTAAAATTATGCAAAAAAATTTCTTTGGTCAAACCATATAATAGTTTAACTTTGCATTTTGGTGAAATTTCAGGTCGCGCACCAGCTCGAACCGTCCAAGTTACATTACATGAGGCACTTCTGCAAATGTGTGTTAGATGAATTGTTGATGTTCGATAGACTATATTACGAATCCTTATTTGTATTAAACCTAATGAATTTTTTGTTTAAATGATGTCTTATATATTTGACCAAGTCAGGTGGAAAGTTGAGTGTTCTTTGGAAGAGTTATGACACGAGTGCAAATTAAAATTCTAGCACGTTTAATTTTTTAATGGAATTGGTTGTTTAAATTGACATGCGACCTAGAACTTGGCATGTTATATTATATATCATAGTAGTCTTGTCACTTACCTGCTACATGCAGGAGAGATTTACTTGACAACTAAGTCTAGGAGAGGTGATTTGTCTTTAATAGAAGTTATGCATCTATGTTCCTTTGTCAAATCTCACTTGGTCTTCTAAGTTGATATGATTGATATCTTGAAATATTAGCTGAAATTATTGAGAGAGAGAGAGAGAGAGTCAGAAATTTGGCTGCTTGCGCATGAAATTTTTTGTAAGCTATAAGTCCTTTCAATGCACGCATCGCGGCTAAACTTGTAACAAGAGCAGCCAAGACCAATATGCCCCTTCACATGCAACTGACAAGCTTCTTTGGAAATCTGAAACTGTGCCGTAATAATGTAGCTTTTTCTTTTTCATTCGTGTGCATGTGGCTTGAGAAAAAATGGCATGGTAAAATGCTTTGGTAACATTAATTCTTTGAATAATAAATGTGAAAAATACAGAAACTCGTGATCCTATAATTTTATTTTATTTTTTTTAAAAAAAGGTTATCCTAATTAACACGCTAAAATATTCGTAAGTCGTAGCATTAATTCTTTGAATAATAAATGTAAAAAATAAGCAAACTTGTTATCCTATACTTTTGCCCTTCACCCTTTTTTTGGTTATCCTAATTAACACCATAAAATACAGCATTATTGAAAAGAAAACACCTTATAAACGTTTTCAACTTTTTGGTTCTCGTGTGGCCCACTAGTTAAATCATTAAGAGATAATGGAGATGAGATAAGTTTATTGGATATTAACCCACTAACATTTTACACAATGGCACGGTGATAGAAAAATACAAAGAAGAATTATACATCGTTTATAATCTAGTTTCTTAAAACTAATATCAAATGGATCAAATATCTATATAAATTATTATTTATATGTATGTATGTATTGATTGATACACTATTCTTATGATTAATTAAAACATTATTTTGTATTATATATATTTTTTTTTATAAAAAATGAAAAGATGCAAATTAATTTTAAATTAATTTATATTGTTTTTATATATAATTTAACTATTCACAATATTGCTATACTCTTTATGTCGAAGGTATGTTTTGATAATAATTTCACCATGTATATTATAATATTAATTCAATGTTGTTATCACACACAAAAACGAATCTCTCATTTTCACGTATGAAGTTGATTATACAGAAATTTTTTGAAAGAGAAGTCATCAAACCGGCGGTAAAAAGACCAACACTTTGTTGTAACTGTTGTTCCGTTACTTTGCCTTTTCTTTTACTTTATACATGTAAAGATTACAAACCTATTAAAATCCAGAATAGATTTGCAATACAATATTTGCACAATCCAGAAGTAAAAAGGGTTATTAATGACAAGTTGGCTCATCTGCTGCCTCCAGTTCAATTCCCACCTCAGCAAGCCTCTTGTCCTTGTATACATACCATTTAGCAAAAGCCAAGTACATAATAAAGTTCAAAGCACTGAGAATGGCCAACAGCCAATAGAAATCATATAGCTTGCCGTTGTTCAGATTGTCTGCTACCCATGGATGCTTCTTCCTAGTGACCACGTGCACTACAGTAACCAATAAAGAGCTCATGAAAAACCCTAGTGAAAGTGTGCTCAGAAACAGTCCTGTGCTCATAGTCTTCATGCCTTTTGGACACTCCCTCAAGAAAAATGCAAGCTGTCCAATGTAAGTAAAGGCCTCCCCGGCTCCTACCAACAAAAACTGAGGCACCAGCCAGAACACGCTTAATGGGATCTCAGCTGACGGATCATTTGTCAAACCATGTGCATTTGCGGTTCTCAACCGCTTTATTTCAGAGAGAGCTGCTGCCACCATTGCCAAAATTGAAAGCACTAGACCAACCCCTATACGTTGTAATGCAGTGAGCCCTTGTGGGTTCTTAAACACTTTTCTTGTAATTGGAACGATAATTCGGTCATAAATTGGGACAGTTAAGAGAATGCTGCCTACGAAGAAGACAGTTAGGGATGCAGCAGGGATCTCAAAACTGCCTATGTGACGGTCCATTGTGGTTGCCTGTGACACAGAAAATGTTGTCATTTGTGCATACACAGTCCAGAATATGATTGTGGTTGCCCAAATCGGCAACATTCTGATCACCAATTTTACTTCTTCAACATCTGTTAGGGTTGATAAGTACCACTTGTTCCCCACTATGCTACGATTACCCATTTCTGGATCTCTGATTGCTGCCTTGTCCAAGAAACTAGACAAAGATGTAAAAGCCATGTGAGAATTAACTTGTTTCAAATACAGAATAAATTCACATACAATTATA
The DNA here is from genome assembly GCA_022984855.1 of Dimocarpus longan. Classification (NCBI taxonomy): domain Eukaryota; kingdom Viridiplantae; phylum Streptophyta; class Magnoliopsida; order Sapindales; family Sapindaceae; genus Dimocarpus; species Dimocarpus longan. The sequence continues at coordinate 13,400,565 of CM041024.1, forward strand.
TAATCTACAAATCAAATTACTCTTAAATAAATTTGTCTTGGATACTCCTTTAAATTACTAGTAAAATCATAAGTTTAATCTAACAAAATAAAAATCCAAGTAAATAATAATAATTTCTAGAAGTTAAATGTAACTTATATATTGGTGCATGTGAAAGGAAAATGAGAGGTACATGCAGGGACCTACCAAAGAGTTGGTGGGGGTTAGAAGATGAATTATACTTTTGTCTGTATGTGGATGATTTTTTGTAAGAAAATTTTATTTATATATATAAAGAAGAAGGAAAAGAGGAAAAGATGTGGCTTTCTATTCAGAGACTATGATGGAATTTTAGAGGACGGGCAATTGACATAACGCCTATGCTCAAGACAAGAAGCGTGAGGATCGATCAAGACAGTCTGGTTATTTAAGTGGCTCGCGATCTCTTCCCGATTCCTTTAGTTCTCTGCTTCACTGCAACTTTCATTTCTTTATCATTTTATTTTTCATTTATTTTGTATGAATTAGATTAGAGCAACCGTGTTTTTATTTTAAAAAGAAGTCACTGCTATACCCGGTAAATATTTAATTGGAATGCTTTCAAAAGCTTTCGCTGACTACAATTTAAAATGTGAAAATTAATCAAAGAAATCATTTTATCTTTTCATGTGAAATAATGTCTAAAGTATATACCCAAAATTCAAAACCAAATATCATTAAGATGTACAAAATTTTATAGTTTCAATAATGAATCTAATATGATGCTATAGAAAAGGTTAAATAGATTAAGTGGATACATATTATGAGATTCAGTGCATGCATACTTTCAATAATGCATATTCATAGAGATGCAATTGTGTTTTTTCTTTTCTTTTCAGTCAGCAGTACTACTGTTTCTTTGTCGACCTTTGATTGGAAAAATATAAAAATATATATACTTATATAAGAATTAATTTTTGTCCTATGTACACATATTGTTAGTATCGAGCATATGGCATCCAATGAACTGGTTTTCAACTTATGAGACAATAAATAGAGACAAATTGGGCAGTCCAGTTATGGACAAGATATGGCTACCATGAGTCCATGACATTTGGTTTCCCTTTCTTTTCTCCCTGTGGCATGGCCAAATAATTCTGAATCCCACAATCAATAATTCCGGCTTTTATTGAATCCTATTGCCAGTTGGTTTCCAATCATCCATCAGTTCATGGCCCACCCTAAAAATAATAGCTAGTTCCTACTTGCCAGGTACTCTAATTTTATTTCGTGACAAATTATGTTTTCTAAATCAAATATATATCCTAGCTTCAATTAGTTCAACAAGTAAAATAAAATAAAGCTTCATTTGCCGGTATTCTTCCAATTATATTAGCAAGGATTTGATTGTTCGATTCAAAGATAATTATCCACGTCTAAAAATTACAAAATTGAAAAAAAAAAAAATTAATAGGATAATCTCCCTCAAATCAACTTTAGGTGAGTCATTTAAATATGCCTTTGTGTATAAAACAAAAGAAAAAGATAGGAATGATGCATAAAAAAAAAAATGAAGGATTTAATTACTTTACTTGTTGGACAACTTTAATCTATAATCTTGATCAATAATTATAACAAAATTTAATAAACATCTTTATAATTAATCTAATGGATATAATTGATAGGTAATATTATCCAACTAATAAGATAAAAAATTCGGGAATAATAAGGAGAAATTAAAATGAAGAGTTAGCTGAGGCTCAATAAAACACTTACCATAAGTCCTTGCTGTGGGGCAACCTTTGCTTCTTTTTCTTCCCTTGATCAGGAATGTCATCAATATCGTAAAGCATCGATGGATCCGACGGCAATTCCATATGCCTTCTCCTCCAAGCAGCCACAAACACCGTTGCAATCTGCGTCAACGGGCTCCCTACCAATTTCTTGAACCGATATCTTCTTGTGCCTGACAAAAATACAACCAAGGCACTAACTATGGCGCAAGCACATGTACCATAACCCCATTGGCGTCCCACGTTGTCTTGTATGTACACAAGAACGGTAACTGCTCCCAGTGCGCCTATGTTTATGAAGAAAAAGAACCAGTTGAAGAAGTTGCTCATCTGCTTTCGCTCTTTTGTGTCCGAGTCGTCGAATTGGTCAGACCCAAATCCCGAGACGCTTGATTTCAGGCCACCTGTGCCCAGGGCAGTCAAGTATAGTGCCGTGTAGAGAACAGTCAGTTGCATTCCAGTTGCCGGGATGCAAGTTGGGGCCCCATTTGCCGCGCATTTAGGTGGCCTCAGGCTTGGGACTATTGTCGAGATTGTCAAGATTGTCACACCCTAATGTTCCATAAAACTTAGTATCGATATGATCACCAAAATTATATACGGTCGGTCATTATCAAACTTTAGAGTAGAGAACAGACTAAAAATGGTAGAAAGTGGTCATATATAAACTATGAGACTCACCGTTGCTTGAACGGTGGCGAAGATAGCGATGGTGAGATACCTATTGAAAGAGCAAGCAAGTTGAAAACCATGATTAGAAAGAAGAAGAAGGTAAAAAGTATATAAGATTGTTCCTTATTAAAATATACAAACCTGCCGAGGAAGGTGTCGGCGATGAAGCCACCAAGCAAGCAGAGCATGAAAGAGGTGCCGAGGAAGTTGGTGACAATGTTGGCAGAACTAGCATTACCCAAATGCATAGTACCAGTCAAATAAGTCACCAGATTTACAGCTATACCAAGCGTTGTTAATCTCTCAACCGCCTCTCCACCTAACCAAAGAAAAAGAGAACAAAACTAATCAAGCACTAAATAAAGATTTGAGTCAACAAAGAAGTCAAGTATATAGCCCAGAAGAAAGATGGACCTAAAATCATGGCGGCGCTGGCCCAGCCACCGGATTTGGAGCGCTCGGCAGGGCGGCCCTTGTAGTCCCAAGCATCTGGGAGGGTGTTCCCTTGCGTTTGAGGGAGAGCCATTGCTGGTTGAATTGGAGTGTTGAAGTGTATTTATGATAGATATGATCAGAGAAGATTATATTCTCGAGTATACATATAGAGAGCAAATATATCGCAGAGAAGAAGCGAAGAACAGACCCTTATCTTAATTAAAGGCTGTGGTACGATTGGTGGAAGTCTGGGGCGTTTTTATAGAAGGAGTTGGAAAATTAGATTAATAATCAAAAGATTAATTTTTTTTTCTTTTTTTTTTTTCAATGATGATCGCAGAAATTAATTAAAAAAAAATTATTCATATTTTATATTTTAAAATAAAGATTAAACTTTAATTCTGGACCTTTTAGATTCAAGAAAAATATTTAATCATAAGTAAAGCGTAAAATATATATAAGGTTTTATATAAATGAAAGTTCACCTGTGATTGCAAAGACTAAAAAAATAAATAAATAATAAATAAAAAAAACAACCAAAATTTTATAATTCCTCTCCCTTGCGTTTGAGGGAGAGCCATTGCTGGTTGAATTGGAGTGTTGAAGTGTATTTATGATAAATATGATCAAAGAAGATTATATTCTGGAGTATACATAGAGAGTAAATATATCGCAGAGAATAACAGACCCTTAATTAAAGGCCGTGGTACGATTGGTGGAAGTCTGTGGCCTTTTTATAGTAGGAGCTGGAAAATTAGATTAATAAACAAAAGATTAAAGTATTGGACGAAGGCCACTTTCTTTTCTTTTTCTTTTCTTTTCTTAATGATAGAAGAAATTAAATTAAAAAATATATATATTCATATTTTATATTTTAAAATAAGGTTTAAACTTTAATTCTTGTTCTTTAAGAATCAAGAAAAATACTTAATCATAGGTGGTGAGCAAAATGTATATAAGGTTTTATATAAATGAAGGGCCACCTGTGATTGCAAAGACTAGAAAAATAAATAAATAATAAATTAAAAAAAAATAACAAAAAATTTATAATTCCTCTCCCTTGGGAATCATGGTTAGGCAGAACAGTCCGTTGACACTTATATGTGATTGATTTATTTTAAATACATAGAAAATCCATTTTTTCATAGAGTTTTGAGATTAATATTAAGTATTATGTATAATCATTCTGATAACATCAATGTAAATTTTGAATGTTAATAAGACTTTTTTTAATGGTTAGGATCAACGATCTTCTTTTCTTTCTCAAATTTAATTTGTGTATCATTTGAAATATATATCACATGTGCTCCAAAGAGAGAAAATTTTACTTAAATTTTGTAAGTTTTACATCAATTTTATTAAATTCAAAACGTATCTAAATAAAATTTCTTATGTGCATTATCAAATGTGGCAATATATATATATATATATATATATACATATATTTGTGTGAGCCAATCCCAAAACCTCTAAATTTATAATAAATAATATAATACTTTTCATTTTTTAATGTCCCAATTTTCTATCACAACTATCAAAATATAACTTTTTACTTGTGTCATTTCATTATTTTATTTCGATAATACTTAACTAATTTGTCAAAAAAATAATAATCAATTAAAATATCCAAAAAAAAATTATTTTAGTAGTTCAATAAAAAAAAAAAAAAAATTGCGATGAATTTAGAACTATGTACATATACTGTTATAAAGTATGAATTTGAAATTAGAGAAATGAGAATATAACTTGAATACATAATTTTGACATGTGGGAACATATTATCTGTTTATATTTTAATTTATGATATAGTTATATTATTAAAAAATTTATTTGATTGGTTGCTAATTCTTGTATAAGATATAGTTTAAAAGAACAGAGATCAATTACATAAACACCCTAGCATTTTGCATAAATATATAGATATATGAGTTTATGAGATTAACTGATTAAGGTTTAGGGTTAGGGTCTAGGTCTAGGGTTAGGCATATGCAAAAAGGGCCAACTCATTTGATTTTCGCAGCATTAAAAGAAAATAAATTTCAATACGTATCTAATCATAATAAAAGCTTCATTTGCCGACTGAAATTTTGTACCAAAAAGTCTCCAAAAAACTTTAAAACTATTTTTCATTTTATTTTGCTGTTAAACACGTTTAAACTAAGAGATGAATAAAGTATTCTTAAATTTCTAATGACTTTTTTTTTTTTTAATTCTAAATTTCTTATGATTGGTCGTATATTTCGATTGATTTTTTTATTTTTTATTTTCTGTTTAGCATTGCATCCACCCATTCCTTATCAATAAAGTTTAATGAAGCTTGAAACAATCAAATTAAGAAATTATTTAAAAAATACAATAAAATCAAACCTAAAACTATTCATTTACAATAAGGAAAAAAAAAATCTAAAACTATTTCCAAAATTATAATGTACTGTTATACACATGCCAAAAGATTTAGAAATAGGAAAGAGATGTATTTGCAAATTTTAACTAGTAATTTCATAGACTATCAAAAGCACTCATTTTAGGGTTATTGTAATGAACAGCCCCGACCTCTGTTGCGAGTTGTTCGGCTAATCTCGCTGTCCGACCTCGGTCGTGTAGTTCTTCTGGCAAGTACTATCCCCTCCCCTCGGGGGTTTTCTATCGCCTTCCACACCTGCTCGAACTCAAGACCTGAGAGCTTAAGTACTTAGAGAATTCAAGGGGTGTACCATATGAGCTTATGTATAATGCAACTTGAGAATTCCACCCAAATTATGTATAATGAAGCTTAAATTTTCCGATAAATAAATCTCAAGTTGCATTCCATACCAATGAATCCTCCAGCTACTTTAATTCAAAACAATAATAACCAACTTTTCCATAAATTTAAACGGATTAAATAGGCACTTGGTGCGAAACTTCGTTGACATATTAGATTCTGTTATACAAAATAACCCAATACTTGGACTCATGTCAACAAAACCTAAACTTACAAATGCAAAATGTTGCAACTACTAGATCTTACCTTTTTTTTATCTTTCTAGACAAACCTACCAACCAAAACCTCACAATTATCTAAACACAACAACTTACACACAACATATAGATCCAAAGCCAATTCACATAACCAAATTCATAATACAAAACATAAATTCTTAGATCTGAGTCCTCCAACAAGTGAAAAGCAATACTTGGTCCAATTCCTAAATCAAAGTCGACAATACCAGTTATTACTTTGGACACAATGTGAAATGTGTCAAGCAACAATTCGAGGACCTCTCGTTGCAAAGGCCTCCGATCTTTGTTTCAACCCACTTTATAACGCCACAAGCGATGTTTTGACGCTGCCTTTGAAGCCTTCAATTTTCTCTCTCATCTCAAGAAGTGGGGCTCGCATCCGTATGATGATGACATCGACGTCAACGAGCTTGGTGTTCACGTCTTCTCTCTCATTGACACCGACTGTCGTGCCGATGATCTAATGGAAATCTGACCGTCCCATGAACAGAAAAAGAATAAAAAGAAGAAGAAAAGGAGAATAAGAAGAAGAAGGGAGAACTCACTAGCGGCGGTCAGCAACAGAGGCGGTCAGTGACGACGCTAGTGGGTAGGGGCAGCTAGGGTTTCTAGAAAGAGAAAATGTGAGAAAATGGGATATAGAGAAAATGAATAGAGAAAATGAAGGAAAGGTTCGAGTAATACCATGCCCAGATTATTCATACCGAACGGGTCAACCATCTGGTATGAATAATCATTTTTTTTAAACATTAATTATCCATACCAAGCGGTAGGGGCACCCGGTATAAATAATATATTTTTGATTTTTTTATATTAATTATCTATACCGGGCGCCCGATCCGTCTAGCATGGATAAACTGGATTCTCCATACTGGGCGGATCAGGTGTTCGATATGAAAAATCAATAATATTATTTTTTTATTATAATGCACTATCCATATCGGGCCACTATGTGCTCGATATGCGTAATCAATTAGTATCAATACTGAACTCCAATGGATTCGGTATGGATATTCTAAAAACTATTTTAAAAATTAAAAAAATATAACTATCCATACCGAGCACTAATGAACCGGTATTGATAATCAATTTTAAATTTTTTAAAAAATAAAATTCATATTATCCATATTGGATCATCAGTGCTCAATATATATATGTGACTTTTTATTTTTTTAATAATAGACATTAGATTATCCATACCGAGCCTTTAATGCCCGATATGGATAAGTCGATTTTTTTTTTTTTTATATGTCATAATGTTATCCATACTGGGCCTCGGTATGGATAGTCCAGTATTAATATATTATTTTCTTGTAGTGTATTTATTTGGGTGTATAAAGTGTGGGTGGTATGGTTCGTCTAGGTTCATTGATTTGTGTTGATCTAGGTTCACTGTGGCTCATTGATGTGTTGTTTATTTGGTTTCACAGTGGCTTATTGATGTGTGTTCTTAGAATGAACTCAGGCGATTGGGATCATTTTCAAATGAACCCAGTCTTAGGTTCGTTTGATTTTTTTTTTTTTTTTAATATGTCAATTTTTTTTTTGTTTTAATTTTTTGAAGTTTGATTTTGGATAATGATTTTGATTGAATATGCAACTCTTTGTGGCTGGGTTCGTCTTTCAACCAACATAGTTTGTTTTGTTGTTTTTTTATTTGTTATTTTTAATTTATTTAATTTTTTAAAGAGTTTTTAGTTAATTTATTTAATTTTTTATTTTTTAAATTAATTTATACCATTCATCTAAAGATGGACGGTTGAGATTTGATAAAAATATATTTTTTTTAATTTAATTTATTTCAAATTAATCTTCACCGTTCATCTTTAGATGGACAGTAGAGATTTGATGAAAATTTTTTTATTTAATTAATTTCTTTATTTTTATGTAAATTTAATTATTAATTGTAAAAAATTTTATTTTGAATACCAAAGGGTAGTTTCCTAATTGAATAATTTTTTATTTTTTAATATAGTAAGGATAGTTTGATATTTTAATATTTTTATCACAAAACCACTAAAAATCTGGATGGACACCACTTTTAACCGACGTTAGAAGGTTTTTTAGCTAATATTTTTAATAGTTAGGATAAACTTATGATATTTTTCATTCCAGAGGGTTGTATAGATTTTTCCCTTTATTTGATATTCACAAATGACAATGCGTTGCTTCTTTGAATCACACATAATCCAGTGCGCCCTTGAATCAAAACAATGGATATTCTTTGGTGCCTGAATCTAAATCCAGATTCTAGACAAACATGAATTCTATTTCAAGTCCTTTTTTTCGAATGTAATTTTCCAAGAAGACAAATGACATAAAATATCAATTTGATTCCAATACCATTTACTATGATTATCATAGAAAATTTTCGCTTCCAAAAAATTAATATAATTATTGTTGAGTTTCAAGTTTCAATAATATGATCATTATCGTCTTTTTGAATATTTCAAAAAAAAAAAAAAAATGCTGTTGAGAAGCTGAAACCCAGTAAGTGGGGTGGGACAGACAAGCAACCGTACCCCGCATTGATTTGTTTATTTTTAAAAGGATAGCAAAATTGTTCAATAAGCGGGATCGGTGAAGCATGGTCCCACGCACCACAGTTGTCGAACCAAATCTAATTTGAACGAAAAGGAGAAACGAAGTGAATCAGGAGACAAAAATAAAATAAAAAACATGAATAAAGTTTACAACATGAAGGATATGAAGAACCCACTTGAGCCATAGTTGAGAAGAAAATTTCCACCGTTGGGTTCAAAAGATATGATAAAAAAGGAAGCACATTAATTAAATGGTTACTTTTTTCACGTATACGAGATTAACGCACGTGCATAACCCTGAAGGTCCACTTGTCTATGAGGATAAAATCTTTATAATGTTATGACTTGCAAATTAATCAAACATACATGTATGAATTCCAAAATATAAAAATTAAAAAAAAAAATACTAGATTAAAGCCCTTAAGAAAATAAACAGTAACTTTTTTATTCTATCTTTTTTATATGTGATTAATTCTATAGAACAAAGTCAAAATGGGAGGTAAGTTCGAAAAGTGTTGGTTTTAAAAGGATCAGATTAGGACAATAAATTATTTTAGAATCAGTTTTTTTTTTTTTCCCTTCTTTTTCCTCTTTATAAAAATATCAAAACTCACATTAACTCTGGTACTACTTTTTAACATTTTTATATTTGTTTAGCGTTAATGAAGTGAGATAATTTGAGGATTTCAGTGTAAGTATATTATTTATAAGATGAGATTAATTAAATGGTATATTTATCCTACTTAAACTTAAAAGGCTAGTTATAACTTTAAGTTATATTCCTCTTAGTTATATTCCTTTAAACTTAAAAGGCTATAACTTTGAGTTATATTCCTCTTTGAGTTATATTCCCCTTTTTAATCTTCAAATTTGATGTGATAGTTTGAAAAAATATATATATTTATTCTATATTTAAATTATGATATATAATAATAAGTTAAATATATTTATTCACTCGAAAATCTCATTTTCATTCTTTTTATCAAGATGAGAGGTCTCTTATATCATTATTTAAAATATATAAAAAAATATTTTATTTAATATTAAAAAAATTATATACTATAATAAAACACTACACATTATTAATTTTTTATTATCAATTTCTTAATTATTATGATAGATTACTAAAATAATATATATTTTTAATTATAATATATAATTTTTTATTTAATATTAAAAAATTATATATTATAATAAAAAATTACTTTATTATCGAAATCATAATAAATTATAAAAACAGATGTAAAAGCAGGTTTCGAATTATAGTAAGTTATTTATTTTAATAATATAAAAGTAGATTCCGAATTTCGCATTTGTTTATTTTAATAATGAATTGACTCAATTCATATAATTACGTGTTCTGACCAACGACTGCTTTACATTAATTAATAAGCGCCACTAAATCGCATAAGGCGGAAAGATGCGTGTTCTACATTGTCAGGCACTAATTATCACAGATGCAATAATGTAAAGTGGCTGTATTTCCACGCAAAATAGTTGTCACCAAATCTATTTGCTTTCAATTTCTATTTTAAAATTTAAAAAGAAATTAAACTTGTTTTAATACCTTATAAAATATCAAAACTACCCTTGAATGTTATTAACTAATTTAATTATATTATTTTTTCTTCAAATCGATTTTTTCAATTTTAACACCCAATAAAATCTAAATAAAATAAAGTTTATATTCACGGCCGCTTTCTTTCCTGCAATTCAACATCACTTCTATTCGTTCTGGTGGGCTCCAGCGTGGGTGTGATCTTGATGCAATTCACAATCTCAGCATGGTTACGTTTGCAAATTACTTTAAGGTCTTACACATTGACAGAAGATAAATATTGACTAAAGCTGCAGCTGTTAGGTTGACAACAACATCAGGACAACTAGAATGTAATATCTCAAGGCAAGCACCCTTGGAGGAATCACAAACAACGCACCTGAAGAGCACTCCCAGCATTAGTAAACAAGAAGAAAGTAGGTCAAGAAATCAGAATTATTATTTAAACAAGTTACTTACATTACTTCCATGATTGAATTATTGGTTTTTATTTCTAATATAATTTAGAGTTCATGATGAGTAGATGAGTGGGTGCTTGGGAAGTTTGTTTCTTATAATTTGATAAGGCCTTTTAAGTAATTTTAAATATGCATATTTCAGTCACAAAACTTTTTATCAAAATATGGGTGTTAGAAGATTTTTTTTTTTGTGTAAAAAGAAGATTTATATATGATGGGTAGCAAATCTTTTGAATTAACGGTGGAAAATTGCCACGCATCGAACACCATCGAATATTTGCGGCCTGAGGAAGTCGTAGACATGAAGGTTCTATTTCATTCCCTTTACAAATTTAAAGGTCAAAGCCCCCAACAGTCACTTAATTGCATGGACTCACTGTACATTGTAGGGTCCTCCAAATCAAAAAGAGTGGTACTTCAAACCCCTAATATTCTAATATTTGGCAACCGATTATTTATGTTGCGTCCTTTAGCATGTGTTAAGGGGAACTACTGACATTTGACAAAAAAATTAAGTTTGGATGCTTTTTTCTTTTAAATGATTTTTTATTTTCAAAAATAAAATAAAAAGAACATGTTTTTAAAATTGTATTTTTGAAAATAAAAAATATCCTTTTAAAAATGATATATAATTAAAAAGTAAAAATCAACTTTTTTATATTTTTCATCATTCCTAAAACACGTTAAAACAAATAATTGCATTTTTTGTTTATCTAAATATCATTTTTAAAACAATATCAAACATATTCATATAATTTTTTGTTTTTGAAAATATTTCAAGAAATTCTACCAAATACATATATTTTAAAAATATCATTTTTAGAATTTGTTTTTCATTTTTAAAAATAGTTTTCAAAAATACCATTTTAAAAACGATTCCAAAATTTTTATTTTTCAAGATACGGTCTTTATTTAATTTCACCCATTTGAAGTTTCTTCTTATTATTTGTCTCTGGCTTAATCCTTTTACGTATATAGTGGACATTTGACAATCCATTCGAAAGAGAAAAAATAAAAATTAGTATAAATTTTGAAACCAATGTTAAATTATGAAAGCAAATTTTTTTAATAATATTATTATGAACGATTTTTTTTACAACTTGTATCCATCATTCATAAAGTATGTGGTGCTAAAAAAAAAACAAACCTCATTTTCATATCTTGATCCTAATTCAAAACTCATACTAATATTAGTTTTATAATAAAAGAAAGGTTTTAGAAAATTGATCTTAACTTTTTGAAAACTATAAGAAAATAATTTCTCAAATTTATCAGATTTTTTTCTAGTTTTTATATAAAAAGTTCCTTTATATAAGTTGTTAGGAAATATTTTGAGAAAAATAAGGGTATGGTTAGCTAAGACATTAATTTAAATTTCTATTAATAATGGCTAAATAACTAGCATTGTGTCGCCTTGAATATGGTGGCATGCCAGACAGATATTAGATGGAGTTTTCATCCTCCGACGTCACCTCACCAACTGCAAGTCATATGGAAGTATGGAACTGATGCTTTCAGTTACTATTTTAAGCAAGCAATTTATTTCTCTTGTTTGGTTTGGAGGTAAGAAAGAGAGAGCTGGCTAGAAGTGGCACATGATGTGTTAGTACGGCTGCTCAGGACAACTTACTGACTGGAAATTTGATGCTTACATGTGAAGGTCTCGACCACAAAATATCCCACAGATACGTGTCGCAAGAGATGAACCAACGGACCCATCATCTTGGAATCTTAAAGCTTTATACGTTATCAAATAAATATGTTTTGTTTGTATTAAAAACATATATATATGCTTTTGTATATGAATGTCATTTCCATATCACTTCAGGGAGATTGGTCATTGTGCACAGGCGCACAGCTGGCTCTTACAAGCGACAGAGAGCCACGTGATATGGCTCCTAGCGACTGATGGAAACGATACTCGATCCCACCGCAAGCCTGACTCGTTCTGGTTACCGCGTCATTATCGGGGCAAGATTTGACCGACCCGACCGGGTAACCCGGCATGTATGATGAAAAGAAAAAACCCCCCCTTCTCATTTCTCACCTAGCCAGCAGACCAGACTCACCTGTCAGCCACCACACCACTGTCTCCCCCCTCACTCTCTCCCTCCACTGTGCCGACGCCGATCAGCGCCGCTGTCGTCGGTTGCAAACGTCTTTGTCCACTCGCATAGCACATCGGTTGCTCACGTCTTAGTCGATCTTGCTTCTCCTCGCCGGTGATTTATATCTTAACAGCACACCTGGACAGATGAGAGAGAAGGCCACTACTGCCTCTTGTTGCTTCTTCAACAATGGAGAAGGAGGAGCAGCAGCAGAGGACGCAGAGTCATGTTCTGATGTTGAAGAACAACAATATGAAAAGAAACAGAGGAAAACTGACGAAAAAATTATATATTTTTAATTTCATATTTTTTTGGCGTTGACACATGAATAAAAAAAAATTTCTTACTTTCATCTTACAATGGAACTGCTTCCTGAATTTTTAAATATATTATTTTAAATTTCTCGTAGATTAATAAACTTTTAATTTTATCTTTATTTTACATTCGGATTTTTTTTTAATATTTTAACAAACTTATTTAAAAAATAAAAATTCTAACCATCTCATCTTTAAATTTTTTTATAATTGAAATCTTATATTATCCTATTAAATTTCTGTAAGAATATTTATTTATTTTCTTTATTAATATGTCGTTATAATAATAATTCAACTTAAAATCATATTACTTATTTTTGTTTAAATATATAAATTTAATTTACTCTATTATAATAATTAATTATATTTTAATTATAAATAAATATATTATTAATATATACAATAAAAAATGTTTTATATTTATAAAATAGTTTATTTATAATTATTTATATCAAAACAAATGAAATTATATAATAATTACAGTAAAAGAATATAAACATTAAATTATCAGTTTCCAATAATTTGAACTTCAAAAAATAAATAAGATTATTACATATTTGAAGGTAAGAAAAAAATATATGTTATTTAAAGTTTAGGTTTTAATCATTATTAAGTAATCAGTAACTTTTAATACTATTTAATTTTTAGAAAAGAAAATGAATAACTTTTAGTATTTAATTATTTATTATTTTATTTTTAAGGATCCCTTAGTGCTTATTTATCACCAATAACAAGGCGGGGAATTCAGGTCGATGCAGCATGTGTGGATTTTATATCTGAAAATATGCTTATTTAATACCTTCTTGGCATGCATGTTTTTAATAGAAAATGGGTTCATCAATTCTATCACTTTGTAAGTTGGTATGCAAAGCAAATTTACTTACATCTAAGTGCAATGCCAATAGAGAATAGTTATTACCATTCGATATTTGAAGTAATAGTATATTTATTAATATTAATTATATAATTTGTTAAAACTACATCTAATCAAACAGATCAGGTTTAGGATAAGCTGCCCCAATTTGATTTGAGACGAAAAATAGTGACCCATTTAGGGCATGAGTCAAGTTTGAGATAGGCTAATCCGGCTCCAATTTAATCCATTACCATCTTTATTCCCAACACTACCCTGCCACATTAAATTAATTAGCTCTCCTTCGAAAGCAACTATTTGTCATCATTGACATGACATTGATTGCTTGTTTTGCCATATGCGAGTATTTTAAACATGCTAGTTATCCATTGTTTTTAATTAAACTAGTTAGCGATGTGATTTTTTTTTTTTTCCTGAATTCTAACTACTCTTCGTATTATTAATTATTTTGTAAAAGTTGAATCACTATATCCATACGTTAAGAGCCGAAATATATATCCTAACTAGATTCTTTTTATTATTAATTTAATATTTAATTTGAAGTAACATAATTCAAAAATTATAGTCAAACTTTCTCTCCCATTATTTAAATATTAATGCTTCTCACCAAACTGGAATTTCTCTAAAAGATTTTGACGATGTTCAGATTGAAACACAGTAATAAAATGAGAAAAAAAAAAAAAAAAAGCTCTTGACATTTTATGGTGTGAAGTCAACTTTATGAATCACGAGAGACAATATTGAGAAAATTATGTCGATTGAATGGTGTCTCTAATGTTATTGTGGACATATGAATCATGTGGCTGGCGTATCAGAATTCTTGGCATCATAATCATTAACAAATTGAAAAGTCCGAGTTATATATATGGTCAGCTGAAAATCGAAAACCAGAAACCAAAAGAAGTCAATTTTAAATAGATGAGGTCTCGCTTTCTTTTATATATGTACATACATACATACACATATATATATATATAGAGAGAGAGTTGCTTCTCTCTTTTTTATAATTTTGTATATTCTGAGACCATTTTAATAGAGTTAGGAAAGGTCGGATTAGAATTCGTGCTTGAAAGGTCCATGAAGGAATCTGGCTTTCCAGTATCCATAAAAACACGTGACGCGTTGATACTTGAGGATTCTACAATTGATAATAGGGGGTTGAATCCCCAAAACACGAATCGGGCCTTAGCCACTTATGTATTGACCATCGCTAGTTTAAAATTATAACACATACACATTTTTGAATAACACTTATAAAGACTTGATTGGTCGGTTTTGTGGAGACCCATCGGCACAGGTAGACCCTTCATTCATTCATTCATTGTTTTTTTTTTTTTTTTTAATAATTTTATTTTTCTCATCTTAGATTGAAGGATTCATGGAATTATAACTGCCGATTTTATAAGAAAACTCTAACTACCAAATCAAACGATCAGCAATGAGTATAATAAGCTCGTTGGCTTTTCGCGAAAACAGGTTCTGGACATGAGGCAGCTATGATAAAAATTTTATGCCATTTTAATGATCACGTCTCTATCTATGCCAAACTATAACGTCACGCCTTTGTTTTTTGTAGCAGCCCACAGTTTAGATTCTGGAAATAGCAACTTAAAAGTTAGGAGAGCTAGCTAGATATATCATAAAATTATAAGATAATCTCATTTTGTATCTACATAATAACATAAACATTATATACTATCTGTAATATCGTTTGGAATGAAAATTTTGAAATTGTTATTTTGGTTTTATATATTTTTTCTTACTGTGTTGACCATATAAGCTATGATATTATGAGTATTAAAGGATCTTTTTTGTACTTATATTTTTAGTAACATATATGATTCTATTTTTGTATAGACTGTAATGTAGTTGTCATTTTGGCATTGAGCTGCAGTTACAATATAGAGGGTATGCACGCTACTTTGGACAAGGATTTCTGGATGACGAGAGAGATGGTATCTAACAGCCAAAATAAGTGGAAGAATTCTGATCTAAAATAAATATTAAATTTTCACCATAAACAAATATTATACTGGTATTCCTTCAAGTTCTCCAAGAGCCGATCCAAGAGACAGGATATGACAAGTGGCTTAAAAATGCTAATATCAAATGGAAAGTACGTCAATTATCGAAACAGTTGATTTTTCCCAATAAAAGAGTTGCTATATTTAATGGAGGAGAGAGAGAGAGAGAGAGAGCTATGCTGACGCGTGTTGCATAATGGTTAGTGGGTAGATCAATTACACGGCAAAAATATTAGCTAGGGGGTGGTATGTCGTCCCATGTTTTATTCATAAATATTAATTCCATGGATATACTCTATATATAGCACAGGTTTTGATGACGACCACCAAGTGTCTGAGGTTAACTCACTTGTGGACGGCACAAACACTGGCTAGTCAAAACCATGTAATCATCTATATTATCTAACCATCAAAAGTAACGACCATATGCAAATTAAGTACGCTTGATGTTTCAGTTTGGTATTTTTAATTTCTATAAATAAAATTATAAATAAGAAATTAATTCTATGATATAATAATTTGTTATCTCGTGTCTGAGTGATATTATTGAGTAAAATTTTAAGGATAACATGTCATTTTGTTTATCTTTGGTTCAAATGTAAAGAGATGTCATTATAGCTCCATTATATATAGACATAGTTAAAGTTATCCAAAGGTTAAACAATTGAACTTCTTTATTCTATAAAAATTTAATACCATTTTTTTGTCCGAAAAGACCAATTTTTTTTTTTAATACTCAAAGAAATTATTGTCTTAATAGGTTTACTATATTCTATATAAAACTGTAAGATATATCCAAGTATCTCAGCATATAAGTGAATCATATTATTCATTAATTAGTTACATTATTACTAGTACTCGATATTTTAGCAAATATCATATTTACTAAAAAGATGAAGTGGATTGAGAACTGAAAAAAATATATATTTGTGAATATAGTCAAATAATTTTGAAATATTTTAAAGAAAATTGTAACCTTAAAAAAAACATTTAATTATTTAAAGAACCTCATATCAAATGGGTATTTTAAGACCCAAAAACAAAAAAGCTTAAAAGGTTTGATCAACATAAAATATGTAATGTAAGGGATGGAAAGAGTAGACCGAAATTATTGACGCGTGAGGTGGCCATCCCAGCGAGGATGGAGCTTATCCGGTTCAGGCGTGATCACTGGTTTGATCATTTCCAAGTTTGGCATGCATGTTAACTTCATGCTCTACATTCTAGAACCTAACGATCTCACATTGACAAAGGTTAATTACGTGGTTTAGTTACATTTATACAATGTGGTTTTGTACTATTTTTGTTGATTTATTTTTAACCTGTATTTTATCTTTCTAGAGTATAGTAACTCTTTAGTTGTTCGTGACCTTTAGGATTTAGGTATTATGATCCATCTTCCCAAAACCTGAAGTTAGTCAAACCAATGGTTTGATAGATGATGACTATACGGCAAAGGAAAATTTATGTTATTTGTAGCAATTCTAGTCTCCCAAACATGATTACATATGCCAAACCTCAAGAAAAGTTCGTGTCGTTTTCTATATACAACCAATATAATGTATGTACAATTAGGAATAAGAGAGCAGCAGGACGAGTTAGAGATGAACTTACCCCAGTATTTTGTTTAGGGTGAGATATGATGCTTCAATTCCGCTCAGTTTTGTTTCAACCAATAAAAAATATATAATTATTAAATAATAAAGGATATATTAGTTCTAACAAAAAGTTAATATTTCATGATGTTAAAATTACAAATAAGTTAAACGCAAAGTGATTGAGGTTTACAAAGAGGAGTTTTTTTTTTAAAATAATTTTTATTTTATAAAGTTGGTTTTACATTAAAAGTTAATTTTAGTTGTTTTACATTAATAGCTGATTTTAGTTGCGATATATATTCTTTATATTTTTAGATTTTAACTAAACATAAAACGTGTGAATATATAATCAAATATTGAAGAAAAAGAGTCTCCAGACTCCAAAAATTTTCAAATATTTTTCAATTGTAAATCACGAATTTATATGTATAAAATAATCTTATCAAAAATATTAAATTTTATAAAATTACATCAAAGTTCTCATTATATTCAAATAAGGAAGTGTTTACAAAATAAGTTCTGAAGATTTATATATATATAGATAATATTATATATAATTTAATATTAACATTTTACAGCGCCAAAGTGGTAGAATGAAACTCTCAAAAAAAAAAAAAACAAGCGGTGGAGTGAGAGGCAAATAAAGATTGCAGATTCGAGGAATTACAGGTGGAAGATAATGGCAATGACAAAGACAACCAGCTGAAACCATGTAATTATTAAATTAGACTTAATGACAATAATGGAGGATACTGCAAAAGCTCCTGCGTCTCCGGGGAAGTTTTAACTGGGGAAGTCAAGCTAAAGAATTCATTGGAACAGCAAACCCTTTTTTCTCATTGATAATTTCAATGTGTCTTCTTACAATTTGACGTGTTCAACTGTTTATTGTCAACCTATAATATCATTATTTAAAGGGAAATTAGCATTCCAATCATTATAGCCAATTTTTTATTTTTTAATATTGATAACCAATGAAGAGTAAGAGCAGAGAGACCAGAGATTACAAGCGGAATGGAATGCATAAACTTAAAAAAAAAACAGCGCCCCGTTATAAAAATCAAAAGAGCAAATTACAATTTAGCTACCCGGTTTAAACGCTTTCGCAGGCGGAGCAAATGTTTCCATATTATTACAATTTACCCCTCGACCGTTAATGCACTTAACTGAGCGAGGGGTAAAATTGTCTTTTCATATTAATTTTTTTTTATTTTAAATTTTATCCGAACATCATCAACCATGATCTTCAACCAGCAACCATGATCATCAACCAGCATCAACCAGCAACCAAACATCTTCAATCAACTAGCTATCCTCATAATCCACTTCTGAAAATCCAAAAAATGACCTCAAACGTATCCACCAAACCCAACATTATCAATCTCAAAAGCATCAAACCCAATATCATCTGAAATCAAAACCCTGAAACTGGAAAAAATACATATATCAATGAACCCAGATTCTGGGTTCACTGACGAACCCAGAATGGGTTCACTGACGAACCCAGAATCTGGGTTCACTGACGAACCCAGAATCTGGGTTCATCAGTGAACCCAGATTCTGGGTTCGTCAGCGAACCCAGAACCTGGGTTCACGAACGAACCCAGCTGGGTTCGTTCGTGAACCCAGATCTGGGTTCGTTGACGAACCCAGCTGGGTTCGTCAACGAACCCAGATCTGGGTTCGTCAGCGAACCCAGATCTGGGTTCCTTGACGAACCCAGCTGGGTTCGTCAACGAACCCAGATCTGGGTTCGTCAGCGAACCCAGATCGGGTTCACTGAACCCAGAGGGAGAGTTCGTCAGCGAACCCAGAGGAAGAAGAATAAAGGAAGAAGAAGAAGGAAAGAAGAAGAAGGAAAGAAGAAGAAGCAGCGTAAGAAGAGGAGAAGCGGAAGAAGATGAGGAGAAGCGGCAGAAGAAGAAGAAGAAGAATGAGAGGAAGAGAGAGAACGGCTGAATGGGTGAGTGAGGAGTTGACCGGACTATATATTTGGTCAACTGGTCAACTCCAGTCAAAGGGTAATTTCGTCTTTTCACCGTTTGAATATCGTTTACCGTCAAATATAACGATTCTTACTAACGGTAGGGGGGTAAATTGTAATAACATGGAAACATTTGCTCCGCCTGCGAAAGCGTTTAAATCGGGTAGCTAAATTGTAATTTGCTCAAATCAAAATGTAAATTCGCTTTATTAATTAAAGAAAAAAGTTGAAAAGGCTTTGAAAAACGTGGTACAGGTTGTAAACGACTTAAACCCTTGCAGAAAGCCAAAAATGATACATCTCGAGTTTTCACTTCACAGATGGGGATCAAGTTACAACTCACAAAATTTTATTCACATTTCATAAAGAATATATAAACGCACGATCGATGAATTCGGGGTATTAAATGTTTGCTATTTAAAAAAACTAAAAAGGCAAATTTAGAAGTTTCATAGTCATGTATTTATTTAAATAGATTGGTGAATTAGCTTTTTATAAGTTTGTGAAGTGGAATCTCGGGATCTAATGTATGAAGAGCAAGTCATCTAAAGTTTAATTTTTTTTTTTTTGGTCATAAAGAATAAAAATATAATACATTTCAAGTTTTCACTTCAGAGATACAAAAGTCACCGGATTTTATTCACATTTCATAAGATCTCGAGTTTTCACATCATATGTATGATATTACAAAATTTTGTTCACCTTTTATAACGAATATACACATGATCAACTAAAGATATTAACGTTTTGCTATTAAAATAAGTAGTTCTTGATGTGGAATAGCCATGTATTTTAATAGCTTTTTTATGAGTTTGCGAAGTGGAAATGCGGAGCCTTCGCAGGAACAGAGCGTTTGGTAGTTGACCTCTGTGATTTTACTTTTACTGTTTATGTTTTGAGTGGCGATATTTTCACCCCTCTAACATCTAACATTGTACGTGCACCCCTTAATACATGTACTTTTAATATTCAAATATTATCGTTAAATTAAATTATTAACACTTCAATTAAAAGATGGTATTGTTATTATTATAATTAAATTTGAATACTCCAACTTCAAATCCTAAAAAAATATTTGGTTTGTTTTGATAAAAAATAATTAAAGATAAGAGTTTTTTGTTGTGTTTTTAAAGGTTTTATAAATGATGAAAATGGAGGTATATTTAAAAGGTTTTGTGTGTGTGTGGTTTTTTTTTCCTTCTGTTGGTTAAAGCTTAGTTTAAGTGAAAAGTAAAGGTTTTTAGTTTTGTTTGATAATTTTATATTGGGTTTTGATGAAATATAAGAATTTTGAGTAAAAATGTGAGAGAATTTAACTTTTTACCTGCAATATTTAAAAGGTAAATAAATGAATGGATATAATTTGTAATATATAGGGTGTACTTATAAAATATAAATTTTTAAAAATTTTAATGAGATGTAAATGCAAAAAGGGTGCTTATACTTAAGGGTGGAAATATCACCACTTGTACGTTTTTTTTAGATTTAAGAACATGAAAAGTTGAATGGATCGGCGTGAATTCTTAGACTGGAGACTGGATTCTGGATTCCATTTTTCGAAATTCAGGTAATGTCTCCTTGGGCAATAAAATGTGGGCTTCAAAAGTAGCTACAGTTGAAAATGAGGGAACTGGGCTTCCAATTGCCTGGCTTTTAATCCGATAAAGACTAAATTCGCCCCAGCCTTTTCTTGGTATGCGATTATTAACACCAACAACTGGGTGAGACTGCATATGTTTCACGTAAAATTAGGCTCATTTAATATTTTAGTGTGGATATTCACGCCCTGCTAAAATTGTATGTATGTCCCTTTTATATTTACACTCTATTAAAAATTGATGAAATAAAATTTATAATTATAACTCATTTAACATAAAAATATTATTTTTAAGATTGTACTGTATTATATATATTTGTAAATGAACATCATCAAAACCAATTTTTCTACATAAGTTATTATTATTATTATTATTATTATTATTATTTATAATATATAATGGGATGCACTTACTAAGGAGTAAGGAGATGTATATACAATTTTAAAAGGATGTAAAAATTGATACTCTTAATATTTTTGGCATAATCTAGTTTTTAATATTATGCCATCATTTTCTTTGATCTAAAGTTTGCAAAAATGACGTATTATTTTTTATTATCACTCAAATAAAATTTTCATTCAAGTTATATATATATATATATATATATATATATATATATATGCATCATCCAATATTGTTTCACAGTGAAAAATAGTCATTAAATTTAACAATAAATTTTATTCATAACACAGGTAATACTTTAAAACAAAGTCTATATAGTATATATATATATATATAAAAATATATTAAATTTGAATGATATATTTGACACAATCTTTGTCCATCAGATTAAAATATATGAACTGTACTTTTATGTTAAAATTTACATTTAAGTTAAATTATATAAGTTAACGCTAAATGGATTATGATAAAACGAGGTGTGATTTCACAATTGATAAGTTGCAGTTTTTCAGTACTCGAAACTTTATCTTGGAACATCGACAAAATTTTAAGGTTCACGGGGATGCAGTCTAATTTTATCAATAAGAAGCTTGAGCCCCCAGTGAGCATATATAAACAGCCTCAGCCCTGCATTAAAAGATCAAATTCATTTTTTAGTATTATGATTATATTCCGCTTCAAATCACATAAAGGACAAAAAGAAATTAAATGATTTATCTTATAAAAATGATAATAAAAAATCAAAGTCTTGGAAAGCTTTTACTGTAAAATCAATACAATTCTTTATGTTTAAAAATAAAGAATAAAAAAATGATTTCACATTCATTCTAGAAAATTATATTAATTGGATTGTAACCATTTTTTTTTCTATATTTAAAAAAATACAGAAACAAAATAGTTTTTTTTTCTTTTTTTTGCAAATTGCGTTGTCATAGATATAAGATTTATGTTTTTTCTTTTCTTTTTTTTGATAAACCGAGGTTATTCTTGAGTGCTTCTCCTTTTACTCCAAAAGCTGTTGGTTCACATGTTCAATAAAATCACTCGATTGCTCTCGCTTTCTCCCTACCCAATGAGCTCGTGACTCGTACGAGGGACTTCGTGATATCTTTTATTTGACGTTTGCTTCTAATTGAGGAGTACTTTTTTGTTCGTGCAGGGATTTCTCTCGCTCTGTTAAACAATTTAATTTGTTGCAACTTGCATTAAACAACTTTTTTGATTAGAGACTAGAGAGATTCTTGTCGTGGATGACCGAAAGACGAAACTTCAATTCAATAGGATATATCACGAAGGAGTTTTGCTCAAAACAAAATAATCCAGATGTTGGTTGGTTGACTTCACGGATTGCTTGATAGACCATTGTATAATGAAACTGTGGGCGTTTATATATATATATATATATATAAATATTCCCATAAAATAAATACAGAAGAAAACTGTGTTAAGGGTTGTATTAAGATTTTGTTCATAGAACATGGGTAGAATTATTAATAAATGTACATTTTTCTCTTTATATTAGTAAAGTTTACAACTAGTTGAGATTTGTTTTAAAAAAAAGAACGTATGTTAAAAACTTTAAAAGTGAATAAAAAATTCACATGAGTTATTTTAAAATATTAATGCATATTTATTCATATTATGAAAACATAAATATAATTTTTATTGACATTTATGGCATAAAATTGATAATGTTTAAATGTTAATGTGTTCTATATAGTGTGGTGATTAATGAACAATAAATTAAGAGAATAGGTGGAAGAGAGGGGGAGGACGGCAATGATCTGTTAATTGACTAGCAATGACAGTTTTTATTTCCAAATTTATTCACCAGTTAAATCATTCGTTTGCACTAAAATATCTTGATGATTTAAATTTTTTTCTAGGTGTGTAGGTTCATCAAGATCACACTGGCATGTATTTAAATCAATCTAAATATATCCGTGAGATACTTTCTCAATTTGGACTGGAACATTTGAAACCTTGCACAACTCCTGCTACTTAAAGTTCTGAAAGTCTAAAATATATCCATGAGATATTTTCTCATTTTGAACTTGAACATTTGAAAGCTTGGACAACTCTTACTACTCTGAGTTCGCCACTCTCAAAGGGGGAATTAATGCAAAATCTAACCATGTTTTGTAGTGAAGTGGGGGCTCTGCAGTATCTGACTTTTACTTCACCGGTCCTGTTGAATCTCTACAATATGTTCCAACATTGATACAGTGGCAGTTTGTTAAATGAGTTTTATGATATTTAAAAGGTACATCTAATCATGACTGCATTTAGAACTAAGCACACAAATAGATTTGGTTGATTTTTTGTGAATTTATAAGAAATAAATTGGTATCTTGGTAATTTAAAAAACAACATGTTATAGCCAGATCAAGCACTAAATCATGTATTATCAAATTAATCAGCGAAATTATGTTGGTTCAGTCTTTATTGACTGAATTAAAAATTACTTTGCCTAGATGTCCCATTGCATGGTGTGACAACGTGAGTGTAGGGGCTTTGGTTGCGAATTCTATGTTTCATGCAACTGGATGCTCGTTATGTGCCCTCTTGTAATCAGATTGTTGATTGTCTAACTAAGGTTCTCACCTTCTTGCGTTTTCACTCCGTTAAGGCCAAACTTGTAGTGATTCCATCGCCCTTACTTTTGAGGGTATGAAAGAAATCAGAGATGAAGTTGTCAAAAGCTGAAACTCTTTGAGTTTGAAATACGTTATTATCTTGTCATCAAGAAGTTACATGAGAATACTATCCTATCTCATTATACTTCCTGTATTTAAATTTAAATAAGTGTGTCTGCGTAAGTCAGATACACATCCTTTCTATATAACATAATGAAAACCACTGAACCAAGTATGTTGGTTCTTCACAAGTTCATCTTTTGTTAGAATTTTAAGTAACATGAGAAGGAATTCGTTACTTCCCGTGAGATTTAGTCAGAATGTGTTATACTTTATTTGGTTTTAAAATTTGTTAAAAAACTTTGCAAGAAAATGGTTCTCTAATAAATTTTATTAGACTTCAAGAGAAGTCATCAGAGTTTTTTAGATGAGATTTATAAAACTTTTCAAAACTTGAGGGACATTTCAAACGATGTTCAAAACCAATGTAGCCTACCTGTATTTTAGTTTCATCTCAAAGGAGATTAATCCTAACTCAATCCGTTATGTTCTTCGATCATTTCATCGCCATGTAAGAGACACACCACATCATGTTTAGTTGCGTTGAGAAAGACTCTGGCATTATAATGAGCTTGAACTTTAATTTGCATTTTGAATCTTCTGTGACAATTATGTAAATCACAAACACATTTCGTGCATATGAAGTTACTAACAAATTGAAGTATGTAATCTTATTAAGAAATGGTAAGTAAAATGTTAACATTTTTGGCAGCTGGAATTGTGTTGACATGAAATCGAAGAACTTAAAAATTAAATCATTTAGGTAACATATAGAGGAGTTCAATTTGTTGAAGTAGTTTTCCATCAAAAAAAAAAATTTGTTGGAGTGGTAGCATGACAAAACATTCTGATGAAACGATATTGAAACCTCTACTTTGAAATACAATGTGAAATGGCGATGAAACACAAAACTAGGTGCATATTAAGAATTACTGCACACTTAACCGTAAGAGAACATCTAATAAAGGAAAAGAAAAACAGAATACATTCGAGTTATACACTGCCACAAAACCATACACAAGATATATGAAGGTGCCTATGCACAAATGAACTCAGAGGGGAGCTGCTTCCCGCAAGTGTTAATGAGCAAGCTGAGAGATATGGGAATATTAATGTTAATGCCAAGAATATTAGCTTTAATGGCTGTGCAAAGGCACACAGCAGCTTCCAGATCGATAAGCCCTTGTAAAACTGAGCAACAAGGAGCATCAGGAGGGTTCCCAACTACTGTGCCAACCGATCCATTAAGCAACTTGGCGCAGACCCCCAGCTTTAGGGCATCTCTTGGGCAGCTTTTCACAGAAGTAATTGGATTTGGTGATTTAGGATTTGTGATTGGTATTTTAGGCTGAACACAAGTGTAGCAGCCACTTACTAGTGCCAAAAAGAGGATGTTAATAGAGAGGAAGAGAGCAGTTGATGAACATCTCTTGGAAGCCATCTCACTTAATTCGATAGCTCTAGTTTCTTATTGTGAGCTTGGATAAATATGCAATAGTACTGTCAGCATATATAGACCGTATACAGTAAAAGCAGCGTGTGTTTTGGGAACTGATAAGACAAAAATAACAGTGAGAGATGAGCCATGCATGTGAAGCAAGGCTGGCTTTGTAAGATTACAAATAATAAGGTTAGCTAATTTTATATTTCAATGCCCCAGTTTTTGATTCTTTGAAGCACAAGTTTGACTAATTGGCATGTTCAGCAGTCCCGTGAGTATCATATAGTGCTTGCTAGCATAACGGTTTTTTATTTTACTTTATATTAGGTTCGTTAGGTTAATCAAGTTTACAGCCAATAAAATGGTGTTCCGGTGTACCTTTTTTAACTTAACACACACCTAGCTATCATTATTAATATTCTCCATCGTGGTCCTTGTCTCTTACAATAATTTTGCCCATATTTTGGGAACATGATGAGAAATATTTGTGTTTCTTCTCAAGCTTGGTGTATCTTATGATGTGACTTAATTGTAGCAATTTAAAAAAAGCTGATTTTTTGCACATACAATATATGCATATCACTCGTTAGTAGGAGTAATTGCATACTTTTTTTTTATTTTAAAAGATCAAGGATTTAAGTTTCACTCTTATTTTAAAACATAAGTTATGACTCTTTTAATTTGATCCACTTTCTTCCACCATGAAAAAAGAAAAAAATGAATTTGATCTAAAACTGTTAGGTCTGATACCCTCATTATTCTCAAACCCTATGGAAGTTAATAATCTACCAATTATTTGTTTTTTTTTTCCCATTTAAATCTTAATTCCTCTTAGTACTTAAATAAAATGAGTTTAGATTTTTTTTTTAACCTGCATCTCACATTTTAAATAGTCAAATTTAATTAATTGATGAGTAATTGAGCAGTTCTTAATCAATAATTAATAAATTGATATCAATTTTCTAAATTAACCTTGTACAATTAAAATATTATTGTCAAAGTATCCCTAATCCAAAAGTCGTGAATTAATTAACCATAAAATTAACCCTAATCCTAATCTAAGCATGCTAGTTTGATGAAAGGAGGTGGCACCTCCTCTTATTTGGTTTAGGGTAGGGATCTCCTCCTTGTGTATGGAAGAATTTGGCAGCCTCCTGCTTGGTAATATTTGTAGCCCACAAATGAATTTTCAGTTGTGGACATTTTGTTCACCTTCAATGGTATTTAGTTATATCTATAACATCTTTCTAGTTTTATATAAAAAGTCATGACCTCCTCCATTCAAAATTTTTAAAAATTATTATTTTACTGTAATATGTATGACCTCCTCCATTCAAAATTTTTAAAAATTATTATTTTACTGTAATAAGTATTCAACAGTCTGAAAAAAATTATTTCTAAATTTAATTTGTATTTAAAATAATTTAAAATTTTATTTTTTATTATTAATTTAAATAATTAATTATGAAATACAATGTTTATCATAATATGTAACGTCCCAAAATTTTCTGAATTTTTTTTTTATATATATATTGAATTTTATTTTCAAGTGGGATTAAAATAAAACTTCAATAAGTGGCATAAAGGTAATAAAGTAGTTGGTCTTGGGGTTAAGATGGAATAAGAAATGAAAGAAAATATCAAGTTAGGAATATTTATTATTCGAGGGGTTTAAATGAGAATTTTAAAAAGTTTAGGGGTCGAATTAACATTTTAAATTTTTGAGGGACTAAATTATAATTTGACATAAAAAAATTATATAAAAAGACAAGCATAGTGACCGGCATTATTCATTTTCTTCTCTCCTCGGCCGGCTGCGTTCTCTGGTGCGAATTTTTGTTTTTTTGTTTTTATTTTATTTTTTATTTTATTTATTTCTTTTACTTTAATAACCCTTTTTAACCCATTTCTTAGCCAAAACACCTAGATCTAACCTTATTCAAGCTATTGGGTGTCTAAATCTAGACTTGAAAAATTGTCAGTGAAGTGAAATTCGGGTAAGTTAATTTTTTTATCCCATTGAGAGCTCAAATCGTGTAGAAATTCATGTAGAAGCATGCTAGAATATTTAGGAAGCATCAATAACATTATATGATAGCTTAATCACCTCTCAAACATGATTTTCTTTAATTTTTCAAACCCCAGGTAGAGAAATACGCGATTCTGATCCCAGAAATTTCAATTAAAGATTTTAGGGATCAATTGAGAGCTGTTAGAGGCTAGTAGAAAGCCCAAAGGTTGGTGTACTCATATTTTTAAAAATTTTGCTTATTAATTCCGAATTTTAATATATATTTATTATTGTGATAGTTGATTTAATTATTTGTTTGAGATATTAAATAGTTTTGGGTGTTAATTATATGTTATTTGATGAATTTATTTGAAGAAAAATGACTTTGAAACAATTTTTGAAATTAAAATCTCCTATAGTCGAAATTGATGTATAAATTATTATAGGGGTATTTTCGTCATTTTGTTTGCCTTGAGATGTTAATTATGTGATGTATTGGTGGTATGTTTGATGGATTTAATATTTGAAATGAAAAATTTTGAGAATATCTATTTTGGGATCGTCCCAAAAATAAGAGAAATGAGATAATAATTTTATTAAGATGTGATAATGAGATTAGGGGCGAAATGGTCATTTGAAATGATCACGAGTGGTACCCCGAAGAATCTGGAATAACAGATTTAAATATGAAATAAAATGTTTATGTGATTAAAATCTTGTTAAATTCTGTATTTTTGAAAAATTTAAAGGGCCCAAGTAAAACTAATCACCGGTAGGTGGGGATTGGTAGTTGGCTAGCCAATAGGGTAATTATTAGCAGTACTGCACCGTTATGATTGCTTATAGACGTTGTATGACGGACTGTGAGAGGCACCGAATGCCCGGTCCTGAAACGGAAACAGATTGTGATATGCGACCCGGTGGATAGACACCGAGCGGCCATTGCCGGGGTTGCCGTTTAGTCTGGCTGATGCCAGTAAACCCGTTACCGATCCATGGTATCGTGATAGACTTTACGAAGGGCTAAAATAAAGTGAATAAAGAAAATCTTGTGAATTTATTTGATAATGGAATTTGTGAGAATTAGATTGTGATTGTGCTTGCAATAAAAATGTATTGGAAAGTCACAGAATTATGATTTATTTTGTGAAATTGGGTACCGTGTGTTTTATTGATAAATAAATTATGATCGTGCATATTGTTTTAATTTATGCTTGTATTTTGAAAATAATTATGATTTCAATATTATATGAGTACACCCACTAAGTCGAAAGACTTAGCGCGTTGGATTTACCGCGCGTAGGTAGTTGAGTAGGGCTTGAAGTAAAGACAAAGACAAAATAGCTGCAGTTTCCCTCAAGTCACATCTGCCCTCATCAGTTTGATAATCATCATTTTTGTATTGTAGGAATATCTTATTTTGGCTCCAGTCATGTTATGTGCATTTTATTGGTACTGTAAATTAATATTGTAAACAAAATTTATATTTAAAGGTTAGCATTTGAAGTAAATTCTGTAAATTATCCGTTGGAAAAGATTTTATATTGTATTATCTTCGTAAAATATTTGAATGTTAATCGAAATATTTATTATCAAATGATTGTGTGTTGGAGTGGATTGGAAACGGACGAGAGGTCCGAAACCAGGAAGTTGAGAAATGAATTGATTTAGAAGTGTGTTTTCTCTACAGGTTTAAATTTGGATCTTCAGAAAATAAGAAAAAGAGTAACATCTCACGCCTCGATCCTCGTACAGACGGGAATTTGGGGTAAGGGTGTTACATAATACTTTCTAGATTTATATATCAAATGACATTGGAAGGTACGTAACAAATATTAAAGGGAAATAACTTGCACTAAATCAATTCAAATGAGAAACTACGTATGTTAGAAAATCTTAAAAATCGATTAAAATCCAAATCAAATTATAATCTATAAGATTTGATAAAAATGCCATCTTGTTCTCTTTCCTACTTTGGAAGTCATGTCAGATAACTCAAGGCAAAGGTTTCTACACTAAGTATTTTAGTTGAGTAATCCCTAATTAGATTACTTTTAATTTTTAGAAATAGATCGATTGTAATATTTGTAACTCTATGTGAATCTGTAAATAAATGTCATCTTTTTAAGAAGAAAGTGTATTGATTCCCACAATTCTCTAATAATATATCCTTATATTATGTACATTAATTGATCTGTTTGATATGCTTTAATTGATCTGTTTGATAAGTTCTAACATAGCAACATTTTGGTGAAATAACTCACCTCATGTTGCTCAATTACCTCACTATTTTGCTCAAGAGGGGCTGTCTTTACCCAATTACTATAAGTAAATTAAGATGTACAACGTACAGTAACAAATTGTTGATATAACGTCTTACACCTTACTAGTTTGCCTGAATAGTAAGATCAAGGCATCAAGCTCAGCTTATTCACAATTTTGTAACAAACTGTAGTAAGCATCATTTGTACATACCATATTTGTGACGAGGGTTCGACTCAATTTGATACCTTACTCTCGGAATCCAGTTACTATGGAGATATTGTCAGCCTGTTTCAGGAATGGAATTTAAACCCACCCCCAAAAAGCCTCCAACATATTAATGAAATATAACGAAATGCACCCCCACTGCCCGGCCATGTGGGATGTCATAGGGGGATTTAGGCAAGTTAACAAATCTTTCACAAGGTCAACATTTAAATGAGGGGGATGGGTGGACACAATGCCACAAAACCAACAGACCGAACCAAACCGGTCAGATTTAACTAAACCAACTGGTTTAGTTCTATTATTATGAGACTTAGTTCAATATTTTGGTTCCAAATTAATAAAGTCAATAATTTTTGATTTGATTCGGTTACCAAAAAGTAGAATAAAGAGACAAATATGCATGCAACTTCTTTGAAGATTATGCCATGTGTCCTCATTTACAAAAAGACATGGAAAATATAAAAATTCAACTTTTTATTGAAAATTTGAAATCGATGATAATACATTAAATATATAGTAAAAAAATTAAAGGGTTATATATATTAGCCTCCACTTAACTTTTAAGTATTGTGAAGTACCTAGAGAAAGATAGA
The DNA here is from genome assembly GCA_022984855.1 of Dimocarpus longan. Taxonomy (NCBI): domain Eukaryota; kingdom Viridiplantae; phylum Streptophyta; class Magnoliopsida; order Sapindales; family Sapindaceae; genus Dimocarpus; species Dimocarpus longan. The sequence goes on from CM041024.1 coordinate 13,431,118, forward strand.
TTTATAAAAAACCGTCCCCTTGAATTTAACACCGTAGTCCAACGTTAGATTGGCTTTGTTTGACCTCGAAATGACTAATATACCCTTTTATACGAAATTTTGATTGTATTTTTTTTTAATATATATGAAAAGTAGAAGAATGATAATATATTTTAGTATTTCCTTAAAGAAAAAAGAATGTCAATAATAAAAATTTATTAAAGTAAATGAAATAATCAACTTTTAAAAAATAACATATGAAAAAATAAAAATTAGAAAAGAAAAAAAAGTTCAGCTGCCCCACCATTATCCAACACCAATTTTGTACTCAAATATTTCTCATTAATTTATTTATTTTTCTTGAAATATTTTCCCCATTAATTTTAATATCCACCAGCAAGAGCAAACAATCTAAATCTAGGTAACACTTGAAGAAATATGAAGAGAGACAGTCTTTATAGTTTTAAACTTGAAGAAAAAGAGAGGGTTGCTATTTAATTTTCATAAAGTAGAGAGAGAAGGGGAAGTAGGGATAGCAATTCCATTTGCAAACCCATGGATTTTCACTCATGATGGACCGACATTTTTTTATATAAAATGAGTTAGTGGACAGGTATGTGTGTGTGAAATTTCACACCCAAAGTGAGTTCTAGGGATAGTGCAGGAAAAATCTACATCTACATGTGCAAACCCACAAAATTACATACATATTATTTTTGCGCGCTTTTAAAACAAATACATTCAAAATGATATCATTTTGAGCTTGTACATTTAAAGAAGAAATCATGTTTTCTGATTTCACTTGGACTCCATTGCACTTTTTTTCAATTAACCTACGACCTTTATTGTCATTAGACTTATCTTTATTGTTATTATATTTATAAGTTTATCATATCATTTGAATAAATTTTTTGATAATGTAATATTACTTTTTAAATAAACGTACCATTTTTGGTACTCAAAATTTGAAGTTGAGTGGATGTTTTCATAATTAATTAAAAAATAAAATAATTATATATGAAAAAAAGTAATTGGAGGAGGTTGTGATTAGGCCAGGCATCTTTCCTCTTTTGAGTGAGGCTGCATAATTTTGCCATACGTCCTCATATGTCATCAAAAAAGAGTCCAGACTCAGTAGTGGTTGCTACGATGCTGTTTATATTTTTTACGAAATAAATCTTAACCAATTAACTTAAAAATATTTGTTACATATTAATTTTGGCTTTGTATTTTGGATGAATTTGAATTTGAGATGGTAAAAATTAACAGCAACGCTACTTAATTTATCTTGTTTGATATCCGAATGATATGACATCCCAAAATATAAGAGAATTAACTAATTAAATTTTAATTCATTAATTTTAATTGGTTATTAATCTTTCAATTCATCAATTTTAATTTCTTAATCTTTCTATTTGCAGTGATTATTTGAACATCATATTTGGATATCAATTTGGACAAAGTAAAATTAAAAAATTAATAATCATTTCGTGATTGGAAGGGACTTAGAGGTTTTTGACTAAGTTTATCTACTAATTATTATGAAAAATACAAATAAATAAGGAGGTAAGTTTGGAATATTCTGAAATTCAATAGGGATTTATAAAAGATGAGGTCTGTGGACAAAAAACTAACAAGTAACAACACTGCTTTACTTCAGTTTCGGGAAAAAAAAAATAATAAAAACAACAACAACAACAACAACAATACTGCTTTTTTTTTTTTTTTTTTGTTTCTTTCCAAACTATCAAAAGCCCATGAACAAAAAATACAAGGTCTGGACTCTAGCTACGGTTGGCCTCACCCCTTACCCTGATTCATTCTCAAATCATATACAAACTGTTTGTTTTATCGCAGCGCCATTCTCAAAAAGTTGGTAGTATCTTCAAAGTTACTAGACAAGAATATTTCTTTCAAAAAAAAAATACTAGACAAGAATATGTAGTAACGAGAGAGGCCTTGGCCCTTGAGTTTCAGATGCTGTACATGATCAAGACAACCTCTGTGATCTTATTCTATCAGCTTTCAAGTCATTGTAGCCCACTATATAAAAAAAATAACGCCGACTAAGCTCATATATATCCTAAAAGTTACATCATACAATTGACTTAATGAAGCATTCAGACTGCTATAGTAGAATTTAGATGGCTCCACAAAATTTGAATAGAAGGAAAAAAAAATTAATATATAACACAAATCACGACAACTTGATATTTTGTATGTTTTCCGACCGAACGCACAATTCCATCTGAATCTCCCACGGGCCCCATGGTAGGTTCTTGAGGCACCCGTGACACACCCATCCATCAAACAAACATCAGCAAAGAACAAGCCAACACGAAATAAATATCTAAAAATAACATAATATGTAAGAACAATGTCTGATATTTTGTACTTTACATCGAATTGGAAAGAATTACTAGCTTAACTCTTTGTTATTTAGCAACAGAGTTATAATTATTTTTTCAATGGGGAATCAATAAGACAATCTTTTTGTGGTTAATTGGTTCAAATGCTCTGATCATCATGTTACTATTATATATAGGAATGTTTGCGCAAGGTTTATGGGTTCTTTCAAGCTTTGTGGTTGGCGTAGCGATGCCAACTCCGCTTGCTTTGCTTCTTGATAAGCAAGGGCATGGTTCAAGTTCAGATGGCTAAAAAATGTGGTAATTTTTCCACTTAAATGTGAGTTGATCTCTCCTGATTTTGGGAACAGTATTTCAAACGGCATATAAAGAGAATTATATAAGTTAAATCCTGATAATAATCTTTATCTAATGTCATGAGGTAAAAAAAAAAAAAAAAGAGTTTTCGTGTTCTTTCAGCTATTATGGTTATGATTATTTTTCAGTTATCTTCTGTATTTCTTAGGAAAGAAGAAAGAAAAGTAATGATCACTTGGCATCAAGTAATTAGATGTATTAGAGAAGATTGAAATTTGATGAATGTCAAAAAAAGTGAAGTTAAAGTAAGTGTGGACAACATATTCCCGATGAAGATCTAAGCAGCAATAATTGGTCTAGTTGGGAAGGATATCTGGAACTGTAACGTGATATTGCTCGAATTCAGTGAGAAATACTGAGAATTAAATGAAAGAATATAACCACAACATATTTGAAGGGCAGGGGATATTGATGCAGTGTTTCTCATTTATAACCATCAAAATTGTTGTCTCAGCAGTAGATAAGCTTTAATGGTTGATGATTAGGAAACTGTTTGACGAACTAGATGATCATGTGATTATAAAGGCCCCACCTATCTGCCATCATAAGTCAGTGCACATCGGATTACATAAAAAGATCAAATACAGTGGAGCCATAATTTGTGCTAGATTTTCACAAGCTGATGCTAGGGCAGCAACATGGCAATTTGCCAATCCCACCTCACAAAGATCCAAAATTTTGCGTTAAGTCTCATGCCCTGCCAGCTAGAAGTCCAAGACCACACATGGTTTATGGATTTATTCAAAAGTTTGTTAATTATTATATGTTAACATCAAAAGCAAACTGATATGCACCTTGAACCCTATAAAACCCCACCCTTCCTAACAAATCTTCACAACAATCTCAAATAACTCTCCTATAGCGAGTACTAGTATTTACGTGTACTAGACTTCTTGAAGTGCAGAGGCTATTAGGATTTGAGAGATGGGTTCGAAAAGCTCAGCATCACTTGCTCTCTTTTTCGCATCCAACATTCTCTTTTTTGCCCTAGTCAGTGCCTGTAACTCTTGTCCTTCCCCTAGGCCAAGGCCAAGGCCAAGGCCAAATCCAAATCCAAATCCCAACCCCAACCCCAACCCAAACCCAAACCCCAACCCCAACCCCAACCCCAATCCCTCCGGTTCGGGTACTTGCCCCAGGGATGCTCTCAAACTAGGTGTATGCGCCAAGGTGCTGGGTTCTTTGCTCAATGTCACCATTGGCACGCCTCCCGTAGTTCCATGCTGTAGTCTCATCCAAGGCCTTGTTGATCTTGAGGCTGCGGTTTGCCTTTGCACTGCCATCAGAGCTAACATTTTGGGTATCAACCTTAACATCCCGATTTCACTTAGCTTGCTTTTGAACGTTTGTGGGAGGAATGTTCCACGTGGCTTCCAGTGTGCCTAATCATATATACTTGCTTTTCTTTGTTTTCATTGCTTTTGCATGTGTTTTGAAACTCTGAATTCTGCTACCGTTGTGTGGTGCAAGTGGTAATAATTTCTTCTTTGTATTAATTTCCCTCGTTATAGTTGTTTGTTTGATATGTTATGGTATAATGGTAAATGAGTTTGATTTGTTTCCCTTGTCAATCGGTGTTTGTGTACTATGGCAAATGAAGATTAATTTAATTGCATGTTTAAGAAATCTTCTTTTCTGTTGTATAAATATGCCCTATGCGGTTTGGTTCAGTCACAAATGCATTTATTTTTAAGAAAATAAATAAAAACATCAATTACGAAATTGATTGAAAAAAATAGAAAAGAAAAGGTGCTGATATGCCTGCTGTCTCTAGTTTTTAAAAGCCTGCACCGTATCAGGGTAATCCATATGAGACAGAAGGTTTTATTGATAATTAACCGGACTCGTACCGCTTCACTTCTTAAGTCTTCACGAGGGGCTGACCCCCAATCAACCATACATGGAAGAGAAATAAATGTGAAAAACAGTATAGAAAAGAGGAAAACGAAAAAATCGAAGTATGGTAGTTACGAACTTAGGATTAAGGAACGACCTGAAAACCAAAAACGAAAGAACCTTCAGTTAGACTATGATCATTATGCCGCCCGCCCCATGTATATATAAGCCTTCTTCAAATCCATCCAATCGTTTACTATGCATGCGTGCATGCACAGGAACGGATGTCTGCTGGATGTTTGCAAAGCGTCAATATTCAGGATAACAATTATGAACTGCTAAAAGATTAAAAAGTACCCCAATATGCTACATATACTCGGCATCTAATCAATAATTGAGCTTGGCAATGTTCTTTTTTCTTTTTCCCTGTTATTTTGCCGCACATTCCAGCTCACTCTACTCTATACACAAACAATTTAAATTGAATCATTCTTCAAGGTTGGTGCAAAGATGATCAAGATCTTAACTTTCTGTCTTTCACATTGGGAGCTCAATTTAACAAACTGAATAATCTCTCGCACAAGTCAATGTTGCATATACAAATTATTACGTAGGTATAATTTCATACGAACTTGCCTTTTAGATATGAATTATATATATATATATATCTATATATATGTAAAGTTTTTTTTTTTTTTTTTCCTTAAAAGAACACTGTAAGATGAGAGTTTTCAGCAAAACTTTGCTACCTGATAGTCACTCTCTCTTGAGAGAGACATTTTCTATAGTGCAGACCTTAAAATATTTCCGCCATAGCTTGAATGTCTTTTGGATTGAAAACCATTATACTTATAGATTATAAAAGTTATTAAGCTTTCTAATAAGTTTATACTAAAGTTAAAACAATCTTTACTCCTTATATACGTACATTCAGTAATTAAAATTTAGTTAATTTGCCCTTGATAAAAAAGTAATACGCTTGCACTACTAAAATAATCATTTGCGCTGTTATTACTTTCGCCTCATCTAAATCCCACACGCCACACACAAATATAATTTAAGTTATAATTATTCCAACAAAATTGGTGTTTGTGAGGTTTAATCCCTAAAACTCTTAATCTTTAATAAGAAATCTAATTGGTTAGGTTATATAGGAATATCATTTAATTTTATGATTTAAGTTTCAATTCTTATATTCTAAATTCTTACATGCCATCAATTTAATGTACATAGCTTTTTATACGTTTATATATGAAATTCAAGATCTCATTGAGAGTTGCACTGCAAAATTTGTACTCGTCCACGTTGTAAGAATCAAAGTTAGAAGTAAATTTTGTACATGATCACATGTCACCTGTCTTTTGTAGCCTAATAATTTAAAACGTCATCCTTGTCAGAAGTTTAGGATTATATTTTGAGTGAAATGCAAAGAGAGATTAGGTTTTTAGGAAAAGTTGTAGACATCAATCGGTCATTGAATAATTAGCCTATTATTGTTTGTTAGATGAAAAAGCCAAAAATATAAAAAGAACTTAAAGTAATTGTTGGTAGCATATCAAAGTTGATCAGGGACATAGGGATCGATCATCAAGAGAATATGCATACATGGTGGCATCATCACATCATGTCTCCATCAAACTTACATGGCCATGTCGTTTATCACTTGGAATCATCGAGAAATATAAATATTCTGGTTAAACTGTCGAGAACAATGACCATAGATAGTGTATATAATTTTATATAAATCATTGGAGGCCCATAGAGCATTTTAATAAAGTTCAAATAGATTTATATCAACCACCGGCACGTACTGTTTAGTCCGTGACTGAAGATTGGGAAAGGAAAACGCAACCTCACATGGAAAAAGGCAGAAAAAGAAAGCCTATTTCATTTTCTTTCATCACTAAAGAAAAAAGCAAAGATTCCATGCTCTTACTGTTTGAATTCCACTATAATCAAAGTCCGCAGTATTCAAAAAATGAATCATAGTGACCAACTAAACGTGTTGAATACTTTCTTTCACGCAATAATGATGTATAAAAAAAAAAAAAAGAATGGATCATATCACACACCGTTTAACAAGCTAGTCTAATTATTTTAGTATAACAAATATGCAAAAGTCAGTAGACATTCACCGCCACACAGAGATTTGACCAGCTTAGAAAATGATTTTGAATTAAGAACTGATCAAGGATCTTTAATTAAATGTGTATTTCTTCAAGTGATTTGATTACAAGTATACTACTATTTTAGCTTCTTTCATCCATCAACAATGACAAATCCAAGGGCAACTCCATCTAGATCAAAGCTTGGTTTAAACTCACGAGTGATGCTGTTAACAACCCATTAAGTATTATTATTATTTTTTTTTATGCTCTAGTTTATTAATTTTTTATTAAAAATAAATTTATCCTTAATTAAAATTATTAATAACAAAACAAAAAATTCTAAAGACATTTACACATATATCTTCTAAATTCATAACAGTTTATCTTTCTTCATCTCTTTTAACATTTTATAAACCTAAAACTAAAAATTTTTATTCTTTTTCTAACAATTTTTATGCTCAACTGGATTAGAAAATCATGATAAACATTATTATACTACTCAAAACAATATATTGACTACAAAGTAAGTTTGTAATTAGTTCTAAACTTGCAATCTTGAAGATTTAGGATAAAATAAAACTTCATTAAAATAGGTTTTTTTTTTTTTTAAACAAAATGCAATGTCTTATGAATAAAAAATAAATAAGGGTTTTCAGATAAGTCCCTTCCAATTCACTCTTTTAAAATGAAATGATTGTAGAAAATAAATATGAGAATATAAAAAGGTATTTTCAAACAAAATAACTATCTCAGAAATTTTATCATTTAATGTAAAGTATCTTTACAGAATATGTATAAAAAAGATAAAAAGTAGATTGCAAAATGAAAATGATGAAAATAATATGGTTAACAATAATTTTGTATATGTTTGGTTAAAGTGTCTACTTCCTGATAAAATCTAGTTTGATTGAAATTTGAACTAGAGGACATTACTATTAGTATATGTATTAAAAATAAAAACGTAACAGCTGATCTACTGTGCATGGTACAAAAATAAATATCTATGGAAAACTATAATTTTGGAAAATACAAGACTGAATCCTACTTTAAAATTTTTAATTTTTTCATACTTTTCAAATTTATGGATCGTTTGATTTAAATCCAATTACTGTTTTTCATTCCAACAACATTATTGGTTTCAATAAAATAGTATGGTTCGATATACATGATTATGGACACATAAATCCCTAATGTCGGGAATAATCAAGTGAAAAGCCACATGCAATCAAACCGCCGGTGGTGATCAGTCTATGGTAGGTTTTGGAAGTTGGAGCTATTAAATATAAGAAGAAGAAACAATGAGGTGCTCCGTGAGCCGTCTTTGGAGCTTTGAGGCTCGTATAATTATGAAGTTCGTACATATTAATAAACTTTTAATAGATATTACTTAAATTCTATTGACTACAAGAAACTCTGGAGAATAAGACAGCGTATAGGCAAGTTTGGGCATGTGAATATGCATCTTAAACATATGAGATGGCCAGCGACTATTCCTTTCTTCTAAATTAGTAATAGACAAGATTTTGGACAAAATATCATAATTTTAATTATTATTTTAATCTGGAGAATATCAGATTGATTTGTTAGGTTGAGAGCTAGCGTGCAAAGTATCGTCTTCCCTTTTTAGAGCTGATACAAAAATAACCATTGTGATCATCTGCACTTAGGCTTTGTTTTCTCCCTCCCTACCAAGTCACAGTAATTTTACAAAAAATAATTTCGAATCACAGTGCCATTAAAAGAGAGAATGTAACGTTACTGTTTTTGTTTTTCTCTGATAAAGAGAAAGTAAGGTTGCTTAAATAGAAAAATAATATATAACTAGGTCATTGGCCATTAAATGACCAAATTGATGCTATATGTGTGAACTGTCCCATAAAGGCATAAACTTAACTTCAGCTAAATAGTTTGGAATCACCAACAAAGCTTGTAATATCAGTTTGTTTTTATGTGAGGAATTAAAGCCATTCCAAACTTTGCTCTGCATTTCCTCACAGAATTGGTTTAAGAGATAGCCTAGAGCATAGATACCATAATATTAGCCCTATTTATCCTACATTAAAGTTTGTATAGCCATAATGACGGTGATGGTTGATGAAATGATATGAGAGAGAGATTTAATTCACAGTCAAATCTAAACATCACTAAAACAAACTTAGACATTCTTCTCCATGTATACCGCTTCCACCAGAATCCGACAAAAACATCAAATTCTAATGCGAGTTACAACAATAACCAAGACCCCAGTAATCACATCAATGCTAATAATTCAGAAATCATCTTATTACAATGTAGTACACTTAAAGAGGAGGACAAACAAAACCAGGAGGAGGGTTCTTTCCACAAGTTAATAAGACCTGAAGAGCAAGAGGAATGAATATATTCAAGTTAAGCAATTTGAGTCTTATGGTAGTGCAAAGACAAACGGCTGCTTCTATCTCTAGCAACCCTTGTAGCACTGGACAGCAAACATTCTCAACTGGGTCTCCTAACCCAATATGCACTAAACCACCAAGCACATCTACACAAAGCCCTAGCTTAAGTGCATTTATCGGACAAGTCGGTTGAGGAGGTGGAGGTTTAGGTCCTGGTGGACATCCTGCTCCTCCTCCTCCTCCACCGCCGCCACCCCCGCCTCCACCACCGCCGCCACCACCACCTCCTCCTCCCCCACTAGGAGGGGTGTAAGGTGGGATTGTGACTGGAGGGTTTGTGATAGGAGGTGTAACAACCGGAGGGTTTGTGATAGGAGGTGTAACAACCGGAGGGTTTGTGATAGGAGGTGTAACAATACCCGGAGGGTTTGTAATGGGAGGTCCTATGATAACTGGTGGTGGCATTTTGGATGGTGGGTGACCTTGTCCTCCGTGATGTGGTGGTGGGTGTTTGATGCTTGGTGGGTTGGGGTGAGGAATTTTCGGGTTATGAGTCGGAGGGCGTTGGTGTGATGGTGGATGTGGATGTGGACGTGGTGGCTTACAAGGAACACAAGCATATATAGGTGGCAATGACATTAACATCAAAATCATGAAGATGAAGAACATAGCTGTAACCTTTGAACCCATGGCTTAGGGTTCCTGAAAAGGTGACTTGCTATATTTTTTTTCTTCTTGGGTTTTGATGGGTATGATCAATAGAGTTCATATATAGCTGGACATTATGTGTAACCCGTGACTTTCTTTCTCTGTGACATGGAAACAAAACCAGGACAACAAAAAACAAGTTGCATAAAATTGTGAAAGTATGGAGAATTCCAAGAGTTGTACTGCTATATTAAATTTGAGATTTTGGAGTATTGTTGGTGTCCATTACAATTTTCAAGATCCATCCGTGACTGTTGCTCAGTTCAATCCGTGAAGTACTTCGATTTCTGAATTTGTTCAGTTTCACAGATTTCCAGGACTTCATCTTTTTACCTGTTTTCCATGTATCTTTCTGTTTCCTTGTTTCAGTCCCTTGTGTTTTGGGTTCTTTCCTGTTAAGATCTGTCATTCAATGTATTTAACAAGCTAAAGAGTCGGGTTTTCTTATATTGGATTCCTAATGATGTCTGTTGGCTGGTAGTCAATTCAGACAGAAATTAGGTTTCACAGACGCGCGCTAAATTATTTTCGAGTTCCTTTCACGAAGCTAACATGTGAACTCTCTGTTTTTTTTTTTTTTTTTTTTTTGAAAGCAGTGAACTCTCTGTTTTCTTTAGCATTTATTGTTTTTATTTAATTTTCTTTATTAATCTGCAGGAGGATGTACTGCATGCAAACGACACCACTGTAATTATCTAAGAGTTACCATATTTTTAGAATCTGTTCCCTACGGACTTGTTGTCTTGTAACGAGGAAAACTTAAAATGGCTTTGGTAAGCAGCAGTTTGTCGAATAAAAAGAGTTCTAATTTTCAGTTTATTCTTTATCTTATTGGTTAAATCCATAAGCAAAACCATAACTTATAACTATATGATGTTATTAATTCCTAAAGTCAAAATGAAGTTCTATATCAGCTCAAAAGCATGTTCGAATTTCAAAATCAACAAGTATCTTTCTCTGTATAAGCTCAAAAGCATGTATTCTTTTGCTTTTTTGTTTATTTGGTCGTTTGTATCTCTTTATATGTATGCATGCATATTTCATTGTAGTGTTTATTTCATGTTTTGTATTATAAGCTTGATTTGAGGGATAAGGCTCAGTATAGTCACTCCATGCCTCCTATCTTGATATATTATATATATTTTTTATTTTTAAAATTTTCTGGCACCATCAAAATTTGTAAAAAAAAAAAAAAAAACACCTGATTCAAAATGGTAAAAATTTTATAATTCAAATCTTGATAAAAAAGATGAATACCATGATATGTATTTATTTATATAACGAGTTTCCAACAATGGTATTAGAATGAAACGCGAAGACTGTCATGTTAACGCACCCGCCACTTCCGTCTCCCGTTCCAAAGTTTCAGATGGATTGGTTCACTCAACCTAAAGCTCCAAACAGTTAATTAAACATCATACTGATTTTTCTTTTCTTCTGCTTCTCCATTATAATCCAAGGTTAATGATTAAAGCAAACATTTTCGTCTTGGGAGACGAAAGTATACTATTCACCAGGAAAATTGATATTTTATTAAAAGTCAGATGAAAAGTTAATTTAATTAACGGATTTATGTACAATTATACATATTCTGCAGAAACAAAGACATATACGGATTGGAGGACCGCCGGAGGGGCCGCCACTACTTTATATTAAAATAGTACATGCAACTGAAAAAGAAAATAAATAAATTGAAGAAAGAATAATAATTAAAAGAGTAGTACTGCTAAATAAGCTCTTTCAAATACACTCTCTTATATATTCCTTATTCAATAAATGATAGGTATATAAATTGTACTTTTATTTAGGTAAAATTGTGCTGAGTGACGTTTTGTTTAAAAAAAAAAAAAATTGTTAAATGCATTCTTTCAATATACTTCCTTAAAACACTTTTAATTCAATATAGGACATGTGTATAAAATTTTTTAAACATGGATCTTATCACAAATTCCATTTTTTAGAATCATAAAAATATAATTTATATTATATTGAATAATTAATTTATATACTTTACATACTACGTATGTTTTGCTTTTTATTTTCTAGGTGGCAAATGCAATAGTACAGTATAACAAAGCTCAACACTTGCCAAGCAATATGCCCTCTTCAAATATTATTTATTCAATATAAAATACGTATATAAATTAATTATATTTTTATGATATACATTTCATATCTAAAAATAAAAAATTGTGATAAAAAGCTCAAATTGTGTAAAGCATTATTTATTCAATATAAGATACGTATACTGACAATATAGCATGAAATAGCAGCAGTTGTGTGCATTTACGTTACCTTTTTTTTATTCGATGCACGTGACTTTTGACTTGAAGCGGCACCTCCTAAATCCAACGTGGGCTGTTTCTGCCGTGACAGCTGGTTCTGGCTAGCTAGGGTCAATGGTTGCATGAGGTCCAGTTCCCGCCGTTAATATGTGAGAGATTACTACGAAAAAGTATAAACGTTGTTTTCGATCGTCGCAATCCAAACATTAAGCGAATTTTACGTAATTTGTTTTATATTTAGTTTTTAATTTATTTTATAATTTTAAAATCTTAAATTATTTCAAATGAATCATAACTGTCTATCTAGTTTTAAGATGAACATGGAAGATTCAAACAATCCGAATAATATAATTTTCAAAGAAAATTTTTTTCAAAAAAAGAAATAAAATTATCTAAATCCTCTTAAAGAAATTGATATTAATGGTGAAACAAGATCAAATTATTTAAAGAGGGGAGGATGCTAAAAAAATAGCTAATGTTATTTTCTTTTGTTAAAAGGCAAACGTGAAGACACTTTTAGCTAATTTGCTCAATAATATAATTGGATCATGTGAGTTGTTTATCATAAACTAATATAAGTCCCATACTCTACTATATATGACTTTTGTGGCAATCCCAAAGAATGGATTTTGGATAGAGCCCTAAATTCAATTTTGTTTCTGGTAGTTTTATTGGACTAATAAAAAAATTCAATTTTCTCCCAACTTGGCTGAGACAAACTTTTTTTAATCTATAGATGTCGGTCCCAAGTCCCATTTATTGCTAATCAATGATATAATAACATTCAAAGTCATAAAAGTCATTTGCTTTATGTAAAATTAAAAATTATGAGTTGACAATCTTCTACATGCGTTCACATCTTCTGTTCGAAAGTACTGAAAATTGCTCTTTTATATATATATATATAATTCTAACGAATTAATCAAATATCGATCGGAGCAATCAATCGAATTAATTACATGAATGAACTTTGAGTTTATTCAATCATCTGAATTTTTACTCACTTACCATATTACTTAATTATGATCCTTTATTTTTTAAGCTGCAAATTTTACAAATTATGATCCTTTATTTCATTGCAAATTTCCATACTGAAACTGCCAATTTGACATTCATAATTTCTTTTACCAATCTCTCTTTTGTAGCGCGAGTAATCGTGCATCTTCGAAGAAGAATTTGGTGTCGGCATAAATCATTATCACTAATTGGTTTGGTGTAAGGATGTCACATACTGATTTATTGATCAAAGGGGTGTATTTCTACACCAATACGATAAAATAATTATCAGAAGCAATTTTCCTAATCAAATAATGGACATAAACTATTAATAATAATTACAATAATTATAGAAAGTAAACTTTCCTAATCTTATATTGAAATAAATTATTGATTAAATATACAACAGCCTAGCATCACTTTAGACAGAAACAGAATGGATGAGTTACAACTGAAAGTAAGTTCTTCGGATCAATTTATCGTACACCATAACGGAGATCTAGGTCTAGATCCACTGGCTCGTAGAATTCAGGACCTAATGATGTTCGGTTCTTCAGATGAACAGGAGTGGACGCTTCCCTCGTCTCCCCCTTTTAGGGGAATGGCTGCAATCACAAGCCAGTGATTGAATGAGTAGGGGCTCTGAAAGCACATGCGGGATATGCAGGTGTTTCAGGAGATGATCTATAAAAAAGGGTCCGATTATTACAATAATTATATAAAGTAATATTTTCTAATCCTTATGAAAATAAATGATGGACTAAATATTTATAATAATTATAAAAGATTTTACTGAATCTGTTAATATATTTATGGGATAATCCCAAAAAACCGCCTCTAGTTTATAAAAATGTCCATTTTAGTACTTAGGTTTCATTTTTGTCCAAATTACCACATTCTGTTAGTAAGTTAACATAAAAGTTGATAAAATTACAAAATGACAATTTTAACCATGATATAATATTTTTATTTAAAAAATAAAATAATTACAACATAATATTTTCAATTAAAAAACGAGAGATTTATCAGACAATTTTCAGCTTCAAACTCTTCAACCTCCAGCTCCATCATCATCAATTTTCATCACCAACCATTCAACATACCAGCCACAGACTCTATCAGACCACCACCGCCAACCACCAACTCTTTCTTTTTCCTCTTCCCTCTTTCTTTTTTCTCTGGCCCTATTTATGGGTTTCCAATCATTGGAAACCCAGAATTTTCTGACTAGAAAGCCAAAATTTTTCTGGGTTTTCAGTCGAAATTCTGGGTTTTCAGAATCCATCATCAACCCAAAAAAAATTTGCCACATCAACCCCATCATCCATCATCAATCATCAACACTATTATCATCAATCATTAACACAATTATCAACCAAAATCAAAATCATCTGAAATCAACAACCAAAATCGATCAAAATCAGTAACTAAAATCAACCAAGAAGAGGCACGGCACTGCCCAACTAACCACCAGCGAGAAGAAATACTGCGAGGGGAGATCGAGAGGGAGAAAGTGTGTCTGAGTGATGGACCAGTGAGGGAGAGCCAGAGGGAGGGAGTCGTTCGTGTGAGGGACCGGCGATGGCGAGGAAAGACTTTGAAAATGGACAACAACCCGGCGAGAAGACGAGAGTGGGTGAGAGGATGGTGAGATCTCATCTGGTTGGGAGAGGGGACCAGTGAGGGAGAGCCAGAGGGAGGGAGTCGTCCGTGTGAGGGACCGGCGATGGCGAGGAAAGACTTTGAAAATGGACAGCAACCCGGCGAGAAGACGAGAGTGGGTGAGAGGATGGTGAGATATCGTTTGGTTGGGAGAGGGCAGTGTGTCGAGACTCGGCGGTGGTGGAATGGGTGAGCCAGAGTCATTGGCGGTGAAGATGGGTGGCGGCAGCGATGAGATCAATGGAAGAAGAAAAAGAAGAAGAAACGAGAAGGGTAGAAGAAGACACAGAGAGCTTGGTGGCGCCAGCGGCGATGAGGAGAAGAAGAAGATGAACAGAACAGTTGTTTAGTTTCCGATTTTAACTTTTTAATTGTAATATTATTTTGTTTATTTATATTATCATTATATTTTAAAAAGTTTATTTATTTTCAATTTTAATATTATATTTTATATTTTTATTAATTAATTTTAATTAATTTTTTACCGCATTTCCCGTTTTTCCCTTGAAGTCAAACGGTGAATAAAGTCAACCTAACGGAATCTGTAACGATCAAGGGTATTATCGTCCTTTTACGTGCCTTCAAGGGGTATTTTGAGTGTTTTTATTAGTATTAGGGGGGATTTTGGATAAAAATGAAACTATATATGGTAAAATGGACATTTTTGTAAACTAGAGGCGGTTTTTTGGGATTATCCCTATATTTATTGTGCCCCCACAAGATGGGCCATCCGTTAAGGATGCCAATCTTGGATCAATTTCATTGAAAATTGTTTCTACGTAATAGACGCTGGAGAACGTGATGAACTTGAAGTGGTCAGTGAGGGAGTCCGCCATTGGCGTTGGATAGTGCAACAAGACCTTAAGCTTAGAATATTAATCATGAGAAGAAGAAGAAGAAGAAGAACCGGTTCAGGTTTCATTTGCTACTTTCGATGGTCAAAACAACGTATCTAGATCAAGAATTAATGAGCTCAAACATGTTGTTTGCTGTTACACTTAGTGCATCAATTTATATAGGAACCGCATCTTTATCGCAATGTGAGTTCTCTCAACCAAATGGATACAGATCTTTATACTCATACTCTAGAAGCTATAGCTAATGTTTTAGGCAACCAAATATTTTGGCTTTAGGCTTTGCTTTTGTTAATTTTTTTGAGGGCATTCACTGAATAATCAAACATACCCTATGAGCTTTGGAATTGGAGCTTATATATTTCTCTATCCGAATTCAATTCAAATTTGGATCTTCTCCTAACATAAGTTTTTTCCTAATCTTTTTGTAGTATGTGATTGGTGGTTTAAAAAGTAAATGTTAAAAACAATCATATATCTCACCATGTGTTGCATACCACCCTTTAGTAGGAATGATTAACACTTCCCTTGATTTTAAAAGGTCAAAGGTGCAAGTGTTATTTTTGCCCATAGGATTAGACTAAGTTAGGAACTAATTTAGGGATTATAATGTTTATGTATCATGAGATTAGACTAAGTCAAGGAAAAACATTGAGTGTAATGTTTATGTGTCATGAGATTAAACTGAATTAGGAAAAGAATAAGTTAGGAAAAAAATGCTAGTTGTAAAATTTATGAGTCATGAGATTAGACCAAGTTAGGAAAAAACTTAGAATAAGGAAAAGATTCAAATTCATTTCTCTAACAGTGTGAGAACTGAATTACTTGTTGCTAGATAAGTCTGTTTATTATGAAGCAATCTTCAAGTGGCACTCAAAAGAGCCACTAAGGAACAAAAAAAAAAAAAAATCCGTTGTAAGTGTTGTAAATTAGTCTTTCACTTCATGAAGAAGTAAATTCCAAATTGAATATGTTAACAAATCAGCAAGTTGATTACTCAAGTCCTAATCAACATACCAAGTTGCCAAATACATGTTTGTAATTCGTAGTTGGCATTTATTACTTACTATTGTGTTGGTGGAATTGGATTGGTTGATCAAAATCAATATTTGCCTATAAACAGATGTTTACCTTATGTAAATTTGTATCCCATTTTATGAATGAAAACCACTCTTTCTTTATTCATCCATAATATCTTATTTCTCTATATTTCTTAGTTCTTTTCATAGCCCTTTTTACTTATTTGTTTCAACTCTAAAGTTTACAACACGTTATCAGTACGAACCAAATAAGTACAAGTAAAATCATTCAACATGTTTTCTTTCTCTACTTCAAATTTCAACTCTTCTTATGAGTATGCTCTGTGGTTGCCAATGATTTAGATCCTCCACATCAAAAAATAAGATGAGTTTGTACATATTTCTTTGTTCATTTCTATGTTGGAATTAACAATTTTGTTGCCATGTTTTAGTATCTTATGCCTTTCTTACATGTGTTTAACTTTTGAACTTTATTTTTATGAACATGGTTACCATATATTTTCCAAAACAAATCTAAATAGATACTTTGAA
Source organism: Dimocarpus longan (assembly GCA_022984855.1). NCBI lineage: Eukaryota > Viridiplantae > Streptophyta > Magnoliopsida > Sapindales > Sapindaceae > Dimocarpus > Dimocarpus longan. The sequence goes on from CM041024.1 coordinate 13,448,218, forward strand.
ACTTAAATGGTAATTTTGAAAGAGAGGTAGAACTTGAAGTTGTCAACATATTCAATCATAACTTGAAGTTCACAATAAATTCAATCAAAACTTGAAGTTCTGGATTTCAATTCAATCAGAACCTGAAGTTCTAGATTTCAATTTATCAGAACCTGAAATTTTATATTTCAATTTATTAGAATATAAAGTTTTAGATTTCAAATTAACAAAAGTTGGAGTTCTAAATCTATATTACTAAAACCTGAAATTATCATGATTTTAGACCATAAGTTCTAAAAGTATATATAAAATTTTTGGGAACTTAATGTTCCATATACATATTTGTAAAGGAATTTAAGAAAAAAAAATTGTATATAAATTTTCATTAAATATAATGTTAATATAATATTTACTACTTTAGTCATGTCATTGATAAGTTATTTTATGAATATAGCTATGTCAAATCTTACAAAATCAGAATTTGCTCTATTTGATATTTCTGGAAAGAACTATATTTCATGGGTATTTGACATAGAGTTGTATGTATAATCCAAAATTTAGCCGATATTATTAGAGATAATAATTAAATATCTCTAAAAGATAAAACTAGTGCATTGATTTTTATCTGTCGTTACTTACATGAGAGCCTGAAGACTCAATACCTTATAGTTAATGATCCACTAACTCTATGAAAAAATTTAAAAAACAGGTATGACCATCATAAAACTGTCATCCTAAAGACAGGTATGAGTGGAGCCATCTGAGACTACAAAATTTCAAATTAGTTGTTGACTATAATACTGCTCTGTTTAAGATAACCTCACAGCTGACTTTGTGTGGATAAACATTAATTGATGTAAATTTATTAGAAATGACATATACTATTTTTCATGTCTCTAATGTGCTCCTACAGTAGAAATTATAGAGCACATAGATTTATAAAATATTATAAACTAATTTTATGTCTTTTAGTGGTAAAACAAAGTAATGAGCTTATGATAAAAAATCATTAACTCCGTCCAGTTGGCATTATAATACTTCCAGAAGCAAATGCTAACATAAACAAAGGCCATCAACATAGTTATCATGATCATGGTGATCATAAATTTTCGTGTCATCAAAATCAAAAAAATATGCTCTATAAGTGAAATGTTTATAACATTAAATATGACAAGAGCAAAAATATAGAAAAAAAACCTACCTCCAAAAATTAGAAAAATGTTTGATTCAAATGTGGCATACTTGGACCCTAGTCACATACCTATTGTACGGTCAAACACCTGGTTGATTTGTGTAAGCCTCTGTAAAGGAAAAGAAAAAGAAAATTGAAACAAATTTTGCAGATCAATATGATGATCCAATAGACATCACAAATCTAGATGTATTAGATTTCTTTGAAAATACAGATGAAAAAAATAGATAACTTAATTGATGATGGAAATATTTATATAAATTGAGGAAATATTCATAAAAAATAGATCATTATGTTAATTTTTGTTTTTGTTTTTGTTTTTTTTTTTTTTTTTTTGTCTTAAGAATTATGTTAGTATACAATTTTGTACATTTTTAAGAAGGAGGTATATTTTTCGCATTACATTTTATTATCATGATATACTAACATATGATTTATTTAATGAAAGACGAATATGAATAAATTATCTATTTTCAAAAGTAAAAGTGAATATATATGTACTATCAACAGTGTAACAACACATATTATTCTTCAGAATAAAAAATATTTCTTAAATTTATCAGTGATCAAAGTTAAGGTAGATATTATATCAGGTCTTATAAACTTAATAGAAGGTTCTAGAAGAGTCATAATATCGTTAACAAATAGTATCAAATTATATATATAAATTGTGTACTATATTCAAGTAGATCTAAAAGAAATCTTATAACGACCTATCCTCTTCCTATGTTAGGCCGAGACCTTTCTGGGTGCATGGGCTCACCCATCCTTCGGTCCAAGCACTGTCCCTTAGCTTTAGAGATTTCATACGCCTCCCACACCCCTCGAACCCATGACCAAGGTCATATAATCAAATGGGAAGCAAGATGTGTACCAATTGAGCTAGTAGCTCAATTGGTACTCACCTCTCTAAGAATTTGCATTTAAGGGTCAAGGGCCAGGTTCGAGAGGTGGGAGAGACGAAAGAAAACTCATCTTAACTGGGACAGTACCTTATGAGTGGCAAGCCACGGGCCTCGAGAGGGAGGTCGGCGTGGACCCTACAAATCTACTCAGTTTTAAATATATATGTATATATAGTAATGGATATCATATTGAAATTTACAAATAAAAAAAATATTGAATACCTATGCATCATTAAAATTATTTCAAATCAGAAGTTTATTTTAGAAAAGTTTAAAGTTTTCTTATCTGAATTGTATTTACAATTATAAGATCAATTAAAACTTATATAGTTCTGCGTCAAAAACTCTTAAAACCAACAATGTTTTAATTTTGACATGATTATCTTAGTCATGTAAGATTTTCAATAATGCGTAGAATTATTGAAAATTCTCATAGACATCCATTAAAAAAATTGAAGACTCTATCATTCAAGAAGAATATATGCACTATTTGTTCACAAGAAAAACTAGTAATTAAACCATCCATTTTTAAGGTTGGTTTTAAATCTTCATCTTTCTACAATGACTTCAATGAGACATATGTGAACTTATTCATCTACCAAACGAACCATTTCGTAGTTTTATAGTATTAATTGATGCATTTGTAAAATGATCACATGTATGTTTGTTATCTAATCGTAACTTTGATTTTACTAGATTGCTTATTTAAATTATTAAACTTTGAGTACAATTTCTAGATTATCCAATTAAAAGCATATGACTAAGTAATGTTAGTAAATTTACAATGAAAACATTTGATGATTATCACGCATTGATTAAATTGATGTTGAACATCCAGTTCCACATGTATATGCCCAGAATGGTTTAGCAGAATCATTCATCAATCTAGGTAATTACAATAACTTTATTATTACAAACAAAATTACCAGTTTCCATCTAGCGACATATTGTTTTACATGCAACAACATTGAGGTATATCACTAACACTCTCCATTACAACTTGTGCTTTGACACTAGTCTAATATTTCTCATTTATGCATTTTTTATTGTACTGTACAAATCCTTATTGCACCTCTCCAATGAACCAAAATAGAACCTCAATATCATTTGAGTATATATATTAGCTTTAATTCACCTTCAATTATCAGATATCTTGAACTATTGACAAGTGATATTTTTACTATTCATTTTGTAAATTGTTATTTTGATGAGACAATATTCCCACCCATGGGGGGAGAAAAAATTTCTCTTGAAGAAAAACATGAGAAAAAATGCACTATTTGAGGAAAAATAAACTTACATAGAATGTGACAACAATATCTCATCTAGATCCTCGTACTACCCAATATAAAATTGAAGTATGAAGGATAGTCAATCTTCATATGATTGCAAATCAGTTGCGAGATGCATTTACAGATACTGCTAAAGCAACAAAATCATATATATCAACCACTAATATACCAGTAAAAATAATTGTTTCTATAGAATAATGTAATTAGAATGTAACAAATGAATCATCTAATGTACGTTAAAAGCATGACAAACCATTTGGCTCAAAAGATAGTATTCTTCAGAATCAGAGAATTAAAAATCATGATTTTATTTAAAATAATACGCAAGTTACAAAATCTACATTCTTTGAAAAATCAACTTCAGAAGAGTTATCAGTCCTTAAGAAGACTGAACCCTCAAAGAGGTATAAATCCTTACAGGACTACAAATTCTAAAAACAAAGAAATTTCAATGAATTATGCAAAAGATATATGAAATTGTGATGAAACAATCATCGATGATATACTTTCATATACAGTAGCTATTAAAATTATGAATGATGATTTTGAACCACATACAATTGATTAATATAGAAAAATGCATAATTAGTCTAAATGGAAAGATGTAATTCAAGCAGAATTGAGTTTTTTAGCCAAACGAAAAATATTTGGATTTGTAGTCTAGATGCTTGAAGATTTCAAACCTATTGGGTACAAATAAGTATTTGTACGAAGACTCATTGAGAAAAATAAGATTGTAAGTTATAAAACAAAACTTGTTATAGAAGGTTTCTCATAGAAATCAAGAATTGATTAAGATGTGATGTGTTCACCTATGATGGATACAATTACTTTTAGACTTTTAATAAGTTTAGCGGTCTGAGAATGACTCCAAATGTGTCTTATGGACGTAGTAACATTATACTTATATGGATTATATTATACTGACATATACATGAAAATTCCTGAAGGATTTAAAATGTCTTAAACATCCAAATTAAAAGTCAATAATGTTTATTTAATTAAATTATAATGGTCCTTATATGGATTAAAAAAATCCAAACAAATGTGATATAATCGCCTTAGCAAATATTTAATAAATGAAGGGCATATTAAAAATCTTATATGTCTATATTATTCATAAAGAAATCAAAATCTAAATTTACAATTGCAGCAGTATACGTCGATGACATATATTTAATTAGAACTTTTGAAGAGCTCTTAAAAACTGCTGAATATTTGAAAAGAAAATTTAAGATGAAAGACTGGCAAACAAAATATTGTCTCGACTTGAAGATCGGGCCTAAATCATACGGAGTACTTATCCATCAAATAACATATATTGAACAAATCCTAAAATATTTCATTATTAATAAAGCTCATCCCTTGAGTACCTCTATAATTGTTCGATCTCTTGATCCTAACAATAATCTATTTTGACTTAAAGAAGATAATAAACAGATACTTGATCCAGAAGTATCATATCTGAGTGCAATTAGTGTTTTATTATATTTAGCACAATATACTAGACCTGATATTGCTTTTTCACTAAATTTATTTGCCAAATTCAGCTCTGAACCAACTTGACATCTTTGGAATAGGGTCAAACATATTTTTCATTATCTTCGTGGAACAACAGATTTGAGATTATTATATTCAAAATCTAGTTGTGATATAGGTTTGATTGGTTATGTAGATGCTAGATATCTTTTAAATCCTCATAAAGCTCATTCATAAACTAAATATATTTTTACTTATAACAATTTTATGGCGTTCCATAAAATAGACTTTTGTTGTCATATATTCTAATCATTCTGAAATTCTTGCACTTCATGAAGCAAGCCAAGAATGTATGTGGTTGAGAGCTGTTAGTCACCATATCCAAAATACATGTGAACTACCTACTACATCAAATTCCCCAACAATCATATATAAAAATAATGCTGCATGCATTGCTCAAATAAGAGGAGGATACATCAAGGGAGACAGAACTAAATATATTTCACTAAAGTTCTATTATACTCATGAGCTCCAACAAAGTCAATAGATTAATGTCAAACAAGTCCGTTTCACGAATAATTTTGTAGATTTATTTACCAAAACATTACCAGCATTAACATTCGAAAAATTGATTAATCATAAAGCATTCATCAAGGGAAGTATAATTTTTTATTTACATGCACTGTACTCTGTTTTCCTTAATAAGGTTTTATCTCATTGAATTTTACTGGTAAGATTTTTAATACGATGGTATACAAGCACGTCCAATATCACTAAGATCTAGCAAATCTTATTTTTTTACATAGTTTTGTCCCACCAAGTTTTCTTTAACAAAATCTAAGGGGTCGTTTGTTTTTTTATCTGAAGACTGAACAGTGCTGCTGAAGACTGAAAGCTGAATAGTAACTGAAATCTGAAATCTGATTGACATGTTTGTTTTTTCTTTTCTTACCTCTGAATGTATAATAATTTTGTTTGTTTTTTAATGTTAAAATTATCTGATTACTAGTAATTTGACATTTATATCCTTTTACTATTAGTTGTTGTGTAATTTTATTTAATATGATACAAACAATTATAATAAATTATTTAACAAATATTAAAACACTTATATATAATATTTTTATTCATAATTAAAATAAGATTAATTATTATAGTAGAATCAATTAAGTTTATATGTTCAAATAAAAATAAACAAAATAATATTAAATTGAATTACTATTATAACAAAAGTTGAAATTGTAACTTATATATATAGTATTTTTATTCATAATTAAAATAAGATTAATTAAAATAGTAGAATCAATTAAATTTATATATTCAAATAAAAATAAATAAAATGATTTTAAATTAAATTACTATTACAACAAAAATTGAAATTGTAAAGTAATATATATTTTCTGATATAATTAAATAAGAATAATCAAATACTTAAATAAATTGATTTGTAATTTGGCCTCTGAGTTATTGCATAAACATTTTATCAATAAAGATTCTTACCAGAATTTAATTAGAGAAATATAGTAATCCAGCTATAAAAAAAAAAAAAAAATTGATGTTAAGATGTTTAAGGTTTTTATTTTTCAATGTTATTTATTAAAGTATTAAAAGAAATTTTTATAATATAAAACTAAAACAAAATTGGAAACATATTATTTTAGGAAGGATAAACTTGGAATAATATATTTATAAATCATTAAGTGATTTTGTATTAAGTGATAAGTCAAAAAATGTTACTTTTTTTTTTAAGTGGTTTTTGGGTGATTTTAAGTGATTTAACCACTTAAAAAAACAAACAAAAATATCTTAATTAACCAAATTAAGCATCATTAAGTGTTAAGTGCAAAAAACAAACAACCCCTAAGTGTTGATGAGGAAGTGAAAACTCAAGGGGGAGTGTTATAAATTAGTCTTATACTTCATGAAGAAGTAAATTCCAAATTGAATTTGTTAACAAATCATCGAGTTGATGCAAGTAGTCAAATACATGCTTGCAATTTATAGTTGGCATGCATTTATTACTTACCATTGTGTCGGTGGACTATTGGTTGATCAAAATCAACATTAGCCTATAAACAACCATTTACCTTATATAAATTTGTATCTCGTTTTATGAAAGAAAACCACACTCTCTCTACTCATCCATAATCTCTTATTTCTCTATATTTCTTAGTCCTCTTCATATCCCTTTTTACTTGTTTGTTTCAATCCTAAAGTTTACAACAGTAAGAGCATAACAATATTGATAAACACTGTATTTCTTGATGAAAAGATAACAATAAACAATCCATAATACAAATTAAACACCGCATAAAGGACATATAACGTCAAACATAGCTAGAGATAAATCAATGGCAACAGCGGACGAATTATGCGCATTGGAAGCCAGAGGGTACATTCTTTCCACAGTAATTGAGCAACAAGCTCAATGCAATAGGCAAGTTGAGGTTAATACCCAAGATATTGGCTTTAAGGGCAGTGCAAAGGCAGACAGCAGCTTCGAGATCGACCAAATTCTCAATGAGACTGCAACAAGGTGTCTTTGGTGGGGTTCCAACAACAAGGTGCAGCAAATCACCTTTCAATAAGTTAAGACATACACCCAACTTTAAGGTATCTCTGGGGCAAGTGGGCTTAGGCTGATGTTTGTGACTCTCGGGGGGTGGTGGGCATGGGACATAGGCTGAGCTCACCAAAGTGAAGAAGAGAAGGTTGAGGGAAAGGAGAAGGGCGGCTGATGTTAAAGCCTTTGCCATGTCTCAAGGCTAACAGTAGACCACCTTAAATTTTGGTTGGCTTTTGAGAGGAGGGGACTTGTGTTTAGATGTGAGTGGTGCAATACTGTGAAGAGGGCCATTGGTTTTATAGATGGAGAATGATGATATTGATAGAGACCCACGTGGGCAAACTGGACTGTACTACCGAAGACAACCTGGCAATTTAACATGGAAGCGAAACTTTGAAACTGAAGAGTTTGGAGTTTTCTGTTTTTGTTAGTTGTCAACTCTTCCACAGCAAGAAACTCATCTAAATTCTCCAGTAAATGGTTTCATATGAGCGTTAATGGATGTGTACATAATTATAAATAATAATAATAATAATATTTGCAACAGGATTATATTACATACATATTTTTTAATTTTTTCATTGCTAATTAGACAAGCACCCTTGCAAGTTTTTCAAGAAAATACATCAATTAAATTAGTGGAATAAAAAATGCTTGCTACAAGTGCATTCGGACTAAATAAGTGTTATTATATATGAATTCAATCTTGATAAAGAAAAAGAAGATGTACTTAGACGTTTTTCATTTGATGGTTCTGAAATAAGAAAATTGTAACTAATAAGAACAAAATATCAAAGATAAAAGAAAATCCAGTACGTAACTTCGAGCCTGATTTCTGGCTCTAGCACCCTCATCACCCAAACTTTATCAAACTTCCCCACACTTCCCCAAATTTCCCTCATTAATGTGTATCTTAAAATATTAGAGATAAGCAAATTCGATGACTCATGAAATAATTACAGTATAATATAATACATCAAAACTGAATAAGGAGAACTACTATTGACGGTCACTTAATACACTGTCTGAGACTCTGTTATTTGTTTGTAAACAAGTATCCACTTTCATCACGATTTGATGATCAAATGATAAATTATGGTTTGTGCTGAGACAAGTAAAATTTGCTGTTGTAACACATATTCCAAGCAACTCTTTGTTAAACTCTCAGTCTAATAATAACTTTTGACAGGTGAAGGATGTGCAACTAACTCAAGCAAAGAACTGCAAGGATCATGATGATCCTGATACTGCAGTCACAAAGTATTAATCAACTGAGCAGGGTCCAGCTTATCAAGCTGGTTTAGTTCATCGAAAATAAAAAGGTGATAATAATTCAGGTAATACTGATTGTGATGTTAGAATCGACAGGTGTGACATCGGTTTAGGGAAGGGGTTAGAAGAGCTGATATGGCGTTGAAGTTAGTTAAGGTAGGCAATTATATTTGCAGGAATCTAGGAGGTAGTAATATTTCTGTTTAGTGAAGAATAGTGATTGTATAAATAGCTGGTCTTGATGTAATCCAGTTAATGAAATCATTAACAAAAATTTCAGAGCTCTTCTCTGCGTTGAGCTTTGTACATTTTCTTTAATTTTTTTCTCCAATAGTGTGAGAACAGAATTAAATTGCTTGTTATGTTCTTTTAGAGCAAATTACAATTTAACTACCCGGTTTAAACGCTTTCACAGGCGGAGCAAATGTTTCCATGTTATTACAATTTAGCCCCCTCCCGTTAGTAAAATTCGTTATATTTGACGGTAAACGATGAAAAGACGAAATTATCCTTTGACTAAAGTTGACCAGTTGACCAAATATATATCTGGTCAACTCCTCACTCACTCACTCACTCAGCTGTTCTCTCTCTCTTCCTTTCATCCTTCTTCTTCCGCTTCTCATCTTCTTCCGCTTCATCTTCTTCCGCTTCTTCTTCTTCTTTCCTTCTTCTTCTTCTTTCCTTCTTCTTCTTCTTCTTCTTCTGTTCTTCTTCTTCCTCGGATCGTCTGGGTTCTCTCCGATCTGGGTTCGCTGGGTTCGTCAGCGAACCCAGATCGGAGACCCAGACACTCCGATCTGGGTTCGCTGACGAACCCCGCTGGGTTAGACACGAACCCAGATCTGGGTTCTCAGGAACCCAGATCTGGGTTCCTGACGAACCCAGCTGGGTTCGTCACGAACCCAGCTGGGTTCGCTGAGGAACCCATCTGGGTTCGTCACGAACCCAGCTGGGTTCGCTGACGAACCCAGATGGGTTCCTCAGCGAACCCAGCTGGGTTCGCTGACGAACCCATCAGCGAACCCAGCTGGGTTCTCAGGAACCCAGATCTGGGTTCTCAGGAACCCAGATCTGGGTTCCTGACGAACCCAGAATCTGGGTTCGTCACGAACCCAGCTGGGTTCGCTGACGAACCCAGATGGGTTCCTCAGCGAACCCAGCTGGGTTCGCTGACGAACCCATCAGCGAACCCAGCTGGGTTCTCAGGAACCCAGATCTGGGTTCCTGACGAACCCAGAATCTGGGTTCGTCAGGAACCCAGATCTGGGTTCCTGAGAACCCAGATCTGGGTTCCTGAGAACCCAGCTGGGTTCGTCTGGGTTCACGAACGAACCCAGCTGGGTTCGTCAGTGAACCCAGTCTGGGTTCGTCCGATGAACCCAGAATCTGGGTTCATCGTATGTATTTTTTTCAGTTTGATGGTTTTGATTTCAGATGATATTGGGTTTGATGCTTTTGAGATTGATAATGTTGGGTTTGATGGATACATTTGAGGTCATTTTTTGGATTTTCAGAAGTTGTGAAGTTGGCTAGTTGATTGAAGATGTTTGGAATCATTTTATGGTTGCTGGTTGATAATGGTTGCTGGTGATGATTTGCTGGGTGATGTTGCTGGTTGACAATGGTTGCTGGTGATGATTTGCTGGGTGATGAACTTTGAAGGTGATGATTTGCTGGGTGATGAACTTTGAATTGATGATAGATTGTATATTTTGAGATAAAATTTAAAATTAAAAAAAATTAATATGAAAAGACGATTTTACCCCTGGTTTAGTTAAATGTAACTGAATTCATTAACGGTAGGGGGGTAAATTGTAATAAAATGGAAACATTTGCTCCGCCTGAGAAAGCGTTTAAACCGGATAGCTAAATTGTAATTTGCTCGTTCTTTTATTATGAAGCAATGCCTGCAAGCGGTACTCTAACTAAAAGAAACAATAATAAAAATAAAAAAATGGTACAAAGAAAACAATATATTCATATGTATAGATAATTAACACTGAATTAATTGATGGAAAGGCCAATAAACAATCCATAGTACAAATCAAACACCTCAAAAAGGAAATAAAACATAAAAAAATAGCTGGACATAAATCAATGGCAATAAAGAGATAGAGCTGATTAGTTATGTGCATTGGAAGCTAGAAGGAACATTCTTTCCACAGTAATTGAGCAACAAGCTCAATGACGGAAGCAGGTTGAGGTTAATACCCAAGATATTGGCTTTAAAGCCAGTAAAGCCTTTGCTATTATGTCAAAACTAGCTATAGTCTATAGACCACAATATGTTTGGTTGGTTTTTGAGAGGTGGGGACTTGTGTTTAGATGCAAGTGGTGCATTGCTTTGAACTGGGCCATGGGTTTTATATATGGAGAATTACTAGTGTTTGCGTTTAGAAACATAATGATGGAGAACCCATGTGGCCACTATGGACTGAATTGCCAAACACAACCTGGCAATGTATCTTTCAAAAAAACAAACCTGGCAATGTAGCATGGAAGACAAGCCTTTGGGTGTGAGGAGTTCAGAGTTTCTGTTTTCGTTAGTTGTCAATCTCCGACAGAAACATACTCATCTCATTTCTCCAGATATTTTAATTACTTTCTTGATTTTATATGAATGTAAATATGAATTTGTTGTTAGCAGTTTATTTATTTATTGATTTTATTTTATATTTATGAATGACTTAATTCCTAAATCTTAGAACCTTATGATTTTCACAAATAAGTAAGTAAACAAGATAAGATAAAACAAACATACCTTGATCCATGAAGTTAGTCTTTTCAATATTGGTTTCTCTCTCTTAACCTCTTTTAATTTTCTTTCATACATACTTGATGGAAATAGAACTGTATATTTATAGGGTAGAGAGAGGACCAAATATTAAATAGACCCATTCGTTTCATATTTCATAGGGTCTGTTTACTTCACATTCCATCAATGTGAACATTTATATTAATATTAATATCTCTTTAGTTAACCAATAGGATTTAATACTTAATTTATTATTACCATTAAATATATCTTAAACTAAGACATTTATATTAATATTAATATCTCTTTAGTTAACCAATAGGATTTAATACTTAATTTATTATTACCATTAAATATATCTTAAACTAAGTAATAAATGCAGATGGACCATAAAATATCTAACATTCTCCCACTTGGTCCATATAATATTGTCATAGTTTAATAATAAACATAATATGCATAGCAAAAAACTAAATCCTAAAATTAAATCCTTTCTTACATTGGTCACAACATAAATCATCATTAAGTGAAAACTAATAAGAATCATAGCGGTCATACATCCTTGATTTGATATAGTTCATTCTATGTATCACAATATTAGTTTTAAACTTAATATGACATGTAATGAGATGTAACATAATGGTCCAATAATAATGTCTTTGTCAGAGACAAATCCTGTTCAAACTTACATAAGTCATCATGTATATACCAACGAAATAAACAGGATATCAAAAACTGTATTTAGAGTGTCATTCACATAAAAGTATAATATAATATCAATAATGGTACCTCATAACACCCATTCTTTCAACATGTTCATTAAATGTCTTTGGTGGCAATCCTTTCGTTAATGGATCTGCAATCATAAGGTTGGTGCTAATGTGCTCGATTGACACTCTTTGTCTTTGAACTTCTTCTTTAACAGCAAAGTATTTAATTTCCATGTGTTTAGCACCCTTTGAACACTTGTCGTTTTTCGAAAAGAAGACTGCTGCAGAGTTATCACAATAAATTTTCAGCGGCTTGGCAATACTGTCAACAATTCCAAGTCCTGAAATAAAGTTCTGCAACCATAAACCATGAATAGTAGTCTCAAAGCATGCTACAAACTCAGCTTCCATAGTGGATGCAGCAATGACAGACTGCTTCGCACTTTTCCATGAGATCGCTCCTTCTGCTAAAAGGAATATGTAACCAAATGTGGATTTTCTTGTATCAACACATCCAGCATAATCTGAATCTGAATATCCAACCACTTCTAAATGATCAGACCTCCTGTAAGTGAGCATGTAATCTTTTGTTCCTTGCAAGTATCTTAACACTTTCTTTGCAGCTTTCCAATGATCCATGCCTGGATTACTTTGATACCTACCCAGCATTCCAACAGCAAAACTGATGTCTGGCCTGGTACAAGTCTGAGCATACATTAAGCTCCCAACAATAGATGCATAAGGAATCCTTTCCATTTCCATGCGTTCCAATTCATTCTTTGGATATTGTTTAAGACTGAATTTGTCTCCTTTCTGAATTGGAACAATACTTGCAGAGCATTTTTCCATCTTAAATCTCTCTAGAACTTTATTAATGTATGTCTTTTGAGACAACCCTAACAATCCTTGTGATCTATCACGAAATATTTCAATTCCTATCACATAGGATGCCTCACCCATATCTTTCATTTCAAAGTTCTTAGAGAGATATTTCTTGGTCTCATGTAATAAGCCAAGATTATTAGTAGCCAGCAAAATATCATCAACATACAGAACTAAAAATATAAACTTGCTCCCATTAACCTTCAGATATATACACCGATCAACAGTGTTTTCTTTAAATCCAAAAGAAGTGATGATATCATTAAATTTAAGATACTATTGTCGGGAGGCTTGTTTCAATCTGTATATTGACTTCTTAAGTTTACACACCATATGTTCTTTTCCTTCAACCACAAAACCTTCGGGTTGAACCATATAAACTTCTTCCTCTAAATTTCCGTTCAGAAAGGCAGTTTTCACATCCATTTGATGTAACTCTAAGTCATAATGAGCTACCATTGCCATGATTATTCTAAATGAGTCCTTTTTTGAAACAGGAGAAAATGTCTCATTGTAGTCAACACCATCTTTTTGCGTAAAACCCTTGGCAACGAGTCTAGCCTTATATCGTTCAATATTGCCTTTTGAGTCGCGTTTGGTTTTAAAGATCCATTTACAACCGACTTTTTTACAACCTTCAGGCAATTCGACAAAATCCCAAACTCCATTATGTTCCATGGATTTTAACTCTTCTTTCATGGCGTCCAACCATTTAATAGAATTATCACTTTTTATGGCTTGTGAAAACGAAACTGGATCCTTATCAACTCCTAAGTCAAATTCTGACTCTTGTAGATAAACCACATAATCATTAGAAATAGCAGATCTTTTTTGCCTTTGAGACTTTCTTAATGCTACTTCATGTGGCTGATTTTTAATAGGTTCATTTGCAACAATTTCATTATAGGGAATTTGGTCGTTTACTTGTTGTCCATGTGAGTTGTCAACCTTCTCAACAACTGTAGGAACAACAACTTGAGAAGAAGTTATAGGCAAAGAAACTTGCACCCTAACTTCTTGGATTTCCACTTTCCGTGGTTCTACACTCTCACTAATGTCACCAATTTCTATGAACCTAGCATTTCCAGTTTCCATTATTTTCGTATTATGGCCAGGACAATAAAATCTATACCCTTTAGATTTTTCTGGATAACCAATGAAAAATCCACTAGTTGTTCTTAAGTCTAGTTTCTTTTCATGTGGATTATAAATCCTTACTTCTGCCGGACAACCCCAAACATGCAGGTGCCTTAAACTGGGTTTTCTTCCTGTCCACAGTTCAAAAGGAGTCTTTGGAACTGCCTTACTAGGAACCCTGTTTAATAAGTACATGGCAGTTTTTAAAGCATACATCCACAAAGATAAAGGTAAAGAAGAATAACTTAACATACTCCTTACCATGTCCATTAGAGTACGATTACGCCTTTCGGAAACACCATTTTGTTGCGGTGTACCTGGCATTGTGTATTGAGCACAAATACCATGTTTTTCAAGGAATTTAGCAAATGGACCAGGACATTGTCCAGTTTCATCATATTTGCCATAATATTCACCACCTCTGTCAGACCTAACAATTTTTATTTTTCTATCTAATTGTCTTTCAACCTCATTAATAAACACCTCTAAGGCGTCAATTGATTGAGATTTTTCATGCAATAAATAGACATAGCCATAACGTGAAAAATCATCAATAAAGGTGATAAAATACTTTTCTCCACCAAAAGATGGAACATCAAAAGGCCCACATATATCAGTGTGTATAAGTTCAAGGAGCTGTTTGCTTCTTGTGGCTTTTTTCTTAATTGTGTGTTTTGTGTGTTTTCCTTTAATACAATCCACACATATACCAAAATCAGTAAAATCCAAATGTGGAAGAATTTCATTTTTTACCAATCTCAGTATTCTTTCTTTGGATATGTGACCCAAACGTTTATGCCACAAGTAAGCTGAACTTTCATCAACTAAGCTACGTTTAGTACCAACATCATGATACAAAGTCAACAGAGATTCAGCAAAAAGATTGTCAAGCTTTAATTTGTACAAACCATCAGATAAAATGCCAGACCCAATAAAATAATTATGTTTAAATAAACTAAAACATCCATTCCCAAATTTAAAATAGTATCCAACTGTGTCAAGTTTAGACAAAGAAACTAAGTTTCTAGAAATAGAAGGAACATAAAGAGTCTGAAAAAGGTCTAAATGATGTCCAGTATCTAAAATCAAACGATAAGTTCCAATAGCTTCAACTGGCACTTTGACTCGATTACCCATGAGGACAAATTTTTCATTTGGATTTATGGTTTGGGTTGTAAGGAATCCCTGCATCGTATTTGAAACATGAGTGGTACAACCAGAATCAATCCACCAAGTATTATAAGGAACTTCTGCCAAATATGATTCGAAACATACAAAAGCACTAGGCTTACCTTTCTTTTCGAACCATGTCTTACGTTTTAGACAATCTTTCTGATAGTGTCTAGGTTTTTTGCAAAAATGACACTTATCACTCTTTTGTTCCTTTTTCTGGATTGGGGCAGATGATATATTAGGTTTATTTAGTCCTTGCTTACTCTTTCCAATCTTCTTTCCAGGTCTCTTTCCAGCTCCTTGCTGACCCATGAGATTAATTGAATGAATCCCTTGTTTCTTTAACCTAGCCTCCTCTTGAATAAGCATATTATGTAATTCATGCACATTCCACTTATCCTTAATAGTATTGTAACCCATTTGGAATGGGGCATATTGAGAAGGCAAGGAATTTATAATGAATTGCACAAGGAAATTTTCATTCACTTCCATTCCCATGGATCTCAATTTTGCTGCTATGTTTGTCATTTCAGTAACATGCTCATGCATGGTACGTGAACCATCAAATTTCATAGTGGTTAAAGTACTCATTAATGTCCCAGCTGATGACTTATCAGCAGACTCAGACTGGGATCGTTCTTCCACAAATTTCATAAATTCCTTTGCACTTTCAGTCTTGGGAATTGTGGACTTAATGTTGTCTGCTACTGTTATTCGCATAAACATTAGGCTTAGTCTGTTTGATCTTTCCCAATCCTTATGGAAAGACCTCTGTTCTGCACTGCTTGAATCAGTAATAGTAGTGGGCTTATCAGTTAAAAGTGCCAAATCAAGATCCATAACACCTAGGTGAAATTGGACTTGTTCACACCATTGAGAAAAATTAAGCCCATTATACTTTAAAACAGACAAAGCTTGCGAATGAAGAGAAACAGGAATAGATACTGCAAATACATAGAATGCTTTGAGTCATAAATTTAAATATACAATTTAGATTAAGATATTAACAATAATGAAACAGCAAAATGTAAATTGAAGTTCTCCTTTGGGTGAATCAACAATATACAATGATAAACGTAATTGATGCTTAATTAACAACATATATATCTTAATTTGACAAGTTTGATATCTTTGGATATACAAAACATATCAAATAAAATATATTGATTAACCACGATCATGTTCATGACTAAAAATAACTAATCAACCTTTGGGCGATCCTAAAAATTTTATAGTCATTGAATTTCAATATACTCATGAATATATATATACATCATCATGTCATTTCTTTTATAGCATCACATAATCATAAGTACTTGTACATATATATATATTTAATTTGACATCTATAAAACCTTTTAATTTGGCCACTTTAGTGACTAACAAATTACTCATACTGTAGTTATCAAATTAAATAATCATAAAGTTCTAATTTATCATATTTAATAGATACAAACTTTAGGATTTGGTCACTTTGGTGACTAACAAATCATTCATATAATATCTATTAAAATAACAACAAATATATGAATTATATGCCTTGTCATAAAAACACATGAATACGTAGTAGTCAAAAACTCATAAGTTAAACCCCATCAACTATTATTGTGTAAATATATAATCATACAAACTTGGATTTAAGTTATCATTATGACTCCATGGGTTCAATTTTAAATTATATACAACTAAAGAAAATCAACAGTAGAAACCGGAAAGAACTTCAAGATTAAACAAACCATACAAGATATATATAATATATATACATGAATTCAATCTATTCGTATCAATAATAATATGACTCATTTTGCACTTGTTAAATGATAAAAGTAACAAAATAAATTGGAAGTATTAATTCAATAATCGCAGCGGAAAACAATAAATTTAAATTCTCCGATCAAAATTTCAATACCATAAGAGAGAAATATAGAAAACTTTTTAAAGGAAAATCACAAGTTCCTAAAAATCATGCTCTGATACCACATGTTAGCAGTTTATTTATTTATTGATTTTATTTTATATTTATGAATGACTTAATTCCTAAATCTTAGAACCTTATGATTTTCACAAATAAGTAAGTAAACAAGATAAGATAAAACAAACATACCTTGATCCATGAAGTTAGTCTTTTCAATATTGGTTTCTCTCTCTTAACCTCTTTTAATTTTCTTTCATACATACTTGATGGAAATAGAACTGTATATTTATAGGGTAGAGAGAGGACCAAATATTAAATAGACCCATTCGTTTCATATTTCATAGGGTCTGTTTACTTCACATTCCAACAATGTGAACATTTATATTAATATTAATATCTCTTTAGTTAACCAATAGGATTTAATACTTAATTTATTATTACCATTAAATATATCTTAAACTAAGACATTTATATTAATATTAATATCTCTTTAGTTAACCAATAGGATTTAATACTTAATTTATTATTACCATTAAATATATCTTAAACTAAGTAATAAATGCAGATGGACCATAAAATATCTAACATTTGTACGTAATTGAAGAACAAATATTTGCATTAAGGATCGTATGTTTTACTTTCTTTTTGGTTTGTTATTTTTTAAGGTTATTAAAGCACTGTTATTATTTGAAGAAAATACAACAATTAATATCAGTGGGGTCAAAAGTGCTAATTAGTTTACATAAAATTAATCAAATATTTTGTCCAAAAATCATCCAAATAATGTGGTAAATAATTTGCAGTTTTATGGGATGGTGTCATAAATGATGTAGCAATTACAAATTACTTGTCCGTTTCGAAGACTAATTAGATCAGCCATACAAGGGAAACATCTTCCGCTGAATAAAAATATAGTATATCATCATTTGTATATTTTTCTAATAATTGAAGTAGAAAATGCATCATTCTAACATCTCTTAAACATGAAAATATCAGGGTGACTAACTCAAAATATCCAAAATTTAAGGTGTAAGTATAATTAGATAAAAGTCCAATTGAAAACTAAATCATGATTAACATGTGAATAGCTGAATAAGGACTAGGGAGAAATGCTCGCGGCAGTCACCTAATAAATTCTCTTAGACTGCGGTGTTTTTTCCCTGGAAAAGAAAGTATCCACTTTTATTGTAGTTTGGTAATGAATCCAATGAAAATAAATTATGGTTGTGTTGGACAAGCGAAGGTTGCAGTTGTTACAACGATTTCAAGCCTAAAACTTTCCCAAACTTGAAGCCCAATTATAACTTTACCAACTTGAATGGTATTCAGTTAACCTCAACTGCAACAAATAAAACATTAGATTGCTATTGGCACCCACGTACATCATGCCGACCCTCATTCAATGAAACTTAGAAAAATTGCACTAACACCTCTGATTTTAGGTGAAATTACACTCTTCAGCAAAAAATCAATTAATTGCATAAACCTCCTCTGATCAATGTTGTCCACTGTCTTAACTAACAACCATTTTAATAGTTGGAATGAAATGATCAAAATGACAATGCATCAATTATGTTATTAAGTATATTATATTAATAACATAACTACTTAAAGTACATCATCTAATTGTTTTTTTCCAATAACAAGTTAAAATTACTACTAACTACTTAAAGTACTTTGGCATTCTACATTCGTAACCAACTTTTAAAAATATATAACAATGACCTCCCTTTTGTTAGCACTAATCACTAAATGTTCGGGTTAACCAGTAAAAAATAGCAAAAAGACATAAATCTCCCTAATTTAAATAAATAAAAATAATTAAAAATAAAGCATATTAAATACATTCTATAAATTAATTAATTTTCCTAAAAATAAAAATTTTAAAACTGATTAATTGATCTCAAGTGTCCATCTTTAAGAGAAATGATGAATATTAATAATAAAATCTTTTTAAGAAAACTTATATATCTATATTGAATCTTCAACCATCCAGGTGTGATGTAGATGTAGATCTTCATCTACATAATTATGATGGAAGATGGAAATCTCAATCACCTAATTGCCTAGATCTTCACCTTCCAATTTTTTTCTTTTATTTATATGTATTTAGAGGGCTGATCTACAATTAATGTAGAACAAGTTTCATCGATCAGCCTTTTGAGAACCTAGCAACGAATAAAGCAAACAAATCAAACAAATAAAGCAACGAATGATCTTGAGATTGGGGTGGTACCAACTAAAAAGACTCTGCCAGTTAAGTTAGAACAAATGAAGAAAATAATAAATTGAACAAAGTAAATGTTTGATAGCATTGTTTGACTACTAGTATTATTAATTAATAAGGCTGTAAAGATATTAGTATACCGAGATGAGGGTTACTATCTTAGTCAATTGTTGTAGGACTTGTCTTGTAGGCTATATAGAGATCATTTTCATCAGAAAGTGTAGACGACTGAAAGTCGAAAAGGAGTATACCTAAGAGTTGTAAGGAAGTGATATCAATGTTGGATGTGAGCTCTAAAGTGATTTTGGTTGAATAACAGTGTAGAAAAAAAGATGGATTCCCTTCCCAATAATGTGCCTCTTATCTTATAAATAGTCAAGGAGCCGTTGGTGAGTTATACTAGCACTCGTTTAAAAAGTCGTAACTATATATATATGTGTGAGCGAGTATATATATGTATATATATATATATATCACCATTTATTTTTTTATTTTTTGTTTTTTAAATTTATGATTGTCTTAAACGTTCTTCATAATGGCAAAGATCTATTTCTTTTTTTTCAATTATATTTTTAGAAAACTTATTGACCAAATTATTTTAATCATTAAAATGATGAACTTATTCTTTAACCATCATTGAGCATTTTTAACCATTAAGTTTCGACTTTGACTAATTAACTAACAACAAAGGATATTATAATCACTTTTAAGTTAATTTTTGTTGTAGAAAGTCAAAGTTCAAGTAGATTGAGAGTAATTTGCTCTAGAAAAGGATTAATATTGATAGTTTGACACCTCCAATCCTTCTTCAGCTTTATGTATTTTTAAGCCAATTATTGACTGGGGGAAAGAATATAAAATGATAAAAGAAATACAAAGATTCTAAAATAAAATTTTATTACTAATATTCTAGTGATAAAACGGTCTATAAAATCCCTTTGAATAATCTTGAAATCGATTCCAAATTTTTCTTTGTTCAATATATATATATATATATTCAAAAGGTCAAACTAAAGGTTTTTTTAAAAAAATAAAAAAATTAAACTACACTTTTTTTTTCGTTCATGAATTATGGGCTTTTTGCAATTAAAAGGAAGAAATTAACTTATAATTAGGGCCTTACAGGGTGTGTGGGGTGTGGGAAGTAAATTAAGGCCTTACGATTTATGGGTATGTCTTTTCGATTATGAGATTTAGCCATTAATATTTTTTGTTTTTGAAATAATTTTCTTTAATGTATGGTTGGCTATCAAAAGAAAATGAGAATATTTTTATCTTACAGCCTTAATTATAATTAATTACATAAATCATTGGTTTCAAGTAATTCTAACTAATTAGAGAATAATTTTATATGATATATGATAATATTAATTTATGTCATCATGGCACATGTTTATATTTAAAAAATTAGGAAAAAGGTCATAACACGTGAATAATCAAACTAATTCACACACACACACACACACACACATATATATATATATATATATATATGTTTTGCATTTATTCATTAGTTTTTTGAAATCTTAACATATACACTAAAGGTATAAATCACCACCATCATGTTAAATTATGGATACTTTCTAATTGAATTTTGACATGATATTTTGACAAAGATAAGTGGTTTATTTTAATAATTTTCTCGGCTTTTATATTTGGATTATGATATATGCATCAAGAGTCTAAATTTTTTTAGATTAAATTTTTGTATACATATTTACATATTGATACCATTAATCTAGATACGTAGAAATTATTGCCAACAAAATTATATTTAGTTTAACTAATTGCAATAACACCAAAGTAAACAATGACTAAAATCAAATTCCACAAATTTCTTTTTCGACATGGAAAAATAATTAATCAATCCAACTCTATGCACGAAAGATGTAAAATAAGGAGCAAGTCGTAGAATATTATTTTGAGAAGTCTCCAAAATAGAATATTATCTTGAAAAGTCTCCAAAACTATCTTACGCCAATCCATATCTCAATGTATGATTGTATTTAATTGATTAAAAATGGCCAGTTGTTTGAAGTTCCCAAAATGTGGAGTGCATCTAGCAGGGAAGCCCATCCGATGTTAGGATGATCGGATCTATCATGAAAGCACTATTTAGTTTGCTAATCATTAATGGAGTACTTGTGTGTATTATTTGGTTGACTAACAACACGAATCAGATTTATCTTCCGTACATGCATGGTTAGAGTTTACATAGGTTACTATTATAAGGTAGGAGGGAGATGAGGTTTTCACGTAAATTTATAAAATCAATTACAATACTAGGGGACTTTTGATGTAGGAGAGTCTCTAAATCTATTTGTTTTTCTTGAGTAAGAGATATAATTAATTACATTGATAGTGGAATTTGAACAAATGAAAGTCATTAGATCTATCCGATTTTCTTACAAGTGATTCTCCAACGAGGAAGAACATTCAAGATTAGGATCTAGCATGCAACTGCAGTCATGATTTGCTAATCATTTACAAAGTTGTCCATATCGTCTGGTTGACTGTCCATATAATCAAGTACTGTCCATATCTAACTTGAAACGATAGGGAATTATTTTATGGTCAAATGAAATCTTAAAAATCTTTTTGATGTTGAGTAAACAATAAGGACCAAATTGATAATGATTTAAACAACAAGGATGATGATGAAATTACCCCTTAGATTTTTGTTTTCGTATGGGTTAATAAGATTTGTTTAATTGCTTTTAACACCAAATCTTAGCTAGTTTTGTTGCTTGCTTGGAACCAAACAACGCGCAAAGGAAAAAGCACCAAAATATATTTCAGTGAGAAGAAATGAAAAATATCCAGAAAGCCATTTAGATTGTGATTTGGGACTTAAGAACATATATATGCATGTGTGGAGAATAGAAGTTTATGAAATATTAAATCAAATTCATCATTCATTAGACATCTCATCTTATTAAACTTACAGACTACTGCTGGAACTTATCAAAGACTGAGATAACAAGAAAGAAGGTGATGAGACGGTAACCTTCTAACCATTGGAAACAACTTGACAAACACGAAACACAACAAAACAAACAAGTACTTTTTACTGACTGTTTCATGACATGAGCCAGTAGACAATCTTAAATTCCAAAGATACCATAAAAGGGAGGACAGGAACAGACTTATGGCGGGCATTGGTCGTTACACCCGTAGTTCGGGTAACATTGCTTCATCACCACCTCCAAATTGACGGTAATAGCAGGAGTGAATAATTTGACGGCTATGCACACGCAAGCAGCTGCGTCGACATCAAGGAAACCGTCAATGAGAAGGAGGCACGGGGTTGGAAAAGTATTGAGCACATATCCTTGCACATAAGGAGCGAGACATGCTTTCAAGGCTACAACATTACAACTCTGAGGGCAAGTCCCCAAGCAAGTAGAGGTAACCGAAGTGAAGAGGAGAAGGTTGAGGGTGACAAGGAGGGCTAATGATGCTAATGCCTTTGAAGCCATAATTCAAACACAACGCTAATCTGACTCCTTTAGATAAAGTTTCTGAATGCTTTGAGGGTTTGTAAGTGATATGAAAAACCTGTTGAAGTGGGCTTGGGGTTTTATAGGAGGAAACTGTGATCCGTTTAGGTTTAAAAAATGTTGAGAATCATGTGCACACTTTAGATTGGACTGTACTCCATACTAACCTGTAAAGCATGCCAGGAGTCAGCATTTTGCATAGCCAGCCTTAATAACAGAATTATCGAGTTAAAATTCTTTATGTTTGGTCGGCTATCAAAAAGAAGAAAACAAAAGTTATTCTTATGATTATTATTATTATTATTATTATTTGTTGAAACAAAAACAAAAGTAATTCTATCTTCAAGATTTAACTTTCATGGATCATTGTTTTCACGCAGGTCTAATGGAGAGAATATCTTATACATTATGGTTATTGATATTATGATATATACCTAGCTAGTTGGCGACCAATTTATTTGGATAAAATTTATACATGTACAGCTTGCTCCATATAAAATACCATTGCATATACCTATTTGGAAAAAAATGGCCACAAAATTAATACTCGGTACTGATTATTATAGTTCTAATTATTTCTACTGATTTCTTCCGCATGAAAAATTATATATCCATCGATCCAACTGCACATGTATAGGAAACGGAAAGATGTAAAATATGGAGCAAGTTGTAGAAGATTTTGAAAGAACCAATGTTTCCGTACTATCTAATTAGGCCAATGCATTTCCCAATTTCATGATTGTATTTAATTGTTGTACTGGAGGATTAAAAATGGCTATTGTTTAATGATATGATCCCACAAGTTGCGGAACGGATCTAGCAAGGAAACACAATTTGATTTGCCTATCAATAAGGATCGGAGTTCACTGTATTGTTTAGTTGAGAAGCTAACGACACATCATGTTATTCTTAAGTACGTTGAGGGTTTACATAGCTCACTGCATTAAAATAGGTCTGAGATGATGTATGCTTTAATACAATTTTATATGATCACTTGCAATACTAACTAGCTGAGATTAGACAAATAAAAGTGCTTTGATGTATTCCATTTTCTATAGTGGTTCTCAAATGTAGAATGCCATGTATTAAGAGGACATTAATGAAATTAAATGAATTTCATGAATGACTATTTATGATATTGGTTTTTTATGGATGATAAGAAAAATAATCTATACTCATAAAAAAATTTCAAAACAATATATATTTTTTCACAAGTATATTTCATTGTATTTAACTAACATGAAATAATATTAAATTTATTAATTTTCTTTTATAATTCCTGTAAATCTTAATTATAATAATCATTACATGTGCAAAAAAAAAAATTATATATTTCATTACGCCAATGAAATCTTCAACCCATACGTACGTATGGAGATGCTTTAAGAAGTTCATCAAAGATTAAATCTTCGCTATGCCTATCACTACAAATTAAATTTATATTGATATAAATTCATTACATGGATTAGAAATATGGCCTTCGAAAGCATACCAGAAGTCAACATGCATGTTGCATAGCCTTAAGAATAGAGTTATTAAGTTAATGTTCTTTAACGTTTGGTTGGCTATCAAAAGAAAACGAGAACTTTATTATCAGTTATATTTTACATGGATATATTGGTTTTAGGCAATTCTAATTTCTAGCTAGGAGAATATTTTCAATATGATTATATTATGGATATTTCATAGGGGAATTTTAGCTTAATATTTGGAAAGAGACCACAATTGTTAATTTCGACAAATTTTCCTTTTATCTGGTTGGTTGGGTACATATGTATCAAGAGTCTAGATTTTTCAGATAATGTTTACACATATTTACATGTTGATATCATTATATATACGTAGAAATTATGGCCAACCAAATTGTATTTAGTTTAATCAACGATAATAACACGCCAAAGTAATTAACGATTAAAATCAGTTTCTATAGATTTCTTTTAAACATGGAAAAATTATGAATCAATCTAATTGCAAAATTTAGATGTAGAGCCAGAAAATCTATTTAAACGGGACAATAAACTAAAATATAATATATTGAGGGAGAATTAAAGTAAATTTTTAGAAAATTAAATAATAAATATTTTTTTAAAAATAAAAGTTGAGATGCACATGCATAGGAAATGGAACGATGTAAAATAAGGAGCAAGTTGTAGAAGGTTTGGAAAGATGTAAAATATATTTTATTGATGCAGCGAAAAATTGAACCCAGGGCTTATTGTTTAAAGGTCCCACGAATGCAATGAGAATCTAACAAGGAAGCTCGTTCGCAATTAGAATATGGAATTAAAGCACAGTTTGATCTGCCAACTATTTATGGAGTTGTCTGTATTGTTTGGTTGATTGACAACACAAATCATAATTCTTTGCCGGACGTTTAGGGTCAACATAGGTTACCGCTTTCAGGTAGACGTGACTAGGGATAAGAATGGATTGGATGTTCAGGTTTGATCCTTATTAAATCCGATTCAAAATTTTTTAGGAATACCCCAGACCTGGCTCATACTCCAAACAAGTTATTACTTTCTACCCAAATCTCAAACTTGATTGGAGAGGCTTGCCTTGAACCCGACTATTTGACTCTAGTTAGTTTTAATTAATGATATAATAAATATAAAAAAACTAATATATAAAAAATAAAAAAATAAAAAAAAAAAGATAAATTCGTTATGATATCCACTATCCTTGTAAAAGAGTTTCAGATTCGTATAAAAATTTAGACAATTAAATGTGCTAGACTTGAATATTATGTAATATGTCCTTTTAATACACAGTCATAGATTTAGGATTTTTTTATGTTTATATATAGATTAGTTACCGGGTCGAATCGAAACAATAAAACTTGTCCCAAATCCAATCCAAAATTTTTTAGAGTTGCCCCAAACCCGATCTATGCCTCAAATTGGTAGCTATTTTCCGCCCCAGATGAGTCATTACTTTTCGCCTCAAATGGGTCATTACCTTCTGCCCCAAACCCACTCTAAATAGATCGGATTTGGATAGATTTGGAACGGATCGGGTATTTTTGTCATCCCAAAGTATGATTTTGTGAGATAATTTCATGTAATTTTATATGATCAATCGTAGTGGTGAAGTTCTGAGGAATAAAAATCTCCAGATCTATCCAATTTTCTATACAAGTTGGTCCTCCAGCAAGGAATAATATAATTAACTACGATATTAGTGGAGTTATGAAAAATGAAAAGCTTTTAAGTCTATCTGATTCCTTATAAAAGTGGTTCTCTAGCAAGGAAGCGGCCCATATGTTAATTAGGATCTGGCATGCCATGCAACCACAATTTGACTTGCCAACCATTTATGGAGTTGTCCGTATGGTTGGGTAAACTAACAACACGTCACATTTCTCTTCCGTATGTTTAGGGTTTACATGTTTCTGCTTTTAAGGCAGGTGCGAGGATAGTCTGAGATGATGAATTCAAGTAATTTTATATTATCAATTTCAATTCCAGTATGCATGCAGTTTTGACGAGTTTAAAACGAATAGAATTTTTGGATCCGTTAAATTTTCTATACATGTAGTTCCTTAGCTAAGTACGTTGAAAAATAAATAAATAAACTTACGCTGAATCTATTTTTGTTAATCAGGCTCTTTATTCTAATTAATATTTTATTTATTGACACTCGTGATATCTTTCTAGTTTATTTTATTATGGATGTTGTTTATTGATAAACTTGGCCAGCTAACTACATCTTTCAGATCCTATTAGGATTTAAATAACCTATTATTGCTTGGACCAGAAATTCTAACTTGATTAACATTACAAATTATAATCTCATTAAAACTACGTTTGGTTTGATTCCAACAAGGTACATCTTATATTAAGCGTTATGATAACCTTAATGAGATCCAATAAATTTCATTGAATATCTTTAGGGTTGTTTTCGTGTACCATGACAACGCTGAATTGTAGCCTTGTATTTGAAATACATATAGTTTTAGTGCCTCGAGAAATTTTATTAGTAATTTCATTACTACATTTCTTTGTATTTGTATAAACAACTCTCATCGAAATTCATAAAATTTCATTAAGGTATTATCAGTTATAAGAACCATCCCAAGAGTTGTATCGATTCAATCATTTCTGTGAATTTGTATTGGTATAAACCCAATTTATATTTTGAAACTAACTTTAAAAAATAGGTTCAATATTATAAGGAGAAAATAATCGAAAAAAATATATAATACACGTGCATATCTCGTATATTTAGTTATTTACATAAGATGTTTTAAATTTAAACGAGCCTTTATGGGTTTAGTTTACATTAATAAACAAATAAATTGCACATATAGCAGCCATAATTAAGGAGACCGAAAATATAGGAAAATCCTAACAAGTCGCTTAACTTTTGACATATTGTTCATTTTTCACCGTATAATTTTGTTTTTATCCAAAATCTCCCCATTATTATAAAGTTATCAGAAAAGTTGGATAACAAATAAAAAGACATTTTTAACCTTCAGATTTTTATTTAAAAAATAAAATAATTATAAAATAATATTTTAAAATAAAAAATTATAAAAAAAAGTTTAAAAATTGATAATTTTTTTTTTTTTTAAAAAAAAGAGAGATTCATCAACCATCTTCATCTTCAACCTTCCACCATCAATCATCTTCATCTTTAACCTTCAACTTATTTCTAGAAACCTTGTTATCATCGACCCATTCTTGGGTTACCATTTTATCATCAACCTAAAAATACATCTCCCACATTAACCCAATTATTAATCATCAACACCATTACCATCAATTATCAACAGAATTATCAACTGAAATCAAAATCAACTAAGGAGAACATGGCACCACAACCAAACAACCACCAACGAGGAGAAGCATAGCGAGAGGAGAGCAAAAGGGAGAGAGTGCGTACAAGTGAGAGACCAATGATGGGAGAGCAAAAGAGAGGGAGTCATCCACATTAAGGACCAGTGATAGCGATAGGAGACTCTAAAGAAGGACGGTAACCCGATGACGGAAGGTATGGTGAGGTACCGCCAGAGACCCGATTCGGGTCTCCATTATGGAGACCTAAAACCGGGGTCTCCACAATGCCGCCGTCGTTGAACCTATCATGTCATTATCGTTGAATTCACCTATAAATCGAACCAAGGATGGAGAGAGAACAGAGAGCAAAGAAGAGAGAGAGTGGGAGTGTGAAGCAAGAGAGAGAGGAGTTGAGAGGAAATTTTTGTTTTTATTCTCAGAAATTATTTTTTATTATAAAAAATATCTTATTTTTTATAATTTTATATTTAATAATATTATTTTAATTGTTTACATTTTAATTAATATTTTCACTGAATTTCTGTTTTTACTTTTAGAGTTAAACTGTCAACCATATCAATCTAGTAGAATTTATGATCGTCAAGAGTATTATCGTCCTTTCATATGATTTTGAGTATTTTGGATGCTTATTTAAAAGTGACGGTATTTTAAATAAAAATAAAACTATATGATAAAAAATAGATAATATCCCAAATATATGGGATTGTGATGTTTCCAAAAATTATATGGGTCAGGTTGCCAGGAGTCTTCCCTAAACACACTTCGCGAAGAACTAGGAAACTCGAACGTAATTATCGATACAATCTATGAAATTTCTTCTCGTTTCTTGTATGGCAACCCCTGATCTACACTCTATTTCTTTTTTTTTTTTGAAATATCTACAGTCAACTTGCAATCAGCTGTGCTCCTCGCTGTCAAAATTAAACTTAGATGCTCGTCATTCGTTCATAATGGGACCAGCAACTTACAATGAGACAATACTTTTTAATATATATATATATATACATGGGAGTTATTCAAAACTGAATTATTATCAAATTGAATAATTATTCTTTTATCATCAAGTTATATCGGACCATGGTTATAATAATTCTATACCTATGAGAGTGATTTATACCTTTCTTTTAAAAGAATTTTCACAAAATTTTGATTCAACATTCAATGACTAGTAATCACACATGTATACTAGGATTACAATTCAATGATTAATAAATAATAATAATCATTAAAATAAGAAAAAATTCTAGATGAGAATTGTATCTAAATAATTAGAAAGATGAAAAAAATAACAATGGCGCTTTTGAACACACGGCAAGTAAATACTTTGTGGTTCGCCAAATGTTAATACCCATAATAAAATTAATTTACTCATTTTATTGCAAAAGTAAATTTTTTTATTATAAAAATAATTATATTAATTGTTCAAGTAAAATTGATAGAAGTAAAATTGATATTAATAAGTCGACCGAACTTTAAAAAAACAGTACACTTTCCATGTGGCATAATCTTAAGTCGAATCTATTTTTGGGTTGTTCCATCAAATTTGCTTTGACATCCTCATCCATGTTGCACTTATTGAAGCTTTTACGTCGGGGAGGTTTGCAACACAGCTCCACAAGTAAATCCAACGGAAAATCACCACCTCATATATGAAAATGGAATTTAGCATGCGATTACACAACATATCATGAAAATCACCTTCAAGGAGCCTCAAACTGTACCATCAATATGTTCGTTAATTTTAGAATCGACCAAACACAGTCCCTTTATTTCTCTGTGTCCTGAATTTCAAATAGGAAACAAATGAACAGAAGAGGAGACGGATTACTTGCAACCAATCTATGGTTCTCCACCAAGCTCCACCCGCAAGTTGTCATAGGGATACACTTTTGGCGCCTGGTCAACAGAATAAGGGGAACCACATCAGTCATCATCTATAGAATAAATTATCTAAAACAGTTATTAGCATATGACCCTCCTAACCACCTAAAGCAATTAATCTATTAATGCTCACAAGAAACACAGAAAACATGAGCCGAACCCAACTCATATTAGGTAGTTCCAGTGCCTCATTGGGTGGAGAAAAAGCAATGAAGCATTCAAACACAAGGGAAATGAACACTTTAAACAAAGAAATTAAAAACTATAAACCCCATATACTAACAGATACTAAGATGTCAAACAGTTATCGCTTTAGTTTGTAACAGCAATCATAAACCGTATTATTAGGTTAGTGAGCTCTAGTTGAGTGACTAGCAGCAGTTCTCCAAACTGAAGCCTGATACGGCGAGCTAATCACGTAACATTTACAACATTTGCCCATTACCGATCATCATTTCCAGTCATCTCAATGGCCTCAGTAGACCTATAGCCAGAGGAGCATCAGGTAATATGACTAAGTATGATGTTTTGATGTGATGTTCTGGTGTCCTTTTGTGCTTTCTCATGCGGTGCTTGAAGTGATGAATCACAAGTCCACCTCATCCGCTTATATTCACCAACAGCAAACTAGTTATAAGTCAAGCAACAGCCTAAAACAAATATGATGGAAGTAAAACCATGTCCTGAAGGGGTGGTACAGTTTATATATTTACAGCTCTTAGCAATTCATTTTGCTGTCAAGCGCTCTATTACAGCAAAATTAGCATAATATACAATCATGAAATGATGTAAGGTACAGTAAAATTGCAAAAAAATAAAAAAAGAAGAGAATTCCACTTTACAAACACGGAGATCAACTCATAAAGCAACAAAAGAAATTTCCTTTAGAAGTCTGA
Organism: Dimocarpus longan; assembly: GCA_022984855.1. Classification (NCBI taxonomy): domain Eukaryota; kingdom Viridiplantae; phylum Streptophyta; class Magnoliopsida; order Sapindales; family Sapindaceae; genus Dimocarpus; species Dimocarpus longan. Next base: position 13,478,781 of record CM041024.1, read on the forward strand.
GCCTGCAATCAATTAAAAAAAAAAAAAATAGAGAAATAAAATTCTATCATTTTACAGCAAGAAAACAGGAGATGAAGAAGGACATATGATAGCCCTCGTTGTGCCAGAAAATCAATCATCCGGATGGTGCACACACACAAGATAAGCCACAAAGGATCAGGCCTGCAACCTTCCTCATTGCCCATCATCCATCACCCCTATACACGAAGGTACAAACGAGTCACCCAAACCCATTATCACTCTTGTCATTCAGGATACAAAGCCCAAATGCAAAACAATCAACTGAGCATCCAAGTAGACAGTACAGCCCCCAATCAATAGACCAGGACGGCCAGAACGAGCATACAGAAGCCACACTTCTGGTTCCAAAATGTCAAGCCATACCATTTCAATCTCTTTGCTAGCTTGACACACAGCCCTAGTCGAGAGCGAGAATTTCTCCAGCTACAAATATTAGGGACAGTTGTACATTGCAACTATCCTTAAACCCTAGACACAGTGGCGAATTAAGGCTTCCAAATTTTAATTTATTTTATAAAAATTGTAAAGAAACATAGTCCGCTAGTAAAACAATTCATACATTTTTGTATACTATATCATTTATTTGAGGGTACAGATATTGTCACCTTACTAGGAATATCTTCTATAATTACTAACAAAAATTTTTTCAAACCATCTAAATTTTTTATTACAACAAAAAGAGTTACTATCAAATAGTAGGAGTTCTCACCAAAAAATAAATTATATCCGTCCACTATTTAATAAGTTTCTGGTTACACCCTAATCTACACACATGGAGGCAACGCAAGCAATTGCTAATCTACACACATTAGGAAAGGCAAACAATTGCTTTGTGATTGGCAGAATGTTCATCATAAACAAATCAAGAAATGGGGATACCTCTCTCCTTCATAGATGGACACATGGTCCAATCGACATACAGCCACTCAGCATATAAACCCTGTCTTTACAAAATAACACATAAGCACAAACTGAAACTTCGTTAGAATACTCTATCTCAGCCATTCTTCTGGGTATTGCAGCCTAAAAAACCTAAAACACCCTGAATTGAGTATTAAATTCTCGTTGTCAGCCCGCAGATAGTTCCTTTCTTTTAAGAAAATTGATCAATATTTCTAGAGGTTCCTTACTTGGTTATTGAGTTGACAGACATCCATTTGCCAACTACAATTACATTCATCCATATTATGAATAACACTTCAGGTGCAGTCACCTACACCTTACAATTCTTATTCCTGTTACACTCCAGTAACTGGTAATAGCTAAAAACAAGTAACACTACCCTCTAAAATATCAGAGCAGAATAGTTCACGTCATCAGACAGAAGTCAGATAAACATAAACTGCTGCATGACAAATGATATTCTCATGCTGTGTGAGAAGCATGAGAATAGTATCAAATTGAATATTGTGTGAAATGCAAGAATTTTTAAGAAATATATCATGTCTCAATTGATTCACTGATGAATGTACCAATGTTTGAAAGATAACTAAATGGGATGTACTATGTAAGGCTGCATACTATTCTTTGAGAAATTTTCAAATTAGGAGATGCATATAATGGCTTCAGCTTAATCCTCTAGAAACCATAACACTGTGATCAATATCACCAGTTTTGTCGAATAGCAGATATATTCTCCATAAATTTCTCCATAAGCAAGTTCTCTGCCACACAAAAACCATCTGCAAGAAGCTCAATCGGAAAGCAAAGCAAAAGACTGCATCATTTTCTGTAGCAGTATAATAACTTCACATTCTTCCCAGTACTTGCTGTAATTTAGTCAAACTACATACCAAATTCACTCTATTAGCTTCAACCAAGATTAAACAATTCATCTCCATTAGTCAATGGGCAATAGATCACTTCCCAATGCACAATGGTTTTGGTTATAAATTTATTTTACTTAAAGTTCTAGCAAGATCTTAGCACCTTGGTTTCGATAAGAACTTCTGATCATATTTATCCCACAGTGTATCTGCGATCCTACTACCAGAATTTATCTTATCAAGTTTATTGAAGCAAAGTATATAGACACCAACACCATTTTGGTTATACGGGTATCCCAAGTAAAGAAAAGAGGTGGAAGCAAAAGAGAAGACAGAATGTCATTTCCCCCATTTGGGTTATAATAACTCATGGTAGACAAAAGATTTGAAATCATTGGCTAGGTTATCAATCCCGCCGAAAAGTTTCCATCCCAAGTGAGAGCGAAAATACCACGAAATGCACAGAAACACAAACTCCACCATTCCCTGACCTTATCGTTCCCCATCATCTTCTGATTTGTATCATTTTTCTTATCCATCTAACTGAAATGAATGTTCATATCAATGTTGTAAGCGTAACTTCTAGAACAAACACTTTGGTCATATAAAGTATAGTTTCTCTTCAAACTGACAATTGACGACCAATTACAATAAAAGTGTCTCAGGTCTATCTTATCTACAACAAAACAAAGTTTAAAACCACTATCTCCAAAGAGATTCCTTGATAAGAAAACAAACCGATAATCTAGATCACGATTGCATATTCCAATTTCACAACAACAAATCAAATCAACACAAGCTTAAACAAACTATATGTCTCCAAAAAAAATGCAGCTTGAGACTTACAAAAGGGATCTTAGAGGCTTTATCATTCCACACAGCAAGAAGTCCGAGTGAGGCGAAAAACCCCAATCCACCAAGCAGCCAACCCAACGCTTCATACTATTTATCCAACATTTCGTACAAAGCTAACTTCAATAACCAATTTTAGTAAAATACATGAAACAGAGTGTACAAAAGTGTAATTTTACCTTGCCGACCGTATCGGCAATGCGATCGATACAAGGCTCTGGAAACGCAGTACCGTTGTCCCAGACCAGCTCGTCATTCACCGGGAGCTGAAAAGGCAAGATTTTTGGAATGGTTTCGAATTCGAAAATGAATCAAATCAAAATGAATCAAGTGTAATTACTAACAGGTTTGTCGGGAACGATGTGTTTGCCGACAGGAAGGCCCATGCCAGCGCGAAGGCGGAGAGAGGAAGCGACAGACCTCCCAACGACGCCGTTTCCTCCCATGATCCGTGACGCAACGTTGCTTAATCGTCCAGCCATCCTTTAACCACACTGTGCTTTCGATTTGTTGAGTCTGGATTCTGCCGAGGCCGATGATAAAGACAACTGAGGGACAACAGACTGCTGCTTAAACGACGTCGTTACTTCACGTGGAACCAGAACCAATATTTCATTTCCCATTTTAATATAATATATCTCGTCTTAATGAAAAGGGGTTGGTGGCCTTCTCAAACCCAACGTGTTAAATGGATCAGGCAATTGAAACCCAACTTTCAATTACCTCCCACCCATTAATGGTGAAGCTCGCGTCCAAGCTCTGTTGTTGGATGGGCTGCACTTGATCATCAAAGCCTGTGAGCCCCAAGAGTTGAGCTTAAAAGAGAGGATAAGATATTTAAATAAAATAAAAACAAAAGACCAATTGAGTATTTTTTTTTTTTTTAAAACCCTGCCATCTTACAAGATATGCTTTATTACAAAATTAGTGTAGTATATAAATCAAACAAAAGCTCATAGTTGGTTGTGTTAGGTGTACTTACAGGATATGCTTTATTACAAAATTTTGATGTGAGATTGGAAAAAAAGGGGTAATTTTCAAAGGGTATATTGACACTTGAAAAAAAAAAATCAGTATAGTATATAAATCAAGCAAAAGTTCAATTGAGCCAATGCAAGCAAGCAAGCCAGCTTTGGCAATTCTCATGAGCAGGCGAGCCCATTCACACCCCTCAATCGAATAAATCGTAAATTAAGGCCCAAATAAGCCCCACCCAGTCCATTAAATAACCTCTCCATCCATTGAAGCCACTCGCCCTGTGCAAGAGCATCGTCAACAGGACCGATATTTGTACCCCTCTAAAGCTATGTGTACACCCCTCTCGTAAGTTAACTCTGTTAAATGAATCACAATTATAAATTTTTTTTTTTTTCAAAAAATATTCAATGGGGGTGTATTGACGAAAAGGGTGTACATACAGCTTTAGTGGGTGCAAATACCGCCACTCCATCCTTAAACTACCGACGGCTGAACTCATGCCCCAATGTCCTTACTGCTAACCACACTATTTACATGTGTAATACACCCATTTTCTTTATTGTTTTTAAAATAAATACGCCTATTTTCTATGATTCAAAAAATCATTACAATTGAGTTGGAGTATCTGGTCAGGAGCAACCTGTTACCACCACGCGCACGTTTAATTTATTCAGTCTAACCCCGTGTGTTCTCTGTTGACTGTTTGAACTTGAGCAGTTGTGTAAATTGAGCAACGGTACAAGGCTACTGTTAGACCCTCTTGAACTCGATATAGGCCCGTGAGTAAGCTGGCACAGGCCAAGCAAGGCGCCATGCCTAGGAGGGGCATGACGACCGCTTGATGGCAGTCAGGTGGGGCATGGCATGAGCACATAATGGGGCAGTTTGCAAGTCGACCGAGCGAAGTCCATATTGTGCCGCGCAACCTCGAGCCAAATGGCTTCATTTGGCCCAGGACTCCTGTCCCACTACATAGTTTAGTTGTCTTAGTGGCTGGGAGTGTCAGCGACAAGATTGCCTATAAATATTGAGTTGTGAATGGCTAAGGACACATAATGTATGTGATCCTAGCGGCACACTTGTATTCCTTTTTGTTGAGATTAATAAAAGGTTGGGAGTTTTTCCGTATGCTTGTGTGTGCTTGTTTAGCTTGTGAGACTTTCAGAAATTTGGCTAAATGTGCGATACCTAGTGTTGGTGTGGTGTGGGAATTGTGTTGCCTACTAAGTGAGCAACTTAGTGCCATCACGTTGCGAAAAAATTTGTAGAAGTTTAGCCTGTGTGACACCTATACTAATAGTCTAGTACTTGTCACTTACGACAACAATTGTTTTTAGTAACATGTGGAGGAGTCAATCCGCCGGGCGACCCACCCAGCCCTCAAATTGATGGCAAAGCTTGGTCCAAATTCTTAAAACTGTCTGGTCAGGTTTGACTTTTAAGGTCTGTGATTCGTTTAATTGACACGATTGATACCATTTATACGCTACTAACACAGAGGGTTACCCACACCGGTGTTTGTTAACTATACTAACAGTTGACATGGGGAATTACTTACTGACTATACTAACAACAAGAGATGTGTTACTTGTGGCAACAAATGATGATGGGAAATCTTGAGATTCTGGTTGGTGATCTTTCATTTATTTTCCCTGCATGACCCCCTCACCTTCTTTTGCTTGTAATCTGGGTTTTGAATAATTTAAGCAAATTTTGTTGTGTTAATAATGATTCTACCCAATTTAGATCATTTGCATAAGTTACAATCATTTCTATTATTTTCCCTTTTTAAACTCCCTTATTCTTGTTTAATGATAAAAATGTAAATATGGAAAAAAAAAAAAAAAAAAGGAAAATGAGTATTATAAATTAATTTAAAATTTCTTATTTTCAATTGCACCTCCTCCCAACCCACAGCCACATTAAAATTTAAATTAAAACCACTAAATTTTGATGGTAAGTGATACTTGAACCTAGACATTAAAAATTACGAAGGAATTAGCCAGGACTTACAAATTTAAATTTAAGCAATAGATTCATCTGTTAATGAAAAATAGAGAGAAAAATTTGATGTATGAGTTGAATAATGCAAGAAATCTAGTGGAACACAAATTGTTGAAGCTGAAGCAGGGACCAACATAGAGTATATATTAAACCAGTTCAAATGGTTTGTTTGACCATGCACATGAACTGAATCTTTTGTGGTTTGTAAGTTTAAAGATGAGATCGTGCATGGAAATGCTGGTTTATCAAGTTGATGTGAGAAAAGGAATGATAGATAGCTCCTATCAACAAATTCAAGCTTGAGCATAACATATGCTTCAAACGTGGTCATCAAGCATTAATCAAACTGTTTGATTCAAACATGAAACATGCCAGATACCATGTGCTTGCCAATTGCTAATCAACCAGGACTGCTACATTAATTGATAACAAAAACTATTTTTCCTTTATTAAATCAAATACTATAAAATAAATCCAAAACAGAGTTTAATCATCTATGAACACTCTAACCATGCACATGCCAAATCTAGAAAAACAACTAAATATATAAATGCTATACACTGAATGAATGTTGCCCAGTTCTGGTTTGGCAGAAGCAGAACAGACAAGAGCTAAGCGTGTAATGGTATTGTCAAGACAGAAACAACACAGATAACAAAATCCAAGATGGTGAAGTGAAAATGTCAAAGAAGTAACCGGAGGGGGGACCATTATCATTTAACATTTTATCAAGTGGTCTTCGTACCAAACTTTGAGAAAATTGAAACTTGAATGCCATCCCTATCCTTGTCTTGCACCAAATACCAAAGCCGCCAGACTCTCATAAACAAAATCCAAAATCACATGACACATACTCTAACTCTTTCACTGTCTTATTCGGATTTGTTTCGAACAGTCCGAATTACCCTTTCCGCAAATCACTCCACTTTCCACCTCACCTCACTTCTCTTGCCTCCATTTGTCCCCACTATTTATTTCTATTTCTCTTTTCTTTTTAACATTTGGTTATTTCAAATTTTTTTAAATTGGCAGAAGCATTGTCAGGTCTCTTGGTCCCTGGTTGAAAACACTACAGCCATATGTGTGATTGCACCTTTCTCCACGTATGCAGGAGTCTTCTCCCATCCTTATATGGGTCATCCCCCACTTATACGTGGATTATCCCTTCTTATATAGGGGCTGCTTTTCAGATCACGCCATCAGTATCTAATTCTGTTTGATCCCGATTGTTTCTTAAATCAGTTTCAATAATATAATGAAAAAAAAATCACAATAATAATAATAGAATGACATGAATCAAACCAGAATGAAATGCAAATTGTAAGAGTGTACCATTAAAGCATCTTCGTTTGTATTTATATTACTATTATATTATTTTAATTTAGTCTTTTTGTTTTTTTAATTATGACTTTTGTTGATTAATCAACGAACTCATTATCCAAATTTATTATTCAAATAATGTAATAAATTTATGTATAACTATCATATCATCAACACATCATCGTATAATTAAGATGACTATTACAAATCATCTTACTATATTCAAAAAGTTTTAAAAAAATTTGTAAAAATATAACATTATTCTTAATTAACATCAATAATCCAACTGTATAACCGGATACAGCTTGGACTGTATAAATGCACCAACAACTTATGCTTTAATGCAAATATGAAACATTACTAAAACCATAGTGTTATGCAGGGTGTCGAAATCCGATCTAGTATGGTGCATATATCAAACGCAGCTGTCAGTCTAATTTAAACTATTTAAAATGTCAACAGCATTCTATTAGTAAAAACGCATTAACGCAAGATGGTGAGACCATATGCGCAAGATGGTGAGACCATAATCTCGTCGTAGTGGTCGTACTAAAGACTTCTTCTTGTATGGCATCTAAATTTATTGTTAGTACAGACCAGGTAGAAATGTTACTGATATAAATTTAAGGGTACTCTTAAATTATTCAAAAATGTTGAATCCAATTATTTATAATGTCAAATTTTAATTGATTACTTAAGAAGGACCATTTATCATACAACTCAAGTGATTATGTGACAATACTTTCTTATATTAGACTTAACATACAATTCAATTTTATAAAAGTTGAGACAGTTTCCCATAAAAAAAATTGAGATAATTTACCGGCGATTGACGAATCCCTCACTTCTAAACACATCAAGATTGTGTATTTCAGTCATATCTCATTCACTCAAATCCCAATTTATATTTGTAAGACATGCAAAATTTATAACATAAATTTTTAAACACATCAAATATATATATATGTACAAAAAAAAAAAAAAAAAAAAAAAAGGAGCCATCGACTCCCCTCTAACCCTGCCACTGTGTGTATGAGTATATGTCTCAGCCACTAACCTTACAAAATATTAACTATTAAAGAAGTCACACCGTGTGAAATTAGGTGGTTGATGCGACACAGCAAGGTCTCTCCCTTTGTAAGAAACTCTACATTTTACTGTTCAAATGAATTAATAAGGAGTTACACTTGTCTTCATACCATATGATCAATTTAACATGGGGTCAATCTCGTTTAGGATTAGGAGGAAAGTTGTTAGATACTTAGATTAAACGGAGAAAGTTTAATTTTTCACTCTTCCTTTTTTTTTTTTTTTTTTTTTGAAATAAAGTATAGTTTCTTCTATTACTAAATTTTCATCAACAGCGACATAAAATAGTTACACACAAATGAAGTTATCAGAGACTAATCAATCTGTAAGGTCCCTAATTTGAGGGGTCACAAGGTAATTGCAAACGTTATGGTTGGCAGCAGCTAGAGGAAGCTATCTAGTGGTATAGTTTCGAAGTTGCATTAATTGATAGGCGTTGAATGATGTTATAGATGGACGTGTATGAGAAATCGTGCATATTAATTGTATGACGGAGGGTAAAATATATTGCATTTATTTCACGTGAATTCTTTGTCTTCAAACGCATTCATTGTTCCATGGCTCGAAGTTGGTCAAATATCTCAACGATAATCGGTAAAATTCCTTTTAATATACTAACTAGCAAAAAATTATTACACATATATATATAGATATATATTTTGAGTACTGATTTTATGCTTAATATGTAATCGGAATTAACTACAATTTCATAATAAGACATGACTTGAAAATCTGCTCTCAAATGAGGGATAGACAAAATTAGAACTCACAATCTTAACCAAAGTTACGAGTGAAATTCGAATTTATCATTCTATCCTATGCATGTTCTCTCTACGTGTATAATTTTACCTGTATTTGATCGACACTTTATTTTGTGGCAAAAAAATGTTCTTCTTTTCTTACATATACTAGAGTCAAGACATGGTCCGGTCTCATCAGTCCAAAGGAATTTTTAATCAATTTAATATTTTTTTTGGGATCAATTTCATCATAACGGGAGGAAATCCATTCCTTTACGATGGAAGTTAATCTCAAAGCGTGGAAAGACTCCTTTATACTGAGAGTTGTATGCAATATTGTATTTATAGTCATAAATTTTACTAAATAAATTAATCAATCGATGTGATATTTTTGAAATAAAATTTCATTGATATGCATCAACTGACACATTTAAATGAATTTCAACTGAAAATTGAAAAACCCAATTAACATGAAAAATATAGTAACTCACATCACATAAGATTAACTTGAGGAAAAGCAAGAACGAAAGGTAGGTCAAAAGTGTTAAAAAAATAAAAATAAAAATTGTGGGGGAGTTCAAATGGAGCACGCTCGGGGCACAACGCATTTCCCGGGACTCAAATCCAATGGACAGTGCAGGCGTGAGAGCAAAGGCTGGCGCACCCCCAACCCTCCAAGTCCCCACACCACACCTGGCTCTCCTTTTCATTAGACCTAATTATCACCCTATTGTAAAAACCCACATTTAATTATACTACTACTTACTAACCTATGCCATTTTCAAATTTCGATCTTATGCTTAAATATGGGTCTGGCAATATCTATATTGTGTTGATTAAATTTATGCGAAAACTGTTGTTGAGCTTTACACATCTCAATGTTGTCGACGTGTATTGCAACCACAAGCTGTTATTCCAATGAAAAGCACCAAACTTTGTGTACAGCGACTTGTTACCTAGAGTGGGTTGTTATTAATCTATTCGTGTCAGGAAAATTAGTAATTAAAAATGTTAAAGAAAAATTGTCGTGTTAGGACTTTGAATTTCAGTGCTTTTTTGAGATATTTATTTGCAGTTTCCATTCTCTTTCTATTCTTCTATTCCCAACTGTTTCATTTCAAACTTCTATGAAAGATTCCATCCTATGGTTTCTCTGTTTATTTATTTTCAATTGTGATGGAATTTTGAAAATGTTTATTTAAATTGGCGTATTGACACAAGTGTCCTGATAATTGGAATGTGCCAATTGGCAATTGGGATAATGGATCATGGCATGAATTGTTAAAATATGCAATTTGAGTAATTCTTTTGGTATAAAATAAAGGTATGTTAAACAGTTTAATGGGAAATTGTGGGCCTATTCAACTTTTTTAATTTTTGTCTCTAACTGAATTATATGTTGAGATAATATAAAGAAAAACCAAAGTAAACAAAAGAAACAAAAAAGAAAGAACGTCAAAGTATAAAATTCAATTCACCAAAACACTGTTTATAGTTTATGTTTTCTTTGATTTGAAGGAGCATCAAAACGAAGTAAAGAAGCATTGAAAGGTTAGATGGCAGTATAAGGCTTTAATTGGGCAACGACTTGACAAGTGTGTGTATTAAGAACTACCTAACTTGACCTACAAAATTAATTAAATGATAACTAAGTTCCTTTAATCCACCCTATTGGATGGTTACGCATTTTTACTAAATGGGTAAACAAAGGAGGATTGTTGATAACAAAATCAGAAACAAAAAGAGCACATGAGCAAAAAAGCCCTAATAGAAACGGTAGACCCAACAACACTCAATCCCCAACTCATCTTCTGTTATGATTATTATTTTTTTAAACCCATGTCATTTTGCTTTCTTCATAAATGCAAATTTGTTTCCTCAAATGATGATCCATTGTCTTTTTTGTCCTCTTGAATACAGAATCCACGTGAGCAACTCCACAAGGACAGCATAGTAATTTCACGGACGCCAAGGAAGAAAATGAACAAAGCCATTTAATGTCGCGCCATGTCCCTTCCCACACAACAACAAAGAAAGCCAAACAAAATGAAACCCGAAACCGAAAATTAAAACTGAGAGAGCGAGAGAGAGTCTCTTCGTTTTTGTAGAGAGCGAAAGTTTGAGAAGATCCGATTATGGCAAGCGGGTGGGTCAAATCTTTGCAGTGCAAATCACGAGCATTCGACGACGTCTACCATCCGACCCCTAAAAACCTGCTGCCAAGTGCAAGTTGCAGAAATAGCTCTCAAAGCATCAGAGACGTTATCGAAACCACGACCAAGAAGAAGCACCAGACCCATAACCAAAGGAAAGTTAAACCGACGACGAAGCCCGAACCCAGTTTGAATCCACCTGCGAGACCTCGTCGCAGTCAGAGTGTAGCTGACCGTACTTCGCGGAGCTCCGACCACGCGATATTTCCGGCTTTGACGGAGCTGACGGAGGGCCACCCTTCGCGTAATGTGGTGGAGATAATATTCCACACGAGCTGGGGCCCGAAGGCGTTCTCTGGTCGGGTCGAGATGATTTTCAAGGTCCAGAACGGGCCCTGGACAGTGGCCCGCTTCGAGGAGTATCGCGAGGTGGTGAAGAGTAGAGCCGGGTCGGGCCTGGGTCCCGGTCGTCCGACTGAGGAGAATGCCAGGTGCGTTGCGGATGGGAACGAGGTGATGAGGTTCTACTGCCTGGGTCCTACCTCGGACAACTCCTCCGGCAACGGCGGCGTGTACGGCACCTGGGCATTCCCCGGCGGTAAGGGATCCGCCATTTGCACGTTCTCAGGGAGCAGTGGAGCCCATGAGAACGCCGGCGGTGGGAGGGGGAGGAGAGCCATGCTGGTTTGCAGACTGATTGCGGGTCGGGTCTCGAAGCAAATCGGGTTTGACTCGGTGAGTGGAGACAATGGCGAGTTGCTTGTGTTTGACTCACGCGCGGTGCTGCCTTGTTTTCTAATCATCTACAAATTGTAAAATTAGTGATTTTTTTTTTTTTTTTTTTTTTTGGCGGTTGTTTTATTGCATTTATCAACTCAATTATTTCTTTGTTCCATATATCGGGTGGTGGATTTTCCTCTTCTTTTTTTTTTGGTTTTTTATGATTATGAAAAAATTGCGTTGATAAATGCTAATTAACCGATTTACTGTTTATTATATTCATGTAATATTTGTTCGTAAATGCTAATTAATCAGTTTACCGTTTCTCTTTTAATCTATTATAGATTATGTAATATTAATTTCTTTTTGAGAAATGAGAGCGTTTATTTGAAGTATAGAATGGGTACTGATTTTGGGTTTGTTAGTTTTATATTGAGCTTAATTGGGTGACGGTTATAAGATGGTTTATGATTGTGGGACTTACGTTGGTTGAATTTGGTAAAAACACGAATAATTTTATTGGCGCCTTTTTTTATTTTTTGGATACTTGTAAGGTAAGTTTATAGCATGCTTTTCTTCGTATTGAAAATGCTTTTAGCATGTGACTTTTGAAAATCAAGTATGTAAAAAGAAATAAGTGAAATGATGATAATTATAATGCAGATGATTCTAAATCGGATTCTAATGATTCTGATGACCATATATTGGGAAAAGCAGATGGGTAATAATGCTTGTTGAACAATAAGAAAGCAGGGACTTTTTCTTTGAGACACATTCTGTGATTCTAATATTCGGTTATAATCGATTGAGAATTTTAATTTAATTTAAGAGCATATAAATATAATTTATTAAGGATTGAATGGTCAAAAGTACGATAAGGGTATTCAAAACTATCATAATCAGGTGATTTATTACGGGGATTAGGGTAAGCATCACCTGTGTTTGCGGAATAATTGCCACCGCATCACGTGTATATCTCCGTGGTGATTTTTTTTTGTTTTTTCTGTATTTTCTTTTGGAAAGAAAAAACTCGAAAAAAAAAATTTCTTTTCTATAATTCTATTTCTTTTTTTAATTTTGAATTGACAGCAAATACTGCATATGTGTATTCAATGTATTGAGACTTCACACAGGCAGAACAATTGCTACGTAAAACAACTATTCCCACAATATTATCTAATGTATTTGATATGACATAACTCAACACTATTTTAATTTTACTCTCTTTGATGGCCGGAAGGGAATGACTCAAACTTAAGTGAGAAATTTCTTAAAGCTCATCCATATCAAATAAACAATGATAAAATAATAAAAAATAAAAATAAATGTATGGTAATTAAAAAGCGTTACGTGTATGAATAACAAAAAAACAAAAAATAAAAAGAAGCATTACATGTAGGAATGCAGAGTAAATGTGCTCTACCATCTGAATCACTTTCATTTTCTTTACGATAATAATGGTCAAAATGAAGGAAATCTTAGCCGACACAAGACTTAATGGCAAAGTTAAAAATCTTTCTTCAAATAAGCAAAATCTTAATTAGCACTATCAGGCTATCGACAATCAAAATGAGAACGACTTATTACGTGAAAACACAAGATTGAAGAATCATCATGATGTCCCTTTGATGAGTTTGTACTAGAAAATTAATATAATGTGCGAGTAGAAATTTAAGTTCATGGTATTTGGTGATCAAGTGGTGCACCTAATGGTCTATATATGTTAGGAGTTTTTGGTTTATCATTATTTCTTTTGTACATCTTTTTTTTTGCCAATAATAGTTTTGTGAAAGTAGTTTTCTTGGCCGCATAGTTTATATATATATATATGTATAGAGTAATTCGACTATCAATGCCTCTTAATTTTAAAAAGTTAAGATAAATCAATCAAATTTATTAATTGCATTTGAATTAAATATGAGAGATAATTTGTTTTATGAGAGATAATGTAATAGATGATAATTTGTTTTAGGAGAGATAATGTAATGGATGAATTTGATTGGTTCGTCCTAACTTTTTAAAGTTAAGAGTACTAGTAGAATAGAATCACTATATATATTGAATTTCTATGATTACTGCATCCTAACATCAAAAAGTTAAGACGAATTAATCAAATTAATTCATTACATTCCCTTTCCTAAAACAAATTATCTCTCGTATATAATTCAAATGCAATTGATGAATTTAATGGATTAGTCCTAACTTTTTAAAATTATGAGACACTAATCATAAAAATTAAATTCAATCATATAACTTCTATTATTAGTGTTTCGTTACTTTTGATAACTCTATTTTTATAGAGTTATCTTATCTTTTTAAACTTGAATTCTTGTTTAATTCTTGATGTTTTTATTATTATTAAGTACATTATTTCATCATTTTGTATTTTTCATTTTCAGAATAAAGTTTGTGAAAATCGTATGTGGACCCCACCAAATGCTTTCGCTCGAGACAAGATCATGAATTTCATTCGAAGCAGTTCATCGCCTCAAGAATTACTCGAATCAGAAATCGTATAAAAAAGATTATCGCAATTTAAAGATCGAGTATTCTAGAAATAAATATTATGTCATGCTTATGTAAGGAATGATGTAATCAAAATTATGATGTAAGCAATGATGTAATATTAAAGTTGACTTTGAATGAGGTAGGTGAACGATGATGTAAGCAATGATGCAATTTGAAAGTTGACTTTGAATGGGGTAGGTGAAAGATGATGTAAGCGATGATGCAAAATGGTGGAAAATCAGGAAACGATGATGCAATCAATGATGTAATTGGAGGTGAATTTGGCCTATAAATAGGCCTTAGAATCACCATTCTAAGCATTCCATCACAAACCAAAACAATAAGTAGTTTAGAGAAAGAGAGAGAGAGCTTGGAGAGGAGGAGCAAAGCAGAGGAAGAAATTCTACGGTGAAGCTTCAATCCACTAAGTTTTCCTATCTCTTGTTATGTTTAATTTTCTAGTTTTTGTAAATTCTATTATGGAGTAGATTTGTTTTCTAAGATTATGATGTAGCCTAACTTTGATGTTCCAAACCTTTGTTCAATTCAATTAATGATCTTCTATCTTGGTTGATGCATTTAATATTGTTCTTAATGCTTCTAAATAATTGGCCACTATTTAGTTGAATTGTTAATCATAATGATAGCGGAAGCTGATTTATGTGTCTAGTTCATTATATTTAATGTCATAAATTACATGTAGGATAGGAATATACCTGCATGGTTTGTGTAGTCTATAAAAGAGATCCATAAATCTTAATGAATCCTTTAATGTTTTGATTTGCATGGGAACATAGCAGTTAATCTTTATAGGGTATTTTCCTTAGACCTCGGGAGGGGCTATGTGAATAATTCAGGGAATCTCGACTAGCAACTGGATAGTTAATTTTTGTTAAAAAGAACAAAGGGGAGGAACAGATTAGTTATGGTGAAATCATAATCTTAGAGTTTTTATTCATTGAATTAATTTTCATTTATTTTCAATTGCAATTAAATTTAATCATAGTTATTAACTCATTCACTCAAATTTCATCTACCAAATAAAAGTTGAGTTATTTTAATTTTGGGCATTAATTAACAACAATCCTCGTGGGACGATACTTATCTCATCATTTTATTACTTGTTCGACTCGTTCACTTGCGATTTTGCACAACAAGTTTTTGGCGCCGTTGCCGGGGATTGTTTGTTTCAATTAATACTAATACTACGTAACTCAATTTTTAATTTGGTCATTTATTTATTTATTTATTTTTATTTGCTTGATTACTTGTGAATTTTCTGGTATATGAGAAAGTCTGGGGGCGAAATTTTACAATTTGATCCAGAAATTGAAAGAATTTGTCGTAAGAATAGGAAATAAGCAAGGAAGGCCGCAAGTACTGTACTCATGGATATGGCTGAAGGATCCAACAACACACAGAACATTGTACCAATAGATGCTGAAATTCGAGCATTACGAGATTATGCTCTACCCACGGTGGGTAATACTTCAGCGATACGGAGACCAACTATTGCTGCCAACAACTTTGAGATTAAGCCGGCAATCATCCAGATGGTACAAAACAACCAGTTCAGTGGGGCTCCGAACGATGATGCAAATGCCCACATTGACAACTTTCTGGAGATCTGTGATACTTTCAAACATAATGGTGTTACTGATGACGCCATCCGATTGAGATTGTTTCCATTCTCTCTTCGAGACAAAGCCAAAAGTTGGCTCAACTCGTTGCCATCAGGAAGTATTACCACATGGGACATCTTGGCACAAAAATTTCTGGTCAAATTCTTTCCACCAGCCAAGACTGCAAGGCTGCGAACCGAGATTGCCACATTCAGACAGCTTGAGGGAGAATCATTGTACGAAACGTGGGAAAGATTCAAGGATTTGCTAAGACGGTGCCCACATCATGGAGTTACTGACTGGTTGCAACTACACACATTCTACAATGGGTTAGGGAGTTCCACGAGAACATTGGTAGATGCCGCAGCTGGTGGAGCACTACTGGGGAAACCCCATCAAGCCGCTTGGGATTTACTAGAAGAAATGGCTACAAATGCCTATCAGTGGCCATCAGAAAGATCAGTTCCGAAAAAAGTTTTCGGAATACAAGAAAATGATGTGTTAACCAGACTTTCCACTCAGGTCGAGACATTAGCCAAGCAACTTGGAAACTTGACAGCTAATGCCATTCATACTCAGTCAGCATCCTGTGATTTTTGTGGAGGGGATCATTCCAATGGACAATGCGATGAAAACCAGACGGGTCAAGCCTTTTTTGTAGGCAACAAGCAACCAAATAACCCGTATTCCAACACATATAATCCAGGATGGAGAAACCATCCAAATTTTTCATGGAAAAACAATGATCAACCCAGACAGTCATATCCACCACCACCTCAACAGCAGCAGGCCAACAAACCATCGCTTGAAGAAGCACTCGCTCAGCTCACCGAAAGGACTAATCAATTTATGACAAGAACAGACATCACGCTTCAGAATCAAGCTGCCTCCATTCGAAATCTAGAGGTACAAATGGGTCAAATCTCAAATCTATTGACTGCAAGACCTCAAGGAACCTTACCAAGCAACATAGAGACCAATCCTAGGGAGCATGTTAAAGCTGTCATATTACGAAACGGTAAAATGCTGAAAGAGCTTGTTAAAGGAACAGACGAGAAAGAAGGACCTAGCAAAGTAGAAGAAGAAGTGATGGTTGAGCAAAAAGAAGCAGAGAAGCCAAAGTCAAAGTTGTTTCCAGACAATCCGCCACCATACAGACCACCATTACCTTTCCCTCAAAGATTTCAGAAGCAGAAACTAGATAAGCAATTTTCTAAATTTCTTGAAGTTTTTAGAAAATTACAAATTAATATTCCTTTTGCAGATGCTCTCGAACAGATGCCCAGCTATGTGAAGTTCATGAAGGAAATCCTATCAAATAAAAGGAAGCTGGAAGAACATGAAACGGTAGCTTTGACCGAAGAATGTAGTGCAATCTTGCAGAAAAAGCTACCACCTAAACTTAAAGATCCAGGGAGTTTCACAATTCCTTGCATCATTGGTGATTCATTCTTTGATAAAGCATTATGTGATCTTGGTGCAAGCGTTAACTTAATGCCTTTCTCTGTTTTCAGAAAACTAGGCTTGGGAGAAGCAAAACCTACTACAGTATCTTTATAGCTAGCTGATCGATCAATCAAGTATCCAAGGGGAATTATAGAAGATGTACTGGTAAAAGTAGATAAATTCATATTTCCTGCGGATTTCATTGTGCTAGACATGGAGGAAGATCAAGAAATACCCATCATCTTGGGTAGACCATTTCTAGCAACAGGGAGAACCCTTATTGATGTACAGAAAGGTCAACTCATACTTAGAGTTCAAGATGAAGAGGTGATATTCAATGTGCTGAAAGCTCTCAAACATCCACATGATGTTGACAACTGCATGAGGGTAGATGTAATGAAAGAATATATCAAAGAAAATGCTAAGTTTTACAAAGAGCGCACAAAAAAGGGGCAGGATCCACGTATCCTAAATAGGGAGTTCACTCTAGATCGTCGATTCAAAGTCAACAGAAAAAGACTTAAAGCTTACATGGATGGTGGAGAGCCCCAACAGAAAGCCACTATTGCGCTTTCAGACCCAACTTAAGGCGTTTTTCAACAGTCAAGCTAACGACTATAAATTAAGCGCTTCTTGGGAGGCAACCCAAGTTTTTCTCTTTTTAGCCAGTTTTTCTCTGTTTGTGTGTTATTGTGTGTTATTGTATTCTTTGTGTGTTTTTGTGTTTTCTTTGATAATTTTTCTTTCTCTTTCAGAGGTGGAGACAAGTCTTGCAGCACTGAAAAATCATTTTCCTACTCTACCTCAAGATGTACTCAGAAAGATTTACAAGTGCAGACTTGAAAGAATGAGGGCACTAACATCTTTAGGTCTTCCAAAGCATATTCGGTGGATCATCGAAGCTAAGGTACGTTTAGCAGGTGAGTTGAATGATTCATTAATTAAACGTTTACCAGGATTAGGAAGAAGTTCTTACTCAAAGAAGAGGAGAGCTAAGAGAATGGAAGTCTGTCATAAGTGTGCGAGATGTAACTGCGACACAAGCTGTAAAAATCTTGGATATTTATCTATAAATCGAGAAGATAAAATCAAATGCATAAAGGATGGACTGAGTAAGGAGTCTCTGGATAACATCCGTGAGACTCTTGAGACGCATCCTTGTGGGAAAGTTCAACGTATTCTTTTAGATTTATGGGAGTTATTCAGTAAAGAGAAACAGCGTTATAGTCTTGGGAATCTGACTGTAAAAGACCCTGTTTGCCAGTTTATAAGAAAACTGGATGGGAAGCCAATCCTCAACTCATAGAAGTTGTTTAAGCCGTTTCTGGACGTAAAACCAGAGGAAGATGTGAGCCACAATCACAACTACTGTAGCATCAATTTTTTTTCTTTGTTTAGCAGTCTGTTTCAAATTTTTTTGATAATTGTGTTTACTTTTCCTTACCTGTCCTTTTGGATTTTTAGGTCGTTTCAAGCTTTCTTGATAAGTGTGTTTACTTTTGACGTTTCATCACCGAACATTTTTATTTTTAGCAGCTATTTTCAAAATTTTTCGATATCTGTGTCTACTTTTTGACGTTTGTGTCTACTTTTTCGATGTTTGTGTTTACTTTTTGACGTTTCGTCACCGAACTTTTTGAATTTTGTATTTGTAGCGGCTTGTTTTATTTATTTATTTTTTTTTCTCGAAGATTGTGCTTTCTTTTTGACATTTCTACACTTAACATTTCCTTTTCCCTCTGACCAATACTGTTTAGCATCGTAAAACTGTTCTTTTACTCTTTCATCTTCTTTAAATAAGTGTTTATGACTGATAACAAATAATTCGTTTTCTCTGAAAAAAAAAAAAATGGCAGAGTCCTCGAGCAGTAAATTCAAAAACATCTGTGTTTTTTGTAGCCCAAAGTCTGGTATGAGTACACAATATTCAAAAGCAGCTGCTGAACTTGGTACGGCTTTAGCTACCCGAAAAATAGATTTGGTGTATGGAGGAGGCAGTTTAGGACTGAGGGGCTCTGTCGCAGTAACTGCAACTGTTGGAGGTAGGCAAACCCTCGGTGTCGCAGTAAAGCCTTTGGCTGAAAGGAAAGACATCATCGGTACGAGCATAGGTAATGAGTTTCAGGTTATAAGTATACACGGACGAATGGCGTACATATTACTCAATGCTGATGCCTTTATCGCGTTACCTGGTGGTTTGAAAACATTTGAAGAAATCTTCAACATTGCGTCCTGGGCCCATTACAACATTCACAAAAAGCCATTAGGTTTGCTTAACACTAACGGTTTTTATGATGGTTTATTGGCTTTTCTTGATCATACTGTGGAACAGGGTTTTATGACTCAAGCAAACCGGCGTATTCTAGTCTCAGCTTCCAGTGCTGATGAACTGATTGACCAACTGCAAGACTTTGTACCCGAAGTTGATCCAATCATGTCACAGGTGGTTTGGGCTCCTGAATCAAGCGGTAGCAAGAAGCGTGCACTGGATCTTAATCTCCGGTTGTAACTTTCTTATCCTATGGTTTTATTAATAGCATTTCCATTTAAGTTTTTCTTCTTTTTATCTTACTAGACATTGGGGACACTGTCTCAAATAAGTTTGGGGGTAGAGTTTGCTATTATTAAAACCATAAGATTCAAAAGCTGGTCCGAGTTGAAACTAAAAGATGGCAGAGTAAGGAGTACTTTTGTGCTCTTGAGACGCATCTTTGTTTTCATTTAAAAAAAAAAAAAAAAAAAAAGCAAAAAGATTTTCATTATTTGTTTTATTATTTCTCTTTCTGCCCTAACAAGTCGACTAACTACTTTGTATTTATTAATGAAGTCTTAATGCATGTTTTTGGTTGAATATCTTTACTAAGGAATAGCCATGAACATCTTTGCATGATTTGAGACTTTTGAATGTCATGATCTTAGTTAATTGAGTGGATAAATATTATGTTTACATGAACTGTGGACTATTAGTGGAGATTATCCTTGGTGAGGATTTGAGCCTTTTAAACGTTTCATTTTGAGAGATTTATTTGTTTCTACTCTTAAACACTCTTCACTTTGTTCTTAATAGATGATCTCTATAGGTTTTGCATTGAATACTGAGAACAAATCATTATTGTAGATAACATGAGCTGCTTTGATTTGAAAATTGGATCGACTTCTTAGAAGTAATATAGGTTAGTTCTACTCTACAAAAGCCTACTTTCCTACTTTAAATTGAGACACATCATAAAACCTTTGAAGCCAAACACTTTAAATATTTTTCTCTGTTTACCGTTATTAAATGACCCTATTGAGCCTTTAAATTTAGTCATACCTCATGAAGTTTGGGATCATGCAATGAAGTAAGAGAGGAGAAGAGAATTGAAGTGTTAACATTTACACAATGTGTTTCTAAAAAAAAAAAAAAATGTTGAAAAAAAAAAAAAAAGAGAAGTTGTGATGAAGTAAAGAGAATAAATGAAGTACTTTGGTATGATCATATGTTCTTGTTGAACCTGTACCTTAAAATTTCTTACATGTCAATTAACCATAGCCCAAATACAATCTTTAATAAAGCCTATTGATCTTCAAAAGGAAGTCCAATTTGAAAGTTGAAGTCTGTCATCATGCTCTATCTACGTTCTTAGTATTCGATTCCAATCATGAGATCTATTCACTTGAAAGTGCGGTTCTTTTAAACGTCTATATTCATATGTGATGTAAATGACGCTTGCTATGCCTTTACATAACCTCTATCACATATGATTGCATGAGTGTTTGCTTTAGGATTCATGAGGGTTATGAGAGATATCTTGTGAGAATTAGAGTCGAAGCGAAATAAGTCCATAACATGTGAATATGATGTTTTGAAATGAAATTGCTTTGAAAGTGGTGTGAGATTGTTGATGATTATGTTTTAGATCATTAGTGACTTATCCTTAGTCCTGATACAAGATCATACATGTATGAGACTTCTGTTAATTTGTATTTAGTGAGATGTTGATAAGTTATGGGTGGAATCTTTTAACGTTTGTGGGTATCGTTGCTGGTAAACCCTCAGGAGACACAACTCCTCCTACTAGGGACACCTAGGGGTTTAAAGGCTTGTGGCATACGCTCAATGCCATCGTGTTTACCTACGAAAATGGATTGTGTTTTTATTTTCTGTGTTTTTAACTTAGGTTGTTATTTTTAGTTTTACTTGAGGACAAGCAAAATCTTAAGTTTGGGGGTGTGATAACTCTATTTTTATAGAGTTATCTTATCTTTTTAAACTTGAATTCTTGTTTAATTCTTGATGTTTTTATTATTATTAAGTACATTATTTCATCATTTTGTATTTTTCATTTTCAGAATAAAGTTTGTGAAAATCGTATGTGGACCCCACCAAATGCTTTCGCTCGAGACAAGATCATGAATTTCATTCGAAGCAGTTCATCGCCTCAAGAATTACTCGAATCAGAAATCGTATAAAAAAGATTATCGCAATTTAAAGATCGAGTATTCTAGAAATAAATATTATGTCATGCTTATGTAAGGAATGATGTAATCAAAATTATGATGTAAGCAATGATGTAATATTAAAGTTGACTTTGAATGAGGTAGGTGAACGATGATGTAAGCAATGATGCAATTTGAAAGTTGACTTTGAATGGGGTAGGTGAAAGATGATGTAAGCGATGATGCAAAATGGTGGAAAATCAGGAAACGATGATGCAATCAATGATGTAATTGGAGGTGAATTTGGCCTATAAATAGGCCTTAGAATCACCATTCTAAGCATTCCATCACAAACCAAAACAATAAGTAGTTTAGAGAAAGAGAGAGAGAGCTTGGAGAGGAGGAGCAAAGC
The DNA here is from genome assembly GCA_022984855.1 of Dimocarpus longan. Taxonomy (NCBI): domain Eukaryota; kingdom Viridiplantae; phylum Streptophyta; class Magnoliopsida; order Sapindales; family Sapindaceae; genus Dimocarpus; species Dimocarpus longan. The sequence continues at coordinate 13,500,831 of CM041024.1, forward strand.
AGAGGAAGAAATTCTACGGTGAAGCTTCAATCCACTAAGTTTTCCTATCTCTTGTTATGTTTAATTTTCTAGTTTTTGTAAATTCTATTATGGAGTAGATTTGTTTTCTAAGATTATGATGTAGCCTAACTTTGATGTTCCAAACCTTTGTTCAATTCAATTAATGATCTTCTATCTTGGTTGATGCATTTAATATTGTTCTTAATGCTTCTAAATAATTGGCCACTATTTAGTTGAATTGTTAATCATAATGATAGCGGAAGCTGATTTATGTGTCTAGTTCATTATATTTAATGTCATAAATTACATGTAGGATAGGAATATACCTGCATGATTTGTGTAGTCTATAAAAGAGATCCATAAATCTTAATGAATCCTTTAATGTTTTGATTTGCATGGGAACATAGCAGTTAATCTTTATAGGGTATTTTCCTTAGACCTCGGGAGGGGCTATGTGAATAATTCAGGGAATCTCGACTAGCAACTGGATAGTTAATTTTTGTTAAAAAGAACAAAGGGGAGGAACAGATTAGTTATGGTGAAATCATAATCTTAGAGTTTTTATTCATTGAATTAATTTTCATTTATTTTCAATTGCAATTAAATTTAATCATAGTTATTAACTCATTCACTCAAATTTCATCTACCAAATAAAAGTTGAGTTATTTTAATTTTGGGCATTAATTAACAACAATCCTCGTGGGACGATACTTATCTCATCATTTTATTACTTGTTCGACTCGTTCACTTGCGATTTTGCACAACAACTTTAAAAAGTTAGAACTAATCAATCAAATTCATCCATTGCATTTGAATTAAATATTAGAAAAAATTTGTTTTAAAAGAGATAATGCAATGGATGAATTTAATTAGTTCGTCTTAACATTTTAAAGTTATGATGCATTGATAGTATATTCACTTATATATATATATATATATACATATAATACTTCAATTTCCCGTTATTTTTCAACGAAAATGAAACAAACATATATATATAGTAAGAAGTCAAACTCAACTGCTCAACTACTAAATCTTTGGTTAATTAAGACAAAGAACTTGGAAGTGATGGAGATATAAATTTACAAATAGATGAGTTTACTTACCTTGAGAGTAAATCCAAATAAAAGACGGAAGATGGTATCTAGTCTCCATCTTTGATAGGCACATAAAACCATACCTTTTTATTATAGTGTTCTAGTGGCTACTACTGTTACACTGACTGCTGCTGGAGATGCCATGACCTTCTACATTGATTGATAGCTGTTGCTACTGCTGTTATACAACAAAGTTTGTTATTGTTTTGTTGACTTGCCCTTCTGTTATGGTAGCATGGTCACTGCTCTAACTAGACCATTTGATTTTGATTTTCTTACTGATATATTTTAACATTTGTTTACCTATTTTACATGTTATTTAATGTGTATATTCAGAAAAGATTTAGTCCCGAAATCTTTAGAGGAATTTAATTTGGGGTTTTGCATGTCTTGACGCTTAAAGGCAGTGGAGATACAATTTAATGTGTATGAGTTTTGGTTTTTATTGTGAGTCAGAATACAGTACAGCATCCAAGGTCTAAGTCTAACAAATATTTAGTCTGTTGTTTTAATTAGCCTTGCCTCGTAAGTTATATATATATATATATAATATTATCTATTATGTAGTAAATTCAAACTTCAAATATTGTGAGTTGAATAAGCATTTTCTACCATCAAAATATATTGGATAAAAATTTTGTTTGATAATATATAACATCAGGAACAAGTTGTGTGGTTAATTTATGTTTAATATAAGCTGGTGAGAGTATACAGTATACTGCATGGGTCATTGAATAGAAAGGTCTGATGATGACATGAATCCGGTGGAGCCAACCCAAGATGTTTGCATAATATTGCATAGGAGTCCAACAGCTTCTTTACCTAAAAACCCTAGCCCGTGACGGATGCACCTATGCTATTATTTGTTTTTTTTTTTAATTACACATATGATTATTTAATGAAATAATCAAACCATTTACCAACTCAAAAGTACTTCTAATAAATCTTATGCCATGAAACACCCAACCTAAATACGATATGCCTTGGACAACACTTTTACACCTCGTGCTCATTCCATACAATATTTAAGGGTGGCGATATTACCACCCCTCAAAAGTTATATGTACACCCCATTAATTTTTTTTTAAAAAATCTGTATTTATAAACAGACCCCACTTTATACCAACTATACCCTTCCTATTAATTTAAAATATATATATTATAAATAATTGTTTTTCGGCTTCAAAAACAGTTACACCTCTCGCTTAATTGGATTTACTTCAACCGATTTGGTTGTGCTCCAAATACCCCTGCAAATCGATGCTCTTAATTGACTTGTACCCGAGTCTTCACTTTCCGGACTTTGTTCAAACTTGATCTATTGAGCTATCTTTTGCTTCTCTTTCTTCCTCGAGTTAAGTTCTTCATAGACCAATCTGTTGAGAATTTTTATATGTTATTATGGGCTTACATATTAAATAATAATTATATTATATGTTATCTATTTTAATAGGGTCATATAAATTATCTATTAATTGAATTCAAGATATATCCATTGGGTATGAGTTTTAGTCTATAGAAACTCAATACTAATTTAATTAGGGTTAATAAGAACCTAATTATATTAGTATACAAAGAACATTATAAGAGTTATAGTCCCTAAGTCAAATTAACATATGTAATATTTTGTCTCCTTTCTCCTTCCCCATTCAAAAAAAAAAAATTGTAGAGTATCCTAAAATGATTCGATTATAGAAGACTTAATCATTTTCAAGTTTGTTAATGTGCATTTAGATATGTCTTCTCTGTAACAATTATTAATGATTTAATATTAATTTCTAGATTTTGGTATAGGTTAAAGTTTTATCTAACAAATTGTATCATAGTCAACTCATGTTGAATCATTTAGAAAAATTAATTATGGTGTTGTTGACGTCCGAATTTGAATCCTAGTCAACGAGGTTAGTTTTTGGACCCAAACTGTAGCTTCGAGTAATCGGTATTGAACATGCAAGGTAAAGAAGACAAGAAGAACAAGCGAGGAGAAAAACACAAGGAGGTTTTAAAATGGTTCGGCTTGATTAGATGCCTATGTCCACTATTCACTCTCTCTCACTATTTTGGCAGAATAACGGCACTTAAAAGATTGTAATCGTTTTACAATGAAAATCTTTCCCTATTTATAGAGATAAGAGATGTGCTACAGTAAAACTGAATAAGATAAAAACATACAATAAACTGAAATTACAATGAGGAACCGCATTTAATGCATCGAGATTTTATTCAATGCGACTGACAGTGCATTTAATGAGGCTGAAATTACATTAAATGCGGCTGAAACTACCACTTCTGAGCTCTGCCTGAGCGTGATTTCAAGCGGCTAATCTGTACGGGTCATAGAAGACCACCGTAATCTCGGCTGTAGTCTTTGACAGGAATGACATGCATGACACGCTTTAAGCTGCATCTGGCATGACGTCTTCGGTTTATGCTGACTTGTGGTTTGGGGGGCATGGCTAAGATGGAGTTTCCAGCTGACAAAATATTCAATTGAGCTGGCGAACATATGAGCTTCTGATGGGTCGGACACTTTGAGAGTTTAGGGGACGAATTATAAATTAATACTTCCGCGACCAGTCATAACATTAGGCACATAATCTTGTAAATGAGCAGGTATACGAGTACGCTCAGAAACCACTGAACAACCAGACGGACAATTCTGAACGAACAAGCCCGACCAAAATAGGCCTGATGATCACCTTTCTTATACGAACAAATATGGCGATCAGCCTGAGCGAACAGATATGATGATCAACCTGAGCGAATAGATATGACGATTAGATTAAGGACCGGTACTAATCGTAATTGTATGCGGAACAATGAACAGATCACCGATCGGGTAACCAATATTATTCACGAGCGGATCGACGATCAGCAAGGGAACTAGGGATATGAACGAAAATAGAGAGTCTGTCCGTTGTCAGGAGGGTGGTCAGAAAGAAGGACAAATTGTTGAGCCTTTGGGTCATTAGTGTAACACCCCTTACCCTGATTTCCCGTTGGATCGAGATTCGAGGTAAAGAGCGTTACGGTTTCAAACTGAAAATTCATTTATTCGTTTATATGAAGAATTCTTACTAAAAGAAATGAAATCACCACTAAAAGTTTTTATGATATTAAAAAACTTTAATATCATTTATCTCGTTTATAATTTTTAAAAAAATCCGACAGAGTCTCCTCTGTTTTTCTGAAAATCCAAAATTTACAAAAACTTTTAAAGAAAACAAAGACACTTCAAAAAGTTTCTTTCACTTTCTCTACTACCATTTCGGACCTCCCGTCTGACTTCAAATTCACTCCATCATACAAGCATTTTTCAAAATAATATTATTCTGAACTTAATCAATAAACTAAAACGGGGCACTAACTTTTTCGAAAAAGTAATTTAGGCCACAAAAATTGATGTAAAATACAAAAATTCATTACAGGCATCGTAGTGGGTTTTATGGATTACAATTTTATTTATACAAATATATAAAATTTTCAAAACATATGTGAGTCAATGAATATATATAAAAAAATACGAAACTATTAAACGTAAAAGGATTTTGACTCGTAGGAGACGCGATAACTATCTTCTTGTCCGAATCTATCTACAATGCTTAATTCTAATTTATGCACAGAAAATCCAACGAGCAAAGTGTTTCTATTTAAAGGGAGAAAATGGTATACACTAAATTTTTAAAATTTATCATTTATTCAAATTACCTTATTATGAAACAATATTATCCGAAATCCTCAAATTTATAAAAAAAAGTCAACTCAAATTACTAATAAATGCACATAGAAAATACACACCATTTAGTATTAATCGTATCAAATCAATCTATAAAAAAAAATTGTTTCAGATCATGATAAAAGCACAGTACTAAAAATTTTGAACTATCAAATACGTAATCATATTCCTATTATTTCCTTAAACAAAATAAAATGATTTTTATTTAAATTATTGTTAGTATGATTATTATTATTATTTTAATATCAGTTGCAAACTAACATTTTACAATTGTTTAAACTTTTACCACTAATTTACAAAGAACCCAATTTTTATATTATAACGCCAAATTTCAAATTTCTCAAGTTTTTATCTAAATTTCACAAATAAATCAATTTACTAATATTAGCACATATAAAATAAATGAGACTCATCGTAAAGCATATCAATCTGATTATTTATTTATTTATTTATTTGCATTTCATAACAAATTTTGATGAAGACAATTTATAAAAATAATTTCGCATATCAAATACATCCTAGTCATTTAACAATTTTCAAACATAATATTAATACATTTTCATTTAATAGATTTCAAACATCACAACACAGTTTTCTCTTATATCTTTACAGCGCCGTTCGTAAACTCTGACACGATACCATGGACCGAAATTCGGGTCTCAGATAGAATAAACGACGTTCCCGACATCGGTCACTCGGTGACTACCCGTTGGGTCGCCTATCACATATCACAGTCAGTTTCAACTTCAGGACCGGACACCCAGTACCTCTCATAATCCATTCATTGAAAATTACGTATCGGTATCGATATAACGGCGCAGTACTGCTATATTACCCTATTGGCATGCCAACTACCAGTCCCCACCTACCAATATTCAGGTTTACGCGGGCCCTTTTTCAATTTTATTAATAACAAATTTCATATTTTGATGACTTTTATTTTTATATAAAGATTTCATTCGAAAAGCGATAAATACAATTTGAGACACGCATTTTCATATATATATATATATATAATCAATTTATCAATATGAACATCGAAAAATTCTATTATTCATTCAAGGAACTCATTAAATCCTTTCCAAAATGTTCGTGTCTTTCTTCCGATATACACTCGGTCAAAACACTGAACTTATCCGTTTCTTCCTCGTTTTTATTTAAAATTTAGTAAAATCATATTCAAATAATCATTTATTCCAATTCATCGAGATAATTTCATATATTTCATAATCAAACAAAATTTCAATTTAAATTCTATTCTAACATCATTCAAAATATATCTAATTTACACAAAATCAAAAACCCAATATAATTATTATATTCTTTCAATCAAATTTATAATTTTTCAAAAACTTATAAATACTAACTTTTAGAAATAAAATGAGATTTTCAAAGGAAATGTACATAGATATTTTTGGGCTTGAGTTTGAGATATCATCTCAAACGCCTACGTACCCATTTCATAATTGGGATCAAAGCCCTCGTAGTTCAACAAACTATTATTATTATAATTTATCAACATAATTCATAATACACTCAATCTCTATTTTCATACTAACCTATATTTATCTATTTTTTTTAATTTTTAATTTTTCATTTTACAAGGTCACAAAAATTATTTATACCACGATTTTTACGTAAACTTAAAATCAAATCAAGTAAAAATAACAATATCACATAATTTACTAAATAATTCATTTATTTTCAATACAAAATAAAAACTGAAATATACGTAAACGTATTAAAATATTATTTTATTCTTTTTCAAATCTTAAATCATTTTATATACAAAATTATATAACTTCTAAATATAACATAATTATCAAAATACATATTCCACAATCAAATCATAAATCATAATATATAATCACTAAGTTAATAAACTAATTAATTAATTCTCTTTTAGTAACACTTACATATTTAAAATTTACAATATCTACAAACTTTTATTTCAATCAAAATAATATAATCTATAAAACCAATTAATTCAACTAATTATTTACTAAAAATCAATAATAAGATCTGGAATAAAAATAAATATAACTCAAACAATTTAAGTTAAGTATAAATCGATCCACTAACATAACTCATTTAACTATTTCTGGATCTAAAACACGTTTCTTTCTTATTTTCTCATTGTCCTAGATTTATCCAAAAATCATATAAAACTGAATTTAAAACTATACAAAAATAAACTACTTTTATGAGATCCACATCATATTAAAATAAATTTACTTATCTGTCTTTTCTTCTTCTCATCTCCTTCTCGGCATTTTTTTTTTTTTCACCGCTGCCCGATTCTGCTTGCTTCTCTTCATTTCTCTCTGCCGCCGGTACGTTGCTTCCCTCTCCCTCTCTCTCTCTCTCTTCTTCTCTATTTCTCTATTATTTTCTCTCTGATTTCGTTCCTTCTTTTTTTTTTTTTTAATCACTTTTAATGATTTTTAGGATCCGTTTTTCACAAATCACTATTCATCTAAAAATTACTATTCATTCGAGAATCACTATTTTCCCAAAAATACTATTTATTCTGCATATATTTTTATTTCTCTTAAATAAAGAAAATTCGGGACGTTACAATTAGGCTTGCACTGTAGATCTCCTCTAGCTCAATCGACTTAATCACTAAATTACCCATAATAGGTGTTTTTCATGTTTTCTATGAGTGTTTTTAGAAAACAATCGAAGAATAAATACTTAATTCAAGACTATATTTATGTTAATGACACCAAATATATATGACTACCAGACTATATATATTTATGTTAACTACCAGATCATCTTTTCTCAAAAAAAAAATGTATAGTTGCATCTTAATTTGTCAAACATGTATAGTTTTGGACTTTTCAATATTGTGATTTATATAGTTTATAAAGTTGCACGCCAAAGTCACATCTAGACTCTATCAAGTTTTACGCTTGATTATTCAGTCTTCTATTTTGGTTATTAATAGAGGTATAAGAATCACTTTATTTTATTTTTGTGATTTTGAAGTTATTGAAAAGCAAAAGATTGGGCATAGAAATTATATAATATGGTGTAAAAGTCAATAAAGGACGTCTCACAAGTTTGCTTTTTGGGGAAAAAAGAATGGCGGCAGTATGTAAAATATATATACACACACACACGTATATATATATATATTAGTTGCTGTGTTGTAAAGCGGCACTTATAATTATAATATAGTAGGCTTTTTGACAAAAAAAAAGAGATATTAAAACTAACTGCATCTTGTTCTCGAAGATTTAAAAAAAAAAAAATAGTATGATATTTCAAAATAAATTGATTGAAATTATATGTCATCAAAGTAACCTCTATAATATAAATTTATTTATTTTCGAATATTAAAATATGTATATCTATTGTTTATATAAATAATGACTGGCCCAAAAGAATATTGTTGTTTGACTAGATAATGGATATACTTGTGATAATAAATATGTGACGACTATTAGATCTTTCATATAAGTAATAAGTCGGTCAAAAAAAAAATTACTAGTTGACGAGATTAATTGTCAATATATGGTTATTACACAGAGAGTATTACTTACAGTTGATATTTCTATTCAAAGACTAAATATTGTGACATGATTATTGATTGTGAGCTTGTATTTGATTTTGTTCTTAATTCAGTTATTACTTCTGCTACAACAATATCTACCAATATCAATTTCATTTATGTGCTTAATAGCACGAATTTTAAGAATTTGAAAGAGAACGTTGTGATTGTTCTCCGTTGTATGGATCTTGACCTTGCGCTTTAGGAATAACAGCCTTCATCTATAAATGAGAATAGTTCCACTGATAAAAAAGCAAGCGTGGAAAATTGGGGACTGTTTTAATTGCATGAATTTTATGTTTATGAAACGTTCAATTCCGAAAACTTTTAGGAGCTCTATATCTAAAAAGAAAAGGAAAGAGAAAAAAAAGTTATAACTAGGACTTCACAACATAAAGTGTAAAAGAAATAGAATGAGAAGTTTACATGTTACTTTTACAAGAAAGCTAAACACATAAAGAAAAAATGTCTCAAGTACGTCAATTAGTATGTCAAGAAAAGTACGTTTCTTAATTTGGTTTATTCTGAAGTTAATTTAGTTTATATGCCTAAACACACTTGATGAATAGATTATGATGCTACTACTCACATAAGTGTGTTTATGCGAGGTTGCCTGTAGAGTCAAAAGTCAAGTGATACTGAAAAATTCATCTATTTGGACAATGGCAATACAGTTGCAATAGAGGTTATAGGAACTTTTAAATTATTATTGAAGACTAGTCAATTTTTTAATTTGGAAGAGACTTATGTAGTATCGTTTTTTAAATGTAATTTAGTTTCGGTTTTTATTTTGGACAAATATGATTATTTTTATTCATTTAGAAAAAATAAATTTAGCGTTTTTCAATATTCAAATCTTATTGGTTTCGGTTATTTAGTTTTGCATGATAATCTATATTTGTTGGATACAATTATCTCAACTAATAATACCTTATTTATTAATTCATGAGGTACAAAATGAAAATTAACTGGCAAATATTCGACCACATTATGATACAAGGGTTTAAACCATATCTCTAAAAAGATAATTCAGTAACTTGTGTATAATGAGATTCTTGATCCCCTTGATTTGATAGATTTTCAAGTTTATATTCAATATAAAAAGAGAAACATACAAACATTAGGAGAGTAAAGTACCCACAGGTATTCTGATGTTTTAGAATTGCTATATACTGATATTTATAGATAATTTTCTATAGCCTCTAGGACAATAGTATTTTATTACGTTCATAGACGATTATTCAAGATATGGATACCTATATTTGATTCATGAGAAGTCTCAATCATTTGATACATTTAAGACCTTTAAAGTTGAAGTTAAAAATCAACTCGGAAAAAAAAATTAAAGTTGTCAAATCTGATCGTGATGGTAAATACTATAGAAGATATGATAGATTCGATAAACAACTTCTATGACCTTTTATGAAATTTCTAAAAGAATATGGTATCGTCCCGCAATACACAATGCCAGACAACCTAGCATGAATGGTATTGAAAGATAAAAACAGAACGTTTAAGGACATGATAAGAAGTATGATCAATCATTCTTCATTACTTGAATCCCTCTAAAGAGAAGTACTAAAAATTGTAGCATATATACTCAGAGCAAAGCAATAGTTAAAACCCCTTATGAACTATGGACAGGTAAAAAACCTAGTATTAAGCATTTACACGTTTGAGATTGTCCAGTTAAGGCAAGATCTTACAGGCTAAATAAAAAGAAATTGCACTTATGAATTGTAAACTGCTACTTTATTGGATATTGTAAACAATCAAGGAGTTTTAAGTTTTATGATCCTACTATTAGAACGTTTTTTAGACGAAAAATGTTAGATTTTTTAAGGAAATTGAGTTTGTGGGAGGAGATAAGGTTAAAGACATTGTTTTTTAAGAAAAATTTGTTTCTCTTCCTACTATCGTCATTAATAATGATCAGTAATGATCAGGCTTCTATTCTTGACATTGTTCAAAATATAAATATGAAATATCAAGACAATGTAGAAGATCTCCTTGTGCAAAATGAAAAAATTATACTTGAAGTACAAACTCAAAAATCTCAAAAAATATGCTATCGAGACAATCTACTGGAGAAAGAAGAAATATGATTCCAATTAACTATGTTGTTTTTCTCCAAGAACATAAGGTTGATATAGAAGTTGTGAAAGATGATCCAATCAACTTCCATCAAGTCAAACAAAGTTCTAATTCTCAAAAGTAAATTGATGCTATAAATAATGAGATGAATTCCATGAAGAATAATGACATTTGAGATCTCGTCGAATTGCCTGAAGGTGTGAAACTCATTGGTTGCAAATGAATATTTAAGACTAAAATGGATTCAAAAGGCAATGTTAAGAGATATAAGGCTCGTCTAGTTGCTAAAGATTTCACTTAGAAAGAAGACATTGATTACAAAAAAAAAAATTCTGATAAAGAATTTCACTAAACCAATAGATTTCTGATAAAGAATTTTAAGATGAAAGATCTTGTGGATGTCTCTTTTGTATTAGGCATACAGATATATCGAGAGATCATAAAAACACTATATTGAAAGAGTTCTTGATAAATTTGACATGAAAGGTTATGCACTAAAAGATACCTCTGTAGTTAAAGGAGACAAGTTCGGTCTTAGTGCTCTAAGAATAAGTTGGAATAGAAAGAAATTCAAAAGATTTCTTATGCATCAGTTGTAAGAAGTCCAATATATACTTAACTATGCATACATCCAAATATAACATTCATAGTGAAAATGTTAAGCAGATATTTAAGCAACCCAATGATGAATCATTAAAAGCAATCAAACGAGTTATGCTTTATTTACAGAGAATAAAATATCACATGCTCACGTATCAGAGATCAAATCATTTAAAGAACATTGGATATTCTGATTCTAATTTTGTTGGATGCCAAGACAATAAAATATCTACATCAGGCTATATTTACATGTTAGCTAGAGGAGCTATTTTCTAGAAGAATGCTAAGTATATACTCATAGCTTCTTCCACTATGGCAACTAAGTTTATAGTTTGTTATATGTCATTTAATCATGAAATATGGCTACGAAATTTTATCACGAAACTACGAGTTGTGGATTGTATTAAAAGACTATAAAGATATATTTTAATAATAATTCGATTGTGCTATATTTCAACAATAACAGAAGCTTAATGAAGTCAAAGCACAAAGACATCAAATTTTTTATTGTTAAAGAAAGAGTTTAGAGTCATCAAGTAACTATAGAACATATCAAAACAAACTTCATAATTACATATTCGTTTACTAAGGGATTACTACCTAAGGTCTTTTTTGAACACGCTACTTATATGAGTTTTGTTTTGATTAATAATGTGCATGTTTAGTGGAAATTAGTATTTTGATGTTCTTTGTTACAGACATTTTTTTTTTTATTTATTTTCTAAAAAATAAAATATATGATTCAATTATAAACTCTAAATGTTATTTATATTTGATCTCACTTAAAATTAAGTAGAACTAATTAAAAATAGACATGTTTGAGATTACATTATATGTAATTTTTATATTAAGCATCCATACTGGATCTACGTCATTGAATATATTAGTATAGTGGTCATTGATAGGTCTAGTTATGAATATATGTAACAAAGTCGTTTTAATCTCATACTAATATACCAAATGGACCAGATTATAACTAATGAGATATTTCAAGACGGATAGTTTTTCAGTGCGCATTCAATATTATAAATAATATAGTTGTCTCAAAAAAAATATGTAGTCCAAGTGAGAGACTGTTAGGATTTTTTATATTTCTTATTATGGACTTACATATTAAATAACAATTATATTATACGCTATCTATTTTAACATAATCAAATAAGTTATCTATTAATTAAGCTCAAGAGATATACATTGGGTACGGACTTTAGTGTGTAGAAACCCAATATTAATTAATTAGATTAATGGAAATCTAAATGGGTTAATATATAAACAACATTATAAAAGTTATAGTTCCCAAGTCAAATTAACATAGGTAATATTTTGTTTTCCTTCTCTTTTTCCATTCAAAAAAATATATATAAAGAGCATCCTAAGATAATTTGACCGTGGAAAGACTCAATTCTTCTCACGTTTGTCAATATAGATTTAGATATGTCTTCTTTATAACAATTATTAACGATTTAATATGAGTCTCTGGATTTTGGTATAGGATTTCATTTATTAAAGTTTCATCTACCACAATCTCCATTTCTGCAGGATTGGTTCTCCAACGAGATATCGTTTATGGTTTTTTTTTTTTTTTTTTTTGTGTATTCCTTCTTCTTTTGGTTGGACAGTAGTTTGGTGGAATTTGGGTTTTGGTCGAAGAAGGTGTTGCAGACGTGGGGGTTCTCAAAGGCACCATCTTTGAAGACCAAGTTGTCGCCCGAAGCAAAGGTTTTAGGGGTCAGAGCGGAAAATCACATCATTTTGGGGAGGGAGAGATTGGAGTTTTTTGGCCCAGTATTATGCCATCAAAGCCACAGTCTCTTCTCTCAACACAGCAGCAGAGATGGCCAAGGCGAAGAATCACACAGCACAGAACTAGTCTTACAAGGCTCACAAGAATGGAATCAAGAAACCCAGAAAACATCGTCACATCTCCACCAAAGAGATGGACTCCTAGTTCCTGAGGAACCAGAGGCATGCAAGGAAGCATAACAACAAAGCAGTTGAGTCAGCTATTGAGGAAAAGTAGAGACTTTGAATAGAAAAGAAAAGGCTTTGTGATGATATGTTACTGGTTAGTTTATTTATGTTCTATTTTTTTAAAAAAAAATTTAGAACGATCTACTTTTTGTTTTTTTTAATGGTCATTTACTTTTAGTATTGTGGCGACTTGATGTTATTTTAGAGGGTTCATTTCAATTTTTGAAGTAATTCACTTTATTGTTGAGGATTGCTACTGATGTTATGTTCGCAAAAGATATTCAATTTTGAAGATATGGTGAAAGATCTAATATTAAAAAAATTTTTTAAAAAAAATCAACAGTTAAATCTAATATAATTGACTAATAATAGGGAGGTTGAAAAGTTACTTTTGCGTCTCAAAAAGCAAACTTGAGGTAGGCCTTTTGTAATTTTTTAAAAATATATATATTATTTTATTATAATATCGATAATTTAATTTAATGATAAAATTGAAATTTTAAAATATATATAAATTTGGGGTGTAAATGATATAATTTTAAAGGGAAACATAATCACTCAATATTTAAACTAGTGGAAATCCAATAGATATTTGCTTTAATCGCATTGTCCCTTCGGATTTGAATTGATACTCAATAGTTTTACTAATTAGGGAACCTCTTTCACTAATAACGTATGATTTGATGGCCCACACCGATCTGACAAAATTCTCATAGAACTCCGTTTTTGGAAATACTTCATGAGAGTCGGATGTACACAGCACTCGCCAGCACACTATACACATTGTTCAGTTAGGAACTTTGGACAGTCCCCCTTGCTTTTGTCTCGACATTACAGGCAAAATGGTTAAATTTTTAAGAACTCACTTCCAATCAAGAAGCTGCATATACGGGATGGGTGTTTAGCTGGGATGGTAAACCATGACCTCACTCCAGGCCTTATCAAGATTGTTAATTCTACTCTCATGCACCCCATTTGTGAGCAATTTTCTTCCCCCACCTATTGTCAGTTGCCCCCATTAATTTTGGATTGCTCCCTCCCATTCTGAAAACAGATATACAATTCCCGCTTCAAAATCAAATCACAGTTAAATCCTGATTGTACACTGAGCACAATACCCATACTTAAAAATAAGAAAATGAATAAAAAAAATAAAATAAAATAAAAGCTGCATATATAACACATTTGGGGAACATGAAAATAAATTAGCTACGCGCGGACCGGGTACCCCTGTTATAACTCGCTTAAATATCGCTTTAGGATAAGAAAATTAGTGTCAAGCAACGCATGACTTGATGAAATTTGTTATGTGAAATCTCAATTCCCAAGACACTTGGTGCTAATTGAAACAGCGCCAACGCTTCCAAGATGGGTTCCATAATTTTTTTTTTTTAATTAAAAAATGAGAAAATCCTACAAGCATTGTTCAAATCAAGCCGTTTGCATTCATTCAATGTTGCTATAGCTACTACGTAAAACCAAGGTCACAATCATCAAGGTCTGAAGCAGATTCTTGATGGAAGATAGCCAACCATTGCCCTCTAATGTACATTTCGTCATGCTGCTGCACCCATCACAAGAGATTTATATCCTCCTCTGCATCATTCAATGGGATTCCACAAGTACATATAAAGGCTTGCCATTCAAGCGCTCACGACCCTACCACATGAAAATGATTAATCAATGATAAGAATTCAAAGAGTTATTTGGTAATAGGATGAATGATATCATGGTAATTTCATCAACTCGGTAAAACTACAGGGATTGGAAAACACAGGATAATATTACCTGATTGCAGGTCCAGGTTCCAGATTAGGGTACATTTAAAATTCAATGATACATAAACACATAAGAACAAAAATATCATCTTTTTATGCCCCAAGCCTAGCCACAGGTTTGAATAAACTATAACCAAAGTTACATCAGCTGCTAAAGGAAGTTAATTGGTGTCTTTCCTCTTGCATTCCAATTATTCGTTTAAGTTCAGTCTATAGATTTCGTTATATTCCCCCTAAAAACGGGAATAATTTCACATTGAAACAATGCCTTGCTTCAGACAGAATAACAAGACGAAAAATTAAAACAATATTTTTGAGGAAACTGCAAGCAAGCGAAAAGACATTCTCAAGAGTGTAACCCATTTTTTAATTGCTTAATACACATTAATAAGCTTCTCCCATTTTGAGGCTATTGGATTCGTAGCCATCACACCCAGGTATTTCATCTAACTAGTCTAGTCCCACACCTTTCATTAATAGTATTTTTTACACTTGCTTAGCAATCCATGGCCATCTTATGAATGAAACATTTAACTTTGACAATATATCATCATCCAATGTCCTTAGAAGTACATTACAGCGGAGAATCAAAGCAACAGAATTCTAGAAGAGGGTGGCAGCCAAGAAAAAACTACACATTAACTGAGAAAATCAATTACTTCAGCTAAAAAGACCACCAAGATTAGAAATATCACACACCTTTAGATCCGGTAGTTCAATTACACAAGCACATTCAACTACTTCAGCTCCAACTTGTTCTAGAAAATAAACATTTTCAACAGTTTATTGTTAGAGAGCCCACATGTAAAGCCAATAAAATTGGGATAAATCCCATCTTGAAAAGATAAAAGACAATAGAATGATACATATGCATTAAGAGTAATGCTACATTACCCAAAAATTTACCCAAATGATGTGATATGCTTATGTGTAATCACCACATCATTTCAAAAGAAATATAGCATTATTCTTCTATTAATAGACGTCACAACTGAATAGCCTAGTTTGTTGGATTGCAAAATTATCAACAAATATATCTATCACACAAAAAAGTAATAATTATAGTGGCTAAGAGGGGAGCGCCTACACGTGTACACGTTTTATTCTTTAGGCATAAACCTTGTCCTGTTATAAAGGGACTACTTTATCAAATTATCTACAACTCAAGAAAATATATAAGCTACGAGACACTAACTTAATGGTTGTACTAATTAAAAATGCAAAATTTCAAATTTCACTGCTATTGAGAATTTATGAGGATTTTTTAGTTTAAATATGCTTTGTTTTAGTTATAACCATAAACAGTTTAAAATTTCCAATACATTTAATTAATATTTAATTCTCAATAGCATGTTCAATTGCTAGTTTCTTAAGTTCTACTATCTTCAGCTCTCATAAATTATAATTATTGATCAGCTGAATTAAATTTTGAAGTTGTTTATTTCTGCTTAAAGAGCACTTCCTTTCCTTTGTATGTAGTTTAATGGTTTAGGAATTAAGAGCCTCATGAGCCAGTACAGTTATAGCCCAAGTAATGATTTCCAAAAATGTATCTGCTGTACCAACATCAAACTAACAAGATAGAAAGTTAAAAGTACCCAGTAAATTCATGGCCGCACAGAGGGTGCCACCAGTAGCAATAAGGTCATCAACCACCAACACACGTTCACCAGGTTCAACTGCTCCAACATGCATTTCAAGGCAATCCCTTCCATATTCCAATTCATACTCTTCTGAAATTACTTTGCCTGACATTGCGGCAACATATTATTGCACAATATGAAGAAAATACCTAAAAGTGTGAAATTCTAAACAGATGAAAACAAATAGATGTGCATAAGATAGTTCACCACAGTATGTGTTTTCAATGGTTTGCACAGGATTGAGGCTCATAGAGCATCAAAACTTGTTTCAGACACAACTCAAGAAAGCATGTCAGCAATGTTACAATGAAAGAACTTGCAATGAAATCACGGTCATATATTTGGTATCAAAGAAGGCAATATAAACACATTAAAATGTTCACAGTTATGACACGTGCGGAATGTACTTCCTACTGCAATATGGTGCATTATAAGGCCATCATATAACGATGCAAATGAAAAATATGCAATACCAAATTACCAATTCACCACACAAAGCTAGGACTGGAAGTCTCAGTATAAATGTAGTAATTACCTTCATTTTAAAGAAACAAGAACTGGTTATGTCATGCTAGCATTAATTAAAATCACAAGCCAATGATAATTTAGCACTGTGTCAAGGCAACTCCAGGCAGTTCAGTGAAGGCATTAATTTAGTATCCTAGAGCCCACTGAATGGAGAATATTTCGCTAAGAGCAAGAATTGAGTCATGAATCACAAAACAATAGAAAATAGCATTGACTCGAAAGTAATTATTTATCAAAATGGAAAATGCATACGAGGATACCCAATATATGCGATGAACTCAACTTACCTGGCAACTTCTTTGGTTTTCTTAAGGGAACAAATTTCGCCCCGATTGCCAGTGCAATGGGAGGACCAAATATGAATCCCCTAGCCTCTATTCCTGTAGGATAAAATATTCCTTAATTCAGAACATGAAGCAAGAGAGAGTTTTTTCAAGTATGATTTAATTAACTACAAGTCTACAACATCCGCCACATGCTCTTAGTCTTCACCAAGAACAAAAAAGGACATGATAAATGAGATGTATATTAAGCAAAACAGGTAGCAAACCAAACACAAGGTATCAAATTAATAACTCCTTTTGTTATCTGTGAAAGAAAATAGTGTAATGCTTATAAATGATTGCTAGATTTATCTAAGCAAGTTACGACTATTAGTAGGACAACATCTAAACTGTATAAAAGAAAATAACCACAATATAAACAACGAACATAAGCAAAGAAGCAAAATTTACCAAGGCAAATCAGCGATCATAATAAAATTTAGTATTGATACCAGAATGTAGGCCATAAGCATAGAAAGCCGAATCCTAAACATATCAAAACACTTATCCAGACTAGTGAGTAAAGTGTAAACAGAATTGTTAAAAGTTATGTAAGAGACCAAATCCAACTCAAACCATGGTTGGCGACTATGTTTGAGTTGTAAGGTCATTAAGAACATATAATATAAGGCAAGCAGAACACAGAACTAGGTTATTACCATGAGAGGCAAAGGACAATATTACTAAAGGATATCTTCTTCCAATGACTAACCATTGAATTTAATCCAACCAACAGAGTTCAAACAACTTAGCAAAAAACCAATAATAATAATAAAGTTTGCAAGGCAACAGGTTATCCGCATACATTTGGAGCCCCAAATAAGCCGATTGCAGAAACACAAAATGGAGATCTAATCTCAAGTGTTCATCTAACCTAAAGAAGAGTAGGGTGCTCTAGGATCTTGACAAATGCAATAAATAGTCACACCCTGATACCTGTAAACATCCTTGCTAACTATTATTAATTAATTAGTCTTTCTTTGCAATAAAATGTGAACTAAAATCAATGAAAGATAAAAAACCAGCTGACAAGTTTCATCACTGCAGTGGTAGTACAAAAGTGAGCCAAAGACCAAGATAGAAGAAATGAAAAAAAATCATCCTAAATCTTAAAACAACTTACACTGAACTGTAGAAAACAGATGCCAAAATGTGTTAACATTTATGAAAACACAGGTATCACTTTAATCAAGAATTTGCCAACCATGAATGCAACAAAATTTCAATGTTTCCAGAGGATCAGCCTTGATTATTAATACAATAGCATTTTCTTTAATTTGTAAATGAATTCCCAAGCACAGATAAAGGGAAGCACTCACATGGAAACACTATGGCTTTTCCCTCAGGAGATAAAGATTATCATCTCCATATCAACTGTCATTGATGTTATAAAATTTGCATCAAAAGAAATCCACTCATGATATATTATATGTGTGTTTTTCCTGTTATGTGTGCATTATATTTTCTCTTTCTGTGTTCATGTGGACACACGTTGTATTCTTATGTTTATGAGAACCTTATGCATGCTTAGTAGCCTCACCAAAAAATCAATGTCCTACAGTCCACAGAAATGAAAGTTCAAACATGAACATGAACAAGAAGGGGGGTATCAAAAGGTACGACTACTAATAAGGCCATGAAAAAAAGAATAAAACGGTTCAATCACTGTTTGTGGCTTTTTTTATCCGGTTGTGAAGGTTTCTGGGCAGATACAATGCTTTGTAATTTTTATTTTAGCATTTTCAAGTTCTAAAACAGCTACTATGATTACACAATGTTTTCAATGCAGAATAAGTAAATGAAGGGTTTTAGTAGACTCCAAAATAGGTTTAAATATAATAAACAGCAATTTTAAAAAGGACCATAAAATAAATACAACCACCAGCAAATTACACAACATAATAATGCTACGTTGTACCAAATATAATTGTATTAAATGAAAAAGGCAAGATTTGGTTTAGATAGTGGCTGAGTGCAACATGCTCATCTCATCTGTCCCACTCAATAAGCTAGGTCCTGTCACAATTAAACCCTATGAGCACATGGACACCAATTGATCACATCAACATCAGTGACAACTGATATGGAGATGATAATCCTTATCTCCCAAGGAAAAAGCCACAGCTTTTCCATGTGAGGCTATTAAGTATGCATGTAGATTCTCATAAACATAAGAAGACAATATGTGTCCACATGAACACATAAAGAGACAGAATATAATGCACACGTAACAGGACAAAAACACAAATATAATATATCCTGAAAAGATTTCTTTTGATCCAAATTTTATAAAAATTGAGGACCAATACCCCTTTCAATGATGAGATCATTAAACTTTTTTCAACTTACTAACAAGATAGTGGGATCAATAGTAGCACATTTGGAGATTTGTATAAGATGAGTGCACTACAGCACATTATGGTCATTTCATTTAAAGGGAAACAACTCTCTCAAATCGAAATACCAGGATATCAAATGCCACTACATTACAGTTCATCACAAAGGCTCCTAACTTTGTAGCTTTTACAAAATTTCCAACTTGCATTAAATTTTTTCACAAAATTAAGTTTGGCTACAAGCCAAAAAAAAAAAGGGTAACAGCAAACACAGAAAAGCAAATGAGTCAAATGATGTGGGGTTAAAAAAACTTGAAACCTATCAAAGTAAAATATAATATAACTATGAACACAAAAACAAAGACATAAATAATGTGTAGGGAAGAACATAAAGAAACCATAGAATGAAACTGAAGCAACAGTATAGTGTGGAAACCCACATCATAATGGAGCCCAAGAAAAAAAAAGAAAATAGCCCCAATCAAAACCCACATCATACAAGGGTCCACCTTTAACAGGGTGGACAGCCATCACCAACCACCCAATTCGGATCCAAGCACATGCCCGCAACACTAGCAAGAAAGAGAGTTAATAAGAGCCGCTCAAAGATTGAAACTTAACAAAGAGCAATCGATGGTACATGCCACTAAGAAAGACCTCATCAATAGTCAAACATAAAACCACTCTTGAAAATTTAATTTTTAAAAAAAATAAAAATAAAAAAAAAAACCACAGTCACTTCCATTTCATAATGTCTCTCAAAAGCATTCAAAAAGGCAACCACCAGAAACTTATGCAATTCCATCAACCATTTTTTTTATATTTCTATTTCTTTTCACTGTACCTACACAGCCTTTCACCTAAGTTAGGGCTAGGCCCCACCATTTCAAGCTAATTGGAATGATAAAAAGCTTCTTCTAAAGCTCTCTCTGGCTCACATATTTCAGCAGCTTCAACAAAAATATATCAATATATAAAAACAAAATTTCTTTTTTTTTATGTATATATACCTGCAACAACTGAAATATTTTTGCCTTGGTATCTCTCAACAAACAAATCGATCGTGTCTTTGAAGGCTTTAGGATCCAGTAACAGAGTAGTGATATCTTGAAACATAATACCTGCCATTATACCGTTGAAAAATTTCAATATAAGTAACTCTTCAGTCAGTGAAGGGGGAAAAAAAAAAGCCATGAATTTCACATATAATAAATATATTTCCAGCTCAATTAAGCTAAACACTTTTGTAGACGTTCGTTGTTCTGAAAATCCCGACAGTGAAAAATAGATTGCTGATATTTTTTTAATAATCTTAAAACCGAATAAATCTATATAAGAAAAAAAAAAGGAGCCGATGAAGCGATGGAAAAAACCTTGTTTAGGGAAATTAGGGACAACACGAATCTTAGTTTGAATGCCTTGGATACGAGGATCTTTGTCTCTGTAAGCCGACATTGTATCTATAACTCTCTGTCTGTCTATCTATCTAACTATCCTATCTATGTCTCTATTTCTAACACAACTAAGAACACAAAGCAACAAACACCAAAACCAAATTCTCTATCTCCTCTAGAAAATGAAGAGAGAATAACAAAAATGGAAAAGAGCAGGGAAACGAGAAGAGAGAGGTTGGTATTTATAAAGAGAGAGTTCTGATTTGGTGTGTCGTGTGTGCGAAAAAGAGAGGGGAGGGGAGGGGGGGCTCACTGCACGAGAGAGAGAGAGTGGAAATCTTTTCGATAAGTAAGAAATCAGAATCACAGATGGTTAATAAATTTAAAGGAGAAAAAGTTGAATGCCTCTGTTTGTATGTTTCTCTTTTTCTCTCTCTATCTGTATAGTTGGGTTTAAGTAGCAGCGGCACCTATGCCCACGTCTTCGTGGGCAGATCCCTTCCATGTAATAACAGTATTTCGAATCGGGTCACTGATGTTTCAATTTCGATGAATCTCCATAGTTTGCTGAGCGAATCCCAATCTTAAAAAAACAATAATAAATAAAAAAACAAACAAAACAGAAGCCGCGGCTTGCTTGCTTGTTGGGAATTTCGCGCGCTCCTCGTGTTTGGAAGTCCCATTCACATACTCTACTATGTCTACATTATGCTCTGTCCCCACCCCAACTCTCTATCAACCCTTCATTTTCGATGTTTTTTGCCATTTACAGCCGTTTTTTTATAGCAATTAAGGGATTGTATCCATTTTAACGTTTCATTATAATTTAATGGATTTTAAGAGTTTATGTATATTCAATCTAAATTTAAATAAATTTTATTAAAATTTAAGTATATTAAATTCATATTTATAGAAAATTCATTAAAATTTATATATATTCAATTCAGATTTATATAAAATTTATTAAAATTTAAGTGTATTCAATTTGTATTTGTATGCAATCTAATAAAATCCAGATATATTCAATTCAGATTTGTATGAAATCTAATAAAATTTAGGTGTATTTAATTTAGATTTGTATAAAAATTTATAAAATTTAGGTGTATTGCAAAAATCATTTGACTTTATAGATTTCATTTAAATGATAAATTTGGACAGATTCGGATGGAATTTAAAATATTTTTTATGAAGAAAAAAGTTTATAACAAAATTTACTATTCTCCTCAATATTTCATTGGGTTTCTTAAAAACAAAATCAACAAAATCAATATATAGTTTATAGAATTTGTAATTCCATCCAAATCTATCATTAAAAAAAAATACATATATATCAAACTTCAGTAATATCTAAATTGTATACATCCCTTTAATTCACTTACACTAATGGTTAGAGGGTAAAATCGTACTTTTATCTTGTTTAAAATTTATTAAAGGCAGAAGGGTCTAGTTGAATTTTATGTCACAGTCAACTCTTAAAATTCTGGTTAAAAATTAATGAGTCATTAAAACTTTAAGGACCATGAAAATGAAAACACACAAGTTATAAATTGTAAAAAGAAATAGGAAATTAAAATGAAGTTTGTGCAATTGAATATTAAATTTTTGAAAAAAAAAATTAATACATCCATTAATGAAAAATGTGAACTATGGGTTTTAATTTTATTGTTATGATAATGAATTCAATACCAATTTTGCTTTATAGTTGAATTGCACGTCTAGTTGGGCCTTGGGTGTGGAGATACCTTCATTGAATTATGTTAATGCATGTCTTTGCGGCATATATTAAAGATTAAGGAAGTGGTAGATGTGAATTTTTGGGAAAAATAAAAACATTATCCATCTTTAACTTGTGACTGTAAGGGACTGCACTTATTAAATTATAAGGGGGAAGATAAAGCTAAGATAGCAGTGTGAGTTGTGGATTCAATGTTAGGAATGAGTTTTTACACATTGTAATTGTAGAAATCAGAGATATACAACAGAATTTTTTATATTCAATCTAGAATTGAAACGTTCAATATTAAATGCTAGATTATGAATCTTTGTCCATATTAAAATAATACCATTGTAATTCTTATTACATAAATACTTTTAAATATGTGATACATTCTAAAATAATGAACATTTAAATTTTATGTGCTACGAGTATTTAAAAAAAAAAAAAAAAATCAATCGTAGTATAATCACTTGAATCTGAATTATTATTATACTAAATGAATGCTCTCTATCATCATGAAATCTACAACAAGTATTAAGTTCAAATTTTATGTACTACAAATATTAAATGCAAACTTTATGTATTACAAATTCTAACCCCCAATTTTTCAAGTTGCAAGAACACCTAAAAGCTTGATAATTTCTAATAATCAGCCTTTAAGTGCCTGCATGAGCAGAGCCAAAGAGTAGGCTTGGCTGGTATAAGATTTTTTATTTCTAATTCATACACTTGTGATGCAGATATTAGAATATGAAATATTGATGGATGTTATTTATCACCGCACTATGTTGGGGACAGTGATGTGTTATATATTATCTTATTTGTCTTTTAAAAAATATATATTATAATGTAAAAAAATTAAGGTTTGCATGACAAATTTTGTAAACTAATGTTTATTTTTCCACTCGAAATTCACTTGATTTTATTTAATCACTAGATTATACAGTTGAAACTAACGAGCTTTAATTGTAGAACATAACAATACATAGTATCCATTATAAAACTCAGTTCATTAACCCTTTGATAATTAGTTAATTATAGCTAAAATTCAGTGAAACATAAATACTTTTTATAATTTAAAATAAATTCTGGATTTTTGTAGCTTGTTCGAGTGCAGTGTCAACCATCTTTTTATTAATATGAAAAAGACTTTTTATTTTCACGTTTTTCTTAATATAAATAAAAATGTGAATCTTATTATATAAAAGTTGATTTAGACTAATCTAAATAAAATCACGAGTACGTCATTGAGTGCGTAATTGATTATTCATAGCAGAATCAAAAGAGAAATCGTGGAAGATCTTAAATAAAAATGGAAAGGGAAAGATGGAAATGATAATAACTGTAACCCTAATGAAGAATCTTGGAGGAAGCATAAGTTTGGATAAGTTATTGTCACACTTATAACAAGCTATATATTTCTGAAAGAATTGGACTGCTCGGTGGCCCTAACTACTTTGACATGACGCAACTTTCAGCATCTACCCACCAATTTGCATTTGTAGGAACACAATGCTATACTTAACTTTTTGTCTATGAAACCTTTCAATATCTCTTTTTGCTAACATTTCTTTTAATTAGGCATTTTTTAGTTATGCTTTAATCAAGCCTCCGAAACTTTACAATTATACAAAGCTATTGAAACCATCAACTTTGCAATTATATTATATAAATCTATTGATGATTTAGAGAGATATATAGATAGTAATTCTCGTGAGGAGGATTTTGGATCTTCGGGATCTTTTTAAAAACTTGTAACTTTTTAGCAGTTTACTAAAAGTAAACTTTACAAAACTGACAAACTTGGACCTGAATAAACTATAAGATTTCAATTGGCTTTTATCGATCTATGTTGGATTTTCAGATAAAATCGTATAAACCAATTGTAGATTGTCCATAGTTTTAACCTGTGATGGGGTAGAAACAAATTAAGGAGAGGACAGCATGCACTAAAATTGATGCTTTTGCACCAACATGATTAATGACAACAACTAACGAACAAAACTAATACGTACTTTACAATAGTATTATAGATGCTAGGATTTGTGAAATTACTAACAAATTAACCATGATCGAGTTTTGATACTGTTTCACAATCATTTAAAAGATCCAACAGATTAAATACTTCTTTAATTATAACTATGTAGACTGTCAATTTTTTTTTTTTAGGAATCCGAAGCATGATCAAACGGCTTGAGTATCTATGCATTATAAAACGGAAAGAAATATGACCAAATGTAGATTATAATGGGACAGGTTGAACTAGTACAGGCTTATATTTTAACTAGCTATACATCACTTGTTTGTATCAGACAATTTATCCGCCAAAGTGGTACATTTTGGTTGAACGATATGGAAAAATGATGTACTTGCACTTATTAATAAGCTGTGTAGTTGGTTAAAGCGTCAGCTGTCCCTTATTATAGTGACAAGGTTTGATTCAGTATTTTTCTTATCATTTTCATTTTTCCTTTCTCAACCTAAAAAAAAAAAATAAAAAAATACATAATAATAATGTCAAAAAAATGATCTACTCTGGTGGAAAGATCAAGACCCATCACACCTAGTGATTTTGGGTTTAAACTTTCAAAGTTTTACTATTTATGAGTAAATTTTTTTTTACGTTTGATATGAGTTGTTTTCTCTTTCATTTTGTGAGGCCTGAGGAGATCCTCCCACTGTGTTTTGATCTCAATAACCATCCAAACAGATCTTAGTAATTAAAAAATAATTATTATTATTATCTCATGAATGCCCTGGACAAGTTGGTGTAGAGTGTGAAAAGCAGAGACCTTGTTTTAAAGGCATGCCCTCTCTCTCTCTCCATATAAATATATAGATATAAAATTATAGATACGGGGTTGCTTTCAAAATCTAAATAGTAATATTCTGTGGGCAGCTCTCTTCCCGATCACATTAATAGGAAAAGCAACAGAGCATCTGCCTTGCCTAGTGCCTACACTTCACAATCACCCAGTCGCTCAAGATTTTGTACCGGTCCATCCATGCTGCACATTGTTGTTAATAGTAAACACTTTGTACTGTGGGAAAGTGACTTTGGAGCTTTTAATGCAGCATATATATACATATACCTAATCAGTAATCACTCTACAGTCCCCTTTTTATCTCTTTATATATATTTTTTTATTACGACAAACAATTCGAACTGATCCAGCACAATAAGACCTAATTGAATTAAACACGGAAAGTACAACCCGAAAATTGACTCTCATATTAAAGAAAATGGTTCATATATATAGATGGAAAACTATCCTCTTGGAAGGGATAAGGCAATCAACAGCAAACGCT
This sequence comes from Dimocarpus longan, assembly GCA_022984855.1. Taxonomy (NCBI): domain Eukaryota; kingdom Viridiplantae; phylum Streptophyta; class Magnoliopsida; order Sapindales; family Sapindaceae; genus Dimocarpus; species Dimocarpus longan. The sequence continues at coordinate 13,526,916 of CM041024.1, forward strand.
GTCAAAGTTTCTGATTCTCCCGGTTGTAGAGCCATGCCAAGGAAATTAGCATGGTGTAGTTGGTGCACAAACAAGCCACGTCAGCTGCCAACTACCTATCTCTTTCTATTTACTTCCAAAAATTGGTACTGTTGATAATATTAGGGTAAATTCTGTATTTATGTCCTATTTACCTCACTTTATCCACGTTGGATAGAAGTTATTGGGCAGGTAAAAATCAGAGTTGAAGCCGAAGACAACAAAAGCTGAAAGGTGGTGGCTCGCAAGCCGAGACACGAATTAAAAGCACATCTTGAAAACTTAAAACTGGGAATCCAAGCAAGGTTGACATATTATTGAAGAATGTGTCCAAATCATCTCTTAATTAAGGTTATTAACATGGGCAGTTACATAAAACGCAATTTTGTTTTAACCGGATAATTAGCAGAGAAGTAACATAGAATCTTCCTAGGATGGATTTTTGGAAATTAAGAGAGGTGTTTGGTTAGCGCAGAGTTTGCATGTAAAGACGGAGTTGCCAACCAGGCAATAGCCAACAATTATAACTCTCTAGATTAGGTTGTTACATTATTAAGATTCTCTTACCATTTTTCTCTCTTTGCCCACAACTCTAGATTTTCCTAGATTTTCTGCTTTTCTTTTCCTCAAATTGGATGTTCTTGTAACTACAATTATTACAATCATTATTTGATGAGTTGACGTTAACTTTTTTTTTTTTTAATTTTTTATGACATAATATATTACAAATATATATTACACATGAAATAATCATAAATTAGATTCTCTTAAATTAAACATTAAGAAGAGACTTAGAATTAAAACTATTAAAAATAGGAAGAGATAGAAGTCCCCAAAAGAGAGGATGAATGACTTGAAAATTATCCACATGGAGAGACAAGTGGGATTCGGACTTGCAAACCAAAAGGTTCGAGAGCTGCGCTATTTAATATCTAGTCGGACCACAATTCTTGGGTTAAATATATTCTATATTAATTGGTTCTCATGTTAAATTTATTCTACATTAATTGGTTCCAAAGTTTTATTCAAATTTTCTCTAGTTAATACAATTTTTGAATCATTAATCACATCAATTTTTTAAGTCGCAAAATTACAATTTAAGACTGAAAAAACTAAAACTTCATAAATTAAGAAGTAACTACACAAATTTAATGCAGTACATAAATCAGTGCATCAGAGATAAAGCTTGAACATGAAGAGTATTTATAAACTCGAGTGTCATAAATTCAAATATGACTTGTGCGTGAATGATTAATCCAATTTTCTAGCCACCATTTTTAATTAATTGCAAATGCGACAGACAGAAGAAAATGTTAATAGACAATTAAAAGTAATGTACTTTCCTAAGCTCAAATAATTATTTTTCTAACAACAATGAATTAGTCAAGAGTTGATGATCAGGTTGCAAATTGCAGTATGAAGAAAGGAGAAAACTGCATTGTTTGATCCTTGAAGGCAGAAAACTACAATAGGTGACAGATGGTAAATCAAAATGAAAGGTGAAAGATAGAATTTTCGCAGGAAACAAACAAGTTGGGTGATAAAAACGCAAAAAGCCGAGAAAATTACAAGGAATAAGGTTGTTGGAGAAATTAAGCGAAGGGAATGGCTTCAAGTCAAGACAATGAAATGCGAGTCCCACCAAACGCAACTCTTCCTTTCGAGCCGCGATAGGCGGAACTCGCAAGTAAGGGAGACCACAGCAGGTGGGGCATTTGCCCACGTGCATTTCACACGGACTCACCACCACCACACCACTGCTTGCTCTGTCTCTCTCTCTCTCTCTCTCTCCCTCTCTCACCTCCCAATCCTAGAATTTGCAACTATTTCTTGCCTTCTTGGTGTATATGGTAGGTCCACACCTTAATGCATTAAATTTTTCATTTATTTTTTGAAGTTAAAAGGTTTATAAGAAAACTCTTCACATGTTTACACTTATTAGGAACATTTGCAAAATTTCGCCCACACTCATTTGTGAAGTAAGTGTTTGAAAGTATTTTTTCGAAAACAAAATATTTTAAAATGTGTAAAAAGTGCGTTTAATTTATCGTAGAAATAAATATCTTTCAATTTTGAAGAGATATCTAAAATATGAAAATAGTAATTAATCTTGATTGATCGATGTCAACTGTAAAAGTATGTATTGGGAGACTTAAACACTTTTACTATAATAAATGAGAAGATGTACAACCATTTAAAATAAGAAGGGATGACCTTCCATAGTTGAAATTATACTATATAATATGAAAATCATTTATACTTATTTATTATGTTATTTAATTTGATAATATTATTGGGTTTGTCGACTCTATATTTACACACTAATACTTTTATATCAAAAATTAGATTGTGCAATTAAAAGCAGGTAAAGTTTTTCAAAAGATGAGGTTTGCCTAACGATAAGCATACAGATGCCCCTACTCTCACACCATAAGTCATCTTCTTATCCTCAAAACTTGAGATATAATAATGAAAAAATAGAAGTTTTACACTAATTTGATTTAGGATAGTGATAGTGTGTGTCCTAAAAAAATAAGTTAATATAATTTAAAATTTAAATAAATGATTTATATATAATAATATATAACTTTTTTGCGTCAAAACCATGAATGTAATTTCTTTATTCATGTTTTCAAACCTTAACCTTTTCCGTTGGTTTATTATCTTTGAAAATGGGAAAAATGTTGACATGCTGATGTGAAGTATGGTAGTTATTGAATATCCTTGGCAGGTAAGAAGCAGCAGTGTTGGTGAACTATTTGTTTAGTCTTAAACAGAAAAAAATAAAAATATCTGATGTCATTTGCTAGAACAGTGATAACATAACATGCGTCCTGAAAGCAATTATTAATAATTTAAAATTTAAATAACTGATTTGTATATTTTTTATATAATAATGCATAACTTTTTGTGCCACAAAAAACTGTGAATGTAATTTATTTATTTATATTTTCTTTGTTTTTGACAAACTTCATTTATATTTTCAAACCTTAACCTTTTCCGTTGATTTATTACCTTTCAAAATGGGAAAAATGTTGACATGCTGATGTGAAGTATGATAATTATTGAAGATCTTGGCAGGCAAGAAGCGATCGCGTTGGTGAACTGAGTTTTTTTTTTTGAAACAGAACTGTGCTTTTTAATGACTTTGTTTGGTCTTGGTGTGATCACGATTATATTACCGTCTTCCATTAATTATTAATATATTGACGATGTCGTGACTTGTAAGTTCATGTTCAGTTCCACGTTCAAATACGGGACAAGGCACATGGAGATTTTACGTAATACAAATCAAATGGATGCAAGCAATAAGACAATAAATTTTATAAATAAATAAATATTTATTTTTTCAATTCATTTTTATTGTTTAATATTTTTTTTTTACTTGGTTTAATCTTCTTTTATTATCTGGCCCAAAACTTATCAATAATGACATTCTTAAAAGTTTAAGATGATTAAAAATAAAGTAAACATAATTTCAAGAATAAATAAATAATTCTTATTTTCTTCAAACAAGTCAAAATAAATTACGCATATATTTACCCATGATCTCATTTATGGTATGCAAGATTTCATTAGTCAGTACTTACAAATTCAAGTGCATTTGAGACATTTATCATATAAAATTAAAAAATAAATATAATAATACTAAAAATATATAAAATCTTTAAAAATGACAAATATATAAATATGCTAGATTCTGTAATTATTAACTTAATTTTAATTGCTTACATTTTTTTTGGTTGTACGCCTTTACTATTGCTAAAATGGGTTTAATAAACAAATTATTTAAGGTTAATTTTGATATTTTAGAGGGAGTAGAGAATTTGTAATTAATGTGGGTACGTAGACTAGAGGCCCTAGAGTTAACAGACGCCCAAGAGACAACCTTTTAGACGGCAATAGAGCCGCTCCAAATCAAGCAAAACATAATTTTTAAATATAAAATTTTGGAATTAAAATAATAAAAAAAATGTGAGTATGATGGAAGGACCAAAATATACAAACATCATTTCAATGTACATATAATATACAACCAAAATAGTGTTCTTAAACAACAAATTATAAATGATAAATTAACTAACATTTTAAAACTAAAAATATCCTAATAAATGTTGTGAATAAAAATGAATTTAAAATTAAAATCAATAACACATTAAAACTATTAATTTCTTGAAAAAAAAAAAAAACCATAGAGGATGTAATGGGCTCATGAATCCTTTAATATATATTTTCCAATAAAATATTTCTTTTTTTTAATATATAAATTAGCTTAAATATCTTTCACCGACAATATTATCACAATTTTTTTTTTAAATCTGACATGAAATAAGTTAGAGATTTATCGAAATCATTTATATAGTTTGGATATCTACTCTCATAATGAGAGGTTTTATATCTATAAAATATTATCACTATTCCTATAAGGATAGACAACTACTCTTATTATAAAAAGGTGAAAACTACATATATTAAATTTGTAAAATACTCTTAGTGAGAGACTTGAACCCATAATATAAGAGAGAATTGTTATACTTCCCCTTTAAGCCTTGATACCACCTTTCGGAGAACTTCATATGGAAATCATGTCTAATTTCCACTACAAAATAAATATCATTTAATAATAAAATATAAGTTGAATCCAATTACACAAATTTATATGAAAAATTAAAACCTGTAAAAGACCACAACCATTGAAACGGCAAAAGAAAAAATATCACAATGTAAAAGTTGTTACAATCGTACATTTAATACTCCCTCATTAACCCAAAACCCCAATTATGACTAAGCTTTAAACTCGTTATCGAGTTAAAAACTCATAATCGAATTCAGTGTTCTAACTCTTTAGGTGATATACTGTCTCTTGATTTGCATCTTAAATAAAAAAAGAAACCCTTTATTAGGTACATTTTCTTGCTTCCAAAGCAATCACGAACCCTGCAGAATTAAAACCCTTAATAAGCATTTTCTTTTTTCGTCTCAAAATTGACCTTGTTGCCTTCTTTGGGCGTGTGCTGACGCATCCTACCTTTGTTTCCAGCATCTTTTATGGCTTTGGATTTCTTTCGAGCTAGGCTTTCCATTGGTTCTTCATTAGCACCGTTCTAACTTCGCATAAATTGAAATTTATAAAAAATACGAGCAAAAAATATAATTAAAATTGAATAGATCAAACTTATAAAATAGACTCTTGATGGGGCTCCACACATACACCGACAATGTTGGTGGAGGAGGTGTGCGGACCGCCATACCAATAACGGATATGCACAAATGTAATTATATTGGATTTTTGTTTTTGTGCTCGAGTAACCTCACCCATTTGTGTTTAAATTGTAATTTACACCATCCCATGTGCCACATCATCCCAATTTGCATTCGCAAGCAACAGCACAAGGTTTCCTTGTTGAATGCTGATTTTCCTAATAATATTATCAATTTAATATTTTTATTAAATTCTATGAGTTACTTATTTTTCGATATTACTTCTAACTATTTAAATTTAAAATATTATTTATTATTAATTGATCTGTCTCTACTGTTGAGTCAGACTTACGACCAGATTTCTACTAATAAAAAAGTTGCCACCAAAATTTCTGTATCAATATTGTCGTCGTCTTCTATGCGACGGCTAGTGTCCAAAGAAACCAAACCTACGCCCTGGCTGGAGTCTACACCATCTAGCCCCGCATTAAAGAAAGCTCCAGAATCAATTGTAGATTTCATGGTTGCTGGTAATTTAAACACGTGACAATTTGCTTAATATAAAATTCAATTCAAAATTAAATTTGAATCGAACTAATTTTAAAAATAATTATAAAAAAGACTCATTTAAAAAGATCAATTTTAAAAATAATATTGATTTTTTTATAAAGAAAAAATCTCAACCCTAAGGTTGAAATGATTAGAATTAATGTTATGGTTCACAATCTGAAAGTTGAGATTCCGAATCTAAAGGTTAAGATTCTTTACCTTGAAGTTAAGATTTAAAAAATAAAATTTATTTTTTAAATAAGTTATTAAAAATGAATTAATTTTTAACAAAATCCTAAATTTTATGAGGTTAACTTTTAACCTTTGGTCTGTTTTAACTTCGACGTTCAGAATCTCAGTTACTGCATTTGAGTGTTCCTATGAGTGGTCATTGAAATTAATTTCATGGAAATAATTATTGGGTAGAACTATCAAACCAGTAAAGCAATCAAATTATTTTTATTATAATACAAATAAAAAATTAAATAAATGAGAAAATCATTGCTCCCCGTTTGGTAATTTGCTTTCTTTTAATAAAAGAAACATTACTGTCATTACAATAGAAGAAAGATTGCATTTCATATACTCTACTGTATTGTTAATGTTTGAAAAATCAAGTTGAAATTTGTAATTGATAATTATTAAGAAAATTAAATAACACAGAAAAATCATAATTTTTTTTTTTTTAAACTAACATCGAAGACATTAACAATTTATTAAAATTTAGTAAAATCAATCATTATTTATACGGAATACGGTCAAGATATCTACATTCATTATTAAAAGACAACTATTTATATAATAGAGAGAAAAACTACATATCATGTTCGTGACCAAGAGACAAGTACTCCTACTGAAGAGAAAACTACAACACAAAGTTTGTAAAATATTTTGGTGACCCATCACTAAAATAGATTGAGAGCTATATAATCACTTGAACTGAAATTTTCACACATTTTTTATTTAGTAAGTTTGCCCAAAAGGATTACTAAAAAGAATGAAAAAGAATATCAAATACATCAAGGCAAAAGTTACAAAAGAAAGGCAATGATACTTAATGTAAAACAAATCAAGAGAAACAATAGGTAAGACTATCCCAAAACTCTTTGTTGCAAATTAAAATTTGATAACATTTTGAAGAAACTGCCAACTGAGCCCTATAATTATTTGTCAAAACAATTGATATTGTTGATTAAAGCACCAGTTGTTCTGTACCATTGGCAAGGTTCAACACCTTTTTATTATAAATTTATCCCTCATTCCCATCTCAGAAAAATAAAAAATAAATAAAATTGAAACCCAAGTTGGTTTGGCAATTGATTACCCTTCCTATATATAAATGTGGGTGGGACTCAGAAGCAGTAGAAATTTAAAGGTATATTGCTAAGGAGGACTGAAACTAGAATTTTAAAATAGCACATGTATGACAGTCAGTAGATCCCTTTCTAATCATAAATTCTTCTAGTTTCCAACATACACAAAGTGAATGTGTAGGACGTAGTATATATTATTACAACCCTATCATCTCAACATAGAATAGACAACAAAAGGTTCAAGGAAATCACTTTTATAGGCTCTACAAAGTCATTAAACAAGCTAGGATTTTGGATCAAAAGAACTAAACCTTTTATATACATAAGTATATGTCTTTTTATGTTTTCAAACAGAAAAAAGTATCTGTCTTTTTATATTATAAAAATAGATTTTTATATTATTCATAAATTATTTTATGTCAGTATGTTGTCACGTATTCCAATCATCAGCAATAAATTATATTGTCAGTATGTAAAGGAAATTTTTGAATTTTGTTAGATATAATGGGTGAGGATTTTCAAATTTGGATGGATTTTGGGGTGGGTTTCAAGTGAGTTATATATTAAGATCTTCAAAATCTACTTTGTTATTCCAAAAGATTTGCCATGTTGTTGACACAACATATCCTGACAAATGCAAGGTGGACCTATATGCAATGCAATATATTATTACTATTATTATTATTATTTGAAATGTATGCAATGCAATATATTTCTTCCTTACTGATATGTAATATAGCATATTGTCCCCACCCATTGTCCCTTTTTTCCATACTTATAAACTGATGGAAGTGGTCCAAAAAATTAGGTGTAAGAGTAATTAAATTACAAGATTTCATCAAGTACAAAATGCAGGTATTGCAATGGCATATTTTATGTTGTTAATTTCTGATAATCTTATTAGTTTATGATTGAATAAAAAAAACAAATAGAGTTTAAAAAAACAAATATTATACTAAGTTAGACAACATTAATTATAGCTTCACCGGTATTTTTATCATTATATATAATAATTAAAAATGACAAACAAATCAAAGTAATTATTAACATAAAAGACAAAGAGATCTTTGTGATTATTGCTTCAGATACGTTACCACTGAATGACAAAATTGCTGTTGTTAAGTTATTAGATTAAGATTGGTCGATTAGAAAGCTTCGACGTTAAAAACACCAACATCAACGTCAATTAAATTTAATTATTATATTTAAATTAAATAAAAAAAAAATTATAAAATATAATATAATAGATAATTTTAATTGATTCATCTTAATTTTTTAAAAGTTAAAAAATATTTAAACGTATTGATGGTCAATTTCGAACCCATAGCTTTTAACCGCATCAGACGGACTCGGAGGCGTGGGCAAGAGTCTTACATCCAATATACCTATAAGATTGAGGCTTCGACTCCGGACGCGATCCCTCCGGGAGCTAAACGGTTAAACGAGCTGTTAGCTCGGCCTACGGATGCCTTATATCGTTTCGAGGTTGATGCGGTTTTCGGTCATCTTGCCCACGCCTCCGAGTTCGCCTGATGCGGTTAAAGGCTACTGGGGTCCGGAATTAACCATCAACATAAAAACGCGCGTTTTGGTTTGTGGGTCATGAGAGGACCACTCTCCATAACGATTTGAGACACCTGTAGGTCGAGTTGGCTGCTCGTTTAACCGTTTGGCCCCATACTTTGTACCAGATCGCGTCCGAAGTTGAACCCTCAACCTTATAAGTATATTGGATGTAAGACTCTTACCCATCATGCCAATTCAGTCTAGTAGATAAGAGTTATATACCCAAAATATCTATAAGGTTGAGAATTCTACTTTGGACACGACCTTTTAGGGTTAAAGGGTTAAATGGTTGCACAGCTCGCACCCAGTCTATGAGTGCCATAAATCGTTCGTTGATCGGTTCCGACTGTCAATAAGGTTAATTAGTTCTGGCCATCAACAAAACGTTTTATATATATATATATATATAATTGCTAATAATCCTGTAGGCACAACAAACAAATATAAATGCTCATTTATTGCTTTCCCAATCATGAAAAGATATGATTTTGGTAGAAGCCAAGATCTATTGGTTTTGATTTCAGTCTACCAACAATTCACATACACTTGTACTTATTTGTGGTCCCAATAATAATTACAAGATAAAAATGTGTGCTCTTTTATCTATTTAATGATAATTTTTAAATGGTCTA